>OW386289.2:50272262-52925442 GCA_936432065.2 Rutpela maculata | reverse complement strand
AAATAATATGAACAAGAGTGGCCCAAGATTGATACCTTGTGGCACACCTGAAGTTGCACTTTAAATAACACGTAACCGATGTAAGGGTAAGGGACAGACCAAGCACTGCACACTTGCTTTCCTGTGACGAATGAGTGCGATGGAACAATGAAACTATAGCAGCATGATAGCAGCATAGGGTATATCAAGTTTAAGCCTTAGTGTGGCGTATCTTCAGTACCGCAACCCGTAAAGTCAAAATTAGAACAAAACATTAACGAATGAAACAATAAATGTAAACATTTTGTATAGATTCAAAATTTACCCTTGACATCCGACCAAGTTATTCCTTAAATTTGCTTCACCCCATCACGCAATGAAAATTCTAAGAAATTCCAATTAAAAACAACGACTCAGTAATATTGCGTGCTATTATCCAAAAAGGAATTCTGGCTAAAATAAATAAGAATTCTTCTTGTGGTCAAGTCATGTAAACGTTGTAAGGAATTAAAATGACATTGTGGATTTCGCTTTGAGGTGTTTCTTTAGGAATGCGTGGTATTTTTAGTGTAGTAAAGTTTCAAACTTAAATTGTAAGAAATAAATAGCAAATATACAGCTGAAAATATGTTAATACGATAACTATTTAATAAGCAACTAGTTTCGTAAGCGATGCATAAAATATTTTTAAATGGTATCGATATCCGTGAATATTCTCGATTGAAATAAAGCGCTATCCCTTTATAGTCTAGGAGCTAGCTCGTGTCATATGTACACATTATATTTCCTAATTTTGATTGTGGGATCTTATTACATACCTCTAGGAGTGTTAAAAAAATTAGTCACGTGGTCTAAATCATGGTCGTTTGGCCGCCATCTTGAAAAAATCCTAAATTTTGTTTCGACATATCTCCGTAAAATTAAAAAGCAAACAAATTGTCCCATCACATTAACTACTACTACTGATGAGAAATGCATAAGAAAAATAGTTACCTTCATGGAAAAACAAGGTAACTCCTTCAACACTTCGAATTGTAACAACTACAAAATATAATTACAAAGCAGAAACTTGATCGTAAGAAAAGCAGTGATCTTTTTAACTCATACCTATTGGATCAACAGCTCAGACTCAGTTCGTAAACGAAAGGTTTAAGAAAAAGTCACTCGGTATAATGCAGCCTATCAGAAGATCAAGAAAATCTGCAAATACATTGAATCCTGTTGAAGTTAACGTGGAAAAAGAAACTGCCCACGCTCTGCGATTAATTGACATTGCAAAGTGCCGATGATGTGACATAAGCTAATTTATGAACTAACCACTACATTTCTGTTTTAGACCTGAAATGAAGTCTTAACAAAATCTGAGAAATCCCAGCTAGCTCAACAATTTGAATCGAAGTTAAAAAACGCACCAATTACTGATGCTCCTCAATCTACTCGTAAATCAACTGTTGTAGACTTTGTGACCTTTGCAAGGAAGCTGCCAATCAAATCGGCGAAGCTAAAGATATATGGATAACCTCTAGAAAATTATCTACCAAGCTTGTAACAAAAGCGAGCGAGTAGATATTATTTTCAACATTTATAAGGAAAATAGAGTAAAAGGGTTTGAAAGGTCTGGGCATTTAAAGAAACAACCAATAAAATACGGAGCATCAAGTGATAGCACACCGCTCCCTGTAGATGACTGGGCTTTGCCTAAAAATAAAAAGCTGCTGCAGTCATACTTTTTTTACTGAATATTAAAGAAAGAAACCTCTGCTAGATACACATTTGTCATTTATTTGTGTGGAGTACTCAAAGAAAATCAGCCAAGATGCTTTACTACAAGAAATAGTCATTAAAGAAGAGCTCAGTTTGGCATCTGGTTGTGATGACAAAATACTAACCCACGTTTCTCTTCAAGTGCGAACCACGTAGTTATCTGTTCTACTGATACTGATGTATCACCTAATGGACTTTATCATTACCAAGAAAAGTTGAAAAACTTGGTGCTAAAAGAACTTTGGGGTGCCTTTGGAATGAGAAAAACGTCTAGGTACATTCCACTTTACTCCTGTTATTGGAAATAAAGCACCACACGTTGTCTTGACAACTTTACCGGCTATTCATTCTCTAACAGGCTGTGACACCAGAAGCAACTGGCAGCTTTGAGAGCAGCAGTATTTTGTACTGGAGATCTTTTATTCGATTATGGTAAAGAACCACTTAATGAGGACACTGAAAAGAGAACTGAACAGTTTTTGGTTCGTGCACGTGGTTCAAACCTACGTACAATGGATGTATTGAGTTTCCATCAATAGCATCACAAGAAAATACCAAACATTCAAGATTTGTTCCTACATCTAGATCTGTTAGCCTTCAGATAAAAAGATGTTACTTCTAATATTACAAATGGAGGTGGCCGCAGAGCTCAATCCCTTGGACTACGGTTACACGAAAATGGAAGGAATCTTAATTCTACAAGTGACAGATGATCGGAACCTGTAATTGCCAGAAGTGATTTAGAGAAAACGAGTACCCCCGTTGAAACTTGAAAAATATGTGCTGTGACTTTTGCAAATGCAAAGGAAAATGATATGGACCAGTGCGAAAAGCTCAATCAATAATTCTGTTGAAATGTTGATTTAAAAATACGTATAATTCTTATTATATTTATTTTATGTGCCATATTATAGGTTTTAAGAATGTGTCTACCTATTCCATTTTATATACTTGAAGATTCTTCTCCTTGGTAAATAAAGTCCTTTTTAGCTATTTTTCCCTATTTTTATATCAACTACACTGAAAACTTTTTCAATTTTTATTTTTTGTTTGGAAACCTCCCTTTATCCCAAAGACCACGAGTTATTAAAAACATATATAAGGACAAAATGTGTTTATCTTTTAATAAGGAGTAGAGCGAAAAAAGGATAATTAAAATTGGACCACCGGTTACGAAGATACGTTAAAAATATGTTGGCCAAACGACCACGCTCTGGACTGTAACCAATTTTTTTGAAGACAAAGTATGTAAAGCCTCACAATCAAACTTAAGGGACATAACACTGTACACGTGACATGAGCTAGCTCTTTTACTATTAGGGCTTTACAAAATTCTGTTTCATAGCATATTATAAGAAATATTGTTTTAAAAATATTTTAAATGACATTTTTATATATAGAGTGTTCCGGAACATGTGGGCAATCGGGAGGGTAAATTTTAGGTAAAAATAAGATCATATATATCCATATAACCTTTTTCGATAGGATTCACCCCTATTCATCCCTGAACAGGGTGGGAAAAGCGGTATTTCAATAATATATTTTTTACTGCTTGATATAATATATAAATAGAGGCCCTCAGGATGAGTAAATTTATTGTTTTAATAACCGACCAGGGAGGCCGGGAGTGAACTACCTTCGAGTTATTTTACTTCCAATCGTAAGGCCTATTATTTTTTTTTCTATAAGATTATGTTACTCAATTCCTTAAATTATGAGAAGAAAAAAGCCTTCTTAGCTAAAATCGCTAAAGCGAACAGTTTTCGAGAAAAGCACAGTTGAAAGTTAAGTAAATTTGATTTTAATTATTTCAATTATTCAAGAAAAATTTATTACTTCACTGATATAAAGCTTAATGAATAATAAAGGTTTTTTGATTTCATTAAGAAATTCATAAGATTCAATAACCTCACACAAATAAAAATCTAAAGGATTCAAATAAGGTGATCGAGGAGGCCAAGTAGTAAAGAAATATTATTGAAAACCGCTTTTCCCGTTGTCGGGGATGAATATCTCATTTGGGGTGCCTCCTATCGAAAAAAGTTATATGAACATAAAGTGTTATTTTTACCTAAAATTTACGCTTCAGAGAGATTGTCCACATATTCGGGGACACCCTGTATAATTCTGATATATACAGGATTGGCGTTACGAAATAATAATTTTTATCTACATAAGTAATGGGATTGTTATCTGTAATAATATGTAATAAAATATAAAGATATATTACAAATATTCGGTATATTCAAATTGGTTCAGAAAATACATGTGATTCTAGTCATGTCATTCAAAAATATTTTGGGGTGATTATTTTCTTTTAATTTTCCACTATGTGGGAGTATCCTTCACAATAAAATAAGGAGCCGTATACAATTTGAATCCATAAAGCAATTTTCTTGTAGGATCATTAATAAATAGGGCAATAGCACTTTATTTTCAAATTCTTTTGCTTCATGATTAATGACTCTTATCAATTTTAACTTGCTGCCAACTTACTTAGCATCCGTTATTCTCCTTGTTAAGTCTATGTAGTCTTCTCAGTTTCGTAATTATTAATATTGTCTTGTCTTTATGTTTAATTTGTCACAAAATTTACGTAGGCGGTGAGAAAATGATTCTCTTAAAATCAATAGCGATTTTAAAACATACCGTTGACTGACATTTATGAAGGCATTACGATCCTCACTTCCATTTTTGGAACAAGAATTATTGAATTCATATAATAATAATTTATTAATTCTGTCGATCATAAATACATGATATAGAATAAGTCAAATAGTAGGTACATATCACAGTTTATCTGTAAACAAAATATAACAAATATACACACAAATAAACTAGGTCATTTAAGTAATAAAAAAAATCTATAAATCTATACATATACATATATCTATATATTTATCATGACATACGGAAAATAAAATGGTGTACTAGTCTTCTATGTGGGAAAGTCCCTGCAATATTTTAGAGTGATCCGAGGTAATTTAGTAGTTTTTGTTACATTAAAATTTGCAAAGATACGCTACTGTTACTTGTCCTGTCGTCAGTAATAGGGCGATGAACTTGCTTGTGAAAGGACATATCGAAAATGTTTACATTTCCTTAATTGGCATAAAAAAGCTGGGGGGGGGGGGTGCGGTCAAACAATCAGGAGGTACAAAATGCCGCCGAAGTTTGGTGTTTTTGTGTTATTGACGGGTTTAAGTAAATCTTTCTTATATCTACTTGTCGTAGAGTTCTCTAGCATAGGGTCAATGTCTCTTCGACTTATTTGATTAAAACCAAAAAGCCACTTCTACCTTCTCTAGCTTTGCTGTCAATAATGTCAATCCCAAGTCTAATAAAGGGGGAGGGGGTACGCGTTACGTCAGATTGGTTAACGTCACTGCATTTCTACAAAAAAATAAGGTAATTTTTTTGGTCATATTTTTTTATGTGTGTGAGAATGATAATTATTAAGAGTATTCATACTAAGTTCCGTTCTAGAATACATTAATAGACTCAAAAGCAAAGTGCAGGGTAGTGTTAATAATCGTTTAAACAGAGTTTTACAGCTCTCTCTCCTATTAAGTAAACCGGCAATAAATCTTACGGTTCTTTTTTGCAATTTGATGACTCTAATACTAGCTTCCCACGAAATTAATTCGTAAGATATTACAGATTGAAAATGAACATGATAGTACGTGATCAAGACTGACCTGTCAACAACTTCACGTAATTGGTTAATACAATAACAATTTTGAGCAATTCTTTTACAAATACTTTCAATATGTACAAACCACGACAAATACAATAAACCTAGAAATTTAACCGTTTGCTCTTGTTTAATACTACATTTTTTTTGTTTTTATCAAAAGATTCTCGTCATAATTCTTTCTTAAGGTGCTAAATCTTAAAAATATAGATTTTTTTATTATTTAGAACACGCCTATTTTCGGTAAACCATTCAAGAGCCTGCGAAAGCTTTACATTAGCTTTGTTTACCGTATGTTTTATATTCTGATTCTGATATTAGAAGAAATGAGTCATCAGCAAATAGAATAGAGTTGTCTACGATAAAGTCGTTTACATAAATAATGTATAGTAAGGGACCTAAAACTGACCCTTGTGGTACCCCTATTGAAGTTTGAAGAACATCAGACCTGGAGTTATTAATTTCAACAAAGTATGCTCTACCACTCAGATAGCTTTTAAACCAGATTTGTGGTTTACCCCTTATACCATAGATCTCAAGTTTTCTTATAAGGTTAGCATGGTTTGTAAGATCGAATGCTTTACTCAAGTCAAGAAAGATAACTATACTTTTTTTACCTTTATCTAAGTTCTCATACAGATGGTTCAAAAGGTGTATAATAGCAGATGTCGTAGAGAGACCAGAACGAAAACCAAATTGATTATTATTAAACAGCTTATGTTTATTAAAGAATTTTATAATTTTTTAAAGAAGGAACTTATATAACATGCAACGTCTATGAGAAAAAAATTTAGGATCAATTACGATACACAATGTTGAACATTTTTTAGATATTGCCCTGTGACAGAAAAATAATAATATTGTTTATAAAATGTATTCTTAAATACGTTCCGCAAAGCGGCTCTCCAGCACTATATTCTCCCGTATTCCTCTCATTTTGAATCACATCAACCGGAAAGAGGACAATATAGAACGGTTAATAGTTCAGGGAAAACCAGATGGCACAAGGAGAAGAGGAGACCCTCCTAAATGTTGGCCTGATATCACCAAGGAGTTGACAGGAAAAACGGTAACAGGCATGATACTGTCAAACATTCCGTACAGCAAAGAGGTCAACTAGAATAATTCGTGGACCACAAAACAGCCAAGAAGTTGTCACTAAGACAACAAATCTATTCTGAATAAAGAGAAAATTTAGGAAAATTCAGCAAAACAGTCCACCGAACGTGTAATCTATGTAATAAAGGAAGAAATAGTGTAAATATTTCGTACAAAGACGAAATTACCTTCCTCCCCCGTTTTCGAGTGTGCTGAACACGATGCAAGTGGTGGGAGTTTTTGACTGCCGCAACCTCCTGAAACGGCCACCCCTTTTATGGATCTTTATGTTTTTATATATAAACGGATCTGGGGAGTGATTTATCGACGGGTTATACTTGAAATAACATGGAAAGGTGTTATAGAGTAAGTGGAATCCAGACAGCAGGCCTAGGGGGTTGATTAAACTCTCCCGAGGGGTGGAAAATAATGTTTTTTCAAATGATTCGGTTCAAACGCATATCTCCCGTTTTTGGGGTCACTGATCACGGGAAATATATTCATTTTTAGCTCCATCCCCTCCTTACCCCTCAAACGGTGAGTCTACATAACCACCTAGAAAAAGGTCTGATAACCTAGCTCGACCACTAATCCAAATCGACATAAAAAAAATGGAAAAATTTGCCGTTTCTTAGCTATTATTCATTCGTGAAAAAACACATTTCATAGAAATTTGGTAATAGTGCGCTAACACTTAATAAAGTTTAGCACAACCATACAAGGAATAACGAGTAATACATTCTCTGGGAATTTCACAATGGTTAAGAATTTGTCATTTTTTGCCGTTAACTAACACCACTATTTGAAATAGAAAATATTAGTTTTAATTAAAAATTTTTTTTTCCAATTTTTGGCCTTGGATGGGTTCCATCAGCCATAATTAAAAAAATAAAAATATATTTTATCTGTTCGCTGATAATTGGGTTAAAAGTATTATAAAGAAATCTGTAACAGTATTTTAAACAACAAATTTCGAAAACAAATCTTTTCAGACGAGTGAGACTGTTCGATGGAACGAGCCGAAGGCGAGTTTCACAAGTCGAATGAGTGTGAAAAGATGGTTTTAAATGTGTTTTTTACAATATTTTTTACGACTGTAAGGAAAACAATTTCATAAGTAATAGTTCACGCAAATTAGTCATTTTAGAAGAAATAATTTATAAAGTAATAATATTTGAGATGCGTACTCTAGACAGCGTTAGAAATAGATACCCGAAAAGTTCCTCCCAATTTAGAGGTGGAACGTCCCTTTCTTTGCAAAGAAACACTCCTAACGGGGACCTAAAGCTGGTTTTTCACTTTTATCTAGTAAACCGTTCGTCGGAAGAGAAAAAGGTATGGGAAATAAAAAATTTGTCGTTAAATTCTGCATAAAAAATGTCGTATTAACCTTGTAGCTTATCCTCCCGCTAACAGCGTCCGAACAGTTTGGAACGCACAGGTAAAAATCTGTCCAAAACAGGTTAATTTAACGAGAATAATGCACAGGAATTAATTTTTAATTTTTTTTTAATTGTCTTTTATTTATTGAAAATATCATATAGAGACAAGATATTCGCTGTGAAACTTCGAATAGGATTGATTTTTACCTGTGGGTTCCAAACTGTTCGGACGCTGTTAGCGGGAAATAGATGAGGATAAGCTATAAGGTTAATAGGACATTTTTTATGCAGAATTTAACGACAAATTTTTTATTTCTCATACTTTTTTCTCTTCCGATGAACGGTTTACAAGAAAAAGTGAGAAACCAGCTTTGAGTCCCCATTAGGGGTGGTTTTTTGCAAAAAAAAGGGACGGAACTTTTCTATTTCTAACCCTATCTAGACTACGCATCTCAAATATTATTACTTTAAAAATCATTTCTCCTATTCAGCGTTTTTTAATCTAATTTGCGTGTACTATAAACAGATCAACCATTTTTAATAAACTTCATTAAAAGTGATGTAGTTTGAAGACTTCAGAACTGATGTTTAGTTTTAAATAAGTCAGTTGCTATGAACCTGAATAGGCTAGCCTCCTTAAAAAAATACAAATAAAAGGTGTCAATTCTGTTTTCGACAGGACTGTGTGAAAAATATGACAGTTATATGTTTTTTGGATTTTTGCACATATCGTGTGAAAAAATACAGTTTCGTACTGTGCGTTATTTGTCGTTTTCGAAGGCAGTCGTAGAAAAAAATATTTACAAAGTTCCCTCTCTATTTGGAACATTTTATTTAACAGTTATTTTTTCTTTTGGGTGGCCATCTTGTATACTTTTTCCACTAAAAGTATGTCAGGTTTTCTTCCTTAGCAATAGTGCCAACTATATTCCAAATGTTATATTTCTCTGTCACTTCTTAATTATTTTTTTAAGGCGTTATCCCTTATATTTTTCATCAAAAATGTAACAGGTTTCTCCATGTTAATATTATTGTCCCGTCACCTTTATTTACCAAACAAGTTAAACCCAATCACAGAACAAGAAATTACGTCAATATCATTAATATATACTAAGTACAGGAGTGGTCCAATACCGGAACTTTTTGGCACACCTGAGATCGCAGTAATATATTGTAGAATCATATTCATTACAAGACAGTATGATTTGAAAAAAAGGATTAATGACACAGCAAAGCCAAAATGATCCAATTGTTGCTTAAATATGTTGTAATCTATATGGTAGGATGGAAATGGATAAACCTACCAAATTGTATAAATACATAAAGTACTCGACGAAATTACAATTTATATTTGAACAAAGTGGCAAAATAGTCCTTGCCTTTTTGTGCTTACATTCTTCACTTGGGCATTTACTTTAAGTTCGACAGATAATCAGGCCCCCCACATAAAATCATGGGCCCCGGTACTAAACTCACTGGCGGGCCCCCGCGCCTAATAATTGATGAGCGGGGAGGAGAAATTTGAAAAAAAAAATGTTTCAAGATCTCTAGCGGGCCTCCGCTACGGGCCTCTCGGAAGCCAACATCGGTCCCCCGCGCTTAATAATTAATGAGATGAACGGGAGGGGAGGGGGGAATTTGAAAAAAAAATGCGGAACCCCGCTACGGCCCCCTCGGAAGCCCGGGCCTCTAAACTCAGTACCCAATAGCCCCCCATACGGGGGACCTGCAGATAATGAGCAAACTTTCAGATTTACATTTTTTTCTGAATTTTAGCGAAATTTCACATATTATGCCTATGCTAATCCTGTTTGCAAAAAAATTACATGAATATTACACATATCGGATGTATAATTAATGATGATGAATATGTAATATTCGAACAATAAACAACCGCGAAATTCCGTGGCATTATGAATATTTAATGCGGATAATTTTCAAAAGTTACTAATCAAATTATGTACTAAATTACTGGACGTTGGCTAATGCTTATTTAGCAAGCGTATAAAAAGGTGAAAGAATTTAATTGAAAAAGCTTTCCTGAAATAATAATTCAGGGATCATTAAATCCTTCCGTTATTTTCCTTATTACTACAGTACCTACAGATAAAAATGTGCAATATTTAGAAATAATGTCATGCTATTTTTTATGGGTGATTTTTACAATAAAAGGAATAATGTTCAGTTTCTAGATGGTTTCGATACTTGCTCTTATCTCCAAAGAGTACAAGAGGAGAACGCGGCCTTACAAAACTACCGGGAGACAAAGAAGAGATTAAGAGACGCAATCAAGTAGTCAAAAAATGACAAATGGAAAGAGTTGTGCCAAGACATAGATAGAGACGTGTGGGGGGATGGGTTCAAGATTGCGACGAGACGCATGAAAGCCCCTCCTCCGACTATACCAGCCGAAAAGATGGTGGAGATCGTGAATGCCCTATTCCCAGAAAGGGACGAAATAATATGGAGACCAACGGAGGTGGGAGAAGTTCCCCTTTTTACCGAGGAGGAAATGTCGGAGGAGTGTGGTACGCTCAAAAGCGTAAAGGCTTCTGGACCGGATGAAATCCCCCCGGAAATAGTAAAGCTGGTGGCGGAAGAACAACCTAGGGTAATCCTATGGGTTATGAACCGCGCCCTGGAAAGGGGAAACTTCCCCGAGAGATGGAAGAAGGCAAGACTGGTGTTGATAAAGAAAGGGGACAAGCCACCAGATAAACCGTCCTCATATAGGCCGGTATGTCTACTCGATACGATGGGTAAGTTAATGGAATATCTGCTCCGGGGGAGGTTAGAGGTAGACATTGAAGAGAAGGGAGGGTTATCGGAGACCCAGTTCGGTTTTAGGAAAGGGAGATCCACGGTAGGAGCGATAAGGCGCATAACCGAGATAGCCGGGGAGGCTATGAGGGCCAAGAAGATCTGTGCGATAGTAACGCTGGATGTTCGGAATGCTTCCAACACGGCGGATTGGGACGAGATAGTTGAGAAGTTGCGAAAATTAAGAATAGCCCCGTACCTGCTCAGGATAGTAAAGAGCTACCTCGAGAACAGGTGGACAGGACTGGAGGTAGAGGGAACTACCCAGTGGAGGAAAATGACTTGTGGTGTTCCGCAGGGATCGGTCCTGGGTCCAACCTTGTGGAATATAATGTTCGATGATGCGTTACGCTTACCCCAACCGGAGAACGTTAAGGTGATCGGATATGCCGACGATCTGGCAGTAACAGTCACGACCAGAACCGTGAGGGAAATCGAGGAGGCGGCGAACACGGCCATTGCAAAAATAGAGAGATGAGTAAGGGGCAAGAAGCTCGAACTTGCCCCTAGAAAAACCGAGCTGGTAATCATAACCAGAAAGAGGAATCTCCCTATCATGAGAATAAGGGTAGGGGAGCTGGAAATTGGCCCGAGCCAGGCGATAAAGTACCTGGGCATATGGCTCGATTCGAAACTGACATACGGGGTGCATGTGACGAAATTAGAGGAAAAAGCTGGGCGAGTGACAACAGCCATAGGCAGGCTAATGCATAACACCAGTGGACCGAAGGCCAGCAAGAGGAGAGTGCTGTGTACCGTGGTGCACTCCATTCTTCTGTACGCGGCCCCGGTATGGGTAAGTGCGATGGCAGTGGAAAGAACGCAAAGAAGACTGGCCAGGGTACAGCGATGTGCAGACTCTTGAGAGTCTGCAGTGCCTACATAACGGTCTCCTATGAGGCAGTGCTGATAGTGGCAGGGAACCCTCCCATTGACCTTCTGGCAAAAGAAAGGTGGGAGATATACGAGGGCAGTGGCAGGAAGGAGGCCAATGATAGACTCTATCAGAGGTGGCGGGAGAGATGGAATATCTCGAGTAAGGGAAGATGGACGAGGAGACTCATTCCAGATATTAACAGAGGGGTGGAGAGAGGACACGGGGAGGTTGGGTTCTACCTTACTCAGGCCCTAACAGGACACGGATGTTTTGCAGAGTACGTCTACGACACCGGGAAGATTGAAGACCGAGAATGCATGTAGTGCGGGGAGATAGACGACGCGGAGCATACTGTGTTCTGGTGTAGCAGGTGGAGAGAAGAAAGGCTACGAGTCATAAACAGGCTAGGCGGCCCAGTTACACCCGATGACATAGTGTTGAGGATGCTAGAATCAGAGGAAATCTGGCAACTCTTGGAGGACATGATAACATCAATTATGAAAATCAAGGAAGTAGACGAAAGAAACTTGAACCTCTAATCGTTTCAAGGAAGTAGTAATAAGAGGACATCTCTGCAGAGGCAGATTATTTCGAACACCTAACACTAAGATTGACCTGATATTCTGACGGTAAGCGAGAGCGGTTCCAGGATATGAGGAAACACTGAAGACAGGGAGGGGGCCCCGGAGGGGTTTTAGCTGGTTAGAGTCCAGCACTACCCAGCGTGATAGATCCAAGGCGCTGGGTGTCCATGATGGATTTCCCCTTCTTCCCATCTGCAAAAAAAAGGGGGGTAGAAACTATCCCCAAATGGAAAAAAATCAATATTTGCAAAAGTAGATTTATGTTTGAAACGTAGTATATTTAAGTTTTTAACCGACTTCATAAAATTTAGAAAAGGAGGAAGTTCTCAAGTCTTTTTTCTATATATCTGTTCAATGATTACTCTGGCGTAGCTTAAGCGATTTCTGTCAAACCAGCAGCGAACTGTAGGCTATGATCCGGCAGTGGTTCCGCACTAAATTTATCAAGGTATATCTAGTATAAGGTGAACATTGGAAACCATTTTTTTCTATTACGACCATATTCAAAGATTTGGCGGAGTCGCCGGTGATATTGTTGTTCCAAAATCGACAAATCAATCAATAAATCAAGACTTTATTTATAATTAAAAGTACAAGTGCGCCTAGTCGGAACCTGACCCGGAGCCAACCTGGCAACCACGATGCGCAGCACCGTAGTGGGTGTAGGGTTGGGCGGAGCATGTCCGGTTCGGCTAAGAACGGTAATTCAGGTGAGGAGTTGTAACTCCTATTCGCCGAGCGAATTTAAAAACAACAACGCCTTAAAACTATGCTGCCCATAAGAGCCTAAAACTAATTCATGTACATTTTAAAAATTGTCGCACTGTGCACCCACAAAAAATACAAGAAATTTTGGTTACTGTCACGGGAAAACAAAACACAACGAAAAAACCCGTTCGAAGTAATTCTCCACCCTGGTGGTCTTCCTGCCTCCAGGAAAGTAGAGGAAGTTAACAGTTGTGGGTTTTAAAAGTTCAAGAAGGTTATCGGTCGAGGGATGAATTTTGGAACAAAAGAGGACAAAAAGAACAAAAAAGATAGAACAATTAACACACAGAAAGGGAATAGAGAGGGGGTTAAGATTATAAAGTTAATATAAGGGGATAAAGATAGAGTAAAGGTAGACTATAGTAGTGAAGAAGTTGGCTAAGGTGGAAGTTGCCTGAAAATAGGCAACGTCTGGTATGGTAATGGGTATTTCAAATTAAATAGAATTGCATTATGCTATCTGATGTGTGTTATGTTGCGGGTTACCGGACTATCGCCCAGTTTGAATTCGTAGAATTTTTGTGAAATCTGTTGAGCGTAGTCCGCTAGTGGAGTTACAGCGGGCGTACAGATCTCTGAGTGAGGTGTATCTGCCCGAATCAGAAATGAGGCGCATAAATTTGTGCTCTTCGACCTGAGTCGAAGACAGAATCAAAATTCGACTTAGGCAAAAATTTCATTTAAGGACATTTTTAAGAGTGCAGAGGCACAGACCAGTCCATAAGGACCGTTATGAGTTCTATAAGGCGTTAGAAATGACCAGGTGAAAATTCGAAGAAACACCGAATTTTCACTTAGGAAAATATGTTTTGGTTCAGGATATGAGAGCGAAAGTATATAATAACAAGGATTTAAGAATAATATACTTTTTCAGAGGTGCAACAAAGTTGAACTTAACTAAACTGCGTCGAAATTTGGCTTGAAAATTGATTTATCAAAAGTATGCCAAAATTTCACTTGCAAATTATTTTATGAAAACTGCATCGAAATTTGGTTTGAAAATTAATTTATCAAAAGTATGCCAAAATTGGACTTAAAGATTGATATTTCAAAGGTACCCCGAAGCCAGTTTAAAAGATACTCCGAAAATGTACTTTAAAAAATATTGAAATATTTTCCATGTTTATTCCTCCACCAAAGACATTGATCATTGAATGTCCTGTTCTAAAGTATGAGCATAAAATTTTAACGATACAATGCATCTAAGGGGCGAAACCGACGATTTTGACAAAGACGGCGGCATAGTGCCGATAAGCAAAAATTTTATTTTTTCTCGCATAGAAAGAGTTTGGAATCACTCAGCGGCTCGCAATTGGGTCGAGCGCGTTGAGTAGTCCATACAAAGAGATGGTAGGAAAGCCAATAGCAGGGCTTTCCAAATAATAACGTTATAGAGGAAAACGCCTTGTGCATAAAAAATCCAAAAATTCAATTTTTAAAAGTCGCTCTGAGGTGGGTTACTGCCATTTCGATAATATTGAATAACTGCATAGCGGCAAGTAAGCTGTGGACTAATTGAACGCCAAACAAACTTATGCAGTCATAAGTGTTCATGAATGTGTTTGAGTACGTGAATCTCCACGATACAAGAACTTTAAAGCTAAGTAGTCTCTAGCGAAACTAAATTCATTTAGTAAAACTTTTTTAAGTTAAAATCAGTCAGCCGTAATTATTAAAATTACAAGAATCTAAGACTTCTCTAAAAGCTCGCATTTTGATTCTGAGAAGGTATGCATGAATCTTTTCTACCTAATCGATCGTTAGCGTAGATGCTCTCGCTTGTATGGTCTGAAAGCCGTTTGTCTTAACTGGACTTTTCGTACCGAAAACCGGATGTGTCGAGTTACTGCAACACACTCGACATTCTAGCTGCTGTACGGAGGTTTGATAGGGATTTTTTTTATGCGTTTTTCTCAGAAATTCTCGGGTGTAGAGTCCGTTATTAGCAGACAAAAGCGTGATCAGCACGACAAAAATTAATCCCACCGGAGAGAAATTCTTCGATCGGGATTTTTTTATGCAAAAAATTAGCTTTTCAAAAGGTACAAAAACTTAAATCGAGGAATTCACGGCCAGAGAGAGCGCCGTTAAAGATCTGAGGTAGTGCAGCCTTGGTCCATTATTCGGCTACCGAAGTGCATCTTATCTCGAACCCGCCTGGGAGGTAGAAGAACGGGGTAGCACGCGACTGGCGCCCCCTGAGAAATAAATTGGTACAATATCAATTAAAAACTTAGTTCTCGATTTATAATAATGATCATTTTTCACACAAACATCAGGATATTATTATAAATTGATATCATGTCATATACCATTTCTCAACGAAAGAGAGCCTTGCATGGAGGCGAATCAGCTGAAGAAGTTTTCTACAACAACAGTATGAACTGAGACCTCTATTGAGAAACGCGTCCGTTGAACAATTTGCTTTTACAAACAAATTATACAGCACGCTCTCGCTCATGTCGTTGTTTTCAATGCTGTTAATGATGACGATTTCATTGCATGATGCTTTTTAACTGAGATGCGATAATGCCAGCAAATTTTTTGTAGATTTATTTTGGCATCCCACTACCACCCCCGCCGGAAATTTGAATGTAGGAGTAGTGATTCCGTAGGCAGCAGTTTTCCATTTTACACCAAGACAAGTGTACAGATTTTCTCACGATAATTTCCTTCACTACGTAATATTTAATATAAATTAAAGAAGCTATTAAAAAGATTGAAAGTTTTTTTTTTAAATCGTACCCGCCTTCAAAAAATATCTCTAAAAAGTAGGAAATAAAAAATCACTCAGTTTTACAAATACCTGTCTACCTATTAGTGGAAAGTAGCAAGTTACCTTATTACCAAATATCAATTTGAAGTCGGTGCAAAAAAAATACTAATTTCAAAAATACGTTTTGTACCGACTTTAAATTAATATTTGGTAATAAGGTAAAGTTCTACTTTCCACTAATCGGTAGATAGGTATTTCTAAAACTGAGTGAAAATGTATGTCTTATTTTTTAGACATATTTTTTGAAAGCGGTTAGATTATTTTTAGAGTAGGTACTGATTATGAATCTAAAGTCAATATTAAGAAATTCAAAATGTCATTTCCAATATGGCAGATACATTTTTTACTAAAGCAAATGCTTTAAGAGCCCAAAAAGTTGAGTATTACCGTCATGCTATATATTAACGAAAAACACTATTCGAGATGATTTTATTACTGGATAATTACAGTAATAAAACGGCGACATATTTATTAAAAAAAAGAGATGACGTACATTGTTTCATCCTCGGTTTATAAGCTTTAATTTTGGTATCTACCATTTTTACGTTAAAATTAATATTAATTGAGATATTTTCAGAAAAAAAAAACAAAAATTTTACGTTCTTTTCGAAATAGTAATAATAATGTTTTTCTTCAAACATCAGAAAAACATGACATTAAAGTTTGACTTTTCAGACGGCTGTGCGTTGCCATTAACAACGGAGGTAAAAGTATTTTTTGTGACGTAAGCGGCAGAAAAAGTAATATCTATATCAACGCGTATTTTATTTAATACGCCAGCCATGCGTTATTGACACAATGCGTTTTTGGTGGTGAAATTCGAGATTTTTTATCTTTATTTTTTTTTATAGCTAATCGATGTTTGAAGAAAAAATAGCATGTTTTATTCGGAGTAAAAGCCATTTGTGACTCGTCTGTAATCGCCGGACTCACTGCGTTCGTCCGAAAAACATACATACTCGTCACAAGAGTATCACTTTTACTCCTAATAAAACAATATACCATTATTTACATACAATAGTATAAAAAATATAAAATATATAAAATTGTAGACATAAATAAACGTACAACTCGATAGATATGATATGTCACCTGTTACAGGAACAATAATATAGTAACGTACTATACATTATACTACACGAGCCTAATGTAAGAGGCGTCACCAGTTTAACATACTTTTTTTTCGAGTAAAATTTATGAGGATGAAAAAATTTTGTTTTGGATTTACCCCCGCTCATCAATTTTGAGATGAGGATGAAATTTTTTTTTCTAACTTGACCAAGAACAGGGGCGCCTTTTAAAATTTCGCACGGGGGCGCTTGAGGAACTAAGGCCGGCCCTGGAGGGGACAGTGACACTGGCGAAGAATCCGAATATTGAAAAAGTATTCCATATTTTATTTAATTCACTGTTTATATTTAACGTTCCGTGACGTAACGGATATATTTATGACAGTGACAGTAGCAGTGATAGCGAATGAGTGGTATTCTGTGATAGCGTTAGTGATTGTAATGGGGTTCATTATTTTTATTTTGGGAAAGTATTATTATTTCGGTAAATTATTTGCAACATTTTAAGAAATGTTTTTATTTCATTTGTTTTACTTTAGGAAAATGCTATTAATTTTCTTACTAATTTTATATTTTTTTTATATTTTGTTTTAGCTCTTTATTTAATTATATATATCTAATTCAGTTTTTACTTTGAAACTTAAACATGTTATTTCCATGAGAAAGTTTATTACTTTGTTATTTTGTAGAATAGTTACTGATTTTTAACTTAAAAATGCTGGTTAATTTTTTTATTTTTTTAACCTCTTACTCCCTAATTAACAATCCTGTCACCATCCTATCCTGGCAAGGAATATGCTTATACCTCCTCGTTGGTCATTTTGTAAACATACTTATTTTTTGTTCTGATGTTAAAAAAAATTCTGTCATTAAAAGTTTTCTTAAAAGAACACCAGTTTTTGTTTTTGGGCATGAAAACGTATATTAATTGTATTTTCTGTAATTATTTTCTATTTGTTATTAGTGCGATTGAACGAGTATTAAAATATTTTAATTCATTGTTTGAAGATGAAATACATTTTAAGTCCGGTCCTGTGTATCGCGCGCGATTGAACGGCGGCCGTATACTAATCAAAAGCGGTCGGCGTCCTTTACGCTTTTTTTCCAGCTTTTTTATACCTCTGGATTATATATGGGACTTACTTATACGTATGTAGTCAAATAAAAGTTTTTGTATCTTTTAATGGTCATTTTGTCTGGGTGCCACCACAGAAACGTTTTTTTAATGCATTTACTACCAAATTATTTAAAAACGGAACGAAATTGAAATGCATATAACAATATCTCTAAATTAAAATCTCTAGTTACTATAATACTACATATTATATTCATATTTTTTCAACCTACCTGTAATTCTGACATGCCTCCCTACAAGATTACCGGTATCCTGCGAGAACAGTAGAAAACTTTCCACATTGTTTTCCTTATCTTGTAATCGAGCGTCACATGCCGATAAATCAATGTTGCGAAGTTCACACAATTTCGCCAGGGAGTCACTGAAAATAAAGAAAATACAATTCAATCACTGAAATCTATCAATAAACAAAGGCCACGAGCGTAGCTGGATCGGCCATTTTTTACAGTGAAAACGTCATTAGTCCCCTGAGGAATTAAATAATACTGAATGTAACGTTGTGGTCTGGGATTAAAGGACCGAGAGTATTCGTTTTATTTATCCTTATTACAACTTAAATTGCTTATCGAGTGATTTGTAAAAAATTGTAATGTTTTTTTAAAGTTCGGTTTGAAACCTAATAATAACAAACCATGTTCAATTGTTCACCCTTGTTTATGTCGCTGTCTGCGACCGTTGATTTACACATGTAGTCGATAAAAAAAATTAAAAAAAAAGAGGTTCTCGATTGGACTCGTTTTTTTATTCTCTGGATTGGCTTAAGTGATTTATATGAAATCTTCTTCAAACTGCAAAACATGGCTTGGTGGTGGTCCCACTATAGTATGGCGGTAAACACAGTAAAAACCCATAGAAAACGGCTATTTGTGAAACAGTTTTGTAATTTGGTACACTGATTTCTGTCATTAAAGCAACTATTTTTCCGAGTAGCGCCAAATGAAAATGGCTTCCAGTTTCAAGATGGCGGCTGTTTTAGAAAATTTAAAAGATCGACATTTCTAGCTAAACTATTGATTTTATAAAAAAAGTTATTAAGAGAAATTGTTCCACATTAAATTTTGAATAAGAAAGCTCTAATAAAGCTAATGAAACTAAAAATTAAGACTCTACGGGATAAAATATCACAATGTCAGTTTCTTGTGATATTTTACAAAACACGTAAAGTAATGTTCTGTACTTGCCATAACAATTATTATTTGACCATAAAGTAACAATCAGAGTTGAATTTTAGAATAAATTAAAAGACTAGGAGGCATAATATTTTAAATCTCGGTCCTGTAAGCGAATCTCGTAGAGAAAATATACAAAATATACCATTATTAACTGAAAATGAGACAAATATTACACCGGAAAGTAACTACGGCTGCCTGATTTACGACGGACCCGCTTTAGTCCATCTGCTTTTACCTAAAGGAGTTTCGAAGTTTGAAAAATATTCAGAAAAAGTTTTTCAAGCACATATTAAACATAATATTGTCAAATTAAATGCTAAATGTGTCGACATAGTATGGGATGCGTACAAAAAGGACAGTTTAAAAAGTTATACGAGAGAAACTAGAGGAGTCGGAATAAAAAGGCAAGTCCGTAATAATAATAACAATATACTACCAAAGAATTGATCAGAATTTCTGAAAAACGCTGAAAATAAAACAGAACTATTTTGTTTATTGGCAAATGATATAACAACATCTAATAACTTTAATTCTGTCGAAATTGTGTCAACTATTGGCGAAGAAATTACGAAAAATAGTCATTGAAATACTACTCTAAGATCCTGCAACCAAGAGCAGATACAAGACTAATATTGCATATTAATGCTAGTGTTCAACAAGGTTGGAAGGACATTTGCATTAGAACTGTCGACACTGACGTAGTAGCACTGGACGTTTCATTTCATTACTGTTTGTATAAGGACCGAATAGTTTAAATGTAAAGTTTAAAAAAGGTATGTAAGTCTAACTAAAAAAATTTTTAACTATTTTTATTAATACTGGAGGTTAATGATCTACTTATAAGTATACAACATTATTAGTCTAAGAAAATTAGGTATTTCACAACTTACACACCTTTTATTTATTATGAAAATACCTTCTTTCTGTATATTGTTGCCCTAATCTGGGCACGCTAATATACTAGTCAGGTAAATACTTTAAAACACTCATATTGGAGAATCAATCAAACAACTACTCTTCTATATAATAATTCTGACGAAGTATTGAATTACATGATAGGATTCTTAGCGTTTTAAAGAAAAAATATATATATATATATTGAAAATACTTAAATCATTTATTCAAATTTAATCATTCACACTTTTTATTTAATATGAAATTATCTACTTTCTGTATATTGGTGCCTTAATCAGGTCACGCTAATATACTACTTAGGAAAACACTTTAAAACACTCATTATTGGAAAACCAATCAAAACAACTACTCTTCTAGCTAATACTGACGAAGTATTGAATTACATGATAGGATTCCTGGCATTTTAAGGCGAAAAAATATATTGAAAATAGTTAAATTATTCATTGAAATTCAGTCATTCACAACAATTATTGAACCATACATTCTATTTCAACTCTAGAAAAGTTGTACAAATTTTTTTCGAACTCGTTAGTTCTCATCAGTAGAGTATAGAAACATTCATTCATTATTTACAAGCCTATTCTTGATTTATTTTTACAATTAATTATTTTTTATTTATTTGCTTTTATCATGATTAGAGAATATTATTTAGGTATTATGCAAATCACAACTTATACACCTTTTATTTATTATGAAAATACCTTCTTTCTGTATATTGTTGCCCTAATCTGGGCACGCTAATATACTAGTCAGGTAAATACTTTAAAACACTCATATTGGAGAATCAATCAAAACAACTACTCTTCTAGCTAATACTGACGAAGTATTGAATTACATGATAAGATTCTTAGCATTTTAAAGGAAAAAAAAATATATATATATATATATATATATATATATATATATATATATATATATATATATATATATTGAAAATACTTGAATCATTTATTCAAATTTAATCATTTACACTTTTTATTTAATATGAAATTATATACTACTTAGGAAAACACTTTAAAACACTCATTATTGGAAAACCAATCAAACAACTACTCTTCTAGCTAATACTGACGAAGTATTGAATTACATGATAGGATTCCTGGCATTTTAAGGCGAAAACATATATTGAAAATAGTTAAATTATTTATTGAAATTCAGTCATTCACAACAATTATTGAACCATACATTCTATTTCAACAATAGATCAAGAATAGGCTTGTAAATAATGAATGAATGTTTCTATACTCTACTGATGAGAACTAACGAGTTCGAAAAAACTTGTACAACTTTTCTAGAGTTTTTTTCAGCCGTATTTTTTGTATTTTATTCACAATTCAAATGTGGGCAAATTCCTATACGCAACTTATCATACTTACTTACTACTAGGTTTCGATTTACCAGAGAATCTCATTCCGGTTTTTGGTTTCGGTTCTTGGTTTTGGTTTTCGTTGCTTTTACCAGAACCTCTCATTCCGGCATTCGGTTTCGATTTCGGTTTGCCAGAAACTATTCCGGTTGTAGGTTTCGGTTACGGTTAAAGAAATTCGTAATTATGGTGCGGTTTTCGGTTACGGTTTCGGTTCGGTTACGGTCCCTGCTTTGTCGTAATGAAATATTGTCAACTATGAACAAATACACTACTTCCACACATGAGGTGCATTTTTTTTTGTTGTGTAATAGAGTAGTAATAGCAGTAATAGACCGTGGGATAATGACAGATTTTTTGAAACGTTTGGTTAGTATCTGGCATTTTGGGAGGCTTTTGTGCCTGATTTGTACTAACCATTTTTGTGTTTATCAAACGGTTATCCAGGGCCTCTCAGTGGAAAATAGAAAAGAAAATTTAATGAAAATGAGCAATTTCAAACGTTTTGTTCCTATCTGGCATCAAGTTAGACTTACGTTTTAAATGAAAACATCCGATGGAAGCTTATCGCCAGACAAATTCCGAAGTGGTAAGAAAAATGGTCCAGAATCAAACGATTTGGTTCTTATCTGGGAATTGTATATATAGGTAAATAGATTATAATTATCGCGATATAACATACGCCAGACAAATTCCGAGGGCCCAACAGTGAAAAAATTATTGTTCAAGTTGTCAACTATCCGCGAAAATCAAACGATTGGTTCTCATGTGAAATGATTTTTTTTTGTAAAAATTAACCAAAACAAAAATGTATTGTATCATTCACAGACATTTTTAGTGGGCCAAACATATTTTAAATCTTAAAAGAAGTGCACGAAAACTAGCCATTTTTTCAAACGATTTATTCCTGTCTGGCATTTGGATTTTAAAAAGATATGGTAATAAATAAACCACATTTCAAGTCCCAGACAAAAAGCTTGGGCCCAGCTGTAGATATGTTGAGTGGAAGTATCGAAAAATCAAAAGGTCATAAAGTAGTATTACCCCATATTATTTCATATGCAATCCCATAATTCTATGATAATATCATAATATATTAATAACAATACCCAAATGTACAGTGCGGCAATTCGAAAACGGGGAAAATCTTGAGAAAATTTTTGGGCATGTCAATTTTGTTTCCATAGTGTGACCAGTGACGTAGGAAGGGGGGCAAGGTTATTTTTTCAAATAGCAACTACCTTTATTATTGCATAGTATGACAGTTTAGGTCTTTCTGATTAATTTGGTGTGCAACATGTGTTGATGAAAATTTTCGAAAAAAACCGAAAAACTCGTTTACTACGAAATTCTCTTTGAAAATTTTCCTCATTAACCCCCCACATATTGCACACCAAATGAATCAGAAAGAGCTAAGCTTTCATACGGTGCAATAAAAAAGGTGGTTGCTATTTGAAAAAACAGTTTCGCCCCCTTCTGCCGCCACTATGACATTTTTGAGAACTAAACTTTACCAAAGTTCATGCCCCAAAGAAATAAAATTCACCTGTCAGAGCGATTTTTGCAAGAATTGGCAGTTTCAGATTTTCCTAAAACTTTTGGGACGCACTGTATATGTAAAAATGTTGCTTATAATTAGCCTTTTATAAACATACATTTTCAACAAACCAAATGCCATACGAGTGTGAATCGTTTGGAAATGCATCGATTTTTGCGCGACTGTTTTTCGATTTGTCAATAGTTTCGGTCAAAATATCTACAGCTGCGCCCCAGATTTTTGTCTGGGACTTGAAATATGGTTTATTTATTAACATATCTTTTTAATAAAACATCTCAGACGAGTGTAAATCGTTTGAAAATGCATCGATTTTTACACGACTGTTTTTTGATTTTTCAATTCTTTCGCTCAACATATCTACGTCTGGGACTAGAAATATGGCTTATTTAACATATCTTTTTAAAATCAAAATGCCAGACAGGAATAAATCGTTTGAAAAATGGCATTTTTCGCGCTTTTATTTTTGTTTGGCTATCCAGGGGACCCAGCCAATTCATCTGGGACTCTTAAATTTCAACTACTTATTGCCTAATATTAACAAAAAAAAAAAACAAATGCCAGACGAATGTAAATCGTTTGATTTTCGCGGAATAGTTGACAACTTGAACAATAATTTTTTCACTGTTTGGCCCTCGGAATTTGTCTGGCGTTTGTTATATCGCGATAATTATAATCTTTTTACCTATATATACAATTCCCAGATAAGAACAAAATCGTTTGATTCTGGACCATTTTTCCTACAACTTCGGATTGAAATTTCGGGCCTTAGGGCCCACAGAATTTGTCTGGCGATAAGCTTCCGTCGGATGTTTTTCTTTAAAACGTAAGTCTAACTTGACGCCAGATAGGAACAAAACGTTTGAAATTGCTCATTTTCATGAAATTTTCTTTTCTGTTTTCTGCTGAGGGTCCCTGGATAACCGTTTCATAAATACGAAAATGGTTAGTACAAATCAGGCACAAAAGCCTCCCAAAAGGCCAGATAGGAACCAAATGTTTCAAAAAATCTGTCACTATCCCACGGTCTATAAGGGAAAACTATTCATTTGAATCTTCGTTACTACCGTCGAGGTCTGAATTATAACATTTTTCTGGCTTATTATCATCACAAAATGCACTTGTATCTCAAAGAATCTGAAAACTATCATCCCCTTCGTCAGTATATGATCGTCGTCTCCTTGCTCAGTAGTTATAATATCAACAGGCTCGCTATTGTGACAGTTTACTTGGCAAAACCCACACATACTTCAACATTTGAGGCCAGATTTTAAACAACCGCATGATCCACGACAACCTTTTGTGGAGTTGCATGAAATCAGGAGCTGGCGGATTTAAAGTTGTTGTGGGATGAAGCCTATTACTGTTTTGCTCCCATCCTCAAAGCTGTGGATTTAATATGCGTGTTCGCCATAATTGTACCTGGTGGTAAACTCGCAGAAAGTGTTGCTTGCAAGCTTCGGAGGTGGGAGGAAGGGCAGCCAATTTGACTTCACTTTTACTTTGGGCAACGCGTTTTCCAAACATTTTGCATTATATGCATTCAAAAAATTTTCTGTATTCGGTGCATCATATTCCTTTAACAAAAATGTCTCCCCACCTTCTGCGATTTAAGTAGGAGAAGTGTTTTCTTTATTAAATGCTGACGAGTGTTTGTATTTTATGCTTTTTTAGTGTTTGTAGGAATTTGGTCTTTCCCATCCTGAAAATTGCAGATACTGAATTGCAAAAAAGGATATTCTCTTGTATCTCTTCATTCTCGGCTTGGAGTTCAGTAGAGAACTATACTATTTTTACGGAAAGGACGAAGGGTTTTAAAAACAGGACATTTTGGCGGATAGGTATAAAACCAATAAGCAAGACAAGCAAATCGACATCCTCACTTGACAAATGTCTAATAAAAAGGGATTTGTTGTTGCTATTTGAAAGGAATTTTTCTTGTGAACCAGACTCTACGCGCCAAAGTCTATCTACTCTTTGTAAACCATTGCGGATTAGTTGTAAAATGCGGCACATAAAATTTTTCAAACTAATAGTAGATTAAATAGTTTCTTTTGGAAATTCCTAATTTTTACTTTATAATGTGAACTAATATTGCATTAATCATTCTATTGAGGCAACGCTTTTCTTTTGTAAATATCTCTTTAGTAAATATTTTTTATATTGCATATCATGCATATGCAATACGCATATCATTGTGTTAGTGATCGAATTATAAAGAACTTTCAAAATGTCCGCCTGTCCGTCCGTCCGTCTGTCACGTTTTTTGTTAGCACAATAACTTAAGAACGAAAAGTCCGATCGAATTGGAATTTGGACAGTAAGTTAGTGTTAGCTAGAGGAATAACCCTACTTTTGAAACAAATCGATCAGTAAATAAAAATGTTATAACGCATTTTAGTTTGTATAAAATGATCTGAGGCGACTCTGCCAAATCTGGAAATAAGCTCGTAGTATAAAAAATTGTTTCCAACCGCCGGACCATAGCCTACAGTTTGCAACGGGTTTGGCAGAAATCGCTTAAGTTACGCCAGAGTAATCATTACAGATATATACAGGATGATTTACCACGACATGCGGAAAATTTATCAGTAGGTTGTCCCCGAAAGGAGTTAAAAAAATGAAAAATTAAAAAAATATGACCAAAAAAATTACCTTATTTTTTTGTAGAAATAGCCGCCAATGACTTTAACCAATCTGACGTAACGCGGTACAACCATATCACTTCCCCTCCTCCTTTATCAGACTGGGATTGACACTATTGACAGCAAAGCTGGAGAGGGTAGAAGTGACTTTTTGGTTTTAATCAAATCACACTATAAAAATAGCAAAATAAGTCGAAAAGACATTGACTCTATGCTAGTGAACTCTACAACAAGTGGACAAAAGAGATATTTACTTAAACCCGTCGATAACACAAAAACCCCAAACTTCGGCGGTACTTTGTACCTGCCGGTGTCCTGATTGTTCTACCGATAGCAAAAAACGCGGCACTTTGACCGCTCGCGCCAGCCTAACTTTTTATGCCAATTAAGGAAATGTAAACAACTTCGATATGTTCTTTCACAAGTAAGTTCATTGCCCTATCATACTGACCACAGACAAGTAACAGTAACGCATCTTTGCAAGTTTTAATGCAACAAAAATTACTAAATTACCTCGGATCACTCTAAAATTTTGCAGGGACCTTCCCACATAGAAGACTAGTACACCATTTTATTTTGCGCATATCGTGGTAAATCACTCTGTATAAAAAATGAAAAATATATATACTCTTAAATTTTTTGAGGTTGGTTAACAATCATTCATCGGCTCAATTTTAATGAAAAAAATCATCATATTAATGTACTTTTAATTATGTTGATAGACATTTCTGGTTCAGTGTAAATAGCATATCTTATACCACAATAAATATCTAGTGTTTCATGTTACATATACTTTTTGAGTTTCTCTATTTGAATTAGACGGAGACAAGCAACAGAATAGTAATTAGATATTACCCGTCTTTACTTTGTCTAGGAGATTTTTTAACCGGAGAGAGGCCAATGACGTCTAAATTGTAATAAATCATTATTCGAGAAAAGGAAAAGGCGTAATGAAAATAATTTGGTTATATAAGTCGCGGCAGCTTGCACGTTGCACCAGATGTGACGAATATAAAATCTTTTTCAGAAGGGTTGCTGGACTCTTATGGTGAATAACAAGACAGTTTCTTGTTGATGTATACGCATCTTATTAAAATATATTGAGCAGCACATATTACTTTATAATGAAGGTTTATACTCCAGTCAGTATATATGAAGGTCGACAATCATGCGACGTCAACGAGCTTTTGGGACTTGATGGGGAGGGGTCATTGGTGAGTGTATTAGTGAATGAGGTCATCCCCCATATTTTTTTATTTTAAATTATGTAAGTTCGTTAAAAAATAATACTTTTCAAGTACGTTGTCAAAGATTCTTCTTAAATATGAAAATGCAGATGTTTTGAGCTTTCTAAAAGATACTCCAACGATTTTTTTAATTTCTTGTTACGGGATTATGTGTCATGGGGATGTCACTGAATGACTTTGGTGCAATGCAAGTATTCACCTCCAAACTGCAGTGCTGCATTATCTTTAGCCAATTTTAGCATCGATTAAAATAGAAATCATGATGACAAAATGTTTTCCCCGATTTTCCTTGCAATTTTAATCTAGGGGTGGTTTCCGCGACTCTATGGGGGTAGATTTTGAGCATCGCATCGGAACAAATGCAGTTACTCACTCTTTCAAAAAAAACTGGTAAGCTTTTTTTGCAATCACTGCATTTTTTTAAGTGTCCTGTTGTATGAGGGGCAGTTTTCACCCACTCATGGAGGTGATTTTCAATGAAAAGTAATGTTAACTTTGTGTTTATGCGTTGTATAGTTGAATGTTTATATTTAATTCAATTTATTGAGATTTAAGACTATTCGTGGAGCGTTAAGTCATTTTTACCCTGTTTAGGGAGTGTTTTTTAGCGCTAGGGGTTGATTTTGGAGGTGTACGATTTTTTTTGACCTTGGATTCGGATTCAGCGTTGAAAATTACATGGGGATACAGTTGTCTCGATAGCAGTTCCAATTTTTTTTTTGTGTAATTAATCGTTAGTCATAATTGGTTAGTCGACTAAAGAAGCCCATCTTTGATGTGTATAAAGTTAAAGAGGCTTATTTAAGGATATCATATCGTGAATAAACAATAAATAAAACGAAATAACTTTATTTCCCACACAGTGTGATTCGACATATAATAATGCACCATCGCCTTCAAACTACAGAGCACTGAGGCTAACGAAAATCAAAATTTCTTTCAAGTGTCTTTCCAGTCGAATTAAGTTATTTTATGTAACAACTGTGTGTGACCGAGCTTGAAATTTTATGGCCCTTAAGGATCTTATAACAAGTTTGTAGAGGATTCGACCGAATCTGGAACTTAGAGAAACATGGTGGAAGCACTTTCAAGCACGTCTACGAGCATTACTAAATATTGTCGGGATCAAAAGTTTATCTAAAGATTGCTCATGTACAGGTCGGGTATTTGGTAAAACAGAAAAGGAAACACTAACCTAATGTTTAAAATAACCTAATATTTAAAATAATTTACCTACGATCACTACTGTAAATAGTAAAAAACACACTACCTGTCATCTATGTAAGTTGAATTTTACATATTGTAAACAAAACGCACTGTAAACAAATCGCACGATAAACAAAACGCACGGGACACGTAATTATAGGTGGCTTATATCGCTGACCCGGGGTTTAAAAAAATAAATGCTCCTACTTAATTTTCAAACGCTGTCAAAACTGACATAATATTTGTTGAATAATATTGTTGACTAGTAAACTTAATCCAGATTTTACTAAATAACTAAATAAATATGATCGTAGGTAAAGTATAGTACATAATTCGAGTTGTAAGGCAATTACGCACTCGCCGCTACGCGGCATCGTAACTTTTCCATTCATGCGTAATATGCTTCTTACATCACTCATTACGTAATATACTATTAACTGTTTGTAGATATCCCCAATGGGTGGTAAAGAAAAAAGTACATTTTCAATAACTTCATTGTTGCCAAGTCTCCGATAAATGTATTATGTTATACAAATTTAACGACATAGTAAATCTGTTTTAGCGGGCGTTGAACTTTAGAAGTAAAACGCGATATTTCAGAAACCTTAATTCATGAAGTGAATATAATTATTCAATCTGTATTCGTACTAGAAGTTCATTGACAGATGTCGTGTCGGATCATATCCTGGGGTTATTAAAAATTGACGAATTTTGCAGATTATGTGACTTTTTACAGATTACAGCTTTTAAAGATGTTTATCTACTCTTATTAGGTTATATACTAATTAATAAACTGCTTTTGATCAATTAATAGTATCCATAAACAAACAGCGTGAGTTATAATAATTCAATTATGAGTTATTATAATCACTCACTAGGTACAGTGTCAATCTCCTTTACCCTCAGGCCTAGCCTGTCCAATCGACGTAACGCGCGACACACGAAGGTGGCTCTGTCCGAGAGAAATTCCTTTCCGATTCGGTGAAATAGAACGGTCCGTTATTACTGAGGGGAGGTTATTTAACATGTTTGAATAGTTTCGACGTTTTCAAATCAAGTAAAGTAATAATTGAAAATTATGAATTCGGTTAGTGAAGGAAGGATAAATTGAGTTAGTAAAGCGAGCCTGTGGCTCGTGCTGCTTGATCTGCGTGAGTTATTACCTACATTACCGCTCGTTGAATAATATACTATTAAAAGAAAATGTGTTTTGACCGCCTTCCACATCACGTAAGTCTAGGAGACCTAGATTTGCCGAAGAAAGGAGACGAGGCTCTACAGTTTATACAGGAATCCGAACCAGTTTCTGGTGAAAATTTGAACCTACTTCACTAGGTACGCTCAGTAGTAGTACGCTAGGCGCGCTAACCCACTAAGTTACCGACCCTCTTTACATCATATACAGGATGTAAATAGTTTCATGTCTTTAAAACTGGCAATGGCGACCGACTAGAGGAACAAAAACCTATATGACTTTTCCTCTAGGGGCACTTTGAAAAAAAACTGACCTAGGTCAAAAATTTGAATGTAGGAAACATTTGGGAACCACTGCTTTTCTGTCTCAATGGACGTGTTCCGATTCAAGCTTCTTACTCACTTTTAAAAAGTCGCAAAAAAGTGTCCTTGCCGCCGCGCGGTTTCAAAGAAGCGCGGCACTTTGATGGGACTGCATTAGCGTGTTTGATGGTCAAAGGCGCCGACATACGCGATGATAATAAAGCTTACCCCACAATATTCCAGCAATTTTCAAACAATATTAGGTACTTACTAAAAATTTCGAAATTTTTGGTCATTTATTATCTCGAAAACTATGGGCTATAGACCCCAAATTGTATAGGTTTTTTTATTTGTCTAGTCGTTCCCCACCACCAGTTCTTTTTAATGATATGAAACTAATTACACCCTGTATTATGGAAATATTTTCATAATCTACTACATAGCTAAAAGTTGTGAATTTGTCCATTTTTACTAGTTGTATCACATAAAGTAGCATAACATCTGGCAATAAATTTCTAGTACCAACACACGATAAATAAATTTACTAATTTGTAAACAAGGGTGCCACATTATTTTTAAATTGGTGGCGCAGAAGCAGCGAATTTGCTTATGTCAGGAATTTCCACTACATCTCTTCTACTTTTTTAAATTCATTTATTACAGAGGTCTACAGAAAAAGTCTTGTCCTGAAGTTCTTATCTAACGCTGAAGCCAATTTTGGACAACAAATGTATTGCGTCATTTTTTTCTCTACCACCCCTTTTATCCCATAAAAAGGGCAAGAATAAGTCTTGTTTATCCTAAGGTTCTGATCTAACTAACTTTTCTGAAGTATTTTAATGCGCTGAAGCCAATTTTGGACAAAAGAAAATCTAAACCATTAGACTGCAAGAACATTGGACATTAGATTGGTTGGTTATTAATTTCCTGGCCATTTAACACTATTTAAGAGCTGGATTTGGAAGATAATCAGATTTTGAAACCTTATATTAGAATTCAAGATTTTTCCCAAGATCTTCCTTTGAATTTACTTTTTTAGTACGGTAGGTGATTGCCATTGCCTGTTTCTAAAGTATGTTCTTATATACTTACTGTTATCGAACGATTTACTAGATGACCAGAAGCTTATCCTCTTTCTGATATCACGGCAGAAACCATCGCTCGCACTTTATTTCAGAATTTTGTATGACGCTTCGGCGTGCCTATTTATATAACGACGGATCAGTTCGAGTCAAAGTTATTTTCAGAGTTTTCAAAACTTTTAGGGTTTCACAGAATACGTACAACTTCATACCAACTTTCTTCGAACGGAATGGTGGAAAGGTTTCGTCACTCTCTTAAAGCCGCATTAAGAGCTAGAGCTAACACGTCACTGGGTGGGTGAACTACCCATTATATTATTAGCTTTCAGAGCGATCCCAAAAGACGATTTGCAATGTTATTCATCCGAGCTTGTTTTTGGTCAAACCTTGCGGTTACCCGGAGAGTTGTTCCCCTCTTTATTACTAAATTACGTATTTATTTTGACAATTTAATTGATACTTCTCCTGTTCGTCATGTTAATCACAAATCATTTATCAGTCCAGACGTTTTGACTTGTGATTTTATTTTTGTTCGAATAGAGCGTTTAAAGCCATGTTTTTCTCCTCTGTATGATGGACCATTTATAGTTTTCTTACTTACTTAATTCTACAAATAAATACGTATATAATAATTTTTTAACTTATTATAGTATTATTCACTATAGGGTGGAAGAGGAATAGGAAAACTAACACGGTAGACATTTTTTTGTCCAAAATTGGCTTCAGCGTGTCAAAATATACCAAAAAAGTTAAATGAGGACCTTAGAACAAGACCTTTTTTGCCTTTTTTAGGTGATGGTAGAGGAAAACTGACAGAAATTTTTTTGTCCAAAACTGGCGATTTTCTAAGACATATTGTAGCCCTATTATATTGCACACGAGTGATTCGTAAGTGGTAATCAAATGTACACATAGATTTCAGAAAACTCCACTGGGATCTAATAAATTTTAAGTATATGAAGAAAAAACGGTCTGCACATACACACATACAGACACGCAGACATTTTTATTCGATATTTGAGTTAACCGTGTCATAAAACAGATTTCTGTACAAAAAATTATTTTGCTACGATATCTATATGATTAAATCTAATAGATATAATAAGCTGTAAAAAAAAATAAAATATTAAATCCTGTTTTTATGATAATCGATTTCGCATAGAACAGAATTTTATTTATCTTGGTAATATGGTGGCTCACATTTGTGACATCTATCTGCCTGGATTCATCAATCACAAAATCCCTTTTAGGATTCACACAGCCCACTTATTCTGTTTCCCGATATTTATTCTGGTATAATTGTCTGGCCTAGTTAGCAATTTGCAATATTACGGAAATAATACATTTGCAATCGGCAAATTATAATTTCGGAACAAGCAGAGGCGGATTATATTTTCAATATTACATACAAAATAATTATTAATTGAAATATTACATTGTATCAAATGCAAATTAATTCAAACCGCATGATGGTCAACCATTTGCTTTATTTGACACATAGAATGGGGTTGTTTATACACCGTGTCCCAAATTGGAGGGTGAGGGTGTATGCATTGCTGTTTCGGTTATTATCAGAGACAGAGAAAAAATTAAATGACATTTCTGAAGAATTTTATTACCGTTTCGATGGCCTTCTTAAATTTAAACCTAGCCAATCTCATACTAAGTTTTGAGAAAAATATAAGTAATTACGCTCATGCCCCCACATCAAATCATGGGTCCCGGTACCAGATTCACTGGCGGGCCCCCGCGCCTAATAATTGATGACCCATACGAGGGGCCTGGTTATGCTTGGTTTTAGCATAATTACAAACATTTCAAACAAATCAAAGCAAGGCGGCTAAACGACTAACTAATCTAGCGCGAGAGCTGGGTTCGTTGATTTAATTTTTAAATAAGTCAGCAGGGACCCAACAATTTCACAGATCAGCTAGTCGTTCAGCCGCCGTGCTTTGATTTGTCTAAAATGTATGTAATTATGCTAAAACCAAGTGTAACTACTTATATTGTTCTCAAAACTAAGTATGATTGTAACATTGGCGCCAAACGTGGGGCCTGAACCAACGACCCTGAGATTAAGGGTCTCATGGTCTACCAACTGAGTCAGGCGGGACTTTGATTTGTTTGAAATATTTGTAATTATGCTACAATCAAGCGTAATTGCTTATATTTTTCTCAAAACTAAGTACGAGTGTGACATGTTTGTTCATACGTAGTGGTAGGCATGCAAAATATGTGTAAATTACTATTTTTGAGTTCTATTTATCATTGCAATATTTTAATCCTATTTTTGAACATATTTGATCTTTGAAATTTACCATTTATTGTTTAATTATTATCTAAGATATGGTGTGTTTACCATTATTAATTTTTTTTCTAGGGTATAATTATGTTCTTACTTTTTCTCTATAAATATCTTATCAAAATATCATAACAGATTTTTTTTTATTGTAAAAATATATTTAAGAGTTTCATACAAAAAAAAAACAAACAAACAAACAAAAAAAACAAATAACAGTAGCTTATTGTCCCTCAATGTTCAGTCATGTAGTGGGAGAGCGTACGTGGCTCAATTACATTTTTTTACAGAGCTAGAAACGGGAAAATTTGTTTATATCAACCTTGTCTTGCAAATGAATATAATTTTAGTTAATTCCTGGAAATAAAAAACATCTTGCACCCTATAGACAGAGGCGTAGCTATGCATGGGCAATTTGGGCAGTTGCTCGGGGTCCCAGGCTCTTAGCCCCCCAGCTCTCCCCGGGTCCCACAAAATATTAATATCACGTTATGTTCGCATTTGCAACGGTGTGATTTCCCCGAAATATAAATAATAATATCGTGTTCATTTGCATTCGCAGCGGTGTGGTTTCTACTGTGTATACCAATTCGTCTGCCCCGAGTGAATGCGAGCTTCTCGAGTACATCGCGGGACACGGTCAATGCGGATCAATCAAAAACAATTTTGATTTCTGTCGTGTCACTTGTCTCATCTCCATATACGAATAGTGGAGTGTATTTTCCATATTCGAAGATTTGGTGGAGTCGCCGATAATGTCAATTAATTCACAAACAACAGGGTATTATTTTCCTGATAACATTCACATGATGCCCAACATAAAGAGAATTCCACAATAGTTTTCTTCACTATTTAGAAGTTAAATAAATAATGAAAGTTATTAAAGAATCTTCAAAAATATCTCTAAAAAGTAAGAAATAAAATTTCACTGTTTTACTAATATTTGTCTACTATTAGCGAAAAGTAGCAAAGAACTGTACTTCATTACCTAATATCAATTTGAAATCGGTGCAAAACGTATTTCTAAAATTAGATATTTTTGCAGGTAAGTCATATTTTTGAAATAAATAGCCCCGTCCAGGGATACCCTGTACACGAAAATACATCATGTTATATATCCAAAGAAGCAGAACTTTATTATTAAAAAAAATTTTGATATCTCTAATGGTGCTCAAGATAATTTTGACTAAATTAAGAGCACCTAATTTTCAACAATTTTTTGATTTTTGCGGCGATAGCTAACAGTAGATTCACGGGGACTTTACGGATTACTGCTGCTGTACGTCCATGCCAATATTCAGCTTTGCACCAATTTTATTCAGCTAAGAACTATCTACGTTTTCGAAATATTTTCAAAAAACTGAAAAAACGTATTCTAAAAAACTTCCCGTGTCTTATTGATGCCTTGGCAATGCACGCTCCCCCAATTTGGGACACAGGATATCAACAATTCAGTTCTGGACACTCCGTCGATCAAGGCGATCCGAAGTAAATAATGTATTCAAGGAAAAAGCAGTCGGTTTATGTCCTGATATATGAGCTTAGGATACGATAAACTATCGTTACTTATTCAGTCTGAGCTTGAGAAATAAACGAAATAAAGTAGAGATTGAAATTCTTTTGTATTCTTTGAAAATGTTTCCTGATTGTTACATCATTTATCGGCTGCTTGTTGAACCATTACCGCAAATATATATTTCATGTCAGTCAACCTGAGAGACCCCAAGTATATTTTACTTCCGAAAACATACACAAAATGCAGTCCGTCGAGTATGTTGGATCGGATGAGGTCATAAAAATAATACATCTATTTTTCATTTAAATGGGTTTGAGCGCAGCATCTCGTATATCAGGTCTTCAGTCTAGACTTTAAGTCTATTGCATTTTATGGATACACAACGGACGTGCTACACTTTAACGCTCCTGGATTATTAAAAAAAGTACGTTTTTGTTGTCAAATTTATGGCCTCAAACGCGTAAGAAGTTTCTTAATATTGTCCTGCTATATTTAACTTGGGAATTGCTAATGAAATTGTTCATTATTAGTATCCGGATAGGAAACCACTCCATAACATAAGTAAAATCGATAAAAATCAGAGAAATTGGTAATTTAAATGATTTGTCAACATGCCCAAATTTTTTAGAAGATGAATGTTTCATTGGCTCTGGAAGAAAATCCAGTTGGTAGTGTTCATCAGGTTGGTGTGGATAAGATATATTTCTGGAATGTGAATCCTTCATAGAATATGCCCTTCTAGATTTCTCCGGATGCTTACGTTTCAAAGTACGTAGATTACAAAAATTAAAGCCATTTAATTCCGTCAGTCTGTCTGTCTGTCTCTTGGCGCTATATCTACAAAACCACTTGACAGAGAAGGATAATATTTGGTAGGTAGTTGACACTACTACCAACGAAGAACTGGGAATATTTCCGTTGAAAAATATACAGGGTGGACCCCATAAAAACATAATTAAAGAAAAAAAATGAAGGAACACAGTAATATCTGACATGTAGTTAACACAACTGTCAAGGAAGAAAAATATGAAATAAACTACTCAAATAAAAATTAAAAATATGACGCAGGACGATAATATTTCGCATGTAGTTGACTCAACTGTCGAAGAAAAATATGAAAAAAATATATACAGGGTGGCCACCCAAAGAAAAATAAAAAATGTGGCGGAGCACGATAATATTTGGCATGCAGTTAATACAAGTTAATACAACTGTAAATGAAAAATATTAAAAATATATATATACAGGGTGGTCACCCTAACGAAGTTACGGAGAACGATGAGGAGGATGATATTTCGCATCTGGTTAAAACAACTGTCGAAATATGAAAAAAATATATACATGTGGTCACAAAAAAAATATACAAAGTGGTCAGAGAAAAATTTAAAAAACGCAACAGAGGACGATAATATTTCGTATATAGTTAATACAACTGTCAAGGAAAAATATGAAGAAAAATATACAGGGTAGTCACCCTAACAAAGTGAAGGAGGACGATATTTCGCATGTAGTTAACACAACTGTCAAAGAAAAATATGAAAGAAATATACAGGGTGGTCACCCTAACAAAATTGAAAGAAAAATGTGACGGAAGGCGATAATAATTCGCATGCAGTTAACACAACTGTCAAAAATGAAAAATATAAAAAAAATATACAGGGAAGTCACCTTAAAAAAATAATTTAAAAAATGTGATGGAGAACGATAATATTTGGCAGTTAACACAACTGTCAAAGAAAGATATAAACAAATTGTACAGGGTGGTCACCCTAAAAAAAAATGAAAAAATGTGAAGAATAATATTTCGAATGTAATTAACACAACTGTCAAAGAAGAAAAATATGAAAGAGTGGTCACCCTAAAAAAATTTAAGAAAAAATGTGACGGATGGCAGTAATATTTCGCATGCAGTTAATAGACTAAGCCCATAAGTAGGAAATCCATCTCTATAAAATGCAAGAAGCATTTCATGTAACAATTGGGGAAACAACGTTTTTGGGGTATTTCGACCCCACTGAATACGAATCTGCCTGTTGCCAAAGCAAAATATGGACCGGAAGTCCGGTATCCAAGATGGCGACCAAAACTCTGTTCAACGTCTGCTTAGGGATTTTCTCGGATGCCAAACACATTGCAATGCTCAAAATTTACTTACCTGAAGTTTGGAGTGCATGGGTTCCAAGATGGCCGCCGAAACTTTGTTGTGTTTACGTACGCTCCGTGCGTCTTGTTGTATTTGGAGTGTAAAATCTGTCAGATATATAGTTTTTAGTGGTTGAATGTGTACTACTGTGTGTATGTTACGTGTTTTTAAGTAATATTTTACGCCTTCCGACATACAATTTAGTAACAAAATTGTGTTACTGAAGGTAGGGGAGGCGCGTGTAATAGTAGAAGGGGGAATAGTAGACGAACCTTGTAAGAATTTCAAATTTGGCGCTAAAAAGCTATTTTATGGTGTGAGTCATACTTTAACCTTTCATTTATGATATACAAGCAGCGTTAAGCCGGTAAGTGAATTTATTTATATTAATAGTTTCTGCTTGTCTGAACAGGTGGGCAAACACGTATCCAGCGGGGATGAAGCCAGACATCAGCTTTTCGGTATGAAAAAGTCGGAAGTCTTACCTCCAACAAGCAATGCGCTGCAACTACACCTCCTAAGATGCCATTACCAGGTAAAGACATGATGGCAAGCGGAGGCATACTGTGTGTAAAACCAGTTGCTTTTCGGCACTGACAATTTAAAAAACGTTTCAGGTGAACGTGTGGGAAAATGCTCATCATGCCCGACAGGTGGTGATGGATCCTGAGTCATATGGGTGGAAGCTTCACCAAGATCAGTACATTCTCGTCCTTATGACCCTTGAGCCCGTCCCCAAAGCCTGTACGGATATCCTAGCCTGTAATTGTTCATCCCAGTGCTTGAGTACAATTGAGTGCAGGAAGAAAGACTGACTTGCATCAAGTTATGCCACCGCTCTCGACAATGTTTGAACCCTTTAAATGGTTGATTTCTTATCCTCCTTGCAACCTTGCCATAAGGTAAAAACACTTGAATGATTGTTTTATCATTTTATCAATCTTGCAATAAACAATGTTTGAACTTTGAAATGGTCGTTTTCTTATCTTCCTTGCTTACTTGCTTACTTCCGAGCAACAAAGTTTCGACGGCCATTTTGGGCGCCATCTTGGAACCCATGCACTCCAAACTTAAGATAAGTAAATTTTGAGCATTGCAATGTGTTTGGCATCCAAGAAAACCCCTAAGCAGGCGTTTAGATCATTATTTTAAGCCAACGGACAAGGGAGATATAGGGCAACAGAGTTTTGGTCGCCATCTTGGATACCGGACTTCCGGTCCAAATTTTGCTTTGGCAACAGGCAGATTCGTATTCAGCGGGGTCGAAATACCCTAATAACGTTGTTTTCCCAATTGTTACATGAAATTCTTCTTGCATTGTTCTTTTTTGAAAACGTGCCTAGTCTATAATGTAACTCTCTAGGAAGAAAATGTGAAAATTATACAATATTAATATATAGAATAATTTATAAATCATAAAACGTCCGGCAAGAATAAGAAGAATAAATAAAGTGTGAAAAACTGAGAGGGAAGTTTTGGGTGAATGCCTTTACAAAGCCAAAGCCTGATTTTGCGGCAGTTCCACCCACCAGAGGGGCTGCTCGCCAACTCTCCCTTAGAGTTAATTTGCAGATTTGTATCAATATATGCTTGTTTACATTAACTTATGTTTTGTATTGTGCTTAGACAAGATTGTGTCACATTTTTTTAAACTACAAATGACGAATTATTGTTTGCAGATTCAACAATAGCTATATGGAGATCAGCAGCAGGAGCCAACTGCTTGGGGATGGATGAGGGGGTCGGATGGCACGGACAAGCACGGATCCAGTTGCGCCAGAATCCGTCCTAAATAACATATTTTGCGGGTGCACAACTGGTTGCGGGGGCCGTTGCCGGTGCCGTAAAACAAGCATACCCTACTCGTTTGTGTGCAGTAGTTGCCGCGCTTCGTGTACCAATGGCCCTCCAATCGTCAGCATCAACGGCGACGACGATAATGATGATGATCTTGACGATGAACTCGATCAATTACTTTCTATGGCTTTGTAAATACTTGTAATATGATAATTTTATGATTTTCTACTTGCTAAGCATTACCTCCCACAATACAGTTTTTCCAGCTATTCGCATTTTCAAACTCACAATGCCCCTGGCGAAAAAATGAATACGATCTTTTTTGTAGACAATTTAATTTACTTTCATTTTGTATAGGATGACCTTTTCACTAGGATGCTTAGTTTTCGAGATAATAACGAAAAACTTACAATTCAACCCTTTCCACCCCCCTCCCGCCTAACGCATGAGGCCCACGATTGGGGACTTTTGGTATGTTACTCCTACAACTTAAAACAATAATCCGTTGAGCACTATTTATTTCCGAATTGGGGGATTTTTCGGTCTTCGTTTCCTGTACTATACTGCATGTAACCCATTGACTGATTTTGGAAATATAAATTTTTCAGGCGCTGCCATTAATTTCTATAATGATACATCAAATTATATACATTAATGCCAAAGTAGGAGGCCCCTATTTGACTAATATTACGACGATTATAACCCATGGATTGCGCGCTCCTTTGAAGAAAACGGCACTTTGCAGTGACAATTATTGGAGTAATTAAAATGCTTCAAGATGATTGGGCATATCTTTTCGACGGCAACAGCTACTTGATTCAAGGGGTTAGTAGTCGCTGTGTTGCTAAGACGACGGCACAAACTGTTTTGGAATTCCTGCGAGAATTATGTTTATTAGGGTATCAAATTTATTTACGGCGTAGTATTCTATTACGCTGCCTGTAGTGATGAACACAATAAATTTTGTTTTTATAGGTCTGTATTTTACAGTTTCGAGGTAATGTAGTTAAATATCTATCCAAGATAAAACTAAATTAAATGTTTTAATGATGATTTTAACTGGTAGAAATCAGACTATTAGCAAAATGTCTTTATACCGAATGTACGGGAAATAAGTGTGAATATGTGGCAGATATATTCATTGATGAAAATTAAGGGAAGCATTTCATACGTATTTTTTAAATTGGCTCCCCCTGGCAAGTTACACCCTTTCGGAGGGCTGCATCAAAAGCTGTTCTTCAAAATGACTTAAGTGGACGGTTCGGTGAATGTTTTTCGACAATATCTTCTACATCCCTGAACCGATTGGTTCAAAAAATTTTTTGAAGGGCTTTTAGAGACTACTTTATAGAATTGTACTAAGCTATTGAAAAACTCAGCAAGGAAAAATTTTTTATTATCGTGCGATAATACAAAAAAAATTGTTTTGTTGATTTCAATAGTCTGGTATCATTCAATCAAGTTTTCTCTAAAAGCATACCGAAGAATTTTTTCAATTGGTTCAAGGATGTAGGAGAAATTGTCGAACTACGAAATAATTTTCTTAAGCACGACACCGCCGCGCCAGCCACTCCTAACTTAGAGAGATAAAATATGATTTATCCATAGATCATTTTCTGAAGATATTATCAACAATGGATTTCAGCCAAGTCACAATTTTACACGCAATTAGTTTGAAATACTCTAGAAAATGTTCCAAAAGCCTACTTCTAAGACTACTTATAAACGGTCTCGAACAACTCCATAAAACTTATTTAAAACCCTTATAGCCCCACCTAGAGAAAGGCCTACATGCCTCTTTTTAAAACTGCTATTAAAGTCTTCAAGTTTGAATTCGTAAAAATTCTGTTTGATTTTAATATTTTGTCACTTTTGGAAAAAGCTATTGGTAGTGCCGCTTCCCATTATTATAAGCTACCGAAAACCGGCCTGGTAGCGCAGCGGGCTAAAGCGTGTTAGTGAGAGTACGCTTGGTTACATTGTCTATCGTATACTGGGTTCGAATCCCATTTCCAACACTAGTAATGTCCGTGGGTAATGGATATTGCGCTTATGCTTTTTCAAATCTGTAACACAATTCTGGACAAACTTGGTTTTGAATTTCGGGATTATCCACTATGTGTTGTGTTTATGTCTATTCATCCAAATGCACATGAAATGCCAATTTAACGTATTTCGAAAAAAAAAAAGTAATTTTTCATTTTCTATTTAAATTCATCTTTTTCTACAACCCAGCGTCATCTGTACTTTCAATTTTCATTGAAAAATTACCAAACATTTTGAACCAGCTGCCCTGTAAATTATTCGTGCATTAAGGATCGGCAATCCTTAATGCACGAAGAATTAATTTGAAAGCAGATGACCACACTGGGATGTAGAAAAAATGTTTTTAAATAGAAAGGGAGGAGTTACTTTTTTTCGAAAAAAAAAAATCGTTTTCAAGTTATAAATTGTTTGATATTATTTTTGGTAATTTTTCAATGAAAATTCTATGAAATTTGAAAATACAGATGACGCTGGGTTGTAAAAAAAGTGAATTTAAATAGAAAATGAAGAATGACTTTTTATCGAAATACAATCGTTTAAAAGTTATTAATCATTGAAAAATATAATTTTAAGGGGCCGTAATTCGAAAATCATAAATCAAAATATCTTCAAAATTTGGTATAGGGGTTCTAAAGCATGCTGATCAATAATTAGTCTTTCAATAAAAGAAAAAGCTAAAACCGTAGGTACTCTTCGCCAATTTACTGACTTTTTATATAATTATTGTTACACATTCTATAGGATACTCTTCGCAGTTTTCTTGTAAATAATGTTAGTTTTTGGACATTCTAAATTTTGTGATACCAATTTTGTTGTGATAAAAAATATACGAAAAAAAATTGAAAAAACAACATCCAACCTGTGTGGGATTTGAACACACGATCGATTGCAACGCAAAACTTTAGCCACTGCACCACCACACACTATAAGAAAAATTGTATGTCTGTAATATACATCTTTCGAGAATCATATTTCAACGCATTGAATATATTATTATGAAATATATATATATTTTAGCTATTTAACGTCGGCCTATTTCCGCTACCAGGGCCTATCACCGACGCCAGGAAACGAGCTACCCCCAACCTGGAAATTTTGCCGAACCTCTTCCCCTAAGAAGAGCAGGAATCTTTTACTTGCCTAACATTGAATAGACAAGGGACCGCCTGCTTTACATCCCCTCCGAAGGATGGTATATCCACTACGTAATCCCCGTCTGAAATTACGTAACTTCCGCGTATACACCGATATACAAGCCGCTAGAAGGTGGGACGAGAACGCTGCATTTCCCAAGATAGGTGGGTCACCCATCCAAGTACTAACCGCGCTCGACTTATGAAATATATATATATATATATATATAATATATATATTAGTAAAATGTATAAACAAAAAAATATTACAGAGATAACATTTCGCAAAATTTACATTTAAGTACAAGCGACAAAAATGAAAAAAATATATTTTTGTAAATTAAATAGTTAATAACTTTTTTATTTACTGATTGATTTTTTTCAAAAACAATAAGGTTCTTTCTCTAGCTAACACTAACTTACTTTCCAAATTTCAATAAAATCGGACTTTTCTTTCTTAAATTATCGTGCTTACAAGAAACGTTACGGAAGGACAGACAGACAGACAGACGGACATTTTGAAAGTTGTTCAGAATTCGTTCATTAACACAACACGCTCTCTACGAGCGATATTTACGATTTTAGAAATGTGCCGATCAAATGCAATGTACTCTTCGTTTTTTGCGAAGAGTATAACAACGGGCCCGCATTACACATACAAGCCTGCGTACCTGCAAGGTAAGTGACGTCATATTACTAGCCTCTGCCTGGGAACGTTTCTTAGCCTCGCTGCGTTCGGGTGATTTCTATTACGAATAATTGACAAAATTAAAATATTTATTACTAAAAAAATCTGGTTTTGGTACTAGGGGCTCTAATCTATGGTTTTAAATAATATTAATGTATATTAATTAATGTATATTATTTTTTTGTGGACATGCCTATTTAGTTTTAATGTAAATTCTTTAAAACTTTCTTTAAGACAAAACTATCTTAAGTGTATTTGAAATTTAATAAAACTGGCATAAAACGCGGCGATTATAAAACACATGAGGTGGCGATTATAAAACACTGTAACGAAGCACACTTTATTAAGACTAGTTGCACCCAAATAAATCGTTCAGTTTATATCATTTAACATATTACTTGTAAAATCCGCAAGCTATGATAAATATTTTATATAATTTCCGAATAATACATTGCTGCAGTGTGAAACCGACAAACTCCGATACATCGCCGGGTAAACAACAGGCGTGCGCAAGTATGTCTATATTCTAACAGCTACCGTCGCGAAAGCCAGTCAGTCTAGCCCAGCCCGCTCGAGCTTGTAGATGTGACACCAGAAGACCAGCCGCAAATGTAAGTGGAAATATTTCAAGTCCTTAAATCTGTTTTTATAAAACTAGTCTGTCACCAAAATTCGACTGGTAATTATTTTTATAACTAAGCCTGCTTTCGTGAAACTATCCTGTCAACTGATACTTGCACGCATCAAGTTTTGGTCATCTCTCCCACTTTTCAGCCGCTGATGGGCTAATTGAGATGAGAACGAGCAGAGAGTTCCTCACGAGCTCCACACCCGACCAGGCGTGCAAAAGCAAAATCCAAAACCAAGTAAGTGTGATAGAAAATTTTTATAAGTTCAGAGACCGAAAATGAAAATAATGAGTCCACAAATTCGCTGTGGTAAAATATTCTAAATTCCGCTGAGGTCATTTCAAGGATCCGTATTGCGAAAATATCACAAGTCGAGCCTACGCCATCATCGGTGCGCAAAAGGAATAGAGTTCCCTACTCTAGCTTTGGTTATTTTTGTTCTAGAATCCGCCAAGTCAGTCAGAAAGCACCTCAGTACCGCCAGACCGACCAACCGTAGAGGACGTGAGCAGGGAGAAAGTGAGTAAGAGTAATAATAATAGATATCGACTTGGCTGATACTAGGGACTTTTACTAATATTTCCTTTCCATCGTTTTCAGTTTTATCGTCTGCAAAGTCAACTCTCGTGTCCTCGGTGTATGCAACCTTCCTACTTACTCGGATGCACTGTGGGCATAGGGTTAGTGTTCCTGAGAGCTCCGAAGTTTTTGCTTGATCAAAGAATTCAAGGCGCGTGCTTCACTAACCATACATTGTTTCAGGCCAGGAGTACGAGCTCAACTATTTTACCGTTTTTGTTTGTTTTGGATTATTGTCTCTACGTTCAGATCTCGTGTCCTCGGTGTATGCTCTGCTTCTGCTTGCTCAGATGCACTGTGGGCATAGAGTTAGTGTTCTTGGGAGCTCCGGAGTTTTGATCGGAGAATCATCTATTCATACATTGTATCAGGCCAGGAGTTGCAGAAAGTGTTTTAATTAATCATACCTCTTTTCAGCGCTGCGTATTAGCCAAGTCTGACACCTAGCGTCAGTATTTTGTTATAAAATTAACTGTTGTCTTGCTTTCTCCTTCCTGGTATCTGTAATGAAGCATTCATAAATTCATGTTCCATTACTAAAGTTTCCGGATTTACACACGACACTAATGTGCACACGGCACGCAAATCTACCCAGCTCCCGTCTAGAGGCACGGATTTGCACACGACACTAAACTATACACAGTTCTACGTCACCAGTAAGCGAGGATTCTCGGATATAAAAGCCCGGCCACAAATCAACTAATTCAGAGTCTGGGCAATTCTGTCAATCTGTCTACAGCGTGGTGAGCTGGACATATTACAGCTTTGTGCATCTCCCGACGCAAACACGACGGAACGAATGCAATCTGACCCTGGGAATCCTTCAGCGTGTTGAGCTGGGACCCCTCGAGTCGTTAGTCATTCCCCGACGCCGTTTCGCCGCCAGAACTAGAGCGGATGAGCCTGACCTGGAGACCTCCTACAGAGTGTTGAGCTGGGAAACTTTTTGAGTCGACGATATTCGCCCGACGCCCGATGCCACTCCAGTAGCAGCAACTAACTTCGCATCGCATCGTTACGCTCTCTCTCTCCCCCTGATAATAGAAAATGTTATCCTAAAAACCGTAAAAGATACGTATCTGTATAATCTGTAAGTGTATGTTATGTAACACTGCCACATATTACCTGTTTGAACAAGAAAGTAAATTATATATATTTTTATTGGGCTGTCTTATTAACTAATCTGGCCTGATTAATCTTCAAACCAGCTACCCGACAACAAACTGTTACATAATTTGGCGCCAGAGCAGAGTTTAAAACTTTAGTTCACTCCAGATAGCCCAAAAAGAGACGTTCACGAGCAAGAGAGAGGAAGAAAGGCATTAAAAATCAAGACAGAAAACGAAAATGAAAAGGATTTTGTGGTGGCAATCCAGACTACTACAATTGTAACCCCAGAGCAAATACTATCTCGGAGAGCATCGAAAGTACATTAAACGAATCGATTTTCAGAAACAAATCCAGATTACTGCATTGTAGACGGAATCCTGTACCGCCATATATGGAGCAGTAATAATTTTGTAGACCCCGAATTCTCCAACCTATGAAAACCCTGTATCCCGCAACCGCAACGAAAACAAATCCAGTAAAAACCAGAATCATCCAAAATAAGTGATGAAGTCGGAAATCCAAGTGCCAGACCTGCTGTCACCCCTGCCTCCGACACCCGAAGCCAAAAGACCGTCCCCAGTCCGACAACAAACCGTTACACTGTTTGTAACCTAACCGATGCCGCCGCTTGCTCTGTTAACTTGTTACCTCGTGTCATCTCGCACCGTTAACCGTATATCACCGGCACTAGTCCGTAATTAACGTCAAATCGCCCCCTTGCTTCCGTCTGCCATAGTAACATGACCGTAACATTAAACCGTAACATGGTAACATAACCGTAGCATACACCGTAACATCACCGCCACTGTATCATAGTCTGAGGTATCATGTGTTCATATAAGTTTTAGTGTTTATAATATATTTGGTATTGTAGAATATAGGAAATAAAGATTTATTGTATTCCGAATTGTGCATTTTACTACTGTGTGTGTGGAAAGTATAATTTTCCCTATTTGACCCACTGGAATTTATAGTTCCTCCACTGTAGTTACTCTAGCCCTATGTATCGGCTGTTTTAGGGACGTGGCGTTCCCCCACGTAATATAGGGAACTGGCGCCCGAGCAACCGATCAGTAAATACCTCCATCGCTAAGGTGCCAAAAGTAACGCTTTCAGACTTCACCAGGAAAGTACGTCACAACACTGACAAAACTAAATAAACCTATAAGGAATTTCAATTTTTATTTGAGTATAGGACACCATTTTCTGAAGACATTATCATCCATAAGGGAATTCCCCGGAGGGAGGTAAACAAGCTACCTCTCATGTTCTTTTTTGGAAGACCTTTTAATAAATTATATTTAAAAAAACACCAGTGCCCACAATTTAAGGAAATTTGAACGAGTGCAAGTAAAAACTGCAAAAAGCACGAGTATGCTTGTGCGCGAGTGTTTTTTTCATCTCCAACAATTTGTCTCTTTTTCTCGGTTTAATGCATTGTGTGGTGGGTAGCACCATAAAATAAAATACTGCGAGAGTATCGTGAATAGGAAACTGTCATCTGGTAATAAACCGAGGCTTTTATTGTAGTAATAATAGTTTATTTATGAACAATAAATTATGCTTTTGGGCCAAACAGGAAGCTTGTTTCTGGAAAGAGATGAGCTAAATAGGTCCAACTATTTCAAATAAGCTGTCACTTAAAACTTTTAATGTGATTAATGGAAGTGTCAGAAAAATCGATCCGTGGGTTAATACATTTTTAGCAGTCACTCAACGATATATATGTTGCAACCATTTCATATTTCAGAGGGTCGTCAAACAGGATATTGAAGGGAGAAGGTCCCAAAAATATGTGCATAAAATAAAAACAATTTAAAATTTAGACCAACACTGAATAATAATATAAAGTTTACCTATACAGGGTGTCCAAAAATTCCCGCATTCTCCTTTATGTACTGATTCTGCATACAAAATAGTAAGAGAACTTTCTGTATGCATAAGTCCAGAATTGTTTCTAAGGGGGCTACGACCCTCTGAGGATGGCGCCTAAATCTAGGTTTTCACTGACTATCTCAGTAATATTTCAAGACATCTAAGTGAGAAAAAATAATGATAAATGTTCCTGTATACACTGTCCAGGAATCCTTTCTGTTACTTATTTTTATTGAAGCAGTTGTAATAATAACAGGTACACAAAAAAAAGAGCCACTGATTCCAAATATCACATCAAAAATGTATGTTTTACTGCTCAATTTTTTGCAAATTGACATTTCATCCCTAAATTCGGGATTAAATGGCTATTAAATCTAATAGGACACGCGTTGAAATGAAACTTCTGAATCGTTTAAAATGGCTCTAGTCACATACTACCAATGGTCTATCGTACCACGGAAATGATGGTGGTGTACTTTTTCCCCCAAAAAAACTACTACTCGTTCAGAAGTATGGCGGCTACTGGGTCGGACGTAAATAACTCGACCTCTCTAAACCCATGCAGAAAATGTAAAAAAGTTGCACAAAGTGGTGTGAAATGTGTGATATGTGGAACTGTTTCTCACGCTGATTGTGCTAGATTACTTAAAAAAGTTGAATTTATTAGTGAAACTACCATAAATTGCTGTGATACTTTGGTAAACATAGATAACGAAGAGGACAAGGACATATCCTTCCATAATTCCAAAGATGAAGAATCAAGTGTCTCTAGGTATAAAATGGAAATTTCATACCTTAATGAACTTTTAAAACAAAAATATCTAGTGATTTCTAACCAACAGGTGACTATTACCTCTCTCAAAGAGCAAGTTTCCTTATTAAATATATTAATCGACATTAGAAAATCTGATAGTCAATATTCCAACAATGCGCCATCTGTCAAACAAGCGCTAAAGCCTCCTGAGTAGGAACAAACCAAACACAGAAAACCTGCGCAGCTGTCACATTCTGACGGCCATGCTAGAAGAGCGGTTAACGTTTCCGCCAGAGGCTCTGGCACGAATGCAAATAAACAGAATCTCCAAGAGACTCAAACGACAAACATAAGTAAAATTACAAAACAAGACGTCGCGATAGCCATATCGCAAGTTAACACTCAACAAAAATGTGATGAAATTATAAATCTTAATGATGACAGCGAGCCCTTTACACAAGTAGCTCGAAAAAATAAACGACGAAATAACAAACCAATAATTGGCCAAATGATTTCAAATGCTTCTTTTAAAACTGCTCCAAAACTAGCTTTTCTACACGTTTATAAAGTTCATTCAGAAATGAAAGTAGTTGGCCTAACAAATTTTCTAAAGCCCACTTTTCCTGAAGTGATGGTAGAAGAAATGAAATCCATGTACCCTCAATATTATGCGTCTTTTAAAGTAACGATTCATGAAAAAAATCTCTGTAACGCTATGACTCCCAGTGCCTGGCCTGAACGTGCCCATATAAACCGTTTTTTTCATCAAAGAAAGAAGATGGTCCCATCGACCTAGAAGATATTAATGATTTAAATTCCAACGTCATAAATAGTATTTCTGTAAGTATGATGCACATCAATATTCAATGTTTCTCTTAAACAAAGTGGATAATTTACCTCTGTATCTCGACAAATATGTATATGATATAATCTGTTTGTCTGAACACTGGTTAAACCAGGCTGCTCTTGATACTATTAATTTACCAGGTTACATACTGGCAAGTTCCTTCTGTAGATCAATAAGCAAACACGGTGGTGTCTCTTTTTAATTCTTATTTGCAAAAGCGTCAGCAATGTGTAGTCATAGGAAATAACATGTCACATACTCTAGATATTAATCATGGTGTACCCCAGGGCTCTGTCCTGGGGCCACTGTTATTTCTGATCTATATTAATGACTTTCCACAATTTATGTTGCCTAGCAAATCAACTTTGTTTGCTGATGATACCACTCTCTTGTGCTTTGACCGCAACATTGCTAATCTGATCCAACTTAGCTCCGACATAGAACTCCAGGCAAAAAACTGGTTCACCTTGAATAAACTAACACTCAATCAAGAAAAAACTCAGAGACTTATAATATCAACCAATAAAAATGTATCCAAAGCTGAGCACGTTAAACTCCTAGGTATATATCTAGACGATAACCTTAGCTGGGTAAACCATATTGATCAGTTAAATAGAAAGCCCTCAAGCACGATCTTTCTCCTCAGGAAATTAAAAGGCATTCTCGAATGCGACATCTTAAAAAACACTTGTTTTTCCCTTTTCCACTCTAGACTTTCCTACGCAGTGGTCTTATGGGGTAACTTCTCCCACGCATTAAAAGTTTTCCGACAACAAAAGAAAGCTATAAGAATACTCGTTAGTGCTAAGTTTACGGAACACTGTCAACCTATTTTCATTAAACTGGGCATTATGCCCCTCCCTTCACTGTTTATTTATTATAGTCTTGTAGAGATTCACAGGAGTGCGTCCAGTCTCTCTGTCCAGTCTGATTACCATCAGCACAACACACGTGCTGCTGGACTTCTTAGAGTACCTCGCTACAGGTTAACTCTAAGCGCTAAAAATTCCCCCAACCTAAATTTGTATAATCATTTACCATGTCATATAAAGCAACTAAACTTACTGTCCTTTAAAAAGAATATAAAAAATTTCATTCTAAAGTACTACTTTTACTCGGTTGACGAATTTTTTAAGACACCCTATGGTGCTAATCCACACTCGACTATTTAAATGCTCATATTTGCAGAATGCTCTGATACTTATACATATTTTTGCATTTCATACTTATTCATATCTTCTGTGTATATCAATGTGAAATGTTATATACATCTACATGTTTTTGTGTTTTTATAAATTTATTGTTTTTATTGAAATGTTATATTTACAAATATATGTTTTTGTGTTTTATAACCTTGTAAATATTATAATTTGCTGTTTACCAGCTTTTACCCTGACTTGCTGCAAATGTTCATGTATGTACATATAGTGGTGAAATAAAGACTATCTATCTACTACCTCTTGTTCCGATTTTTCCATAAAACGCTGGTGAGACAGATAGGGGTTATTACAGGGAATATTGATAAGTCGGGTATCTGGATCTGGATCGAGAGCCAGTAACACGATAATTGCAATACTTTTCCCCACTCTTCTGGAACTACCCCTAAATGAAAAAATTACCTCTTGTTCTTATTTTTCCATACTACGCTTGTGAGGGCTTGACAGATTGGGGGAGGGAGTATTGATAAATCGAACATCTTTTGACTAGAAGACGCCAAAACAACCCCGGAAGTTGTAACCACTCTCTCCTGAATGATAAAACATTCTGAAAATACTGCAAAAGGGTTGAAGAACGGTTTCCCCTCGTTGTCGAGTCGAGGAACAAATGGTTGCAATACTTCCCCCCCCCTTCTGAATGGAAGAAAACTACCTCTCGTTCTGATTTATCCATACTACGCTTGTGAGGACTTGACAGATCGGAGTTATTACAGGGAATATTAATAAGTCGAGTATCAAGACACGCCAAAAAAACTCCCGGAGGTTAAAACCACCCCCTCCCTGAATGACAAAACTTTACGAAAATATTGCGAAAGGGCTGAAGAATGGTTGACCCCTTTATCGAAGGCGAAGAAGTATTGCAAACATCGTGTTCCTTGCCCTCGAAAACGTTCTTCAGCCCTTTCGCAGTATTTTCGGAATGTTTTGTCATTCAGGGAGGGGGGTGGTTCTAATCTCCGGGAGTTGTTTTGGCGTCTCCTGGTCAAAAGATACTCGAATTATCAATATTCCCTGTAATAACCCCCGATCTCTCAAGCGTATTGTGGAAAAATCAGAACAAAGGGTAGTAGTAGTTTTTTTGGGGGAAAAGTGAAAAATTGAGCAGTGAAACATATATTTTTGACGTGATATTTGGAATCAGCTGCTCAGGAAACATAACGATAAGTGTCTTTCACCTTTGGAGAATATTTTTTTTGTGTATGCCTGTGTAATGAAAAAGGCAATGTTTTGCAAAAAAGTTTAATGAATCATAATTAAAGAAATAACCTTGTTGGATTCTCCGCTCACAATTTATGTGAATTAGCTTAATCCCTGGTGTACAAACATTGTATTAATGTTGTCCCTCCTTCCCTGTTCTAACAAGTACCTACAAGTACGTTTTATTAACAGTAAAGGCGTCAAGCAAATTTAGTGGTATCTTTATTCAAAAACGTAGAAATTATTAACAAAAATAGGATTAACCCCCAACAAACCTAATATTAAACAAAACTATAAAAACTGCTCAAAATGTTTTCCTTATTCGATGCAGGTCTCCACAAATCATAACGTGCATTTACTAAAAGAATCATCAATATTTCGTTGCTGTGTCCCGAAAACGGTTTAACGTACTGTTAATTGTCAAGAGAGTCTTTTTTTATGTAATATTATCCGGGGAATCATAATTAAGTCTTAAGTTACTAAAAATGTAAACTACAAAAAAAAAATAGAAACAGAGGGTAGTTATCCCTCGTTTCTCTGCCTGTGCAGGGAAAGATTGAAAAAAATGACTGTAACTCGAAAAAAATTTGTGCAGACTTTAAACTTTGGTTGTAAGTTTAAAATAGGCCAAAGTTCACGAAATGAAAAAGGTTAGGAATTTTATGGATCCGCGGGAACCTATAGGGGGTAAATAGGGGTACTTTTGATTAAAAAAATCGATTTTTCTCCATTTTCTCGGGAAATATGGCATTTACAAAAAATGGTTCAAATAAAAATTTTTTTCTAAAACAAGTGTTTTAAAGGGGCAAAATAAATTGAGCATCTAGGTGATGCTATATATTAACGAAAAACAGCATTTTTGAAAGAAAAATTAATTACTGAGCAATTACAATAACAAAATGCCGACAATTTGCTGACAAAAATGTGAAAACGCACATTGAATCGGCCATAACTTCTTTATTTTTTGTGATGTAGAAACAAACAAAAAATTATTTTATAAATTGATTAAGTACATTTAATTTTGTTTCTTACAACTTCTGATGAAAGTGTCACAGTTTCTAAGATATTCAACATTTTAAACTAAATACTTCATCCTAAACACGGTCGGATGCCAACTATAAAATTAAATATCTTCGAAACAATGAACCTTACACAAGTATATAAACAAAATAAATTTGTTCTCAGTTTATATGCTTCATTTTTGATGTCCACCATATTTTCTCTTAAACATATTTATTGAGATATTTGCAGAGAAACAAGAATGTTACATTCTTTCTAAAATCCCTTTACAATTGAAAATGCATTTTTTTTTCTAAAGTAAGCGCTGTAAGCTGATAAAGAAATTTGAGCGTTTAGGTCACACTATATATTAACGAAAAACAGTATATAATATGGTAATATATTTTTTTAATTACTGACTACTTACATTAACAAAATTTTTTATTTCAAAAAAATGTGAAAAAGTACATTGTTTCTGTCAGAACTTCTTTGTTTTTTATGCTATAAAAATAGGAAAAAATCACTTGAAAGCCTAATTAATAGTTTTTCATTTTGGTTACTAGTCTATTTGGCCTAAGTGCCATAGTTTCTGAGATATTTAACATTTAAACTAAATACTTCGTCTTATATACGTTCGGACGCCACCTTTACACTTCCAGATCTCCGAAACCCTCAATTGTACAAAAATGAGAAAAAAACGAAATTCATCCTTAATTTAGTAGCTTTCTTATTTGTCTTTTGCATGTTTTTGCTGAATGTAACACCTTTCGAGTTATTTGACATAAACGTATTTGAAATACCATTTTTTTAAGGTAAAATCCCAAATTTTCTAGTAGTTATTAATAAATTAACTTAAAACTATCAGTTTATATGAAAAGTTGCATAGAAACTTTTTTTCTTAAAATTTAATTCTCTCTCAGCTCCAATGTTTTTTTTTTTAGATGCCACCCCCCCATAAATTAGCAAGCTCTCGCATAATATAGAAACTTCTGCATTTACTTTACTTTTATACATTTACTATTAAGCTGCCAAAAATAAACGAGATCTAATTCATATAACATTATTCCGAAGTTAAAACCTCTAGTATTTCGTATTTTTTACCATTAATTATTTTTATTTATTTGCTTTTATCAGGATTAGAGATTATTATTTAGTGATTTGCATAATACCTAAATAATATTCTCTACTCTAGTAATTCGGTTAATTATTATTATTGCTATAAAATTAAATTTAAACACCAAATTAAAGATAATTTTGTCAGACTTTTACTTGAACTATTTTATTGTAAATGTCATATTTCCCGAGAAAATAGAGAAAAATCGATTTTTTTTTAAATACCCCTTTTCACCCCCTATAAGTTCCCGCGATCCGTAAAACTCTAAACTTTTTTATTTCGTGAACTTTGGCCTATTTTAAATCTAAAACCAAAGTTTAAGGTCTGCACAAATTTGGTAAAGTTTTCCTGTACCTACTACTATAGATAACATTTATTTTGGTTAGAACTTACAAAAAATAAATAATCGTTAATAATACAAAACCGCGAACCAAATTTTTTAAAGTTTCCCCAAAATATTTCCCAGATAATCAGTAAAAACCTTTATTTAAGCGCCATCTTCAAAGGGCCATTTCTTCCTTAGGAAGCATTTCTGGGCACATGTTTATAGGAAGTTTTGTTGCTATTATGACATGTAGAGTCAGCAATTAAAAGGAGAATACGGGGAATGCGAAAATTTCGGGATAACCTGTTTAAAAGCTTTCAGTTGAAAACATATTCTTATAACATTTATACAAGGATTATTGTACAAGGAAAGCTATGAATGAAGCAGACACCGTAAGAGTTATGTTAGTGCAAGGATTACAGGAATTAAAAGGTATTAACGACGGTCGCACTGCTTTTGGTCAGTTAAGTCTGGTCAGACCACAAACTCCACGTTTATTAATATTTGGGTAATCTAATACAATATATAGATGCTAGGCCTCTAATTCTTATAATCCTCTATTTCATAAAATAGAAGGATGATAACAATAATAATAATAATAAATTTATTATATTGGAATATTATACAATAGCAGCAATTATAGGAATAAAAATAAGTAGTTCATAAATAAACTTTATCGACATAATTTGAACTTATATAAGTATGCTACTTGTAAATAATAAAATTTTTGAAAAAAAAAAAATTAAACCGCGTTTAAAAAAGTCGCTAAAAATTATGAAATGAAATTTCACCATTGAATTAAGTGAACTTTATTACCTAATAAATATTTTGAGCATTTAGCAGATAACTTTCATACATCTAACATTTTATTTAATACGAAAAACAAGAAGTATCTATTCTTTACGTATACTGTTCTTCTTGAATTTGATCACGATAGTACAATAATAAAGCTACTAATCAATGATATTGTTATAAAAACGTCCCAGAATCGATCTAAGTCGATGGTGGCTAAGGCCAAAATTTTTTGAGACCTTATAGCTTCTCTTGTATATACTAAAAAGTAAAGTAAAGTAAAAGTAAAAAATCTACAACCTAAATGTCATCTTCCGTATCTAGGTTTAGATCCGTGACATTGTTGTGGCAGATAACCCATTGCATTGTCCGGTTAAGGTACACTTCAGTCGGTCTGTCTATCTGTCTGTTTAAGATATTGAGTTGAAATTTGGTACACGTATGTATTTTAACGTGATCTGGAAATAGATTATATTTTCATCTTATTCCTTGTAAATTGGGGTAAAAGATAAATCAAGTATGTAATAGTTCATAATATTGATATTTAGTACATACAAACATTTTTTTTGCCATTACCGCCCCCCCCCCATTATTAAAGGGGGTGAAAAAAAATGTGATTTAGTGTGTGTACAAGAACCAAAAACTTCAACATATTTCTTTACTTCTTCCACCCCCATATTTCTTTACTTCTTCCACCCCCATATTATCACCTCTACCCCACTACCGATGTGGGATATCGTTTTATGGGTTATTGCGATAGACGATTTAAAATATTATACTTATTATTAAAGTTCCATAAACAATTATTTCCACATAGAAAATTTTTGCGTTGTGAGAGACTAATGGAAAATCTGGATGTGGAAGTAGTGATTCCTTGGGCAGCGGTCTTTTAGTATTGAGAAAAGAGATTCAAAAACATTGCCGGATCTTACCACATGACTTTATGAAGTAAACAATTTCCATCGATTACGTAATGTTTTATTGGTATTTAGTATATACAAGATGGGCACTGGAACGATGTTCTAAAGGTGGGCACAGTTTGTAAAATATTTTATAAAAAAGACAATATCGTAGTTTTACTTCCACATCCAGTGGAAGTATAGTAGCGCAAACAAAATTGTAAATTATTTTATTGTTCAATTATGAAATGTCGGGATTTTAATTTTGAGCAAAAAAAATCTGTCTTTCGGTCTGTCGGTCTGTCTGTCTGTAACTTTTTTGTGCGCACGATTACTCTGAAACCGTTTAAGATATTGACTTGCTACACTTATGTATTTTAATGAAATCTGGAACTGGATTATATTTTGATCTTATTCCGTTGAAGGGTTGGGGTGTAAATTGGGGTAAATGGGGGTAAATAGGTAAATCAAGCATATAAGAGTCCATAAAATTGATATTTAGTATATATACAAAAGAAGCTAAGGCCTAAAAAATTTTTTGGCACTAGCCAAATCCCCGCCCCCCCATTAGTAAAGGGGGTCAAAAAAAATAATAAAATTGTGATTTAGTGTGTGTACAAGAGCCAAAAGTCGTAAAATTTTGTCACTTCATCCTAATACATATTTTGTTCAAACTTTGACTGATATCAAACCATCAAAAAATTGTTTTTTCTTCCTCACCGGAAATCTTTTGGATGGCACATAAACCATTTGAAATAAAATTACTATTATAAAATCTGTTAAGTTAGATTCATAATTGGAACTGATCTACGCATTACAATGCACGCTGTATAATTCGTGCATTTTTAAAACGTCAGTTTTTTCTGAATTATACAAAGAAGAACGGGAATATATAGAGGTTATTCATCGTTTCTGTCAATATTGTTATCTTTATTACATTTACCAGTAACATGCACATTCGAGGATGTTCGTATGCATGTTCACCCTATATTTCTCTTGTGCGACTTAGTCATCATAAATAACAGCATAAATCAATATCATAACGTGCAGAACGAGAACATGCCAACTCATCGAAGACCTAAGAAAATGAAAACATTTTGATTTGATTATTTGATGTTCAAACCGGCAATTTTATTTTATTTTATCGATTTATAAAATATTGTAATAAATATTTGAGATGATAAATGCGTGGCTTATGTCTGTTGAAAATATTTAAGGCATAGTTTGAAATGGTACAAATTCCTTTATTTGTGTGTACAGCACCAAGACTCGCATCCTGCGGTCAGTTTAGTTGTGTTCCCAAATGTTCAAATTTCTTGAGAATAATCCAACTCTGACGGTCCACAACTGTTTATCACCAAGTGTGTTGTTTCATCATATTATGATTTATTCGTATGTAATATCACTAGTGCTTAGAACTTTATCGGTTAATTTTTTCGAAAGCTTTGTTGCCTAATAGTATAAAGAGTGTAAATTGACAATTTATTATCTGATTCAATCCCGAGCGCTTTAGCGCGAAGGATTTAATCTTTGATAATACACTGCCAATTTACACGAATTATATTACCTTTTGGCAATTTAGCTTGAGCAAAAATTTATAGATAAAATTTAAAAGCACGAGTGATATTTGGAGAAAATATTTCAAGAATAAATTTAAGTACATCTTTAATATTGTTTTGTAATTATGTGCATTCAGACGCTTTCTTGTCATTTTTAGAATTTACTGACCTTTATTTTCAATTTCATCATTTACGTCACATAAAAATGCATTTCCAAAGCGACTCATCTAGTAAAAAACAAAGTAAGTACAGATATTTATCAAATGCAGATACAGAAACTTAAAATCCACGGAATTCGCCATATTTTAAATGTAATAACAATCAAGGAAAACAATATACCTTACATCATAGGTATTGTAATGCATAGGCTAGTCTTCAGTGGAAAGAGTTCTCGGGCGTGCTTCAACCAATCACATTACAAGTAGAGACATACAGCACTACCACATTTTACCAATCTCCCGACTTTACGTTCTAAGGATGCCGATATCAGATAAAATATTGTCATAGTACCAGCATCTAGTAACGCTATATTAGAACCACACGGCAAACTACGTATTCTGAATTATTGAAGAATTATTATATTTAAGTGTTCATTGATATTTATATTTATCTATTTAATACTTATTTTTAATTTAAGAAGTTTAATAGTTAGGTTAAGGTTTGCTTGCTTGAGCAGATAGAATATTAAGTACAACGAATTATGTTGTTTAGTGAATAGTTTTGATTTTCTTAACTTACTTTGTGATGACTGATGAGTTATTGTGCGTAAGAACATTTTTAGTTTATTTGTTTCCAGAGCGAGCGTATTTAGCATGTAAGAATTGATTTGCCTGCTTGGTATTCATTTCTGTTTAATTTTAGTTCTGATATATATTTTCTATTTTGTAAGAGTGCAATACATTGGAAAATTGTTATCGTTCAGATTCAGTTTGTCCTACATGCACATTAGTGGGTGCAGTACGAATTCTTTTGCGGTATCTAACTCCACGGGATGTCATTTGGCACGGTTATTCCTTAATACAAGGAGATTTATTTTCGATTAGGACGCGTCAATATTCTCCCTTAGGAGTTGATGGAGCTATTCCTTTTATTGAACTAAACCTTCGTGCCAAATTTTAGCGCAAAATATTTATTCAGACGGCTAAAAATCAATAATTATTTCGAAATTTACATCGCTTATTGTTTAAGTGCATCGACTCGTAGGAGGACAATTTCGTTTTCAAAATGTAGGTTTTTAAATAAATTTTACAATGGTATTAAGAAAAAAAAATTATATCTTCATTTAAATCGTTTTTTTATTAGTACTTCCACATCCAATGGAAGTATAGTAACGACAAAATTTTTTTTAAAAATTCGTATTGTTCAAATAGGCTTAGAATGTCATGAAACGTCGAGATTTTAAGTTTGAGCAAAAAAAAATTTCTGTCTGTCTGTAACTTTTTTTTGTGCGCATGTTTACTCTGGAACCGTTTGAGATATTGACTTGAAATTTGGTACACATATGTACTTTAACGAGATCTAGAACTAGATTATATTCATCTTGTTCCGTCGAAGGGTTGGGGGTAAATTGGGGTAGATTTGGGGTAAGTAGGTAGATCAAGGAAGTAAGAGTCCATAAAATTGGTATTTAGTGTATACAAGAGAAGCTAAGGTCTCAAAAAAAAAATTTGGCATTAGCCACCCTCATTACCACCCCCACCCCATTATAAAGGGGATGAAAAAAAATGTGATTTAGTGTGTGTACAAGAACCAGAAACCTCAAAATATTCATTTACTTCATCCACCCCCACTACCACCCCCACCCCACTACCGATGTGGGGTATCGTTTTATGGGTTTTTGGGGTAGAGGATTTCAAATATTATATTATTAAAGTTCCATAAACAATTATTTCCACATACGAAATTTTTTCGTTGTGAGTGACTTGGATAGAAAATCTGGATGTGGAAGTAGTGATTCCTTGGGCAGCGGATTTTTTTAGTTGTAAGGAGCAGAGCTGAGTAGTATTTTCAATACATGTATTAGAAATACGTATTTTCGATATAATTTGTATTTTGTATCGAAAATACCCACCTAAAATATATTTTGCATTTTGTATCAAAAATACATTTTTTTCACAAATATATATTTTCAAAATACTCTTCAAAATACAAAATACATTCGCAAAAAGTTAGCAATTATACCTAAAATATTGACATATTTAAAGAAAACTGCGTAAATCCTAGATACTATATAAAATGTTCAACAGTTATATAAAAACTTCAGTAAACCTACGAAGAGTGTATAAAGTTTATGTCTCGGTTTAAGTCTAGTTTATACGATACGTTACGTGTAAAAGTACAACTTCACTCATGACAATTTACATTGTTTCACTCTTTCCTACTCTCCTCACAGGTTTCATCCCAACAACCATGCCACTGTGAAAACTAAATTTGTTTTTCGTAGTGTATACTGTACATGTCCTGTTAATTGGTGAATGGCAAGTCTGCCACGCGAGTAGCGGAAGAATTTTCGACAGGAGCGTCTGATTATGTAAGAAAAAATAGTGTCACCGAAAGACCAGCAGATTACATTTTTCTTGCATTCTATACCATAAACTACCAATACAAGAAGTTTCAGCATAATGATTTAAGTCTAACTACTTCGTTTCCTTGACATACTTGTTCAAGTAGCAGACTTATTTTGTTCCACAAGTATGATGGCGGGCAGAATTTTTTCGAGCATTTCATGATGTCCATAATTCACAAAGAAAATATGATCGTTAATGGTTTCAGTCAAGGACACAATTATATATTTGAAACACACCCCTCATGCGTACCCTGGCAGACAATCATTTTCACTACTGTCATCACACAGAAATAGTAGAATAATGTTAAAAAGAATCGGTCAAAAATTTATGTCGCTGCCTCCCAGGCTATTAGGTTTTCTTTCTAATAGTCCCTTGAGGTAAACCAGAAAAAGGCAAAAAGCCCAAAAGTTCTGCTACCGGACCGCAAGACGCCCCCTCCTCCCCCCCCCCGTTTTCGAGGGCAGGGAACACGATGGTGACAATATTTTCCGACTTACCCTTCTAGAACTACCCCCAAACCGGAAAAACCACTCCTTTTCCGATTTTAGGCATTTTTTTATCTGAAAATTTTATTAATGAAAGTTGTTTAGAATTGTCCAAAAACCTTAAATCCAAAACTTAATCAAAATTAAAAAATACTGAAATTTTTAAAAAAATAATGTCCAAATCCAAAAATATCATTTAAATGGTTTTTTTTTTGTTTAAAAAATTCATGACAATTTTGTTTGAAATTAAACCAAGCTGTCAGGTAGTTGTTAAGTAATTATTAGCTTTTTTATATTTTTAAATTGAACATTTTTTTTCAAACGGGGGTGGATTTTTCGGTTTGGGGTAGTGGTTGGAGGGTAGGTCGGAAAATATTGTCACCATCGTGTCCCCCGCCCTCAAAAACGGGGGGGTACATGTCTTGCGGTCCGGTGGCAGAAATTTTGGGGTAAACTTTACCTCAAAGGACTATAAGTACAAATCCAGTAGATTCAACAACCACTAGACTTTGTCTTGTATTTGTACTATTGTACTACTGTTTCTGTCAATTCGATTGTCATATTTTATTTTTGTGTCTTCTTGTCTTTGTCAACTATCAGTGATTACTAAAGACTAATTAGCAAGCAGCCAAGTCTTCAAGTGGTGAATACACTACAAACAGCATTAGAAGTTCTTATTATACTCTTCGCAAAAACGAAGAGTATATTGTATTTGATCGGCACATTTCTAAATCAGTAAATATCGCTCGTAGAGACAAAATTTTCATATCATTATGTTAGAAAGAAAAGTCCGATTGTATTGAAATTTGGAAAGTAACTTAGCGTTAGCTAGAGGAAGAACCCTATTGTTTTTGAAAAAAATCAATCAATAAATAAGAAAGTTATTAATAATTTAAATTAAATATATATATATATATATATATATATATATATATATATATTCTTCATTTTTGTCATTTTGTACTTAAATAGAAAGCTTGCGAAATTTTATTCTCTATAATTTTTTTTGTTTATACATTTTACTAATATATATATTTCATAATAATATATCTAATTCACTGAAATAATATACTCGAATGATATATTCCACAGACATTCAATTATTGCAGTGATTTGTGATGGTCCAATGACTAAAGTTTTGTCTGGCAATCCAGTTACGTTGCTGTACAAAGTGACATTGACTTCGAAACTATCTCCGGTGTGCCGGAAACACTTCCGGGGATTCTAACCTTTAAATAAACATAGCCCAAAAGTGTGATATCAACGTGATTCACATATCATCTGGTGGTATCCCCAAGGTGTCAACCTAAAAATTTCTTACTATTACCAAAGTGCCTTCTCACTTGGATAGAGTGACAAACAACCCTTCGTTACCCTTCCCCGATCAATTTAAGAGAATTGGTCGAGGCCACAAACATTTATAAACATTTTCGACTTAAATTAATACCAAGCACTATGGACGTTACTCCCTCTGCAGCCGGCAGAGAAGCCGTTCTACGCGAACTTTCAGATCATTCCCGCGGCTGGCCCTCTTTACCCCCAACTCCACAATCGGGTACAGAAAGTGATGCCTCATGCGTCTCCCTTGATAGACGAACTATAATGAGAAGAACTCTCTTAAAACGAAAAAGCGACAAACCCACCAAATCATCCATCAATAAACCACCGACCAAACCACCAACCATTCCAAAAGACGAAAATGCTATGGACAGCGAGTCTCAGGGAAGCCAAAGCAGCATCAAGGCGGCACCTACAAGATCAAAGGTTGCAGCCACGTCAGATATTATTTTGAGCTCACCTGAAATGATCAATCTCTTTCAGCTCCAAACCAAAACCAACAGGATTCGTGAGGAAGGCAACCCCAACTTCACACATCCAGGATCGTCTAAGAAACAGTTGCCGCCACCTTCAAGTTAACCAATAAAGACACAGAACAGACACGAAGGTCAAACGTTGGACATTGAGGAAGACATGGAGATTGTGCCCCCTCAACCCCAAATTGAAAAATAAATAACCAATACCACCCCACCTGTGAACAAAAAACCGCCTCCCATAGTAATCCACGGGAGATTCGTTAAACAGAGAGAGTTAAACTCTTTCTTTAAAGGTAAACTAAGAGACATTCACTTATGGAAACACTCCACTAATTCTACAACACTTCAACTATCCAATAGAACGGATTGGAATCTGGCCAACGACTACCTCAATGAAGGCCAGGTTGAATATCATACATATACACCCCGGGATGAAAAAACACATGCCTTCATCCTCCGGGGCCTGTATCATAAAGTGGAAATAACTGACCTAAAAGAAGAATTGACGTCAGTCCATAAGATCGACGTGAAACAACTTTATATTATGAAAGGCACAAGGAACCCATTGTATATGCTAGTAACAAATAGTGGAGTCACCCTCAAAGACTTACAAGCCAAGATAAGATATCTGGACTATACGTCCATCAAATGGGAACGCCATGTTAATAATAAAGGCATTATTCAGTGCCATCGATGCCAGCAGTGGGGACACGCAACGTCCAACTGCCGTGCATCCCCAAAATGCCTTAAATGCGCTGAAGGCCATTTCACTAAAGACTGTCCGAAAAGAAGAGATGAACCTGCAAAATGCACCAATTGCCTGGGTGCTCACCCTGCCAACAGCGTCAGCTGCAGGGTGTACCAGCAAAAGATAGACTTTATCAATTTGAAGACAGTAAGGACCCACCCACCACCGCAAATGAAGTATATAGCGGCCCCCCTGCCAAAGACCAAAGCTTGGACCCAAAGACTACAATCGCAAGGAACATCTCAACGAGGCCCCCTCACAAACCGAGAGCAACCGAAACTTCGTCCCAGCCGTTTCCTCCTAGTCAACGAAACCAGCCGCCAACCAGCCCAGATATGAATAAGCTAAGGTCTTGTGTTCGAATCCCAGGCAGGGTTTTTTTTTCACGTTGGTATCACAAAATTTAGAATGTCCAAAAACTAACATTATTTACAAGAAAACTGCGAATGTGTAACAATTATATAAGAAACTCAGTAAATTGGCGAAGAGTATAATGCTTCCACTAGTTTTTATTTTTTAATGGATATTACTATTAGTAGTATCCATTATCATAAATAATCTCAAAAGAAACTCTTTAAGTGATAGTATGTTTAAAAAATTAGTGCTTATGACAGCGAATAGACATATTTCGTGAAATTTTCTTATGAGATAATTTTAATTTTAAACTTCAAAAATAAATATAATTTTTTTCAACCTCACCTATCTATTTGTATCTTGTATCGAAAATACTCGTTTTAAACGTATTTTGTATTTTGCATCGAAAATAACGTTTTCAATGTATTTTGCCCAACTCTGGTAAGGAGTAGTTATGAAACATCCTGTACATAAAAACATTATGTATATATTCCCGTTAAAATCAAAGTGACTTTATTGAGCATTAGCATCCGCGGTTTATTCATTTCAACCATGAAACACAAAGTCAATGTGTATAACCATTAAAAATAAATCGATAATGCGGGTAGTGTAACTTTATGGTGTCATTCTGTGCATTATACTGGACTGAATAAATTTAAATTCAGGTTTGAATGACCATTGCGGTTATGACTCTCAAAGTTTTCAGTTGAAAGCAGGTGTTAAAACAAATTTAACTTCCTGCAAAGAGACTATAAAAGTATGAAATAATATAATTAAATCTTTCCTACACGTTCTATGAAATAGAATATAATAAATATATTACCGGAAATTACTTAGATAAACTGAGAAATATCCTAGTAAATATCTGAACAGACAATATACTTTTAAAAGTCACGCTGACGAGACATAGATATCGAAATACGTGTGTGAATGTTTCAAAGTTTGATATAAGTATTATTTTCGTAAGTGTTTTTCAAAATGTTTTTGTTTTATTCGTGTTTGGTTTCGTTGAACAGGATAGTTTAAAATAAAAATGTAATTATTCTGACAACTATTTATAGGTGTAGAGGGTGGACCAAATTAGAAGGGATTTGAGATTTTCTCTATGGCAGATAGACAAAAACCAATATAGGTGTTCTGAGCTTGATTTTCGAGAAATAAACAGTGGCGCAAACCGCGATGATCTATCTTTTTCGAATACCGGGCTACAGAGCGTTTTTGTAAAATTGGCATTTTTGGATGACCTCTATATCTCAATTACCAAGTGTCTAATCGAAAATCAAGTAACACATCATTGAGACACTTTTTTGAGTAGAATCCGTTGCTGATAAGAAGAAAATTATGCATGCCTCAGTTTTCGAGATATAGACCTAACTTTTCTTTTCTTTTTTGGAACACCTTGTAAATTATTTCATTGTTCGATCGCAACTTAAATTAGCTATCCAACAATATATCGTATGTCATATTTAATTCTCGAAAAATTTATTATATTTGTGAGGAGGCCATGGAAAACTATTAACAACAACATTTCTTATAATACAAAATAGTTTTACCAAAAATAGGAAAAACTAAACTACAATAAATGTTCAAATTGTCTTCCATTGGGATCTATGTATTTTTGACACCTTCTTCTTACAGCATTTGTTGCATTTCCAATCATGACAGGAATTATTGTCCGAAACGCAGCTAATGTTTTGTTTTCCAATTCTTCTAGGTATGTTATTAGAACGTTCTCTATATATAATATTTTTTAAATAACCCCAAAGCCAAAACCCGGCAGGGGTTATATCGGGAGAAAATAAGACCATTATTTCCTAAAAATTAAACAATACCTAAATTACTTTGTTGTTTATTAATGTCCTGTTAGCTAAATTAATTTTTAGTTATCAATTTAGTTAATTTAGCTAACTAGACATTGATAAACTAGTCCTGAGTGATATATACCTATCCAATCCTCCCCAAATTGAGCTTTTAAATAATTTGGTGTTTCCTTTGACGTATGGCCTGGGGCGCCATCGTGTTGGTAAATTAATCATTGAAATTGTCTTACAGGCATATTGTCTACAAAGGGCTCTATTTCTTGTCGTGGAATGTTAATAAAATTTTCGGTATTCAAGTTACCGTTAAAAAAAAATGAGGATATACATTTATTAATTCCAGTTTGCCAACAAATGGATAGGAAAGTCAAAATAGTACATAGTATGTAAATAATAATTGCTTATAAATTAGACGGAAGTACACATTTATAAAATAAAGCACAATAATAAATACGATAAACAAAATAATAGGCTAAAACTATAACAGAACATTTGGCGTCTATAAAATTTATATAAAGTTCAAAGTCTGAAAGCAATAAAAGAGAAAAGTCTTTGTTACAATTAATTTTAAAACATTTTGATACCATGACATACACATATAAAAATATGACTGTGGTTGTTAGAGGTCTGTCTATTCGTTCAGGTCAAAATATTCCCGTAATGTATAAAATAAATTGCTTATAAGAAACTTTTTTAAATTTCTTTTAAACTTCAAACTATATTATTTGGTATCCAATAAAACCACACCATACACCAAATCCAAATCATCCGATTAACTGTAGCGGTTACGTACGGGTTTTCATGAGCCCAGTGGTGGTTATTATGCCGATTAAAAATTTGCTTATATGGGCTTCGTCTGTCCATATATAATAGGGAACTTGCCCAAAAAATAAAATTGAATTAAAATACTCAAAATCGTAAACTAACATCATTAAAAACCCTATAGACAACAAAAGATTTTAAAAAATCTCTTCCAGAAATATAAGCTATTAAAATCTGCCGGATTTTACCCAGTCTTCGTGAGGTGCGGTACGGTATCAGTTTCAGTGACTGGACTCGATCGGCGAAGTTAAGCACGCCGGGGCGAGTCCATCACTTGGATTGGTGACCGTATCTCATCTCGCCGTCCTGGTTAAGTGGTAGAGTAGCATTAGCTAAACTTCGCCGGCGTCAAGCGACACCGATTCTGCTTTGGCTTTGATAATTCCGCATGCGCATGCGCATTTGTCAGAAACAACTAGCAGTGAACACAACCTAACCTAAAATTTAAATACTACTCCGTGTATAACATCTTCAATATTCTGAAATGTCACAAAATGCTACTTCTGATTCGTTCGTACTGAGCCGAATTTTCGAATTTCGCCGTGCAATTTACGATCAGGTTTATCTGGAAGACTTCCTCTTTACGTCGCGACATCGTACGGCCGTCCCAATGGTGTTTTGCTCTTTTTCGCAGATATCTCCGAAATGAAATAAAAAATAAGGTCAAACGAGTATTTTCCACTACGAATCTGTTGCTACCATCAGAATTTTGATTTTTTTTTTCGTTTCGGAGATAACTCCTGAAATGTCGGCCATGTACGTCAAAAAACGCAAATTTTGAGCTTCAAATTATTTTTTTAAGATTTACATACACTCTATAGCAAAACGTGTAATTTCCTACATTTCCTCGAATATCTCGATAATTATCGTTTGTAGACAGCCTATGTAAAGGGAATTGATTGAGCTTTCCGACACTTTTTTTTATTTTTTGTGTAACATAAAAAACAACCGAGTATGCGGACGTCTCAAAGCCAACCGCGGACCAGTTTATTAATTAGGGTGAAGACGTACCGCTCGGCTAAAGTACGCCATCTGTTGGACACCACGCAAAACTAGTTTTCACCCGGTGACGTCACAGTGCTTTTCGTGAGGAGTGGTGAGGATTTCAACTTTAATTATTTATTGCAAAGTAAGTACTGCGATTTAAGATCTGATATTTGGTGTGGCGTGTTTTTATACATAAATACACACTTTAATGAAATTTAAAAAAATGGGCAAATTCCCCATTGTTCCTTCAAATTCTGGCACTTCATTGCACTGACGCAGAAACCACTGACAAAAGTCGTTTGGGTATATATGGTGACTAATCCTAATTTTGTAGGGTTTGAATTTCTTTTTTTTTTTTTAAGCATCGCAACGCAGATATTTTTAGGATTCATAAATTTTCCTGTATTTCGCTAGACGATATATTATGATTTTCTCTTACATTTTCTAAAACAATATTTTCTACAGCTTCTCTTCCTGCTTTATTATATATTTTTGCTCGAGGCTTACAAATGATCCAACACTCTTTTAAATTTTGTTGTAGCCTTTTGAATATTTTTGTGTCTGGCTGTCGCATTTCTGGATATCTAAAAATATTGTTTAGGCGACACTTTTGGTACAAAGGTTTGCTGTCTATAACTTATTAAAATAAAGCTCGGAAGCTAAATTTGAATCTTCTCAAATCAAATCAAATCAGATTTATTTCATATTTAAAATACAATTTCTTCTTGACACTCGTTTCCGTGTCCAGCCGGACATCCGTTAGCCAAGGCTCCGCGGCAGTTGAAGGGCTGGGCAGGAACGAGGTCGAGACAGAATAAAATAAATTAACACAATTACCCTACTCCTACCTACCTAGTAGGTTCATTAGGGAAGTAAAATAGTCTTATGTCTTACGACTTAACATAACTGAAACATTTAACAAATATAAATAATTGTAGAAAAAGCACATGCACTATTTTAAATTTGCATTGTTGAGACAGGAAATCAACTCACTGAAAATACCTGCTGTAGATAATGACACGTAAAAAGAGAAAGGCTATGCCATGCCGTTGAACTTTTTGTAATTATTAAGTTTTGGTACCAAATATTTTTGAAATTTTAAATAATTATATATGTTTTGTAAGTTTTCAAATTTGGAATAATAATTTAGAAACAAAAATAAATAAGGGATAAAAACAAAAACTACATAAAGAAAAGAAGAAAAAAAAAGTTGAGAAAAGTGAGAGAGATTGGGTAATAAGTTTAGTTTTAGTACAAGAATAGGTGGCTACAAGGGCTGTCGAAAAATGGGCAGCGCCTGGTATGGTAATTTGTGTTTAATCCGAAACGGTGCATTATGCTCTCTTATTCGTGTAATGTTGTTTGTTAGCGGACTATCATCTAGTTTAAATTGATAAAATTTTTGTGATATGGTTTTGATGTACTCCGCTAGTGGAACAATGTCGTTACAACGGGCGTATAAGACTCTGAGGGAGGTGTATCTGCTTGAATTTGATATGAGGCGTAGGAATTTTCGTTCTAACACGGAGAGTTTTTTAATCGTTGTGGCAGACGCGCTGCACCATGCCGGCGCTGCGTATGTAAGAGCTGGCCGCACGACGGTCGTGTATATCAATTTCTTGTTATTTCTGTTTAGTCTACTATTCCCTGCCATTAGAGGGTACAGACTCCTAGACAGGGAATAGACCTTGCGTATAGTTTCGTTTATGTGCTTGTTGTAAGTCAGTCTGGTGTCTAAATGAACTCCTAGATACTTCACAGATTCTTTTGTTTGAATTTTGACCCCCTTGATAGAGATTGGTGTAATAATTTTGTTTTTTGTGAAATTCTTCTAGCCTCCGATTTCTCTTCGTTGACCTTGATTTTCCACTGGTCATAATACGTCGTTGCCCGCGCCATGTATGCTTTAAGCAGCATGTTAGCTGCCTGAGCGCTGTGGCTATGTGCACACATGGCCGTGTCATCGGCGTACATGGCCAGCTTGGTATTAGGAAAAGACGGAAAATCAGAGACGTATAAATTAAATAATTTAGGTGAAAGACATGACCCCTGTGGGACGCCCGCGCGAATGTCCCGTGTTGTGGAGAGTTTGTTATTCACCCGTACTTGCAGCGCTCTGCCCGTCAAGTACGAGTAAATTAGTTTAATAATATGACTAGGAAAATTATAGTTGTGTAGTTTATATATCAGCCCTGGAATCCAGACTGTATCGAACGCTTTCTCGATATCTAGGAGCACCATGGTGGTACTCTTCCCGAGGTTGTATTGCACCTTGATATCGTTAACTATCCTAACGATCTGTTGTGTTGTGTTGCGTCCTTTCTTGAAACCGAATTGATGCTCATCATCGACGTGAAGTCCCTCCTGAGCAGAATTAATTCTGCTCAGGACGACCTTCTCCACCAATTTAGAAATAGTTGATAGTAATGAGATGGGTCGGTGACTGCCAGCGAGTCTGGCATTCTTATTCGGCTTCAGTATGGGGACCACCACAGCGCATTTCCATTGATGAGGCCAGTGCTGTAATCGCAGGATCGCGTTAACGATGTATACAAGCTGAACAATACCCTTCCTCGGTAGATATTTAAGTAGCCTGTTATCGATACCGTCCTTTCCCGGAGCTTTATTATTTGCTAAAGTCTTGATTAACTGCATAATTTCGGAAGGTTTGACCATGATGTTTAGAAACTGTTCGTGCGTAATTTCGATATCGTGGCCAATAATCTGTTGTGTCAGATTTTCAATGCGGTCATGCTCAGGATTATTCAGTCCGTTGGTGTTATGTATTCGTTCAAAATTGTCTGCTAGGTGGTTCGCCTTTTGCGTGTCGGTCAAAAAAGATCGCGTGTGATTTTGATTGCTCAGGGCGGGCATGGTTTCCCGCTTACATTTTAAGGCTCTGGCCAGCTTCCACAACGAGTTATCTTGAGGATTTAAGGCTTCTAGCTTATCGCCCCATTTTCTGTTTTTTGAGATACTGATGGCAGCTCTAATCTGCCCTTGTAGTCTTGTCATCTCAGCCTTAGCGTCAGCATCATGATTTCGCTGCCAACGCCGTCTTAGTGTGTTTTTCGTACGTATGTCTCGTATGACCGCCTCGTCAAGTTCGTCTTTGTATGGGTCTATAGTTATAGTTTGTGCAACACTTCTTTTGGCATTCTGGAGCACCTTGACGAGCTTATCCACTTCACTCTCCAGTTGAGCGACGGTGTTAATGTTATTGTTTAGTGTGATGTGGTAATTTATGTACCGTTTGTATGCTCTCCAGTTAGTGTTTTTGTATGATGTAACCTTAATTGTGTTATCCTCCCTCGACATGTTTTGTAATTCTAAGAGAATTGGATTGTGATCAGACGTTAATTCTTCCAGTGCAACCGGTAACGTGACGTTCATCACGCCCTTGTTGATCACTACATCGAGGGTTGTCGGAGTACCGCCGTTGTCTGGAAAGTGGGCGGGCTCATCCGTGTACTGCAAGACGACATTATTGTTATTGACGTACTCAAAAAGAGTGTTGCCATTGGCGTTATTGCGATGGCCGTTCCATGCATGGTGCCTGGCGTTAAGGTCGCCTATGACAAGACTAACGTGGGCCAGCATTAATTAAATTGTCAAGACAACCCACTGTGAAGCCGGCGACAATACTCATGCCATCTTCTAACGTCACACTCACGTTCTCCACAGAGGTATTCTGCAAGGAACGATGGGTGTGCGCTATATCTGATTTTATGAGTATGGCCACCCCACCCCCTCTGTTATTATTGTCCCTATCTTTTCGTATTGTTGTATACCCCCGAATACGCAGTTTATCACGTCTCGTCAGTTTTGTTTCATTGAGAAGCATAATATCAATTTTATGCCTCATTAGAAAGTTTATGAGAAAAGGAATTTTGTTACCTATACCATTTGCGTTCCATGAAGAAAGAATGAAATTATTCGGCATCGTCTGAGATATCCATCATAAAGTTGAAAAATACCTCAAACTTTTCTCTTTTTGTGTTACATTGTGATAATAGGTCAGTGAGCAACCTCATTTGTCTCAACACATCCTTCAAATCGATTACTTGTTGAAGATTTTTATAAACGGAGCGGCGGAAAATCCTTGTTATCATTTATCGGAATATTTGCCCACGCATTTATTCTCGGTTGTGGTGCTGCTATGTACTTCATTACTGGATTTCGCGACACTATCGGGAGCCTGTTCTGTTCAATTGCTTGAATTTTACGTTGGTACACAGGACAGGATGTGTTATTTGCAGGATGCGTAGTTCCGCAGTTGGCGCACTTAGCAGGGACGTTTAGGCTCTGCGTACAATCTCTAGTTAAGTGTGAGGCAGCACATTTAAGACATTTTGGTGTTGCATGGCAATTTGTTGTTGCATGTCCCCATACCTGACATCTGTGGCACTGGATAATTAGCTTATTATTCACATGCCTGTCCCATTTGACTTTTGTGTGTTGCACAAATTTTACTTGCTCAATATTTTTTTGTGTAATGTCTGCCGACGTTACAACAAGATATCCTATATACTTCTTTAACATTAAGTAATTCATTTGAATTCTTCTTTTATTTCGCTAACTTCAACCTCTTGATGTAGTCCCTTTAATACAAAAGCATGATTTTTTTCGTCTTTCCAAGTGAAGGTATGAAAGTCAATTTCATGTTCCTTAAACATGTTTTTACATACTACCCAATCCTCTTTATTACTTAAATATATTCCAGAGGAATTCGGTGTATTTCTCCAATGGAACGTCCCACTAAGCTTTTCTATTAATACTTTATTCATGTTTTTGATAACCTCAAATTGTCCATGGACAATGATTGGCGGTGGTTTAATCTTTCTTAGCGTTTGTGGTTTGTTTTCGTCATGGTCTGATGTAAGCTGATTTACTTCTTGGTTCATGTCATCGTTAATGGAATTCATTTCATTTCATTTTTGAAATTTGTTTTTGGTGGAGATGTCTGTAGGTTGTAAGTTTCGTTTTTCATTTTTTCCAGATGGGTGGGTCATTTTTGGATTTGTTTCGTCCTGAATTCTTCTTTTCTTAAGTTGAAATGGTGATATGTTTACATTAGCATTTTTTTCTGAGGTGTTCTTAGTAGTTCTAAAAATTTGGCTGTACTGACTGTCCGAATTAGATTCTGTTATCGATTCCTTCTTTCTTTTTTCATTTTTCATCTTGCGTTTTGTAAGTTTTCTTTCTACTCTATTTGGGAGTTTGAAGCTTTTCTCACACTCCGTGTCCGACGGAAGAGATGAAAACTGCGCGATATCCATCGAAGATGAAATATCCTTCACGTTTTGAGCCATGCTAATGATTTTAGATTTAGTTTATTTTTTATTTGCCGAAAAATTTGAGGGATGTTTCCGACCAGTTTAGACCAACTGGTCGGAGAGCTGATTTTGTAAATTGTCCCAATAGATATAAGGTTATGTAATATATAAAATTTTAACGTCAAAGTTAATTTGAAATGTCACTTTTGTAAAAAATTCAAGTTTTTACTCACTTTGGCACTACTTAGGGGACCAAAAGCACTGCCACTGCACAATCTTCTCTTTATTTACACTTTTAAATAGTTTCCAATAATTAAACTACTGATTTTACTCTAATTCTTGGAAATTTTTAAGGTCTTATAGAGATCACCGTCTACGCTTATGAGTATGAATCTTCTCCGAATTCTATAAAACACTTGATATACATGTCATGTTTTTCACTATTACTAAATTGAACCATTTTTAACAATGCTCACTCACAATTAACTCACAAATTAGTTTTTGACATTTATGATTATTTCGATTTTTTTTTACCATGGCCTTCTCAATAAATATTAGAAATGCGATAAATATGCATAGATGTCAATGGAAGACAATTCGAACATTTATTGTAGTTTAATTTTCCTATTTTTGGCAAAATTATTTTATATTATAAGACGTGTTGTTGTTGTTAATAAAACTGTTAATAGTTTTCCATGGCCTCCTAACAAATATATTAAATTTTTCGAAAATTAACCACTTTTCTAGAGATAAATATGACATATTATATGATATATCTTTGAATAGCTAATTTAAGTTGTCATCGAATAATGAAATAATTTACAGGGTGTTCCATTTAAAAACACACAAAACGAAAACTGAGGCATGCATCATTTCCTTCTTCAGCAACGCATTCTACTCAAAAAAGCGCTTTAAGAATGTGTTACTCGATTTTCTATTCGACACTTGGTAATTGAGATATAGAGGTCATCCAAAAATGCAAATTTTCCAAAAACGCTCTGTAGCTCGGTAGTCGAAAAAAATAGACTATCGGGGTTTGGGCCACTGCTTGTTTTTTGAAAATCGAGCTCAGAACACCTATATTGGTTTTTATCTATCTGCCATAGTTTTAGAGAAAACCTCATATGAAAAATTAAAATATTGTTGGAATGTTGCTGCTTCTGTCAAATTTAAAACAAAAAAAATAATTGATATTCTATTTCATTGTCATTTCATTGAAAATTTTATGTCACTCTTCTTTTGTTTTGGAGAATGTATATAACACAAAATCTGAAATCCTCCCTCTATACAGACACATAAAATATAAACATTTCAGCGTGAGTAGTATTTACACAGAAACACTAACCGTGTTGTTAATTTTTAATACAGAAACCTGAGACAAACTCTTGCAATTGCTCCAGTGAATTTATTTTTATAACGATGGGGTTGCTAAAGCTTATGAGATAATTTCCAGGTTGCAGGAAATCTACTTAAAAATTTAGTACCATCTAAATAGCCAAGCTTAAGTGTTATTGGTACTATTTTTTAAAAGGAGATATTATACTTTTAACCTTTTAAAACGTCTTTGTACTCTCCTACACAGTATTGTCAGGCCACTTAACTGTAATTGGGAGAAAGAGTGGGGATATTTCTCCAACGACATAGGCGTGCTAATAAAAGGGGTTTTAATAATTTAAAAATAATAATTTAATAATTTGTCTATACAATAATCTTTAGCTAGTAGTAGGAGGAACTAGATTGGAGGAAAATTGTTTTGGAGTTGAAACGTGTGGAACGTGTATCCGGCTCGAAGGACCATATTTATGTCGTTAGAGAAAAAATTTAAACTTGACAATTACAAAAATCAATATAATCAATGATATTATTTTAAAGCAGTCTGTTTGTATTGCTATTTACACCAGCTTTACAAAAAATATTTCGGCAAAATAAAATTACTGTTTCCTAAAAATTTTAAAACTGAGTGTGAAATCACATAAACATTTTTATTTGGTTTAAATCAAATCTGGAAATGGAAAAATGCATAATAACATACACAGAACCTTTTAAAATAACTTGTGAATAAATAATCTTGATGTAAATACAAAAATAATAATTGAAATTTTTACTTAAATTTTTCAACGTTACCACCAGAATGTTTCTTTAGTTTATATTTACTTAATTCTAAATTCTGTGGAAGTACATATGCTCTCTGGATAATAAAGTACAGAGACTGAAGCCAAAATAGTTAAGTAGCAGATGTACAATTTTTTTAAGACAGTAATATACCGAGCTAACTATTTTTTGAAAGTGTATTTTTGTTCAAGCGAGCTCCTGAATATAGGAAACTGATTGAAACATGCTTCGCAGATTGCAATGTTACACTGTAAATAAAGGTTGAAAAATAATTTTAAAATTGGTTAGTCACAGAAAGAATGGACTTTCTAGGGTACATACTCAATTATCTCCGAAACTTTTTTAAAAGCACTTTAACGCAATAAATAAATTAATAATTTTCTTAGTCGAGCAGATATCAAATTACATATTTTTGTAATCTAGGAAGTAAGGATGCTTAATTTTTCAAATACATCGTCAAAGGCATATGCCTAACGCACTTAAAACTAGTTAATTAAATTAATGGCTTCCATTTTGGTGTTCTGCACGGATTTTCAAGTGGCTCCCTGAAGTTACCTTTTGACATCAATTATGACCACAGAAAGTGGCACATTCCAATCAAAAAGTGCAGCTTTCTTTGGTGTACCCGACGTACTACAGTGGGGATAGCACGTCCCTAAAGCATTTGCTAATGTTAATTCAGATACGATTTTTCTAAAACTGGAATATTATGGAGTTACGAGGACTGGTACTAAACTGGTTGAGATCTATTTATTGCATAGAGAACAACGCCCTATTTTAAGAAAAAAATTTGCAGCAAATGAGTTTTTTCATCTAATGAATCTGTCAAGAATCGGTCCTGGGTCCATTATTATTTTTAATATACATAAATGATTTAACTTCAAGTGTGATCGATTAACAGCAACACTTTTTGCTGACAATTCACTTTTTACTGTAAAAAGGGATTTATCAAATACTCTGCAATTTCAATGTGACTTTCACACACGAAATTAATTCCCTTAGTTTTACTCTGGTCAGTGAAATTAATTGGAAGAAAGAAGCATATTCTAATATTAAATAAAAAAATTAAATGTGCATCCAACCGTTTAACAGTGGTGGAAAATCACGGCATAAATATTAACATTTCGAAAATTCTTTATTACGCAATATTTGACTCCTTTATTTCATACGGTATAATTTTCTGGGGAATTATATATATTGGGCATGAGAATTTATAATACAAAAACGAGAAATAAGAACTGTTTCTACAACCTGACAAGCCATTATGAATCTTGTAAATATTATTTTAAAAACTTAAAACTAATAAAATTTCAACATTTAACACAGATAGTCAGTGACAGTATAAAAACATTGGTCTATTAAAAATTCATTAAGAGATTTCTTAAATAAATTAAGCGTTGTACACTCTTTTATATGTATAGGTAAGCGATTGAATGCTTTTAGTCCCAAAACACTTGGAGATTTATATGTAATCAAATAATTACTATGTGGAATGTGAAAATCATTATTTTGTCTAGTGCATATATTATGCACGTTTTTATTGCGGTTAAACTTATCCTTATTAATAAATACGTAAACACATAACTCAAAAATATATAGAGAAGGGAGTGTCAAAAGTTTAAAATCCTTAAAAATATTTTTACAACTGTGTGTACTAGATACATTCAATATACATCTTAAAATTTGCTTTTGAGCAACAAACACATTGTATGATAGAGTGGACCATCCCCAAAAACAGACTCCATGCCTAAGACGAGACTCTACTTGTGAATAATATACCATAATTAGCTGTTCCTCAGTAAGAACTATTCGTAAATTTTTAAACATATATCCTATTGAATTAAATTTAGAAATCAGATGCTCACAATGTAATTTCCAATTTAAACAATCGTCTACGTACATTCCCAAAAATTTTACGTTTTTGGTTTCGTTAGGTATTTTAGAGTTATTGACGGATAACCTAAGATCTGGGCATTTTTTTTGCCAATTGTGAAAACGTATACAGTGTGTTTTTTGCACATTAAAATACAGAGAGTTATCATTAAACCAGTTATTCAGGTTTTCCAATAAAGTAGGCTGCATATGGGAAAAATTTGTATTGTTGAGATTTCTATTTCTATATTTTGACACATACAAGTAAAAAAAGAATTTATGATTTTTCATAATAATGGTGCGGGTAAAATTTGTATTTTTTTATTTTTTCTCAGATCTGGCTCAAAATTGTATATGGGATTCTAACTACTTTTTGTTAATAAAATTTTTCGATATCTTTGACCCGGTACCATCGACAACTATTTTTTACATTCCGCCAAACCGGTGATCATGTTGTCGAGTCTCCTGGGACCTTATTCTTGACTTGAGAGAGTAGAATTAGTGAGAGAAAGGAAAGAGAAAGAAATAGGAAACATAATGAAATAAAAAGAGAAAAAAATACCTCGATTCACTTCTCCTAAGCTGGAGAATAGGGGTCCTGCTTGAGAAATAAATAAAAAGCTCGACTTAGAAAAACATAATTAAAAAGACGATTTTAGAGCATAACTAAACATATTTAAGGCATTAGCGCCGAAGACTACACAAGAAGACTTAAACACCTTTACAGAGATGTAAGGCACAAAATATTTTTTCGTCCAGGATATAAAAATAAACATATAGTTTTGGACATGGAAAAAAATATTATACTTTTTCAAAGGTACGCCAAAAGTAGTAGTAGTAATATATATAATTTTGTACATGAAAAAAGTATATCGTACTTTTCAAATATTTTTAATTTTTATCGCTTCACGAAACAGTGAAATTGGGGACATAATAAGTAATTGTGGATATAATAAAATGACAATAAAACTTTGGCGAGGCGACGCGAGACGTACTGAAAGGCGAGACCGAAAAATGTGGCACAGGCACAATTATTATCAGTCAAAAATTAGCAAAAATGGTCAAGGCCGGTTTCCCGAATAAAAAAAAATCCAATTCATCCAGCGACTTGTCACTGAGGCAAGAACGTTGGAGAATCCGCAGAAAGCGATAGTAGCAAAACTAAATGCAGGTCTTTAAAAAGGGCAAAATTATAGAGCAAACCGCTTTGCGCATAAACGGGGTCAAAGGGTCGTTTCAAAAAGATTACTCAAAAGCGAGGTCATGTCACACACCCTATATTGTACCTATATGGGGGTCGGTACGTCGCCGTAAAGGAGACATGAAAACCGTCTAACTTACATATTGAACTAAGTTTTTGTGAATGATAAAATCATTATTGGGACTACAAAGCTAACCACAAGTGTCCCTAAATTTCAGTAAAATATTTTTATATTATTTCCGTCAGTCCCAAAATCAAAGTGGGGTAAACCGGGCAATTGTTGGACATGTGGGAGTTATTGGACACATTGCTTAAAACGTAATAAATCAAGATTTTTGTTTATCTTATTTCGTATTTCTGTACATAGATGGCACTATTAATCTTTTAACTTCTTATTTTATGCAGTGCTGCCTCTGTTAAAATGTTCGTTTTGGCGGGAAAACATTGTGCATCTAGATATGTGTAGTGAGTGCTGTTCTGTTGCTAGTTTGTTAAGGTAAGTTGATTTAAAAATTTGTCAAATTAATTAACGGATAAATAGTAAATATATTCTAAGTTGATGAATATACGAATATAAATAAAAAGACGTTATTTTTGGCAAATTTTACCTCCTAATTTAGTTAGGTTAGTTTCTAGCGAGATGGCCAATAACTAAGCTAATTTTCTTATAATGTTTAGTTGTTGGACGCCATGTCCAATAACTGAGTTGATCTACTTTTTATTCTGTTATATATGGCTATGTAGATTTTTTTGCACTGCTTCATCAGATATAACATTTATTGGTCTATTCTTAGTATAAGTAGTTGGACACGTGTCCTATAACTAAAAATGAATCGTCCAATAACTAAATATATTGTTTTAGTTGTCTTAATTGGTTGTAAATTATGCCAAAAAAGAACCCATATGACGCTAAATGTGTCGATTCTGCAATAAATGAAATAAAAAACAGTAAAATATCATTACGGGCAGCAGCAAAAAAATATGGAGTGCCAAAATCTACGTTGGAGTTTAAATTAAAAAATCCGGGTCATAAAGATACATGTGGCCCTTTACCCACACTTACGATGCAAGAGGAGTTGGAGTTGGTAAAGTAAGTTTTCTAAAAATATGTTAACCGCACACCTTAATTTAATATATTTGTAACTGTAAGATGGATAGAGGAACTTGCAACACGGGGATTTCCCAGAAAAAAAGAAGACGTTTTCAATAGTGTCCAAAAATTTTTATTGGAAAATCCACGACCTAATCCCTTTAAGAATAGTAGACCAGGTGATTGCTGGTTTAAGGTAAAATAATTGTATTTGTATGAATACTATTTTACAATTTCATTTTCTAGTCATTTCTAAGAAGACACCCAACAATTGTACAAAGAACTAGTGAAGCAGTAAGTGCAGCAAGTTCCTGTGTATCAGAAGAAAATATTAGAAATTGGTTCAAAGACATTAAGACTTATTTAGCGTCCCAAAACGTGGATATTAACGATCCCTCTCGAGTTTATAACGGGGATGAAACAGGCTTTAAGATTTGCCCAAGCACTGGTAAAGTTTTTGCTGCGAAGGGTATGAAGATCGTTTATACAATCGACAAAGGGTCACAAAAGGAAAATATTACAGTAATGTTTTCTTTCTCTGCGTCTGGTGCTTCGTGTCCACCTATGATTATTTACACATATAAAAGAATACCTGAAAAAATAAGTTGTAAGGTCAACTCCACCTGGGGAATTGGACGATCAGATAACGGATGGATGACCTCTGATATATTTAATGATTATATAAAAAACATATTTTACCCATATTTAGTAGCAAATAATGTAACATTCCCTGTTATATTGTTTTTGGATGGGCATAAATCTCACATTACATATGAGTTGAGTCGACTTTGTAATGAGCTGAACATTGAAATAGTGACATTATATCCGAATGCGACTCGAATTTTGCAACCGTGCGACGTGGCAGTCTTTAGGCCAATAAAAATTGGCTGGAGAAAAGCCGTAAGAGAGTTCTATGCCAATAATCCAGGCGAGGTGCTTAATAAAACTTCTTTTGCACCACTTTTAGAAAAGGTTGTTGAGGAAGTTGTAAAACCAGACACCTTAATAAATGGGTTTAAGGCATGCGGACTCTTTCCCTTTAATCCTGATACAATAGATTTCTCGAAGTGTTTAGGAAGGGAGAATAAACCTACAGAGGTGGGTATTTCATATGAAGTATTTTGTTTTTTTTCTCACACTTTTTTAAAACTGACTCATAAACCATTTAACTTTCAGATGACACATATATTCCTTGTAAGTATGAATTACAACACTTTTCTAAAATTTGTTGGAGAAGAAGTTATAGAAAGGTTTAAATCTTTGGATGCAGTATTCAATAATCAACAATTAAGTGATGACTTTCTTAAACTTTACAAAATGTGGAAATTTTTCAACAACGATAACAAAGTGGAAGATGGTTCAGCTATTACCCAAGAAGTTAAAGTTGTGGGATTTGAAGATTCCGAATTAGTAATAACACCTGATGAAAATGCGGTAAATCTTGAAGTTATTGATGATCGTGAGTTATCTACAGAATTTAAAGAGAATGTAGTTCCCGAAATGAATGCACATCCCGCAGTTGAAGTTACAAACTTAAATAATATTCATATTATTGCAAATGTTGTAATTAAACAACCAGATAATCAAACCATTTCTACACATTTGCCTGATAATCTTATTCTACCTTCAACAAGTAACAGTATTAGTACTTACTTGGAAGTACCAGAGCAGCCCCAGCGAAAGAATAAACGTGATACAGAGCGCGTTCCATTTGCCATAACCTCAAGGGCTTACGAATATAAATAAAAAGACGTTATTTTTGGCATGAAAAAAAGCTTGCCTTAAAATTAGAAGAAAAAAATAAATTAGAGAGGAAAAGAAAAAGGGAGGAAGCAAAAGCAGCCAAAGCAGCCAAAACTAATCTTGCAAAAAATAAAAAAGTTAAAAAAGCAAAATTAGATGAAGTGATAACAAAAACTTGCACTGTATGCCAAAAAGGTTTAACAAAAAGTTTCTTAACATGTGATAGCTACAAAAATGATTTTCATCCTCGTTGCATACCAAATACACACAAAAAACATGTTCCTGATGTGGACGATGATGATCCATTTATGTGCCATATTTGCTATAAGGAGGAAAGTGAAGATGATGCTGACGAAACGGAAGAAAGTGAAAACAATGAGGAAATTGACGAAAGTGGGGAAAGAGATGAATTGTACGATTTGTATAAGAGGGAGTCCACCAAATATTAATAGTTACTAAATTTTACATGTGTTGTAGGTATATCTTCTTATACCTAATTAAACATTAAATAGTTGGTATTGTGTTTTACTAATATAGGTACTTAGCTAGATATATATATATATATATATATATATATATATATATATATATATATATATACTGCTACTAGAACTACATAGGTAGGTACGTCCCCATTTAATTTAAAATTTGATTAGGGTCCAATAACTGAAATTGCCATGTCCCAATATTGACAAAATTGTCCAATAACTAAATTTCTTGACATCTTCGCATTTCTTACACTTTTTTTTAAAAAGTACGCAATAATAAGTTAATCTAAGCAATACTATAATAAACTAATTTAAAATCCTCAATTTTGCTTCATCATGCAAATTCGTATGTCCACAAATATAATTCTTCTAATGTGAACATGTAAATACCAAAACTAGAATAATAAAAAAAAACCTACCATACATGTGTGTGTATTTTTATATATGTATCTATTTGTCATTATTATGTATGTGTTCACATCCTTATATATAGAACTAGAACTAGAAATCATTACTATCTAAATAAAAAATATTTGTTTCATTGTCTTACCCACGATCAAGGATTGATTACCTTCTGTGGGTTTGCCCTTTATTTGCCCAGATAATTATATAAAATTTGTATCTCTGCGTACTGCCATAAAACCAATTAGTGACTTATTTGTATTTAACTTTAAGTCTATCCCCTCGAGACTTTTGTGTATTAGGTTGGCACTGAATAACGGGAGCCTCCTGGCCCCGGAAATCGGAAATTCAACACACCGATCGGATCGCGAAAGCTCGAGAGGGATATTCTATAAAAGTGATTAAGAGATCTATAAGTAAAGATCCATTCCAGTGCGCAGTGTTCAAAATATAAGCTAAAGTGCATCAAAAGGGAAGCCAATCTTAGAGAGAGAGAAGTTAGCAATCCACTGTAAGTACAACTTTGACCTTTCTTGTCTATCAAACATGCCATAAATATATAGAACTCGTCTGGGAGTGGGAGCAACCACACACAGTTAAGGGAGAACGTGACTGGCGTCCTTAACAAATAAACTCGCCCTTTGGACGAAGTGTGCTAGGTTCTTCTACAATCACACGACATGTATCAAAATGTATTTTTTGTCGGGCAAGCAGAAAACGAGCCCCCAATAGAGTTTTTTTGAAATCTCAATAATACAAAATTTTCCCATATATGGCCAACATTATGGCGGACACTATATACTAAAGGCATTGCTATTTGTCCACAAAACTAATCTGCCTTCATTTTTAGTAGTAGTTCTGACACTCATCATAATAATAACTTGATTCTGCTGCCACTCCGTAGAACATCTCTCTATGAAAAATATTATTATAAAAAAAAAAGCTGTACTTAATAATAATAATAACAACAATAGGTCTTTATTTTCCCAAAAGTAACAAAAATAAATAGCATGATAAAAAAAGTACTGGAAAAACGCCGAAGATCAGGTGGTTGTTCAAGACAAATATGTTATTAATATAATGTCGCAGGCATTAAAAATATATATAATATATAATTACTCCCACATCCAGTGGAAGTATAGTAACGACAAAAAAATTTTTAAAAATTTTTATTGTTCAAATAGGCTTAGAATGTCATGAAACGTCGAGATTTCAAGTTTGAGCGAAAAAAAATTTCTGTCTGTCGGTCTGTAACTTTTTTTGTGCGCACGTTTACTCCGGAACTGTTTGAGATATTGACTTGAAATTTGGTACACATATGTACTTTAACGAGATCTAGAACTAGATTATATTTTCATCTTGTTCCGTCGAAGGGTTGGGGGGTAAATTGGGGTAAATTTGAAGTAAATAGGTAAATCAAGCAAGTAAGAGTTCATAGAATTGATATTTAGTATAGACAAGAGAAGCTAAGCTCTCAAAAAACATTTTGGCATTACATTACAACCCCCACCCCATTATTAAAGGGGATGAAAAAAAAAAGTGATTTAGTGTGTGTGCAAGAACCAGAAACCTCAAAATATTTTTTTTACTTTATCCACCCCCCACTCCCACCTCCTGTCACCACCCCCACCCCAGTACCGATATGGGGTATCGTTTTATGGTTTTATGGGTTTCTGGGGTAGAGGATTTCAAATATTGTATTATTAAAGTTCCATAAACAATTATTTCCAGATACAAAATTTTTTCGTTCTGTGACTTGGATAGAAAATCCGGATGTGGAAGTAGTGATTCCTTGGGCAGCGGTTTTTTATATTTAGTTAGTACTTGAAAAATAAATAAATAAATAAATGAGAAGAATTCACCTATGGTGCATTATTTTGTTCAGTCAAAAGATGTCTTTTTAAAGAAGTAGATTTAAAGGCTGGTAACGTTTACTTTTTATATATGATGGTATAGAATTTTAAATTTTGGTAATTTAGTAGGTAAATGAATGTTTAAATAATTCTGTGCGATGAAGGGGAGGAGAAATGAATATTCAAGTTGCGAAGGTCTGCTCCATACGATTTTTTTTTATTCAGGCAATTAAGAGTTTTGTTATTAATAACTTTATGAAATAAACAAGCAGAATGCAAAAAGCGTCCCCTAGACATATTGAGCCAACCTATTTCGACTAGTTTGTGTGATATACTTTGGCGGCGCTTAACTCCAAATATTAGTCTCAGACAAGAGTTTTGCAGTACTTGTATTCGACGTATATCCTCTGCATCTAAACAAGGGCCGTATACAGAATCGGCAAAATTAAACCTTGATAAAACCAATGATTCACATAAAATTGTTTTAATTTTTTTATTCAGAAAATGCCTAATGTTATGTATTATTTTAAATTTGTATAATGGCCAAAAAAGGAGCCGATGTTTTACTAGCGTTAACATTTAATGCATGTTTCTAGACCTTTGTATTAACGAGTTTAAGTCTCTATTGACCATCGCTTCTGCGCATTTCTCTGGATCAAACGAAAACTAGAGATGAGTCTCGTCAGCACAGAAATGCGTCTGACAATGCTCAACTGCTTTTTAGAAGCCTGATGTATATAACGTATACAAGAGCGGTCCTAGAATTGATCCCTGTGGCATCCCAGATGACACGTTGAGAGGATCAGACAAACTATTGTCAATTTTAAGGCGTTGTGTTATATTATATAAATAACTGCGAAAAACGTTTACTGCACTAGCACTTAAACTCATTGCGCTAAGTATGGCAAAAATAATTTCGTGATTTATCGTATCGAGCGCTTTTGTAAAGTCGACAAGTACCAGCACAGTAATTTTTTTTATCTGATCCTCTCAAAATATCATCTGTGATGTTTAAGAGAGCAGTTTCACAACTATGCATAGGCCGGAAGCCAGATTATATTTCAGGTATTAGTTGAAATTGAGTTACATGAGTGCGCAGCTGAGACTCTACCTCTCTGTTTAACACTTTTAACATAGTAGGCAAATTGCTAATTGGCCGGAGGTTTTTAAATTCTTCGGGATTAGTTTTTTTAGGCAGTGGTTGCACTATGGCCTGTTTCCAGGAATTTGGAAAATACAGTTTTCTAAAGTTAATGATGTGAGTAAGAAAACGTAATATTAAAGGGCAACACATGAGTAATAATTTAATATTAAGTCCATCATATCCCTGAGCGTTAGATTTTACACCATATAGAATTTTTTGTACATTATACTCAGAAGTAGGCCTAAATTTAAATGATTCGATATTTGGTTTAACAGTCTTTATGTAAGAAGTAATGGTATCTTGATCTACAGGAAATTTTGGAATAGAGTTTATAAAATAATTATTCAGGTCGTTAGCATTTTTTAGCTCATCAGGTATACTCTTTTCTTGTTTAGCTATATTTAAAAGGCTCAAATCTTTCCAGGTTTTATTTATACCGTCTACCCTCAGCTTGTGCTCAAAATTTCGACACACTAATGTTTTAACATTTTGTAATAATTATGATGAGCTTCATTTTTTGTGCGGCGACATTTATTGCAAGCTTTATCTCTCAAAGACATAAGTAAACGTATGTTTTCAGTGAGCCATGGTGCATACCTTTTTGTAATTTTTATTATCTTAACCGGTGCATGTATATTAAAGAGATATAATATATTTTCATTTAGAAATTTCACTTTTTTATCCATATTGTTTAAATCATAAATGTTTTCAAAAGGAATAGACATACAATCAGCATAAAATTGATCCTGGTTAAAATACTTTTATCTTGTATGTTGGATTCAGTTTTTTATGAGTAATATTTAGTTCCCAGTAAATAAACTTCTGATCAGACATTTGATTTAATGATATTACTTTTACATTTTCTACAATATTGTCATTTCTACAATACTGCTATTTCATAATCAACCACCCATAGAATTAAATAAAAAATATTGAGATCTTTCGAAAAACAAATCAAAAATATATCGTTAAAGAAGCGTGTTATTCTATTAATAGCTGGAAAACAACTCATTTTCTCAATAAATAGCAGCCAAATATTTGTACCTGGAACTCTGCATAAAAAGGCATATGACAACATAACAAACGATATAATAATAGATCTCTTTTTATCACTGAACTCTATATAGAAAGAATAGAGTTCAGTGCTTTTTGTCATATATCCACGGTTTTGATTAATAAGGGAACGTGGCATCAGGCTGATTCTATTCATACAATCCTCACATATTACAGCAAGTTTCAAATTAGTTTGCTCGTATTTCCCAGAACAAATGCCAGAGCACTGCAGATAATATTCTATACATCGAAATGTTAAACATTAAACAAGCACCAGTTTGACATACTTCAAACCTTCACTCATTATTAGTAGAGCGGCAACCGAGAAAGAAACGGCTATTAGTGAAACAATCTTGTAATTTGGTATACTGATTTCTGTCATTAAAACGACTATTACTTCCACATCCAGTGGAAGTATAGTAACGACAAAAAAATTTTTTAAAATTTTTATTGTTCAAATAGGCTTAGAATGTCACGAAACGTCGAGATTGTAAGTTTGAGCGAAAAAAAAATTGTCTGTCGGTCTGTCCGTAACTTTTTTTTTCTGCACACGTTTACTTTGGAACCGTTTGACTTGAAATTTGGTACACATATGTACTTTAACGAGATCTAGAACTAGATTATATTTTCAACTTGTTCCGTCGAAAGGTTGGGGGATAAATTTGGGGAAAATAGGTAAATCAAGCAGGTAAGAGTCCATAAAATTGATATTTAGTATATACAAGAGAAGCTAAGGTCCCAAAAAAAATTTTGGCATTAGCCACCCCAACTACCACCCCCACCTCATTATTAAAGGGGATGAAAAAAAATTGTGATTTAGTGTGTGTACAAGAACCAGAAACCTCAAAATGTTTTTTTACTTCATCCACCCCCACTACCACCCCCCCATCACCATCTCCACCCCGCTACCGATGTGGGGTATCGTTTCATGGGTTTTTGGGGTAGAGGATTTCAAATATTATATTATTAAAGTTCCATAAACAATTATTTCCACATACAAAATTTTTTCGTTGTGTGTGACTTGGATAAAAAATCTGGATGTGGAAGTAGTGATTCCTTGGGCAGCGGTTTTTTTCCGAGTAGCGCCAAATCAAAATGGCTTCCGGTTTCAAGATGTCGGCCGATTTAGAAAATTTGAAAAAACGAGTTTTCTATCTAAACAATTGATGTTACAAAAAAAATTTGTTAAGAGAAATCGTCCCGAATTAAATTCTGAATAAAAAAAAATTAATGCAGCTTTTTACCTAAAGCTAAAAATAAAGGCGGTACATAGAAAAATGTAAAAAAGTTACTTTTTATTTATAATTTAAAAGTTTACAAGTTCTTCAACTAAATAATAACTGTTACAGAAAAAAATTGTTAAGAAAAATATTCTACGTTAAAATTTGTATAAAAAAACTTTATACAATATGTTTACCGCTACACGGAGAAATACTAGAAAATGATTCTATGTTTATTTTACAATCTAAAGCAATAATTATAATGTTCTGGTTGAGTATTCCTATACGAGAAACTGACACATTATTTTTCAACCTAAAAATAATTTAATAAAGTTAGTTAAAGATTTTTTTAGTTAGACTTACATACCTTTTTTAAGTTAGTTGCATTCTCCTTTACAATTTGTGCAAGGTAACGTGCATTTCATACCACCATTTGTACAATCACATTTGATTTCAACTACATTGAATTTATTGTCTAAGGGCTTTAGATACCTCCGGAAGTGTTGGTCATCTTGGCACCCAAACATTTTCGGACAGGCACCATCCCCATTTTTCAAGATTAGGCAAAAATCAAATCTGATGTCCCCAAATGTACCCACTTTGGAAGCTAACCCGTGAAATGTATTGCTCCAAAGTATCCATTGAAGGGAGGATTTCACACGTTGTCCTGTTCTTGGAAGTAAACAATTCCTTTCGTCCCTGCTTTATTTCAGTGCATGCAGAAGTATTGCAGTACATTAAAACAAACCATTGGAATAAGTATTGCATCAGGAATATTTTCTTGGGGTTTCGAAATGAATGTGAAAGCTTCTATTACTTCTTGGTATATCGTCCATGTACTCCCAGCAGTCACTTTTCCTTTTCCAGGAAAAAAGGAAACGGTACTACATCCCGTTAGGGAGTGGAAACCTCGCAATGCATCACACTTGCTTTCGTAGTTTTTGTGCTCTCTCATGTACCTAATAGTCTAAAATATTTATTAGCCCCAAACTGTATATTTAAACTATTTAGCCTTTCTTTATACAAACAGTAAAAAATGAAACCGCCAGTACTACTACGTCAGTGTCGACAGTTCTAACGCAAATATCCTTCCAACCTTGTTGAACACAATCTTTAATATGCAATATTAGTCTTGTATCTGCTTCTTCTTGGTCGCAGGATTTTAGAGCAGTATTGCAATAACTATTTTTCGCAATTTCTTCGCCAACGGTTAACACAATTTCGACAGAATTAAAGTTATTAGATGTTATATCATTTACCAATAAACAAAATAATTCTGTTTTATTTTTAGCGTTTTTTAGAAATTCTTTGGTAGTATATTGTTACTACGGACTTGCTTTCTTATTCCGACTCCTCTAGAATCTCTCGCATGACTTTTTAAATTGTCCTTTTTGTGCATATGTCGACACGTTTAGATTTAAATTTAACAATATTATGTTTAATATGTGCCTGAAAAACCTTTTCTGAGTATTCTTCAAATTTTGAAACTCCTTTAGGCAAAAGTAAAGGACTAAAGGCCCCCGTCGTCGTAAATTAGGCAGCCGTAGTTACTTTCCGGTGTAATATTTGTCCAATTTTCAGTTAACAATGGTATATTTTGTATATTTTGTCTACGCTATTCGCTCACAGGACCGAGATTTAAAATGTTATGCCTCCTTGTCTTTTAATTAATTCTATACTTCAACCCGATTATTACTTTATGGTCAAAGGATAATTATTATGACAAGTATATAACATTACTTTGTATATTTTGTAAAATATCAGAGGAAACTGACTTTGTGATATTTTACCCCGTAGAATCTTAATTTTTAGTGTTAGAAAAAAACTTATAAGAACTCTTTTATTCATAATTTAATGCGGAACAATCTTTCTTAATAACATTCTTTCATAAAATCAATAGTTTAGCTAGAAACATCGATCTTTTAAAGTTTCTAAAACAGCCGCCATCTTGAAACCGGAAGCCATTTTTATTTGGCGCTGCTCGAAAAAATAGTCATAGTAGTAGCAGAAAACTGTATACCAAATTAAAAAATTGTTTCACAAATAGCCATTTTCTAAGAGTTTTTACTGTGTTTGCCGCCATACTATAGCTATCTGCTGTTCTTTTTCAGAAAACACACACAAACTTCCAGGCGCGCAGCCAGGGGGGGCATGCCCCCCCCCAAGCCGTCTTCCATGAACCAAAAAATAAAGAAGCATAATCACTATTAGTACAAACAGTCCCTTCAAATTAGGAAATATTTAAGAAAATTTTCCCACAGTTATGAGACCTGTAAAAAGTTAAGTATTTGTGTTGTTTTTACCCCCCGCAGTTCTAAAAAAGGGTGGTTTTTGAGAAATATATACATATATGAATTTTAGCGTTTTTTCGTCTCTTTCTCTATATTGGGGAAAAACTATGCATTTTGGTGAAAAATATCAAGAGAGCAATGTAGTAGAGCATAAAATTTCCTATAAATTTTGTCTCTTCTTTTTTTTTTCGAATTCCGCTTAGTTTCGCCGCTAGAGGACGCGAAAGAAATATACATATAGACTTTTGCGCCTTTTTATAGATTTTGAGCCAAAATTATGCATTTTTATGAAAAAATACATGAGATCAAAGTTGTAGAACATAAAATTCACTATCTTTAGTTCTAGTTTCTTTCTTTTTTTTTTCATAAAAAAAATATATTTTATGTTCTACAAGTTTGATCTCAGGTAATTTTTCATAAGAATGCATAATTTTGGCTCAAAATCTAAAAAAGGCGCAAAAGTCCATATGTATATTTATTTCTTTCGTGCCCTCTAGAGGCGAAACTATGCCGAATTAAAAAAAAAAAAAATGGCGGAGGCAGAACTGATAGGAAATTTTATGCTCTATAACTTTGCTCTCTTGATATTTTTCAACAAAATGCATAGTTTTCCTCAAAAAAAGAAAAAGTCGAAAAAACGCTAAATTCATACATATGTATATATTTCTCAAAAACCACCCTTTTTAGAACTGCGGGGGGTGAAAATCATGATTAGACAACCCAAATACTTGACTTCTTACAGGTCTCATAACTGTGGGAAGATTTTCCTTAAAACAACAATTTTTTGACTAATTTGACTAATCTGAAAAGTTTTCCTCATCTGGGGAGGTCGGTTCTATTGCCCCCCCCAGATGAAGTTCCTGGCTGCGCCACTGCAAACTTCTATATTTCTATTTCGTAAATTGTCATAAATAGTACGATTTTCAAAAAATGCTAGAATACGCAAGTCCATAAATAAAATGTGATAAAACAAAGTTATGTAGAACTGCAATGGACATAAAATTGTTGCTGTGGAGCGTACATATTACTCGAATAAAGCTCCCACATCAAATTTTATATCCCGCATATGACCATAAATTATGGAATGATCTGGCCAACACATCGCATAACAAACTATTTCGGTTTATTTTTCTTTACATGCACTGTCCAGAGCTAGTAATACTCGTCTGCGAATAAGGACTACTCCATTATATTATTAGATTATTATGCTGTATTTATTAAATCAGTCATCACACCATTGTTTCGTTTTTCCAATGTACTGGGTGTTTGGTACATCGATAGAAACTTTTAATGGGGTAACCTAGAACCTATATGAACCTACATGAACAGATATACCGTTATAAAAAGTATCATAAGATTTTGAGTCATCGAAATTTTTATATATTTTAGAACTATCTTTTCTTATTGAATGTACTAGCACTCTATCATAACTTGATACACCATTGTAAAGGCGGTATGACAAAGAAGTTTTTAAATTTATCTGAATGTATTTCATGTGTGCTATTTTTGAGAAAATCCAGTTTATCTTTCAAATTTAGATCCACAGAAACGTACCCGAGCATTTTATTTCTTTTAATTACATTTCGATTTTTTTTTATTAATTGATTTATTCAAATAGCTATATTTATAAGCAGACAAAATTTTTAAATAATAATCTTAGAAAAAATATTTTCACAGAAATCTGTTTCATAAAAGGCTGAACTTAAATATCGAATAAAAATGTCCGTCTGTGTGCGTGTATATATGTGTAGATCGTTTATTATAAACATGATAACTTCTTCCAGACTTAAAATTCTTGTTTCAAATTTTGGCACGTATGTAAAATAGCATAGTAGAATATTCTCTATTGAAATTGGACCAAATCAGTCGTACAGGGTGATGACCAGAGTCTGCAAATTCTCATTTTTTATGTAAAACAGGTTTTATTTTAATTTTAGAGCAAAATGTTTCTAAGAGGTTTGGTTCTGTGTGCCTAGTTATAACTTATGAGGCAACATGTGTACTTTTATCCAATTTTATATTATGAGACGAAATATGGTCACCAATATTAATGATATCAAGTTAGTTGTGCATGGGGTTGCCAGGCCTAAAATTTGGAAAGCCGGACTTATCATATAAATTTGGCCGGACATTTGGTACAAAAAGCTGAACAGCATTCGTTCGCCATAAAAAAATAACTAAAACACAAAATCAGTCTTTTAATATTTTTATTAAACTTGATTAATTTAAAAATAAACATTTTTTACATAGGAACAGACTTCGGAACAGACAAAGTCATCGCAAAACAATAAAATGTATCTATAGAAAAGCGATTAAAAACGAAAAAAAAAATTGAAAAAATTTTAGAGCCTTAGGCAAAAAGCCAAACAAGAGCCGGACAGGCCGGACATGTTAATTTTTAGCCGGACGAAACCATAAAAAGCCAAACATGTCCGGGCCTGGCAACCCTAGTTGTGCACGATGTTAAACTTGGTATTCCACAAGGATCTGCACTAGGTCCAGTACTGTTTATATTATTTGCCAACGACTTTTCGAATCATACCATTGGTGGCTTAGTTACAATGTCCGCCGATGACACGACTATAACCTTATTAGCAGAAACATCACAACAGCCGGAAAATTTGATCCAAAATGCTATCTGATTCAACTTTGTTGTGAACGAAACACCCTTGCTTTGAATAAAATTGAAACCAAGTGTATTCACTTTTTTATAAGAGACATTCCTAGTAGAAATCAGACTAGTAATATGCAATTTTTTGATACAGTAATGTTCCTAGGTACTCCCATTGATGACAGACTTACCTAGATGTTCATGTGGATGGTATTTGTAAAAAATTAAATAAGACATATTAGGCCGTTTTACACACTAAAAATATCCTAACTATTTTCGATTAAATGTAAGAGTAGCCTTAGACTAAATAATTTTTATATTTCACTTATAAGAAAAAGATGATTTATCATTATTATTATTCCAGGATTGCTAAAATATGATGCCATGGTTTACTCGTATGCTTCTCTAGATATATGGGGATATGGAAGAGATCTCAGGGTATGATAATTTTTATAGCTCAAAACAAGCTAATAAAGTTAATTTTTAATGAGGTACAAAGACAGTTTTACGCAGGTTTTTGTAAATAATAAAATGCTTGCGGCCCCGTCAATTTCAAAAGTCATCAGCATTTATTCAACAGCTATTCCTGCCTGCGTAACCACAGCACAAGCAAGGTGAATTATTGCGTATTTCACATCACAATACATTCTCCAAACTACAATTTCATAAAATTAAGTAATGAATTGCTAATTTGAAGAAAGCGGCTAGGTGTGATATTTTTAAAATATCGATGTTTTTATAGCACTGATGAATTTTTATCTGCGATCTTTGATAAACAGTAATACATTAACATTACTTCATTGATTGTTTAATACATATTTATTTTAAACTTGACTGGCCTCATTTTACATTTAAATGTAATTTTATATTATTTGCCCTTTGTTTATATTTGCTTATGTTTTGTTTGCATTATGTGATTTTTGTTTCTATATATAGCAGTTTATTATAACCAAATATCGAATGGGACGAAAATAACATATTCGCCTACACATTTTCCGCAAATATTGAAATATTCAGATTTACTCAACATATTTTTGCAGCTTATTAAAATTTAATTTGTTTACTGAGCCCATATTACATCAGGTATAGTATTCTAAAAATGTATAACTGGAAATGATGAAATTGACCCCTTCGGTATTAACATATCTTCAAATACCAGTTTTTTGACAAAAAAGAAAAATGTTCATTTTCTGAGAGTGGTTATTCCCCTAGCTCGAAAATTGTGTATAAAATGGCAACAAAATATGAAAGTTGAAGATACAATTAACGAAACAAGTTGAGCTTAAGTTGCTATTACTTGCTGAGCAAAAATAAATAAATTTAACTCTGAATTTCCCCAATTTGTTACAACACGTGTCCAATAAAATAATTGTAAGGAAATCTTTATATTAGACAAACAAAATGTACAAGAATTATGCACAATTATATTTCATGATTACATAATCACAGGTAGTTTCGGTCTCTTAAACGGTTAAGTCACAATGTTTAGAATGAGTTTTGCTTTTATTCCCTCCCTTTATTTGTCTAATTCATGGAGTAGTGTATATTGTTTATGTTAACTATCATAATCATTTTTATATAGTTTCATAATCTATAAATAAAAAATTGAAACATCTGTAAATTTTTTACATAATTAATACACTTGCTATTAAAATGGATGATATTTCTTTAAGGATCTACTTGTGTTTATGTAATCATGAGGAGGAGGTTGAAAAATAAATCGACGCACCTCTAGATTAATTTAAATTATATGAACCTTCGAAATGATACATTCCGCCCTCCCTTACAAACCATTTCCCGGAGATCTATTAGCACCAACGGAAGTGGTAATTTAAGGCTCGACCACAGTGTTGCCAGCATTGCCTTATTTTTCGGGCTAAATCCTAGTACAAATTAGGGCTAGATTGAAGAGAAACGGGCCAAAATTCAAAAATCAAATATAACTAGAAGTACAAAACTGGATAGACCCAGTCTAAAACGGGCTCCACATTAAAATATATAAAAATGGATTCTCCTCCATAAGGCATGTATAATTAAATGTCGAAGGTGAAATTTCATAATTATTAACTTATAAAAAATTATTAACATTCAATAAGAAGGTGGTTTTTTCATAGAATATAGGAAACATTTTTTCTTTTATCAAGAAAAAAGTTTATGATTCGCTCACACTCGTTCAATGGGTTTTTTTTTAAGTTGTTCGTTGAACATTCTTGTAAAAAATATGTAAAAATTGGCTGCCTCTAGGTGCCACTGTTGTTTTTGTGATCGTTTTTCTGACACGGTGCAAAATACAGCGACGCGTTAACTTTAGTTCATAGTGTTGTTTTAGCATAAAAATTCAATTTAAACGTAACAATTTATAATATTTATGTGTTATAAACAATTTTTGAAAAAATTAAAGCATTTTGTTATGTCAAAAATAATTATTGATAAATTATTTATTTTTGGTTGAAATTTATAAAATGCCAAAAAGTATGTAAAATTTTGTTCTTGGAGAAACTATTATCAAATTCGTAATCAGCGACCTCCAAAACCCCCGATTACCAATCTCCAATTGAAATGACTAACTTTTCTTAAACGTTTGTCGCCATATTGGAGCCGCCATTTTGTTCTTGAAAAAACTATTACCAAATTCGTAATCAGCGACCTTCAAAACCCCCAAGTGAAAATTTTCAAAACCATTACTCCATTTTTCGACTTTTGGCCAGCTTTTTCGCCCACTGTACTCCGGGAGGAAGAACCCAAAATTTTTTTGACGAGCGGTGGAGGGGACGCTGCGGCGAATTCTTTTGAGGAGAGGGATTTTTTCAATAAGCGAGGAAAAAGACTACGACAAAATATTTTTGATGAACGGGGAGACATTGCGGCGATCGCTAAAACAGCGTGGTGCCAACGTGCTAAAAGTTGAAAAAGGGGGGCTAGAAAATGCACGGGCTGACGCAGGCAACACTGCTCGACCACTAAGACATACGGAAGGGGAGGGATTTTTTTTTTTAATTTTTTGGTGTTAAATTCGTTACATTTTTGAAATTCAATTTTTCTTGTGACTTTATCAAGTGATTATCTTTATACTTTTACAGTAATAATAATATGCTTGTTGGCTTGTAATTTTTTCAGAATTATTAGAGTGATGGTTCATGTCGTAAAAAATTAAACCTTGATTTTGGGACGTTTCGGCACAATACCGTATCTCTTAATATCTTTATTGCTGCATATTGCAATTTATAATGCTTTCAAATAGTAAAGTAAACAGTACATAAATGAACAATGAATAATTCATCCTACATTTCAGTAAGTACAGGGTGGGCCAAATTAGCCATTTTTTGTTTCTCGAAAATCGAGCTCAGGACACTTATATTGGTTTTTGTCTATCTGTATGTATTTATTTGTAAACATAGACAACTTAAGCATAAAATTGTAATAGTTAATGAGACAGAGGCTTATATCAGTCTAGACAGTTACAGTATATTAATTATGGTTAAAAACTACACAAATCAAAAATACAAATCAAATATAAAAATGTGCCAACAAGCATATAAAGTTGTTACTGTAAAAAATAGAAATAGTCACTTGATAAAATCATAAAAAAAATGAGTTTCAAAAAGTCTTGGCAAGCCGAATTTGAAGCAAAAATTATGAAAAAATTTCTGACGTTTCTAGCCTGATTTTTTTCAGAATTTTCAGTACAATAGGAAAAGCTAAATTAAATAAACACTGAAAATTACGTTTCTTCTGTGACCGACCCCACAGTGCGGATATGGAGTTAAAACTTGGCTGAAATTGTTTACTGATAGAAATCTAACATACCATATACGCAAAGTCCAATTAGGCTCATAGCCCAAACGACAGAGGAAACTTTATAGTAAAATCTCCAAAAACTTGCAAAATTAATAATATATTTTTATGATTTCGTGAAAATGTATAGAATAATATCCTGAAAAGTTTACATTCCGCTCGGATGCAGAACATAAAAAAAAAGTGAAAAAAAAATTTTTTTCATCCATTTTTTCAAAATTTTGAAATTAACTCAGGGTAGTAAAAAATAAAAAATACAGGTAGACAGACCACGTGTTTCTGAACAAAAAATTCCCTAATAAAATTTATCGTTAAAGCCACGGTGTTCCTGCAAAAAAGTAGTGAAGTAACGTTATTACTCGGAGCGAGATGTGCGCACTCTTGAATACGCATGACTGTGACACCGACACACTGAATTACATGTCACCAAATCAGAATTTGTTCAATCTATAGGAGTGTTGGTTCATTTAAAAGATGGAAATTGTAGCTTTCCAATGGTGCTTTCCACGTGGTCTATCCACCTGTATTTTTTATTTTTTTTTACCCTGACTTAATTTCAAAATTTTGAAAAAAATTGATGAAAGAAAATTTCTTTTCACTTTTTTTATGTTCTGCATCCGAGCGGAATGTAAACTTTTCAGGATATTATTCTATACACTTTCACGAACTCATTAAAAAAATTATTCATTTTTATTCATTGTGCAAGTTTTCGGAGGTAAATACCTTCAACGACTGGGCTACTAGGGGTATTTTTTACTATGCTTATCCGGCCATACCCTTTCCCAGCGTTTTCTCTCTGTGCTTTATTGTTTACAGCACGTAACCCTCCGCACGTAAATCCAACTGGCACTTTAGGTTTTTCCCATTACCTCACTTTAAATATATAAAATTATAGTAGTAATTGCGAACACAAATTATAGAAATACTAGAACATATTACAGAAATTCACGTACAGCTCTTGAATTCGACGTACTATCAAAACTTCTCAAATATAAGGCCCGAGGTAACTGAAGTCGTCAGAACTTTCCTAGTTTATAATTTAATATCATTTTCTCAAAATACAACAGAAATACATTTATATCCCTTTGAAAACTTTATTCCGTATATTATTATGAAACATCATTCATCTTACTACTAAACCGAATTGGATGGAGATGTATGCAAAGAGCAATTTAAAAACTTTCAAAGTTTTTATGAATTAGTCATTATGGAAAGTGGAAACTTTTATTTAGGCTCAGCATGCGACTAAATTTAAAGCATCTCTAAGGGTTTCGTAGGCCCCTACGATTTTATTTTTCTTAATAAAAAGGAACAGATGATTTGTTAGTTAATAATGTCTCTGCAAGTAATAAATTTATCGCTTTCTAGGGCGTAACGACACAAAGGGGCATATTCCTTACGTCAAAAGTTCCAAAGAGGAACTCTTGTTTCAGATAAAGGACTAGCCCTTCCTTAAGCTCGAACATGGTACCCTAAGAGTCCTACGGACAGTATTAAGAATCATTTGATGTCAAAACTATAAGATCGACATTCCGAATCAGTGTTACATAAATCCATCTTGAATTATATGTCAAACTGACATACACATATACATACATATATAGTGTCCGCCAAAAAGTCTGCACCATATGGGAAACTGTTGTTATTGACTTTCTGAAAAATTCTATTTTCAATAATAGTTAGTTCATGTTTTCAAACGAAATGGGAGCTGCAAAAATGTGTTAGTCCTGGCGCTTAGGTCGGAAGTTTAATTTTTTTGAAATTGTCTCAAGAGTAAACTACTTTTATTTTTGAAGATATCGAAAAATGTTATTTAAAGAAGTTGCTTATAATGCGAAGTTATATTCATATATAAATTTGGTTATTCCATTTTAAAAATAAAAATTTTCCATTTTTTTTACGCATAATTCCTAAACTATATTTTAAAATCTTTTTCTGTTAATAATAATTCTCTCTATTTAATAGATTCAGCCTAAGTAATGGATGAAAATCAACTTTGAAGAACTTTTAGCAGTACTTCTTTGATCAAATCAATATTTTGGGAAAAAATGCTGAATTTCTTGGTGCATAATTGTTCTCTTTTCAATAACAACGGAGTTTGCCTTTATGGTGCAGACTTTCTGGCGGACACTATATAAGCGTTTGACACCGTGACTCACATCAAAATATGAGAAGCTATGAGACAGAAAGGGATCCAAAAAAGATAATTAACCTAACAAGAGAACTTTACAACGATGCCAAGTATTACCCAGAGAGCAAACGAGTAAAACGAGGATGTGTACTATTTAATATTACACTTGCCGAAATGAGGGAAGTGATCCGTACACAGACAGGAATTAGATGGGGGTTAATAAGCAGACTAGAGGATCTTGATCACTGCCTCATGTCTCACACTCTGCGGGACATTAAGGTTAAGTTGGACACCTTGTAAACAGAAGCAGCTAAAGTGGGACTGAAAACAAACACTAAGAAAAGCAAAGAAATGCGTATCATTACTCTGAAGCAAAAAAAATCTAATATATCCAAAACTCAATGATAGAGAGAGTCAACGATTTAGAGTACTTAGGTAGTATCACAATCAATAGTAACAGTGGAGGAACAGATCGTGACACCCAGTAAAGACTCTTAAAGGCTAAGAGAGCGTTTGGCGCTCTCTGTGGCATCTGTCGATTTTTCGGGTACTCGTATAGAACCAAACTACGCTTATTTAACAGCAGTGTCAAATCAGTCCCACTATACGGATGTGAAATGTGGAAGAGCACTAAATCCACGGATCATGTGATTCAGGTCTTCGTCAATCGATTTTGCATAGGATAATGCGTATATACTGGGCAACCCAAATTACCAACAGGGGATATAACGGAAGATACTCCTTGCAACAAGGTCGCGAAAGTGGAAGCAGCGCTAACGGCAGTCGATTCCAAGTAGGTCGGTTCGAGACCAATGTGGCTTGTATGCCTTTATGAACCTACGAAATCATAACCAGGTGATTGTGGCGTGAGTACTAGGACATAATGCAAATGAAAAGGATGATGAACTGGCTGGGGAAAGCACATCTAAAGTTCTAGTAGGACCCGAATCCTTTTGCAATGTGGCTAAGCCATGCATATGAGCAGCTATTAATAAATTAGTATAAAATAAATTTCTAGAATGATGAAAGTGTTTCCTGCGACAGAGATACGCCAGGAAGTTGATTAAAGAACGATCAACCAAATTTGTGGAAGATCTCCTACACCAAAATAGAAAGGCTGCTAGGGTAATGATGGGTCTTCTAATGGAACACTATCGGCTTAATAGACATATAAGTCTGGCAGAGGATGCAGATTCTGCCGAGTGAAAGAGGCTAGACCACTGTGAAGGCCTAGCTATATTGAGATTAAAGCTGTTTGAAGAGGAAAAATCAAGGGTTGATAATTATACTAAGGGCCTTTATCAAGCCTATGGTATCGAATACAAAGAACAAAGCTGGATCAAAATCTCCAAGGAAAATTAGAACAGGAGAGCCACAATAGATCCACAGGGGGACGCGGTGGTCAAGGTCAATTAGACAGCTCCTCATTTCTAAATTTAAAATTACTACATACGTTTTTCATGCAGTGTTAAATAATTTAAAATGTGATTGTGTTCAGCTTGGTTCACACAATAACTATCAGCGAGTAAAAATACTTTAGATATTTGATTTAAAAGGAAATGAAAAATGTTTCGCATAACTTTGTAATTTTTGTACACCATTATTATATTATAGAAAATATTGGCTTTTTAGCGGATAGTCCAGTATCTTTTATTCCCCATTTACGGAATATAATTAAAATTGCCGTCTATTTAGATAAATTAGACCAATATAACTGTATAAAATTAAGTTAAAGAAAAGAAAGAGTTTCAGCTTTGATTTAAGAAGCTACATCAAAATACTTACTGTAATGTAATTCCTCGTTGTGCAGGAAAAAACAATTCATTATCCCAAGTGCTTTCATCCCCGACTTCAAAATTAACACTGAAACATTCGCTACTTGATTTCTGCAACAAAAGACAATTTTTTAGTTGACAGGCTGCTTTATAAATTGCCTGGAGTTAAAGATAAATTACTTAAGAACCTTTCAGTTTTATAATTTATATAAAACAAACAAAAAAAAAATAATGTGGAGATATCAACACAACATACATCGTGACTTTTCATTATCATACTTATTTAATTAATTAATAATAATAATAATAATATTGTTTAGTGGCTTATTGCATAAACAATTGTTTTACACAAGTCAAAACATACATAATTACTTTGCAGTTTATAAAAACTCTTTTTATTAAGCTGAATTCGATTTACGACAACCTGTAGTTATACAGTCTGCTGTATACACTGAAAAAAAAAAAATGTTTTGATTCAAGAATATATTGGTTTATATATAGGCAAATAAATAAATTCTTCATATAAAACAAATACATTTGAGGCAAGTAATCAAAAATTGGTAATAAATTAATTAATATTGAAACAACAATATTTGTTTTATATGAAGAATTTATTTATTTACGTATATACAAACCACTATATTCTTAAATCAAAACATTTTTTTTGCGTGTACGTAAAAATATTTTGCAGGATGACATGTTGGCCCAAAAGAAGTAAAAAAAATCCTTATAATTTTTTTTCTAATTGAAACCTATTTGTTTTTATTTAAAATTAATTAAAAATAGGTAATGTTTTCAGTCTACACAGTACTACTATAAACAGAAGATGGATTAGACAAGGATATTTCGCTCACTTATCGTGTCAATAACATGAGTTTTACAGCGTTGCAACACTGCTATTTAAAAATAATAAAACAGTTTTACTTTTACCTTGTTTAATCAGTTTAAAAATGGAAACACTAACTGGCATTTAATATTAATTTACTAATTGCCACCTTAGCAATTTTTCACTAATCACAATTAATTCACAGGATTCATTAGAAAAAGTAGGACGTCCAGGTCGGCTTTTTGAAGTTCCTTGTGTCTTTATTGAAAAAATGTCACTGATCTCAGTAGTTTACTGTCTGCAAAAAATGTATTTTAACGATGAGATTAAAATCAGGGACCGTCACCGAACCGAAACCGTAACCGAAAACCGGAATGGCGCTGCTTTGAAAACCGAAACCGAAAACCAAATTAACGCTGCTCTGAAAACTGAAACCGTAACCGAAAATGGTGTACGTTAGGTAACCGTAACCGAAACCAAGCCGAAAAAAAAATAATTTTCGGTCCCTGCAAGCATTAATTTAATTTTAACCGAAACCCTAAAAGAAAACCGAATTTTTCCTAATCGTAACCGAAACCGAAAACCGGAATGTGAGATTTTGGAAAACCGAAAACCGAATTGATGCTGCTTTGAAAGCCGAATCCGAAAATCAAATTAACGTTGCTCTGAAAATCGAAATCGTAACCGAAAACCGAAAATGGTGTACGTCAGTTACCCGTAACCGAAACCGAACCGAAATAAATTTCGGTTTCGGTCCCTGATTAAAATATTACCATTTTTTTTATTTATTACAGAAAATTTATTTAACCACTGTAGTAGTTAAATTAATAGCGGTTATAATACATACAAATTAGATTAAAAAACAGTGAATAGCAGAAATAATTTATAAACTAATAATATTTGAGATGCGTACTCTAGATATGGTTAGAAATAGACACCCGAAAAGTTCCCCCACCCCATTTAGGAGTGGAACGTCCCTAACCAACACCACCTAGAGATTAAAGCCAGACAACCAGCTGGTGACATCACTGAAGGAAGGCCCAGCATATACGGCGTAATGCATTAAAGCAATGCTATTATACTACATGTGACTACTCCCAAATAAGAAATATTTATTATCTGCGTAATGTTTGCTGTTTTTAAGCTTAGAGTGATGTTTTACTTATACTATAATAAAAAATATGCAATATATTGGTTTTAGATATTGAGATACATAATACATTTGGACGTAATTAGAACAATAAAAATCACTTCTAATTTGCTTCTACTAATTCTTATAAAGTAAAACGGTTTTTTTTTTTAATAAAAGAGGTACCTAATTAAATTCTGAGGCAAAACTAACTAACGAAAAGCGTATTTGGTCCCTCATATAAGATAAGTGAAAACCTAGCCTCTATTTTAGTTTCGTTCGATTTAGATCACGAGAGACTTAAAAATAATAACTCACCACAGAGTGCATAGAAATTTTAAAGTTTTCTCAGTTTCTCATCTTTGGGAAATTTAAAAACGTGTACCTTTTCCCCGGTAGCATAATTACCAGTACAGCGAGGAACGCAGCATTTGTTTACCATTTTGCACGGCAATTAAGTATTTTATAACTATCACTGGAGTGTATTATTTGTTGACTGTTTTATTAAAGTGGGTTTTAGATCACATTTACACGTTTAAAACACAGAATTAACAATAAGATACAATACTAATAAAATGCAAATACAACAATGATTTGTTTTATTTGACACTGCACTTGACAGCACTAAAACTAACCAGTCACGGTTAGTCGGTCGGCCGTTGAAGCGTGACGTCATGTCAGCTGGTTGTCTGGCTTTAATCTCTAGGTGGTGTTGCCCTAACGGGGACATAAAGCTGGTTTTTCACTTTTATCTTGTAAACCGTTTGCCGGTAGAGAAAAAAGCATAGGAAATAAAAAGTTTGTCGTTAAATTCTGCATAAAAAATGTTCTATTAACCTTGTAGCTTATCCTTACCTATTTCGTGCTAAAAGCGTCCGAACAGAGGGATAATTTGGAGCGCACAGGTAAAAATTAATCCTATTCGAAGTTTCACAGCGAATATCTTAAAACCGGTTACTTTAATAAGAAAAATGCTCAAGAATGAATTTATAGAGCGGAATCCACTCTATAAGATGCATGTATAGCGGGTTTTGACACAAGTAATTATTATTTGTTTTCCCCTTTTTTTCACACAGGACGGCCTCAAGCTATATCCGGAAGGATTACGGCAATAAGAACTTCAGATATGAATAATTACCTTAAACGTATATATATAGTAGTATACTTAAAATTATATTGCATTTTCTGTATCATTTTATTTGATCCTGAAAATTAAAGATAAGTAAATAAACAGTCAGGTATTTATTTATTTACTTTTTATTTTTATGAAACTTCGATAGGATCGATTTTTACCCGTGCGTTCCAAACTACCTCTCTCTTTGGAGGGTGTTAGCGCGAAATAGGTGAGGATAAGTTACAAGGTTAATAGGACATTTTTTGTCCAGAATTTAACGACAATTTTTTTATTTCCTATACTTCCGTTCGTCGGAAGAGAAAACCCTTCCGACTCACGGTTTAAAAGATAAAAGTGAAAAACCAGCTTTAAGCGTTAAGGGAGTTTTTTTTACAAAAAAAAGGACGTTCCACTCCTAAATGAGGGAGGGAGAAACTTTTCGGGTATCTATTTCTAACCCCAGAATTATTTCTTCTAAAATGTCTAATTTGCGTGGACTATTAATTTAATTTCAATAAACACTTAATAATCCATCACCTCGTTCATTATATCGTTTTATTATTTTTACTCTAAATTAACTTTAAACTCGATAATTCGTAAAAACAGAAGGCGCCGACAGCAGAGGATTCCTTTTATGAAAGACACACCGGCGTTTCTTTTTATGTCTCATTATCAATACAGCAAACATAATAAAAAGGGAGAGGTAGGTCACAAGAAGACATTTATCTTGATTTTAGTTTGTCCTCCAAAAATGATCTGCACAATATTATACAGTATAATGTCCCAGGATAGATGTAACAAGAGGTGTAATGGACCAAAAATTTTGGAATTTTGGAATGGTATTTGGGGATTGAGTCCTGCTTGTTGTGAAACTAAAGTATACCAAAAATGACTTGATTTGGTTTTCTACAAGGTGTTTTATAAGCAAAGTTGTAAAAATCACCACTAATAAAGTACCTTTATTTTTCAAAATATGAAAAAATTCCACTAAGAAAAGTTATTTAGAATGCAATTTTATACCTCTATACCAAATTTCAGGAATATAAAATAATTTTTTTGAAACTTCCCATTTTTTGCGAATTAAGAGTTGAATTCATATTTAAAGTTGTGTAGGAGCAAATGTTAATCATCTCAAAAAGTAGGCTATTGGTAAATAAAAAATTGAATATACGAGATTTAAGAAGGTATAATGTTAATCGAACTAATTGTAAAACAAGGAACAATTACTAACAGAAGATTAATAAGGTTTAAAAATTATAACAAGTAATAAATGTCAATATCATAACAGATTCACAAACAAATTAATTATTCACCAATATAAAACAATTTTTTTATTATTCGACGTAGCTACCACCCACATCCACACACATTTCGATCCTTCGCCTGAAGTCCTTAAAACTATTTCGAATATGACCTAACGGTATGGAGTTTACGGCATTATCTGCTTCAGTACTGCTACATCGTTAGGAAGTGGTTCAGCGTAAACCAACTGCTTGAGGCGACCCCATAAAAAGAAATCCAATATTGATAGGTCTGGGGATCTCGCCGGCCACTTGATCGGTTCATTCCTGGCAATCCAATTTTCTCCAAAATTTAAATTCAACCACCGATTAACCATTTCTGTGGAGTGGCCAGGGCCAACCATCATGTTGAAAATGAACTAAAGGCATATCTCTTAAAATATTTAAATGTTCTTCAGAAAATCTTTCAAGAAGCTGTAAATAAGTGTGCTGGTTTAACCTTCCCTCAATGAAATAAGGTCCAATAACTCCAACGTGATAAGAAACGGCACACCACACATTCACTTTTTTATAATATTGTCTTCTACAATGAATTCTAAAATTTTGATTTTCAGAAGCCCAAAACCGACAATTCTGAGATGAAACAACATCATTGGTTGTGAATGTGGATTCATCTGAGAAAATTATGAAATGATGAAAAAATCTCTCTTCCATGATTTTTTCTCCAATGGTCACACAAAAATCCAACCTACGGCCGTCATCTCCCTCTTCAAGCGTAGGTTTATAATTTACTTTATATGCCCTAATTTTCTTTGCCTTGTAAATTCTTTGGAGTTCAGACTTGCTAATATTAATAAGAGCTGATCTCTCTCTTAGTGGCATCCTAGGATTTTCTATAACAGAGGCATGAGCTATAATAGCCCCAACATTGTCTTCATCATATGCTTTTATTTTTCTTCTCATGTTAAGGACACTACCAGTAGCCAGAAACTTTTTAATTATTCTCATAGCCTGAGTATGTGACAAAGCAGTGTTTGGAAATTTCAAATTAAATTGGCTTACCACTTCTCTTAGCGAGTTTTCACCGCCAATTCCGTAGCATTGAGCAATATAAATTTTTTCACGCACTGTGAGTACCATTTTCACTTAATTTTTTAAGCTTGGTTCGTTAATTTGAAACAGAAATTAAGGATAATATTGACTACGTTTGACAGATATGTCAATAATAAATGATAAATGTGTATCCACTGCTTTTCTCATAGCCTACTTTTAGCTTCTACATAACTTTAAATATTAATTAACAAAAAATAATTTCTATGCAGTTTTAATTGAATGGTTCAAAATAAAATACTAACTTATTGAAAAAATGGGAAGTTTCAAAAAAATAATTTTATATTCCTGAAATTTGGTATAGAGGTATAAAATTGCATTCTAAATAACTTTTCTTAGTGCAATTTTTTCCATATTTTGAAAAGTAAAGGTACTTTATTAGTGGTGATTTTTACAACTTTGCTTATAAAACACCCTGTAGAACACTAAATCAAGTCATTTTTGGTATACTTTAGTTTTACAACAAGGACTCAATCCCCAAATACCATTCCAAAATTTTTGGTCCATTACACCTCTTGTTACATCTATCCTGGGACACACTGTATATACTCTCTGTCCTGAAAATATCGTATATTTAGAAAGTAATTAATTCAAGCATTTTTTGCTTCTTTTGGGTCATTATCATTATCATGCAAAATATTTGTACGATTAAATCCCGAGCGCTTTAGCGGGAGGGATTTAATCTTTGATAATAAAGTGCCAATTCACTCGAATTATATTACCTTTTGGCAACTTAGCTTGAGCAAAAATAAATTTATAGATAAAATTTAAAAGCACGAGTGGTATTTGGGGGAATATTTCACGAATAAATAATTCATTAAGTACATCTTCAATATTATGTTTTGTAATTAATTGCCTTTAGACGTTTTCTTGTCACTTTTTAGAGTTTACTGACATTTATTTTCAATTTCATCATTTACGTCACATAAAAATGCATTTCCAAAGTGACCCATCTAATTACATCTAATAAAAATGACGTAGGTATAAATGATGTAATGACAATGACAATCAAGAAAAACAGTATACCTTACATAGGTATTGTAACTCATAGACTGGCCGTCACTGTAAAGAGTTCTCAGGCACCCTCGATCAATCACACTACGAATGAAGCCAGACAATATTTACCAATCTCGCTCTTCGTTCTAAGGTTGTCGACATCAGAAATGGTACCGTCATCTAGTAACGCTAGCTTAACTGTGTATACAGTGAATTTTTCAAGAATTATTATATTAAAGTGTATATTAATATATTTAATCCTTATTTTTAATATAAGAAGTTTAATAATTAAGTTAAGGTTTGCTTGTTTAAGTAGAGAGAACTTTAAGTACAACTAATTATAATGTATAGTGCTAGTGCAGAGTTTTGATTTTCAGAATAAGGTGTTGTTACCTACTTTGTGATGAATTACCACACGTAAGTACATTTGTTTATTCAATATAAAATAATTGATTTGTCTGCTTCCTGGGCATTTGCATTTAACTTTAGTTGTGAAAATTATTTTGTAATTACGTTAGGTATTATAAGCCATTGAAAGCTGTGTATAACTTGTCCCGAACCTATACCACACAGCCTTGGCTTTGAAACTGGGAGTTGTCAACATGTGGTGTTTTTAGGTTATTTTTATATTATTATATTACTACGTATATAATACAATACTACAAGTTACAATTTAGGTTAACAATTAGCAATTAGCTAGAGAAGACATTTATAGAAAAAATTTAAAAGCACGAGTTGTCCTACTTGCCGAAAACATTTCACGAAACAAAACGTCAAAATATTATTGCGACATTTGTCGACGCATCGATACAAAAAAAATTAGAGCGATAACTTTTTCGTGTTGGTACTGTCAACATCCGATCTGGTAATGACGTTTGATCGGTGTAATGTTGTCAAAAAACGGGCGTTCGTTGGCTATCGTGTTAATAAGTGAAATAATCGCTAATTTTATATAAAATTTTCACTTGGAATGCAATTTTTGCTGAAAGTTTGTTCTATTGGTCTAAATTTTCAAAACCTTGCTATTTCATTGGCTCTTATAATGTAAGGGAAATAGTCGCTGTAATTTTACGTAAAATTTTCACTTGGAATGCAATTTTTGCTGAAAGTTTGTTCTATTGGTCTAAATTTTCAAAACCTTGCTATTTCATTGGCTCTTATAATGTAAGGGAAATAGTCGCTGTAATTTTACGTAAAATTTTCACTTGGAATGCAATTTTTGATGAAAGTTTGTTCGTATTGGTCCAAATTTTCAAAATCTTGCTATTTCATTGGTTCTTATAAAACGCCAATGGGATAGGTAATAAAATCCCATTTGTAATAAATTATTTAACGAGGCATAGAATCGACATTATGCTTCTGAACGAGACAAAATTTGACAGACGGGGCAAACTGCGCGTCCGAGGGTACACGACCATCAGAAAAGATAGGGCTGACATCAACAGGGGCGGCGGAGTGGCCATACTCGTAAAGTCTGACATTGCGCACACACATCGTTGTCTACGGAACACCTCCGTGGAGAACGTGTGTGTGACGCTGGAAGGCGGCATGAGTATCGTCGCCGTGTATAACCGGCCCTCGAACGGGTTCACGGCGGGTTGTCTTGATAATTTGCTGAGCGCGAGCCCACGCTGCTTGCTCATAGGCGACTTTAACGCTCGACATAACGCATGGAACTGCCATTGCAACAAGGCCAACGGCAACACTCTGTATGATTACGTGAGTAATCATAATGTCGTACTGTAACATCCGGACGATCCCACACATTTTCCGGATAACGGTACAACGCCTACTACTCTCGACATTGTGGTCAACGAGGGTGTGGGGAACTCCACGCCACCACTGGCGCTGGAGGAACTCGCATCCGACCATAATCCAACTCTGTTGGAATTGAATAACATGAATAACTACACCCGCCGAACTGGAAAATGTGGTGGGGGAGTTCACAAGGATAGTGCAGGACGCCAAACAGAGTGTTGCAACCACGATAACGATTAATCCTTACAAAGACCGACTCGACGCGGAGGTCATACAAGATAACCACGAAAAGAACATACTAAGACGGCTTTGGCAGAGAAATCGTGATGTCGACGCTAAGGCCGAGATGGGCAGGCTGCAACAGCTGATCAGGACCGCCATTAACACCGCAAAAAACCGGAAATGGCGGGATAGGCTGGAGGCGTTGAATCCTCAGGACAACTCGCTGTGGAAGCTGTCGAGGGCCATGAAAAATACGCGGGTGGCCATACCCGTGCTGACTAACGCCAACGGACGGACAGCAATGACGGACGCCCAAAAAGTGGAAGACTTAGCGAACCATTTTGCAGACATCCACAATCCACAAATACCAAACAGCCCGGAACACGACCGCATCGAAAATGACATTAACTAACTAATTGACGAGACGTGAATTTCTAAAATTCATGGCCAAGTCTTCGGAGGTTGCAGGCATTGTCCGGACTCTACCCAATGACAAGGCCCCTGGGGCAGACTGTATTGAATACACGCTGCTCAAATATCTTCCGTTGAAAGGCATTGTACAATTGACGTACATTGTCAACGCGATCCTGCGGCTACAACACTGGCCCAGTCAGTGGAATTGTGCCGTGGTCGTGCCGATCCTAAAACCGAACGAAGACGCCAAACACGCCGGCAGTTATCGACCAATCTGGTTGCTGTCGGCGATTTCCAAGTTGGTGGAGGTCATCCTGGTCAGACTAGACGCTGCCCAGGATGAAACCCACATCGACGACGAATGTCAGTTCGGTTTCAGAAAAGGCAGGGGCACTATACGCCAGGTCGTCAGGATCGTGAATGACGTCAAAGTGCAGAGCAACCGAGAGAAAAGCACAGTGATGGTGCTGCTCGATCTTGAGAAAGCCTTCGATACAGTATGGATCCCGAGCTTACTCTACAAACTAAAAACGCTTAACTTTCCTACGCATATCACCAAACTAATTCACTCTTTCCTGACAGACACATCGCTGCAGGTCAGGGTGAATAACAAACTCTCAACTCGACGGGACATTCGCGCGGGCGTCCCCCAGGGGACGTGTCTGTCGCCAAAGTTATACAAATTGTACGTCTCCGACTTCCCGGAGTTCCCAAATACGAACCTTGCCAAGTACGCCGACGACACGGCCATGTACGCCCATTCACACAACGCACAAGCAGCGAACATGCTGCTGAAGGCGCACATGGCTCATGCCACGGCGTATTACGACAAGTGGAAGATTCGGATCAACGCCGAGAAGTCGGAATCAATTATTTTCACGCGCCGCTTCACCGAAAATCGTATTCTTACACCACTTTCGATAGGGGGCCACCAAATTCCAATAAAGCGGTGCGTGAAATATCTGGGAGTGAACTTGGGCAGAAGACTGACGTTTAATACGCACGTAAACGAGACGATACGAAAGGTCTACTCCATGTCCAGGAGTCTGTATCCGCTCCTGGCGCGGGGTAGCGGACTCAACAGGACCAATAAAAAGTTGTTGTATACGATGGTAATCAGGCTGGCTATCACACAAGCGGCGCCGGTGTGGTGCAGCATCCCGGCCTCGACAATGCGAAAACTAAAAGTACTAGATCACAAATTTATGCACCTCATTTAAGCCTCTGATAGATACACCTCCCTCAGAGAGAGATCTCTATACACGTTGCCACGACATAACCCCACTAGCGGACTTCGTCCAAAATACATCGCAAACATTCTACCAATTCAAATTGGGCGACAGTCCGCTAATCCGAGGCATTACACGAATCAGACAGCATAATGCCATACTTTTCAATATAGAACACCCCCTACCATACCAGGCGTTGCCTATCTTTCGGCAACTTCCCTAGCCAAATATTTCCTACACCACAATTTCCCTTTCATCACCTTTTACTCTCAAACCTCTTTTCTATTCTTTCTATTAATCTCGTTTTTGTTATTTTTGTCAATTTTTGTCGTTTGTGCCTTTTTGTTCTTCTTCCAAATCCCCTTTTGACCAATAACCTCTAGTAAATCCAAACTTTCTAAAATCACAACCTCCTCCCACCCCACCTTTCCAGGGGCAGGCAGATCGCTGGATGAATCTCGTGACTAGCTCGAACGGGTTTTTTCATTGAGTTTTTCCCGTATAACAACAACCTTATCTTCGTTAAAATTTAGTGCACGTGTGCGACAGTGCGCGGGTGCTAAAAATCCCAACTCATTCTATTTTAGCTTTAAGTAGTTCTAATTATTTTAAAATCTATGTCCTCTGATTATTCGTTAAATAAATTGTTAGGTTTAAGTTTTAATTCATCTTAAGAACAGGAGACCTAACTCCACCATATGTTGTAATAGCCAAAGCTGAACCCACCCCACCCGATCACCCATCTACCGCGACGTTGCACGCCGCGGTGGGGTGATCGGCTCTAGACCGGGCCTCCAGTCGAGACATACATGTCCCCTAACATAAATAAATATTTTTTTATTTGATTTGATGGTTCTTATAATGTGAGAGAAATAGTCTGTGTTTTCAATATATAAAAGTTCTTATTTAATCATTTTGATATAATAAAAAGAAGATTCTCTCATTGCTATTCTTAATAATTATTATATATGCTAATATTGGACCGCGTACCTAACAGGCAACCGCGACAGATGGCGTGATGCTGTCAGACGCACTGTACTGTGAACTGAGGCCGACTAGAATAAGCAAAACATCTGACAAGACGCTGTAAACAAGAGAAATATTAATTCAGCAATGACTTCAAATTTTATAATTAACAAAGGTATAAAATTGAATGAGACTACCTACTTATATTTTATGAATACAGAAAAACTTTATACATGTGCTGGGGTTAGTCCACTAGAACCACTGGCTAGAAAATCAAATCAAAGGGTTACATCGCTATGTCCGCTCGATGTACAAAAATGTTCAAAAGCCACAGGGTGCCTGCTAACATTTGATAAGGGTAGGCACATAAAAAATTATTTAACCGTGTGCGTGCCTCGATTGAGAGCCAATCCAAATCATTTTATTTCAAGCAATACGTGATTTCAAAGCAGCCTGTATAATATATAAAATGGGGAAGCTTCCTACATAAATAGTAGTATATAGTATACAGTGTGTTCACGCATGACGCGACAAGAAGAAAATCTAGTTTGTTTTTGATTTTTCTAACATACATTATTCTACCTAAGAAATTTTGTTCATCTTTAAAAGTAAGCTGTTATGCCGTAGAGTTGGGCGATTCGACTCTTTTTAAGGATTCATACCAAACGAATCCGTATCAAGAAAAAATTCGTACTGAAATATTCTTTCAAGAATCCGAACTGTCTTGATTGTACAAACGGATACGGTTACAACATCGATAGGAAATATACGAATCTTTTGCTTTTGTGGGATTTGTACCATTCGAATCACTGCCAGGATTCGATTCAATGATACGAATCATACCAGTTACTACCCAACTCTATGTTATGGTAAAAAGTCCGAAAATAAGTACTGCGTATCCAAAAACACAGAAAATGTAAAAGTAGCTCAAGAGGCGCTATATCTACAAAACTGACGGAGAAAAAATTATATTTGGTAGGTAGTTGATGCTAATGCCAGTGAAGAACTTTTAGTGAAAAATATACAGGGTGGACACTCTGAAAGTGTAATTAATGAAAAAAATATACGAAGGACAATAATATTTTGCATGCAATTAAAACAACTGTCAAGGAAGAAAAATGACAAAAACTCACTAAAAAATTATTAACCAGTTAACTATGGTGGAAATAATATTTGGAATGTAGTTGACATAGTTGCCGAGGAAAATACCCTGGAAAAAATAATTAATGAAAAAAATGTGACAGAAGACAGTAATATTTCATATAGAATTAATACAACTGTCAAGGAAGAAAAATTGAAAAATATACACGCGCTGGGGTCAGTCATTTTAAAAAATAGTTCAAAAATGATATTTGGAAGATATTTGACACAATTACCGAGGAGGATATACTTTTAATGAAAAACATACAGATGTCACTTTTAAAAAATAAGAAACGGCGGACGGAGGGAAATAATAATTGGATTGTAGTTATCACTATTGCCTAGATGCCTAACAGTGAGGAACTTTTGTGTAAATACAATTACGGACCTTTTAATTCAAAATTAAATAAAAACTAGAAAAAAAAAACATTATAAAAAACCGCTGTGCAAGGAATCACTACTTCCGCATCCAAATTTTATCCAAGTCTCTCACAACGAAAAAAATGTTGATACTATATTTGCACTCAACTTTGTGGAAATAATTATTTATTGAACTTTTATAGCATAATATTTGAAATCGCCTACCCCGAAAACCTATAAAACGATATGCCACATCGGTAGTGGTGTGAATGATGGTAGTAAAAAAATTGAGGCTTTTAGTTCTTGTACACACACTAAATCACAATATTATTTTTTCACCCCCTTTAATAATAGGGTGGGGGTGGTAATAACATAAACATAAACACACCACAGATAGTAGACAACCCCCAAATCCATAGCCAAGGCTGTGCGGAAGGGGGTTACACATTTGAAAAAACGCAGACATACATCCACACCCACCGGTGTTGTCAATACCGGGGCTGGAGGTCGAACCCAGAGCGCGGTAGGCAGTCGATCAGCATATTCGCCACTCAATACGCCTTAACCGATGAAGGTGGCTAATGCTAAAAAAAATGTTGAGACCATAGCTTCTCATATATATATACTAAATACCAATTTTATGGGCTCTTACTTGCTTGATTTACCCATTTACCCTCCGTTTACCTCGAATAACACCCCAACCCTGCAACGGAATAAGACCAAAATATAGTATGATTCCAGATCTCGTTAAAATACATACGTGTACCAAATTTCAAGTCAATATCTTAAACGGTTCCAAACCTTACAGACAGACAGACCGACAGACGGACAGAACGACAGTCTGATTTTTTTTACTCAAACATAAAATCTCGACGTTTCATGACATTTTAAGCCGATTGAACAATAAAAATTTTCAATTTTTTTTTGCGCTATTATACTTCAACTAGATGTGGAAGCAATTAAACTCAAATCAACAAAAAATTGATTTTCTTCTCACGTCTTATGGCTTTCTACATAAAAAAAATGAATTAGTGAAATTTTGTATCGAGGCGTTTTTACCGATTCAAGCAACTTTGTATAATAATGTCTTGCTCGAAAGTAAAAATTACATTTTGTACGTTTTTGAGCACCCGGCACATATTTTTGGACTATTAACTTGGCGTTGACGAAAAGTAAAATTTCTTATAAAGAATGGTTTTCGAAAAATCTAAAATAAGGAAATGTCGTTAAATGGACGTAACAAGAGGATGGAATTGGATGGATTTTAAAAACAAGTGCATGTTTGATTTAATAAAGTTTACTAGATGGTAGATATATAAAGAAGGAAGAGATAATATACCTAAAGCAATAAAATGTGGTTACAGTGTGTTCCATTAGGTAATCAACATACACCGGATATATTTCTTTGTGCTGAAAATAATCTGTGGCTCTGTAATTCTGCACTGCAGAACATAAAGCCGTAATGCAAGTGACTGTATATGATCGAAATAATGCACCTTTAAAGGTTCCTGTGACACCTGTCGTTTTATAAATCGACAAACATGGATTGCGCTATTTAATTTAGCCACCAAGCCGTCAATATGGACCTGCCACGACATGGTTAAGCATAGAAATTTTGATGACTCGGAATTCTATATAGATTTGGCATCTAGACTGAGATAGATAGATTCGGTGTTATTGAAAGTTTTGCTGAATACCATTAAGGTAGTTATATCTTGATTTCAATGAATAATATTTTTTGACCAGTTCTTCATTTTTTGAATGGTACTGTTACATTTACTTGAGAGTTTCTTCATAGTAGCACTGTTTAGTGCTTTCATCTGCAAACTCGTAAAATGAGGTAAGGTAAGATATCATTAACATACAATAAAAACAACAAATGGCCCAGAATAGAGCATCGCGGCACCCCTTGGATATTATTGCTTTATTTGATAAAGTATTTGTCTCGGTCTTGTTACGTTGTCATAACATGAAGGCTAATTACAAAACATAACATATTGTTATGTAATTAGTCTCCATGAACAGTTCAGAACCTTGAAGGGGCTTTCTTTGAAGAGGAGAATGCGATATGGATCAGGTAGATAGACAACTTTATTAATCGTTTAATTCACTCTGCTACGAGAGGAAGAAATACGGACCAGATTTTCTACTTTACTTTACTTTAAATGTGATTTACCGTGCAAGAATCAGGTTAAAAATAAATAAATCACTTGGGTGTTTTCGCATCCAAAGACGATAATCAGTCCCGTTCTCGTAACAGTCCAGACACAATTTATCTATGTATTCGGTTTACAGAAATAAATCGTATCGTGAAAACCAATAAATTACTTTATTATGATTTAACAATAAAATCAGCGTACCTAGTATAAAACTAGACAACACTCTAGACGTTTATATCTTGAACCCAAAATATACCTGAACCGTACGATAAATAACTACTGATTTGTTTCCTTTTTACTGAGTTTCCAGTTTCTAACTTATAACTTTGCAACTCCCATTTATCTTTAACGGCTAACGTTTCTTGAGATTGAAAATAACTCACACTTCATCGATATTACCGAAAACAGCACTATGTCTTAGCAAAAGAACTCATTTGCAGTGCTTTTTAACTTAGCGTTATTTATTTGTGGCATATGAAAAATTTAAATTGAAGTCGGTTTGATGCACAAAAACAAAAAATTATATGTTTACAATTAATTATTTTTTATTTATTTGCTTTCATCATAATTAGAGAATATTATGTAGGTATTAAGCAAATCACAACTTACACACTTTTTTATTTATTATGAAATTACCTATTTTCTGTATATTGTTGCCTAATCTGGTCACACTAATATACTAGTCAGGTAAATACTTTAAAACACTCATTATTGGAGAATCAATCAAAACAACTACCCTTCTAGCTAATACTGACGAAGTATTGAATTACATGATAGGATTTTTAGTATTTTAAAGCAAAAAAATAAATCGAAAATACTTAAATCAATTATTTAAATTCAGTCATTCACACTTTTTTATTTAATATGAAATTATCTACTTTCTATATATTGGTACCTTAATTTGGTCACCATAATATACTACTTAGGAAAACACTTTAAAACACTCATCATTGGAGAACCAATCAAAACAACTACTCTTCTAGCTAATATTGACGAAGTACTGAATTATATTATAGGATTCCTAGCATTTTAAGGCAAAAAAATATATTGAAAATACTTAAATCATTTATAGGCCAGGCAACACAGGGTTTGTAGGCGAATTAATTGTCGGAAATCTGGAAATGGTTTTGATCTTTTCATTTGCGTGTAAAAAGGGTTTTTTAAAGTTTGCCCCAAATTTCTGATTGTGCCGTATGACAGGCGTCCCAAAAACGGTATTTTAGGACTTTTTTCAGTTTTTTACCAATAACTCCTAAATTATGCATTTCTCGGAAAATTTTATTATTTTATAAATTAAAGTACATAAAATTCTACGTCGAACAAGTACAATATACTTTAAAATGTGAAAAGTCGTTAGGAAGATATGCGAAGTCAAAAAACGACGATAGTTTTCATTTAAGAAAAAAATGTGTTTTTTACATATTTTCCCAACGTAAAATGTAATATATGAAATATATAATGTAATATGTGAATATCCTATAATATTATATCGTGTATCAAAGTTAACTGGTCAATACTTATCGTGGTCAATACTTGGTGGTGAATTCCTGGATTTTAAAATAAAAGCGCACATTGTGATTATAAATATGTAATTAAAACGTTAAAAATCGACTGAAAGTACAAAATGCTTTGATGGTAAATTTTGATGTGTCGGTAATTAACAAAAAAAAGTAGAGTATACAAAATTATGTAAATACAACATCAATTAAGTTTGCTGCGTTTGGAAGTAGAAGCGGGTGAAGCAATTGGTCCAATTTATGGTCCTCATCATCTAGGTCTTCTAATTCGTCATCATCGTCAGGTAGTATTACTTCGTCGTCATTGATGAAGTTTGGTTCATCATCAATTGGTACAGGACGCACCTCTGCAATTATAGCATATTGGAGAACATTTCATTCCTTGCTTCCTGCAACCACAAGCATTTCGGCACCCCTTTAAGCATTTGCACGCAGTGTTGAGTAGTTCCTGCGGGGCTTGTTCGGCTGTTGATGGCACTGGGAGTAACCCATGCTTAGTGACCTTCCAACCCCAGTGAACTGGGTCCATCAAATGACCCTTCCACAAATTAACTTGTAGGAAAACCCTCATTGAGTGCAGTCTAGCAGCTTTTTCAGTTGGAGGAAGAGTAGCCAAGTTAAAATTATTCTGTACTAAGGATTTTGTGGACAGTTTAAAGCGTGTTTCATTCAGAGAACAAGATGGAAGAAGCGATCCGGCATACAAAGCAGCAATTACTTTCTCACCAGCAGCACCAATTTCATTTGTAGTCGCGTCAAGGTTTTTGAATATCTCGACCGTCCTTTGTATCTCTGCATCTTTGTCGAGTAGCTTTACAAATTTCATCTTCCCCTGTCTGAAAACGGCCGATGTTGAATCGCATCCACTGAACGCGTGAAGGAATAATATATTTTCCTTCACTTTAGTTGACATTTTAAAGTGTATCGGGGAATAGAAAACAGTCTCTGACTTTCCTTTTCCAGGCTTCATGACATAGAACCGATCACTATTAGGAGCTAACGCAGTAATAAGTACTAAAAGATCTATATCTTCTCCTACCACAATCACACATTAGGAGTGTGTAGAATTTTCTGTAGCCCTTCTGACAATGGTTGTGTCGGCATCTTCTGCAGCTTGTTCGACAGCGATGTTTTCATCTGCAAATTTCCGAATCAGCATTGAGACGAATCGTTTTTTGTTCCCTTCATTCGAGAGAAATTTATCTTTTGAAATTGTCAAAAACATTGTTTCGTCAAATTCAACGTTGACTACAATAAACTTGTTCCTTCTAAGGCGCTCTGCAGATTTTGTGCTTTTCTTTGTAGGGTCGTCTGGATAGCCATCAAATACTATGATTGATCGCGCCCCAAAGTATTTTTTGACATAATCTACGTATTTGTTGAGAACTGAAGAGAACCTTTCTTTCAACTCCCACGGCACTCGATGAAGTAGGAATCCACCGTCAATCATATAGAGAGCACTTTCGATGTTTGACGGAGTATCCACTGGATCAAACAAATCATAGAAAATAGATTTACGTGATTTCCTCATCAATCCTTGTTCATCAAATAAAGATGGTGGGTATGGAGCCAATGTAATTTGCAAAACTCGCTCGCTTCGCTCGCTCGTTTTGGCAAATATTACATTTGTCATGTAAAATTACTCTTTTCATAACTGGTTACGTAAATAACTATTACGTAATGGAAATAAGGTTTAAAAGTCCAATATATGATTTTTCCTTTAAAAATTAAAAAATGGTTGTTTTTTGAACATGCATATCGTCCATGACTTAATTTCTAATATGTGGTGCTGTAGAATTTTGTGTACTTTACTTTATAAAAGAGTAATATTTTTTTAGAAGTGCATCCTTTAGGAGTTATTAGTGAAAAACTGAAAGTCAGAAATTGTAGAGGTTTTTGGGACACCCCTTATACAGCACATCCCGAAATTTGGTGCAAACTTAAAAAAACTCCTTTTTACATGCAAATAAAGAGATTAAAACGATTTCCAGCTTTCAGGCAATTATTCCGTCTAACACCACCTTTTTTGGCCTATGTTGCCTGGCCTATTATTGAAATTCAGTGACTCACAACAATTATTGAACCTTACATTCTATTTCACCTCTATACAAGTTGTATACGTTTTTTCGAACTCGCTAGTTCTCATCAGTAGAGCACAGAAACATTTATTCATTTATTTATAAGCCTATTCTTGAAAAAGTGTGTAAGTTGTGATTTGCTTAATACCTAAATAATATTCTCTAACAAAAATTTAGTCCAGAAATTAGTGCATATTGTTAGTAAAAATACTTTGATATACGAGTTGAACACAGTTAATTGTATATATTTGGGATCTCGGAAATTGAAAGAGATTCTATTCTCATTGAAGTCGACAGAACAAGATATTTATTTTTAGACAGAACGAAATTTCAAACGATTTAAAATAACCCGAATTTAACAACATTTCTGCTTTTTCAAAAATTCATGGTCATTATTATAAGACTCATAGGTTAGATCCCGAGAATTTTATCGGATAAACTGCGGGTACCTATTTTTTAAATTTGTCGAGGGCATTTTGTGTAAATTATTAAGTCGAGAACATTTGCTTAAAAGCAGAATTTTACAAAAAATATAGCTACCCGCAGTTTGTGTGATAAGATTTAGAGCTCGAGGGGTATATGTCAAGATTATTTCCGAAATGAACAAAGTACTTATGCTTTTATACTTTGGTTTTTGTTTATAGGTACATACACTTCTTTTTACATAAATTAAGTAACAATCATTATTATTTTATTATATTTCAACCAAATATAAACATGTCATTAAAAATCTGACAACTTTTGTTTCGTAACCATGGAAAGGGTCGCGCTAGATGCTTATTTGGCGTATTAGTCTAAGAGGTGGCCGTAAAAAAATGCGACCATCAGTTAACAGAATAAAATAATTTTTAAATGTTAGTACTCACAGCGACCATAAAAAAAATCACGCATTGCCTGGGCAGAAGTTGTGCAGAAATTTCGTATGAATTTTCTACGGTACATTTTTCGTATACTAACCATATCAATCGCGGAACAGCTTCAAATTACTTTTAAAATTTAGTGTTTACAGAGTAAAAAAAAATCAATTGCATTGCCTAGTTAATTTTTGTGCCAATGTCTTGGCAATTAACTTTTTTGAATTTTTTTTTTACCCTTACTGTACCTATCGATTAACAGCTTCAAACTACCACCAAATTATAGTTTAAACATTTATCTATTAGAAAAAATAACATTGCCATGTCTATGTCTGTGCCAAACACCCGGCAATGTCTCTCAAAGTCCTATGTTATTACTAATACAACCCATTACAGAAGTATTCAGGTAAAAATAATTAATCGTTCAATAAACAATTATAATGATTTCAAAACAACAGTTTTTATTTATTTAAATATTTTATAAAGTTTAAATGCTTAGTACAAAGAAATAATTTTCATATATAGTACAATGAAATTGATAGAAACTTACATATCTAGAAACATACATTAAAACGTACATATTTATGTATTGTCATTAAACACCATCATTATTATCATCATGATCATCGTCATCATTATCGTAATGATCATCATCATCATTATTGTTATAATTATCATCATCAATTTCGTTACATTCTTCTTCATCAAGCTTTACCACGACAATGTCTTCAACTAAAAGAGGTGTTGTATCACCTTCAAATCAAAGCGGTTCAATTTTACTATCATTAAATGTCCATCCACATTCTTCTGGTGAGGAATTGACGCAGTTTGCTTCTGTAGCATTTTGCCACATTGACGTAACATAAATTGTTCGTAAAATCTTTTGTTTCAATGATTTCCAAGATAGTGGAATCTGAGTAGAATCAAAGCTTTAGTAGATTTTCTAACAGAATATTGGTGTAATAATAGTGTGGCATCATTTTTGCGCAATAAAAAGATTTATATTACAAATAAAAATCAATGTTTCTCCTATCAAACTGTAAGCGATTCTATAATAAAAACTGTTGAAGAAGACTTTGCATGCAATCATGAAGAGGCCGACACTATCAATTGAACAAGTTAGAAAGTAATAAAAAGTAATGTTTAAAGCGTCTGACATTGACATACTTGTAATAATACTTGGAAATATACATAAGTTAACAACATTAAAAATATGTTTAAGTACAATCGGATCGAAGCCTAATGTTATTAATTTCATCAATTGCACTCAATTAGCTACAACACTTGGTGATCTTATGTGTCGTGCTTTGCCTGGCTTTCATGCATATATGGGATGCGATTATACAGCTAGCTTTTATAAAAAAGGAAAAAGTAAGCCTTTTGAAGAATTAAAAAAAATGTACAAGTTCAACAGGTATTCGCTAATTTAAATAATATTGATGAAATTAATAATTTTAGGAGTATGGAAATATTACAAGAATATACTTGTAGGATTTACGGAATTAATTGTAAGAATGTTAATGATGCTAGATTATTCATCTTTCAAAATAAATTCTCCTCAACATCTGTCGCGGAATATTTTATGAAGAATGTAAAAAGTTTTGATTCTACTCAGATTCCACCATGTTGGAAATCATTGAAACAAAAGATTTTACGAACAATTTATGTTACGTCAATGTGGCAAAATGCTACAGAAGCATCTATCTATCTATCTATGTATACTCGTAATATATGGCTGTGGCTGCAAAGCCATCCGCACAACACCAGCTACAGAAGCAAACTGCGTCAATTTCTCACCAGAAGAATGTGGATGGACACTTAATGATAGTAAAATTGAACCGCTTTGGTTTGAAGGTGATCCAACACCTCTTTTAGTTGAAGACATTGTCGTGGTAGAGCTTGATGAAGAAGAATGTAATGAAATTGATGATGATAATTATAACAATAATGATGATGATGATCATTACGATAATGATGACGATGATCATGACGATAATAATTATGTATGTTTTAATGTATGTTTCTAGATATGTAAGTTTCTATCAGTTTCATTGTACTATATATGAAAATTATTTCTTTGTACTAAGTATAAAATATTTAAATAAATAAAAGCTGTTGTTTTGAAATCATTATAATTGTTTATTGAATGATTAATTATTTTTACCTGAATACTTCTGTAATGGGTTGTATTAGTAATAACATAGGACTTTGAGAGACATTGCCGGGTGTTTGGCACAGGCATAGACGTGGCAATGCTATTTTTTCTAATAGATAATTGTTTAAACTATAATTTGATGGTAGTTTGAAGCTGTTCGATAGGTACAGTAAGAGTCAAAAAAAAAAATTAAAAAAGTTAATTGCCAAGACATTGGCACAAAAATTAACGAGGCAATGCAACTGATTTTTTTTTACTATGTAAACAATAAATTTTAATAGTAATTTGAAGCTGTTCCGCGATTGGTATGGTTAGTATACGAAAAATGTACCGTAGAAATTTCATACGAAATTTCTGCACAACTTCTGCCCAGGCAATGCGTGATTTTTTTTATGGTCGCTGTGAGTAAAAAGCATTTTATTCTGTTAACTGATGGTCGCATTTTTTTACGGCCACCTCTTAGACTATATATTATGTGATCGTGATTGTGAATCTGACGGCTTGTGTCAGTTTGATATTAAAAATATTTTTGTAAAATTGCATAAATACACCGTTGGTACATAGTAATTATAAACAAAAATAATAATTATTGAATTTGTAATATATTTTATTTTATTATACTCTTCGCAAATACGAAAACGAAGAGTATATTGCATTTGATCGGCACATTTCTAAAACCGTAAATATCGCTCGCAGACAAAAAAATTTCATATCATTGTGTTAGTGAACGAATTCTGAACAACTTTCAAAATTTCCGTCTGTTCGTCCGTCCGAGTGTCTGCACGATAAATCGAGAAAGAAAAATCCGATTGTAAGGGAAGAACCCTGTTGATTTTAAACAAAATCGATCAGTAAATAAAAATGTTATTAATGATTTTTATGTTTTTGTAAAAATTTATATGTTTTACATTTTTTTACGTGTTAAGTAGTTCTTACACTTTTGACTCGGAATCCAAGGGTCCCAGGTTCGAAACCCCCCCACATGTGGTATGATATAGTTTTTTTCTATTTTTACGTTATTTTTCACTTCACCAAGTTCGTATTAAAAATGTCTAAAACTAAAATTATTTACAAAAAACTGCGAAGAGTATCCTACAGAATATGTAACAATTATATAAAAAGTTTAGTAAACCGGCGAAGAGTACGTTTTTAGCTTATTTTTAATCCAATTGAGAGTAAATTAAATCAATATGTGCATTTAAATGGTAGACGACATTTATTAGCTGTTAATTTTTTTTTAAGCTAGCTTGCGTTTATTCAGTGTAAAACTGTTGTCATTGGCTGAAATTTGAAAATTCATGAAATGTCATTGGTCTACAATTTATGAGGGAAATAATAGAATTTCATACATTTATTCCTGAATTTGATTTGATTTAATTGTTTACACTTTGAAATTCCTCAAATGTATAAAATTACTTTTATAGAACTTTTTGTCAATTTACTGCTTCACAAAGGGTGGTAAGACGTAAAACATTACACCATAGTAATTGGTATCATCGCGTGTCTTTCCTACATTATTATTTACAACTTTACTACCACTATTACATATACTATAGGTATCGTTATTACATGATTGCATGAAAAAAAATCTCAATATTTATTCATAAATAGACAAGAACGTTTACGACATCATTTCGAAAAGGCAAGAATTATGGACAGCACACTTTTATAAGGTCACTATATATTTCATAGGGTTATAACTTACTATAATATTAGTTGAAAAAATGCTTTGGGGTTATTCCAAAAACTTGTAAGTAATATATTTAAAAATCAATACATAAAAGAAATTTTCACAAATAACATTTTTACTTAACATTTTAGTATAGTATGAGTTTTGTAGGTGGGTAGCACAGAGAATTGCATTTTTCTATAGTGTGTAATATGTCACCGCTTGCATAACTGGTACTAGTTCCCATATGGCCCAGCGGCATTGCCAAATGTATATCTATCTCTTCTGAGTAGACCCCAGGTACTGAACCACAACCCACAAACAAAATAAAATCAAAAAATTAAATAAAAAAACTTAAAAACTATGAAAACATTTAAAAAAATATATACAATTATATTCTATTATCATCGCACGTTTCCAAAAAGAAAAAAGATCAGACTGAAAAGGGCCATAACCAGTTCTTACACACTAACATGAACTGTACAAAAGAGCCAATAAAACACAGTGCATGAACAATCTCAAACTAAAAACCGCTGCCCAAGGAATCACTACTTCCACATCCAGATTTTCCATCCAAGTCTCTCACAACGAAAAAATTTTGTATGTGGAAAAAATTGTTTATGGACCTTTAATAATATAATATATGATACCTCAAAAACCCATAAAAAGATATCCCACATCGGTTGTGGGGTGGGGGTGGTGACAGGGGGTGGTTGAAATAAAAAGATATGTTGAGGTTTTTGATTCTTATATACACAATAAATTACAATTTTTTTTCACCCTTTAATAATGAGGTGGGGGTGGTAATGGGGGTTGCTAATGCCAAAAATTTTGTTGAGACCTTATGGCTTCTCTTGTATATACTAAATACCAATTTTATGAACTCTTACCCGCTTGATTTATCTATTATATAAACCCACAGTCGGGTTGATAGGGGTTCGCCTTGTAGACAGCCACTATTGACCATGCAACTAGTCCATGTCCATATATATCAAAAACGCCTCCACAGTAGAAATTGTCAAGTCCGTCGATTTCTCAATCCGAGATATTACAAAATTAAGTGCCGCTTATGTAGATCTCCCTGGGATGTAGGTGTGTTAATCCTTGATGCACTGGGAGTAAAACTTGCACTGTATCTTTGATTTCTCGATCGCCTCTTGATCTTTCAATAGAAAGGATAATGGACTGATATGATTTTGGTAAGTAGTGGTAGTTTGTACGTCCTGGTTTAGGTTTCAATTTTCCTCCACCTTACTGGGGTGTATTTGAAAGCAATTCACACCCGGTAAATGCACACCAGATGGTAGTGTATATGTTCTAATCCGCGCGGAAATGGGGTTGAAAGTACACCATCAATACTTGGTGATTTAAAGTGGGTTTACAATAGTCTTATCGAGTTAGGTGTCATGTCAGTTTTATCGAGTAAGATGACTTGGTGGTTGCTATGAAAATAACCCATTTTTTGGTTGTTAGTTTATGAAGTAAATTGTCATTTTAAGATACGTTTTTGTCTGCAAATAGTTTTAGAAGTGTATGAAAAATGCCACTTCTGCACTCGTAAATATGATAAATATTTGATAATGCACTTAGATATTTTCTACTATACTGATATTACTGATATTAAAAAATATCAGATCACTAATTTCAATTTGAATATAATTTTATTTGCTTTTACTAGGGAATGAGCTGCTTTGCTTTCTTAATCTCAAAATATATGTAATTTCACCTCTGGTATCATGTCACTCCTCTACACAATTAAGGACCCTGCTTCAACTCCCTCGATGGCCTCGTGATAATACTTTTACAGAATTTAAAACGTGAATAATTTAAATTCGTTTCGCATCAAATTTTCTCTACGGAAAGCACGGTGTGACTCGTTTAATTCCCTATATAAACTTTAATAATTTATTTACTTAACAGTCTATATTTGGAATGTTGTGCTCGTTTACATGGGCCATTTTATCTGATCTATTAATAATATAACAAAACATAGATGAAATAGCCTCTGAAGTGGTTTCTACAAACACCAAAACACTTGAATACTAGCACTCGCCGGCGTTTCGCCAATGTTGGCATTATCTGGAGACAATTAAAATTAAAGTAGGTACTAAAAAAGTGCCTCTATCTATACTAAAATAATGCCATGGTGCTCATCAGAGGGCTTTAGTGTCAATCTGAATATTTATTGTTCCATTCACCAAAAGGAGAAGCTCCTATGCTAAATGGAACAGTATTGAATTTTTCTAGGAGTAATCGACCAAAAACCTGGAACTCGCATTTGAAAAGGACATTTACAAAAGCAGCCACGGCTATTTGGACATGCCGTAGGCTGTTTGGTAAGACTTGGGGTCTGAAGCCAAAAATTATACATTGGTCCTACCTTTCGGTTGTCAGACCCTTGGTGACCTACGCATCATGTGTATGGTGGCCAAAAACGGAAGAGAAACTAACACAAGGAAAGCTGCAGAAATTGCAACGCCTTGCCTGTCTAGGGACTACAGGAGCAGTGCGCTCCTGTCCTATAGCAGCTATGGGGGCAATGCTGGATTTACTTCCTCTGTATTTGCATATGAGGAAGGACCACGGTGTATTAAATAGGTGGTCCGACGTACGGCACTTTTCTATTATAATAATGGCTTCATAAGTGCATGGTTTCTATTTACTTTAGTAGATGGCGCGAGCAATAAGGTCCTACAATTACTTGGGCATGTGCATCGTATAACTAACATAACCTCAAATTTGTTCGTTTATTCTCATTTTTAATGTTTGTATAGGCATTTTTAGCTTGGAGCCATACTGGCTCCAAGCAAATATTTAAAAATTCACGCAAATAATGTTTCAATATTGTTGATTAATAAAAATAGACTGCTAATTATAGGTTAGATTCCTAACCTGCAAAATGTGTCTTATTTTATTGTGATAAACTATTTAAAACTTCATACACATTGCGTTGAAGTTGATTTTGGTTGAAAGTACAGGAACCAGGCAGAAATTTTAATAATAGCTACGTAATACTTGTAAATCTTAAGAAATATATATTTTTGAGGTTAGCTGTGGCGACACGTGCAATGCTGCCTGTAGTGTTGCATATATTCTTTCAATGTTTTAATTTAGCTACTTAATGTCAGATGTCACTGGACTCTTGTTTCACTAAACAAAAACAAAAGGCCGGGAATGTATACAACACTGTATGCACGTATGCACAGAACCTGTAAAATTATCTATCTATGCGTAAGTAATGAGAGAACTGATTGTCCATTAAAAAGAATAGATGAACAACACATCCCATAGGCAACAGTGGCGTTGTGTGTGTAGAAAATGTGTAGAATGGTAAATATTTCATTAAAATAAATTATTGCAATTCCTGCAGTACCGGCACTTTATATAACGTGACGTAGGCATACGATATTACAGTAAGATAAAACAGTAAGACAAATATGTATTGAAAGGATATTAAAATTTAATTGCTATTTACTTTATAACTGTAAACTGAACTTCATCATGTTACGACTATGGAACGATCGATTTTCTTCTTTTCTAAACTGCTTTCTACAAACGGCACAGCACTTCACTATTTATTTGCACTAAATATATTGTCACTAAACTGTGTAAATATGAATAGAGAATATTATTTAGGTATTAAGCAAATCACAACTTAAAGTAAAAAGACTTCTTCACCACATTTTGATCGAAAAACACGAAAAACGCTTATTAACATTAATGGCGGATATACTGTCAAAAGTGTCAAACTGAGATTATGATAATAATCAAACTGAACCGATGGTGCCCGAATCGGCTGCAAATAGATCGACTAGCGACTAGCCAATCAAGAACTTATGGGAAGAAGTGCCTTAGATTGTGAATCTTTCAGGATCACACAAACTAATGCCATTATGTATCTAGATATAAGTTCTTTAGTCGGAGGAAGTATCGGAAGTTCCGGCATTAAAAGACATTTCTGTGAATATGCCAGTGGGAATCGAACTGTTGAATATTGTTCCCATATAGCTGCTGTCGTGTATTATACTCACCCCAAACCGGTCCCCCTCTAGGGCTAATATTTTGTGAAATTGCTAGTTTCCGAGATTGCTTCCTACTGCACAAATATAAACGTCAGACGCTTGGGGGCAGTTACACCATGCTTAACCGGCTATGCGCTTTATACAAGAAAGGTCCTCTTTGTTAAACACTGTAGGACTACCCGTTTTTTTTTACATAAAAACTGGTTTAAAATAGTTGTTGCAGGGTCATTTTATGGTCCGATTTCAATTAATAACCTAATTTTTTTTCGTTTTTTAAGATTTTCAGAACTAAGTCGCTTCTTGTGCACTTGAACTATTTCTATTGTCAAAACTTATGACAATCGGGCCACAAAATGACAAAATTTCTTGGAATATGTTTAACTGAAAAAGAAGTATGTGTATACAATGTGTCCCCGGATGGAGTACAAACCGCACTCTTGTAAACTTTCTTAATTTTGATTTGTCGAGAAAAACTCTTTCTTTATAAAAAGATTTGCTTGTCATAGGAAGTCATAAACAGTTGTCAAACTTAAGATAAATTATACAGGGTATTCTAAAAATTAGAAAATATGAAATCGACTTACCTCGAATAAATCGAATACCCTGTATGATTTACCTTTAGATTGACAACTATTTATGACTTCCTAATGCCGGGTTTATACGTGCGCCAGTAGATGTTGGCACGCCAGTATAAAAATATTGCACGTATAAACACTTACTGGCGAGCAAGTCTTGACCTTGCATGCATTGATGCAAAAATGTTAAGAATTTCCAAAGTGGACTTTCTGATGAAATTATAAAATTTCTTGAAGTGTATGAAGAAGAGGCGTGAATATGGGAAGTGTATTCTAATTTGTATAAAAACAGAGAAGCTCGAGTAATTGCATATGAAAAGATAGCAACAATGACGATTGGCGGCTTTGACAGTGTGAATGTTAAAGCTAGGATTAGTTTAATTGGGAATGTTTGCAGTCGATGCATCGAAGCCATCAATTTGTAAAATACACATTTGAACGTGACCACCACACATACCGAAAATGCTAGCAGGGTGTGTTGCAGTTAGCATCCTTAGTATGTGCGGTCACATTTAAACGTCTAGGTTTGTTTTACAAATTGATGGAGTTGATGGATTAACTGAAACTACGTCCTGAATTTCTAGCAGCGCGGCATCGGCATGTCCGCAACCTTAGAATTAACAAACTTCTAGAAGGAACTTTGATATTGTATATTTTGGAACACGGTACAAGTGCTGTAAAGATACAAAAGAGTCTCTAGATGCTAAATATCTCAAAGTTACATGTAATTCCAGTTTTGCAGACGAAGCATTTCTCAATGAGGTGTTCTTTTTTTCAATGTATGGTGTTACATGTTCAAGAAGAATGTCAAAATGTTCATTTGACATCCGTAAATAATTTCTGTACAATTCAGGAAGTTCTGTTAACAGTCTTTCTGGTGTACTTAAGTTGCCTCTACTTGCAATCCGTTTTTTTAACCACATACCTCTTTGATTTAATTTCTTTTCCACATCGATAATCATCTGTTGAACAATCCTTCGTAGAACCATGTAGCACCCGCTACGAATTATTATTTTCTTTACTTTATTACTTGAGATTTTGCTTCAACATTCACCTGCACTCGGAACTCAAAAAACGAAACTGGCTAGATAGAATTTAAAATTGTGTGTAAACCTCTACAGGCGCGCAAGCTGGACTGGCGTGGCAACTGGCGCCAGTAAATCCATGCTAGTATAAACCTCGACAAATCAAAAATAAGAAAGTTTACAAGTGTAAAGCACGGATTTGGATGATTTTTTTTACAGGTTCCTAATATTACATATTAAAACCCTTACATAATCCAATTGGAATCCATGACTAAACCCACTGACTCAATGCCAATAAAGCATGACTTTGACTGCCCATTTGATGTGCTGATTGAAAGTCGTCAGGCGAGCAGTGTCGAAGTACTGCGGTTGGAGAAAGAGTCACTCATCCGGTATACAGATGGATCCAAGATGGACAAGGGGATTGATATGGGCGTAGCGGGATCTAAAGCCCTTGGTAAAACCCCAACCATTTTTCAGGCAGAAATCTATGCTATAGATCTGTGTGCCCAGGAATTCCTTAATAGAGGTACTCTAAGGGCAAAGATCTATATACTTTCAGATAGCCAGGCAGCACTAAAGGCACTCAGGTCCTATATATTCGAGTCTAAAATTGCCTGGGAATGCAGACAATCCCTGAAACAACTTGCAAAAAACAACAAGGTTACCTTGATGTGGGTACCAGGGCATGAGGGAATAGAAGGTAACGAATTAAGTGACAGCCTCGCAAGAAAAGGGACCCGAACCGTTCTGTGGCTTATCTAAGGGACATATAACGGAGGAGGTCCAAAAATATGAGAAGGAACAAAAGAAGTCCTACTGGAGGAATACTCCTGGCCAAAGACAAGCGAAAAGGTTTATAACCTATTCGACAAAGAATGCCACAGGGCTTCTCGAACTCGAAAAGTCCGATCTAAGGCTGATCACGGGCCTTCTAACTGGTCACTGCCCCTTGAGATATCATCTCAAGATGACAAATGCGGATACTGCAGATATCTGCAACTGAGATTGCGGAACATATACTTTGTGAATGCAAGTTACTAATCCGCATTAGGCTAAAGTACCTAGAACAGGCGAAATTAACGCCTGGAGACATAGGGAAGTTAGCTCCCAGGAAAATCACAAGCTTTTGTCTTGGAATCCTGGGCAACAACTAGTTTTAGGGTCAAGGTGTAGGGCCAATCAACCACTTAAACAATCTACATCTACAAAATAATGTCATGATTGAGCGCACACAACCAATTCTGGCATCCTTATCTAAACAATTCCCCGGTTCAACAAACCGTGACCTAATAACCAATAAAGCGGACTGTTTGGAATAGACCCGTTGTTGATTTTTTTTATTTTTCCACTTTTAAGGTGAGCGATATGTTCCTTAAATTTTGTTAAGATTAGACATTTTTTTGCCCAACATAATTCTACAATAGGCCCGTTCAGCATTTTTTTTTTTTAATTTAGAAATCGAAAGTAGAACACTTTTTAAGGCAATTTCCAAAGTTGGACCGCGCGAAAACGGGGCGAAGCTTCGCGTGACGTCACTTTGTAGATGCTAATCAGGCGACAGTCGAGATTTAATAATTAAAAACATTGGAGGTGAAATAAAAGGACATTTTAAGAAGAAAAGGTTCTATGCAACTTTTCATAAAAATTGATAGTCTTTAAGTTGTAACGACTTGAAAATTGGGATTTTAGCTTAAAAAAAAGATATTTCAAAACAATATTCGTCAAATAACAAGAAAAGTATTACATTGAGCGAAAACATGCTAGAGACAAATAAGAAAGCTACTAAATTGAGGATGAATTTTGTTTTTTCCTAATTTCTGTAGAGTTAATGGTTTCGGAGATCTGGAAGTATAAAGGTGGCGTCCAAACGTCTATAGACGAAGTATTTAGTTTAAATGTTAAATATCTCAGAAACTATGGCACTTATGTCAAATTTGGTAAGAACAAAAATGAAAGACTATTAATTAGGCTTTCAAATAGTTTTGTTTTCTATTTCTATAGCACAAAAAACAAAGAAGTTCTGACAGAAACAATGTACTTTTTCAATTTTTGTTCATGCAAAATGACATCACGAGTCAGCGAAGCGCTTTGTACCGAAATCCAAAATTTAACATTGAATATCTAAGGATTGGATATACTTATGAAGCTGAAATTTTAACAGCTTATCTTGATGGTCGAATTCTACTGAATAACATAAAAAAAATAACGAAAAAAGTTATCGGTAACGAGCCCATTCTTACAACTAATTTCGTAAATTCCGGACATTTCGCTTGATGTAATTTTATCCTTTAGGTTGTTTAAAAGTTTTTCTTTTTTTTTACCATGGCTTTCTTAATAAATATTAGAAATGCGATAAATATGCATAAATGTCAATGGAAGATCATTCGAACATTTATTGTAGTTTAGCTTTCCTATTTTATATTATAAGAATAGTCGGAGAGCAGCCAATCTGTAGGAAGCATTTTAAAAGTAGTCTATACAACTCTCGAACACCCACCTAAAAAACAGATGATATTATGTAAAATGACCTTCTAGATTTGATTTTTGAGTTCGCCCGTTAATTTGAGATTGCCAAATCGGTCAATTCGCAAATTTTTTGAAAAATTTTATAATTATGTGTTAATTTTTGTTTTGCACATAACACATCATATCTTTTTTATTTTAATTCCGATTTATACCAATATTTTACACATTATCCCTCCAATATTCTTGGACAGGCTGACGGCAAAGAATATAGTGTAACTAATAATATAGTGCCTAAAAAAATATAATTACCCTCTATTGTCGCGGTTTTTTAAAATTTGCATTGAAAAATACCCGACCGAGGTAACTTTTTTATTTTTAAAGAGAGAGTTATAGTATAAACGAGAAAAATGTTCCATATACTTTAAACAAACTTTTTTATAAAGAGATTTTTTTAAAATTCGGCTCATGTAACGAGATGACGCTGTTGAATGCGGCCGCGCAACTCGTCCGCATTAATTTAAGGCACAAGTTCTGTTAACGTCGCCCATCTGTGGTGTCGTTTAAGCGATCAAGTGAGTATACGGATTATTATACTCTTCGCAAAAACGAAGAGTATATTGCATTTGATCGGCACATTTCTAAATCAGTAAATATCGCTCGTAGAGAAAAAATTTTTATATCGTTATGTTAGCGAACGAATTCTGAACAACTTTCAAACTGTCCGTCTGTCCGTCCGTCTGTCCGTCCGTCCGTCCGTCCGTCCGTCCGTCCGTCCGTCTGTCCGTCCGTCTGTCCGTCCGTCTATCCGTCCGTCACGTTTCTTGTAAGCACGATAACTCAAGAAAGAAAAATCCGATTGTATTGAAATTTGGAGAGTAACTTAGTGTTAGCTAGAGGAAGAACCCTATTGTTTTTTAACAAAATAGATTGGTAAATAAAAAAGTTATTAGTAATTTAAAATTTAAAAAAAATATTTTTTACATTTTTTTATGGTTTGTAATAAATAGAAACCTTGCGAAATGTTATTTCCTATCACTATTTTTTTTTTAATACATTTTACTAATGTGTGTTTCCTAATAATCACAATAAATTTTCTAATGGTATATATTACACTCATTAACAATTTTAGTAATAAGAAATGGTGGTGTAGCGGCAAGAGTTTCGTCTCGCAATCCAAGGTTCCCGGGTTCGATCCCTCACATCGTGTTTTTTTTATATATATTTTTTTTTTCACAACAAAGTTGGTATCACAAAATTTAGAATGTCCAAAAACTAGCATTATTTACAAGAAAAATGCGAAGAGTATCCTATAGAATGTGTAACAATTATATAAAAAGCTCAGTAAATCGGCGAAGAGTATAATGCTTCCTCTAGTTTAGTTTCTATTTGCAATTAAATGTTGTAAAACTATGTAGATAATCTCGAAACATACACATTAAAAAATATGTTTTCATTAATTATAACAGCAAGTGGTTACTAAAGATTACATTTTCCTTCGCATAAACAACTTATGTTACATTGCACGTTTGCTTTGCTACACTTGCAGCTTGTAGTACAGTTATATAATTTACATTTACAAAATGGAGTTAACTCAATAAAATTGGATTTTGGGCATTTTGAAATCATCTGTGGAAATAAGATTTTCTCCTTTAGGTACCATCCAAAATCTAAAACATTTGGAATTCTGGGCTTAATTTGGTAGGCTGTCTTGTAAATAGCTCATTGCAGAAATGTCCTTTTTACTTGTATCTCTGTACTAGGATTTACAATTTCTGATTTTCTTTTATAAGCAGTCCGGGTATACGATCTTCTACATTGTGCATGGTAAACTGGATTTAGTGATAAAAATAAATTTTTCTGTTCTAAATATTGTTTTAGAGCCACAGAAATGTCATCAGATTTTGCATTTGATCGGTACATTTCTAAAACCGTAAATATCGCTCGCAGACAATAAATTTTCATACCATTGTGTTAGTGAACTAATTCTGAACAACTTTCAAAATGTCCGTCTGTCCGTCCGTCACGTTTCTTGTAAGCACGATAACTCAAGAAAGAAAATTCCGATTGTACTGAAAGGGCATAGCCGGGTAAGCATGGTGTGACTGCCCCCAAGCGCCTGGCGCTTATATTTGTGCAGTAGGAAGCAATCTTGGAAAGTAGCAATTTCACAAAATATTAGCCCGAAAAAGGGACCGGTTTGGGGTGAGTAAGGGAGGGTTGATTTTAGCAAAACTATTTTTTTTCTAAGAAACGGCGCATTCAATCGTTTTGTAAAAAATATATGTTAAAGACCTACTGAGAAAGTACTAAATAAAAAATCATGCTCAAATTCCGAAAACAGATACAGTAAAAAAAACATATATATTATTTTCAAATTTTTTTTAGGGTAACTAATCCCTGGGGTACCAGCCTGAATTTTTTTCTGTAGCATGTCTATGGACTCACTTATATTATATTTTTTTCCCAGTCTTGTCCGAAGATTACGCCATACTTAAAAAAAATGCCGAAGTGTGCAGTGCCGTATGCATATTTTGTGGACAATTAACTCCTTGCAAGTAAAAAAGGCCAAACTGCAAAGTAAATATGGATATCTGAGTAGTGTATACATATTAGTGACTAGTGATTATGGAGATGGTGAACGTTGTAAGAGAAACCAACATAAAGCTGCAACGCTGACAGTTAATTAGGTGCTCAATAGAGTTGACTCTTGCGCCGCAAAAATCAGTTTATAGCCGTAATGTTAAATATCATTAAGGGTAAAACCTAAAGTCAGCGGTACTATGGAGTACCTTGTCAAAGACTGTCATTATTCACATATTACCGTCGGCGGGGATAAGAGCTTGGTTGTTAACAATTTGCAGCACTAAATCGTAGCATTACTAACCTGAGAAGGATATAGATGTTAATCTTCCTCAGTGTCATCTGCAATCACTGTACTCATGCTATCCTTCTGGAACAATAGGGAGAGAACTTCTGCCGGTTTAGGTATGCTTGCTAGATATCATCCGTACGAAAGGTAATACACGACAGCAGCTACATGGGAACAACATCCAACAGTTTGATACCCATTGGCACATTCACAGAAATGTCTTCTAACGCCGACACTGTGGGGAATATAGTCGAGGAAACATCGGTAAACCTTCGTTTTGATGTGACGTGAACAAACTTGTATTTTGAGTACATTGGACTGGTCCTTAGCGTACTAAAGATTAAGTGTTCCGTCTTCATTTATGACTTCGAGGTACGAAATCGTTTGTTTATATTGATACGATCCGGTAAAAAACAGTTTTAAATCCGTCATTTCTGGGAAGTCCAGTACATCTTTGCTGGAAATATCTACAAAAGGCAGTTTTGCAATTTCTTTGAATGTGCCAGTGGGAATCGAACTGTTGGATGTTGTTCCCATGTAGCTGCTGTCGTGCATTATCTTTCGCAAGGACGATATCTATCAAGTATACCTAAACCGGCGGAAGTTCTTTCTCTATTGTTTCAGAAGGATAGCATGAGTGCAGTGATTGCAGATGACAGTGAGGAAGATTAACATCCATATCCATCACAGGTTAGTAATGCTACGATTTAGTGCTGCAAATTATTAACAACACATGACTGTTAAGACCAAGCTCTTATCCCCGCCGACGGTAATATCGATAGTACCGCTGACTTTAGTTTTTACCCTTAATGATATTTAACATTCCGGCCATAAACTGATTTTTGCGGCGCAAGAGAGTTAAACTCTATTGATCACCTAATTAACTGTCAGCGTTGCAGCGTTATATTGGTTTCTCTTACAACGTTCACCATTTCCATAATCACTAATCACTAGTATGTATACACTACTCAGGTATCCATATTTACTTTGCATTTTGGCCTTCTTTACGTGCAAGGGGTTAATTGTTGACAAAATATGCATACGACACTGCACACTTCGGCATTTTTTTTTAAGTATGGCGTAATCTTCGCACAAGACTGGGAAAAAAACATAACATAAGTGAGTCCCCAGACATGCTACAGAAAAAAATTCAGGCTGGTACCCCAGGGATTAGTTACCCTAAAAAAAATTTGAAAATAATATATATGTTTTTTTTACTGTATCTGTTTTCGGAATTTGAGCATGATTTTTTATTTAGTACTTTCTCAGTAGGTCTTTAACATATATTTTTTACAAAACAATTGAATGCGCCGTTTCTTAGAAAAAAAATAGTTTTGCTAAAATCAACCCTCCCTTACTCACCCCAAACCGGTCCCTTTTTCGGGCTAATATTTTGTGAAATTGCTACTTTCCAAGATTGCTTCCTACTGCACAAATATAAGCGCCAGACGCTTGGGGGCAGTCACACCATGCTTACCCGGCTATGCCCTTTGGACAGTAAATTAGTGTTAGCTAGAGCTTATTTGAACAAAATCGATCGGTAAATAAAAATGTTATTAACGAGGTTATTAATGATTTAAATTTGAAAAAACAAATTCTTAATTTTTATGTTTTTGTAATTGAATAGAAATCTGGTGAAATGATATTTCATTTTGATATCTAAATATTTATATATTTTACAAATATACATTTCATAATGTGATATACAACTGTGAAAATATGATTTTATCTCGTGTCTTATAATGTAAAAATTTACATTCTTTTACGTGTAAGGTGGTGGTGTAGTTCTTTTGACTCGGAATCCAAGGGTTCGAAACCCAAATGAGGTTTGGTATAGTTTTTTTTATTTTTACTTAATTTCACACGTCTTTTACCAACTAAGTTCGTACTATGAAATTAAAAATGTCTAAAAGTAATATTATTTACAAAAAACTGCGAAAAGTATCCTATTGAATGTATAACAATTATATAAAAATCCAGTGAACAGGCGAAGAGTACGTTTTTAACTTGTTTCCTTTGATTTCCTATCCGAGTAATTATAATTTATTATGCCAAACTATGTGTTTATAACGCACTAAATATAAGGACTGAGACAAAAAGCACTTTCAACTTAACATAAATGGACACTGGAAAATAATAATCACCCGGCACGTGCCTGCGTTTAGCTCGAGATGCGATTGCGGCCGATTCATAGTAGCGCGCATTCGTTCGGACGCTGAAACAATCAATGAATATTTCGATAAGGGAGCAAAATTTCAAAAAAAACTTCGTATAAAAGATTTTATTTAGTTCATTCGGAACATTTTCTTCGATTATAGTAGGCACCTAACTTTAAAAATAAAAAAGATACCTCGATCGGACATTTTACTCTGCAAATTTTAAAGATTTTGCGTCAAAGAAAAGTTTTTTTTTTTTGCCAACTAATTATTCTTTAGGTAAAGTTTTTTACTTTCAACGTATCAAAGAATAGTTATAGAATATAATGTAAAAAAATTAAATCATTCTGAAGTAAAATAAAAAATATATGACGTGTTATATGAAAAACAAAAAATAACACATAATTTTTATTTTTTTTAGAAAATTGCCAATTTGGTCATTTTGGCAATCTCAAATCAATGGGCGAATTCAAAAATCAAGTTTAGCAGGTTATTTTACATCAGATTACCTATTTTTTAGGTGGGTGTTCGGGAGTTGTATAGAAGGTGTCGAATTCAGAGGATCTGGTCTTCCACTAGAAGTGTTATTGTTGTTAATAGTTTTCCATGCCCTCCTCACAAATAGATTAAATTTTTTAAAAATTAACCACTTTTTCTAAAGATAAATATGACATATGATATAACGTTGGATAGCTAATTTATGTTGCAATCGAGTAATGAAATAATTTACAGTTCCATTTAAAAAAACACCAGTTGTGTCTATATCTCGAAAACTGAGGCACGCATAATTTTCTTCTTATCAGCAGCGGATTTTACTCAAAAAAGTGCGTTAAGAATGTGTTACTAGATTTTTGATTAAACACTTGGTAAAAATCCCAATTTTCCAAAAACGCTTTGTAGCTCGGTAGTCGAAAAAAATAGACGATCGCGGTTTGCACCATTGTTTGCTTCGTCGAAAATCGAGCTCAGGATACCTATATTGGTTTTTGTCTATCTGCCGTAGTTTTAGAGAAAACCTCAAGTCCCATCTAATTTGGTCTACCCTGTATAGTGCTAATGTGTAGCCTAATATGTCTTCCAAAACGTATAATAATATATTTATTTGTGTACTCGCTGATTAAAATGCAAACGTATTTTTGTATCTAATGGAAATTGAACGGTTATATGGTTTTCACTGTTAAAATTTCACGAACCGACGCTGTCTGAAATTCAACTTACTATTTCAAGTTCCGTCGAAATGTAAATTTTCTTTTATCTCATCCTATTCTGTTTATCTTCAATGATAGACTGTATCGCTTTCTAAAAAAGCATATCTCAGTATCCGTCAATTTATACGAGTATAATTTATTCCTGGTATTTGCAAAAGAAACGTGAGAGCATTGACGCTTCGTTAGTCATACATGTCGTTACCTGAAAAAATTTGAAGGAAAAAATGTTTAGTTTCAGCCAAAGTACAGTACAGGTTAGGGAACGAATTTTCATAATAACCATAATTTTAATACAGTTCTATCGAAAAAATATTTCCATTAAAAATTGCTCGTTGTATCACGTACAGATTTCTCCAACCACAATTACTTCCACATCATGGAAATATAGTAATAGCAATATATTATAGATTTTCTTTGTTTAAATTGGCTTAAAATGTCAGAAAACGTCGAAGTTTGAGCAAAAGAAAAATTGTATCTGTTTGTCAGCATGCCTGTAAGGTCTTCTTGTGTGCACTATTACTCTGGAACGGATTAAGATATTGACTTAATATTTGGTACACCTACATATTATAACGAGATCTGGAACTAGATTATATTTTGATCTCATTCCGTTGAAGAGCTGGGAGGTAAATGGAGGTAAGTAGGTAAAGCAGGCAAGTAAGAATCCTTAAAATTTGGATTTAGTATATGTACGAGAAACCTAGGTCTCTTTTTTTGGCATCAGCCATCCCGCTATCACCCCACCCCTTATTAAAGGGAGTACAACAAATAAAACTATGATTTGGTATGTATACAGAAACCAAAACCTCATTTTTTTTAAATCAGCCACCCCCATAAAAATCCGTATTATATCGTTTTATAGGTTTTTGGTGTCGACGATTTCCATTTCGATAGTGGAGTGCAAATACAGTTCAAAATTGTTATCGTCGTAAGAGACTTGAATAGGAAATCTGGATGTGCAAGTCGTGATTTCTTAGCAGAGTTCAGCTGATTTAAATCATTTGATTAAAGTCACGATTAAAATCATGATTTTAATCAAGCAATTTTTATTTTAAAAAATCATTCTTTTTTTCAAGTTTAATATTATGAAGAAAAAATACAAACTTTATTAATACAAATTTTTATTTGCAAATATTAAAATTTAAAAAAGCTTTTAATTTAAAGATTTAAAACATTAATTAACAAATATATATGAATATAAAAAAATAAAAATGTATATTTTTCAAAATAGTACAAAACAAGGCATATTAAGCATTAAAACGTTTAAAGAGAAGTACTAATTTAGATGCTTTTTCATTGCTCAATCTATTCCTAATATCTGAATGAGCAAGTCCATATTATGAAGAAAACATTCTTTCCACTCTGCAGAAGAGGCAACGGCACACAGAAAGGGAATTATCAGATCCAGTACTTTGTTAATTTGCCGAATAATTTTTGAGATTTCCACCACAGCACTACGTTGACATTTTGTAACATTGTTTCTTGAAACGGGTCGGATTTTGCTTCCAACTTAATTATTAACGATAATAACCATGTGCCAGAAAAATGTTGGGAAATTATATCTAAAGCAGCCTTTTTCCTTCTTTCGACAATGGGTACTTGTTTTTATTTCTGATAGGATCCAGCAAATATGCCAAAAGGTGAAATGGCGTGGTCTTGTGGTAATGTTAATTTCTTGCCTCCTTTTTCTTCGTACCAAGCATTTGGCAAGTGTGTATTGCGAAAATATTTTACAAATGGAACTACGTACGTATTTTACCTTTGTAACTTCGAAATCTTTGGAAAGCAAATTCAGCATATGGGCAGAGCACCCTTATGCTATAACGAGGTAATCCAGGGCCTTGGCAATTTTTTCCCTTGTTCATTTTGCCGCATTTTCTGTGACTTCAAACCAGTAACTCTGCAGTTATACACATTTTTGCACTTGTTTATTAAATCAATTACTAAAGGAGGAGGGTCTCTAAGACCGGTTTTTGGCCTATTTTATTTCTTGAGGAAAAAATTCGAAAAACATTTTTTTTAGTATCTAATAACAATATTTAATCGATTCCATCCCAAACGAAACTTTCCCCCATCCTCCCTTTTTACCCCCTGTCACCCCCTCCTCCCCCCTCCCACCACTTCCGAAACAACGAAAATACACGTACAAAATCAAAAATATCCTTATTCAGCAAAAATCATGTTAAAATGTTTCAATGGCCTCCAAAAAAATCAACTGAATGCTGATTATTTAATAGTTTAGGTAGGTATAAATAGGAGAGGTGAATGCGGGAAAGTTTCGTTTGGGGTGGAATCGATTAAATATTATTAGTAGATACTAAAAAAATGTTTTTCAAATTTTTTTTTCTCAAGAAATAAATTAGGCCGAAAACCGGCCTTAGAGACCCTCCTCCTTTGCAAGATAGTCACCAGTGAGTGGATGTCCTGATGTATTTATACTTTCCAGAAGAAACTGTTTCCATTGTTTTCTAATATGAAAACTGCACATATTGTCGGTTCATTATGAACATTTAACCAACCATCAAGAGGCATACTAACTAATTGATCTGTTAATTCTCAAAGCACTTTGATTTCTCCTCTTCAAATATTTAATTTAAAAGGGTTGATGATAACTGAAACCCAGAAGGCAGGACATACCCTGGTCTCAACATGTCAACCGCTTTCCGAACTTCTTTTTGTATGTTCAGTGGACTTACCTAAAAAGGAACAATTTGCTGCAAGGCTCTGCCTACCTGTTTGTCTAATTCTTTCTTTTTGTCTTGACATGTTCTTACAACAAAGGAGCTTAAACTATTACTACTGCAACTACTACCACTCAAATCCCTGCTTGCTGTTAGTTGAGAATTTTCACTTTGGTTTATACTGGCTTGGCACTCACTAATTTTTTTTTCATATTCACTTGACTGATTTTTACAGGATTCCCAGTGGTTTTTAAGCCTGTCAACAAGCCCCTGAATTTCCTTATTACATTTTTTACATAAAGCACGGCATACAAGTTTGCCCATAACTTTTCATTTTACAAAATGTTGCCAAACACATCTTTTTTCCTGCCTCAACGAAACATTTATTTTTAGTATACGTCGCACGTCAACGTTCAGTAAGTTCTAAATATGAAATGAAGTTAAAAACTCTCTCCTTTTGTTATATAGTCGACGAGATTTGCAAGTTTAAACGAGTTCCAACAAGCTCGCAAGCAGCTTCTTGACTTGCGGAGTCAAGTCGGAACAGTATGTAAGCCAACTGTCAGTTTTAACATAATTATTCAGGGTATATCAAAAGTATGAATACGCCTGAATAACTCGTCAGGATAACGAGACATGAGGAAAATAACCTCTATAAAAGTTGTTGAGGTCATCGGGAGGGACATCTCTTGGTGACCTTGGATTTGACCTTGATGATTTTTCAATTTAAAGATCACCTTTCGTTTTATAAATAAGACCCCCGATTTTTGACCCCGGATTCTGAAGGCGATAATTTTGCATTCGAGTTGTAAGTTGTAAGTTGACTTAGGGGCCGTCTAAAGGTCGAATGTCTCTCGAAATTTTCAGGTTCTATAAAAGTTATTGAGGTCATCGCGGGTACACCACTTGGTGACCTTGGATTTGACCTTGAAGGTCATTTGAAGGTTAACTTCAGTTTATGAAATGGGAAATAGTCGCCGAAGTCAACCATAAAATGACCTCGTTTTGACCTTAAAATTTATCTGTGAGGTCATCATGATCACCATTGCCTGTTTTCAGTCACCAGACCCTACGGTCAATTTGACCCCTTATAATTGTAATGCAAAATTTTTTCTTTCTTTCAGAATTCGGGATCAAAAATAAACTATTTAAAAAACGAAAGTTGACATTCAAATGACCTTCAATATAAAATCCAAGGTCACCATGTAGTGTCGCCGATGACCTCAAGCACTTTTATACAAATCATTTTCTTCATATCTCGCTATCCTGATGAGATACCAGCCTGAATATTTCACAAGACATTTGACGTTTTGATGATCCCTTACAACTCTAATGCAAAATTTTTTGCTCTTGCAGAATGCGGGTTTCTATTTAAAAAATGAAAGTTGACTTTAAAATGACCTTGAAAATTATCTTCAAGGTCAAATCCGAAGTCACCAAGTGGTGCCCCTCGAAGACCTGAACAACTTTTATACAGATCATTCAGGTGTATTAAATAAACGTTTTTATTTAAAAAATAAAAAATAAAAAATAATTTTTTTAAAACAATCATGATTTTTACCAACACTGCTATATACCCGTTAGTCGACAGCCCTTGTCGATTTCGGGACTGTAGATCCCCTACGATATAGAGTTTTTTTTTTTATAAAACCATATGTATTCTATCTTAGTCAACTTTTAAATAAACCACTGCCATACAATATACTTATATGTTTGTTATGAAATCCATTTATAATTCCGTTGGGTCCGATGAAAACTTGTAAACTCATCTCATATAGGACAGTCTGATATATTGACCTTACTTAACGCTGAACTTTTGGAATGTAGTTCTATACTCCTTTTATGACTCTTTCAGCCTACCCCTGCGGCTTCTCCCTTGGGTTATATTCTAGCTATATTTCCTATGAAAAGTTTCTAAGAAAGTGATTCCCGCAAATGTATCATTAGGTTTCGATAACAGTCGCGTTTACCGAACGAAAATGCATCTTCTCAATATAACAAGGGTAAAAATACAGGGTAGATGTTGCTAGTATGCTAGTATAGTAACGGTTTTTAACTTCGGAATAATAATTCATATGAAACCGATCTCGTTCATTTTTGGCAACTTAACAGTAAATTTATCAAAGAAAAGTTTCTGTATTATGCGGAGGCTGGCAAGGAGTGGCAACTAAAAAAAACATTGAAGCTGAAAGAGAATCAAATTTTGCTCTATGCAACTTTTCATATAAATTGGTAGTCTTTAAGTTATAACGACTAGAAAATTGGGATTTTAGCTTGAAAAAATTTCAAATAGGTGTTTGTTATTACATTGAGCGAGAATTAATGTAAAGTTAATGATTTCGGAGATCTGGAAGTATAAAGGTGGCGTCCGAACGTTTATAAGACAAGTATTTAGTTTAAACGTTAAATATCTCAGAGACTAGGACACTTAGGCTAAACACGCTAACAACCGAAATGAGAGACTATTAATTAGGCAGACTTTGAAATGATTTTTACCTACTTCTATAGCACAAAAAACAAAGAAGTTATCACAGAAGCAATGTACTTTTCCACATTTTTTTAATAAAAACGTAATCAATAAGTAGTAAGTAATTAAAAAATATATTCCCATGTACCGTTTTTCGTTAATATATAAATGATTTACACGCTTAAATTTTTCATCCGCTTACAACACTCTGCTGAACAGTTTCTAACAAGTTATGGGCCCAGAGTGCCGTTAAACTGTGCAAGGAACTTTTGAGTCGCCGTACTCGTGTTACGGTGTAAAGTTTGTGGTAAACAATCTTGTGTTGTGCATCACCTTAAAGGAGAAAACTTTAAATTGTGGTAATTTCAGATTAGTGCTGTATTACGCGGTCAAGGACTAATTGACATAGTCACTGGTGATTTTCCTGAGCCCGCTGAGTTACCGCAAAAATCTAAATGGACGCAAGATGACGGAAAAGCATAGCATATTCTAGTTTGTTCAAGTGCCACAGAAATATAGGATAAACTAGCAAATATTCATGAAAAAAGAAGTGAAGTTAGTGTAATGAACTTATATGAAGAATACTTTTCGCTAAAAATGAATGAAAGTGAAAGTGCTAGAACATCAAGATGAAAAACTAACAGATAACATAAAAATTGTGCCTATTATAAGTAGGTTGACCCCAAGTGGTATAACATCAGAGAAGGACGTGATCTTAATAATCTGTTGACAAGATTACAATTAGAAGAGGATCAACTGAAATAAGGCAGAAAGCTCAAGCGTTGCAGAAGCTGCCTATAATGCTAAATTCAGAGCTATTCACAAAAATGTAACACGTAACAATGCAGATTTTGACTATCTGAAAAACAGAAAAAATGTCACATATGGAAATAGATGAAAAGAAAAAGATTACGAAATGTAGACATTGTAATGAATTGGGCCATTGGGAAACCGAATGTCCTAAGAAAGCTAAGAATTCAAATGCAAATGTCAAAAAGTCTCGTCATATGACATTTATTGCAAATTTCGGTTATGTCATGAGTGTCGAATATAAAGAAGTGTGGCGCTGATTCTGGTGCCACTCAGGATATGACTTTCAACAGAGAATGATTTTCGGAACTAACTCAAGTTGAAACTGAAAATGTGTCCAAATTGCGAATAATCACAAGCTTCTAATATGTGGATATGGAAAAATTTAAATAAATGTTGATGACCAGACTAGATGACGTACGTACGTACGTATGTACCAAAACAAAATTTGTTCTCGATTGGATCAACAAAATCAAAAGGTTTTTCCATGATAAATGTGAATTATATGATCCTGAAGATAATTGAGCTGCTACTGGAATTAAGGATTATTCAAATCAATTTCGAATGATTGTTCGCGTACAATGTTAGTTCACTCAAATTAGTAAAAAAGCGGAGAAAAATTCTGAACAGCAGTTTCTCTGCATAGGAAGTAAGTATTCAACTTCTATAACAAGGTTTTGCTTATGCGCAGAAAAAAAAAAGAAATGATTTTTGAGATATATACATACATAGGTTTTTTCGTGTTTTTTTTTCATTTAGACGTGTATATCTCCAAAAGTACGCGTTTTTAAGGCTAAACGAACATAGGTAAGCGTGTTCAGAATACGATTTCCTACAAAAAAGGTTCTATACATTTTTCCGATTATCCCATTGGCTTTTCCGAAAAGCGATTTGAAATATATATATATATATATATATATATATATATATATATATATATATATATATATATATATATATATGTGTGTTTTTTTCGTGTATTTTTTATTTTGAATGCAAATATCTCGAAAAGTGCGCGATTTTAGGGTCAAATGAACATAAGTAAACTTGTTCAGAACGAGATTTCCTGCAAAAAAGCTTTTATACATTTTCCGATTATCCCATTGGTTTTTGCGGAAAAGCTTCTTGAAGAATAAATATATATATATATATATATATATATATATATATTTGCTTTTCGTGTTTTTTTTTATTTTGAAGATATGTCTCTCAAATATATAGAACCTTTTTTGTAGGAAATCACATTCTGAACAAGTTTGGTAGTGTTCGTTTAGCCTTAAAAATGCGTACTTTCCGAGATATATATGTCCAAATGAAAAAAAAATTACGAAAAAGCAAGAAGCTTTTCCGCAGAAACCAGTGGGACAATCGTAAAATATATTAGAGGTTTTTTGTAGAAAATCTCATTCTGAACAAGTTTATCTCTGTTCATTTAGCCCTAAAATCGCGTGCTTTTCGAGATATTTACATTCAAAATAAAAAAACACGAAAAAACACATAGATATATTTTTCAAGTCGCCTTTCCGAAAAAACCAATGGGATAATCGGGAAAATGTATAGAACCTTTTTTTGTAAGAAATCATATTCTGAACACGTAAGAGTCATAGAACCTTGCACAAGTCTTCTTTAAAACATCCAGCTAAACCCGGTGAACATTTACATGTTGACTTATGCCGTCCAATGAAAATTGTTGGCGTTCAAGGAGCTCGATATTTTTTGCTTGTAAAAGACGAAGCTACAAGTTTTCGTTATGTATAAGTGATTTCGAATAAATCAGAGGTTATCAGAACTCATAGGGTATGTAGTTAAATTAGTGTAGAAAACTTCTACAAATAAATAAAACGTATGCGTTCAGACAACGGTACTGAATTCGTAAATGAGCGTATAAAAAAGTTCTTGAGAGAAAATGCTATTATTCATGAGCTTACATCACCATTTAGACTGAGTAGAATGGTTTTACTGAGCGTAAGAATAGAACTATTCAAGAGTCTGCAAGGACCATATTAGTTGCAATCAATCTGGGAAAGAGTCTTCGGTCAGAAGCTGTTAGAACAGCTGTATATCTTTTAACAGATAATCCAGGACTTTTAGTCAATATATCGCTTCTACCCGGAATTAATTATTGTAAAGCTGAAAATTTGCAGGATTTCAGCTTTGATCCAGAACAATATGTACCAAAAAGTTCCCTACTCTCCCCCGTCGTCTTCCCTGTTTTTGCGGAGCAACAAGGACCTAAGTCGCGGAAACTGCAGAGAAGGCTACAAAGCGCAGCAGAAAGGTTGTTACTGGTCCGACATGGGTCAAAATGATCATAGAAGCTTAGGAGAAGCTTATCCGTTCGTATTTCAGATGTTCCATGCATATTTTATTCATAATTTTCCATTCTAGTGCTGTTAGAATTTCAAAAATTGAAAATTTCGAAACGGCGCCATTGCGAATAAATGATGAATCGGAAGGGAAAACGTATCCGAATTATCATTTCTCTTCATACTTTGGGCTTTCCTATCTTCTCTGTAGCGTCACCCGCTTCAGAGCTACGCCACAGTTAAGTTCATTCATTGTTGCGTCGATCACGTCTATTCTAAACAATCAAGCAGGCGCACGGTGAGCTATGCCTTCTTAGTTCAGTAGCTATGACAGTCTTGGCAGTGTGTGCATCGGTTCATTGGTGCGGGAAAATCGAGTAATCGTAGTTAAGTCATGGTGGACACAGGCGTCAGCTCTGTACAGAATGGGGAAGCAGAAGGTGTGAAAGCTCCTGAAGAAGTGACCTGAGCTACAGGAGTGCTCCGCGGTCTTCTCACATCCTGCATCTGGCAAGAGGGCTGTGGCCGCCGCCGAGGAAAGGTTTATATAGGCAGTAAGCAAGAGAGCTTGGACCAACTAAGAGTATCCCGTTACAACCAGATCGTGGCGAAGCAGTCGGCGACAACCTCCTTTGATTTGGCAATCATCCCGCCAACAAGTGCCGCCTGTGAACAACATTCGTTCCGTGCATACCTCCAGGTGAGGGCGTTAGGGAGAATAGTGTGAGGATTTAATATCTCGAAAGGCTTGCAGCACTCAACTACTGTGCATGTGCATTTATGTAGGTCCAGCAATGGCTAGACGTCAACCTCAACTCCAGGGCCTGGTTCCGGTTTCTACCACAAGGCAGCCAGCTCCTGATAGTCTGCTACGGCTAATTTCTTGTGCCTGCAAGACGGACTGCGGTGCCTGGTGTGAGTGCAGGAACACTGGTCTGAACTGCAGCATCATGTGCAGGAGCTGTACATAATTCAGCTACACACACAGCCAGTCAGTGGATATGGAAGATGATTACCAGTAAATCAATAATGTCAATTGTCTTGCCGAATAAAGTCATTTTCTGAGCCTGACAAGTTAAATTTCATTCAATAAATCTTATGAAACACCAATAATATATAAACAGGAATTCGGAACAAGTCTTGTCAGCACAGAAAGGGCAATTTCACCGGGCGCATGACGGGCGTTGCGGCACTCGGAGTGGCGTAGCTCCGTAACGGATGGCGCTACAGAGAAGGTAGCCATACCAATGGAAAGCCCAAAGTATGAAGAGAAATATTTATTTTATTTAATTCCGGGTCAAAAACTAAAATTCCTGGGCTAAGATCATTAACTCCGAAAATTACAATAACGCCATTTGAAAAATGGTTCAGTGAAAAACACAAATTGGAACACGTTCGCATTTTTGATGAAATTGGATATATGCACGTTCCAAAGCAAAAACAAAGAAAAAAGTGGGATTCGAAAGCTCGAAAAGTTAGCCTTGTAGGGTATGAATCTACCTCGAAAATTTTCCGAGTGTATAATCACGAATCCAAGAAAGTTGTAGTAACTTATGATAAAAGTTTCTCGGGAAAGATAAAGTTCAATGAAGAACAGAAGGAAAATCTGACTTCATTATGGTTTAGTGCAGGTGTGGAAAATGAAGAGGTGCCCATTGACCCAGTTTTTTCAAATGCTGAAGAACATTTGAAGTTAATGATGAGTTATTAGCAAGAGAAGAGGCTGAAAGTGAGAAAGTGAATCAATCGGATGTGGTGTCAAAAAGATAATCTCCGCAAAAATGTCCAAAAACAAAATATATTTGATGAGATGAGCTGCTCAGCTATTTTTTTAGTACCAAATAATTATGAAGAAGCTATGAAATATAGATATGGTGATATGGAAGAATAATTAAAATCACATGATGATGACTAAAACTGTAAATTTCCATATAGACAAGCTGTTGGCTCACTAGTGTATGCAGCCATAATTTCTCGCTCTGATATTTCTTATGCAGTGGTTTTTTGGATTGTCCCAGTGAAAGTCACGTGAATGTAGTGAAACGAATTTTTAAGCCTCGGCGTAAGTGCAACAAAATTCGAGTGGGAGTGTTGATAGACGACGTTCTGTAGTATACTATCTGCTATAGTTGTTATGCGTTGTACTGCCATCTAGTTAATTAAATTTTGAAATGTATCTAACGTCATGTTATATACTTTACTTTTACTATGTTTTATTGTCAGAAATCCATTGTTGCTCTATAGACCATCACTTATTGACCACCCTGTATACGAAATTAAAGGAAAAGGAACTGTTAAATACTGACATTTCTTATTCTTGCAGTGTTGTTTTCTGTGCAAGTTGCCGCTCTTATGTGCTAAATCGGTTGAGAATGAAGTTTCAAACTTTAATCTAAAAACTTTGAAACTTGTTTTTTTGAAATATTTTGATGAAGTTGTAGGCTATTGTCTATCGAAAGATTGAGGGTTATAGTTTAAATCGTATATGTGGTCTGAAGTAAAACAGAAAAAGTTTTATAGGTTTGAAATTGAGACATTTGAAGACAACGGACCCGAACTCAATATCTGACTGTACTGAAATATTAGAATGTGAATCCATAAAAAAATAATCCGAATCAATTTAAGAAGATGGGCTTGTTACTTTAATAAAATTGTATTTTTTCTTACTGAAGCATACTTAAGAAATGATTATATCTGAAGCGAAATAAATTTTAATATAAAACCAAATGTAAAACATTTATATCCCTGGTAATACTCGCTATTCTTATTTTGTGCATGACTGAATTAAATGGTAGAAATATTAGGCTGCCTAATGCTCTTCTCCGCGACCACTTTCGCCTTTTCCTTAAATATTTAAATTGATATCATCAAGGGATGCTTGGCTTGTGCGACATTTAAATTCAAAATTCATAATAAAATATTTCTTAAAGGAGAGTTCAAGTGAGACATAGTGTTTATTTATTTTATTTTTTATTATTCGTAGTAGTGGATAAAGTAAAAAATATATTTTGAGGTCTTTGGTTCTTGTATACACACACACTAAATCACAATTTTTTTTCACCCCCCTTTATAATAGGGCGGGGGTAGTAATGGGGTGGCTAATGCCAATTTTTTTTTGTATAAACTAAATCCCAATTTTGATTTACCTATTTACCCCCCAACCTTTTAACGGAATAAGATGAAAATATAATCTAGTTCCAGATGTCGTTAAAATACGTGTGTACCAAATTTGAAGTCAATATCTTAAACTGTTCCAGAGTAATCGTGCGCACAAAAAAATGTACAGACAGACGGTACAGTCAGACAGAATATTTTTTTTGCTCAAATTTAAAATCTCGACGTTTCAGTGACATTCAAAGCCTATTTGAACAATATATTTTTTTTTAATTTGTCGTTACTATACTTCCACTGGATGTGGAAGTAAAATTTACGATAAAAATTGTATATGGTTGTATACCTTAGAGAAATGGGAGTGCTTTAAACGGTTCCAGAGTAATCATGCGCACAAAAAAATTTACAGACAAACAGACCGTCAGACAGAATGTTTTTTTTTTGCTCAAACTTAAAATCTCGACATTTTAATGACATTCTGAGCCTATTTGAACAATAATTTCTTTTTTTAATTTGTCGTTACTATCCTTCCACTGGATGTGGAAGTAAAATTTACGATAAAAATTGTATATGGTTATATGCCTTAGAGAAATCGGACTGCCTGAAACTATTTTAAAGATTATACCATTTATATTTTTTTAAATATTTATAATAAATCGAAAATAAACGCATATTTCCCCCCACTCTGCAAAATCTTATTCTTGAGGGTGGTGGTGCGAGGCTTAAGAAAATTATTTTTACAATGTGATATTGTTCCTTTAAGTGTCTATAGAGTTTCGGGAGTCGGGACTTTTTTATTGGAAATTTCTTCCTCTTTAAGAACTTTCTTTTAAAATTTCTTAAATACTAATAGTTTTCGAGTTATTTACAAAAACAAAACTCGTTATTTTTCAATCTTCATTTGTTTATAACTTTTGTAATTGTTTATGTGCGGATTTGAAAATTTTGAACATTTTTCTAGATGTCATTCCGAATCCAATGAGCCCCCACTCATATTTTTACGAGCTTTATCAAGAATTAAAACGGCTTTGAACTTTGAACTAGTGTGTTCACGACGAAATATGAGTCTGCATACTTTTTAAATAAAAATGTCGGCGGTTTGTTACTGTAATTAGGCAATAATTAAAAAAAATAATACTCAGATGTTTTTCAGAAATATATAGCATTACCTACACGCTCAAGTTTTCTTGTTTTTTGCCCATTTAAGGCACTTACTTTAGGAGAAATTACACTACCATAACAGTATTTTCGAGAAAATGTAAATTTTTTTTTGCAAATATACCAAAAATATTGATTTTAGTAAAAAATTGTCCCTTCCATAAAGAAAGCTTAACTGAAGATGATTTTCTTTTCTATTTCATTTCTGCAGGGTTAATAGTTTCGAAGATATGGAAGTTTAAAGATAATAGTTTATTTAGATGGTTTTTTTTTTTGTTTCTTTAGCAAAAAAGCGAGAAGTTATAGCCGAAACAATTAACGTTTTCACATTTTTTAAACAAAAATGTCACCATTTTATTACTGTAATTAGAACTAAATAAAAAATTATCTAGCTGTTCTATTTTTTGCCCGTTTAAGGCACTTGCTTTAGAAAATAATTCATCCTTCATATTGGAGTCGACATTTTGAATTTTGATTTAAGATACTAAAACAGGAATAATTTTTTATATATTAAATTATCTGATTCAAGGGTGGTTTCCACCCATCGGGGATAAGAAAAAATGCCGGGGCAATATAAAAACCTTATAATAAAAAAACCACCAAAATTTCATTACATGTAATATTCTATTTAAGTTTTGCTTGCTTTTTTTTCAATTTCATTAAAATTTTACAATTTACATCTTTAAAATCGATAATTAAACGAAGGTATTGCCTAATCTAATCGCATATACAGTGTATCCCAGGATTGTAACGAGAGGTGTAATGGACCAAAAATGTTGGAATTTTGGAATGGTATTTGAGGATTGAGTCCTGCTTATTGTAAAACTAAAATTTACCAAAAATGACTTGATTTGGTGTTCTACAGGGTGTTTTATAAGCAAAGTTGTAAAAATCACCACTAATAAAGTACCTTGATTTTTCAAAATATGAAAAAATTCCACTAAGAAAAGTTATTTAGAATGCAATTTTATACCCCCATACCAAATTTCAGGAATATAAAATTGTTTTTTTGAAACTTCCCATTTTTTGCGAATTAAGAGTTGAATTCATATTTAAAGTTGTGTAGGAGCAAATGTTAATCATCCACTGCTTTTCTCATAGCCTACTTTTAGCTTCTACATAACTTTAAATACTAATTCACAAAAAATAATTTCAATGCAGTTTTAATTGACTGGTTCAAAATAAAATACTAATGTATTGAAAAAATGGGAAGTTTCAAAAAAATAATTTCATATTCCTGAAATTTGGTACAGAGGTATAAAATTGCATTCTAAATAACTTTTCTCAGTGGAATTTTTTCATATTTTGAAAAATAAAGATACTTTATTAGTGGTGATTTTTACAACTTTGCTTATAAAACACCCTGTAGAACACCAAATCAAGTCATTTTTTGTATACTTTAGTTTTACAACAAACAGGACTCAATCCCCAAACACCATTCCAAAATTCCAAAATTTTTGGTCAATTACACCTCTTGTTACATCTATCCTGGGACACACTGTATATTACAAATTAAGAATTAAAATTAGTTACTCACGAATACAACTTCAACGCCGACACCATGCATTTCATATACTATGATCTTCCCTCGATGCATCACCCTGTATATGCACAGATTATTACACCATATATCTAAGGTCGCTCTATAAATTTATGATGCCATTAATCAATCCAACATCATATCACCTGAATTATATCTTAATTTGACGTCATTGGCAGGTTGGCCCTGTGCAAATTAGATGAACCGACACTACTAAAATAATAACGAATTTTTGACTAACAGAAAACTGACTGTTTTTTAGCCGTTAGTATTGATATTGACATCTACAAATATTGTGTATATTTTATGTCTGACGCAAAATAATTATTTATTGCATTATATGAATATATTTCAAAAAATACATTCCACCAAAAAAGTATCGCATCACCGAATTTCTCGGTATAAGTAGAAGAAAACCAGAGAAAATACAACGTTTAATATTGACATGTTATTATATTTCTGAGGGCCTTTTTATCAAATATAATACAAACGACAAATCAATAAAAGACAACAGGTTCATAGTATTTTCTTCATAAATATTATGGTGGGCCGAAAACACGAAAATTTGAATTTGAAGATGAGTTAGTTTTTAATTTATTACTATGTATCTAAAACTAATTTGGGTAAATTCTTAGCCAAATCGGTTAATATCTATCCGGCCCCCCACGGCCTTGAAAATGAAAGAAAAGGCCAGTTTTTCGATTTTTAACATTTTTCAAATTGACATTTGAAATTTTTTTATGACTCGTTATTAATGTCTAAAGGCGTGTAGTAAAAGTTCTCCGAATAAAATATTTTTCAGTTCCAGGCAAATTACAAATTTGTCACTAAAACGTAGAATTTGACGAGAAAATGGGAGTTCGTCTAGTGGCTTCAAACAGAACAGACGCCCTTAAAGGCGCTGCAATAAAATTCGAGTGAAAACCAGACCAAAAGTCGACACAATAGAACGAAATTACGCTGATGTGTTAAGTGAAAAATTGCGCGTAAATTAACATTACAATAGTTAAGTTACATAGCTAATATCTAATTAACACGTGTGATTAAAATATATCAGTGCACAAGTGAAAATTGAATTCCCGAGACAAGCAGACCATCCAGGAAACAATAAATCATAGACAGGCATTAGGCATTTAAAAAGAGATAAGTTAACACCCTATATTCTATCATTACCACTCAACTAAACCTTATCTATACTTTGAACACTCGATAGTTCATAGACAAATAAACTCTATACGCGGATACTAATAAATAAAGGGTCGGTAATAAATTACAAACATAATAAATAACTTTCTTCCAGCAAAAATATACAAACCAAACTAATAATATAACTAGAGGCGTACTATTAGGTCAACAGTACAAATAATAATCAATAGACCAGACCGAATTTCTTTCAGCCAGTCAACAGAATTACACATGATATAATAATAATGATAATGATTTTCCCAAGAAACAATACATCTCCAAACTGACAGAAGAAGAATTAGACTGGACTCAATGGACACAAAAATAAAAATTGCAGCAAGAAAAACGTTAAAAAGGGACAGGTCACCTATGAGCTCGACAAGGAAGGAAAAAAATAACAGTTGAACAGAGTTATTTAATAGAGCTATCAGTAAGTGAACACATGCATACATAAAATAGTGCAATCCAACCCTCGACACTCAAGTGGATTCAACATCGTATACCTGCAGAAACTCGATCAAGAACCAAGAGATCAAATAAGTGCTTATATTTTTAACTTTTATTAAATAAACGCATTTTCTTACAGGTCAATAATTTCCTAATAATTTTTAATTTTTACTTTACTTTATTTACTGGTCAGTGGCCTTCTATGAGTTTACTAGTATACCGTTCCAAAACTGTATTTTTACATCGCATAAACAGATAATTAGATTGGATATCAATGGGTAATCAAAAATAAAAATTGCGACAAGAAAACCGTTAAAAAGCACAGGTCACATATGAGCCCGACGGGAGGAAAAAAAATAACAAGTACAAACAGCTCCAAATTCGCTGCAGGACCCATCGGGACTGAAAACAAACTTCAAAAAAAGCCTAATAATGGAGACCGGTCAACAAAAGAGAATTGGACCAGGGGAGAGGAACACAAAATAGATGAATAATACTCCTAAGAACAACGAACAAACTGAAATACCTAGGAACAGACCTGACGAACCAACTGGAACGGAGAGAAACGATAAAGGAGAGAATCAAAATGGCATATAGAGTTACAAGGGCAATCGTACTGTTCACTGAGAAAAATAAACTATCATGGGACCTTACCAAAGACAATTAAAAAGGATAGAAATGTATACGCAAGGAAGTACTGTGGACATACTCAAGGAAAGGATCCAACATATCTACTGAAGAAAGCGCTAACACCGAACATCAATAAACCAAAGAAAGGGCAGCTACAGCGGAGAACAACAACTGAGAAGATCAGGATCAAAAAAACGAACACTACAAAGAAATCGCATCGATATGTACTCTACCACAAGACTCAGAATAGGCAGAAGTCCAGAACCAAAAATACAAAAAAGGGAGCTTAAACGCTCCCTCACGACACAACGCAGTAACGCATCTAACACATACCTCCCATCCCACATTCCTTTACCATGCGCCATGTGGCTCTCGCTGCCGGCAACAAGCATGACCTTAGTCCACCCCAGCGTGGACGTAGCAGGCCCAGCTGTATACCTCGGGGTGGCAGCAATGCCTACCGCACGCTGGTAAATCAATCAATCAATCAAAACGTAGAATTTGACGAAAATATGCATTTTTGTATAAAATTTCCAATTTCCCTGGAACTGAAAAATATTTTATTAGGAAAACTTTTGCTACACGCGTTTATACATTAATAAAGAGTCATAAAAAAATTTCAAATGTCAATTTGAAAAATGTTAAAAATCGAAAAATTGGCTTTTTCTTTCATTTTCAGGGCAGTGGGGGCCCGGCTAGATATTAGCCGATTTGGCAAAAAATTTACCTGAATTAGTTTTAGATACATGGTGATAAATTAAAAACTAGCCCATCTGCAAATTCAAATTTTAATGTTTTTTCGGCCCACCCTAATAAATATACTGAAAAAAAAAATGAAATTAAAATGACTTCTAGTGACTGAATATTTCGAATTTCTCTTCGAACTCTTATTACATCCCTCTATACATATAACCTTGGGACAAATTGTCCCCCAGTCGGTTAATACCTGGTGTAACTTTTGAAGATGTCACTTGCTGAGACCTCATTCTTTTTATAGAGATACAGACATGCTCGAGAGGATTTAAATCGGGGCTATATGAAGGTCAGTACAAAACCGTTGAAGATAGTGAGTGAGTGCGTTGTCATACATTAACCACAAACTTATCACAAATAAATGGTGCGTATGTAATTCTTTCAACCATGTCTCTGAAGTGCCTATCAGCAGTTACGTCCTTCCATCTAGCAGCACTAAGTCTGTACACCTCTTCAAAGATATTACTCCCCAGAGGATGATAATCCTTCTTCCAAAATTCGTATATGTTGCACTGAAAAATAGTATTCGCCATCTCGTCTGTAAACAGATATTTATTGATCTGAGATAAAAAGCAAAATATCGACTCATCTGTAAAGAGTATGTAGTCCAATCGTCGACATTTCAATATACAAGTTCCCTGGCTCATCGTAATCGCTGGGGTTGCAGTAGCAGCTAAACTGGGATCAATTGCAGACTGTCTTAAGATGTTTTTCACGATTTGAGAAAATAACTGTGTATTTCTATTGCCATAACTATGCTGAATCTGTGTTGTTTGAGGCTGAAGGGCTAAATAATGATTGTATGCTCTTTGCTAGTCTTTTCTCAGATCCTTTGATCTCTCTGTAGCTTTCCACTACTCTAGGAGCACTCAATTGGTTTATACTCAATAGATTTGCGATGTACTTCATTCATTTTCAAGAAATAACTTTGCATTGAGTTAACTTGCAATTTATGAATTCAGGTCTAATTCAACCTTAGTCACCAAACTCACAATCAACAGTGCTCTTCAACTACATATGGACTGATAAGAGAAAAATTCTAACCAAAATATTTTGTCTTGTTAAAAAAATGCCCTCCTTATAGTTTTACCATTGTTATATCTTGTACGCTTTGAGTTTTGAAATGTAACTAGATTACATAAAATTTATGAAAACTGTTAACAAGTGATAAGTGATACGATACTTTTTTAGCGGAGTATAACCGAGACGGTTTAGGTACTAAAGTTAAGGCACAATCTCATCAGACAGTCTAAAATCAATATTTAATGAGCAATGTGAAAGATTGTGAAGATTATCGAACAACCAACCTGATGAATCATATTCTCAAGATATTTTTCTGGATTATTCACAAGCATATCTATCGAGAATTTGAAGATACATCAGTAACACACAGTTTGATTTCAGTTTTAGGCAGGGATTGTATAGTATTCATTTTAATGGCGCATAGATGTGATTTGCAATGATCTTCAGTTTATCGATGAAAAAAGGCCTTCAGTAAAGTTAAATATAGAAAAGTGATTAAAATATTAACATCTGTAAGGATTGATAAAAGCCTTAGTCCAGCACACAAAGGTTTTAACTTTATATTAATTACAAACCGTGTGAATTTATTTTTGTATAGTATTTCGTATGCCGACGAAAATAAAATAAAGTTTGCATGAGTATTTAACAGGAAGTTTAAAAAAATAGTTAATTACCTATGTTTAGAAATACGTAGATGTGTGAGACAAGGTTGTATTTTACCTCCTCTGTTACTTAAACATAAACATAAACATATTATAATAAGAATACGAGAACATGTGAAGTCTGGGTTTATTGGCTCCATGGAAAATTTACTCGTAAAATACATAGACAAAGTATGTAGCATGGCATACTTGAGGGTAAACTACTCCTTAATCGAAAACTTTAATATTTGAAAGAAATATGGGGATTCTAAGTTTGAGCAAAAAAAATTTCTGTCCGTTGTTGTGTCGATCTGTCTATCTGTAACACAATTACTCTGGAACCGTTTATGAGATTGACTTGAAATTTGGTACACCCATGTATTAAAATGAGATCTAGAAATACATTATATTTGGATCTTATTCCGTTGAAGTGTTGGCGAGTAAATTGAGGTAAATAGGTAAAGCAAGCAAGTAAGAGTCCATAAAATTGGGACTTGTATTTTAAGTAAAGTCTCTAAATTTTTTTTGCGTCAGCCACACCCACTATCACCCCATTACCACCAGCCATCTCACTGTTAAAGAGGGAAAAAAATAAAATTTTGATTTAGTGTGTGTACAAGGATCAAAGGCCTATTTTTTTGCATCAGCAAAACACTCTCCTCCCTCTTCCATGACCACCACCACCTCCACCACCGATGTGGCATATCATTTTATGGGTTCTTGATGTAGACGATTCCAAATATTATATTGCAATTGCCCCCCTTGCCCCCCCCCCCCATACATCACTGAAGCCTGGCTTAATATATAATATAGAATTCCTTTAACGCATTTGCTACTAAACTATAAAAAAAATATAAGTATGACAATCTTTCTAAATTAAAACATCTAGTTACTATACTATACCTTCAGAATAGAATTTATTTCTGCCTACACGTGACGACATAATAACTAGACTAATGCTAATATTATTATATTGACATTAAAAACGTTGAGAGTAATAATACTTTAAATTCTTCCATCTTCCAACGTATTAAGAAAACAGCAAAGTTAATTTGGGAATTGTTTCGGGAGAATATCAGGGCTGAAATAAAAACGTATTCGATTCGAATTGAATATATTGGAGCGAGTACTTAAGGTTTGGCGCCAGCTATGTTCTTTGATGACCCTAGGCCTCATTCATATTCAGTGAGCGACCCCCAGAATGAAAACCCGGTCGGTCTATCGGTTAAGTACTCGTCTGATTTGTGAATAGGGGAGTTCCATGCCGTTAAGTATCCGAATGGCAAATCATAATTAGTATTAAGAACGAGCCAAGCAAAATACTCCCGTGAATTTTATGTTAAGATCATGATGAGTACAAAACATTCTAAAACACACTAGTTCAAATGAATGCCTAGTGCCTGTAAATTTATTTATTAGAGAGTTCGTAGTATTTGATAGATCTAATTTTAAAATTAGCTTGGGAAAAATTCTTAAAGTTTTGACCACAATAAAATTATTTATTTATTTACCAGAATATATCAAATTTACTATTAACCTCATATACCTACACGGATAAAAGTACTAGTAAAATTACTGAGTAATTGAGCACTTTACTAATAGACTGGCGGTACATGACCAGTCAGGTGCAACGTTTTTAAAATGCATGCCAATCATATATATGAATGAAATTACCGTGAATATGCCAGAAAAGCATTTTAGGCAGTCGTCGCGTGCAGAAGGCTGTGCAAATCGATTTTTTTTGTTTTTTTTTTTAAATTAAAGTGGATGCCAAGAGTGCCAAACGAAAAGCCTTAAAAAAAAATCCAAAATCAGAATCATCCAAAATCAAGAACACCAAAAAATGTTAAGATTTAATGTGCACATGTGTTTTGCGCGCGTAAACTGCATGCCAATGAATTTTCGCTGGATTCTTTGTCACGGCTTTTCGTTTGGCACTCTTGGCATCCACTTTAAATTAAAAAAAAAACACAAAAAAAATAAACAAAAAAAATCGATTTGCACAGCCTTCTGCACGCGACGACTGCCTAAAATTTGCGTTTCTGGCATATTCACGGTAATTTCATTAATACATATGATTGGCATGCATTTTAAAAACGTTGCACCTGACTGGTCATGTACCGCCAGTCTATAAGTAAATTTTCTTTGACATAACTGTAAAAATACATTTTTTTTTTCAATAATATCGGCGTAAGTAATGTTCAGGTTAAACTTGTCGTACAATTGCAGTAAAACTGTAATTTTACTTTGAAATTTTAATGTTTTATATACTTTTCCCTGGGAAACTTATTTTACATCAGAAAATCACATCAACAATGAAAATTCAACACCAGTACTGTAAAATAGCAGCTTGCCTATCTGAATTTCTACAACTCTGATGCCCCCACTTTCTCAGACAGCGCATGTCGTTATTTTGCTTCACCCGATCACTAATGATGTGTATGCTCCGCGTATGGATAGCTTATCTGCTCTATTGTTTTGTCTTAGTTTGGCAACAAAGCAAGCAACTGGTGAGTATTATTACCATTTATTTTATCTAATAAAAAACATAAATTTAAGATAAAAGACTGCAACAAAAGTACAAAAGTACAAAACCAAATTACTGTTAACAGAGGTAAAATTAAAAAAAACTTTTTACATTTATATCAGTATGTATTGCAGTGGAATTTCAATAATGTTCTTTTCTTAAAAAGATATAATTTATACGTAGGAATAAAGACAGTTCAGCATGAATGAAGACAATTAATTGCGATATCATAGATACATAAATTGAACTGAACCGAAGCAGACTAAGAAAGCAACAAGTCCTTCCTCGGTCAGTATGATTACTTGACATGTCACCAATCGAACCTATGTAGAGCAAGATAGCAGTATTACTGAGTTATTCATCTCAGATAGATACAGCGCGGAACAACTTGGATGTTAAGTACAAGTAGCCTGAACGTATACAATTTAAAATCGTTTGTGTATAGAATAGGGGAGCTGAAAATTATACCAAAATATTTCACATCTGGCAACCAATGCGCGCCTTTGGATTCAGATAGTACATAGGTAAACGAGTCTAAAAAGCCCGGGACACAAATTTACCTGGTCCTCTAGCGGTGTTGATGACGTAATCAACATCAATATCATCAACATCAATATGGCCGCCAAAGTTTTGTGACACGCTTCTACATGTCCCTATATAACTTGGGTTTGTATTTTGATATCAACCTATATTATCAGTGATTATTAATCAGGAGAAACGAAAGACAAGAAAGACCTTTGACTTCTATTTTAACACAAACAGTAATTTTTTGATGAACAAAAAAGTATGGGACACGTTTTCACCTACATGTAATGGATTCCAAGTTATCTAGCAAAATTTTTCGAAAAAATAAAAAAAAAACAAAAATTTTAATAAAGGTACAAATATTTCCGGTATTATGAACTTAAACAATGTCAAATATAATGTTGGAAAGCGCGTTTTTTCCTGATTAATAATCACTAATAATATAGGTTGATATTAAAATACAAACCTGAGTTATGTAAGGAAATTATGGGGGAAAATGTCTGTCAACCATTTTTCCTGCTAAGAAGTGTGTCACAAAACTTTGGCGGTCATATTGATTAGGTCATCAACACCGCTAGAGGGCCAGGAAAATTTGCGTCCCGGGCTTTTTAGACTCTTCTACCCATGTACTATCTGAATCCAAAGGGGCGCATTGGTTGCCAGATGTGAAGTTTTTTTTCAGCTACCCGACCCCACTAGAAGATTGTAATATTATTGTGGGTTCTGGTACTAATAACACGCTTCTGAGTAGAAAAATTTAAAAACATATTCAGAACAGATAACAAATGAATAATTCAAAATCATCTGTCAAATGGTTAAACTGCCTGATTGTTTGCTTCCTGTTGCCTGGCAACAAACAAGATTATTTGTTCATTAAATTAACTTGAACCAGTTAGGAGCAATATAAGAATGCCGTAAAGATAACTGATATTAATGTCATTGACAATATCATTAATAAATATTATGAACTATAGGGGGGCTGGGACTGATCTTTGCGGGACCCCAAAGTTAACAAATACACTTTACACATCACGAACAACTAAAATTTCTTTAAGTGTTAATTGTTCAAGAAATTGGATAAATTCGGCTCACTCTACGTACACTGTCAAATGCCAAAGTTTGAATTAAATATATTAAATATTATTAGTTGCTGATTTGACAACTTACACGCCTCTGCCCGCCCTGCGAAGTAAAGCCATTAACTGAGCGATTCTTTGTTAGCAATTCCAATTTCGTTCAAAAATATATTTGAAAAATTATGTACTTATTAAATAACTTAAAAATCTGTTTAGATGTTCTCTTTTTAAGTTATAAACTGACCATATACCGCATAATATCATCCAATGTCTAGAGGTGATCACCATCCAATCTATAAGGAGTCAATAATCGTTTCATTACAAGAGAGTTAGTGGTCGGGCAAAGTAGTTCGTTAACGGAACGAACTTATCCTTAATATAAATTATCCAATTTCCAAAACAAACTTGCAAAGTTGGACTCAACTTGCTATACTCAATTATCAGGTCATAAGTTCATAACTTCTATATAGATTTAACGCTTTAGTTTAATTAGTGTGGCATGAAATTAAATTGTGTAAATGTTCTGAAAATCTATCCTGAGATGTTCTAATTTTTGCATTTCCAAGAAAGAATGAATATTATTCTGGACAAATTTAGAACTTTGTTAGCATATGGACAAATTTCAATTTTCAATATGAAATAACGGAAATATTTTATTGTAAAAAATTTGAAATATTTTTTTTTCATCTGATCAAAGTTAACGCGGTTTTAAGAAGGGATCTATAGACATATGCAATATGCATGGTCTATAGACATATACATACATATGAACAGACATACAAGTGTTTAAATTACACATAATTAGATATAAAGTTATTCCACACGGTAACATATCAACTAATTTAGAATAAAACTATTTGGACTTATTTTTTAAACTTCAGGATTGATACTTTGTAAATAATTGATTTCTCAATAAAAATAATTTTATTCCTAACAGTGGAGTGACTTAAAAATCGATGCTACCTGAAATTTTACTGCAAAAAACGGTTTAAGGTCTCATAGACATGTAAAAAATGTCGACCAAAATTGGCTGTCGGATAAACTTTTGGAAAAGTGGGGAAGTAGTTTAAAGACGGTTTTTTGAAATATTTTGAATACTACGAATGTTACCAAAAAGTCGTGTTAAAAGTACAATTTAAAGCTTACGAATTACCTCGAACTTGACACCTGTCAATTTTTGTATAAAATGTCAAATATGTCTGAAACGGCTAGCTTGATAGAGTATGCTACATGTTTTCAATTCCGAATTTTTTACTCTTTTCGAAAACTTCGAAATATATTATTAAAATAAGCAAGTTGGTATGGAATTCCGGTATAAGCCTGTAATTATTTTCGTTGTATTGCCCATACTGACGTTATAGACCAGGAGCCCGCCGACCACTAATTGTGTGTCATAAGTTTATGCCCAAAATGTGTGAATTGTTGTTAATTTGGGGTGATAGGGCACAGAAATGTTCATGCCAGCCCTTTTTTTTGGTACAAGGGAGTAGGGCAGGCCCCAAATATGTAATAAATATGACTTGTAAAAGTAAAAAAAGCAGCCACAAATAAGTCATAGGTTTACGCTTGGGGGTTAGAGGGATTTCTTTATTTACCCTTAAAGTCATGAATCCAGACTCCAATTCATTTTGGGTATTACAAGGAGGCGCTACGTTCGACCAATTTTGAAAAAAAGTCAGGTAAAAACAATGATAAATTTATGTTTTCCAGGTGTTTTGGTTTCCAGGTGTATGCATTTTAAAAAATTATTTTACTTTTTAGTACAGTTTTTTCAAATAAAAGCTTTTTCTTAATTTTTTTTATTTTTTACTTTTTAGTCTACTCATTTCACAGACAAACAGACAGACAAAACCCTTTCATTTGAAACAAATGGCAAGTACTCGTCAAACCCTTTCATTTGATACCCATATCAAGGGGGTTATGAAGAAAAAGATACTCCGCCATCTTGGGGCGTTCGCCATATTGAATTTAGAATAACGTCACATAGTTTATTTTATTTTTACTCGTCAAACCCTTTCATTTGATACCCATATCAAGAGGGTTGTGATTAAAAAGCCAATCCGCCATCTTGGGTCGACCGCCATATTGGATTTAGACCGATAATGGCTATACTGTGTTGCATTGTCACCGGACTTATACACGTGTACCAAATTTCAAAGCTCTGGCTTAGTTAGAAATAGCCGAACTTTTGATTGCAAGATTTGATCTAAACAAACAAACATACAAACATTGCAAGTTAAATAAAAGCTTTTAAAAAGAGCTGGCATGAACATTTATGTGCTCTACTACCCGAAATTAACAACAATTCACACATTTTGGGCGTAAACTTCCCTAAATTTTCAAAATTTTTTGGTGCGTACTTTTCCTTATATCGTTCGATGCAGTTCCGGGTCGGACACACTGTATGTTGTCAGTTAATTTAGCAAGAAAGAGTGCGGAGCAGCATGTGGATGTAGAAAAGCTGGACTGTAGTGTACTGTTACCTGCATAGCTTGCAATGGACAGAACTGCTTAAGTTGCTTGCCTAATTTTTATAGACGCGAACGTCTCTGAAGAAGAAGAAGATAAGATTGAAACGAAAATAAATGTAGAATTTCATTTATGCTTAATTTGTTTTAACTTTTTTCTCCCATACCCAAAATTCCGTACACCAGATTTCCTCTTTGACGAAGATTACACAGATTTCCAAAAATTGATGAGCCGAAGGGAGAAATCTGAAAAAGAAAGATTTCCTCCAGATTTCCTTCGCGGTTTACCTCTCGTTTTTTCTAAAAATTTTATTTTTATGATAATAATATGTTTTTTTATTTATTTAAAATTCACTTTGAAATAAGCACTTATTTTATTTTAACTTTATTGACTGAATACTTATTAAGTACTACTTGTCAAATTTCTCACAACTGTTTTCTAATTTTCCGAATGTTGCATGATTTTGATCTTAAATTCGTCATATATTTTTATGGTTTAACGTCACACCTATGCTAAAATATTTGATTTCTGACATAAAATATTTAGCTTTTAGAATTTTGTAAAAAAGTGGTACAAAACTTTATTTATGATTATAGAAAGTCAATAAAAAATTTTGAGCCAATTCAAGCATGCTTTGACACATTGCGTATTTCCATAATAATTATATTAAAGTGCGTTTTGTTAATAAATTCTACAAAACTATTTAATTATCTATTAGTTCATTTAAGCAATAATTGTCAAGATATCTGGGTTACGGTAATTTTCCCATGTTTGCTTTTGTCACAGACAAGGTTCTAACAGCCTTTTCTTCATGTTTATTTGATTTTATTGAACTACATACTTATGTAATTTTATAACTTATTTATATTTTGCTAATAAACATATTATTATTATTATTATTACTATATTATATCAATTGTTTTTCTTAAAATAAATTCATTTAATAATACACTAATTAAATGTAATTAAAAGTATGTAGCGTTGTTCCTTACCTGGGATCTACTAAGCATATACTTTCTAGCAGGAGCTACTTCGGCGCTCGGAGTTGAAGGTTCCTGGTTGGCTGGAGGTGCGATTAATGGTCTGGTGCAGTCCGGTTCAGATCTGGAGTCTTTCAGGGCCGCATCGGCAGATGAAACTACTCCCTGCCTCATCTCTAAACTATCCAAATGGTTGAGGCTCCGAGACCGGACCTGGAACAAATAAAAATAAATTTAATATACGTGTTGAAAAATGTTATTGGCAACAAAAACATTGAATATAGCATTACCATTGTTAATTATATTTATTTGTTTATTTAGGATACACAATCGAGTAGTTTTTCGCCAAGTGGAGGATGGGACATTTACAGATATACTATTAACTAAATCTAATACTGGGAAGAAAATAAGCAAAATTGAAGATACTTTAGAACAATTGTTAAAAGTCCAGACATATGATAGCGAATTAATAGTGATAGTGATAGAAATATGTATGAAAGAAAGAAGCATAAAATGGTTTAAAATATATAAATATACATCGAGATATACACGTAAATCTGACACCAAAATTTTGGAGTGTAAACATACGATAACTAATTAGTTATTAAAATATGCATGGACCAAAGAAGCTTAAAATTGTTTAAAATATATATTTCGATATACACACCTAGATAAACACTCTACAATACAAATTAAGAATTTCTACTGTACAGTTTGTAAGTTGTCATGAAAATAGTATACAGCGTGATTTACCATGATATGCGGAGAATAAAATGGTGTACTAGTCTTCAATGTGGGAAAGCCCCTGCAAAATTTTAGAGTGATCCAAGGTAATTTAGTATATTAAAACGCGTTAAAAGTTGCGAAGATACGTTACTGTTATTGTCTAGGTCAGTGTAGAAATACAATGAACCACGCACCACCCGGAACGGATCCGTCCTTCAAATAAGAGTTAAGGCCAACACTCGATCGTGACTGATATCTGTCTCTTTCTATCTTATTATGAACTTCAACGATCGGGTCCGTTGCAGGTACGTAGATAGAGTTAGTGTATTTATTGTCTTCACGAGTTCCAGTTGAAGGTTGAAGCCTACCGTTAATTCAATATGCCATTCTGCGCTTACAACAGTGCATTGAATGTAATGCATTAGAACATTTTCTTTGACTTTTCATTACTTTTCAGTTTTGTGTTGTGCTGAGTTCTACACAAATCATTTTAATTTTTGCTATTTTTGTAATGTGATTAAATCCAAAAAGTCACTTCTAACCCCACCAGCTTTGCTGTCAATTCCAAGTCTGATAAAGGTGATATAGTTGCACCGCGTTACGTTAGACTGGTTAAAGTCATAGGCATTTCAACAAAAAATGAAGGTAATTTTTTGGTCATATTCTTTTTATCTTTCATTTTATTAACTCCTTTCCGTGGGGACAACCTACTGTTAAATTTTCTGTATGTCGTGGTAGATCACCCTGTACAATCTAGTCTATCCCGCAGGTTGCTGTAGTTACACATATGCAACGGAGAGTATTTTAATAAACCATTGTCAAATGTCGAAAAGTAGAAGGTTTTGGATTTTCTTAGTCATCAACGACTATTTAAGACAGTAGAGTTTTAGATCAATCAGCATATAAGAAGCACGGCATATCTATCGAGTCAACAATATAACTAATAAAGATGAAAATAATAGTGGGCCCAAGACAGAGCCCTGGGGTACACCAAACCTGGCCGATATCTCGAAGGACTTGTGACTACAGTAAACATACTGTTTTAGCATAGAAAGATGGAAGAAGTGAAGACGATAATCTATTTAAGAGAACGCCATGGTAAGAGAACGCCATGGTCTAATTTGTCGAAAGCCTTTGAGAAGTCGGTCTAGATCACGTCAACTTGAACTACATATCTACATCTACGTATTGCGAGATATATTTTGTAATACAACAGAGGTTATTGTGTCTTGATCTTCCATGTACAAAACCGTGTTGATTTGGTGTAAGCTGCTCTTGTACGTGAGCTCTTTTCATGTAAGGCATTCCCAAATACTTTAGCAAAGTTACAGATGATAGTTATTGGACGATAGTTTTCAATTTTGTTCCCTTCACCTTTTTTTTTTTGCATAGAGGATAAATCACGAGAAAGCTTCCAAATTTTTGGAAAAGCTTCAAGGATAATTTAAAGATGAGACTATTGCATCTGGATCTTTAGATAATTTTGGTTTAAGTCTTTTCAGTGCCTTGGTTATATCATCAACCGTGAACGTGAATGAGTAGAGAACATCACTGATAAAATTATTATTAGAAACCGAGAAGCTTGTTTCAAAACAAGCCGCATGTGAAACTGAAACAGTTCATAGTACATTCAGATGTCAGGACAAAAAATGGTTACTAGGTATCTGACAAAAAAATTTTAAAAATTCGAAAATGCTAAAACCGGGCAGTGATATAATCTATGCATATTATAAAACTGAAAGTATATTTGTTGGGAAACGAAAGCCAACTTTGAAAGAAGTTAAATACTTCAAATTTGACATACACATACAGGGTATTCCTTAACGACGTACTAATATTTCAGGGTGCGATTCCTTAGGATATTTTATGAAGAAAAGTTCATATCAATATATGTCCGCAACGGCTTAAATTTTTTGCTACAGGGTGTTGAATTTTTTTAAATCGTTATTTTTTAATATCTCAGCAAGTATTTTAGATATTATTTTCAATTTTGGTATGTATTAATAGGATATAAAACCACATATTTTAATTAAAAACGTCATTTTATCGCTCCTCCAGTGGCGTCCCTGCAAACCTGTCCTCTGATAATTTTTACCAAAAAAGTGGTACGCCACTGACATTTTTTCACATGGATATTTTTTCTGATTAGCCTAATTAATTCTTCATGAAGACGGCCTTTCGCGTTTTTTCCCGTTAGACGCACAATTCTTGATTAAAACAATTAAATTCAAATTGCTTCATTTAGCAGTATTGACTAATAATTTTTGAACACATAAATCTAGTTATCCTGGAATAAATGACTTTTTTACAAACATCATTTTCAAAACAGTATTTGTTGACATAAAGTAAGTTGTTGGTGTTCAGAACCATCTCATCGTATTATTTTTTCGATTTTTAGTGTTTCATTGAAGTTATTTTAGTTTTTCGTTGTTTTTATTCGAATCTCTCAGTAAATATAGTGAATTATACGAATGCGGAAATGGCGACAGTGTATTACGTATATGGTCTCGAAGATGATAATGCAACAAAAGCCAGAAGTATGTATCAGGAAAGATATCCTAATCGTACCTTGACAGATAGCCAATTCGCTTCGACTATTCATCGCTGTCTTTGTGAAACTGGTAGTTTCCAAAAAAGGTACTTCGGAAGGTAGACCTCGAACTGTCAGAACACCTGAAATTGAGGAAGCGATGCTGCAGGAAATCGACGAACATCCTGAGACGAGTTCGATGAAGGTTTCTAGAGCCTGAATATTTGTCATCAAATTGTTTGGCAATTTTAGTTGATTTTTTGTTGTATCCGTACAATATTTTAAGAGTACAGACATTACTTCCCAGGGATTTTCCACAGCGTGGAAAAGCGAGTGAAATTCTGTCAGTGGTACTTTAAGAATGTTACACTAAATCCGCAGTTTGAGTCATAGATTATGTTCTCTTTACCTAACACAAAATCATTCTGGATTTTCAAGGAGTTACTTCGGTGACTTGAGAAGCGGTTAAGAAAACATTTTTTAAAACATTTTAAGACGAAGCAAATTTTTGTAGAAATGCTATTCAAAATTTCCATAATAATCATGTGTGGGCGGACCAAAACCCCCATGCCATAACCACAAGGGCGGATTTGGGGAGGGATAATGGGGGTAATTACTCTCCCCCCATGAATTACAAATATAAAAAAAAATATTGGCGAAATAAATAATTTGAGACGAAAATTTACAAACTAATAAATCAATTAAAAAAATAGCTGATTTCATAAACCCATTATTAAACGATTATTTGTTAGAATTTAAATTAAAAGCAGAGTTTGAAATATGGCAAAAGAAATTGAATAACTTATATAATTCCTGCTGTACAGAGTTCTTTCCTTACATTAACACCATTATTAAAATTTTATTAATTTTACCGGTAACAGTAGCTTCAGCAGAAAGATTCTTTTCAGTTTCGAAATGTCTTAAGACATGGCTTAGGGCCAATATGGCTCGGGACAGATTGTGTGGCCTTGCGCTCATGCGCAAGGAAGTGCAAATTAATATGGACCATGTTTTAAATCGTTTCGCTAATAACAAAAGACGAGCAACGGATTTTGTTATTTAATTAACATATTTTACTAAGTAAAATTAAAATTTTTACTGTTTTTAATTAGTTGTTTAACAAATATGATTTTGTTTTTATATTTTAGGTATGTTTCATTTGAAAAACTGTATTTACTTTTCATAATAAATTTGTAGTTTCTCTCATTTTAAATAATGTATTGAAAAAAATAATAAAATAAACGCTTGATCAAAAGAAACTGTTTTAAATTTTGTTTATAATGCTGCATTTATTAAAAAATCGTATTCATCCGGGAATTTACCCCCCCCCCCCCTCCCCCCATGACAGAAAGCTAAATCCGCCCTTGCATAACCAAAATCCATTTACAAGCAATGTTCGGTTAATGTAAGCGTTATTGATAATAATCTTATAGGCCCTTTTTTCTGCGAAGATGCCTTAATGGACAATCTTACCTGCATTTTCTCCAAGAAGAACTACCTGTGTTGCTTGAAGATGTACCAATTGCGTTAAGGAATCAAATGTGGCACATGTATGATGGAGCTCCTGTTCGCGACCATTTATATGTGGTTTATCCTAATCGTTGGATAGGTCGAGAAGGACCTCAACAATGGCCAGCAAGATCTCCCGATCTCAAGATTGGATTTTTTTTTCTGGGGTCATCTTAAATCTGGTGTATAAAACTCCCATTTAGAAGATTTAAGAGAGCGAATAGTTGCCTCGTGTGAAACGATGCGGAATACGCCGGGAATATTTGAACGAGTACGCAATTCGATGCGAAGACGGACAGAAGCATGTCTATTAAGTGAGGTGACCATTTCCAACAATGTTTATAACACAAAATTTATCATTATCAATGTTAATAATAATAACTAGTTTAAATTTGAATTTAATTATCAAGAGTCAAGAAAAACGCAAGAGATCGTTTTCATGTAGAATTGACCAGGCTAATCAGAGAAAATATCCACATGGAAAAATGTCAGTGGCGTACCATTTTTTTGGTAAAAAAGATCAGAGACATGTTTACAGGGACGCCACTGGTGGAGCGATAAAATAACTTTTCTAACTAAGACATGTGGTTTTATATCCTATTAGTTCATCCCGAAATTGAAAATAATGTCTAAAGTACTTTCTGAGTTATTAAAAAATAACGATTAAAAAAAAATCAACACCCTGAAATATTAGCACGTCATTAAGGAACACCCTGTATAGAATGCTTTTAAAATAAAGGAAATTTTTTCCAAAATATTTCAAACCGACGCACAGTGGGAAAATATGCCCTTTTTGGACAAAAATCTGCCGACAGTAGAGATTTCAATCAAATTAAATTAAAAAAATGGCAAATACCATTAAGACATTGTACTTTAGAGTAATGCTGCGGCAAAGTAGCTTTGGGTTAACCTAACCCAAAAATCGCAGATTTTGTAGTTTCTATACTTCCACATCCAGTGGAAGTATAGAAACTACAAAAAATTTAAAAAAAAAACGTTATTATTCAAATAGGCTTAGAATATCATGAAATGTCGAGATTTTAAGTTTGAGCAGAAAAAAATGTCTGTCTGTCTATCGGTCTGTCTGTAACTTTTTTTGTGCGCACGATTACTCTGGAACCGTTTAAAATATCGACTTGAAAACACATATGTATTTTAACGAGATCTGAAACTAGATTATATTTTCATCTTATTCCGTTGAAGGGTTGGGAGGTAAATTGGGGTAAATGAGGCAAATAGGCAAATCAAGCAGGTAAGAGTCCATGAAATTACCCACCCCCATTACTAACCCCACCCCATTATAAAAGAGGGTGAAGGAAAATTGTGATTTAGTATGTGTACAAGAAACAAAGGCCTCAATTTTTTTTTACTTCATCCACCCCCACTACCGATGTGGCATATCGTTTTATTAGTCGAGGAAATATAACACAAAAATAGCCCCAACCTTCAATTTTTTTTGCAGTAAGTCGGATTGAGATGTGGTTTTTTGCATTTGCTTCGTTAACTCGTCTAGAAACTTTGTGGCATATTTTGATCTTGTACTTTTTTGAAATTGCATTGCTGCATCGAAAAGTGCATTCTTATAAGTGCATCTTTTCAAGTGATGAAGAAAACATTCATATCATCCAGAAAAAACTCCCGAATCATACGAATTTCAGTACCCGGGGGTTTTTTGAGTCGCTGGACCTGAATGTGATGTCCAAGTGAGCTCCCTGTGAACCTGGAGGTCAGGACCTGGTGCGCGCGACCTGGCTAATAACGTCATCTCCTGGAGTTTTACTGAAATTACTTATCAAATCGATCGAAACTCGTTATTCGGGGGGGTTTTTCGGGTTGCTCGTCCCGAATCTGACATCGGCAACCTCCTCCGGAGGACCTGGTGCGCGCGACCTGGCTAATAATGTCATCTCCTGGAGTTTTACTGAAATTCTGTCGTCAAACTTTCTAACATTAATGAATGCTAGTTAATATATTATTATGGTAGAACAAGTTTTCCACTGCAACCTTCTTCATTATTTCGACGTAAATATCTATGACGCAACAAATTATTCTCTTTATTCTACGTTTATCTCCTTGGTCGAGAGTCACAAACAAATGAAGTAGTGTTCATGTAAATTGGACACCAATTTCATTTTTATGGGATCATAAGTTAATTGCTTAAGTTTCCTGAATCGTTTTTACCATAACCCGCTTCAGGGGTTAAAATAGGAGTTGAAGGTTTAAGGTGGTGAAAATTCGAGATTCAAGCGAAATAACGTTTAAGTAATCAAAAGTTGTTCTTCAGGAATTTTTTATGCTGATCTCATCTTTAATCTTCGTTACAGAATGGATTCTTCAAAGGAATTATCTAAAAATTACGATATTCCAAATACTCTTCACTAGTTGGGTTTAGACTTGTAAATATTATTTTAATGACAGGTAAAAATAAGGAATAAGGATAGTTTTTTATCCACATGATTTTATTCCTATGCGTTCATATTAATCTAATTAACAGCTTTAAACCTAATATAACCTATCAGTGAAAAATTGTATGTATTAAATAAGTAATAAACCTAAAACATTATCCAATTTCCGAAGTTTTTCGCGCTGAATCCGAATCTGGCCCTAGAATTGGACCATCATGTCAGAATTTTGAAACATTTTAGGTTAAGTATTTAAAAAATGACTTTTTTCGCAACTTTTGAGGTTATGTATAGGATTCAAAAAATTTTTCAACTATTTCTACTAAATACATCATTTAATCTTCCACTTTAAAATAAGCTTTCGAATGGTCATCTATGATGAAATAATTTTTTTTCACCCCCTTTTATAATGTGGTGGGGGTAATGCCACATTTTTTTTGAGATATTAACTTCTCTTGTATATACTAAATACCAATTTTATGGAGCCTTACCTGATTGATTTACCTATTTACCCCCATTTACCTCAATTTACCCCCTAAACCTTCAACGGAATAAGATGAAAATATAATATGGTACCAGATTTCGTTAAAATACATATGTGTACCAAATTTCAAGTCGATATCTTAAACGGTTCCAGAGTAATCGTGCGCATAAAAAAGTTACAGACAGACATGCTTTTTTTTGTCAAACTTAAAATCTCGACGTTTTATGACATTCTAAGCCTATTTGAACAATAAATTTTTTTTTTAATTTTTTTGTCGTTTCTATACTTCCACTGGATTGGAAATAATATCTGCGATTTTTAGGTTCGGTTAACCCAAAGCCAGTTTGCCGCAGCACTAATCTAAGTTACAATGCCTTAAGGGTATTTGAAATTTTTTTTTATTTAATTTGATTGAAATCTCTACTGTTGGCAGATTTTTGTCCAAAAAAGGGAATATTTTTCCCACTGTGCGACGGGTGAGATATGAATTAAAAAATGCTTCTTTCACAAGCAAAGCCAAATTCATAGACCATAGACAAGATTTAAAAAAATAAAGGAAGAAATCGCTCCTTTTTAATGTGAAAGAAGTTCATTTGATATACCCATACCCATTATAATATACATATCATCAGTAGAAAGTAAATACATTAAAGACACAAGCAATGATATCAGGAAACACGGTAAGACTCAGATTTTAACGGAAATTATAAATTTAAGAGCGCAGTGATAGAAAAACGAATGTATAAAACATTTTATTCACGATCATACAGAAATAATCAAATTGTCTTACATGTCAAAAGTCGGAAAGTATGACATTTCTACTTCATTAGACAACTGAACTGAAATGTGACATTTCAGGTTGGAAAGTAGTAGAGATGCTGCAAGATCGAGACTGGTCTCGGTCTTGTCTTGGTCTTGTCTTGAATTTCAAGACAAGATCATCTCTGAATTTTCGAGACCAAGACAAGACCTGACCTTTCAAGACCAAGACTCTTGTCGAGAATCTTGTCAAGAGTCTTGGTTTTGTCTTCCTATAATAATTTTTAAAATTTTTATTTTTAAACAATGACCTTGTCTCTGAATTAAGGTTAAATGTCAAAGACTCAAGACAAGACCAAGACAAGACGAGACTCACTAGTTCAAGACCAAGACAAGACTAGTTAAGCCAAGACTATCTCGAGACCAAGACAAGACTTGCTTAGTCTTGTCTTGTCTTGGTCTTGCGGCATCTCTAGAAAGTAGCCACTTTCTTACCAGTTTTCAGGTTGGAAAGTGAGCATTTGTCAAGCTGTGTTTTTTTGCCTATTTTTACTTTTTTCTAGCAATAAATTTTCTGTTGCTCGCTCGGTAACTTCCCTGAGTTTAGGCGGAGTACATCCCATTTCACTATCGGTATTATTATTCTGCATTTTCTATAAATAGAGGCAAGGGATAAACACAAAGGAAGCGATGGTACTTTGACATTTGTCGTCTGACAAGAATTTTTTGTTCATTGCCTGCTTAATAAAAACACAAAATGTTATTTAAAAATTTAGAAAGCGAATTTTTTGTTTTTTTGTTCTTTAAGGGAGGTGATTGTGAATAAAATAGTATACAAATCTTGGTGGAAAGTTTCATTGCTGTCTCGAGAATTAGTTGACCTCGCCGCTTCGCGCCTCGTTCAACTATCTCATCTCTCGACAACAATGAAACACTTTCCACCTCGGTATGTAATATACTATTATTATGTCAGTTTGTCGGTCGGATTGCAGACAATATAACTTGAAAATAAATAAATGCGTTCTTCTTTGAAATTAGTTAAATCATATCTATTTGACCAAGTGTTTAGCAGTCATCAGACACAGAAAACCATTCCTAAATTAAAAAAATCATACTTTATCCAGAGACTAAACAATATAAATAATATTCCAAAATTCCATACATTTTAAGAATCTTATAAAGTGGAGAAAACGTCTTATAAGCGAAAATATACAAATCAATAAGAGCGCACCAAGATGAAACGTATATGAGGAAATGGGCATTGTTGGCTGGAGATGGAATTTTCTATTTCATAAAATATTAATGGATTTTTCTCCTAATATTATGAACAATTCACGCCCGCTGGAATGAATCAATGCTGGCTGGATAGCAGCCAGAATGTCTAAAATGCGGAGAGCTAGGTATAAAATAATTCTATTAAAATTTTAATTGCTTTTAATAATTTTCAGCAAACTTGTAATAAAATTGCAGGAAAATTAAAAAATTAATCCAATGACGCTACAACATATATAACATTTAATAACTATTAAATTTCGCCTTTCCTTAATTTTTTATGTAATAAACAAGGCAAAAACTACGTGATTAAGGCAGGGTGGAGCAACAAAAGACGAAACAAAGATTTCTAACTTGAGGTCTGCAGATAACACCACTTTAGTTGCAGCAAGCGAGGATGAGCTCATTCACCTGCTGGACAGCCTTCAAATAGTGAGCTCAGATTACGGTTTATGTTTAAACCACAACAAAAAACGAAAATTATGATCGTAGATAACCACCCAGACACGTCGTAATTGTGAGTATAGTAGTTCCCATATATAATCCAGAGACACAAAAAGGCGTAAAGGATACCGACCGCTTTTGATTAGTATACCGCTGGTGTTAAGTCGTGCAGTACACAGGACCGGACTTAAAAGGTATTTTAAGTTTCAAACAACGAATTAAAGGATTTGAGTACTCGTTCAATTGTACTAATAACAAATAGAGAATAATTACATAAAATACAATTAAATCCACGTTTTCATGCTTATCTCAGCTAAAGACAAAAACTGGTGTTCTTTTAAGAATGAATTTTAAGAATGACATATTTTTTTTAACAGTGAATAATACGAAGTTTGACATCAGAACTATAAAATAAATATGTTTACCTCCTTTTCTTTTTCTCATACCTTGCCTCACAAGCTGGCTCATTGTCGAATATGGAATTTTCGTTAATGATGCTGCCTTCTTTTCTATACTTCCTTTACCATTATTTTCGGAGTTCCCCATGAGACTTGTATACATTCAAACAAATACGTTTTTCGCTTGTATGACCAGAAAAATTTGTTTTCTTTTAGAATTAGAATGAGGTTTGTTGTCAATTCTTATCATATTTTTCGAAATATCGGTATCACTGTCTTCGTCACTAGACAGATTACCTGAATTAAATTCCAAATTGCCTGAACGAAGTAGGATAGTTGAGAAAACATCTTTTCTCTAGTTGATCTTTTGTTTGGTTGAAAGAATTCCAGGGGGGCATCGCACCTACAACACGCAGGGTTGAAGAACCGTTCGATCTACCACGTAGGCTAAGAAAATCAAGAAACAAGATTTTTCATTTCAACAGAAGAAATTTCAATTCAATTTAACATTTTTCTCTTTTAGATTTAAGCTGACATCAAGAACAATCTGCATACCTTACCCACCTTTCCTTTTTCTTCCTAAAAACATCCTTCTAAACTCCTGAAATATAAAACTGATACATCTCGATCTAAGTCATCCAACTCAGTGCGTGTGAACCCGAACACCAGATTCTCAGTAACTTATCATCGGAAGCACCGTGAGGCTTACACCTTACTTTTGAGTAGTCGAAAAGACTCATTAGTTTAGAAGCCCTTCAAAAACTAAGTGCAGCCCTGAGTCGCTCACAGAGAGTGTTGACTCAAGTAAGAAAACATCTTAAAAAGAAAACATCGAGAACCTTAAAATTTCATAAACTTTTATAAAAACGTATGTTTTACCTTATATATCTTATGTACCATATATATTTGATAATTAATATATAACTGTAAATATTTATAACATTACGACAAACTCACAGACGTACAGACAAATTTTCAATTTAAAATTTTCCAACTTAGTAATTTCAGACTATTAAGACAGCGTTACTTATTCCATAAATTCACGATAATCGTGAGATGGTAGCAAAATTATTCATTTATTTTATTTAAGTAAAATCTAATGAACGAAAATCGATTTGACAGTATTCTTTCAGATTTACTTAATAATTCACCTTCACTTTCTGAGAATCCAATTCTTGAACCTAACCCAGCACCTACTAATAAAAATTTATATAACATGGCTGCACCACAAAGTGTTAGAGATTATTTAGAATTGATACCTACCACGTTACGATGGGATACATCAAAATTATCAAACTATTTAAACGCTTGCGAAAATGTCCTACAACTTATGGCACCGAATAATGATATTGCTAGAATATCATTTACTTTATTACACATAAGAACAAGAGTCGTAGAAAAAGCTGCAATAATTATTAACTTCATGAACTTACAGAACTTTTTCGGAATTAAAACAAATCCTGTTAAGTATTTTTGGAAATCAAAGATACGGAGAATCTCTATTATCAGATTTAACTATGTAGTGATAAAAATCAAATGAATCGTGCATACAATTTTCAGAAAGATGTATTAATTTGAGAAGTTTGCTTTTAGGCACTATCGCGTGTTCAGAATTACTAATCGACATAAAGAATGCAAAAATAGAAATGTATAACGCTATAACATTACGTGCATTTTTAACCGGACTTAACAGCAACATGAGTCATTTACTACTTTGTAAATCACCGGTCTCGATAGAAGAAGTCATACAGATTGTAATAGAAGAAGGAAATATTAGTTATCATAGACAACAAATAAGCGGATCTAATAACTGAAATCCTCCACCAATAACGGATAAATAAAAATTGCCAACACACCCATTAGACCAAATTTCCAATTTAATCAAACACCTCAAGTACGCTCAAGAATGTTACACCTTGTACAAAAAAACCAATTTCAATTTCCCACACAACAAAAACAAATTTCAGTACGACGATTACTCAACCAAGATTTTTACAACCTATTAATATTCAACCGACACCCATGCAATATAACTTTCTCACAAACAGATAAAATTTCGGTACTCCACAAAATGTATTCAAACCTACAAATAAACCACTAATAAGAAATTATGAACCGATGGATACGTCATCAAGTTTAACGCAATTACAATCAACACAACATAGGCAGGTACAACAAAATCAAACAAGAACATATTTTTCTCAACAATTAAATGCACATGAAGTTTTACAAGAAGATCAAATTCCTGAAGAAGCTTGTTACAGTCCTTATGACGAAGATACTGTTTCATACGAAGAACATTTCCAATATCAAAATCAAATGTATCAAGAAGAAAATTATGTCGATGAGCAGAGCGACGGACAGGAAAATTTTCAGAAACCAGCCTCGAAAACGATAAATTTAAATAACCAAAACTCAAGCGTACATAATAATACCAGCATTTTATGTTAAGGTTTTAATTGACACGGGATCCTCGAAATCGTTAATAAAAATACGTAAATGCGGTATTTTTATGATTTTATAAAAGACGAACCTTTTGCAGTAAAAACATCACATAATGAATCCATTCATAGCCACATAGTGGACATTCCTATCTCTGAAATATTGAATCAACCTTACATGATTCATAAACCTCTAACGCTAAGTAAAATATAGAAAAATCTCATTTTTAGTGGAGACAGTATGTTGGTGTGACAATTGAAAATAAACTGAAAATCATGAAAAGATGCGCCTTGAAGAGTTTAATAGCTGAGAAAATTTTGAAATCGATCGGTCGAATAATAACTAAAATATCAAGGTGTGTCTTCTTGAGACGTGACACACTGTATGCTAAATAAAGAGATTATTATTATTTTCACTTCACCCTAATCTTCATCTTCATATCAATTTCACACCTATCATGTAATTTTTCTTTAAAGTTGAATATACACAAAACCAAAGTTAATGAACCGAGTGACTGGAGCTAATAAATTCAAACTCTTTGGATATAACTGTCATACGTAGGTAGTTTGCATTAACTATTGAGAATAAATCAATTTAAAGGGCATCACATCACGAGTTTATTACGACAGTAAAGGGTTAAAAAAAAGTTCTCGGGCTGTAAGCTCTATTATACTACTACCCACGACCTTAAGCCTATACTGTGCACAACGTAAGGAGTACGAATGCCGTCTTGTGAACGTACGATATCTGTTGGGAGCGTTCAATATCCCCAATTCTCATAAGCAATCGCCAGAAATGCCTGGAAATTTTTAAAATCCTTTTGGCGTTTCTTTTTAACGTCGACGACAGACATGTTATCTAAATTCGAGAGTTGATATCAATGCCGTTTGGAACTGTTAATAAAACGACATCTATCATTCTCAGTTTCACTGTGATTTATTTATATTTCTATTATATAACTGCATAATGGCGTAAACAAACGTATAATGATAGATGAACCGTTGCCTTGCTATGAAAAACCATGATAGCATTATCCATATATATTTTATATATATCTGCGGTTATAAAATTACTGTATTTACGCTATGAAACGTTTTTCTATTTTATTTTATATTTAGTTTTATTTGGGGTCAAAGATAAATATTATAGAATATATAATGTTACACAAAAAATACACATTTTGCAACTTTATGCTTTTACAATAAATTTCATTGTTCACCAAATGTTTGTCATGAACTTATGAATATGGGGGTTTGCTTTGAGACTAATATAAATCGGAACTTTTATAAAACTTAAACTTATCAAGATTTCAATTTTCACTGTTTTCCCCGCGGTGTTCATTGATTAATCTTTTCTTGTATTTGTAACAGTTTATTTATAAATTAAAAAAATCGGGATCTAATAGATAAATTAAATTAAAGCAAATATATAAGTAGTTTCTTTTAGCTGTATTGACAACACCAGCGGTAAAAACTGTAAAAATATTTCAAATAGGCTTAGAATTACATGAAACGTCGAGATTTAAATGGGCGGAAATAGATAAAGCAAGTATGTCAATAAAATTGGGATTTATTGTATACAATTTTATTTTTCAGCTACCCCCAGTTCATTACTGAAGGGGGTAAAAAAAATTAAATTGTGATTTAGTGTGTGCACAAGAACGAAAGGCCTCAAAAGAAAGTACTGATCCCTTAGGCGACTTTTTTTTTAGGTTATGGAGCGGAAAATATTCTTTATTAGCATAAAATATATCAATTGCATCTAAGGTACCGGGTGTCAATGGAATCATTAGACAAGCCATAGTTTTCAAGATATAATTCTAAAATTTGGCAGAGGTAATATATACCAAAGACGGCAATTTTTTTATAATTTAACACTTTTCCATCACTTCCGGTTTCCCCGGAAATGATCCCAAATTTGAGATATTAAATGGAACACTCTGTATATTTTTACATTTTTGGATTCTGGAGACGATTTTAAGTACGACTGCGTAGTTTAAAAATTTTTTGAGATTACTTGATTTCTTTAAGGCTATTTTATTTTTGCAACTAGAGTACAGTGAATGCACTCAAATCAATCAAATGGATCAAAACAATAAGAGAAAAATGTAAACGTGACATTTTTCGAATTGGTTTAGTTGCTACGACAAACCAAAATCTCCGAAATCACTAATTTGTAATTATGTAATTATGTCAACTTTTTCTTTTAGACACCCAGTAGTTAAACACTTATTTTCACCACAAATCCATTCATCCCCTCAAATCGAAAATCGGTTTGATATTAACCCAACTACACAAGTTCTTTAGTGGATAAGAATTAAAATATTGAGAAAATACGCTTATCAAGTAAGAATGCCGTGGAAATTGAATAAAACTAAAACAACGCTGCTGTGCTGTCCGAAATTATTTATTTTAACAATAAAAAACATCAATTAATAGCAGGAGTTATACTTGCGAAAACTTCGCGGATACGATTTTGTAAAACTTGAAGTGTTTGAGGGGGTGTATAAAAAACTCGTTCTTTCACATAACCACACACAAAAAAATCTGAAATTATTAGATCTAGTGAGCGGGCAGGCCAACGTACAAAATTGTTGCATATGTTGCAATTACTTGCCCATTATACCGGTTTACTAAATTGGCCATAACCCGAGCAATGCCGGAAAATTCTCGAATAGTATATAAGAACAAATTGTTAATGCTGGATATCTGTCGTATTTAAAAAATATTGTTTAAGTGTTCTCAGTCACAAATCACGATACAAGACTATCACGATACTGCATTTAATATTTGACAAAGAATTTAAAAAATTACTGTTTAATTTTTTTTTAATAATTGTTCATTTAAAAACCGCTGCCCAAGGTATCACTACTTCCACATCCAGATTTTCTATCCAAGTCACTCACAACGAAAAAATTTTGTATGTGGAAATAATTGTTTATGGAACTTTAATAATACAATATTTGAAATTCTCTACCCCAAAAACCCATAAAACGATACCCCACATCGGTAGTGGGGTGGGGGTGGTGATAGGGGGGGTGGTAGTGGGGGTGGATGAAGTAAAAAAATATTTTGAGGTTTCTGGTTCTTGTACAGACACTAAATCACAATTTTTTTTCATCCCCTTTGGTAATAGGGTGGGGTGGTAATGGTGGCTAATGCCAAAATTTTTTTTTGAGACCTTAGCTTCCTTTGTATATACTAAATAGCAATTTTGTGGACCCTTACCTGCTTGATTTACGTATTTACCTCAAATTTACCCCAATTTACCCCCAACCCTTCGGCGGAACAAGATAAAAATATAATCTAGTTCCAGATCTCGTTAAATTACATATGTGTATCAAATTTCAAGTCAATATCTCAAACGGTTCCAGAGTAAATGTGCGCACAAAAAAAGTTAGACAGAGCGACAGACAGAAAAATTTTTTTTCGCTCAAACTTAAAATCTCGACGTTTCATGATATTCTAGGCCTATTTGAACAATAAAAATTTTTAAAAATTTTCTTGTCGTTACTATACTTCCACTAGATGTGGAAGTAAAATTGTTATAAACAACTAATAATAAATGTATTTTTCAAAAACGTTTTTTTCAGTATTTGATGGAACTTAATAATACAAAACAAGGCCGTCAAGTTTTTGTCATGAAAAATTTACTTATTGTTGAAATTAATTTTTTTTATTTATAAAAGAGAAACAAATAATATTAAGAAGCGAAGACTTGCTGGTTTTTTATAAAGAGATGGTGCTATAAAAAATGTAATTTTTTGTATTCATCATGAATTTTTTAAATAAACAAAATGGTTTTTTCTTAAAAAAAAAATCTATTCTTAAAGTTATTTAAACTTTTTTTAATGCTTGTAACTCCATTATTATGATTATACAACAAAAATGTTATTTTTTTTGTTTTACAAAAAGTAAGTCTATTATTTTTTGTATCTTGCACAGTTACGACGGTCACAAACATTTTTACATTAATTATGAGCGTTATTAATGTCGGTTCCACTGAATTGGAAAAACTGCAGATGAATTATTTGTCATCTTTCGTAGTCTTCAGGTTGTAACCATAACAAGAGCATGCGAAATTATTTTTACCCACAACTTTATTTCATTTTTGGTTACAATGGATACTTTCGGCACCCACTTATTTTTGCCTCGCAGTTATCAGAAAAATTGTCATGGATGTGAAATATTCATTACACTGTACGGCCGTTTTCAAAAATCATAAAAAACCGCATACTAATTCTTTTCTTTGACCTGTCCAAGGCTTTTGATTCTATAGATCCGACATTCATGGCAGAGAAACTTTTTGCAATGGAATTTAGAGCTAACTTTCTTTCATGGATAATTTCGTACATCAGCTTTAGAAAAATGTTTGTAAAACTAGAAGAAGCCAGTTCAGAGAAGTATTGTATTAATTTTGGAGTTCCTCAAGTTTCTGTATTGGGGCCGCTTATTTTTCTTTTATTTATAAATTATTTACCACTTCATATTGGTACTGAATGGGTTGTGCTGTTAGCAGACGTCGTCTTCATAGCAGAGGAGGCAGACACTCCTCAGGAGCTGCAAGACAAGCTCAATACTCTCTATGAACAATTTATCAACTGGTGTGGTATTAATAAATTGATTGTTAACACCAAAAAAACTATTTTGCTGCAGTTTTTTGGTAGGAAAAAAATTCAAGCGCCCATAAATATTACATATAATCAATTAACAGTTGCTCCAAGTGAAACGACAAAATTTCTTGGCACTCATATTGACAGTGATACTAGTCGGAGGTATCACAGAAAATAAGTAGTGGCTATTATGCAATTTTGCAACTGAAAAGTGTATTAGACCAAAAGACACTAATAAATGTTTATTATGCATTCATAAATTCAATGCTGTCGTATGTCATTTTGTGGGGTGGCGCTTCTGATAGCGAGAAAGTTCTGATTGCGCAAAAGAGTTATGCGATTAATTTTCGACTTGCAGAAAACTCAATCATGCAGAGTTTTCTTTAAGCAACACGCTATATTGACGTTTCCTTGCGTGTATATGTATATAATTGTCTCATATATATAAAAAATAATATTAGCAAGTACGAGACAAATTCCCAACGGCATAATTACCCTACCAGACATGGTAATTTACTAAAAATTCCAAAACATATGACTGCGCTCTATGAAAAGTCTCCACTACTGGCTGGAATAAAATTCTTTAATTGTCTACCTACCGAAATTAGAGAAAAAGCTTCCTTATATTCCTTTAAGAAGGAATTATGGAAGTATCTAATAACTGGCGTTATTATTCAGTCGATAAATTTTTAAATCATACATTTCATGTTATTTAAACAAAAAACAGGTTACCTGCATTACTGTATATTTTTGTGTATATGTGCGTATAGTGTAACTAGCCATATTTTATGTTTTATCCTATTTATTGACATATCTTATTTCATTGTATTGTGATCGAAAGGATGAATAAAATTATTATTATTATAAAATAAAATTACTAGGTGTAAAAAGCTCAAATATTCTATCGTTACCATCCTTGCTTACATAAAATAATAAATTCTTACAACAGCTATAAAACTTTGATGTTTTCCAAGTAAACAACGTTTTAGTGTCTAATATAAGTAATACCTGGTAGAATAATGACCAATATGAATACTTTTCATATAATATGTAAGCACAAATGCTAGACAAAATAATTATATTAACTACATAATAAAAGTTTTACCATTAAATAAAAACATCCCTTATTTGGATATGTGTCCATCTAAAAACGTCGTTACTGGACTTTCAACGAGTTAATGGTATAAGTTTATGAAACATTAAAATAATTCTGTTTGAGTAATAGGTTAAGATTATAGTTTATTTAATAATAATAACGAAAAGGAATTAACTAATATCAGTAATCAATCAATAACCAACTACTGTTAGGTTTTCAGATGCCATTTTTAAGTGTCCGCAGAAAAACTTTTTTTACATATAACTTAACTATAACAAAACCATCAAAAATGATAATCTGAAAGGAGGAGGGCTTATAAGGCCGGTTTTCGGCCCTTTTAATTTTTGGTCGAAAAATTTTGAAAATTTTTTTATTATCACATATATTCAATATCTAATCTATTCCACCCCAAACAGAACTTCCCCCAACCCTCCATCCTCCATGTATCCCCCTTAAATTATTAAAGAACCAGTTTACAGTAGCACACATGCTCAGATGTTTTTGAACTTGAAAATCGTATTTCCTTTGAAAAAACTGCACTCTAAGCTCCCCCATTTTATTAATGATGTAAATAAAAAGTCCTTTTAAAACTATTTTATGTCTGGTAGCAGCATAAAGATTTATGTTGTGGGAGGAGAGCGTGCTTGTCATTGGGGGTTGGGGGTGTATAATAGTAGGGGGAGCTTAGGGTGCAGTTTATTCAAAGGAAATATGATTTTCAAGTTCAGAAACATCTAACATGTGTGCTAATGTCAACTGGTTCTATAATAATTTAATGGGGTTACATGGAGGGCGATGGGTTGGGGGAAGTTCTGTTTGGGGTGGAATAGATTAGATATTTAAATATATGATAAAAAAAAATTTCGAAATTTTTTGACCAAAAATAAAAAGGGCCGAAAACCGGCCTTATAGGCCCTCCTCCTTTGACAGACACAGTTCAAAGGTAATTTTCGAGATTTTTTTTCGTGGCAAATATTCGTGCCACATTTTCGTTTATAACTAATTTACCGAAAAAAACAAATAAGTTGTCTAAAAGTTTTCTATTTGCACTTGCTCGCTTCTAATTATTAAATCGCGGAGAATGAGAGCCAAAAATATTATTCAATTTTTGGATTTGTTGAATTTTTGTAAAAAAGTAACAAATGCAATACGTCCTCTAAAACGACTCTCCAGCATCGTATTCTCAGAATTTCTTGCATTTTTTAACCATAGCTATATAGCACATAGTAACATAGCAATGCATTTATGCCAGATAATATTCATTTTGATTCACTTTGACATCAAGTGAAAAATTCATCATTTTCTTTTACCTTTTTAACATCAATGTCACATTATTAGTCGAGTCAACAAATGAGTTGTAAAGGACATTGAGGAGGGGAGAATTTTTCTCTTCAGGAATGTGTTGGAGGTAGTTAGGAGGTGAACATACTAAAAGTAACCGCCACTAGCCCCGCCGCTTCTGGGGGTGAGGGTGGAAAGGTTCCTTTTTTAGATTCTTCGCTTATAACTCAGAAACGATGCGTCGTACGGAAAAAGTAATCTATGCAAAATTAAACATAATTAAATTTCCTACAAGAACGTTTATATTAATTTTCTTCCTAGGTATATGTTATAGTTTCCGAGATATTTGTCAGCCAAAATCGATAATTAATAAATTAATTAATTAAGTATCTGACATGTTTCTATCAAAACGTTTTACTGCGGTCTGCTAATAAATCACAGTCACAAAACAATCTTTATTTTACAACACTCGACGTATTTACTAACGTAATATTTTCTCAAAATCTATACATTTCCTTAAATATACAGTGTGACTCACTTAAAATGAAGACACCCTTATAACTTTTTTATTTTGTCTCCGATTTGAATAAAATTTTGCTAAAGTATAGAACAAATTAGGATCTACTTATAACCAGAAAAACATTCGCCTGCTACAAATGCAAAGTCACCTACGGTACCAATATATCCGGAAAAAAATAAAAAATCATATTAGGCATTTTTTTATCGGAAAATTCTGTTAATGAAACTTGTTCAGAAATGTCCAAAAACCAAGTCCAAAATTTAATCAAAACAAAAAAAAAATGGAAATTTTGATTAAATTACCATTTATTTAGTAAGCTCCATACTATTTTAAAAATTCTAAAAAAATGCTTCGGATCGGCGCAAAAAACTGTACAGAAAATTCACACTGTAGAGAAGGATACCCATTGACGTTCGTCAGTACAAAAGAAAAAGAACACCAATTTTTTTTTAATCTGATCTCAGGAAAATGAAAATATCTCACAGAGCGCATAGTGCTCTTTGTAGTAACAATTCAAATGAATAATATGACAGGAAGTATTTTTTTTTTTTTTTGTAAAGTTATACAAATTTGTTTGAACGTTTAAGTTGGTATTTTGCGAGTGTGATCATCGTTTGCAATCAGGGGCGGCTTAAGGGCCGGGGCGCCGGCTCAGAGGGGCGCCAAACTGAGGGAAACAATTGTTTAATTTTTGTTTGTACCCTTTTTATTAGTTTTCTTTGGAAGAAAATATCAAATTATATCAGTATCTATGTCAGTTAAAATGGTAATAATGCAGAACAGTCGAATAACATTAAAACCGCCTAAGTAATTAAAAAATGCAACACACACATTCTTGTTTAGCTATGAGATAACTCACTACTCACCTCAAGCTTCCCGCCCTATTATTGACTGAGACGGAGTCGATCATTAAAGATATTGCATAAACAAAGGCCGGCAACATGTACTTTCATTCAGAAAAAAATCGGAATATTCAGAAAATTGTTATACCGACATCAGCTGTTTGTATTTCATATCTTACCTAATTTACTGTTTATAAATAAATAGAATAAATAAATGGCAATTTATTTTGTATAAAATATTAAAACAATAAAGAGGAACCTTTCTCTAAGTAAACTTATATCGGTGAACCTCTTATTATGCCCTAAAAGGTTCTCATCTAACTTTTCTGTAATATTTTGAGGCACTGATTTTGAACAAAAAAATTTCTTTCTGTCCCCTACAAACACTAAAGGTCGGCCTTCCAGCGGGCCATCGCAGGGCCAGAAGTTTGATTTCCGGCCTAATGGTGGCCCGCTGATGGGCCGGCATTTAGTGTTTGTTGGGTCGGGACAGTTTCCTTATACCACCCAATTTGTTTTTGTGCAAAACTGGTTTCAGCATGTCAAAATACTTCAGAAAAGTTAGGTCAGAACCTTTGGGACAAAGCCTTTTTTTTGCTATTTTTTTTAGGAGATAAAATGGGTGTCATAGAGGGAACTGACATGATAGAAAAAAATGTTGTGTCCAAAATTGCCTTCAGCGTCTCAAAACACGTCTCTCAGGGAGAGGCGCCAAAAAGTGCTCCCGCCCGGGTGGAAAATTTACCTTAAGCCGCCCCTGTTCGCAATGACTAACAAGCGCTTTAAGTGTAATGAAGATATTGACAAATCAAGTGATGAGGTGTCAACAGTTACAGAGAAAGGGATAGCATCTCTTGTAAGAGCGAGTAGAGCAAGGGGGGGGGAGCAAAAGAACTCCCAGGTAAGATGTATAAAATCACTCTTAATGCACAAGGAATGTTTCATAATATACACCAGTTCCCAAAGCATTGTTGCTGATGCAAAGATGCAGGCTGTATCAACATTTCTGCGAATTTGAGGTCTTCAGTGCCACCTTTCGATTTCAAAACTAACTGCTTTCTTTGTGCGAAACCTGCTGACCCTGAAAAATGGAAGAAGGTAAAACTAAATCAAAGGAGAATGGTCTACAGTGTCCGAAATATAGAAAGCAGAACAGTCTGTGTACAAAAACAGTGTATAAATGCTGGTCGTGCGAGGAATTATGAGTGGGGTGAAGAAGTAGTGCATCGCCAGTCCTCCATTATTGATGTAATAGTAGCTGCTATAAGAATTTTACGAGAACTTTGAGAAGAAACCATCAGAAATGAAAGACCACGTTTCTAAAGAAGTGGAGGAAATATATTTGTAGATAGAAGGGAACAATGACTGTCAGTTTTCCATGGACGAATTGATGGCCGCAGTGACAGGGAAGAAACTGGACTGGAGAACTGTAAAAGCAAAACTAATTGGAAAATATGAAGATCGAATATTAGTGAAACCAGGTCGCAACCGGTTCGATGTTCCAGTCATATGTTTTAAAGATGCAGGGTACAGAGTGTTGAATGATGCTTGGTACGAGCAAGAAATGGAAAAAATGACGCAGACGAGCATATGAGGATTGTGAAAAAAGCTGCAGCTATAATTCATTTGGAGTTGGAGCAAGAAACCGGGCCAACAAAATTTACAAGTTTATAAGATGTAATTTTATTTTTCATCGTTCCAAATTAAATACCCCAAACACATTCCTGAAGAGAGAAATTCTCCTCCCTTCCATGTCCTCTAAAATCTTCTTTTGGGCATTTATTGATTGGACTAAATCCCAAGCTGCCAGGTAGTTGTAAAGCAATTTGCAATTTTTTTAGAAATAGTTGTTTAAAAAATTTTTAAATTTAAATTTTTAAATTTTTTTATTTTGATTAAACTTTGGACTTAAGGTTTTTGGATAATTCTGAACAAGTTTCACTGACAAAATTTTTCGATAAAAAAATGCCTAATATGATTTTTAATTTTTTCCGCATATATTGGTACCGCATGTGGCTTTGCATTTGTAGCAGACGAATATTTTTCTGATTATAAGTAGATCCTAATTTGTTCTATACTTTAGTAAAAGGACCCCGTACACAATACATGGGTTTTGCGGCTCCGGTCAAATTTCGTGAAACTCTGGGAAACAGTAGTTCTCAGTGAGTAGAAAAAAAGTCTAAATGGGCGCGAAGCTCCAAACCCCATTGGTTCCGAGATAAGACCAGCTGAGTCTCTAGAAACCACCCCTACCAAACCACAAGCGGGCTAATCCACCTAACCCTGGGAACAGCGAGTTTAGTCGCTTATTTTTCTTGAAATTATTGCAAGCGGCATAATCCACCTAATCCCTAGAAACCACCCCTTCTAAACCACAAGAAGGCTAACCGCCTGACCCTGGGAACAGCGAGTTTCATCGCTTACTTTTCTTGAGATAATTGAATTCCACACCACTATAAGACTAAACCACCTAACCACCCACCCCCCAATCCATCTAATCCCTAGAAACCACCCCTACCAAACCACGAGTAGTCTAACCCTCCTGACCCTGGGAGCAGCGAAGTTTAATCGCCTATTTTTCTTGAAAGAATTAAATTCAACACCACAAGCGGGCTAAACTACCTAACCACCAACCCTCTAACCCACCTAGAAACCACCCCTTCCAAATCACCAGTAGGCTAATCCACATGACTCTCGGAATAGTAGTACAAAAGTCTGAATGGACGCCAAGCTCAAAAATATACTGGTTTTGAGCTAGAGCTGCTTGAACGCTGCGATCAGCAAATATTCTGTTCGCTAATAACCGCGAATATTCAAATACCATTTTCAAGGTTCAAAATCCGCCTATACTCGTACCAAGAATTTTCGAAGACGCTGATCACAAATCTGGGGTCAGATTATCCATATCGGATTAGCCTATTTGTGGTTTGGTAGGTTTCTATAGCTTCAGCTGGGCTTATCTCGGAACCAATGGGGTTTGGAGGTTCGCACCCATTTAGACGTTTTTTCTACTCACTGAGAACTACTATTTCTCAGAGTTTCATAAAATTTGACAGAAGCCGCAAAACCCATGTATTGTGTGCGGGGTCCTTTGATTCAAATCGGAAATAAAATAAAAAAGTTATAAGGGTGTCTTCATTTTAAGTGACTCAAACTGTATATTTAAGGAAATGCATAGATTTCGAGAAAAATTACGTTAGTAAATATTTCGAGTGTTGTAAAATATGGATTGTTTTGTGACTGTGATTTATTAGCAGACCACGGTAAACCATTTTGATAGATACTTAATTAATTTATTAATTATCGATTTTGGCTGGCGAATATCTCGGAAACTATAACACATAGGAAGAAAATGAATATAGACTTATATAGATAGGAAAATTATGTTTAATTTTGCATAGGTTACATTTTTCCGTACGACGCATCGTTTCCGAGTTATAAGCGAAGAATCGAAAAAAAGGATTTGAGGGGAGGGGACTTTTAGTATGTTTATCTCCTAACTATCCCCAACACATCTCTGAAGAGGAAAATTCTCCCCTCCTCGGTGTTCTCTACAATCCCCTTTTGAGTATTCATTGATTGGACTATATATTCGATGTAGTAATCACAGATCAATTATGTTTATCGATTTTAATTAGGCACACAGTAAGGCAAGAATTGGGGATTACAACCAAAAATGATTGCTTCCCTGATCTGACACAAAGCCGGAAAAGGGTAGGTAATGTGAAAACTAAGAGAACTTATCGAGGGAAAACGGGAGCATTGTCAAAAACGCCTGCCGCAGCCATGGATGCACTGATTTGCCTACTTCTACTACACTCGTCACGAATGAGGTGCTGCTAGCAGCATACAGGCTGAACACAAATGGATGCGAGGATATTCCAAGAATAGGATACTATACCTTATACCGAGATATTTCAAGAAGACAACTGCGAAGACATTCAAATAATGCCATATAGTATACTGAAGATTCAAAGACATCAAGAAGTACTGGAGTAAGAGTCACGGGGATCAACAGGGATAGACACTAACTTGAACCTGGGTAGTACCGCAACAGTGTTCCAAGCAGAAGTCACAGTTATAGAAATCTGCGCACGGAAAATGATACGGAGCTTATACAGGTATACGACACCAGGGCAATGAAGGTAATGAATAAGCAGATAAGCTGACCAGAGAAGGCGAAAAAGCTTTGATGGAACCTGAGCCAACTTGCGGAATATCATATAATACCACAAGAGAATTGGTAAAGGAACTATTAAGTCAGAAAGTCTTGGACTGGTGCGCCAGAAATGAGACAATCATGTAAGTTCATCACTGACGGATCATCCAAAACTAAGACCAACCAATTGCTAAAGCAGAAAACATCTGAGTATACGGCGAGCATCCTAACAGTATATTACACAGTAAACAAACACCTGGATGAGGGACAATAAAGAATGCAGGATGAGTGGTGAGGATGAAGAAATTCCACACCACATACTATGCAAGTCCCAAGCTTTGAAAGCAGGAAGGCTTCCTTATTTCACCAGACCATTTATGACCCTAGAAGAGATAGCCAGAGCTCCCATCTAACGTACAGTCGCTTCTTTGGGATGAACAGGACTAATGGATAACGAGAATATAGGGTATAATAAGCAAGCTTCAGTTCAGTGACGTTCTGGCTACAACCCGTATTTTATCACGAAACATTAGAATTCCGTACAAAATTTTGCAAAGAATTTTTTGTATTCCTTTATGGTAATGCTAATTGAACAAAGTATATGGATAGATAAGTATACTATATTCAGCTATCATCTCTCTGCAGTAGTTATTTTCTTCGCAGTGACAAAATTCTTAATGTACTCCTGAAAAAATAGAAAAAATTCGTAACTTTTAAACCATCCATATGTAATGGTCAATATTGTTGCTCTTGAGGACCTTGTCCATTTTGAACGTCTAAGATAGAATACCCCGTATAATTTATTTTTCTTTCTCAAATATTTTCCAGCAATGTATTTTAAATCCAACGACGCAGAATATATTATGTGTCAGCGATGTATTGCAGTTTTTTTAAAAACCATTTCTATTTTTTCATGAGCGTAAAACATCTGCCTCTAATTTCAATCTAGTAAATTCGTGTCCACTTTATGATGAATCGCTTTTGTTTTGTTAATATCTATTCTAGAATTCTGGACAGTCATCATGTAATATTGGTACGCTGCTGCGTATCTCGAGCTAATCCAAAGGAAAACACTGTGGGGGAAAACTGCTTTTAAGAACGTTTTTATTACAAGTTGGGAAGGAGATTAAATATTTATATTATACGGACTATATATTACCTGTCTGGCTTACCAGAATTAAAATTGGTATTTAAATTTTTATATTAATATGCAGGGTGTGTTTTCTGGTTTATTGCGTATTTATTGTCACGCTGAGGGGTTCTTACATTTAATAATAAATTATGAAACAACAATCAGACAGCAATTAGTTTTACCTATCAATTTAGTATATATCCAGGGGTATTTTATTTTAGACCCTAAGGAAATTTGACATGGGTTTTGGGTTGACGTGCTGCATTATATATAACCTATAACTAAAATTAGTCTCCCCCTATATTTTCTTTATTTATGAATGTATTTTCAGGAAACTGTATTTTAGGTGACATACTAGTGAAGTTAGTGCCACCAGTGGGATTTTACTCAAAGAAGTTTACAGGCCATTCCAATTATTCAGTAATTAGAATGCATATTTCTAAGAGCAAAGATATTGAAAAATAATTTTACATTTAATAAAAATTAAAATAATGATCAGATATATTTTACAAACCGCAAAGGAATATTTCGTGGCTATGTACCTCCGTAGCCTGCAGTAAGACTCTTGACAATGTAGAACTGAACAAACCGTTGACTGTACTATTGAAGATAATATCCAGACATTTGGTCCTCATTATTCATCGACAGTATGATGAACTTAGGTTCGATGAAAGTTGACATTAAGTCCAATAAATGAAAAGTTGACAAAAACGTCTGACTTCAGTCACCTAACCTCTATAACATCTATAATGAACACGCGATGTGCTGGAAGACTGCACTTTTAATAACGGTTTATCTCTAGCATTGATTTTAAAGTTTGGAAGTTATTACAAATTTTTGTTTTGAAGTATATGTAATTAGGTTTTGTGTCAGCGATAACCTTGATAATTTCTAAATTCCCTTGTTAGTTTTTTGTATGAGTCCAGCTTTTTAGAAGAAAGAGCTGGAATCCAACACACATACAAGTTTGGAGAATGAAAGGGAGATCATTATTGTAAATTAAAAACGAAATAGGCCCCAATACTGACAGCTGAGGGCTCCTTATTAAACTTGAGTCTGATTGGCATTTTAAATTTTCAGATATAATTTCTACAACTTAAGTCTTTGAGTTACGATGCAAGCCTTCCCATGCTACTGCTCTTATACCAGAAGAAGGAGTTTTGAGTATTATCACATGGTCAATAAGGTCAAATGCCTTGCTTAAATTACAGAAAATTCATATAACCTTTAACTTATTCTCGATAACAGTAGAGTAACAAGGATAGATTCCATAATGTCAAATAAATTTGGCTGACCCAGTTCAACTATATTCAAGTCAAATGTGTTAAGAAATGTTGGAGTATCATTAACAAGATGCAAGTTAGACCAGTTTCAGTTATAGCCATTGTGGAATGCATAAGTTTGGCTGTAGAATTATGGGATACAAATTTTGGTCCCAAGAAGCAAATAAGGCAAGCAATTGAAGGTAAACTAAACTATTTATTATACTCGAAACCCCCTGCAGTAAATCTGGAGATTGCAGCTGAAGCGGTGGTCAATACAGGCAACGAATTAAGAAAAAATGAGGCTGTTAGTTTAGATGAAATTAAGGTAATGTTGCTACAAATTATAGAAAACATGTTAGCTAGAAACATAGCTTATAACAAGGTAATTGGCGATTACGGTGGTAAAGAAATTTTCTCACATATTTCTGGGGACAGTCTGGTTAGTATTTTAACTCATTACAATACTAGTTCTTTTACCACATCAAATTGTGCAATTGTTCATAATATGCTGGCAGCAGTTATGAAGCATAGGAATATAGCGACCGGTAGGGCACCTACGAATGGAGATACAGCAAATAAAATTAGAACATATTGTATTGCTGTCCTAACAAAGCATCACAGAATACCATTTTATAAACAACTTCCTTCACATCTATATCATAGACATGACTATAAGTAGTTGTGATCATATTGTAATTGAAAAACGAACCAAAGACGAATTGACTCATGTTGGGAAAAACAGAATTGCCGTCAAAGGTAGCTCGTTGGAATCCTGCCCATGACGTAAGCTCTGCCTCACTGAGTGCAAGATTTACCACGGAAAAGGGATTTTTCCGATCTGATGTATTCAAACAAGGAAATATCGAATGAGGACACCAAACTATTTTTGGATGATTTCATATAACAATGTTTAATTGTGAAACATCACATGTTCACTATGGATATTAGGGAGGATTGGTGATAGAGGAGAGTACTGTCTAACGCCTTTTCTAACTTCATATTTATCAGAAATAGCATTGTTGCAGAGTATTCTTCATAAAGTCGACGAATAGTGTAATTGATATGATCACAACAACCATGGTAGTATATTTTGATTTAATTTGAGTTATATAACTTTCCAAACTTTTATTCCTATCTCTGAAAGTTATTGGCCTAACGGCTACAAATAACAATTAATTTAGACACGCGGCATTACTTAGTGAGTAAATGACCAGGAGAAATATAGGCTAGGTAACAATAGACCTAATAGCTGAGTAAGTGCAGCAATTTCCGATGCGTAGTCATTTCCGAACTGGTAATGCGACTAAAACTCCTAATGAACACTTAGTGGGATTTCTTGGAACAGAAAAATAATATAGTGATTCGCCCATTAAGGTAATTTTTACTATTATTCCAAATAAACTACGTTCAAATGTTTATATAATAATAATTATTATTATTATAATAAACTTTACTTTCATACGACTCGCTTACACAAATATAGAATATTGTCGATAGTAAGAAATATAAAATCAATTTATCAGCAGTAAAGGACTTAAAATATACAAAAATAAAATAACCACACATACAATAGTGAAGTAAAATACAAATTAAAAAATTAGTAAAATCAGCAGTAAAATATTTTGTAACAGAGTAGAAATTAAACCTTATTAATAAATTCCTTACAGCGCCACAGTGGTCGATTTTCTATCTTTAGGGGGACAAAAATGTAGAAATTTGTAAAAAAGCTCCAAATAGTTTTAAGAAAACAGGGAAAAATAGTGAAAAAAATGTAAGCACCAAGGGGGTTTTTGAGAGGGTTGAAATATAAATTTTGCTTAAGAATTCTAAAATTTTGTAAATTTAATATTATACCTGTGCATTCAACAAAAATAGTAAAAAAAATCTATGAATCAAGGGGGTGGTTTTTCAGAGGGTTGAAATATAAATTTCGCTTAAAAATTCTAAAATTTTGTAAATTTAATAATATTATACCTGTAAATTCAACAAAAATAGTAAAAAATTCTCTGAATCAGAGGGGTGGTTTTTGAGTGAGTTGAAAAATTAATTTCGCTTCAGAAATCTGAAATTTTGTGAATACGATAGTAAATCTGTAAATACGTCAAAAATAGTAAAAATATCTATAAGCCTAGGATGGTATTTATAAGAGGCTTGAAATTAATTCTTTGTTGTCAGAACAATAGAAGACATGCAAATAAATACTACGGTAGTGATTTTTTTAATTGTATTTTAATATTAACACTGTTTAAAATTCTACACGTGTATTTTAAAATGAATCTAAATCACTTTCTGAAGAATCCAGAGACTCCTCTTCACTTACTGATGACTCATCTGAATCTTGGCGATCATGCGATAACTTCTTGGTGGGAATTTGAAGCAGGTTAATTACTTGTTGGGGTAATAAGTTTACTTTCCTTTTCGGTAAAGGTCCTAAACTGGAAATAAGCGGATCTGATGATATCTGCAGCGCATGCACTAGATCTTAATATTTTTTTTCCTGCTCATTTTTCGGGTATTGTGTTCTCGAAAGTAACGGCATTCTTTGTGCCTTGCTTCTAAAACTTCTTCACTCAGTTGTCCTATTGGGAGCAGAAGTGTGTCCATAACGTCAGCCCCATGAATTAATATTTTATGGACACTAGCTGGCATTTTATACCATGGATATAATTTGACAAATAATTCTGCTGTGTCGTGAGCATACTTTCGAAATGACTCAGTGTGTAGCTCGTAACCGCAAGATATTGCTTGTAAAATGACTGAGAATCGTGATATCAAGGTTTCATCAACCCCGGTAATTTCTGCGGCCCTTTTAGGCTCTTGGAAAAATCGCCGGGCTGTGTTGCCGTCATTAGTAGTTCCACTGCCCTGTTTAACGACATCCACAAGCAGACCAGTTTCTTGACGAAATTTTGTAATAACCTCTTTTTTCTTTTCTTCAAGTGCAGCTTTGTTATCTAGGCCTCGAGCCTGCCAGGTTTTCATATCTCTTCGTTATGAAATGTGTAATATGCATTAAAAAAATCGGATATGTGCATGTAGTGTAGATAATCCGTATTGAAACGTACTCGTATTGCAAGGCATTTTCATAAGGGCTTTTATATCGTTCATTTGGCTTGGTTTTGCTTTACAAATATAGCAGCTCTGTGTTGATGAATTCTCAGCTAGAGCATTGGCTATTTTCCCATCCAGCATCGTATTTAGTAAGATATGATGTACATTGATATCCTTCCCATCAATTTTTATGCAGGTTGGTGTAAGTGTTAAGATTTGGCTTTCCATATATTCATTTTCCTGCATTATAACATCTTGCGTCTCTTTTATAAATTGAATTTTTATTGGCATACAAAATCGTGTTGACGAGGCACGAGGATTCATCCAAATTATTTCTTCAGAATTTTCAGTTTTTGTAATAACTCGTAATGGTACAATTGACGTCAATAATATATCTGAATCTTTAGCATCTGAGCTCTCCAGAAATTTTTGCTTGTATACCGAGTGGCCAGAGCTCCCATCAAAGCCCCATTTATATAAAATTTCTAATGCTGATATATCTTGATCTTTTATAACGCGAGTAATAACCTCATTCTGAACTATTGAGACGCTGAACGACGTGATCGAGAAGACTTTGTAATTTCACTTCTCCCAAATTCTCAGTAATTTTTATATCCTTAGGGTAGCACTTTTTTTTAGCTAATAATACTTTTTCGTATGCGGAATAGATGTTGCAATTTCTCTCTTTTGCTCCTTTTCTCATTTTTATGTACTCTGATTTGGTCATTTTAGTATCAATAATAAATGCCACAGCTTCTTCCGGAGTGTATGCTCGCCAGTTTAATTGTGAAGGATTTATTCTCTTCATTGCTCTTAACGAGCGAGGACTTGTCAATGTGGCTTTCTTCATTACATGAGCAACATTTCTCTGGCCTTTTTTAATGAAGCTTGTTTGAGTCGCAAATAGAAGTTCTTCGGAACTATGACTCCCTACGAGATTCTTCGTTCGCCTTCTCTTTGTTCTTGTACTCGTGCTTTCGAATTCTTTTCTGGCTCGACGAACTAAACCTCTAGTGGGTGTAACACTAACTAGATGTTGCGGAGTGCCTAATTTTATTTCTTCTCCCAGCCAACCTTCATTTTTTTTTCAAAAAGCTTTTCTTATTTATTCCACTTGCCTTCCATCGAATTGTAAAATTGCACGAAAATATTTTAATTTTGGCCAAAATCTCTTCTTCTGGAATACTTGGTATTAGCAATTTGATGAAATCAACCATCTTCTGCTTCGCAGGTATCGTATTTGCCTGAGAAAGAAGGCCTTCCTCAGAAAGAAAATCAAACAATTGATTTCTTTTCACTCCCAGATTGACACCTGGAAACAAATGGTTAAAAAAAGATTACTTCCCTGAATCCACGCACATTGCGAGTAGCATCATTTGATAGATAGATAAATGTTTAATAAAACTATGCTATTTTTAGGCCAAATAAATGTAAACCTTTTTTTTTCTACTCTAATAAAGTTTAAACAACAGTTAAGAAAATGATTTTTTTCATTTAATTTATAAAAACCAAAAATATAAGCAGCCAAACATTATATAGACTTAAAAGTTATTTCAAAACTTACTTGAAGGACCAGCAGCCATGGCGAGATAGAAATTTTTACAATAAAACACTATAGGGACTTGTGGAAACAACTTTTACACAACCGTTTAATAGCGGCGACTAAACGTAAATGAGCATATTCTTTCCTGTGCTCGCTTACCTGCTTCAGTACCGCCCTATACTTCCAAGAATTCCCATTTCTGTTGCACTCCCTTCTAGGATAATTGTCTGTCTATAGTTCTGCAACAGATGTTTTTGATTTCAAGGAATTGCATTTTGTGACAAATGTCCCCGTAAATTAGGTATTTAGACCACTGTGCAGCACCAGCGGCTTTAAATTTATTTAATCTTTCAAATTTTTAATATTAGCAGGGATCTTATTAAAAAGTTTTATACCCATAACAGTGGGGCCAGTAGCAACCAGACATAATCAGTGATGTGGAATAATTATATTGAAATTCATCCTAAGCCCATAACGGGAACTTCCGTATCGAGTTTGTATGAAGTTCTCTGGATTTGATTTCACAAAATCTAGTGAGATAAAAATATAAAGGAAAGATATGGTTAGTATATTTAATTGCTTAAATAGTTCTCTACAAGATGCAGTGATATGTCTAAACAGCATCGTGCGAATAATTTTTTTCGGGATTACCAAAATTTCATTATCTCTGGAGCAATTTCCTCAGCATATAATGCCGTAGTTAATAGACGAGTGTATATGTGCAAAATAATATGACTTTAAAATGTAGAAGTTAACCCCACTATTCATTTGCCATAATACGAAGCAACGTGTAGCTTATTTTTTCAACAAAAAATCAATTTGATTGCTCCAGGTTAAATTTGCGTCAAGATGTAATTCTAAAAACTTAACCGAGTTATTTTGCTGAATTCTCATATTATTAATTTTTACAAGAAGACTTTGATTGATTTCTTTAACGGAAAAAACAATAATTCGGTTTTTGAATTATTTACTGATAAGCCATTGTTAGAACAAAATGTTATATTATTTACGGCAATATATGCACATAAGCTGAGTTCAGCCATATTTGGTGCAGAGACAGCAGTAGATGTGTCATCAGCAAATAGAGACACAAATGCATTATCAAAATGATCAACAATGTCATTATGAAAATTATAAAGAGCAATGGTCCCAGCACACTCTCTTGGGGACGCCCATGGTGACCGAGCTAGTATCAGATTCATAAACGAACACCGGTGCTCCTTATAACAACTTCCTGTCTTCCTTCCTATCTATTAGATATGACTTCAGCCACTTTAAAGCAGTATTTTTTATTCAATATTTACCTAGTTTCATTAACAGTAACTTCAGATTTACTGTATCAAAGGCACGCTTTAAATAAAAAATACACTTGCAGTATTATTTAAAAAATAATAAATATAATAAATTTAATCGCATATTTTCAGCACTAAGAGTGTTTTATATTAGCCAAGTTCTGACAGCTAGGGTTAAAAATTATATTATTTCATTATCTGCGGTTTGCTTGCTCCTTCCTGGTATCTAACTACTGTCTATAACCTAATTGATTCCGCCGCTTGCTATGATGACCTATCTCGCTCGATTAACCGTATAGTAACGTCACAAAACTGTAGCCTTACCGCCGCGTTGCTTCTGTAACATCACCATAACTTAAAACCGTAACATCATCGTAACATAAACCGTAACATAACGGCCACTGTATCATAGCCTGAGGTTTCTGTATCCGTAGATTTAGGGTATATAGTTCACTCGGGATTATAGAATATAGGAAATAAAGGTTTATTGTATTCAGAATTGTGTTTTTCTGCTGTGTATGTGGAAAGTCAATATGGAGATATCAAGAAGGAGATATCTAAAGAAATAAAGAATAAAAGGAAAAAGAACGCGGAAGGCATTAGAAAATAGAAGAAAATAGGAGTTTAAAAATTCTGAGAAGGAAAAACATGATAGGAAAGAAAGATATATATGTCAAAAGTGCGGACAGCAACATGAAAACAATCAAAAATGATATTATAAGGACCATGGAGACCTTCTATAAGGGATTATACTCATTAAAGGATAAAAGAACCAACATTGATATCCCGAGACTCCTTAACCAGGGATCCGAAGATATCTCCGAGATAATGGAACGAGAAATTACATCAGCCTTGAGAGACATGAAAGACAACAAAGCTCCTGGCGAAGACGGCCTAGTGATAGAAGCCATCAAAAAGGGCGGGCGAAACATCATTAAAGCTTTTAAAATGTTGTTTAATAAATTTATACTGGAAGGAACAACTCCCACACAATGGGAAAACGCAACTATAGTAATTATACATAAGAAAGGCGATAATACAGATCTCGCAAATTATAGACCAATTAGCCTCCTTAGCCATATATATAAGTTGTACACGAAGATTCTGACAAAACGCCTAACAAATAAGATCGAGTTCTTTCTCTCAAGAGAACAGGCAGATTTCAGAACGTGCTATGGGACAAAAGATCACCTCACAATAAAACTCCTCATTGAAAAATGTATTGAGTACAACAAACCACTAGTGCTGATATTTGTGGACTTCCAAAAGGCGTTTGACTCTGTAGACCAACAAAAACTTGGGGCACATGGGAATAAACATTGATGGAGAAAAGTTAAATCACCTTTGCTTTGCCGATGATATTGTCTTAATAGCGGATAGTATGCAAGAGGCGCAGCATATGTTGCATACGCTACATGAGGCGGCGGGAAAGGTTTGAAAATAAATCTATGAAAAACTCATCATTCATTCAGTTCATGACAAATCTTGTCCTAAGTGATATTATAAAAATTGATAATGGAAATATAGATGAAACACACGTATATAAATACCTAGGCCATGAGATCAACATTGGACGAGATAACCAGATACATGAAATCCAGCGCAGAAAAGTCTAGCTTGGGCAGCATTTGGTAAACTAAAACCTACATTCGAGTCTGACCTCCCAATATGTTTAAAGAGGAAGGTCTTTAACCAATGCGTGCTCCCTGTACTAACATATGGCGCGGAGACACTAACATTGACCAAAAAAATATCAGGAAAATAAGTCACAATAAACAGAATAAATATTCGACTGCTTTTACCCCTCAACTTTTCACTTGGTCCGATAAAATCGCCCCAAACTATATATTATTAGGCCTTGACATAAAACGCTTCTGTTATATAAATTAATTAACTGTAATTAAGGAACAAAGTATCACCTTCACAACAAACCTTTGCTACAATACTACTTGTAAGACAGCAAGAAGTTTTTATTAGCTCTTTTATGTCTGGAGGGATTGGAAGAATCCGAAAAATTTGCTGTTTGTTTGAAAGCCGGCAACACGAAACCCTTTTGATTAATTCCGCGTAGTGCCGAAGAAATTAAACGAATTACTTAAATAAAATAGCTAAAATTGTTTGGCAAAGACAAAACCGCACGGATACTTTGTATGTTCAGAATCGCATGTTTATTTGTTCAATACCTAATGAAACTGAAGCCTTTAATGTGTTTCAGAATTAGTTGAAAGCAAAGGATAATAAATTCCACATAATGTATCTTGTTTGTGTTTACGGTAAATTTATGTTTTTTTTCCGTTAGGAATACAAATAAATCAATAAATTAAGGGAAGTGAAAATTTATTTTTATTGGGGTGTATAAAATTTTCATTATACAGGGTATTCCTAAGTAGGCATCAAAAATTCAGGAAAGGTTCCCCCTATAATTTCATGAAAAGGGCTCTCATGGACATAAAGTATAATATTGACTCTTCACGTGGAAGTAAAGAGATGAAATTAGGACACATTAATCCACTGCAATTAGTTTTCAGCTTCATTCACTTTTCACTTTTCTACATAACAATGACCAAATTTTATTCATTCAACTTATTGGTTGGCGTAAGTATTAAAAGTAACTGTACAGCTACGCAAATTCTTAAATATTATATCGGAAAAAGGCACCACTGGCTTAGTAACTGAATATCAGAAACTGAAAGGAGGCACCCACGATTTTTAGTGGAGTCAAATTAGGACCAAAAATTCCGAAATGAGAATTATCCAGTCAGGGCAGTTTTTTATTTTAACGTATTCCGAGGGTCAAGTTAAGTTCACAATTAAGTTTTGAAGCCGAGCCGAGGTCGGTGTACACTAAAAAAAGTGCACATAAAATTACAGCTTCATTACATTAGAATTCATGGAATTTTACTGTTACAATAATGTAATAAGAAATTGCTACAGACAAATACATGTAAAAATACATGACACATGGAAAGATACACAACTTGCGAATTTATTCCTGTCCTAATGTGATTTTACATCAACTGTCTTCTTAAATTACAATGTAATTATCCACTCTGAGTGCAAATTTACTAGCCCTCGTGTAAACTTATAGGCAACAGTGGTGTAATTTTACATCGTCTGTGAAATTCTACTCATTATCACTAGTCTACGTGAAGAAGCGCGTAAAATTACACAAGTACTTTTTTCGGTGTATTGTTTACTTCAACAATTCAAGTTTTTAGAGCGTGTTTTCCATCGTTTCTTCTCGAATGTCTCGAGATCTGTAAGGCTTATGGGAACCAACAAGAAAGAGAAATGTTCGTTATAAGTTTTGTAATATATGTACATAAACTAGAAGTCATTCAGATTGTTATTATTATTAGAAGAAACTAAAGTATTGCAAAATTTGGTATTTTAAACAAATTATTGTTCTTTTGAAAATTATGGTTAAGTTTCAATGAAACTTACGAGAAATTTAGCTCGTTTAGAGTACAATCTCCATTTAAAATTTCAAATCAAAATGTTTAAGTATTGAAACTAGAGATGGGCGCGTGAGTCGATTTTGACTCACGCTCACGCACGCTCACGACTTTAAACCTTTAGCTCACGCACACTCACGCACGACTGATATATGTTAAGGCAAACTCACGCACGGGATCTTTTGACTCACGTACACCCACGAAATCTTTCGTGATTTGGTACCTTAAATGTATACGCTCACGCCGTGACACGGTGAAATTCACGTCATGTGCCCATCTCTGGACCAGAGTGACCAGAGTGACCAGACCAGGCCAGGAGGGATAGGCGACTGGCGAGTGCAGTAGAGAGAGATTGCAATTACGCAGTTTGATTTGAATGTTGCGTCATTCATCCTGTCTCCTATCCTTTTCCCTCCCTTCTCGCGCTCGTGTTCCGTCTTCCGTCTATCGCTTCGCTTCTTATTCTTGTCACGACACGACAGGTTGAAGTTTTAAAGCAGAGATGGGGCGTCGTGTCACGGCGTGAATAATATCTCACGCACGCTCACGCACGGGATCTTTTGACTCACGCACACTCACGAAATCTTCCGTGATTTGGTACCTTAAATGTACACGCTCACGCCGTGACACGGCGTAACACGGTGAAATTCACGTCACGTGCCAATCTCTAATTGAAACCGAGAAATGTATGGCTCAAATTGTAGGTTTTTAAGAGTACCTCAATGTACCAGAGAAAATTTTCCTTTTCTGTTTTTGATCAAAATTGGTTAGAAACAAATGCAATTATAACCAACAAAAAGACCTCAAATATAATAACTTTTTACACAAGTTAACAGATCATGAAGAAACTAACAATATAGAAGAAACAAGTTTTTCTACAAAGTATGTTTCCCAAAATATTTAAACTTTTGCGTTTTAGCCTTTTGTTAATAAAAAAAAATATCTTTTGATCTAAAATTTGAAATGGTTATTTCGGAATGCTGATTTCTCATTGGAGTATGCCAAAATTATTAACATACCATTAAAAAGTTAAAAAACAATGTTTAGGAAAGCAATACGAGAAACTGTGCAGGTCCATTCAGCTACTACATGTATTTTGCCACGATATTAAGAAATAAATTCTTTATTTACACCATGTTCTTTTCATTACCTACTCAAATTTTAGAAATTATAGTTATAGGTAACTTCTAATAATCCTGTGAAATTTTTATAATGTCAAAAACGGTAAACAAATTATGAAAGATAAAAAAAACATTAAAAAAAAATGAATGCTCTTGAATGCATTTGAGGCCGAGATACGCTAGTTGCATTTAGCATCCATTATTTTATATGCATTTTTAATGCATTTTTTTTTTTAGGAAGTACTGGAAATGGACGAAAAAAATTGAGCGTCTAGGTTATACTATATGTTAAAGAAAAACAGAATATGAGGATATATTTTTACTTCCACATCCAGTGGAAGTATAGTAACGACAAAAAAATTTTTATTGTTCAAATAGGCTTAGAATGTCATGAAACGTCGAGATTTCAAGTTTGAGCGAAAAAAAAATTTCTGTCTGTCGGTCTGTAACTTTTTTTGTGCGCACGTTTACTCTGGAACCGTTTGAGATATTGCCTTAAAATTTGGTACACATATGTACTTTAACCAGATCTAGAACTAGATTATATTTTCATCTTGGGGGGTAAATTGGGGAAAAATTTGGAGTAAATAGGTAAATCAAGCAGGTAAGAGTTCATAAAATTGATATTTAGTATAGACAAGAGAAGCTAAAGTCTCAAAAAAAAAATTGGCATTAGCCACCCCCACCCCATTATTAAAGGGGATGAAAAAAAATGTGATTTAGTGTGTGTACAAGAACCAGAAACCTCAAAATATTTTTTTACTTTATCCACCCCCCACTCCCACCCCCTGTCACCACCCCCACCCCACTACCGATGTGGGGTATCGTTTTATGGGTTTTTGGGGTAGAGGATTTCAAATATTATATTATTAAAGTTCCATAAACAATTATTTCCAGATACAAAATTTTTTCGTTGTGTGACTTGGATAGAAAATCCGGATGTGGAAGTAGTGATTCTTTGGGCAGCGGTTTTTACTTCCATATCCAGTGGAAGTATAGTAACGACAAAAAAATTTTAAAAAAGTTTTATTGTTCAAATAGGCTTAAAATGTCATGAAACGTCAAGATTTTAAGTTTGAGCAAAAAAAAAAATTCTGTCTGTCGGTCTGTCTGTAACTTTTTTTTTGTGCGCACGTTTACTCTGGAACCGTTTAAGATATTGACTTGAAATTTGGTACACATATATACTTTAACAAGATCTGGAACTAGATTATATTTTCATGTTGTTCTGACGAAGGGTTGGGGGGTAAATTGGGGTAAATTTGGATAAATAAAGCAGGTAGGAGTCCATAAAATTGGTATTTAATATATACAAGAGAAGCTAAGGTCTCAAAAATTTTTGGCATTAGGCACCCACTATCGATGTGGGGTATCGTTTTATGGGTTTTTGGGGTAGAGGATTTCTAATATTATATTATTAAAGTTCCATAAACAATTATTTTCACATACAAAGTTTTTTCGTTGTGAGTGACTTGGATAGAGAATCTGGATGTGGAAGTAGTGATTCCTTGGGCAGCGGTTTTTAATTATTAACTACTTATATTAATTAAATGGAGACGTTGTTATTTTAAAAATGGGAGGAAGCACGTTGTTTCTGTCATAACTTCTTTTTTTTTATGCTATAGAAATAGTAAAAAAAATATTTTAAAGCCTAATTAATAGTCTTTCATTTTGGATGTTAGCATAGCTTCGCAATCATTAATTTTACAGTAATTAGAAAAAAACAAAATTCATCTCCAATTTATTAGTTTTCTTACTCGTCTTTAGCATGCTTTCGCTCAATGTAATACTTTTCAAGTTATTTGACGAAAGTCGTGTTGAAATACCTCTTTCTTCAAATTAATGCCCCAATTTTAAAGTCGTTATAACTAAGACTATCAATTTAAATGGAAAGTTACATAGTACCTTTTCTTCTCAAAATTTGATTCTCTCTCAGCTCCAATATATATTTTTTTTAGATGCCACGCCCTCCGCATAATACAGAAACGTTTCCTTGATGCATCTAATAATAGAAAAATGGTCACATTTTTCTATTAGTAGACATTCATATGGCATGATTCCGAAATTAAAATCTCGAGTTTCTGTCTATCAGTGGAAGCAACAAAGAATTCAATCCTATTACCTGATATCAATTTAAAATAGATGCAAGAATGAACAAATAACGCAACCGAACGTATTTTTGCCATTACACAATTGAGACACGAATATCGCTGTTACTCCGCAACGTTTTTTACCATTTCGACCAAGCTACACAATACAGAAAAAGTATAAAACCACAGCTGACATTAAAAACGCATAAGGCACTTCGAAAAAAAGAACACAAATTGAATGCGGTGGTGATGTGCAAATTGGCATATATCCAGGTTCTTTTATATTGCACAGATTAATGTTCGTCAGCGTTTGCTTCATTCGAGTTTTTGATTAATTCAGTTAATTCCAAATGCGCTACTAGGTTGGGCTTGCAACTCTGACGATGTTTTAATTTAAAATACGCTTTTAATGATCATACTTTAGTGGAATATTCAACTTTGTGTTTACCTAGTTCGTAATAATTGTAATTGTATTGAAACAAAGTAAATTCTGCAAAGAATATTCAAATTCTCATTCATTAAAATATAAGCGGAACGATAATGATTACTGAAATGGAGGTTGTTTGGCCGCTTTTTTTGCCAACTTACTTTTAAAGTGTATAAACGTTTTAATACAAATTAATTTACTTAAACAGAGAAACCAGGAATCTGTTTCCGAATCCTGAAGTTTCTGTAAAAATATGTATGTCGTAGTCGTTTGATGAAATACGTCATTTCGTGAAAAGCCTAGGCAGTACATGAACTCGCGGCATATCATGCAAATTCTTGAAGTTGCACAATCTTTTGTTGTAATATTTGATGCCTATTTGTTTTGTTTATTATGGAAAGTAAGAGTGAAAAAGACTTATTCAGTGATCATTACAAAGAGTACTATGAAGCAAAGCTGAATAAATAACCGTATACCATCAGAAAATTAAACGAGGTGCGAAAAATATTTAATTAATGTTGAGGTAAGGTTAGGTTAAGATGTTATATTCGTAATCCGTAATTTTGTTAGCAATCTAAAACATGAAACGCACCAAATAAATCTGAACCTAACCTCAAAATTAATTAAATCTCCATATCTGTGTAATGATCACTGAACAAGTCTTTTTCACTCTTAATTTCTATAATAAACAAAACAAATAGCTCAACATGGCTTCCGGGCAAATAAGTCGGTCGAAACGGCAACTAATCTAACCTCAAACACACAACACAACACAATCTGCCGGGTATCAGTCACTTCATGAACAGTCAACATCTAATTTGCGGCAGATCGTGTAGAACGACTTTAAACAACATGTGCCGAGAAGACCACGGCGTTTCAGGAAATGCCTAGGCAGACTGTGCGACCTCAAGAATTTACATGGCATGCCAGCAGTTCATGTACTACCTAGGCTTTTCACGAAATGATGTATTGACGTGATTCCTCAGGAAACGATATTCTTGTAGAAATTTGGGAGACTTGTCATGTTTTTGCCTCTCCACGTATGCGGTAATCTCGCATGTCACATCTCCCTTTATTTGTGCACCAGAAAAACTTATTAAGCGTTAACAACTCACTTGAGGCTGGAATTCAGGGTAACGAGGAAGCGGATGTTTTAGCCCGCAAGGAATCTTAGAACGATCTGCATGGCCCGGAACCTGCAAAATAGCGCTCTCTAATTCAGTCCGCAGTTCCCTGTTAATGAACTATATTCTTAAACGCCACGCAGACTGGTGAAGTGGTCCAAACAGCTGCAGGCACAGCAAAATGGCTACACCCAGTCGCAAGCTAAGCAAACACTGTCTCAAGTTGTCCAGGAGTAATCTGCATATCTATGTAGGATTACTAACAGGACACTGTAGACTAAACGAACACCTTCATACTCTGGGAGTTATAGATAACCCAAAGTGTAGAGGGTGTATTCTAGAGGGTGTGCCAAAGATATCAGGTGTTATTCTGCCAAAAAGTTGGTTAGACAACCTCGGCCCCTCTAGGGGCCTACCAACTACACGACACTATACCCGGAAATACACCACAATTGATGTCGTAGTAATTCACTGTCGTGATAAGGATCAGGAATATCAGGATTAGTTTGGTGAACATTAGATTCATTCTCTTTTAAGTGTTTCTGTTTGATGATTCATTTAGCAAATCCATTAATTCAAAGAGAGTCTGTTGCTCACAAACGTGGCCACTATCAATAATATCAATTACTATGTAATTCTATCATCGGGTTATCGAGCTCATTAGTCGTCTAGTAATCAGCAGTGAAAAAATCACTAGTAAAGGCGGAGCACAATTAATGGAATGGTATCCATGGCCTTAAGCGACCAATCACAGTTCTATTTATGATATTGCTATATGTTCTACACCCAGAGACATCTATGAGAGTTCCCTTTAAGTTCCATGTAGAATTAACAGAGAATAATTAAATTAGATAGTTAGTTCGGCAATCATCTCAGAGATGGCGCACGATGCTAACATGTACTGGAACATTGTGGAAAGATGTAGAAAGATCCAGAACTACTTACCCAAGAGTATAACAAGAGAGTGAGTGGCCGCTCGAGGACAGATGAGTTGAGTTTAGTTGAGTTGAGTTTAGTTCAGTTGAGATAGCAAGTTTAGAAAGATCAAAGAGCCACAACTTCACAAAGACCTTCAAAGTATACATACCCGATAGGGAAGAGGAAGGAACAAGGCAACTGCGAAGACATCCAAATGATACCATATGGTATACTGACGGATCGAAAACGTCAAGAAGTACTGGAGCAGGTGTTACGGGGGACCAACCAGGGACAGACATCAGTCTGAACCTGGGCAGTACCGCAACGGTGTTCCAAGCAGAAGTAACAGCCATAAGAAATCCGTGCACAAGAAATGATACGGAGGTCATATACTGACAAAAGAATCCGCATCATCACTGACAGTCAAGCAGCTTTCAAAGCTCTGAATGCAGTAGAGATACGTTCCAGAACGGCAAAGGACTGCCTTGAATCCCTGGCGAAACTGGCGCAACAAAACAGTATACAACTGGAGTGGACGCGAGGACACCAGGGTAATGAAGGCAACAAAAAAGCAGATAAGCTGGCCAAAGAAGGCGCAAAAACAGCCTTGATGGGACCCGAGCCATCCTGCGGGATATCATACAACACCGCAAGAGGAATGGTGAAGGAACGGAAACATATCTTGCATTGGACCGGCGCGCCGGGGACGAGACAGTCACGCATGTTCATCACCGGCGGGCCATCCAAGACAAAGACTAACGAATTGCTAAAGCTGAGCAGAAAACAGCTGAGATGTGCAGACACCTAACTAACATAGGTGTGAAGGACAATCCAGAATGCAGGATGTGTGGTGAGGATGAAGAAACTCCTCACCACATACTATGTGAATGCCCAGCCTTGGTGGCTGGAAGGTTTTCATACTTCGGGGGACCAACCGTAACCCCGGAAGAAATTGCCAGAGCTCCCATTGACCGTATACTCTCTTTTTGGAGAGGAACGGGTTTAATGGGATAACGGGACTATGGACAATAAGCTTAAGCTTTAGTACAGCGGGACTTCTGGCACCGCAACCCATAAGGAAAAAAAAAGCAAAGTGATCAATTATAGTACTGAGTGTTATTTTAGTGAAGTAATTAGTACCTAAGTTAATAAATTAGTGTTTAGTGTTACCTCGGTGTTATAATTTCCGGATCTACGACACAGGGTGTTTACAAAAGAGGTGTAAACACCTAACAATATGTAGATTATTACGATGTGCATTTCCACAAAAAAAAAAGATAACTTAATCTCATTTTATTAATGTTCATTACAAATATATTTTCCACAGCGCTAGCACAGTGCATACTGTAAACTTTCTCGGTAATGTAGTGGATCTTTAAAACTCGTGATTTATTTTCCATTGAACAACTGGTATTGACTGACTAAAGTTACCCGGCTTTTGCCGACCTACCTCAAAACACCACAGATGTTGTATTCCTAGCATAGCCACCTAAATAAATTAACGTATTAGATCACGACGTGCAAAAAAAACTGTTTTATTTAGTTCGGTGAAACTTGACACACTCATTCACTTCCCACGATATAATTATTTCCAAAATATCAATTAAATCCCAGTCAGCTCATTCAGAACTTCAAACTCGTTTAAAGTTTACTGTGACTGGAATTATTTGTAATGAAGTTCTAATATAAAAATCAATAAACATAAACCCAGATAAAAAATATCGGTTAAATTATTTTTCCAAAGATAATAAAGTACCTCGTAAAGATAAAGAGGAAATAATATCTCCATTGACGTGATTTATGGCCAGTATTGTATCATGGCAAAGATGAATTAAGTTTGTTAATTTAATGAAAGAGCTCCAGAAGCCGCACAAATGATAAAAAGACAACAGAGAAGCTCTATCGGTAAAGGATAAAATAATGGAAAAAATCAAGCGATCTGACTGTGGGTTTTTAAATTAGGTATTTCGTTTCCACGGGCCGTTCGACGAAGGCTCACGTATTTTAAAACAATGATTTAATTAAAAATCTGTCAGCTTTAAAAATTATTCACATCAGCCTAAAATGACTCCCCCTTCTTATGAATAATTTAGGCTGATATACAGCTGATGATATAGCAAGCCAAACTGAAATCGAACCTCAGGAGCTTCAGATAAAAGTGATAAAACACGCTATGATAATAAAAGAACAACAAAGAACAACAATATATAGTCTGTTCGCTGATAGAGTCCCGGTGTGACGTCACGAACATCTGAACTAAGATGCCGTTGACTCGTTGGTGTTTTCGAATGCACAGTGGCATTGCTTTGTTTTATATTTTACTTGATGTATTTAATTAGATTTATTTAAAGGAAATTGAATTATAAGCGTATATAATACTATCTATATATACTATGTCTATTGTAAATTTATTGGTAATTTAAGTTAAATAAATTATAATATTGAATTGTTTTGGTTTCAAGTAAAAAATATGAACTAATTATCCTATATAAAACAAATATGGCAGTAAAATACAAATACCTAGTATAAGATAAATGAATAAATTTAGTTTTCTTCGTCAATGTCCAATTCGTCCTCATCTTCGTTTTCATTATTAACACTTATAATGAGTGGCATAACTTCTTCAGTATGAACCTCTCGATCATATGTGTCTAAAATCAATATATTTGTGTGATTTACACACATGGACCAAATTTAGCTCGACACTTGAGATAAAGCCTTATTCCACATAGCAAGAACGGCTTCGTTACTAAAACCATCCTTCCCGATATGATTGTCGTAATACTCGTTACAAATCCCCCAAACAAGTTCTATTGGGTTGAACTGACAGTGATATGGTGGAAGCCGCAGTACTTCACGACCATGCTCTCTAATTAAATTGTCGAGAACAAAGTGTTGCTCTGTTCTGTTAGCTCCAGCTATTTGGAGCAATTCGGCTTTAAATGGGGATCACTGAAATCTATGTTTTTGGTCTTTAACCAGGTTTGAATTCCTCCTTTCGACCAAGACCGGGTTGGTTGTTTTTCTTCAACCCGAGAGTGCAACTTAGCATTATGTAAAACGATTTTGTAACCCCGGGAAAAGTGTCTGTCAGCCACTTTTTAAAATTTTCAGAGATCATGTTGTCACGGTAATCTGCTGACTTATTCGTGGTGGAGAAAACTAAACTCGCATCTGCAGCAAGCCATGAATTTGTGGTCTTTCACACAGTACTTTTCTATTGTCATCTTTTTTAAAGGAAAAGACTAATTTTTTAATCTATCTAATAAATTTACCGAAGTCCTTTGATACATTACAAAGTAACATGACTAAAATTCCAGTATTGCCCAATAATGAGAATTCAATATACTTAAAACCAGTTACAATTTCGGAAATGGTTGAGACAACTAATAATTTAAAAGATACAAATTCATTAGGCCCTGATGATATTTCTACTAAAATAATAAAACTATGTGCTCATCAGATAGCCGAACCACTAACTCCTATCATTAACCAATGCTTTAAGGAGGGCACCTTTCCTAGTTTATTAAAATTATCTAAAGTTATACCCTTATATAAAAAAGGTGACCATAAAAAAATTTGTAATTATCGTCCTATAGCAATATTATCAGTATTCTCCAAAATATTTGAGAAGTTATTATCTAAACGGATAAAAACATTCCTAGAATCTAGCAACATTGTATCTCCAAATCAGCATGGCTTTAGAGAGCATCGGTCAACAATAACATCGCTATTAAGCATTTTGGCTTTTATATATAAAAATCTAGATCAAGGACATAAGGTAATTGCATTATTCATAGATCTGTCTAAAGCTGTTGACCTCGTCAACCATGACATTCTTTTGAAAAATATTGAATGTTATGGTATACGAGGTTTATGTAATAAAAAACAGAAAAAGTTTGTAGATTTTCTTGGTGCTAAATCTGAGGAGCTGCCAGTCGATATTGGCGTACCACAAGGTAGTGGATTGGGACCACTGTTATTTATTCTTTATACAGATGAATTAGATAGTTATTTATCAACTTTTTACGGTGCTTTTGCTGATGATATCACTATCATCGCAAGTGATAAACTAATAAACGATTCTACTCACAAACTGAACTCAAATCTACTTGCGTTACCCAATTACCTCAACGAGAAGAAGTTAGTAATGAACCAGGATAAAACTTTCGTTATGCAGTTTTATCCTGTCGGAAAAAAATATACGTCTAGTGTACTAATTAAACATAATAAAAAATCAATTCAACAAGTAACATCTCATAAAGTTTTGGGAATTAATATAGATTTATCCCTAGATTGGAAAACACATTATCACGTTTATATGCAATAATTGTGCAAGTAACTGTTTTGCATTAAAACGATTGCACCATATCACCAGCTTAGATACTCTTAAAACGTACTATTTTTGTAATTTTGAATCACGAATTCGATACGGCATTATTTTTTGGGGTTATTCAACATCTGCGATCAGAGTATTTATATTACAAAAAAGAGCCATACGTTCCGTGTTTGGTATGAATGTAAGAGAGTCTTGTAGAATGCCATTTGCCGAAAATAAAATTTTAACATTGCCTAGTCTGTATATTTTTGAAGAATTAAAAGTAAAGAAAAATATGAACAAATTTAATACACAAAATATTTTTCACAACTACTCTACCCGTCATGGCTCTGACTTGCATTATGATTTGCATAGATTAGAGTTATATAAATCTAACCCATACTATATGGGATCAGTTTTATATAACAAATTAAGTACAAATATAAAAAATATTGTAAATGTAAAAAAATTTCTGTCAACTTTAAAATCATTCCTTGTGGGAAATACGTTTTACTCAGTAGAAGATTTTCTAAATCATACTAATTAATGTCTGTCATATACGACATTTGTTGATGAATAATACTAATAAAACGAAACTATTTGCTATTAACTATTTGGTACTTTAGTAAATGTGTGTGAGGGTTATATAATATAAGTGAATAGTTTAATGTATACCTTTTAATTATCTACTAATGTGTTTATTGACTTGTCCTATGTCATAATTTATGATCACTTGGATTAAATATTCTATTCTATTCTATAAACTGGTAGGGCCAATATCAACTATTGCTCTAGATTTTAACTCTTCTGAAAGGATATCCAAGGAAATATGTTTATGATCAGACACCATATCGTAAATAACATTTTTTATTTCATATTTTACAGCATCGTGCAACTCTATTTTGGACGTTTTACAATTTCGTTTAAGCGAAGCTCGAGGTTCCACATCTTCTTTGTCGTTTATAGCTATTTTTCTTATAGTCTTTTCATCGATTTTTAAAGCCTCACCCACTCGCCATTGAACAGCTTTTATTGACAATAAAGCTCCACCATTTTCCTTTTCAACATATTCCAACAAATTCAAAACTAACTGCTGTGATTGCAGGATGCATGTTTACTATTTTAACAATAGAAAAAGACTAAAGTTGCCCTCTTAGGCACTAATTGAAGTGCACTATACCTGCTCTACCCGACTTCCGAGAAAATCGACCCGCCTCTGAAATCGCCAACCGCATTCGACGACGACACGCGTTACGCAAATTGGTTTGCAGTCGAACAATAGAAATGCCGCACGTCGGTCATAACTGGCCCACAAAGATTAAAACTTACGTTACAGATTATATTTCAATAAAGACAAGGAAGGATAGAGCTCCGGACGATATATCTTACACTATTCGATCGGGATTCTATCAGCGAACAGACTTTATTAACATAGTTGCAATTTGGTGTCAACGACTGTGCGTAAGAATAAGGTCACTTTGTAAGTTTTACCCATAACACAGAAGACTAAAGAGGACAGAAACGGCACTGAAGCTTTCCGCCAAAACTAAAATTATATGCATCTGCCATGTTCTTGGTAGTGAAGTAATCAACCTCAAAGGAAGCGCATTAACTTTGAGAAACGTACAGGCATATTTAAGTTTGTAGTGTAGCGCCGGGTAACTTCCTTTACTTTAAAGTTATAGCTAGGGAGCTGGTAGCAGAAATTTGTATATGATCTTATTGTGTAACTGAAGTTGAAAAGTGTAAAGACGTCATAATAAAAAGCCGGAAAAACCATTTTAGTCTTACGGCGTTGCTGATTTTTCAATTAATAAATAGTTAATTAGAAATGCAATAAAAAAACGTTCCTATATGAGTTTATTGCGTCAGCCACTTGTTTTAAACGTTGCTTGTCAATATGACGTTGATATAAATGCAATCGGCTGAAATCTATGTGTCTGCGTTTTTTTGCAATTCATTTTTTTTATTAATTTATGATATACTAAAAATTAAGTGATTTTATTGTCGGTGTACCTTGTATCAAAAGTTTCGCAAATAGTCCACGGAAATTCGCATTTGACCTGGACAAAATTAGTAAAAATCTGAATTTTTGCACAGACGTTCTTTGTCTACCAATATATTGAAGGTCAAAGTTATTTATTTATTTATTTATTATACACTACCCAACAGAACATGTTCCAATTACAGGGTAGGAAAAATACACAATAATAAAATACAAATACACAAAAACAAGATATTACAAAATACACAATATAACAATTTTCAAGGTATATAACGTACATATAGGTTTTAAGATAATTAATTAAAAGCACATACAATGAATTCAATTAGTTGTTATAGCAAGCAGTTCTTATGTCTGCAACACTACAATTAAAAAGGTTAACTTTGTCCTGAATATCATGCCAGTTATGACACATAACATACACCGGTGAGAATTCTAATAGATTTGTTCTTGGTGTGGGTAAATAAAAAAGATTAGTTGATCTTGTTAGCACCAGTGGCATATGAACAAGCGCATTAACTTTTGTTCAGGACATTTTATTTTATCATTGACAAGTTCAGCATTGAATGTCTCTAGCAGCTTGTCGTGCGAAAACCCTATTAGCTGATAGATTTTGTCCTCCTTCAATGCCATAAATTTTAAAAATCTTCTATGAATTTGTTCTATAGCTTTACTGTGTACAGCATAGTTAGTATTCTATACAACAGAGCCGTACTCAAGTTTAGAACGCACGAAAGACGTAAATAGAATTTTTAATGTGTCGATGTTGTTGAGCTCACCGGAGTTTCTAATGATAAAGCCCAGGATTTTATAAGCTGATGATACAATGATATTGATGTGCTGGTTAAAGGTCAACTTGCTATCAAAAGTTATGCCTAGATCTTTAAATACATTTGGTTTATTTAAATGTACCTGATTTATAGAGTATTCATGCTGCACATGATTCAATTTTCTAGTATAGGTGACAGCGTTACATTTAGCAGCGTTGAGAGGTAGGAAGTTTGAGGTGCACCAGTCGTTTATTAGATCCAGGTCCGCTTGCAGTAGCAAACAGTCAGATTCATCCTTGATAGCTAGATACAGTTTGAGGTCATCCGCATATAGTAAACAATGGCAGTTCAGACCAAGTACAATGTCATTTATAAATAAAATAAAGAATAGGGGACCCAACACTGACCCTTACAAACTATTCTTTCAGATTTATACCCACGATATTGAACATACTGGTTTCTACATTTTAAGTAGGAGGAGCAAAATAGAATTAAATCTCGGCTAAAGCCGAAAGCAGAAAGCTTACTTAGTAAAATACCGTGCTCAAGTCTGTCGAACGCCTTTGAGAAGTCTGTATAAATGACATCTACCTGTCCATTGCCATCCAACACCTCCGAAATAAATTGTGTAACACAAACCAAGTTGCTGATTGTCGACCGGCCTGCCACAAAGCCGTGCTGATTAGGACTTTGTTCGTTGACATGTGTGTGAAGCTCCTCGCATAGAGCGAATTCAAAGACTTTACTAAAGTTATTAATGATGGTAATGGGTCGATAGTTTTTTATGTCAGTTCGATTGTCTTTTTTAAAGACGGGAATAATTTTGGAGTTTTTCCATAACTCTGGGAATGTGTTAGTGTTAAGGGCTAAATTAAATAAAATAAGTAAAGGTTTCGCTAAGACATTGGCACAGTCTTTGATAAAAAATGACGGTATACCATCAGGACCAGCGGTAAATTTGTTTTTTAACTTCTTGATAGCTTTAAATATCTTATCTTCATTCAGTTGGACTGACTGTGACGGTTCATGTTCATTCTCGTCTATGTTAGTATCATCAGAGTCTATGTACTCAGATGATTCTGTAAAAGCAGTTTTAAAGTGCTCAGCAAATGTGTCGACAATTTCTTGACGATTGCCCAAAGAATTATCGTTGTAGGTCATATTATTTGGAATGGTTGTCGTGTCCTTTTTGCTATGAATGTATGACCAAAAAGATTTAGGATTCGTCTTAAAGTTATTTTCAATATTGTTGACATAATGTTTATGCGCTAGCTTAATATCATTTTTTATTTTTGATCTTAGTGTTTTAAACTTTTCAAGGTCCTGAGTGTTGTTGAATTGCTTATATTTTTTCCATGCTGAATTTTTGTGTCTAATATCATTGATTATGTCCCTGCTATACCATGAGGTATAGCAGGGATACCAATTCAATTCAATTCAAAAATGTTTTATTATAATTAATAATACAAAAGTGCGCCTGAGTCAAGTCCCGATTCAGAGCCGACCACACCACCACGGCGTGCAACGTCGTGGTAGATGGGTGGTCGGGTGAAACGGGTTTAACTCCGGCTTAAAAAATAAATGAAGAAGTATAAGTTTAGAACTCCTGTTCTTTGGAACAAAAAACTTAAATCTAACAATTTGGCGAACTATAACTAGAATGAGTTTTAAAAACACTTAAAAATTACACTAATGTTTTAGTTTGCACAGCACACGCGCACAGTTTTAAAAATTGGATTATTGATACGGGAAAAGACTTAATGAAAAAATCCGTTCGAGCCAATGACAGTATTCTTCCGATGGTCTGCCTGCCTTCGGAAAAATAGGGTGGAGAGGAAGTTGTGAGTTAAAAAGGTTGATTTACAAGAAGTTATTGGTCGAGAGGGGATTTTGAAAGAGAACAAAAAGGGACAAAAGAACAGAAATTAACAAAATTAACAAAAAAGGTGACTAATAGAGGGAACAGAGAAAGAGTTTAAGAGTGGTGAAAGTTAAAAGTTGGTTAAATGGAAATTTTGGTATAGGAAAGATTTGACTAGGGAGGTTGCCGAAAGATAGGCAACGCCTGGTATGGTAATGGGTTTTTCAGGTTGAAAAGTATGGCATTATGCTGTCTGATACCGATGACTTTTGGTATAAGTCCTTGGGATGCATGTCATAAATATATTATTAATAACACTGTAGAAGTCTTCTACAGCTAGGTTAACATTCTCGTAATTTGTTAGAAAAGACCAATCTGTTTGTAGAAACAAATTGTACATTGTGACATAATCGGCTTTTTTAAAATTAAAAGTCAATTCGGACTTGACTTAAAACATATCTTTTGCTTCGTCATTTCCTTGAAGTAGGTTAATAGACAGTGGTGGATGGTGCAAGTCTTCCATTATCATGGAAATTTCTGACTTATCAACTTGTAATGAGGTGATATTACTTATGACTAAATCTAACAATCTACCATTAACATTAGAAACTGAATTATGTTGATCAAAATTATAAAATGTACAAAAGTTTTGCAAGGCCCGTAGTTTCGCAGATGTACTTGTGACATTGGTCTCATTATATTCTGGTAAGTTAAAGTCACCAATAAAGCATGTATTATTCGCAAATAACTCGCGTCCTATGCATCAGATGCCCATGAGGTCAATGTGAAAGTTGTAGAGAATTAAATTAACTACAAGTTGTCTTTTTATTTTTTCCCAACCCCCTCCCCCCTTTTCGAGATATTCAAGGTCGAAGATTAAAAAAAAAAAGGTTTTCCGCGAACATCTCGTTTCCTATTCATTGGACAGCGACGAAGTCTACATACAAGCAGTAGAGAACTAAACCGTTTTCTTATAATTCGACCTTGAATATCTCGAATAGGGCGAGGTTTTGGGAAAAAATGCAAAATACCAATCTTGTAGATAATTGAATTGTCTACAACTTTCATGTTAACTTTATTGCTGTTCGATTTTTTTGGCGTGAGATATTCGCGAAAAACCATGTTTTTGAATATCTCGAAAAAAGACAACTTATAGATAATTTAATTCTCTACAACTTTCACGTTGACTTCATGGGCATCCGATGCACAGGACGCGAGATATTTGCAAAAAACCTTTAATACCTTGGGTAGCCATGTTGGGATTTTTGTACTTGTGTGGATTTGGGGAGGATGATGCAAAAAAACTTTTGAGGCTTTTGGTTCTTCTACACACACTGAATCACAATTTAACTTTTATAACCCCCTTTAATATTGGTGGTAATGGGGGTGGTGATAGAGAGGGTAGCTGATTTTAAGCCCTTTAGTTTTTGTACATACACTGAATCACAATTTTATTGTTTTACCATATTGGATTTTATTAATGGGGTGGGGATAATAATGGGGGCAGTAGAGGGGGCGGCTGATGTAAAAGAAAAATTGAGACCGTTGATTCTCGTACACACACCAAATATCAATAATTTTTTTTTACCCCCTTTAATAATGGGGTGGGGTGAGAACGGGGATGGATGACGCAAAAAAAATTAGACTATGATTTCTCGTAAATACACTATATACCAATTTTATAGTCTCTTACTTGCTTTCTTTATAGAGCGAGAGCTGGCTGCAAAAAAACTGGCCAATCAAGTAACAGAATGAAATATTTTTGAAATGTTAGTGCAAAATCCTCGCCAAAGATAAAGACCATGACCTTTGCCTATTAAAAAAGGATGATGGCACAAGAACTACCGACCTTCGTGGAAGCCTAGAGTTACTTATGGAAACTCACTTCCCGGAATCTGTGATAACAGAACGGAAGGAATGGCCAAACGAAGTCGACACTCAGCCCTCAGATTTGGATTGGCAAATGGCCAACCAAGTAATGAGCGAAGATAGGATAAGATGGGCAATACAGAGCTTCTCTCCGTTCAAATCACCAGGCATTGACGGTATCTATCCCGCCCTACTGCAATGGGGACTGGATGAACTATTGCCGCACCTGGTCGGAGTATTTAGGGCGAGCTTGGCGCACCTTCATATTCCAGAGATATGGAGAGAAGTGAAAGTTGTGTTCATTCCAAAGACAGGGCGGATGGATTATACCACCCCCAAAGCATATAGGCCTGTCAGCCTACCTCGTTTCTTCTCAAGACGATGGAGAAGCTATGTGAACGATACATAAGGGATGTCGTAGTGAAAGACAACCCTTTGCATCCCAACCAACCCGCATACACATTGGGAAGATCCACCGACACCGCCCTCCATGCGGTCGCGAGTCGGATTGAGAAATCCCTGGACAATAAAGAGTCCACCCTAGGTGTCTTCATAGACATAGAAGGTGCGTTTAATAAAACCACCTTCCCAAAAATCACGGCAGCCCTAGTGGAGAGAAACGTCCCCACGATTATGGGAAGCTGGATATCCAGCATGCTCTCCAAAAGAGCTGTACAAATCAGTGTGGGAGACGCTTCTGTGCGAGGAATGATCGCGAGAGGCTGCCCGCAGGGAGGTTTACACCTCCCTGCGGGCAGCCTCTCGCGACCATTTTGATATTACTATCACCACTGCTATGGAACTTAGTTCTCGACAGCCTCTTGCGCTACCTCATCTCAGAGGGTTTCCACACAATCGCCTACGCAGATGATGTAACAATACTGCTCAACGGAAAATTTGAAGGAGTCCTCTGTGAAAGGATGCAGGGGGCTCCAAGAATAATTGAAAAATGGTGCAGAGAACACTCGCTGTCTGTTAATCCCAGGAAGACGGAGATGGTTCTCTTCACAAGAAAAAGGAAACCAGGAGTACTGAAAGCACCAGTTCTCCTGGACACAACACTAAGTTTCGCATCAGAAGTGAAATACCTTGGGGTAACCTTTGACGCCAAACTAACATGGAATCTTCACTTAGACAGAAGACTAAAAAAGGCTTACATTTCTTATGAGCAGTGTCGCAGGACCGTGGGGAAAACCTGGGGAATGAAACCCAAAGTGGTCATGTGGATATACACTGCCATCATAAGACCAATGATAACCTATGGAGCTGTGGTCGGGTGGCCTTAGAGTAAAAAGACTACAGCGAAAGCCAAGTGCAGAGAGTTGCCTGCCTAAGCATAACAGGAGCTATGCGAACAACGCCAACGAAAGCAATGGAGGTAATGCTGTGTCTGCCACCACTGGATCTATATCTAGGAGAAGTGGCCTTAATAACAATGGCACGCCTCAAGTCCGTTGGCCTACAACCAAATGTAGGCTGTGGGGAGACCAGAAGTCGCCTGTGGAATGAGGCTGTCAGGAAGACGCCTCTTCTATAGGCATGCACAGATGGTATCTCTCCCCGATTTGTCTTTGACAGACCCTACACAATACAGACAATTAGTGAAAACGAGACCGCTGGTGAAGGTGTGATAAATATTTTCACAGACGGATCAAGGAAGAAGGAGGGGGCAGGATGTGGAATATATTCCAGAAGCCTGCAAATCCAATATAAATGGACTATGGATGAGCGAGCCAGCATAGTACAAACTGTACTGGCGGGCATAACCATAGCCGCAAAAGAGATTGTCCGCAGACAAACTACGGGCAAAACAATCAGGATCTACACAGACTGTAGACAATCACTACTAGCCCTGAGAAGTTACAAAATAACCACAGGAGCAGTATGGGAATGTCATCAAGCACTTGTGGGTGCCTCCAGTACGAACAACATCTCGGTATGCTGGGTGAAAGGACACGCACAGTGCAGTGGCAACAAAAAAGCCGACAAACTGGCCAAGAAGGCAGCAGGCCAACTTATCTTTGGACCAGGCCCGGCCAGTTTGTTACCGATTACGGCGACAATACAATTAATTAAGGAGAACACCCACAACGAATTTAAGAAGCTGTGGGATGAAACAAGCAGCTGTCAGCTCGCTAGGGAACTACTCACGTATCCCAACAAGAAAACAGCAATGGACTACCTGGCAATAACCAGAAGGAATCTACGTTTTATAACAGGAATTCAGACTGGACACTGTCCGCTAAGGAAACATCTATACAATATGAGATTAAGCGAAACACCTCTTTGCAGAGGTTGTAAACAAGAAGATGAGACGGTTCAACACGTACTTTGTGACTGTTCAGCCGTCTCATCAATCAGAGAATCCATCTTGGGAGAGCGTTGGCCTACCTTGGCCAATGTAAGGGAGATGCCCCTAGGCAACATCACCACCTACTTCGAAAGATTAGGTTGGTTGAAGGCCTAGGCGAGTGTCTGTCTAGAGGGAGGGTGTACAAGGGGTCTAATGGGGCCTAAGTGCTGTGGTTTTTTGACCACCCTCCTGCTAATTCCATACTCCAAATGTTAGTACTTACAGCGACTATAAGAAAAATCATTTGGTGCCTGGGCAGAACTTGTGCACACAAGTTTTTTATGTGCTCTCTCTGGAACATTTTTCGTATAGCAATTATACCAATGAAGTAACAGTTTGAAATTACTCTTAAAATTTAGTTTTTACAGAGTAAAAGAAAAATATACTTTTGTCCCTCGTTAAATCTTGTGCCTTGGCACAAAATTTTTTTATTTTTTTTGTGCATTACTGTACCTATCGAGTAATAGCTTCAAACTACCACCAAATTAAAGTTTAAACACTTTTCAGTTAGAAAAAACATGTGTGCCACGTCTACGCCTGTCTAAGTTTGGTAAAAAAGTGTCATGGCGAAAACTAGATTGGTATCACTAAAAGTTGTAAAAAGTCACTGTACATGTTGACCAACTAATCTAATTCCTCAACTTTGTAAAAATGAAATACCTATAACTTCTAAACTGACTGAAAAAGTGAGAGATTGTATAATTTTAATTTTATTAAATATTGTAAACTACGGGGACGGTAGCTCAGTGGTTTAGCGCGTCTAGCTTGCATACTGGCGTACCTAGCGAAGCAGGTTCAATCCCTGCTCATCGCGAAATAATTTTAATTATAAAATTATCCCCAAGAAGTGGTTCGGACTCCACTATAAGCTGTAGGGCCTCGTTTCTCTTTACCTAACACAAATTCATTCTAGATTTTCAAGGAGTTACTTCGGTGACTTGAGAAGCGGTTAAGAAAACATTTCAAAAACTAGGGATTGCAATACCGGTTAACCGGTTATCAGGACAAAAAACACATGACGATGATTACCGGTTATTTTAAATTTTTACCGGTTATTTCGGTAAATTCTGAACTTACGATATGTCACGTATTCAACGTTTCTATTTATGTCAGTGACTAGTATTCACTAAATACAGAGTGTCTGTCTCAACACTGAGCACTTTTAACAATAAATAAATAATATTATAAAAAGTAAAATCCAAACACCAAGCCCTAAGAAATACAAGAGAGACATTGACAATATCTTGCGACAGGAAATTGAATATTTCACTGCCGCAAATATCCGTAGAATACATTTAGAAGTATGTTATTACCAATTCTTATTAACTTATCGACCCACCAATATCAATTGAGGAAGGGCATCTTCAGCTGGTGGTATTCTATGCACAAAATAAGAAGATTAACATATATAGCTTTGAAAACCTAACCCTTTTGACGGGCTATTTTAAAAAAATATTGCATTTTTAGATTAGGTATTCAGTAAATGCCCTATTTGAGTTTATATTTATAATTTTTTTTATTTAAGTTGATATTTTTATTTACCGAATAATTATTTATTTAAATTTACTTCATTTATATTTTTTTTTTTTGATAAAAAACCTCTTGTTTGTTCATTATATTAAACATACGTATATAAAAATGTGCCTTGTTAAATTTAGATAAATTTGTACATGGAAAAAGACAATTGCCATTTTCGCCACTTCAATCATTCATTCTAAAAATTACCGGTAAATACCGGTTAACCGGTTATTTACATTTTTATTTACCGATTTACCGGTTATTAAAACTTCCGGTAAATTGCAATCCCTATAAACTACAAAGCAAACTAATAAAGTTGGTTTCTAATCAGTTAAAGTAGACTCAATATTGAAGATAATGAAAACAATGATATTGATTATTATATTATGGGTATTTCATTTGTAAATTAGACGAGTTGATCAACGTGTGCAGTGGTTTTAGTAATACCAATCTAGTTTTCGCCATGATACTTTTTACCAAACTTTCTAACGTGAAATAGGACAATATTAGAAAAAGATACATGGAGACGCTGACCATTAAAGGGATGTACAGACGATCTAACCAAACAACCGCCCTTCTCGGTACACTTTGAAGATTGCCATGCGAACTCGTAAAAGTCAGCTGGTCTGCTGGATCTAATATTGTCGGTACGCTTTGAAGACGTTGGAATTCCATGCTCTTTGTAAAAAGCTTTAAATTGTTTCCATATAGAATTTTTAGTGTTTCTCGTTTTAACTGGGACACTTTCATTCATAGCTTCGTTAATATTTTCTTGTGCAACATCACCAAATCGCTTTTTCTCATTCATTTTTTGTACAGAAATCAAGATGAAAACGTGAAATGTCAAATTTTAATAATTTCAATGACTTTTTTAGTTTGACACATGGCTACTACGAAAAAAGTAACATACATTTTTCTCGATTTTTTCCACTTATCGATAGCCGTTTTTCTCACTTTAAACAAATCCTATTGGTCGATTTTTTTGAAAATGTATGTTTTGATTGGTTAATAAAGTAAGAATATATTAATCAGGAAAACTTCATTTAGGTAGTAGGCAAATTAATTAATCAGTACACCTTAATCCATCCCTGTACACATACAGTCCAATAAAACGTATTAAAATGCGAAACAATGAAGCTATTAGAGACTATAACATATCTTTCGATGATGGTACCCAGAAAAATTTAAATAAAGCGTATCACGATAACGTTCATGAACATCACCAGCGGCCGATGGCATCAGCTGCCAATACAATAACGCCCGTCCGTCATCTTTGATGTTCCAAAGGTTACACAGCACACAATACCTTTTTGACGTCATTAACTTTATATTTAGTAGGGTACATGTTGAAAGATCACAAGATAAAACGGATTAGCTATTGATTCGTAAAGAAGTTTGGTATTAACAGGGGGAGAATCAAGTAATTAATTTTTGCGTCGAACATGAAAGTGAGTGATCTGACACGCGTATACAGTTTGTTTGGGACTAACGTTTGTAAACAACTACGCTATTATGTAAAGATGAGTTTAACGCACATTTATCTGAAGGAAAAATATACACGGGGTTTTTGAAATACATCCATGTACTTCAATCTGTGTCAAAAATTCAACAAATTTTATAGTCACCTTTATGCCTCTAATCTCGACATCCACAACCTAAGTTGTTAGCGTTGCAGCGTAGCCAAGACCACACAAAATCAGTTCCTTAAGGGACTAATGTTAATAAGGTAATAAAGTAATGTGATTTTTGGTTCCAAAAAGTCTATTTTTTTTGCTTTTTTATACTTCTTAATATGTGTAAAATACGCTCCTAGATTTAGGGATTGCAATACCGGTTAACCGGTTAATCGGTTATCAGGACAAAAAACACATGACGATAATTACCGGTTATTTTAATTTTTTTAACGGTTATTTCGGTAAATTCTGAACTTACTATATGTCACGTATTCAACGTTTCTATTTATGTCAGACTAGTATTCACTAAATACAGAGTGACTGTCCCAACACTGAGCACTTTTAACAATAAATAAGTAATATTATAAAAAGTAAAACCCAGACACCAAGCCCCAAGAAACAAAAAAGAGACATTGACAATATCTTGCTACAGGAAATTAAATATTTCACTGCCGCAAATATCTGTGGAATACATTTAGAAGTATGTTATTACCAATTCTTATTAACTTATAGATCCACCAATACCGACTGAGAAAGGGCATCTTCAGCTGGTGGTATTCTATGCACAAATATCAGACGACTAACAGATATAGAACCTTTTAACGGGCTATTTTTAAAAAATATTGTATTTTTACATTAGGTATTCAGTAAATGCCCTATTATTTGAGTTTATGTTAATAATTTTTGTTATTTGAGTTGATATTTTTGTTATTTACAGAATAATTATTTATTTAAATTTATTTCATTTATATTTTTACCTTTTAATAATTGTTTGTTATTAAATATACGTATATAAAATAAATATTAAATATACGTATATAAAAATGTTTTTTGTTAAATTTAGGTAATTTTCTACATGAAAAAAGACAATTGCCATTTTCGCCACCCTAATCATTAATTCTAAAAATTACTGGTAAATACCGGCAAACCGGTTATTTACATTTTTATTTTCCGATTTACCGGTTATTAAAACTTCCGGTAAATTGCAATCCCTACCTGGAATACTTTGACGAAATTTGTGTTCTTTAAAAAGTTATACATATATATATATATATATATATATATATATATATATATATATATATACAGGATGGACCATTAATAATATGCCATAGTTCAAGGGTAGATTCTTTCGACCAAAATATGAGGATATAACCAAACATGCTTTAGTAAATTGTTGCTGTGTCAAAATTATAATTTTTTTTCTTTTTTTTTGCAATATCTCAACTATTTCTTAACCGATCTCCTCCCAATTTGGTAAGGAAACATTTTTTAAGCTAGGAAACAATAATTAATCTATCAGGGTTGGAAAAAAAACAGTTTTTTTTCATTTTAAACAAAAAAACAGTTTTTTTGTTTTGAACAGTTTTTTTTGTTAAAAACAGGTTTTTTTAAGTTTTAAATGGTATGTTTAAAACATGTTTAAAACAGGTTTAAAACGTTTAAAATTATATTCAACTAAAATTAAATGGTGTCAGGCACACTATGTCTGCTACTACTAGTTGATGTTAGATGGCGCTCTTAAACGGATTTTACAGCGCTCTGCAAATAAAATGCTCAGTTTAGCGCACGTGACCACTATATCAGAATTATTTATCGGAATGGACCATCATCGGCACTTTTCTTGCTTTTCCACAAACTCTAAAATAATACATTTATTTAAAACATCGCACTATGTTATAAACTATGTTTTAAACAGTTGTTTAAAACATAGTATTTTGTAATAAATATGTTTTAAACATTTGTTTGAAACACAGTGCGATGTTTTAAACATGTTTTAAACACTTTGTTTAAAACATTTTGTTTTAAACATGCCAACCCCGTAACCTATTACATCACGCTAGCCCGTGGAGGGCGCCTCGTGGGCTATACCTGATGATGAATATTTTTTCTCTTTTTTTTTACGAAACGTAGTGGCACGCCATTTTAGACCTCATAAAAAATATAGTTACAAATCTTGATGAAAATAAAAAATTCCTTACGGTCTTTTTAGACCTAGCTAAGGCGTTCGACACAGTGTCTCATACTTTGTTACTAAAGAAACTAGAAAATGTGGGTGTGTGAGGTCTTGCTTTAAATATACTTAAAAATTACCTCAAAGATAGAAAACAAAGAACAAGAGTGGACTATGTGTTAAGTGATTATGTGACTATTAATATGGGTGTACTATTAGGGCGGTCCTTATTTTTCGACTTTATGTTTTTTTACGGGCCACCCCCTAAATTGGTTTCAATACTTAAAAAAATGTTCTGTGCAAAATCTGAACTCAATCGGATAACGAGAAAACGTGCCACCCAACCCTTGATTCTAGGAGATTCAAATAAATTCTAATAAATTTCGTTATTTATTTTTTTAAAGCTTGCTACTGACAATCGAGTTAGTAGTGACTGAAAATAAGTAATATACATACTTAAAATCACTTTATTTATGAAATGTCGTTAATTTGATTATAATTTTTGGGATAAGGTCTCCTTTTCAAAATCGGGAAATCGTGTTCTATAATCTTTTACAACTTGCAAGGCGAATTGTTTTTGTTCCTCATCTTTTGTTATTACATTATTGTAATCTGTCATTAACTTAACACCCCGCTCTGCTGTATCATTAACAACTTTGATTTTTTTAACAATATCCAACCCTTTGTTAAAACTATCGTTTTTAGACCAAGTTGAAGGGTGCGTTTCAAGAAAGTCATCATTTATGTGAAATCGTTTGAAAAACTTTCGGGTTTCGATAGTAACAAAATTTTCAATAAATGTGTTCTCCACAAACTTTGGAATTTCATTTTCGTCTATCTCTATTCGCTTGATACTTTTACTATATGATGATTCTTCTTCTATATCTAATGGCTTTTCTTCCACATCCGATGATTCTTCTTCCACATCCAATATTTCTTCTTCCAGATCCTCTTTCTCACCTAAGGCTTCAACCATTTTCACTTTGGATTCCTCTGACAATTTTGAATCGAAGAATGCGAAGGCAACTGCTACTGGACAACTCCAAAAATTCTCTATAATCTTCTCGAGGCTGCTTTTGCGGATTTTCCAGAGCAGATATCACAAATGTGACTACCTCTTTTGTATCATATAAAAATGGAAGAACATATCCGTCTGCAAATCCGAACTTAAAATAATGTTTGTTAATCTTAGCCCAATACTGTTGAAAGCGTTTAAAGAAAATTCTCGTCCTTAAAAATTTGACTGACTGACTGAAATAAGTTTTGTTTTACTCGAAAAAAGAAATATTAAAGATCTTTGATACAGATCCAAATTTGGTTGAAACTGGATGACCAATAATTGAGTTACGAAGGTATTTCCACTTGATTTCCTATTCACACTGTATACTATTAATTTTGGTACTTACTTGCTTCTTCAAGTTCTCGTATCTTGCGTTCTCTTCTTTCTGAAGCTTCGCGTGCTCGTTTTTCAGCTCTTCTTTCTCTGCCTTCTAATTCATAATCTATACCGTACATAAATCCTGGTCGACCTTTTTTCCGTTGTTGAACTAAAAATTGCCTATCTTCCTAGATAGTCATCGTCTCAAGCGCGTTTTCGTGGGCTATGTCGAAAAGTCAGTCATCAAACTTTGCTACAAAATTTGCCTCTTTCTGTTTTTGAAAGTTCGTCTGCTTTTTACACCTTTATTGAAGCGTCCTCCATTCTTCATACAAAGATACTAGCTTATCAATACAGTGGTTTTGTTTTCTAGTGGGAATTCTTGCCTTTTCCCAGAAAATCACAACTTCTTGTATTACAAGTCTGGCTTCAGCTTCACGTCTCTTAAGTTAAAAAAAATACACTCAAAACTTGTTTATTAGAAGGCAGTTTACTTCCAGTAATCTCGTTTGAAAAATTACCGAGCAAATAAACGCTATCACGACCACGCAAATTAATTTGGCGGGACATTGTACTGCGTGCTGCTCTTTTCACTGATAATGAGGTACTGAAATGCTTTGACGCACTTACTGCCATACAGGTCGGCTAAAATTACAGTGAGGATTAAGGTTTATGCCGTTCAGGTAGAAACTCAACCCTACTGCAGAGACAAAATTCGAGGAAATAGATCTTAAAACTAGGGCCTTGCGGGCGACCACCTATTAAAATTCCTTAATCCTAAAAGGATTAGGAAATTTTAATGTAAATATTTTCATGGGTAGTGTTTAGAATTCGCTTTCCTCTTCCTAAACTAGTATAAATTATCTTCAGGATGTCAATTATACCTATTGTTTACTTAGAAAAACCAAATATAACAATGTGGGGAATTTCAAGAAATATTAAATTTAGAGGTGGTGGGTGGCACGTTTTCCCCGTATCCAATTTCGCTCAAATTTCACCCACATTATTTTTTTAGCAATTGAAACCGTTGTGGGGGGTGGCCCAAACTAAATTCGAAAATATTTTTTTCCTCAAGTATAAATAAGGACCGCCCTAGTGTACTATATTAGGTCCAATATTGTTCTTAGTTTATATAAACGACATAGCTTCTATAAAAAACTTTACAGGACATATAATTTCTTATACGGATGACACTGCCCTAATTTTTGTTGATGAATCATGGAACAAAGTATACGAAAAAGCAGAGACTAATTTAGGGGTGGTTTATGATTGGTTAAATTCGAATTTGTTAAGTTTAAATACAGATAAGACAAAATATTTAGCAATTACTGTCACAGATGATGACCAACCACATAATAAAAACCTAAAATTACATAAAGTAGTAATTGTTTTACCCAAAATTGTCAGTGTCCTGATATTCAAAAAACTGATACGATCAAATACCTAGGTATAATTGTGGATCACCATTTAAAATGGAATCATATATAGCAACAAGAATTAAACAGGTGATGCATAAATTCTATCAACTAAGATATATTCTGAACAAGAAAAACTTACTTATCGTATATAACTCGTTAGTTGATTCTATATTAAATTATGGCATAGTAGCCTGGGGTGAATTATATCAAAATGCATTAAACATTCTAGAAGTTGCTCAAAATTCACTAATCAAAATAATATTCAGAAAACTTTTTCTATTTTCAAGTGAGCGGTTGTATAATGAGTCAGGTTTGCTTAATATAAGAAATATTTACACATATCACTGTATGTTATGGGCATTTAAGGGCGAGGATAAATATAGCAATTCCTTAAATTATTTGACAAGATTTAAAGAAAACAAAAAAGTTGTCCCCCCTAAAATGAATAAAACTCATTCACAACGTTTTATATTTTACCAAGGCTACAGATTATTCAACTATCTTCCTTTACAAATAAAAGAATAAAGAAATATAAAAAATATAAAATTGAAACAAAAAAGTATATCCTAAATAACCGCACTTTTTTTGACATTTTATTCTAAAAAAAAAAAAATGTTAAGTATATGTTTTCCTATTCAATACCAATAACCCTTGTACTCGCTGTATTTTCTCTGCACCCTCACAAGTCACTTAATTCATATAAATAATTCTCCCTTTTCTTCCAGTATTTTTTATCAATAATTTTTAGTAATTTCATTTTAATGTAATTCAGAAACTTATGTATATATAGCATTATATATATAATTGTGTTGAGAAATTTATCAGTGGCCCGCAAACAAATCTGTACCAGATTTAGGCGTGCCACTGATTTTGCTAAATAATCTATAATGTAAAATGTAACTCTAATTCCGTCTTTGAATAAATTACTTACTTACTTACTTACTTACTTTTGACTAGAAAATCTCATGCAGGAGTCATTTCTACCTAAAAAAGGTATATTTGATAGAACTTGATAATTCCAACCGTTTTCGAGAAAACTGCCGCATAGATCTCAAGAATTCGTTGAAATCAAACTCAGTTTGAAACGGAAAAATTGAATTTATTGAAAAGTGTGCTTTAGTGACGTCTTAGTTCTGTCATTTACGTACAATTTCATTAGTTTGACATTTTGACACAACTAGGACTTCACCAAAGCGCACTTTTTAATAAATCCAATTTGTCCGTTTCAAATTGAGTTTGTTTTCAACAAATTCTTGAGATCTATGCGGCAGTTTTCCCGAACACGGTTGGAATTATCAAGTGTACCTTTTTTTACGTAGAAATGACTCCTGCATGATATTTTCTAGTCAAAAGTGCCAGAACGTTTTCTAAAAAAACGAAAAAAAAATATTCATTATCAGGTGTAGCTCATAGGCTAGTGTGATGTGATACATAAATAATTATTTCTTAGCTTAGAAAATGTTGCCTTACCAAATTGGGAGAAGATCGGTCAAGAGATAGTTGAGATATTGCAAAAAAAAAAGGAAAAAGAATTACAATTTTGACACCCTGTATCTTTTTCCACAGCAACAATTTACTAAAGCATGTCTGGTTATATTTTGATACAAAGAATATACCCTTGAACTAGGTATGTCCTATTATTAATGGTCCACCATGTATTATAAGTACGACACAATAAACCGGTTTTCAGCCGGCCGCTCGGCACGCGGCAGTAGTAGCTAATGTTATTGTTATATACACGAATATAATAACACAAACGTACGTCTGGCAAAAAATAAAAAATAATAATAATTTTAAAAATAATATACTTTAAAACATAAAAAAAACTTTAAACGTGTTTTTCTAAAAATGCTATTCTTCAAAACGGTTCCAACGATTTAAAAAAAACTATTTAACATATTGACTTAAAAATCTTTCGGCAAAATCACGTTGGCGAGTTAGCTAATATATACAAAAGCTTGTTATTTATATTCTATTCCTCCTTTTTTTACTCGTTTTTGGCTGGCAAAATGGCATTTTTTTGTTTTTGTCACTAAAACAAGCGTGGAATTTTTTTCTGTTGGAATTTTTACTAATGTCGACATTAGCGAACTAAAGGACGTAATTTTTAACAACACTGTTTTTGATTTTTGCGTTTCAGACCAATGGGGCGGAGCTATCGCTGGAACCGTTTTCTATGCTATTTCTGAGGTCTCAACTTCAGCGCCTCTGCACATTTATTTATGAAGGCAAAAAAAATAGTTTTTTTTGTGAACTTTAAAAGTCGCCTAATACTTTGTAAAATGTTTTGTACATAAAAATAATAAAGATTTTCTGAAAAAGAATCCAAAAATCGTTGCCATAAAAATGAGAACAACCCCTTAAATGCTGCACAGCCGACACAATGGTACGTCAATTAAATAATTGTTACAGTCTATTTTCCCATTTAGTAACTGCTAGAATTTTAGATACTACCTTTATTATTTTCACACATTTTATTGTGCATTTGAGCATATTGGTACCATCTCCCGCCAAATAGATATTAATAGAGTATAACTTGTTGCATAATAGCGCTACCTGACGTTTCACGTCGGCCATTAAATGCGCTTTGATACAGGAAGTATGGGTGAGTGCGTTCAGTTATTCATTAAGAGAGTGTATTGCAAAAACGCCCTTCTAAAGCTTCTACAATAGCCACTATTCTTGATTAAACCTTCTTTTGGTGGGTAGATTTATGAGAGGACGGCCTTCGGAGTATATTATGATAATATTTGTGGATATAAATGAAGTTAGGAAAATCTATTCTAGTTGTGGAAATTCTGAGCGTACTGTCGAAAGTGAGAAGAACTTGATTTTTGATAGGGGGACATTTTTTTATCTTGGTCATGGCGTGCTAGAAGATTGAGTCGTCTGAATACGAGTTTTAGCAATATTGTAAGTTATGCTCCATTTATGGGATTTAGTATTCATCACGAAAAGATTAGTCATATTTTCATTTGGTTTTGAGTATCGTTTTGGGAAATACAGCTATGGATGTGTCCGGATTAAGCCAATTTTCAAAGCACGTGGCGTCGTCTGAATGCAAGACGTTGGAGTGCCATTTTGACGACAAAGGACCCCTTTCAGCCCACATCACATCTCATTTGTTTGTTTGTCGGTTACTTGTTTGTTGGTTTGTCTACTCGTTTGGTTGTTGTCTGGTTGTTAAAGCTATTTGTTAAGGTACGAGCATTGAGATTCGTTTGATAGTTTATAGTTATTTGGAGTTGCTACGTTACGATTTTACTTGGAACTTCTACAACACGTTATACACTTTACGAAGGACTTCCAGTCTGACTCTGGATTCGACTTCTAGTCTGGAGTATGGTGCCCAGCTGATGGTGCCCAGCTGTCATCTTGTGTTTGAATGGTACTGGGGATCTCGCCACGTACCTCAGGCTCCACGTAGATTGTCTACCACCTCACATCGAGTTACGCTACCCTGGTAGGACGGGAAAAGGTATCTAGACACTACCAAAGGTAAGCGAAATCACATTACCTATTCTAACGAGGGATCCGGTACATGAATATTACGTCCACCATACCGTAAAAATAATTAGGGGTTGTTTGCCCGAGTCAAGAGAGGGGACAGGACCGTTCGTCATAACTAGCATATGATTTTCAGTGACATTTTAGTCTTATTTTGCACGTAACTAATTCAATAATTCATTACTTTCGGTAAAGTGTTGCTCATAACGATTCTAGTAAATTTCAATAAATATTTAACATATTTTGTGTAATGTTAACTTGCTAATTAAATAGCTTGGCCTTATTGTACCAACAAATCTCAATAGTTTTGAGCCATTTAGACGTTATCGTGCCTTGGGACACACGTAGTTATTTTGTTGGCACGCTCCTCATATATGACCTTTTGTATATTTATTAGTTTGTAAGATATGTTGTTTATATTAGGTTAAGCGTGTGTGCCCCACTTATTAGTACGTTTTTTTTATGAGATAGTGATATATTGTACTACGTACGAAACCACTCCCAAGGACCTGACTAGTCGGCCGTGTAAGACCTCTTCCTCACCGGTGTATTGCAGAGGGGGTACTGCCCGTTAAACACTCAAATTTTGTTCAGGGCACGGGGTGTCTACCCTACCCTGCGTTCGAGGCTAAACAGCTTTTGGAGCCCCTTATATAAGTGGGCCAAGGCCCTGTAACATAATGTCCCTCTTCATATTCAAACTCTCGCAGAAATGTACATACACACTAAAAGAGTAATGGTGCTCTAGAATACTGTAGGTTTTTAAAGAGAGCACTAAGACATTTGAATGTCAAAGAGACCTATGCATATCTGGATGAAGAACGTACATTTCCAGTATGTAGAAGAAGAAAAGGAATTTTGCCCGCGGTACCTTCAGACAGATTTTAAATGACTTGATTTTCCGAACTTTCGAGAAGGAACAGGTTACTGTAAGTAAAATTCTTAGCTTTCTAATTCTGTTGTACTATTTTGTATTTAAATAGAGGGCATATGAGCTGCGCCAATTAGACAGATGATACGTACTTCCAGAGGAGCCTTCGTTCTATATCGTGCATTTTCCGCAATTAACTAATACAGCAACGGTGGTGCAGACGAGAATGCTAAGGTCTGGTGTATATGAGCATACCCGTTGACAAATTGTTCAAGTCAACAAAAGGGATTGCACATGAACTCGGTCTCATATTCAACTTCAGACAATAAGGACGGTGAGACTATCGAAGGAGAGTTAGTAACTGATCTATGTCAAATCATCTATGGTCCAAATTATAGCTGTCGAACAGAGAAATCTATTTTAATAGTACAATTCTTATTATACACATAGGTAAACTTTACCTTTTTAAAGTCAACTGGGCTCAAGAACTTTATGTATACAAGGTGTTGCAGGTTCGCAGTCATTCATTTTTGTGGTGATTCTAAATAAAAAAAACATTTACATTTATGCCATTTTCGTTCATTAAAATATCGCTCATTTTTTACTGTACTCACACTTGTTGCTCAGACTATAGCTTCCGTACGATTACCGTTAACCAAATCATACAAGAAGTGCTCATCTGTGTACTCTTGATTCCAATATATTTACCATTTTGTAGGCAGTATCACAATTAACCACCAAAAACTTGGCCTTGATAAATAGAAAACAAATATGTGATCAAAACTTAAAAATTCAAAATGGTGGATAAGTTTTGGAATTTATGGTCTGATTCGTATGAAAATCGATATCTGGGGATTTTCGAGGTCGCAGATTATAAATATTTAGTCGAATTCTTTACATAAATGTCGAAAGTGCCAAAATTCTCTACTTAAAAATAAGACTAAAAAGTAAAAAAAAATTAATAGTGCACTAAAAAGCAAAAGATAATCATCGAACCTTTTCTCTCTGTCTACCCCGTAAGGGTCTTAGTATAAGCCGTGTTTGTAATTAAGTAGTAATTTGAGTTACTTGAGTATAAAAGCGTGGGGCGCTTTTCATTTAACCTAATGATGCTTCAGCGTTTTAATTATCGAACCTGTTCGAAATCGTATTCGAAAAGCGACCCACGCTTTTATACCCAAATATTCGAGTAGTATGCATGCGCAATGGCTTTCCTCGAGTACTATGGATGCGCAGTAAGTTTCCCCGAGAATTATGGATGCGCAGTAGATTACCTCAAGTAGTATGGATACATAGTGGGTTTCCTCGAGTCAAATGGATGCGCAGTGGGTTACTTCAAGTAGTGTGGATACGCAGTGACTTTCCTCGAGTACAATGGATGTGCAGTAGGTTACCACGAGTAGTATGGATGCGCAGTGGCTTTTCTCGAGTCCTATAGATGCGCAGTAGGTTACATCAAATGGTATGGATGCGCAGTGGGTTTCCTCGAGTAAAGTGGATGCGCAGTGGGTTATTTCAAGAAGTATGAATGCGCAGTGGCTCTCCTCGAGTAAATTGGATGCAGAGTGTATTACCTCGAGTAGTATGGATGCGTAGTAAGTTTCCTTGAAGAAAATGCTTGAAGTAGGGGCCTTACTTCTATCGTGTAGTTTACGGCACGCAATGATTTTTTATATCTTTGTAATGCCATTTTCTGCGTATTAGTTCCACATCCAGTTGAATATATTAACGCAAAAAAAATGTTGGAAATTTTCATTGTTTAAATAGGCTTAGAATGTCATGAAACGTCAATATTTTAAGTTTGAGCGAAATAAATTTTTCTGTCGCGTCAGTCTATCTGTTAGTCTTGTATCTTTTTGGTGCTCACTATTACTCTGGAACCGTTTAAGATCTTGACTTGAAAGATATGGCACAGGTACATATTTTAACGAGATCTGGAACTAGATTATATTTTGATCTTATTCCGTTGTAGAGTTGAAGGGTAAATTGGAGTAAATGGGGGGTAAATAGGTAAATCAAGCATGTAAGAGTCCATGAAATTGGTATTTAGTAAATATTAGAGGGTTTCAAAGAAAATTTTGGCATTAGCATTTGTCGCACCTATTACCACCCTCACCTCATTATTAAAAGTGGTGAAAAAATACTATAATTTAGTGTGTGTACAAGAACCAAAGAAATCAAGAATTTTTTTCACTGCATTCATTCCCACCACCACTACCTCCATTACCGATGTGGCATATAATTTTATGGGTTTTTGGGGTACACGATTTTAATATTATACTATTAAAGTTCCATAAACAATTATTTCCACATAGTGGAGTGCAAATATAGTATTTCCGTTGTAAGAAACATGAACGTGGAAGTAGTGATTCCTTAGGCAGCGGTTTTTTGCTTTTTAGTGCAGTATTTATAAAAGCGTGTTTTTTTAGTTTTTTAAACTATTAATTATTATTTCAAAACACCTACTGACAAGCCTATTGAAACTTTTCTAACACCTAATCGGTTCTTGGCGAGAATCGTTGAATAACAAACAGCGGAATATCCCGAAAACAACTTAGCTTACGGGCGATGTATACCAATTAATTAACATAGACTGGACGATAAATTCAATGTTTTTATTCAGTAGGAAAGTCTAAAGTAAGTAATTTCCACAAAAATCCGATTGCTGGTTTTTGCGTCATTGTATAAGGAAATAAAAATGTCCTTCTTTGTTCGTGATATCCGCTTTTTATAACCCTGGATTTTTCAATTTCACCATTAGCAGATTTTACAGTCCTACGGTTATAATGTCTGTTACTTTCGTTTTATTAAGTCCCACCCGTAACAACCTAAATCGGATTTAAATAATAGCTCTTGAAAATCACATTTATATACTTGGAAGAAGGATAATGGAAATGGAAATACAGAATGAAAAAGAAGTATAATTGAAAAAAGCCATCGGAATTCTACGGTCAATGATGCATGAATTTCATTGAGTGTGACAGCAGCCAGCGCGACCCTGAAAAACTTTAACCAAGTCCAATATAGTATATTGTGATACGCGGGAAGGGCTTCTTGTAAGATGGGTATGAAAGTTGGCACATGTTCTAATCGTATGAGTTTTGCTATGACCTTTCCACATGTATATTACATAATATTTTTTACGGTTGTGAACTACATTTATCAAAATCTATATTTAAAATGTTTTAAAAATTTCAAGATGAAATAAATATCAATTGGACATCTGACATCTATTTATTGTTGAATATTGCATTAAATCAAAAGTGTGGCAAGTAATATGGCATGAATGTTGTCATTTTCCAAACAAATTTTGGATTTCATTTCTTTGTCGTTTTAACGTGAACGTAGAAAATAAATTAATAGTTTAAAAAACTAAAAAAACACGTTTTTATAAATACTGCACTAAAAAGCAAATAACAATACTGGTCAACATTTGATCTAAGAACAATCACCAGACTTTACCATTGTATACATAGGTTTTCTGGGTCGCTGATTCCGAATCCGAGGTTGGTTAAGCTTCATCACGTCAGGTTCTTGGTCATTTGAAGGTCAAACTGAGAAAATGTGTTGTAAAAAATTTGAAAAAAATGTATGTTTATGTTTCTGAGGTCGCTGAATTCAAATCCGCTGTTATTTTTACCCTTCAAGAACATCAGAATCTAGAGGTCAGTTCAACGCATTTTGAAATCATTTTGAAATTGAGAAAAAGCGACTCAAAAATCTGGAAAAATGCTTACGTGGGTTTTTAGCTCGCCGAATTCGTGGTTGGCTGGACTCTATCGGATCGGATTCAAGGTGATTTGAAGGTCAAACTGAGAAAAAGTGGTGTAAAAAATTTGAAAAAATATATGTTTATCTTTCTGATGTCACTGAATTCAAATCCGCTGTTATTTTTACCCTTCAAGAACATCTAGAGGCCATTTCAAGGCATTTTGAGGTCAAATTGATAAAAAGCAGCTAAAAAATCTGGAAAAATGCTTACATGGGTTTTTTGGGTCGCTGACCTCGAATCCGTGGTTGGCTGGACTCTATCACATCGGATTCAAGGTCATTTGAAGGTCAAACTGAGAAAAAGTTTTTGTATGTTTTTGGGTTCGCTCAGTTTTCATTTTGACATTGAAGGATACCCTAGAGGCTATTTCAAATTAATTTCGCGGTCATATGAGGTAAAATTAAAAAGTGGTAATTAAAAAGGACCCCACACCTTTCTTATGGAAATTGGGTCCTGGCCGGGAGGCAAAACTTGCTGTCATTGCTTCTATTGCTTGGAGCTCAATCTGTTTTGTTTCAAGGTTGTATAATGTAGGCTTTTCCAGACAAGAATTTATAAATGTTGCACCTGCACCCTAAATTTTGTAATATGTAACACAGTTCAATAGCAAATAATGTGTGGTGCGACCCAAAAAACCCATGTAAGCATTTTTCCAGGTTTTTTAGCCGCTTTCTCTCAATTTGACCTCAAAATGATCTTAAAATGCCTTGAAATAACTTCTAGATGTTCTTGAAGGGTAAAAATAACAGCGGATTTGAATTCAGCGACCTCAGAAACATAAACATAATTTTTTTCAAAATTTTACAACACTTTTTCTCAGTTTGACCTTCAAATGACCAAGAACCTGACGTGATGAAGCTTAACCAACCTCGGATTCAGAATCAGCGACCCAAAAAACCTATGTATGCTATGGTAAAGTCTGGTGATTATTCTTAGATCAAATGTTGACCTGTGTAATCATCGAACCTGTTCTCTGTGTCTACCCCGTAAGGGCCTTAGTGTAAGCCGTGTTCGTAATTAAGTATAATATTTCGAACGCTATTTCGAACTGGTTCGATAATTAAAACGCTGAAGACATCATTAGATTAAATGAAAAGCGCCCCACGCTTTTATACTCAAATATTAAACTTCATTACAAACACGGCTTACACTAAGAACCTTACGGGGTAGACAGATAGAACAGGTTCGATGATTATTTTCTACTTTTAGTGCAGTATTTATAAAAGCGAGGTTTTTTTAGCTTTTTAAACTATTAATTTAATTTCTTACTTTTAGTCTTACATTTGAGGAGAGAATTTTGGCACTTTCGACATTTATGTAAAGAATTCGACTAAATATTTATAATCTGCGACTTCGAAAATTCCCAGATATCGATTTTCATATGAATTAGACCATAAATTACAAAACTTATCGGCCATTTTGACACCACCATTGTTAAATTTGGAACAGATAATTGTAATCTGCAACCCACAGATATCGACTTTCAGTCGAATCAGACGATAATTGATAAAACCTATCCGCCATGTTGGCGCCGCCATTTTCAATTCTTAAGTTTTTATCACATATTTGTTTTCTGCTTATCAAGCTCTTTCTTTTAATACCCATATCAAGGGGGTTGTAAAGAAAATGATAATCCGCCATCTTGAGGCGGCGGCCATTTTGAACATACATAGCCAAGTAAGGCTATTAAATAAGTTAAAAATTAAACTTGGTAAAGAAGTTTTTAATTTGATTTGAAAATAGAATTTTTTATATTGATAATTGTTTTTTGTTATTATTTCCATAGTGATCCTATACCTATATATATGTAGGCTAGTACCCTCCATATACCCCCCCCCCCCCCTATAACGAAGAAACCAACTTAACAAGGTATCAATATTAAAAATCTGATTTAAAATAAAAGTTAGATTTGATGGATAAATGACATTAGTAAAAAAGAAAAGTCAGATTGAGTGATAAATGACAAAATAACGTAACACAAGGAAATTTATTTTTGTAATAACATTATCCTTAATTTGAGTATGCTATATGTCATTGATGAATTGAAATAAAATAGCATGTATATGACTGATGCTAAGTAAATAAAAGTTTGCAATCATAACTGGATTTGAGCTTCTTTAATAGGCAATTGATAAAAATAGCAAGCATGTGCTAAGTGTTCGCAATCATAATTGGATTGAGCTTCTCTAATAGGTAATTGATAAAAATAGCATACGTGTGCTAAGTGAATGAAAGTTTGCAATCATAGTTGGATTGAGCGTCTCTCAAAGATGTCGCACCAGCTATAGCAGCTTTGGCTAAAGAAAAGCTGGCGAGACAATTAAAATAGTGAATAATTGATACATTGATACACTTGATAAGCTGGTTTTAAAAAAATGTAGGTAGCAATATAGAGTACCTATCGTCACATGTACATAATAAAATAAGTAATAACAGGTCTTCTGAAGATCTAGTTTGATTCGTTTCACGGTACTATCTTCATGGAGAGACTGAGGAATCCGTGTCTAGCGAAGATATCTATGGATCGGTCGACCTTTAGCTGGTTGTCTTCGTTATGGACGTCGTCCGTCAACAGCGGTTAGCAGCACGAGCAGTTTGGTTCGGCCCCATATTCTTGTCGCGACTGGAAGAGCTGTCTAGAATGTCCATGGCATAATTTATTTAAAAAGACTGTCAAGAGATATCAAACTTCAGTCTTCACTATTAATTCTTGATAATTGTCTTCAACTCTCAGGAGGCATACAATGCGTGAAGACGTTCGGGGTCACCAATATAGCTATTAAGGTAAGGCTATTAAATAAGTTAATTGCTAAATTTCATGATTATATTACAATTAGAAATGGGCGAAATTCAGTTCCTTAAACTTCTTTACTTACATACTATACGAGTACATAGATAGTCAGTTACAGGTCGACCTAATAAAAACGTATTAAAAAAGTCGTTATTGAGGCACAGTTTTTGCAACATACTGAAATAGCACTTTAGGCAAATGGCTACAATTTGTAACCGATTTTATTTAGTTATTTTTTTTTAATATAAAGCAGTCAATTCTGAAGACACTAACCGAGATCGTTTTTTAAAAATTTTGGTTTATGAAAAATTAAATAAACAAACCCAAAAAACTGAATTTAATAATAAACTAGATGTAAACACTCTTCGCCGGTTTACTAAGGTTTTTATATCATTGTTGAACGTATTTTAAGCTCATTTCCACAAGCTTATTTTAATTTTATACTATACTAATGTTGAGTACTAGTGTTGGTCTGGCAGCGGTGCTGTGGGACGGGGTAAGAGTATACTCCTAGAGGTCAACCGCACCCAAAATTTTGTACACCAGATTTCCTCTTTGACGAAGATTACACAGATTTCCTCGGATTTCCCTGAGATTTCCTCTTTGATAAAAAAAAATTGAGACCGGGGAGAGAAATCCAAAAAAAAAAGATTTCCTGCAATTTCCTCCAGATTTCCTCAAAGATTTCCTCGGATTTCCTTCTGACTCCAAATTTCCTGCACGATTTGCCCCTCGGTATACTCTCTTAACTTTGTAAAAAAAATGCACTCACGTCATAGTTGTGTGTAAAATAACAGATTCTATAATTTGCCAGCCCCATCTTTTTAATGAGAAATTTTATTTGACACACAAACTTTGATAATAAAATATTAAAGTGCCATTTCTGGTACGCTCTTGTTGCATTGAATTTTCAATTTCGCAGGCGTGATTCACGATATGCTCAAAATTGTTGTTTCGATATCGATATCGTACAACTACGAGACGACGCGCCGCGCCGTTTAAGACATAATAGTTATTACAAATATATACAGTGTGTCCCACTTTTCATGGAGTCACCCTCATATCTCGTTCATATACCTATTAAGTGAGTCTTTAGAAGCAATCACCTTTGATTTTAGGCAGAGGCGTCCGATTCTAGGATGGAAAAAATGGGTCAATTTTCGAAAAAAAAGTACTAGCGATTTTTGTAGAAGTAAACTAGTAAGATATTCTTAATCAACGCCTTTAGAAACCCTTTGTACAAGATTACTGGTGGGTTCAAAGGTGTTTTTTCAACTAAAAATAATTTTTATCTGTAAAAATTCTCAAATGAAAAAAATGTATTCTTCATTTTTTGTTCAGAATAATGCATTGTATTAGTTTGAATTGATTTTACAACAAAATAATTATTTATTTAAAAAGGGAAAAATTCTAATTCGTACATACCAATTTTCTAACAAATAATCTTCAATAAAGACCTAAGTAAGCCATGAAAACAAAAGTTATTGCAAGTGTCAATTTAGTTATATAACTTTTTGTGTTTCTATTTAACCACCATCACTCGGAATACAATGCTTTTTCTTATATGGCGTATAACTTTTCTAATCGCAACCGGAGTGATTTCAATACATGCCTAATTCTGATCACTAACTTTACTTTGCTACGTGATTTGCTCTTATACACTAGATTTTCTTAAACGAACCCAGAAATCAAGTGGTGTCAGATCCGGAGACCTAGGGAGAAACTCCTGCACTTGACTTCTTTGACCTATCCTTCTACCTGGAAAATTTCTTCTAGCCAACCCCTTGCAACTTTATGAGCCAAGTTGATAACGAGTCTCTTCTGACATCTTGCGGCATGTAATCTTGTACAAAGGGGTTTCTAAAGTTGCTGATTAAGAATATCTTACTAGTTTTTTTCCATCCTAGAATCAGACGCTTCTGACTAAAATCAAATATGGTTACGTCTAAAGACTCACTTTATAGGTATATATTCACTACTAAGATTTCAAAGTATTCGGATATCAGATGAGCGAGATATGAGGGTGATTCCACAAAAAGTGGGACACACTGTACATATATGAGCTTTATTGAAATACATATTTTTTCAATAAATATATTTATTCTATTAAAATATTTATGTTTGCAAATATATACATATATATTCCTAAAAAAAAAAAAAAAATGTATGTAAATGTACATATTGTAACATATTTTCAGATTTTCTTTTGTTTCTACTACGAACAGAAAACGATCGAGGTAGGTAGTTATTTGTTAAAAAAGAAAATATGTGTACTTTCATACAAAATATATTTATTTACTTTATAATGCAAGTGAAAGAATATTTACCATAATTTCTAACTTGTTTTGTTCTTATAATAAACACGTCTATTATATATAATGACATTGTTGTTGCCAAGAAACCATTTTTACAAACAACTCCCTGCATTTTAGGAACCACCTACCTGTATTTTATTTTTTAATTTTAAAGAATTGAGGAAATTTACACAAATCATAGTATTGGTAATAGAACAATGGGGTATTTTCCATTTTTTTAAATTCAAAATGGTGATATATAACATTATTATTTTAACAATTACTGCATAATCAATTTAAACCAAAACAATCATTTTTTAAATAAAAATAAGAAATAAGAATACGCTCGTCTAGACACAGATTTCAAATGATTTTATTTGGAGGGAAACAATTTAACCAATAATGGACAACTTTTGCTTAGATTGTAACTATCTTATATGAATTGCTACAAATGCTTTTCGCGCCCCTTATTTTAACTTTTGTTTTCTTATACAATTAATCATTATTTTCGCAGATATCTATATTGGCTTGTTTATACTTATTCTATGATATTATTCAATAAAAAAAAAGGAAAATACCCCATTATCTAACAGGTCTTGTTACAAAAATAATAGTTATATTATCTAATGTACATTGAAGCATATAGTGTCCGAAGCAATAAGGAAAGAAAGAGAACCAATGACAAATTGTCAACAAACAAAAATGAAAACATCGAGAGAATAAAAAATGCCTTAATGACGATCGAATACAGGAGTACTTGTATACAAGGTGTCCCGGCACTATGGGGCAATACTTCGGGAACGTATAGTTTGGATCAAAACACTAAAAGTACCTATATGTTTTTTTCTTAAGGCGCCCCCCTACTGAGATATTACCCTTTAAAGGTTACATACATTCCCGAAGCATTGCCCCATAGTACCGGGACACCCTGTATATCGAAGATAAAATAAAATATACATTTGAAAAATATTGAAAACTATACTGAATCGCTGTTGCCTCGTACGAATGAAGTAAGGTACATTTGTTGAACGAACAACCATGCAGATCAAAAATATCATTAAATTATTATATGGGAGAAACTGGAGCAGTTGATAGTAATAGCGGATCTATGTCAAACTAACTACATGGTAAAATCTATAATTTATGTCTTATTAAATTTGGTTTTCATTGCAATTTGTCGTTAAAATCAAAAGGAATAGTTGTTGTCAAGTAATGTTGGTATGTCGATACAATTTCTTGTGTTTTAGAACAACTTTTGTTGATGAATTAATGACCTTTATTGATATCAGATCACGTGTAAAAACTGGTAAATGTAGTCAAAGGAATCCCGAGATATGAAGCAAAATCCCAGTTTTGGGTACTTCCCTCAGAGGAATCACCTCTAAAAAACCGCTACCTAAGGAATCACTACTTTCAAAGATTTCCTAGTCAAGTCTCTCATAACGAATTGATACAATATTTGCACTCCTCTATGTAGAAATATATAAAATCGTCTACCCCAAAAATCAACAAAACGATATGCTACATCGGTAGTGGGGTTGACTGATGGCAAAAAAATTATTGAGGCTTTTGTTTCTTGTACACAAACTACATAACAATTTTATTTTTTTACCTTCTTTAGTAATGAGACAGGGAGGGAAATAGGGCGATACTGGAGGTGACTGATGCAGAAAAAAAATTGCGAACATCGCTTCTCGTACATACAATAAATCCAAATTTTATGGAATCTTACTTGCTTGTTTTACCTATTTTACCTCCCAACCCTTTCCCCGGAATAAGATCAGAATATAATCTAGTTCCAGATTTCGTTATAATACATAGATGTACTCAATTTCAAGTCAATATCATAAACGGTTCCAGAGTAATCGTACGCACAAAAAAGTTACAGACCGACAGACAGACGAATTTTTTTTCGCTCAAACTTCAGACATTCTATTTCAGCAAAAATTTTTTTTTACGATTGCTATACTTCCACTCCACTACGGGCAGCAATTAATGACTGCATACCTCAAACACTGCATATTATCAACAACAAAATTGAAAGTAAATTTTTCATTTTTTTATTTTTACTTTTGAGCGACACTAGGTGTGACTAAAAAATTCGACTTTGAGTGTTTGACGAATTGTGATTCTATATCACTCCCAGATACTAAAAAGTGGTTTATAGGAAAGGTGTGGTGTGTTTCTGTGAGACCATCGCATAACTTAGTGCCGAAAATTGACCGATTTCTTTTAAATTCGATATTTTCATTTTTCGTCTATCTTTAAAATGAAGGGTAGTTTATTGATACGAAACAATCGAAAACCTCGATTTTGTCAAAAATGAGTGACACTATTTTGCTCAAATTTTCTTCGAAAAATCCAATAATGATGAGTAAAAATTGAAAAGTTCGATTTTCTCAAAAACGGCTTTAACGATTTTGTTAGTATATTGTACGTCAATAGTACATTAAATACTTATTAATATATCATTAGTAGTTTTCCCAAAAAAAAAAAAACAAATTTCAAGTCAATATCTTAAAGGTTCCAGAGAAATCGTGCACACAGAAAAGTTTTTCTCGACGTTTTATGACATTCTAAGCCTATTTAAACAATAAAAATTTTAAAACATTTTTGCTTTACTATATTTCCACTGGATATGGAGGTAAGCTTGATATTGCTTGATAAAGATGTGTGTGTGTGTGTAGCTCTGCAGTTAAGTGAAATTTTATAGTGGAAAAAGTTTGTTAGTAGACTTCAAATTTATATCAATATACTGGTAAAGAACTGTAGAATAATTTTATGGGATTAGTTTGTACATCAAGTGAACTATTACAGCAAAAATTATGATTGTTTAAATATTATCTGAGTACCATAAAACTTTTTGTGTGGCTAGTTAAAAAAGGACAATAAAAAACCAGTGTCTTTCTATCAGTCTATAAAGTAAATATTAGATATACAGAGTGACAGGAAAACTGTTAAAATCAAGTATGAGTATAAATCTCCAAACATAACAAATGCAGATATTTACCGAAAGCTTATTCCATAGAAGCCAAACAGGATAATCTTCAAGAAGCTATAGAAGAATTAAAAAGTAACCAGAGGAAGATCGAAAAAAATGTTAATGAGATAAAAAAGGAAAATAAAACCTTACAAACAAAAATTCAGATTTTGGAGAAAAAGAATAGAAAAAATAACATTGTTATATTTGGAGTCAAACAATTGGATAATCTACTAAACGATACTATGCAATTATTGAAAACACACCTTGAAATAGACGTACAAAGCAGAGACATCAACAATATATATTATTTTGGTAAAGATGATGCAAAACATATTAAAGTCGAATTTAAAAATTTTTCTAAAAAACTAGAAGTCCTAAAAAACGCTCACATGCTGAAAGATTCTAATATATATATTACCTCAGAACTAACCGAGGAAGAACGAAAAGTTAATAAAGTATTGCGAGTACATCAAAAAAGGCAAAAGAGCAGGGTTTACATGCTATTATAAAAAACAACAAATTATACATAAACGAGGAAGAACACACCTACGAGCAGTTACTGGAATTAGAAGAAAATGATATAGACGCGGCGACCCAGCAGAATTCAGCTTCCAGGTCAAGTAAAGAAGACCCAAAAAAAGTGAACAAGAAATCGAACTACCAAGTCAAAGCCTACAATACTAGGATAAACCAGAAAACGAAAAAGTAAATTACCATATATGTTTTTTTCTTTCTCTCTCCTCTTTTCTCATCTCTTTATTATATAATCAAATGTTTTTGCATAGCCCTGTATATATGTGGGTAAAGGAATAGGCTAATATAAAAAAAAATAAAATAAAGATATATTTCGTGTAAAAGTATATTCTGATTTACATTTACTTATTATTATTGTCAAAATGGATCCTTACATAAAAAATTACAAAAATACAAAAATTGATACAAAAGTAATAAATAACACAGCCCCACAAAAATAAAAAAAAGTTCAGACCAGCGAACCAGACCCATGTATCCCTATGTATTTTTGGTCACTGAATCCGAATCCGAGGTCAAAAAAATTCGTACACCCCCCAAAATCTTTAGCTAGAGCCAAAAAACACCCCTGGACTGGGGTAAAAAAAAAATTAAGCTACGAGAATAGTTGTTACATCTTAATCGATCGAATTATACAAATTAAGGTTAAACAGCAGTGTACATACACACCCCCAGTGAGGGGCGAAAACTAGCCCCCATTTATAAAAATCGATCCAAAACAGTAACGACTGCTGAAAAAGCTCAAAATATCTAGTGTTTTTTAAAGTGATAAAAAACTGTATCAGGTCCGACGTAATCTTCATAAACTGCCCCTATAGGGTTGAGAACAACCACCCTCAAGTTTAAAGGACACAAAACAAGAGAAAACGTAAAATTCAACAAACAATTAAATTTTGTGTAGTACTCTAAAATACAACTAGAAACTTTCGTACAATCAAATAAAAATGAAATATTTTCATGTCAAAAAACTGACAGGAAGACATCTATTTACTTGACAAATATATTAAAAATAACAAAAAACAAACATTCCTTTTTTGGTCAGACTTGCACCAATGGTATATGAAAGAAACGAATGTTTTCTTTGAAAGTTATCTGCTGAATACCCAAAATAATATTTTTTAACAATGATGTAAGCAGAAATAATAGGTATTTATTTATTAAACTAGACGAGTTTTGGGGCTCTAAAGGAATGTTTGTTTTTTGTTATTTTTAATATATTTGTCAAGTAAATAGATGTCTTCCTGTCAGTTTTTTGACATGAAAATATTTCATTTTTATTTTCTAATAGTAACTTTTATTTCGAATTGGATTTATGTCCTTCTAACGAGTTCTAAAGAGAACGAAAAAGATTGTACAATATTTAAAGGAATTAATCCATCGATAATATGATATACTTCAATTATTGAACATGCATGCGGTGAGCGAAATTTTATAACTATTTTCTTTGTGCTTTTTAGTATTTTCTTGACTTTAAAATGTAATAAACGTTTGATTGTGATATAGTATCCTCTAGGTAGGGCTAGAGATGCTTAATATTATATATATTAGCATGATCAGACTTGAATCATCAATATATAGAAAGAGTGGTTGTTTTATTGTTTTTCATGCTGAATATTAGATATGGTAGGTGTATGAAAGAAGCCGACAAGTCACCGTAGGGGGGAGTCTTGTCGATCTTCCTTTTTTGGTCAGACTTGCACCAATGGTATATGAAAGAAACGAATGTTTTCTTTGAAAGTTATCTGCTGAATACCCAAAATAATATTTTTTAACAATATATTTCCTACATAAATAAACCAACACGAATACAGGGTGACACACAAACATGTATTGACCACTTTTTTATTAAATCTAATATTGATGAAAACAATTTTACACCAATTATCTATGAGACAAATATTATAGATCACTATCCCATAATGCTATTTATAAAACTAGACACAAAAATTACAGTAAAAAAAAATAACGAGCAAAGTAAACAATACATAAACTACTTCAAACTAAAAAGAGATCTACAAAAAGAGAATTGGGGCGAATTATACAAAAGTAATAACATAGATACAATGACCGATATATTTCTAGACAAGTTAAAAAATAATATGACAAATAATACTAGGCACATCAACATAAAAAATAAAAATAAAAAAAAATCCGAATGGATAACGCCTGGTATAATTAATTCAGTGAATAAAAAGCATGAAATGTACAAAAGAGCAAAAAGAACCCTAACAATAAAATCTTACAAATGGAGTATAAAACATACAGGAATAAATTAACTCAGACAATAAAAAAAAGCAAAAAACAGTACTTCAATTCTTTGATTAATAAAAATAAAAATTCTTCACAAAATATATGGAACACTGTAAATATAATACGACAGAAAGTCAATGTAAAAAGTGAAATTATTGAAATAAAATCTGAGGGTAGAACTATCTCAAACAAATTTAAGAGAGCAAATTTTAATCTTCACTATAGTACACTGGGGGAAAAATATGCAAACCAAATTGTGCCACCGTCGGATTATCATGAAGACAGTAAAGTACTAGAAAATTCCATGTATCTATTCCCAACAAATCCAACCGAAATAATAAAGATTATTAAACAATTGAAAGTTAAAAAAGCGCCAGGACACGACGGTATAAGTGCAGAAACTTTAAAAGAAGTTTCAAGAGAAATATCTAAACCCTTATCTTTTATTTTTAACGAGTGTATAAAAAAAGGATACTTTCCAAAAGCTCTTAAAGTTGGTATCATCAAACCGTTATACAAGGGTGGGGATAAAACCGAGCTAGTCAATTATAGACCTATCTCGCTTATTTCCAATATCGCGAAAATATTTGAAAAAAATTATAAAACATAGGATAATGTCATTTGTAAATAAATTTAAAATAATATCGGACAGACAATTTGGTTTCATGCAAGGCAGGTCGACTGAAGATGCTATTTCATATTTAACATCCTTTATTTACGAAGCTTTAGACAGAACTCAACCATGTTTGGGTATATATATTGATTTAGCAAAAGCTTTCGATACCGTGTGCCATAAAAAATTATTAAACAAATTAAAAAATTGTCGTATTCGAGGAAATGTCCTGAGTTTACTAAAAAGTTACCTTACTGATAGAGTCCAATATGTAAATATTGACAACTGCATTAGTCAGCTAACTTTGTCAGATATGGTGTTCCGCAAGGGACAGTTCTTGGACCTATGCTGTTCACATTATATATAAACAATTTACTCTTACTAAAAGTTGAAGGTGCGATATTGTTTTGCAGACGATACTGTACTACTTTATAAATCTGACACATGGAATGATTTAAAAAACAAAGCAGCAAACGATTTTAAAAATATAAAAAAATGGTTTGACTACAATTTACTAACAATAAATTATAGTAAAACAAATTGCTTACCATTCACAAACTATTCAAATCATTTACCAAATTTAGGCCCCCTAAAAATTAAAGACACCTTGGAAATACCAGAAGTTACCTCCATTAAATACCTAGGAATTATAATAGATCGACACTTGAGATGGGATTTGCATGTTAATAATTTGACTAAAAAATTAAGAGGTTTATTACCAACATTCAAATACTTAAGAACTTATCTAGATGTTGCCCATTTGAAAATCACTTATTATGCATTGGTTCAATCTCTACTGTCTTATGGTATTATTGGATGGGGAGGTGTAGACGAATCTCATCTAAAACAATTAAATACTATCCAAAAATGGATAATACGAATTATTTACGGTAAAAGTATTACTTATCCTAGCGATTTATTATATAAAGAGTGCCAGTTATTCGATGTAAAACAACTATTCTATTTCAAAATTCCACTTAAAACCTTCAAAAACAAAACTAATATCAAAGAAATTAAACATAAGTATGATACAAGAACCAGAGAAAATAGCTGTCAAAAACCAAGATGTATAAAAACTGCTGGTCAAAAATCATACACGTACCTAGAATCACGAGAAAATAATAACCTACCATCTGATCTCAGAAATATACATAAATATACAACTTTCAAAAACACCTTAAAAAAATGGATATTAAATGCCCACAGGTCAGATATACATGATATTATAAATCAAAATATACTTACTTAGAAAAATCATGTGCGGTGTATAAATTAAAATGTAGCAAAATATTACCAATGCAATGAAATATTATGAAAAATCATTTTTAAATTTTATCACTAACAAGTAAACTCGTTTCCTTTAGTGAAATTTTTAGTTTGTTTATTGTAATGTAGTGTTGTAATTTTAAGTTATAATATGTTATCGTTCATTATCAATTTTAAATTAAACGACACAATTATTGTCACTATTGTCATGTTACTAAATTATTTTAAGATAAATAAACTTATTATTATTATTTATTATTATTATAATTAATATATTAAGGGTAGTTTACTACCACATTGGCACTTTTTCTAGATCTAAGTAAAGCATTTGATTGTGTTTCCAAGGAGATTCTACTTAATAAGCTAGAGTTTTACGGTTTCAGAAGTGTAGCACTTAAACTTATGAATTCCTACTTATCAGATAGATGTCAGAGTGTGTTTTGTAAAGATAAACTTAGCAACATGCTGCCAGCACAACATGGTGTTCCGCAAGGTAGTGTATTGGGGCCGCTACTATTTTTAATATACGTAAATGGCTTACCTGACGTTATGTCAACTTTTACGGTTCTTTTTGAGAGACAGTTAAAGAATGCTGGCAGTAATGTTGCTGACATTGCAAATAACATTACAATTAGAGCCTCTGTGTGGTTTAATGCAAACAAGTTATGCTTAAACACAAATAAAAAAACACATTATTTTTCTCTACGAAGAATAATACCTCGGAGACCATACAATTTCTAGGCCTGAGATTAGATAATAAGTTGTCTTGGCATTCACATATCAACAACTTAACTATGAAATTGTCTAAGAAAATATACACAATTAGACAGATTAAAAACAGGTCGAATCTGGAGACTGCACTTATGGCTTATCATGCACTATTCCACAGTGCTACAATATATGGTTTGATCAACTGGGGTACATCCAACCATATTTTAGATGTTCCTATTATTGTACAAAAAGAGCCATAAGAGCTTTAGCGGAAATGAATTAACTTGAAAGTTGTAAATTATGGTTTATTAAATTTAATATAATGACTTTACCATCAGAAGTAATCTACTGTCACTTAATTCATATAAAAGCACATTTGAGCGAATATGAAAAGAATGGTGAAACTCACAAATACAATACCCGTAATCGGGATAAAATAAAAACACCGCGCCAGAGATTGGTTTATACAAAAAGAATTAACTTGGAATTGAATTATTTAATTCACTTCCAAATATTATTAAGGAATTGCTCATTAGACAGTTTAAAATAAAATTAAAACTGCATCGTTTAGTCAATGCTTACATTTTCACAGCTTCATTGAAACCTAATTCATCACCACTCAATTTGATCGTATCACGATGTTTTTTTTCTTTTAAACAAATATCTTCTGAAATTCGGATTTAATCCAACACTTTCTGCTCCAGTTGTAATATTTACAAATTGCAGCAAAAAAAATTAATATAAGACAATTCCCTACAAATAGTTTGATTCTATTATCTGCGTAAACTTTGTTTTTATCTCTCTGCCCTGCCGTTTCATTTACTGTAATGTGCACAAATGCGTGTAATGAACGTGCCTAGTAGATATATAAGAGAGTTAAAAAGGATAAAATATGCTAAACTGTAATTACTTAGCTCCAATTTCAATAACTACAATAATATCAAGCATAACATCACTTAAAATTTAAAATTGAAATGCAGTATTATTATTCTGTAAATACTTCCATTACAACATTCCAAATTAAAATTAAAACAATAAAATATATTACACAAAATCAACATGCACAGTTAATTTAAATTCAAATGTTAATTTTCAAATGGAATTAGACGAAATTGCTCGAAAAAGCTGCTTCGTGTTTTGGCATTTTGCCAGCGACATTTGAATAACCCTTTACGGATCTGGATGAGAGGGATTAAAACAATAATTTCGCAAGTTTGTATGATGAAATCAATTTCGAGTTCCGAAACATTTTACTCGAAAGATTCTCCAGATTCAAGAAAAGTGAGTGGTCGTTTAAAATATTAAGTAACAAAAAAATATCAAATTTCGTTTCAGTCAACAGAAATTTCATCCATTAGATATACAAAGTGTCCAATCATAAATATCTGATCATATCAATTCATAAAATATTATAACGGAATAAACTAAAGAATTATGATCAAAGATCTAGTTGGTAGAGACTGCTTATAATGTGCCTAGAAATGTAGAACATTTTTTTTTGTTTAATAATAATAATATTTATTGGTTCATTTGATCATTACAAAATAATATAAGACAGGATTCTTAAACAGTTTTTCAGTCCTGTCTTTGTTCATATTTATATATATGTGATAGATGTAATATCCTGTCAAATTCTGTTTGGACAATTTTCTTTAAATACTTTTAAAACTAAATATATAATTTACAATATCTCACGACCAAAACAACATCCTACACTTATATTATATTGATTAAAAAGAAACAACAAAATAAACAAATAATTTTACCCCAATTTACTCCCCAAACCTTAAACAGAATAAGATAAAAATATAATCTAGTTTCAGATCTCATTAAAATACATAAGTCTACTAAACAAGTCAATACCTTTAACGGTTCCAGAGTAATCGTGCGCACAAAAACTTTCCAGACAGACCGACAGACAGAATTGTTTTTTCTCAAATTTAAAATCTCGACGTTTCATGACATTTTAAGTTTATCTGGACAATAAAAATGTTTCCACTGGATGTGGAAGTAAAACAAATATGGCGTATCAAAGAGCGTAAAATTTCCCATGTTTTGTGTGCTATATATTTACCTTTCCAGTGCCAAAATCTATCCACGTCCTGAATTTCATTTTGGTTTACTTTCCTTTTACTTTCACATAGAGATGGATAAAGAAAACTTGCCATTTGAAAGTTCCAGGAACGATATTTTGCTAAAAATGAAAGGTTTCAATAAAATATTCGAATATTTGAAATTTTTAAAAATTCCAGGAAAGTTTCCTTTAGGAACTTTCGGAATATTCAAATATTTTACTAAAAACTTTCATTTTTATCAAAATTTCCTTCCAAAAAATCTCGAAAATTTCCTGGAAAGTAACGCAAAAAACATCTTTGAAAATGTTTATTGTTCAAATAGGGTTAGAATGTCATGAAATGTCGAGATTTTAAGTTTGAGCAAAAAAATCGCTCTGTCTATAACTTCTTTGTGTGCACGATTACTCTCGAACCGTTTAAGAAATTGACTTAAAATTTTGTGCACTTACATATTTTGATGAGATCTGGAACTAGATTACATTTTGATCTTATTCCCTTAAAGGGGGATTAAATTGGGGTAAATGGGGATAGGTAAATCAAACAAGTAAGAGTCCATAAAATCTGTATTTAGTATATATAAGAGAAGCTAAGGGCTCAAATCATTTTTTGGCATTTGTAACCCCCCTGAACCACCCCCATCCCAATATTAAACCAGGTGAAAATATTAAAATTGTGATTTAGTGTGTGTACAAGAACCGAGGGCCTCAACATTTTTTTTACTTCCCACCCACACTACCACCACCACCACTTCTACTATCGATGTTACATATCGTTCTATGGGGGTTTTTGGGGTCTACGATTTCAAATATTATATTATTAAAGTTCCATAAACAATTCCACATAGTGGAGTGCAAATATAATATCAAATTTTTTTTCGTTGTGAGAGTTGGATAGAAAATTTGGTTGTGGAAGTAATGATTCCTTAAAATGATTTAAACCAAACGAACATTCATCAATTTATACAATAGATGTAAAGATACTGCTAAATTTAATTTAATACGTATGCTTTGTTTATTATATGTACCATGTTAGCCTTAGAATATTTATGTATAAGTATCAATGCATTTATTGAGATATAATTGTGGCAAAATTGTGTTAGTTTCTGGTTAAGTGGAAGAGCAGTCACCATATACCCTTCTTGTGGAAAACAGAACCTCACCATTTATTTTTGTAATAAATTATATATAGTCCCTTACGGAAATAACAGACGTTTATTATTATTACTATACATATATTTATCTATATTTCTAATAAAGAATTTGATATTTTGGGATACCTTCGTGCACCTTTTAATTTAACATTTCCATCCCCGATTGTAACCAATATAGTTACAGTGCCTAGTCATAAATCACAAACCACATTAATCTCGTACGTAGGTCATGAAATATAATGAAAATTAAAATTCAAACGGACACCATTATAGCGAGCTGAGTTTATAATGGCTCTCATAATTCAAAATATCTGGCTCTGTTATAAATAACGCCAAATGTTGTAATTCCAATTTCAATTACAATTAAATAAAATAGACTATTATAAATTCAAATATTTATTTTACATTTTAATATATTCACGTCTTGATAATAGTTGTGAACATTAACCTCCAAAATATATTATTTTCTGTCGTCTTATAACCCGGTTTTGCTTAACCTGAAAAAACAGCAAATTGAAAAAAATGGAGCAAGGGTAGTTCTGAGAACTTACCACATGCAGATTTTTGTATGATCGATGAATATTATCCGTCAAACTTAAATTTTGTAAATGATGAGAATGAAGGATGTAAAAACAAAAAGATAAGCAGTATTTAGCTGCTCAAAAATTGTTTGTTCTTTACGTCTTATTTGATCCTTTGGAAATGTCAAAAAAGTTTCACTGAGTTTTTTTATGTATTTATACGTTTGGCACAAAACATTGTTTTATCCATTTTCACTTTTTGAAAACAACTTTGTATTTTGAACCGAGCGTATTATCAAGAACGCCAAAATTGTAATTTGTAGGTTAAGAATTTCATTAACCTATAAAATGCAGATAATACATAACCAATATAAAATACGTATAAACACGCATGCACGGAGTAGATGACGTCACCGGCAGGTGGGCGATTTAATGAGATGTCAAAAAGGAATTCGGTACTTTTTTTCTACGTAAATTTGTTTGAAATATGTGTTTTTAAATTATATTCCTCAGCCTCTTCCTTCAATAATTACATAATAACACAGATACAGAATATTTCTACGCATTCCCTCCATTTTTTACAATAGCAAATATTTTTAATAAAATAATCACAGATAATACAATAACACAATAATACTTTGATTGTTCCTCTATGAGAATGGCAAACACAATACTCGATGCTCACAAAAATTTTGATAACAAATTCCCTTTTATAAAAAAGAACCAATAATAAAGTGCTAAAAGCCCCAATATACGAAAATATCTGTGAGCCAAATCCAGTATTTCTTGTACCAGAGAAAACGGTATCTTCTAGAGTATCTAAGCCTCTTCAAAGTTTCACTTAAAGTTGATTACCCTACCTACTAGCTTAGACCTCTAGACACAGAAGGCGGACTGTATAAACAATCAGCATCAATAATTATAAAGTAACTTCCAAACTCAACAGCTTCTGATACTCCTACTCTTCTTAAATAATTAAGAATCATCTGTGGCTAACACTTTTAATTGTAATATACACAAGACATTAGCTGAAGGTGAAACCTACTTATCTTAACATGTAAAAAGTCCGCAAAGAAGCAACTGCTCAGATGATAAATATGCACGTTATTAGCGAAAGCGGAATTGATACTACGATATTTTCCGGCTACTACACCAGGCATACATCCATGTCAGCTACCTTCAGGAGTGGTATAAACATTAAAACCATCAGCAAAGCTGCAGACTGATCAAAGAGCTTATACATATTCAATAAATTTTATAATGGACCTGTGAAACCAACAAAAAGCCTCATTGAAGGATCGTTCGAGGGTTCCAATATAGACTTACATAATGATGCATATGCTTTGAAAAGTCTTATTGCTATAATCGAGCAATACAGAGTGGAAGTTTATTATACGTTGCTAGTATTATTTATAATAAAAATCATTAAAATGTTGCCCATTAAAACTAATTTAAATTGCTAATGTTAACTACTGCGAACATTTTTTATATTGCTTCATAGTCTATTACTAAAAAACTCAAATATCTGTAAATTTTTCACATACTTAATACACTTGCTTTTACAACAGATCATATTTCTTTGAACATCTATCTGTATTATTATGTAATTATTGAAGGAAGGGGCTGTGAAATATAATTGATAAATTAATCAACTTACATGAAGATCAATTCAGATTATATGAACAGCCTCTTCCGAAATAATTCCCGTCCAGTAATAAGTGCACAAGAGGGGATAAAATAAAAAACTTTTGACATTGTGACTCAATCGCTCAAGAAACGGTATACCTGTGTTATTATGTATTTATTTCGGAAAAGGCTGTTCATATAATTTATATTAATTTTCAAGTCGAATAATGTTTCAATTATAAAAATCACTGTAAACACCCATCATAAATGATTTTTTGATGCCTCGGCACGTTTATATTTCATATACTGTTTAGAAATTGCTTAGCCACAAAAGAAAATGCTTTTTTTACATTAGTTACCCGCAAGTACTATGCTATCTCGCGACCGCAAAGGCATTTCTTTTAGTATAACTGTCTGGAAACGAAAACGTATTGCCGGGGTAAGATACCATAGTCCATTATTTTTTATTTTGGGTTAAAGTCGTTACACATATCGAAACTTTATCTTCTACTGGTAATATATTTGGCCGAATTATGGCAAATAAAATCCTTTTAAGATTACAGGACGTGTAGAAGGGTAGTTATTCAGTAAACTTTATACCAGACATAACATCCCCTGACCATTTCGGTTACATTATAAAACGCTCTTGATAAATTTAATACCTTGTACATTAACAGAAACCGATATTATGTTTATAGCGAGCAGATTACGACTCCATTTGTTATATATTATTAGGAAGTGCAATACTTGCCAGAGGTGCTCGGGATAAAGCGAAACACAGTTTTGTATAATTTACAATTGAGGTTTAGTAATGGCGATCCATTTATATGTGAAGGGGGGGAAAAAAGATCTAATTTTGAAAAGTGTGGGTCTCTGTTTTTACTGCATAATATAGCATTTATTTATACCTGAAAAATACAATACAGATACGTATAACTACTAAATATACTCATAACTAAAAAGAATATTTTACCTAGTTATTAATGAATAAACTGTGGACTATATTATTAGACATGGTAATGTTATAGAACATTCCAAAATCGACCCAAGTCGAAGACTAAATAAAAATTTCGACTTAGGAAAAATTCATTTAAAAACATTTTAGAGCATAACTACACAAAGACAAAAAAGGCACAACACGTGGCGCCCAGAAAATTATATTTATGTCCAGGCCACGAGAGTGAAAGTATATTATTATGGTCAAAGACAAAAATACATTATATTTTTTCAAAAGTGCGCCCAAGATGGACTGAAAATATTTTTATGGACAAGGAAAAGGAAACCAATCTACTTTTTAAGAAGTACGCTAAAAATGTATTTTGAAAATATTTGTGAATATTTTTAACTTTTTAATTGCTCCACGAAACACAATAAAAGTGGACATACAGTCATTGTGGATATCATTCAAAAGAATGAATATAAAATTTTAACGATGCGACGCGCGACGTACTGAAAGGGCAAAGGCGCGTAGCGTCTATAGGCAATTACTTGGCAAAAATTAGTAAGATTTTTCAAATAAAACAAATTTGGGTTGATCCAGCGGCTTCCAAATGACAAACTTATAGAGAAAACCGCCTTGTGCATAAGTAAGACAAATAGTCGCTCGAAGGCGAAGTCGTGTCACATCCCCTATATTGAACCTATATGAGGACGGGTACGTTGTAAGACTGGACAGAAAGTTGTAATAACTCATATATAGTTGAAGTCCGTTTTTGTGAATGATATAATCACGATAAAAAACTTTAAAAATATTTCAATATTATTTCAAGTCGGCCACAAAAAAAACCAAAAATGCTTTCATCAATTTCTAGGAAAGTTGTGTGAATCGTTTCCACCAAACAGATAGGTAGCGCACGCTCTCCATTGTATGGTAGCATTAAAAGCTCTCTAAAAGAAGTGGTCGACCTTGCCCTACTTGGGGAAGGCGATTTTATTCAAATTATAAAATTTATTAGATAGGATATTGCATAATTTAATTGTAATTATTTTAAACCTAATCAATAAATGGTATTATTTGAAAGATTCCATTTTACTGATTGAATGACTTTTGTAAGTCAAAGGTTTTCGTTTGATAGGAAGAAATTGAGCAAATTGGGTGTATCTCAATTTCCCGGTCACATTACGTAAGCTCGAGAGGGATTCTTTTATGAAGACAATTCAAAGATCAATAATCAAAAATTTGCAAACTGAATATATATTTTTTAATGAGTTCGTAAAAGTGTATAGAATAATATCCTAAAAAGTTTACATTTCGCGAAATTGTAGCTTGCTGATACATTTTTGTTTTAAACAATACAAGCAAAGGATGGATGGGAAAAATATACTTAAATATATTATCACACCCGAACTCAATCGTAGCAATAAAAAATATAGAAAAAAATAAAGGCCCTTAAAAAATTCTTTCTTCATTGAGAACTGTTAAAAAATATGTACACTTCATGACCATTATGGTTTATTAAGTCGTAGTAACGAGGATTAAAAAAAAGAACATGTCAAATCATTTTAATTCCCTTGCTTAATGATTTTTTTGATATATATATATATATATATATATATATATATATATATATATTGGAGGCTGTAACTTGTCGTGAAATTGACCCTTTGGGAAAAGTAAAATATCACTATTTCGGAAAAAAATGCATACTTTTCGAATGTTCAAACAAAAAATCGTTTACTTGTATGCATTTTTTCGAAAATATGATCATGATATGAAATTGCAATTTTCACGATCTTATCCTTATAACTATGAAAATATCTTTGATTGTTTGAATATAAATTCTGGAACTTTCCCAATACATTAACAAATGTATAAGGAATCCATTGGATATAGCTGAAATGTGGATAGGTGTACCTATAATAAATACAATACAATAAAGGCACGTAAAAATTCATGCGACCGATTCAGCGGCTATGTGTGGTGTCTGTGTATGCGTCCATAATTATATATTTTCCCTCCATACTCTCTATTTACCCTCCTATTCACCAAGAAAAATGTTAAAAATGTGTAATCAGAAAGAGAAAAATGCTTTATTTTACTTGATAGAACAGCTAAGAATTTTTAGAGGCTCCACAGCATGCATTTAACCGTGCGCTAGCCGCGCAGAGTGACAAAGTTACTTCAGTATTTTTTTCCAGGAATACCGTGGCTTTAGCGATACATTTTATTACAATATTTTTTGTTCAGAAACACGTGGTCTATCCATCTGTATTTTTTATTTTTTCCTACCCTGACTTAATTTCAAAATTTTGAAAAAATGGAAAAAAAAAATTTCTCACTTTTTTTATGTTCTGCATCCAAGCGAAATGTAAACTTTTCAGGATATTATTCTATACACTTTCATAAACTCATTAACTCATTTTTGTGGGTTTCACTATAAAATGTTCTCTGTCGTCTGGGCTATTAGGTAAATAAGATCAAATGTATCCAGAGAAAAACCAATTTTTGGAGAGAGCGGCGTTAATAATCTACGGTAAGTGCAGCCTTGGCCTAATTCTTAGTTATCAAATATCTCATACATCTTATTGAACCCGAATAAAGGGGAACGCGAAATAAATTGATGTTGCGTCACTCAGACGCTGTGTAGTAGATTCTTCTACAAGAACACCTCAGGTCTTTAATACTCGATGCTTTGGTGAAAGTCAACAATGCCAATTTCGACAAATGTAAAGTTGGCAAAGGCGTCAGAGAAGGTTGTGGTTTGTCACCAACCCTCTTTACATCTATAGTGAATATGTAATGCGACATGTGCGACAAGGTGGAGTAGCTACACGTGGAATTAACCGAATCTCCTCCATCGTACTCTTTCGAGTTCAGGGTTGGTAACATAGGGAAAATAAAATGACAAGAAACGAAGAAGACACCCTCCAAAATGTTGGACTGATGTCACCAAGGAGCTGACGCGAAAGAACTCCGATGGGTTTGTACAACTAACAGGCAACCACGACAAATGGCGTGGTGCTGTGAGGCGTGCCATCCGGCAAAGGGAACATAAAAATTACAAAAGTTTTAGTAGAAAATTCAGATACATACATCAAAAATTAGTTACAGGGTGTGTACCGTATAAATATTTTGCACGATGATATGTCGGTCCAAAAGAAATAACAGGCAATATTTTCAGTGAAGACAGCACACCAACAACACTATAATCAAAAGGCAGACATTGCGCTCACTTGTCATGTTACTGACAAGTGTTGCAAATTCGTCATTTAAAAATAATAAAAACAGTTTTGTTTTTACCCTGTTTAATCAATTTTTCATTGAAAACACTAATCGAAATTTAATGTTAATTTACTCATTGCCATATTCCTTTGTCGCAAACATCACAATTATTTAGTAGAAAGAGTCCAGGTTGGTTTTTCAAAGCTCATGTATCTCTACTGAGATAAGATGCCATTGATGTCAGCAATTTGGTGTCTGTAAAAAATGTATTTGAATGATGATAATAAAAACCGCTTCCCAAAGAATCACCACTTCCACATCCAGATTTCCTGTCCAAGTCTCTTACAACAACAAAAATGTCGATACTATATTTGCATTCCACTATGTGGAAGTAATTGTTCATAGAAATCTAATAATATAATATTCGAAAATCCGTAAAACGATATGCCACACGGCAGTGGGGGGGAGCTGTTGCCAAAAAAAAGTGTTGAGACACTTGATTGTTGTATACACACTATCTCACAATTTTATCTATTGCTCAATTTAATAATGGCGTGGGGATGGTAATGGGGATGATGGTGGGGTAGCCGATGCCAAAAAAAAATTTGAGCTCTTGGCTTTTCGTACATACACTAAATCCCAATTTTATGGATTCTTATTTACTTGCTTTAGCTATTTACCACCGTTTATCCTCATTCGACGAAATAAGATCAAAATATAATCTAGTTCCAGATCTCATTTTAATACACAGGTGCACCAAGTTTCAAGTCAATATCATAAACCATTCCGGTGCAATCGTGCACAAAAAAAGTTACAGACAGAACGACCGACAGCAATTTTAGTTTGCACCAACTTAAAATCTCGAACAAAAAAAATTTTCAATAATTTTTTTACGATTACATATGATAAGGTTTGAACACAGCTCTTTGTTATCAATTTTATTTTCGAAGATTTTCGAAAGGCAGACACAAGATTTTGTTGGTTGCCACTTCATCTATAGCATCGATACTACGAATATACAAATAACAACGATACAACGAAATGGGATCAATTGATCTCGGCCAAGTGCAATTGTAACTAGCCACAACAACAAACAACATACTACGCTTCGAAACATCGAAACCAAATCTACGACAGTTGCCGTAGCAATTTAATAAGATTTTGTTGATTGCCTTTTACCATAGTATCATGACTGGGAAATTTCCCGAGCTGTGTCAAATTTTACGTATGTCGACGTCAATTATAAAGCTTTCAGGATAATGACAATTGTCATTGTAAACAATTCATTTTATTGTTTACGTAGCTGACCTGATTATTCTACGAATTAATGTGACGATTGTCCCAACGAATACTTTCCTTCTTTTCATGTAGACTGTGGCAATTGCCTCAACAATTATGTAATTGATCCAAATGAATATGACAATTGTCTAAAATAAACGTATTAAAACGTTTTCTGTGTTTTCCTTCAATATTCTACTTCTTCAGGAATAAGTGAGATTAAATAAAAATATAATTCTTGAGACAAAATAAATCAATTAAAAATACAATTTGTAATTACAGTAAAATAAGTATTAAATAAAGTACAGTCGAATAAAAAGGTACCAAAGTAAAATCAACCAATAAGTAAGTGTTTTCAAAATTAAGATAAATAAATTAATCAGTAAATAGAAACAAGTAATATCAAACTTTACAAAGAATCTGTGTTTAACAAAATTACTATCACAACGTAAAGGGTCCTACTTTTAAAAATCTAGACGATCACGTAAACTGCCAAATTTGTATATTTTTCTGTCTCACTCAAAAGAAAGAGATAAATATACGACTAGGGTAGGTGCCGTTTCAGTACGCAAGAATGAAAAACGCATGGAATGTATCATCTTTGAGTTTCCGGCGCCGATAGCGGATGCATCCTTATGAAAGTCTGCAATAATGTTCAAATAGGTCGGTCAGCACTTAATGGCGGTTTATTTTACTTTTCTTATTTCTCACTATGATGCAATGTACACAATTAAAAGAGAGATGTAGGACGCAAACAGATCTTGAATTACTGACCTAGACAATGTTGTTATTGATACTATCTGGCATGAAAATGTCGTATTTTTAGAAAATAATTAATTTAAGCAACACCGATGGAGTAAAGCAAAAAGTTTATAAGAATTTTTTTTACTTCTTTTGAACTAAAACATTTGTACGTATACTGCAGACACCTTGTATAAGATCTATAGAATTTGATAAAGCAAACTCTACATTAATAAATTACTGGGTTCTCATTTCACGAATAGATGAATGTCTCTCGACTGTACTATTGAATGCCTCAATAATTTTTCAATTTTGATCAAATCATATGCAGCAGAAACATATCATCACTGCACCTGACAGTACATTTCGTGCATATTATAAAATATATTCTATGCGCTGTCACAGAATATTTATATTTATTTTGCTGGAATATATTAAAACCCCAACGCAAACACATAAGATAAAACTGTCTTTTTTCAATTATGTACTTTCAAACAAGTACTTGAAACACTGGAACATTCTTGTTTAGGCTTGAGAAACTTGATATTCTCTAAACTGTTTATAAATAAGGATGTGTATGGTTGTTGTGTGGGTTTAGATTGGATACTTTCCCAGGATTATGCACTTTATTTTTCTCGTGAACTTTTAAAGATAGCGTGACGTTGGCGAAGTCAGCTTTAACATAAAATGAATTAGAAGAGAAATAATTAATAGTATACTACGTGCCATTAATTGTAAGTGATACTTTTCAGGTCGAGAATGTAGTTTGCTAAGCATTCGAGACCTGAAAAATCACTTACTGCTCATGGATAGTAATTTTTTTGTAGTGCCTGTGAAAAATCGAAGAATCGTACGAAGCTCTGGGACACCTAAAATAAAATAATTTCTATTTCTAAAATTCCGACTTACAACTAAGAATTTTAAAATTTCGAGTTTTAACTGAGAATTTTACGTCAAAATTCTGAATTATATCTCGAAATCTTAAAATTTCCATTTATAACTCGGAACTTAATTATTTACACAAAAAAACCTGTTTTTTTTTTAACAAAATTATTATAAGTTGAGAAATTTTAAAGCGATTTAATTCAAATTGACATATAAGGGGGTTTTCGAGGTCACTGAAACAGATTATGATGTCAAAAAAGGTAATTCAAAATGGCTGATCCAATATAGCCGACTTGTCGGTAAAAATTTCATTAAAATGACGTAACTCGATAAATTTCAAACAAATTTCGCTCGGATTAACATATTCAATGTCTCAAAAAAATAATATATCTCGATATAAAAAGTAAAAATGGTTATATATCTCGATTAGAGTGGTCCTTAAAAACTAACTTTTAAAATTTACCCGGGGCACCCTCTTATTTTGTTCTATGATATAAAAAAAGACTTCCATAAAAATTTCAGATTTTTAAATAATGTTTTAGAGGTCGCTACCAAGTCTTAAATTTTCAAGATAATCGAGAATTTTTGCAAAATTTTTTTCAAAATAAATCAAATGAACATCAAAATGGCATTGATCATCAATTGAATTAATAAAATAGGACAGTACATTGTCCCCCACTTTCATCTCAACTCAACTGTATTTTATTAACAACTTTTTCATTTATATTATTTTATATACATATAACATTGTAATTTCTGTACAGTTGTACATATTAATTACATGTTTAATGAACATAATTTCTTTTGTAACTGAATTTAATTATTAATTCTTAATTAGTTTTTTTTAATTTTGAAACTTTACGGGGCGGTAGCGACCCCTAAAACTGAGTTAAAAAATCCCAAAAAATTACAGTAATTATTTTTAATAGAGTAGATCAAAATGGCAGGGTGCCCCAAAGACAAATAAGAAAAACAAATTTTACCCTAATTTAAGGACCACCCTAATCTCGATATAAAAAGTAAAAATGGTTTACGCAAACTAAAAGATTTTTATTAAACATAAAAATATTCAAATTATATTGAACGATATAAATTCATTTTTAAATATCGATTTCTTCAGTTCATGGAAATTCGATCAAGCAATAAAATAATTCAAAACACTATTTAATTTAAAATACTATTTAAATATTCAAATAAAAACTTATAGCGGGGCAGCTTAACGTCGAATTTTGCGTTAATATGGACACAGCGGACACAGGTACGTAGCTTTCAATTTTTGATAGGAACCAACTCCTCCGTCGGCCATCTTGGATTTTATAGCGGCCATTTTGAAATATAGGTATATTATCAATATCTCGGCTTCTAAATCACTTAGGATCACAGACTTGGTGTCTAAGTATACATATTTGGAGTCAAGGAATACAACTACACAATTTATAAATGTTTCACACTATATATTCACTAATATATGTACCAATTAAAAACTCTTCACCGATGAACTGTTTTGTCCGGTGTGTCCACATTTTCTAATATCTTTTTTTATTTTGCTTCAGATTGAACTGTAATACAAGATGGATTGGAACAAGTGCATGATCTGTCAGAAAACAACTTCAGAAAATCTAAAATGTCCACTCAATGCATATGGAATCGAAGACAAGACAACTCCATACCGGTCTTTCTTGAACAATATCAATGAGTTTAGAAGCTTGGAGTCATTGCCAGTGAAACTAAATTTTGGAAGCGACATGAGTGCAGATGAACTGGCCCAAAACCATGGTACATGGCACAAATCTTGTCACGTCAAGTTCAGCAATTTGAAGTTGGATAGAACTAAAAAGCGGGGAAATACTTTAGGAGACAGCACAACTGTGGAGAAAGATACCGTTGTGAGCGAGTAACAAAATGGCGTGTTTGTCATGTCGTGGAAACGATGGAGTCCTTCATGAATTTCGAACATTAACAGCTGATACGAGCATACGAAAAATGGAAACAGAACTGCAACTGTATGAGGCGAATGTTTATTTGGCTATAAGTAGATTCTAGTTTGTTCTATATTTTGGTAAAATTTAGTTCAAGTCGGACAAAAAATAAAAAAGTTATAAAGGTGTTTCCATCGTGAATGGGTCACAATGTATATGCCAAAAAATTTTCATAAATCAGATTTACTTATTTTGAGGTCCTACTATAAACGCATGCTGAATAGGTAGGCTAAATAATTTTTTTTATAAAAGTTATTAACGTTTATTTTACTTATAATCACGAATTTTCGAACAATTTTTTTTTTTATTTCCGTAAAAAAGATTGTCAATTTAATTTTTAAGGTAAATCCCCTAGAAGCATCATAAAGTACACATTTCACCTACAAAGATCTAATAACGCGACTTAAATCGGAGTAATAGTTAGTTATATATATCAAATTTTATTACTTTTTCAAAATTCTTTTTAACTCATCGGATCTTTTTATGCATTACTTCAAGAGTAAAATGTGAAGGTCACAGGTTTTATCTTAAAAATTTTAGAAATGGTAGAGCTTTTACCGATTTCGTCACAAATCTCTTTATGTTCCGACTTCATATATGTACTATTCCTACATAGAATCATTTCTATATTTGAAAATATAATAATCCAATAGGTACATGTCTCTTTCATTTAAGCTTTTGTGAGGTCAATTTCATTAATTAGTACAAAAGTTACAACAAAGTTAGTGTAGCGTGCCTGAGGCCGCGCGCGCTTCGCGCGCCTTCGCGCGCCTTAAGGTGCGTATTCACTAGAGCGCGGAATGAGCAAATGAACGGACAGTGTGGACGCCGAGCTGAGCTAAAATCGAGCAGCTCGTGTCGATCCGCTGACTGTCGGTACATCAAAGCGAGCATTATCTGAACATGTGCTCGTTCATGCTCAGTGTGGACTTGTTAATACAAAGTTCGATATCGATCTAATATATAGAGAGTAAAAAGCAACTGTTAATAATAAAAATAATTAAAATTTGCTTTATAAACTTAGTATAGTACAATTATTGTTGAAATTACTTGTTTGGACATTTTAAAAAGGTATTGCAAACTTGAATAGGAGTCCCCAGTTGCAAGAAATCTTAAAGTAACTGAGACTATTTTCCGGAGTGATACATTTTCTAAAGTTAGTATCCTGCTTTGAAATGTTGTTTTTAATATTGATCAGTAAATTTTTGAAATCTTCCAGTGACATCTTTGCAACGTTTTTAAACTCATGGCTCTGCGTTAATTCTTGTAACAATATTTGATTTTTTCATCCTCTGTATATCGTTTTTTGCTTTCGTTTCTTCTATTTTATCGATAAATATATCACGACAAAACTAGCACATATTGCTATTAGAATACTTATATATATGTAGTTCAGCGTTCATCCATGAATCAGCTGGATCAGTGCTCATGCTGCACACCACACGAAACTGAACAAGCTCGGTCCGAGTACTACCTGAGCAAAATTTTTGCTCATTCGATGCTCATGCGGAACGAATGCTCTAACGAATACGCACCTTTTTACGTGTCGCTGCGTTCCATGTTTGTGCGTTAAACAAACATATCTGGAACCTACATTTCCGATCGTACAAAAAAACTTCATAATATACATTTTGTATACGAAATTTCCCGTACTTTTTGAAAGAAAAAAATATTTTAAGATATATTTGACAAAAAATAGTATTTTGCAACTAATTTGTTTAATAACAAATTACGCTCAAGGACTATTGTTGGTAACTTTTGGTATGTTGTTCCTGACATGTTAAAGTTACTGCTTCTCGGAATTTTTCCGAAGTGAAAACCTCTATTGACTCCACTAATAAGGCGAATTCGAAAATTATAAGCTGCAAATTATGGTCATAGACTGATAACTGATTTTAAGATAGCAGTAAAATAAATATTTACCGTCAACATTTACAGACTGCCATTGTATTATTTTAGTCTGGATTGTAATTGTATATGAAAAACATCCTAAACGCAACCCAAAAATGTCGGACAATGTTGCGTGAACAATTTATGTAAATGTGGAAATATTTATCATCAAATTGTGCAAATTACTTATTTGCGGCCCTGTGGGTTATGTTCCAGAAAATGGGACGCGAAATCTAACAGGCAATATATATGTTCATTCATTCATTTAATACAGTAAGGAAGAGAACGTGAATGAATTTCTCAAATCCACGTTACGTGTGTGGTTGCATAATATTTTACACATATTCATAAAACTGCTAATATTTTAAAACGTAGGAATTTGCTTAAAAGGATTTAGACGTGTAGAAAAACATACACAGATATATCATGTTGTGAGATGTATATTTTCTGTCGCTAGTCTTTATACAGGATTAAACAGTTTTAAACAAGTAGTTTGTGTTTCATTATCCTACCGATATTTGCTTTTGGTTGGGCTGTTGAAAATATAATTTATTTTAATACGACATTCATTATCAATCACTTAAACTCATAATTGACAATTTACACGAAAGAAAGTTTGGTAAAAAGTGTCTAGATTGGTATCACTGTAATTCACTGCACATGTTGTTGACCAACTCGTCTAATTTCCAAACTTTGCAACAATTAAATACCTATAATATAATAATCATAACATTGTTTTCATTATCTTTAATGTTAAACCTACTTCCATTGAATATAAATCATCTTTATTAGGTTGTTTCGTAGTCTACAATATTTAAAAACCGCTGCCCAAGGAATCACTACTTCCACATCCAGATTCTCTATCCAAGTCACTCACAACGAAAAAACTTTGTATGTGAAAATAATTGTTTATGGAACTTTAATAATATAATATTTGAAATCCTCTACCCCAAAAACCCATAAAACGATACCCCACATCGGTAGAGGGGGTGGGGGGTGGTGATAGGGGGGTGATAGTGGGGGGTGGATGAAGTAAAAAAATATTTTGAGGTTTCTGGTTCCTGTACAAACACTAAATCACAATTTTTTTTCATCCCCTTTAATAAGGGGGTGGGGGTGGTAGTGGGGGGTGGCTAATGCCAAAAATTTTTTTGAGACCTTAGCTTCTCTTGTATATACTAAACACCAATTTTATGGACTCTTACCTGCTTGATCGACCTATTTACCCCAAATTTTCCCCAATTTACCCCCAACCCTTCGACGGAACTAGATGAAAATATAATCTAGTTCTAGATCTCGTTAAAGTACATATGTGTACCAAATTTCAAGTCAATATCTTAAACGGTTCCAGAGTAAACGTGCGCACAAAAAAAAGTTACAGACAGACAGACCGACAGACAGACAGACCGACAGACAGACAGACCGACAGACAGACAGAAATTTTTTTTTCGCTGAAACTTAAAATCTCGACGTTTCATGACATTTTAAGCCTATTTGGACAATAAAAATTTTTAAAAATTTTTTTGTCGTTACTATACTTCCACTGGACGTGGAAGTAAAAATGTCGAATTATGCATTTTGTCAATCACTGCTGCCAACTCTTCTAAACTGAGAGTTGGAAACAGTGTTTGACAAATTGCATAATTCGACATTTTTTAAATATTGTCGACTACGAAATAACCTAATAAAGATGATTTATATTCAATGGAAGTAGGTTTAACATTAAAGATATTGAAAACAATGTTATGGTTATTATATTATAGGTATTTAATTGTTGCAAAGTTTGGAAATTAGATGAGTTGGTCAACATGTGCAGTGAATTACAGTGATACCAATCTAGACACTTTTTACCAAACTTTCTTTCGTGCAAATCGTCAATTGTATAATTGTAACCAATATCAAACTCTTGAATAATGGATTATTCATTTAAGAAATTTTTTTATTGCATATATTGAAAATTTTTGTTTGAAATAGATACCGGATGGCTCAGCCGATAGGGACACTCTTGTAACTCTCGAATGGGCTAATAGATTTTTTTCAAATTTGGTGTGCTCATATGGGATGAAGTTTTCAATTATATGATGTAAAGAACCAAAATAGGCGACTTCCGGTTTCGTTGAAATTGACATGAAAATCAAATTTTTAAATGGGACAACCATTTTTGCATATTTGAATCCTGCTGGCCAAAATACATATGATCTAACCCTCAAATATTATTTTGATTTCTAAAAATTCAGATTTTTTAAATTTTAGTTTTAATCATAGAAGGCTGCGATTTTGCCAAAATTGTTAAAAATTAGTCTGAATGGCTTTAAAATATTTTCTCAAACAGCACGTCCAATTGTAATTACGTCTCTACAAGATATACACATGAGAAACAAAATATGTTAAGGTGGATCTAATTGTTAAACTAGTACTGACGTACACATATGAGATACACTTATGTTTATATTGACAGAATTATGTGATACAATGTTTAATAATTGTATACCATATGCACTCAAGATTCTAAACATTTTTATATAACGTAAAGAAGGTTTAAGTCATATGTATGTGTGATGCTTTATATAATACTTGTGCCTACTGCATACACCACATAAAAGTGCGATATATACACATGATACAAATAACTATATATACACTTTTTAGTTGTGTCTTGTCGTGTCTACATTCGAGTATTCGAGCATGAAACAGTGTGCGCGCGCAAAGCGTCAGCGTGAGCATACCGGCCATGTGTCCTCTTTCCTCTATAAAAGTGGTCATAGCCACACATATAGCAGGCATTTTTGTTTTTTAACAATATCCAAAATAATTTATATTCGCAAGAGTTTGTAAAGATTCGGCAGTTTTAAAGATATAGAGTTCTTTTAATAATAAAATTAGATTAAAATGCATTAAAAAGCAAAATCTAGCCGTTGCGTGTTCTACTATAAAGTCGTTAAGCAGGTATTCAAACAAAAGTCAGTGGCTGAGTGAGTGAAGCATTAAGCGGCGAGTCAAGAGGTCCGAGGTTTGATCCGTGCTCACTCTGTCTTTTTTTTTTTTTAAATAATTGCGAAAAAACTTTTAGTTGTTTTTTTCAAGGTAATAATTGCTTATAAAACCGATGTACGAACATACTTCTTTTCAATTTTAGGTCTGTTTTAGACCATTAAATATTCTATTTATGTTGTAGATGATATATTATACCTGACCGTTTTTTTCCAACACGTTTCCCAGGTTTGTATAGTACTTCAACTTAAAACTTAAATTCTTAACTCAGGTGACACTGGTGACAGTTTAATTAAATTAAATAAGTTCTTCTTAATAATTATAAATGAATAAAAATACTAGTAACTCGAAAAATTCAGGTTTGGGAACACGTAAAAAAATAGAAAAAAAAAGAGAATTTGAAAGATTTTCATATATTTTAAATAAGGCTAGAAATTCAATTTCACATAATAAAGACTTCATGCACATCACCATAAATACTGCTTTTTAGCATCCGAAATAAGATAGCTCACTAAGATAGCTCAGTTGGTAGAAGCGTCAGTACTGTAATACGGACAACAGAGACATGTAGGTTCAATCACTACCCACCGCAATTGGCAAAGGTAAGTAAAATGAATTTAATAACTTAATAAACATTATAATTTGCAGGCAACCCTTGTGAGAAAAAATTGGAGTGATGGTAAACAATATTAGATATGTTAATGTAAATGTATTTTGCATGTTGCAGTCTTAAGATTGTGAACATGTACCATGTCACCCGAAATCTCGTTGCCAGTCACTGCATGCCTACCTTGCACTGATGAGAGCCAACAGCTCGAAACTGCAGTCTGCAAGTGGTGTGCAGTGGCTGACATGAGAGTTCCTTTAATTTAGGAATAATTCTTTCGGTCGGTGTTTGCTAAAATCGAATTACAGCGTTTCGTAGTAATATGTGATTATTACACTTAACGCGCCAGACTTGCAATTTGTTGTAGTCTGGTCAATTTCCTTATTTTTAAATTTTTAAAAAATAAAATAAATATACGGATGGCTAACAAACAAATTCATAGGACAAAACGTATTTATGCATTAATTACTTTATTTTTATCAAGTAGACTTACTAACTAGTATGTAGTTTTATATGTTCCCATTGCTAAAAACCTGTGGGGGGGATTACCAAATATAACCTGAAAAAGACGTCAAACTAAAGTCTAGCAGAAGACGTCATTTGTCTGAGACATTAGGAAGTCAATCACTGTGCATCCAATAACACACTGTGGATCAAATTATTTGTGTATATGTAAATGGTATACTGTGGCTACATTGTGAGGCGGACGTTTAACCTTTGTGCATACGTGTGTGCCTACAATGTGTAAACGTAGCACATTTACATCGTAGAATTGTGTAACCTTGTGTCTGCATCTAGATACATCGTCACAATGCGAACACATCGTAATCAATCGAAAACTATTTTTTTTTAAATGGAACTTCCTATGGGACAGCCTGTTATTTAATTGGATTTTTAAATTACAAAGAAAATGATACGCATAATGTCTACCTTCTCTTTTTAGTAAATTTTGTATTAAAAAAGAAATGCTTTGATATTTTTTTCTTATATTTTTTGAAAATCAAAATAATATTTGAGGGTCAGATCATACGTAGTTTGGCCAACCGGATCCAAATATATAAAAACATACAGGTTGTCCCATTTAAAAATTTGATTTTCATGTAAATTGCATCGAAACCGGAAGTCGGCCATCATATAATTGGAAATTTCAGCCCACATCATTATACCAAATTTGAAAAAAATCCATTGGCCCATCCAAAAATTACAAGAGTGTCCCTATCGGCTGAGCCACCCGGTATATAAAAATATTAGAGATTTATCACGACGGCTTCTCACTCAAATTAATTAACATAAGTAGCGAGCCATAGTTCAGCGGCAGGCAGCAACGTCGGTAGTAAGTGCACTGTTGTGAAGTTGCCTGCTGATTTTATTATCGAATGGTAGTTTGATGGGAGTAAAGGACAGTAACAAGTATTACATTGTTCCTAAATGCAAAAATACTGCATTAACTACATCAGATAAAATATTGTTAGATGTCTATGCCCCCAGAGACATCTGTGGGGATTTCCTCTAAGCTCCAATTATAAGGAACAGAAAGCTAAGCTGGTTTGGTTAGTTCGGCTATTGTCCCAGAGATGGCGCACGCGGTGTTATAATCTGGACATCTGGAAACTTCCAGAGAGCTGGTAACATCATGACAGAATATTCTGAAACTCTCATCTTTGGGTATATAAAAGCATGGAGAAACCTAGAGTGGACAGTTTAATTCTGATAGCAAGTTTAGTAAGATCAGAAAGATAGTAAAGTGATCAAGTGACTAAATTAGTGAATTATAGTACTTATTGGAATATTAGTAAAGTAATTAATTGTTGTAATTAGTAAGTAAGTTAATAAATTAGTGTTTAGTGTTACCCTGGTGTTATAATTTCTGATACACGATACGGGTGTTTACAAAAGGGGTGTAAACACATGACAATATTTATTTTGAAACCAAGTGATTTAAAAGCACGAGAGTTATGTCAGCAAGCTATGAGAAGAACCACCTTCGTATCTGCTGAAGGGACGCACTTTTGTGGTGAAGATCATGTCAATGGGATTATGCCATTAGGCAAGTATTAGATCATGCTTTCAATTATGAAATGTACCTCGTCATGCAATTCTCAATACTCAGTGTATCCCAGAGCCAATAACTACTAAAAATAAAAGGAAATCTGGAGAAAAATATACAATCGGCATTCAGATAATATTCTCGCATTACATTTAATGAAGACGTATGTATGCTTTCATATGTTTATCCGAAAAATATCAATAATAGAAACACCCTCAAGATTACCTGCAATATCTCTTAGGCATTCGCTTACCGGAAATCAATCACAAATAATAATATATTACCTGCCCCTTTTTACGGTACAAACTTATTTATATATAACGTATCATTAATATTTTTGATAAATCATCGATATCAACGTGCATCGTCAGATATAAATCTGATAATTCCTTAATTACCTATCCGAACACGCTTCACTCTATGTCATTGTTTAGTTGAAACAGGAAACAATTTCATTTCATAAAATAGTTTAGTGTATTAACTAAAAAAAATAAATAAATAAATAATAGATTTTGAACAATACTGTCGTGCTTAAAAATTGTCAACAACCAATACAAAGTAAATGTACATTTTAATGAATTTCCATTATACGGGAAGAGCAATAAAAGCTGCATCAAAAGTGTATACTTTTATGTTGCGTGTTAAAAAAATAAATAAATTCACATTTATTTCGAACAGGTATAAATACCCAATTACAGGAAACATGAATTAAAAGCGAAACAATAATACGAATTACACAACTACAATACAAATATAAAAAAAGAAATACAAAAGGAAAAACATAATATGATGGAATTTATTATTACATTATTATTATCTGATCCATTTTTACGGATTTCTTGAAAGATATAAGTGTATTATCGTATCTAAGCTATCATGATTAATGTCACAGTCGCCAGATATAGAATTAAATATATTACAGGCATTAAAAATTGGTGAGTTGCGCATGAGGTTAGTTCGACCAAAAGGACAATAAAAACAGTAATTTTCACGTGAGTTCATGCGAGGAACCAGAAAACAAAGCTTATTGACAAGGGACGGACAGTCAATAATATTGTTTGCAATATTGTACACAAAAGGGCAATGCAGTTCCTTCTTTTGCTTAGTGAGATTATATGAAACATATATAATAAAAGTGCATTGTCAGTACCTCGCGGAGGATGAAAACCATTTAATTTAAAAAACAAAAACTTAAGAAATTTCCTTTGCATAGATTAATAAAATGGAATTTTGGTATATAGGAGATCATATGAGTGCCGCATGTTCTAGTCTCGATCGAATATGTGTAAAATACAATAATTTTAAGCTTTCAACATGTGAGAAACAGCTCCTATTTCTAACAAAGAACACGAATAACTTAGAAGTTGATTTGGTCATTTGATTAATATGATTAGAGAAACTTAGCCGACAGTCAAATATAACTAGAAAATTGTTAATATGATAATCAAATTTTATGTAGTTTTGCCTACGAGTAAATGTCATTTAGCAATATTTAGCTTAAGGAAATTGTTGGAACACCACACAGAAACGTTACTGATTTCAGTTTGTAAATTAGCACAGTCGTTATAATTATTTACACGAATAGATTTTGAGATCATCTGCAAAAAGTAGCTGGTGGGAATTTATTTTTGACGTTATATCGTTTATAAAAATTAAAAACTACAAAGGTCCCAGGTTTGAGCCCTGTAAAACACCTGACGTAGCTAAGTAATTTCGAGACCTGTGACCACAGTGGTTCCTTAAAAAACAAGTAGGACGTAAAAATCAAGATCAAGGTATCTGAGAATTCCAAGGCTTTTAGCTTGGATAATAATAAATGGTGATCTATCTGATCAAACGCTTTTTGGATATCTGTGTATATAACATCTACTTGTCCCTCCGCGTCCAAGTTTTTGGATATGAACTGGGTAATACAGGCAAGATTAACTACTGTTGATTTTTGCGTCATGAAGCCATGCTGAGCATGCGATATGAATGGTATACAAAATTATTTCTATAACTTGCACAAAATGGCGATGGCTCTGTAATTAATTATGGAAGATGGATCACCAGTTTTAAGTATGGGACATATTTTAGTAATTTTCCAAATATCAGGAAACTTGGATGCAAGGATCAAGTTAATAATGGTATACAATGGAGTTACAAACATAGCAGCACAGTCCCTAACTACAAAGCTGCGAACGCCATCTATACCAGCGGTCATTTTATTCTTTAGTTTTTTAATTGCTTGCAAGATGTCATTTTCAGTAATACGGTTAATGCTTATTGCTTCGGATATGTGTAAGATGGAATCATCTGTATGAGTAGGGTCCGAATCAGAGCATACACTCGAAAATAAGTTTGCAAAACTGTCTACTATTAATTGTTTTGTCGTTATAAGTGACAGTTCCAGGAATTCTAGATTTACCTCTTTTGCACTGAACAAGAGACCAACATTTCGCGGAATCGCACGCGATTTCACTCTCAGTGTTTAAAACATAATCTCTGTAAGTAAAATTAATTTGTTGTTTTATAGTGGCTCTAAGAGATTTAAATTAATATAGGTAGTAATCGTTTTTATATTTTTTTTTTGTAGTTTTTGTGTGCCAATTCCTTGCATCGAATATTATTTTTAAATTCTGCATTGTACCATAGTGGTAGATTTCGATTAGTGTTTTTAAATTTTGGTACACATTCGTCAAAAATATTGTTTAAAATTGCATAAAAAGCATCGCATTCTTCGTCAACGTTACTATAAAATTCTAAGCACGACCGTGTTCGTTGAAGTTTGTCATAAAATTCAATAAAATTAGCTCTTCTAAAATTGTAGTTTACATTTTTATTATTGACCGAAAAATTATTCGCGACTTTTGTATTTAACTTAAAATCAATAATTAAAGAAGGTTGGTGAATATCCTCTGGCATTAAAGGCACATGATCTCTGCTAATTGTGCAATTAAAATTGCCAAAAACTAGGTCCAAAAGTCGATCATTTGTGTTTGTTATTTTACTGTGTATTCTGTGTGAAATGAGTGTAAAATGAACCTCTTGCAAGAAATATAACGGAAGACACACAGATTCAAAATAAGATACAATAAAGGATGAAAAGTGTCCAAAACCCCTTATTTTTTCATCAGCAGCCACATTTTTTTCTACGCATCGGGCGACAAAAATACGTACATAGTCATTTGAGCTACACCAAACATCTAGAAGAGTGATCAGAAGAAACACTTTCTAAGATTAGTGGGTCAGAAGTTTTAATGCCATATACTCCGTTTATGAGAAATTAAAAAATTGCCTGATAAGTACTGGTAAATATGGAATTTCAGCCTCAGTATTCTTTATCGTGCGATATGGATATCATATCCACTCTTGTTGCACAAACTACTATTTTTGTCGCTGTGAGCGGCAGAAGAAGTAATATCCTCAGCAACACGTATTTTATTTAATACGCCGGCCATGCGATGTTAACACAATGTGTTTTTGGTGGTGAAATTCGAGATTCTTTATCTTTATTTTTTTTATAGCTAATCGACGTTTGAAGAAAAAATAGGATGTTTTATTCGGGGTAAAAGCCGGGAAAATAAATTCTTGTTTGAAATTGTAGCTCACAGTATATTCAATGCAATGTATTTAATGCAACAGTGTGATCAAAGAACATCTAATATTTATAGAAAATCCGCGCCCAACATCAACAGTAAAACTTACCACGTTTACATTGTTTGTTTACATAATGGAACGACAATTCAAAGCATGCGCCGATATTGCTGCGACTGTCTCAATAGTATAAGAATGGTAGGATGCTGCTCACATATAGCCTCAGCCGTATATTATTTGTCTCATGCCCGGTATCTTTACCACATAGTACGTTCAGCAGAAGTTTTATCTAATATATTTACATCAGAACTTATTCACATAGTTATTCATGAGGACAGCGACGAAGATTAATTATACTGTAATAATTAATAATTTGTATCATAATAAATAATATTTTCTTGGAGTTTATTTTTATCTATACTGCACCTTTCTTATTCTTAAGCTATATAATAACATTAATTCAGAGCATTTACTTTACTTATTTAAGGTATTTCTATCGGAGCGAGAGAGAGAGAGAGAGAGAGAGAGCGTGGCGACGAAACGTGGCAACATCGCAACTTTCGTCTCAGATTTTCGCACGTAAACAATTACATGAGAATGTCTGTATATCATACATTTTAAAGATTCGTGTGTACAGTTCTCTCATAAAGTTATTGAATTAAAACAAGTAATAAAATGTCGGAACCATTGACATACAGAAATAAATTTGGTACCAAAAAAAAAAAATTGAGAAAAGTTGAACAGGTCAAGAATTTGTGGAAGACTAGGAAATCGTTGAAAGATATCCCAGCCGCTCGATCTTACAACATTACATAATGATATGACAACAAAAGCAGTTCTGGGTAAGTAATAGAAAAATACGTCTAAGATTATGACAGTTTATTCTTGATGGAAGTGTGTACTTCGTACTGTGTAGGATTACGTAAATAATAATTCTCTATTATGATTACAACAAGTTCGTTACATTCTGGCATTGGGAATACAGAGCTCAACAAATTATTCGCTGTCCTGAATATTCCGATACTATCTCCGGCAATATTCAAACGATATGAACGAGAAGTTGGGCCCGCTATTGAAGCAGCAGCTCAGGAAAGCTGCATTAGAAGTATCAAGGAAGAAAGACGGTTGATTATAGGAAAAGTTCAAATTTTATCCGAAGAATTATGAGACTATTTCCTACTGAATTTTTACCACATATAGTTAATAAGAAGAGGATCAATTGATAATTTAATCAGTTTTACTATGGATGATACTTATTTTTAAATTTTTTTCCATATATATCGCCAATGATAAATATAACGATAATGGTATGATGTGGTTTTCACATAGTTTTTATTCTTTGTTGTATATTTTCATTTCGATCTGGATAATAAAAAAAAACTGTGCTGATAAAGTTCATTCTCCGTTTTCCGTTATTTTAGTACTACGATTGATTTGTTTTTTATTTAGGCCCAAGGGAATAAGCCAGGAAATCCTCCAGTCTGTTAGCAAAATTGGGAAAAAGGGAAAATGCGAGTAAAAAATAAATACCTATTATTTCTGCTTACATCACTATATCTATATTAGCATGATCAGATTTGAATCATCAATATATAGAAAGAGTGGTTGTTTTATTGTTTTCCATACTGAATGTTAGATATGGTAGGTGTATGAAAGAAGTCAACAAGTCACTTCGTAGGGGGAGTCTTGTTGATCTTCTACTTTGGTCAGACTTGCACCAATGGTACATGAAAGAAACTAATGTTTTCTTTGAAAGTTATCTGTTGAATACCCAAAATAATATTTTTTAAAATGAGAGTAGTTCTGACAAAGGAAATAAATGACAAACACATAACTACTAGTTTATATATTTATGAGCAAGTTTATATTGAAGAGAGATGTAAAGTACTAAGTACTCGAGGGCGGTCAAAACGAGTTTTAAGAAGTGTTGCGCCCATTTTAGTTGAGTGTTTTTGGTGATAATGCTAGACATAGTAAGCTACATTATATATTTCTTCTGATGAAAAAAAAAGTAAGGATTTTTTATCTTTTTAAATAGTAAATATAGTTGAAAAATTCTACAAAAAAATATATAATATGATATATTATCTAACATAGAGTTTTCGTTTTATTAGTTTAGCTGCAATAGTTTCTAAATAAAATAATTTTCAATAATACCCGCTCTAGCCTATATGAGGCGCTCGCGCGCAAACCCCGATAAATCCACACACACAAAGTTGTGGGAAATTACAAAAAACTTCTCAAGCAAAAACCAATAAGTCTTTTTTTGTTCTTTTTAAGTCAAAAAATATCTTCTAGGCTGTAGAATATAATACCAAAAAATAAGAACAATGCTACTTTATTTATTTATTTTTTTTTAACTTTTCTTGCTGGATTTATCGGATTTTGCTATGTAAATACGAATTTATCGATTTTTGCTTTAAAATAAAACATTAAAGATGCAGAAAAATAAATTTTGACAACATTAATAATTTATTAAAAATAAATAAAAACATTCATTGTTAACAAAAATTAATTCTCAATATCTGTTAAAATTTCAGATAAAACCGTTATAATATATTGTATAAAAATGGATTTATCTGCTTTTGATCCCGATAATATTGGATTTATCTAGTTTTGTTCGAAATGGTCAACTTTAACATTAGATTTATATGGGATTTATGGCGTTTTGGTTACCAAAGATTATATAGGCTTGTAGAGTTTAGTCTAACATACATGAAACTATTACAAACTCAAAATTGACTTTTTGTGGATTTATCGGGGTTTGCGCGCGAGCGCCTCATATATGGTCAATTATCTCAAGAACGCAGGAGGATTAGAGGCTTAATTTGTGTCAATGGTAACTTTATTACACACCAAGTTATTTTGAAAATATCTCTCTGGGCCTTCTCTTATCCTGCTAGACCCTTTCCCGAGATTGTGTTGGATTTTACGTATTCCGACGTCAATTATAAATATTTCTGATTAAATGACTATTTCATTGTAAACAATTATTTTGCTGTTTGCATAGCTAACCTGATTATTCTACAAAAGTAAATGTGACGATTTGCCCCAACGAATATTTTCCACTGTTTTACTATGTGGTAGTTACTCCAACAAATATTTAATGGAAACTTATAGTAAATTATTGTCACTATTGCCCAAACAAATATTTTCATTTCTGTTCATGTACGATGTGGCAGTTGCTCCAACGAATATGTAATCTGTAAAAAATGAATATGACAATTGTCCGGAAATAAACGTATTAAAACGTTTTCTGTGTTGTCCTTCAACATTTTACTCTTTCAGGAATAAGTGAGATTAAATAAAGACAAAATTCTTTAGACAGAATACATCAAATATAAATAAAATCACAGTGAAATCATTCCTAAATAAAATGCAGTCAAATAAAAGCGTACCTTAAATAAAAATAATTATTAAATGAGTGATTTTCAAAATTAAGGTAAATAAATCTAACCAGTAAACAAAAATAAGCAATATTAAAGTTTATAAAAGAATCTGTTTAATAAAATTACTATCACAACGTAAATTTGGGTCCTACTCTTAAAAATCTAGACGATCACGTAAACTGCCAACTTTGTATATTTTTGTGTTTCGATCAAAAGAGAGAGATAAATAATAAGAGGGGGTATGTTGTTTCAACATTAATATCTAATTTTTTCCTATTCAGGTTCTTTTTTTATCCCTATTGACCAGTCTAAAAGGATTCATTTAATAATTGCAAGATAGAATCTTATGATTGAAGTAAAGTAAAATATTAATGGAATCACTTCTTGTGGCGTAAATTTGATTTCCCCTTGAACGCAGAGATAAAACGGCTCCATTCATCCTTTGAAACGTTCGAGGAACAAAACAAGTAGGGTCTCAGAAGGTGCAATTCAGTGAAGGCTACTTGATATTATAAGCTGTGTAAGCCTATGTCTTATTGGCATAAGTACATGCTTCCGTTTGATATAGAATTTATATTAGTTACACTAGGGTGAACTTCAACTCAAGGACACTCTCATAATGGCCACTCTTTATTAACCAAAATTTATCGAACGTTACGCGCTTTCGCCAATCAAAATGACATTATCTGAGGGTGATTGAAATCAAAATTGTGTTTTAATTTATCCCTACACGGCTCATCTCTAAACTTAATTATTGTATTTTATAAGGGGTTTGTAATTTTCAAAAATTTAGTCAATAATACGCTGTATGCCATTTTATGGCATTAACCAACTCATAGGAACGAAATAGCCAATATAACTGCCAACTTAAGCTAATTTAAAAAAATTAATTTTACATACCACAAAATGTTGATGTACTTCTACGTGAGCACTTACCTGAAAAACAAAATAAATAAATTAGATATTTCTTAAATATATACTGAGAGCAACTGAATAAATTATTATACATAAGTATTTACTTTGGCAAAAATTCGCTTCATAACAGGCCGAACTCAAATATTGATTGAAAAATGTTTGTAATTCTGTATGTGTGTGTGTACAAACCGTTTCTTGTAAGCACGATAGCTTATGTTAGAATTTTCGAATTTGGTACATGTAAAATAGTATGGTAGAATACTCCCTACTGAAATTAGTCAATATCCGTCACGCAGGGTGGTCGCCCGAGGTATGTAAACAGTCACTTTTTATATAACTTATAGTTTTGGAGAAAAATGCTACTAAGGTTTGTGATTAAGCATGCAGCTTTACGCATATTAGGTGATATATAATTCTTTTTTGCAGGAGCAATCAGGACCATTCCAACAGCTGCACTGGACGCTATTCTCGGACTCACTTCCTTACAGGTTGAAGTGGAAGTGGAAGCTAGGAAAGCAGCAAACAGACTGCTCTAGAATGAAATGTAGAATGCGACGGGCAAAGGGATGGGGTACAATAAAGCTTCAATTCTATTTGTAGCGACCAAGTCATCGCTCATTTAGAAGGTGATCGGTGTATAAATATAAACACACCACATATAATAGACAACCCCAAGGCTGTTCGGAAGGGGATTACACACTTGGGAACAATGCAGTATCGTGGCTGAGGTTCCAACCCAGTACGAGATAGACAGCCTAACCAGCACAAGTGCCACACAATACGCTTTAGCAGACTCAGCTACCATGCCGGTTGTGTTCTTCCGCTTCTTCCTTTAGCAGGGCGTCGAAAAGTCTCCTCACTCAGGCCTAGTGGCCGATTGTACCTCCGCTACAAAGTTAGACCGGATTCCAACCCAAAGGCCGATATCCTTCCTATGGGGGCCTCCCGTATTTCCTTCAGCACCGAAAAACCTATAAGCCTTCAGTTCATAAGACCAGGGCGGAAAGATAGGATGTGAATAGAAGTTTCTTCCTCATCCACTGCAGTTAGGATTATCAGCCACCTCAATAGATAGATAGATAGATATTTATTGGTCACTAATAAATAATACATCATTTTGCACATGTGACAAGTCAAATATGTTGTTAATATACACAGAAGCATAATATACAACAACGATAAATAATCTACAGAAAATGTATAAAACGACAAAGGCGAAAACTAACGATGTAAATAATCGTTTGCAGAATAGTAAACAGTTTCAATTAAAAAATCTTTAATCTCTTAAGTTTATTTTCATTTTGATAATTTTTTATATGGTTTGGTAACTTGTATATAGTAATACATCTGTGGAGTGCAGAATGTTTAAAATAAGTGGTTGTGTGACTTGGAATGTACAGAATATTACCATGTGGAGTATTGTGACAATGATTATTATTGAGTGTTTCAAAATCATTGCTATTTTTATAAACGTGCATTATGCATTTCAATATGAATATAGATGGAACTGTCAATATTTTTTTATCTCTAAACACTTTTCGACTTTTCGTGAAAAAATTAATCTAATTAATCTTCTTTGAGCAATGAATACCCTAAGCAAGTCACTGCCTCCGCCCCAAGAAACAATATTATTTGCTATATGACTGTAGACCAAAGCGTATTAGTGTTCATTTTATCATCTAGCCATAAACCTAGGAATTTAGATGACTGCGAAAGTGTTATATTATTTTCAGGTAAAGGGGATCTTAGATGAAAATTCATATATATGGTCTTTTTCTTATTTAAGATTAAATGATTGCGCTGACACTAATCCTCAATTCGTCACAAATGACTGCAATATATGATGATAATTCTTTTAGGTTTTTTGCAGATAACGTAATTGTGATATCATCTGCAAATATTATAACCCTATCATTTGTAATATGTTAGGGTAAATCATTTACGTTTATTACAAATAAGATTGGCCCCAAAACTGATCCTTGGAGGACACCCATTTCGACTTTTCTTGTGTCAGATACCACTCCATTGCAATTAACCAACATCCCATCAGACATGTATGGCATATTTCAATTTTGTAAGTTTCCACGAATGTGAAATAGTGTGTAGTATGTCCAGTCAAAAGACCTACAAAGATTTTGACATGATTTCAGTTCAGTCGCAAGATATGTTCTGCTCGCTTCGGCAGGGACCTGAGATGAGGAGCTTCGCTTGCCGGAGCACTGCGTAGAAGGCACTGAAGTCAGAAAAATGGGAATGACTCCAGTTATTTACTTCCTTCTTGGCATTTTATCTTGGGTAACTGAGAGCCGGTTCCGGACCCAGTAGGGGCCACTGAGAGCCCCTCCGACCAGAATGTTATTGTATCCAGACACCCAGAGAAGTTTGGCCCAATTAGACGAGCCAAATTCACAGCGCCTGTTCACAGTTTTGAACCGGTATTGACTTGGTCCTAACTGATGCAAGGGCCCTAAGGACCTTGAGGCTATCTTCCAATCCGCTGCGTAATAGCAGCACGGGGAGACCGATGGGCTGATATTCATTCATTTGGCATATATAAATGTATAACTAGTACTTATATCTTCTACTGTTTCAAATGTTTTTTTCTTCTCTTGCGGAGTAATTAACTTGAGACATTCTTGACGATCATTATTTCTTCGTCTTTCTACATTTTCAAATATTTGTCTATTTGGTAAAAGACGACTGAGAAATCTTAATCAATTTCCTATAACATATATTTTCACTTTTTTTGTTAGGTAACCAGTGTAATAGATATTACTTGATTAAAATGTTGAATACACAAAGTACCTTATATTTTAATATTCTTCATAAAACAGCTAATGATAAAGTCAGATAAACAAAGATAATTAAAAAGATCGACCATCACTATATACATCTAATTTCACGACGTAACAGCATGATTTGTTCGACGGGTTATTAGTTCAACATTATCTATATGATCTCGTTGGTAGCTTTACAAGGGATTGTGTCTAATTCTAACGTAATTGAGATATTGCATGCAGTCTCCTATATTTATTCACCCCGGTTCGCATGCAAGTAAAGTTTCACATTGTAAACAAATATTTTACCGCATTAAGTATTTCAATAATTAAATTAAGGCGGCTTAACGACATTTTAAATTAACAATATTTTTAATGATAACAACTGCATTCCAAATATGATTTTCCTGCGTGTATTTTTACTAAAAGTATGGAATTTTTCTTCCCTGGCAGTTGCATTAACTACATGACAAGTATTGTTGTCTACGACGTCGTGCTCAAACTTCTTTATCGTGCGATATGGATATCATATCCACTCTTGTTGCACAAACTACTATTGTAGAAATTGCGCCAACAGACGGACACTCACCAGACCAACCAACTTATGGACGGACGGAAGGACAAACAGGCAGAGAGACAGACTGACGGATCTGAAACATTAATTTTCGCTATCTACGTAGTTTAAAACGAGACATTAGGGAAAAATGAAATGACTTCTCATCACTTTGTAAACCCGACTCTAGTATGGGATGACCTGGTCGTTACTGTTAGAGGCAGGCATGAGGTTATGATCTCAAACCACATGCAAATTGCCTTAAATATAATATCTAAATGGTGCTCGTCAGAGGGCCTTAGTGTCAATCCGAGCAAAACGGTTATTGTCCCATTCACCAAAAGGAGAAAACTAAATTTGGTCCTATGTTAAATGGAACAGTACTGAATTTTTCCAGTGAAGTCAAGTATCTAGGAGTAATCCTGGATCAAAAACTTACCTGAAACTCACACTTAGAAAGGACACTTGCCGAAGCAACGACGGCTATTTGGACGTGCCGTAGGCTGTACCTACGCATCATGTGTATGGTAGCCAAAAACAGAAGAGAAAATAGCACAAGGAAAGTTGCAGAAATTGCAACGCCTTGCCTGTCTAGGGACTACAGGAGCAATGAGGCTATCTAAAACCCTTGGTAACACCCCAACAATCTTTCAGGAAGAAATCTATGCTATAGATCGATGTGTCCAGGAATGCCTAAATAGAGGCACTCGAAGGGCAAAGATCTATATACTTTCAGATAGCCAGGCAGCATTAAAGGCTCTCAGGTCCTATACCTTCGAGTCAAAAATTGCCTGGGAATGCAGACAATCCCTCAAGCAACTGGCAAGAAACAACAAGGTTATCTTGATGTGGGTGGCAGGGCATGAGGGAATAGAAGGCAATGAATTGGTTGATAGCCTCGCAAGAAAAGGGGCTGAAGCCCCGTTTTTTTAACCGAACCCTTCTGTGGCTTATCCAAGGGACACATAACGGAGGAGGTCTTAAATGGAAAAAGGAACAAAATAAGTCCTACTGTAGGGACACTCCAGGCCAAAGACGAGCACAAAAGATTATAACCTATTCAACAAAGAATGCCACAAGGTTTCTCGAACTAAGGCTCATCACGGGCCTTCTAACTGGCCATTGCCCCTTGAGATATCATCTCAAGAACATGGGCATGGCAGAAGATGACAAATGCAGATACTGTGAAGCTGCAACTGAAACTGTGGAACATATACTTTGTGAATGCAAAGTACTAATCCGCATTAGGCTAAAGTACCTAGAACAGGCGGAATTAACGTCTGAAGACATAGGGAAATTAGCTTCCTTGGAAAATCGCAAGCTTTACAAAAATTCTTGAAATCCTGGGCAACAACTAGTTGCAGGATAATTCATAAAAGACCTTTTAGGTCGAGGTGAAGAAAGGCCAACCCAAGGCCAGGCGACCTTTTAAACAATCGACAATCTACACCCCCCCACCCCCAAGTACCAATCTGTAAACCCCACGCTACAGCTCTTAACATATGTGTTAAAAGGTGTTAAAACTTCTCTTATTTTTTCTATACTCGTGATCCGCAGAAATTCCGGAGAGTGGCTTTCATGATTCGGTAAGTGAGGAAAATAATAACAATCTACAATATTATTATAAATTCAAGTATATTAAGGTGAATGTACCTTCATTCATCAAAATAATGCGGCCGAACCATCAAGGGGAAACACAAATAACCGTTTACTTATGTTTGCTATTAAATCATTGGAATAAATATTACTTGAAAAGTGATTTGTGCAAGATGCACTTAATCGTGTTTCATGTTTTCATGTTTTTCTGCAGGTAGATTACGAGTGAGAATTCATTATTCATCTGCTTGGGAAAGTGAATGTTAGCGACTAAACTGGTATATAAATAATTTTCAGTTTTAAGAAATTAATTATTGTTTCAATAATACCCCTCAGAAGATGTTCATATCAGGCAGGAAAACAAATGTAGGATCATATCCAAAGTTTATTCCAAGATCAAAGACTTTTAATGAAACTGTCATACTGTGTACAACTTTTGCCATGTTTACATTTTACATTTTACATGTAAGAGTGTAGTCTCTTTATGAATTTAACTGTCTACATTATAAAAACAGCTCCAGGAAATTTTCATTAAACTTCAGAACTTTAATAAATGAACCCTTTATGATATCCCCAGTGTAAGAGTATAAGAAATTTGATATTAAATTTTAATTTTGCTTTATTTATATATAATATATTGCTTTGAGAAAAGTCGCTAACTTCAAATTATCCTTCTACTATATACTCAATTAAATAAAAATGTGTGTATAATTTTAGGAACATTGTGACAATAACTTTTTTCCCTCAATATGAGCTTATTTCCAGTTTATTCCTAAGATTCATAATTTTGGCCAGTTTTTCAGATTTCTCTCCCTCTGTGTTTCGCTGTGAACAAGAACATACAATGTTTTTGCCATCAAAAAATGTATCTTCTTGTCATGCTCATATCTTAAATGTAAGAGATTTTAGTGATTCATAGGAACAAGAACATAACACCAATTACATTATAGACAAACAATTTTGGTATTATCAAAGGATTATTTCGGTCTCTAATTTTACCTATTCAAATACTCATTTGTATGCTCAACAAATCACCATGCCTTGTGTTATATAGATGATACTAGTTTATGATGATAAAAAGGTCCATATTTTTTTTGTATAACAGAGGCATTTAAATATAAAAATGCACGGTGCCGTGAGTATTTTTATTTGTATGTTACTCTGCAACTCTTATTATAACCCATATGAAATAATAACCTTATGATCCTATTTTGACAGATAGATTCTCTCCCTATTTTTAGCATTTCCCCAGCATAATATTATGTTGAAGGATATATGTGTATAAGCTAGTGCATAGTAAATATTTAAAAGTGCGGATTCATCTAGTGTACTTTTCAGTTACAATATAGCGAAATAGGCTTTACTCAACTGGTTACAGATATGTTCAATATGTAAATACCATGACAATTTACTATTTAGATGAGTGTTGAGAAATTTAGTGCTGCTCGATAGGCTAATGTCTTTAATAAATTGCATGTTATGCGGCAACGGTCTCTGTAGATCACCTTTGGTGAGATAGCTATAAAGATCGTTCACATATAATAAAGATAATAGTGGCCCAAGAACAGATCCTTGGGGAACCTGAATGCTATATCGTATGACTCTGACTTCACCCCACTTAATCTTACTTTAAATGTTCTGCTTTCCATATATCTTAATATTGACATGATGTTTCCCCTCAAACCAATATGATAGATTTTTTGTTTTAATATGTTCTTGTCGGTATCAAATGGTTTGATAGGTCGAATAGTAGCGCCACGACGTACTGACTCCTGTCTAAGTTTGTGTCGACATATTCTAACAAATGAGACCAGGCCGTTTCTGTTGATTTATTTGATCTAAAACCGTGTTGGGAAACAATGAGCATATTATTTTTTTCAATGAAAGACACTGTTATAAATATTTCTTTCAAATATTTTAGAAAAAACACTTAACATAGAGATTTGCCTATAATTTTCAAGTAGGCCTTTTTTTATAAACTGGTATTGCAATTTCTTGCTTAAAACGTCCGTAATTTACAGATATAATAAATAAATATACTAGATAATCAATTACGTTGTCTTTAATATTTCTTAAAACACATGCTGTTAGCTCATCCGCAGTTATAGGCGCAAAATATATTCTATGCTCCCTATATGTCGAGGTAATACACGGCAAAAATTAATTAGAATCAAAGTGTTATATTTTTGGCTTATTTTTTGTATCATAAGCAGATATATATACTATTTTGTTTTTGTTACTAGTTTGTTCATTATCATATTTTAGAACAACATTTATATCATTATGTTGTTTGACAATCTTCCAGGTTTCCTTCGATTTGTTAGACGCATTGCATATTTAATTTTTTTTAAAGTTTAGCTTCACTGACTTAATGTTATTTTCGTATTTCATTTTCTCCAAATTGTATAGAGTTACCAATATAGCTTGTCCAAGTGCTGGTTGCGGCATTTTCTTAATTTTTGAATGTAACTTGTCTTTCGGCAATGCCATATTACAAATTTCGTGCAATTAAACATAATGGATATTATGGACAATGGTTGGCCACAATTCGCGTTTTGCTAGATTACAGGAAAGCTTTCAATACAATTTACCATGAATTAGCTAAACTGTTCTATTATGGTTTTGACATCAAACCAGTCGATTATGTGTAGCATATCAGAGGGCTAGACCTTCTAGGGTTCGTAGGAAAATGTAATATAGTCGGTACACTTAGTTCCTTGCTGGTTTTAATAATAATATACGACTATAGGAATGATTTAAGCTTATAATAGGCTTGGTCAATATATAGTAGTAGCATTTTAAAACATTCACTCTATGCCAATGTAAGGTAGAAGAGAAGAGAAATGGACAAATAATATGCTGAAAAGAAACAGATTAAACGCTGTTGCCACTTTTCTCTTTAGCTACTTTTAGTCGTCGGCGAAACTCTTAATATGAAGAAGTGCCTGGCATCAATGTTAATATATCGCTTTCTTTCAAATACATTATTATACTCTTCGCAAAAACGAAGAGTATATTGTATTTGATCGGCACATTTCTAAATCAGTAAATATCGCTCGTAGAGAAAAAAATTTTATATCGTTATGTTAGTGAACGAATTCTGAACAACTTTCAAAATGTCCGTCTGTCCGTCCGTCACGTTTCTTGTAAGCGCGATAACTCAAGAAAGAAAAATCCGATTGTATTGAAATTTGGAGAGTAACTTAGTGTTAGCTAGAGGAAGAACCCTATTGTTTTTTAACAAAATAGATTGGTAAATAAAAAAGTTATTAGTAATTTAATATTAAAAAAAATATTGTTTACATTTTTTTATGGTTTGTAATAAATAGAAACCTTGCGAAATGTTATTTCCTATCACTATTTTTTTTTTAATACATTTTACTAATGTGTGTTTCCTAATAATCACAATAAATTTTCTAATAGTATATATTACACTCATTAACAATTTTAGTAATAAGAAATGGTGGTGTAGCGGCAAGAGTTTCGTCTCGCAATCCGTCCACACCCACCTCGACGTCACCTGTCCTGGTCGTGTGGCTGGCTCCGGGTTGGGCTCCGAGGAGGCACATATTGTACTATTAATACTGAATAAATACTATTGATTGATTGATTGATTGATCGTCTCGCAATCCAAGGGTCCCGGGTTCGATCCCTCACATCGTGATTTTTTTCTTCATATATTTTTTTTTTCACAACAAAGTTGGTATCACAAAATTTAGAATGTCCAAAAACTAACATTATTTTCAAGAAAAATGCGAAGAGTATCCTATAGAATGTGTAACAATTATATAAAAAGCTCAGTAAATCGGCGAAGAGTATAATGCTTTCACTAGTTTTGCTATTTATATTTCACTCTATCTTATTATAGGGATCGACCCAAGATTTCTAGGTGCCACTATACTGAATATTCACCAAGCCAAGCATCTAACATTCAGATCCAAGCATCTAACGCTTAGATTTTAATGTCGTTTTAGAAAACGAAAACAAATTCATATTCATTTTATAAATGTAATTGTATTTACTACAAAAAAGTGTGTACTTACAGTCATCTTGAACAAGTGTGAAATTTCTGTACTATGATTGGATATGAGTGAAATATAATCATCATTACGGTTTGAAGGAAAGAGGAAAAGTGTTTTACATTTATTTCTATTTGGCGTTCTTTTATTACACTAGGGGAAAGCCCCAAGACGATATGCCGAGAGTAGCAATCCCCAACTATTTGACACTCTACATAGTGTCTATTACAGTTTAAAGAAACGGACATTGGCATTTCTTCGTTGGAAGCTTAGAGCATTTGAAGGGAATTGCAAGTTTTGTAAAAATGCAATAAAATGGGACAGATATAGTAGAGTTTGACAAAGCAGACTTTGATAAAGAGTGGTTGCTCTTTCACAGAAATATGTTTCCAAATATGTACGGTGTGTCCCCGGATGGACCTAGCTATACTTACAATCGTTTTTATTTCACATTATTGATAAAATAGTTTTGCTTATTCTGACAAGTCCTTAAATAAAATTTCAAAATAAGGTACAGGGTGGTTATGAAATAAGGCAACTTAACATTTTGTCAAGAGTAAAATATAAGTATTTTGCGAGGAGATTAAAAAGATGTTTTTAATGTCAATAGAAATTCAGATATGAAATTTGTACACTGCATCTCAAAGCTGATATTTTTATCATATTATGAATAAAGGAATTGTACAAATTCAACCAAACTGCATAATTTATTGAATGACGTAATAGAAAAACATAAATAGAAAAAATATTACTATTAATGTGCTTTCCTATTACACATTATATATTTTTCGTACACTAAATGAATGGTATCTTCAGTTATGTCGGATATTGCTCATAAACTTGCTTTAGATGTCCCCATAAAAATTTAATGTGGGATAATCTCGGGGAAGCGTGCGGTCATCTTATAAGGCCAAATGGCGAAACTGAGTTTTGAGTACTGCAAGAAAATGAGAATTTAACAGTAAACCGATCCAGTTACCCTTTTCACTGCCAAAACATCATTCTGAGATTTAAGGAGAATTAAGACTTCCAGCATGACGGGAAGTAAGCTGAACATAAGCTATATTTATACATTACATGTACACAAATCTATATTAGCAAATTGATAAAGATGAAACAGTTGATAAATTCCTAAATAAAGCTACAATGCGCCGAAACACTTTCGTTATGTAGGTAGGTTGTCTCTTGTGCTATTTTTAAATTAATAAAATAAGTCATTTATTTTGAAATTTTAAGCAATAGTCACAATACCTTTATATTTAAGTTTTCATTCATTTATTTGATTCATTTTTTTCTTATGAATGCAGTACAAGTGTACCAATTACAGGATGACAAATAATATAAATACTGTATCACATATGCAAAGATACATAATTGTTGTATATTATAGTAAATCACAACATAAGATAACATCATATTGCATTAAATAAATTATAATTTTAAGTTTTTTGTTTTTAAGTTTGTATGAAAAACATCTAATCTGTCCTGCAGCTGATTATTGGAATTTCTAATAAAATGAAGGAGGGGAAATTTTGGGAGATTTGTCCAAGTAAACTAAAAGGTGTGTCTAAAATTAACACCTGGTAAAGAAAATGTTTTTCTAAAGCGGGGTAACATGTTATCTATTTAAATAAATATAGCGAAGCTTGTTTATCTCTACGAATTTTAAGACTATCTACATTATTTTATACTAAATTTTCTAAGATTTTGCTGTGGAAACAATACTGCAGGATAAACTTTATCAATTATATACGACATAAATTTTAGAAAACGTCTTTGAATATGTTGTAGAGTCTATAAAGATTATATACTTAAGATTTCAAATCCATATGCCAATTCTCACTTTACGGAGGTGTTAAAAAACAACAAAGATTTGTGAAACCTTTAGAGTATAAAAAAAAACACGTTTTTATAAGAAGTCTCTTCGATTTGCTCTACATGTTTGATAAATGTCAGTTTGTTATCGAAAGTGACGCTCAGGTTCTTGATACAACTGGGACGGTGAATCGGTTCCCGGTCAGGGAATCATTTCTCCATATTGACGGGGAGGCTATTTGCATCACATCACTTCTTATTATGAGTAGATTACTAGTAACTTTTCAGCCAGAAACTGAATTATCTACTTTCTGTATACAGGTACCTTAATCTGGTCACGCTAATATACTACTTAGGAAAACACTTTAAAACACTCATCATTGGAGAACCAATCAAAGCAACTACTCTTCTAGCTAATACTGACGAAGTATTGAATTACATGATAGGATTTCTAGCATTTTAAGGCAAAAAAATATATTGAAAATACTTAAATCATTTATTGAAATTCAGTTATTCACAACAATTATTGAACCTTACATTCTATTTCAACTCTAAAAAAGTTGTAAATTTTCATTAGTTCTCATCATTTCATAATAAACAAAAAAGTGTGTAGGTTGTGCTTTGCTTAATACCTAAATAATATTCTCTAATATTGTTTAATCTCCTACAATTAGAAATAAATACGTTTTCTTTCAAATCTCGTGTGTAGCTCTGTTTCATAATTAAATCACAATGTTCACTCAAGAACAAAAACAAAACTCGTTGTCCTCATAAAGCATACTCAACTTATGATTTTTTTTAATATAAAATATAATAAAATATCCTGAAAAACTATAATAAAGATCACCTCATTATTTTACTCTTTTCCCTGGATCGATATCGTTTTACCACTCTTTACATGTAAAGTAGAAATACATTCGCCACATTTGAGTTTTGTCTCAAATACATTGCACTGTACTGGCACTCTTACAGATATTGCTTTTTGTTTAAGTAAACCCAAATAGCTAAGGCGAACGGAGTGTTAAGGAAGTAATTTAAATAATAATCTCGGTACTTCGTGGTTTATACCCTCGAGTTCTAATAACTGACACTTTCAATATAAGACTAATGAAGCAAAATCATTAATCACTTTCACTCTCATGATATTTTTCAGAGAAAAGGATAATCCAATGAGGCAAGCACTTTGCCAGTACCCCACAAGTGATTACATTTCCTACATTTACCACAAAACTTGGTTCACAATGCCAAGAATGCGACTTCAATTGAAATGACATGAAAAGCCACATAGCAGACAGTTACAACAACTGCAGGACTGACTAAAAGTATTGGGTAGATTAATTTCTTTCCGGGATTCAGCCATATTATCCTGTTTTTCACTTTAATACAGTGTTTTTGTGAATGTCTCGGATGTATAAATCTCTTTATATTAATTAAACTGATTAATCTAATGTTCGGATTGAAGTCGGTTAAAAATACATCTGGTAAGTTAATTACATTTTTATTTTTGCGATGTCAACATCAATATGAATATTAGGTATACTCTGTCTGTCTGACAAAGTGCCGACGTTTGTTCTGTGCTGGGGTGGATGAAGTAAAAAAATATTTTGAGGTTTTTGATTCTTGTACACACACTAAATCATAATTTTTTTTCATTCCTTTTACAACGGAGTGGGGGTGGTAATGGGGGTGGCTAAAGCCAAAAAATTTTTTGAGACCTTAGTTTCTCTTGTATATTCTAAATGCAAATTTTATGGACTCTTGCCTACTTTTTCCTATTTACCTCTCATTTACCGCAATTTACCCTCCAACCCTTCGACGGAATAAGATGAAAATATAATCTAGTTAATAATAATAATAAGATGAAAATATAATCTAGTTCCAGATCCCGTTAAAGTACATACGTGTACCGAATTTCAAGTTAACAACTTAAACGGTTTCAGAGTAATCGTGCGCACATACATACATTCTAAGCCTATTTGAACAATACAAATTTTCAAACTTTTTTTGTCGTTACTATACTTCCACTGGATGTGGAAGTAAAATAAGCTGGATTGCAATTTTCGCAGTTCTTCATTAAAGTGCTCAGTATTACGAAAATTTTGAGCCCAAATAGATTGATTTTGGTTGAATTACCAATAGCCCAGGGTCGATCCAGGTCGATGCTCAACAAATTAGAGATAAGCTGAAATTTGGTACGGTGCTTTGTTTTGAAGTGCTAAATATACCCTGAGACCCCAGCGGTGAGCCGTTGAGCCCGTCCCCCCAAAAATTCTCCTTTTTTCACTTTTTTCTTTATAACTCGAAAACGAAGCATTTTATGAAAAAATGCCAAGAGGGCAAAGTTGAAGAGAACATTTCCTGCGAAGTAAGTCTTTGAGAAATTTCGAGTTAGTAGTGAGTTAGCAATGAATTTTTAAATTTAGGGTATTTTTTTAAGTATTCCGAAAAAGTGCTGAATAATGTTTTTTTTTTGGCTAGGTTACTCCAATTTTAATCAAATATATAATAATACAGTGTAGCACTATAGGGCTCTAAATTTTTTAGGGTAATCTATGGTGGGTATAATAATAAAGATTAAATAAACCAAAACGTTTTAATTTTAAAATAGGATTAAAAAAAAACAAACAACTTATCTAAAGATATCATCTGTGTCCAAATTTATAACCCGGTTTAGACAAGTAATTCCATTGCATTGACTACATGCCATAGTGCATTTCAGGCCCATTCGTTTGCATGTACATACTTTTTTGCAACCTCCTGATGAGCAACTACAAAAAATTTTTTGTAGAACCCATGTAGGGGCAATACTTTGGTCACTATATAGTATTTTTCAATAATATTGATTTATCTGGTGATTATTACATATTTTAATAATAATTAATCCTAATTATAAAGCATTAAAATTAACAAAAAAAATAATAAAAATTCATTGCTCCGCCACTGCTAACTCACAATTTCTCAAAGTATACTTACTTGATAGGAAATTTTCTGCTCTTCAACTTTGGCATCTTGGAATTTTTTGCTACAATGCTTCGTTTTTGAGTTATAAAGAAAAAAGTAAAAAAAAGACAATTTTACCCCCTTTGGGGGGTTGTTTTGGGGGGGACGGGCTCAACGGTTCACCGCTGGGGTTTCAGGGTACATTTAGCACTTCAAAACAAAGCGCCATACCAATTTTCAGCCTGTCTCTAATTTGTTGAGCATCACTCATATAACATGGGGGATCGACCCTGGGCTACAAGGAGGAGTCGAATTTTGACCCAAAGAATTAAAGAAATTAAATTCCACACTGTGCGGCGATTTTCAAGTTCATCTGATAGAACTCTACTTGATTTCTTAGTTTGATCACTCGTATTTGACCATAAGGAGCTATGTTCAACTCGGTATCTTTACTTTCCTGACACTCGGTGAATACACTGTTTTGCAAGAAAGTTGTGTGCTGGCTACATAAGAATTTTAAAGTTATGGTACTGTCGTGCGCAAAAAAATGGGACAAGTCTTATAACGTATTTTTGCTAAAATCCAGTTGTGTACATTTAACTTTAATTTTTGTGACATTGTCAGTTATTTGTCGAAATTCATTGCAAAAACTAATATGCTCCATATAAGCGATTTAGTTAAAGCTGGAGTTATTGCTAAAGCAGAAGATGGATGGTCAATGAGACAAATTGCACTGCGTTATGATATTAACAAAAATTCGGTGTGTAACATTTTAAAAAAGTGGAAAATAAACGTTACGATTAGTAGAAATCCTGGAACAGGGCGACGAAGGTTATAAACTCAACAAGATTTGCAATTGGTAAATACTTTAGTAGAAAATCCATTTTACTCAGTTATTCAGGCTGCTGAAGGTCGATTACGGTGGATTTTCACATTTAATAATGGCCAGAAATGTATGTACTAATTTTCGTTACTTTCCCAAATTTTATTGTGCATTTGAGCCTATTGATACCGTCCCTCGCCAATAGATATTAATAGAGTATAACTGGTTGCATAATAGCAATGATGGTTCACGTCGGTCATTAAATATACTTTGATACAGATAGTATGGGTGAGTGCGTTCAGATATTCACTGAGAGAGTGCATTGCAAAACGCCCTTTTAAAGCTTCTACAATGGCTAGTATTGTTGATTAAACCTTCTTTTGGTGGGTAGATTTATGAGGGGACGGCTTTCAGAGTATATTATGATAAAATTTGTGGATATAAACGAAGTTAGGAAAATCTATTCTAGATGTGGAGTACGCCGTGAAGTCGAAATTCTGAACATACTGAGACGGAAGACAAGAACTTGATATTTTGATAGAGGACATTTTCTTGGTCACTTTTCCTTTACCTTTTACTTTAAGGGGATTAATGCGCTGTGAACGGTTAGGATTTTCAACTAATTGTCCAGATGTTGAATTAGACATTGAAGCAGAATTAGATATCTGTGATAGGAAAATACAACAACTCGGTACCGATGTAGAAAACTTTGATATGTCCAATAAAGTCAATGAGCATTCACGAATGCTTCATGTTAATGGTCGACTCTCGAGGTTAACAGATTTATCGGAAAATAAAAACCGGGACAAAGTAAATTTAATTGCGCGTTGTATGCAGCTGATTGACAATGTCGGGAATTTGATGGAGTCACAGCCGAATTCACAATCGCAGGGGCCTTCACAGGCTACCAATACGTAGTACAAAATATTTTATTAAATGTTTAATTAGAACGACGTTGTCTTTTATATCTGACCACCTACACCACCCCCCAAGGACCTGACTAGTCGGCCGGGTGAGACTCCCTCCTCACTAGTGTATTGCAGAGGGGTTACTGCACGTAAAATATTAAAATTTTGTTCAGGGCACAGGGTGACTACCCTACCCTGCGTTCGAGGTTTAGCAGCTTTTGGGGCCCCCTTTTATAAGTGGGCCCAGGCCTTGTAACAAGAAACGAATTTTCCTGGATCGAGTAGTACTGGTCGCCGGCGAGTAAGAGAATCGCAGCTACGCTGTCATCCACAGAAATACTTACTTAAAGTTGAGCATAAAGAAGCTCGACTAGGATTTGCGCTTGAATTTTTAGTGCATGATGTAAATTTTTGGAACAATGTAGTTCTTACAGATGAAAAAACTTTCCAGTCAACACACTGCATTCGTATTCGTGTTGACCGACCTCCGAATACTCGATTCGATGAGAAATGACAAAAGTGGAGATTTTCCGTTAATATGTGGGCGTGGATATCTGCACGTGGTCCTAGTGTTTTGTGGCATATCGAGGAACGATTTAATAGTGAAACGTATATTAGGATTTTAGACAATATTATGCTCCCTTCTGGGTCATAATTATTTCCTAATAATGAATTCATATTTCAACAAGATAATTGTTCGGTTCATACTGCTCATACCGTAACTAACTGGTTTCAACATAACAACATTAATGTTCTTAACTGGCCCAGTTATAGTCCAGATTTTAACTTTATGGAAGACGTATGGGGACTACTCGTAAGAAGTATCCAAAAACTAAATGTGAGACCACGGAATGCCCAAGAATTACTAGAAATAATAAATAATGCATGGAGAAATATTATTGCTGATGATTATTGTATAAGATTATTTAATTCTATGCCAAACAGACTTATAGAAGTTATAAATAGAAATGGTTCAATAACGAAATATTAATAGTTAGTTTCTTATTCAGTTAGATATCCTTTATCCCCTGATCCAGGATTTATACTTATTGTGCCGTTTATTGTCCACTTTTTTAAAATGTTAAACACCAAATGTTTGTTAATGTTATAACACAGTGCAACTTGTCTCATTGACCATCCATCATTGGGTATAGCAATAACTACAGCATTACAATAAAAAATAAAATGAAAGTGCTAACTGTTTTATTTCGGCTACTCATTACATATTCAAATAGAGACAGATTTACATTAGAAAAAAATTGTCCTTTTTTTTTGTTCACGACAGTACCTATTCCTTCTACTGTTTGTTAATTTAGTCACGATCTTGCAAGATTTTAGTAAACGATCAAAATTGCTTTCGTTCAATTTTTAATGAGTTTCATCTCACGAGTGTTAGTTTATGTAATTCGGATATTATATAACATAATTACTACCATCAACAACGTCTAGCAGCTTCCAAATTTAAAGGATTCGTATAACCGTGTCACAAGTCACAACACCGTGTTCATTCATGTAAAACTTGTTTCTCTTATTTAGTAGCTCCAATTTCCGAAAATATCCCGGTCTATATCGAACGTAAGACTCTGAAACAAATTACTCAGGATATACGAAGTTTTGCATACAACGCAATACACAACAATTTTTATTTCAAATTTGTCTGAATTAACACGAGTAGAAAAGTGGGGAAAATGAGGAAAAACCAATAAAAATACCTTACATATTGTGTCTGAAAATAATGAATACATCATATCTCCAACAGGATTCCTAATGAGACATTATTATATATAGTTGGCTAATTAAAGTGTCACTGTTTCTGTTGCGACGGGCAAGACGACGCCGAGATGGGAATTCCCTGCTCACCCTAGTCTTATCGCTCCACCTATTTGGCTAACATTCACAAACATTCATAACACTCTTCTAATCGATATTCTAAAAGCCCTCATCAAAGGAAACTTCTTAAACGAACAAAAGTGGAGTAACAATTATAAATATGCATATATAGTATAGAATGTAAAAACGTTGTGAAGCTAAAAAAAGAGTATAGTGGGGAATATTGCAAGAATGAGTACACGACATTTTTAGGCAAACATAATAAATTCAATTACGTTTTGACTGAATCGAATGGAATAGATTTCATTTTAATATAATATCCCTCCTAAACAGTACTGATGAGGAACAATAATTATGAAACACCAGAATCTCATTGGATAATGGTAATACAAACTTGGGACAAAATTGGGACACATAAGGTTTAGAAAAAATTTTAAAACTTTAATATCTCAAAAAAAATGAGGAAGGAAGGAGTAACTCAGTTACAATTTTAATTTTTACCCTTTTTAATTTTCATCTCTTGAATACCACACTCAAGTACTATACTTGACGTGTGTTTTGCGAACCATGATGGATGATGATTAGAAAATATCAATAAAGAATATACCTAAAATACCCTAAATAAAATATTTTTTGTATTGTACAATATTTATGTACGATTGAAATAAGAAAAACGTTCTGAAACTTTACCTAGAACGATAGCAAAAAATAATAAAATTATTTTTAGGTGCTGTGATTATATGCGTGCAATAAATTCTGAACTAAATAAACACTCATAAAATAATTTTTCACTGATACGACCCTTGATCCACGTGTGTGCGTGTTCTTAGTCATTTGTCTCTTTCCTGAATAAGAGAAGCTGCAGTTCCTTTAACTAACTAAAACTGTAAACCATGCGTGGCGAAACAAGAATACCTACCGATGTAATTAAAATCGGATGTAAAGCAAATGTCACGATAGTATTTGACGCCAAAATACTGACCCCATCCATTATAAGCTTGTTTCACCTACAAACTGGCATCATCGGGAGATGGTTAAAAATCTTGTTTCCTGTCAGATTTACATCAAAGCTTTTAACGCTCCATTCAGAATTATAGTATTTAAAACAGATATTCCTCATAGTAATAATATGACAAACAGTTATAAAACCTTTTTTCTATTCAGTATAAAAGTTTCAGATCGCTACATTTTCCAGAGCATATGTTTCAGGACGATTTACTTTCAAAATAAATGCGCAAGCACTACTGACGAAAATCAATCATAAATAAAGTTCCGGTGGAAATTGAAAAGGAGCTCGGTATATTTTATACATGAGAAGCTGGCTAGAACCTAAAACAACTGGAATCACGTAATAACCCCAATACTTTCATTCAATTCCGCAATCCTTCTAAACCTCTGTTTTGTTTGATATTACCAGACTTCGGATCCGACGCAGTCATTACAGAGACGGACTTTTTCTTAAGTACATAAAATAAAATAAATCTATCCTCACGCACAGATAAAAAGATGTTTTAAATGAAGAATATTTTACTTCGCATATACAAAAATAAATACTTTTTTAGTACCTCAATAAATAAAATTTTGTGGAAAAAATAAATAGTTATTACCTTAGTTTAAAATTAATTATTCTGTGTGAAGAATTTATTTATGTTTAAATATAAAAATTCTTTCTTGAAAACATTGTTTTTGTTTGTAAAATTTACTAACTATAATGTAAACATATGGAAAGCACTTTAAAAAGGTCGAAAAATTTTACTTGACAGTCTCGGCAATTTGAACCGTTGCGATGGTACTGCCTTCTTATTCACCCATTAAACCATTAAAAGCATTTTAATTTTGTTAAATATGTACATTTAAAAGGTACTTTTTTTTTTAACTGTTTAACGTCGGCCTATTTCCACTACCAGGGCCTATCACCGACGCCAGGAGACGAGCTACCCCCAACCTGGAAATTTTGCCGAACCTCTTCCCTTAAGAAGAGTAGGGATCTTTTACTTGCCTAACATTTAATAGACAAGGGACCGCCTGCTTTACATCCCCTCCGAAGGATGGTATATCCACTACGTAATCCTCGTCTGAAATTACGTAACTTCCGAGTATGCACTGATATACAAGCCTCTAGAAGGTGGGACGAGAACGCTGTATTTCCCAAGATGGGAGCCCATCCAAGTACTAACCGCGCTCGACGTTGCTTCAACGGAATATCGACTGATATTCACATTGAAGTCGCCTCTACGCTCGCCCCTTACTAGGTACTTAATTTATCTCATTTTATAATAAATTGTGTACAATATTTGTATAACTCAAGGCATTACAAAACGCGCGTACGGTGTGAAGCGCCCCAAGTTGAGTTGGTAGCAAGGAGGGGATAAGGAGCCGAGATTGAATTTGTTATAAATAGCCGTTCCCTTTTGGTAAACTTAAACGAATTTATTTTTCCTATGCAAATTACTTAAAATAATAGCAGTTATAGGAACTTTTATATAAAAATAATATAGTTACTGGTGTTTAAACAGGAAAATATGAAACAAAAAACCTGTTCGAAGAAATTGTTAAGGAATAAAAACTTTTGATGGCGGGTAAAATAAAGTGTGATTTGTGGATAGATTTTGTTTTTTGAGAAGAATTTCCTCTGGCTAGATTCCTCAGGGTGGGGATTTGGTGGGACTGGATGTTTTGTGTGTAATCTTATTTACAAGTTCATTCGCACGTTACAGTTAACAATGTAAACATGGTTGAAGCTTTCGGTAGAAGCATATATATTTAATCGTAAAAATGTCATCGAAGCCCGTTCTTTTCAAAAAGACAGTGTTCTTGTAGATTAAAGATTTTAGGAAATTTAGTTTAACTTCCCACTTTATAGCCCAGACGACAGAGAAAATTTTATAGTGAAATCTCCGAAAACTTGTAAAATGAATATATATTTTTTAACGAGTTCGTGAAAGTGCATAGAATAATATCCCGAAAAGTTTACATTCCGCTCGTGTGCAGAACATAAAAGAAAGTGAAAAAAAAAATTTTTTTTCATTGATTTTTTCAAAATTTTGAAATTAAGTCAAGGTAGGGAAAAATAAAAAATAATGGTGGATAGACCACGTGTTTCTAAACAAAAAATGTCCTAATAACATTTATCGCTAAAGCCACGGTATTCTTGGAAAAAATATCAATTTTTATTTCGGCGGAATTTGGCAAAAGTTGGAAATTCGAGTTGTTAATTTTATTGTAAAAATTTTTTTTAGGATTTTTCCCCCCCGCTCATCAATTTTTATTTAGGACATTTGAGATGGAAGTTGGCAATTTGTATTGAAAAAATTTTTTGTTAGAATTCGCGATTTCTCAGCTCTTAAACGATCTGATGAAGGGCCATTTCTTCAGACTTCCCTTCCCGGCTTAGTATGCATGTTGCTTGGGGTGAATTGGTGATCGCACCAGTACCTCATCCTTTATATGCCTTTCTATTAACCTCTCTAATATTTTTAAAAGAAAGGAAGGACCAATAACCAAATGACAGTCTGGTCATATATAATACGACATTCTCTTTGGTATAAAGACCACTTTAACCTCTCTCCAGGACATGGGATATATCCTAAAGCTAGGCAAGATCTAGGTAGATGACACGAGTGTCCTAATAGTACCTCAGCGTCCTTTTTATTGGGGCTGGGTAAATGCCATCAGGTCCTGGTGATTTAAATGGGTCGAATGTTGATACGGCCCATCTTCGTCTTTCGTACGTTCTGACGCCTTCTTCAATCTGAAATCTGTTGCCGGGAGATTTGTTTCCAAAATATTTGACCCTGGGAAGTGAGCATCAAGAAGACACTCAATTGTCTCACGGTCATTTTTTGTATAGGAGCCATTTGGCAGCTTGATGCAATCAAGTCGCGATGATGGGCTTTTTGAGAGAGCTTTGCGCAGTCTAGCTACTGCTGGTAGGTCTTCGATGATTCCACAGTTGTTTATAAAGCTTTTATACCTTCGCAGGGTTGACTTATAAGTTTCCCAGTCGGCTGGTAGTTTTGAACGCATTGCTTTATTGAGCAACTTGTGCGTTTCTTTACGCAACTCACTTAGTTCCTTGTTCCATCATGGGGCACTAGTTTCCCTTTTGCTTACTTGCAAGGGGCGATTGTTTTCAAACGCGGAGTTAATAGCAGTCAGTAGCTGTAGAGCTGCTGTCTCCACTTCTTACGGGTTTCTTGGTCTACAGGACATATTCAGGTCTCTTGTATAAGAGATCCAATCAGTGGACCTGTACATAACGAATTCTGGTTGGTCCCCCTCCAGAACGAATGTGATATATCGACAGCCCGATAGAGAGTTTTATTCTGTTTTGCAGCGCAGTGAAGCATAGACTAAGGTCGATTACGTTAAAATTACTAAATAACAGAATCATAATTTTTCATTCTTGACTGTTTGTCTATTTTTCTGAATAACATTAGACAAATGCACTGTTTCAAAATATATATAATTAAAGTGGTATATTATTTACTAACACTATTTACTTTGTTTAATTACATGAATTGAATCTAAGTAAAAACAAATTAAATGGCAAATAATATACCAGAAGCTTTTAACCTGTTGAAAAACCAACGGCGCGAAAGATCACAGTGCATGTATCAATTATTTTGGAGGTGTTTTCACCAACATTTAAACCCACAGCGGCCTTATTGCAAAGTGAAAAAATGGTAACAAACGCAGTGTTTGAATTTTACGATACTAAAGAGTAAATAAAATATCTGCCTGCAAATTTTAGCTTTCTAGGCCTTATAGTTTTCGATCTATTTTTAGGCAGACGTCGGACACGCGGCTGGCGCTGTCTTGATTTGAAAGTGACTAGTGAGTGACGCTATGCGCAGAGCAGGTCAAAATCTGGACCTTGTTACCGAGCGTGTCTCCTATATTTCATTGTATCATGGGTCGTACATATATTGAGACAGGAGGACATACGGACAAACATATTGAAAGACCTTTTTGAAGTCGATAACAAAATTATTTGCATGTGAAATAAATCAGTTAAAGAAACACGCGGCAGCATTATTTTTAAAATCACTTTCTTATTGCGTAAATCGAATAAATCGAACTAAATAAAACAAATAAAATCATTTTGATCAGAAACAAAGTTGGATATATTCCGTAGTAGCAAGAAATGATAATGGAATTAGAATCCCTTTATACATTGTTATCACTGGGGATTTGCAAATATTTGCTTAGCTTGTACTTGAAAATTCTCTTTTATTAACGTTTATCGAATATTACATATCGATTTGGATATTACTATGTCACTAGATTACTGACAGTGTAAACCTAATTCTTCCCCTAGCTTCAATAAGTTGATAATACAATATCCACAACTTTTATGTCCTTGTGTATAAACAGCATTATAAAGAAAATGATATGATGGTACGAAAAAGAATAGGATCAATGGATGAATATATGTGTTCTGCACCTTACTCAATTAAAAAAATATATATTCTCTTCATGGATATAACAAAAAAGTAATGTAGTATATTATCCTTTGTTGTATTGCCACTTAAGAATCTCATTCTGACAGACTTTTCATGTAACGTTGTCAGGGGCCGTTCAATAGATACGTTCACAAGAATGGACTATATTATTACCCCCCCACCCTCTAACACTGTAACATTTGTGAAACTCTCTCTTAAACGAACGTACGTTTGCAAACTTCCCACCCTCATTATACGTTTTTTTTAAATACTCCATTAGTTAGCTTGTCATAAGAGAATGGATTTAAAATCCAATTATATGTGGATTATAGTATTCTATTAAGGAAATTAAGTAAATTTGGATTACACAGGTCTGCGAATAAAGGAGTCATGAATGTTATTGAGTAGCTGAGGATCATTTCTGAAGCAATTTTCCGCGCTGAATCCGAATCTGGCCTCAGAATTGGCCCATCACATCAGGATTTTGAAATATTTGAGGTTAAGCACTTAAAAACATGGCTTCTTTAGCAACTTTTGAGGTGGTGTACATATAGAACTCAAAAAATTTTTCAGCTTATTTTTTATAAATACGTCATTTAGTACCATCCTTCATCTTTAATATGAGCTTTCAAATGATGTTTCCTCGCAAAGTTAAAGCGGTTTTAAGGTGACATGCATTTGAAACCATGATCCCCTACAACCCAACTATCTTAACCAAACTTCTCTAAATGAATCAAGATTTAACACAACAGAAGGGATAACCCAACAATCGTAAACAAACGACTCTAAACGTATCAAGATTTAACACAACAAAAGAGAAAGCATAACGAGTTCTTAACCAAAAGACTCTAAACAAGTTAAATTTAACACAACAGAAGGGAAAACAACAATCTTAACCAACGAGTCAAAGGACAAATTGTCATATTTTCGATTACAAAATATATATCTTTGGATCAACGCATCCCCAAATTGTATCGAGACCAAACCCTTAGGAGGGCGAAAACTATCCTTATAAAATAAGAAACTACCCAGCTTTCACCCCAAAGGGAAGCGAAGAAAAATTTATCCAGAAATCTTAAACGCCATCAGAACACTTAAAATGTCTTTAACACTATGCCGAAAACATGAAAAACCTGAAACCCTAAACCCAAAATCATAAACCATACTTCCAAAATTCAAAACCCTAAAACCTGAACCCGGAATTTTATGAATTTTTCCGAAGACCTTGTATCAGAACGCCTTTTATGATGAGCATTAGGATTATAACGTTGAAGAGGCCAGCAAAAGTTTGATTTGATTTTTTTAGAGTCGTGTGGTTAAGATTGTTGCGTTTCTTCCTTCTGTTGTATTAAATCTTGATTCGTTTAGTTAAGAGCTTGGTACGTTTTCTCTTCTGTTGTGTTAAATCTTAATTCGTTTGGAGCCGTTTAGTTAAGATTGTTGAGTTGCAAGGTTTCAAATTCATGTCACCTTAAAATGGCTATAACTTTGTGAGGAAACATCATTGATAACCATTCGAAAGTTCATTTTAAAGAGAAGGCATAGCACTAAATTATATATTTATTAGAAATAAGCTGAAAAAAATTTGAATCCTGTATATAACCTCAAAAGTAGACAAAAAGCCATTAAGGACTTAACCTCAAATATTTCAAAATCTTGACGTAGTAGGCCAATTCTGAGATTCGGATTTAGCGCGAAAAATTACTTCGGAAATGACCCTCATCTACCCAACAACGAAACCTCACAGACCTGGGTTATTAGTGGCACTATTAGATTTTTTGCTTCATATCTAAAGGATAGGCATCCGTATGTGGAATACCGTCGTATCAGGTCATCTGATGTCCTGGCTACTTCTGGCGTTCCCCGGGGATCTGTACTGGGTCCGCTGCTTTTATGTTTGGTTTTAATAAATGATATTGTAGTTGATCTGGTGCCTATCTAATCACTTGCTTCCCAACATATCTAAATGTAGGACAATCATATTTTCTAAAATGCGTAATCCTATCGAGTACAATTATCATACAACTGGTCAGCCTAGTTTTGTAATAAGAAAAGTTTTGGCAATACTGATGTTATGAAGTTGCTCTATATGTCAAAGTTGGAATGCTGTTCGCTATTATCCCAAGGATATGGTTTTTACATAGATAGTGTAAACCAAAACAGGGAGAGCGCAATAAGCCCAGGAGGCTGCAGTGCCCTCGGAATATTCTTTACAGACGAGCCCTGGGATGAGGGGTTTTAGTCAGTTAGAAGCTGAGACTCAGACCCATTTCAGTGAGATGGGCAGTTTCCCATTGTCGAAAAAACAAAAAAAAAACAAAAAACAAAAAAAACAAAAGTGCATCTTAATTTTAATATTGAGCAAATTGTTTTATAAATTGCGATTATGATTATTACCCATTAAATAATACATTTTTGGCTCTATCTCAGAACTGGTTCCAATTTTGTAAATTTCTCAAATTATGTGTCAGAAAAATGAGAATGCCGCTTGAAACTCCAAAGTTGACGTAATTGAGGCCGAACAGATGGAATATAAAATGTAATCAAGAGTGGTCGAACTTATCCCTCTACGTGTGTTTTCCCAAAATCGTGTCTGCTTCATGTTCTGAGTTATTCTACGTGGCTAGCTTTAAAATAAAAACACTGTATGTACTGTTTTTTTAACTCAATGTGAGAAGAATGATTGATTATTAAGTATAGTATAAAACAAACTGCTGTGAAAAAAGTGACAGTAAATCAGTTTTGATCAGCTTGTTAATTATAATGCTGGAAATCAGTTAAAAATTTGCTAGCCCAGGAGTTTTAATTAATAATATCGTAGATGCGATATTCCGGATAGAAATCCGGAATTAATTATTGTACAGCTGAAAATTTGCAGGATTGTAGTTTTGGTCCAGGACAACACGTACCAAAAAGTCCCCTATTCTCTCCCGTCGGCTTTCCTGTTTTTGCGAAGCAATAAGAGCCTAAGTCGCAGAAATTGCGGAACTGGCTATAAAGTGCAACAGAACGGTCCGATTTGGGGTATTCGTTCACATCTCAAATGTTCCATGCATATTTTGTTCATAATTTTCCATTCTAGTGCTTGCTGTCAAAATTTCAAAAATTGAAAAAATTCCGAAATGGAGCCATTGCGGATAAATGAAGAGTCGGAGGGGAAAGCGTACCTGAATAAACATTTCTCTTCACACTTTGGGGTTTTCATTGGTACCTTCTCTGTAGTGTCACCCGTTACGTTACTGTCCGAGTGTCGCAGCGTGGCGACACTCGGACAGTAAGGTGTGTTCATTGTTGCGTCGATCACGTGTAGTCTAAACAATCAAGCAGGCGCGCGGCGAGCTATGCCTTCTTAATTCAGTAACTGTGACAGTCCTCGGAGTGTGTGCATCAGTTCATTGGTGCGGGAAAGAAAGTTTAGTGATAGTAGTTAAGTCATGGTAGACACTGAAAATGAGGAGTTCTTGAGAGACCTCGTGAAGAAAAATTCATCAATCATCATACATGTGACATGCAGGTAAGTCCTACGATACGCACTAGTTCTATAGAAATGTTCTGAGTAGCCCAAGACATTGGTGTCTTAGTCATATACGTAATATTACAGTGCCATAGTTCTTTGCAGAAAAAATTACTCGAGGCCTTCTACTGCTTGTTCTGTGGAGAGGAGGAGCGTATGAGGAAGGAGACGAAGAAGCAGGGCAAGTACAGGAAGTAGAAACTGTTCAGTGGATATGGATGATGATCCCGACGACCGTACTTCCCAGTAGATCAATAATGTCAATTGTCTTGCCGAATAAAGTCATTTTCTGAGTCTGACAAGTTAAATTTCATGACGGGCACGGGAGCCGCGCGGCGACACTCATAGTGGCGTAGCTCCGTAAAGGGTGACGCTACAGAGAAGGTAGACATACCAATGGAAAGCTCAAAGTATGAAGAGAAATGTTTATTCGGGTATGTTTTCCCCTCAGAGTCTTCATTTATCCGCAATGGCGCCATTTCGGAATTTCTTCAATTTTCGATATTTCACTAGAACGGAAAATTATGAAAAAAATGTACATGGAACATCTGAAATACGAACGAATATGCTTCTCCGAAGCTTTTATGATCATTTCGACCCAAATCGAGCTAGTAACAACCTTCTGCTGCACTTTATAGTCAGCTCTGCAATTTCTGCGACTTAGACCCTTGTTGCTCCGCAAAAACAGGGAAGCTTTACAATAATTAATTCCGGGTCAAAAACTAAAATTCCTGGTCTACCTAAATGAATGAAATGTAGGAAAGCGAACATTTCCTTTCTACCATATCCGTATTGGAAGAAGTTGGGATATGTCAAAAATTATCAAAAGGGATGCAGATTCAAAGTGTGTATAATACAAGATAAATTGCCATATTAAAAATAAAATACATATAATTTACCTGCACTTTTCCAACCGGGGGAGAGACAACTAGGAAAATTCTCATGGTGGCCTTCAGAAAATCGTCCTGTCTCAATCCTTCCTTATTCTTACTTGCACTACTTTTACTTCTACAAAAACTAATACTAGATTTAAGAGTCTTATCACTATCTTTCTTGTCACTCTTTCGAACACCTTTTTGTAATTGGTCACCCGACTTGGGTGCAACTAAAGAGTCTACATGTTTCACAGAAACACTTTTTAACTTATCTTTGAAACTTAAAGCCTTAAATAGTTCACATTTTGAAGTGGCTTCTAGGCCGATAGATTTCTGCTTCGTTAGGGGTTGTTTATCACTTTTTTTGTCCTTTTTTTCGTCGCAGCTCTTCTCCTTTTTGAACATATCGAATCTGGATTGTGTTAGGGAATTCTTTCGAGAGAGGGATTCGCCCTTGGCTTGGGCGGATGAAGAGTGATCCGACGAGCTGGAGGCATGTTTCTGGACTTTTCTACGGATAGAACCGACGAATTTTTTCCACTCTTGGTTGCCTTCCGGCGCTGGGCTTTGTTCCTCTTCGATGTTCAGGCTTTCCCGAGCTATTTTTACGGGTTTCGAGGAAAATATCTTTACTATATTGAACAGTGTCTTTAGTTTTCGATGTTCACGACTAATCACATTTCTTGCACATTTTCGGTTAGGTGACAGTTTGATGTTTACACTATTTATTACTATGCTAGTTTTTACTATTTACAATATTAAGCGCATATGCTTCTCCATGAATGTAAACTGCGAAAAATATAAAATAAGGGCCATGTCTTTTTATTTTTTGTGAGCGTATTCGATATTTTTGGATTTGTACCGAAGACAGAAATGCAATTTCAGAATGTTTGTTTTTCTGTTTATCTCTTCAAAATATTGTTATACATGTAATCCAGGCGTTTCAAATGTAAAATTAACCTCTGTGCTAAATTCGTGCCCTACGAAAACAATTTTTTTCCTTGTGTTTATTTGAACGTCTTGAATAACACTTGGTAGTTATGCCACGATACACCTGGAGAATCTCGTGAAAACCGCGTCGGAAGGTCGCGGAAACCGCGGATTCGCGATTAACTCAGTTTTTATGGCCCAAACGGGTGTGTGTGTGTGTGTGTGTGTGTGTGTATTATAAAAGTTGTACATCTGTAAATTCTCTACCTTAAAGGTCCTATACATTTTTTTCGTACGCCTAACCGTTTTGGAGATACGACGCGGACTAAGTGAAAAATGCATTTAGTTCCGCCAAACCTCTTTCGCACTACATATTTCGCAATTATCTTGCTTTCTATGTCTCAGAATGAAAATTAGATATTGCTGTTTTAAAGCTCGGTGATTCTTATTCTCTACCAGGATGTCTTATACGTTTTATTTACATTTATTTACAGTGAATAAGTTAAAAAATACATCCATTTCATACGAATGTATGTGAAAATCGTAGAATTTTTATTGAAAATTTTATGCACAAGCAATTCTGCAAAGCGATGGAAAGTAATATAGGACTGTGCCTCTTTTGTGGAAGTTCTGAAAGTTTAATTTATATTTAATGCTGGAATTCGGTGTGAAGACAAGATGAAATGAATGTTTGTATTCGTTAGATATTTTTCCAAATATGTTGTAAAATTGGTTGGTCAGGAATATAAAGTTAATAAGAGAATCTGACTATACACTATACTAACTATAAATGAACTTAACGCCCATGTCAAAAATATGCCAGTGTTTAACTGGAATAAATTCTGTAACTTACAGCAAATTCCTAACACATCAGTTGTTAGTTTTTAATCGACTTCATAAAATTTAAAAAAAGAGGTTCTTAATTCCACCCGTATGTATGTTTTTTTTTATATTTATGCGAATATTATTTAGGATTGCCTAAAGCGATTTCTATGAAATTTGTCTTAAATTGAAAGCTACATCTAGTATAAGGTAAACAAAAATTGGAAACAAAATTTCGAATTCCATAAAAAATTTTGTGATAAAAAATTCAAATTTCGTTGAAATTGTATTAAAATTGGTTGTTAGGTATTTTAGAAGTAACTGATGATGAATCTGATGTCAAAAGATGAGAACTCTAAATGACGAAAACGATAAGGCTGCGATAAATGCAATCTTTTTGCAATTTATATGAAATTTGATACATAGTGTTTTATTTTAACTAAAAAAAAAATGTCGTGTTTTTCAATTCAAATCAGTCTACAGATCACAAATATATAAAGAGTCGCACAATATTAGTTTTAAATTTTTGATTTACAAATACATAATCGATCTGCCAAAGCAGATTTTTCATTTCCATTTTTTTATTTTCCAAAATCCCTGTCAAATTTAAAAATTTACAAGTACGTCTGTCGTCATTTTGAAAATAGTGTGAGTTTTCATAGAAGAAAAGATATAAAATGTTTTAAAACTTTCTAGTTCCATAATTGATATTAAAATAAAAGTTTTTATTTTTGGCAAGTGCCAAAATTGTGTCAACTTAATGGAAATGTCATTTAATAACGCAGATCTACAGAAAAAAGGTCTAGTCCTAAGTTTCTCATATAACTTTTCTGAAGTATTTTGACAGGCCGAAGCCAATTTTAGACACAAAGGGCATAGCAGGATAAGCATGTGTTAGCCGCACCAATCGGGTCAAGATTTTGAGCACAAGTTGATACTACTTTTAGATGAAATTTCCCAAAATATTATTTTTGGAAAACCATTTTTACGGGAGTTATGGGGGTAAAAAGAAAAAAAGAAACAAAATTTTTTTTCAAGAACTGATAAACCGATTTCCATGAAAAAAATATGTTATGGCTTTGATGGCACAAATGTAGAAAAAAAATTATTGTCTCCATTTGTCGGAAAGAAGTGGTGAAAAAAAATTTCAAATTAAAAAAAAATTTTAGGGGTGTTCTCGAGGCACACCCATAATTTCCTTTCAAATAAATGTTTATATGCCCCTTTAAGACATATCGAATTTTCAAAGCGATTGGAAAGGTAGAACGTATTGCCTCTCACTTCCGAAAGGAAATGATGGGTGTGCCTCGAGAAGATCCTCTAAAAATTTTTTTTTTATTTTGAAAAAATTTTTTCACCACTTGTTTCCGGCAAATGGACTCAATAATTTTTTTCTACGTTTGTGCCATCAAAAGCCGCCATAACATAGGTATATGTTTCTCTTGAAAATCGGTTTATCCGTCTTGAGAGAAAAAGAATTTCCATTTTTCTTTTTACCTCCATAACTACCGGAAAAATGGTTTTCCAAAAAAAAAATATTTGGGAAATTTCATCTAACACTACTATTAACTTGTGCTCAAAAGCTCGACCCGATGGTGCGGGGGCAGATAACACATGCTTATCCTGTTATGCCCTTTATTTTCTGTCGGGTCAGTTTCCCTATGCCACCCCCTTTTAATCGCTAATTTTTTTTTGTGCAAGATTGGCTACAGCGCTTCAGAATACTTCAGAATAGGTCAAAATCTTTGGACAAGACCTTTTTTTGCCTTTTTTAGGGGATACGATACGAGGGGTGGTAGAGGGAAACTGACATGATAGAAAAAAAATGTTGTGTCCAAAATTGGCTTCAGCGTCTCAAAACACTTTAGACAAGTTAGATCAGAACATTAGAACAAGACCTTGATTCCTCCCACTTTTTGGGGGATAAAAGAGGTGGTAGAGAAAAACTGACATGTTAAAAAAAAGTGTTTCTCCAAAATTGCCTTCAGCGCATCAAAATACTTCAGAAAAGTAAGATCAGAACCTCAGGGCAAACAAGACCATCTTTTTTTTTTCCTTTTTTTAGGGGGAAACTGACACGATAGATTTTTTTGTCCAAAATTGGCTTGAGCGCGTCAAGACACTTTAAGAAAAGTTAGATCAGAACGGGATAAAGGGGTGGCAGGCAAAAACTGACGCGATAGAAAAAATTTGTTTGTCCAAAATTGGCTCCAGCGCGCCAAAATACTTCAGAAAAGTTAGATGAAAACCTTAAGACAAAACTTTTTTTTTGCAGTCCTTTGTTATTAAATGGCATTTTCATTAATTTGATAGAAATTTTGACAGCTGTCTAAGGTGGAAACTTTATTTTAATCTTGATATCTCTTCTTTTATTTTCAAAATGACAAAAGACACACTTTTACATTTTTAAATTTGACAGCGATTTTGGCAGCTGTCAAGAATTAAAAAAGAAATTAAAAATCTACTTCGACAGATCGATTATGTATTTGTAAAGTAAAGATTTAAAACCAAAATTGTGCGAATCTTTATATATTTGTGACCTGTGATTTGTGATTTTAATTGAAAAAACATATATTTTTCTTAGTAAAAATTCAATTTTAGATAAAAATTATAAAAAATTGTAGTTAAAAATAAAAAAATCCGGCTCGACAAATCGATAGAGAATTTCAAAACAAACATTTAAAAAAAAATCGATAATTTTAACTTGACGACCTGTAGAGTGATTTGGGTGGACGCTGGGGTTTCGTCCCAGTGTGCGTCGTCGCCCAGTTAACTGATCCTCAGTGAAAAGATTCCGGATACAAAATATAGCTAATCTATTGGAATATATTTTATTACGACTTTCTAATGTTTTTATCTGCGATATAGTAACGATGCAAAGTTTCTGTGAATTCATCAAAAAGTACAAAAGTCTATTGTATAGCCTTATTTAAATACATTATTTCCGTTCACAAAAAATAAAAAGTGGCAGTGTAAGAAAAACTCGAAAACATATTTCCTTTGAGCCTTTGTGAAATCCAACACATTTTTCTATTTACACCAGCTTATTTTATTCATTGGTGATTAAATCTGAATTATGCCACGAAACATAAATATTTCGATGAACAGAAAAAAATGTGTATTGTACTAAAAAATGCCGAGTAGATAATACAGGCTGTCTATTTTATTAGGGCCATCGATAATATCTCGCTTAATATCAATCGTTTGAAAAAATGTTTTTATAAAAATTGTGCCGATTATTATAAGTTATAAAGTGGTTTAAAAAAATGTGAAATCCATATCCAGTATTTGCGAAAATCAGGCTGGAAAAGAATAATTGGTCTTCAGGAGCATTTCTAGTAAATATTGGAACAACTTATTGAACTTTTTAATGTTTAATTTCATTTATTTATTTAAAAAATCCTGCTTAGTTTTAACGAATAAATATGGTATATGATATATCGTTGAAAAGAAGAAAAAACACTCTATCTATTACCACCATTTGTCATCTGTTTCAGATTTTTTTTTACACCCTGTAGAGTAAATCTCGAAATCCAGCGGTTCTGAAAAAATTAGATGATACCTCGTTAAAAGGCTATTTTGCAAAGAAAAATCGTATTAGAAAGGACGAGGGTAGATAAGCTATATATTTTCGCCCACTAATTTCATAAAAATAAAAAGTTCTTAAAATCACTAAACGTTATTTATTTATAGTTGAACATATGATCTTTATGTACGAAAAAGGCCAATGAAAAAATAAAAATAAGTGGAAATTTCTACTTTGAAGTAGAAATTTTACTTCCGCAGATTGGATTCAGTTCTGTAATATTTTCATTTAAAAATAAACATAACTGACATAACCTAAAAGTGTAATAAACTACATTTGGTAAAAGAGTTCTGTAAGAATGATTTTTATTCGTAAATTGTAATTGGAGGTGTTTATTATTAACACGAGTCCACTTTTGCAAAGTAGAAATTTCTACTTTAAACTTGTACTTTGTAATAATGGAAATTTCTACTTTGAAGTAATTTCCACTTATTTTTATTTTTACATTGGCCCTTCAGGGCTTTCGTATTTATATTTCTATGTGTTTTACATTTGAAAAACAACAGTAAGTCGTAATAATATCATTTCAAAGTAAGCAATAGTAAGCATGTTTGCAGTTTTTTAGTAATTCATGACGTTTTTCCGAAATTTTAATGTATATTTCAGTTAGATGCGCTCGATGAACCAGGAAAATCTATACCTCATTTAATTGTCGAGTATTTAAGCTGTTAAATAATGGTCAATTTATATTGGTTCATCAAGCGCTTCAATGTATAAAGAACAAAATCGTTTTCGAGGGAGTCGTAGTGGTGTCTACGTTGCGTGCGAATTTAAACGTATCAGCGCTCAAAACCACATATTGTCGTGTGTATTGAATAAAAATATTTTTTTCTGAAATCGGTCAAAAATGTCTACTTTCTCGGCGCAATTTCAGATCCCAAAATATGCTATTCAAGTATTTTAGTCCGTTGCTAAGCAACTATCAGAAAACAGTCCGGAAACGGTATTTCCCCAGCATAAGCTGAGAAAGTAACTTTCCCGAATTGTTTTTTACATATAAAAGTTACTTTTTCTGAAATCGATCGGCAATGTCTATATTTTCGGCGCGATTTCAGAACGAAAAATGCACAATTTCAGTATTTTAGTCCGTTGCTAAGAAACTATCGCAATACAGACTGGAAGAGATCCGTTGCCAAGCAACAATCAACAAAACCGTACGGGAATGAAACATTCCCGTACGGTTTTTTATGTATATTTTAGACACTAAATAAATACACGCAGACAAACCAACTCACATTAAAATTGCATTTGTTAGCAAGCAGTTAGATTGTAATGAAGAAATATTATGCATTAATACAAATTCCTTAATTTATAATAATATTGATTGAGATTTCAGAAAAAATAGTATGTGTACTTCGGTGTGAAAGCACATTCCCGGACTTCGATGCTTGTTGGCCTCGGCTAGCGCCTCGGCCAACAATTTGCATCGTCGTCCGGAAATGTATTGCTTTCACACCTAAATACACAATATACTATTCCCGGCCTAAGCCAGGAAAGTAACTTTCCCGAACTGTTTTTTTTATATATATTTTAGGCAGTAAATAATAAGCACTGAATCTCTAACTTTTCTTTTTTTTTTATGCATTAATAAAAATTCTTTAATAATATTTATTGCGATTTCAGAGAAAAATAGTAAGTGTACATCGTAGTAAAAGCAAAGCTTGTTGGCCGAGGCGTTAAGCCGAGATCAACATAGTCGCGTCGTACGGGAATATATTGCATTTACTACTAGATACACAATGTACTATTCCAAAGAACTGCTTTTTATTACTTGTCAAGACATATATATATACTACTCGGAAAATATAATGACATAAGACATAGCCGATGAGTGAAAAAAGGCCCTTAACTACCCTTGTCCTTTTTTCGTATCCTTTCAAATAACGGAAATATCTGACAGACACATTCTGCATTTTCGAGAATTTCCACAATAACTCTTAAAGTAGGCCACGGATTTCAAATTTCTTTAAACCACTCTGTAGCTTATAAAAATCTCCACACAATTTTTGTAAAAATATTTTTTTATACGATTGATATCCATTTTCGATGGCTCTGATAGAATAAACGGTTTCTATGTACAGTGTGTCCTCGGATGGACCCAACTATACTAATCTTTTTTATTTTGCATTTTAAGAGAAAATGTCATTGTTCATAAATGGTTTTGCTTAATCAAAATTTCGAAATAATCTACAGGATGGTTAAGATATAAGGAAACGTTAAATAGCGCCAAGAGTAAAGTTTAAGTTTTTTGAGAGGAAATTCAAAATGTTAGGAAGAAAAGATGTTTCTGTTAATGAAAGTCCAGATATGAAATCTGGACGCTGTGTCCCAAAGTTGATATTTTTGCCATAACTATGTTTGAAGTCATAACAAAAACTCAACCAAAGTGCATAACTTGTCACATAACATAAAATAAATACAGAAATTACTCTGTGTTGTTCTCCGATTGCTACACACTTTTTCTGCATTAAATTAATGGTATTCTCATTTATGTCATATATTGCTTGGGTAATTTTCTCTTTTGAAAAATTTACGCTGTCGTGGAGATCATGCTCATAAGCTTTTTGCTTTAAGTATTACCACAAAAAATCAAGTGGGATAACATCATGGGAGCCTGCAGGATATCTTATAGGTCCAAACTATTCAATGTATTTATTATAGAGATGCCTCTAACCAGTTCAATCATAACTATGACAAAAATATCAACATTCAAATTTCATATCCGACTTTAATTGATATTAGAAGCATATTTTTCCTGAAACATTTTTAATTTCCTCTCAAAAAACGTATACTTTATTCTTGGTCAGAGATGGGTCGAGGAAACTTTCCTTTGATAAAAGTCATGTAAATAATATAATTGTATGTACTTATTTGGCATCAAAATGAAGCTTGCATCATTACGAATCAGATTTTTTCCGTCAGAAAGTTTCCAGGAAGCTTTCCTTCTTACTTTCCATTGGGAATATTGATAGCCTATTATATGGTGAAATTGGATTCGTGATGATGCAAGCTTCATTTTTATACCAAATAAGTGCATACAATTACATTATTTACACGAATTTTACAGACTTTTATCAAATTTGGAAAGTTTCCTCTGCTCTTGGCACAATTTTACGTTTCCTTATGTCTTAACCACCAACGTTATTTCGAAATTCTGACTATGACTGAGAATTTTTCAGAATAAGCAAAACTCGAGGCGACACTTTTTATGAAGAATTACTTCTAACATATGAAATAAGAAAGATTATAAGTATCGTAAGTACAGTTAGGTCCATTCGGGGAGACACTGTATATCTAGTTTTCCAATTTAAGCAACTAACGTTGATAAACATATTTTTAATTATAATACAAGGCATATAATTAGAAACTGGATTTGTTGTAGACCAGTTACTACTTGATAAACGTTGGTTATTAGAACACTTCTGTACTATTTCACAACTGCTTGCTTCCGGATACGCTACCGGAATCACCCCGGGACCGGAATATTTGAATGAAAGCAACTACGATAACACCTAAACTGTCCTAAACAACCTTCGTTTCTAAATAAGTTAACTTTAATGCAGTTTGATAACAGATATTGCATTTCTTCGTGATGTTTGCTTAAATTTAATTTGAATTTGGTATCTAGTAACTTTATATAGTGTATGTCGGTAAGTCTCAGATTACACAGTGCGTTGAAAATTTACACGTTTCTGAAAAATTACACCTGCAAAGTATTTTTATTTTCGGCGTAATTTAAGCAATTATTATTTAATAAACTGTTACGAATTAAATCATGAGACTAATTCCAAAATCAAAATTCTAATTTTGATATAAAATTTATGCCCGACGTATAGTTCAATGCATTTAGATTTTTATTTCGGAAATTCGTAATTTGCGTAGCACCGTAACGGCTGACAGAGAAGGTAGACATAACAATGAAACGCCCAAAGTATGAAGAGAAATGTTTATGAGGGTACGTTTTCCTCTGCGAGTCTTCATTTATGCGCAATGGCACCATTTCGGAATTTTTTCAATTTTTGAAAGCACTGGAACGGAAAGTTATGATCAAAATATGCATGGAACATCTGAAATACGAACGGATATGCTGCTCCGAAGCTTTTATCATCATTTCGACCCAAATCAGACCTGTAACAACCTTTCTGCTGCACTTTATAGCCAGCTTTGCAATTTCTGCGACTTGGGCCCTTGTTGCTCCGCAAAAACAGGGAAGCCGACGAGGGAGAGTAGGAGACTGTTGTCCTGGACTAAAACTATATTCCTTCAAATTTTCAGCTTAACAATAATTAATTCCGGGTAGAAGCGATATATTGACTAAAACTCCTGGGCTAATACGTCTAAATGTCCGAAAGATAAATGTCTATAATTAATCTAATTCATTGTAGATGTAAATTAGACAGCTAATAGACATCGTATATATACTCTTGGTTCTTTCGGTAAACAAATAGATCTAAAAAAACGTCTATAACGTGTATTGTCTAGATGAAAGTTGACGTAGATATATATTAGGTGTTATAGATGTGTTTTAGACCAATTATAGAGCATCTTGTGTTACTTGGATCGCAAAAGAGCTCATCTATACGGCGTCCGTGTGTGCTTCGACAGCGCGAGCGCGCTGTTTACAGAAAAAGTGTTATAACTTTTGCTCGACATGACCAAATGAGAAAATCCAAATACAACCTAAAGTGGACATTGTCATATAATTGTTGTATATATTTGTTTACCAAAAAGCATCTGTAAATTATAAACTATTGATAAATAAATTGACTTCATATTATAGGACCGTACTCCCAAAACACTAAATTATGTAAGTATAAAGTGAAAAAAAATTACAAAACTTTATTTTAAAAAATAAAGATCAATTTTTAAAAAAATTACTTCTGTCTCTCATCCTACGTTAAACGTCAAGCGGTGTTAACGTTGTTATTAATAAGATATCAACATTTTATAGAACCGCTGTTCTATGGGTGAAATGTTAGGCTTTTTCGGAAATGGTTAGATCTAGATGTGTGAAATTTGGCAGAAATATTTTTTGTAGAAATATATTAGATACGTGTAAGACAAAATTTAGAATTTCACTTTTTGAAGGGGCGAAAACGGCAGATGGTTTAAAACGCACTTAAAACTTAAAACGCACCCATATTTTTGAAATCACGAAGATCAGAAACGTGATTATTCAAGCGATGGACTCTTCTGAGGAAATAAGAAGACACTATTCAACGGTTTTCACCCGAAAGGGTGAAAGCCCCCCCCTTCACGTTTTTAAGCTTTTCGGAAACGGTGAGACCCAGAAGCGTGAAATTTGGCACAAATACTGTTTATTGAAATCTATTAGACACAAGTAAGACGAAATTTGAATTTTCACTTTCTGAAGGGGTGAAAACGGAGGTGGTAGATGGTCTAAAGGGTACCCGTATCTCTGAAATTGCGTAAGTCAGAAACGTGATATTCCAGCGACGGGCTCTTCTGAGGAAATAAGGAGACACGTAATCAAAAAGAGACCTCTCGAACGGGTGAACAGGGAGAAGGATATTTTTAAGCATGAAATTTGACACATGCCCACCCATGTGCTTTATTGTCGATTAAAATAATTATTTTTTCGTTTAACTCGCTCCAACACAAAATAGAATAATTAATTGCTATCAGATTGCCATGCACAGTAGGTTTCCTCGAGTGCAGTGGATGCGCAGTGGGTTTCCTCGAGTGCAGTGGATGCGCAGTGGGTTTCCTCGAGTACTATGGATGCACAGAGTTTTTCATTGGTGCAATGAATGCGCAGTAGGTTTCCCCGGGTACCATGAATGTGCAGTAAGTTCCCTCGAGTGTACTTCCTGAGTACTATGGGAGTACTCAGTGTAGTACTTCTTTATAGACATAAGTTAGTATGTCAATGTTCTTAATTCCACGCGCAAGAAGTCTTCCACGCGAGCGAAGTCGCGGGCAGCAGTTAGTTTAGTATATTTTTTTTTGTCTCTTAAACGGGATATAACTCGATATTGACAAAAGTGCCGACATTTGCTATTTCCTGAGAGATTTATAATGTTTTGTAATAAATACCACATTTTTATAAAACAGTATAATTAAATCTAAAAACATAATATGAGTGGCTGACCACGTTGTATATAAGGATACATTGGTATGGTCCGCAGGCCGTACTACTTTTTTTGTTTTGGGGGTTTTTTTTGAGGTTGGGGGGTGAAAAACAAGCGAATCTGACAATTCTGACTTCGAATTTGGTTTCAGGGGGTCAAAATATATAAGGATACACTGGTCTGGTCCGCAAGCCAAATCACTTTTTTTTGTGTGTGGCTGCGTAATTATTATTTATGGCACTTCTTAAAAACTCGTTACAGAATTGAGGTTATGAAACCACATTAGAGAAATGTATTAGTATAAAACTTCAATAATTATTAAATTATCTATTAACAATTTATGTACGTTCAGTAGAGAAAGCAAGTGCATATGCTTTATTATTATCATACAAAATTATATATATGCACCTTCTCGTACTCGGTCCATGCATGCATATTGAGTGTGTACGCGCACGCGTGTGTGCATGTCTTGCTCCAAAATTTAAACTGGAGTTGTATGCTAAATTTTTGTCTCCTTGTACGATTTTCAAGTTTGGGTCAGTCATTTTGAATTTTGAAATCATATCAAGGTCATAGTCAGCTATCTCGAAAACCCCATAATTTTATCAATTGAATGGTATAAGTTACCACAGTTTCAAAATATTTTTTGCAAAATATGATTTTTTTTAGTTTCTTTAAAAAAATTGATTTGCACACTTTTTAAAAGCTGAATTTTAAATTGATCAGAGTACATTACAAAAGGTTTCATTCAAACCCCCAACATTTTTTTTCGAATTTTTTTGTTTATTTCACAGATTGGAACTTTTACAAGAAAAACGTGTTTCTTGCCAACCCTGTGTAATTTTCAAACTTTCTAATTTTAAAATAATATATTATCTTTTTATTAAGTTAGATTATAAAGAATTTTAATTTTGAGCATGTTAACTCTTCTAAGAAAATTACAGCAGTAAAGCATCAGCAATACAATTATTTTCTTTTCAAACTTGAACCCAACGACCACGGCGAAAAAACGTGATATCGCTGCCGGTTATTGAATTTTCCTAGTAACTGCACACAGCACAATGCGGCCGGGAAATTGGGTTGGAATCAGCGTTTGTAGTTCTGAATAAATAATTATTATTCCACTTTCTGAAGTTGGAGTGCAATTCAGCTTTTACAAAGAAAAACTTGGTTATATATCATCATTTACCTAAGTAGTAGTTTTCTTCACTAACTTTGATTAATTAGTAGGATCTAACTCTATTATATTACTAGGTATGTACGGTCTTAAGTAAATACAAATTAAGGATTTTGCAGAGTGAGAGGGAAATGTGCATTTATTTTCAATTTATTATAAATATTTGAAAAACCAATCATAGTATAATCTTTAATACTATTTTAGATAACTGCTATTTTTCTAATAACCCAGTCACTTTATACAAAAATAAAGCCAAACCTCTAAAAAAATCCAACCGAAGATTTTCCGCGGGATTCTCTTTATTTTGGCGTAACAAATAATTTCTCAAAAGTCCATAAAGACAACTGGCCGGCTACAAAAGTTACAGGTCAAAGGTCACGAATATCAGTTTTTCTCAAATATCTCGCGAATTATCTGGCTTGTTAAAAATAATCAAGAGAAAGTGGAATAAAAATTACACTTTTTAAAATAAGTAATAAAATTTAAACCTATTTCTCATTATAAATTAATAATAATAATTATAAAAATGAGAATGGTTTCAAATATGTGCTACACAGTATAGTTTTGAGGAAGGTTTTTTTTTTAATTATGTATACATATTTTTTATTATTATATTCCTACACTGGCCTTAATTATTATCTATTCGCATGTTCCCCATTTTTTTAATTAATAACAATATAATATATTGGTTTTTAAAGATAATGAAGTCAGTGGTTTTTCTCGATAACCTAATGTCTGTAGTTATGACCCGAAATAACACCGTCTGTGGTAAATAAGATTTATCCGTAAAAAGGATTTCTTGGGAACAGTCCATCGTTTCAAAAACTAATTTGGTCTAAAGACAAACTCAAATCTTCTGGAGCCATTACATTCCAAGAGGTGATGGGAATTTTGGCTTCTAGCGTAATTATTTCTCTTGAGCCTTCTTAAAAAAGTGACCCCAAAAATCGCCCATTTTCTCGTCTTCGAATTTTGTTTCAAACTAAGTGCTAAATTATTGTTAATGATGAGAACATCCTGAATGGAAAATTTAAAGATGAGCATATCTTTGGTTTTTGAGATATGAGGGATTAAAGTTGTGACAGGCATTATGTAATATAGGATCTGAGCAATTTTATAATCATTATATGGTATCTTCAAAAATTCCGAACGTCATAGTTTAGAGGTCCTCAAGTGGATTTTAAGAGGGGGTAAGGGTGCGAAGGAGTAATCTTGTAATCGCTGCATTACATAAAAAAAATACTGATGTAGCGGTTTCCAAGAGCGCTTTTCTCTTATGTCAGGTCTTCTTGATTCCTTTTCCCAAATTATCCCGACGGGGGTCAGGGGTGAAGACCCACCAATATGTTTTCGTCCCGTTCTCTTACCCCATCGTAGGTGTGTAATAAAATAGTTACAACAATTCTAGTTATCGTCCCATATTCATACCTACTGCAATCAAAATGTCATATCTGGTACATTAACTATTTTTTCCCAACTCAAGTTCATAATTCAAGATGGGAGATAGTTTTTCTACCTTGTAATTGATTGTTTTCGTGTAGGTACTAGGTCGTAACAGATTTATGGCTCATTCGTATTAATAAAGCTTGGAGGGTTCAAGCTTTTTCACCCGTTATTGGAGCTTTTGTGCAGTTTAATATTGTATTGGGGTAGTTTTCACCCCCTTAAGGGCGTGTCTCGATTTTTTTTGTGAGCCCTAGTCAACACCTTCGTTCATGTATTCAGTCAATAGACTTATATTATATTTCTGTTCATGGAAGCTCTATAACTCAATAGCATCATTTTTTCCTATTTTCATGTTATTGGCTCATCTGAATTAATCAATCGATATGCGGATTTTGCAATTTTAGATTTGAATTCTGCGTAAAAAAATTCTAAGAATATCTTGATTGCTCTGCCATAGCTGATGAGTATTCATCAGGGTGTATACCAATTCACAACTTTGAAATTCCCCGACTTTTCCAGGTTTTCCAGGACTTTCCAATAAAAATTTCAGAAAATTTTTCTACTCAAAAATGAAAATTTATGAGCGGGGGAGGGTAATGGAAAACATTTTTTGACGAGCGGGGGAGCATAAGGTGGGAACAACTTTGAATATAAGTAGTTTTAATAAATTTTCCCTGACTTCTTTTATAAATTTACAAATTCTCTGACTTCCCTGACCAAAATCAAATTCCCTCACTTTTCCAGGTTTTCCTTGTTTTCCAGAAAGTATACGCCCTGATTAATTTTTTGTGGGGCTGTGTATTTTTTCATATGCTCCTACATTGCATCACGCATAACACACCTTCATATCACCTCATATCTCAAAAACCAAATATATGCTCATCTTGAAACTTTGTATTCAGTATATTCTCATTATTAACAATAATTCAGCACTTAGTCTAAAACAAAATTTGAGTGCAAGAAAATGGACGATTTTTTGCCTATTTTTGGGGTCAGTATTTTATTTTTGCACAGATTTAAATCACCACTCATTTGTTGCTGGATCGTCTCCAAATGTATGCAGTATTTGGTTGAATGTTTGTGATTCGTACATAAACAATAAATTGAAGTGTAGTATTTTTTTGTACCTGCAGAATAGTATATCCAATAACTAAAGTTTTAAATATATGTTTCATAAAATAATTTTGGATCTCAGTAAAATATACCTTGGTAATCACATTTTTGCAGGATGGCAGTAAACTGCATACATCCCTTTCCAGTTTAATTAAAATATCCTGCAGTGTATCATTAATTACGGCGGAAATATACCAAATGTAATTCAGGTCGTAAAATTTCACGGTTACGTCATGGAATTTATAACTTCGGTATTTGGACACATTTGTCTCCTAGTCAGTTCAATTAATCTTCCCAAAAATACTTATCGTTTCCTATTAATTTAAACTTTGGTATCATTAATTATGATATTAGAATACTTCGTGATTTATATCTGATATTCTGTATTTTGCGTTTCAAAGGATTGACTGCCCGTCATAACCCTTAAATTGCGTATTTACAAAATGGGGAATGGGCGAAATTCCTTTTGAATGCCATATGAAATATGTATATCTATCATTCATTCGGTCTTTCTATTTGATAAGCTACTAATGTTTTCGGCAATTATGCGGAGTCAGCCGCGGCCTCATGCATCATATTTTCGCGAATGATTGTATAAGTTCGTCCGGATTCTAAAACATACATTTTTTCGTGCGACGTGTCTGGTTCTTGTTGGGAGGCTCCCATTTGAATTTATTCATCAATGCTTTGTTTGTATGTTATAAGTTAGTGTACCAAGTATAATAATTTATTATTAGATAAAATTAGAAATTAGAAAAATTATTAGATAAAATTAGATCAAATTCAAGGGCATGATGATATCTGTGTAGATATTATAAGCTTATTAACTGCAATATAATAACCATCGTATATTTTTTATGTCAATGAAACTTGCAGAGAGGAATCTTCAAACCTTATATAAATATAATATTTTTGCAGCATATATGCTTATTTAAACAATAAGAAATAACGCGAAAAGTCATGTATTCGTTCTTATAATGTACTAGCAATATGATCTAAATAAAATATTTTAATTCATTAGCGGATGACAACGAATTCGTTTTACAAGGAGCCATTTAATTGTCTTTTATGGTAGAAGCTTGAAAAAGTATCGGCGGGTAGCAATGTAAAAAGTGCCCCCGCACCTACCGAACTAAAATGGATTCCATAAGATGTGTCGTATGCTGACTGTCTTGTGTACAAAGTTTTAAGCTCGTGGACTCTGCATGGGGTGGAAAAAAAATAATTTACCCCTAGATGTTTTATTTTTTTCTCACCTCCTATTTGACGGATCGCTTTGTAATTTGGCACAAATAATATTAGTGTTAGGAGAGTTTATTTTAAAAAAATATTACACTTCTACGATGATTTTATTCATTAAAAAAAATAATACATTTTTTCAATGGTCTGGAGGGTGACTACTCTGTTTGACACTATTACCATACTTTGATAGTAGGTATAATATGTATTTAAACTATAACTATAACATATAACAGTTATAATTTTATTGATGCGGTGGAACAGGATAAAAACAAATAGAAATTATCTGAACTTGCAATATTACGAGTATATTATTTAATATTTAGATAGGTAATCATATAATTCATTCTGACAAGAGTAACTGAGTAATGCACATATTGCGAGCAAAGGAAAAAGGAACCCGACCAGAATGGAAGGATGTCTCAAACGAAGGAATAGGATTGAAGGCTTTGTGGTCGCAATGGAATTCACTTAGGGCATTAGACGGACTGTTATTATTATTAGTTACGAACATCTATAAGACTTATTTTATTAACCATTAGGAACATGATAACTCATAAAAAATAAAATTATTTATCCCAAGTCACTTTCCTCATCTAACTGTGGCAGTAAAGAAAGTTTTATTGGTTGATTCGATTATAGTACCGCCAATTTTTTTACATATTATACATTGTTTTTGCGTTTTAAATTAAGTGAGCTGATTTTGCTCTCAGAACTATTGCTATCAGTTGTAGAACCTTCCATTTCGTGCATAACACTAACTACTATCTAAGTTTTTTAAAAAGGGAAAAATTAAGTATTAGGTACAATACAAATAACATAAGAAAACCACGAGTACGATACACACACTTAAAATTCCGGAGAAAAGATACTATACAGTGTCAGAAAATGTTTCATTTGGGTCGGCAATGAGAGCAAGCGAGAACGAAGCAACTAGGCTATTCTTTTTTATCGTATAACACTTCCTACTCGTGCCACCTGCTTTCCCCACTACATATACGTGGGCAGCTCTGTCTGCGGGAAATGTAAAGAATTATTTGACTCGTTTTGAAAGTATAACGAGCTAAATCATTTTAGTTATTAAAGCACGTAATAATATTACCTATACTGAACAGAGCCAACTACAATAAATGGTACTGAAATTTTTAATAACAATGATGTACATGTTTTCCTGATTGCGCGTCATTATTTGCTCCCTCTACTAGAGCACTGGTACACGCCTTTATTGTAGGCAGTCTGTCAAGCCGTTGAAACTATGCCTGCCACCCAAATCCAAAATCTTCCGATACTGTATATGAGAACGTAACAGTATGAAATGAAGCTACGAAGATTTGTAAGACAGATGCGACTGCGGCAGAACGGGGGCGTGAGTAGCCAGCGGTCCGGCAGCCAATTGAAAAATGAGTTTTGTATTTTTAGTGCCCCTTCAACTGTCACAGCACGCACTTCTGACCGCGGGATGTCTTTAAAGGCAGCTTCTACTTCGAAACAAAAGCAACGCTAATACTTTGATGCCACGATATTCTAAGAATTCGCCTGACCTTTTTCTCTTCGTCCCTGATGCCATCTAAAAAGGCTCCCACGGCTAATTGTTCCTGAAATTCTCTCGGTGCACTCGGATATACCAGGTGTGCCAGTCTCTCTATCGCAGCTTCGAATTCTTGTAAGCTTTCCCCAGCCTTTTGCGTCCTTGATTTTAGTTGAGCCTGGTATACTTGGGCAAGGTGTTGGTCGTCATATCTCAAGTCTAATGCAGCTTCCAAGACTTTGAAGTCCCTTTGTTTCTCCACCGGGATGGTCTCAAGTAACTCTGAGGCTTGGCCCCTTAGCGCCAGAACTAATGCCATATCCTTTTCCTCGTTATCCTAGTTATTCGCACTTGCAGCCGCCGCAAATTGTCTCTTGTACGTTCTCCATGAGCTTTGGCCGTCAAATGAGGGAGGTTTTAAACGAGAACCTGATGATGCTACCAGCTGGCCTCCTTGTCGTTTAAGGCGCTTCACTTCTCCTTCGACCTCACTCATCTTTTCTTTGATGTCGCTTACTTCCCCTTTGACTTGACTGACTTCTGTCTTGACCACACCTACGTTATCTTCAACCTTGTTTATCTCTTCTTTGATTTCGTTAGTGATTGAATTCATAGCGCCTTGTTGGATTTTCATTTCATCGCTCAGGATTTTCCTCAGTTCTTCCTGGCGTCTTTCTTGTTCCTCTTTTTCTTCTTGGCGTTGTCTTTCTTGTTCTTCTTTCTCCTCTTGACGCCTTATTTCCAGGTCTTCCGGACGCCGCCTTTCTTCCTCTTGACGTCTTCTTTCTTGCTCTTCTTTTTCTTCTTGACGTCGATTTTCTTGTTTTTCTTTTTCTTTGCGATGTCTTATCTGAAGTGAAATAACTAAACATGAATGAATTATATGATTATCTATATAAATATTAAATAATATACTAGTAACATTGCAAGTTCAGATAATTTTTATTTATTTTTATCCTGTTCCACCGCATTAATAAAACTGTAACTGTTATATGTTATAGTTATAGTTTAAATACATATTATATCAAAATATGGTAATAGTGTCAAGCAGGGTAGTCACCCTTCAGGCCATTGAAAATATATTAATTTATTTTTAATGCATAAAATCATCGTAGAAGAGTAATATTTTTTAAAATAAACTATCCTAACACTAATATTATTTGTGCTAAATTACAAATAGGAGGTGAGAAAAAAAATAAAACATTTAGGGGTAAATTTTTTTTTCCACCCCATGCAGAGTCCACGAGCTTAAAACTTTGTACACAAGACAATCAGCATACGAGACACCTCATGGAAGTCATGTTAGTTTGGTAGGTGCGGGGGCACTTTTTCCATTGCTACCCGCTCATACTCTTTGATTAATACATATTGCACATATTGCTCTAAGTCAAGATTTTTAAATGAAACCCTGTATATTTCTTTATATAGTTAGATAGAGACTAGAATTCTCTTTTCAACGACGTATCACATGTTGCCATTTTTTTTTCAAAATAGCGGCGTAGGAGCAATTTTTTCTAAATGTAATATGGTGGCAGCCTGGAGTTATTAATGAAACTGATGTCAAACAACTTGTTAAGATAAACAAAATATGTTTTCTTATTGCTTTATAATTAAATTTGCCAAAGTTTTAATTTGTTACAAAATAAGATACATTTTAGATATTTGAAAAAGAAGGCAGGTGCCAGTTCGACCCATATTTCTATGAAATCTTTTACAGACTGTAGGTTATGATCCCATAATTTCAAGCTGCGTCTAGTGTAACGTGGGCAAAAATTGAAAGTTAGGAATTGCATAATCCAAACTTCAGCAAGTAATACAGAAAAAATAAATACCTATCATTTTTGCTTACATCATTGTTAAAAATTATTATTTTGGGTATTCAGCAGATAACTTTCAAACAAAAACATTCGTTTCTTTCATATACCATTGGTGCAAGGCTGACCAAAATAGAAGATCAACAAAAGTTCCCCCTATGAAACGACTTGTCGACTTCTTTCTTAGAAAGAAAGAACATTTTTTCTTTATGCTTTTTAATATTTTTTGGCTTTGAAATGTAACAAATGTTTGATTGTGATGTAGTATTCTCTAGATATACTAGTAAGAATTCCTCGTAAAGGAGGCTTCTTATGCTATATTGGCATGATCAGACTTGAACGATCAATATATAGAAAGAGTGGTTGTTTTATTGTTTCTCATGCTGAATGTCAGATATAGTAAGAAAGCAGTCGACGAGTCGCTTCGTAGGGGGAGCTCTTACTGATCTTCTATTTTGGTCAGACTTGCACCAATGGTATATGAAAGAAACGAATGTTCAGTTTTTTTCAGATTTTTCTTTTATGTATAATTATTTTCGATTCATTTAATCGCAACGAAAATTTTCTACAAATATGAATTGGGAGAAACAGCTTCCTTGTAGTCTGGCCTCCAGCCTTACCCGACCTAACACCTACCGATTTTTAAATTTGGGAAAGAATAAAAGATATGTAAGCAAACAGACGCGACAAGGAAGAGCCCTGTTATGGAATTAGGCAAACACGCATCCACGTGGCCTAACCTAACCTAACACCTACGAATTTTTAAATTTGGGAAAGAATAAAAGATATGTAAGCAAACAGACATGGAATTAGGCAAACACGCATTCACGTGGCCTTGGAAAAGCTAGACCATTTAGTTAAGTTAAATAATCTTAATGTTTAAATTTTTATTGAAACCTTACTTCATATCAAATGATTTTTTCCAAAAAACAAACAATTTCCAACTTATAAGTAACTTACGACTGGAAGAAATTAGGTGTACCAGTCAGTGTTTTGGAAATTCTTTATCAGCAGGTTAAGAATTTTTGTAAAACGAAGTGGAAAACCACACTGAACAACAATAGTGGAGTCAATAGAGGCTGAAAATATGCATTATTTCGGAATAATTACGGGAAGCTTCGTTTTTCCTAAAACCTTTTGATATCACTTTTACATAGCTTAAAATAAAACGTTATAAACATATAATCGTGAGGAAATTGTTTATTAATTATTTAAACAAAAAGAAACTTTCTTTTTAACAAAATTATTATAAGTTAAAAAATTTTAAAGCAATTTAATTCAAATTAACATATAAGGGGGTTTTCGAGGTCGCTGAAACAGATTATGATGTCAAAAAACGTAATTCAAATTGGTTGATCCAATATGGCCGACTTCTATTAAACAATAAAATAATTCAATACACTATTCAATTACCAACACAATTTAAATTTTCACATAAAAACTTAAAAAGAAGCTAAGAAAACGTGATATTGTATATAGCATTACAAGATGATCTGTGAAAAAGTGCCCAAAATACTTTTAAAATGCTCTGCGGGCACACACACAGCGCAGCGTGTGGGGCAGATGATACGCACTGCTTACCGCGAAGATGCTGTTTTACTTTCAATCTCTTTCTATTATTCAAGCATTATAATTTGACTCATAACCCTGTACTACGTGAATATTTTTAATATGTTTTCGATATTTTAAACAGGATAACAATGGTAGAAACAATCAACATTAAGTCGATTTACCGAAAAAACTTGATTTTTTCAATATTTCGTGAAAAGTATGGGTTTATATATATTCCATAATTTTTTTATTATCACATTTACTTATTTTGAGGTCCTAGTATAAACATATGCTACATAGGCAGGCTAAATAAATTTTTTTATAGAAGTTATTAACGTTTATTTTACCCATAATTTCACGAATTTTACAGCAAAAAAAATTGTTTTTAATTTTCGTAAGGAAAAAAAGGTAAGGTAAATCCCCTTGAATTATTTTAAAGTACATATTTCAAGATTTAAAAATCGCACCTACAAAGATCTAATAACACGATTTAAACCAGAGAAATAGGTGGTTAAAGTTAATATTTTATCATCTCAAAATTTTGAAATTTTGGAAGTGTACATCTTCAAAAATAATTTTGAGAGTTTTTTCACTCATCGGATTTTTTTATACATTGCGTCAAGACTAAATTGTGAAAGACCCAAGTTTTTATCTTCATATTTCTAGAAATGGTAGAGCTTTTACCTATTTTATCGCAAATCTCTTTATGTTCCTACTTCATATATGTACTATTCCTACATACATTCATCTTTATATTTGAAAATATAATAATCCAATAGCTACATGTTTTTTCTTTCATTTAAGCTTTTGCGAGGTCAATTTCATTAATTAGTTCAAAAGTTAGTGTAGCGCGTTCGAGGCCGCGCGCGGTTCGCGCACCGTACTTACGTGTCTCCGTGTTCCATTTTCGTGCGTTAAACAAAAAAATCTGGAGCCTACATTTTTGATCGTACAAAAAAACTTCATATACATTTTTTATGTAATATTTACCACTATTTTTGGTATGTTGTTTCTGACATGTTCAGGGATGTATTCTCAAAAGTTACCGCTTTCCGGAATTTTTCCGAAGTGAAAATCTCTATTGACTCCACTGCAATATTAAGTTGATTTTTGTAAAAACATCTCTACATAACCTGCAAAAAATCGACATTGCCAAGAATAATTTTTACTTTAGTCAAAATAACCACATTTTTATTGATATCAACCAAATTTGGTAGGAATCAAATACAGAACTACTCGGATATGGAAGAGGGAGGGGCATTAAAATGAGGCATAGTGTAGATAAAAAGTCTAAAGTTTTGTTTAAATTTAGAAAAGAATTACTTTAGTGACATTTCTATTTAATAAAATAGAATCTTAATTTATGTATAAATATTTTCAAAACTCTCTTCATTTAATATGCCCGCGAAAGGAAGACGGAACAGCATAAAATCTAATGCATTATTTTATATAACGAGGTAGCTAGTTAAAATTAACGTGAGCATCATTTTCCCTTTATGGTAATATGAGGAAAATTTAACGGTTTAATAATGGTGAATACTAATATAAAAGAATAATCGATTTTATTATATAAGCTAGTTGACAATTTCCTTTCATATATCAGAAAATTTAGACATCACAATGGGGACCTGATACAGCGAATATCTCGTAACATTCAATTACACGCATTTACTGTTTAAAATGTAGTACATTTTTAAAATAATTTTAAAATTTCTGGTTTGACTAATAGAGAGATAAAAAGTTAAAATAATAGCAGTAATAGCATGATTTGATGTAATTTTCCATGAAAACCGAACACGGTGTGCTACAACCAAATTTAAATTAAAGTTGATGCCACTTTTTTCTTTTTACACATTCTTGGATGTATATAGAACCAATTTCCACGATATTTAAAATCATTCAGGGCAGATTTTTTTTACAAGTATTTTACTTCTTTTGTTTAATGATTTTTAAATAAAAATATTTGATAGATTCATGCCATAAAATTAATGAAATATTTGTGTTCTAATCTTTTTTTCTGATAAAAATATACAAAATATATGTAAAATATACATAAATATAATATTTTATACAGGTACCTATTTTACCAACAATATGAGTAAAAATTTTATTAAATTATGTTACAGTAAAATAAATAGTTACAATACAATTAAGTTTTTTCATTAAATCGACTAAATGTTGATTATTTATTTTTATCCTGTTTAAAATATCGAAAACATATTAAAAATATTCACGTGGTACAGGGCTATTTGTACCGAATCTGGCTGCACAAACCGTCAGATATTTTTGGAACAAGAGCAGGAACAAAAAGATCAGGTTGAACTTCCATGTTTAACAAAAATCTTTTATTTTGCGTAAACCATTTTTACTTTTTATATCAAGATATGCTATTTTTTGAAACCTCTCCAATACCATATTGAATGTTAATTAGAGCGAAATTTGTTTGAAATTTATCGAGTTACGTCATTTTTAATGAAATTTTTACGAAAAAGGCGGCCATATTGGATCAGCCATTTTGAATTACCTTTTTTTGACATCATAATCTATTCCAACGATTTCAAAAACCCCTTATACGTCAATTTGAATTAAATTGCTTTAAAATTTCTCAACTTATAATAATTTTGTTTTTGGTTTAAATAATTAATAAACAATTTCCTCACGATGATATGTTTATAACTTCTATATGTAAGAGTGATATCAAAAGGTTTTAGGAAAATTGAAGCTTCCTGTAATTATACCGAAATAATTCATATTTTTAGCCTCTCTATTAACTCCACTACTTGTAAAAAAAAAACATGTGATGAATGATTTTAAATATCCTGGAAATTTGTTCTATATACATCCAAGAATGTGTAAAAACTTTGATTTAAATTTGATTGAAGCACACCGTGCGAACGTTATTACAAAAACATAAGTTTGTGCAGCATTACCTCTGAAAAGTTTCTTACAAAAAACTGATACATTTTCCGTTCATTTTTATTTATAACAATTATTTTTATACGTTTTTGTTCATTTTATTAATGAAAGCTATTTTTAACTAGTTTTCAAAAATAACTTTAGTAAAATCAAAACTACAAACATCACAACTACTTTTTTAAAGTTCACATCATGTTAACTGAAAATATTTTATATTATATAAGATGATGTCCTAAATCTCAGAGAAAATATAATATAATATAAATCAGACATATCTTTTAGAATCCTAAAGAAGCTCATAATCGTATCAGAAAATATATGTTCATAAAATTATACAGAAAAATCTTTATAAAAGCCACAAATTCATTTTATATGATATAAACGTTTGTTGTACGTGAGAAAGAGTAAAAATACAGTTCAAAGTAGCAGAACAGCGATCGTGTCGAGTTTTTAAAAAACAAGCAGGTAGTACCTTACCCAAAAACTGCCAAAACATGGGTACTTAGTACACGAGTAATTTTTTTTAAAAAAATGCAGAAAAGCCACATAAAATATAAGAAAATATTTAAAATTTCTTATACTACCCTGATCACGATTTTTTGAAGATTTGTATCTATAATGAGCTTTTATTAATCTCCTTCTTTACCATATAGAGTATAGACTGTTACAGGTTATCTTCCTTTGCCTGATGCAGGGGGTAAAAAAATTATAAACCTGTACAAGCGGCTAAAATAGCGTACTTAGAAAACCCTAAAGAAACTAAATTCTCATTTTTTAAAATGGTTATACATGGGATTGAACTTTTAGGGGATAGATAAACTGAAATCCAATAAATCAGCAAAGCTTACTAGCAGACTTGCATTAAAATTTCAATCCGTTCGCGATATCTTGAAGAGTAGCTTAGTCACGATGTTGCTACTTGCACACATCGATATTTTGTGCCTTCAAACCCATGCAAAACCATGCTAAAGTATTTTAAAGGGTTTGGTAAAGACAATATAGACAAACGAGGGAAAGATGTTCGTTTAATTTAAACGAATGAGGTGAGCTTTCGTTTGCACTGTCATTTAACATTGAAAATTTCCCCCATTATAAATCCAACCTATAAGAAACATGAAATTTGTACCAGGTGACTTGCTTAAATACGTGATTATTTCGCAAATATAATCTGAATTTTATCGGATAAACTACGGGGAGCTTTTTTTTGGAAAATTTTGCTTAGAAAATGTTCGAGACTTAATAATTTACCTTAAGGGTGGCGGTGCCATGCTTAAGAAAATGATTTCGTAATTCGAGAATTTCTCCTGCATCCCTGAACCGATTCAAAAAATTTTTTAATAGGCCTTTAGAGACAACATTATAAACTATTGAAAAGTCAAAAGAACATATTTTTTGATTTTCGCACAAGTAAATCAAATTTTTCTTTCTTTAGTCTTCAATACCATTCTATAAAGCTGTCTCTAAACGCCTATCAAATTTTTTTTTCAATCGGTTCAGAGATGTAGGAGAAATTTTCGAATTACGTTCCCGATACTGCCCACCTTAAACCCTTTACCTTTTTGTATAAGTCGAGAATATTTGCTTAAAAGTAAAATTTTGCAAAAAATGTAACTACCCTCAGTTTGTGTGATAAGATTTAGAGCTCGAGGGGTATATGGCAAGATTATTTCCCAAATGAACAAATTCCTTACGTACTTTTATACTCGTTTTTATTTATAGACACATACACTCTTTTTTATATAAATTAAGTAACAATCATTATTATTTTATTAGATTAATTGACGGCGACACGTTCTATAAACTACTATTGTCTCGTAGATGCTTATTTGCTTTTTTACGCGATCGTGATTGTAAATCTGACAGTTTGATATTAAAAATACTTTTATAAAATTACATAAATACACCGTTGGCACATAGTAATTATAAATAAAATAATAATTCTTGAATTTGTAATATATTTTATTTTGTTTTTAGTTCAACTGAGAGTAAATTAAATCAATTATGTGCATTTAAAAGCTAGACGTAATTTATTCACAGGTCATATCCTGAGAGCTCTGAATTTTATCGGATAAACTGCGAGTAGCTTTTTTTGTAAAATTTTGCTTAGAAAATGTTCGAGACTTAATAATTTACCTTAATGTCCTACAAGTCTGTTATTTTACAATTTTGAGATACATTAAATGAAAAATAACGCCCTAGGGCGTTATGAATATCTATAACGCCCTAGGGCATTATAAAATTATAACACAACCCAAAACAAGCAAATTATGATAGCGTTATTGACAAACAAAATGCGTTGCTATGCAACGGCGGCGTTGACAAACAATTTTGATTTTTACTCTCTTTTAAATCAAATCGTTCTGAACATAATAGATGTCAAATTAATAAATCGTAAATGTCAAAAAAAAAATTCGAATTAAATAACAGACTTGTAGGACATTAAACATTGAAGGCACCACGGGTGTTATAGGATAATGACGCCCTCGGTCGACGTACATTCCCTCGGGCCAGAGGCCCTCGGGGAGTACACTGCCGACCTCGATGCGTTATTATCCTTATAACATCCTTGGTACCTTAATAACTATAAAAGCCCGAGACCGAAAGTCAAGGGCTTTTTGTGTAAATTATGAAGTCGAGAACATTTGCTTAAAAGCAAAATTTTACAAAAAATATAGCTACCCGCAGTTTGTGTGACAAGATTTAGAGCTCGGGTCAAGATTATTTCACAAATGAGCAAATTCCTTACATACTTTTTTCTTTATTAATTATAACAAACTCTTTCTTCCCAAAACGATTCATTTTTTTATTTAGAAAACATACTTCCTTATTAATTAATTGACGGCGACGCGTTCTATAAACGACTTTTGTTTCGTAGCCATGGAAACGGATGCGCTAGACCGAGCGCTAGACGCTTATTTGACTTTTGTTACACGATCGTGATTTTAAATCTGACAGTTTGTGACAGTTTGATATTAAAAATATTTTTGTAAAATTGCATAAATATACGGTTGTTACAGTAATTATAAATAAAAATAATTAATAACTCTTGAATTTGCAATATGTTTTATTTTGTTTTTAGTCCAATTGAGAGCAAATTAAATCAATTATATGCATTTAAAAGCTAGAGATAATTTATTCACTGGCAGCGGCGGATCCAGAATAAATTAACAGGGGGGCACAATCGTAAAAAATCGACCAAGCGAGAATTTGGTATGTTCCAAGGTTAAACGCTCTAAAATGAAGTCAGAAATTTGACTTGCAAAGACAGTTTATTCGAAAAATAGGTTCATCGAACGAATTTTCGTTTTTTTCTATGCAATTTCAACAAATATTTAAACATTCAAAGCACTAATAAGTAGAAATAATTTTGTGTGAGTAGATATATATATATATATATATATATATATATATATATATATATATATATATATATATATATATATATATATATATATATATATATATATATATATATATATATATATATATATATATATATATATATATATATATATATATATATATATATATATATATATATAGTACAGTACAGTAACAGTTAATATTGTTGTTCATTAATCATTATTATTTAATAGAAAACGGATGCAAAAAACTAAATATTAACGAAAAAACGAAGGTAGGGCAAACTAATTTATATAAATTCCAATTGAAGTTTTCACGCATGGTTCTTTGAAAATATGTATAAGGCCTCTTCAGGAACTATTTTCACATCTTTATTGATGTTCATCAAACTCAAACCATTTAGTCTGCATTTCGTTATTATAAACTTTTAATAACTCGACCTGTTTGTATATTAGTTAGTTAGTTAGTTAGTTAGTTAGTTAGTATGTTTGGATCAAATCTTGTCAAGTCAATTTTGAACCAATTTACGACGTCCAATTGAGTTAAAATTTTGCATACAAGTGTAGTTTTGGAGACAATACGATAATATGGTACCAAAAAGTGCGTTTTTTAGTTTAGTTAATTTGACGGGATAGGGTATTCACTCAGACGTTGTATTCTAAGAAATGGCGGAGAATCCCGTACTTCTATTAAGTAAGGACGACGCAATGAATATAAAACTAATAATAATAATAATAACAATAATAATTAAGACTAAAAATTTAAAAATAAAATTATATGTAAAAAAACTTTTTAAAAACAAGCTTTTAATATTATTTAGGTGTACTAAAACGAAGAAATAAAATTAATTGTCTAAAAAGCTTGTCGCTGAATAGAAGAAAAAAATAATTATTCCTATTTAGGTACTTACAATCTATGTCAAACAAAAGTAATGCCTGAATGAACTTTCGCGACAAGCTTTTAAGACAATTAATTTTATTTTTTTTCATTTTAGTACACATAAATAATAATAGAAGCTTATTTTTAAAAAGTTTTTTGTTTTTTTACATTTAATTTCATTTATCTGTAAAATGTTAAAATGTATACGAGTTGCATGCCGACTCTCACTGGTTTTATAGTCTATTTTGAATTATATTAAGTAAGTTCATTTATTGTTCGATTTATTACGAACTGGTAACGAACGTTTACAATTTAATTATTATATGATCATCTAAATACTCCTTAAATCTATGGTTATTTTGCCCTTTGCTTTGTAAACAGAGTATTTCACTTTCATATAAAACAATTGCAGAAAAACTTTGAAACACAAAGATATTGAAAGTACTCTTAATTTAATAGAAAACATTTCTTTGCTAAAGTTAAATGTTGAAACACTATTGGCGATATAGCAGCCCTATCTACAAATGAACTTTTCTAAACCATTTCTTTTTGCCAATAAAACGACGGGGGGCACGCGCCCCTGTGCCCACAAAGCTAGCTTGCGTTTATTCAGTGTAAAACTGTTGTTTGTCATTGGTTGAAACTTAAAAATTCACGAAAGGTCTATAAGGAAAATAATCGCTGTTATACTTTAAAAAAGCTAGCATCCGTTTATTCAGTGTAAAATTGTTGTCATTCATTGGTTGAAATTTAATAATTTGCGAAATGTCATTGTCTATAATTTGTGAGGGAAATAAACATAGGTTATATCCCGAAAGCTCTGAATTGAATCGAATAAACTGCGGGTAGCTACATTTTTTGCAAAATTTTACTTAGAATATGTCCTCGACTTAATAATATTAATCAATTTGTCAAGAAGACAGTATTTCAAATTATTCATATATTTAAAAATAAGCAGGCGTTTGTTAGGGAACTAGTTTCATAATTTTCATTATTTTTATTTTTTCACGCTAGTTAGTGCTTAATGTGTCACTTTTAGGCACTAGTGCGTAGAAGTATATCATTTTGATGCTAAAATGACAATCAAAAGTCATTATTATAAAATGTCAGTAGAAAAATAATTTTCCATTTGGACTGTACGACAGAACTATCTTTAACATTACTATTGAGGCACACTATATATTACATTGGTTATCTAGATATGAACTATTATCGAGGTATTATTAATATTCACTATTTATAGTTTCCAAGGCTAACTGTTTTGGTAAGATATATATAAAATCCATGACATTTTAAATATGATTAAGTTTCCAGTACACGGAAAACTTTTATGAACTTTGACTATTATTTTCTGCAAAATATTTTGTAAGCAGCTTACAAAAGTTTATGCGAACATTTACTGATTTGGAACCAAATTTTCTTAAGTTTACTTTATAGTTATTGCTTTACGGAAGTTAATAAAATTACGATGAATACGTTTATAATGAACATCTTCAGTTTAACTCCTTACTATTGATGTCATCAACGAATCTTTTCAAAACTGAAAATATTTGAGAATGCAGATTTCGATATGCAGGTACAATTGTCCATTAATACATGAATAAACTTTGTATAAAAATAAACAAGACTTTAGTGATTTATTTTTTTAATATACTTTATAACATCTTTGTTCTTTTAATATAATTTTCTACTGTATATAGTCCACTGATGACTGAAATTAAGGTACCATCCAAAATTACCATGATTTTGAAGTTGATATATTTTTTCTAAACCTTTGTCCATTATTTTTTTGTTTGCAGGTTAACTTTTTGAAAAGGCTGATTTTAAGCGAAGATTATTTTTTCCTACATACAGGGCGTAAAAATAAAGCTACTTATTTTTAAAATTCAAAACGTCCTGTGCAAACCATTAGCAGCAAAATTACTGTTTCTTAACATTTTCTCCTTTGATGTACCTTTAAATATTTGATATTCAGAGGGATATATCGAGTGGAAAAGAATCCAGCATTTTCGTTTCTTGGATGCAATTTTTTTTGCTATCCGATTCGGATAACTTGGCGCTATTATGTAGACAAAAACCTGTAATTCAAAATAGCAGACATGGAAAAACCAAAATGGTGCCCACCTTTAAAAGTTGGGATTTTTCTATCTTCGTGTTTTATAGATTTTTTTTTTGAGCTATCTAGTCACATATTCCACGAGAACGATTCTTTTTCTTTATTTTAAGGCTCAGTTAAGCTAAATCAATCCATTAGTTACGAAGATGCGACCAATTAAGAAATGCTAGTATTTAAAGCATAAATTGAAAACACAGGCACACAAAATAAAAAGTGGGCTGTTCTTTTGACTAAACCAACTTATCTATATGTATTTTGACATGCTGAATTGGAATCCGGAGTCAAAATTGCTCCGTCACCCACAATTTTTTTCTAAGTCGCGAAAATAACCTAAAAAACTCATAATTTAGGTTGTTTGTGGAATTTTCAAAAATTGGTGGGTGATGGAACTAAACGGACACCTGATTCGTATTCCGCACGTCGAAATACAGTTGCAGATTGGAGTCTCAGAAACAGACATTTTTTTTGTGTGTGTGTCTGTGTAATATTATAAGTTTCGTCGTTGGTGTGTTCAGACGTGCAATTGCAAGCGGACCTATGGCCCTTTCAAGTGCTTAATTACGGAGAGTAAATATAAAGTGTAAAAGAAATAGAATGTGTTTGTGTTTGTAAAATCCTCTGAACGTATTCAATATTTTTAAAAGAAAAAGTGACTCTAAAATATCGTGTTGTGTTAATGTTTATGCACGAAAAGATAAACTGCCTATTAGTTTCCATTCGGATAAAAGATAACATTTTAAACTAACCTGCAACTAACCCTCTCACCAAGTACATTATGTCTGTCACTAATGATGAATTAATGCAGATTTTGAATACCATCATTGAACAAAATACAGCAATAACAAATCAAAACAAGGAAATTAAATTAGAAATAGAAGAGATAAACAGAAATTTAAAATCTGATCTAGAAGTCGCATATACAAAAATTGAAGTACTGGAACAGGAAAATTTACTTTTAAATGAGAAAATAACACAGATAGAAAAAAATCTGAGAAAGAAAAATATTGTACTATATGGCGTAGAAGAAAAAACCACAGGAAAACTTGACAAACGAAATTATAAGAATAGCAAATCAAACATTAAGAGTTGAATTAAACAATTCGGATATAAGCAACACTTTTAGAATTGGATCAAAAAATGAAATAAATAACCGAAGACCAGTGTTAGTTAAATTTGGCACGTATGTAAAAAAAGCTGACTTCATTAAAAACGCAGTAAATTTGAAATCAACAGGATTGGCAATTGCGGAAGACCTAACTCCAAAAGAACGAGCAGTAAGAAGAGAATTACTAGTCTACTTAAAGCAAGCCAGAGCCAGAAATTATTTAGCCAAAATAAAAAATAATAAATTAATAGTAAATGGAGAATCATATACATTAGAAAACCTAAAGCAACATAAATTACATTTTCAAGAAATAATAGATCCCAGTACATCCGTAACCGAAATAGCAAACGAAGAAACCACACAGGATACGTTAAGAAAAATCATTAGAAAATAACGAAGACGAAGACATACACCAATTAGAAGGATTACATCAGAAAAAACAAAATCAATCTACTACAGGTAAAATTAACAGAACCATAATAACCCCCCTTACTCGTCAATGCATAACAACAAGAAGTACCTACAGAAAATAGTATAGTAGTGTATATATGTGTGTATATAAATATGTACATATATATGTGTATATAATTACTTTTATAGATGAACTTCGAATAGATATGCATGCTATTATTATTTTTATTTAGCTTCTTTTCTTTTTAAAAAATTTTTTATTGGATTAACTGAATAGCTTTTGTATAGATAGACTATATCTTATTTACCCAATATGGATGCTTACATAAGGGACTATAAAATTACAAAAATAGATACTATTATAATAATATTAGAAGTTTAGCAAAGAACTTTAATGAATTACAAGTAGTTTTGAACGAGTTTAACTATATATTTGATTGCATAATCCTAACCGAGTCGTGGAACTTACATAACATAGAACTTTTTGGTGTACCTGGCTACGATATTATATATAATGAGGGCGACGTCAATAAATCGGATGGTGTTATAATTTATATAAATAAAAACTTAAATTATAATTATGAAATCATTTCCTTAGGTAAAAATAAAATTATTAAACTAAACATTTTATCTAAAACTCAAAGTATACAAATTTTAGTCATATACAACACAATAACCAACATTATTTGAGGATACTGAATACTGCCAGGAATATTTAAATACGTTATATGAAAATGGATATATTTCAGCAATTAACGCTGTGACTAGGGAAAAATCGGGTACATGCCTAGATCATATATTTTTAAAAACTAAGCTGCCTACGGAATTATTTGTACCTATTGTATATCAATCCTGTATAACTGATCACTATTCTACAATCCTTAAATATGATATGTCCTCCGAGAGAACACAAAAAACAAACAGTAATAATAAAAATAAAACTTTCATAAACTACCACAACCTAAAAGAAAAATTAAGGAATGAAAACTGGTTAGATATATGTAATACAGTTGACATTGATGATGGGGTAGAACTATTTATAAAAAAATTAACTAACTATATCGTAACCTGTAGTAAAACTATACCTCTTAAAAGAAACGAAATAAAGCGAAACCCATGGATAACAAAAGGTTTAGTTAACGCTATAAATAAAAAAAACCAGTTGCACAAAAAAGTTAAAAAAGACAAACAAAACATGACTAATCTAAATGAATTTAAAAGATACAGAAATGTGGTTCACGACTTAATAAAAACAGCTAAAAGTAATTATTATAAACAGCAAATAAACAAAAACCAAAATAATCCAAAAAATATGTGGAAATGTGTTGGAAATATTTTAAACACAAAAACAGCAAGTGATATAAGAAACATAAGAAACGACGATAATAACTTAATATCAAATTTAGCTGAAATTGCTGAACAATTTAATACTTTCTTCAGTGGCGTAGGTAGTAACTTAGCAAGCAAAATAAAGAGGGTTAAGCAGCCATTTCCAAGACCTAGGGTGTCAAACTTGATATATCTGGAGTCGACTAATGAGAGTGAAGTTAGAGAAGTAATACATAAATTAAAGAATAACAAGTCCCCCGGTTTAGATAGTATCAAGGCAGAGACGATTAAGGAGTGTGCTGACTATTTAACAAAACCAATTACATTCTTTATTAATAATAGAATTAAGTACTTTTCCAAAAGCATTCAAAGTTGCAGTTGTTAAGCCCATTTATAAGTCTGGAGATAAGTTTGATGTGTCCAACTATAGACCGATATCGCTCCTGTCAATATTTTCAAAAATCCTCGAAAAAATTATCAAAAAAAGATTGTGTAGCTATACAGATAAGTATAACCTAATTTCAAAAACTCAATACGGCTTTAGAGAGTCCAGATCAACAGAAGATGCTCTGTCTGACTTAATGACTAAAATCTATGGAGCAGTCGATGCAGCCGAGCCAGCAATGTGCATCTTCGTTGATCTGGCGAAAGCGTTTGATACCGTAAGCCACACGGATTTATTGGATACCTTAGAAAGTATTGGCCTTTGAGAAACTACGTATAATTTAATGAAAAGCTACCTAGGTAATAGAACACAATGTGTAAAACTTGATGACGCAACCAGCAGCACTAGGACAGTAAGTTATGGAGTTCCTCAAGGAACAGGCCTTGGCCCTATATTATTTACTATGTATATAAATGATTTGTTTAAACTTTCTATCGTAGGTGAGCTCATAGGTTTTGCCGATGACACCGCCATATTTTATAGAGCCAAAGACTGGCAAACACTGAAACTTGTTATCCAGAATGATCTTCCAATTGTGCTTGACTTTTTTAACAGCAAATTGCTTACATTAACTTTGAAAAAACCCAGTACATACCTTTTACTAGTTATGCTTCGAACCTTCCAAACTTCAATTCCATTAGTCTTAGATATAACGATTTTGATATTGAATTAAAAGTCAGCTAAATCGATAAAATACCTTGGTATAATAATAGATAATAATAGATAGCCACCTTAGATGGGACAAACACATTTAATATTTAGTTAAAAAAGTAAGATGTCTCTTGTCAAAATTTAAATATTTAAAAAACTTTTTTGATGTCAAATATCTGACGACAATGTATTATGCTTTAGTGCAAACACACTTATTGTACGGCATTATTGCTTGGGGGGGAGTAACAAATTGCTACTTAAAAAAACTAGAAGTTGCCCAGAAATGGTTATTAAAAATAATATTTGGCAAATGTTACACCTACCCAAGCGATGATCTGTACAGTGAAGCAAAAATTTTAGACATCAGACAATTATTTTGCCACCAGCTAATCTTGCATCAACGTAAAAATTTAGGAAAACATCCATTGGTGAAGCATATTTATGATACCAGACATAAAAAACAAGCAATCACAGTACCAAGAATGGGTAAAACTATTGGCCAACGCAGCCATAATTACCTTGAACCAAAATTATACAATCTCGTGCCCGGGTACATAAAAAATTTAAATTCGTTTAAACTATTTAAAATAAAAGTAAAGAACTGGATCCTTGGCATGCCGAGAATCGTAGTTCATGACATGATTGACATTAAAAATGCATTTGGGCGCATTTAAGAGCCACTACATACAATTTTCATTATTTCTTTTCTCTCGTTGTTCTGCTCATTAGAATTAAACAATCTAAAATTATTATTAAAAATGTAATTTTTAGAGTTTTTTGCATAAGTTGGAATGTAGTGCATTTGTTATTATTTGCATTTAGCTGCAATTCGTAGTAATTGCCTCTTAGTGTAAATGAATGGACACCGTGTGTGGATGTATGGCTGTTTCCGACAAGGTACCTACTTGACGAAACCTGCATGGTTTCAAGTGGTATTGTATATTATTACTATCAGATTTATTTTTCCTACATTATTGTATACTTTTTTATATACCTTTTACTTATTCTCCATTTCTGTAAAATCATACATTTGCATACAGTATAGCGTCTATTGATAAACTATAAATAAATATAGAATGCTACCCACGCGCAGGGTTTCCTTTGTGGGTCTACTTCTGTTTTTGTCGTTTTCTATATACATTTCTTATTGTATTTTTTCCCGTAGATTTAAGGATATCAACTTTAAATGTTATGTATTTGTAAATGTTATACGAGATGAATAAACATTATTATTATTATTATATATTATTAATATATGAATATCCCCGGATCCTCCGCCATTTCCTAGAAAACGCGTATGCATGTTGCATAGCATATATTATTAGACAGACACGCACAAAAAAGTAAACAGTGGTCTGTTTCTGAAACTCCATTGGGCAACACCTAGGTATTTCCACGTGCCGAATACGAATCAGGTGTCCGTTTAGCTCCATCACCCACTAATTTTTAATAAATCTCGAAAATAACCTAAATTATAAGGTATTTTACTTCCACGTCCAGTGGAAGTATAGTAACGACAAAAAAAATTTTAAAAATTTTTATTGTCCAAATAGGCTTAAAATGTCATGAAACGTCGAGATTTTAAGTTTGAGCGAAAAAAAATTTCTGTCTGTCTGTCTGTAACTTTTTTTTGTGCGCACGTTTACTCTGAAACCGTTTAAGATATTGACTTGAAATTTGGTACACATATGTACTTTAACGAGATCTAGAACTAGATTATATTTTCATCTTGTTCCGTCGAAGGGTTGGGGGGTAAATTGGGGTAAATTTGGGGTAAATGGGTAAATTTGGGGTAAATGAGTAAATGAAGCAGGTAAGAGTCCATGAAATTGGTATTTAGTATATACAAGAGAAGCTGAGGTCTCAAAAAAAACTTTGGCACTAGCCACCCCCACCTCCTTACTAAAGGGGATGAAAAAAAAAATGTGATTTAGTGCATGTACAGGAACCAGAAACCTCAAAATATTTTTTTACTTCATCCACCCCCCACTACCACCCCCCTATCACCACCCCCACCCCACTACTTATGTGGGGTGTCGTTTTATGGGTTTTTGGGGTAGAGGATTTCAAATATTATATTATTAAAGTTCCATAAATAATTATTTTCACATACAAAGTTTTTTCGTTGTGAGTGACTTGGACAGAGAATCTGGATGTGGAAGTAGTGATTCCTTGGGCAGCGGTTTTTTAGGTTATTTTGTTGATTTACAAAAAGACGGAGGGTGATAGAGCAACTCTGACTCCGGATTCTAATGCTGCGAGTCAAAATACATAAAGATAAGTTGGTCTCGTCAGAAGACGAAACCAGTTTTTTATTTTGTGTGCCTGTGAAATTATCGAGTAGTGCTAGCGAAGACAAGTAAGTAATAATAATGTTATTAATTTATATTTGGGATCGGTTAAGTAACAAAAAAATGGCATCCAAAAAAAATATTGTTTGTCTTTTATATACTGGGTATATGTCCCTTAATAGTACACATAAGAAAGTGTTTCAAAAATGAAAGTGTTAAGGGGCGATGAAACTACAATTGGGTCTAAACTGGATATTAATTTTGCTGCTGGTGATTTCTACAAGATGTAGGTATAGAATGTTTGAAAAAATACATGCCTTTATTGTCACGCCCTGTACTTAAAGAAAAAATAATTTTTACATAGAACCAACATGACCCTACATTCCACAAAACAAAACAAGAAATTAAAATCGGATAAACGATTTATCAACTTCAAAAACATGGCAAATTTTCCATGGTGCTTTAATTTTGATTGTTAGTGTATGGGGTCATTTAGTAAAATTTCATATTTCACTTTTTAGTACGTTTATGCGAAGTAATAGTCGAATGATTATAACACTGAAAATTTGAGGTCGATCCGATAAGTAGTTGCAGAAATTTAATGCTTTAAATATGAACCGAGACGCTCAAAGTGCTGACGTCATTTAATCCAAAAGTCTGTCTCGCATTTGCGATTACGCTGTTAGAACCCGGCGTTATGTCTAACCTGCCAGAGATGTATTTGATTGTGGGGATTTGAAGGCTATTGGAATATTTTAACAAAAAAGTATAAGTGCCGAAAAGAGGAGGCAACTAGGAGTGAATGACGTCACGCAATGTTCATGTTCTTAATTAATTTTAAAGCTTATAGAGATCCTAGAAAATTCTGGTTTTTTCCTTTTGCATTCTAAAATTAAGAGATGTTTTCGAAAATATAATAAAAAAATTTGCTAAATGAGCCCATTCCGTAAAAGAAAAATTTAAACTTTGTTTGATTATTTGGTGGATAAAATTATGACTGACTCTAACATTTATTGGCATGCTACATTTAAGTTACTCACATTCTGCAGTAAATCTGGATGGTTGATGAATATAGCAATTTATAATATAGTGGTATAAATATAAAACTATTATCCAAGCATAGGCAGTTTTGTAAGTAGGTACGTTAGCTTATTATACAGATTCCTAAGATAAACGAGTGTAAGAAAGAAAACAGATAAATTAGGAAAAGAAAGACATATTCACTTCCATTAGATGCATAGGCGGTTAGAAGCGAAAGGTACCGATGCTCTGCGTTGATTGATTCACGACAAGGTGATAAAAATAAGATTTTCCGAAGCGTGGAACGTGCTGGGAGCAGTACATCCGTCTTGCTTTTCCTAAATTTTCTGTTTTCTTTCTTGCACTCGTTTATTTCATGATATATAAAACTACATTTGCCGAATCTGTATATCAAGTTGCACCCCTAAGTAGATACCAACGTCTTCACAAAAATTAAAAATTAAAAAAAAATTGAAACTGACCTAACAGGTAACAAATTTGGTATACAATTTAGGCAGGTTACAAACCTTAATTTAAATGTTCCCAAGAATATTTTTTTTCGATATTTCAGTGGCCACTTTAATTCTATCTCCTTAGCGCTGCTTAATTTAAGTAGAGATAAGTTAAAAAGTCATATTTTGACCGTACCCACACATAGATACTCTATGTCCACTTATCGTCCTGTATATAATATAATGTATTATTCTTAATATAATAATCATATAAAGTATGAAAATAAAAATATTTTAAATCTATTGTTGTTAGGATTATTTTTAAACGACAGCATCGTTACTGAATTGTGTCCATAGCTTTTAGCTCTTAAGCGGATAATTTTAAAAAATATATCAATAAAACCACATGCCTGATGAATGTATACACTGTTTGCCAAAAGGAATAAAATTATTTTTTTCTAGTTTTGTTACAAAAAAAACGCAAAAACCGGTCCATTACTACCAAAAATTGCCACCGTTCTGCAGCATTTTCATTTTTTTTTGCTTTGCACCATGTTTGACAGAATCTTGACGTCTTCATTTTTTTTCTTTAGGTGAAACTTCCCACATCTAATTAAATAAATTGATAGCTCTCTTAAAGACGAATTCAATGCTCTAGGTTGTCACTACTTCTCCTTAATAATCATTGAAAAAACATCGTAAAGGAGAGTTACAAGAAGATACATAAAAAAATTAATGGTTTAAAAAACTAAAAAAACATGCTTTTATAAGTACTGCACTAAAAACCGCTGCCCAAGGAATCACTACTTCCTCATCCAGATTTTCTACCCAAGTCTCTCGCAACGAAAAAATTTTGTATGTGGAAATAATTGTTTATGGAACTTTAATAATATAATATTTGAAATAGTTTACCCATAAAACGATATCCCACATCGATAGGCGGTGGGGGTGGCGATAGGGGGGGGTGGTAGTGGCGGCGGCTATTTTGAACATATTTATAATATTGAGTATACTATATTGTTTTGTCATCAGAGCTACACTCAATTGCCAAATTTCATGATGATACAACAATTAAAAGTAGGTGAAATTCGATTCCTTAGACCTCATTACACAGATAGATAGATAGTTAGTTAGATATAGGTGGACCTAATAAAAGCATGTTAAAAATAGTATTCATTACAATATTATATTAAAGTAAAAGTTAAAAATGACCAACCATTAACAATTTGGCAATAGCCAATTCAGCGTGCAAAGCTACCAATTACATTTGGAATAACATCTGGTGTTCTGAACTTCTTCTTTGACCCTTTGTCTCAATTCCTTGAGAGTATCTTTTCTATTCATAACATTTCTGTAATAATATATCGTTATTTTGTCGATTATTTCCAAATAAATTACAGATTACAAAGAAAGTAAAAGAATGTTGATTTTATACAAGCCTTCGGGACAGCTCTGGTTTATCTAACCTGTATGAGTAAAAGGTCAGATAAACTGGAGAGGTCTTTTATGGGGCTTATTTTTGTCATTATATAATGTAGTTTAAGAAATACTGATATTTTTTCTTAATTTGCAGAGTCAATATGTTTGCTGTTTTATCCCAATTTTGAACCTCACTATTTGTAGCTATAATAGCCGCATACAGTTCAGCTGGTACTCATTATTTTCGCTATAAAATACAAAAAAAGCATTCCATTATTTTTACGAAATATCAAACTGTGTTCGAGTTATAACACAAACATTTTAGAAAAAAAATTGAAGAAAGATTTTTAATTTTATTGGTAGTACATTTTCACTCGACTACGTTTTGCAATGTCTGGAAGGTATCAAATATACTGGCTTTTAGATGCATTTAGCGACAAAAAGTGATTGGTCAGTATATAATACTCTCAAGATAATTATTACTACCACATCCAGTAGATGTACAGTAACGAAAAAAAATATTGAAAATTTTTATTTTTAAAATGGGCTTAGAATGTCACGTAACGTCAAGATTTTAAATTTGAGCAAAACAAATTTCTGTCTCTCTATCGGTCTGTCTGTCGTTCTGTCTGCACCTTTTTTGTGCGCACGATTACTGGAACTAAATTATATTTTGGTCTTAATCCGTTGAATTGTTGGGGATAAATTGGGGTAAATGGTTTTAAATGGGGGTTAATAGGTAAATAAATTGGGGTAAATGGGAGTCAACAGATAAATCAAGCAAGAGCCCATAAAATTAGTATTTAGTATATATAAGAGAAGCTAAGGTCTCAAACAATTTTTTGGCATTAGCCACCCTCATTACCATCCCCACACCATTATTAAAGCCGGTGAAAAAAATCAAATTGTGATTCAGTGTGTGTATAAGAACCAAAGGCCTCAACAATTTTTTTTACTCATCTACTACCATCACCACCACCAGCCCTACTGCTTATGTGGCATATCGTTTTATGAGTTTTGGGGTCAATGATTTCAAATATCACATTATTAAAGTTCCATAAATAATTATTTCCACGTGAAGTGCAGATGTAGTATCAAATTTTTTTTCGTTGTGAGAGACTTGGATTGAAAATCTGGATGTGGAAGTAGTGATTCCTTCGGCAGTGGTTTTAATTTTAATAGCAGTATCTTAGATTTCTACTGAATCATAGCACAGATATATGTCCGATGTAAATATTGAAAGAAACAATGGGCCCAAAATTGAGCCCTGGAGAACACCAGCAACGATTTTCTCAAAGAGGAATACTTTAAACCGTCCTCGCGTAAACCATTATCAACGGGCGATCGGGCAAATAGTTATGACATTAGTGTATTGCACAAGACATAGCATATAATTTTGACTCAGCTGGATTTATCACATAACAAGCAATAAATTGGCGTACAACACGATTATGATTACAGCTGCTTACACAAGGGATCTTAGCAATGGTTTGAAGAAACGTAGGTTGAAATATTCGACCCGCGTAATGTAAGTTACGTAATATAAATTTTTTTTTTCGCCGATTGAGAGCAAAATACTAATTTTGCTGACTAATGTCAATCAGCAAAGTGTCACTTTCCCTTTGTAAAATTATTGGTCGTAATGGCAACTAAATGTTTGGCACTTTTTGGCAAGTAACATTTATTAAGAAACATAAAATACAGAAAATTTCCAACAAAAATTAACAACTCATTTTAAGTAATTTTTAACATTAATAGTTAATTTGGTACAATTTTGAATGAGCATTTTTTCAAAATTCGCAAGAACTTTTGTAACTTGTCTTGTCAGACTTCGATTACTATCATGGCTATTGACATATGTCAATAGTAACCAACACGCAATAACTGCGATTTTTAATCAATTTTTATTGAATTTATCACAGCAAAAAAAAAATAAAAAGATTATGGGAATTGTAATAATTTAAATATTTTAAATGCTTTTTTCACGCCTTTTACTTTTTTACCATAGACATATGTTTTACGCACCAACAATAATGAAAAAAGTAGATTTTTTAACAGTTGTAGAAAAATATAATTATTAGGTACACAACTTTAAGATATTAAAAATGACATATTATAAATGAAGTTGGTTATATCTTATTGCGTGCACTTTACATTTATATGATAGCCTGCACGATTTATGGGAAAATGAAAAATCGATCTATTCTTATAATAGAAAATTTGAGATAGGTCAAGTACGTGTAATAATAGAGAAGCAGAACTTTCTAAGCCCTGCAAATTATATAAGCCCTGCCTTTGAGCAGATCTCAAATCTTAAAATTAATTACCTAAGGGCTCGTTTAGATTATATATATCGCCTTAACGAATCACGGAGTGGAAGATGTTTATGCTGTTGTGAATTAATGAGTGAGTTGAATATTTCCATAGACTAATTATCACTTCTACTTTAATAGACTGTTCTGTTTATTTTCTTGTAAGTGTCGTTATTTACAGGTTCATACTTTGTTTACTGAGGTCCTCAAGCTCGATCTTTCCATTAATTTAAAGCTGAAAAATTTCAAGGAAAAGTGGACTTACGTAGAATTCGCAAAAATTTTGTTGTAGTTTTTGTCATTCTAATCAAAAGTATAAATGGGCACAACATTACTATGACTAATTTTAAAGTTTAAAAATCCTCAAAACAGCAATAGTCGTTTAACAAAATGTGTAATCTATTTATGCGTGTTTTACCTATATTTTTATATTATGTACCTTTTTTTTTTTTAACTATTTAACGTCGGCCTATTTCCGCTACCAGGGCCTATCACCGATGCCAGGAGACGAGCTACCCCCAACCTGGAAATTTTGCCGAACCTCTTCCCTTAAGAAGAGTAGGGATCTTTTACTTGCCTAACATTTAACAGACAAGGGACCGCCTGCTTTACATCCCCTCCGAAGGATGGTATATCCACTACGTAATCCTCGTCTGAAATTACGTAACTTCCGAGTATCCACTGATATACAAGCCTCTAGAAGGTGGGATGAGAACGCTGTATTTCCCAAGATGGGAGCCCATCCAAGTACTAACCGCGTTGCTTCAACGGAATATCCACTGATATTCACATTGAAGTCGCCTCTACGCTCGCCCCCATATTATATACCTCCTCTTTACAAAAATAGGTTACTCGTAAACAAGAACTGGGACGTTTGAATAAAGATGCTGTAATCCTCCAAATTTTGTAGTGTTTCGCTTAGATTAAAATGCATTTTTAATTAAAATCTAATAAAACGCCCTTTATTTCGGTACACACTGTACATTATATTTACCATCTTTAAATTAAATAATGCCCAGACATTTAATTATTTGAAAATAGCTATTGTGTTTAGATGTAAGATATACAACAAAGATAGACAACCCAAGAACAGAAAACATCACCCCCATTACTCCAAAAGAAGTAACTGAGGAAATAGAATCAAATTAAACCCTAAAAAAGCACCATGTTTTGATTTGATCACTGCTGAAATCCTAAAACAGTTGCCAAGAAGAGGTATAATCATACTTTCGTATCTTTTCAATGCAGCCTTTAGATTGAAATATGTCCCTGACAGCTGGAAAGTAGCGGAAGTGATCATGTTATCTAAACCAGGCAAGCCGCCAAATGATGTCAATTCTCATAGGCCTATCTCCCTGCTGCCAATCATTTCAAAGTTGTTTGAAAAATTATTTCTCAAGAGACTAATGGAAAATGGTAATCTGATCCCGCATTACCCATTTGGCTTTATGCAAAACACACAACCATTAATCAGGTACACCGTACTACTAACATAATAGGGCAATCACTGGAAGAAAATGAAGTCTGTTCTGCAGTCTTCTTAGATGTTACACAAGCCTTTGACAAAATATGACTTGAAGGCTTGCTACATAAATTAAACAAAATGCTTCCAAAACAATATGTAGAGATTCTGACATCGTATATCTCAGACAGACTTTTCAGAATTAACAGGAAGACGAATATTCTGAACTGAAAGAAATAAGAACAGGGGTGGCTCAGGGTTATTCTTGGCCCGGTCCTTTACCTGCTATATACCAGTGATATGCCATTACTAGAAGGTACCACTGTAATCACATTTACAGACGACACAGCACTTTTTGCAGTTGGTAAAGAACAAGAAATATCCACTAGAAGACTGCAAGTAGCAAGTAACACATTACTTGATTGCACCAAATAATGAACGATCAAGCTAAACGAGTTCAAATCCATACATGTAAACTCTACAAATAAAAGACTGGTTAACCTTGACTCTGGATAACAATGGTACTATTGTGCTCTACACGAAGTATTCGTGTAGAGCACAATACTTAGGCATGACATTGGATGCTAAGCTACGGTGGAAACAACACGTAAAGAAGAAAAGAACTGAACTTGATTTGAAATATAGATAGCATTATTGGCTTCTTGGAAAAAAATCCAAGCTGTCAATAGGTAATAAGTTATTAATATACAACCAAATCCTGAAACCAGTCTGGTTATATGGTATACATCGTTGGGTTTGTGTCAGAAATAGTAATATTAAAACCATCAAACCTTCCAGAACAAAGTGCTGCATAACATAGTAGGCGCTCCATGGTACATTCGTAACTCCGACTTGAATCGAGACCTCAATATCCCAATAGTTAAAGACGAAATCAAAAGATTTGCTGGTAGACATGAGGCCAGATTTCATCTACACGTTAACGCAGAAGCTCTTCAGCTACTTAACAACCAACATCTTGTCCGAAGATTGAAGAGGCCCAAACCATTTTAGTCAGTGTAGAGTATTGTGCGTAAAAGCAGAACATAAATTGTTAGATAAAAGCGCAGTCTAAAGGGATTCGTTGGATGAACTTTAGTTAATAAGTATTTGGTTTGTAAGATTATTAGAGGAAAATTAATGGACTAGACCAATTTTAATATCAATAAAGTACTCCATAAAGGAATGTTTTATACATAAAAATTAAAAAAAAAACAAAATTAAATTATGACTAGCGGCCATATTATCGAATATTATCACTAAAAAAATTTGTTTTCCAATTTTTGCTCACCACATATACTCGATATCTTGAACAACCATAATGACTAATATAATTTAAGAAAGCTTAACTACTTTTTTAGTTTACCAGGTATCAACGGGATCTTTAGACAAGCTATAGTCCAAAGTTTTCAAGGTATGAGACCGAAACTTGGCAGGGGTAATATATGCCAAAATTTGCCAAATTTTATAATTGACACTTTTTCATCACTCTCGTATGATATGGTCGGTTTGTATGTGAACTTACCTATTTGTTTAAAGTACGGGACCCACGACATTCGAGTTCGATACGCATTTGACCGGCGCTATTTAGTTTAATTTATCAATGTAACGATGAATTAAAAAACAATTTGAAACGTAATTTTCCATCGCTTCCTGATTAAAATGCAAAATGAATATTTGCAATACGAATAACGGTTTGTTTAGTACATTTTAACAATTGTTTGATCACTGCCAATGGGCACTTTGGATTTAGGTGTCCTGCGAATGGCATTTTAATTACTTTATATGACTAACAAAGTATAAAGGATCGGATAAAAGCTCCATAGATGATTAGCTTTCCACACGTAGAGTAAATATTTACGAAATCGATAACCCGCGGACATACATAGATATCGGTTTTAAAGATTATTATGGCCCGAGATAATTTTTATTTTTGACAAAATTACAGGTTTTCTGTGAAAAACATTTTTTTTTTTTTCAATTTTCTCTATAAACCTAATAGAGTGAGATCCCAGAGCCGCCAGACCTACGTCATTTTAGCAAAGCTCATATTTTGACAACAAATAGTGTAATATCTAGTTAAGAACGTATGCGTATTTGCTAGTTTGAAAGCGGGGCCCATTTGCAGAAAACAGGTATAAAAGGTACATACAAATTTTACTCAGTACGTTAAAGTATGATAGCTGGATTATTTTACAAGTGGCACGCTAACTACATGGTGTAAGCGTCAACCTCCGGAAGGTCCGAGGTTCGATCCCTGAGCGTTCTCAGTTTTTTCTTCAAATATACGTACTAAGAAAAAAACTTATGGCCAAAAATAATAAATATTTCCTTATCGGTTGTCTCTTTCTTGGTAATCGCCACTTTAAGTTAATATTTGTTGAAAAAAAAAAAAGCTGAGAATGCTCAGGATCGAACCTCGGACCTTAGGATTCGGAGGTTGACGCTTACACCACGCCGTTAGTGTGTCACGTGGAAAATAAACCAGCTAACATATTTTAACGTACTGAGTAAAATTTGTATGTACCTTTTGTACCTGTTTTCTGCAAAAGGGCCCCGCTTTCAAACTAGCAAATACGCATACGTTCTTAATTAGATATTATACTAGTTGTCAAAATATTAGCTTTGCTAAAAAGACGTAGGTCTGGCAGCTCTGGGATCTTGGACTATAACACTGCATCGTAACTTTGATATCAGAATTTATTACATAGATCCAATCCAAGCCTAAAAAGCAATAGTTAAAATATTATTTTGGTAAATTGAAATTTGAGTTTAATAATAATAATATTATAATAATAATAAACTTTATTTTCCTTTTATGACAATATGATACAGTATTGTACAGGAATAGTCAGTCTTAATATCTAAAAGAGAGAAAAAGAAAAAAAAAGTAAATAATAGAGCACTTTACATATTAAAATATTCTTCTAGTTTGTAAGTTTTGCTAATTAAAAATACTTTAAATTTCTTTCTAAATAGTGAAAGTTTATCGCAATGTTTTATTTTCTCAGAGAGGTTAAAAACTCTAGGTCCTAGGCAACTGGGTGAATTTCCAAAGACATTTAATTTACTGAAAGGCACATAAAGATCGTGTTTTGCCTGGTATTTACATTATGTAGATGATTGTTACAAACAAATTTACTCTTGTTTTTAAAGACAAATAAACACAGTTCCAGAATGAAAATTGACAGAAGTGTCAATACAGTATAGGCCTTAAATGCATTTTTACAGGTCTCTCTTATGGATAAGCCTACAATACATCTTATCACACGCTTTTGGGCTACAAATAGATTATTTGATAGACCATATGTTATAGTGGAATAAAATCCCAGCGAAATGATGCATACATGTGATCATCGACGTGAGACCCAAACAGTCGTGTAGAGCATGTTTAGGACAATATGAAATGCAAAATTAGAAAATTTTTTAGTAGAGCAAAATTTTTAAAAAGGCCGTTAAACCCGCCGCCGACCCAATTCGAAAATACGTGTTTTTTAATAGACACATTGTCATTAAAAAAACTATATAGGCTATCGTTTTGATTTTTTTATGTAGTTGTAGGTAATTCTAGGGCGTTTCGGATGAGCGTTTGATATTTTTAAAATATCTACTGATTTACCAAAAAGTGTTCCAAAACTTCGAATTTCTAAAGTTGTGTACCTAAAATTTCACACTGCTACAAACTCTGCGAAATATTGGAAATTTCTATACACATGCAGCGAATAAAATGTAGTCCAGAGAATGAAAAAGTTTATAAAAAAAGAAAATTGTCAGTCGGTTGAATAGTTATCGAATTTTCAATCAGCGCCCGCTTTATAGAAACGCGAAGTCTCTAGCTAGCAGCTCAGACGACGTTTACATACATGCCAGTGGCCGCGATAGTAGGCGACGCAAATCCGTGTTTTGATAAGCTTCATACCTAAAAGTAAAACGGACAATTATTTTTTAAATAAATTAAAATAAAAAATATTCTAAATGTCTTCTATATGTTTCTTCAGTAAATATCGCTCGTAGAGAAAAACATTTCATATCATTATGTTAGTGAACGAATTCTGAACAACTTTCAAAATGTCCCGTCTGTTTGTCCGTCCTTCTGTCTGTCCGTCACGTTTCTTGTAAGCACGATAACTTAAGAAAGAAAAGTCCGATTGTATTGAAATTTGGAAAGTAAGTTAGTGTTAGCTAGAGGAAGAACCCCCCCCCCCCCAACTAAAAAATCAATCAGTAAATAAAAAAGTTATTAATAATTTATATTAAAATAATATATTTTCTTAATTTTTGTCATTTGTACTTAGATAAAAAACTTGCGAAATGTTATTCTGTATATTTTTTTTTGTTTAAACATTTTACTAATATATATATTTCATAATAATATATCTAATTCGTTAACATATAATACTCGAATGATATATACTACATTCAACGACATTCAATTTTTATACTGATGTCTGATGGTCCAATTGGTAAAGTTTTGTCTTGGCAATCCAATGGTCTTGTGTTCAAATCCCTGACAGGGTGGTTTTTTTTCATATATTTTTTTTTTTCACAACAAAGTTGGTATCACAAAATTTAGAATGTCCAAAATCTAACATTATTTACAAGAAAACTGCGAAGAGTATCCTATACAATGTGTAACAATTATACAATAAAAAGATCAGTAAATCGGCGAAGAGTATAATGCTTCCGCGGTCCTTTTATATCTATATTACTACCATCTACACTTTCTGAATCGGTTGCTCTTAAATTTGACTTTGGTTGGTTAATATAGAAAGCCCGACATGAAATGTGATATTTAAAATTTCCTTTGCCACTTAAAATCATTTTTTTTTTTGTGTTTCAGAATATTCTTCGCCAATCGATCTTTTCGTTCTTCGGTAACGTCTATTATCTTTAATAACCCTTTTTGTGTTGGTTTAACTGTATTTCTCTCAAAAGAATTACAGGGATCCCCACAAATTAGACAATTTTCGGACATATTGCCAAAACTGAAATTCATGATTATGTGATATTGAGAATGTTATCTATGCAGTAGGCCTAATAATATTTACGTTGTAATATTTACACCCAAAATATTGTTATTTAAAATTTTCAGACGGCCATATAATTACACTATCAAAAACTAATATGCACGACACTTTAACAAAACTACAGCAATTATTTTTTTTGCAAATATATTGTATTAAACAAGTTCATCACAAAACACAGCGTTGAAGTGTTTGATGAGAGGCGAGACGGTGAATAGCGGAGCACCGCGCGCCGGCCGGCGCGGGATTACTATGTAACAATTTGTGTCACTTTAGAACTTAAAAATCGATAACTCACCACAAACTAATAATACTATCTCCAAAATTTTTTTTTTAAAACTTTCTCACTCTTTATGCTGTATTTCATTCGCTGAATGTATATAGAAATTTTTATTACTTCATATAGCTAGCCACAGAGTGAAGTTGTAGCTGCAAAATTTTGCAAATAACATGTTTATAAATATTTTCTGGTTAATTGGTGATAATTTTGATTACATCAAATAAACCATTCGAAGCTCTGTAAAGTTTAACACAAACATGTAAAATATCAAAGCGATAGCTTATGTACTTTTTTTAAAAGGCCGTGTGTGCATTAAAAAGAACCGATTTTCGAATTCGGTCTGAGGCGGGATTAACGGCCATTTAAAAAAAATTGCTCTACTAAAAAAAGTTCTAATTTTGCATTTCTTATTTCCCTAAACATGCTTTACAGAATTATGTGAATTTTATCTGGTTCTACGTTGGGGGTCACTTACTCATGAAATAGACGAGCTAGCCGGGCGATTACTCCACTATTAACCGAGATTCAATCTGAGCAAAATATCAATTCCTTAGTTGAGCCATGTTTAGAACATTTTTTACATATTTGAACTGATAAACTACTGAATGTAATTTGGCTATCAGTAATTCACAATGGCTTTTCCAGTTTAAGCAACTACTTATACCCAAAAATTTTACATTGGACGTCCTTGTTGATATGGACGTATTATCAAGTTGAATATTTGGATAATCACATTTCTATTGTCTATTGTGAAACACGAATACCTGTGTTTCTCAACATTAAAATAAAGAGAATTTCACTAAACCAATTATTAATGTTTTCCAATAAAATATCACATTTCATCTCTAAAATGTCAACATTTTTACCTGATAGTATAATAGATGTGTCATCTGCGTAAAAAGTAAAATCTGTTAAAGTACTCAAACCATCCAGATCATTAATATATAATAAGAATAATATGGGACCTAATAGCGACCCTTGTAGCACTCCCATATTAATTTCTACAGATGCCGAATTAACAGAATCAATTGCGCGTAATATTGGTAACTGACACATACTGTTTGGGACATGACAAATAACTTTCAACCCAGTCTAAGGCTAGGCCACTTAACCCGTACTTAGAAAGTTTAGAGATAAGTTTTTATGATTGACGCAGTCAAATGCCCTGCTTAAATCGTAAACAAGACATTCATCTTCTTCGACATACGTAATTATCTTTTCATAAAACGATTGCATTGCACTATGAGTTGATTTATTATTTAAGAATCCGTGCTGGTTATGTGAAAGTGTATTATTTTTATTCAAAAAAAATCAGTAACGGTTTAAAAAGCAATATTCAATAACTTTTGAAAATCCTGAAGGTATGGTAACTGGTCTTTAATTTTGTAACTCTTGTATATTATTTTTTTTATAAACAGTTTGCAGAAATCAACCCGTTTTCGAAAATACTATAAATCACCAATCGTGATCTATTTTGACGTATAGAGATTTTAAAAAATAACACTAGTTATAATGGAGAAAATTTGTTTATCTTTAAATGTCTATTTAAAATAAATTCTTTCTGCCACCAACATCAAGATTACGGGATTATTACATATTGCTCGTATTTAAATCATATTCAGTATTATTTGGTAGTCGTAGAAGTAAATAATGCATTAAAATTCCAGTAATATAATATTTCACACCATTACCAAACCGTTTTATTCGAAAAATTGAAAAATTACTTAGCGCACGCTGCTAAAGTTGCCCCATTAAATTTCAGATTAAATTTATACTGTAAAAGTTATAAGTGCATAAAGGAACAACGACAACCAGGAATGTCTGAGAATAAGCCTCTTTAGATGATTTAAGACATGGATAAGAGATTTTACAGGAGTTTTTTAGTCGAAGTAGTGGACCAAGGGCTCTAATTTATTGTCAAAGGTGATTTTCTTTACGACTTAAATAAGGTCTAATAAATATTAAGGAGCATTTGGAGAAATAAAGGAAGCAATGGAAATATTTCATAATTTACCAAAGATAAGTATATGAAAAAACAAGTATTTGAAGACGAAATACCGGGTGTCAACGGAATCATTCGACAAGCCATAGTTTCAACAGTTTTCAAGGTATAAGAGTCAAACTTGACAATTTTTCATTATTTAACACTTTTCCATCACTTTCAGTTTCCCCGGAAATTACGACCCAAGACGACTGCACAGTTTTAAAAAAATTGAGGCTACTTTTTAGAGTCATTTTTATTTTTGCAACTACTAGAATTCAGTGAACGCACTCAAATAAATCTAATGGACCAAAACGATAAGAGAAAACTATAAACGTGGAATTTTTTGACATTACTAATTTGTAATTAAGTCAACCTTTTCAAATAGATTGTAGGTAGAGTCCAACTACACGTTTCGTTTAACCGTAACCAGTTTTAATCGCGTTTCAGTTTTCGAATATACTTAAACGGTTAATTAGAGAGGATTAAGCCGTCCGAAGTTGCAGCTGTTAAATCTCTATTTATGGCACAGTAAATCAGTGAAAAGTTTACATTATATATAGTTAGAAATTTGCGTACTTCCTCATATACAGGCTGAGTCAGTTTTTGGCAACCAGAATATCAGAATATATATAATACTGTAAGTAGGGGACCGCCTTTAAAATTATATTTTCTATATAGAAACTATTACAGAAATGTAAGATGTTAATGTACAAAGACTGGGATTACTACAAACAAATTCAAAATCACACAAAGGTGGCGATAAGAAATGAAGAAGGGCACATTATAATTCAAAAGGAGCACCTTTCTTATGGAAATGGAGTTTTGGTGATGTTTTTTAAATTCAGGGAAAATGTAGATCAAGTCATACTGATCAAAAGTCTCAATAGGCACAACTCTCAGAAATGCGATTTTCATAGTGTAATTGACGTCCAAAGGCGACTATTGGCGACTAAAGTATATATCTCATTAATAGGTCTATAGCAATTTTTGTATAGCTTTTTTAGTTTTATGTACTAGATGTTTCTTAACATCAGTAAATAGTGAAACGAACATAGTTGTATGCGCAAAAATGAATTTTGAGATCCTATAGGCTTTTCTGTGTAAAATTTACTAGTGTAATAAGCACAATCTAGCAATAAAGTCAAAAAAATGCACGAAGTAGTGTGTGTATGTGTGTGTGTGTGGTGTCAGAAGGGGAGTTTGATAAGTACCTTTACGTAAGATGTATATTTTTCTTAATACCGCCCGTCTTAGCGTTTCTTAACAGGAGGAGGTGAAGGAGGTTATGGACTGGATTTACATCCTAATGTACGGACACCAGTGTTGCACGTACAATAGTAAGTTAATATTGGATTCTCGTTACCAACCTCTTCATCATCCATCACATATGGTATCCATAACTAGTGCTTACAAATTAGCTCATAGGTACAATAAGAAATTATATAACAGAAAGGGTTTGGAGTTGATAAACACTACTAAAGTGACGAACCATAGGGTCCTGGATCTCTGTTAAAAACATTTTCATAAATACACAAAAAAAATTGTTATAAGCTCCAACAATCGGCCCTTTTCAGGGCCACATAATCCGTAACCTCCTTGTGGTGCACATTGGGTCACGCTAAGACGGGCGGTATTAATGAAAAACATACATCTAACGTAAAGGTACTTATCAAACTTCTCTTCTAACACTACACATACACACACACACACACACGCACACATACACCCACACACACACACACTCCTTCGTGCATGTTTTTGACTTTTTATTGCTAGATTGTGCTGATTGCACTAATAAGTTCTATACAGAAAAGCCTATAAGGATACTTCAAAATTCATTTTTGCACATACAACAATGTTTATTTCACTATTTACTGATGTTAAGAAACATCTAGTACATAAAAGCAGTCTATTTAAACTAAAAAAGCTATACAAAAACTGCTATAGACCTAATAATGAGATATATACTTTAGTCGTCAATAGTCACCTTTGGACGTCAATTACACCACGAAAATCGCATTTTTGAGAGTTGTGCTCATTGAGACTTTTGATCAGTATGGCATGATCTACATTTTCCTTGACAAGGCGAAGTGTTTTGTTTTATAATTTTAAGATCATTTTTAGGGAGCTATTTTTTTGAAGACTATTCTTTGTTTTTCTTTGTTTTTCTTTGTTTTTCTTTGTTTTTCTTATGCTCTTATATAGCTTCTACAGAGTGAAATAAAATATTGTGATGAATCTCGCTTAACCGCCCGAATCCAGGTATAATAATCACGTCTAAAATCCATGTAACAGAACTGCAAATCATTTGTAGAAAGATTAATAAAAATCCGTTCAGCCATTCGAAAATAGTGCGCTAACAAAAAACATAGAATGATACAAACATACTGGTTAAATTGAGATTTTAATTTTCTTGAAGTCACCTCGTATGTAGTGTGTCAATGAATAGATGATATGAACTTCAGGTTCTGATTTTTGACCATATTTTTATGCAAAAAGGCTATTTGAACACATGTCCCAAATCACCCCCTTGGGTGTTACGGCCCCCTAAGTGGGGTGACTAAAATTCACTTTATGATTATTACCTTCGGAATGCTGTATCATAATATAATAAAACTTGGTTATTAGTGTATGTAAATGAGAGCCATCATATGATGTAGTCGTATTATAAAAGCTTTCATCATGGGCTTGTTTAAGGGAGGTAAGAGAGTGAATTTAAATAACTTTTTTTTACAATTAATTATTTTTTATTTATTTGCTTTCATGACTAAATAATGTTATGTTGGTACTAAGTAAATCACAACTTATACACTTCTTTTATTTATTATGAAATTACCTACTATCTGTAAATAAAGTAGGTAATTTCGTAATAAATAAAAAAGTGTGTTAGTTGTGATTTGCTTAACACCTAAATAATATTCTCTAACTCATTTCTACTATTCTGCTGACGTATTTTGATTGTGTTACTAAAAATACACAATAAAGGTGTTATTTATATTTTCTGTGGAGCCAGCAATTTTTAAATAAAAGCTTTTGACTTTTGTATAATACTAAAGAAAATTAAATAAAATACAGGCACTATCTACCGGTCAGCATATGAAAAGTAAACAAATACACCGGCAGAGTTCATAGTAATTTCTCAAACTTTAATTCCCCGACTTTTCCAGGTTTTCCAGGGACTTTTGGAAGGTTTTTCCAGGTCCAATAATTGATGAACGGGTACTATTTGTAGTTTTATAGTTTGAGAATTAAAAATTTTCAAATTCTCTGACTTTCTATGAAAATTACTAAAATTCTCTGATTTTGAATAAATTTTCCAAATTACCAGAATTTTCCCTGACATTTTTAGACAACTTCAAATTCCCTGACTTCTTCAGGTTTTCAGGTTGCTATCAACCCCGAGTGGCCCTAACGCGCATTAAAGTAGCTGCTCAAAGTGACGCCTATTAACTTCAATGCAAGAATTAGTCAAGATAGCTTTAATTTAAAAACTGGCTGGTCCCACAGAAGAACACTTTTTTAATAGTTAAGTACAATCAAAGTACATCAGAATGGCAGAAAATCAAAATTAAAAAATGTTACAATTAAATGCACCCTCATGATGATGACGACTACAAAATAACTACATCATATGATGACTCTCAATCACATACATTCAATTACTAAATTTTATTGTATTATGGTAAAGCATTCCGGAGATAATAATCATAAAGTGAATATTAGTCACCTTATTTAGGGGGTTGTAACAGCCCAGGGGATGTTACGACCCCCTGGGGGGGGTCGTGTTTATATAGACTTTTTGCCTAAAAATATCGTCACCACCCGAAATTTGTATCAGCGATTCATTGACACCCGGTATAAGCCAAGGCGTAGTTACATTTATGGATTTGGTATATCTAGGGCTTAATAAGTCCGTGTATTTGCGATCTGAGACCAAGCCCGTTCGTTCGGTTTCATCACGCCTAAGACGGGCAGGTTGATGTCGTAAAGTTTGATGACTTGCTATTAAATTTATTTTTGCCAATGTTTTGCCATACCTTTACTGAGACTTAAGTTCAAAGTTTCCAGGTGGCTCTTCGACATTTTTTATTGGAATATTTAAAAGCATTTTGAAGTTTAAAGGATTAAAAATACATATTATAGGATTCTATTTTTTAAACAAAATAATAATAGTAATAATTATTTGTATTAATAATATAATAGTTTCCCCAACATCATAAAATTATAATAGAATATATTATCATGTCTATAAACGTATAAAGGGGAGGAAAATCGGCATGCAGTCTTAAGACAAAGTCACAAGGAAAAGGCGGCGCATGTCATCTTTAATAATAAAGTATAATCAAAGGCGGAAGTCGGCGGGGCGGCATGTGTCCGAGTAATAGTAAGTAATAAAGGTCGCTATAACATCAATATCAAAACAAAGATAGTTCTGGTATTTTGAGAAATCTCTGACTTGAAATTTGTTTTTACTTGTAAAAGCTTCTTTTTTTCGGAAACCGAACAAAAGGAAAAAAATGTTAAAGCTGACTACATTGCTAAGCATGTAAAAAATGTCAGCGTCTTTGACAGTGCGGTGCGGTGCGGCGTGTTTGATGGTCAAAGGCGCCGACATTTTTTGAATGCTTAGTAGACCTGAAGACAACTAAATATGATTACTATGTGCCCAAAGCATTGTTCTTCCAAAAAGAGAATAAGAAGGTAGGTCAGTGTTTATAACTCTTCAATGTTTAAGTGGTTTTAAATATTTTAATATTTTGTATTTTAGTATGTAAGTATGCAACAAATTATTTAAGTGATGAGTGATGACTGACATGTTTTTAACTTTTAACATCAGTTTTTACAGTAGTAGTCGAGCGCTAAAATGACCAAAATCTCTAACTTGAGTGCTGATGAATGGATTTTGATAAAACCTTGTGCAATGTGTTTGTAATGACGTTAATAAAAAAGTTAAAAAAAAATTAGAGTCGGAAATGATCGGAAGAAAACATCCCTTTTATAACGAGTTCCGTAGCTTGCAGAATTGGGTCAAAAATAAGATGTTTTTACTCTTGTGATTTTTTCGAAATAATCATATTTTTCGAGATATGGCCACTCGAAAATTCCTAAAAGTGGGGAGGGGAAATGTAAAAGTTGAAAAAAAAATCTGAAAAAATTCAGGTGAATGTATCAGCGAAATACAAGAATTCTTAATTTGCAACTCTTCTGTAAAGTTCGTTTTCACTGAGTTTTTCCGGAAAAACATGAAAAACTACCCCTTTCTTTGAAATTGTAGCGCTTTAAAAATAGATAATTTAAAAATTTGAAAAAATTCAGACGTATGCATTGAGGCCTTCTAAACATTTTTTGTCTCTTGGAATTTCTTTGTAACTTGATAATTTTCCGAGTTACAGGCAATCTTCCACGATAAATAATGTATTACATTTCTACACTGAAAAATACATGAAAATTCGAAAAATGAGCGTGATTTATATATATTATTATAAAAAAATATAAAACCTATATAGTTATACCATTTAGAAAGGTTCAATATAATTTTTAAATTGAAAATGTGCAAAAATGTAATACATTATTTATCGTGAAAAACTGTTTGTAACTCGGAAAATTAGCAAGTTACAAAAAAATTCCAAAAGACAAAAAATGTTTAGAAGGTCTCAATGCATACGTCTGAATTTTTTCAAATTTTTAAATTTCATATTTTTAAAGCGCTACAATGTCAAAGAAGGGGTAGTTTTTCATGTTTCTCCGGAAAGCCTCGGTGAAAACGAACTTTACAGAAAAATTGCAAATAAAAAAGTCTTGTATTTCGATGATACATTCACCTGAATTTTTTCAGATTTTTTTTCAATTTTACATTTCCCCTCCCCCATTTTTAGGAATTTTCGAGTGGCCATATCTCGAAAAATATGCATTTTCGAGAAAATTCACAGGAGTAAAAACGTCTTATTTTGGGCCAAAGAAGGTATATAGTATATTGTTTTTTTTTCATTTTCATTTTTGACCTAATTCTACAAGTTACGGTTATTTTCTACCCCTTCCGATCATTTCCTACTCTAATCTTTTTTTTAGCTTTTTTATTAACATCATTACAAACACATTTCATAAGGTGTCATCAAAATCCATTCATTCTTCACTTAATAGATGCTTGATCTGGGCGGCAAGGCGTCTAACTAGGATGCTGGGTAGAACTTAGCACTAAGCTATTTTTCCAATTCTTTAACTGTCTATATTATATATAATATAGATAAAAGTGTTTACAGCCAAATATCCCTATTGGGGCGCAATATTTAGTTTTGCACACAGGCGGCCAGGTAGCTTGGTACGACCCTGTGTGGATACATAAATATTCGAACCCCGATTTTCCAATTAGAATAATATCTACAGTAAAACATTTTTTTTAATTTAACGGGACAATTATTAAACTGTTATTTTTGCTAAACTATGACATTTAACTATTTATTCATCCATATGTCCCTATTAGCATAATACCTATATAAATACTTATTTTAACAAATTCATTGTCTTAGCATACTAACAGACGCATTATCTTTATTAAATCATTATTATGACAATCAGCAATAACAGTAGGGGCATTTTAGACTTCCAATCTCATCCCAAACAACGGCGGTAGGAGACAGTGGCTCAGTGCGGTGTTGGCGCTTCTAGTGGGGTGCCGCAGACAGGGGGCTAGAATTTAAAAAATATGCAAACATAACGTTGGGTATCAAACGAAATATATTTATCTGACCGTTGATATGGCATTTGTTTTTCGGAAACACATTTCTTTTTTTTATTTTCAGATTAATGTAATGGCGAGGTAGACTAATTGGGAACTGTGCATACTTTGACAAAAACAAAATACAGAGGAACTTGTCTGTCCCCTAGACAATCCAGTTGCTCTACGTAGAGAGGGAGCATACAGAGACATAAACAACCTTGTCTGCCAAATTAGAGAAGTTGATGCTTCACCACATCCAAACTTAGAACTACCAGAAGTATAGTGTATGAGCACACACCATGCATCCTGGCAGAAATCATGTCGTCAATTATACAAGATTTCAGCTCTTCATCGCGTAAAAGAGCGTCAACTGTTACCTTTTCCAAGAAAGATACCAAAACGAAATGTTACAAGCAATAAAGTTTATTCGGTGGTAATGAAACTCATGCAGCAGATCATTATTTCCAGAAGCTGTATAGAGACATAATAAAAGTGGGTTCAATACCGTGCTCTGAGGCACACCATATTTGACAGCTTCGGGATTACTATTTGTTCCCTTTATGGACATATAATTAATTCTATTTTCTAGATATCTTTTCTTCAATTTATAAGCAATTCCTCTAATATCAACTCTATTTAATTTACATAATAATTTAGTAACAACACAATATCGAAAGCTTTAGCAAGGTCAATAAAAATAGCTATTTATGATTGGTTGACTTTTATCCGGAGACTATCCTTGACGTTAATTCACATTTGTATTATCTTTATTAAATCATTATTATGACAATCAGCAATAACAGTAGGGGCATTTTAGACTTCCAATCTCATCCCAAACAACGGCGGTAGGAGACAGTGGCTCAGTGCGGTGTTGGCGCTTCTAGTGGGGTGCCGCAGACAGGGGGCTAGAATTTAAAAAATATGCAAACATAACGTTGGGTATCAAACGAAATATATTTATCTGACCGTTGATATGGCATTTGTTTTTCGGAAACACATTTCTTTTTTTTATTTTCAGATTAATGTAATGGCGAGGTAGACTAATTGGGAACAGAGCATACTTTGACAAAAACAAAGTACAGAGGAACTTGTCTGTCCCCTAGACAATCCAGTTGCTCTACGTAGAGAGGGAGCATACAGAGACATAATCAACCTTGTCTGCCAAATTAGAGAAGTTGATGCTTCACCACATCCAAACTTAGAACTACCAGAAGTATAGTGTATGAGCACACACCATGCATCCTGGCAGAAATCATGTCGTCAATTATACAAGATTTCAGCTCTTCATCGCGTAAAAGAGCGTCAACTGTTACCTTTTCCAAGAAAGATACCAAAACGAAATGTTACAAGCAATAAAGTTTATTCGGTGGTAATGAAACTCATGCAGCAGATCATTATTTCCAGAAGCTGTATAGAGACATAATAAAAGTGGGTTCAATACCGTGCTCTGAGGCACACCATATTTGACAGCTTCGGGATTACTATTTGTTCCCTTTATGGACATATAATTAATTCTATTTTCTAGATATCTTTTCTTCAATTTATAAGCAATTCCTATAATATCAACTCTATTTAATTTATATAATAATTTAGTAACAACACAATATCGAAAGCTTTAGCAAGGTCAATAAAAATATCTATTTATGATTGGTTGACTTTTATCCGGAGACTATCCTTGACGTTAATTCACATGTCATCTTGCGTGTACCTTTCTTTCCTATTTTATATTTAGTAACAAATCTACATCGTTTATGTATAATCTTTTCTAAGATTTCCGCGAAATTGATATGAGTTTTTCTTTAATAACAGGTTGAATAATGCTTATCTTAAATAATATTGGACAAATTCCTTCGCTGATTATTCAGTTGATTATGTGGGAAAGTGGTTTAACTATAAATTGGGCTATTTTCTTTATTGTTTCAGATTTTATACCATCAATTTCAGGAAATTTATTATTTTTAGGTTCTTTAATTGCGTTTAATATTTCATGATCAGGAATTTCGCCAATGTATAGGGTGGCCCAAATTAGATAGGATTTGAGGTTTCCTTTAAAAATATGGCAGATAGACAAAAACCAATATATATGTCCTGAGCTCTATTTTCGAGAAACAAACAATGGCGCAAACCACGATCGTCTATCTTTTTCGACTACCGAGATACAGAGCGTTTTTGGGAAATTGGCATTTTCTGATGACCTCAATGTCTCAATTACCAAGTGTCGAATTGAAAATCGAGTAACACATTCTTAAGGCACTTTTTTGAGTAGAACCCGTTGCTGATAGGAAGAAAATTATGCATGCCTCAGTTTTCGAGATAAAGACATAACTTGTTTTTTTTTTAAATTTAACGCAATATAAATTATTTCATTATTCGATCACAATTTCACAAATTAGCTATCCAACGATATATCACGTGTAATATTTATCTCTAGAAAAAGTGGTTAATTTTCGAAAAATTTAATATATTTGTGAGGAGGCCATGGAAAACTAACAACAACACTTATAATACAAAATACTTTTGTCAAAAATAGGAAAAACTAAACTAAAATAAATGTTCGAATTGTCTTCCATTGACATCTATGCCTTTTTGACACCATCTCCTAACAGCATTTGTTGCATTTCAAATCATGACAGGAGTTATTGTCCGAAACGCAGCTAATGTTTTGTTTTCAAATTCTTCTATGTTATTAGAATGTTCCCTATATATAATATTTTTTAAATAACCCCAAAGCCAAAAGTCGGCAGGGGTTATATCAGGAGATCTAGCTAGCCACAAAATAAGACCATTATTTTCTAAAAATTAGCTAAATTAATTGTTAGTTATCAATTTAGTTAACTTAGCTAACTAGACATTGATAAACTTGTCCTGAGTAATATACCGGGTGAGTCACGAATTGCGCTCGCCCCGATATCTCCTAAAATATTTGGAATAGAAAATTGAAATGTGGAGGGCTTATTACACGACTAAAATGCCATCTTTTCAATAAAAAATCAAGTTTGGTGCACATCCGGTTTGACCGGAAATGCCCACAACTTTCGATTTTTAAATGGAACACCCTATATATTTTTACATTTTTGGAATCTAGAGGAAATTTTGAATACAATACATCCATTTTGGTCACTTTTTGATAAACATTAAAAAGTTTATTAAAAAATCTATTTCTGAATCCAGAGTGCTGTGGTGCCCAAAACATATTTTAGTTTGTGTGCTACGTTACTATAAAAATACAAAGAGCAATATGATTGCATTACTTAATTGTCTAGAGGCGTTTAAAATTTTCAAATGTGATTTTTACCCACTAACTCGGTTTTTTTAAATGGGAAGTTAATCGTTCACCAACAATTTTAAATACCTCATTTTCATACGATTCTAATGATACCAAAATTTTGAAAATCCGCTCAGAAATATTTGAGATTTCAGCCAAAATACAATGCAACCAAGCTTTCAGAAACATGCGGCTAATAGATAATAGATTAGTGGGCTTTGGACACTAAAATGACACATTTCTGTGTAAATCTGGTAACCTAATAACATTGGAAACATCATAGTAGCCATTGAATGTAATAAAACAATATCAGCTGCCAGACAGACTCGTGTAGTTATAGGCAATCTTGAGCTATCAAACATTTAATAATTGTGAGCGCAAAGAACGTTACAAGTAAGTTTAGCATAGGTATGTTGAGGTAAACACAGTTACATCCACAAGGAAATTAGCAACAGAATGCGACATCAGTACGGTTTTCAGAGTTTTATTTAAATGAACATAAATATCGGGCCTATAAATAAACAAAAATCAATTCCGTTTGAACAATTAAACTTAAACTAGGTAACAATAGCAAATTAAAATAATTAATATAATTAAACCCTAAATTGACATTAATAGATATTGTTCAAAATGTCCACCATTTTTTTCTATACACAATTCGGCTCTGCGTGCAGTTGCTTGAATGGCTCTACGCAATTCAGCCGGCGTTAGTTCATTAAGAGCCCGTACAACTTTCTTTTGCAGCTCTTCACGGGTATTTGAAGAAGTTTGATAAACTTTATTTTTGAGAGTGCCTCATACATAATAGTCGAGGGGTGTTAAGTCAGGTGACCTAGGAGGCCACCTGATATGACCTTGATTTGCGATAAGGCGTTCACCATACAAGTTGTTTAAATATTCCATCACTCTTCTGGAATTATGTGGGGGAGCACCATCTTGTTGGAAAAACAGATTTTGTAAATAGGCAAGAGGAAGTAAGTCAAGAAATTCTGCTGTCTGGTTTTGTAAAAAGAATAAATATCGTTCGCCAGTAAGTGTTCCATCAAAAAATATGGGTCCAATTATTCGATCTCCAAGTACTCCAAGCCAACAGTTAAACCCAAATCTTTCCTGAATATTCCCCCGCCCTACCAACCTCGGATTTTCTTGAGCCCAGTACCTAGTATTATTTCTGTTAAACATACCTTGGTTCGTAAATCTACTTTCATCTGAATATAAAATATGAAAAGGAAAACCTGGGTTTTGTTGTACTGCATTTAAGAACCAGTTGCAATATACTAGCCTCCTGTCGTTATCATCTCCATAAAGATGTTGGTGTATTTGGTATTTATAAGACCGAAACTTATGTTTCTTTAAAATTATGCAAACCGAAGACTGACTAATGTCGCATTCCGTTGCCAATTCCCTTGTTGATGTTGTTGGGTGTACCATCACAAATCCTAATACATCAATTTCTTTGTCCTCACTTACAATAAATGTTTGATGGTAATCTTGTTGATCGGGTTCGTTTCTTAATTTTTGTTCCACTCTGGCAAACAAGTGTCTGCTTGGAGCACGTCTGTTGGGATATCGTTGCTGATACAGTCCTGCAGCTGCAGTTGAATTTTTGTGACACTCTCCATATATCAGTAACATATCGACCTTTTCATTTCTACTAAAATTATTCATTTTCTTTAATTTTTAATCAAAGAGATTTCCGCAACGCTTTATTTTTTATCTGTCTGGCAGCTGATATTGTTTTATTACATTCAATGGCTACTATGATGTTTCCAATGTTATTAGGTTACCAGATTTACACAGAAATGTGTCATTTTAGTGTCCAAAGCCCACTAATCTATTATCTATTAGCCGCATGTTTCTGAAAGCTTGGTTGCATTGTATTTTGGCTGAAATCTCAAATATTTCTGAGCGGATTTTCAAAATTTTGGTATCATTAGATTCATATGAAAATGAGGTATTTAAAATTGTTGGTGAACGATTAACTTCCCATTTAAAAAAACCGAGTTAGTGGGTAAAAATCACATTTGAAAATTTTAAACGCCTCTAGACAATTAAGTAATGCAATCATATTGCTCTTTGTATTTTTATAGTAACGTAGCACACAAACTAAAATATGTTTTGGGCACCACAGCACTCTGGATTCAGAAATAGATTTTTTAATAAACTTTTTAATGTTTATCAAAAAGTGACCAAAATGGATGTATTGTATTCAAAATTTCCTCTAGATTCCAAAAATGTAAAAATATATAGGGTGTTCCATTTAAAAATCGAAAGTTGTGGGCATTTCCGGTCAAACCGGATGTGCACCAAACATGATTTTTTATTGAAAAGATGGCATTTTAGTTGTGTAATAAGCCCTCCACATTTCAATTTTCTATTCCAAATATTTTAGGAGATATCGGGGCGAGCGCAATTCGTGACTCACCCGATATAGGGTGGGTCGAAAAAAAAAAATTTTTTTTTTTTCGGAACGATTTAGAGCGGAAAAGTTTCCTAATGTAATAAAAAGAAAAACGGCATAAAGAAAATTAAAATCGGTTAACATCTTCCGTTCGCGCATCGTACTTAAAGTTTATAAGAAATGGCAAAAATCATGAATTTTTGTAATTTTTTTTGTTAGTTAAAACTTTTAAAATAAACACGCTTTAATTTTTTATGCTTGCTTTATGGTTTAAATAACCTAAATAAATTAAATTCTGATCAACAATCTATTTTTTTCCGTTCGCGTAACGTCTTAGAAAAAACATAAATTTACGAACTTTTCGCAATTTTCACTGTGCAACTCTTCGCTCGTGTTGCTAGAACAAAACGACCCAGAACTTACCACATGGAGGTCGTTGCACGTCTAGTTCCACCCACACCCTACCCAACAACCATCCAATTGTTGGGTATGGTATTTACATCATTTACAAACATTGTCCATAGGTAACACAATAAGCCAAAGATATGAGTACTATGAGCTGGATTCTTTGGCTTACTGTGTTTTTTACTTTTACTTTTTTATAACTACCACACATTTAAAGTCTGATTTTTTGGAGAAATGAGGGATAACCGATCTAGATTTCAGTGTTGCTCGGATATAGCCATCTGTAGCTTCATGTCCACATACTTTATTCGAGGCCTCTGTCACAAGTTTGACGCACCTCTCCACAGCCTGGGTGTGACACGGAAACTTCTCTGATGGGTTTAATGTCAAAATTGATAGGTGATTTAATATCATCTTTACTTAGATCCCGCAGCATTGGGGGGGGGGGGGGGGATACAACACACAAGAATTCCAATTAATAATTTCAGTGTAATCGGAAGCTTGAAAGTTTATCTTCGGTGGTACGAAATTTCTAACAGTCTTCTTTTTTGGGACGGTTTGTCTTCCTTTTAAGGTCCTTCTATAACCAAACTCCCGAATATGTTCTCTTTCATCGACAAGCATTGCCTACAGAACATTTTCTGGGTGTGTATGGAACGCATTTCGTTCTATTACTGGATCAAAAACTTTAAGTAATTCGTCCGATAAACACCGTGATGTTTGGATTGCTTGAAAGACATGTTTTGGCATATACATGCCTGTATGGTTTTCCATAAAAAAGAACAAATATTTTACTGACACGCCAAAACAAGTCTTTCAAACAATCCAAACATCACGGTGTTTATCCGACAAATTACTTAAAGTTATTGATCCAGTAATAGAACGAAATGCGTTCTTTGCGCACTCAGAGAATGTTCTGTTGGCAATGCTTGTCGATGAAAAAGAACATATTCGGGAGTTTGGTTACAGAAGGATCTTAAAAGCAAGACAAACCATCCCAAGGAAGAAAGCTGTTAAAAATTTCGTACTACCGAAGATAAACTTTCAAGCTTCCGATTACACTGAAATTAATTGGAATTCTTGTGTGTCGTATCCTTCCTCAATGCTGCGAGATCTAAGTGAAGATGATATTAAATCACCTATCAATTCTGACACTAAGCCCTTAGGAGAAATACAAAAGTTTCCCTGTCTCACCCAGGCTGTGGAGAGGTGCGTTAAACTTGTGACAGATGCCTCGAATAAAGTATGTGGACATGAAGCTACAGATGGTTATATCCGAGCAACACCAAGTCTAAATCAGTTATGCCTCATTTCTCCGAAAAATCAGACTTTAAATGTGTATAAAAAGTAAAAGTAAAAAACACAGTAAGCCAAAGAATCCAGCTCATAGTACTCATATCTTTGGCTTACTCTGTTACCTATGGAATATGTTTGTAAACAGTTGTAAACATAATGTTATTTAAACCTTAAAACAAGCATACACACTGAAGCGTGTTTATTTTAAAAGTATTAACTAACAGAAAAAATTTACAAGAATATCGTGATTTTTACCATTTTTCATAAACTTTAAGTACGATGCGCGAACGGAAGATGTTAACCGATTTTAATTTTCTTTATGTCGTTTTTCTTTTTATAACAATAGGAACTTTTCCGCTCCAAAACGATCCGAAAAAAAAAATATTATTTTTTCGACCCACCCTAATATGTAGATAGATACCTATCCAATCCTCCCCAAATTGAGCATTTAAATAATTTCGTGTTTCATTTGACGTATGACCTGGGACGCCATCGTGTTGGCAAATTAATCTTTGAAATTGTCTCAGAGGCATATTGTCTACAAAGGGCTCTATTTCTTGGTCTAAAATGTTAATAAAATTTTCGGTATTCAACCGTGAAAAAATGAGGACCTATTATTTGGTATTCGATAAAACCACACCATACACCCAATCCAAATCGTCCTTGATGATTAACTGTAGCGGTTACGTGCGGATTTTCATGAGCCCAATGGTGGTTATTACGCCGATTAAAAATTCTGGCACTGCTTAAATGACCCTCGTCTGTTCATATGTTTCCTTCAAATTCTGGCACTTCATTGCACTAACGCAAAAACCACTGGCAAAAATCGAGACGCCTTTGAAAGTCGTTTAAGTATAGATGGTGACTAATCCTAATTTTGTAGGGTTTGAATTTATTATTTTTTTTAAGCAACGCAACGCAGTTGTTTTTGGGTTTTCTTAAATTTTCTGTATTTCGCGAGACGATATTATATTATTATACTCTTCGCAAAAACGAAGAGTATATTGCATTTAAATCAGTAAATATCGCTCGTAGAGAAAAAATTTTCATATCATTATGTTAGTGAACGAATTCTGAACAACTTTCAAAATGTCCGTCTGTCCGTCCGTCCGTCACGTTTCTTGTAAGCACGATAACTTAAGAAAGAAAAGTCCGATTGTATTGAAATTTGGGAAGTAAGTTAGCGTTAGCTAGAGGAAGAACCCTATTGTTTTTGAAAAAAATCAATCAGTAAATAAAAAAGTTATTTTAAATAAAAAAAAATTTTTTTCAAAATTTCTGTCATTTGTGCTTAAATAGAAATTTTGCGAAATGTTATTCTCTATAATTTTTTTTGTTTTTACATTTTACCAATATATATATTTCATAATAATGTATCTAATCCGTTGAAATATAATTCTTGGACGATATTCATTCAAGTTTTATGGTAAGGTGAGATGGCCCAATGGCTAAAGCATTTGCCTTGCACTTTTAGGTCCATGTGGACACATCAAAAATTTTAATCTAGTTTTTAAGTCTGCCTGTGGCGGACAGGAGCTTCTAGCACCCCCCCCTCGAATTTATTTCCAAGCCGAACCGTACCTACCCACACCCGCCTCGGCTATGTTCGCCGTGGTTGTCTGGCTGGCTCCGGGCTAGGATCCGGTGAGGCACATATATTGTGATTGAACTTTAAATAAAATATTGTTGTTGTTGTTGTTGTATAGAATGTGTAACAATTATATAAAAAGCTCAGTAAATCGGCGAAGAGTATAATGCTTCCACTAGTTATATATTTTTGCTCGATGATCCAAACTCTTTTAAATTTTGTTGTGGCCTTTTGAATATTTTTATGTCTCTTTTCTGGATATCTAAAAATATTGTTTAGGCGGCACTTTTGGCACAAAGTTTTGCTGTCTATAACTTACCTATTAAAATAAAGCTCGGAAGCTTCAGAATCCTCTCCGCATCCTATAAAACACTTAATCATATATTATTCATCATTACTGAATTGAACCATTTTTAACAATGCTCACTCACAATTAACTCACAAATTAGTTTTTGACATTTACGATTATTTCAATGTTCTTTGTTTTACCATGGCCTTCTCAATAAATATTATAAATGCGATAAATATGCTTAGATGTCAATGGAAGACAATTCGAATATTGATTGTAGTTTAGTGTTTCCTATTTTTGGCAAAATTATTTTATATTTTAAGAAGTGTTGTTGTTTATAGTTTTCCATGGCCTCCTCACAAATATATTAAATTTTTCGAAAATTAACCACTCTTTCTAGAGACAAATATGATATATGATATATCGTAGGATAGCTAATTTAAGCTGTGATCGAATAATGAAATAATTTACAAGGTATTCCATTAAAAAAAAAAACAAAAGTTATATCTAGGTATATCTCGGAAAACTGAGGCATGCATAATTTTCTTCTTATCAGCAAGGGATTCTAAAAAAGTGCCTCAAGAATGTGTTACTGTAGCTCGGTAGTCGAAAAAGATAGATTATCGCGGTTTGTACCATTGTCTGTTTCTCGAAAATCGAGCCCAGGACACCTATATTGGTTTTTGCCTATCTGCCATAGTTTTAGAGAAAACCCCAAATCCCCTCTAATTTGGCCCACCCTGTATATTGAATTTACATTATCTTCCAAATTTTTAGAATACTAAAATATTTATAAAATTGTACACTTAACTTTTTTGAAATATGTTAGAAAATATTATTTTATTTTGATTTAATTCAACAGAAAAATCCGGATAAAAAATGATGTCGTTGAATAAAATACCTTTAAAAATTTGAAACGTCCCTAGCCAATTACATAAATTGAATTTAAAATGATCTACAAAAGGACTTTCTAGATTCCAAATATGTAAAAATATTTGAAACACTAGATTTGCAGTAACTTCCTGATTTACTCTGTATACCATTTTACCAATAATGAAAAATGCAATGTACTAAAAGCAATGATACACTAACTTTTTCATACGAACATGCCATTTTCTATTTCTACACTAATCTAAACTGACAGGACCACTTTTTCCAAGTGGAGTAAGAAAACCGGCAATTAATTAAAAAGGGTATACGCGGAAGGGATATATCAAAACTAACTGCTTACCTTGGCCGTCCCGTAATTTATTTTTCATGTTCGTGAACGGTTTCTACTCGACACGACATCATCTTGTGCTAAAGTTTTCTTACCACAGCTGGTAAAGGCAAAGCACTCACTTGATATAGAAATTAATATTAAAATATCGAAATACTAATAATACTCTTTTAGAGCAGAAAAGTTATATCGATATATATTTCTGAATTTTGCATTGTACTATATAAAATTATGCAGACGACACGCGAGCTTATTTTTCCTACACTGCAGGCGAAAGTTTGTTGGCTGCCGACAAATATGTTACAACCTTCAGTTAAATGCCAATAAATCACATGTACTGCTGTTTGGACCAAAACATAGCAGGTAACTGCTAAGATAAACATAAATGACGTATTTTAACGGAAACCGTGTAACAGTCAAAATTTTACGGTGCCTTAAAATGCTATTAAAGCTGATGCAATGTTATATAACATTAGAACCTCCAGTATATAATAGTAAATTGCAATCGCACTAAAATTGTTTTTCAAATTCGTCGAGAACAGATGTAGACACGTATCTATGGCGCTGCGAGCGACCAGGGGCTCAATTCTCGAATCTCTATTAGTAAAAGTCGCATTCGACTTTGAAAAAATATCTACCGAAATTTGCACTACTCTAAAAAATATGCATTATCGAATGTCACATCCTACAATTTTCAGCAGAACGTTCAACGAATGGGTAAAACATTTTTAGAGTCTTGCAAATTTCGGTGCATATTTTTCCAAAGTTGAATGCGACTTTTACTAATAGAGATTCGAGAATTGAGCCCCAGACAACAGATGAGCGCGTGAAAATGAACCTTGATAAGGTTGGGACTCTTGAAGCGGACACTCGCCATGTTTAGTTATTGAGTTTTGAATATTAGTACAGTCAATCCGTCATTTGATCCGTGAAAAATTTCTACAAAGAATTTTTTGTTTGTATAGTGTAGAGGGGAGGGGGTTGCCACAATCTTTAACCAATGTTTTCGTTGTCGCCTCGACCGCCATGTTAAAAAAAATGATTTTTCTCAATTATCCCCCTTCCTGTTGGTTCTACCCTAAAATAGGTATAACTAGTATTGTAGAAACTGAAAAAAGCTACAATTTTTATTTAAACTATTTTAATATTTTACGATTTACAGCCATCAGAATGATGAAAATTTGTGTTTCGCTGCAGATTTTTGTAATTATTTTTGCCCCCGTTGTTCCTACGTAGTTAGTTGTTATTATCAATATTGTAGATTATAAAATTTCCCAAAACTATTGTCTAAACAGTTTTCTTGCACACTCAATTGTTTAAAAACGGACCCCTCGCGCTTGATAATTGATGAGCGGGGGGGAGAAATTTGAAAAAAAAATTGCCAAAATCTCTAGCGGGTCCCTCGGTACCCAATAGACCTCCCCCCCATACGGGGCGCCTGGGAAGGATTACGGCAATAAAAACTTCAGATATTGATAATTACTTTAAACGTTTAAACAGGACTCTACTTTAAATTATATCGCATTTTCTATTTAATATTATTTACTTCTCTCTCAGATCCTGATATCTCTTAAAAATAAGTAAACGAATATTTAGGTATTTTGGTATTTATAATTATTAATACGGATATAATTATAAAATGTAACCAAAATAGTTACATATAATGGGTTTACATAGGCTTACACAAATTTATTAATTTCGGCCCACATAAGACGGCGGGTACAAAAGCTTTTTATTCTTGTCTTTCCTTAAACAAACATTTTTTTACGCTCATTATCCCAACTCGATTTTATGGCTATTTTTTTAGCCAGCCCCTTTTGCATTATACGAAGTTACAATGCATTTATTTTCCAAAAGTCAATGGTAAACAGTACATGTCACGTCGGCCGTCGGGAGATAAATTTAGTTAGTTTTGAATTGACGATTTGCACGAAAGAAAGTTTGGTAAAAAGTGTCGAGATTGGTATCACTGTAATTCAGTGCACATGTTGACCAACTCGTCTAATTTCCAAACTTTGAAACAATTAAATACCTATAATATAATAATCATAACATTGTTTTCATTATCTTTAATGTTCAACCTACTTCCATTGAATATAAATTATCTTTATTAGGTTGTTTCGTAGTCTACAATATTTAAAAAATGTCGAATTATGCAATTTGTCAAACACTGTTTCCAACTCTCAGTTTAGAACAGTTGGCAGCAGTGATTGACAAATGGCATAATTCGACATTTTTTAAATATTGTAGACTACTAAACAACCTAATAAAGATGATTTATATTCAATGGAAGTAGGTTTAACATTAAAGATAATGAAAACAATGTTATGATTATTATATTATAGGTATTTAATTGTTGCAAAGTTTGGAAATTAGACGAGTTGGTCAACATGTTTATACTGTGCGCCATGACACTTTTTACCAAACTTTCTTTCGTGCAAATCGTCAATTGCCTTAGCGCCCCCTCGCGCTTCGGCGCCCCTAGGCTATAGCCTATTTAGCCTTATGGATAATGCGGCCCTGAGTTTGATACTGTGAGTCATACAGGTTATGTATATTTATATGTCCTGGAATAACTTTCGCCCTACCTACGGCGACCGCAAGGGGGGGTCGATTTCAACTGCCGTCCCAATATTTTGAGATTGGGTTAAAAAAAATTTTTTTGGATTTCTCCCCCCCGCTCATCAAAATTTTTGTTGTCAAATTTTTTAATTAATTTTATTCTTTCTCGTTGTTTGTTATTTTCTGCAATAATTAAATATTTTTCCATATCTTTGTGAAGATTTAATTACCTGTCCTAAATCTCCCTATCGCTAGTCCCAATTCTCCTTCGTAAAAGGGAGATTTGGGATAAATACATGACACTAGAAAATTTTCTTCCATACCACTATTTACCCAGTAAATTCAATTAATATTTGCAAGAAGGTATATTACTGTTTTTATTTTTTTTAAATTTTCTAAAATAAAAATTTTAAAAATTAATTTGAGAAAATTGTCCCAACTCTCCCACATCTGCCATACTTTATAACCTATATACATATAAACTGTGTCTTTATAATTCGTTGTTATTGCTCTCACAGAGGGATTTGCAAGGCTAGTGAAGCTCCTCGTGCTATATTTTATACATCTGAGGTGGTAATAGCAAACTTGCCAACAAACACACACTTTAGTGGTTTTGAACGGGATTTCGCATAATCACGTTCATGTTTACCTAGTACAAAATTTAATTTCCCACATTTCGTATCACATAAGTTTGTCTCTGAGGAGAGATAAACTCGATGTTGTCATTTAATAGGACATTTAATAGAACATATTATATAACCCCCACAAGACAGCTCTTACAGAGACCTTATTCTCTGCGTAAGTGCGTAAAAGATTATCTTTGTAATTTACTGTACCACAAAATCACCTGTTCTAGCAAATAAGCGCAGTTATGGAGTAATTAGTTTTCCCCTTTCACAAATGTTTACACACCATATCATCGCAGGAAATTTAAATACAAAAATGGGCCTAATTAAAAGACGATTGTAAAAGAAAAAAAAATGTTTGCAACGATTGCACTTACAGAAAAGATTCAAACAAAAATAGTGACAATTGTTACTATTTAAGGCAAGTGGTCTATGATTTGGGGGACTCACAAATTCACAAAAAATAATGTAGTCATAATAGTGCCTAAATCAACAAGATCAAAGAAACGTAAGTAGTATATTATGTAACGACCATTTAATGATGGCTATTAAGACACGAGCATGAGAGTTATGACATGCGCCGTAAGCGAATGTCATAATGCATGCGAGTGTCTTAATAGCCATTAAATGTTAGTTGCATACACTATTCTTTCTTCGACCAGTCATAATAAAAGAGAATATTATTTCTGAAATTTAATAACTATAGATTACAGTTTAGGAAATATTATGAAAACTGATTTTAAGTGCAAGAAGCACAAAGTTTGAAAATTTTCTAGGTAAACAGTAAGTATGATACATTTTAGATCTGTCAGATGTTCAAGGCAATAGTTGATATTGACAGAATATTGCTGTGTGTTGCGTTTCTATTGGTTATAAACTTGTATCTTAATGGAAAATTTGTGTCTTAATGAATCTCATTAAAGTACAGGTAGGAAATGTCTATTAAATGAATTAAAGTATGATAGTAGGAAAATACTTTTTCAACCATCCATTGATCTGCAATAGTTTTTTTTTAAATTTGTTATTTAGCTCTCAGTTGGTGTCATTTAGCGTCGCTGAAAAAAAATTTGCCCAACGTGGGAAAAAGTTATCTGAAAAACGTTAACAAACATTTTTCAAGATTTGAACATTTTGTTTACACAACTATAAAACAAGAACTCGAACTTAATTTAATTGTTTCCACCTGTGCCTTACGCCCGGAACTACTAAGATCAGACAATAGGGTCATTTCATGTTTGTAAAAAACTTAAAAATGTCTTCTAATTTAAATAGTAAAATATACGAAGATAACGTAATAGCAATTAAAATCACTCTGATATTTGTTAATTATTCATAAATTCACACAAACTACACTACACATTTTAAATTTTATTAACGCGTGACGTCAATGGTTAGAGGTAATTTTATTGTCGTTAGATTGCTGCCCTGTCAGTGCCAAATGAAATACTAATATTTAACTTCTAGTTTTCCAGTTTGCAAATAAATATTTTATGAATTTTAGGAAGCGCATATTTTCGGCCACAACTTTTGTTTTTTATGTTAGAGAAAAAATAAAAAAGCGTCGTAAAGCTCGATCAATTTTCTTTAGAATTGGTGTCTACATATTTTTAAAAAACTGATAATTAGGGAGATTCTTGGGGAAATGGAAGAAATTTCACGTTTTCCTAGAAAATGCATGTGAATCTTGAAAAAATCATTTTTCCCAGAAACGTTTGCTTTAAATGGCAGAGATTAATGGAGCGTCTAGGTAATACATGATATTAAGAGTACATGGTAACTGAAATAATTCCAGTTAATTACCGATTAATTACAGTGACAAAATTGCAAAATTTTACCGAAAAAAATGTTCTTATTTCCGCCCCTTCTATTTCCCTCATTTTTGTCGCAAAACAAAAAATAATAAAAGGAGTTTTAGCAAATTTTATTTTATTTAAATTCGTTAGAATAGTTTTTTGGCCTAGGAGCCACGGTTAAGGAGTTACCAACTCTTTAAACAAGAAATGTTCGATTTTTGCCGGACATCGCCACATATCTCAGTAAATATCTCCGAAGGAAAAAAAAAATCAAAATTCTGTTAAAACCAAAAGACTCGTAATGAAACAAACTCGTTTCACGGTGTTTTTTATTTTGAGCTAGCTCTTATCGTTTCAGAGATATCGGCGAAAAATAGTTTAAAAAAGCATGCATTTCGGAACCGAAAATAGCGCAAAAACATGCAATCTTAAAACGTTCATATTTTTTCGAAAAAACGGGAGGGCCGTACGATGTCGCGACGCAAAGAGGAAGAATTCTAGTTGATCCGCATCGTAAATTGCACAAGGCAAATCGAAAATTCGGCTCGGCACGAACAAATCAAAAGTTGTGACATTTAGCGAAAACAAACAAAATGTTAGTCACATGTCAATATGGTAATGGTGCAGTTTGTATTTCATGGCTGCCATACAAATTTACTGCTTGAACTATACTGCGCATGCGTAACCATTGACGTTGCGGCTTTTAGCGGGAACAACAATTTTCAAATTATAAATTGAATTTAAAATTATTCAACGTCCATAATAAAAAATTGTTACATATTCTTAGTTATTATTAGTCCTAGAATGCAAATTCAATGTAAATACAAATTATGATATAACCCCATTCAAAGAGGGTGTCTAAATAGGGACAACAACATTTATATCTGCCTAAACTAAATTCAAAGCAAAAGACACAGGAGTCACCAGATATGTATCTGTGGAGTTAATGCTTTTACCTACGATCACTACTGTACATAGTAAAAAACACACTACCTGCCATCTATGTAAGTTGAACTTTACATATTGTAAATAAATCGCACTGTAAACAAATCGCACGGTAAACAAAACGCACGGGACACGCAATTATAGGTGGCTTATATCGCTGACGCGGGGTTTAAAAAAACAAATGCGCGTACGTAATTTCCAAACGCTGTCAAAACTGACATAAAATCCAGATTTTACTAAATAAATAACTAAATATGATCGTAGGTAAAGTATAGTACATAATTCGAGTTGTAAAGCAATTACGCACTCATGGAAATCGTGCGTAACTTTTCCATTCGTGCGTAATATGCTTCTTACAACACTTATTACGTAATATAGTATTACCGCTAGTTAAGATGCTGATGAGTTTTTGTACCGGTAAAAAGATAAATTAAATGACTGGCCGTCAAGGCATGCAATACGGAAATATCAAATTTTTTCAACATTCACAAAAAATTGGTAAAAGTATTTACCCAAAACTTCGTTCTCTATTTATACCCCAGTCAAATTGGAACAAATTTCGATGTTTCGACGAGATATAAGCAAAAAACTTAATCGAAGCACAATTTTTTCAAGATGGCAGCGCGAGCGTAAAGGATAGAGTTGGGGACTTTTAGTATGTTTAACTTTATGAGTTTTTTCCCTCTAATTTTCCCTATTTGACTAGAATATTAGTACTCTTCATTTATTCATTATCTTTTCTGTAGGATGACTATTTTGTATACTTTTTTAACTAAACTTTGTTCCTGGGAATAGTGGCAACTACATTCAAAATATTATTTTCCCCTGCCGTTTCTTAATTAGTTATTTTTTAGGGTGACCATACTAAAAGTATATCAGATTTCATTCTCGGAAATTGTGTAAACTACAGTCCAAATATTATATTCACCATAATTATTATTTTTCATAATTTTTAGAGTGACCATGTATGTTTCTCATGTTTTTCTTCCTTGATAGTTGTGTTAACTACATGCCAAATACTATCGCTCTCAGTCATATTTTTTTTGTTATTTTTTTTATTCATTATCTTTTCTCAGGTTTTCCTCCTGGCTGTAGTGAAAACTACATTCCAAATATTATATTCCTCTGCCGTTTCTTAATTAGTTATTTCTTAGAGTGACCACCCATCCACATTTTTTCATTATTTTTGTAGGGTGACTACCCTGTATATTTTCTCATATTTTTCTTTGACAGTTGTGTTGCCTGCATGAAAAATATTATCGTCCTCTGTCATTTTCTTTTATTCTTTTTAAGGTGACCGCCCGGTATATTTTTTTATTATTTTACTTCCTTGCCAAATGTATTAATTGCAAGCGAAATATTATCATTCTCCGTCACATTTTTTTTGCCTTTAGGGTGACCATTTTTTCATATTTTTTTTCTTTGACAATTGTGTTAACTTCATGTGAAATCTTATCGTCCTCCGTCACATTTTTTAAATTTTTTTTAGGGTGACCGCCCTGCATATTTTTTTTATATTTTTCTTCTTCGATAGTTGTGTCAACTGCATCAGAAATATTACCGTCCTCTGTCACATTGTTTTATTCTTTTTAGGGTGGCCGCCCTCTATATTTTTTTCATATTTTATTTCCTTGACAAACGTGTTAATTGCATGTGAAATATTATTGTCTTACGTCACATTTTTTAATTTTTATTAGGGTGACCACCTTGTATATTTTTTTCTTTGACAGTTGTGTTAACTGCATCTTATCGTCCTCCGTCACATTTTTAAGAATGTTTTTTTAGGGTGACCACCCTGTATACTTATATATATTTTTTTGTTTTTACTTCCCTCGCTTACCCGAGGGAAGTATTGTAATTGCGAAAAAATCACCCTACGAGATTTCTCCGGATTTTCACGTTTCAGAGTATGTAGATTACGAAAATTAATGCCATTTAATTCCGTCAGTCTGTCTGTCTATCTGTCTCTTGGCGCTATATCTACAAAACTACTTGACGGAGAAGAATATTATTTGGTAGTTGACACTACTGCCAATTAAGAACTGGGATACACTTCCGTTGAAAACTATAGAGGGTAGACCCTATAAAAAATATATTAAAGAAGAAAATATGACGGAATACATTAATATTTGGTATCTAGTCAACACAATTGTCAAGGAAGAAAAATATGAAAAAATATATTATAATTAATACTAATAATTAATAACAATTGCAATAATTTTGTACGTAACATTATGAACTAATTATTTGTTAAATATTTTTATTTATTTAAGTAAAAGAAAGTTTTTTACTAAATGGCAAAAATTTAGAGATTTTACATTTATTTGTTTTCTACGGAGCTAAATGACGTTAAATAGAATTTATATTTATGCTCTCTTCTAGAGTTCTTCTTCGTATTCATGATGGCCTTCGCACTACTGTGCACTTAACCAATTCTAGAGTTGTATATTGTATACCAGCTAAGATAACCTTCAAATCCAAATATTTTTTAATCAACTTTTTTTACTCTGATGGAAGCAACATTTTTTGCCAATGGCGCTATATAATGGATATAAATAAACCTTAAATTTTGACAAAGTGGAGGTCAGCTTTATGCTCAGTTTACATGTATTTAAATTAACTTTTTTCGACTTTGGTCGCGAATTTTTTGCAGCGACATTAAATGTAATCTTTCATTTTTGAAAAAGTATGGCCAGCTTTATGCTCGGCTTACATTTATTTAATAACATTGTTGTACTTTGGGCACATTTTTCTGCGGCGCTAAAAGGCTTTGTTAGAGGACGCACAGTGGCGAGAAATGCCAGTGTTCCACCCAAATTACTCTAGAGGTCGTAATTTTAAGTTATTGAGAAATTTTTTTTTAAATTTTCGTCTTGAATTTACCTATCGATCCCTCTAGCCGGATTTTGAAATTTTATTTTTAATTTTTTTTTAATTTTTAATATAACATATTTTTACAAAAAATACTGTTTTTTCTATTAAATTTATTCTAACGGGCCGTAAATTTGAGTTTTCGTAAAAAATTTTTTTTAAAACTTCGTCTTTTAATCAGCTATTGATCTGTCTAGATGAATTTTTTATTTAGTTGTTGACAACTGTCAATTACTGTCAAATATAAAAAAATACGATTTTTAGATAAATAATTCATACAATAACAGGTTGGTGTCCAGAAAAATATATATAGTGTTTTCAATGTACCTGGTTCCGAAGTTGACAGGAAAATATGTATTTCTAAATTTGACAGCTGCCATAATTGTTGTCAAATTTCCAAAGATAGATGGAAGAGCTTATTAATTTTAAAAATACCCTGTAAATGTATAGAAAAATAGATATATATTGTTTTTGATCTGTTTGATTTTTAGTAATTGACAGGAAAATATGAGTTTTAAATTTGGCAGCTGTCATAATTTCTATAAATTTTCAAATTATAGAGGTAACAGCTTATTAATTTTAAAAATGCACTATGAATGTATAGAAAAATAGATATATATTGTTTTTAAACTGCCAGATTTAGTAGTTGACAGGGAAATATGGTTTTCAAATTTGGCAGCTGCCATAATTGCTGTCAAATTTCAAAAAATAGAAGTTAGAGCTTATTAACTTTAAAAATACCCTGTGAATATATAGCAAAACGGATACAAATTGTTTTTAATGTACCTGGTTCCGAAGTTGAGAGGAAAATATGATTTCTAAATTTGGCAGCTCTCATAATTGCTCTCATTTCAAAATATAGAGGTAAGAGCTTATAAATTTGAAAAACACCCTACAAATATATAGAAAAATAGATATATAATGTTTTTAAACTGCCAGATTTAGTAGTTGACAGGAAAATATGGTTTCTAAATTTGGAAGCTGTCGTAATTGCTGTCTCATTTCAAAATATAGAGGTAAGAGCTTATTAATTAAAAAAAAAACAATTTGTATCCGTTTTGCTATATATTCACAGGGTATTTTTAAAGTTAATAAGCTCTAACTTCTATTTTTTGAAATTTGACAGCAATTATAGCAGCTGCCAAATTTAAAAACCATATTTTCCTGTCAACTACTAAATCTGTCAGTTTAAAAACAATATATATCTATTTTTCTATACATTTATAGTGCATTTTTAAAACTAATAATCTGTTACCTCTATATTTTGAAAATTGACAGCAATTATGACAGCTGCCAAATTTAAAACTCATATTTTCCTGTCAATTACTAAATCAAACAGATCAAAAACAATATATATCTATTTTTCTATACATTTACAGGGTATTTTTAAAATTAATAAGCTCTTTCATCAATCTTTGGAAATATGACAACAATTATGGCGGCTGCCAAATTTAGAAATACATATTTTCCTGCCAACTTCGGAACCAGGGACATTGAAAACACTATATATATTTTTCTGAACACCAACCTGTTATTGTATGAATTATTTATCTAAAAATAGTATTTTTTTATATTTGACAGTAATTTTGTCAGTTGTCATCAGCTAAATCAAAAACTCATCTGGACAGATCAATAGCTGATTAAAAGACGAAGATTTAAAAAAAAATTGTTACGAAGACTCAAATTTACGGCCCGTTAGAATAAATTTAATAGAAAAAACAGTATTTTTTGTAAAAATATAATTTTTTATTAAAAATTAAAAAAAACTAAAAATGAAATTTCAAAATCCGGCTAGAAGGATCGATAGGTAAATTCAAGACGAACATTTAAAAAATCTGAATAACTTAAAATTTACGACCTCTAGAGTAATTTGGGTGGAACACTGGCATTTCTCGCCACTGTGGGTCGGAGCAAAATTTACGTTTTTGGAAATGTCTTGGCCAGTTTCCTGCACCGTTTTTGAGTTATATGCAGAATTTTGATTTTTTATTCTCAGGAATTATGAAATTGGATGTAAGTATTAATCCATCAAAGAGAATAGTGCTATATTTCAGATGAAACTAAAATTACCACAGCAATTTTTTAACAAAAATAATGAGTTACTCTTTTTGACATTGCTCTTATTTAAGAAAATTTATACAATATATTTTTGCCTATATTTACAGCCGGCTCGTTATCCGATTGCTTCTTCGTCAGACATAGAAATCATTACATCAATTTCTATTGAAATATCAAGAGGAAGTTTTATGATGTCATCCATTGTGGTTCGCTACTTATTTTTAAGGAACGCTAATTTAGAGAATGCATTCACGACCTGTTATCGGTAATAGGGAGAGCTAAAATAGATAGATTTTTAAATAATCTGTTACTTTGCGCAATGTAAATTCCTTGATCTGAAAGGAAATGCCGGATATTTAATCACACTAAAACCCCTGTCAGGTATAAGAATTCTGAGATAAGCGGGTTGGTTATTCTGTCTTGCAATGATTCTTAAAATGTGGAACTTTTTAAACGAAGAGTTTTCTGATTTGATGTTTTAAGGGTGGCGGTGCCGTGCCCACGAAAATGATTTTGTAATTAGACAATTTCTTCCACATCCCTGAACCGATTGAAAAAATATTTTGTTAGGCTTTTAGAGAATGATACCAGGATATTGAAGTCAACAGAATTTTTTTTTAAATTTTCGCACAAGGAATTTTTTTTTTTTTTTTAATTTTCAATAGCCTAATCTAGCTTATCAAAGAAATTTTTGAATCGGTTCAGGAATGTAGGGAAAATTGTCGCATTACGTGCACGGCACTGCCCACCTTAAAATGTCCGGTTATAAACGAGGATGTCATCAACATTGTCATAAGATTATGGGTGATGTAACTGTAATTAAATAAATAAAAAAAAACAGTAAGAAGAATAAATAAGAATAAACACCAGGAATCCCTTCCTATTCACAACGTCTTAGCTGACATTTTGTGATCTATGAATTATTCTAGTCGGCCTCTCTTTTCTGTATGGTACGTTTGACAGCAACACGCCATCTGTCACGGATGCTTGTTTGACGCACTGTCTCGCCAAAGCCCTTTTCCATCAGCTCATTGGTATTAGTGATGGTCATCTGTATTTTCCTGAGCTATGAATGCTTATATTTGTTGCAAGGAACAATGTTAAAAAAGGCATTTATTTGCCCATTCTGACAAAAGTGCAGAAACAACGTTTTTCGACTAATTTTTGGTTGCTGAATACGATTATGGCATTAAAATTTATCGAAAATGATGGAAACATGGTCAAATTGGCAATTTTTAACTGTCAGTGACTCTATGAGGTAATCGAATACGGTGGCGGCTTGTCCCATGAGGCAGGTTAGGCAATGCTTCACCAGTAAATTTGCAGTAAATCTGTGCCTAATTCGTAATTTTATAAACTGTACAATTTTTTCAACAATTTGTATACTTTTCCTTTGGAATTAATAAATTTTCATTCAGTATTCGCATTTAAAACAGCGCTCCGCTGCCTATGCGACGCGCTGCGCCGCGCCGAGACACATTGAAATGTGCTAAAATCTTGCTATTCCAATATCTCCAACTGCATGTAGGTAGGCTTTCTATAGTGCACACTTAAATTAATATTGAGCGGAAAAGGGACGGTCTGAGGCATGCCTCATATGCATTTAAATATCTAAGAAGCAACAGTGATAGACATACATCGGTAATGCAGTATGTAATGTACAACATAACATGACATTCCGCTAGAGTGTACGCCTATGCCCTGTGCTTTTTTCGCACGTGTATTTATTATAACATACCCACATTTTTTTTCAAATTTAAATTCGTTTATTATTTCATCTAAAATTAGTTTTTTGTGTATATAATATCGATTAGTGCTAGTGACTAAATGACAAATGTTTAGGAGGGCATAATTATTGGAAATGGAAAATGGAATGGAAATCGCGATCGCGGTAAACGTAAATATAATAAATATTATAAACACATGGGCTATTGTCGACTTTTTAATAAATAAACATGTTTAAAATTTAAGTAAATCGCTAATTATCATAGGCGTAGGTGGGAAATCTTCGTACGAAAATTACGACTGACTTACTGAGAGCGTAGAATTAAGTAAATTATTTTGTTGGCCATGTATTTTATTCGCAAATAATAGTGAGACAGTATGGTGTAAAATAGTGATGTTTTAGAGAAACAATTGTCATGTTAACGTAATATATTGTAAAAAACGTAAAAAACAGTTTAGTTCACAAAAGTAATAGTACAAATTTATTCAAATGGTAAAGTAGAGGATTTCTTAATGAAGCTAACTAGGTGTAGGTACCTAGAGCCCCGCCTCATCAGCTTGTCAGATAACCAGCCCTCACTGATCGAATATTGTCTATTATTAGCACATGCTACATAATAGTATTTTTTCTACCACTTATGCAAGTTATTTTATATGCTACTTTGATAACTGTCAAATACCAATACCGATTTTTAAACCGCTCAAACGGGGCATTTGACATCTGCCAGAACTGTCAGTAGTTACTTTTGACACTGGACAATGTAGTGTTGCAAGGATAACATTATTTGCTAACATGCAGTTTTATTATTTCAATAATGTTAATAAAAATCATTAAAATATAAATGACTGACGGAATTTGGCTCTCAGCTACCCAAGATCAAATGCCAAGTCAATGGAGAACTGGACTCGTTCCCAGTTCTCTAACTTCCGGGCCGCTTACCCAGGACTCCGGTAAGCGAAGCTCCTTATCTCAGGGCCTTTGCCAAAGCGGGCAGAACAAATCCTCCGATTAAACAGGAAACAGTTCAGAATCATGGTAGATTTTTTGAATGGACACGGCTCTTTTAGAAAATACACTATAGGGGTGGTTGACTGCAGGTTCTATGGACACGAGGAAGAAATTTCCATCCACGTCCTAACTTCCTGATTTGTATAAAAATATTACGTCAGCAAGTGACCTGTTTTCTAGTTATGGAAATGATGATTACGCCTTAACAAAGCACTGCTGCTCTGGAAGTCGTTTTCTTCGGTCGCCTTAAAATTTAAATATCTCACGAATCTACTTTGCCAGATTCTGACCGAGATTCGTAAAGTAAATATTTTGGGTTCCAGATTGTTGAAACAAAATTTAACTTACTGTGCACGAGTGAAAAATAAATTGTTTTTATTGCAATTAATGATTTAAATTTTTTGCATATTCTGATCACAAAACCCAGCATTCTACTCATTGATATTACGTAATCTATATGTGGAGAGAAGATCATTTTTGAATCGAAGATTATTGCAAGATCTTTTATTTGCTGTACTTGTTTTAGCGTCTTGTTATTGAAATTGTAGTCGTACTTAAATATGTTTAAATTGCGTGTAAAACAGATATGGTGACACTTTTCTAAATTTAAAAATAGTTTGTTCTTTATGCAATATTTGTAAAAAGAGTATAAATCTTCTTGAAATAAGGTGCAGGTAGCTATATTATTTATTTGGGAATATATTTTGAGGTCGTCTGCGTATAACAAAAACTAGCAAAAAAAAACAAGTATGGATATCATTTATATAGATCAAAAATAGTAACGGTCCGAGGTTCCTACCCTACGGTACTCCGGAGGTGGATATATGGAGATGACATATCCCTTAACCGTTACTATTTGTGACCTATAGGAAGGATTTTGGCCTTTAGGTTAGAATCCGACCTGAATGGAGGAATTCCTTAAATTCATAGCGGTAGCATAATGGGCCACAAGGCCTGAGTGTGGCGACCTTTCGTCGCTCCGCTAAAAGAAGAATAACATCTGCCTCTGCGGGCGTTTCTCGTGCACGCGAATATAGCGCCCGTAAATGAAATAGTAAACAATGAAATATAATGAAGTAAATGCATTTAAACACTCTTTTGTAATTTTGGAAATAGGAAGTAACGAAGCTTTTAATGGTTAGTGGCTATCACCCGAGAGTACCGGGATCGTATCCCGGTCGAAGCACTGGGAGTCTTAGAAAAATAATTAAAGATCCCAACCCCAATTTCGAACATATATTTGTAAGCTGCTTTTCAGTTACTAAAGCAGTTCCAGTATTCTCTAACCAGATATATGTATACATCATACATATTCCGTTATATAATTTATTTCAAAGAAGGGCTAATAAATTTCAAAATATTAATATAAAGATATTCTGTTTGCATGCCTCAGCAACTGCCCTAGCAACAGTAAAATGAAAACACAAAGTCCTCGTGCACAGTGTATAGGTACACATCAGTATTCGCTCTGTTTCTTTGTCAATAATTTACAAAGAAAAGGCAATGTAATATACCTAATACATCTTTATGAAAGATGAAAGGCAAGGGATGTAAATTTCATATCTATTCGCATTCGAACTAGTATGGCGGCAAACACAGTAAAAACCCTTAGAAAACGGCTATTAGTGAAACAATTTTCTGACATAAAGCGACTAATTGTTCGAGCAGCGCCAAATCAAAATAACGTCCGGTTTTAAGATGGCGGCTGTTTTAGAAAATTTAAAAAATCCACGTTTCTAGCTAAACCATTGATTTTATGAAAAAAAGTTATTAAGAAAAATTGTTCCGCATTAAATTTTGTAACAAGAAAGTTCTTATAAGTTTTTTTCTAAAACCAAAAAATAAGACTCTAAGGGGTAAAATATCACAGTCAGTTTCTTCTGATATTTTTTTACAAAATACGCAAAGTAATGTTTTATACTTGTCATAATAATTATCCTTTGATCCTAAAGTAACAATCAGAGCTGAATTATGGAATAACTTAAAACACATATCGCTACATGAGGATCAGACTTAACCTTACAGTTGAGTGTAAACTTATTTTATGTCCTCGAGGAATAGGAACTGAGGCAGTTTGTAGTCACTGTTATTATTTATACAAAGATGCATCAGTATCTGGATTACTTCAGTTTTATTGTGAAACGTACAAAGGTAAAAAATAAACATTTAAATTCATATAAAAACACAAAATAACATGTAAATTAACATCAATTCATATTAGTCCAGTCAACGGAGCGCTAAAATGACCAAAATCTCTAACTTGAGTGCTAATTAATGGATTTTGATGAAACTTTGTGCAATGTGTTTGTAATGATGTTGATAAAAAAGTTTTAAAAAAGATTAGAGTAGGAAATGATCGGAAGAAAACACCTCTTTTATTACGGGTTCCCTAAAGCCCTCAGATTTGGATTGGCAAATGGCCAACCAAGTAGTGAGCGAAGATAGGATAAGATGGGCAATACAGAGCTACTCTCCGTTCAAATCACCAGGCATTGACGGCATCTATCCCGCCCTACTGCAATGGGGACTGGATGAACTATTGCCGCACCTGGTCGGAGTATTTAGGGCCAGCTTGGCGCACCTTCATATTCCAGAGATATGGAGAGAAGTGAAGGTTGTGTTCATTCCAAAGACAGGGCGGATGGATTATACCACCCCCAAAGCATATAGGCCTGTCAGCCTAACCTCGTTTCTTCTCAAGACGATGGAGAAGCTATGTGAATGATACATAAGGGATGTCGTAGTGAAAGACAACCCTTTGCATCCCAACCAACACGCATACACATTGGGAAGATCCACCGACACCGCCTCCATGCGGTCGCGAGTCGGATTGAGAAATCCCTGGACAATGAAGAGTCCACCCTAGGTGTCTTCATAGACATAGAAGGTGCGTTTGATAAAACCACCTTCCCAAAAATCACGGCAGCCCTAGTGGAGAGAAACGTCCCCACGATTATGGGAAGCTGGATATCCAGCATGCTCTCCAAAAGAGCTGTACAAATCAGTGTGGGAGACGCTTCTGTGCGAGGAATGGTCGCGAGAGGCTGCCCGCAGGGAGGTGTAATATCACCACTGCTATGGAACTTAGTTCTCGGCAGCCTCTTGCGCCACCTCAACTCAGAGGGTTTCCACACAATCGCCTACGCAGATGATGTAACAATACTGCTCAACGGAAAATTTGAAGGAGTCCTCTGTGAAAGGATGCAGGGGGCTCTAAGAATAATTGAAAAATGGTGCAGAGAACACTCGCTGTCTGTTAATCCCAGGAAGACGGAGATGGTTCTCTTCACAAGAAAAAGTAAACCAGGAGCACTGAAATCACCAGTTCTCCTGGACACAACACTAAGTTTCGCATCAGAAGTGAAATACCTTGGGGTAACCTTTGACGTCAAACTAACATGGAATGTTCACTTAGACAGAAGACTAAAAAAGGCTTACATTTCTTATGAGCAGTGTCGCAGGACCGTGGGGAAAACCTGGGGAATGAAACCCAAAGTGGTCATGTGGATATACACTGCCATCATAAGACCAATGATAACCAGCACGAGCCAGCATAGTACAAACTGAACTGGCGGGCATAACCATAGCTGCAAAAGAGATTGTCCGCAGACAAACTACGGGCAAAACAATCAGGATCTACACAGACTGTAGACAATCACTACTAGCCCTGAGAAGTTACAAAATAACCACAGGAGCAGTATGGGAATGTCATCAAGCACTTGTGGGTGCCTCCAGTACGAACAACATCTCGGTATGCTGGGTGAAAGGACACGCACAGTGCAGCGGCAACAAAAAAGCCGACAAACTGGCCAAGAAGGCAGCAGGCCAACTTATCTTTGGACCAGGCCCGGCCAGTTTGTTACCGAATACGGCGACAATACAATTAATTAAGGAGAACACCCACAACGAATTTAAGAAGCTGTGGGATGAAACAAGCAGCTGTCAGCTCGCTAGGGAACTACTCACGTATCCCAACAAGAAAACAGCAATGGACTACCTGACAATGACCAGAAGGAATCTACGTTTTATAACAGGAATCCAGACTTGACACTGTCCGCTAAGGAAACATCTATACAATGTGAGATTAAGCGAAACACCTCTTTGCAGAGGTTGTGAACAAGAAGATGAGACGGTTCAACACGTACTCTGTGACTGTTCAGCCGTCTCATCAACCAGAGAATCCACTTTGGGAGAGCGTTGGCCTACCTTGGCCAACGTAAGGGAGATACCGCTAGGCAACCACCACCTACTTCGAAAGATTAGGTTGGTTGAAGGCCTAGGCGAGTATCTGCCTAGAGGGAGGATGTACAAGGGGTCCAATGGGGCCTAAGTGCTGTGGTTTTTGACCACCCTCCTGCTAATTCCATACTCCATACATACTACGGGTTCCCTAACTTGTAGAATTGGGTCAAAAATGGAAAAAAAAACAATCTATTTACTGTTTTTGGCACAAAATAAGATATTTTTACTCTTGTGCATATTTTTCGAGATATGGCCATTCGAAAATTCCTGAAAATGGGGGAGGGGAAATGCAAAAGTTGAAAAAAAAAATCTGAAAAAATTCAGATGAATATATCATCGAAGTACAAGACTTTTTTTATTTGCAACTTTTCTGTAAAGTTCGTTTTTGCCGAGTTTTTCTGGAAAAACATGAAAAACTACCCCCATTTTTAATTAATAACTAATTTAAAAATTTGATTGAATTCAGACGTATGCATTGAGGCTTTCTAAACATTTTTTGTCTCTTGGGATTTTTTTGTAACTTGCTAATTTTTCGAGTTACAGGCAATTTTTCACGATAAATAATGTACTACATTTTTGCACATTAAGAAATACATGAAAATTCGAACAATGAAACGTGATTCATTTATATATTATTAAAAAAAATATGAAACCTATATAGTTATACCATTTTTAAAGGTTCAATATAATTTTTAAATTGAAAATGTGAAAAAGTTTTCCTTTTTAATGTGCAATTGGAATTGTTTACTTCCAAAAACAGGACAACGTGTAACATCCCTCCTTCAAAGAATGCTTTGGAGCAACACATTTTACGGGCTAGCTTCCAAAGTGGGCAGTATCTGTCATCAAATTTGATTTTGGGGATGGAGCCTGTCCGAAAATGTTTGGGTGCCAAAATGGTCAACACTTCCTTAGACAATTAATTCAATGTAGTTGCAAGAAAGGATGCTTTGAAACCAAATATGGTTGTAAAAAAGCCTGCTTGTAATGCTTGTAATGCACGGTACTTTGCAGAAATTGTAAAGGAGAATCAAACCAACTTAAAAAAAGGTATGTAAAAATCTTTACCTTTTTTTTTATTAAATTATTTTTAGGTTGAAAAACAATGTGTCTTCAGTTTCTCGTAAAGGAATATTCAACAAGAACATTATAATTATTGCTTTAGATTGTAAAATGTACATAAAAACATTTTCTAGTATTTCTCTGCATAGCAGCTTTATTTAATTAGTGTTAGGCAAACATATTGTATAAAGTTTTTTTATTCAAATTTTAATGTAGAATATTTTACAACTTTTTTCTGTAACAGTAATTATTTAGTTGAAAAACTTGTAAACTTTTAAATTATAAATAAAAAGTTACATTTTTCTATGTACTGCTTTTATTTTTAGCTTTATGTAAAAAACTGTATTAAACTTTTTTATTCAAAATTTAATTTGGAACAATTTCTCTCGACAACTTTTTTTTGTAACATCAATAGTTTAGATAGAAAACTTGTTCTTTTAAATTCTCTAATCGGCCGCCATCTTGAAACCGGAAGCCATTTTGATTTGGCGCTGCTCGGAAAAATAGTCGTTTTAACGACACAAATCAGTATACCAAATTACAAGACTGTTTCACTAATAGCCGTTTCTTTCTGAGTTGCCGCTCTACTAAATATAAGGTCCAGAATCACACTATAAGTATAGTTGATTATTGATCGAGTTTTTTCATTAACATAGATGACATTTATGGTAATTTTTCATATATTTAAGCGCAGTCGTAAATCAGCGCTGAGGAGCCAATTTGTCTTTGAACGTGTTTTATTATCCCTTTAGCTGGGTTTTATAACTTTTTTAGCTGACATTTTCAAAGAAGGATTATTAAGTTTTCTTTAAATTTTAACAAGGTAAAACAAGAGAAAGGAACGCGGGATGTTTATGTTAGAAGAATATATACCTTCTACAACAGCATAAAATAATATCGCAAACTATGTTCAATTCAAAGTATCAAAAAGAAATTTTGCAAAAGTATAGGCACTAGAGATGTACCTCTAAAATAATTGCCTCATACATTTGCATGAAAAGCGCATACGATTTCTGAAATAGCCCTCTAAATTTTTTTTTCGTTCTAATGCTGGATCATGAACTTCAGATGGAAATATTATATAGGCAAATGAAACTGGAACTTTTCAAATCTGTGGGATTACTTTTTCATTGATAACACAGGCCCACAAAAAAAAAGTTGTCTGCGCCGCGGTATTGACCATACTTATCCCTTGTATTTTGACCCGCTGAACACGAATCTGACCTTAGTTTTTCCCCTATACGTCAGGTTTTTTTTTAAAGCAAAAAGTCTAATATTTATATGCTATTAAAAGAAAAACCTGACGTGCTGGTGAAAAACTAAGATCAGATTCGTGTTCAGCGGCTTAAAATACAAGGGATAGATGTGGTCAGTACCCCCGCGCAGATGAGTTTTTTTGTGGGATTGTGCCACACTGAGTGTGGCAACCAAAACAAGTGGTCTGCGCGGGGGTACTGACCACACCTATCCCTTGTATTTTGAGCCGCTGAACATGAATCTGACCTTAGTATTTCCCCTACACGTCCGTTTTTTTTAACAGCAAAAAAAATCTGTTGAATCGTGATATTTACATATTTATTTGCTGTTAAAAAAAACCTGACGTATAGGGGAAAAACTAAGGTCAGATTCGTGTTCAGCGGCTCAAAATACAAGGGATAGGTATGGTTAGTACCCCGGCGCAGACAATTTTTTTTTTGTGGGCCTGTGTAATTACCAGCAAAGGACCACGGAACAAAACCTATGAAAATGTTGATTCGGTGGAATCGGCTGAAATTTTGGTATTTTGTAGTTCAAGTCATGTTGATTAAAAGTTCCTATTGCACTGAGTCTATTCTATGAGTGGTTCTCGCTTTAGGAGTGCTTCAAGGTCCTTCCAGCATGTTTGTGTACGTGCGTGCGTGTGATTATTTTTTTTTATCAAAGAACCTGCTCTTGCCGGCACTATGTTTGCTATGAGAGGGTTCTTGTGTATTTTTAATCAGTGAATGACATTCTTGTACCAAAGTGAAAGAAAAAAATAAAAGACATAAGAAATTAATGCAAAATATCGACAGCCCCCTTCAATACCACCCACTTACGGTAAAAAATATTTTTAAAAAATTATGTAAAAATAAGCTTGTATTATTGTTCAGTATGCGTATAAAGTCGCGTCCCTGTAAATCAAAAGGTTTCTGAAATATAAAATAATAAACTGTTTTTGACTTTAACTACAAGACAGCAAAGTTTCAGCCAATCCTACCGAAGCATGCCGAAGTATGACATATATATATATATATATATATATATATATATATATATATATATATATATATATATATATATATATATATATATATATATATATATATATATATATATATATATATATATATATATATATATATATATATATATATATATATATATATATATATATATATATATATATATATATATATATATATATATATATATATATATATTTTACCTAACCCAAAAATTGATAAAAAAAATTCTGAAAAAAATTCCTGAGCTTTATTGGACTTGAACAAAAATATTTCGACCCTTGCAATTTTTTGCTAAAGTTAATAGTTTAAGAGTACATTTATCGGAATAAGCTTCAGCCAATATGTTCTGATTATGGTTTAAGTGTAAACAGTATTGATAAAAAACATGATTTAAAACACAAGTAAAAAATCGCTGATTTATTTAAAGAATCATGATTTTTTAAATTTCTTTAATTAAAAACATTTATTTGACTTCTTAACTTCTAACAATAAAAAATCTCTACGTTAGAAGTGAAAATTGTCTTAAAAACTGTTCCAATTTGGCTCCGCAAATTAAGAATCCGCGTGCGAACTTGTTGGAACTCGTAGAACCCAACAAACAAATTTGTTTTGTAATTGTCATTTCTACAACAATTTTGTTTTACTGCTACTTTACTACATTTATAAAATAGCAATAAAACAAAATAGTTTTATAACATTTAATTTTTGCGTGTTGGGAAACTCGCAAATCCTGGTCGACTATATAGGAAAAGGAGAGGGTTTTGAACTTCATTTAATATTGAGTACAGACTGAACGTTGGCGCGCGAAATATACTAAAAATAAATGTCTAGTCGAGACAGGAAAGAAGATAGTGTTTGGCAAAATTTTGTCAAAAAAAAGACGGGCAAACTTGGATGCCGTGAAATATGTAGAAAATGTAATAAGGCAATTCAGGGGCTTGTTGACAAGCTTAAAAACTACTGAGAAACCTGTAAAAATCAGTCAAGTGAAGGTGAAAATAATAATGAGTGCCAAGCCAGTGCAAGCCAAAGTTAAAATTCAAAACGAACATATGAGTGGTAGTAGTTGCATTAGCACTAGTTTAAGCTCCTTTGTAGTAAGAACCTGTCAAGACAAAAAGAAAGAATTAGGCAAACAGGTAGCCAGACCCATTTTAGCGACAAATTGTAAAGTCCATTGAACACTGAGAACTTCGGAAAGGAATTGACTTGTTAAGACCAGGGTATATCCCGTCTTCTAGGTTTCGGTTATCATCAACCCTTTTCAATGAAATAAGTAAAGACCAGAAAACTTATCAGGTCAACTAGTTTGTATGTATCTTGATGGTTGGTCAAATGTTCATAATGAACCGATAATATGTGTAGTTTTGAGACTAGAAAGAGGAAATAGTTTTCTTCTGGAAAGTATAGATACATCAGGACATCTATACACTGGTGATTATCTTGCAAACTTGGCCACTGATTTAATAAATACGTGCAAAAATGAGTATAAAAAAAATTGCTGAGGTCCTGGATTATCTCATTATAACATACGGGTGTTCTGTCCGCATACTGAATTTGCTTTCAAAACATGTGTTAGTTACAAAAGTAAAATCACACGTAGTTCAAATTGTAAAATATTTCAGCAATACACACTCGCGAAATGCTTGGTACAAAGAAAAAGGGGGGCAGGAAACTAACATTACCATAAGATGTCAGATGGAATAGTTTGCCTTGAGGGTCACCAAATGTCTCAATTTGTTGCAAATCTGTGAAGAACACGAATATACCGGGTGTCAAAGGAATTATTAAACAGAGTTTTCAAGATATATGACACAAACTTGGCAGGGGTAATATACAGTGTCTGTAATAAAGTTGGCTACAGTCAGCGCTTTTTAAAATGTATTTCCAGCAAAGTGTCTACAATTATTAGATTAGTTTTGACACAAACTTATGTAATTTAGTTGAATAAAGCGATTTCCAAGTAAAAAAAGAATTCATGATTCTTCATAGTAATGGTACTGCTAAAAATTTGTATTTTTTATATTTTCTCAGATCTGGTTCAAAATAATGGGCTCCTCGTTGGATTCTAAGCACTTTTTCTTAACCCTTTCGTGACGAGCCAGGGAATGATACTCCCGTTTGTGCCAGATGAGCGCAGGAAAATGCGCGCCTTTTAGTCCATGTAAATCACGGGGTTTGACGCTCGGAATGCCCCCCTCGTCGGGACCACTTGTATTTCATGTTTTTTTTGGGTCGCTGATCACGAAAATCGGAGTCCCGTGGCTTTAAAAATAGTGCATCGCCCTTAAAAATACCAAAAACCACCCCTTTCGGGTTTTCACGCGGTAATGTGAATAATACTGTAAAATAATGTTATGAATGTGCTAATTGTAATGTTATTTTGCCAATTCAGTATGTTCATCTAAAGTAAGGACAAATTTTATGCTGAGGGTTAACCAGAGGGGGTAAAACTACCTCTAACTTGACGTAAAATGGAAAAATGATGGAATTTTTTTCACTTTTTTCACCTTTTGATTTGAGTGTAGATGAATTGTACAATAAAGAAACTTTTTTCCAACTCTTCAGGGGTGAAAACTACTAAATCGCCTTTAATAAAGTTTTTCGATATCTTGTCAATTTGACCCATTTTTTGGTACCTACATCAACTATTTTTACATTCCCGCCAAACCGGTGATCATGTTGTAGAACTCTCCAAAATCGTCCTAAGACAGAATCAAAATTCGACTTAGGCAAAAATTTCATTTAAAGACATTTTTAAGAGTCTGCAGAGGCACAGATCAGTCCATAAGGACCGTTTTGGGTTCTATAAGGCGTTGGAAATGACCAGGTGAAAATTCGAAGAAACGCCGAATTTTCACTTAGGAAAAATGTTTTTGGTTCAGGATATGAGAGCAGAAGTATATAATGACAAAGGCTTATGAATAATATACTTTTTCAAAGGTCCCTTGTGGTACCTTTGAAAAAGTATATTAATATTGGACTTTGAAAAATAATATTTTTGAAAGGGCGTCAAAATTTGGCTCAAGAATCGATTTATCGAAAGTACGCCAAAATTTCACTTGCAGACTAATTTTTCAAAACTGCGTTGAAATTTAGCTTGAAAATCGATTTTTCAAAAGTACGCCAAAATTTCACCCGCAGATTAGTTTTTCAAAAGTACCTTGAAATTTGGCTTGAAAATTGATTTTTCAAAAGTACGTCGAAATTGGTCTTAAAATAGATTTTTCAAAAGTACCACAAAGTCAGTTTAAAAAGTACCACGAAAATATACTTTGAAATATTTTTTATTTTTTATTCCTCCACCAAAGACATTGATCTTTGATGCACGGTCATTGAAAGCCCAATTCTAAAGTATGAGCATAAAATTTTAGCGATGCACTGCATCCAAAAGGCAAAATAGAAGATTTTGACAAAGCCTGCGTAGTGCCGATAAGCAAAAATTGATAAAAATCAATCAATGCACATGTACAAGGCCGGTTTCTCGCATAGAAAGAGTTTGGATTGACTCAGCGGCTCACAATTTGGTCGAGCGCGTTGAGTGGTCCAGACAAAGCAATGGTAGAAAAGCCAATAGCAGGGCTTCTCAAATGACAAAGTTTAGAGGAAAACGCCTTGTGCATAAAAAACCAAAAATTCAATTTTGCCTAAAAGTCGCTCGAAGGTGGGTTGCTGCTATATCGATAATATTGAACAACTGCATAGGAGCAAGTAAATCGTGGACTGATCGAATGCCATTAAACTTATGCAGGTATAAGTCCTCATGAAGTACGTGAATCTCCGCGATACAAGAACTTTAAAGCTAAGTAGTCTCTAGCGAAACTAAATTCATTTATTAAAACTCTTTTAAGTTAATATCAGTCAGCCGTAATTATAAATTACAAATAGTCTCAGACTTCTCTAAAAAGCTCACATTTTGATTCTGAGAAGGTATGCATGAATCTTTTCTACCTAATTGATCGTTAGCGTGAGCGCTCTCCCTTGTATGGTCTGAAAGCCATTACCTTGATTGGAGAAGGCACGATTCTTATCTTGAGAATTTTGTATAACCATTTCTGTTAAATAAACGGATTCTTCGAACTATTGTTTTTTAATTGATCTTGAGGCCTGTTGACGGTCTATAATCCCTGGAACATTCGTATCGAAAACCGGATGTGTCGAGTTAATTCACATTAACATTCGACCTTCTGGTTGCTTTACGGAGGTTTGATAGGGATTTTTTTATGCGTTTTTTGAGAAATAGAGTCCGTTATTAGCAGACCAAAACATGGTTTCCATGTACAAAAATTAATCCCTCCGCAAAGAAATTCTTCGGTTGGAATTTTTTTATGCAAAAATTCAGGAAATTAAGAGGTACCTAAACCCCTTAACGAGGGAATTCAGGTCCAGAGAGAGCGTCATTTCCGATCTGTGGTAGTGCAGCCTTGGTCCATTATTCGGTTATCGAAGTGCATCTTATCTCGAACCCGCCTGGGAGGTAGAAGAACGGGGTAATACGCGACTGGCGCCCCCTGAGAAATAAATTGATGTCGCGTCATTTTGACGCCCGGTAGTGCGTTCTTCTACAATCACATGATTAGAAATCTCAATAATACAAATTTTTCTCATATGTATCCAACTTTATGATGGACACTATATATTAAAAATGGCCAATTTTTTATTATTGACCCTTTTCCATCACTTTCGGTTTCCCCAGAAACGACGCCGACATTGAAACTTAAAATAGAATACCCTGTATATTTTTACATTTTTTGATTGCACAGTTTTAACGAAGAAATGAGACTACTTGATTTTTTAGGGCCGTTCTTATTTTTCCACGCAAAGTGAATGAACTCAAATCTAAATAAGAGCTGACGTCTAAAATTCGAAGACAACCTTCAGTTACTTCCTTATAATACCAAAGTGTAATGGGAGATTAATTGGGGTTCACGATCCAGATTTTGTCAGGGGCTTATGATGGATGTAGATGATGAGGAATTACCTAGGTATTTATTGTGAGCCGTACGTCAGTCAGTAAGGAGCTTATCACGGAGGTAACATGGCGCGGCGGCATTCAGATAGGTGATACTGTTGTGTCATTAACGATATTTTTAAAACACTAATTCTTCGTATTGAAGACTAACGAGTGTGATATTTTTGTCTCTTATGGATCGGATACAACGCATGCATGTATAATAGTACAACTGCAAATTATTATTTAACTAAAATTAACCTCGGGCATATCACTAGTCACTTAGATTCGCTAAACATAAGATAATGCATTGTTTATTGTACAGATTTGTGTTTAAATATTAGTGGGGTGATATTAGGGAAATGTGTTGGAAAGTCTGGGGACTAGCCAAAAATTTTTCTACCCCTTACAGAATTTCCTTAGGAATCCGAAAAAAATAGTGTTGACCACTCGAAACGGCGCACAGTGGGAAAAATATGCCCTTTTTTGGACAAAAATCTGCCGACAGTAGAGATTTCAATTAAATTAAATTAAAAAATGGCAAATACCCTTAAGACATTGTACTTTACAGTAGTGCTGCGGCGAACTGGCTTTGGGTTAACCTAACCTAAAAATCGCAGATATTATTTTCACTTTCAGTGGAAGTATAGAAATGACAAAAAATTTTTTAAAAAATTTATTGTTCAAATAAGATTAGAATGTCATGAAACTTCGAGATTTTAAGTTTGAGCAAAAAAGTCTGTCTGTCTGTAACTTTTCTGTGCGCACGATTACTCTGAAACCGTTTAAGACATCGACTTGAAATTTGGTACACATATGTATTTTAACAGGATCTAGAACTACATTATAATTTCATCTTATTCCGTTGAAGGGTTGGGGGGTAAATTGGGGTAAATGGGGGTAAAAAGGTAAATCAAGCAGGTAAGAGTCCATAAAATTGGTATTTAGTATATGCAAGAGAAGCTAATGTCTCAAAAAAAAATTGGCATTAGCCACCCCCATTACTACCCCCACCTCATTATAAAAGTGGGTGAAAAAAACTATTTCATCATAGATGACCATTCGAAAGCTTATTTTAAAGAGGAAGATTAAATGATGTATTTATTAGAAGAACCCTATACATAACCTCAAAAGTTGCCAAAGAAAATCATTTTTTAAGTACTTAACCTAAAATATTTCAAAATCCTGAGATAATGGGCCAATTCTGAGGCCAGATTCGGATTCAGCGTGAAAAATTACTTCGGAAATTGGATAATGTTAAAACTTTTAGGTTTATGACTTATTTAATACATACAATTTTTCACTTATAGGTTATATTAGGTTTAAAGCTGTTAATTAGGTTAGTCTGAATGCATAGGAATAAAATCATGTGGATAAAAAACTATATTTATATTTTCACCTGTCAGCAAAATAATATTTACAAGTCTAAAGGCAACTAGTGACGAGTATTTGGAATATCGTAATTTTTCATTCCTTTGAAGGATCGATAGGATGCGAGTAAGATTAAAGATGAGATCAGCAACAAAAAACCCTGAAGAACAACTTTTGATCACATAAACGTTACTTCACTTGAATCTCGAATTTTCACCACCTTGGACGAAGTAAAAAAAATTGAGGCCTTTGGTTCTTGTACACATACTAAATCACAATTTTTTCACCCCCTTTTATAACGGGGTGGGGGTAGTAATGGAGGTGGCTAATTTCAATTTTTTTTTGAGACATTAGTTTCTCTTGTATACACTAAATACCAATTTTATGGGCTCTTACCTGCTTGATTTACTTATATACTCCCATTTACCCCAATTTACCCCCCAACCCTTCAACGGAATAAGATGAAAATATAATCTAATTCCAGATCTCGTTAAAATACATATGTGTACCAAATTTCAAGTCGATATTTTAAACGGTTTCAGAGTATTTGTGCGCACAAAAATGTTACAGACAGACTTCTTTTTTGCTCAAACTTAAAATCTCGACATTTCATGACATTCTAAGCCTATTTGAACAATAAAATTTTTTTTAAATTTTTTGTCGTTTCTAAACTTCCACTGCATGTGGAAGTAATATCAGGGATTTTTAGGTTAGGTTAACCCAAAGCCACTTTGCCGCAGCACTACTCTAAAGTACAATGTCTTAAGGGTATTTGCCATTTTTTTTATTTAATTTGATTGAAATCTCTACTGTCGGCAGATTTTTGTCCAAAAATCATATTTTTCCCACTGTGCGGCGGCTTTAATTGTTATTTAACTTTTTGTAAACAAAATGAATTTTGCAACTTACTTTTTGCTTATATCTTCGCTTCTAAAGGTCGTAAAAAAACGTCAATTTCTTCGTCATGAGCTCCCCTATAAGGTAGGTATACGCAAAGAATGACTCTTTGATTGTTAATAACATTTTATGGCAAAAAACTGAAAAAATTAAATTTTTCGATTCTCGAAGTTTGAATTATTGTAGAAACAAATATAAAATCTGTGTATTAACGATATGAGAAAAAGTACATATTGTTGCAAAATATGAATTATTTTTTTGCAATTAATTGATAAAAAAAATTCAAACTGTCATATTAAAAAATCAAATTAATATTTTATAGTTCTGTTTCGGTAAATACATTGCATTTGACGTACGTTTACAAAATCAAAAAGAATATTGCAAAAAATATTTTAATTTGCGACTTTTTTACGCAAAAAATCAATTTTGCAACTTAAAGAAATGTAAATATCTCAGTAGATTGTAAATAAAATTTATTGCAACCAACGGCATTTCAATTGTCATAAAAAAACACGAATTAAAAAAAAAGTTTGTGCTCCGATGCTTTAGAGATATGAAGAATTCACATTTTTTGCGATTACGGCGAAATTTCAAAATATTTTTACTAGAAAATTTAACTGTATATTTCTCAGAGTGTGTGTTATCACTTACAAAAAGTGCATGTCTATATATATATAAACGGGTCATGGAAAAAAAATCGAGAAAATTGCATCTTTGGCACTCGCGCTGACGCTAGGCGCCAGATCCCCCTTCCCTCTTCACTACGAGCGGCGTACTTGGACAGTTTTACCGCGGTGTCAGCTTTATTTCTCTTTTTCTCGGCTTCAGGTGTGGCTAGATGGACGTTTGAGAGATGGACAAAACAACTGAAAATGATGATGATGTGGATACACCTATTAGTGTAAATTTAATAGATGAAATGCAAGAAAATGAGGAAGTTATTGGAAATATTGATCTAAATAATGACGATGATGACAATGATTGTCTATACGCAGAGTGCGAGACGAAACGGCAGCGAGTGCGACACAGGAAATCAACCTAAAAAAATGAGGACAGAAAAATAAACTTTATGTTGTATATTCAATAAATTAATTTTTAAATACAAAATGTATAACTTACTTTATCCCCAATAAGAGTAAAAACTATTCACTCATCAATATATTATCAAATAAATTGTATGTAATCTTTAAATATTTATTTTATGAAGCAACGTAATTGAATGATTGAAAAATAATCGAAGAATCAGAAAGTTGAGAAAAAAATAAGTTGAATTAAAAAAAACCGTCAATCTAGCCACTCCTGAAGCCGAGAAAAAGATAAAGCTGCCGCCGCGACGAAACTGTCTAAGTACGCCGCTCGCAGTGAAGGGGGAGGGGAATCTGGCGTCTAGTGTCAGCGCGAGTGCCAAAGATGCAATTTTCTGCTGATTTTTTCCATAGCCCATTTATACAGGGTGGACCATTAATAATAGGTCATACTTCAAGGGTAGATTCTTTGGACCAAAATATGAAGATATAACCAAACATGCTTTAGTAAATTGTTGCTATGGAAAAAGATACAGGGTGTCAAAACTGTAATTTATTTTGTTTTTTTTTGCAATATCTCAACTACCTCTTGACCGATCTTCTCCCAATTTGGTAAGGAAACATTTTTTAAGCTAAGAAACAATAATTTATGTATTACATGACGCTAGCCTCATGAGCACACACGGGGTGATCGTCAGAGGCATGAAAATTGCCATATTTTGCATAAATTATTCTTTATTACAATTTTAGAGCAAAATGTTGCTTACGTCTTTGATTAAGCACACAAAAACGCAAAGATCTGTAGGATATCTAAACTGCAATACACAGTGCGTACATATTCTCAAGCACGTAATGTAGATTAGGTCGATAAGACTATTACGAAATGAATGAAAGTTGTAGTCGGGCGTTGATGACTGCGAATACCTAGTTGAACAATCAAAATAAAGAAGATATTGGCTGTGTACTTGGTCTCAGTGACACCACATAAAATGAATTATGTCGCATTCCAGGAGTGCTAATCAAATAGGTATTCGCACTCATTATATTATTGCAACTAAATCTTTTATCGTGTGTTTTTTATAATAACCAAAGTGATTAAATTAAATGAATAAATAAAGTAATACCTGTGTCGTACTACTGCTACTAGTAAATAATATGAAATAAAGTTTATGAATATAATCCAGTCCACACAATTAACAACTTTTAACGACTATTAACAAAATTTGTCGTTAGGAGTCGTATTGTTTTGATTTGTTGGGAAAGTGTTAACTCTTGCCAACATCTTCTATGATGTAACGACTTTCAGGGTCGATTTTGAACACTTTTGGAAACATTCCAAACATAATTTTCGCAGCCAAATCATCTCTGAAACTATTGGCGGAAGGTATTAATTTTAAACTTTCATAATTAATTTCAAGTACTGATATTTGCATAAAAAAAATACCGCAATTTTCATAATTTTAGTAAATCTGTCATATTTTTTTTTTAACAACAATTACTTTTTTAATAAAACCAATTTAAATTGATTTGATTAGGTTCAAAATAATGATGATTTAGACAGTTGAAATTGTTGATATACCTTCAGTTTATGGTTGTAATTCAGGAAAAATATTTTAAATGTCCTAGCGGTGACTGGGGTGAATTCAGGGGATTGGGGGTGAATTTCAAAATCATGTATATCGTTTAAAGTTGGTATTCTTATAAAATGTGCGATAAGAAAAACAGTAAAATAATGTTTTTAAATCTGGAAGGCCAAAAAATTGCATTGTACGACTCGCGGTGCATATTATATTTTTCGTCATACCCATGAATCCTTAAACTAGAAAAAAACTTGAGAAACACTAGTGGAAAACAATAATTATGTGAGTAAGATTTCATATTTGCTGAACAAATGATAAAGGTAGCGATGCTTGGAATATCCATGGCAATCGTCAATAAAATAAATTTAGGACGCGGTTTCTATTCAAATGACAACTACTGTCAAGATAAATTAAATCATATTATTATAATAGCTCTGAACATTTTTTAAAATAATGTTGGATGTAGAAGATATAGGAAGTAAGGCTTGTCTGGAATTACCTCCAAAAAAGTTAAAACATTTAATTTAATACTTGTCATATAAAAGAGAAAATTTTCCCAAAGAGTGACCCCAAAAAACGCCTATTTTCTCGCCCTCGAATTTTGTTTCAAACTAAGAGCGAGATTACTGTTAATGATGAGAATATCCTGAATAAAAAATTTCAAGATGAGCATATCTTTGGTTTTTGAGATATGAGGGATTAAAGTTGTGATAAGCCTGATGTAATATAGGAGCATATCAAAAAATACAAAGCTATACAAAAAGTGAATATTTATCAGTTATGGCATAATAATCAAGATATTCTTAGTATTTTTCGACGCAGAATTCATATCTAGTATCGACGAATCCGTATATCCATTAATTAATTCAGAAGAGCCAAAAACATCCCCTATATAAAGAAGAAAATAGGGAAAAATAACGTTATTGAGTTATAGAGCTTCCATGAACAGAAATATAATATAATAGACTGGCGGTACACGACCAGTCAGGTGCAACGTTTTTAAAATGCATGCCAATCATATATATGAATGAAATTACCATGAATATGCCAGAAACGCAAATTTTAGGCAGTCGTTGCGTGCAGAAGGGTGTGCAAATCGATTTTTTTTTTTTTTTTTATTTAAAAATGGATGCAATAGTGTCAAACAATCTTAATTCAAGCAGAAAAAAAAGTCGAAAATTAAATAAAATAACAAACTGAATAATCAACAATATATTATAATTTGACATTGAGTGGAAAAGGAAAAAATCCTACATTCTTGAAACTTTCCACACACGTTTAGTTCTCGATATTTTTATACAAAGAATATAGAAAAAATGTACGCCTCAATTCGGCTGTCCCAAGTCAAAACACTGTATAAGCCACTTTCATCAAAAATGATATTTTTACATTTTTCGATATAAAGTATCAACATCTACCAATCCGTGATTGAGGAAAACTAAAATTCCTATGAGTTTGTTTAGAAAGTTCATGTGTAAACACTGTATATCCACTAACCGAATCAAGTTACCAATTTAAAACACTGTACATCCACTTTCCTAAATATAAACACTGCATGTATCGGATATACCGTGTTTCAACTTGGTTTTGGGATATACAGTGTTGGAATTTTGGTTAAATTTACCTGTTAACGACGCCGAACCAAATCTCATCCACGACTATGGGTTAGAGCAACTAAATCGGGAATCGGAGACCCTAACACATGAATAACAATACAACTTTGTTACCTCTTTACTAAGAACCGTATAAATAAATTAGCTATTTTTCGATATAAATGTGTTTTGCTTAATGAACTTTTCCAATTTTCAACGGATTTTTCACAAATCTAAACACTGAATGTGTTCAAAACCTAATTCAAATGAAATTGATATCGACTTATAATATATAGTCGCATTAGGTGTTCTATATATATATTCACACTGTATTAACATTTTTTTCAAATATAATAAGGTTTCGACAAAATGTAATTGTTTGTTTTTGTGCTCTGGTGAACAATTTGTTAAATGGTTTATACAGTGTTTTGACTTGGGACAGCCGAATTATTTCTATAAATTGTGCGTGTGCGTTAATATTACTAAAAGAAGATGCTCCACACAATGCATTTTAAACGTCAGTGCACTGAAATAGGGTGCGCGACTACGTCATAGTAATGGCAGCACCGTGCAGACAGATTTGCTTGATCTGGAGGGTGGATGGAGATGTCTTGCGGTCCAGCCACTGAACTTTCGGGGTCAAAGCTTTACCTCAAGGGACTATTAATGACATCTCCACTTGGCGTTTACGGTTCTTGGGTCCAGCCCACTGCTACATATTAAAAATGTCATTTAACATCCATAGCCTAATCAGGAGTCAAACAGGACCCCTTGGTCTCAAGCCTAATACGCAAGAATTGAGCTACAGAGCTGGTTTTTGGTCATTTGGTTATAGAGAGATTATTTTATTTCACAAACAGTAATCATCATATTATCAATGCAGCTTCATATTAAGTTATCACACTAGTCACTATAGCGTTATAAAATGTAAAAATTATTGAACCTTGTATATTCTGATTTTATCAATTTCGTTTTAATTGATTTAGTTAAAGTTGTAAGCTAAAATTGTTGAGGCATTATTTAGAATTTTTGAAATAACCGTATATCTGTCTGTAACTGTAATTATTGAATTATCATCCTGTTATATCAGAAATATATGTTGTAAAGTGCAATTAAAACTGCTTTATCGTCTCTTAGGATTAACGACAGCCTTCGCACCGAATATTAGAAAACCTCTCAAAATATAATTTACGCCCTGAAATGTCACTTCACAAATCTGGACACTAAAAAGGATTAATTATTAAAATCGTAACATCACAAAATTATTTATGTCTCTATATGCCTACGCATAGCAGTGCACTTAAAAAAATAAATGAATATATGTAAATTATATTCTTTCCAACAAGCTTTTTGCGTTTTGTATCTCATAAGGACTTTGATATTACTTCCGACAGAGCTGCGATTCGTAAAGCTCTGAAAAGTGTAGGGGAATATTTTAAATAAAAAATGTAGAGGAACATTTTAAATATGGTATAAAATTATATCAAAGTTACTACAAGAGGGATTATTCAAAGCAGGTCTTTTATTGATTTAAATGAGTCTGTAAAAGCTGATATTTTCCTAGTTAAGAAAATATCAGCTATATTATATAATATTTTTTCTTAGGATTTTCTATATTTTCGTATTTTTTTTAATATAGTAAAGACAGAAAATGTATTTTCATAATTTCTGATTGTGTTTGTCTGTCTGAATGTTGTGAAAAGACTCTACATATTCTGATAAAATTTGGCGAATATTCGTGGGCAATTGGGGCAAATTGGTAGGAAGGTCACGTCTCCCGTGAGGGTGTCCAAGAGCCTTTTATAAATTGTTTATTTTTGAATAAAATAATCAAAATTTAGTAAATAATTAATACATTCCATTCACAAAATATTAGCCGCCACAAAATTTATTAAACATTTTGTTTTCAATTTTAAAGTAAATCAGAAATATTCCTGTTCTCCGCCCATGCTTCCGTTCGAACTTAGATCTTTTCTAGTCTATTCCATTGCTTATCGCTAAAGTTCCAGAATCACTTTTCAATACGACAGTTAAAGACGCACTGGAAGTTCTCAAAAAGTTGCTCAGAGTTCTCTCCGAATCATCAAATATTAACAAATAAATATCGAACTACAAATAGGCAAATGTACACAGATGTGAGTTTAATTAACATTAATATCACTAAATTTGAATATAAATACCGACAGTTAAAGACGCACTGGAAGTTCTCAAAAAGTTGTCTCAGAGTTCTCTCTTAAGTAAGTAGTAGCAATGGTGGCGAATGGAAGTAGCTCAGTCTCTACTGTGTGTAAAAGGTGCAAAAATAACGTTGTTAGTGGCTTAAAATGTGAAAACTGTGAAAATACGTATCATTTAAGTTGTGCTAAACGTAGCAATGTTAAGTTTGTTAATGACAACACAATAATTTGTTGTGAAAATGTAAATAACAATGACGATGGCGCCTTCTATGATGCCATGGAGGACTTGGCAAATAAGGACAGTAAGATGGACATACACATCTTCAATTATATTCTACGACAAAAAGACACTATTATTAGTGACTTGAGAGAACAAATAAACCTATTAAATAAACAAATAGACATCATGAATAGATATCAAGTTAAAGATAATTTTAATATACACAAAGGTGAACAAAAACCTGATAAGATAAGCGCGACGTTACCAGAGAAAAAACTGGGCAATAATAATAATTTATCTACAAAGCCTGCAGTGACTAATATAGGAAATCCTTTAAATGTAAACAAACCAAGTAATTCCGGCATAACTAACAAGGAGCTGGCAAGCGAAATTTTGCGAGTGCAAAGTCAACTGAAATGTAATGAATACATTAATATGTCTGACAACACGGATAATTCCTCCTCGGAACCCCCATCATCACGACAAAAAAAAGACGAATGGCAACAAGCTGTCAAAAAAAGACGCGGTAGAAGATCAGCTATCACAGGAAGTAATACGGAGACTCAATCTGTACGAGGTGTACCAAGGCTAGTAAACTTACATGTCTACAGGGTTGATACACAAACTACGGCAGATGATTTGACATGTTTATTAAAGCCTAATTTTCCTGAAGTAACTTGCGAAGCTATAAAACCAAAGCACCCTGATCTGTATTCGTCCTTTAAAGTACAAATTTTTGAAGACAATTTTAATAAGGCTATGAACCCCAAAGTTTGGCCTTATGGTGCCTGTGTCCAGTGTTTTTTAGTGATACCCGAAAAGAAAAACAATCAAACATCATAATATTTGACCCCAATATACTTTTACTTAATTCACAAAGTATGAACAGTGATAAACTTGACATTTTGTATTCAGATATTTGTGACTACAAAAATTTAAATTTTTTGTGTTTTACCGAAACATGGGAAACATCTGATTCCATAAACTCTCTACACGTAAGTGGGTATGCATTGATTAGTAATTATTGCAGATCGTCTTTTAAGGGTGGAGGTGTCGCAATATGGGCAAAAAATAGCCTGGACGTGAGAAATATTGACTTAAAACAGTATTGTACTGAGAAACATTTTGAAGCCTGTGCTCTATGTTGGAAAGAAAATAAGACTACTTCTATTATTGTTAATTGTTATAGGTCTCCCTATGGCGATTTAAATTTGTTTTTAAATAGAATTACTGATGTATTAAATTATTTGGTAAAACCTAATTTTAACGTGATTGTGTGTGGAGATTTTAATATTGACTCATATAGTGTTTCAAAAGATTTTATAACTTTGTGTAATGTTCTGTCCTGTTTTAATTTGAGTAGCGTTGTAAAGTGGCCTACCCGAGTGACAGATACCACCTTAAACACAATTGATCATATTTTTGTTAATTATAGAAACGAAGAAGTGTGTTGTGTATTTGATAATGTTATTTCGGATCACCGAACTATTCTTTTTGAACTTAACTTTGAAAATCGTAAAATTAATGCAAATAATACGACATTTGTTAAAAGAAGCTACAATGTAAACTCAATTGCTAATTTTGAACTAGCAATTCAAAATGAAACTTGGGGAAATCTTTATAATATTTCTGATATTCATGATGCATTCTCATATTTTAATGACATCCTTTTATATTATTTTAATTTGTATTTTCCTCTGAAAAAATTTTATATCAACACATCTCTCAAAAAAAAATGGGTAAATACCGAGGTGATAAAGTCCAGCGTAAATTTGAAAAATCTTTTTATTCTAAAGACAATGTGTTCTAATATGTCCGAAATTTATAAAAATGCAAAAAAGAACCACAAATTGTTGATAAGGAGAACTAAAAAATTTTATTATCAAAATAAAATTACAGAATCTGACAACCCTGCACGGTCTGCTTGGGATGTTATAGCGGAAATATCAAATAAAAATAAACACTTTAATAACATTAATATAAACGATGAAGGCGTGGTTCATGATGATCCCAAAATAGTTGCTTCACTTTTTAATAATTTCTTTCTACAAGCCCCAGAGAATATAGTCAAGCAAATCCCGAAGCTAATTAATAATGTGCATATCCCTACTCTAGCTAATTTGTCTCAGTCGTTGTTCTTAAAACCGTTTACTACTGATGAAATGTTACATTTATTAACAAACAAATTCAAGGCCAAAAAATCATCTGGTCCTGATGATATTCCCTGTTTTCTAATAAAAAAAGTGGTAAATTTTATCCTTCGACCACTCACTTATGTAATCAATTTATCATTCGAATCAGGGACATTTCCAAATAGTTTAAAAACTGGAAAAGTGGTACCCATTTTTAAGAAGAAGGATAGAGACATTTTGGAAAATTATAGGCCTGTAACTGTGCCTTTTGGTCTCTCTAAAATATTTGAATACTGTTATTTGGATAGATTATTAAATTTCTTAGAGACTTACAAAATAATTACAGAGAATCAACATGGCTTTACTAGTGGTATGTCAACCAATACGGCTATACATTCATTTTTATATAAAATATTAGAATTTGTCGACGCAGGAGAATCCCCTGTTGGGATATTTTGTGATCTAAGCAGGGCATTCGACTGTGTTAATCATGATTTACTAAAATCTAAACTGTTTGCCTATGGAATAAGGGGTCTTGCATTAAGTTTTGTTAGCACATTTCTGGAAGGACGAAATCAGTATGTTAGTTTACGACATAAAACGCAAAATTCAGTTTACAGAGTTGATTCTGAATATTTAGAACTAAATATGGGTGTTCCACAGGGATCCATATTGGGCCCTGTTTTGTTTTTATTATATATTAACGATATAGACTCTTTGGCGTCAAATGCACATTTTACAATGTATGCAGACGATATATCTATTATAATATCTAATCCTAGGGACAATCTTTTGGAAGATAATTCTAATAATTTATTGACTAATTTGAATAATTGGTTTTCTAAAAATTCTCTATATTTCAATGCAGAAAAAACTCACCTAATTAGAAATGTAATAATTTAAATATTGATATAAATGGTATCAAAATCGAGAATGAGGAAAGTATAAAGTTTTTAGGCATACACCTGGATGAAACCTTAAACTGGAAACATCACTGTGGAGTCCTGATATCTAAAATATCATCAATAACTTATTTGTACAGAAATATCAGATCGTTTCTCAATAAAGAACAATTAATTAATTTATATTATGTCCAAGTTGATACACGCTTGAGGTATGGTGTCTGTTTCTGGGGACAATCCACCCTAGCAGCAAATGTTTTTATTGCGCAAAAACGTATTTTGCGATGTATCGCCGGCGTACCGGCCACTCACACTTGTAAAGGTATTTTTAAAGAATTTAGAATTTTTAGCTTGCCATGTTTGTATATTTTCGAAATTTGTATGTATGTTTTTAAAAATAGGAATAAGTTTGTTTTAAACAGTGAATACCACAATGTCGATACTAGACAGAAAAATGAGTTCCATGTGCCTTATGCCAGACTTAAAATTACTTGTGAATCTCCCAGGTCAATGGGACCTAAAATATTCAACCGCTTACCGGATGAAATAAAGTTTAGCGAGACAATGTATGCATTTAGAGGGAAATTAAAAATGTTTTTATTAGATAAGTGTTACTATTCAGTAGCAGAATTCTTTCGATCTTAATATATATTTTATACCATATGTATACATAAGATTTATGTGACTATTCCTATACGATATTCTGTATTGTCAAAAAGGAAAATAAATTATTATTATTATTATTATTAATTATCAAATATTAACAAACGAAAAGGCAAATTTACACAGATGTGTGTGTATGTTTAATTAACATTAATAATATATGGGTTGTTCGAAAATTGAGTGACCCTTCTGCCAGGGAACGTTGTTGTGCGATATTTTTCAAGTGCTCGATTGCCCTATCAGCATAAAAGGCATCGTGTTCAGGGGAAGACGGTGGTAAAGTAGGGGAATATGATAGGAAAATGGAAATAATTAGTGTAAAGGTGATAAGAAGGTGGGATGATGGAGGAGATGAAAGATTAATGAGGGTGACAGTGAGGAAAAAGAGGGAGATCCACGCGATTGTAGCGCGATTGTAGTTACTCAAATTTAGGCCGCCATATTGGAACCGCCATTTTGAATTTTTCAATTTTCATAATATTCCTGAGGCTTTGCCAGCAGTCTCTATTAAAAGACACGATACTAGAGAAGAAATACCGAATTTATGATAACTTATCATGAAGGCAAGAGAATATTACGTGCCAATGCACTTTTGTTTCGTAGACTGCCGTAAGGCTTTTAACAATGTGGAATGGGATAAGCTATGGGTTGTATTATTAAAGATGGGGACATCTAAACATCTGGTCTTTTTTATTCGCCGACTTTATGAAGAAAACTTTGTTTTGGTGAAAGTAGACAACATTAACTCCGACAAATATATCGTTAGCAAAGGCGTCAGACAGGGCTATGTTCTGTCACCGATCCTCTTTAACATCTATAGCGAACTGCGACGTGTGCTGGAGGACTGAAAAGTGGCGTAGCTATAGGCGGAACCAAAATTTATAACTTGATATTTGCAGATGATATCTTGGAGCCCTTGTAGACAATACCGGCAACTGCGATTTTGAGATTGGATGAAGAATACAGCTGGAAAGATCGGCAACTTGCCAGTTAAGCAAAATTTGATGTGACAGCAATATTCCGAAACGCATAAATATCAGACTTGCTAGACTGATGGTTAATTGCACCAAAAGCTCGAGAATAATTAATAACAATTAATACTTCCCTTACTTAAGGCTGATGAAATGTCATCTACAAGTAATGTAGTAGAGGTACAGTTTCCCTTTCTACATTGGACAAAACTGATTTGCATCGAAGTACTGATTTGCCTACAGACAGTTTTTCCAATTATCTTAGGAAGAACACTGATAGGTCAAATGTCACTAAAACTTTCAGGTTTAGCGTCCTTAGATCTATGGACGTTGGTAGTGTGACGAACTTTTGTAATTCTCTGGATTTTTTTTAAAGATCCCTGTGTTAAAAACCACCCAAACAGGCTAAAGTGTAGGTGATTGCGAAGTAGTAAACAAGAGCCTTTGTAGACCTTGTAGACAATACCGACTGCGAATATGAAGTTCGACGAAGAATACAATTAGTTTCCTCCATCTTTCTTTACGCGTCTGAAAAATGGACCGTTAGAGAGGCAGAAAGACGCCGTATCGATGCTTGCGAGATCTGGATCTGGAGCGGTTGCTACGAATCCCTGGACAGCCCATCACACTAATAGCTCGACTCTCCAAGAAGTGCGTTCCCAAAAGCGACTGTCAAGCATCGTATTTTTCCGAATCCTCTATTTTCTTATCAAATCAACCGGAGAGGAGAATAAAGAACGGTTGATAGTTCAGGGAAAAACAGATGGCAAAAGACGAAGAGAACGAACTCCTAAACGTTGCCCAGACAGCCAACAAGCAATTTAGATTTTTTTTTTACAAATATAGGTTATTTAGGTCAGTAATATGAAACTTTTACCTCAAAATTACCACAAATTAACTTACTAATAGGACTATGTAACATTTCACTGCCTTAACCTCTTGAACAAAATGCCTTTCCTTGCCTATTCTCGACTTCGAATTTACTTTCATTTATTTTGCCACATTGGCAAATCTGTGGAAAATTTAAGGTAGTAAATAGACTATAAATATTTAATACGTGGACTAATAGCACCAAGGAGCTGATGCGAAAAAGTTTAGGCGATGCTATGCGCTTAACAGGTAACCGTGACAGATGCCGTGGTGCTATCAGACGTACCAAACAGGAAAGACAGGCCAACGAGAATAATTCATGAATTACGAAACGTCTGCCAAGACATTGTGATTAAGTGTTGGGCTAGCATGCATATCCAACTTGGCGCCCCTGGCACAAAATTAGAAGTAAGGTATTTCAAAAGTTTGTACATAGTTTCTAATGCAAATTTACGAGAATTAATACCCTGTCAACTTACTCATGTGACATAATAACCATCGAATTAATAAGTAATGAATGCCTGTCATTTATAAATAGAACGCACTTGTTTTCCGAGTCGTTTAATATAATCAATCAGTACACTTGAAAGGTATACGCTGACATTTAAACATCATAATTTATTATTAGTTAAAATGTCAGAAGATTTTTATAAAATATCAACATTAAATTCAACACCCCTTTGATAAAATAATTAGAGTGTGTATTAATTGCAAACTGCTTTCTCCGACCGTAGCGAGACATAATTACATACTGGGCGCTGATCGTTTCCTCAATCTTCATGAATTATTATGCAAGCAAACGACTACATAATACTAATTAAGCGTTTCGCAGTTTATAGATTTGTATCAATAAAGGCAGGGGCGGCTCCAGGTGGTAAGCAGCCGCCTAAGGCGAGCATATTTCGGGAGCACCAAAATGCAATCGATTGCGTTTTACATTATACCAAACAATCCTCAAGGCAATGTGTCAGGAACTATATACAGGGTGGACCATAATAGGCCATAATTCAAGGATATATTCTTTGGACCAAAATATGAGGATATAACCAAACATGCTTTAATAAATTGTTGCTGTGTAAAAAGATACAGGGTGTCAAAATTGTATTTTTTTTCTTTTTTCTGCAATATCTCAACTACCTCTTGGCCAATATTCTCCCAATTTGACAAGGAAATATTTTTTAAGCTAAGAAATAATAATTTATGTATCTCATCATGCTAGCCCATGGAGGGCGCCTCATGAGCTATAACTGCTGATGAATATTTTTCTCTTTTTCTTCTTTACGAAACGTAGTGGCACTTTTGACTAGAAAATTCATGCAGGAGTCATTTCTACGTAAAAAAGGTACACTTGATAGAACTTGATAATTTCATTTCGAGAAAACTGCCGCATAGATCTCAAGAATTCTTAGTTCTGTCATTCACGTACAATTTCATTAGTTTGACATTTTGACAGAACTAAGACGTCACCAAAGCACATTTTTCAATAAATACAATTTGTCCTTTTCAAACTGAGTTTGTTTTCAAATAGTTCTTGAGATCTATGCAGCAGTCTTCCCCAAAACATAAATTATTGTCTCTTAGCTTAAAAAATGTTTCCTTATCAAATTTGGAGAAGATCGGTGAAGAGGTAGTTGAGATATTGCAAAAATAAAAAGAAAAAAAAATCACAATTTTGACACCCTGTATCTTTTTCCACAGCAACAATTTACTAAAGCATGTTGGTTATATCCTCATATTTTGATCCAAAGAATCTACCCTTGAACTATGACCTATTATTAATGGTCCACCCTGTATACTAGAAAACAATACAATATTTATTTTTCATTTTAGTATAATAATATAAAATTTTTCTTTTTTAGTAGTTTTAGGAAGAATATTGTAATATTAATTTTAGTATATAGTACAGGAAAGGAAGACCGAAAAATCCCAGAATTCGAAAATAAATAGTGCTCAACAGATTATTGTTTTAAGTTGTAGGGTTGACCCTTAGGGTAACATACCAAAAGTCCCCAGCCGTGGGCCTCATGCATTAGGCGGGAGGGGGGTGGAAAGGATCGGTTTGTAGGTTTGTCGTTATTATCTCGAAAACTAAGCATCCTAACGAAAAGGTCATTCTATACAAAATGAAAGTAAATTAAATTGTCTACAAAGAAGATCCTATTCATTTTTTCGTTAGGGGCAGTAGTTAAGGGTGTACGTGAGTTTGAAAATGCGAATAGCTGGAAAAACTGTGTATTGTGGGAGGTAATGCTTGACAAGTAGAAAACTTTATAATTTTACAAGTATTCACAAGGCCATATTAAGTAATTGGTCGAGCTCATCGTCAAGATCATCATCATCGTCGTCGCCGTTGATGCTGACGATTGGAGAGCCGTTGTTACACGAAGCGCGGCAACTGCTGCACACAAGCGAGCAGGGTATGCCTGCTTTGCGGCACCCGCAACGGCCTCCGCAACCAGTTGTGCACCCGCAAAATATGTTATTTATGACGCATTCTGGCGCAACTGGGTCCGTGTGTGGTAAGGAAGCTATCCGAGCCCCTCATCCATCCCCAAGCAGTTGGCTCCTGCTGCTGATCTCCTTATAGCCATTGCTGAATCTGCAAACAATAATTCGTCCTTCGTAGTTTAAAAATTATTACACAATCTTGTCTAAGCACAATACAAAACAAACAAGTTAATGTAAACAAGCATACATTGATACAAACTTGCAAATGAACTTTAAGGTAGTGTTGGCGAGCAGCCCCTCTGGTGGGTGGAAGTGCCGCAAAATCAGGCTTTGGCTTTGTCGAGGCTTTAACAAAGGCCTGGTGTCGTACCCGGTTCAGGTCTGCTCCTTATGGGGCCTGGTACAATACCAAAAAAACGCTGCTCTCCTGCATCAGCTACCATGTCCTGTGTTGCTGAGGGATCACAGAAGACTTTGTAGATGTCTGTGACCTGCTACGCGGCCTTCAAAAATACTTTCACCACACCTCCCTTGCTCTTGTTGTAAATAACGGAGATAGTATCACAACCGCTGAACGAATGGAGCAACAGAATGGTCTTCGCAAATGGCTCCATTCGTTCAGCGGTTGTGATACTATCTCCGCTATTTAAAACAAGAGCAAGGGAAGTGTGGTGAAAGTATTTTTGAAGGTCGAGGAGCAGGTCACAGACATCTACAAAGTATTCTGTGATCCCTCAGCAACACATGACATGGTAGCTGATGCAGGAGAGCAGCATTTTTTGGAATTGTACCAAGCCCCACAAGGGGCAGACCTGAACCAGGTACGCCTTTGTTAAAGCCTCGACAAAGCCAAAGCCTAATTTTGCGGCACTTCCACCTACCAGAGGGGCTGCTCGCCAACACTCCCTTAGAGTTAATTTGCAGGTTTGTACCAATATATGCTTGTTTACATTAACTTATGTTTCGTATTGTGCTTAGACAAGATTGTGTAATATTTTTTTAAACTACGAAGGACGAATTATTGTTTGCAATAATATTATACAATAGTTATAAGGCAAATTTAATTCAAAAATAAATGCAAATATTCTGCAAAAAGCCAAAAGCTTGGCAGCGGATAGTAGATATCGGCTAGTGAATAACAAATTGTGTCCTCTGAAACACAGTATTTATAAACATAAACATAAAACTTACACTATGCAGAAGTCTAAGACTTGCTCACAAGTGTTTTATTAACTGTTTATTTGATATTCCAACCAAAATTTTTTTTTAGTATGCATAGTTTTAGGAAGAATATTGTGAACATATACAACAATATACATGTGTTTTATATCTACATATTTATCAATTTATCACCCTTAACTAATAATTTATATAATTATGTTAGAGTATACAAGATGGACCAAATTAGATGGGATTTTCTCTAAAACTATGGCCACACCTTTTTGGGGGGTGGCACCTAAAAAAAAACAAAAGCATTGGATCTGAGAGATAATTAAATTTTAAGAAGAAAAGGTTCTATGCAACTTTTCATATAAATTGATAGATTTAAGTTATAACTAACAGAAAATTTGGGATATTAGTTTGAAAAAGTGGTATTTCAAATACGTTTTCGTCAAGTAACTCCAGCAAAAACATGCTGCAGACGAATAAGAAAGCTTCTAAATTAAGGATAAATTTCGTTTGTTTCTAATTTTTGTACAGTTAATGGTTTCGGAGATCTGGAAGTCTAAATGTGGCGTCCTAACGTTTATAAGACGAAGTATTTAGTTTAAATGTTAAATATCTCAGAAATTATGGCACTTAGGCCAAAAACGCTAATAACCAAAATGAAAAACTGTTAATTAGGCTTTCAAATGATTTCCTATTTTTATAGTATAAAAAACAAAGAAGTTATGAAAGAAACAATGAACTTTTTCACATTTTTTTTTTAATAAAAACGTCGCAATTTTGTTAATGTAAGTAGTCAGTAATTAAAAAAATATATTCCCATATACTGTTTTGCGTTAATATATAGTGTGACGCTCAAATTTTTTCATCTGCTTACAGCGCTTGCTTTGGAAAAAAAATGCATTTTAAACTAAAGGGATTTTAGAAAAAACGTAATATTCTTGTTTGTCTGCAAATATCTCAATAAATATTAGTTTAAGAGCAAATATGGTGGGCATCAAAAATGAAGCTTAGAAACTGAGAATAAATGTATTTTGTTTATATATATGTGTAGGGTTGATTGTTTCGGAGAAACTGTGACACTTCCATCATTAAAGGTAATTAATCAATCTTTAAAATGATTTTTTGTTTGTTTCTACATCACAAAAAATAAACAAGTTATGGCCAATTCAATGTGCATTTTTATATTTTTGTTAACAAAATGTCGGCATTTTGTTATTGTAATTGCTCAGTAATTAATTCTTCTTTCAAAAATACTGTTGTTCGTTAATATATAGCATCAACTAGATGCTCAATTTATTTTGTCCCTTTAAAACACTTGTTTTAGAAAAAAATTCCATCCGCCATCTCATCATCGAAAAATGGCCCTATTTCGGTTAATTATTGCTATAAAATTAATTTAAAAACACCAAATTAAAGATAATTTTATTTGAACTATTTTTTTGTAAATGCCATATTTCCCGAGAGATCCGTAAAACTCCCAAACTTTTTTGTTTTATGAACTTTGGCCTATTTTAATAAACTTATAACCAAAGCTTAAAGTCTGCACAATTTTTTTTCAAGTTACGGTAATTTTTTTCAATCTCTTCCTGTACTATAAATACATTTTTCACATGACCCGCGGATAGACACAAAAGTGCTTCAAGTACAATTTGAACAATGTCGTAAAACAGAAAACGCATTTTTTAACCACAGACACAAAAAGGAGATATGTCATAAGTTTGAAAGAGTATTTGGTCGAAACGGTTTCTAGCAACGTTTCATCTCGGTAGACCTTCAGGGAGCTGCGTATCATCAATAAGAGTCAATTACTCTCACGCAGCTCTGCAATGTTTCAACCGATTTCGATATTTTTATATGGAAGTGCATTACGAGATTTTGTAGTTTAGTCGCCATCTTCGATCCCTCATATCGGTAGATTTATTGGTCGGTTTTATAAATTTTCAACTTTACTTTTATGGATTCATTGCAAGAAGAGGCAATTAAAACTTCAATTGTACTAGCAAGTAAAAGTAAAATACGACAAACTGTGTCAATTAAAATCTGTGCAAAAATTCTACACGCCATAGCACCCATTGGCTATAAGAAAATTCTTTGTTTTCTGTAACAAATTATCAGGTTTATATTTTGCAAAATTAACTTGTATTGAAAATAAAACATTGCAACAAGCACGTATAATAAAAATAATCTTGTGGTTGGAAGCAGAAACGAGGTCACTATGCTTGGCATTGTAATTATGATTTGATCACAGCATTACAATGGAATATGTGTTATATATTTCTATGACTGTGATGCATATTAAAATCATTATAAGGGAAACTGTTATTATTATTATACGATACGTAAATATGAAACAAAGAGTATATTGCATTAATTACAGAAATATCAACGAAAGCGTACTTGTGAAAATCAACGGGGAAAGTATTGTTATTTTCAAAGCAGTCGATGCATGTTAAAAGTGGTGTTGTAAAATGTTTTTATGATAGTGTTTAAATAATTCTAATAATGAAATATTACAATGAAAAAAGTTTTATCAAAGAGGTTGTCATAAACAATCAATACTCTGAAGCCTGTATTGACAGAACTTTCATAAATATTGAAAATAACAATCAGGTTTATTCTCATGCATATCTTTGTCAAAAAACACCCTCTAACTATTCCTTTGACGTAAAAGTCACCGGTGTAGAGGTTAGAATATACTGGATAATCAATCGTATTATTTTGTAAATCCCTCTATTTTTAGAATAAATGTGGTAGAGAAAATTATACAGTGTGTCCACGTCCAGTGTGTCTTAGCTATATCTGTAAACGTTTTAACTATGGTGTTTCGATAGATGAAAAGTCATTCTTCATAAAAACTTGCTTTTTCTGAAAAGTCCTTAACAATTCTAAGAATTACGGTTTTTTAAACGGAAATGAAGAATATATATAAATTTTGCCAATTTTTATTGTCTAAAATATGTCATTATTAAATAAATTTCGTAAAGTAGTTGTCATAAATTATTTATCATCCTTTGGAAAAAAGACGAACTATCTATGCGGATGAAACTTTGTATTAGGACTGTACATGCCATTATTTATAACTCTTTTATAAAATTTGATTATGTTCATTAAAAAAATCTTATTTTAAGAGTATAATCTGCGGTCAGTGAAATGAAGAAACGAATTATTCGGCTTATTTTTGAAGATAGAAACTTCAAATTTTGTACGTATGTATTAAAATATATATTCTAGTTCGTCACGTTTTTATTTTTTTGTTTTAGTCAAAAACACGTGATCAACGAAAAAATGGACGTCGAAAAATTGGAATTTACAAAAAACATTTAGGAGTTCTGGTAATATCTTAAATTTATTTATAAATTATTTTATCTTACAGGAATTACTTAATAGATGAAATTCTTGAAAATGTTAATACATAAATAAAAGGTGCCAAATAGAGAGGACCGTTTTGTATAAACACTCCTACAAATTTTATTATGAAAATTTGAATGCGGTTTTTAGTTAGGTCAGAAACCAATTTATTCGAAATTATTACCAAGCAAAATGTACAGGGTGTCCCTGTCAACGCGCTGGGTTTTCTCGGTAGTTTCTGAGATAAGTTTATGGTTCAAAATCCAATCTGACGTAGGTTTTCCGAGGAATCTCATACTGCTAAGATATTTAGGAATCCAAAATGACGGACGAATTTCGTCATCTACGATCCTATTCGACTGAAAATCGATATCTGGGGGTTTTCGAGGATGCGGTTAACAAATTTTTGGTCAAAATTTAGGAATCCAAGATGGCGGACGAATTTCGTCATCTATGGACCTATTCGACTGAAAATCGATATCTGGGGGTTTTCGGGGATGCGGGTTATGAATTTTTGATCAAAATTTAGGACTCCAAGATGGCGGACGAATTTCGTCATCTATGGTCCTATTTGACTAAAAATCGATATCGGAGGGTTTTCGGGGATGCGGGTTACGAATTTTTGGTCAAAATTTAGGAATCCAAGATGGCGGACGAATTTCGTCATCTATGGACCTATTCGACTGAAAATCGATATCTGGGGGTTTTCGGGGATGCGGGTTATGAATTTTTGATCAAAATTTAGGACTCCAAGATGGCGGACGAATTTCGTCATCTATGGTCCTATTTGACTAAAAATCGATATCGGAGGGTTTTCGGGGATGCGGGTTACGAATTTTTGGTCAAAATTTAGGAATCTAAGATGGCGGACGAATTTCGCGATCTATAGTCCTATTCGACTGAAAATCGATATCTGGGGGTTTTCGGGGATGCGGGTTACGAATTTTTGATCAAAATTTAGGACTCCAAGATGGCGGACGAATTTCGTCATCTATGGTCCTATTTGGCTGAAAATCGATATCTGGGGGTTTTCGGGGATGCGGATTATGAATTTTTGATCAAAATTTAGGACTCCAAGATGGCGGACGAATTTCGTCATCTATGGTTCTATTTGGCTGAAAATCGATGTCTGGGGGTTTTCGGGGATGCGGGTTACGAATTTTTGGTCAAAATTTAGGAAACCAAGATGGCGGATGAATTTTGTCATCTGTGATCCTATTCGAATGAAAATCGATATCTGGGGATTTTCGGGATGCGGGTTACGAATTTTTGGTAAAAATTTAGGAATCCAAGACAGCGGACGAATTATAACTATATTTTGACCCCCATTTATTTATGTTATTATTGGAGACAAAAAAAAGTTTCGTATAAGAGTTGTAAGGTTGTATACATATTTTTTTAAATGCAATTAAAAAACAATTGCTTGGATATGTCACGTGATATAACAATGAAGGTTGCTTTTTAAATGAAAAACCCTGTATATTTTTACATATTCTGTTAGATCCTTTATCCCTGATTTCAAACATATAAGGATCTAGCTGTAATATTTTTTGATATATCGGACATTAAATATGCTCCAAACATGCATATAGGTATTTTAGGGTTTCTGACGGAGCGCAGTCAGTGGCGGATTTAGGGGGGGGGGGGCTATAGGGTAAAATCCAAGCGCGGCAATTTTTTTGAAAAACATCAAAGACACAAAAACAAAAAAATATTATTATTAATATGTTCTATCAGAACATGTTTAATTTATTTGAGAACGTGTTTTTTATAATAACTAGACTAAAGTTCCTTATTATAGTCAACAGTACAGGGTGGTTGTGCAAACGTTAGAACCTCATTTAACTTCTTTATTTTTGGAGTTACGTAAATACGTTCAAAAATAAAAGTTATGAGATATCACATGTATTTTCCAAACATCATTTCAGCAAAACAATTCAAACAAGTCGAATTTCGGAGATATGAGCTTTACCTTGGTTTTACTTCCACATCCAGTGGAAGTATAGTAACGACAAAAAATTTTTTTAAAACTTTTGTTGTTCAAATAGGCTCAGAATGTCATGAAACGTCGAGATTTTAAGTTTGAGCGAAAAAAAAATTTCTGTCTGTCGGTCTGTAACTTTTTTGTGCGCACGTTTACTCTGTAACCGTTTAAGATATTGACTTGAAATTTGGTACACAAATGTACTTTAACGAGATCTGGAACTAGATTATATTTTCATTTTGTTCCGTCAGAGGGTTGGGGGGTAAATTGGGGTAAATTTGGGGTAACCAGCTAAATCAAGCAGCTAATAGTCCAGAAAATTGGTATTTAGTATATACAAGAGAAGCTAAGGTCTCAAAAAATGTTTGGCATTAGCCACCCCCACCCCATTACTAAATTTTTTCGTTGTGAATGAGTTGGATCGAAAATCTGGATGCGGAAGTAGTGATTCCTTGGGCAGCGGTTTTTTTAAATAGAACACCCCCATATATTTTTACACCATTTGAACGGCCATAGAAAAATCTTTTCAATGATATATGACCCAGTATTTTTCTTAAAAACTATAGTAGATATTAAGTTTTATATTTTCTTACATTGGTAGTCCGAAAAATATATACAGTCTGTTTCACTTTTTAAATTTTTTTTCCGATTTGAATCTAATTTTACTTATGGAACAAATTAGGATCTACTTATTATCAGAAAAAAATTCACGTCCTACAAATGCAAAGCCACCTGCGGTACCAAAATATGCGGATAAAATCAAAAAATCATATTAGGCATATTTTTATTGGAAAATTTTGTTAATGAAAGAATTGTTCAGAAAACTTAAGTCCAAAATTTAATAAAAAAAAATATATAAATTTTTATTAAAATAATGTCTAAGTCCGAAAATATCATTTGAATGGGTTTTTTCGTTTAGAAAACTGTACTATGACAATTTTGTTTGAAATTAAACCCAAGCTGCAGGTAGTTGTAAAACAGTTTTTTTTTAAATACCTAATTATTTTCAAAATTTTTTAAATTTCAAGTTTTTCATTTTTTAATTTTGATTAAATTTTGGCCATTTTGGACAATTCTGAACAAGTTTTATTAACAAAATTTTCCGATAAAAAAATGCCTAATATGATTTTCCGATTTTCTCCACATATTTTGGTACCGCAGGTGGCTTTGGTACCGTAGGAGGCGAATGTTTTTCTGATCATAAGTAGATACTAGTTTGTTCTATACTTAAGTAAAATGCGATTCAAATCGGAAAAAAAATAAAGTTATTGGGGTGTTACCATTTCAAGTGAAACACACTGTATCAATTATTGAAATTCTCCATTTTATTTAAAATAAAGTGAAATGAGACAGAACTAACATATTTATTTTAATTTACATACTTTTGTTTTCCATGGCTAATTTGATAAATTGTAAATTTATAGTAAATTAGACAAAATTTGTTTAAGATAAGTACCATGTATTATATTATAAATACAAAGCTTTTTTTATGGCGTTTCAAATGGTACATATATGGAGTGTTCCTTTAAAAAAAAGCAAAGTAAAGTTCATATCTCCGAAATGCGACTTTCAATAGGCATGTCCACAAAATTTTAATTTCAATTGGGAATGATAGAATTATCGATATTGTACACTAATTTAACAATAAAAAAAACCGCTGCCCAACTTCCACATCCAGATTTTCTATCCAAGTCACTCACAACGAAAAAATGTTGTATGTGGAAATAATTGTTTAATAATATAATATTTGAAATTCTCTACCTCAAAAACCCATAAAACGATACCCCACATCGGTAATAGGGTGAGGGTGGTGATAGAGGGTGGTAGTGGGGGTGGATAAGGTAAAAAAATATTTTGAGGTTTCTAGTTCTTGTACACACACTAAATTAAATTTTTTTTCATCCCCTTTAATAATGGGGTGGGGGCTAATGTCAAAATTTTTTTTGAGACCTTAGCTTCTCTTGTATATAGTAAATACCAATTTTATGAACTCTTACCTGCTTGATTTACCTATTTACCCCAAATTTACCCCAATTTACCCCCAACTCTTCGACGGAACAGGATGAAAATATAATCTAGTTCTAGATCTCGTTAAAGTACATAAGTGTACTAAATTTCAAGTCAGTATCTCAAACGGTTCCAGAGTAAACGTGCGCACAAAAAAAAAGTTAGACCGACAGACAGACAGAATTTTTTTTGCTCAAACTTAAAATCTCGACGTTTCATGACATTCTAAGCCTATTTGAACAATAAAAATTTTTAAAAAATTTTTTTGTCGTTACTATACTTCCACTGGATGTTGAAGTAATATATGTATCCTTATTTTGCCAGTTATTCGTAATAGGCATCACCCCAACATAACGAGGATTTTTGGTAATTTTTCAATAAAAATTCTTGGCCTATGAAGTAAAAAAATATTTTGAGGTTTTTGGTTCTTGTACATACACTAAATCACACTTTTTTTTCGTCCCCTTAAAAAGTGGGGGGTAATGGGGGTAGCTAATGTCAAAAATTTTTTTGAGACCCTAGCTTCTCTTATATATACTAAATACCAATTTTACGGACTCCTACCTGCTTGATTTACCTGTTTACCTCCCCATTTACCCCAATTTACAACCCAACCCTTCGATGGAATAAGATGAAAATATAATCTAGTTCCAGATCCCGTTAAAGTACATAAGTGTACCAAATTTCAAGTCAATATCTTAAACGGTTCCAGAGTAATCGTGCGCACAAAAAAGTTAGACAGACAGGCAGAATTTTTTTTTCGCTCAAACTTAAAATGTCGACCTTTCATGACAGTCTAAGCCTATTTGAACAATAAAAATTTTCAAAAATTTTTTTTGTTACTATACTACCACTGGATGTGGAAGTAATCAATATTCTATTTTCAAGAAAAAGAACGCCATTGCCATGTAAACCGGAAGTGATATTTAAAATTTACATGCCTTTTTTTACTTTCCTTTAATGCTTTAATAGTCAATTAAGAACATAAATAATCCGATCAATTCTTCTTTGATGTTCAATTATATGTTTCTTAGCGGCATAGATTCCCCGAAAAAAAAAAAAAATACTTATCTCAAAAACTACCGAGAAAATCGGACATAACACGTTAACTAGGACACCCTGTACACTGTAAATATACATTATGTACCTACAGATAGTTTTTTCTTTTAATTAAAAACCACTGCCTAAGGAATCACTACAACCGCATTCAGTTTTCCTACTCAATTTACTTTAAATAAAAATTCTTGTGCACCCAACGCGAAATTCGACTCTGTACGACAGAAATATATTTGAACTATTTCTCTTATATATTACACAATATGTTATTCTCCGCCTTTTTACTTGGTCGGCATATTTCATTGGTCAAAGGTGCACGCCCACCCGTATATACCTTTTTCATATATATCAATGAAAATATGTTTTGTCTTACCGTAGATTGTCCTCTTAATGAATTTTACTCTCCATAAAAGTTTATATTTTCTTCATTTAAGATCACCGTGTGGACCAAATTAGATGGGATTTGGGGCTTTTTCTAAACCTATGGCAGATAAACAAAAACCAATATAGGTCAATATAGCTAGATTTTCAGGAAGCAAACAATGGCGCAAACCGACATCGTCTATCTTTTTCGACTACCGAGCTACAGAGCGTTTTTGGAAAATTGGGATTTTTGGTTGACCTCTATATCTCAATTACCAAGTGTCGAATCGAAAATCGAGTAACACATTCTTAAGATCCTTTTTTGAGTAGAATCCGTTGCTGATAAGAAGAAAATTATGCGTGCCTCAGTTTCGATATATAGACATAATTTGTTGTTTGTGTAAATTATTTCATTATTCGATCACAACTTAAATTAGCTATCCAACGATATATCATATTATGTCATATTTATCTCTAGAAAAAGTGACTGACTTTCGAAAAATTTAATATATTTGTGAGGAGGCCATGGAAAACTGTTAAGAACAACAACACTTCTTATAATATAAAATAATTTTGCCAAAAATAGGAAAAATTAAACTACAATAAGTGTTCAAATTGTCTTCCATTGAGATCTATGCATATTTATCGTACATCTAATATTTATTGAGAAGGCCATGGTAAAAAAAAAGAAAATCGAAATATTCGTAAATGTCGTAAAGTTAATTTGTGAGTTAATTGTGAGTGAACATTATTAAAAATAGTTCAGTTTAGTAATGGTGAAAAATATGATATGATTAAGTGTTTTATAGAATGCGGAGAAGATTCAAATTTAGTTTCCGAGCTATATTTCAATAGGAAAGTTATAAACAGCAAAACTTTGTGCCAAAAGTGCTGCCTAAACAATATTTTTAAATATCCAGAAAAGAGAGAGCCAGACATAAAAATATTCAAAAGGTAGGTAGAGAAGCTGTAGAAAATATTGTTTTAGAAACTGTACGAGAAAATCCTAATATATCGTCTCGCGAAATACAGGAAAATTTGGGAATCCCAAAGACAACTGTGTTACGTTGCTTAAAAAAGAAATAAATTCAAACCCTACAAAATTAGGATTAGTCACTATCTATACCCAAATAGCTTTCAAAGGCGTCTCGATTTTTGTCAGTAGTTTTTTCGTCAGTGCTATGAAGTGCCAGCATAACAACCACCATTGGGCTCATGAAAATCCGCACGTAACCGCTACAGTTAATCGTCAAGGGCGATTTGGATTTGGTGTATGGTGTGGTTTTACTGGATACCAAATAATTTTTTCACTGTAATTTGAATACCGAAAATTTTATTAACATTCTACGACAAGAGTCCTTTGTAGAAAATATACCTGTAAGACAATTTCAAAGATTAATTTACCAACACGATGGCGCCCCAGGTCATACGTCAATTGAAACACGAAATTATTTAAATGCTCAATTTGGGGAGGATTGGATAGGTATCTATACAGTATGTCCGGCGATGTAGTAGACAAGAGGACAAACGGACCGAAAATTTCATTTTTCAAGGAAAAGTCATTCTTTATGAAAAAATTTGCTTGCTGAAAAAATACGATTGTCGATGAAAAAAAAAATTGTATACAGGGTGTCCAAAATGTTAAAAATTCAAATTTTTTACAACAGTAAAGTACCCAAATTTTAAAGTTTTTAGCAAAATGCTATTTAAGAAAATTGTTTCAAATCATCACATCTTCTAAGACATAACAGAAATAAATGATTACAGTGTCAAGCAAAACGTCATTGTCAGTAACTTTTAAAGATTTTGTTAGTTTACAATGTTAACAACGAAGCAAAGAACACATTTAATCCAATGTTATGGTGACGGAGATTTTTCATACAGATACGTTATTGAAAAATTTCATGAAAGGTTCCCCAATGTACCAGTAACCAAATGGGCGGTCTGCAAGTTGCTTAAGAAATTTCGTGAAACAGGATCCGTATTAGACAAAAAAAAGTAAAACAAATCCTACAATGAAGATGATGCAGCGACTCCACTCGTACTGCAGTCTGTTAGAGAAAAACCCACACTATCCTTGAGGAAATGAGCTACGCAACTACAGGTGGTCCAAAAAAGTACTATTCAAGAAATTTTAAAGCAAAATAAGATACGTCCCTACAAACCCCATCATAACCACACATTAGAAGAGGTTGGATTTTTGTTTGTGGGTAGGGAGTAAGATTTTAGGTGGTAATAGGGGATTCCAATAACTTATAATGTTCTCGGATGAGTCCACTTTTTCGACGAATGGAACTGTGGCATCACAACATGTCTGCTATTGGAGTGATGTTAATCCTTTGTTCAGAATCCCAACCCTACGTCAATATTTTAAAAAAGTGAATGTTTGGTGCGCTGTTCCTATTATGGTATAATAGGACCGTATTTCTTTGATAATACTTTGTAATAGAAATTCTTATTTAAACACGTTAAATACTTTTTTTTCTGATCATTTGCGACAACTGCCAGCACATTACCGAAATAACATGTACTTCCAGCACATGGATGCTCGGCTCATTATGCTGCAGAAGTAAGGGGATGGCTTGATTTGGAATTTGGACAAGAATGGATCGGGCGAAGTGGTCCAGTTTTATGGCCCCCAAGAAGTCCCGACCTTACGTTGGCAGATTTGTTGGCATTTGTTGCCTGAAACAGTTAACTTATGCCAATGCACTGCCAAATGATGTGGACATTTTAAAACAAAGAATTACACAAGCTGTAGAAGCAATATCCCTAGAAGAAGTGCGGAGGAGTTATGACTATCTTAGAGCCCAACTGGAAAAATGCGTCCTTCATGGTGGGGCGGTGTTTGAATAATAATTGTTATGGTCTATTTTTATGAATCATACCTTAAATTATAATCATGTATTGGTTTCTGTTTATAGTATTTTGTTAAATGTTTTATTTAGTAATTTGAAATAAATAATTATGTATTCTTTGCCCCGTTTTTAACATTGTAAACTAACAATATCATTTAAAGTTATAGCAAAAAAATTATTGGAAAAAATTATTTTAAAATTATTTAAAACAAAAAAAATTATGCTATCCAAATTTAATGAAAACCAATATCTTAGAAGATGCGATGATTTGAAACAATTTTCTTAAATAGCATTTTGCTAAAAACTTTAAAATGTGGGTAATTTACTGTTGTAAAAAATTTGAATTTTTAACATTTTGGAAACCCTGTATTAAATTTTTTATTTTTTTTCGTCGGCAATCGTATATTTTTCAGCAAGCAAATTTTTTCATAAAGAATGACTTTTCCTCGAAAAATGAAATTTTCGGTCCGTTTGTCCTCTTGTCTACCACATCGCCGGACATACTGTATATCATTCAGGAATAGTTTATCAATGTCTAGTTAGCTAAGTTAACTAAATTGATAACTAACACTCAATTTAGCTAACAGAACATTAATAAACAACAAAGTACCCTAAATATTGTTTAATTTTTAGGAAATAATAGTCCTATTTTGTGGACAGCTAGATCTCCCGATATAACCCCTGCCGACTTTTGGCTTTAAAAAATATTACATATAGAGAACATAGAACAATTGGAAAACAAAACATTAGCTGCGTTTCGGACAATAATTTCTGTCATGATTGGAAATGCAATAAATTCTGTAAGGAGAAGGTGTCAAAAATGCATAGAGGTCAATGGAAGATAATTCGAACATTTATTATAATTTAGTTTTTCCTATTTTTGGCAAAATTATTTTGTATTATAACAAGTGTTGTTGTTGTTAATAGTTTCCCATGGCCTCCTCACAAATATATTAAATTTTTCAAAAATTAATTACTTTTTTTAGAGATAAATATGACATATGATATATCGTTGGATGGTTAATTAAAGTTGTGATCGAATAATGAAACAATTTATAGGGTGTTCCATTTAAAAAAACGTAAGTTATGTCTATATCTCGAAAACTGAGGCATGCATAATTTTCCTTTGAGCAGCAACGGATTTTACTCAAAAAAGTGCCTTAAGAATGTGTTACTCGATTTTCGATTTGACACTTAGTAATTGAAATATAGAGGTCATCCTAAAATACCAATTTTTGTATCTCGGTAGTCGAAAAAGACGATCGCGGTTTGCGCCTTTGTTTGTTTCACGAAAATCGAGCTGTCTATCTGTCATAGTTTTAGAAAAAACCTCAAATCCCATCTAATTTGGTCCCCCTGTACAGTAAATCGTAATCCTGGGAATTGCTAAGAACTCTTCAGAAGTTTTTTATCAAAAAATCAAATATAAAAAAGTTTACAAGTATAGTTAGGTCCATCCGTAGACGCACACTATATAGTTTGTAAGACCGTTAGTTTTTTGAATTTCATAAGATCAAACACACTTAAAAAAACAATTTTATTACGAAAAAAAAAACCAATTACCTAATCAAGTAACAACTATTAAAAATTATTCTGTTCATTCAAGTGAAAAATAATAAAAACGATAATAAGGGTGATACGGAAAAGTTTAATGTACTTTTGTAATATAACTCGGCTTGGAAAAAGTATTACCCAAATCCTAGCATGTGCACTGACTGAAATTAAATTCCACGTTCAATTTTATCGATAATGATGCACTTCATTTACGCTGAGGCATAATACTGGGGGTTATTTGCATTAGTAATGCTAGGCTAGGTAATCCCATTGAAAATCATATTCTGCAAGCGGCTGCGAGCATGTACCAATTAATTGTTAATTACTTATTTTTATCTCGTTGCATTAATTAGTAACAAGAGTCATTTTTGTTATATAAAAATACTTTTCGATGTATATATTTTATATTATAGTTGTTTTTTTTTCTGTTTGTAAATAGTGCGTCTACCGTTGGCGTCAATCACAGTTTCGCATCATCTAGATGTTAACAAAATATAAAATATCGATAAATAGGAAAAAGTTATATTTTGAAATTTCACTCTGATTCTGTTTTATTGAATGGGCAACCGGATTTGACATATTTTATATTATACCAGGTGGCTCAGCCGATAGGGACACTCTTGTAACTTCTGAATAGACGAATGGATTTTACTCAAATTTGGTGTAGAGATATAGGATGAAATTTTTAATTATGTGATGTAAAGATCCAAAATGGACGACTTCCGGTTTCGATGCAATTTTCACGAGAATCAAATTTTTAAATGGAACAACAACCTGTATAGTTTTGCATATTTGGATCTTCAAAAATTATTTTTATTTTCTAAAAATATAGATTTTTTAATTTTTAGTTTTAATCATAGAAGGCCGCAATTGAGCCAAAATTGTTAAAAATCGGTCTGCAAGCACCTTTAAAATATTATTTCTTCAGATATTAACATTAAATACGATTTATTCTGCATTAAGTTCAACGATATTGGTTTTTCAACAAACACTACTTTTTTTTTAAATAGAACTCCTATGGGACGGACAACCTGTTGTTTAATTAGGTCTTTAAGTCACAAAAAAAAATGATATGCATAATGTATACATTCTCTTTGTACTAAATTTATAATTAAAAAAAGAAATGCTTTGATAACACAGCCCCACAAAAAAAAAAAGTTTTTGATTTGGATGATTGACCATGGTATTCCTATGTGTTTTTCGACGCTGATTCAGAGGTCAAAAAAATTCGTATACCCCAAAAATTTTGCGCTACAGCCAAAAACAACCCCGAAAATGGGGTAAAACCGTCCCATACATCAGGATTCAATGAATGGATGTAAATGAATGCTGGAAAACAAGGGAAGGGAAAATGTTTTATATTCAGCAGTAACTTACTTGAATATTGACTGGAAAACTACCCTTATAATATGCTGAAAACTCCCCCTGTACAAGCATAGAGTATATAAATGCCAATAAATCGCGAGAAATGTTAAAGTTTTTATAGTTTGGAATACAGTACATGAATCTTACGCGTGTCTCAAAACCACCCATATAACACGGTGGAAACCACCCTTATATAAAAATAGACTGCGTGAATACCAATAGATTGTGGGAAATGGAGGAGTTTTCGATGTTTTAATTCCAGAATAGAATCTCGGGTGACCCTGTTCTACCTCGTTCTTAGTCGGTACAAAAACTACCCCTGTACTAGGGTGGAAACCATCCTCATTACAGAATAAAGCACAAATGCCAATAAATCACGGGAAATAACTTTTTTATAGTTTAAGTACAGAACATGATTCTGGAGTGACTCTCAGGGCACCTCGCTTACTCGTGACCCAAAATCTCTTCTATAAAGGGTGGTAGCCACCCTTATATAAGAATAAATTGCATGAATACCAATAAATTGTGGGAAATGTTGGAGTTTTCATTGTTTCAGTTCCAGAATAGATTCTTGAGTGACGTTGATCTACCCTATTCTCACTTGGTACCAAAAATCATCCCTAAAAAACCACCTCTACAAAATAAAATGCACATATGCCAGTTTTTCAATTTGTCTTCTCAGAATACCTTTTCTTCTCATTTTCAAATGATCTCCTCACTGGTTCTCTTTTATGTTCTTCGTGCGTGTCTCTTTTCATAGACCAACAGTAGTCGGCCACCGTGTGGACATCCCACCTTCCTTGATACCGCTTCTCCATCTCCGAAATATCCTGGTGAAAGCATTCGCTTTGCTCTTCATTGTATTCATCCAAATTTTCTGGATGGCGGACAACTGTTGGTCCATAAAAAGAGACACACACGAAGAACACAATAGGGAGCCATTGAGAAGATCATTTGAAAATAAGAAAAAAGGTATTCTAGGAAAAAAGAATTTAAAAAAATGTACATATTCTTCAGTGAAGCTGCATTAACCTTTTCGTGCAATAAATGCAGCATGACTGAAGAATATGAACATTTTTTTAATCTTTTTTTCCTAGAATACTTTTTTTCTTATTTTCAAATGATCTTCTCATTAGCTCCCTATTGTGTTCTTCGTGTGTGTCTCTTTTTATGGACCAACAGTTGTCCGCCATCCAAAAAATTTGCATGAATACAATGAAGAGCAAAGTGAACGCTTTCACCAGGATATTTCGGAGATGGAGAAGCGGTATCAAGGAAGGTGGGATGTCCACATCATGGCCGACTACTGTTGGTCTATGAGAAGAGTCACACACGAAGAATATAAAAGAGAGCCAGTGAGGACATCATTTGAAAATGAGAAGAAAAGATATTCTGAGAAGAAAAATTGTTTTTTTAGGGATAATTTTGGGTACCAAGTGAGAATAGGGTAGATCAACGTCATTCAAGAATCTATTCTGGAACTGAAACAATGAAAACTCCAACATTTCCCACGATTTATTGGTATTCATGCAATTTATTCTTATATAAGGGTGGCTACCACTCTTTATAGGAGACATTTTGGGTCACGAGTAAGCGAGGTGCCCTGGGAGTCACTCCAGATTCATGTTCTGTACTTAAACTATAAAAAAGTTATTTCCCGTGGTTTATTGGCATTTGTGCTTTATTCTGTAATAAGGATGGTTTCCACCCTATTATAGGGGTAGTTCTTGTACCGACTAAGAATAAGGTAGAACACCCAAGATTCTATTCTGGAATTAAAACATCGAAAACTCCTCCATTTCCCACAATCTATTGGTATGCACGCAGTCTATTTTTATATAAGGGTGGTTTCTCCCTGTTATATGGATGGTTTTGAGACACGCGTAAGATTCATGTACTGTATTCCAAACTATAAAAACTTTAACATTTCTCGCGATTTATTGGCATTTATATACTCTATGCTTGTACAGGGGGAGTTTTCAGCATATTATAAGGGTAGTTTTCCAGTCAATATTCAAGTAAGTGACTGCTGAATATAAAACATTTTCCCTTCCCATGTTTTTCACCATTCATTTACAACCATTCATTGAATCCTGATGTATGGGACAGTTTTACCGCATTTTCGGGGTTGTTTGTGGCTGTAGCGCAAAAGTTTGGGGTATACGAATTTTTTTGAGCTCGGATTCGGATTCAGCATCGAAAAATACATAGGAATACTATGGTCAGTCATCCAGATCAAAAACTTTTTTTTTGTGGGGCTGTGTAATCGATTTTTTACAATACATTAAAAATTTTAAAAAACCTATATTTTTGAGAATCAAAATAACATTTGAGGCTTGGATCATATATATTTTGGTCAGCAGGATCCAAATATGCAAAAATATACAGGTTGTTCCATTTAAAAATTTGATTTTTATGTAAATTGCATCGAAACCGGAAGTTGGCTATTTTGGTTCTTTACATAATATAATTGAAAAATTCATCCCGTATCACTACACCAAATTTGAAAAAAATCCATTCGCCCATTCAAAATTTAAAGAGTGTCTATCCGGTATGGCTATACAAGAAATAAGGCTTAATATAAATATATGGAAAACATTTTGCACTTCATAAATTAACAACTAACGAGGCAGACCATTTTCATAGCAAATACCTAAGTAACGCTTACACGAGTATAATTCCACGGATGGTAGCTTCGCATCACCGCCCGCTCAAGCGAGTGCGTGAACCAAACTGTCCGAACCTGCGGTCCTCTCATACTGAGCAGGATTATCATCGAAACGAGTAATCGGTAGAGCAAAACTAACCTGTCTCACGACGGTCTAAACCCAGCTTACGTTCCCTATTACCCGATAAAACACTCGCCATCATATAACTGAATGAAGAAAATATACAGTCACTATACTGCAAACGACAGATACGTAATCCTGTGGTTCTCGCTGCTGGCAACAACTCTGACCCCAGTCCAACCCAACACAAATGTAGCCGACCTGGCGGAGTGGCCGCAATGCCTATCGTAAGCTGGTAAATGAAATCAATCAAATCAATAATATAATCTTGAATAATATTAACCCATATGGTATCTAGGTCCTCTAGAGTTTCTGTGAGGGGTCCCGTTAGTTTGTCTTAGTATATTCCAGCTTTGCTCAATCAGACAATATGAGAGGAAATTGTAGTTACTGTATGAGTAGGATGGTAACGAAAATATCAATATCGTTTTAGACTTGACAGGTTGTGTTGCATAAAACCAGGGTATAATACACGGTTATTATTTCTAAAACTGTAAATATCGCTTGTGGAGAACAACATTTTCATGTCATTGTATTAGTGATCGAATTTTGAACAAATTTCAAAATGTCCGTCTGTCTGTTCGGCCGTCCGTCCGCCTGCCATGTTTCTTAACACGATAACTTAAGACAGAAAAGTCCGATTTAATTGAAATTGGACAGTAAGTTAAAGATGGCCAAAGAGAGACTTCTATAATTTTTTTAAAAAATCGATCAGTATAAATATCAAAGTTATGAAACATTTTCAGAAAAAAATGCACATAAGGAGTGTTGTAATATTTGATAAGATATAACAAACGCGAAAATACTGCATACTATACCGATGACGTTTCATCAACCAAGATGGCATCATTGGGTGATGATTGAAATTATAACTATGATTAGATATAAAAAAATCAGGGTTGGAAAAAAAACAGTTTTTTTTCATTTTAAACAAAAAAAACAGTTTTTTTTTGTTTTCAACAGTTTTTTTTGTTTAAAACATGTTTTTTTTTTAAGTTTTAAATGGTATGTTTAAAACAGGTTTAAAACGTTTAAAACTATATTCAACTAAAATTAAATGGTGCCAGGCACACTATGTCTGCCACTACTACTTGATGTCAGATGGCGCTTTTAAATGGATTTTACAGCACTCTGCAAATAAAATGCTCAGTTTAGTGCATGTGACCACTATATCGGAATTTTTTACCGGAATGGACCATCATCGGAATTTTTCCTGCTTTTCCACAAACTCCAAAGTAATACATTTATTTAAAACATCGTACTGTGTTTTAAACTGTGTTTTAAACACTTGTTTAAAACATCGCATTGTGTATTAAATATGTTTTAAACATTTGTTTAAAACACAGTGCAATGTTTTAAACACTTTGTTTAAAACATTTTGTTTTAAACATGCCAACCCTGAAAAAAATAACTTAATTTCAAAAACTGCGAACTACAGAGTATTCAACAATTATATAGAAAGTGTAATAATCCGGCGAAGAGTACAATTACATCTAGTTTGAATGGTTGAATTTGTAATAATTATTGTGTGGCACAAATGAAAAAAAATCCCACTATAGTAAGTTGAACACAGAATTAATGAAAAATTAATGCGGTAGCTCAGTGGGTTAGCGCATCTAGCTTGCACTCATCACCACGGTACTGAGCGCCGTGGTTGTCTGGCTGGCTACGGACAGGTTCCGGCGAGATGCATAAATGTACATAAAACCGTTAATAAATTGTTGTTGACATTGATTGATTGATAACTTGAACTCTGAGCATATTTAGCAAAGTGGATTCAAAGCGAAAAAAAATTTCTTAGTAAATTTTCCCCAAGAAGTAGTTCCAATTTCACTATAAACTGTTACTCTCTGCTACTCAGACAAATCTAGATCTCCTACCTTTAAGAGGGCCATTGAGGTCACTGCGATTAAAATACATTTTAACACAAAACACAAACATATTCTATGCTACAAACATACAGAAAAAAATTCTTATATCTTTAAAATGAACTTTAGTCATCTCTATCAATTTATATATTGCAAAACATACTGCCAACGACTTACAACAAAACGCTTTTTGTGCGTGCGTGTGTGCGTGTGCATGAGATATACTTTAATTTCAGTTCCAATTATCGTTAACCCCAATGAAAATATGGTAAATTGCTTGTACAAGTATTTATGAAAACACGACTTGAGTATATAATACACTATGCTATGTACATTAATAATAATACAATATAATATACAAATATCAGCAAATACAGTATGCAGTACAGTAGGGTGCACCATTATATTTTGACCCTTTTTAAATCTATATAACTTTTGAACTAGTTGAGTTAATGAAATGCGGTTTTCGCCAGTCTTCTTCTAATTTTGATAAGTTGTTTCCTGAATATCCGTCTTTTTTTGCTCACTTCCGGTTTAACCGGACATGGCAGCGTATTTTCGGGGATAGGGCAACTTTGTTATTTCAAAACTTGTATATTTTTCCACAGTTGTAAAGCCCATTGTTTCTCCTTTCCAAAAAGTCCATATTTGTCATGGAAATTATACAGAGTGATGGTTTTATAAGCTTTTAAAGTGAATACTGCGTTTTATCGAAATGCTACGAAAAAATAATGATTCACAAAGTAAACTATGGAAATAAAAGACAACATCACTTGTAAACGTCAAATTAGTTTATTACAATTGCATGTTACTTCAATTGCTAATATTGAAAATGTACACATGGAACTCGATATAACAAAGTGTAACAGGATATTTATTAAACAAAAAAATTCATATTAGTTAAAAAGATGTTCAAAATGGTGCACATAAACGTGGATATATTTATTTATTCGCTTTACAAAGTTGTCATAGCTTCTACTTAACTGTTCGGGGGGTAATGTTGTTAAAGACATTTCGAATGTTTTCTTTAAGTTGTTCTAAATTTTGTGGCATAGGCTATAACTGTTTTTCACATACCCCCATATGAAAAAATTTGGATCGAGTAGGCCATGCTGTAGGGCCTCCACTCCCTATTCAACGATTTGCAAAGGTGGTATTCAGGGAATCTCTAGTTATCATAGCATAATGAGGCGTAGCACCATCTTGTTGGAAATAGACTGTCCTCAATAAATTATCCTGTTCATGCTGCGGATAAAAGAAAATTTCTAACATATCCAAATATGATGGGGCATTGACAATTGGATTGTTAAAAAAAAGGACCGTAAATTTTTTGTTTTATACCGCACTCCAAACTATAACTTTTGGAGAGGATCTGACATACTGATGGGAATTTCTGGGATTTTCCTAATGCCTAAACTGTACAATTTTGCTTATTCGCCTTGCCATTTAAGTGAAATGATGTTTCGTCTGACATGATTAACTTATCAAGAAAATGCCCCCATCTATTTTACGTAAATTAAGAATTTATCTACAAAATTGTAATCGTTTTGGAAAATCAGTTTCCTTTAATTCTTGATGAATTTGAATTTTATAAGCATTCAATTTTAGAACATTTTTCATAACGAATAAGTAGTTTTCGAAATACCTGTTGCGGAAGATATTTTTCTTGTAGAAGGGCAAGGATCATTTTGTGTCATTTCCAAAATTTCAATTGCATTATTAAGCCTGTTTGCATTATTTGGATTTTTTTTACAATACAACCCGAATTTCAAAAGTTTCTATACCATTTTCTAATTGAATTTTTTGGAGGCACCTTGTTACTACATTTTGAAAAAAAATGTAGTATAGGTTTTGCATTTTTCCAGTGGACCATCGAAATCCGAAAAAAACGTCGGATCGAAATGAAAGTCATATCTATCGACTCGAGAGCGAATTTAGAAAATTCCGTCCGTCGGTCAGTCTGTCGGTCTGTCTCTCACGCTCAGCCCCCCCCAATCCGTTTTCGGATTTCGATGAAACTTGGGTGGTTGATAGGAGGCCTTTAGAAAACCTTAACGCTGGAAGCTCGGCTCCGTTCGAAGACCGGAAGTACCCTATATAGACGTTTCAAGTTTGTCGGGAAAAATTGAATAACTCGGTAACGAGCAGTCGGATCGAGATATTTCAAAAAAGAAATGGTGCCGCTGGCAACGATCTACAGATAAGTATATCAGAGACTATGTCGAAAAACAAATGGAAATTGAATTTTTTTGCGAAAAACTGGTTTTCTCGAAATCGGGCTAGGAAGCAGGATACCTGTCCAGGATATTGATCGATTTCGATGAGACTTGGTGGGATCAAAGGTACACGGCCACAAATGAAGCCTATTGCTGGCGGCCCGAATCCGTTGACCGCAAGTATTTTTTTCAAGTCCGAGTATGATTTTACAAAGATATTGATAACTCCCGAACCGAAGGTCCGATTTTGATTTTCAAAAATGGCGATTGTAGGGCTCAATTAAGTCTATTAGGTGACGTTTGTGAGAAATTTGACAAAAGAAAAGCGAATCTGCAAATCCTGGAAAACTTCATTTTTTGATAAATTCTACAAATACCGAAGAGTTTTCTAATAAAAATCGAAAATTAAGTATTCCATCGATCAATCTTTATAACCGGTATAAGGCACAGACCTTTTCGGACAAAAAATCTGAAACAGAGTTTTTCGAAAAATTAAAAATAAACGAGTTATTTACAAAGATGCATGACCACAATATAACCGATGCCCTTTCTGTATTTCAAAATGTAGTTAGCCTTTACTTTAGTCAATGCAAAACGAAAAAAAAAAGGTACTGAATCAGCCCAACAGGGATAAAAAGCATATCAAAATGTAGTTTTTAGCTTGTTAAACATAGTTCTAAATCAACGTAGTATTCACTTTAAAAGCTTATAAAAGCACCACTCTGTGTAATTTCCATGACAAATATGGACTTTTTGGAAAGGGGAAATAATGGGCTTTCTAAAAATATACAGGGTGTTCCATTTGAAATAACAAAGTTGCCCTATCCCCGAAAATACGCTGTCATTTCCAGTTAAACCGGAAGTAAGCAAAAAAGGGGGATACTCAGGAAATAACTTATCAAAATTAGAAGACTGGTGAAAACCGCATTTCATTATCTCAAATAGTTCAAAAGTTATATAGGTTTAAAAATGGTCAAAATGTAATGGAACAACCGGTATCATCATCATTAATTTGAAATACGTTAATAATAGATGGTGTTGTTAAAGTCAAAAAAATATGGCATACAGGAATATTTATTAATATACTTAATACACGGGAAAAATTACGAATAAAAAAACGTTTTAAAAAAAATCTTGTAAACCGGAAATGAGAATTTCATTCTATGTTTACAACGCCAAGTTCGTCGTGACACCGAAATGTAAAGAGAAATATAAATCATATAGTATATAAAGCTTTTTTTTTGAGATCTATTACATAAACTATCATCGGACTAATTGTAAAAAAAATTTTATTACTATAAATACATATCGGTATACAATGGAATATGGTATTTATAATTATTTTTAGTGTTGCCCTACTCACTCAACGGTTAGAATATCAAAATAAATTGCGGGGTAATGAGTATATTATTAGTTGTTGATTTTACGTCAAACAAATACATATATAATCTTTTGTGTTTCAAAAATAGAGCTCCCATAGTCCGTTATAAAGACTTGTATCTATATATTCTAATTCCCATTGATAAAAGTATATTCTAAATATTTTGATAATATATTAATTTGCAGGATTGAATACTTGGCGGACAAAAATACATTCTTAGCATTAGCCAGGTTGCTAATCAGTAGCTATTGGATTTGATATTACAATACGTACCTACTAGATAGCGTCATCAGTTTTCAGAAATGTATTTCGTGTTTCCCTTATTTTTCTTTGATGATGATATTTACGTAGTTATTGTAGAGTTTACCGAATTCACACGGTATATTCGCAGTAGGTTATTCTGTTGGTGTTTGAAATGATAGTATCGGAAATCATTTATGTAAATATATTATGTGGAAATAATATCAAACAAGATCGTTCTACAAGCAATATAGTATAATAAAGTAATCTGACAAAAGAAAACCTCTTTGTACCGATGTGTGTAGGTGGTAGCTATAAATAGAAGTAAATAAACAAACCTAAATACCTTAATTTTTACTTTGAAAAGAAGACTACATTCAATGCATTCATCGATTGATTATTATTGAATGTGTTAAATGATAGATAGAGTTTTTCTTTGGTTTTGGGGTTCTCTGCATGATGAGGAAGATTAGCCTCATAGTTTTTGGTATAATAGACAGACTATATATATCGATACTTAGTATTATGAAAAATCATAAAAATTATAAAAGTTTATTTAATTCTCATCATGCACTTTACTTCAACAGAGCCAACTTTCCTTTTCTTTATCAAGCATTGGCAAGAACTGGTTGGAAATTTTTAAATAATACTAAAACTATTGACCAGGCTTGTGATCAGCTAGATACTGAATTGAATTCAGTTTTTCTTAACACTACATCTCAATCTAAAACTTTATTAGCGCCTTTAATAGGCTGAATGGAACGGAAAGCATCAAATTGCTCATGGATGCACACTTTCCGGGCTCACTGATATTGCAGGGTTCGGAGGTCGTGCAAGTCCCAGATAAAAGGCCGGAGCGACCCAGACCTGCGGATTGGAGGCTGACCAATGAGGTAGTAAACCCCGACTAAATCAGATTTGCAGTTAGCAAGTTCCAACCATTCAGGTACCCTGGAATGGATGGAATTCACCCAATTCTGTTCAAAAAAGGCAGAATATACTAATATCACACTTGTATAAAGTACTCAGAGCCTATCTGGCTTGGAAGTTTATACCACATATATGGCGGAAGGTGAAGGTCACCTACCTACCAAAAATAGGTAGGATATCAGACCAAACGCCCCAGACATATAGCCATAAGCCTGTCCTTTTTCCTACTTAAAACGTTGGAAAGACTACTGGACAGGTACATTAGAGACGAAATACTAAGGGAAAACCCTCTTAGTGAGCGTCAATATGCATATCAGCCGGGAAAGTCAACAGCACTCGCGCTGGATGATTTAGATAGGCTACTGACAAAGTCATTAGATGACGAAGAAATGGTAATGCCAACATTTCTAGATATAGAAGGATCGTTCAATAACGCGACAACACAATCCTTAACGAATGCTCTGTTAAATAGTGGATTAAAGCCAGTCTAGAAAAGGGGATAATAGTATCCAATCTAGGCGAGGCTACCATTGAAGCAAAAGTGAGTACAGGGGTATTATCTCCACTGCTGTGGGCAACGAATCCCTCCGAAAAAATTTGGCAGAAGGCTTTTACTGCCTAGGATATGCTGATGATCTAGCGATAGTGGTTAAAGGGCGATTTGTAAACACGATATCAGAGCGTTCACAAAGAGCCCTAAATATTGTCGACAGATGGTGTAGTGAGGAAAGATTTTCCATACATCCTCACAAAACTACAGTCGTCACCTTTACACGGAAAAGAGCCTTGGGAGGCCTAAAACTCCCAACGCTCAATGGAGTGGAAATTCCATTCGCCAGCGAGGTTAAATACCTAAGAGTCATTTTCGACCAAAAGCTGACATGGAATTCCCACATCCAAAAAGTCACACAGAAAGCAGCCATTGCCCTGGAAAAGTGCAGGCAGATTTGTGAAAAAAAACTGGAGGTTAAACCCCAAGATGACGCTATGGTTATACGCTATGGTTGTAAGACCCTATGACAACTTATGAATCGGTGGTATGGCGGACCAAGACACTGCAGCTTGGAGCAATAAGGCTATTAAGTGGCGTACAAAGGCTTGCTTGCCTGTGCGCCACTGAAGCCATAAAAACTGCTCCAATGGCTGCACTGGACGGACGGCTCCAAGACACAACAGGGAGTCGAAGCTGGCTGGGATTTACGGGATAAGGTCGAAAATGAAAATCCTGATAAGTCTGGGAATACACGCCGAGAAGTGGCCGCTATACAGTGGTCTGCAAAGGGAATACTGAAGCAAAGAACTGTAAACCAGTCAATTGCCAAGCAGCGCTAAAGGCACTCGATTCCATGCAGGTCGATTCAAGACTAGTATGGGATTTTGTAAATGCACTTACGGACCTAGGAACTCAGAACAAAGTGACCGTGGTACCCTTGGTACCAGGACACGAGGGACACAGGAGAAATAAGAAGGCTGATGAACTGGCCCGGGAAGGCGCATCTAAGGCCCTAGTAGGACTCGAACCCTTTTGCGGTGTGGTTAAGCCACGCATACGAACATCATTAACGAATGGGTAAAAAATAAATCTCTAGAGTGGTGGAAGAATTTCCCACAACAGAGGCAGGCCAAAAAGTTCATTAAAGAACGATTGGTCAAATTCACGGAAGACCACGTCAAAACAGAAAGGCTATTAGGATAATGGTAGGTCTTCTAACTGGACACTGGAGGATTAATAGACATATGAGTCTAATGGGCCCGGCAGAGGATGCAACATGCAGATTCTGTCAAGAGGAAGAGAAGATCTCAGTACATGTGCTGTGCCATTGCGAAGACCTAGCCAGACTGAGGTTCCAACTACTTGGCGAAGAGAAACCAAGGGCAGATAGCTATACCAAGGAGCCCATATCATGGCTATGGAGTCTGATACAAAAAACAAAGCTGGATAAGGAGCTATAAATAAAATTAGGCAACACAATAGATCCACGGGGGTCGCGGTGAAGCCGACCAGCCAGCTCCTTTTTCAAATCTAATCTAAATCTAATAGGCTGAACCATCATATTCTTATACACTTGAATCTTACGGCTTTTTAGAGAATGTTATTGCACTGTTTAAATCCTACCTATCAGAAAGCAGCATACTGTAATACATGATTAGATCTATCGAAATTTTAACTACTTCAGTTGAAACTTTGGTCCAACTTTCTTCAATTTGTTTGACAATGACCACAGTAGGCAATCTTGCTGTTAACTTCGTTCTATACGCGTATGATTTAAAATTCTTTGTAATATAACGCTGAGATATTTACAACCAAATAATTTATTATTATTATATTATTACATCTTTTAAGATTTAAATGTGGCGTATCATAAAAACTATAATTTGTAAATCACATCGAATTTACTGTCGCTACAGAACCCTGGGTTTTGCCGAAAGAAATTCCGAATATTTTGAAAACGCACATGCATTAAATATATATACACCTCCGATTAATGAACTTATATCTAGATACATAACAGGCTATCTTTTCACTATATACCTTGTTTGCTCCTAACATAGTCACATTATATGTCCATTAAAAAGAATAGATGAACATCACATCCCATAGACAACAGTGGCGTTGTGTGTGTGTAGAAAATGTGTAGAATGGTAAATATTTTCATTAAAATGAATTTTTACAATTCCTGCATTACCGGCTCTTTATACAACGTGATGTAGGCATACGATATTACAGTAAGATAAATATGTATTGAAAGGATATTAAAATTTAATTGCTATTCACTTTATAACTGTAAACTGAACTTCATCATGTTACGACTATGGAACGATCGATTTTCTTCTTTTCTAAACTGCTTTCTGCAAACGGCACAGCACTTAACTATTTTGCACTAAATATATTGTCACTATAAACTGTGTAAATATGAATAGAGAATATTATTTAGGTATCAAGCAAATCACAACTTAAAATAAAAATACTTCTTCACCACATTTTGATCGACAAACACGAAAAACACTTATTAACATTAATGGCGGACACTGTCAAAAGTGTCAAACTGAGATTATGATAATCGAACTTACCGATCGTGCCCGAATTGGCCGCGAATAGATTAACTAGCCAATCAAGAACTTATGGGAAGAAGTGCCTTAGATTGTAACTATCTCAGCAACATACAAATCAGTACAATTATGTATCTAGGTATAAGTTCCTTAATCGGAGATATACACACTTAGACCACATGTTGAGGATACGCCAATAATGTGGCAGTTTCAGGAGATTTACCCTGTTGGTTACCCACATCAAGAACTGCTTCCTAAGTCTAGAAATCCTAGAACACAAATCATATTTAATTCTTTTTACACAATTTTTTACATTAGAACGTTGACTGAAAAGATATTTTAAGTATGTTTAACTTTCGAAGGCACAACAATTAATTTTACTTGCCATTTTTACATCCAATTGTTTTCACCCATAATGGGTATCTTTGTCCTCTTACAAGATATACATTTTATGATTATAAATCAAACATAAGCATCGAGTTTTTTTCTATTTTAAAAAAAATATCGGTAGAAATAAGTAGTGTCTTTGCTAGTTGTCAACAAAAATAGGTTTCTTTCGCCTGTAAATTGAAGTCGATATCAGTGACAATGACGTCAATTACATTGGTTAAATGACTACTACGGCTTCAGTCAGGATTTAATTAAGTACCTAATATAAAAACATGGCATTATTGTTTTATTTTATAGTCTAGAAGCTTATACATTATACAGTTCCACAGATACAAAGATATAATGCATACATAAAATATAAATATCTGCTGATAAATGCATCGGAAGTAGTTCCATATTAAATAGTGGGCTCTGGTTACAATTAAAGGTAAACGTAGTTACAAAGTTGTAAACAAAATTATAAAGCAAAAATATACAAAGCAATAATGAGAGTCTTTTTCAGTAGACGCACATATGAATTTTAATAAATCCTCATCTATTTTTAATTATAGAAAATTTAGAAGTTGGTTAGTTGTTCATATCAGTGTCCCTGTTCTAGAACCCAGAAAAATCGATTTAAGTTGAAACATGGTAACAAATTAACTTGGCAACATTTCGCGTCTCAAAAGACGCTTATATCAAGTCGAAGCAGATTTTTTTAAAACTATTCCGAAAACTGATTTAGATAGTTATTTTTGATGCTAGATTGCGAAATGCTATTTTTGCATCCGAGAACATTTTTTCGAAAACTGTATCCCACAGTTCAAAAATTAACTAAAAATGTGAAGAGAAAATTTTGACAAAACACGCGTTTTTTTAAATCTTGAGTTGGTGGCAGTTTATTCAATAATTTCATCATTGGAATTGAATAAAAACATAAAACATGTTATTAGAAAGTGATAAAGATCTACCACGTGAAGTGTCTGAAGCAGCGAAAAGTGCAGTTTCTGGACTTCCCAGCAAATCGCTCGGACAATATGAATCTGCTTACAAAGACTTATATAGGGCATATAGAAGAAGCGAACTATTGAATTTAACAACAGATGATATTGAGGATAAGGATTCAAATTATTATTGTAAAAATCCAAGATTCAAAAACTCACACTCAAATAACATTTATCATATATTAAATTATACCGAAAATATTATACTTTGCGTCGAGAGTTCACTACCAACCGTCGATGTTTTATTAGATATGTGAATGGAAAATGTGTAAAGCAGGTTATCGGTATTAATAAAATTAGAAATTCTCCAAAAGAAATTGGAACATATTTAAAATTATCGGAAGCAGAGGGCTATTTATACTGATCACTGCTTCCGAAGATCATCTCCCACACTGCTAGCTGATTCTGGAGCTGATTTCATCAGTCTTAAAAGACATGGGGCTGGCGGTCTTCGACGGTTGCAGGGAGATAGATTGAGGAATCAATTGAGAAGAAAATTGTAATTTCTAATAGTATATTATCTGCTCCCAAATCTGGTACTTCTTCAATAATTACCCAGTGCCTTAATCAAGAATCTATTGCAGTGGGCGACTTACCATCCTCGAGTGGAGTCAGTTTTCACAATTGTACAATTACGACTTTAAATTTAAACCGTAAAAGAAATGATTAACTGTTAAATTGATTACTTATTAATGATTGATTGTTAAAATTTATGTTTTTATTGATAATAATAAATAAACTGGTTAGCTGATTCTATCATCTATAATTTCATTGATTTTTGCAGGCGGATGTAAAAGTCTTTTACTGTCTTTTTGACATTTCACAAATATCACGTAAAAGTCAACTAATAATGACAGTTTTCGAAAATAGTTATTTTTGTATCTAGGGTGCAAAATACTACTTTGGTGATCGAGAACGAAAGTTTTTTGACGAGGCGCAGCCGAGTCAAAAAATCGTTCGAGATGACCAAAGAATTTTGCACCCTAGATGCGAACAATATTTTTTCTACAACTTTCATTTGATTAAACTAAAACCATTAGTTAAAAAAATCATACTGTTTTTAAAATAAAATAATTTAAAAAATTCTACTTTCAGTTGATTTGATGTGCAAAATATTTTGCACCCTAATGCGCAAAATATTTTGCGCACGGTGTCATGGTAACGCAAAAAAAAATAATGTCAATGAAAAAATGTCTCATTTTAGACACTGACATTAATGCGCAAACGTAGCCTTTTTTTGACAGTTGTAGAAAAAAGTATTTTTAATGTTTACGACGACATATATGACACTAAAGACGTAAGTACAACGAAATTTGACTTTCTTGGCACAAAATTTGGAACTGCGCCGAAGTTTGACTTTTGAATTTTATATCGCCTCACGACTTAACTTATATTCACAAAAGAACACTTAACAAAAGTTTAAAAAAACATATCAGGTAAACATGACAGGCAAAATATTAAATAACAAACAGAAGAAAGTGCAAAAGGCGTTACTCCCAAAATGAACTGTTAGACAAAAAAATGCAAAAATTTTCAAGGGGCAGTGTTTACCATAAAAATAAATTAAATCCATTCGGCGGCTAGGATAACCCGCAGTAGTTTTACACTACCAATGGGCTCATTTAGTATTTTTTTTATTTCATTTTCCAAAAGATCTCTTAATTTTACAGCGACATGCAAAAGACCAGGATATTCTAGGACCTCCATAGGCTTCAAAATTAATCAAGAACATAGACGCTGCGTGACATTGTAGAATAACTTACTATTCTACGTCTGAATGACGCGACACCAATTTTTTTATCAAGGGCACCAGTCGCGTTCTCCCCCTGTTCTTCTACTCCCAGATGGGTTCGAGATAAGATACAACTCGATAGAATAAGTAATAGTGCGATCTATATAAAGGAGTGTAAACGAACTTCTCGATCAGAGCCTCTTAAGATATTTTACAGATGAGAATATTACTAAGGAGTGCTAAATAGTTGTGAATACTGTTTCTGAATATACAGTAGTTGTATAGATATTGAGAGAACGTCCTTAGACCTTAATTATAAAGCTTCTACTCTTAAATACAATAGCAATATAGATGTTCTTATAGCTATTATAAAATAATTAGCGTTAGCTGGGACATCTCCCTACTTCAACTGCCTTTAACTCAAAATCTGTTACATCTATCGAAAACATTATAAGAACCTTTTTATAGAAAATTTTATGTGCAATATTTTTTCTCTAAACACTTCTTTTCATATTGGATAACGTTTTGCCAAAAAAATTGAAAAACCGCTAAAATCCACCTTACTTGAGGGGGTAGGGGTGAAGCCTTTCAAGGCCGGACACTATTTAGTTTTCGTTTTTTACCTACATTCTGATGTCACCAAAATTTCAAAACATTATTATTTTTTCTTCTATTTCGTAAGTTTCAGCATCATTTCAATATACTATTATTCTACAGCCTACATATGTCGGGTGTAACCGGATCATGGTACACCTCCCTTTTCTCCTTTAGTTTTGAAGATGATTAAAATTTGGGATATCTTGTATATATAATAAGCGGCAGTTTTTGGCATACAAGTGATTTTTTTTTACCTCCGGTTTCGCCGGAAGTGACACTAACTTTCAATTTTTAAATGGAACACCTTATATTATTGCATTTTTGAATTCTGCATAAATTTCCGAATCCAACGATACTAATAACGATACTTTTAGTTTTCCATTTAAATGTGCCATGATGGTTCCGATTTATTCTAAATGACCCGTGTAATACTAGCAAAAACGAAATTCCGTAAAAAATACTAAATTACGTGATTTATGAGCAAATGTTCATCAAAATGGTTTTTGGGGCAAAATTCAATTTTTTCAAATGGAACCATATTGGTACCGTGGACCATTTATTAGTACTATTAATGAGGAATTTATTCATATATCGTATTAAAATGTGCGATAAATACAAACAAAATTACACCTAAAAGAGAATAAGAAAAAACAGTTTTGTTCTAATTAAATGTTAAGAAGTAACTATCTAAGGTGGCTTTGAAAACAATGAAATATTTAGCTTGTCAAACATTTGTTGGTTTACCGGTGTTTTTATTATGTGTTTAAAAATTGTTCGAAATTCTTGTTAATTGTGTTCAAAATGCCGCAAATTTATACAAGAGATGAAAAAGTGTTAATTATTTATGAGAAATGTAGAAAAAATGCCGTACCTTTATAGCCAACGATATCCTGATAGACAATGTCCAGCGAGAAATTATTTTAAACGTCTTGAAAATCAATTCCGAAAAGAGCCCAACAATGATCCCGAAGAAAATTTCATTCTTGACGAAGGAACGGAAATTAATGTTTTGGCTCGAACAGAAGTTGATAAGACTGTTTCTTTAAGGCAAATTGGGTTTGAATTGGAAATCAGTTACCAAACAGTAAGCCGAATTTTGCACAAATACCACTATAAATCGTTTAAATACCAATTGCACTAGCACTTGTACGAAAATGATTACGAACGTAGGATGGAATATTGCAATTGGATTTTGCAGAATAACGTGCAGCGAAACCAAAGATTTTTTGGGAATGATTTTATTTTCCGATGAATCTAGGTTCACAAATTTAGGATTATTTAACATAATACAAAATATTGGTCACATATTGGTCACATATTGGTCACAAGAAAATCAACATTTATTACGGGAGAGAAACTTTCAAGTGGGGTTCGGTTTTAATGTTTGGCTTGGAATAATCGGTAGTAGAATCATTGGTCCAATAATATTTGAAAGGCCCCTGACTGGTGCCAGATACTTGAGATTCCTGCAAAATGAGATTGAGGACATTTTAGATGAGTTACCTTTGGATTTAGGACAGGGAATGTATTTCCAACAAGATGGCGATCCTCCTCATAATTCAAGGATAGTAATTGATTACCTTCAACGGAGATTCGGAGAAAACGTAATTTTGACGAATGGTCTTGTGAGGTGGCCTCCAAGGTCACCTTATTTAACACCCTTGATTTCTTTGTTTGGGGTTATTTAAAAAATATTGTTTACGCAACCGCCGTTACAACCCTTGAAGACCTGGAGCTACGAGTAAGACGCGCAATTAATAGCATAACGGCCCAGCAATTGGCGAACGTTGTTCGAGAAACAGCTATGCCAGTTCAGAGGTGCGTTAATGGGCAGCATTTTGAACAATTGTAATGTTTTGCGTTCATTTTTTATATTCCAAAGCCACCTTATTAGTGGGGTCGGTTAGCTGAAAAAAACTTCACATCTGGCAACCAATGCGCCCCTTTGGATTCAGATAGTACATGGGTAGACTAGTCTAAAAAGCCCAGGACACAAATTTTCCTGGCCCTCTAGCGGTGTTGATGGCGTAATCAATATGGCCACCAAAGTTTTGTGACACTCTTCTACATTTCCTTATATAACTCGGGTTTGTATTTTAATATCAACCTATATTATTAGTGATTATTAATCAGGAGAAAACGCGCTTTCCAACGTTATATTTGACATTGTTTAAGTTTGTAATACCAGAAAGATTTGTAACTTTATTAAAATTTTTGCTAGATAACTTGGAATCCATTACATGTAGCTGAAAACGTGTTCTGTACTTTTTTGTTCGTCAAAAAATTACTGTTTGTGATAAAATAGAAGTCATATATACCGTTCAAAAGGTAATTGACGAACAAAAAAGTATAGGACACGTTTTCAGCTACATGTAATGGATTCCAAGTTATTTAGCAAAATGTTTCGAAAAAATCAAAATAGAAACAAAAGTACAGCACTGTTTTTAGTGGTAGCCTTAAAGGAGTCATAGTGCATCTGCTCGAGAAACGCTGATACGTCTTCGACACGGCTCAATTTTATTAACTGTATCTGCTTAGCTCCGTACAGTAATATTGCGCAGTAGCTACCGGCTTCTAAAATTTCTTATACATATATAGATACAGGCATATGTGTTTACATGTATTTATAAATGCTCCAAAATTGTCGAGAATAAAACAATTTACATGCTCCGGAAATTTCATCGAAAAGGGGCGATTAGTTTTTCAACGATAACTTCCTTCATTTTTAAGCTATTCAATCGCTCCAAAAATCATTTTGCAGAGAATTTTAAGGGCTACAAGGCATGTAAAGTTAAACTTTCTTAAACCCTTCGTATTTGAGATTTTTAAATTTAAAGGGCTCGGGGAAGGTGATCCTCGTACTCAATTGCAAACTTATAACGGTGTTATATCAATTCATTTTTATTCTAGAGAAATTAAAAAAAAAAAAAAATTTCGGCAAAAGAAAAACTTAATTTTTGTACTCTAGCATTTTTTACGTATCTTCTTCAGTTTTGGAGTTATTGTGAGAGAATGAAAATTTTTTAAGAAATTTCAAAAATCAGTTCACATCTTAATCAAACTTTTTTTCAAATCTAGGCATCCCAAATCGGTCGAACTCCTAGAACATATTGCCAGTACTTAAATAAAGTAAATTGTAAATGGATTACATTCAATTTCAATTCTTGCGGTGAAGCCATTGGTTTTATTGCTGATTTTTTCTCCGGAAAACGAGACAACTATTTTATATTCACCATAACTCCGTTAGTTTTTATGCTAACGACTTTTACCAAAGCTCATTTTAAAGGTCTCCTCGCGTACTTTTAAAAATATTTTATATGTTTTCCTCTAAAAATTTTCCGTTTTTCCGTTATTTAACGTTGAAAAGTTCGAATTCATTTCTTGGCGAACAAAAAGTCACCTTCAACGAGCCATAACTCGGTTCGTATTACATCTACAGAAATAAGAAGAAAAAGCCAATCGATTTATTATTTTATAAGCTTCATTTTTGCTTATAATAATTTTTTTGATAAAACGTAAGGTATTCGAGTTATTCGCGGAAAATCATTCTAAAACATGAATTTTTTAAATGAAAAATCAACATTTTCAATCAAAAAATATTGACTCATCGAAAAAACTTTATGGGACATTTTTTGCTTAGAATTTATTCCCCTATCGATTTCTGCAGTTACTTTGAATGTAATAATTTCCACCCCCGAGAAGGGGTGGCATCCACCCCCTGTGTAGAAGCACACATCGGCACTGTATAACTTTTGTTCCTTGTAGTACAGTAAATTTAGTAACAGACCCAAACATCCAAAAGGTATAGGCAATTCTTGTCCTAGGTTATTCACTATCCTCAGTACAACACGCTATGAAAAATCCCGAAGTTTGTGGCGTCTGGTTTGGGTCGAGGGGGGCGGGAGTATCACTGACTATCCTTTTTCCGCAGCTTTGCTCTGATATCTCCAAAACTATCAGGTATATCAAGATCATGAACAAAGTTGTTGTACATAAAATTTCTGATAAAATTGGTCCTATTCTAATAGTTATCGAGATATGGAGGGGAGAAATCTGTGAAATGTTAAAAATTGACAAATAAAGCTAAAAATTGCCTTAAATTTGTCTGATTTGAGCTTAAATTGTTTGGATTCAAGTAGAGCATGAATAAGTAATAAATTATGGTAGCCATGGTACCAGAGGGGACTGGGGGAGGGAAGGGGGACGGGAAGACGGTTAAATGTAAGAAACTGTAAAAGTTGAGATTTGATACGTAAGGAAGACAAATCTTGATGTGTTTTACATTTATTACAAGATAATAATGTATTTTCAAAATTATTACAAGATCAGAAAGTATTTTCAAACTTATTGGATTTCATCATCATCATTGCTCTCTTCTTCACTGTCATCTGAATCATAGTCCTTTCCTAGTAGAAGAACATCATCTGACACTAAAATTTGCTCAGCATCGAACTCTTCAGGTTCATCTCTATTGGTGGAGTCAAGACCTACACACGTTATGCACATTCTTGAACATTGCAGACCATTCTTCCCGCACTCACAGTTTCGAGTGCAATCATCGTGCAACAAAACAGGAAATAAGTCGCAGTAATTCATCTGGTGCAGCAGCCATTGATATAGTCACTGAGCGGAGTTGCCTTCCAATCTTTTTCCAACTCCACTGTAAAGGATCTTTTGCAATACCATGCCAGAGCTGCACTTGATGGTACACTCGAAAAGAGTGTTCTCGTACAGCGTCCTCTGTCGGTGGAAGTGCGGCTAGTTTGAAGTTAGCATGTACGGGTTGTTTATCAATTGTTGTCAAGTAATGTTTGTATCGTAAGGCATTCAAGTTTTCAGCCTCTTTTGCTACCTATAACATCTCCCTACAATGTATACAAGATAAAATAAAAAACTCTATTACCTCGTTTAAAGTAACTATCACCCCCTTTCGATGACGCCGTTTCTGAACTATATTTGCTAACAGTCGATTACACAAAAAATTGCGTATTTGTCAATTTTTAACATTTCACAGATTTCTCCCCTCCATATCTCGATAACTATTAGAATAGGACCAATTTTATCAGAAATTTTATGTACAATAACTTTGTTTATGTTCATAGTCTTGATAAACCTAGTAGTTTTGGAGATATCAGAGCAAAACTGCGGAAAAAGGATAGTCAGTGATACTCCCGCCCCCCTCCCTCCCAAACCCGACGCCACAAACTTCGGGATTTTTCATGACGTGTTGTACTGAGGATATTGAACAACCTGGGGCAAGAATTGCCTATACCTATTGGATGTTTAGGTTTAGGTAATTTTTGTTCTATATTTACTGTACTATTTTGCCATTCCCTAATTACTATGCAAATTTTGCGTCAATCGGTTTTGTACTAAAGAATTCTGAGCGAAAAACCGTCAAACACTGGACTACAAATATTTCTGGTATTATGAACCTAAACAATGATGTCAAATATACCGTTGGAAAGCGCGTTTTCTCCTGATTAATAATCACTAATAATATAGGTTAATATCAAAATACAAACCAGAGTTGTATAGGGAAATGTAGAAGCGTGTCACAACACTTTGGCGGCCATATTGATTACGTCATCAACTCCGCTAGAGGGCCAGGAAAATTTGTGTCCCGGGCTTGTTAGACTCGTTTACCCACGTACTATCTAAATCCAAAGGGGCGCATTGGTTGCCAGATGTGAAATATTTTGGTATAATTTTCAGCTACCCGACCCCACAATATGTATAACAAGATAATTAGAACAAAATTGTATTTTCTTATTATCTTTTAGCTGTAATCTTGTTTGTATTCATCGTACATTTTAATACGACATATGAATAAATTCCTTATTTATAGTACTAATAAATAGTACCACGATACCAATATGGTTCCATTTGAAAAAATTGAGTTTTGCCCCAAAAACCCTTTTGATGAAATTTATTTGCTCATAAATCACGTAATTTAGTATTTTTGACGGGATTTAGATTTTTCTAGCATTACACACATTTAGAATAAATCGGAACCGGCATGGCGCACTTAAATGGAAAACTAGAAATTATATTATAAAAAATATTGACGTTTGAAATGTCACTTATTTGGTATCGTTGGATTCAGAAAATTATGCAGAATTCAAAAATGCAATAATATACCAAATTTCAATCAATTACCTTTAAAACTAAAGGAGAGCATGATCCTGTTACACCCGGTATATGATGCAGTATATTAAATTAAAACATCAGTTTAATAAATACTCGCACCCAGTCACGTCTGCTTGTGGTTATTGTTGATCCCCATGATTATATTACACATTTATTAAAAATTTTATACAAGTACACAACTTCTAATGTATTCAAATGGGTCGGATAATTCACCTATTATTTCAGATAAAATAATGATATAGCGAACTGAAAATATTTTTATTCGCACACGAAAACAGCCAACAAATGTCGTGAGCAGTTAAATCGCACGCCTCGCCTATATATAGACTTTTCTGTGTACACAAAACCATGTTTAACATTTTTATTGCCGGCATAACAATTCACAATTTAATGGAGTTAAGTCACAAAAAATGACACATTTCATATTAGTGAATTCATTGGGGTTTAGTTTTTGCATTCAACATCCATAAAATAGGATGGATTAAATTTTAAATTCAACTGAAATGAAATTGTTATTGACCATCAAGCTATTTTCTGCAATGCAACGTAAACTGGAAATACGAGCAGTGATAGGACAACAAAAATAGTCATTAATGTGTTATAGTTAAAAAATATACACGGTTTTTACTAAAGGGCATAGTCGGGTACGCATGGTTTAACTGTCCCCAAGCGTCTGGCGCTTATATTTGTGCAGTAGGAAGCAATCTTGGAAAGTAGCAACTTCACAAAATATTAGCCTGAAGAAGGGATCGGTTTGGGGTGAGTAAGGGAGGGTTGATTTTAGCAAAACTATTTTTTTCTAAGAAACGGCGCATTCAATCGTTTTGTAAAAAATATATGTTAAAGACCTACTGAGAAAGTACTAAATAAAAAATCACGCTCAAATTCCGAAAACAGATACAGTAAAAAAAACATATATATTATTTTCAAATTTCTTTTAGGGTAACTTATCCCTGGGGTACCAGCCTGAATTTTTTTCTGTAGCATGCCTAGAGACTCACTTATGTTATATTTTTTTCCCAGTCTTGCCCGAATATTACGCCATACTTAAAAAAAATACCGAAGTGTGCAGTGCCGTATGCATATTTTGTGGACAATTAACCCGTTGCAAAAAAGGCGAAACTGCAAAGTAAATATGGATACCTGAGTAGTGTATACATATTAGTGATTAGTGATTATGGAGATGGTGAACGTTGAAAGAGAAACCAATATAAAGCTGCAACGCTGACAGTTAATTAGGTGATCAATAGAGTTGAACTCTCTTGCGCCGCAAAAATCAGTTTATAGCCGTAATGTTAAATATCATTAAGGGTAAAAACTAAAGTCAGCGGTACTATGGAGTACCTTGTCAAAGCCAGTCATTATTCACATATTACCGTCGGCGGGGATAAGAGCTTGGTTTCAACAGTCACGTGTTGTTAACAATTTGCAGTACTAAATCGTAGCATTACTAACCGGTGAAGGATATAGATGTTAATCTTCCTCACTGTCATCTGCAACCACTACACTTATGCTATCCTTCTGGAACAATAAGGAGAGAATTTCTGCCGGTTTAGGTATGCTTGCAAGATATCGTCCGTACGAAAGGTAATACACGACAGCAGCTACATGGGAATAACATCCAACAGTTCGATACCCATTGGCACATTCACAGAAATGTCTTCTAACGCGGAAACATCCGACACTTTGGGGAATATAGTCGATGAAACATCGGTAAACCTTCGTTTTGATGTGACGTGAGCAAACTTGTATTTTGAGTACATTAACGACCTGAAGATTGTGTTCCATTTATGACTTCGAGGTACGAAATCGTTTGTTTATATTGATACGATCCGGTAAAAAACAATTTTAAATCCGTCATTTCTGGAAAGTCCAGTACATATTTGCTGGAAATATCTACAAAGGGCAGTTTTGCAATTTCTTTGAATGTGCCAATGGGAATCGAACTGTTGGATGTTGTTCCCATGTAGCTGCTGTCGTGCATTATCTTTCGCAAGGACGATATCTATCAAGCATACCTAAACTGGCAGAAGTTCTTTCTCTATTGTTTCGGAAGGATAGTATGAGTGCAGTGATTGCAGATGACAGTGAGGAAGATTAACATCCATATCCATCACAGGTTAGTAATGCTACGATTTAGTGCTGCAAATTGTTAACAACACATGACTGTTAAGACCAAGCTCTTATCCCCGCCGACGATAATATCGATAGTACCGCTGACTTTAGTTTTTACCCTTAATGATATTTAACATTACGGCTATAAACTGATTTTTGCGGCGCAAGAGAGTTAAACTTTATTGATCACCTAATTAACTGTCAGCGTTGCAGCTTTATGTTGGTTTCTCTTACAACGTTCACCATCTCCATAATCACTAATCACTAGTATGTATGCACTACTCAGGTATACATATTTATTTTACATTTTGGCCTTCTTTACTTGCAAGGGGTTAATTGTCCACAAAATCTGCATACGACACTGCACACTTCGGCATTTTTTTTAAGTATGGCGTAATCTTTGGACAAGACTGGGAAAAAAATATAACATAAGTGAGTTCCCAGACATGCTACAGAAAAAAATTCAGGCTGGTACCCTAAAAAAAAAATTGAAAATAATATATATGTTTTTTTTACTGTATCTGTTTTCGGAATTTGAGCGTGATTTTTTATTTAGTACTTTCTCAGTAGGTCTTTAACATATATTTTTTACAAAACGATTGAATGCGCCATTTCTTAAAAAAAATAGTTTTGCTAAAATCAACCCTTCCTTACTCACCCCAAACCGGTCCCTCTTTCGGGCTAATATTTTGTGAAATTGCTACTTCCGAGAGTGCTTCCTACTGCACAAATATAAGCGCCAGACGCTTGGGGGCAGTTACACCACGCTTACCCGGCTATGTCCTTTATTATTCACTTAGCCTATAAACAAAATCAGTAGGTTATAGGTGAAAAGGGTAAAAATTCGGTCATAGTCTAGGAGATAGCTACATATATGGGGCCTGGGATATAACCTGTTGGAATTGCTGTTATGTTTTAGCAAATATTTTTCTGAGTATTTTATCTTATGTGAGTCAGACCTCCCCCATGACAGTTTTGGCGCTACCCGCCCCCGAAAATATTGTGGAACAGAGTATAACCCTTTGGGGCTTGTTGTTAGTTGAAGAGGGTAACTTAGCGATCAACATTCGATATATGAAAACATTTTTTTCTCCGTGCAATTGGCAGCACTGGCGACATCAATCATGGCCAAAATTGGAACGTAGTATAATACTTTCTGACCAGGCGGAAAATTTTCATTGTCAATGCTCATTGCTGGAAAACCATATGCCAACATTTTCTGCTTGACCATTTAGAACGGGCTAAACTGATGCTTTTCAAAAAAAAATGTTGGCACCTTCTCAGACTTGTAGTTTTTGTACCAAAGAATAGTCTGTATGAATGCCAACATTTTTTTCTCAATAAGCATTGACAACGAAAATTTTCCGCCTTGGCCATAATTGATGTTGGCATATATCGAATGTTGATCGCCAAGATACCCTCTTCAACTAACACCAAGCCCCAACCCCGCGGCTAATCACATCGAAACCACTGTAAGTGAATATAATAAGACCTATGGAATTATCGTGTGCAGTAACTTCTCAAATACCGATACCTTAGTTACCCTGTTTTTTTTTTTTCATTTATTAGATCAAAACTAGAATATGCATCAGTTGTTTGGTATCCCGGGTATGATGTACACATCGATCGTCTAGAATCAGAATAAAGAAAATGTCTAAAACTGTTGTGGTTCAAATCCTAAGGTTTTTAAACCTTCAATAGGCCTTCCTGGATCGAAACTATTACAAAAATTTAGCATATTCCGGGTATATCTTCCAGACAGAGCTAGCTTAGCTTTTGCCTACCGCAACCACGCACAAACATATTAGAGTTTTCTCCTCTTTACACTATGTGCAACAACTACAACAGCTGTCATAACTGTGACATATTTAGTTGTAATCTAAATACTATCAAAGCTAACATCAAACATTAACCTAATATGACCTTTTTTTTTTTTAGTGAAAGTAATCCTGTTTTAATCTTCATGCGTTGTATATCTGATGTTCAAAATTGCATTATCTATATTGCATACGTCATCAAATTGTAAGTGGTCATGCGAAGGGTAAAATAATTGATTTTTTATTTTTTGAATTTTTAAATAAATAAATAAATAAATAATTTATTTTCCTTAACAGACAATACAAAATTGTATAGGAATAGTCAATAGCAACTACAAGTAAAAAATACAAGTAAATAAAAAAGAAACACATTACAAAAGTAATAAAAAGGTCAATTAAATTAAATTAGATGGAAGATAAAAATCTGATAGTGTGTAAAAACATCGTTCTAACAAAAACGATTTAAGCCTACTTTTAAATAAATGTAAGTTTTTACTAAACTTTATATAGTCGGGTAAGTTATTAAAAATTCGGGTACCATTGTGAGATGGTGAGTTTTTAGTGATTTTATATTTTGCAAAAGGCACATGTATTAAATCTTTCTGCCGTGTGTTAACATCATGAATGTCTTTATTGAGCTGAAAGTTGTCTTTATTAGAAAATACATAAATAGATATTTCTAAAATATAGAGACTGGCAAGTGTTAATATTTTATACTCACAGAATACATTTTTACATGAATGAGACTTCGGAATATTTCCAATACAACGCAAAACACGTTTTTGTGCCTGAAAGACGTCCTTGGCCATGGTGGAGCTGCCCCACAAGCAAACACCATATCTCAACCTAGATTCGACCTGGACGTAATATACACGTATTAGTTGATGCTCATGCAAAACTAATCGCAAATTCCTAAACATATATGTGATTGAATTTATTTTGGAAATCAAGTGTGTACAGTGAGATTTCCAGCTCAAACATTCATCCATGTACACACCTAAAAATTTTACGTCTGAATGTTTGCTTTGAAGAGTAGTGTTATTAACGTTGAACTTTAAAGGTTCAGTCGCCTTGTGATAGTTATGAAATCGTAGCACTTGTGTCTTACTGGTATTAAAATATAGATTATGCGAATTGAAATAGTTCGAAGTTGAAGTTACAACTTTTTCACATGTATTATTAATATTTTCAGTATTCTCTGCAGAGATAAGTATAGAAACATCATCTGCATACATAACAAAGTGTGGATGAGATATTTCAGCTTCTAATTGATTTATATATATATATATATATATATATATATATATATATATATATATATATATATATATATATATATATATATATATATATATATATATATATTAAGAATAGGACAGGTCCCAATATGGAACCTTGTGGGACTCCCATTTGAACCTGTCTAATTTCAGACATAGCATTGGACATGGACATATTTCTACATACATTAATCCAAAAAAACAAAAACCATTCACAATTGTATTGTCCTGTATTTGTTAAACTGTAGGACAGTGCATTTAAATAAACAAATAAAAAAATAACTCAGCTCATGATTTTCTGTTATACCAGAAATGTAGGAAGATAAGATAATGATAGAGCATAATAATAGCCAGCCGGAGATTTCAGCGTTTACTCGACACAAGAAGATAATGCCAATGGAGATATACTGAGCGAATTCAATTTAAAATAAACTTCATTCATACGAATGAGGACTGTATCATAAATCATCCAAAACTTGCATTATCGTGGAAAATAATGATAATCAGAGACCTATATCGACTAGTTGTCAAATGTATGTGCAAAATTTGAAATATTCAAATCATAATCATACACAAAAGGCAAAATCCACATACAACAAAAACATTGCTAAAATGATAAGAGATCTGAAAAAAATTGTAACGGCGAACTTTTTAAGTATTCGTAAATCTTTATTAAAATTTGTTAAATTACATTTAATATCATCATTACAAAAATTATCTATTTTGTTATTTTCGTCAAACAAGATTTAACGCCGTTTCTGTCGGGCAGTTAATTGTTTACGAGTTAGCATTTCAGAAATGTCAGAGAATGAGCGGGTAAAATAACCGAGCGGGAACTATTCCTCCAATGGCAAGTACAGATATGACATAATGCCTGAGTTGCCCTTGGTTACAGCCCCCGAAATTATTGCGCTGGACGAGAATATAAAATTAAAACTGACTGTTTTTTTGACACTTCCGAAGCGGCCTTTTGGGCTCGTAAAGTCGTCAATTGTCAGTAGTCAAGTAATAGTGAGAAGTTTAACACGAGCTTTTGCTTAGTAAAATAGTACCCAATTATTGGTTTAATTTGTTTGTGTCATATAGCTGCTTGAAGCGCATTTTAACTAGTTAGCTTAGGATTGGTAAAGACTAGCATTTTGACAAAGTTACCACTGGTATCAGGCTAAAAGTTTGTTGCTGTTACTGTCCTAAATGCATACGTTAAGTTCCAGTTACTGAAAGTACAAAACACTTATCTTTCTTCAGTGTGTCTATTGGTGACTTGCAGTATCTCCGATTCCTTCCTGCCTCTGGTTGATTTATCAGGGTCCAGTATTTTCTTCGTGCATCTGCGTTTTTGTGTAATTTCACGTCATTGTGATATTTAGCAACTTTTGTACCTAACTTTGGTTTGAACGGACAAACAAATTTGATTTCGCGAGTGCTCATATTTCCCTTTAAAAATGTATGTAGATATGTCGTGTTTAGTACATGTAATAGTATATTACTAATGAGTGTTGTAAGAAGCATATTACGCACGATGCCGCGTAGAGGCGAGTGCGTATTTCCATGAGTGCGTAATTGCTTTACAACTCGAATTATGTACTATACTTTACCTACGATCATATTTATTTATTTAGTAAAATCTGGATTTAGTGTACTAGTCAACAATATTATTCATCAAAGATTAGGTCAGTTTTGACAGCGTTTGAAAATTATGTAGGCGCATTTGTTTTTTTAATCCCCGCGTTAGCGATATAAGCCACCTACAATTGCGTGTCCCGTGCGTTTTGTTTACCGTGCGATTTGTTTACAATATGTAAAATTCAACTTACATAGATGGCAGGTAGTGTGTTTTTTACTATTTACAGTAGTGATCGTAGGTAAAATAATATATTGCGCTTAAGCACATTGCCTTTCTGTACGTTCGTTTTAGTATTTATGCATTTTTTTCTCTTCTCTTTTTTTCTCTGTACATTAATTAGTTATCTTTTATTTCAAAAGTCCCTTAGTTTATTTACGAATTTTACCTTATATTCCGAACTGGGATTTATTTTCTTTCTTTGAAGTAATAAGCTACGTTTTTTTTTTTATTTAAATTAATAAATTTACTTTTGCTCATTTTTACATTTAAAATATAGTTTTTTATAAAATAGCTGGGCTATACAAGGGGTCTCACCAGAAACTGCATCGATCGATATAGGGAAAAGTAGGCACCAGAAAATTTTGAAAATTTAGGGAAGTACTAAAGGCAGTATGGCCAATCCAACTAAAATAATTACAAGGATCTGGCACTTCCGGTTATACCGTAAGCCGATACCAACTTGGTTATTTTAAATGGAACATCCTCTATATTTTAAGGTTTTTGAAAAGAGCATAAAATTCTGAGTCAAAAACATGTAGGATGCCCTATGCCTAAACCCAGCTGTTTGAGAGATATTTGACATTTTAAAAAAAATTTGACAGATGTAATGGTTTACAACAACCTTTATAACTTTCTTCGTGTAAAAGATACTCATTTGCTTTTTGGCATGTAGAAAGAACACAAAGAGAGCTGCACTCTGCAATTGAACTACAATCAATACTAGTATACCAAGTGTTCTATTTTTGACGTTACATTTTGTAAACTTCAAACCGCAAAAACTTGTTTAGGTCAAATGGAACACTCTATATTTTTTACATCAAGTTATGTAAAATTAAATTCCTTTTTTTCTGATATAAGCATTGTGGAGGTTTAAGTTACAGCTTTTTGAAATATTTGCGATTTTCTTAGAAATTCAAGAAATTTTATCAAATTAGCCATGATTAGAAACAATCAGTAATGTCAGCCATTCTCTTATGCCAAAATAATGCCACCGCGTTTAAATTACACCCACGAAGACTTTTTGAATTTGTTTATTATTTATGGAGAATGTGATAAAGTAATATCAAGAACTTGTAGTACATTTGCTACTCGATGTCCACAAAAACGAAAATCGCCACCAACACTAATCCGAAGGTGCGAAAAATGTGTGGGGGTTCGAGACCGGAATTTGGAACAATTATTAAATTAAAATGGAATCATGTTTTTAGTTGATTTTATCTTAGCTATTTTAGTTTATGCAAAGTGCCTTCAATCCAATTAATAGGCATGTTACAGTTTTTAGTGTTATTTTCTGGTTTTGTGGATATCTAGTAACAAATGTACTATAAGTTCTTGATATCACATTCATCATAAATAATAAACAAATTCAAAAAGTCGTCGTGGGTGTAATTTAAACGCGGTGGCATTTTTTTAGCCTCCAAAATTCATATTTTTTGAGATATTTTCAATTCAATAGATAACTTAAAAATAATTACGTTTTTTCACTTTGTTATTTAGTAATTGCAGCTATTAAAACAGAAAATAAAAACCCAAAATAAATGATTTAAAACTATTTTTTTTTTCACAATTTAAGAGGTGAAAAATAATTTAAACGACTAAGATACTGGAAAATAAAAACAACGGCAAATAGAGGCCGCCTCGCTCGCCGGACTTGAAAAAAAATTGATTTTTTTTATGTGGGGCTACGTCAAGGATCAAGTATACAAAACTCGCCCAACTACAAGAGAAGATATGAATTCGAGTTAGGGAAGTAGTTGGTAGCCATTTTAAACATTTGTTGTAAGTAGTTGTTTTATGTGTTTTTTTCTTAGTTACCACGGTCATTCTAAAAAACTTTTATAAAAAAAAACACGACGCATTAAAACAATATTTGGCACATAATTGATAATATTGAAGAAAAGAAATTTGATATACTTTCAATGAAAAGTATACAGGATAGTATTCTAAATCTGAAATAAACTAGAGACACCCAAAACATCTAGATATGCCATATTTTTTGCGAAAGGGATTTACGTAAGAAAAATATGGTTAAAAGAATTTGCTTTTACTCAAAAGTGGAACTATGAAACAGCTAAGTCACTAAGCTATTATGTTCAATGTCCATCCACATGTTCTACCGCAAATAAGGCGTACAGATTTTTACGTTGCCGCCAGCTCTCAGATGCACTCTATATGAATGATTGAAGCTGATAATAAATAATCTACCTTTACTGCGTAGCTGCACCGACTGGTCTGACTATCGATTTTTGCATTACTAACCGCTTTGTTGACAACATAAAACAAACAGTACAGTAATAAGGAACAGTAAACAATTTCGCGGAGTCGCATTGGACGCTGGCAGCCTACAGTCGGTGCGATCTTGCATTGATCGTGTTTACGACGTTGTAGTGTATAGGGTGGATCAAATTAGATGGGATTTGGGGTTTCGTCTAAAACTATGGCAGATAGACAAAACCCAAAATATATGAAAACCCAAAATAGGTGCCCTGAGCTCGATTTCGAGAAACAAACAATGGTGCAAACCGTGATCGTCTATCTCTTTCGACTACCGAGCTACAGAGCGTTTTTGGATAACCTCTATATCTCAATTACCAAGTGTCGAATCGAAAATCGAGTAATACATTCAGGCACTTTTTGAGTAGAATCCGTTGCTGATAAGAAATAAATTACGCATGCCTGTTTTCGAGATATAGACAAAACTTCTGTTTTTTTAGATGGAATACCCTGTAAATTATTTCATTATTCGATCACAACTTAAATTAGCTATCCAATGATATATCATATGTCAAATTTTGTCTCCAGAAAAAGTGGTTAATTTTCGAAAAATTTAATATATTTGTGAGGAGGCCATGGAAAACTATTAACAACAACACTTCTTATAATATAAAATAATTTTGCCAAAAACTGGAAAAACTAAACTACAATAAATGTTCGAACTGTCTTCTATTGGCATCTATGCATATTTATAGCATTTCTAATATTTATTGCGAAGGCCATGGTAAAAAAAAAGAAAATCGAAATAATCGTAAATGTCACTAACTAATTTGTGAGTTAATTGTGAGTGAACATTGTTAAAAATAGTTCAATTTAGTCATGGTGAAAAATATTATATAATAATAATAATAATAATAATAATAATAAGTTTATTCATCCTGTTATTTCTGTTACACATGTGCGTTTACAATTTCTAAAGTTAAGAATAAACTAGAGAGTAGTAGAACTATAGCGATTATATATAAGTTTGATAAAAAAGTCATTTAAGGTTGTTTGTCAACATTACAATTCACAGAAGAAATCTTGTTTATGAATGTAATATTGCAAGTACAGGACCTCCTTATGTAGCTTTTTTTTTATTTTATTTTATCGAGTAGAATGGATCCAATCATTTTAGAGACATGATATTAGGATGTTATCTAGTTTTTGTTATAATATATGTACACATATACATATGTAGACATATATTTATGTTGTGGTTTATTTATCATGTGGGAGCATTTTATAAATATATACCATTTTTAGAATGCACAAAACCATTTACCTGGGCCTGCTAGTTCAATATTTCTCATTTATAAGAGCATGTATTTTCAGTCGAGGATTATCTAATAGCCATCCTTTTGTGTGTTTTTTAAACATGTTTTTTGAATTTATTTGTTTAATATAATGTGGTAAATTATTATATATTTTTGGGTATAAGTATATAAAACTTCGTTGCCCTATAGTTTTTGACATTTTGGGTATTTTTATAGAACCTATTTTGTATCTAGTTTGATAGCAATGGTCAATATTTGGTGTAGCTTTTTTATTTTTGAAGTTAAATATTAATGTTCTTAATGCATATAATTGTCTAATGTCTAGTATACGAGCTTCTTTATAGAGATTATCACTGGAAAAGGTAGGTTCCTTGTTAAATATTATTTTCAGTATCCATTTTTGAATTACTTCTAATTTGTTGATATATATGTTTGTAGCAGCGCCCCATGCAAGAATACCATAGGATAATTGAGATTCTACTAAGGCGGAGTATACCATCTTTAGTTGATTTATTTCAATAATTGTTTTCAATAGTTTGAATTTAGGTAATAATCCTCTTAGTTTTCTTATAAGCGAGTCGATGTGAGTGTTCCATCTAAGGTGGGGGTCTAGTGTTAGGCCAAGGTATTTGACCGATTTTGCTGCTTTGATTGTAAATTCACTCTCGTCACACTTTATAGTAAGAGACTCAATATCCGGTATGTTGGATTTATAGCTAGTAAAGTAGAGGTAGTTTGTTTTTTTGAAGTTTATGGTTAGCAGTTTATGATCAAAGTAGTCTTTAATTAGTACCATATCTTTTTCAACAGTAGATTTTAAGTCAGTCCAGTTTTCACTAGTATAAAAAATGGCTGTGTCGTCGGCGAAACTGATTATATTTCCTTTAGTTGTAAGTGCAAACAAGTCATTTATATAGATTGTAAAGAGTAAGGGTCCGAGAACAGTTCCTTGGGGAACGCCAAATCTTACAACTCTTTTTGTGCTTAAACTGTTTCCTATTTTTACGCACTGTTCCCTCTCGGATAGATAACTTTTTATTAATTCTTGCGTTTTATCACGAATTCCGTAGTTATTTAATGATTCTATTAGTTGGGAGTGGCTAACTGTGTCAAAGGCTTTTGCTAGATCAACAAAAATACTCAGGGTTGCTTTTTTGTCATCGAGAGCGTTATATATTTTTGACATTAGTGCGGCAATTGCATCCTGCGTCGATTTACCTTCTCTGAACCCGAATTGTTGATCTGATAGCAGTTTGAATTTATTTAAATAGGATGTTAATCTGATTTTTATAACTTTTTCGAAAATTTTGGTGAAGTTTGTTATGAGGGAAATAGGTCTGTAGTTTGAGGTATCATGTTTATCACCAGCTTTGTAAATTGGTTTGATTACAGCTGTCTTAAAATGTGATGGACAGTCACCTTTGTCGATAATTAAATTTATTAAGTATACTAGTATAGGAGCAATTTCGTGTTGTATCTCTTTTATTGTCTCTGCTGTTATACCATCTATGCCTGGACTTTTGTTTGACTTTAACTGATTAATGATTTGCTTAATTTCAGCTTCATCCGTGGGAGACAAGTACATTGAGTTTGGAGTCATGCGAGTATTTGGGAAGGAACGTTTTGGTTTTACTATTTTCTTTGCTAAGGTGGCGCCTAACTCTGTGTAGTATAAATTAAAATTTTCTGAGATCTCTTTATCGTCTTTAAGTATCTCGCCATTTTCATTTTTGATATTTGTTGTGTCTGTGTTTTTTCTATCCTTTTGTGACATACTGCTTATTACTTGCCAGAGATTTTTAGAATTATTCGTATTTTGGTTAATTTTTTGTTTATAGTAATCTGTTTTTGTATTTCTAAGTAGTAACGTGAGCTGATTTTTATATTTTTTATAGCGTGTGATGTTTTCGTGTGTAGGATTTTTCTGCATATTTGTATATAGTTCATATTTTGTGTTTACCGATTTCATTAGCCCTTCCGTGATCCACTCATTTCTCTTTTTCTCCGTCTTAATAATTTTATTAACTGTACAATCATTTATACACTTTGTTATTTTATTTATGAATATGTCTGTGGCCGAGTTGATTTCATCGTTATCATACACGCTGTCCCATTTTGTGTTGATTAATGTTTCTTTAAGTTTTTTGTAATTTATATTTTTAATTATCCTTTGATTTTTTCTTGGTTCAGGAGTCATGTTTTTTAGATTATGTATTTTGAAGAATAGCGGGTAGTGATCTGTGATGCAGTTTTTTATTACTATAGGTATGAAGTTCGTAGTTTTGTTATTTCTAATGAAAATGTGATCGATACATGTCTTTGTTTCTCCTTGTACTCTTGTGCTTTTGTTTATTGTGGATACAAATCCATTTTCGGCAAGTATATTTAGGTATTGATCGCAAAAATCATCGTTTATATGTAAATTTATGTTTATGTCCCCGATTAATAGATGGTGGTCTATGTTTTTATTTATATTATTATTTAGATATTCTGCCAATTTTTCATTAAAATTGTATGGGCAGGTGGAAGGTGGTCGATATACAGCCGTTATTTCATATTTTTCATTTTGGAAGGAGAATTTTAGGTTGATTACTTTTAATTGATCTATGTTTATTACTTTAGAGTTATAGTTTATGTTGCTTTTAATGAAAATAACAACACCGTCATTTTGATTGAGTCTTCCTTCATTATATATAATATTGTAATTATCTAATTTATATAGTGTTATGTCGGGTATTTGCCAGGTTTCCGTTAGTATTATACAATGGATGTTTTCATTTATTACTTTTAGGAATATTTTTAATTCGTCGAAGTTTTTTGCGATACTTCTTATGTTAGTATGGAATATATTTAAATCTGTGCATTTGTTATCTCTACAATAAAAATGTTCATTAATTTCCTTGGGATGATTAATTTCTTTTGTTTCAACAATTTCATAAGTGAAATCTCTTATGAATGGATCCATTTTTATTCGTACTTAATTATACTTATATACTTAATTATACTTTATGTTATTTTAAATGTAATACCTATTTTAATTAAAACTAAACTTATTTGAGTATTTTATCTTATTTACTTATATCTAATTTTTAGCAGTAAAATGAAATGGTATCTAGTTATGTTTGTTTAGCAGAAATTTACTATTATTTTCTAAGATCTACCTCCACGGCTTGATGTGTTAAGCGTCCGTCCCCCTGCTGCTGTCTTGTTGTATTTGGTATATAATTAAGTGTTTTATAGAATGCGGAGAAGATTCAAATTTAGCTTCCGAGCTTTATTTTAATAGGTAAGTTGTAGACAGCAAAACTTTGTGCCAAAAGTGCCGCATAAACAATATTTTTAGATATCCAGATAAGAGACAGCCAGACATAAAAATATTCAACATTTGAAAGAGTTTGATCATTTGTAAAACTTCGAGCAAAAATATATAATAAAGCAGGCAGAGAAGCTGTAGAAAATATTGTTTTAGAAACTGTAAGAGAAAATCCTAATATATCATCTCGTGAAATATAGGAAAATTTAGGAATCCCAAAACAACTGCGTTGCGTTGCTTAAAAAAAATAAATTCAAACAACACAAAAGGAACAATTATATGGACAGACGAGGCCCATGTAAGCAGTGCCGGAATTTTTAATCGGCATAATAACCACCAATGAGCTCATGAAAATCCGCATGTAACCGCTACAGTTAATCGTCAAGGACGATTTGGATTTGGTGTATGGTGTGGTTTTATTGGATACCAAATAATAGGTCCTCAATTTTTCACGGTAATTTGAATACCGAAAATTTTATTAACATTCTACGACAAGAAATAGAGCCCTTTGTAGACAATATGCATTTAAGATTAATTTACCAACACGATGGCGCCCCAGGTCATACGTCAAATGAAATACGAAATTATTTAAATGCTTAATTTGGGGAGGATTGGATAGGTATCACTCAGAACTAGTTTATCAATGTCTAGTTAGCTAAATTAACTAAATTGATAACTAACAATTAATTTAGCTAACTGGACATTAATAAACAACAAAGTAGTTTAGATATTGTTTAATTTTTAGGAAATAATAATCCCATTTTGTGGCCAGCTAGATCTCCTGATATAACCCCTGCCAACTTTTGGCTTTGAGGTTATTAAAAAAATATTATATACAGATTAGGTTTTAATAACATAGAAGAATTGGAAAACCAAACATTAGCTGCGTTTCGGACAATAACTCCTGTCATGATTGGAAATGCAACAAATGCTGTAAGGGGGTGTCAAAAATGCATGTATGTCAATGGAAGACAATTCGAACATTTATTGTATTGCCATGTTAACATGTTAACCATGACAATCATATTTTTAATGAAAGCAACACTTTTTATGAAAATAATATTTTTTCTGGATAAAATGAAAAATAAAAAAGTTTACTCTCTTATCCACTTTAACTGTGGACATACTGTATCAGCCAAAAAGAAAATATCAAATTCCATGACTTTCAGCGGGCTAGTGCAAACTTCCCTGAGTCTAACCACGTTTCCCTGATTTTTTTTTTAATTTCAACGTCCCTCAACAATTTCAGATTTTCCAGAAAAGTGGCAATCTTGTAAAACGTGGACAAGGCCTACCAGGAACACCATGCAAAAACTCATACTGCCTCAAGGGCGGTGGATACGAATAAACTGCTGTTATTGTTGTATTCTATGCAGTTGACGTTTTGGGAGCTTAATAACGTGAAAACAGTTGCTCTCTTGAAAAATGTACACGATCTTTTTTATAGAGAATTGTTGTCTACAATTTTCGTAATAACCAAAATTGCCGTCCGACCAACAAGAAGCGATATATCCCCGAACAACCTATTTTCGTGACTTTTGACCTTGAAAAACTTTACGCAGTTTGATCCGCAAATAAGGGATCCTTTATTAAGGATACACATTATTTAAGAAGGGATATTGTAATGCGTTAAGTTTACCGTATTTTGACATTTGGAAACCTTGACGTTGGTTTGTTTGTTTACAGATTTGAATCATCATAACCTTTTTTCGTTAGTTGCTTCAACTAGACTAGGAATATCAGCCCTTTCAAACCGAAAACTTAACTGTATGTCCTCCTCGGACATATCATCAAATGCAAGAATTATCCTTTCCTCTCCCAAATCATTTTCAGCCCCACCCCTGTTGATTAAAACATTGTCCAAAATTGCATACTCGATATCCTCATCATTTGCCCCTCCTAGGATGACAGCTTCCAGAATTTGTTCCATATTGAATTTAAACAAAACACAAGTACCAGAGCACAAAGGATAGAAAAAGATGTATAAAAAATATATTTATTCATTATTTTTGTGAGGTTGGGGAATGTAGTGCGCAAGAGTTAGAATTGCACAGAAATATAATGGCACGAAAAACTGAGGTGTTCCAATAACTAACATTTCGTTAATGACATAAAGTTGGTGCACTAATAAAATAAGGTAGCCCCTTCATACTGCGTGACTGTATTTAAAATTTCCAATAACTCTCTATTGACGGGGAATTTTTTTTAATACTTAAATAAATTAAAATAAATAAATAAATTCTGCTTGGTGGAAATTGTTCCGACGTAAAATCCTATGTTGCTGGGCTATGTGGATACTGTCAGAGTTGAGAATATTTATAACCTTTAAATGTTGCAGCTAGATAATGATACTGCTGGATACTACTAAAAAAATTTAATTACGTAAAGACACGGTACTTAAACAGTTATTTTTTAATTACACCTGTTATTTAGCAATATTTTCCGCTTTGAAAAATATGCGCTCTTATTAGTTAATTAATTACATCGTATTCAAATTATTCAATCTAATCAAATATATGAAATTAACTTTCCGCTTTTTTGTAATTACTCATAAATGCAATTTTAAGAAAGGTCTAAGTGCCAATCTACGGCGTAATAGTCAGGGTTCAGACAGTCGAAAAGCATCCATTGAAAAAAAGGACCTAACCTTCTTTTGTAGACTCAAAATGCCTTCGGCCCAAAATGTACCAATATTTTTTTATATTGTGCATCCTAACGTCAGTATCAATTGTGCACTGTTTCAACTTCTAAAAAAGCACAGTTTTCGAATTAAAAATAAACCTCTTTTTTTTCAAAAAAAAAAAAAAAAAATTTATTCCTAAACTACAAGATCAACTTGCTTCATATTTATATGGGTTACAGAGGTAGATGAGACAAGTTTCTTAAAAGAAAAAAAAACGTGGTTATTCTGTACAAAAAATTGAAAAAAAAATTTTTTTATCAAAACCATTTTCTTTACTCTTCCTAATTAGCGACACCCGTGATTTTTTTTCTCTGTTGTGTCTTACAATATCCTATAACATATATTTTATCAAAGTATATCTGTTTGGTACAACGTACTCAAAAAAAAATAAAAATAAATGCAAATTGTTATCTTGACCTAAGCTTAATTAAGAATTGAGTCTTAATCTTCGTCACTGTCTTCATTAATTACTACATTAATGCCCTCTGTTCTAAAAAGCATGCTAAGCTTTTCGGGCGGCCACTGAATTCTTGATAAAAATCTTCCATATGAGATAGTAAATCACCGCTGCCACTTGGGAACAGCATCCAACGGTACGCAATCCGTTAGCACATTGACAACAGTATTGCTTTATTCCATCAACTCTGTTGCTATTTGGTGCGTATTGTATGAAACATTTATAATTTTTTTTCGAAATATGCCGGGACTATACCTGAATCTTCAATATGTCTGAGTGATTTTTGAAATAATGCATATCATTGGAATTTCAGCCAAATACGATACGGCTTGACCAAATTGATATGTTCCCGTAAATAAAATCTTCAAATCAGACTCGGTCATTTCTGGAAAATCCATGGTATCGCTGGATGCAATGGGCACAAAAGCTAATTTTTTGCGAAGCCAGACTCTCTCCTCTACTTGCTTTGCCAGATTGTTGTCTTCGTCCTTCTTTTTTAATCATTCTTTCCAATATTTCCTCACATCGTATTATCAGAACTTAATCGCTGGCATATCGATTCAAAAGATATGAGGCTATACGATAAAAGCTTTTGATTTTCGGGGGCATTTTGTTGTCAAATGTTTGATTTATAAGTTTATTTTTTTCTTTTAGCATCCCAATAATGGATTCAACTGTCCGACGTACTTTCGTGACAAATCAAGAAGCGTTTGATTCTTGTGTAGTGAGTTGTTTTCGTTGCCCTTTTATAGCGGGCATCAACACTTTAAAACCTTTCGATTCTAAATAAGGAACTATGTCCCTAAAACCTCGATCGAGTACAAAGATTTCATCGGGTTCCATTCGTTTGCACAATCCATTTGGATCATCCATGATTTGTCGTATTATCTCAGCATCATTCATATTTGCCAAGAAAGGGTCTCGCATATCGACAATATATCCATTGGTAGTCCAGATTGTGAATGGCTTGTATAATGGCACCTTCTTTTGGCCACTAAAAAATTTTCTTTGGTACTCACTATTACTGCTTTTTTGGCGGCGTGCATAGGTGCCGTTACATATGCCCTCCACAAAAAAATGAGTAATAATGAGTACCAAAGAAAATTTTTTAGAGGCCAAAAAAAAGTGCCATTATGCAAGCCATTCACAATCTGCACTTCCAATGGATACATTGTCGATATGCGAGGCCCTTTCTTGGCAAATATGAATGATGCTGAGATAATACGACAAATCATGAATGATCCAAATGGATTATGCAAACGAATGGCACCCGATGACAGCTTTGTACTTGATCGAGGTTTTAGGGACATAGTCCCCTATAAAAGGGCAACGAAAACAACTCACTACACAAGAATCAAACGCTTCTCGATTTATCACGAAAGTACGTTGGAGAGTTGAATCCATTATTCGGATGCTAAAAGAAAAAAATAAACTTCTAAATCAAACATTTGACAACAAAATGCTCCCGAAAATCAAAAGCTATTATCGTATAGCCTCATATCTTTTGAATCGATATGCCAGCGATTAACTTCTGATAATACGATATGAGAGGAAATATTGGAAAGAATGATCAAAAAGAAGGACGAAGACAACAATCTGACAAAGCAAGTGAGGAGAGAGTCTGGCTTCGCAAAAATTAGCTTTTGTGCCCATTGCATCCAGCGATATCATGGATTTTCCAGAAATGACCGATTCTGATTTGAAGATTTTATTTACGGGAACATATCAATTTGGTCAAGCCGTATCGTATTTGGCTGAAATTCCAATGATGATGGGTCTTTAAAATATGCATTATTTCAAAGTTAAGTCAGACATATTGAAGATTCAGGTTTAGTCCCGGCATATTTCGAATAAAATTTATAAAAGTTTCATACAATACGCACCAAATAGCAACGGAGTTGATGGGATAAAGCAATACTGTTGTCAATGTGCCAACGGATTGCGTACCGTTAGATGCTGTTCCCAAGTGGCAGCGGTGATTTACTATCTCTCATATGGAAGATTTTTAACAAGAATTCAGCGGCCGTCCGAAAAGCTTTAGCATGCTTTTTAGAACAGAGGGCATTAATGTAGTAATTAATGAAGACTGTGACGAGGATTAAGACTCAATACTTAATTAAGCTTAGGTCAGGATAACGATTTGCATTTAGTTTTATTTTTTTTGAGTACGTTGTACCAAACAAATATACTTTGATAAAATATATGTTATAGGATATTGTAAGACACAACAGAGAAAACAAAATCACGGGTGTCGCTAATTTGGAAGAGTATAAAATAAAATGGTCTTGATAAAAAAAAATTTTTTTCAATTGTTTGTTTAGAATAACCAGGTTTTTTTTTCTTTTAAGAAACTTGTCTCATCTACCTCTGTAAGCCATACAAATATGAGGCAAGTTTATCCTGTAGTTTAGAAATAAAATTTTTAGTTTTATTTTTAATTCGAAAACTGTGCTTTTTAGAAGTTGAAACAGTGCACAATTGATACTGAGGTTAGGATGCACAATATAAAAAAATATTGGTACATTTTGGGCCGAAGGCATTTTGAGTCTAGAAAACGGGGTTAGGCCCTTTGTTGCCAATTTCAGATAATCTCCAGGAAGTCATGGATTTTAAATTTTTTTCTATGGACGATCTCGCCACGTTCGCTATTATTTAGTTAACAGACTGCAGTTACAGAAAATGCTAATTTCCCTAATATCGAAGTTTCTTTAATTTTACTATTTATAAAACATGTGTTGTTGTAACTCCAAAACAATTAAAGATAATGATTTGATTTTTTGTTGAATACAACTCAATATTTGGGTATCTAACAGTAATAATAATGTAAGCCATAATGGTAAAAAGTAATTATTAACCAAGCAAGAAACTACTATTGAAAATATAATGTGAAAATATTAAACAAATATGTAGCTAAGGCCCTAAGAAAGTTTTCTCGATTGTGTTTTTTTTTTATTAAAACTTTATCTTCCGAAATAAGGAGGCATTTATTAGAGCTCTTCTTACATTAGATAAATCGCATTCATACTCGCCTTAATGTACCTTATAGTCCAGTTATTTTAGGCGAAAAGGAGGGTAATCTTCGAAAAATCATAAAGAAAAAAATTCTTTCTTGAGATATCTTTATTTTGACTTTTTAAACAACTCCTCAAAAGTCCTCATCAATAGGACCCTGACAACAATAAAAAATTCAAGGTCGAAAGTCAGGATAATTTGTTTTTTTCAAAATATCCTGTTTTCTATCAGTCTGAGGTCAATTGAGGTAATTATGAAAGTTATAGATCTTAATTTTCTCTACACAAAAGGCTCTATACATTTTTGACGTGCGACGAACCGTTCTTGAGATTTTCATGTGATAAAACGCTACATAAACATTATATCGATTTATGGCACTACCACAGAAGTAGAATTCAAGGCGTGTTTTTGTTTTACATATTTTCCCCGGTAAGTCTATCCATGTTGTAGGCAAAAAAACTATTTTCCTTCTTCAGTTGGGTCGAAAATTTCTTGTTCTTGCGAAAATTTCAAGGTGAAGTATATCGACGGTTCGCCGCACGTGAAAACCATATAGAACCTTTTTTGTAGAGAAAATTAACATCCATAACTTTCATCATGATCTTAATTGGCTTCAGACTGATAGAAAAGAAGATATTTAGTAAAAAGTTTATTTTCCTGACCTTCGACTTTGAATTTTTTATTGTTGCCATGGTTCTATCGATGAGGACAATTGAGGAGTTTAAAAAGTCAAAATGAAGGTGCTCGAAAAAGAAATTTCCGATTTTTCGAAGTTAAAACCTAAAGTGACTGGACTATTATTGAACGCATCAGATAGTTTTGAACTATTCGGAAATCAGAAGCACCAAGTTCGAAAATGAGGTATGCACTCGAAGAATATGGTTTTGAGAATACTATCTAGAATGCACTTTAATCTATATGTAGTCGCGATTGCAAAAAATCCTATTTTCTTCCGAAAATGTTTGAGTTACTGAAAATTGATTAATTTTATGTCTACGACACATTTGCAAGTTTATTTTTTAACATGTTTAAATAATTTTAAAACCTATTCTCTCTAGATTAGGTGTTGCCAAATTATTTTCGAAATTATTGTTAACAACTGCTTCAGAAATTGTTTAAACAAGATTCCAACCAATATGAGAATTTTGTTGAATTCCCTGACTTTCCGGGAATAAAATTTTAATTTTTACAATTAATTATGTTTTAGTCATTTCCTTTCATCATAATTAGAAAATATTATTTAGGTACTATGCAAATCACAAATTACACATTTTGTTATTTAATATGAAATTATCTACTTTCTGTATATTGGTGCTTCAATCTAGTCACGCTAATACACTAGTTAGGTAAGCACTTTAAAACACTCATTATTCGAGAACCAAGCAAAACAACTACTCTTCTAGCTGAAAAGTCTAGTCTATTTAGTCTTTTAATGTTACTCCTTTATTTCTTCTTAATTATTTATATACCGTCATATAAATTTGTATTTATCTTTAATGTGGCAGATGAAAAGAAGTGGGTTGTTATCAAACACACAATAACACCTATCTACAATGTTATTGGGTCTAAATGTTCTGGGTATGTGAATAAAAATTATTTTATTGTCTATTTTACATCAGATGTAAATGAATTAAAATATGTATTATGTATTGTATCAACACTGGTGCAGTTTAAAATGCATTGAAGAGTTGTATAAATGATAAAAAGTGTATAAAACACCAACATGCTGAAAATTAATTGTGTCTTTTTTATGTTTACAAATTCATTATAATTTTCAAAAATTCAACGTACATATTACCAATTAGTCGTATTATACATAGATAGAATAGGTCATTTTAAATAAATGGCCATCATACTGCCAACGATGACATATGGAGTTAAAAACGCGGCAACAACAAAAGCCAACAGAAGAAGTTTGAGAAGAGCTCAGAAAAACAACAGGACAAAAACAGCGACATAAAACACTACTAGAAGGGAAGACAGTCACAAAAAGGATAGAAATACACGCAATGAAGTACTGGGGACACGTCCAAAGAAGAGAACCAATACATCTACTGAAGAAAGCACTAACATTGAACAGCAGCAAACTAAAAACAGGGAGACCATGTTACACGGGGAAAACAACAATCGAGAGGATCATGAAAAAACTGGGAAAGGACCAAACATACTGGGAAAGAAAAGCGAGGGGAAAAATGAATTCCACAAAGAAATCGGAGCGATATATACTCTACCAGAATCAGAAATGGAGGAATCAGAAGGCTCAGAAGAAGAAGAAGATTTATAGAAGCAGAAAAATAAAAATAGGAGCACAAACAGCAGCGACACAACGCGGCAACATATATCACAAGAAGACCCAGAAGAGGCAGAAGCCCAGAACCTTTAAAATGCTAAGAATCCTATCATGTAATTCAATACTTCGTCGGTATTAGCTAGACGAGTAGTTGTTTTGATTGGTTCTGCAATAATGAGTGTTTTAAAGTATTTACCTAACTAGTATATTAGCGTGCCCAGATTAGGGCACCAATAAACAGAAAGTAAGTAATTTCATAATAAATAAAAAAGTGTGTACGATGTGATTTGCTTAATACCTAAATAATATTCTTTGATTTATCTCTTCTCGATAACGATATTTCGGTTATCACCGAGACAGCTATGGTTGAAACTTTGAATAAAAGAACACCAAATGAAGAAGGTATTAAACGACTTATGATTCATGACATTAACGATTCTAAAAACGAGGGTATTTAGGACTTCATACGTGAGAACAGTAATCAGTTTTTTGAAAAACTAAGCTTGTTTGCAGAATTCTAAGAAAATGATCCATCAACTTGGAGTGAAAATGAGTCTTATAAACACCGTTTGAATATTGTAAATAAACTTAAAGCTGTAAATAATGCAGCTGAAAGAGTTGCCAAACGTATTGGTGATTACAATGAAGACCAAAAACAATTTTTACTCCACCTATAAAGGATTATAAATCCCGTTTCGCAAATGTCAGAAACACACAAGTTTTAGATTACTGTAAAAAATATTATTTTTTATACTACACTTGTAAATTTAGGATTTGGGATATTCAGTACTATTTACGGTAAAAAATTGCGTAATTTTTCCAATAAGATAAGGGAATTTTGAAACGAGAGTTTTATTTTACAGATTTTTTTCCTACACTACGAATTTACGGTGGTATAAGAGACATTTTATACTTATAATGTAGATAAATTTTTTAATATTTATATAGCCTGATGAGTCATTAGTCATTTTAGAGATAAATGTTGCTAGTTATAAAAATATGAATTACGCAAATAAATATATGAAATATTATTTTCGATATTCAGCAGATAACTTTCAAAGAAACCATTCATTTCTTTCATATACCATCGATCTAAATCTGACCAAGCTAGAATATCAACAAAAAGTTCCCTTACGAACTGACTTGTCAGCTTCTTTCATGCACTTACTATATTTAACAAGAAAATAACCATTCTTTCTATATACTGATGATCTAAGTCTGATCGTGCCAATATATTATAAGAAGCCTCCCTTACGAGGATTTCCTTCTAGTATATCTAGCCCTACCTAGAAGATACTTCATTATAATCAAACATTTGTTATATTTCAAAGCCAAGAACTACTAAAAAGCACAAGGAAAATAGGTATAAAATTTCACTGACATGTATTAATAAACAAAAATTTCCACTTCCGACTGATTAAATCTTCTAAAAATTGTACAAGTTTTTTCATTCTCTTTAGAACTGATCAAGAGAGATATATATTAAAGTCGAAACAAAAATTACTATTAAAAAATAATAAAAAAATATTTTCATGTAAAAAACTTAGATCATTAGTAGATATATAGAAAGAGTGGTCATTTTCTTGTTTTTCATATAGTAAGTGTATGAAAAGTTGACAAGTCGGTTCGTAAGGGAACTTCTTGTTGATATTCTAGCTTGGTCAGATTTAGACCAATGGTATACGAAAGAAATGAATGGTTTCTTTGAAAGTTATCTGCTGAATACCCAAAATAATATTTTTTAAGATGAATACACAAGATCTTAACAAAAGTATGAAAACAATTTCATTTATTTCCATTGTTGTAAATATGATGTATCCTGCGGCATCCCTTCCCTTTATCTTGCCTCAGTAATATTTCATGCAGGGGTGGAAAATTAAAAATACCGAATTCGAAGAAGATAGGCTACCCAGCAAAAAAAACAAATCATTATCTTTAATAGTTTTGGAGTCACAAAGATGTGTGTTCAGGTAGTGGAAAAATAGAAATTAACGTTTGCATTTTCCTATAATTTTGTAATTCTATTACCTAGACTATCTAAAACTACCAACATTCTTTTTAATGAGCACTCTTTGACCGATTGAATCCAAGCTACAAATTACAACTACAATAAAGTAAGTTGGTTAGAGAACTTTAAAGAACTAACATCTAAAAGAAGCGCAGTATCTGTCACCAAACTTAAAGCATTTCAAAATAAAATTCTTACATAATATCACTTCAAAACGGATTATGTACACAAAAAAATCAGAGTATAAGTAACGGTTAAACATCTACAATGTTCTATAAAAAATAGCACTTGTACAGAATAGAAAACGTTGACGAATTTTGAATTTCAAAGACGCGCGCGTCGAACTAGTTTTGTCGTCGGGACGGTAGATTTCGACGCTTACCAAACCGGGTGTCCTGCGATACTGAATGATTGGACGCCTGCAAGCAGCGACGGGACGACCGTTCACCCTTACAGGCGCCACAGGGATGCGTAACATCCCCATGGTGGGCTTTACAGCAGATTGTATTAATAGTCCGTGTAAATTAGAATTTTTTTGAGAAATAATTTATGGAATTTATATTTTGACTCAGTAGAGGCAGGAATAAAGATGCGAAGAGTTCCTGTTGTAGAACATCCCAGAATCGATCTAAGTCGAAATATAAATAAAAAATTTAGACTTAGGAAAAAAATAATTTAAAGACATTTTAGAGCATAACAAACAAGACTGAAAGGCATCTGCGCAGAAAACTGGCACAAAAGGACTTATACACGGTCGTTAAGACGTAGGGCACAACCAGGTGAAAATTTGAAGAAACACCAAATTTTCACTCAGGAAGATTTGTTTATATTCAAGCCGTAAGAGGAAAAGTATACTGAAAATAAAAGTATAATTTTGGTTAAGGACAAAAATACATTATACTTTTTCAAAAGTGCGCCAAAGTTGGACTTTTTGGATATATTTAACATTTTTTAACTTTTTTTATCGCTTCACGAAACATGTAGGCCAATCAACGAATGACCTAAAGGGTGGTGTAGAGTGCGTGATCAGGGACCTTAGCGATTACTTTAGAAAGTTGTTCAGGATGTTTAGGGAGTGAACATACTGAAAGTCCTGATGTCTAGGAGGTGAGCCGAAGGGGGGTCACAAAGAAAGTCCCACTTTTGGTTCTTTCGCTTATATCTCTAAAATAGTGGGTCGTAGAGAAAAAATTTCTTATATAAAATGAAAGCTCATGAAATTCTCTACGACTTTCATTTTATATACTTTTTTCGAGCTACACGCTCCGGAAAAGTGAAAATTTTTGAAAAACAGATTTTTACCTCTTCAACTTTAATGAAAAACAAGGTGGGCTTCTCAAAATTGTACTTACGTCAGAAATCATCAAGGAAGCGGAAGTGGTCTTTTACAACCCTTCCTCCACTCAAGGACGGGTTGAAGAGGCTGGGAAGATTTGCTTCCTCAAATGGTATGAGACACCAGCAAGACAGACTTCCCCCAACCAGTACCGCTTCCAGTTGTTCACGAGGTCAGTGACAATATTAAGCCTGACATCAGCTCCCTCCCACCAACTGAGAGCGCAGCTAAACAGTATTCCCGGCGCACCTACCACCCAGTGCAGCAGTGGCTCGGGAATGAGCCTTAAGAGTGGGGGTGGAAACATGTAGGAGACACCCTGGTGCCAATTACAAGCTACTTTTTTTTCATCATTTTTAAAATACAATTTTCTATTTTTCAGGTAAAAATCTGTTTTTCGAACATTTTCACTTTTCCGAAGCGTGTTGTAGCTCGAAAACGGTTACGAATTCGAAAAAAATATATAAAACTAAAGTTGTAGAGAATTTCATGAGCTTTCATTTGACATAAGAAAATTTTTCCCTGCGACGCACCGTTTTCGAGATATAAGCGAAAAAACCAAAAGTAGGACTTTCTTTGTGCTCCCTCTGGCTCACCTCCTAGACGTCAGGACTTTCAGTATGTTCACTCCCTAAGCACCCTGAACAACTTTCTAAAGGAATCGCTTAGGTCCCTGCTCACGCACTCTACATCTCCTTTATTGATTGAATTAATGAGGAAAGTGGAGATACAGTTATTGTGGTGGATATCATTCAAAAGAATGAATATGAAATTTTAACGATGCGACGTACTGAAAGGGCCAAACCGAAAAATGTGGCAAAGGCGCGTAGCGTCTATAGGCAAAAATTAGTAAAAATGGATAAGGCCGGTTTCTCGACAAATTTGGATTCATCCAGCGGCTAGTCAGTTGGACGAGTGCGTTGGAGAATCGGTAGAAAGCGATAGTAGGGAAACCAAATGCAGGTCTTTCCAAATTGCAAAGTTGTAGAAAAAACCTTTTGTATAAGTAAGACAAAATTCATTTGCCAAAAAGTCGCTCGAAGGTGAACTCGTGTCACATCCCTTATATTGAACCTATATAAGGGCCAGTACGTCGCGAGGCGGAAAGTTGTAATAACTCATAATAATAACTCAAGTCGACCTCTGTTCTTGTGAATGCTATAATCACTAGTAAGAACTTTAAAACTGACCACTAATGTCCCCAAATTTTGAAAGTAAAGTGAAGTAAAAGGAAAATAAAATATTTTATATTATTTTCAGTTATCCTAACACCAAAATGCATAAGCTTCCGGGGAAGTTGTGTGAATTTTTTACCTAATCGATTGCTAGTGCATGACCTCAATTGAATGGTAGTTGCGAAATTAAAGTCCTCACTCGTCCTTGCCCTACTTGGGAAGGCGTTTCATTTAAATTTATATATTATCTTAGATAGGACATTGCATATCAGTTGTACTTATTTTAAATCTAAACAATAAATGGTATTATTGACCTATCGTGTTTTTATTGATTGAATGGTTGACTTTCAATCTTATCCCCCAAGGGCTTTTGTGTGTTAGGGACCGGAATTGAGTTTCGGGTGTCTCCAGACCCCGTAAGTCTGTATCTCACCGGTCATATCCCGGAGACTCGAGAGAGATTTCTTTATGAAGGGAAATTAAAGATCTATAAGCGACAAGCGCCATTAAGTTGTCAGGTAAATAAGATAAACTGGGTCAATTTTAGGAGAGCGCCATTAGCAACCTACGGTAAGTGCAGCTTTTGCCTTTCTCGTCTACCAAACATCTCATAAATATATATAAAACCCATCTGGGAGTGGAAAACTACATACAAACAAGGCAGACAGAGAGTAGCCCCCTTTAATAAATAATTGGCTACCCACCCTCGGCTGGGACAAATCAAAAATACTAATTTTCAATACACAATTTGAAATGCAAATGCGATCAATACAAAAATGTATTTAACAGTGATGGTGCCCGGCCCTTTTGGCCCGGGCCTCGGAGCTACAGCACCCCCTGTCGTCAGCCCCATTCCTGCCCCTACTGGGTGTTTATATCAGAAATACAAACACTTTCAAAATTATTTCTCCTAGCCTCCTTTTTTAATCTAATTTGCTTGTACTATAAAGAATGTAAATAATTCTACTTTTAGCCATTACATCATGTCATTTATCATTTTCTTCGGTGCGGAATTCATTTTGATTGTTGCGATTTGATAAAAGGACGAGAGTGATTTAGGTGTTTTACCTGGAATCCATAAATTACCCCCGGATTCATAATAATATATTATGTCTACGTTAAGTTGCACAAAGGATGAAAATGGCTTAAAATGTAGAATGGGTGAGTGAAAGCTACCTGCAACCTACGCAGCATCAAAGCAGTTACAATATGAAAATTGACAAGAAATAAATTAGCAGGTGTCTTGATAATACTATAAGAGGTGCACAATATTATTATTTAGCTCAAATATAAAAACTTAAGTGGCTATGATGGACTGACGGCTAGAACGATAAAAAATATAGAAAATAATAACCTAAAACAATTTGTTTATTTGGTAAACAGACCTATAGAAGCTGGTATTTTTCCAGACTACGTAAAATTGTCAACAGTCATTACATTACTTAAAAGAGACGATCCCACCGATTTAGAGAACTACAACAGAATTTCTGATTATCTGGAAAAGAATTAGATACCAGCAGTCTCTCAGCATGGGTTTAGTTAGAACAAATTAATTGGTAAATAGGTTGTCTTACAGTTGTTCGATCTTTCCAAAGCATTTGGCATTAGAAATAAAGAAATATTTAACAGTAAATTATATAATATCGGCATTGGGGGTAACATTTTACTGTGGCTAATTTCCTACATGAAAAATAGGTTATTAAAGGAAAAATTAAATGACCAGAAGTCGTATATATTTGATGTCATACTTGGAGTTCCTCAGGGTTCAGTGTAAGGCCCATTACTGGGCATGCTCTATGTAAATGATTTACCAAGCTATGACCATATACTTGTTTACAGACGACACTACAATTACCATATCAACTGATACACTTGAGGAGCTTCATAGTAGAATAAATAATATAATAGAATCACTGAATACATGGTATCAAAGAAACAAACTGATTCTAAATGAAAAAAAAAAAAGATTTGCTTAAACTTTCACCTCCAGAAACATTTGCCGGAAAATTTCATGGTTAGTGATTTTATTGTGTCGGGTGCTTTGGACTATCACTGGATTTCTAACGCACTTTTTTTGTGCGCAAGTCTTTTAGATAAATCGATAAAGGCAAAACAACCAAAGCCTGCTTAATATAATTAATTTTTTGCAATAATAGTGGAATACATTTTTTAAAAATGTCAAGAAACTATGAACGATAAAAAAAAATTGAATATACAAGTATGGCCTATAAATAAATGGTAAGTCATGCATTAGATGCAATTACTTTTAATTTTCTACAGGCCGTTACTAACCTTTTCATCAAATAGCGATATATTAATACCATCAGGCATCCTATTCAAGGGCACTCCGTACCAATTTTGGTTTAAATAACTGCAATAATAATGGTAATAAAAGAAAAATTCCAACACGTCCAAAATGAATAATTTTTTAACACCAGTACATAAGATTTTTTTTACTTAATTTACACCCTAACGCTTTTCGAAAAATGTGTCGTAGTCTAATAAGTATTGCATTGTTTACACAAACTAGAAGGGCAAACTAGAAGGGCATCATGGAGGTGTGGCGATATATGGAAGTAAGGAATTAAAATTTAAAGTGCGAAATAAGCTAAATAGATTGTCAACTAGTGGGGAATTTGAGTGTGCAGCAGCGGAATTTACAGTAAACAAATCCCAAATTATCGTCATAGTAATATATAGACCCCCCAATGGGAAATTAGATGTCTTTTTTAATAAGTTAGAGTCATTATTGATTCAGATTTTTGAGGAAAATAAAATAATATTTATTGCCGGTGATTTCAATATAGAAATGAAAGATAATAACAAAGATAAAGAGCACTTTTTCTCATTAATAAATTCTTTTAATATATTTGCTACTGTAAATGAGTATACTAGAATTTGCCAAAAATCTAAAAGTTGCATTGATAATATATTGACCAATCTTGACGAACAATACGAAGTAAACATACTTAATACACATATTTCAGATCATACCGCACAAAAAATTAAGTTCAAAATAAATAGTCAAACAAGGGGACAGGATAAAATATATAAGAGATTCTTTAGTGAAAAAAATAAATGCAAATTTCTGGAGCACCTGAGAGATCAAACGTGGGAGGATGTATATGATTGTATGAATTATGACGTAAATAAACAATGGACATGTTTTATAAATATTTTTTTAAATATTTTCAATGAATGTTTTCCTCAGAGATTGGTCAGTATAAAAAGTAATATAAAAAAGTATAATAATATTAACAACCAACTAGTAAATGAACAAAAAAATAGATTAGATGTGCTATTAGTTTTGTGTAGAAATGACAGTAATTATAAGGAAATGTATAATAATGAAAAAATTAAATATAATAACTTACTGTCAGAGAGCAAGAAAAAGATGTACGAAAATAAAATTACAAGCTCAGACAATAAAAGTAAATGCATGTGGTCTATACATAATGAAATCACTGGTAAACAAAACAAAAATGACAATTTCGTAGTGAGAGGTGACCTAAATAAAATTGCAAATGACTATAACAAATATTTATTAAATGTAATCCCAGAACTTGTCGCAAATTTAAATAAACTTCCTTTTGAATGTAATATTGTAGACAACAATCAATCAATGTATTTGAGACCTGTGTCGACAAGTGAGTTAGTAAATATGGCCAAAAATTTAAAAAATAAATATAGTAGTGGTGAAGATGAAATACCCACCAATATTGTAAAATTATGCATAGAGGAAATAAAAGACGTAGTATGTTACATTATAAACAATTCATTTAAATTTGGAATTTTTCCAGACCAACTAAAATTGGCCAGTATTAAACCGATCTACAAGAAAGGAGATCCTGATATATTAAAAAACTATAGACCAATTAGTCTATTACCCAGTTTCTCAAAACTATTTGAAATGGCTATGTGTTTTCAATTAGTTGAATTTATGAATGTCTGTAGATTATTTAATAATACTCAGCATGGTTATCTGAAAGGGAGATCTACACAAACAGCAATATTTCAATTTACACAAAAAATTCTAGAATTTATAGAGAATAAAAAAATTGCACTAGGCATGTTTCTGGATTTGTCTAAGGCATATGATTGTTTGGATCACGAATTATTAATAATAAAATTAGACAAATATGGAATTCGAGGTAATGCACTTGAGTGGGTGAGATCGTACCTTTTGGATCGCCGACAAAGAGTAAAAATAATAAGAGATAATAAAACGGCTAAGTCTGAAATTTTATGTAACAATATTGGAGTGCCACAAGGCAGTATAATGGGGCCAATATTATTTATTATATATGTAAACGATTTATGTAATGTAGTAACGAGGACAAATCATAGTGTAACAAATTATGCTGATGATAATAATATCTTGGTGGGGGCAGAAACTTACCCCGAATTAATAAAAGAATGTAACGATTTATTCTCAAGCACAAGTGAATGGTACAGTAGAAACAGATTTATTTTAAATAAAGAGAAAACAAACATCATTCTATTCAGAACAAAACAAATGAGAATTGAAACTCCTGAAAACATAGCAATTTCAGGCGAGCAGAGAAAGCTGGTAGAAAATACAAAATTTTTGGGCATCCAAATAGATGAATACCTAAACTGGGATAATAATATCAATCACTTGTGTTTGAAACTAAATAAAATCTGCTATAGTATTAGGGTAATTAAAAAAAGTCTAAATTTTAAAAGTTGTAAAATTATATATTTTTCCAATTTTGAAGCAACAATCAGGTATGGGATAATTTTTTGGGGTAGTAATACAAATATTAAAAAAACGTTCATTATACAAAAGCGAGTTATCAGAATTATACTTAATATGAATTATTGTGACTCATGTAGAGGTAAATTTAAATCAAACAAGATAATGACTGTTTATGGTTTGTACATTTATGAGTGCCTAATGTTTATTTTTACAAATAAAGAAATGTTTTTAGTAAATAACACCCAACATGAATATAATACAAGGACACAGGATATCACATATCCACGCGATAATCTCACGTTAACAGAAAAAAGTCCATTCTATATGTGCGTAAAACTATATAACAAATTACCAATGCGATTCAAAGATATTGTTAGCATAAATATGTTTAAGAAGCAAATCAAAAGTATGTTAGTAGACTTAGAACCATACAATTTGCAGGAGTATTTGTGTAATAGGCTATAGTTTCAGATTGTAATTATGAATTTTTCTTCATCTTCTCCTTTTCTTCTTCTTCTCTTTTCTCTTTTCTTTTTTAGACGTCATTTCATTTTTATGTTTTATTAATTATATACATAATTGTAAGGCATTTCTTTGAAATAAAGATTGTTTATTATTATTATTATTTATTTCAGTGTCACAAAAATTATGAAAATATGGGCATGCTTCTAAACCAAGACAATAATTCATCAAATATCTTGTCATAGTTCCAACCGATAATTATAACGACTAATTTAAATAATAAACTAGCCGTTTTTTTGTATTTTATAATGATTTGGAAACACTCACTAATGAATTTATTTAACAGGATATTTTGTGTTGCAAAATATTAACTGCTAATAAAAACAATTACATGAATCATGATCATTTTTTAAGTCAACCTGTTATTAACTATGCTAATCCAGTACATTCTACAACACTAAATAATTGCACAATTATCACAAATTAAAAATAAAGTTATGAGTAACATGCACACGATAAAAAAGTTTGTCTACACATTTTCCTGTAATTGACACTCAGATGACCAATTAGTCCACGCAAATTAGATATTTTAGAAGAAATAATTTATAAAGTAATCTATATTTATATTTATAAATTTATAAAGTAATAATATTTGAGATGCGTACTCTAGATAGATAGGGTTAGCAACATGTACCCGAAAAGTTCCCCCCCAATTGTGAGGTGGAACGTCCCTTTTTTTGCAAAAAACACCCTTAACGGGGACTTAAAGCTGGTTTTTCACTTTTATCTTGTAAACCGTTCGTCGGAAGAGAAAAAAATATATGAAATAAAAAATTTGTCGCTAAATTCTGCATAAAAAATGTTCTATTAACCTTGTACCTTATCCTCACCTATTTCGCGTTAACAGCGTCCGAACAGAGAGGCAGTTTGGAGTGCACAGGTAAGAATCGATCCTTTTCGAAGTTTCACAGCGAATATCTTAAGACAGGTTACTTTAACGAGAAAAATGCACAGGAATGAATTTTTTTTTTAATATTTTTTTATTTACTTATTTTTTATTTATCTTTTTTATTTATTGAAAATATCATACAGATATAAGATATTCGCTGTGAAACTTTGAACAGGATTGATTTTTTACCTGTGCGCTCTAAACTACTTCTGTTCGGACGCTGCGCTGTTAGCACGAAATAGGTGAGGATAAGCTACAAGGTTAATAGGACATTTTTTATACAGAATTTAACGACAATTTTCTTATTTCCTATCCTTTTTTTCTCTTGCAACGAACGATTTACAAGATAAAAGTGATAAACCAGCCTTAAGTCCCAGTTAGGGGAAGTTTCTTGCAAAAAAATGACGTTCCACCCCCAAATTGGGGGGGAAACTTTTCGGGTATCTATTTCTAACACTATCTAAAGTACGTATCTCAAATATTATTACTTTATAAATTATTTCTCCTATTCAGCGTTTTTTAATCTAATTTGCGTGTACTAAATAGTACTATTAATATTTTGCATTACACGTGTTTACAAAAAAAAAAAAAAATGTTCTACTCCAAGGACTAAACCTATCATGCCTTAAGTATTTTTGTATGCTGAAAACGAATTTTCAATTTAAAAAACTTACTACTGCGTAGATCTCGAGTAAATCCCGGTTTTCATTGTCAAAAATGTCAAAATACGGTCTTTTACCAAATTTCCACGTAGAATGTGTTCATAAGTATTTACATAATAAAAATTATTTACTATGCATTTTTGGGCGATGACTACGAATTCGTCCTCAAAAAAGGGCGCTCTGCCCTATAAAAGGCAATAAAGGGCAAAAAGGGCAAAAACTCAATTTTACTGAAAAAACCGCTGCCCAAGGAATCACTACTTCCACATCCAGATTTTCTATCCAAGTCACTCACAACGAAAAAATGTTGTATGTGGAAATAATTGTTTATGGAACTTTAATAATATAATATTTAAAATTCTCTACCCCAAATAAATACCCATAAAACGATATCCCCACATCGGTAGTGGGGTGGGGGTGGTGATAGGGGGTGGTAGTGGGGGTGGATGAAGTAAAAAATATTGGGGTGAGGGTGGTGAGGGTGGTAAAGGGCTAATGCCAAATTTTTTTTTGAGACCTTAGCTTCTCTTGTATCTAAATACCAATTTATGGACTCTTACCTGCTTGATTTACCCCAAATTTACCCCCAACCCTTCGACGGAACAAGATGAAAATTTAATCTAGTTCCAGATCTCGTTAAAGTACATATGTGTACCAAATTTCAAGTCAATATCTTAAACGGTTCCAGAGTAAACGTGCGCACAAAAAAAGTTACAGACAGATAGACCAGACAGACCAGACAGACCGACAGACCAACAGACAATTTTTTTTGCTCAAACTTAAAATCTCGACGTTTCATGACATTCTAAGCCTATTTGAACAATAAAATTTTTTAAAAATGAATCCGATGTTAAAAAAGGGCACTCCATTTTCCAAAGGGCATTAAAGGGCTAAAAAGGGCCAAATATTAATCGTTTATTGCTCGAAGGTGTAGTATTTTTTAAGACTAGCTTAACTAGACCTTTGAAAGGGTTTTAACCGTTCGTAAGGGTCCTATCAAGTTTTTACCCCGTCTGTGGTCAGTCACAAACCTTGGTTGACACTAGTTAGGTTAGGCTAATCTTAAAAAACACTACACCTTCGAGCAATAAACTTGACCCTTATTACCCTTTATTTCCCTTTGGTTCTTCAACATCGGATTCGTGTTCAAAATTAAAAAATACATAGAAACACACACTTCGCACTTCTTTTTTTTTTCAATAAAATTGAGTTTTTGTCCTTTAGACGGATTCGTAATCATCGCCCAAAAATACATAGGAAATAGTAATTTTTTTTATGTTTTGGGGTAGGTACTCATGTAAATACTTACATTTTACGTCGAAATTTGGCAAAAAAACGTATTTTGACAATAGAAACCGGGATTTACTCGAATCTACGCAGTAGAAAGTTTTTTAAATTGAATATTCGGTTTCAGCACACAAAAATACTTAAAGCATGATAGGTTTAGTCCTTGGAGCAGTACATTTTTTTTTTGTAGACTTGTGATTGACAGTATTACTGACCGAGTGAAGGTAAATACTGATGGACTGTCAATATAATGTACTGATAAACTTTTAGGAATTTGAAATTACTACATCATTACCTATTCTGGAAGTGGTTTATTTACGAAAGACAGATTAGTCACCGTCATCAAAAAATGGAGAACCATTTCAAAATAATTACCAACAGTAACCTTCACAATCTGTAACCCTAATTGTAATGTAATTTAAAAAAAATTAAATGGTTACTGTTTCGTCTTAGATATCTATTGTTTCAACCAACATATTTTGATTTTTTTTGTTACTGAACAAGCCGCTTCATTGTTTATATTTTTTATACGCCTTGTATATTCCTCCAAGATTTCGTTTAAAATGATTACACCGCTATTCAATCTTGTAGTTTACAATTGAATATTTTTTCCATTGTCAATAGTTGGTTATCTTCATTGAGGCAAAGAAAGTTGGATTAAGAAACCCACACATTATGCATTGTTATTTTTTTTGCACTAGTATTAAATTTGATTCTAATTTATAATGTATTATTTTGTAAACTGCTGTTAAGGATTGAAATTTTAACAACTGCTTAGTTTAAGAAATTTGTTGAATTTGAGTTTCCAATACCATACAGACACGTCAAATTGGTAAATTTAGTATGACCTGTAGGAATCCTAGACTTGTGTTGGTTGTGGCGCCCCAAACGGGCAACATATAAATTAAACGTGAGTGTATATGTGCAAAATATAAACTGATTCAGGTAATATCTGTTAAAACATATGACATTTGTTTGAACATTGCTACTACAAAGGGTTAATCTTTTTTTATAACATTTCTATTTAAATTTGAGTCTCTTAGATCCCATTATAATCCTATTGTTTTGTCAATATTTAAAAAAGTTTACTAGGTTTAACCATAGTCGTAACCTCTGCATAGTATGAATTAAACTATCTATATTTTGGAGAAGTATAAAATACAGGTGTCATCGGCGTGCAGAAGTATGTCAACCACAAAAGTTTGTTTAGTGATGCCACCAATATGGACAATAAGGGTCCCAAAATTGAGCTTTGTGGGACACCATAGCTTGTATTAACAATATTATTTTTTGATTCACCTATCATCTGAACATACTACTTATGATTAGTGAGATTAAAAACTAAACAAATCCAAAGCTGCATTCCTGACTATTAATCTTTCTCTCATTTTTAATTAATGTTGGTATATGAACTGTATAGAAGGCCTTCTATAAGTCTGCAAAAAAAACATTTATGTTTCCTTTATCTATAACTTGTTGTATGTTGGTAATAATACAATAATTAAATTTGAATATTTTCCTTTTTTTCTGAAACCGTGCTGAAGTCACTAAGAAATCTATATAATTTACTAATCTGTTCGCAGTACTTATTTAAGTATTTTTGAAGCGGCCGGTAATATAGATATCAACTTAAAATTAGAGTGTACAGTTTCTTTTAATTGTATTTACAGAGGAGTAACTTTAGAAATTTTTAAGGCATTAGAAAATTTAGTTATATGACCAAAATTTCACAAAAAATACGTGTCTATGAAAATCCTAATGAAAATATTTAGCTTTAAACAAAGCGGACCCCAAGTGTCCCTGCCCACCCTAAGTGTCCGCGCCCCCGATCCTTGGGGACAATGTTTTTCATAAAGATTAAAGCCTAAGGAACAATTTAAGACATGTCCCCAAAAAAAAAACTGCCTGCATTTTCAAAATGGCGTCCGTTTAAAAAAAATGTAAATATTGTTTTAGTCATTTAACACAAAAACTAAAAAACTTTCTGCGCAAAAAACAAAGTGCATAAAATTTTCTACAATTTTGTTCCTATACAATATTTGGATATCATTTTCCAGATACCATTGTTACGGTTTTCGAGATAAATCAACAGTTTTCTTTTAACATATGTCCGCCATTTTGAAAGTACAGCCAGTTTTTTTTAGGATATGTCTTAAATTGTTCCTTAGACTTTAATCTTTATGAAAAACATTGTCCTCAAGAATCGGGAGGGGGGTGCAACATACAGCTAGGGAGGGCTCCCCGAATATATGTGGGAGTTGCTCCAACTAATATTTAATGTAAACTTATAGTAAATTATTGTGACTATTGCCCCAACAAATATTTTTATTTATGTTCATGCACAATGTGGTAGTTGCCCCAACGAATATTTAATCTGTAAAAAATGAATATGACAATTGTCCTGAAATAAACGTATTAAAACGTATTTTGTGCTTTTCTTCAACATTTTACTCCTTCAGGAATACGTGAGATTAAATAAAGATAAAATTCTTTAGACAGAATAAATCAAATATAAATAAAATTGTAATCACAGTGAAATCATTATTAAATAAAATGCAGTCCAAATAAATACGTAAAAATAATTATTAAATGAGTGGTTTTCAAAATTAAGTATAATCAGAAAACAAAAACAAGTAATATTAAACTTTATAAAAGAATCTATTTAATAAAATTACTATCACAACGTAAAAATCTACTCTTAAAAATCTAGACGATCACGGAAACTGCCAACTTTTGTATATTTTTCTGTTTCGATCAAAACAGAGAGATAAATAATACGAGGGGTATAGGTTGTTTTAACATTAATATCTAATTTTGTTCCTATTCAGGTTCTTTTTTATCCCTATTGACCAGTCTAAAAGGATTCATTTAATAATTGCAAGATAGAATTTTATGATTGAAGTAAAGTAAAATATTAATGGAATCACTTCTTGTGGCGTAAATTTGATTTCCCCTTGAACGCAGAGATAAAACGGCTCCATTCATCCTATGAAACGTTCGAGGAACAAAACAAGTAGGGTCTCAGAAAGTGCAATTCAGTGAAGGCTACTTGATATTATAAGCTGTGTAAGCCTATATCTTATTGGAAAAAGTACATGCTTCCATTTGGTATAGAATTGATTAGTTACACTTAGGGTGAACTTCAACTCAAGGATACTATCATAATGGCCAATCTTTATTAATCAAAATTTCTCGAACCCTACGCGCTTTCGCCAATCAAGATGGCATTATCTGGAAATGACTGAAATCAAAATTGTGTTTTAATTTATCCCTACACGGCTCATACCTTAACATAGTGGTTGTATTTTATATATGGTAAGTTTCAAAAAATTCAATCAATAATACGCTGTATGCCATTTTATTGCACTAACCAACTCATAGTAACGAAATACCCAATACGACTATCAACTTAAACTAATTTAAAAGAATTAATTTTACATACCACAAAATGATGATGTACTTCTCGAACATGAGCACTTACCTGTAAAACAAAATAAATAAATTAGATATTTCATAGATATACGTATACTGAAAGCAACTGAATAAATTATTATACATAACTATTTGCTTTGGCAAAAATTCGCTTCATAACACGCTGAACTAAAATATTGATTAAAAAATATTGTGAGTCATTGTGAGTCTGTATATGTGTGGGTGTGTGTGTATGTATATAGACCGTTTCTTGTAAGCACGATAGCTTATGTTAGAATTTTCGAATTTGGTACATGTAAAATACTATGGTAGAGTATTACCTATTAAAATTAGTCAATATCCATCACACAGGGTAGTTACCCGAGGCATGTAAACAGTCACTTTTTATATAACCCACAACTTATTATAATTTTGAAGAAAAATGTTACTAGGGTTTTTGATTAAGCATGGCACCTTTACGTATATTAGGTGATATATATATTTTTTTAGCAGGAGCAATCAGAACCACTCCAACAGCTGCAATGGAGGCTATTCTCGAACTCACTTCCTTGCACAAAATAGATATGAAACTAAGAACAGCAAAATTAAACAAATACTATATTATTAGTATAACTGATAATACCTAACTAAAGCGCTAGAGGATGTAAACGTAAACAAAGAGATTCGAAACGTTGAGCAAGATGCTATGTAGTTATAATACGCGTATAAATTACAGTAGGTGTGTAGAATTTTTATGATTTAATCTGGAATTTTTTAATTTGGAGGGGCATTACAGGTCAAAGGAGCCATATCCGAAAGTTTTTCAATAAAAGTTTTTTGATCAGAAAGGCACAAACTTTATGTAAAAAAAAACTTTAGCCAAATTAACTGAATATTTTTTCGGGGCCTTCACAAACTTTTTTCAAACATTATTTTTTTCTACGCTATTTTTATTACAACAACAAATCTTTATGTGCAAAATATTATGAGGAGCTATTATAAAGTATCACAATATAGAACGTATGTATGTGTAATATGTATGAAAAAAAAATCATGAATTCAGAATTTTTTGAATTAACCTCTTGTACATTTGTTGAGCTATATCTCGGAAACTAGACGTAGGATCGAGTTGAATCCATGAGAACTTGACCAAAAAGTTGAAATCTACAATATATTACAAGTTTAACCAATCTGACCGAAATTCAATTTATATAAAAAACAGCGGAATGTTTTATAAAATCGAAAAAACTGCAGAAAATGTGATTCGATAATTATTATTATATTGTCTGAAAAGTAAATATAAATAAAATACAGCATCATTGGCGAAAATTAGTCACCCGCGTATTTGTATAATATAGGTGAAATATCATCTTGTCAAACTTAACTCATAATAATTATTGTGGAATTGTTGAAGTTGTTATAGTTTGCGAACTATCGCCGTTAATAGAAGGGCTAAAACAAGCAACAAATTAATCTAAAGATATATAGAGGTCGTTACAACATGACATCATACAACTAGTTAGTTTCAAATAATATCACTACATGATACCTAATTTCTACCATAACTTACATTCATGTACATGATGGTACACTTTGTTATGTATAAGTTAATTTGTACATTTTTCAATGACATTGAAGGCAAACATGAATATTTAAATTAGACGGGATATTACAAGCGTAAACTGGCATATAGTCACTTTAAGTATATGTTTCTTTTTATTATTTTCAGTTACAGTACCCAAGGGACCTAAGCCTAATTACAAGATAAGGTTACGTATGTATATACATAAAGAGAAAAAAAAGTACAGCACGGTATTGTCACCTACAGGGATTATACTTAAATCTACAGGGTGGACCATTTTAATCTATTATTGCAAATATCTCGTCGTGTAAGCCACCAATTAAGAAATGACCTATACAAAAGTTGTTGGGTTCTAAGGGGGTCGGGCACCGGGTCTGTGACCTTGGTGAGGCCAACTTTGTTTTTTTAAATGGGAACCCCCTATTTTTTATTGCAGAATCTAATTCTATGGAAAATAAATACGTTCAAATATGATTTTCAAACATTTTCTCCAGTGGGCGTTACTCGGGCCCAATACCAACAATTGAAATCATAAGAACCCAATTATCTCGCCGGTTAAGCCAACAATTGAAAAATGACAAATAAAAGTTGTAAGATTCAATGGGGGTCATTTAATGCTATGTTCAGTATCCGGCCTGGGCCCTTGATACGGCCCTGAGGTAGTGTTGGCTAAACATCGATAGTGTATCGATAGTATCGATAGTGTTTGTCTATCGATAGACTATCGAGAGTTTTATATAAAACATCGATAGTTAAATAATATTGGTTGACAGGTCTTTTTGTCGTGCTGTCTCTATTTTCTGTTAGTAAAGAAAAATTTAAAAGAAGATGTAGATAATTAATATTTCTTTACAAAATCGCACAGCATTTGATACATGTGATCTGTAGCGACCCCTTGTATCCAGACGCCAAAATTATATGAAGCGTGTTCTTTAACTAAACATTTTGATCCGCTGGATTCCCAGGAACTAATCAAAATGCAGAATTTCTCACCAACCAATCAAAATAATTTGTAATTGATGCACAGGCAGAGGTAATTGATTTATGTTTAGTTGTTTTTTATTATTTCTTGTAGGTAGGATTTATACCATACCTTTTTTATATTTATACTGATGTTTGTTGAGATTTTTTTGTTATATATTTATTTTGTTTTTTCAATAAAACCTTGCCAAAATTTTTTTCCCACTTTTTATGCTTAAAATATTTTTTAAAACTATCGAAACTATCGATAGTTCATTCAATAGTTTTAAAAATATATGGATAACTATCGATGTACCAAACTATCGATGTACCAAACTATCGATGTTTAGCTAACACTACCCTGGGGCCCCAACTTTTTTTTTTTAATGGAAATATCAATTTTTTATTGCGGATCTGCATTCTACGGAAAAAATACCTTCAAATAAGATTTTCAAAAATTTTTTCCAGTGTGCCTTACTCGGGCCCAATTTGTAAGACCCACTGGGAAAAAAAATTAAAATAATATTTGAACGTATTTTTTCCGTAGAATTCAAATCTGCAATAAACAATTGATATTTCCATTAAAAAAAAGGTGGGTTCCTCAGGGCCGTATCAAGGGCCCAGACTAGATACTGAACCATAGCATTAATTGACTCCCATCGAATCCTACAACTTTTATTTAAGTCATTTTTCAATCATTAGCTTAACCGGCGAGATAATTGGGTTCTTGTGATTTCAATTGTTGTTATTGGGCCCGAGTAAGGCCCACTGGAAAAAATTTTTGAAAATCATACTTAAACGTATTTTTTTCCGTAGAATTAGATTCTGCAATCTAAAAAAATAAAGCTGGGTATCACAGGGCCTCACCAAGGTCACGGACCCGGTGCCCGACCACAGAATCAGATGGCCCCCTCAGAACAACTTTTAACTTTTACAACTTTTCTACATTTCTTAATTGGTGGCTTACACGACGAGATATTTGTAATAAGAGATTAAAATCGTCCACTGTAAAGATGTACAACTAAACCTACATATTACATGAATTAAAACAAAAAAGTAAACACATACAGACACAATACAAATGGGTACAGGGTGATTTACCTTAACATGCGGAAAATAAAAAGGTCTACTAAGTCTTCTATGTGGGAAAGGCCCAGCAAAATTTTAAAACGATCCGAGGTAATTCATTATATTTTTTCCATTAAAATTTCTAAAGAAAGACATGCTACTGAGCCATGGAGTTCGGCTACCTGTAACGCTTTTAATTGTTCGTGGGCGCGCCGCTTCGTTTGCTTTTCAGGTGGTCGTCAAATATTATTTGACTCCCATTTAGAGCGTATCGTTAAATTTTAAATTGTATTCGGAGATCGATGCCATTCTTAGCCCGCTAGGAGCCCAGATATCACCACTATGGATCTGTTTTGTGGAGTTAATGAAAAGTTTGGTGTAAGCTAATCCAATTGACTCACTTGACAATGCCTCGAATCTAATTCATGATTAAAGAGACAAATGTGATCGCATACACGAAAATCTTATTCGGCTCTTAGAACAGTGCATTGATGTAACGGCGAAACATTCGAACATTTTCTTTGACTTTTCATTACTTTTAAGTTTTGTGCTGTTATGTTCTACAAAAATTATTTTAATTTATGCTATTTTTGTAGCGTGGTTAAAACCAAAAAGTCACTTCTAACCCCGCCAGCTTTGCTGTCAGTCTCAAGTCTGATAAAGAAAGAGGGGAAGTGTATGGTTGCACCGCATTACGTCAAATCGGTTAAAGTCATAGGCGGCGCATTTCTACAAAAAAATAAGGTAATTTCTTTGGTCATATTTTTCTAATTTGTCATTTTTTTAACTCCTTTCGGTAGGGACAACCTACTGAATAATTTTCCGGAAGTTAAGGAAAATCACCCTGTATACATCAATAGAGTAACTCTTCAAGGTACTTTTTAATTTAATTAACTCTGCATGACAGTTGTAGCGTACTCACTTACATATATGTGAATATCAATTCAATATATCATAACTATGGTTATAAGATAAAAACAAAAAAAATTATTTAGAAAATTATATTTCGAAAATGAAAATTAAATCATTTGAAACCTTCACTTCCAATTGATTTGTGAAATTTTTTTCGATTAAAAGATGTCAAGTTCCCAAGTAGGATACAATTCCCGAAGGAGAATAGTTTAAACCGTATGCTGAAATCGTGCTACTTCAAGTAAAAATTCGTATTTAATAGACGGAACTTACAAAAGGCAGGATTTCAGGAGAATAAATGTTTAACAGACAACTAGAAGCATCGCTAGATCCAGCACTGCACCCTGACAGTCAGTTATCCCCAATTTATAATATCCAGAAGACTTTTCATTTCACACCCCTTTTGTACATGTGTGGGTGAGTACTCTACTTATATGACTCCCTGCATTATTAAGCCATCTTATCAACGTATCAATGTATTAATTATTTACTATTTTATCAATTATTTGCTATTTTAACAATCAATTTTCAATTAGCGAAAGATGCTAAATCTCGATGCTCTCAACGTTCGATTGTAAACTTTCATTTTCAATTAGAAAAAATATTCTTCTATTGAATTGATGTTACCATTGTATTGAAGTATTGTATGAATATATGAACAATGATGAATTATTATTATGGATTAATTATCTATAATTGAATATATGAATTATTATTATTTACCAATGACATATAGCATGGTCACGCTAAAGAAAATATTATTGCAGATATTTTACCGCACAAAATGAGTTTTCCTTATTGAACAACATGCTATCTTGTCATCTATCAGTCAAATCTGACTTTTCTTTTTTAAATCTCATTTTTAATATTGATACTTTGGTAAGTTGATTTATCTTTTGCAGGGGGGAAGTATATCTAGCGTACTCACTTATATATATGTGAATATTTATATATCATAACTATGGTTAATAGCAACAACAAAAAATGTATTTATAAAATTATATTTCGAAAATGAAAATTAAATCTTTTGAAACCTAAATATTACATATTATTATAGCATTTTATTTGGTATAACAGTATATCAAAATGGGAGTCAATATCTGGATAATTGAGCACCATTTGATATAGAGAGAACGTATATAAGTTTGTCGTATTGTTTTCTTGCTCGAACAGATGCATGCCAGAAGCATTTATTCGGGGTATACAAACATTTAGCATAGCTACTAAGAGATTACATGTGAATGCATTATTTATGATTTTAAAAATATTGAATGTAAAATTCGCCGTTTAAGGTGGGCGGTTTCATGAACGCAATTCGAGAATTTCTCCTGCATCCCTGAACCGATTGAAAACATTTTTTGATGTTCTTTTACAGACAGCTTTATAGAATGGTACTAGGCTATTTAAAACTAAAAAAAGAAACATTTTTTTTCCTTGTGTGAAAAGCAATCTGTTAGCAGTATACCAGGAATTCCATGCGTCAGGTTCACATTTAACTTTGCAATATATTTTTAGGTCATCCGCATACAAAAGATAATAATTAACATAGTTTTAGCACAACGTCGTTAATAAATATGATAAACATAGAGGCCCCGGAATCGAACTCTGAGGAACTTCCGAGGTATGGATGCAAAATTTCACCTTTAGGGTATGCCTATGTAACAGAGCTTATCTGAGACATCAGAGATTTCAATAGGACATTTCGATAATAGGTAAAAAGAATTAAATATTAGTGGTTACAATATTGACCAGAAAAGAGATCGGAAAGACAAATATTTACTATTGTTTGTTTTTTCATAGTATTATGAACAATGTCTCCCACAATTTTTAGACTAAGGTTACGGTGATTTTACACACAACTGCATAGAAATGAAAATTTACATTTCTATTTGGAATTCATATAGTGTTTTAGCAACATAATATGTATGAAGAAAAAAATGATAAATTTTAAATATTTTTATTTTAATATAAAAATTTTCTACGCCTCGTGCATTCTCTCTAACTAGACATTTATTGATTCATCATTTTAAATTACGTATAAACAAATAAAAACAACTTTCGTCGTTTAAGCTGTAATATATTATGCAATTAATAAGATACTAAAATTGCTGGTAACGTTTCTCTATCCTAGCAGAAGTTAATTAAAGTTTGAGATATATAGACTGTCTCATCGTTTACCAAGGAAATGCAACGTACAGAATGAATGTCGACAAAGGAAATGAACGGTCAGTTTGAAACTGATCTATTTCATCGATCAATTATAAAAAAGAGATGTATACTCAATAACAAAATGCAAAACATTTAAAATACCTGATATAGTTTCACTTTCCAAGGCAATCTCTTTCAATGCTTTTAATTTAATAATTTAATCTGTTATTCGGAATACATAGGTCATGCTATAGATAATCGCACGCAGGTTGACGCCGTGTATACTGACTTCAGCAAGGCATTTGATAGAATTAACCACCCAAAACTAATGTTAGCGTTAGCTAAGGGTGGTATACGGGGCGACATCCTGCGTTGGATCTATTCATACATTTCTAATAGAAAGTTACGGTTCTTGGACATAAGTCTGATCCTTTTAATGTACCTTCTGGCGTTCCTCAAGGAAGCCACCTTGGACCGCTCCTCTTTAATATCTATGTTAATGATATAAATAAATGCTTCATGTATTCCAATTTTTTAATGTATGCTGATGATTTAAAGTTATTTCTTGCAATAAATTCAATTGAGGATTGCGATAAGATTCAAAGTGATTTAAACAGACTAAGTGCTTATTGTACACAAAAAGATATCATTGTTAACATTGAAAAATGTTGCTCAATAACTTTTACAAAGAATCGTAATATTATAAATTGTAATTATAATATAAATGGCGAAAACCTCAAGACAGTAAGTGCAGTGAGAGACTTAGGTGTTATATTAGATAAAAAATGGTCTTTTCAACATATAGATAAGATGATCAATGCGGCTAACAGAATGTTGGGCTTTATTATCAGAAATTGTAGAAACTTTAAGAATCCGAACTCAATTATATCTGTCTATTATGCATTTGCACATAGTAAACTAAATTTTGTCTCATCGGTTTGGAACCCACAATACGTATGTTACATAAGCAGAATTGAAAATATCCAAAATAAATTATTCAAATTTTTGGCAAGTAGATTCAGTTTAAATGAAACTATTAATAATTATAAAACTTTAAGACTTCATTTTAAATTGGTATCTCTCTACGATAGGCGTATTATTGCTGATTTACTATTATTACACAAAATTTTAAACAACTTGATAGACTTCTCAAATTTATTATCATCTATTCATTTGTACACCCCAACTAGGCATTTTAGAAATAATAATTTGTGTATGCAGCCTTTTAGTCACACAAACTTGAGCCTTAATTTACCTTTGTGTCGCATAGTAAGACATTTTAATAACTATTGTGCTGAAATTGACATATTTGGAACAACGCCACTTTCTCTAAAAAACAGTTTAAAAAAGTGCATGTTTCTTGAATATTTTTCGTTATTTGTTAATGTGTTTTGATATATCGGTGCCTCAGTGGCTCGGGGGTGCGGGTCCGTTTTCGGCGTTGTGGGGCTGGGGACACTATCGGATTCTCAAATTCCTGGGACCTAGTGGTGTCCTTGGCTCTGCTGCGTCGGGAATGTAGTCGTGTCTTTGTGCTTCTGAGACACTGTATAACCGTTAATTGTAACAAATTTTTTGTTATTCTTGTTATTGTCATAGTTTTGCTAGTCATTATAATAAGGTCTGTTCATTTAAATGTTATTTAAATATTTGTAATTTATCTATAACCTCTTTTTATATATATTCTCTTTCTTATTTATTTTCTCACTAAATGCTTATTTATACCTAGTGGGTACTTTTGTGGAATTTTTATTCTGTTTGTATCCCAAAGTTGATAAATATATAAATAAATATATAAATTTACCCAATTACCTTGAAAATCTCTATATCTACAGGGTGCATCACGGTTAGTGGCCTATTAGACGTTTCAGAAAAACTACAAATAATTTGAAGCTGAAAATTTAGAAAGAGGGGCTCCACGTATGTGACACTTCCGGTTATATCAGAAGCTGACATCAACTTCCTTATTTTAAATGGCATGCCTTATTTTTTTACGCCGGATTCGAATTTTTTTTCATTATTTTAAGGTGGCTTTCAATATCATACCCTATCTAAAAAACCAATAGTTTTTGAGATTTTTTGAGATACTACGATTTTAATGAAATCTGATGCGAGTTGGAAAATAATAACATTCGCTATGGTAACTTCAGAGAACAAATTTTTCCCCCATATGTCCATTATAGTGATGGAACTTATGTGGGTTCGAGCTACAAATGCCCCAAAATATACAGGGTGCCCAGAACATGAGGTCCAACTTCGACCTCCATTAAATCGCTTATTTCAAACGGAACATACTGTATTTTATAAGTCTATTCGCTTCCCTCTTTTATTACCTTTCAACCTATGTGCATTCGCTGTAGCTAAAATGTACGGTTATTGGGTTATTTAAAGTTATATAGAAAAATGATTAAATTAACATCAATATCGACAATAGTGGGCCATGAGAATGCAGTAATATATAATAATTTTGTAAAAGAATCACAGTAGATTTATTAAAGTTGCTTAAAGTTCGTCAGGAATGGTAAACAGTTCGATTTATTTGTGTTTCGTACTCTCACTGGGAAAAAAATTAAATGTGCAGAAAATACATGTTTAATATCAACATCATTTCCCACTGGGAGAAGAAAATGATTCCATAACCTCCACTCAGAAGGTAGTGATACAAAACTGTTTTTATTGCGTTCTCAACGTTTTGTTGCATTATTTTTGTTGTAGATATTATTTATGCAAATTTCATACTGTGTTTTTTTATACTTCTTTCAATTGCTCACTTAAAACAGAAAAATGCTTGAAATCTTTTCCTTTAGTTGGTTTTGGATCACCACCTTCTGGGTGGAGGTTATGGAATCATCTCCTTCTTCTCCCAGTAGGAAATGATTTTGATGTTAAACATGTATTTTCTTTTTCCCATCCCTGACAAACTATAAGCAACTTTAATGAATCTACTGAGATTCTTTTACAAAATTATTGTAAATACTGTATTCTCATGGCACACTATTGTCGATATTGATATTAATTTAACCGTTTTTCTAAACAACTTTAAATAACCTAATACCACACGTTTTAGCTATGGGGAATGCAGAAATAGGTTGAAAGATGATAAAAGAAGGAAGGAATAGGCTTATAAAATACATTATGTTCTATTTGAAATAAGTGATTTAATGGAGGTTGAAATTCTACACTATAGCGAAGGAACAAAATCTGATAGTAACTTTTAGTGCCAAAAAATTAATCAATTGGATATAATTCGAGGCAGTTTGTGTTCGATTCCTTCTGTAGTGTTTTATCGACAATATTTTATACGTCTACATGCAAATCGATGTAATATGTCCATTGTGGTTACATCGAATATTACATACATAATTTCCTAATGTATCTCTGTCTGTCAGTCTGCACTCGCCTGAAGTAACATATTGATCCGAAAAATGTGAAATTTTGCACATATATTGTGGGGAACGGGGCGGAACCTAACGGACCCAAATTTTCGATTTTTCTTCTCGGTAGTTTTTTCGATAGTGCCATAATGCACATAATAATATTTATAACGTAAAACATACATATCGTCAAGTATTTCGCACATATATATTATAGCTGATAGTATTTCAAATGAAGAAAATATGAGATACATTTTCTGTGGAAAGATCGATTGGACAAAAATCGGGGCAGTCTGTGTTCCATTGCTTTCTATGGTGTTTTATTGACAATTTTTTATACGTCTACGCGCAGATCGATGTAATTAATAAGTCCATTGTCCAATCAAAGTAGTTCACGTTCCATTGCTTTTTATGGTATTTCATCGATATATTTTTAAGTCATGGTGATTTCGCATGTTGATCAATGAAGACAAGTCAATTTGTATCCAATCTAGGCAGTTTGTGTTCCACTGACTATTGTTGATAATTACTTCCACATCTACATAGTGGAGTGGAAGTATAATAATCGTAAAAATAATTGAATTTTTTTTTGCTCAACTTGGTTTAGAATGTCATGAAACGTCGAGATTTTAAGTTTGAACGAAAAAAAAATCATGTCTGTCGGTTTGTCTAAATTTTTACGTGCGCACTATTACTCTGGAACAGTTTACGATATTGACTTGAAATTTGATACACTTATGTACTATAATGAGATCTGGTACTAGATTATATTTTGATCTTATTCCGTTGAAGGGTTGGGGAGTAAAGAGGGCAAAATGGGGGAAAGAAGGTAAAGCAAGCCGAGAAAAATTAAAAAATTGGGATTTAGTGTATGTACGAGAAGCCAATGCCTCGATTTTTTTTGACATCAGCTACGCCCACTATCACCCTCATTACAGCACCTGCATCATTATTAAGGGAGTAAAAAATAAAATTGTGATTTAGTGTGTATACAAGAATCAAGGGCCTCAATTTTCTTTTGGAATTAGCCACCCCTTCTACCAATCCCATTACTACCTCCATCCACACCATTATTGAAGTGGGTTAAAAAATTTGATTTAGGGTGTACACAGGAACCAAGGGCATCAATTTTTTTTCGGCATTAGCCATTCCTTAGCACCCCTCATTATTACCCACATCTTATTATTGAAGGAGGCAGAAAAAACAAAATTATGATTTAGTGCGTATACAAGAATCAAAGGTCTCAATTTTTTTTATGTTAGCCGCCCACTCTACCACTCCCATTACCGTGTAGCTTATCATTATATGGGTCTTTGAGATAGACGATGATTTCAAATATAAGTTTTATGAACAATTATTTCCACACAGTTAAGTGAAAATACAAATAGGAAATCTGGATGTGGACGTAGTGATTCCTTAGGCAGCGGTTTTTTAATTTGTCTTTTTCCAATTGTCTCATAAACTGCTTCAGGAATATTTGTCAAATTTTTACTACATATACTCCTCAGCAGTAAAGAACATTTAAGGCAACTTTAATGTATTTCTGGAAATCTAGAGGTGTACACATGGTCAATATGGACACTTTTTCAAAAATATTTCATACTTTCCTGACGGTTTTCAAAATGTTTCCTAGACATTAAAAAAATACATGAAATTTGCAAAGAAAAAGATATAAAATTTTGATGCAAGCAATCTATGTCCGTAACACTACTGAGACATGATGTAAAACTTAGTTTTAATCATTATTTTTCTACATTATTGTATTCGTATCTGTATTTACGTAATTTGTAATTCTGGCGGGGGTAATATTTATATATATTTATTTCCTATATCTCTCATATGCTATTCTAAAAAAAAACGATAAATAGCTAAACCATTCTTGCCCAAGGACGAAGGTATCGATAATTTTCCTAGGAAACAGACTCATTGTTTCATGAATGGTTTGGCCCACTGCTCTAGAAATTCAACGATGTTAATTAGTCTTTTTGTGTGAAATATAACTACTCTGGATATACGCCAATAATACAGCTGTATTAATGGAGTATATTTCAAATTCATTTGCAAGGATGTTACAGCTAGGAGACAGTTTTGTTGGCTTCAGACAAATATTCTTAGACGATTTATAGGTCACAAATTGCATACATATGCAGATATTATATAAAATAAATGTTCCATTAACTTCGTCCTTAATGTAATGATCAGCCAGATACTGTAAAATATTACAGTAAAATGAAACTGATAAGATAAATTAGAAACATGTATCCAAAATATTGCCATTAATTTTTTTTTTGTCATATTTACTTTCTTACTATGTCTACTGTGTTTTTATTTTTGCTTTCGATATTATGCGACAACATAATTAATAACGCAAAAGAAATAAACAAGTGGTATTTAAATGTCACTTTACATTTGTCAAATGTTATCTAAGGATCAGAGATAGAGACTAATATTCAACAATGGAAGTTTTCATGAGAAGAAAAACACAAATAAAAAAGAAATAAACTGCCCAAGCTGTACATTATTCCACGGATAATCATTATTATACCTACTCTTTGCAAAAACGAAGAGTATATTGCATTTAATAGGCACATTTCTAAAACAGTAAATATCGTCCGTAGAGAAAAAAATTTCATATTATTATGTTAGTTAACGAATTCTGAACAACTTTCAAAATGTCCGTCTGTCCGTCCGTCGCGTTTCTTGTAATCACGATAACTTAAGAAAGAAAAGTCCGATTTTATTGAAATTTGTAAAGTGAGTTAGCGTTAGCTAGAGGAAGAACCCTATTGTTTTTCAATCAGTAAATAAAAAAGTTATTAATCATTTAAAAAAATATATATTAATTTTTGTCTCTTGTACTTGAATAAAAATCTTACGAAATGTTTTTTTGTTTATACATTTTACTAATATACTAAATATACATATTTCATAAAAAATATATCTAATCCGTTGAAATATAATTCTTGAATGATATACATTACAGACAACATTTGTATTACGACAAGTGGAAGATTTGGATCAACGCCGAGAAGTCCGAGTCGATTCTCTTCATGCGCCGCCACAGTGGCGAGAAATGCCAGTGTTCCACCCAAATTACTCTAGAGGTCGTAAATTTTAAGTTATTGAGACATTCTTTTTTTTTAAATGTTCGTCTTGAATTTATCTATCGATCCCTCTAGCCGAATTTTGAAATTTCATTTTTCGTTTTTTTTTAATTTTTAATAGAAAATCATATTTTTACAGAAAAATACTGTTTTCTCTATTAAATTTATTTTAACGGGCCGGGCCGTAAACTTGAGTTTTCGTAACAATTTTTTTTTTCAAATCTTCGTCCTTTAATCAGCTATTGAACTGTCTAGATGAATTTTTGATTTAGTTGTTGACATCTGTCAATATGACTGTCAAATATAAAAAAATACGATTTTTAGATAAATAATTCATACAATAACAGGTTGGTGTTCCGAAAAATATATATAGTGTTTTCAATGTACCTGGTTCCGAAGTTGACAGGAAAATATGTATTTCTAAATTTGGCAGCTGCCATAATTGTTGTCAAATTTCCAAAGATAGATAGAAGAGCTTATTAATTTTAAAAATACCCTGTAGATATATATTGTTTTTGATCTGTTTGATTCAGTAATTAACAGGAAAATATGAGTTTTAAATTTGGCAGCTGTCATAATTGCTGTCAATTTTCAAAATACAGTACTTATTAATTTTAAAAATGCACTATAAATGTATAGAAAAATAGATATATATTGTTTTTAAACTGCCAGATTTAGTAGTTGACAGGGAAATATGGTTTTTAAATTTGGCAGCTGCCATAATTGCTGTCAAATTTCAAAAAATAGAAGTTAGAACTTATTAACTTTAAAAATACCCTGTGAATATATAGCAAGACGGATGCAAATTGTTTTTAATGTACCTGGTTCCGAAGTTGACAGGAAAATGTGATATCTAAATTTGGCAGCTGCCAAATTTAAAAATAATATTTTCTTGTCCGTTCATAAATCAGGAAGATAAAAAATAATATATATCTATTTGTCTATACATTCAAAGGGTATTTTTGAAATTAATAACTTCTAATCTGCACACCTTAAAACTTGACAGCAATTATGGCAGCTGCCAAATTTAAAAATTATATCTTCCTATTACTTACGAAACCAGATAGATCAAAAATAATATACATCAATTTTTCTATACATTTATAAGGTATTTGTAAAGTTAATAAGCTCTTACCTCCATGTTTTGAAATTTGACAGCAATTATGTCAGCTGCCAAATTTAAAAATGATATTTTCCATCAGTTACGAAATCAGACAGATCAAAAATAATATATATCTATTTTTCTACACATTTATAGGGTGTTTTTAAAATTTATAAGCTCTTACTATATTTTGATATGAGACAGCAATTATGACAGCTGCCAAATTTAGAAATCATATTTTCCTGTCAACTTCGGAACCAGGTACATTAGAAACAATTTGTATCCGTCTTGCTATATATTCACAGGGTATTTTTAAAGTTAATAAGTTCTAACTTCTATTTTTTGAAATTTGACAGCAATTATGGCAGCTGCCAAATTTAAAAACCATATTTCCCTGTCAACTACTAAATCTGGCAGTTTAAAAACAATATATATCTATTTTTCTATACATTTATAGTGCATTTTTAAAATTAATAAGCACTGTATTTTGAAAATTGACAGCAATTATGACAGCTGCCAAATTTAAAACTCATATTTTCCTGTCAATTACTAAATTAAACGGATCAAAAACAATACATATCTATTTTTCTATACATTTACAGGGTATTTTCAAAATTAATAAGCTCTTCCATCTATCTTTGGAAATTTGACAACAATTATGGCAGCTGCCAAATTTAGAAATACATATTTTCCTGTCAACTTTGGAACCAGATACACTGAAAACACTATATATATTTTTCTGAACACCAACCTGTTATTGTATGAATTATTTATCTAAAAATCGTATTTTTTATGTTTGACAGTCATTTTGACAGTTGTCAACAAATAAATAAAAAATTCATGTAGACAGATCAATAGCTGATTAAAAGACGAAGATTTGAAAAAAAAATTTGTTACGAAAACTCAAATTTACGGCCCGTTAGAATAAATTTAATAGAAAAAACAGTACTTTTCTGTAAAAATATGACTTTCTATTAAAAATTAAAAAAAATGAAAAATGAAATTTCAAAATCCGGCTAGAGGGATCGATAGGTGATTTCAAGATGAACATTTAAAAAAAAAGAATGTCTCAATAACTTAGAATTTACGACCTCTAGAGTAATTTGGGTGGAACACTGACATTTCTCGCCACTGTGGCGGCGCACAGTGGCGAAATTTCATTTTTCATTTTTTTTAATTTCTAATAGAAAATCATATTTTTACAGAAAAATACTGTTTTTTCTATTAAATTTATTCTAACGGGCCGTAAATTTGAATTTTCGTAACAAATTTTTTTTTCAAATCTTCGTCTTTTAATCAGCTATTGATCAGTCTACATGAATTTTTGATTTAGTTCTTGACAACTGTCAAAATGACTGTCAAATATAAAAAAATACGATTTTTAGATAAATAATTCATACAATAACAGGTTGGTGTTCAGAAAAATATATATAGTGTTTTCAGTGTATTTGGTTCCGAAGTTGACAGGAAAATATGTATTTCTAAATTTGGCAGCTGCCATAATTGTTGTCAAATTTCTAAAGATAGATGGAAGAGCTTATTAATTTTAAAAATACCCTGTAAATGTATAGAAAAATAGATATATATATATTGTTTTTGATCCGTTTGATTTAGTAATTGACAGGAAAATATGAATTTTAAATTTGGCAGCTGTCATAATTGCTGTCAATTTTCAAAATATGGAGGTAACACCTTATTAATTTTAAAAATGCACTATAAATGTATAGAAAAATAGATATATATTGTTTTTAAACTGCCAGATTTAGTAGTTGACAGGGAAATATGGTTTTTAAATTTGGCAGCTACCATAATTTCTGTCAAATTTCAAAAAATAGAAGTTAGAGCTTATTAACTTTAAAAATACCCTGTGAATATATAGCAAAACTGATACAAATTGTTTCTAATGTACCTGGTTCCGAAGTTGACAGGAAAATATGATTTCTAAATTTGGCAGCTGTCATAATTGCTGTCTCATATCAAAATATAGTAAGAGCTTATAAATTTTAAAAACCCTCTATAAATGTGTAGAAAAATAGATATATATATTATTTTTGATCTGTCTGATTTCGTAACTGATGGAAAATATCATTTTTAAATTTGGCAGCTGACATAATTGCTGTCAAATTTCAAAACATAGAGGTAAGAGCTTATTCTTTAAAAATACCTTATAAATGTATAGAAAAATTGATGTATATTATTGTTGCCATAATTTCTGTCAAGTTTTAAGGTGTGCAGATTAGAAGTTATTAATTTCAAAAATACCCTTTGAATGTATAGACAAATAGATATATATTATTTTTTATCTTCCTGATTTACGAACGGACTGGAAAATATTATTTTTAAATTTGGCAGCTGCCAAATTTAGATATCACATTTTCCTGTCAACTTCGGAACCAGGTACATTAAAAACAATTTGTATCTGTCTTGCTATATATTCACAGGGTATTTTTAAAGTTAATAAGCTCTAACTTCTATTTTTTGAAATTTGACAGCAATTATGGTAGCTGCCAAATTTAAAAACCATATTTCCCTGTCAACTACTAAATCTGGCAGTTTAAAAACAATATATATCTATTTTTCTATACATTTATAGTGCATTTTTAAAATCAATAAGTACTGTATTTTGAAAATTGACAGCAATTATGACAGCTGCCAAATTTAAAACTCATATTTTCCTGTCAATTACTAAATCAAACAGATCAAAAACAATATATATCTATTTTTCTATACATTTACAGGGTATTTTTAAAATGAATAAGCTCTTCCATCTATCTTTGGAAATTTGACAACAATTATGGCAGCTGCCAAATTTAGAAATACATATTTTCCTGTCAACTTCGGAACCAGGTACATTGAAAACACTATATATATTATTCTGAACACCAACCTGTTATTGTATGAATTATTTATCTAAAAATCGTATTTTCTTATATTTGACAGTAATTTTGACAGTTGTCAACAACTAAATCAAAAATTCATCTAGACAGTTCAATAGCTGATTAAAGGACGAAGATTTGAAAAAAAAATTGTTACGAAAACTCAAGTTTACGGCCCGTTAGAATAAATTTAATAGAAAAAACAGTATTTTTCTGTAAAAATATGATTTTCTATTAAAAATTAAAAAAAACGAAAAATGAAATTTCAAAATCCGGCTAGAGGGATCGATAGGTAAATTCAAGACGAACATTTTAAAAAAAAGAATGTCTCAATAACTTAAAATTTACGACCTCTAGAGTAATTTGGGTGGAACACTGGCAATTCTCGCCACTGTGCGCCGGTTCACAGAGAACCGTATATTAACGTCAATTTCGATCGGGGGACAACAAATTCCAGTCAAACGGTGCGTGAAGTATCTGGGGGTTAACTTGGACAATAGACTGACGTTTAACACCCACATCAACAAAACCATACGGAAGGTCTACTCCTGAAGTCCATCTGTCTGTACCTGCTCCTGGCCAGAGTTCTCAAACACAAATTTATGCGAATCATCTCTGGTTCGGACAGATACACCTCCCTCAGAGATTTATACGACATAACCCCTCTAGCGGACTACGTCCAAGAAATTTCTCGAAAATTCTACTAATTCAAACTGGGCGATAGTCTACTAACCCGTAACATAACCCGAATCGGACAGCATAATGCTATAGTTTTCGATATGACACCTCCTAAAATACCAGGCGTTGCCCATTTTCCGGCAACCTCTCCCGTAGCCATACTTTACTACACGACCCATCTTATTTCCCTACTTTTGATCTTTATTTTAATGTTATATTCCCCAATCCTCTCTATTCTTTCTATTTGTTGTTTTTTACTTTTTTGTTCTTTTGTACTTCTTTGTCTCTAAATTCCATTCAAAACAATAAATTGTAAAAATCCCAACTTCTTTAATCTTTAACTTTCACTTCACCACATTTTCCTGGCAGGAAGGCCGCCAGGGTGGAATAGCTTCGAACTGATTTTTTCATTAAGTTCTTTCCCGTGCCAGCAATCAAAATTTTTTAGTGCTTGTGCGCGCGCAAGAATGCAAGTTTCAGTGTTACACATTAATTAATTATAATAGAGTGAGATCCCAGAGCTGCCAGACCTACGTCATTTTAGCAAAGCTAATATTTTGACAACAAATAGTGTAATATCTAGTTAAGAACGTATGCGTATTTGCTAGTTTGAAAGCGGGACCCTTTTGCAGAGAACGGGTATAAAAGGTACATAAAAATTTTATTCAGTACGTTAAAGTATGATAGCTGGATTATTTTACACGTGACACGCTAACTACATGATGTAAGCGTCAACCTCCTGAACTTATGGTTCGAGGTTCGATCCCTGAGCGTTCTCAGTTTTTTTTTCAAATATACGTACTAAGAAAAAAGTTATGGCCAAAAATAATAAATATTTCCCTATCGGTTGTCTTTCTCTTGGTAATCGCCACTTTAAGTTAATATTTGTTGAAAAAAAAAAGCTGAGAACGCTCAGGATCGAACCTTGGACCTTAAGATTCGGAGGTTGACGCTTACACCACGTCGTTAGTGTGTCACGTGGAAAATAAACTAGCTATCATACTTTAACGTACTGAGTAAAATTTGTATGTACCTTTTGTACCTGTTTTCTGCAAAAGGGCCGCGCTTTCAAACTAGCAAATACGTATACGTTCTTAATTAGATATTACACCATTTGTTGTCAAAATATTAGCTTTGCTAAAATGACGTAGGTCTGGCAGCTCTGGGATCTTGGACTATAAGTATATTTGTGTATTATGTAAAAAGTTATTGTTAGTTTTAAGTTTTATTTCAGAAGCACTAACCTTCCAATCGAATTACTGTTCTAGCCAAATCTGACCTGCCCCTATATTCACCACAGCGCTACTCGTCGTCGTTGTCTGGCTGGCACTGGGCCAGGTTTCGGGGAGGCGATTATTTGTACATGCCTAATTTAAAATAAATCTGTTTTGCTTTGCTTTGCTTGCCTTGCAATCCAAAGGTCGTGTGTTCGAATCCTGAGAGGGTAGTTGTTTTTTATTTTTCTTATTTTTTTTCCTATATTTTTTTCACAACAAAGTTGGTATCACAAAATTTAGAATGTCCAAAAACTAACATTATTTACAAGAAAACTGCGAAGAGCATCCCATAGAATGTGTAACAATTATATAAAAAGCTCAGTAAATCGGCGAAGAGTATAATGTCTCCACTAGTTTCACTATTCGATCACAACTTAAATTAGCTATCTAACGATATATTATATGTCTTATTTATCTCTAGAAAAAGTGGTTGATTTTCGAAAAATGTAATAGATTTGAAAGGAGGTCATGGACAACTATTAACAACAACACTTCTTGATTGATTGGTTTACCAACGTGCGGTAGGCATTGCTGCCACTCCCAGGTATACAGCTGGGCCTGCTACGTCCACGCTGGGTTGGACTAAGGTAATGTTTTTGCCAGCAGCGAGTGCCACATGGCGCCTGGTAAAGATATTTGGGATGGGAGGTGTACGTATGTGTGAGATGCGTTACCGCATTGTGTCGTGAGGGAGAGTTTAAGCTCCCTTTTTGTGTTTTTGGTTCTGGACTTTTGCCTATTCTGAGTCTTCTTATGGTAGAGTACATATCGTTGCGATTTCTTTGTGGTGTTCATTTTTTTTTTTGATCTTGATCTTCTCAGTTGTTATTCTCCGCTGTAGCATAGTCTCCCTGTCTTTGGTTTGTTGATGTTCGGAACGTTTTCTTCAGTAGAGGTGGTGGGTACTTTCCTTGAGTATGCCCCCAGTACTTCATTGCGTACATGTCTCCTTTTTAATTGTCTTTCCTCCTAATAGTCTTGATGTTTTATTTCGCTGTTTTCGTCTTGTTGTTTTTGCGAGTAGTTGGACGATGTTACTTTCTGCCCTTCCCAAAAGCTTCTTCTGTTGGCTTTTGTTGTTGCCACGTTTTTTGGCTCCATTTGTCATCGTTGGGCGTTTTGATGTATTGCTGTTTCCTTTACGTCTTTTCCCTTCTTTTATTTCCAATTTTCCGCAGAGAATTTTGAGGTCTGTATTGACTTCTGCTGTCCTTTTTGCTTCAACGTATTTGACCCTTTTTCTCATCTCTCTACCTACTAGACAGGTCTTTTGCTCCACGTGTTTATTATTGTTAAGTCAGACATGTGTGCTTGATTTTCCAGCGCGTGTCCATTTTTGTAAACCATTTGTAGGGTAGAGTTTTTCCAATGATGCTTCCTCCATCTGGTCGTCTTTTCCTATAAGTATATGCGTTGACGCCTCCTAATATTATAATCGGCATTTTTCTTTGGGAGAAAAATTGTATCGCAAGAATTTCCGTTATCCATTTATGCAATGTAAAGAATTCAGTTCTGGGACGGTATACTAGTAAACTAATAGAACGCCACTGACCAGTAAATAAAATAAAGTAAAAATTAAGAATTATTATGAAATTATTGAGCTGTAAGAAAATGTGTTTATTTAATACAATTTAAGAATATAGGCACTTATTTCATCCCTTAGTTCTTGATCGAGTTTCTGCAGGTATACGATGTTGAACCCATTTGAGTATCGAGGGTTGGATTGCACTATTATAATATGGATGCATGTGCTTACTTACTGATAGCTTTAATCCATTATTGCCTTGCTATAAATTTATGGTGTCAACGGTCGACATTTTCAACGGTTTAGATGTATATGTATAATCACTTCTCAGATTGTCTAAGAAAGTCGTTTGAATCAGCTTAATTAATCGCTACTCACAGAATCACTAATTGCACGCAAGATATGTATTATTCCTCAAACCTATCACTCACTTGACACTTTAAAATTATATCTTTTACACTTTGTATTTAGCTAGGGTTTGGACCTAAAAAAGTACTGCAATGGTTTTATGCTGCAGACAATTGCTATTAACGACAACACTTCTTATAATATAAAATAATCTTCCCAAAAATAGGAAAAACTAAACTACAATAAATGTTCGAATTGTCTTCCATTGACATTTACCCATATTTATCGCATTTCTAATATTTATTGAGAAGGCCATGGTAAAAAAAATGAAATCAAAATAATCGTAAATGTCAAAAACTAATTTGTGAGTTAATTGTGAGTGAGCATTGTTAAAAATGGTTCAGTTTAGTAATGGTGAAAAATATGGTATGATTAAGTGTTTTATAAAATGCGGAGAAGATTTAGATTTAGATGTTATGTTATGTTATGTTGTGTTATGTTGTGTTATGTTGTGTTATGTTGTTATGTTGTGTTATGTTGTGTTATGTTGTGTTATGCTGTGTTGTGTTATGTTGTGTTCTGTTGTGTTATGTTGTGTTGGAAAACGAAACATTAGCTGCGTTTCGGACAATAACTCCTGTCATGATTGGAAATACAACAAATGCTGTAAGGAGAAGGTGTCACAAATGCATAGATGTCAATGGAAGACAATTCAAACATTTATTGTAGTTTACTTTTTCCTATTTGTGGCAAAATTATTTTATATTATAAGAAGTGTTGATAGTTTTCCATGGCCTCCTCTCAAATATATTAAATTTTTCGAAAATTAACCACTTTTTCTAGAGATAAATATGACATATACATCGTTGTATAGTTAATTTAAGTTGTGATCGAATAATGGAATAATTTATAGGGTGTTCCATTTAAAAAAGGACAAGTTATGTCTGTATCTCGAAAACTGAGGCATGCATAATTTTCTTCTTATTAGCAACGGGTTCTATTCACAAAAGTGCCTCAAGAATGTGTTACTCCATTTTAGATTCGACACTTGGTAATTGAGATATAGAGGTTATCCAAAAAATGCCAATTTTCCAACAACGCTCTGTAGCCCGGTAGTCGAAAAAAACAGACAATCGCGGTTTCCACCATTGTTTGTTTCTCAAAAATCGAGCCCTATATTGGTTTTTGTCTATCTGCCATAGTTTTAGAGAAAACCCCAAATCCCATCTAATTTGGTCCACCCTGTACTCTTTGACGTGTCAGAGTGATTTCCCCAAAAAATTGTACACTCTTTATCGAATTTATCGAATTACTTTCCGAAAGTACTGTACAACAATTAGGTAATGAAAAAATATATGAGTGAAAGACGTTGAGGTTGAATATGTAAATTTTTTATTTCGTCTATCACTGGCTCCTCCACCATTCAATAAAATCGTATTTAAAAACTAGTGAAGAATTTCTCGTTCACAAATCATCTCCCAAAAAAATTTGTTATCATTGTTTTATTCCACAATAAATTATCCACAAAAAAATTCTACAATTTATAACACAATCCAAACAGCCATTAGTTACTCCCACATTATAGAGAAACTTTAACGCACTATACGCCCCTAACTGTTTTCAGTACTGTCAACAAAAACGTTTTAGTTTTTTACTATCGAGTAACAATAATTGACAGCCGCATCAACTACAGCACGAAGTTTATCAGGTCGGATAATTGGAAATTGGTTTGATCGATCACGAGTTTAGAATTAGATTTACTTCGCTAATTTTCAAATTTCGACTAATGTTTAGGCAAGCAAAAAACCCGGCGCTAGTTGAAGGCCAGATTATGGTTTTCGCTTACAACATAGACTAGTGCAATAAGGCTTGCGTTTTCCTGATAAATACTAGAAAACAATATTTTTGGTGCTATTCGATTCAGCTCGATGTGCATAGTATTTGTGAATACTTTTAGTTTCCCAACAGATTAAGATAAGCGTCCGTGCCTTAGCAACCTTTTTGCGTGTGGTTCCTTCCAGGGATGTATCTTTGCGAAAGATACTACCACAAAAAGTTTTGACCTCAAAAACTTCATAATATCTGGGAAAAATGTTTTTTTTGAAAATCCGAAAAAAAAATTTTTTTCTTAATCAAGTGAACCAATTTGTTTGCATTTCACATATATTGTAAATATACTCAAGACAATTTATTGTTGATATTTTCATGAAATCTTTTCATGAAGAAAACAAAAATTGATGCTTTTGAATTTTTTGAAAAATGTATATACGTACTTGCACGTTAGCGACCACCTCTATTTTTTTACTAATTATACACCATACAATAAGCTATAACATATATTTTTTACAAAACTCTAGCGAAGGGGTAACGTAGTCAAATTGGCAAAGATAATGTTACGTGCTTACACCCCCCCCCTTAGTAAACACCCTGTATCGTGGGTTCGGAAATTATAACACCAGGGTAACACTAAACAATAATGTATTTACTTACGTACTAATTACAACAAATCAAGAAAAAGAGTATAAATTGGTTAGAAACCCGATATATTAATAAATATATAAATGAAAGACAACTGCTTGTATTATACGTATTGAAAATTTTTTGGAGCAGCCTACGTATTTTTTTGAAATAACGAGATGTATTTTTCACAATACATACATTTTCTACAAAGCTCCATCGAAATGGTAATACATAAAAAATTATGTGTTTAATGAATACATAATAAAAAAACATGTTATGCTAATGATATATGATAATATTAGTCCTTCATCACTGTCCTCATTTATTGTAACACTGATATTTTCTGCGAATAATTCAGACAGTTTTATTGATGATTTCGGAATATCGTCGACCTTGCATATGATAAATCCATTTCTAAGTAACAGAAAACTCATTTATTTTTTTTTAACTTAAACATGAATTTATCATATGCAAGATTTCTCGACGATATTCCGAAATCATCAGTAAAACTGTTCGCAGCAGATATCAATGAAACAATAAATGGGGACAGTGATGAAGACAACCAATATTATCATATATCATTAGCATACCATGTTTTTTTATTATGTATCCTTATCATTAAACACATAATTTTTTTTATGTATTACCTACCGTTTCGATGGAGCTTTGTAGAAAATATATGTATTGTGAAAAATACATCTCGTTATTTCAAAAAAATACGTACCTAGGCTGCTCCAAAAAATTTTCAATACGTGTAATCCAAGCAGTTGTTCTTTTATATATTTATTAATATATCGAATTTCTAACCAATTTGTACTCTTTTTCTTTATTTGTTGTAATTAGTGCGTACGTAAATACATTATTGTTTAGTGTTGCCCTGGTGTTATAACTTCCGAACCCACGATACAGGGTGTTTACTAAGCGGGGTGACAGCACGTAACATTATCTTTGCCAATTTGACTACGTTACCTTCGATAGTTTTGTAAAAAAATATATGTTATAGCTTATTGTATGGTGTATAATTAGTAAAAAAAACCGCTGCCCAAGGAATCACTACTTCCACATCCAGATTCTCTATCCAAGTCACTCACAACGAAAAAACTTTGTATGTGAAAATATTTGTTTATGGAACTTTAATAATATAATATTTGAAATCCTCTACCCCAAAAACCCATATAACGATACCCCACATCGGTAGTGGGGTGGGGGTGGTGATAGGGGGGTGGTAGTGGGGGGTGGATGAAGTGAAAAAATATTTTGAGGTTTCTGGTCCCTGTACATGCACTAAATCACATTTTTTTTTCATCCCCTTTAATAAGGAGGTGGGGGTGGTAATGGGGGTGGCTAATGCCAAAAATTTTTTTCAGACCTCAGCTTCTCTTGTATATACTAAATACTAATTTCACGGACTCTTACCTGCTTGATTTACCAATTTACCCCAAATTTACCCCAATTTACCCCCCAACCCTTCGACGGAACAAGATGAAAATATAATCTAGTTCTAGATCTCATTAAAGTACATATGTGTACCAAATTTCAAGTCAATATCTTAAACGGTTTCAGAGTAAACGTGCGCACAAAAAAAGTTACAGACAGACAGACCGACAGACAGACCGACAGACAGACAGACCGACAGACAGACAGAAATTTTTTTTTCGCTCAAACTTAAAATCTCGACGTTTCATGACATTTTAAGCCTATTTGGACAATAAAAATTTTTAAAAATTTTTTTGTCGTTACTATACTTCCACTGGACGTGGAAGTAAAATAGAGGTGGTCGCTAACGGGTAAGTACGTATATACATTTTTCGAAAAATTCAAAAGCATCAATTTTTGTTTTTTCATGAAAAGATTTCATGAAAATATCAGTAATAAATTGTCTTGAGTATATTTACAATATATGTAAAATACAAACAAATTGGTTCACTTGATTAAGAAAAAAAAATTTTTTTTCGGATTTTCGAAAAAAAATTTTTCCCAGATATTATGAAGTTTTTGAGGTCAAAACTTCTTGTGGTAATATCTTTCGCAAAGATACATCCCTGGAAGGAACCACACGCAAAAAGGTTGCTAAGGCACGGACGCTCATCTTAACCTGCCATGGCCTTTCGAAGATAGTATTTTCTGACCTTTCACCGTTTGCGTAGAGAGAACGGTAATAAATACCACAAAAATGCACTAGACTTTTTGTAAAACATCAAATCTTCTACAAAAAAGTCTGCGAGAATATGTTTTAATCCACTATATAGATACTCAACCGTAAGCATGTGGGATATGAAAAAAAAAAGAAAATAAAAAAAAGGACAAAAAATTGATTTTCTGACACGTATCTAAATAATTTAGTAGAAAAAAATGTATTTTATCATAGAATTTTGCAGAGTAAGAGGGAAATACGCATTTATTTGAATGCTGTGGTTTGTCAATGAAAATATTTCCCAATTTCATTATTAGAGTATGGCATTTAACTATATACAAAATAGATGATAAAAACTGTATATGGTTGTATGCCTTAGAGCAATGAGAAGTATCTGAAACTATTTTAAAGATTATAACATTTATGATTTTTTATATATTTATAACAAACCGAAAATAAATGCATATTTCCCTTTCACTCTGCAAAATCCTTAAATGTACATATGCATGTATGTGTGTAGAAGTGTAAGAGCATATGCAGGGTGATCTACCATGACATGTGGAAAATTTATCAGTAGGTTGTCCCCACCGAAAGGAGTTAAAAAAATGAAAATTAAAAAAAATTACAAAAAAAATTGCCTTATTTTTTTGTAAAAACGCGCCGCCAATAACTTTAACCTACACTTTGACGCTATTGACAGCAAAGCTGGAGAGGGTAGACTTTTCGGTTTTAATCAAATCACACTACAAAAATAGCGAAATAAATCGAAAAGACATTGACCCTATGCTAGTGAACTCTACAACAACTAGATATAAGAGATATTTACTTAAACCCGTCAATAACACAAAAACACCAACTTCGGCGGTGCTTTGCACCTGCCGGTTTCATAATTGTTTGACCGAAAGCAAAAAACGAGGCACTTTGACCACACCCGCCGGCTTAAATTTTTATACCAATTAAGGAAATGTAAACATCTCCAATATGTTCTTTCACAAGTAAGTTCGTCGCCCTATTACTGACAATAACAGTAGTGTATCTTCGTAAGTTTTAATCATTTTTAATACACTAAATTACCTCGGAGCACTCTAAAATTTTACAGGGGCTTTCCCACATTTTATTTTCCGCATATCATGGTAAATCACGTTGAATATGTCTATAAGTATACAGTGCATTTCAATGAAAACTATCCACCTAAATGGATATATTGATTTTTGCAAAAAAGTCAAACATAAATATAGGGGTTACACTTTCTTATGAATAGGCCTAGGATCAGCTCCACTCCCTCACCCCCCGAGCTACTCTTACAATTTTTTTAAATGACACACCCCGTATTTTTTTAGATCATTACTTAGTTTCCCCTCGAAGAGATTATTATAAAAATATAAAAAGAGCGAATAGTTTTGTAGTCTTAAATTAGAGTAATATCAGGTATTCAAGCTGACTTCCATTGACCTCCATACAATAATTTAGTCGCGTTTCCAAGGCCTGTCTAACATTACGAAAAACTTGTGGCGTTAAGTGTTGACTTTCTTGAACAATCTCCTTGCATTTCAACAAGACGGAGCACCCCACATATTGCTGTGGCTGTCGAAGATAAAAGTCTATGCAACTCAACCAGAGTCGCTATGGTAGGAGAACGAGCAATGTCTAAGATGCACCGCACCCTCTATAACACTCGCGAACAACCACCTAAAAAAAATTGATTCTTATGTAAATCGACCTGGCGGATCCGATTTTGGAGTTCGCCAGACAATCCGGAATTGCGAAACTGGTCAAAATCGGCAATTTCCGAAAAATCTCAAATTTTATGGAAATTTTTTAATTTTTTATCACCCTACATCTCCCTTAGTTTAAGTCCGATTAAATTGAAATTTTTAGGAGAGCCAACTTAGACCTTTGTTATGATGACCGACATGACAGAATTGCAAAAAAAATACGTGTCACCAGTAATATTTTTTTTAGAAGTTGGTGACGCGAAATTTGTCAAAAATGCAGCAACAAATACTCGATCGAGAAAACTTTTTTGTTTTTAAAGATAGATGTATATAGTAAGCTACAAAGTTGTAGCCAAAGAACCAAAGAAACTTTTTTATTTTGGTGATTTTTTTGATAACTTACTTAGTTTTCAAGAAAACGGTGCGGCAATATAACACTTTGACCGCCGCGTCGCGTCGCAAGATAAAAGAATGGGTTGGCTTATACCGCGGCTTTGTTTCTCGCCTTTCAGAACGCCCCGCATGGCAAACAGATTATATATTGGCTTAGGAATCAAATTGGAAGCACAAGTTTTAGTAATATTTACAGGATCTTCATTTTGACACGCCATGAGTTCAGCTCTCACGTATTTTGCAAACTTATATACATTTGCTTGCAATTTATAAGGCGAATTTTGGACCGTACCTATTGGTTTATAAAACGTTTAGTTAGTTGTTTTTAACCGCTGGACGGGAGTAGTTGTCGTCTGTGTGGTTATTGCGTTAGGAAAGTGCTATAGAGGAGGGTAAAGTGCATATTAAAGTAACGGAATTTCTTTTCCAGACATTCTAAACTGGTTTTAATATTTAATTTGAACAAAGAACAACTTTTAAGCAATTTTTTTAACGTCAGCACTTTTGTGCACATTTTTAACTTTTCTTTTAACAATGACTTCCCAGTTAAACCCAGAGTTAAACTTTATGAAATGCATATTTTGCCAACAAAATAGTAAAGAAACTGTACAGGGTGTCACAGAAGAAGCACTGGACTCTGTATTTAAAGCAGTTTCTATAAAGTCGGATGATATCTCTCTTAAGTTGAAATATTACACCGAAAAAAGGGATTTATTTTTGTCAAAATGTCCGTCTATCATGCAAGATGCAGAAGAAATTGCACCCGGAAAGCTTATAAACAAAAAGCAGAAAGCACAGATGTGGCTAATACTGGTGACAAAAAAAGGAAGACCGCTGAAAGCCCAAAACGTTGTATAATTTGCAATAAAAATCGGGATACCAAAGAGTCCAGAAAATTGAAGCAAGTGACAACATTTAATATGCAAAATGAAATTTGGGCGAAAGCCAAGGAAAAAATAATGGAAAACCTTTTGTATAGAATACAAGGTTTTGGAGACTATTGTATCGACATGACTGCTAATGAAAATTCCTATCACAATGTGTGTACTTTAAATTACTTAAAAATAAAGGCTACACCCAATAAATCGGTAACTTTAACATTAAATGAAATTTTTCTAAAAGTGTTGCCAAGTTTGGAAAATACATTGCTTATTCGAAATACAGTTCTTACTATTGCTGATATTAGGACCATGTTACAGAGAGGAGCAAGGTTATCAAACGTCGAGTGGTACCCAACCTATCCTCATTCAGATGAAATAATTAACAAATTGAAGCAACAATTTAATGATAAAGTTATGGTATTGCCCCGCAGCGGCAAATTATCTAGCTACGTGTGTTCTACAAAAACAGTTCTCAATGGAGTAGATTCTCTAAAAAATGCTCAATCGTCTTCCGATTCTGAAACAGTATTAGGTACGGTCCAAAATTAGCCTTATAAATTGCAAGCAAATGTATATAAGTTTGCAAAATACCTGAGAGCTGAACTCATGGCGTGTCAAAATGAAGATCCTGTAAATATTACTGAAACTTGTGCTTCCAATTTGATTCCTAAGTCAATATATAATCTGTTTGCCATGCGGGGCGTTCTGAAAGGCGAGAAACAAAGCTGCGGTATAAGCCAACCCAATCTTTTATCTTGCGACGCGACGCGGCGGTCAAAGTGTTATATTGCAGCACCGTTTTCTTGAAAACTAAGTAAGTTATCAAAAAAATCACCAAAATAAAAAAGTTTCTTTGGTTCTTTGGCTACAATTTTGTAGCTTACTATATACATATCTTTAAAAACAAAAAATTTTTCTCGATCGAGTATTTGTTGCTGCATTTGACAAATTTCGTGTCACCAACTTTAAAAAAAAATATTACTGGTGACACGTAAATTTCTTTGCATTTCTGCCATATCCGTCATAATAACAAAGGTTTAAATTAGCTCTCCTAAAAATTTCAATTTAATCGGACTTAAACTAAGGGAGATATATGGTGATAAGTAAAAATTAAAAAAGTTCCATGAAATTTGAGATTTTTCAGAAATTGCAGATTTTGACCAGTTTCGCAATTCCGGATTGTCTGGCGAACTCAAAAATCGGATCCGCCAGGTCAATTTACATAAGAATCAATTTTTTTTAGGTGGTTGTTCGCGAGTGTTATAAAGGGTCCTTAAAATGCATCGTAGAGATCCCTCGTTCTCGGACTACTAGATGATTTACGACAAAGAATTTTTCAAGAATGTCAACACAAGTTTCTCGTAATGGATATGGACAGTCGTTTGAAACGCGACTGTACCACTGTATGGAAGTCAATCAGTTTAAACACATAAAGTAACTTTTGGTATTAAATCATTTATTACCCTTCAGATACTTTTTTAATTTAAAACTCCCAAACTATTCACTTTAGACCCGACATTTTATACATTTGTAATAGGCTCTTCGATGGGAAACTAATGACCTAAAAAATATGGGCTGTTCTATTTAAAAAAAATATGGGGGTGGCTCTGGGGTGGAGCTAACTCTAGGTCTATTAATAAAAAATGTATCCCCCTTTGAGTTTTTGCAAAAATCAATATATCCAAATTTATTTGGGGTGGATAGTTTTCATTAAAATGCACTATACGGGGTGTGTTAACGGAATCATTAGATAAGTCATAGTTTCCAGAGTTTTCAAATTTTTCATAATTTGACATTTTTCCATCACACCTTTGAAATTTTAAATGGAACACCCTGTATATAATTAGATTTTTGGATTCTGGAGACAATTTTAAGTACGACTGCGTAGTCTTAACAAATTTTTGAGACTACTTGACTTTCTTAGGGCTATTTTTATTTTTGCATCTAAAGTACAGTTGATGCACTCAAATCAATCAAATGGACCAAAACAAAGAAAAACGTAAACGTGAAATTTTTCGAACTCGTTTAGTAGCTACGACAAACCAAAATTTTCGAAATCACTAATTTGCAATTATGTCAACATTTTCAAATCGCAACATCTTTTAGACACCCAGTTGCTAAATACTAATTTTCACGACAAATCCATCGATACCTTCAAATCGAAAATCGGTTTGATTTAAACCAAAATATCGAGAAAATACGCTTATCAAGTAAGTATGCTGTGAAAATTGAATAAAACTAGATTCAAAACATTCATTTTGTCAACAAAATAACGTTGCAAATAAAAGAAGTGTGCTGTGGAAACAAAATGAAGTTTGACAGATAATAATGCGTGTGTATTGTTAACTTAATAAATTTGCTCTTTATCTTCAAATTTGTTGTTGTTTGTTAATTATTGTTATTATTGTTTAACATGTATACAAGGGATGAAAAAGTGGACATGTTATTAATTTTTGGAGAATGCCACAAAAATTCCAGAAACGCCACAGATTTCTATACCCAGAGGTATCCGAAAAGACATTATCCTTGTTTTCAATATTTTCAAATTGTGGAGAAACAAATCAGGAGAGGAATTGATAACAATCCTGCAGCTTTTATCGTTGATGAAGCGATAGAAATTAACGTGTTGGCTTTTGTAGAAGTGAATCATACTGCTTCAACTAGAGAAATTGGCCAAGAGGTGCAAATTAGTCATGAATCAGCAAGAAAGATTCTCAAAAAGTATGGTTACCGCTCGTTTAAACATCAAGTGCACCAGCATTTGTACGGGGGGCGAGCGTAGAGGCGACTTCAATGTGAATATCAGTCGATATTCCGTTGAAGCAACGTCGAGCGCGGTTAGTACTTGGATGGGCTCCCATCTTGGGAAATACAGCGTTCTCGTCCCACCTTCTAGAGGCTTGTATATCAGTGTATACTCGGAAGTTACGTAATTTCAGTCGAGGATTACGTAGTGGATATACCATCCTTCGGAGGGGATGTAAAGCAGGCGGTCCGTTGTCTATTAAATGTTAGGCAAGTAAAAGATCCCTACTCTTCTTAAGGGAAGAGGTTCGGCAAAATTTCCAGGTTGGGGGTAGCTCGTCTCCTGGCGTCGGTGATAGGCCTTGGTAGCGGAAATAGGCCGACGTTAAACAGTTAAAAAAAAAGCATTTGTACGAAGATTATGGCAACTGAAGATTAAGTTATTGTGACTGGTTACTTCAGAACAATACCGCTAACCCGAATTTTGTTTCTTTGATATTGCTTTCTGGTGAGTTGAGATTCACCAACAATGGAATGTTCAATACACAAAACAATAGATATTGGACGAAGGAAAATCAACCTTTAATGAGGCAAAGTAATTTTCAGGAAAGATTTGGAGTAAATCTGTGGACTGGAGTGATTGGAACAAGAAATATTGGACCTATTTTCTTTCAAGGACCTTTGACAGGGGAGAGATATTTAGAATTCCTACAAAATGATATTGAAGAAATATTGATGGACTTTCCACTTGCAGTTTCTGAAGAAATATATTTTTAACAAGATGGGGCTCTGCCTCATAAGGCAGCTCGAGTTATGGCCAATTTAGTGAACCGGGATAATGGGCGAGTAATTGCAACATATAGGCCTGTACGTTGGCCTGTCCGCTCACCAGATCTAAGCATTTTAGATTTTTTTGTTCGGATTCCACTATAAACTGTAGGACCCCGTCTGCTTTACTCAGACAAATCTAGATCTCCTAGACTTAAGAGTTATTGAGGTGACATGGAAGGCGTTAAAGCACATTTTAAACACAATTGAATCTTCGTCTTATTCCTGATTGAATGATTAACTTAAGTTTAACCTCTCGGGAAATTCTGTGTGTTGGGTCGACAACTGAATTTATAGGACCTTCATAAAGTCCCTCAAGCATGTTTTCAGAACAAAAATTATATCACAGAAGCTACCAAGAGGATTATATATAAATGATTATAAACTAAAAAGTGATTAGAAATAAGACTAATATCGCGTAAAATGCGTCGAATGCAGAGATAAGATAAGATAAGATGAGATGAGATGAGATGAGATGAGATGAGATGAGATGAGATGAGATGAGATGAGATGAGATAAGATAAGATAAGATAAGATCAGATAAGATAAACTTTATTCTGTAAAATATCCATACAAGGCATAAAACGTCAAGAAATTACAAAGAATTAAAAAATTACGAAGGAAATTACTTAGATATATTGAAACAAATTAAAATTTCATGTCAAGAAGATATACGGTAGGTATATAAAAACATCAATAGAGTAAAGTGGACAAAATATAGAATCTAAAAAATATTCATCTAACTTATAATAACATTTTTTGCTCAAAATACTTTTCAATTCCTTTCTAAGTTTATTCATTGTCATACTTTTCAGTCTATCGGGCAGGTGATTAAATATTCTAATAACAGAAGTAGTTGCACCTGTTTGTATTTGTGTCAGATCTGTGTGGTAAGGTACAATAATGTCTTTGTTCGTACTGCTGAAAAAACTCAACATTATTTTTATAGAAAAGAATACATTCTAAAATATATAGTGACGTTAAAGTATGTTATGTTCAATAAAATATGGTTTACACGAATCTGTTTGTTTAAAATTAAATATATTTCTTATACATCTTTTTTGCAGAACTTTTATTCTGTCTATTTCAACCGAATTTCCCCACATTACTATAGTATATTTGATAACTGACATAAAATATGAATGATACCCATTTAAACATACAAACACTGACATTATTCCTAAGGGTACGTAATTGATAACACAGGAAACTTAACTTTGGTGTTAATTTTTGGATATGCGTTTTCCACGTTAATCTTGAGTCAAGGTATACACCAAAAGACTTTACTTATAGTTTGAGCATCCTACAGTTCCGTGTTATCAATTTGTACTTTAACTATTTCTCCAGGATGACAAGATGAGTGAAATTGTATTATTTCGTTTTTTTCAATATTCAGTGTGACCATATTTTTGGCATACAAGTTGCTAAGTTTTATAATTGATTCATTTATATTGTCTTTCAGTTCGGCAATAGATTTAGCCGAAAATATTGCAGAATTATCATCGGCATAAGCAACAATAAGTTCTGGAAGGACATTTGGTAGAGTATTTCCATACATTAGAAATAGTAGCGGTTCCAAGACCGATCCCTGAGGAACGCCTCTTTGTACAAGTCGCCATTCAGAGGATATACTTTCCACATTCATCAGTTATTTAGTCAGTTTGTAATTTATTTAATAGGTAGGATGGTAGGGTTTTATTAAGTTTTCAGCAACCTCTCTTACAACGAGCCTGTTTAATTTTAGTAATAATCTTTGATGGTTAATTGTATCGAAGGCTTTTGATAGGTTTAATAATATACCACGTTTTATTTTTTACATTTATAGATTTCAGTATTTCATCAATTGCCTGAAAAATAGCACGTTCAGTAGACCTATTTTACTTCCACATCCAGTGAAAGTATAGTAATGACAAAAAAAATTTTGAAAATTTTTATTACTTCCACATCCAGTGGAACTATAGTAACGACAAACATTTTTTAAAAATTGTTATTGTTCAAATAGGCTTAGAATGTCATGAAACGTCGAGATTTTAAGTTTGAGCGAAAAAAAAATTTCTGTCTGTCTGTCTGTAACTTTTTTTTGTGCGCACGTTTACCCTGGAACCGTTTGAGATATTGACTTGAAATTTGGTACACATATGTACTTTAACGAGATCTAGAACTAGATTATATTTTCATCTTGTTCCGTCGAAGGGTGGGGGGTGAATTGGGGTAAACTTGGGGTAAATAGGTAAATCAAACAGGTAAGAGCCCCTAAAATTGGTATTTAGTATATACAAAAGAGGCTAAGGTCTCAAAAAAAAATTTTGGCATTAGCCACCCCTATTACTACCCCCACCTCATTATTAAAGGGGATGAAAAAAAATGTGATTTAGTGTGTGTACAAGAACCAGAAACCTCAAAATATTTTTACTTCATCCAACCCCACTACCACCCCCTATCACCCTACCGATGTGGGGTATCGTTTTATGGGTTTTTGGGGTAGACGATTTCAAATATTATATTATTAAAGTTCCATAAACAATTATTTCACACACAAAATGATTTCGTTGTGAGTGACTTGGATAGAAAATCTGGATGTGGAAGTAGGGATTCCTTGGGCAGCAGTTTTTTTATTGTTCAGATAGGCTTAGAATATCATGAAACGTCGAGATTTTAAATTTGAGAAAAAAAAATTCTGTCTGTCGGTCTGTAACTTTTTTTGTGCGCACGTTTACTCTGGAACCGTTTACGATATTGACTTGAAATTTGGTACACGTATGTACTTTAACGGGATATGGAATTAGATTATATTTTCATCTTATTCTGTCGAAGGGGGGTAAAATGGGGTAAATCAAGCAAGTAAAGGTCCATAAAATTGGTATTTAGTGTATACAAGAGAAGCTATAAGAGAAGCTAAGGTTTCAAAAAAGTTTTTGGCATTACCCACCTCCATTACCACCCACCACATTATTAAAGGGGATGAAAAAAAATGTGTGATTTAGTGTGTGTAGAAAAACCAAAAGCCTCAAGATATTTTTTTACTTCATCCACCTCCACTACTAACCTCTACCACCACCCTCACCCCCATTACCGATGTGGCATATCGTTTTATAGGTTTTTGGGTAGACGATTTCAAATATTACGTTGTTAAAGTTATCTCGAGTAGTATGGATACGCAGTGGTTTTTCTCGACTACTATGGATGCGCAGTAGGTTTCCCCGAGTATTATAGATGCGCAGTGGCTTTCCTCGAGTATTTTGGATGCGCAGTGACTTTTCTCGAGTATTACAGATCGCAGTAGATTACCTAAAGTAGTACGGATGCTCAGTGGATTACTTTAAGTAGAATAGATGCGCAGTGGCTTTTTTCGAGTGCTATAGATGCGCAGTAGGTTACCTCAATGGATGCGCAGTGGGTTACTTCAAGAAGTATGAATGCGCAGTGGCTTTCCTTGAGTAAATTGAATGCACAGTGGATTACCTTGAGTAGTATAGATGCGTAGTATGTTTCCTCGAAGAAAATGCTTGAAAATGCTGGAGTAGAGGCTTTACTTCTATCGTGTAATTTACAGCATACAGCAATTTTCTATATCTTTGTCATGCCATTTTCTGCGTATTACTTCCACATTCAGTTGAGGTATATTAACGCAAAAAAAAAATTTGGAAATTTTCATTGTTTAAATAGGCTTAGAATATCATAAAATGTCAATATTTTAAGTCTGAGCAAAATAAATTTGTCTGTCGCGTCGGTCTGTCTGTTAGTCTTGTATCTTTTTGGTGCTCACGATTACTCTGGAACCGTTTAAGATATTCACTTAAAATATGGCACACGTATGTATTTTAAGAGATCTGGAAATAGACTATATTTTGATCTTATTCCGTTGCAGAGTTGACAGGTAAATTGGGGTAAATGGAGGTAAATAGGTAAATCAAGCAAGAGTCCATGAAATTGGTATTTATAAATATAAGAGGAGCTAAGGTCTCAAAAAAAAATTGGCATTATCCACTCCCATTACCACCCCCACCCATTATTAAAGGTGCTGAAATAATAGTGTGATTTAGTGTGTGTACAAGAACCAAAGTCATCAAGATTTTTTTTCACTTCATTCACCCCCACCATCCCATTACCGGTGTGGCATATTATTTTATGGGTTTTGGGGTACATGATTTCAAATGAAGACCTAAGTGGATAAAGGTGTTATGTCACACTTTTAAAGTTTTGAGTAAATTAAATAAAACGGTTTTGAGTTGGAACTTATTTATTTTGTCTTCGATTCAAATAAATAATACCTCATAAAATAGATAATTTTGGGTTATGTTCTTTTGTTTACACTAATATTAAAGAACAATATCAAGCTGTCCAAAACTGTGTACATCCACTAAAATTACTGGTTGTATGTATGACATGGCGCCTTTATAATTAAAAAGTTTCTATAAAATATTACAAATTTAGAATTCACCGTTTATTGGGTGTTAAATCTATATCATGGGTGTTCAAAAATTGCATAAAGTAATTTTTTTTAAAAATGCGACATAACACCTTTATCCACTTAGGTCTTCAAATATTATACTATTAAAGTTCCATAAACAATTATTTCCACATAGTGGAGTGCAAATATAGTATTTTGTTGTAAGAGACTTGGATTTGGAAGTAGTGATTCCTTGGGCAGCGGTTTCTTAGATATGCATTCTGATAACCAGAAAAAATTTGGTTTTTATAAAAAAATGTTGTTAATTTTATGGCTACAAGTTTTTCAAATATTTTAGATATATTATTCAACAATACAATTGGTCTATAGTTTTTAATTTCAGATATCAGATATGTTAAGTAAGAATTTATATCGTTTTCGTCTCTCACAGGACTACAGTCCTACGTCGTTTCTTAAGAGTTATACCAACCCACTGAGAGTAGATATAAACTGTCGTAGGTTGAAGAAGGTACTGGCGCCATCAAGAAATTAATGGTTGTCGTATCCTATAGGCGTATGGTAGTGAGTTTTACAGTTGCACCCTGTGAAGATAAACTAAGAACGTTACAGCTAAAATGTAGACAGTGAAAAAGTAAAATTGATTGTTTAAGGATTTTTACAGAAATACTTATATCCAAGTTACAGAATTCATTCCAATTAAACTTTCCACGTTATATTCGATACGTTTATCGAATTGTATTCCATATTTTTACGACTCGATCGTTGTACATCCATAAACTGCATATGATAATAACATTTTTTTACTTTTATTATAAGTGACCTCTGATAATAACCTTTACACCGACACACCACAAAATATGAAAACGGTGTTAGGGCCCTTGGACCCTATATTATTCAATTATGACCAACTTCACCGCCACTCCGGCCACGACTACGGTTTCAACATAAAAGTCCTCAGTCTGTCGTTATGGCCGTTTTCCCCTCTAAATATAGGCGTTTGTTGGCTTTTATTAAAAGCTTTTTACAGCTCAACAGTAAAACCACTTTCTCATACTTACGACAATTGTTCTAGTAGCATTAATGTACTGTGCGGGCGTAGTCCTTCACTTTATTACAATCTCAACCCAACCCCCGTTTGCCTTTTCTCTACACATAACCGTAATTTATATAAAATGACAAGAAGAGTACAGAAAAAAACTGCGGCTTACACTGAAACCTATATAAGAGTTAATATATTAACGCTGCTATTTTCAAATATTGAAAACCAAGGAAAAGTAAGTTACTCATAGCTTTGTTTAGTTTAGTTATACGAGTATATTCGTTTGTGAAAAATAAAACATACCTTTCATGACACTTTGGAATCAAATGTCATAAAACCTTAGAGAGCCGATGTCATCTAAACGACGTTTCGAAAAAACCGCATCTGTCATCTTAAGGTTCTCGCTGATATGTGCCTACTACTGCTTCTCGTTGCTCCAACTGAACTGAGTTCAGGAAAAAATAATTCTCTAATATGATCCATCATATAACAGCTAATAAAAAAAAACCGTTGCCTACGGAATCACTACTTCCACATCCAGATTTCCTATCCAAATCTCTTACCATAACAAAAATATCAATACTATATTTGCACCACTGCACTATGTCCAAATAATGCACAGTACCTAGAACTTTGAATGTAATATTCCAATGAAGTGGTCGAGTGAATGGATGTGCGGTCGAAATGATCCCATGTAAAACGCGGATTACCGGGTGAAATTCCGTTAAATTTGATAAAGCTGAAGTGATTTGTAGCCCAAAAAATTCCACGTAAATCGGTGTGTCATAACAAAAGAACAAAGTTGAAATAGAATTAATATCTGAAAACGTGTAACCATAAAATAGGATCGACCAGTGCAATTCAACCCTCAGGACTCAAGTGGGTTCAACATGTGGCAAGTAATAAAGGACCCCGAAAAGTTTTGTAACTTTCGTTGTACTGATTAAACTTTCAAATGTAACCTGGGTCTGAAAACCCGCCGTTTCGGAGTTACTGGCAGTCGAAAAATGTATAAAGTAGGGATTCTCGCTTCTTACGGATTGATCGACAGTGGATAATAATAATTATAAGAAGAACATAGTATTCTCGTAAGGGATGATTCTCAATTGCCCTTCATTTGCCCCCTTATTGCGATATATTTATACAGTGTGTCCACGGATGGACTTAACTATACTCGTAAACATTTTTATTTTCTGTTTTTCGAAAAAAAGTCATTCTTCATCATTTATTTTACTTGTTTATAAATACGATTTACGTTGGTAAACTTCGATTTTGTTGTACAGGGTGCGCAAAAAATATAAAAATATATATTTTCAAAATTAATAATTTTTAAAGACCGTCGTGAGACAGGTTAGTTTTAACCTACTGATGACTCATCTTTGCGAGAGTAATACTGCTCAGTATGACTTTATTAGGTGGTTGCGGCCTAGTGATTAAGCTTTAGACTTAAAATCTTCTTGATTGAACACTGAATGATATAACATCATAAAATAACAAGTAAATACGTATCGAAATTTTTGAATAAAGGCCTTTTAATGTCAATGGTACACTCGAAGTCCAAGGGTCGCTGGTTCGAGAGACAGATAAGTTGTAGTTCTTTTTTTAATTTATTTTATACTGAAGAGTGTTTTACCAACTAAGTTGGTATCATAAAATAAAAAATGTCTAAAACTAACATTCTTTACAAAATACTGCAAGGAGCATCCTATAGAATGTATTTTATGGGCTAGCGTGTTATATTATTTACGATGTTTACGTTTAAAATAATTGTTTTTTGGAGACATTCCTTTATAAGCCTCTTGGGGAACAATATCGTGACAAAAAAAGCCACTACATGTTTTACATAATTTTTAATTTCGAAACATTAACCCCGGTCAATTTTTAAGTTAATAATGATAATAACATAATATAAAATACACACCAAATTTAAAACTTCTTTGCCTGAAAACGTCTAGTATTAATCCATTGTTCGTGATGACATCGATTAGGGGCACTCTACGGTGCGTTAGAGATTTTTCAGTGTTTATCCATAATCATAATTAATAAACATAAAGGTTATACAATATGCAACTTATGAAGTATAATTAGTTAATCTTAATAAAAACAATTTCTGATAACTAACCTAGTAATATAACGAAACTTAAAAATAGCAATAATTGGAATGCAGTAATAACACACTAACAATATGCTATCCAATTTTGTAACTTGTATATGCTCAGATCTCCGAATTATAGAGCATGCCGATTGTAGCAGCTCACTTATAAATAAAGATTCTTTTAAGTTACTCATTTTTCAAGTAACCAAGGATATTTTAGAAAATCAAAAATAATAATTATTAAAAATATAAATGTCATATATATGAAATGGAACTGAATTTTTAACATATCTAATATATACTTTTAAATCTGGATCTAAATATTTATTTTAATTAATAATAATTATAGTTGCATTAACTATAAATTGGTGACCTCGACTATACAAGAATTTCGGCATGGTATCCTTATTTTAATACAATCAAGCTCTATAACAGAAGGATATAGCTTTGAATTTGGTTTAATTGCATATTGTACACCTAATAATGCAGCAGAAGCTATTTGAAAATTATATAGATTTTGAATAGCAAATTTTGAAAACAATTGGTTAAGAATATCAAATTCCTCAGTTTGAAGAACCCCAAGTTGATCACCCAATTTTATCTTCTCCCCTTTGTCGAAGATAGCCCGAGATAATCCCAGAATCTCCTGTTATAACTTTCTTTTTTTGTACGGTAAGTGAGTTGTTTTTCCATATTCCTTTATTGATAGAAAGAACAATTAATTAATTATGACACAACCAAAAAAATGATATTTTAATTGATAATCCAGTAGTGATACCTGATATTTTAGAAAAACAAAAATATTGTTATCAAAAATATAAAATGTTACATATATGAAATGGAATTGAATTTTTACTATCACAGCTGTCAAACTGCCTCCGTTTTAGATTTCAGTACCAGAAATTTGGTTTGCTCAAGTTTAGTCACAATATGAATCAAAACTATTTAATGAATTTGCAAAATTTTTGGGTTTCCATAGAACGTACCACCACTTACCATGCACAGAGCAATGATATGGTAGAACGGTTCCACAGAACTCTTAAAACTACTTTAATCGTTAGGACTAACACGTCACATTGGGTAGATGAACTCCCTATTATATTATTAGCTTTTAGAACTATATTTGCAATGCTCTTCAGCCGAACTAATATTTGGTCAAACTGGCGAGTTTTTCACCCAATCATATGATAATTCTGATATTCCTTATTTAATCGACAAATTACAAACATATTTTAATAATTTGACTTTTATTTCTCGTTTCTCACGTTAATCTTAAATCGTTTGTCAATTCTGACATTTTCACTTGTGATTTCAAATTTGTTCGCAAATAATATTTTAAACCTACATTCTCTCCTATATACGAGGGTCCATTTAAAGTTTTGTCCCGTACAGATAAGTTAATCACTTTTAATAAAAGAAATAAAGTCGTAACTGTTAGTATTGACAGAGTCAAACCTGCTTTTTTCTTAGTTGATAAATGTGATATTCCGTCAACTCTTGTTAGAACAGTACGTTCTGCCATCGATACTTTAGTTGACTAATTGTTCTTTTTGTTAACGGGGGAGCGTGTGTAGCAGCTCACTTACCTCCAAATAAAGATTCTTTTAAGTTACTCATTTCACAAGTAACCAAGGATATTTTAGAAAAACAAAAATATTGTTATCAAAAATATAAAACGTTACATATATGAAATGGAACTGAATTTTTAATATATTTAATATATACTTTTAAATCTGGATCTAAGTATTTACTTTAATGAATAATACTTACAGTTTCATTAACTATACCGATCTAAATTAGTTGCAAGAAAACATGCGATGGTTGTGACGTGCTCCTTCGATGAGATGCCACGTATGACGCCCCTGTGTAAAGGAAGGTTTACAATTCAGGCGCCAGTTTCAGAATTAGAAGCGCTGAAACACGCTACTAGGATAGCTAACAGTGAAGATAGTTAATTCCAGGCAATCAGTGCATAAGTAAAGGAAACAGTTAAAAGCAACAATAAAGTAACAATTTATTGAAAACTATTTACAAAAGAAAGCAAAACGTGTACAAGCAAAAATAACAAAAAGCAAGCGATCTTAAGCAATCTTTACTCGCGGTACCCGGTGTGAAACAATCTACTCATGCAAGCAAAACTACTAAATTAGTAAAACTACGGCAACGCGGCAACAAACATTAGCACTGATTTAATCTGACAAGATGTCGGTATCACTGCCAACGCAAGACGAGAATTGTTTAAATTTTACAAGAAGCAATGGACTGATTTAATCCAAAACCTCTCATAGCACTTGTGTTATATCTACAACAAATTAATACAATAAAATTGCTGTAGTCAGAGAATTCCTTATTCACCTATTTTGATGCTTAATTTGACTCCACTATAGGGCATTTAATTAATCATGTGGTAAAGAGGTGATGGGTTTTCGAATTGAAAGATTTTCTCCATTGCAGAGAGTTATTACCTCTTGATATTTTTTGGCTGAAGGTTTATTAGGATTAGTTAAAATTGTCAACATTTCCCTTCAGAGTAATTTATTTTATTTATTTATTTAAAAGGTACAACTGTCAGACAGAAAAAATCCAATTAAAGGGCAGGAAGATACAAATGATAAAAACAACAATATATCTCTATAAAAAGACAATCTCAAACACAATGCTATTATATAACTTAATTACCTGAAATGCATTTCTTAATATTACAAATAATACTATAGTTAAAAAGGTTTAAGTCCGCCTGATATTGGGTAAACTGTGAGCACATAGAGTAAATAGGTGAGAATTCTAATAAATGAGTCGATAAATAAAATTAAGAATACGACCGAGTTTGAAAAGAGAGTATATTGAAATACATTTCATTTAATAGGCCAGGGCAGTCAATTTTTTTGCTTAAAAGTTTATGTAAAAAGAGTACAGCAAAGTATGCTCATCTTAACGCTGGTTCATTTAAGTTAAATCTAGCCAATAATTCAAATTGCAGTATCAGCAGCTGGATAAACACCATCAGACTTATAAGAAGGGTATTTAGCAAGCTTCCTCTGAACTTTTTCTAAGTTAGAAATATGAGTTTCATGGTTTGGGATCCAGACAAATGAAGCGTATTCTAGTTTAGGCATTAAACAAAGTAATTGTTGAAACATCGTTAAAGTGCCTTGAGTTTCTCATAATAAAACCCAGATTCTTATTGGAGTTAGCTAAAATGTAATTAACATGGGGAACAAAAGTGTAGAATCAAAGATAACACCTAAGTCCTTGAATTCGGAACATCTGGTAATGGCTTCACTACCTACATTATACGAAAAAGTTATTGAATTAGTTTTCTTTGTGAAAGACATGACATTACATTTCGATATATATAACGGTAACTGTATTACACCAATAGTTATTAATTTTTGTGAGATCTTGCTGTATTTATCACAATCATTTATTGTCCTAATTGAGGTAAATAGCTTGAGGTCATCGGCATATAGGAGAGCATTAGATGTCTCAATGTCCTGACAAATATCATTAATGAATAATATGAAGAGAAGGGGTCCAAGAACTGAGCCCTGCGGTACTCCCGATGTTGCCGGTACTTGAACAGATGTGAAACCGTGAAAATGTACATTTAATGGCCTATTAGACAGATATGAACAGAAAAATTTGATAAAGTGCGTGGTTAGTTCAAAGGTTAATAATTTTTTCAATAAGATACCATGGATCTAGCCTATCAAAAGGTTTGGAGAGGTCAGTAAAAATTACATCAACCTGACCACCTTGATCAAGTGATGTAGTGATGTAATCGATTATATGTTTCTCTGAATGACTTTCTTTAAATAATTATGTGGGATTAGTATTAGTAATTCGAAATTATACCATTTCTGTTCAATTTACTGATTCTCATAAATTACGTTTACGAATGGCAAGAATTCTAATAATGACCCATAGAGACTTATATCAAGATATGTTAGGTACTTTAATGCATTTTTGAGATAGGTCTCTTGATTTTATACTGATATCAAGTAAAATACAACATAAGAGTGGAGTAAAATATAAAGTACAATGGATATATCCCATTTTGGTATTTTTCTGAGATACGCCTCTTTGTGATAATGGGGACGATATGAAAAGTTCAATAACTGGTCGAAGAGTATATGTTTAATTTAGTTTTATTTATTTATTTGAATTTATTTTGTTTTTACTTATGAAAATAATGATTAATGAAATAAAAATTCTTGATGACAAATCTGTTCTGGAGAGTGATAATCTAAGAAAAAGTCATGAAAATCAGTCAAGTGTTAGCTGCTGCCAAATTAAGAGAAAAACACGTTGTGTCTTAAATATGTAGATCAGATCAGATAGATCACTATTTATTATTATCCAAGCTAAAAGCCTTCGGATTCTCAGATACCTTGATCTTGCTTTTTACGTCTCGAAATTACTTAGCTACATCAGGTGTTCCACGGGGCTCAAACCTGGGACCTTTGATGTTTTTAATTTTTATAAATGATATAACGTCAACAATCAATTGCCACCAGCTACTTTTTGCAGATGATCTCAAAATCTATGCAAGTGTAAACAATTATAACGACTGTGCTAATTTACAAATTGAAATCAATAACGTTTCTGTGCGGTGTTCCAACAATTTCCTTAAGATAAATATTGCTAAATGCAAGATAATGACATTTACTCGTAGGCAAAACTTCATAAAATTTGATTATCATATTAACAATTTTCCCCTAGAACGTTGTTCCGAATTTAAGGATCTCGGTGTTATTGTAGAAGAACGCACTACCGGGCGTCAAAATGACGCGACACCAATTTATTTCTCAGGGGGCGCCAGTCGCGTATTACCCCGTTCTTCTACCTCCCAGGCGGGTTCGAGATAAGATGACTTCGGTAGCCGAAAAGCGGGACCAAGGCTGCACTACCACAGATCGGAAACTACGCTCTCTCTGGACCCGAATTCCCTCGTTAGGGGTTTAGGCACCTCTTAATTTCCTGAATTTTTGCATAAAAAAATCCCAACCGAAGAATTTCTCTGCGGAGGGATTAGTTTTGGTACGCGAAAATCGCGTTTTGGTCCATTAATAACGGAATATATTTCTCAAAAAACGCATAAAAAAATCCCTATCGAACCTCCGTAAAACAACCAGAAGGTCGAACGTTAATGCGAATTAACTCGACACATCCGGTTTTCTATACGAAAGTTCCAGGGATTATAGACCGTCAACAGGCCTCAAGATCAATTAAGAAATATTAGTTCAAAGAATCCGTTTATTTAACAGAATTGGTTATACAAAATTCTCAAGAAAGAATCGTGCCTTCCCCAATCAAGGTAGTGACTTTCAGACCATACAAGCGAGAGCGCTCGCGCTAACGATCGATTAGGTAGAAAAGATTCATACGTACCTTCTCAGAATCAAAATGCGAGCTTTTAGAATCATTTCAGACTCTGGGTAAATGAATAATTAAGGCTGACTGAAATTAACTTAAAAAAGTTTTACTAAATGAATTTAGTTTCGCTAGAGACTACCTAGCTTTAAAGTTCTTGTATCGTGGAGATTCACGTACTCAAACACATTCAGAGGACTTATTACTGCATAAGTTGAGTGGCGTTCGATCAGTCCACGACTTACTAACCCTTATCACAGTCGATTAATAATATCGATTTGGCAGCGTCTCACCTTCGAGCGACTATTAGGCAAAATTGAATTTTTGGATTTTTATGCACAAGGCGTTTTCCTCTATAACTTTGTCATTTGAAAAGCCCCGTTATTGGCTTTTCTACCATCGCTTTGTCTGGACTACTCAACGCGCTCGATCAAATTGCGAGCCGCTGGGTCAATCCAAACTCTTTCCATGCGAGAAACCGGCCTTGTACATGTGCATTGATTTTTATCAATTTTTGCTTATCGGCACTACGCCGGCTTTGACAAAATCTTCTATTTTGCCTTTTGGATGCAGTGCATCGTTAAAATTTTATGCTCATACTTTAGAATTGGGCTTTCAATGATCGTACCTCAAAGGTCAATGTCTTTGGTTGAGGAATAAAAAATAAAAAATAATTTAAAGTATATTTTCGTGGTACTTTTTAAACTGACTTCGTGGTACTTTTGAAAAATCCAGTTTAAGACCAATTTTAGCGTACTTTTGAAAAATCGATTTTCGAGCCAAATTTCAAGGTACTTTTGAAAAACTAATCTGCGGGTGAAATTTTGGCGTACTTTTGAAAAATCGATTTTCAAGCCAAATTTCAAGGTACTTTTGAAAAGTTAATCCGCGGGTGAAATTTTGGCGTACTTTTGAAAAATTGATTTTCAAGCCAAATTTCAAGGTACTTTTGAAAAGTTAATCTGCGGGTGAAATTTTGGCGTACTTTTGAAAAATTGGTTTTCAAGCCAAATTTCAACGCAGTTTTGAAAAATTAGTCTGCAAGTGAAACTTTGGCGTACTTTCGATAAATCGATTCTTGGGCCAAATTTTGACGCCCTTCCAAAAATATTATTTTTCAAAGTCCAATTTATGGTACCTTTGAAAAAGTATATTATTCATAAATCTTTGTCATTATATACTTCTACTCTGATATTCTGAACCAAAAACATTTTTTCTAAGTGAAAATTCGGTGTTTCTTCGAATTTTCACCTGGTCATTTCCAACGCCTTATAGAACCCAAAACGGCCCTTGTGGACTGATCTGCGCCTCTGCAGACTCCCAAAAATGTCTTTAAATGAAATTTTTGCCTAAGTCGAATTTTGATTATGTCTTCAACTTAGGACGATTTTGGAGAGTTCTACAACACTCCCCTCCTTTGGTTGAATCTTTTCTACTCATCGATCGCCTTTAATTTCCATATTCACTTGTATGTCTGTATGCCTTCATTTGACGGTCTGACCTATGGTACAGATGTTTTAAAAATAACGGCCTTAATTGGGGCAGACGGCTGATTCGCCTATCTAACTTAAAAATAATTACATTTTTTAAACAATACGACAAGTTGATACAACATTTTTATCAACTTAATTACACCCGCGTCGAGGTGCGAAGCGTAGCACAATTTTGATTAGCGTCCACTCTCACTAATTCGTTGCACTCGCTTTTTTTGCCCTGGTCTCGCTCTTGCTTAACTTCGGCCCTTTCTAGAAGAGTCTGTCTATATCTCCATGCCGCAGCTTGGACGGTCCTCGCCTTTGAGTTCCAGACTTCACCATGCCGCGCCCTTGCGACAGGCTGGGTCATCTTCCCATTTCTGCACATGGAAAATGCAGTTCAGCAACTAGATTGACTTTTAGCAAGTCGTCGACTGGGACGCGTCGACTAACAAAGACAATGTGTTGTTTTTAATGAAATATTTTTCTAACAGGAATTTTGTTAACTTATAATGGTTAGAAATTGGTTCTTCGTAAGGTAGATTGAATCGGCTTACGATATTCGTGCGGTCATCACTACTTTGTGAAAAAAGTATAAAAAAAAAATTGAAGCGTCTTCTTGAGCGAAGAACGGCTTCTGAAACTCGTCTCGTAGTTTCTACTTCGTAAGGTAGATTAAATCGGCTTACGATACTCGTGCGGTCATCACGACTTGTGAAAAAAGTATAAAAAAAAAATCGAAGCGTCTTCTTGAGCGAAGAACGGCTTCTGAAACTCGTCTCGTAGTTTCTACTTCGTAAGGTAGATTAAATCGGCTTACGATACTCGTGCGGTCATCACGACTTGTAAAAAAAAAGTATAAAAAAAAATCGAAGCGTCTTCTTGAGCGAAGAACGGCTTCTGAAACTCGTAGTTTCCATTTGGGGTATACGTTAATTTTGTTGACTTAAAATGATTAAAATAGAAGTTGTCTTCTTGCATAAGAAAAACAGCTTCCGAAACTCGTACTGATTCGTACTTATGCCTACGTCCATTACTCGAACTTGGCGGCTCTCGCTCTTGAGAAGCTAGGCTTACCGGATCGCGCTCTTGCGTCGGGTTCGCCGTCTTTCCATGTCTGCTCATGGGGTAGACTTTAAATTTTCGATTCGACCGCATATAGGTCAAAATCGCTACTTAGAATTTTGAGAAAAAATATAAAAAAAGCGAAAACGGCTATTAGCCGTGGTCGACCTCAGAAATATCTAGAGGTGACTCTTCTATATCTGGCTCATCTCGAGCATCTTCGGGATCTCGACTTATTACATCCGGCTCATCTTGAGCACTTGCGGGAACATTGATTTGAACTAGTGTGGTATCGCTACGTCGCTCTGACCTGGGCGCGATCTCATTGTCTGATGAGGAAGCGTCGTCACTAAGATGAATTTCATCCGGACTATCTTCTGATTCTTCAGACAATTCCAATTCAACATCGGGGTCTCCCTTAGGTGCCGGCCTGATGGCATCGACATGTAATCTCGTCGAAGTTACCCCCTTGTGAATGAGGTAAACTTCATTGGACAATCTCTTTAAAACCTTGTGTGGCCCACTCCACGACGGTGTGAAGGTATGATCCTTCCTGATCCTTTTAGTCATTACCATATCTCCCACTTTATATACGACCGGCGTTACCGCCACTTTGGGCGCGTAACGCCATTGGTAATTTGTTTGATTTTTACGAATTTCCTTGACTCTTTCAAGGCGGGGAACGTCCGCTTGATTACGACGTTCTTGTCTATAAGCGAACATATTCCAATCACCAATCTGCGGTAATTCATAGCCGAGCACTACGAAACTGGGCGTATGCCCCGTAGCGGCGTTTTTTCTTGTTCTCAAGATATATGCCATCTGACTAACATGTCGATCCCACTCGTCGTTGGGTGAACCATATAATAAGGTTTTTAAGATCTTCTTAGCTTCTTGCACCCTCCTTTCTATTGGATTAGCCTGTTGGTGGTAAGCTGCTGTGAAGAATCTTTCAATATTGTTACGTGTACAGAACGTATCGTAAAAGCCGGAATTGAAGTGGCCTCCCTGGTCGGAAATGATGACCCTCGGAACGCCATATCTCGCCACTAGTTCCTCTTCGATAAATTGTGCTATTGTTTTTCCACTGACTTGGGTGAACGCCTTGGCTTCGACCCACTTACTAAATACATCCTCTACCATTAATATATATCGGTTATCTGCATCTTTGGTTCGCTGAAGCGGTCCGATTACATCGACGCTTAGAACTTCGAACGGATGCGATGGAGCATGGCTTCTGAGAGGAGCCTTCGGTTGTGACTGTCTGCTTTTTACGGAATTACAAATAATGCACTCATTTAAATATTTGTTAACTAGTCTCGACAAATTATTAAAATAATAGCGGCCCGAGATGATTCTAACAGTTTCATCGCGGCCGGGGTGACCTACTTCCGGTCGGTCGTGAAAATGAGATATTACTCTCATGACCATACGTTTTGGTACGTATAATTTTTCTATAACATTTTCGCCTCTCGTCCAAAGTGTGCCGCCTATCACTTGTCTTGTATTGACGAATTTCACCTCTGCCTCGGTTTTATCTGCTTGTCGCACTAGAGTATTCCATCGTTCGATTTGGTCTTGGATATCTCTGGAGTGCGTTTGCGCTTCTCTGACCTGATCGTTTAATTCCAATGTGGTAATCACTGATATTCGTTCCTTGTACGAGAATTTTGGTGGGTACATTCTCTCCTCTTCGTCGTCTGCTTCGACGTTTGGGCCTTGAGGATTTCTGCTCAAATAGTCTGCCAATATATTTTCCTTGCCGGGACAATGTTCTATTGTGAAGCTGTATTCCTGAAGTAATAATGACCAACGTGTAAATTTCGTTTTCTCGTCCTTATGCTTATTTAACCATAGTAAAGCTCGATTGTCGGTTTTGACTATAAATGGACGGTCTGCCAAATATATTTTGTATTTCCTTATATAATTAACGACGCTCAAACATTCCAATTCATTGATATGGTATTTTCTCTCCGTCGGAGATAACGTATTACTAGCATAAGAGACGATGTGCTTCTGGTCATTATCCCCCAATTGATATAATACTGCAGATAATCCTATTAAGGATGCGTCCGTCTGCAGTATGAACATTTTATTGAAATCTGGCCGGTGCAGTCCTAGAGGTTTATTCAATACTTCTTTTAGTAAAATAAAAGCTTCTTGGGCTTCCGGATTCCACTTGAAGCGCCAGTCTTTCGAGAGTAGTCGGGTCAAGGGCTTTGTAATTATTGCAACATTAGGGATATATTCACGTACCCAATTACATAGACCAAGGAAACTCTGAAGCTGGCGCCTTGTCGTAGGGGCCGGATAATTTTGTATCTGTAATATGTGTTTTTCTAATGGTTGAGTGGTGTTGGCATTTATTTGATGCCCGAGATAGGTTATGCTCGACGTGGCTACCACACATTTTTCCGGTGACACCTTTAAATTATGCAAACGCAGGCGTTCAAAGACGGCTCTCAGATGGTTTACATGCTGTTCTATATTTTCGCTGTAGATGATAATATCATCGAGATATACTTTGCAGAAATGATGCAAGTAGCCGGTCAATACGTCTCTTGCCATAAATTTTTGGAATGTACATGGAGCGGTCTTCAATCCGAAAGGCATCACGTTAAATCGGTAAGATGCTCCATCTAATGTTGTAAACGTAGAATAGTTTTTTGACGACTCCTCAAGAGGGATTTGCCAATATCCGCTCTTGAGGTCCAACACCGTAAATATGTTGGCGTTTCCTAGATCCTTTATACTCTCGTATATCTTTGGTAAGACGGATGCTTCGTCTTCCGTTACTTCATTTAAGTGACGATAATCAATGCAGAAGCGAGGCTTCTTGCCGGGCCTTTCAATTATAATGGGAGGCGAACTGTACTGAGCGGTACTCGGTTCTATGACCCCGGCTTTCAGCATCTCTTCAATTTGATCGTACATAACTTTTTTCTTAGAAGGAGACATGGGGTAGGGTTTGATATTGAACGGGCGGTCATCTTTAATTTTTATTTTATGTTTTGTTGTCACCGTGGTAGCTTGGGTAGGCACCGCGGTGAACAATTCAGCGAATTCCTCGAATAGAGGTTTTAAATTATCGTTTCCGATGATCAGTTCTTCGGGAAGCCGGCATTGCTTCCTTGCTTGATGTGCCGCTTGATTCCAGAAGACGGTTATTCGCTCTTCGGTGCCGACGTAGACACATTTACGTTGATAATCGAATACGACATTGTGAGCATATAAAAACGGGGCTCCCAGAATGAGCTCTTCATTTAAATTTTGAATGACCTGAAACGTGGTCTGAAAGGGTACATCTAGTACATTAACGTTTATGGTCGTAGTCCCGAGGGATTCTACTAAACCATCGCCACAAGCCATAACAAAAGTTTGGGGAGCTGTAAGTTGATCAATGTCGTTCAAAAATTTCGGTTGGATAATATTCCTTGTCGAACCTGTATCCAATAAAGCGTTAACCGCTCGATTATTAATTATAATCTTAATGCGAGGCAGAGGGAAAGCGTCGTTGGTTTGATTGATAGATTCTAATGTAGTGAATCGGTGGGGAGATAGGTTGACTTCTTGATCCTTAAACAGGTAATTAAGGTCAGGAAGGTCATCGAAGTTTTTTAATTTAAACTTCTTGCTTCGGAGCTTCCTCGAGGGTCGCTTCGAGCCTGCTGGGGCCTGGTAGGCGGGGCTGGTACAGTTCGGCCTGGGCCATCGCCTCTGACCCCCGCTTGGTTTCCCGTATTCATATTACGATAGGGATTGTTTGGGCATTCCGCATGAAAATGCCACTGCTCTGTTGGGCAATATCTGCAAGGGCGATACGGGACTCGGGAGTTCCTTACGTCTCCAGTACCCCTTCTCGGTATATCCCCTCTAGGCAGCGAGGAAATATTATTTGCAAAATGCACCCTTGGTGCTGGCGGATTATCTCTTCTTTGAGATCCATTGAATGGTGTCCTAGATGCACCAAAGGAACTGGAGGACGGCTTCGCTAATGCGGAGGGTTCCGTTCTCCAGTTACTGCTCGATTGCTGATTCCCTTGAGCTGAAGCGGTAGAGGTGGACGCTTCTCGGTCTTTGCTTTTCTTTGCATTTTGCAGAATCTCGAATTCTTTATTCTCATCCATGATTTTGGCCATTTGTTCGGTCATCGTCACTAGTGTATTTGTATCTAGTATGACGGCACTCTTTAGGAGCATTTTCATATCAGGTCTCAACTGATTGAAGATGGTAGCCGCCTTCATCGCCTCCGGCTTAAACGGATCGATCCTGTTGAAGAGGCATACCTTCCTGGAAATAAATACTGACGTATTTTCCTCGGCATCTTGTTTCTTGCCATATAAATTAGCTACTGCTTCGGTGAGTACTTCACCTGAATCGTAACGGCTTCTGAACCGCTCGAGGAATAGAGGATACGTGGTAATTAGGGTTCGGTATTGTTCGAACCATTTCCTAGCATCGTCTTTGAGCTGTTCTGATATTTTATACAGACGGTCGTTATCCTGCGTAATTCGTACTCGGACGAAAAATTCCTCCATATGATGAATGAAGGTTTCAGGGTCTTCGTGTTCGAAGCCATGAAATTCCGCATTTGGATGCTTCGACCGATACTTATGCTCGTGTGTGGCTTCGCTTAGAGCTTTGGCAAGACCTGCTGCCATTTGGGCGAACACTTGTTCTGAGGAGGGCTGTATGACTCCTTCAGTGGTACTCGGGCCAACCCCCGAACTACCCAGTACATCCTCCGCGCACGGCCTCTCTAACCCTCTAGAGACGTTGTCCATCACAGATGTCGGCTCGTCGTAAAACTGGAAAGGCGTTGATTCATCCATATCCTTTCCAGAAAGCCCTGCTGACTAACAACGCCCCACGTTGGGCGCCATGTAGAAGAACGCACTACCGGGCGTCAAAATGACGCGACACCAATTTATTTCTCAGGGGGCGCCAGTCGCGTATTACCCCGTTCTTCTACCTCCCAGGCGGGTTCGAGATAAGATGACTTCGGTAGCCGAAAAGCGGGACCAAGGCTGCACTACCACAGATCGGAAACTACGCTCTCTCTGGACCCGAATTCCCTCGTTAGGGGTTTAGGCACCTCTTAATTTCCTGAATTTTTGCATAAAAAAATCCCAACCGAAGAATTTCTCTGCGGAGGGATTAGTTTTGGTACGCGAAAATCGCGTTTTGGTCCATTAATAACGGAATATATTTCTCAAAAAACGCATAAAAAAATCCCTATCGAACCTCCGTAAAACAACCAGAAGGTCGAACGTTAATGCGAATTAACTCGACACATCCGGTTTTCTATACGAAAGTTCCAGGGATTATAGACCGTCAACAGGCCTCAAGATCAATTAAGAAATATTAGTTCAAAGAATCCGTTTATTTAACAGAATTGGTTATACAAAATTCTCAAGAAAGAATCGTGCCTTCCCCAATCAAGGTAGTGACTTTCAGACCATACAAGCGAGAGCGCTCGCGCTAACGATCGATTAGGTAGAAAAGATTCATACGTACCTTCTCAGAATCAAAATGCGAGCTTTTAGAATCATTTCAGACTCTGGGTAAATGAATAATTAAGGCTGACTGAAATTAACTTAAAAAAGTTTTACTAAATGAATTTAGTTTCGCTAGAGACTACCTAGCTTTAAAGTTCTTGTATCGTGGAGATTCACGTACTCAAACACATTCAGAGGACTTATTACTGCATAAGTTGAGTGGCGTTCGATCAGTCCACGACTTACTAACCCTTATCACAGTCGATTAATAATATCGATTTGGCAGCGTCTCACCTTCGAGCGACTATTAGGCAAAATTGAATTTTTGGATTTTTATGCACAAGGCGTTTTCCTCTATAACTTTGTCATTTGAAAAGCCCCGTTATTGGCTTTTCTACCATCGCTTTGTCTGGACTACTCAACGCGCTCGATCAAATTGCGAGCCGCTGGGTCAATCCAAACTCTTTCCATGCGAGAAACCGGCCTTGTACATGTGCATTGATTTTTATCAATTTTTGCTTATCGGCACTACGCCGGCTTTGACAAAATCTTCTATTTTGCCTTTTGGATGCAGTGCATCGTTAAAATTTTATGCTCATACTTTAGAATTGGGCTTTCAATGATCGTACCTCAAAGGTCAATGTCTTTGGTTGAGGAATAAAAAATAAAAAATAATTTAAAGTATATTTTCGTGGTACTTTTTAAACTGACTTCGTGGTACTTTTGAAAAATCCAGTTTAAGACCAATTTTAGCGTACTTTTGAAAAATCGATTTTCGAGCCAAATTTCAAGGTACTTTTGAAAAACTAATCTGCGGGTGAAATTTTGGCGTACTTTTGAAAAATCGATTTTCAAGCCAAATTTCAAGGTACTTTTGAAAAGTTAATCCGCGGGTGAAATTTTGGCGTACTTTTGAAAAATTGATTTTCAAGCCAAATTTCAAGGTACTTTTGAAAAGTTAATCTGCGGGTGAAATTTTGGCGTACTTTTGAAAAATTGGTTTTCAAGCCAAATTTCAACGCAGTTTTGAAAAATTAGTCTGCAAGTGAAACTTTGGCGTACTTTCGATAAATCGATTCTTGGGCCAAATTTTGACGCCCTTCCAAAAATATTATTTTTCAAAGTCCAATTTATGGTACCTTTGAAAAAGTATATTATTCATAAATCTTTGTCATTATATACTTCTACTCTGATATTCTGAACCAAAAACATTTTTTCTAAGTGAAAATTCGGTGTTTCTTCGAATTTTCACCTGGTCATTTCCAACGCCTTATAGAACCCAAAACGGCCCTTGTGGACTGATCTGCGCCTCTGCAGACTCCCAAAAATGTCTTTAAATGAAATTTTTGCCTAAGTCGAATTTTGATTATGTCTTCAACTTAGGACGATTTTGGAGAGTTCTACAACATTATATTTGACTGTCAGCCAAGTTTCTCTAACCATATTAATCAAATGATCAAATCAGCTTCTAAGTTACTCGGGTTCTTTGTTAGAAATTGGAACTGTTTCTCAAATGTTAAAAGCTTAAAATTAGTGTATTTTACATATATTCGATTGAAACTGGAATATGGGGCACTCATATGGTTTCCTATATACCAAAACTTCATTTTATTAATTGAACCTATGCAAAGGAAATTTGTTGTTTTTGTTTTTTAAATTAAATGGTTTTTATCCTCCGTGAGGCACTGAAAATGCACTTTTATTAGATATGTTTCATATAATCTCACTAAGCAAAAGAAGGAACTGCATTGCTCTTTCTTTTGTGACCAATATTGCAAATGAAGAGCTAAGTGGATAAAGGTGTTATGTCGCAAAAACACTCTATTGAGTAATTTAACTCGAAAGTTTTTAGGCGAGAACTTTTTTGTTATAACGACTATATAGCTTGCATTTTGCGATGATATTGACATTTGATGTACTTTTCAGTGACAAATAACTAAAGTTGTCAGTTGTCATTATTTTCGAAAATTTTAAAAAATTAATGTACATAACACCTTTATCCGTTCATAAGTTTCTCTGAAATAAATAAGGAATTAGTGAATAAAAGTGTTAAGAAATTAAACATATTTTATTATTATTAAAACATTGTACAATTTTTAGGTAGTCGGACAGTTTTACGGTTTTGAGCCACAGTTTGGTCATTTCCAAGTATGTTGTGATAATACGGTCTTACCATTAATTTATGAATGGTAATTGTTCTTTAAGATTGGCCAGTTTTCCTACACTTAGGCTGCCCTTGTTTTCATTAAACACATTAGAGCAATACCGTCGGAATTTATCTTATGCATATTCTTCTTCTTTAAAATATCGACTTTGTAAAATGGAGTCATTTCATCTAGTGATGTAATAGTAGCACCCACTGGTGCCATTTTATACCGTCGCGAAAATAAACCTTTTCATTGTTCAAGTTTTTCTTCCTGTTGTACAAATTGAGTTTTGAGGCAATTCCATCAATATCCTTGAAATGATTCTTCATATCTACGACAACGGCGTCTTTGGGAATTCTTAAAATTTCTCGATACTGGTCCGGAACGTAGATGTTTTGGTGTTTCCTTAAAATTTTCTCGACTCTGCCAAAGTCTCTGTCTGAATCTAAATATGAATGTCCCACCTCCGAAAATTTATGGTCGATAACTTTAAATTTTCTCTTTAAAATCAACAACTGGTAAAGTGTAATGATATTGAAGTTTTTATTTTGTCCACCACAGGAGGCCCATATTATAATGTGATCGATCTATTCTTGGAAATATTCATTGTAAATTTGTGAAAATGTATGTAAGCAACTAGCAATTTCTAGGCTTTCACGGCTGGCCATATCTTCAGTCCATGTGAAAAAGAACGTTTTTTTTTTTCAGTATTCCTCAATGTATGTATGCCAAGGTTGTAAAACCACATTTGACGAATGTAAAATGCTTTCGATATACGTAATTTTGGCAGCGGCATGGTTTGCTGAAGATCTAAAGTAAGAAAGCAAATCGTTCTATCTACTGTAACTTTTGCTCCGTCACGCTTTTGTTGTTCGAAAGCTAGTTTGTAATTTTCTCCGTATTCTTTAGTATTATTTCCAGCATCACATTTGGGAAAAAATGTGAGTCATTTCATGATCTCAATTAAACAATTTTGAATACCATGGACGTAATTTCAGCATTTTTATTGGGTAGGCAGGGATTTTTCACAGATAACCCAATAGATGTAAGCATAGCGAACCCTGTAATTCTTAAACGATAATCTTACAAACCCAAATGACCTTTGACTTGATTGGCGTAATTATCATACTTATTATTTTTTCCGCAAGAATTTCGGAATTCGCCAGATTTGCCTTAAACAATTTCAGGCTCTTTCAAAATATTGGGTGGGCAGAAGCCATACCAGATATCAGTTTTGCTCTTGTCATAAAAATTTATACGGTCCACCCCTCTTCTACTTGTCAGCATAAAAATGTTTGTACAAAAATCAACACCGCAAAGCGTCACTTTCCAGTATTTCTGATTTACAGACTAATTTGCTAGAATACTTTGGTAAATTCGTACTTTATTATTGCATTTTATATTGATAATGTTTTGTTTTTAAAACATTATTAAAACTTGCCTGGGAAGAAATTGCCACTATGTGACTGATTTCTGCTGATTGCCAAAAGGTATAAATGTGTTTACAGCAATTAAATACTCAAGTACCATCTCGACTCTTGTACCATCTCATATCATTTCGAAATTAAATGAAAAATTAAAACACTATAAGCACTATTTCCAAATATCAGCCAATTTATAAACATCTTACATGATTCATGAAATCGTTTATTCATTGCCATTTGTAATATCAATTTACTAAGACTGGCCATTTTCACTATAATAGTAAGAAACACTTAACACAACTTGTCACATTAATGTCAATATAACATAACTTTTAAAGCAAATTGTTTTGGATTAAAACAATTTAATATCGCACAGTAATGGATAAAGGTGGTATGTGATCATGACACCTTTATCCATTAAATTATATAAAAACCATATGTACATACCACCTTTATCTAACATTAAAACGCATTTAGGAAACGTTTATTATCCCAAAAACTTATTGAAATGATAGATTATAAGTTAAAATAGTTGTCTGTGTAGAAATCTCAAAATTTTCAAAATGTCACATAACACCTTTATCCACTTAGCTCTTCAAATAATATTATTAACTGTCCGTCTCTTGTTAATGCTTTGTTTTCCTCGTATGAACCCACGTGAAAATTACTGTTTTTTTTTAATCCTTTTGGTCGAACTAACCTCATGCGCGAGCCACCATTTTTTAATGCCTGTAATATATTTAATTCTATATCTGGCGTCTGTGACATTAATCATGATAGTGGAAGTAAGAAGTCGGGACTTTCCCTAAAAAGTGCAAAATTGTGCTAAAGTTGTGAAACCTATTTCCCCCCCCCCCATTTTCGAGGGTGCTGAACACGAATGAAAGGGCGAAAAAAGTTTTTAGTCATGCGTCATGCGTCAACGGCCAAAAACCACCCCTTCTTTCTTATTTCTCACATAACAGCTTTGCATCGATTCTTTGCAGGAATTTTTTATTTTTTCATGGGGATATAATAGATGGTGAAAGGTGATGTCAGGTAGTAGACCGCAAACACCCTTAGGGTGTTTGCGGTGAAATCTACTCTGTCAGGGGGTGTAAAATTGCTTCTTTTTTTTGTCAAAAGAGTTTACTCCCCGTTTTCGAGGACGTTGATCAAGAAAAAAAATACGCTGGTTCGACCCTTCCTTCACCCTTAAATTGTCGGAAACCCCCTGTCATGATAATAATAATAATAATAATAGGTAGTGACTTGGCTGATATTAGGGACTCGTACTATCGGTTTAATTTGTTTTTGCCGCCCTTACTGTTTTCTGGGTAAGTCATATGTGTCCTCAAGGTGTCCGTAGTCAGAGGATGAAGACGATGAACCAAGCATGAAACAGACGAATCTGATAATAATTATCGCACTATCAGCACTATCATAATTATTATGATAGTGCTGCAAACTTCCTAAATGTTATACCTGAAGTATTTACGAATATGAAGCGGAAACGGATAAAGCGTGCGATGAAGGAGCCAACAGCATTGAATGTGATGTTCATTTTGAGGAATATGAATCATGTAATTCTCTTATTTGTAAGCGCCCTAGGTTATATTAATGTCTTGTAACAAATATTATATTGTACTAAAAATCATGTCCTGTATAATTATAACTTATTAAAAACAGAAATGTTTCTGTACAAAGTTATTCTCTTCCTTATATTTCGCTTTAAGGAACATGAATTTCAAATCCTTGCGAGGGTAGGTACATTTTTGATGAGGAATAAAATGGACAAATGGTGACTTTGAAACCACTCTCACTCAATATACAAATTAGAAAATAAAACTACCTCCTGGGGGGGGGGGGGGGGGGGAGACCAACCCCCCGAGGTTGTTACAATACACTCTTACCATTATCCTTGATCAGCATCCTCAAAAACGGGAAGTAAACGTCTTTAACAAAAAAAAAGAATCAATTTTACACCTCCTGACGGGGTAGATTTCACCCCCAAGGGCGGTTGCGGTCTAGTACCTGACATCACCTTTCACCATCTCTTATATCCCCATGAAAAAATAAAGAATCCCTGCAAAAATAGTCGATGCCAAGCTGTTATATCAGAAATAAGCAAGAAGGGGTAGTTTTTGGCCGTTTCAGGGGGTGCGCACGACTAAAAACTTTTTTCACCCTGTTATCCGTGTTCAGCACCCTCGAAAACGGGGAAGGAAATAGATTTCATAACTTTAGGACAATTTTGCATACCTACTTTCTGACTCCTTACTTCTACTATGATAGCTTAGATAGGATAATACACTTATATCTTACAAGAAATCCGTAGAAATGGATCATATAATAATAATGTAATAATATATTCCATCATACTACGTTTTTCCGTTTGTTTTTTCTTTACACTTTTGTATTTCTTTTATTTTTATATTTGTATTGTAGTTTTGTCATTCGTATTATTGTTTCTCTTTTAATTCACGTACACTATGTTTCCTATAATTGGGAATTTATACCTGTTGGAAATAAATGTGATTTTATTTATTTATTTATTATATAGACATTTCGCAGTTTTTATAGCAGCCTGACTGAATTTCAATGTAAGGGCAATAATATTAGTCAGAGGCGATGGCAACATACATAATTTAACTGGATAACGGATGATAAGGGCCTTAGACATGCTTACGGTAAACCAATGAGTTCACTTTGCTAGTACCACAGGCACATTTCACAGTATCATATTAAGCTTATGGGCACGGATAACGTGAAACAGAGGATGTGACTGGAATACAGATGACACAACGCAACTCCCGGCCCGGTTAGTTATAGGCAATTAGTTTTCAAGATCACATCACCAAAGTTTCGTTTCGGATTACGAGTTTTAACAATCTTAAACCGTATCGATATCTGTTGGAATTCAGCCTCGATGTCGTTAAAAGAGTAGAAACTCAAACACCAGGCAATTACACACGCATCAAAAAGTGTCAGATATCAGAAGGCAGAGTTTGCAAAGAATGACAAATATAATTTTTTTTTTATGAAAATATGGGAAAAATATCAAATACGGTTTCATAATTTGAGCACGTAAAGTAAGGAGAAGTTAAGTATAAATTCTGTTTATTTTACAAATTGATAGATAGATATATATTTTAGTGGTGTTTATACATTTACAAATCATTTACACAAGGCAGTAGTAGATAAAATATAAATATACTCAAAAACAATTTAAATAAAACATAGGAATATAAATCCAAAGTATTTATACAAGTCACCTTATAAATTTATTGAGGCTTTTGGTTGTATTCAGACTATATAACAATTTAATTTTTTTACCCCCCACCCCTTTAACAGTGGGGTTGGGTGGTAAAAGGAGTGATGCAAAAAAATTTGAGACCGTTGATTCTTGTATACACACTAAATCACAATATTATTCTTTTTACACTTTTAATAATTTAGTGGGGGTGGACAATGGAAAAAAAAAAAGAAAATTGAGACCTTTGGTTTCTGTATACACACTAAATCACGATTTCATGTTTTTATTAATTGTTTACGCTTACGCTTACTTTGTGTGTACATTATAACAACATACTTATAACTCTTTGGCAAAGGGCAACTGCTGTCAGAGGACCTGGACAACCTCTGACCCAATAAGGTAGTCGGCTTTATCAAAAAGCTGAACCTATTGGGTGAAATATAATTAGGAGTGAGCCACAATAGACCAGATGGTAGCGGTGTAGGTTCGTTACTAGCCCACTCACATATCAATAACCTATATCAATCTAAACTAACCTAACATTATAACAAATTGAAATAATACACTGTTTCATTTTGTTAAATAAGCCACTATATTTTGAAACAGAGGAGTGTGACCGCGGTTTCGTAGCCGAGCTACTTTATCAAACAACAAGTTTAGGTACCTCGGATTTTGAAAACTTTTTAAAAAGTAATGAATAGAATATGGTAGAGCACATTTACGAAAAAAAAAAAATTTTGGATGAAAAATGTATGATTTATGCGCGAGCTTTCTAAGGTTAGGTTAGGTTAAGGTTGTGTTATGTCCCTTTATTATTCTTTTTTATTACTGAAAAGCATTATGCATTTCAGTAATAAAAAAAAAATAATAATGGAACATAACACAACCTTAACCTAACCTAACCCAACCTTAGAGTTCGCGCAATAATCATGGAATTTCTCCAATTTTTTTGCACAGATGTGTTCACAGACGTTATAGTAATCGTCTCTGATAGTTCAAATGTTGTGTTTATTATGGAAATTTTCCTTGCCCTAAATAATATTATTTAGAGCAAGGACAATATACTACTTCGGGCATTTCGCATTTCTTTTACAGCTCTTCGATAGCAATAACAACGATAAACATATCAGCTCAACTGTCAAATAATATGCACGTGCGCAAACGTTGGTACTAATTGAACAAATTATAACGTCTCGTGATTTTTGCCCCTCTAATTTTGAAATGATATTTGCATTTCAACGGGCGAATAGGAGGGCAAGGATCATTTTTAAATATTGCAAACAATGCATTGTATATGAATAATTTTGAGGTTTTCCAAAAATTTTTGCGCAAAAACTTACGAATCTTTTAATGTAACTAAATGTAACTAATGTAACTAAAAATGCCGACTTCAAATTATTCAAAAAATGTTACTGTGACATCATCGTTCGCCCACAAAAATGCAAATACCATTTTAAAATTATAGAGACAACAATCGCGTGCTGATTTTGGTCGATACCTTAGACACAACTTTAAAGTGAGGATACGCATGCGCATTAGTTTGACAGCTTAATGATTTTTCATTTTCTGGTTTCTAAAGTTTTGGTAAATAATGTGGAATAGTAATTTTTCTTGGTGTGTTTGTTCTAAGGAACACTTTACATGGTGAATATGACATGAAAATCGATTGAAATGGAGGGTTCTTAGTGTTTACTGTGACGAAGGGTGAGTGTTATGGTGGAAAATTTCAATTTTTTTGGAAAAACTGCATTTGCACCGAAAACTAACTTCAGAATCGTGTTTTACGTCCCCAAATTAGTGTATCCTGAAAAAATTTCGCAAAAATCCCGATGTTACGCTACAACGCAGAATTACCTTGGAATTTTTATTTATTTTGCTGTTTTCATTATTGATTTTTCAACAAAACATGATTACTTTCTTATAAGGGAAACATATCCTTTATGCTCAAAAATCATCGTTTTACAGGTGGAAAATTAAGAAACAATATTATTTTGACTACACCACATTGCATTCTCGTTTACCACACAAAGCAGCTCGCGCATTCCTTTTGTCTCGCTCATGCTCATCCAGAACGAAAGTAGTTAATTTAAATGCTGGCAACCACTACTTGCTGATATTTTTTGACAGGCAACCATGTGTTATCGTGTATAGAAAAAATTAAACATCAATTTAGTATATTTCCTTTTGAAAAATGCGATGAGCGTAAATAATTAACAAAGACAATACCTTTTTATACCTGGCAACCAGGAGGTTGTGGTTGACTGAGAGCTGGCAACCATTTCTTTTCATATTCTTTACATCATATTCTTCCAAATGACGTTTCATTCACTTAAAAAATGTATGGTTAGAACTAATAAAAAAAATTAATTACAATATATGTAATTAAAAGTAATTGCGACTATATTTTGCTGGGCATCCCGGCTGTTATGTTATATGTTATCGTTAATCTTTCACTAAAATAAAATTTTATTTAAAAAAAAGATATCTGCCCGAATAAGCTGCCGGATCTTAGACTGTAATTGGAATTTATAAATTTAGATTTACTCAGGCGATTTGTATTTATCATACCAACACGCTAATTTTATCAAATTTAAAATGAGTCATCTATTGCTAATTCCTTTTTCCCTATATGCCTGTCACTTGTGGTTAATTATCGATTATCAGCGGCTTTATGAATGAGCGGAAGAAAACAGCTGGCACATTTTCCGATCCAAGAGGTGTGCCTTCCAGGCGGAAATTATTGGAAAATTGAATATCCGTATTGCTTAGTGTAAACGTCATATAATGCTATTGAAACACAGGTTTTAAGATTGTATCGGATATAAGCTTCCATTTTATATTTTCTAATATTGCACGTTAATATTAAACCTCAAGAAGTTTTATAATCCGTATTATATCTACTTCACATAACCAACAATATATTAAAACGAGTAGAAGCTCATTTGACTGTTTTTAATTGAAAAAAACCGCTGCCTAAAGAATCACTACTTCCACATCCAGATTTGGACAGAGAAAAAAAAGTGATATTATAATTTGCACTCTACTAAGTATTTGGAGAGAATTATTCACAGAACTCGTTCATATAATACTAAGTCACAATCAGGAACCCTAACCGAACCTAAACTAAGAGTTTCTGGTAAACCGAAACCAAAAACCGGAATGAGAGTTTGTGGTAAACAGAAATCGAAAACCAAAACCAAAACCCAAACCGACTTTAAAATTCTCAGGAAACCGAAACCTAAAGTATGATAAGTTGCGTATATGAATTTACCCACATTTGAATTTTGAATAAAGTATAAAAAATACGGATGATACAAATCTTTAAACCGTGATGTAGAAATATCGAACTTTATGGTGAAAACCATATCTAAATCTATTCGTCCATTATAAAGATTATAAAAGGTAAAAGCAAGTAAAAACACAAACTTACTTCTAAACGCATATACTCGGTCCGCACCATCGGAGGATGTAAAAATATATAAACAGAAAAGAATATTAAAAGGCTCTGTACAGATGATAACTAAAAAAAAAAAACAAACAAAAAGTCGATAAATCCAGATTTATCCAGATTAGGCAACATTCTTAAAATTGGGACGCGGGTAATAGAAAATACACATATAAATAAGAAAGTTCTCAGCATATTATGACTAAAAAACTACTAAAAAGTGTGTACATAAACCAGACATATGTTTATAGGAACATTTCACTATTTTTGCATGTAAAATCAGTACACAAAGAAGAATGAGGGAATTTCGGTCTTCGGGACACCCAATATAATCACTGCACTACATAGGTACTTGGTTGTAATTAGCTATTAAATAAATTGATTTATTTGCAAGCATTAATTTAACTTCACTTGTGCGTTAGGATCAAATTTTGTAATTTTTTAAACCCACTTCCCCATAACCAATCGACTTAAAACTGCGCACATACATAGTTTCGACGACAGTACAATAATCAATAATTAATTAGTTAATATATTATCAAAAATTAATTATCATTTTACTTTATTTACATTTTAAAATTGTACATATATGTTACCAAAGTTTTTTATCTCCATTTTCAAAACCGTAACCGAAAACCGAATTGTCGCTGCTTTGAAAACCGAAACCGTAACTGAAAACCAAATTGTCGCTGCTCTGAAAACCGAAAATGGTGTACGTTAGGTAACCGTAACCGAAACCGAACCGAAATAAATTTCGGTTTCGGTTATGGTTACCTAAAAAAAACCTACAGATTGGAGGCTAGCCAATGAAGTAGTAACACCCGACAAAATCAAATGGGCAATTAGCAAGTTCCAAACTTTCAAGTGTCCTGGGATGGATGGAATTTACCCAATTCTGCTCCAAAAGGGGCAGAATATACCTACTAATACCACATTAAATTTGTGCAAAGTATTCAGAGCCTGTCTGGCCTGGAAGTACATACCACACATATGGCGGAAGGTGAAAAAATAGGTAGGATATGTAGGATAGGTTTTGTTTCTTAATAAATCAATTCTAGAATAGTATATTTACTCCAGGCAATAGAGTCTAAATAAAAGGCTCACCTGGAAAAAATAGGAGGATTTAGTTTTATAAGCTTACCTTATGTTTTTTGGGGCACTGAATCTGAATTTTTAACTTCCCACCAAAAATTCCCTCCGGAACCCCCTCAAATTTAGAAAACAAAAACAAAAAAATTGTTTTTTTATTTTTTTTTATCTTTTTTCTTCGTTTTAGATAAAAAATACCCAAATATTCAGAAATCAAACAAAATTTACAACAAAAAAGGTCCTTTGACATTTTGACGTACGACGAACGGGAGGGGAGCGAGTGGGTCCCGAAACATGCGCCGAGGCTCCATGTTTCGAGGGATGCAAGCGCTTCCCCGTTCGTTCAACGTTAAAATGTCAAAGGATCTTTTTTTTTGTAAATTTTGTTTACTTTCCGAATTTTTCCTAAAACGAAGAAAAAAGATTTAAAAAAAAACGATTTTTTTTGCTTTTTTTCTATAAATTTGAGGGGGTTCCGGAGGGAATTTTTGGTGGGAAGTTAAAAATTCGGATTCAGCGCTCCAAAAAACATAAAGTAAGCCTATTTCCAGAACTACCATGAATTTTTCTAGGTAAAATTCTATAATGCCTGGAGTATTCTAGGCATTAGAGATCATATGGGACCCCTTACCTGGAAAAATTCATGGTAGTCCTGGAGATAGACTTACTTTGCGTTTTTTAGAGCGCTGAATCCGAATTTTTAACTTCCCACCAAAAATTCCCTCCGGAACCCTCTCAAATTTATAGAAAAAAGCAAAATAAAAATCGTTTTTTTATCTTTTTTTTTCTTCGTTACGAAATACGAAATAAACGCCTGTTGTTAGGTTGAACCAATTATTTTTAGTTCTTAGTCTCGCCCCCGGTATACTGCGGTTATGGTGTTTGTGTATACTTTTTAGGTAAGTACATGAGAAAGATTAAAGATACAGAACAGAGCAGAAAAGACAAGGATAGTTCACCACAGATCGAATTTTTAGAACAAGCAGGTAGTAAATTACCCAAAAGCTGTCATAGTACGGATGGTTCGAGTGAACTTTTTACCAAAAATAGAGATAACCCATAAAAAGTATAAAGGAATATTTAAAATTTTTAACCAGGTTTTTAGAGAATTTGCATCTTTAGTGAGCTTTTAGTACTCTCTGTCGTTACCAAATGTCTCTATTTGAGCATTACAAATAGGGATTGCAATTTACCGGAAGTTTTAATAACCGGTAAATCGGTAAATAAAAATGTAAATAACCGGTTAACCGGTATTTACCGGTAATTTTTAGAATGGATGATTAGGGTGGCGAAAATGGCAATTGTCTTTTTCCATGTACAAAATTATCTAAATTTAACAAAAAAAATTTTTTATACGTATATTTAATATAATGAACAAACAAAAGGTTTTTTTATCAACAGACATGAAAAAATCGCGAGACCGGAGGTCGAGCGATTTTGTCAAATGTCAGTTTTTCGAGCAAAATTACTGATTGGCAAAATTTTGAGTTAAAAAGAAAGGACCCCGCACACCATATAGGGGGATTTCTGCCTCCAGTCAAATTTAATCTAACCCACGTAAAAATGTTCTTTTGAACCCCCTGAACAAATGTTCAAATGCAGCCAAGTCCGAAAAGGTCTTCGTTTCGAGATATGGAGCCTAAAGATCGTTCCAAATCCAAAATCGCCAAAAGTTACCTTGTCTTAATGACTAAATTCTATTGTTGTTTCCATAGAAATCAATAGTAAAACAACAAAATATTAAGTTTTCACACTTTTTTATTTCTTTTTGACTTGTCAATAATGACATTGTTTTGATTCATTGAATTTCCTACTATCCAAGAACGAGTGTGTTATTTTTTAAAAAATATCGGCATTTTTTGAGTACGTGGACACGAATTACTGATCGAAATTGTTTAGGTAAGATTACTACATAAAATTCCATAATCATAGTTCAAATAAAAATCAACGGACCTGATTAAATTGCCCATTTAATGGGCAATTAAAATAAAAAACATGATATACTCTGAAAGTTCAGATAAAAAAAGAACAATTTCAATCCTAGGAAGCTCGGAGAACAATAATTCATCATAAGATTTTGAGTCACAGAACTTAACAGAAGTTTTTTATTTAAAAAAAAAAGTATCACAACTGTATTCTTGACTTGCCTTTGAACACCCACGGTGTCATTAACATGAGTAAGAAATATGGTGTTATTTAAGAATTAATTATGCAGTTCTGAATTTCCATAAAATCAAAGCCAACTTTAATTTAATTTCTTTAATTTTAAAATGTATTTGGAACGATCTTTAGGGCTCCATATCTCGAAACGAAGACCTTTTCGGACCTGGCTGCATTTGAACATTTGTTCAGGAGGTTCAAGAGAACATTTTTACGTGGGTTAGATTAAATTTAACTGGAGGCAGAAATCCCCCTATATGGTGTGCGGGGTCCTTTATTCATAAAAGAAAAGCTCGAATGTTTTTTGGCAAGATAAATTAACGACAGAATATGTGAACGAACAACAATAATTTATTAAAAATAATTATAATTTTCCCAAAACGACTCATATTGTACAGTATAGTTTCCACAATACTTAAAAATTGTAGCTGATAGTACAGATTTCAAAGTGACGTGCGACTACTACATGTACTCTGCTTTTGAGGAACAGGCATTTTTATCGGTGATTAAAAACGATGCATCTTTTTATCGCTGTCAAAGTGACAAAAATGTGACGGTCAAACAGACTTTTTTATATAGGAGTTAATTTATCAAAAGGAAAAAATATAAATGAAATTTAAATAAATAATTATTCTGTAAATAACAAAAATATCCACTTAAATAACAAAAATTATAAACATAAACTCAAATATGGCATTTACTGAATACCTAATCTAAAAATACGATATTTTTTTAAAAACAGCCTGGTAAAAGGGTTAGTTTTTCAAAGCTATATCTGTTAGTCGTCTGATATTTGTGCATAGAATACCCCAGCTGAAGAGACCCTTCTTCAGTCGGTGGGTCAATAAGTTAATAAGAATTGGTAATAACATAATTCTAAATGTATTCCAAGATATTTGCGGCAGTAGAATATTCAATTTTCTGTTGTAAGATATTGTCAATGTCTCTCTTGTATTTCTTGGGGCTTGGTGTTTGGAGTTTACTTTTTATAATATTATTTATTTATTCTTAAAAGTGCTCGGTGTTGGAACAATCACTCTGTATTTAGTGAATACTAGTTAGTGACATAAATAGAAACGTTGAATACGTGACATATCGTAAATTCAGAATTTACCGAAATAACCGGTAAAAAATTAAAATAACCGGTAATTATCGTTATGTGTTTTTTGTCCTAATAACCGGTTAACCGGTTAACCGGTTAACCGGTAATGCAATCCCTAATTACAAAGCATTATGGCAATAGATAACGTCGTACAAACCATCCTCGACATCTTTGAAACCAAGACATTCACAACTGCTAGCTTTTACGAATTAACAAACGCGTTTGATTGCGTATCTCTTGCAATTCTCCCAGACAAATTAGTGAGAAATAATTTCAATAACGTTAGTGTAACACTCATAAAAGCCTACTTAACCAACAGGTGCCAGTTCGTAAACTATAACTTATGCAGTTCTAAAATTAGGAGTTTCCCATGGTCTTCCACAGGGATCTGTGTTAGGTCCCTTACTCTTTACCATTTATATTAACGACCTGGCCAACATTAGTGACGATACCGATTTCACATTGTTCGCTGATGATACAACGGCACTAAACACAATTCATGTGCTACGGGAACTAAATCATAACGTTATCTCGACAAACGAAAATATTAACGAACAATTTTTATCTAATCGATTGAAGCCGAACCAAGACGAAATGTAATCATTAAACTTCACACTACGAAATCCTGACACAGTGGATCAATTTTTTCAAAGCGATAAAGCGGTAAACTTTTTAGGTGTATATCTAAACCCAACATTATCCTGGGAGCAACACATTTTAAAATTATCAATTAAACTTTCAAAAAATATTTATTTTTTACGGAACCTAGTTAACACGTTTTCTCTTAACTTTTTAATTGTGGCTTACTACGACTCTTTTCATGCAAATACAGTATCGGAAAGTGTTCGATTTTGTACGGCAATAAGAGCAAGAGAGAGCGAAGCAAGCAATGACGTACATTAAGGGGCGTGTCACATTTTGCCTCTGCTAGGGTACTGGTAGACGCCTTTATTGTCGGCGGTCGGTTAAGTCGTTGAAACTATGCAATACCAAAAGCAAAACTTTCCGATTCTGTATATCGTATGGTATCCTAAACTGGGGGCACTCAACTCACACCACTAAAGTATTCGGTTTGTAACGCAGATGCATTCGGATACTCGCGCATTTAAAGTATAAAGTATAACGTTAGTTATTTTCTTGAGGGCAAATTATAAATCTTTAAAAAAATGTCAAATAGCAAAGCCCGGCTATCTTTAAAAAACTATATTTTTATGGCTGCTGAAATAAAACATATCTAATTAACAATAACAAATTTATTATGAAGCGACATGGTAGAGCAATTGACAAATCAGGGGTGAGCAAATAAAATTTGTGCTTGGAGTATGATCACAAAAATCAAACAGAGCAAAAAAAATTGTACAGAGAGACAGACATTTATAAAATAGGTACTCACAATAAATCACAGATACGGTACCATAAAAAGAAACTCTTTTGTCGGCAAAAGGCCACAATACACAAAATAATATTGCAAAATATATAGATAACTAAATTATTAATATATATGAATAGTTGGCCAACGATTTGTCCTTAAGTAGAAAGGTAAAATGACATCATACTAATAAACAAATTGTAATTTTTATATGAATCAAAACAAATCTCTACATGTAACTAAAGTTAAATAACATAACAAATGAAATGTAGCATTTCATGCTACAAGGCACATATAAAAACAAAAGGTACGAAACATAGAAAATGTTTTATAACTATTAAATGAGAAATTTCATTATCAGTCTTTTTAAACGGGACTAGGCACTCGCGATCTCGAAATGCCGCACTTAGCACTTAAGAGTTAGTTTTTGCGATGATTGCCTTTGAAATATAGAATAGTTTGATTACTTACATTGAAGTTGACTGTCAAATGGAATACACTTTCCTCTAAACACAGTACACCTCCAGAATTGAGCACTACAGTGTAAGTAGACTCAGAACAGCATTAAAACACTATTTTTACGTACAATTGTACTCACATTGGAATATTTTTAGATTACACTCGTAAAAAAAACAAACATAACCATTTAATAAACTCCCATTAACGAGAAATGGTTAATTGTACTAAACAAATCATAAAGATAGGTAATAAAATCAGGGTTTATAAAGACTCAACCCTCTAACACTAGGACGATTATTCTTCTCGTCGTAATTCAAGTCAAATTTTTGATGAGTGATGACTGTGGGCACGCTTAAAGCGGCCGTGGAAGTGTCATGGCTGCCACTTGGCTCGGTATTTATCTCTTCCCCCACTAGTAGTCGAAATACCTCTACTCCTTAAACCCGCGAATTTAAACTATGGTTTCTCATTGGAGGAAAGGCATTATTTTGAAATGTTTACCAGTAAAGCCGAGAACTAGGTGACGGTTACGTTACCTTCTAGAACCTTACAGTAGCGGCGATAATTTATTTTTTAAGAGGTAACAAAATAGGTAATTTATGTACGGAAAATACTAAATAATGTAATTTAAGGGCTTTTATGACTATGAATAAAAATGACCGTTACAAAAGATGACTGTAAAGATCAATTTATAAAACTTATGATTCTATTACCTTGAACAAATGAACACCTATAAAGATTCGGCAAATGTAGTCTTATATATCCTGTGATAAACGAGAGCAAGAAAGAGAACAGAGAAATTAGGAAAAGAAAGACGGATGTACTACTCCCAGCACGTTCCACACTTCGTGAAATCTTATCTATCAAGTAGATACTGCTCTCTTTTCCTAATTTATCTGTCTAAAACTACATTTGCCGAATCTGTATGTAACGCACAGCAATGTACATAAACATAATACCAGAAACTGTGGTAAAATACATATAAATTTTCTTCGGCTCACTAAATCCAGAAACGGAACGGGTTACTACTCTGCCAGATTCTATAATGTTCTACCTAATTCAGTTAAAAATTTAAACTTCTTGAAATTTAAAATCAAAATCAAAGACTATTTAAAAGTCGGGGCCTTCTACACGTTTAATGAATTCCTGGAGAATGACTTCTCTGATTTAACTCAATACTGCCTAGGCACGGTATATATTTGTAAAAAAAAATTGTTTAAATGTTTTTAAATGTGTCTTTGATTCTTAACTGTTACTCATATATTTATATTTTGTATACCTAGTTATACTATTGTTGTTTTTTGTTTTATACACTTATTCACTCCGCTTTTTTCTGAAAAAATGTGAGCGCATCTCACATCTTTGTCATTTTTGTTAAATCTTATTTTTAAAATAATTTTAAAGCATTTATTTTCCACACAAAAGAGGTATTAGGTATGATACATACCGTAAGTTCTTATCATTTTTCGATATTAAAAAGAAGTAAAAGCATCCTATTGTCACGTTTGTTAAATTAAAACTTTGTAAAAATCTGAAAAACAAAAGTTTTGTTTCGCATCAATATTTGATCATAATGTTTAATATCGATTTTCATCAAGTAATGTTCGAGTTAATCAACGATGATGGTATTTACCCAAAAAAAATTTTTTTAATGAGTTCCTGAAAGTGTATAGAACAATTTCCTGAAAAGTTTACATTTCGCTCAGATGCAGAACATAAAAAAAGTGAAAAAAAAATTTTTCATCCATTTTTTCAAAATTTTGATAGATCAAGTATTTATGAACAAAAAAATGTCCTAAGAAAATTTATCGTTAAAGCCATGGTTTTCCCGGAACAAAATAGTCAAGTGTAACATTATAACTCGGAGCGAGATCCATGCGTGCACGCGCTTGAATACGCATGATTGTGACACCGACGCACTGAATTACATGTCACTAAATCAGAATTTGTTCAATCTATACGAGTGTTGGTTCATTTAAAAGATGGAAATTGTAGATTTCTGATGCTTTTTGTTTTAAACAATACAAGCAAAGGATGGATGGGAAAAATATACTTATATATATTATCACGCCCGAACTCAATCGTCGTAATAAACAATACAGAAAAAAATAAAAGCCCTTCAAAAAAATTCTTTCTTCATTGAGAACTGTTGAAAAGTATGTACACTTCATGATTATTATGGTTTATTAAGTTGTAGTAACGTGGATTTAAAAAAAATTACATCTCAAATAATTTTAATTTCCTTGCTTGATAATTTTTTTTGATAAATATATATACTGGAGGCTGTAACTTGTCGAGAAATTGACCCATTGGAAAAAATAAAATATCACTATTTCGGAAAAAATGTATATTTTTAGAATGTTCAAACACAAAATCGTTTACTTGTATGCATTTTTTCAAAAATATGATCAATCATATCGTGATAAGAATATAAATTCTGGAACTTTTCCAATACATTAACAAACGTATAAAGAATCCATTGGATATAGTTGAAATGTGGATAGGTGTACCTGTAATAAATACAATACAATCAAGGCACGTAAAAATTCATGCGAGCGATTCAGCGGCTATGTGTGGTGTCTCTGTATGTATTGATAATTATATATTTTCCCTCCGTACTAACTATTTATCCTCCTATTCACTAAGAAAAATGTTTAAAACGTGTAATCAAAAAGAGAAAAAAAGCTTTATTTTACTCGATAGAACAGCTAAGAGTTTTTAGAGGTTCCATAGTATGCATTCCGTGCGCTGGCCGCGCAGAGTGACTTCACTATTTTTTTTCAGGAATACCGTGGCTTTAGCGATAAATTTTATTAGGATATTTTTTGTTCAGAAACACGTGGTCTATCCATCTGTACTTTTTATTTTTTCCTACCCTGACTTAATTTCAAAATTTTGAAAAAATTGATCAAAAATATATTTTTTTCACTTTTTTTTATGTTCTGCATCCGAGCGGAATGTAAACTTTTTAGGATATTATTCTATACACTTTCACGAACTCATTAAAAAAAAAAATTATTCAGTTTGCAACTTTTTGTGGGATTCACTATAAAATGATCTCTGTCGTCTGGGCTATAGAAGATCAAATTCATATTTCGTGTGCTGAAATTATTTCATGTCCTTTGTCTCATATTACTAATCTTTCTTTAACTACAGGTGCATTTCCGGATTCACTAAGAATAGCACAGATAAAAGCATTACATAAACAAGGGGAAAAAGATGACAAAAATAATTACAGCCGGTATCAGTTCTATCATATAAACAAAATATTTGAGAAAATTATTTATAACAGATTTATATCATTTTCCGAAAAAAATTGTATATTATCAGAACAACAAAATGGATTTAGGAGAAATAGGTCAACGATTCGTGCAATATATCAAGCTATATCCTGAGTATTAAATTCATTAAATAATGATAATGTGACATTGGCAATGTGTATAGATTTATCGAAGGCTTTCGACTCAGTAAATCATGAATTTCTTTGCAAAAAACTGGAAATGTATGGAGTAAGAGGTATTTCATTACAGCTTGTAAAATTATATCTAGCAGTATTTGGGAGAAACTGATAAAGATGGAAAGTTACTTAAATCAGAAAAAGTTAGAATAAAAAAGGTGTACCTCAAGGTTCAATTCTAGGGCCCCATTCTACATAATTTATACCAATGAATTACCAACTGTATCAAATGATTATATGGTCTTATATGCCGATGATACTACAGTTATTTTTAGTGAAAAAGACCAAAATATCTTGTTACAAAACAGTGAACTCGTTAAAGGAATGTATTTCTGCAAATGATCTTTTACTCAATGTTGAAAAAACACAATCATTACTTTTTGGCAATAGAAATCACGAAGGTTTAACTATACACTATAAAAACGACCAATTTGTATCAAGTGAGTGTGTTTTATTCTTAGGTGTTAATATAGATAGGAGATTAGACTAGAAGCTGCATATTGACTCATTAGCACAAAATATTGCAAGATATTCTTATGCACTGAGGGTAATAAAAAATAATGTCAGTATAGAAGCTGCGCTGTCTGCATATCATGCTTACATTCATTCGAGAATTAGATACGGTATCATTTTTGGGGAAACTCTCTAGTGATGTACAAAGAATTTTAATATTACAAAAAAGTGTTTAAGAGCCACTAAAAATGTTTTAAAAATAATAGCTATGTATGTTTATGAAACTGTGACATTTATCAGCGAAAATAAGGATCTCTTTGAGGACTGTGACAGAAAACATGAATACAATACAAGACTGAAAAATGATTTAATAGCGGATATATATAAATATGCATATATTCAAAGAAATGTACAATTTAGTTTGATAAAAGTATATAATAAATTTCCAATAAATTTTAGAAGTGTCCAAAAAAACAAGCTCAAAATTTTATTAAAAAACTATCTTGTCAATGAACCTTATACAAGAATTTTATGATGACACTGAAGTAGGTAGAATAATGGAAAACAGAACTAAGGAAAATATATTATTTTTTATGTTATTATAATTTGTGTTTTTAAATGTCTTTTTCATTGTTAGATATAATGATATTATCTTTCTTTTATATATACAAAAATGTTCACTTAGTTGTAAGAATGGTTTGTTTCACTGTGACATGTTCCACACTCGATGGGGGTTTTTTATGTAACTTTCTTTGTTACGGAACTAACAAAGAATTATCTATCTACCTATCCATACCGTAATTTTTTTATAATTTTCAGGCTTAAAAAATGTGAGCGCTTCTTATTGTCATGTTTGTTAAATCTTATTATTAAAATAATTATAAATCATTTATTTTTCACACAAAAGAGGTATTGATATCTACCACAAGTTCCTACCATTGTTCAATTAAAAAAAATATATGAAAACATCATATTGTCACGTTTGTTAATTTAAAATTTTGTAAAAATCTGAAAAATAGAAGTTTTGTTGCGCATCATTGTTTAATTATGATGTTTAATATCGACTTTCAAGTAATGTTCGAGTTAATCAACTACTTAATAGATGACTAATATTAATAGAATTATTATAATGATTTTACACCTCGTTTTACACTTAAAATTACGTCAAAGCTGTTCCCTTTAGAATAATGAAATGATATGTAGATATTTTGGATGTCCAAATCTTATTAGCACGCTAATCAAAATTCACTTACCGTACGATCTGCGTTCTGACTGTTTTGCCTGGTCTCGATGACAAGGGCCGGATCCCGGACTTTCTGCCTGCAGGCGTTATGGCGTTTCAACTTAGCACAGCCACTTCCGGCAGACCTGAAGCTTCCGTTGTCACGTGACCGAGGACGGCCACCATCTTCTGAGTTGACGCTCTGGGGTCGGCGACGGCTGGAAATTATATGTTTAATTAGACTAAATTGTCTATTCAAAGGAGAGTTTTTCGAGTGGATAAATAGTGGGTTTAAATGTTATGACATTATGAGAACCAGGGCCTTAATGACTTTGGAGGGAGGTGAACTGGCAAGGAAAGTTCCTATTCATTAATACATGGAAAATATGTTTTCATACGTATTTGAAATAACTGATTCTTGCGACTTATTGCAGCTAATTTTTATGCAAATAAAACAGAAAATTAAGTAAAATGTTAGTAAAATATTTTTTCATTTTTAGTCACTGTCACATTCTGTTATTAAATATTGAACTATACAGGGTGGACCATTAATAATAGGCCATAGTTCAAGGGTAGATTCTTTGGACCAAAATAGAAGGATATAACCAAACATGCTTTAGTAAATTGTTGCTATGGAAAAAGATACAGGGTGTCAAAATTGTATTTTTTCTTCTTTTTTTTGCAACATCTCAACTACGTACCTCTTGACCGATCTTCTCCCAATTTGGTACGGAAACAATTTTTAACCTAAGAAACAATAAATTATATATTACATCACGCTACTCCGTGGAGAGCGCCTCATGAGCTATATCTGATGATGAATATTTTTTCTATTTTTTTACGAAACGTAGTAGCACTTTTGACTAGAAAATCTCATGCAGGAGTTATTTCTACGTAAAAAAGTACACTTGATAGAACTCGATAATTCCAACCGTTTTCGAGAAAACTGCCGCATAGATCTCTATTTGAAAACAAACTCAATTTGAAAATAGAAAAAATTAAAATAATTTTTGTCAAATAAAGCACAGCACAAAACGTTAAAGTATTGGAAAGCCAAAGAAAATGTTACATTAAATGCATTTTTCTAAGCGCCCAATGAATACAATTTAAAATTTAATTTTAATAGGGTCAATGTGTCGAAGGAACAGAGAACTCTACAATAACAAGTAGGATATTTACTTAAACCCGTCGATAACAAAAAACACCAAACTTCGTACTTTGTACCTGCCGCGGCGTTCGGCCGAAAGCAAAAAATGCGGCACTTTGAGGACGCGCCAGCTTAACTTTTTATGCCAATTAGGGATATGTAAATATCTCTTAAATATTCTTTCTCAACTAAGTTCCCTGCATTATCACTGACCACAGACGAGTAACAGTAGAGTATCTTTGCAAGTTTTAATACAACAAAAATTACTAAACTACCTACGATCACTCTAAAATTTTGCATGGACTTTCCCACATATAAGACTAGAACGCCATTTTATTTTCTGCATGTCGTGGTAAATCACCCTGTATATAATATAGTAGACACTATTGCCGAAGATGAAACCTGATGGATTTTTAGGAAAAAATATACGGAGTGGTCACTTTGAAATATAATTAAGGCGGAAGGAAATCATATTTGGAATGTAGGTGTCTCTATCGCCAGAGAGAAAGGGGTGGTCATCCTAAAAAAGTAAATTAGAAACGATGATGGTAAATAATATTTGGAATGTAGTTAACACTATTACCCAAAAAGAAACCTGACATACTTTTAGTGAAAAGTATACATGGTGGTCACTCTGAAAAAATAATTAAGAAACGACAAAGGAAAAGAAGCTAAAAACGTACTTTTCACCTGTTCACTGAACTTTTTATATAATTGTTACACATTCTATAGGATACTCTTCGCGGTTTTTTGTAAATAATGTTAGTTTTAGACATTTTTAATTTTATAGTACGAACTTAGTTGGTAAAAGACCAGTGTAAAATAAAGTAAAAATAAAAAAAACATACCAAACCCCATTTGGGTTTCGAACCCGGGACCCTTGGATTCCGAGTCAATTTCAATTAAAGAGTAAGAACTACAGCACCACCTTACACGTAGAAAAATGTAAATTTTTACATTATAAGACACGAGCTAAAATCATATTTTCACGGTTGTATATTACATTATGAAATGTATATTTGTAAAATATATAAATATTTAGATATTAAAATGAAATATCATTCCACCAGATTTCTATTCAATTACAAAATCATAAAAATCAAAAAATGTTTTTTTCAAATTTAAATCATTAATAACATTTCTATTTACCGATAGATTTTGTTCAAAAACAATAGGGTTCTTCCTCTAGCTAACACTAACTTACTGTCTAAGTTTCAATACAATCGGATTTTTCTTTCTTGAGTTATCGTGCTTACAATAAACGTGACGGACAGGCGGACAGACGGACGGACGGAGGGACGGACATTTTGAAAGTTGTTACGGTTTTCGAAATGTGGCGATCAAATACAATATACTCTTCGTTATCGTATTTGCGAAGAGTATAATATTGTCACCATTGTATAAAGGGGGAAACTTGATATATTTTTAGTGAAAATATACAAGGTGGTCATTCTAAAAAAACAATTAAGAAACGATGGTAAAAAAATAATATTTGGAATGTAGTTCACACTATTACCGAGGGTAAAACCTTACATATTTTCAATGAAAAGTATACAACTAAAAAAAAATAGTAATTAAGGAACGAGGAAAAAATATTTGGAATATAGTTGTCAGTATTTCCAGGAAGAAAACCTGATATAATTTTAGTTAAAAAAAAATAAAAGGTAATTCCAGAATATCATTATGAATTTTTCAGGAAACATTCACAAAAATTCATTAGCCATATTTGATATTGTAAATAAAGGGAAAAAAATGTGGATATTTCTTTAATATTATTATGGCAGGTGCCATAAGAAATATGTTAGCTGGACCTGGCAAAAGATGTAGAAGAAGTTTTCCACCGTATCTCTAACATTGTGGAGCGCTTCGACTGTTTTTTCGTCTTTTGGTCCTCCAGATCCAAAGTCCTTCCAAGAGTGCTTGATTCTTAGAAACTCGTCGCAATCCCAGAAGTAATCTTCATAGCAGCTTTAAAGTTCGTAGCAGAATCATGTAAACGTTTTCTGAATGTTCATAACAATGACGAAGAGAACACGTTCACACACCATTTTAATTTTTGAACTATGACTCGTATAAATATATTTTTTGTTTCAAGGAAAGCATTTTGAACCCAAAATTCAGTAACAACTGAAATATTGACAGCACCTAAGATTTCTATTTTCTATAAAAATTAAATCATAGTAGACATGCACTGATAAATCTTGATCGAGTTTCCATTGATTTCTTTCTGTTTCAGTTGAAAAATTTTTGCGGATTCGTTAGACATTATCTGGAAAATGTGGTCAACTTGTTGAGAACTGGTGTCTAATCTAATGACTAGTTTTAAAATAAATCTTCCCTATTTCATCCTTTTGCACCATTAATTCTATTAACGCTAGATCAATCTAATGGTTTATTTTTGTTGTCTGTCCTCACAGAAAGTACGTTGAAACAAAAATATACCCTTTCACGTAACTACTACTAACTTTTTTCATTGAAAATTATTTTTATTTCTCCCTTACTTGGGGTCAAGCAGAACACTTTCTTAATCAAAAAGACACGTTGCAGAATTACTTTATTTACTGTTCACCTCACAGTTGGTAATTTTTGTTTCGAAGTTATGAATAACAGTTATAGTGGATTAAAGATTAAATTATATTCATTTATTGCCTATAATTTAATTTTGGGTTTAAATGAAGCTTATCGATTGTTTGCATTACAGATCTAATTAAAACATTAGAGTGTGTTTGACAGATAACGCCTACATTCGGGAGAGTATTTATCATAGGACCGTATGTAGTTTAAGGATAGTTTATTTTTTAAATATACATGTCCTTGTTATAGAACCTCCCAGAATCGACCTAAGTCGAAGACAAAATGAAATTTCGACATGGGCAAAAAATTAATTTAAAGGCATTTTTGAGCATAACATATAAGTTTGGAAGCACCGGAGTCGAAAACTAGACCAAAAAGACTTATATACGTCCATGCAATAAGACGTAAGACACAAAATTCGAAACACCGAATTTTCACTTAGGAAAATAGTACAGTAACTAGAGGTTTTAACTTCGTAATAATGTCATATTGAACGGATTTCGTTCATTTTTGGCAGTATAATAGTAAATGCTTCACAGAAAAGTTTCTATATTGTGCGGGGGGCTTGCTAATTTATGGAGGGTGGATCTTCTTAAAAAAATATATATTAAAAAAATTAAAAAAATTCTTCTTCTTAAGAAAATCCTTCTTAAAAAAATATATATTTATTGGAGCTGAAGTCAAATTTTAAGAAGAAAAGGTTTTATGCAATTTTTCACATAAATTGATAATTCTTAAGTTATAACGACTTCGAAATTGCGATTTTAGCTTAAAAAAAGGTATTTCCAAACTGCTTTCATCAAGTATCTCGAAAAGTATTACTTTATCGAAAAAATGTTACAGACCAATTACAGAAAGTACAAACTGGGAATTAATTATATTTCTTGTTTATTGATGTAGGATTAATAATTTCGGAGATATTTAAGTTTACATTTGGCATCCAAGTGTTTATAAGATAATTATTTATAGTGAGAGTGAAATATCTCAGAAACTGTGGCACCTACGTCAAGGAAGCTAATAGGTAGAATAATAGGTTATTAATTAAGCTTTCAACTATGTTTTCATTTGTTTCTGTAGCATAAAAAACAAAGAAGTTATGACCGAAGCAATGCGCAATCTCACGACTGTTCGCGTCATTTTGAAACCTTTACAGCTAATTTAAATTTTTAATCTCATATGTCATGGCCCACTTGAAATTGTAAAGACCATATTTTATTTTTACATGCAATCACTGGGCGCGATATGACATCAATTCTTTTCAATAAAGGTAAAGGCGTAGGCTTTAAAAATATTAGAAAAATGTGACGAGGTTTTTAAATTAAAGAATGTTCGCCACAGTTGATTCTTACTTACTAATGAAGTACATTTTTTTGGCGATGTTGGCCCTCCACTTAATGAATAGATATAATCAGATATTATTGTCTAGCAAAATTAACGCGGCTTAATAAAGCAGTGGAATTGCCTACTCTTCCACCAACATTTAGTACTGCTCAGTATTTGTATCGGGTGTGCTACCAAGTGCAAGAGTGGCTAGGTAACGAACTCATTCCCGAAGACTGGGATAGATAATAAGCAATGACATTTGGAGCTGAATCCAAATTTGCAACCACCTTCTGATTTTTTACAATTGTTCCAAAGGCTGTGAATCAAATTATGGCTGCATTAAAATTGACTTGCATTTCTCAACAGTGTGTAATTGCCATGACCATACAACACTTGATAAAACAGGAGAAAGCAATGCCGACAAATAGCCTGACCGGAAGCTATGCAAATTGAGGAGATTGACGCAGAAATGATGGACATTCAGCCAACCGGGGTTACTGAAGAAGAGGAAACTTTTTTTTTATTGTTAATAAAAAACATCGCGGATTAAGCCTATTGTGGACATCTAGTTAAAAAAAAAACGTGCTTGGTACACTAACTCCAGCTCCGAGGTGGCGTGGAAAGGAGTGCATTATTCCTCAGAACTATGAAAGTTGAAACTCTGTAAATCGTTGTGCAGGGTCAAATTAGGCGAAATTTTGGGTTTTCTCCAAAACAATGGCAGATAGACAAAAACCAATATAGGTGTCCTAATTTCCGAGAAACACACAATGGCGCAAATCGCTATCGTCTATCTTTTTCAACTACCACTATAGAACGTTTTTGGAAAAATGGCATTTTTGGATGACCTCTATAAGTATCTCAATTGCCAAGTGTCGAATCAAAAATCGAGTAACACATTCTTAAGGCACTTTTTTGAGTAGAATTCGTTGCTGATAAGAAGAAAATTATGCATGCCTCAGTTTTCGAGACATAGACATAACTGTGTTTTTTTTTTCAATGGAACACCCTGTAAATTATTTCATTATTTAAATGCTCAATTTGGGGAGGATTGGATAGGTATCTATATATCACTCAGGACTAGTTTATCAATGTCAGGTTAGCTAAGTTAACTAAATTGATAACTAACAATTAAGTTAGCTAACTGGACATTAATAAACAACAAAGTAGTATAGATATTGTTTAATTTTTAGGAAATACTGGTCATATTTTGTGGCCAGCTAGATCTCCCGATATAACCTCTGCCGACTGTTGGCTTTGGGGTTATTTAAAAAATATTATATATAAAGAACATTCTAATAACATAGAAGAATTGGAAAACAAAGCTTTAGCTGCGTTTCGGACAATAACTCCTGTCATGATTGGAAATGCAACAAATGCTGTAAGGTGTCAAAAATGCATAATGTCAATGGAAGACAATTCGAACATTTATTATAGTTCAGTTTTTCTTATTTTTGGTAAAATTATTTAATATTATAAGTAAGTTAAGTAAGTAAGTAAGTAAGTAAGTTTTTATTCCGTAGTATCATACATATTACATTAAATATGCGTAAAACAGGTCATTTTAAAGGACAAATAGTAGGTGAAACTACAAAAAAATACAAATAATTAAAAAGTCACAGAATACAGTAATTAAAATATAAAATACAATAATTAAATTAGAGGGTGTAAAGATAAAATTTAAAAATAGTCATGATTGTCAAAAATCAAGAAATTCCTGAACTAAATATGGTTCTATATTACAAATATATTGGAAAATTTGTTCTCTGAAGTCCTTCAAGAGGACTTTATTTTTAATAAAAACAGGAAGTACATTGAAGAATTTAATTGCTGAATAAAATGGTCCTCTCTCGGTGAGAGTTAAGTGGTGCATCGGAAATGCATAATTGCCTTTGTGTCGAGTATCAAAGGTATGGTTTAGGTTTAACATTTGGAAATCAGCTTGACGATTTTTTAGGTATAGTAAGCAGGAGTATACGTATAGTCCTGGTATTGTAAGCATTTTATTCTCTCTAAAGTGCCCCTGGCAAGATTCGTTGAACTTCAATTTGTATATTATTCTAAATCCCCTCTTTTGGGTTTTAAATACTTTGTAGAGGTCAGAGGAACCACCCCATACCTCAATTGCATACTTAGTGGTGGAATAGAAGTTTGCATAATAGACCATTTTAAGTGTCGAAGTGTCGAAGGAACGTGACAAAACTCAAGTGCAAAGCAAGACTTGTTAAGTTTTTTGGTGATTTCGTCAATATGCAGAAAACCACTTAATATTACTGTCCAAAGTTATGCTTAATAATTTAGTGGAATTTATGTTTAATACTGGTACTTTATCAGTTAGTAATTCTGGCACTTTTAATAACGAACGATCCGTTTTGAATATTACTCAGTTTGACTTGGCCTAATTTAAGATAAGCTCATTAGCGTAAAACCAATCTTTTATATTTTGCCATAGTTGAGATAGAGTGTTCACAACTTCCTCAAGCGTGTGACCCTGTATTAAAAGGTTTGTATCATCGGCATAGTTGATGATTGTTGATTTGATATTTTGATCTGTAACGTTCATCAGATCGTTTACAAAAATGACAAAAAGGAGTGGCCCCAGAACGCTTCCTTGAGGAACTCCATAATTAATATTTAGAATATCAGATTCATGTTTTTTCCCATTAATTGTTATTGATGTTTTCTGCCGTCTATTTTGTAAGTATGAACTGAACCACTGAAGAGTGGTCCCTCGAACCCCCGATTTCTCCAGTTTGTTAAGCAAGTGATTATGATTTAATGTATCAAATGCCCTGGATAGGTCCAGAAACAACCCGCAGGCAATTTCTCGCTCATCCAAGGCATTCAATATTTTATTGACAAAATTAAAGAGAGCCGTTGTTGTTGACTTATCTCGCACAAAACCATGTTGAAAATTATTAAAAAAGTTAGTACTATTTAGAAAATTGTATAACCTGTTGTACATTAATGTTTCTAAGATTTTAGAGAAAACAGATAACAAACTCACAGGACGATAGTTTCCCAGATCATTACTATCTCCTTTTTTATATAGTGGTAATACAATTGCTAATTTCAGGGCATCTGGAAATATGCCTTGACTAAATGATGTATTGAATATGTTTTCAAGTGGCGCAGCTATAGCAGTTATGCATTTTTTTAACAAATTGGGTGAGATGTCATCAAAACCGCTGGAAAATTTCGGTTTAAATTTTTTTACTATATCACATATTTCATCGACTGATGTAGGGTACGAAAACATAGATTCAGTAGTGGTTTTTACGAGATTTTTATAGTCTGTGCTGATATTATGTTGACCTAAATTTGTCAATAGATTGGGAACAGTGTCAATGAAAAATGAATTAAAACTATTTGGTAGAGTAAGTGGATTTCCTGTTGGTAACTTATTAGATGTGTTATTACCAATAGTTGAATGTACTAAATTCCACACACATTTGGATTTGTTATTGGCTTTATTAATAATGTTCTCATAGTAATTACTTTTAGCAGTTTTTAATTTCTGGCAGTAAATATTTTTCATATGAACATATGCTGGTTTATAATCAGGTTTGATATTGCTGATGTCTTCTAAGAGTTTTAGTTGATCCCGCAGATCACGCAACTCGGCATTGAACCAGTCCGATTTACGTGGTTGTCGAATCTTACGCCTAACTAAAGGGAAATTTTTGGAAAATGCATATCTTATTAATTTTAAAAATTCTGTTGTTTTACCTTCTACAGAATCCATGTTATGCACCCTAGACCAGTCTGTGGAATTTAACTCTTTGAGGAAATTAGTCACATTTATTTCATTATAAGATCTTATGTAAATGTATTGTGTTTTTTAGCTGCTACGTGGAACGTAAGCATTTGTGCTCTATGGTCAGATATTGATGATTGTAAAACTTTAGTTTGGTGTTCATGACAAATGTTTGTAATAACATAATCGATAATTTTTTTGCTTGTTGGTGTTACTCTTGTGTAATCTTTGACTGTAACTGATAAACCATACGATTCAATTATACTCGACAATTTACATTTCTCTATACTTTTGCTTGCAAAATCTATGTTAAAATCGCCTGTTAAAATAACCACCTTGTTTTCGTTGAACAAGTTTTCCAATATTAAGTCTAGTTTTGACAAAAATAAATCTACAGATCCGGTTGGAGTACGATAAATACATAAAATTATATAATTTACATTACTAAACTGACATTCGAGAGCACTACATTCAAAATGGAATTTTTCTGACTGATTATATCCTCACGTTGTTCCCATGAAATATCATTTGCTACATAAATGGCAGACCCACCATGCTCACCGTGCACACAGCAGTAACTTGATGCGAGGGTCATCTTGTTTATGGAAAAGAATTTCAGCTCATCTTCACCTTGCCAATGTTCCGTTAAGCAAGCTATTTGACAATGACCTAGACTCTCCAAAAATATTTCAAGCTGATTAATACTGGTGTTTATACATTGAACATTTTGATGAACTACTTTCACTGGAAACTTTGCATAATTCGTGGGATAGGAGGATCCATCTGCCTTTATGTTTTCAATGGCATCCTCTTCTTTGTGAAAAACTGTGTTACAACTGCTCCGTTACGCCAGATTTCCCTTCGCCATGCTTTTTTGAAATTTTCCTGGTTTATCGTCACTTTCATAGAAGTATAGATTTCAGGGAATTTGGATGCGTGGCTTTCGCAAACTACCTCTGGAAATGAGTTAATTAGCATTTTCTTCAGGTCTTCAGGTTTTGTATTCGGCTGTAATCTCGTTACATGAAGTGAGACGTATTTTGGTACCGTTCGCACTTCCATGTTTTCATCGTTGTTTCCACCTACTACGAATTTTCTGTTTCGCCGGGAGTTGGAAATTTTTTGCCAAGAGTTACTTGATTCGTCGGTTTTTCCACACAATTGTTGAATCTCTTGCATTTTTGTTGTTGTTTGAGCCTGGAGTATTGCTGCACTGACTTCTTTAGGCTGAACAAATTGATTGACATTTGGTCCATGATTCGGTTGCTTTATTTGGTTGGCACCACTGAGATTTTTGACTTTTGGGCTGGCATTGGACCTTTCCTCCATCCCGTTGGTAGCACTGGAGACTTTGTTTGCCTAGGTGGCAATCTTTGATGTTGATCTGGCTGAAGATTCCGGTTGACCTTGAATTTTATCCATCGTTTTTTTGTCTACTAGGCTGTTGTTTTTTATCGGATTCTTACAACTACTTTGAATGTTTTTATGTGAATGATTTTCAGGACCTAAATTGTTTTCTAGGTACTTGATTTTTTCTTTAAGTAGGCTACAATTTTCACTCAATATTACGTACTTTGCTTCCATTTCGGTAATTATCTGTCTTAGTAGGTTGTTTTCAACCTCTAATGGGTTTTTCAGACCATTTTGCTGCGCATCGAGGGAGTCAGTTTTAACCTCTTTTTCATTTCTAACTTCGTGCCGGCAACTGGCGTTCTTTAAAGTCGCAGCTTGCACTAAACACGTCGGATGGAATATTTCTTCACATTTTATACACTTAACAAAATTTACAACAGTTTTTTTACATTGTTTACACTCATTTTTGGTACTCGCGTTTACAGATGACTCTACGTCGGCCGCCATCTTTATATATCAAGTGTTGTTGTTGTTAATAGTTTTCCATTGCCTCTTCACAAATATATTAAATTTTTCGAAAATTAACCACTTTTTCTAGAGATAAATATGACATATGATATATCGTTGGATAGCTAATTTAAGTTGTGATCGAATAATGAAATAATTTACAGGGTGCTTCATTTAAAAAAACACAAGTTACGCCTACATCTCGAAAACTGAGGCATGCATTATTTTCTTATTAGCAACGAATTCGACTCAAAAAAATGCATTAAGAATGTTTACTCGATTTTCGATTCGACACTTTGTAATTGAGATATAGAGGTCATCCAAAAATGCCAATTTTCCAAAAACTCCCTGTAGCTCGGCAGTTGACAAAGATAGGCGATCGCGGTTTGCACCATTGTTTGTTTCTCAAAAATCGAGCTCAGGACACCTATACTGGTTTTTGTCTATCTGCCATAGTTTTAGAGAAAACCTCAAATTCCATCTAATTTGGTTCACCCTGTACATAAAAACGATTACTCATACAAAAAAAACCGACAGATGCTTTTGTGTAGATAATTTCTTAAGCTACAAATTTTGTAATAACTATTTTTGTCGCAAAACTAATAAATGACGAGATATTAGCATAAAACTGTTTTTTTTCTTTACCTTTAACCTTCTGTACAATTTTTAGCAGGGGTCACATCGACGGGGACCTTTGGCACATTATTTAAAATTACAAAATAAAGGCCGACATAAAATTTAGCTTGCTGGAAATTTTTCTGCGGTTTTTCCATATTTTTGTAAAATTTTCCTAGAGTGTTTGTATTGTACGACTGTACGTGTAGGTATACTTTTTAAGTAAAAACAAAACGATAATATTTCAAACGTGAAATTTATTCATTTGCACAGTATAGTAAGGAAATTTTTCAGTAAAAAACTTAATAACATTATTTCAGGCAAAGGAAACACATTTTATTACTCCGTTAAATATCCATTTTATCGTCGCAAAGCACTTTGCTAAGAAGACAGAAAAACGAAAGGTGTAAAATAAAAAAATTATCGTTCCTCCGTTCTTGAGAATGCAAGTCTGTGTTCGGTAAGATCTAAGGCATTTGAATAATTGAGCAGGTTAAAGCGGGGCGTAAGCCTTGCATGTTCCTTCTGGCTAGATTTGTGTATTTAATGTAAAAGTTTCAACACTTTGTACGTGAAACCTTGCTTACATTCACGCCTTTCTAGAATAGAAGCCACTAGCAGTTACACTGTGTCACTAGTGCATGAAGTTATAGACAAAAATTAGTACGAATTTAATAATGTCATTTTTAGTCAGTTAAATTCTTTAAGAAATTTTAATATGGTGAAGTGGGAGAGGTGCGTACTTGGGGCAAGTGTGTAGGTAAATCACGATTTCACTATTTTATTGTTTCATTTAGCGACATCTATGGAAATATCTTTTTACTATATATCCCCACGTTTCTATTATAGAAAAACATAACTAATATCTTTCTCAGTTTAATAGCAGTGTTTGAATGGAATGGTTGCTTTCGTGTATGGCAAATGGAGTTTGAAAACAATTTTTCAATCTATATTCATTGTCACAGAGAAAATACATTTTGTGCGTTTAATCGCTGTACTAGCTAAAGAAGGTAAGTATTTTTCTAGTTTTATGTATATTTTTAATTTTTAAAAAATGTACCCTCATTATCTGGCCTACTAAACAATTTGCATCACTGAAATCTCATGTTGCGGCAAGTGTTTAGTATATATTGAGGATAAGTGCGTAGTATACTACACACTTGCCCCTTAGTCCATTGAGTTGAACGTTTTTTTTTTTTTTCAGGAAATTATGGTACTATCTTATCAGAAAACATCTATAAGGGCAACTACCTACACTGAAAAGACAATGAAAATGGCATTAGATGAAATAAGTAGAGGAGTGATAAGCTAATATGTGTTAACAAGAAATACGATATTCCACAGATGACTCTCAGTTATCGCCGAAGAGGATTAAGAGGCAAAAAAAGTTCAAGGGTGGGTAGATTCACAGTAATCCCTCTCGAAGAAGAAGCTAAACTCGCCGAATGTTCATAATGGAAAAGTGGGGTTGGGGATTAACGCGACGTGACGTTTTTAATATTGTTGAGCAGTATGTTACCAGAAACGATCTTAAAATACTGTTTAAAGAGGGCCGACCAGGTGAGGATTGGTTTTTAGATTTTTGCAAACGGTATAAGGTATCAACAAAAAAAACCGCAATCTGTGGAATATGCTAGGAAGAAGTGTTTGGCTCCTTTCATTATTAATAGCCATATCGAACTCTTAAGAAAACAGTTGGATGATCTCAATTTACACAATAAACCCCGTCAAATATGGAACCTCGACGAAATTAATTTTTTTTCACTAGATCCATCTAAAACTAAAGTAGTAGGGAAACGAGGGGCTCCTTCGTCGCGAACAACTGCAGGAAGTGGTAGAGAAATACTTCAATATTAATGGATGTTAGCGCTGATGGGTGTGAGGCTCCACCAATGATTGTGTTCAAAGCCAAAAATATGTGGGACGACTGGGTTGCTCATCCCCGAGAGATATTTCCTGGGACTACATATATCCACGACAACTAATGAATGGATGAAATCCAACCCTTTCCTAACATATGGCGAAAAATCTTTATTAGAAATTTTTGAACCATATATCTTGCTGATATATGATAATTAAAGCCGCCAGAGATAATGAAGTGACCATTCTTAAATTAACGCCTCATTCATCTCACATTTTGCAGCCTCTTGATTTAAGCGTATTCAAGTCTTTAAAAGTAAAATGGGATCAAGCACTTGTTCAATAGCAAACACATACCGTAGGAAGAAAAATTCCTAAAAAAATTTAGTTCATTAATAGGAAAAACCGCTACCCAAGGAATCGCTACTTCCACATCCAGATTTTCTATCCAAGTCACTCACAACGAAAAAAATTTGTATGTGGAAATAATTGTTTATGACAATTTAATAATATAATATTTGAAATCCTCTACCTCAAAAATCCATAAAACGATACCCCACATCAGTAGTGGGGTGGGGGTGGTGATAGGGGGGTGGCAGTGGGGGGTGGAAGAAGTAAAAAATATTTTGAGGTTTTTGTACACACACTAAAGCAATTTTTTTTTTCATCCCCTTTAATAATGAGGGGGGGGTGGCTAATGCCAAAAATTTTTTTGAGACCTTAGCTTCTCTTGGATATACTAAATACCAATTTTATGGACTCTTTGTCATGACTCAAAAATGAGAATTTTGTAACTCAATACATTTCAAATAGTTCTAGTATTTCACCAGGCCGTCTGGTTAGGCTATTCACCAATAGATGGCGAAGACTACAACAAATTCTAATTATTTAATTTTTGCTTAATTTCATTTTACAATATGACAAGTATAATTATTTTGGGCAACAATATTTATGCGTAATGATTGTTAATAATTATTATATATATAGTGAAATATGATCAAAAGTCCATAATATAGATTTGGTTTTTAAAATCTAGAGGTTGGGAACGGTGAAGTTTCATGGTGAACTGTCAAGAAAAGGGAAATGATGGTCGTTCTTCCGTAATTATTTTTTGTGAAAGGCAAATTCTATAAATGCCAGGCAAGTAGTAATACTCGCCCTTTTTCGATCAAGAATTGAGATTAAAACTTTGCTAAGTGTTAATTAGTCAAACGGCACACGTGGCTACTCGTTATAGATTAACGGATCTAGACTAATTTTCAACACATTTTTCAATTAAATTTTGGTGTATTTAATTGGGTTTCGACATTTAAATCGGATTTTGTTTGGCAAGTTACGTCCAGAATTTTCTGGGTAAGTTTTAAATTTCCTTGATCTACGAGCAAAACACGTGCTCGAAATTAGGTTAGAATTTGAGAATAATTTTTGGTAATTTATTGTAGACATTTTTTTTGGGATACGGAGTAGAACAACCATTAGCCGTTATCATATACCTCTTTGGGTCATTTTGTGTAATTTTGGAGATATTTTGGGACTTGGATGATATGAGGGACTATTGGAGTTTAAATTTATGAAATAATACCTTGCGATACAACATAACTGTAACGGAGAGTTACCTACGACCAGGACCTGTAATTTTGGTAATTTTTGTATTCTGTAAATTTGGAGAGCTGGAGATTATTTGGAAGTTTTATATTGCATTCAACGCAGGAGATTCCAGGCAATGGTCTTAACCTACCAGTAATCGGAGCCCCCTTGTGATTAACTGCTGCTGGATTTCGGGTGTTTTAAAAGTTAAGTTGTACTATATTTTGTATGTAATCATAAACATTTTTGTTCTCTGATATAAATTAAAAGTTAAACTATTTTTCCCCTAGCTTCAGAGTAACGATTGTTAGATACTATTGTAAGGCTGTTATATATATATTTTTTTACTAAATTGTATGATAATTTTCTTGTATGTTACTCAAAATTGTACAAGGAATAAACTGAAATTCTTAAATGTGTTCTTTCATTGCTTCTCTCTATCTCACTAAAAGGATTCGTAATACCTGGGACCATTTTATTTATTTGGGGATTTGAGATCGTAATATCTTACCTGCTTGATTTACGTATTTACCCCAATTTACCTCCAACCCTTTGACGGAACAAGATGAAAATATAATCTAGTTTTAGATCTCGTTAAAGTACATATGTGTACCAAATTTCAAGTCAATATCTTAAACGGTTCCAGAGTAAACGTGCGCACAAAAAAAGTTACACAGACAGACCGACAGACAGACAATTTTTTTCTTTCAAACTTAAAATCTCGATGTTTCATGACATTCTAAGCCTATTTGAACAATAAAAATTAAAAAAAATTTTTTTGTCGTTACTATGGAAAGAAACTGAACCAGAGATAATTTGCAACGGTTTTAGAAAAGCTGGAATTTTTGTCTTCAATTCCAATGTGGTAGCTGTATAGAAATATGATCCTGCAGCATATACCAACGGATAACAACGAGGATAACAATCAACCAAGGCCCTCAGGTTTAAATCGAGAGATGCTGCAAAACAATTGTGACTTCGAAGAATTGTTCTTGGCTACGGTGAAACAAACCAATCCAACTGAAAAATGTAAGAAAAGGAAAGTAGTTTCGGGATAAGAAGTCACAACAGGGGATGAAGTTATGCGTCGCATAGAAGAAAACAAAAAAGCCGTGAAATCTGCAAAACTAAGAAAAAAATCAAAAATACCCTGAGAAGAAGAGGAGACAAAAAATATTGTATTTGATGACCGTGACGACGATATAGAAGAATAAAGAAGAGAAATGGAAGCCCTAGATGTATGCATGGCAGAAATGGATTATTATTATTAATATAATAATACTAATATTTATTGACCAACAGATACACAAGGTATATTTGGTATGGTAATACAGAAAAGTATATGTATATAAATATAGACAAACGCATACATATTGAACAACTATAAGTACAAGATCCAAAGACAAACATCTATACATGATTAACCAACAATTACATATGTTATTAATTTTCTCGCATAGAAGAAAAGTTACTTACTAGACCGGTCTAAAAACTCTCGTATACTATAAAAAGCTCCATACGTTTTTTAATTTATTTTTAAACATAGACGCACTTGAATATTCATGATATCTGCCGACAAATCTAATATATAAAAATTTCGTGTCACAGTGTTTGTTATCGAACTCCTCCGAAACGGCTTGACCGATTTTTATGAAATTTTTGGTGTATATTTGGTAGGTTTGTGAATAGGTCGTAGGCTATTTTTTATACCCCTACGTGATAAGGGTGGCCCTATCCAGAAATTTTATTTTTATTTTTTGGACAAAAATTTATCATTTATATGGCAAAACAACGTTTGCTGGGTCAGCTAGTTATTATATAAGATGGGATGGACTATTAGATCCATGACAGTTTATGTTGTTATTTTTACATATTCTTAAAATCGTAAATAATGTAACTTATTAGCATGTGCCAAATTTAGTGTAAGAAGTCTATTCAAGGACATTAAGAATAAATTACACACAAGCATTTAAACGAATGAAATAAAGCTATCTATTTAATTACCAACCACTCTTACTTTTAAGTGAATTATCGTGTTTCGACTGACATCTTGTTCTCACAAAGCTTTTGTTTGCAAATTATTGAGAATTTAAAACAGTGCCAAATGTAGCTTTGTTTACTCAGTCATTAACAAATTGCTATAAAATTAAACTAAAAGTTTAGAAAGTTACTGAACTTCTCACGTGTACGTAATACAATGTTACAAGACAAAGAATGTACTTTTTATTTTTATAATCCGAATCTTCGCCAGTCCTAGGAACAATCAACTTAACTTGATGGTATGTATGCAGGATGTTATGAAATCGATTTCTTACCTAATTTAATATAGGTAGGATGCTGTTAACTGTGACGAAGTTTATGTGTCTATAAGATATGAAACTAAGCTTCAATTTGCAATAAAATGGCGATAAATCTAACCTTGGCGTTATCTTTAATATATTTTCCCCGGTAAATAGTTTTAATTATCTTCAGATAATGTCAACATGGTTGGCACAGCGCACGTCCCGTATGTTATACGAGTGTAGTTCTTTGGTATTTGTGGAAACTATACTTATACAGATTTTAAGAATTTTTTTTTCTAAAAATTTCAATAAATAAACACATTTATTTCCAATAGGTACAAATACCCAATTACAGGAAATATAGCGTACATGAATTAAAAGAGAAACAATAATACGAATTACAAAACTACAATACAAATATGAAAATAAAAGAAATACAAGAGTGTAAAGAAAAATAAACAAAAAAACATAGTATGATGGAATATGTTATTTATATTATTATTATCATATGATCCATTTTTACGAATTTCTTTTAAGATATAAGTGTATTATTCTATTTAAGCTATCATGTATATTGTAACAGACGCCAGATATAGAATTAAATATAGTACAAGCATTAAAAATTGGTGATTTGCGCACCAAAAGGACAATAAAAACAGTGAGTTTCACGTGAGTTCATGCGAGGAACCAGAAAGCAAAGCTTATGAACAAGAGAAGAACAGCCAATAATGTTATTTGCAATATTGTACACAAAAGAAAGAGCAATGCAGTTCCTTCTTTTGCTTAGTGAGATTATATGAAACATATCTAATAAAAGTGCATTTTCAGTGCTTCGCGGAGGATAAAAACCATTTAATTTAAAAAACGCAAACTTTTATTTCTCAAATATTTAAATCATAATAATTATTGTTAGTGGCTGTATGAAATATTTTAAAGTTGTATATTTGTGTTCTACCTATTTAGTTTATCTTTATTTGAGTGTCTTCATTCCAGACTATAAAAAGTGAGTACAAATGTATAAAAATATAACATAACCTATTAAAATTCATGTTATGAAAAACTTATCTGATTATGATTGAATATTTAATTAGTTATTAATGTCGAGTTCGAAACCATAAAAATTTAATACGGTTTTTTTCACATTCAGAATTCCAAAGGAAGCTAAAAAAATGAGGATTTATACACATTCCCGTATTTTAAGTGACACAATCGCTGAGAATCCTACAAGATAAAATATTAATTTGGCTCGAGAATTGAATACTGGAATCAGCTTGGAAAGAAAATGTGAATCGCGTACAAGTATTGTCAAATATGACAATAAACCCGATGAAATTGAATTTGAGAATGATGACAAATAATGTAATTAGTTAATCATTTTAAAACCATCTAGCAACTAATTGTGGATGAAAATAAGTAAGTAAATATTGTGCTTTAAGAGAATTATTTGAAACTTTTGATACACTTTTAAACGAAAGACGATATCAGGCCGAACACAGGTGGACAGACTGCATGAAAATACAGAGACCTATGACAATCTTTTATCTTGAAATTATATGTACCAGAGTGTACTTTGTGGATTTTAATTTATAATTCGGTAAATTATTATTATTCACTAAGTGCTATAGGTATATCCTTCAATAATTTCTATTATTTTCATCTTGCCCACTTTTCACATATTTTTTTAATAATAGTGGTTCAAATAATAATAACTACCTTTATTTTAGCTGCGCTCACGAATGAGTATATTATGGAAAAGGAATCAGAGAAGCTGTTAAAAGATTATCCGAGAAGTGCAAAAGAGAGGAGCGACGCAAAGAAGACATTATAAGACACGAGCTAAAATCGTATTTTCACGGTTGTATATTACACTATGAAATGTAGATTTGTAAAATATCTAAATATTTAGATATTAAAATGAAATATCATTCCACCAAATTTCTAATCAATTACAAAAACATAAAAATCAAAAAAATTTCCTTTCAAACTTAAATCATTAATAACATTTTTATTTACCGAACGATTTTGTTTGAAAACTAGCTAACACTAACTTACTGTCCAAATTTCAACACAATCGGATTTTTTTTTCTTGAGCTATCGTGCTTACAAGAAACGTGACGGACGGACGGACGGACAGACGGACAGACGGACATTTTGAAAGTTGTTCAGAATTCGTTCACTAACACAACGATATGAAAATTTTTTGTCTGCAAGCGATATTTACGGTTTTAGAAATGTGCCGATCAAATACAATATACTCTTCGTTATCGTATTCGCGAAGAGTATAAAAAGTGAAAAGTGATCCTTACATCGGAATCGTGTTTCTGGGACTGAATGCTAAATACGAATCCGTTTAGTTCCGTTGCCCACTAAGTTTTAGTAAATCGCGAAAATAATCTAAATTATGAGTATATTTTAGGTTATTTTCCGATTTACAAGAAATAGTGCCCAATGAAGCTAAATGGATACCTGATTCGTGCTCAGCAAGTCGAAATACATAAGGGAGTACCAGAAAAAGACCACTTTTTTATTTTATGTGCCTCTGCACAGGCAGACAAAATAAAAAAAGCGTAAATTTTCTGAGGTTTCACATATATATACTCTCATGTATATTCGATCGCTGAACACGATTCCCAAGTCAGTTTTGCTCCATCAGATCAGGATTTTTTTTTAACCAAGAAAAACGGGAAAATAGGCCAGAATAGAGTTTAAAATATAAATTAAAGATTTTAAATAAGTAGACCATGTATTCGATATATTTTTGTCCGCTGAACATGATTCTGATGTTAGTGTTACAAAATAAGGTCAGGATTTTTTTTAACCACGAAAAACAGGGGAAACCAGTCCAGAATAGGGTTTGAAATATAAATTAAAGGTTTTAAATAAGTAGACCATGTATTCGATGTATTTTTGACCGCTGAACGATCCCGATGTCAGTTTTGCTGCATCAGGTCAGCATTTTTTGTTGACCACGAAAAACAAGTTAAAACAGAGCAGAATTGGGTTTAAAATATAAATTAAAGATTTTAAATAAGTAGACCATGTTATTCGATGTACACGGATGTATTTTAATGAGATCTGGAACTAGATTATACTTTGATCTTATTCCGTTGAAGAGTTGGGGGTAAATTGGGGTAAATAGGTAAATCGAGCAAGTAAGAGTCCATAAAATTGGTATTTAGTATATATAAGAGAAGCTAAGGTCTCAAAAAATTTTTGGGCATTAGCCAGCCCCATTACCACCCACCCCAAGGGGGTGAAAAAAAATTGTGATTTAATTTGTGTACAAGAACCAAGGACCTGAAGTAAAAAAAAATTGTTGAGGCCCTTGGTTCTTACTTATTTAAAATCTTTAATTTATATTTTAAACCCTATTCTGGCTTGTTTGCTCCTGTTTTTCGTTGTTAAAAAAAAATCCTGACCTGATGGAGCAAAACTTACATCGGAATCGTTTTCAGCGGTCAAAAATACATGGGAGTATATTAGGGTGGTCCAAAAAAATTTTTTTTTGAAAACATATTCTCCATATGCTCGCCCTTATTCCATATGGTAATAAAAAGCTGAGAAAAAAAAATTAGGTGAATTGGTCAATATTTAGAGGTTCCGAAAAATGAACAGTTCTAAGGTCAGACCTACGTTTTTACCAAAAAAGACGATATTTTGAGAATTTTTTTTTATTTATAAGAAGTTGGTTCTTGTTTGTTATTAAACACCATCAGCCATCAGCGTTGCTTTCTTGCAAGTAGGAAACTGTGACTTGTGCAATTGAACAAGCTGAAGAAGATATTGAAGCTGTTCTTCATTCTTTGTGATGTTTGTGTTATATGTTTGGATTAAAGCAATACCCCTTTCGGCACAATCATTTACTACTTTCATACTCTCTTTTAGTTCAACGTAGTTGGGATCAGAAGACCACAACTTAGGATTCTTACAAAGAAAAGAAGCAGCTTTTTTTTTCCGTTTGTATGAAGGATGTTAAGAACTTCAGTGGTTCGCTGCGTAAAGTATGTCTCTAGAGGACTATCATGGTTAAAGAATTTACTCTCTATTCTCTTAAGGGCTTTAGCCTTTGGTGGGCGCTGTAGGTTTTTAATCATCTCAATTTTATTGGCATCAGTAACACGAGAAAAGAGCAAGTCCAACCAAATGTTCAGAAAAAAACCACAAATGACGTCGAAATGAAGCCGCTTTTTTAATATTAGAATCAGGGTATGCCTCAATTTGTTTTAAAACAATAGCATCATTCATAACAGCTTTCTTAGCCTTGGATGCCTCGTTCCAATGCCGGCCGTAAATGAGAGCTACAAACAAGCATACTTCAGTAATTCCTTCTTTTTCTCGAGATCTTTAAATAAATAAATTTTAAGAGAATAAATGGCCTTTGCCATCCAACGTGCATTGTGTAAACCACCTGGTGCTCGAAACTTTACTTTTGACCCGGGGATGGTACCTCCAAGAAAGATATTACACAACTGAAAAAGCTCTAAGTAGTCATCTCGAGGCTGCTTTGACTGGTGAGGGTCTTTTAAAATTGTATTATAGTAGCTCATCATTTCTTCCCTAAGCCTTTTTGCTTCATTAGAATGATACAGATCATTGCTGCTTGAATAATAAACTTCTTTGTCAATCTGAAATCTAAAACGCTTAAATATAGCCACATCTGGACCGTTACTAACACCAAAAGCTGTACTGAAAACAGATAAGAGCACAATTTCAAGTACATGGTGTCTACATGGAATCCATACAAGACTAGTCTGTAAACTTTTTTCAAGAATAGCGCATGCTCCATTTTTTAAACCTGTATTAGAAGCTGTTGTGTCAAATACTAAAGCACGCACGTTTTCTCTCAGGTTCCAGTTATCCGGAGTGTTTAGGCAAGCAGTAGCTTGTTCTTGACCAGTTCCACGAGTAATCTTTGGAACTCCTAGTAATTTTTCATCCCCACCACCAGTAAAAAGTATCGCCACTCTGTCAACTTTTTCAGTGCCTCCTGCAATATCTGTAAGTAGCTTGCCATCCCAGTGAAGAAATAAAGTTTCCTTAAAAGAGAAAGTTGACTTGTCATTTTCCGCTATGACCTCATAACAAAACTGCTGCTGCCACCTAGCAAAAAACTGTTGAACTATTTATTCTGCTAACAATGGGAGGTGCTGCTACCTTGTGTAAACTGTAAGTAACTAACAAAAATTTTATATTAGGTTTTTTAGAGCACCTTTCAATAGTTTATTAATTTGTCTAAAAAAACTTGTAAAACGTTTTTTTTTTAACTGTAACGTTCAATTTTTCGGAACCCCTAAATATGCTCCGATTGGTCCCAATTTTGGTAAGGTAATTAATTTTGCGTAGTGGAACGAGGGCAACAATGTGGAGATAAACATTTTTTACTTTTATATTTTTCAAAGCATTTTGGACCACCCTAGAGTATATATGTGAAACCTCAGAAAATGTACACTTTTTTTATTTTGTGTGCCTATGTAATTAGTAAACCAAGTAAACCACGTTTAACACTATCATAAAATGGAATTTTTAATACCGAGAATAAACGTTAAAAAGACTTTTGACAGTATTTGTAGAAAAAGCATTTTACACTTACTATATTTTGATCATTTTCTAGCGACAGCGCGAGGAATGAAAAAAATATACCTTTCTTGCTTCTTTTTACTATGTTTCCCCATGCCCGTTTTTGAAAAATTAAGTGCATTTTTTGACGTCCAACGTGCAAAAAGATCGAACATGCGAAAAAATAGCGCTTTGAAATATTTTAAATTTGAGTCAATTCAGTCCGTCGTAAAACTGGCCTAGAAAGGGCCGTCATATTCTTAATATTACGCGGCATTCATATTTTCCAGGAAAATTCAAATATACCTGACCAAATCGAACGTTTAGTGGCATTTAGACGGATTTATTCGGCTCACGCATTTTAAAATGAAGTGTCAGCTTTTATCCCACATTTTATACTTTTCTTTCTTCCTACTTCTCGCAGAAAATAAGCGATGTGCTATTTCAAATATAAGATTGTAAAATCGATTATTCCTTGGTATACCGGCTACAGACGATTTATAATTTGTTTGAGAAAATTTGCCTAATACATCGCAAAAGTAAATAAAATGATTGAAATCTTTATTTTGAAAAATACAAAATGCTATGGATTATTAGTTGGCATGGGATATATACCGGGTGTCAACGGAATCATTAGACAAGCCATAGTTTCCAGAGTTTTTAAGATATGTCTTAAATTTGGCAGGGATAATATATACCAAAAACAGCAAATTTTTCATAATTTGACACTTTTCCATCACTTCCGGTTTCCCCGGAACTTAGAAATTTTAAATGGAACACCCTGTATGTTTTTAAATCTTTTGATTCCAGGGGCGATTTTAAGTACGACTGCGTAGTTTTAAAAGTTCTTTGAGACTACTTGATTTTTTTAAGGCTATTTTTATTTTGGCATCTAGAGTACAGTGAATGCACTCAAATCAATCAATTAGACCAAAACAATAAGAGAAAAATGTTAATGTGAAATTTTTCTACGACAAACTAAAATTTCCGAAATCACTAATTTGTAACTGTATGTCAACTTTTTCAAATGGCAACATCTTTAGACGCAAAGTAGTTCAATACTAATTTTCACGATAAATCCATTGATACCTTCAAATCGAAAATCGGTTTAATATTAACTCAAATCCACAAGTTCTTTGGTGGATAATAATTAAAATATCGAGAAAATACACTTATCAAGTAAGTATGCCATGGAAATGAAGAAAACTAGATTCAAAACATTAATTTTGTCAACAAAACAACGCTGCAAATAAAAGAAGTGTGCTGTCCGAAATGATTTATTTCAACAATAAAAAAAACATTAAAAGATTAACTAAATGTTAGCAAATATTCAAGGTACATCCTCCCTTCTTCTCGACATTTTCTGGCTCAGCCAATGGTGTTTCGCATAACATTTCGCAACATAGCAGTAGTTATACTTGCAAAAACTTCGCGGATGCGATTTTGTAAAACTTGAAGTGTTTGTTGGAAATGCATTTGTTCAGAAACTGCAAGTGGTAAGTCCATCAACATTTCTTCAATAATATCATTTTGTAGGAATTCTAAATATCTCCCCCCTGTCAAAGGTCCTTGACAGAAAATAGGCTGCCAATATTCTTGGCTAAAGATGTCGGTCTCGGATGTCTGGGGCCGGGCAGGACTATTGCCCTTTACCCCAGTACATCACTGTAGACCGGGGACCAGCCTCGTGCAGGGCGGGCGAACTTACTTTGCGTCGGCCCCACTCACAAATGTGAGCGGTGCAGACGATTTCGGCCCACCTCCCTGGGTCCTGGCTCGTTGGACCTTGCTGGCTAAGGCCTCTTCTCGCGTTCTTCTGGCTTCGTTTTCTTTTCTTCGCCAACTTGTTTCCCCCCGAGGGGTAGTCATCGGTCTGTTAGGTTTGGTGGAAGTTTTGGCAGGAGAGACTGCCGGTACACAGGACGTCAAGAGACATCCTGTCATCCGGATCGTCGGTTGGGTAAGGATGAGCTGTGTAGCTCGAGGAAGGGCAGACCTAAATGCTATTGGTAGCATTTTTGGTCTGCCCGGAGCCAAGGGGACTACAGGTACTGGACGGTATGTTGTCCAGTACCCGCAGGGTCATGGGTGGGGGGGTTGGGTGTCGTCATGTCTCTTCTGGTAGCTTCTCCATCGACGGGGTGGTCCAGGTGGCGTCACTGGGGGGTGAGGTGGGGCAGGTTTGCGAACAGGGCCCCCATCATGGTACCATCTGCTGCATCTGGGCCAGTACAGCAGCGAGTTGTCCAGCCTCTGGGGGGGCCTGTAGTGGTAGGGCAGGGTTGGTGTGTGTCCCTGCTGCTCCCTGGGCTGCTCTGGCGTAGCTTAGCCCGGGGGGTTGTCCTGGTGGTGGCTGACTTGTGGGCGGGTGGCTTCCGGGGGGCTGGTGTCTGGTGGCTGGCTGGCCTTTTGGGGCATCGGGGGCATCCTCGGTAGCTTGCGGGGTGCGCTCCCTGACAGTTTGCGCACTTAGCGGGGGTGTCCTTGGGCTTCTGGCAGTCTTTGGTGTGGTGGGTCTCTCCACGCTTGACGCACTTTGGCTGCGCTGTGCACCGTCCTTGTGCATGGCCGTATGTCTGGCACCGGTGGCACTGGGAGATGGTCTGTTTTGCCCGTTGTTTCTCGGTTTTGACCACTAGGAAGCAGCAACGGTTAACTGTCAGGATGTTTTCTTGCGTCGGGGGGGACCAGTACTAGCACCAGGGGGATTTCCTGTCTTGTCCTTCGGGAGGTCATCCTTTGGACTGAGATGGGTGTGAAACCCTGTCTCTCCAGGTCCAGTTTGACTGCATCTGTGCCTACGCCGCTGGGAATGCCCCGGATTACTACTCTCAGCATCCTCTCCTCGGGCAGGGCGTAGGTGTGGAATTCCCGTTGTTCCTGGGCGAACAGCGTGGTCATCCTGGTGTGGTCTTCCTTAGACGCGGGTTCTATGGAGATGCCCTCTCTTACCACCTTAGCTTTGTTGAAGCCTATCCGGGCGTGGTGGAGTTTGTTTGTTACTTCGGTCCAAGTTTCCTTTTTCCTCAGTACAACGGGGGGCATCCGGGGGGTTGCAGGGGTCTCCTCGTCCATGGCCGCCGTGCTCTTGACCTGGCTGGTAGATGGTTTGTCCTGGCTGGGGGTTGGCGTCTTTTTAGTTGTGGGGGGTGCCTCATCATCACTGTCTGGGACGTTCTTCCTTTTCAGGGCTTCTTTCGTTGCGGGGGCCTCCGGGGGGTGTTGCAGACTCGGAGGAGTGCCATTAGTTCTTCGTGCTGGTTTTTGGCTTCTTTTCTCTGAAGTATCGCCTGCTTGCTTTGGTTTAACATCTGTATAGTGAGCTGCTCTAGCTCTGCCTGGAGATTCACGATTTGGGCCCGTAGCATCTTGTTTTCCTCCTCGAGTCTCGTTTTTATTATGTCTCTCTCGTCTGCTTGTGACCTCGCTGGAGTTGACGCTCTGGACGAGTCGTCCGTCTCCATGTCGATGCTTCTGTCCGAGTTTTTCTTCCTCGGCATGTCGTCCTCTTTTTAACCTAAAAGAGAAATGGGAAAGGAATCGGGAAAGATAAAACACAAGTGTCCCCAAGCGGGAGACTTTATTTATCTTTTATACCAGCGTCTTAATAAAGACGACTGATACTTCTCCTCTTGCACTCTCTGTGGGGCTGCCACTTCACTAGTTCGCTTCGCACTGTCTTCAACTGCACGCTGGAGGTCTGCACTCGTCGACTGCCACTTGAACTATAGAAAATAGGTTAAACAATTCTTATTCCAATTATCCCAGCCCACATATTTACTCCAAGTCTTTCCTGAAAATTAACTTGCCTCATCAAATACCAGCTCGGTGGCGCAATGCTTGGGGTGTTAGGCGTTTCCATCCCTCAAAACCACCCTTCTTATCATCATCCCATACACCGCCCCTTGACTCTCTACTGAAAGCATATCTGCCATCAAATAATTTGCTATTCAATAGTAAATGTCTGTTTTTAACTCAGGACACCTTGAGCTGGGTTTTTTACATTTCTTTTCCCTGCATTCATAACTTATTAATCACAACACAATAACTGAATTTGAATTTGAACTCAAATGTGAAACAATGTATTATTACTCTAAAATTCGATTAAACTATATAGGAATCGATCTAAATTATTCAAAAAAACAGGATCAAAAGTCGTTTCGCCGCAACACCTGGCCACTGCGCTCTCAGACGCGTTAATGTGAATTATTATTAGATTGTTAAATAAAATAAAATGACATACAAACAATGACCTGTTAACCTACAGTTAAACAAAATAAAGAATCATTATCTTGTTAGGCGTGCGACCTCGGGGTCTCGGGTTCGAAGCCTGGCTAGGGTATGGATGTGTAGTGGCGTTTCTCACGTGTTGCCGAGACGGTAGCAGTGGACTAGACTGCGGTAGACAACACGGTCTAGTCGCTCTCCTCAGTTCGAGTCTCAGCTGCGGCAGATGGCAATGTCGCAGGGAATGGGTGTTTTGATGTCTATGTGTGTCCGTCCGTCCTGATGGAGTGGTAGAATAGCCTACGGCTGAACTCCTCCATGATATTAAGTAAATAAGGCGATAAAAAGAAATTTTCTACTGTTTTGTTTATTGAACATTCCATTCTTGGTGAATCTTGACTCATCAAAAAACAATATCAAAGAAACAATTGGAGTTAGCGGTATTGTTCTGAAGTAACCAGTCACAATAACCTAATCTTCGGTTTTCCTCATCTTCGTACAAATGCTGGTGCACTTGATATTTAAACGAGCGGTAACCATATGTTTTGAGAATCTTTCTTGCTGATTCATGACTATTTTGTACCTCGTGGCTAATTTCTCTAGTAGAAGCAGTAAGATTCAATTCCACAAAAGCCAGCACGTTAATTTTTGTCGCTTCATCAACGATAAAAGCTGCAGGATTGTTATCAATTGGAAAATATTGAAAACATGGATGATGCCTGTTCGGATACCTTTGGGGATACAAATCTGCGGCGCTTCTAGAATTTTTGTGGTATTCTCCAAAAATTAATAACATGTCCACTTTTGCATCCCTTGTATATATATTAAACACTAATAACAATAATTAACAAACAACAACGAATTTAAAGATAAAGAGCAGACTTATTAAGTTAACAATACACACAGGGGAGAGCGTAGAGGCGACTTCAATGTGAATGTCAGTCGATATTCTGTTGAAGCAACGTCGAGCGCGGTTAGTACTTGGATGGGTGACCCATCTTGGGAAATACAGCGTTCTCGCCCCACCTTATAGCGGCTTGTATATCAGTGTATACGCGGAAGTTACGTAATTTCAGACGAGGATTACGTAGTGGATATACCATCCTTCGGAGGGGATGTAAAGCAGGCGGTCCCTTGTCTATTAAATGTTAGTCAAGTAAAAGATCCCTACTCTTCTTAAGGGAAGAGATTAGGCAAAATTTCCAGGTTGGAGGGTAGCTCGTCTCCTGACGTCGGTGATAGGTCCTGGTAGCGGAAATAGGCCGACGTTAAATAGTTTTAAAAAAAAACAATACACACGTATTATTATCTGTCAAACTTCTTTTTGTTTCCACAGCACATTTGTTTTATTTGCAGCGTTGTTTTGTTGACAAAATGAATGTTTTGAATCTAGTTTTATTCAATTTCCACGGCATACTTAAAAGTTAACTCTTGAATACCCAAAATAATATTTTTCAATAATTGTGTAAGCAGAAATAAAATATATTGTTTTTATACACCTATTTTATGGAATATTTTGTATCTTTTTAAAACGAATATTATTGTTGACCACCTTGTAACAAAACGTTATACACTGAAGCATTTGAGGTATTCTAAAAGCACTTTGAACACAATTTTTTGGCACCGTACTTACATTTCTGTGGTAGTTTACCAAATTATATTTAGACAAACATGACCCTCAAGTCTAAAACAAAACTGAGACGAGATTTTGCCATGTTTCACTTACAGGAAAGTTTATATTTAAAGAAAAAGTAATAAAAATGAGATACGGTGTCCTATAAAATACGGAAATTAAAATAGCACCATCGTTTTAGAATTGTGAGAGAAAATAAAGTATAATTTATTTTCATTGAAACATTGTTTCAATAAATTGCTATAATATCGACGCATTCACTTCCTGTGCAGCAGATATAGAAATAATATAGAAAAATATTACGTAAATATTCAATAACAATAAAATGTTCACTAATGGTATTGTAAACAATAACACATTAACTGGAACTAGATGAACATGAAAATGTCGCTAATGGTATCTGAATTTCAAATAAAATAAATTAATAGTTTAAAAAACCGCTGCCCAAGGAATCACTACTTTCACATCCAGATTTTCTATCCAAGTCACTCAGAACGAAAAAGTTTTGTATGTGGAAATAATTGTTTATGGACTTTAATAAAAGAATATTTGAAATCCTCTACCCCAAAAACCCATAAAACGATACCCCACATCGGTAGTGAGGGGTGGGGGTGGCGATAGGGGGGTGGTAGTGGGGTAGATGGGGGTTCTACAGCATGCTGATCAGTAATATTGCATGCGTTTTTCAACAAAAAATGCCTAATATGACTTTTCGAAAAATTGTTACGGTCGATTTTCACATTTAATAATGGCCAGAAATTTATGTACTAATTTTCGTTATTTTCCCAAATTTTATTGTGCATTTGAGCCTATTGGTACCGTCCCTCGCCAATAGATAATAATAGAGTATAACTGGTTGCATAATAGCACTACCTGATGGTTCATGTCGGCCATTCAATGCGTTTTGTGACAGGAAGTACGGGTGAGTGCGTTCAGATATTCATTAAGAGAGTGCATTGCAAAATCGCCCTTTTAAAGCTTCTACAATGGCTAGTATTGTTGATTAAACCTTCTTTTGGTGGGTAGATTTATGAGGGGACGGCTTTCAGAGTATATTATGATAATATTTGTGGATATAAACGAAGTTAGGAAAATCTATTCTAGTTGTGGGGTACTCCGTGAAGTGGAAATTCTGAACGTACTGTGACGGAAGATAAGAACTGGACATTTTGATAGGGGACATTCTCTTGATCATTTTTGCTTTTGCTGCTAGAAGATTGAGTCGTCTGAATACGAGTTTTAGCAATATTGTAAGTTTTGCTCCATTTATGGGATTTGGTATTCATCACGACAAGATTAGTCGTATTTCCATTTGGTTTTGAGTATCGTTTTGGGGAAATGCAGCTACGGATTTCCGGATAAAGTCAATTTTCAAAGCACGTGGCGTCGTCTGAATGCAAGACTTTAGAGTGCCATTTTGACGGCAAAGAACCTCTTTCAGCCCACATCACATCTCAGGTACGTCTCTGAAAACCCACTTAAAATTGAAATAGATTTGTAATTTAGGTTATTTATTTTATTGCAGGGCTGTTTGTTTGTTCGTTTGTTAATTGTTTCCTTGTTGAGTATGTTACATTTAGTAGTTTATGGCTATTTGGATTGATATCTTATGATTTTACTTGGATCTGTTACTCGTATTCTACTTGAGCTTTTATGTCACATTCTACACTTTGCGAGGGACTTCCAGCCTGACTCTGGTTTCAACTTCTAGTCCAGATTTTGGTGTCTAGATGGTGGATTACTGACTGACATCTTGTGTATGTATGGTACTGGGAATCTCGGCACGTTACCTTAGACTCCACGTAGATGGTCTACCACCTGCGGCTGTTATCACCTGAATTACGCTATCCTGGTAGGACGGGAAAAGGTATTCAGACACTACCAAAGGTAAGCGGAATCATATTCTCTTAATAAGGGATCCGGTACATCAACTCAACATCCATGGGACAGTAAAATAAATTTTCAAGGAATATTGGTAATATTTTGCTCGTAACGTAAATCTCAGTAACATTTTAGATTTCAGTAATATTTGGTATATTCTGTGTATCGTTACTTCACTAAATGAATAGTTTTGCCTTATTTTACAAATAGATGTCAATAATTTTAAGTAATTTTATGTTTTACCGTACTTTGGGTCACTTGTATTTTTTTTGTCACGCTTCTGGCATATGACCTTTTGTACATTTATCAAGGATTTATTATTTTGTAAGATATTTTGTGCATATTAGGTTAAGAGTGTGGGCCCCACTTATTAGTTCACTTATTAGGGTATATTGTGATACTTCTACTGCGTACTGAGTTATCGGTGATAATTGTGAAATATTTTGTACTACGTACCCTGATATTTTATTAAATGTTTAATTAGAACGACGTTGTCTTTCATATCTGACCACCTACACCACCCCAATTATCGAAGCCACCCCCAAGGACCTGACTAGTCAGCCGTGTGAGACTCCCTCCTCACTAGCGTATTGCAGAGGGGGTACTGCACGTAAAATATTAAAATTTTGTTTTGGGTACAGGGTGACTACCCTACCCTGCGTTCGAGGTTTACCAGCCTTTGGGGCCCCCTTTTATAAGTGGGTCGAGGCCCGGTAACAAAATCGACCCTTTTTTTTTTATAAAAATACACGCCGATGACTGAAATAAGTTTGTTTTATTAAAGAAGCATATAGTAAAGGTCTTTGATACCGATCCGAATTTGGTCGAAATTGGATGACCAAAAATTGAGTTACGCAGGTGTGCCCACTTGAAATGGGTCACACTGTAGATAGTTAGCTACAGGTCGACCTAATAAAAGCATTATAATAACATAAATTATGGGGTTTAAGTGCAGAAAGTGAAATATAAAAGAGTAGGTATAGAAAGAAATTTGAACGTAGCGATTACATTGGCTGGTAGAAAAATCAAACTTAAATAGAAAATGAGGACTGACTTTATTTCGAAAAACAATTCGTTACCAAGTTAATAACTATTAAATATCTAAAAAATATAATTTGGGGGGGGGGCGTCATTCGAAAACCATAAATCAAGATATTCTTAAATTTTGGATAGGGGTTCTAACACGTGATGATCAATAATATTGCATTATTTATTTAGTAAAGAGATACCTGATATGGCTTCTAGAAAAGTCGACCCCCTTTTTTTCACACTTCTTTCACACCATTGGCTTCATATAAAAAAAAATCAGTAGACTTTTTAAAAATAATTTAATATTTCAAATAACAATATATATTTGTTTATATTTTTTGATATTTAATTATTATTTTTCTCAATTACTTCCACATCCAGTGGAAGTATAGTAACGACAAAAAATTTTTTAAACATTTTTATTGTCTAAATAGGCTTAAAATGTCATGAAACGTCGAGATTTTAAGTTTGAGAGAAAAAAAATTTCTGTCTGTTGCATGTCGGTCTGTCTGTCTATAACTTTTTTTGTGCGCACGTTTACTCTGGAACCGTTCAAGATATTGACTTGAAATTTGGTACACGTATGTACTTTAACGAGATCTGGAACTAGATTATATTTTCATCTTGTTCCGTCGAAGGGTTGGGGGGTAAATTGGGGTAAATGGGGGTAAATAGGTAAATCAAGCCGGTAAGAGTTCATAAAATTGGTATTTAGTGTATATAATAGAACTTAGTCTCAAAAATTTTTTTGGCATTAGCCACCCCCATTACTACCCCCACCTCATTATTTAAGGGGTGAAAAAAATAAAATTGTAATTTAGCGTGTATACAAGAACCTAAGCCTAAATTTTTTTTTACTTAATCCACAACCACCCCCACCACCCCCAACCCCTACTACCGATGTGGCATATCGTTTTATAGGATTTTGGGATAGGCGATTTCAAATATCATGTTATTAACGAGTAGTATGAATGCGCAGTGGCTTTCCTTGAGTACCATCGATGCGCAGTAGGTTACCTCTAGTAGTATGGATGCGCAGTAAGTTTCCTCGAGTATTTTGGATGCGCAGTGGCTTGTCTAGGGTACTATAGTTATTATTAAAGTTACTTCGAGTAGCATGGATGCGCAGTGACTTTCCTCGAGTGGCATCGATGCGCAGTAGGTTTCCTCGAGTCAAATGGATGCGCAGTGGGTTATTTCAAGTAGTATGGATGCGCAGTAGATTTCCCCGAGTATTATGGATGCGCAGTGGCTTTTCTTGAGTACCATTGATGCGCAGTAGGTTACCACGAGTGGTATACATGCGCAGTAGGTTACCTCAAGTGATATGGATACGCAGTGGGTTTCCTCGAGTAAAATGGATGCGCAGTGGATTTCTTCAAGAAGTATGAATGCGTAGTGGCTTTCCTCTAGTAAATTGGGTTACCTCGAGTAATATGGATGCGTAGTAGGTTTCATTGAATAAAATGCTTGAAGTAGAGGCTTTACTTCTATCGTGTAGTCCACGGCACAGAATGATGTTTTATATCTTTGTCATGCTATTTTCTGCGTATTACTTGCACATCCACTTGAAGTATACTAACGCAAGAAAAATTTTTGAAAATTTTCATTGTACAAATGGGCTTAGAATGTCATGAAACGTCAATATGTTAAGTTTGAATGAAATAAATTTGTCTGTTGCGTCGGTCTGTCTGTCTGGTATCTGTTTGGTGCTCACGATTACTCTGGAACCTTTTAAGATATTGACTTAAATATGGCACACGTATGTGTTTTAACGAGACCTGGAACTAGATTATATATTGATCTTATTCCGTTGCAAAGTTGAAGAGTAAATTGAGATAGATAGGCAAATCAAGCAATTAAGAGTTGATGAAATTGGTATTAAGTAAATATAAGAGGAGCTAAGGTCTCAAAAACATTTTTGGCAATAGCCACCTCTATTACCTCCCCCACCTCATTATTAAAGGGGGTGAAAAAATATTGTGATTTAGTGTGTGTACAAGAACCAGTCATCAAGAATTGTTTTCACTTCATTCACCCCCACCACCACTACCACCACCACCTCCATAAACAATTATCTCCACTTAGTGGAGTGCAATTATAGTATTTTCGTTGTAAGATACTTAGATAGGAAGTCTGGATGTGGCAGTGGTGACCCTTAGGCAGCGGTTTTTTTTTAAATGGAATGCCTATAATTTTTTTACATGGATGAATAAAGCGTACAATTCCCCACATTTTAATATCATACACATTATTTTTATTTCACACAGTTTTTGAGATATGATGCTATAGTCTTTCATAGAATCTTATTACTTAATATTGATCTTGAATGATTTATATTTACATACCATTCGATTGTAATTTAAAATTTTTAAACGATTGTTAACATAATTACGATTATGATTATGATTTTCTATAATTATTTATTTGTGACATTTTCTTATTTTTTATTGGATATTTTAATATTTCATAAGTTTTTTTCATTAAATTTTTAAATACTCTTGCAGAAGTGGCCAAATACGCAGTAAAGAGTGGGAAAATGATTAGAATTATTTAAACGACTTTTAAAAATCCACATTTTGATGTTTTGTAAGATTACAACATTTTTCTCACTCTGCAAATTGGTATCTGGGATATATTATGTAAATATTTTATAAATTATGTAAATATTTTATAAATAGATTTCAAGACTTTAAAAAAGATTTTAGAAATTGAAAATATCGACCGCCTACCCACATATCGTGGCTCTTCTGGCATCAAATTTCTAATTTATAACCTTTTTACAAAGGCTGTATATTTCATAAAATTGCGCTAATTTCACAGATAGCAATTTTCCTAATAGGGTGCTTTAAATGAAAAATTATCTGTCCGAGAATTTGTTCGCGGAAGGTTTTAATTTGAACTTGAAAATTAGAAGCACTTTTTCCGCCGTTTACCTTAAATGCTGATTGTAACATTTTCATCGCAAAATCCCGCATATTTTTATAAAATGACCTCAAAATGCAATATTCTAAATAATATGTAATATATTAAAGCCAATTCATGTTTTTGTACCTACGCATAATGCCTGATTGCTGTGATTTATTTGATTTTACAAATATTAAATTGAAAATAAGAAATCAACGACATACTTTTAAGTTTATTATTTTGTTTTTCTCGTTTTAGTGTACCTAAATAACAAAAAAGTATATAGTGGAGTCAAATTAGGATTAAAAAATTCGCAATGTGAATTGTCTGGCCAGGGCAGTTTTCTTGTTTTAACGTGTTCACGGGATCAACTTAAGTTCACAGTTCAGTTTTGCGAGGTCGGCGTATTGTTTATTTAAACAATTTAATTTTTTAGACCGTGTTTTCCATCGGTTTTCTTTGAATATCTCGTGTTCGTTATGAGCTGTACAATAAAAGCATATAAACTATAATTCATTCAAATTGTTATTATTATTTAAAAAAATTAAATATTGCAAAATTATGCGTTATTAAACAAATCACTGTTCTTTCAAAAATAATTGATAATATTCTATGAATATTTTGAAGACATATAGCTATTATAAAGTACAATCACCACTTAAAATTTCAAGTCAATATAGTTATTAAAACGGCTCGAACATACAATTGTTCCTAAAACTTTGCACTCTTGAGAAATCCTGCCATCAAAACCAAGAAATGTGTACGACGGCTAAAATTGTAGCTTTTTATAAGTACTTTAAGATCACGGAGAGGGATTTTTTTTTTAAATTTAAACCCCTTTTATTGCAGTTGTTTATAGTTATAATCAAATTCAAATAACTCTGTTTTTTTTATGAATTAAAAAACGGTAAAGCAGTAATGAAAGTAGATTAAAAAAGGCAACTTAAAAAAATGTAATATCCTACTTGCATTTGGAGCTGAGATACGTTAGTTTTTACGCTTGGTCACTAATAAATAAACAAATCGATATTTCTTATTGTTTGGTCTGGTAATTCTCCAATGTCTATTCTATTGTCTCTGCTACTTGAAAACAATCCAAAGCTGCAATAATTGTTAAAAGACTGCATAGAGACCCGAAAGTGGGGTCTTTTGATCTTTAGTGACTTTGTTAGAGATCCGAATATCACCAAATATATTTACAAGTTATATTATGTTCTTACAAACCAGACTTAAGTGGCTAGATGTCCAGGTGGGTAAGGCGACTAGCACTTTTTATTCAGACAGCATAATTAATACAAACCTTTTCGATATCCGACACCCCCTACCATACCAAACGTTGCCTATTTTCCGGCAACCTCTCTAGCCATACTTTCCTATACGGCAACTTCTTATTTCCCCTTTAATCTTTACTAAAACCTATAACCAACCTTCTCTATCTCCTTTATATGTTCTATTTGTTTTATCCTTTTTGTTCTTTTGTGCTTTATTGTTTCTAAATTCCATCTTGACCTATATAAATTCTTAAAAACCAAAATATTTCATATCGTATCTTTTCAAATTTCCACGGCAATTTCCTGGTGGCAGGAAGGCCACCAGGTTGGAATTGTTTCAAACGGGTTTTTTCGTTGAGTTCTGTTTTCCCGTGCCAACAACCAAAATAAAATAAGTGTTTTGCCTAGAGAGTGATAATTTTTTAGTTTTCTTTAAATTAGCTTTATGTCCGTGTGGACATATTTTTAATTTTATTTTAGTTTTTAAGTCTGCCTGTGACAGACAGGAGTACTAACTCACAAGACATCCGTCGTTAAGCCAAACAGGACCCCACAGAAAAATTCAAGAGAGGTCATATCGGGAGACCCAGCTGGCCATTCAATTGCCCCCCTGCGTCCAATCCATTTACCAGGAAAAGTTTCTTCTAGATATGACCGTACCACTAGTTCAATATGTGGAGGAGCCTTTATCTTGTTGAAACCATATTTGTTCTGCTGGTAAATTGGGATTGTTATTATTCGGGAACAATCGTTTAAGCTCTGGAATAATGTGCTCTTGCAAGAGTAATAAATATCGTTCAGAGGTCAAATTTCCGTTTATAAAATAAGGTCCTATGACGTATCCACCAATAATGCCATACCAAACATTTACTTTTTGTGGTCATTGGGTGTTAACTTCCTCCATCCAATGTGGATTGTAGTCTGGCTAATACCTATAGTTGTGTCGGTTTACATGCCCCTTTAAACAAAATGTAGATTCGTCAGAAAACAATATGTAGTTGACAAAGTTGACATTTTCGTTTAATTTATCCATAATAACTTCGCAGAATTCGACTCTACCATCAGAATCGTCTTCACTCAATTCTTGTAACAAATGAATTTTATATGGATGGAATTTTTCTCGTTTGCATAGAATATTGACTCATGCTATGATTTAAGACCCTCTGTTGTGTCGAATTTATTGAATTTTCCACCACATCTAACATGACATTCAAAGAATTTTCTTCATTTGTAACGCTTACCGGTCTTCCACTTTTTGGTCGATCTTTGACACCTCCAGTTTCATCAAAACGCTGCAATGATTTTCAAATGGTTGATTCCCAACCAGAATGCAATTCATTAAAAATATTCACTACTTGGTCACAACTATCTCTTCTGTCACCATATCCTATGATCATTAAAATTTCAATACTCTCGGTTTCACTTAAACGTGCCATTTTTGCACGAAAATTATTCACACTAAATGGATTTTTGACATGTGTTGTCAAGATCATCACTGTTAGACAAAAGAACGACGCGGCGTTGTTATGAAGCTAGAAACTTGTATATATGATGTGCTATATGAATTTTGTTCAGAATTTCGAGAAGAATTAAAATATGGAATAATACACAGGGTGTAAAGAAAAAGCAACTTTGTTTCGTCCTGTATATTTAATTTAATTTTTATTGTAATAGATTTAAAAAAACCCTAAAATTTTTGTATCTTAATATTTTTCGCTAGCTATCTTTACTTCAGGAGATAATCGACCGTTTCCATTCATATCAGCAATCCTGTTGTATAATACGTACCATAAAGATTTGTTAATATAATAAAACCATTGAAAAAACTGTGAAGAGTATTCTATAGAATGTGCAACAATTATATAAAATGTTCAACAAACCAGCGAAAGGTATAATGTTTGCTCTACCTCATTTTTATAATGTACTTTATTTTAATTTAGCCATTGAAATACTCTCGAGTACAAAAACAATAAAACACCTAACTAGCAAAACTTTGTTGGGTCACCCAATATATCGGTATTTGCACATGACCCAATTGATCTTAGATTTACTTTACACTCAATCTCATTCTCCTTGGACTATTTAATATTCTTTGGGGACATTTAATTACAACTTCTTTTAGACAGTTTCCAATCGAAAGTCAACCTCATGTAGGACTTGACATCTACTTTAAAATAAAGGACTACGTGGTTTTCGACCCTTATCTCAGCTATTTACAGAAAAGGCATCGTCACATTGATGGATGACACTCTAAAAAAGGCCCTTGCGATATTGATACCTCTAATCTAAACCAATGGTTTTAAATTACTAAGTTTGTGATTGCATGTATGTAGATATAATGTACACATGTTTTTTTTACAAATTCATTGAATTAGAACAAACACGAATATTCAAACAAATATTGAGAGCAGTAATCAATAAATGTTAATATGAGAAAATAAAATCTTAAGAAATAATAATGACAATTCTTCGCACGGACGAGAAGACAGCATGAAAGGACGTTTAAAAGAGATTCTAGGGCAAGAAGGTTCAAAGTTGAAACAGATGTGAGAATTCTGTTTGTTATTTTCCAGTCCTAACTTCAAGAGATTTCATACTTTCAATCCAAACTTGATGGCAAAGAAAATATACAAAGGATAATCTTTTATGGAGGAGCTCCAGTACTTAGGCTGTTGTTTTAGCAAACATTTCGAGGTGAGATTCTAATTCATATGTCAAATTTAAAAGCATGGAATAATACAAAGTTACTGATGTATTTACGAAGCCACTAACAAGATGTAGTTTTAAATATTCAAATATATTTTGCGTAATAATTAAAAAACGTATTTAAACTGACCTATTTTAATTTTGTGGCCATAGGATGGTAAGGGCATCGATGCTTATATACATACAACGGGAACGCTCAAGACTAACAAGGATTAAAAAAGACATTGAAAGGGATGCTCTCAAATAAAAAACTGAAGAATATCAAACAGAATTACGAAGAAACCTATGGTATAGTAAAATAAGAGAAGACGACACTTTAGAACAAGTAAACAAAAAAATAACAACTGCAATTCAACAAACCGGCAAAATATCATAAAACAAAAGGCGCAAAAACGATCAGTAAAAAGACCCAAACACTAATTGAAAAAAGACGTCTACTAGCAAGTCAACATAGTATATACCGAACTGAACAAAACGTTAAGAAAGAATATTATAGAAGACGTCAGAAAAAACGCAGAAGATCTAATAGGAAAAACGATTGAAGAAAATGAGAGCTCGAAAGTCCTACGAAGAAAACTAAATACAAACATAAATGTTATAAACCAACTGAAGAAAGAAGACGGCACAACAACATAGGGCAGAAATGATACAGTTAATGAAAGAATACTATCAAGACTTATACAACTCAAAAACCGAAAAATCGATTACAATACATAACAGACAAATAACAAACGTTGGATCGGAAGAAATACCCGAAATCGATAAAGAAGAACTAATGAAAGCAATAATTGAAATGAAATTAAATTGAGCTCCAGGAGAAGATGGAATAACCCCAGAATTAATAAAATATGTATTTAGTAAAAAGCCTTAGGATATTGCTGAATAAATGTTTGAAAGAAAGGAAAATACCACAAGATTGGAATAATGCAGTAATTATAACACTTGATAAGAAAGGAGATAAATCAGACCTAAAGAACTACAGACCAATAAGCTTTTTTATACAAATTACTAATGAAGATAATTACAACTAGACTAACAAATAAACTTGACTTATATCAAGGTGTAGAGCAAGCGAGTTTCAGAAAAAACTACAATCACAATCACATACAATAGACATATACCTAGCGACTATAACAAAGCTTTTGACTCAATCGAAATGTGGGCAATTATAAATTCTTTACAAAACTGCCGAGTAGATTCAAGATATACCAAATTAATTCAAAATATCTACAAAGAAGCAACGAGCACAGTAAAACTACATACGGTCCATAAGGAAATAGAACAGATATAGATTCAAAGGGGAATAGGACAAGGAGACTATATCACCAAAACTGCTCACACACTAGCTAGAGAATATATTTAAAAAACTTCATTGGGAAAACTATGAGATCAATATTGAAGGACAAAAACAGGGTAACTTAAGATATACAGACGATGTAGTTTTGATAACGGAAAATCCTTTAGAATTAGAACAAATGTTAAAAGAACTCAATGAAATATCAGAAATACTAACTAAATCCAAGGGGTATCTGAGGGAATTAATCTTTATTATAAGTCGCCATCATAACATTGTTTAAGAGTACCATAGTAAAAAATCTTATTGTTCAAATGGGTTTAGAATGTCATAAAACGTTGAGGTTTTAAATTTGAGCCAAAAAAATTTGTGTCTGTTGGCCTGTCTGTCTGTAACTTTTTTGTGCGCACGATTACTCTGGAACCGTTTAAGATATTGACTTAAAACTTGGTACACGCATGTATTTTAACGAGGTCTGGGACGAGATTATATTTTGATTTTATTCCGTTGAAGGGTTGAGGGATAAATTGGGGTAAATGGGGGGTAAATAAGTAAATCAAGCTTGTAAGAGTTCATAAAATTGGTATGAAATATATATATAAGAAAGTTAAGGTCACAATTTTTTTTCTTTGGTATTAACCACCCCATTACAACCCTCACCACATTATTGAAGAAAAAATAAAATTGTGATTTAAGGTGTATACTAGAACCATCAAAGGCCTCAATTTTGTTTTACTTCATCCACTACTATCCTCCTACCACCACCCCACCCCCTCTACCGATGTGGCATATCGTTGTATGGGTTTTTGGGGCAGGCGATTTCAAATATATTTTCACATTATTAAAGTTAAATAAACAATTATTTCCAGATACAAAATTTTTTTCGTTGTGAGAGACTTGGAGACAAAATCTGGATGTGGAAGTAGTGATACCTTGGGCAGCGGTTTTTCTTACTTAAGAAATTATTAGTAATGATAACGACAAACTATCGGGATATATGCTCTTTTGTCAATATCTTGAAAACAAAGCGAGATAGGGCAGAATATTATTTGGTATATTATATGGTAAGCATCAAATTTTCTGGAAAAATGGTTATTACAAAAAAAAAATGGTACAGGTAACAGGCAAGTTTATACCGATCGCCAAAGTCTCAAAAATGGGGTTCTGTTTAATGCTTCTATAAGGCCAAAATTAGAATATGCCAATATTGTTTGGAATCCGCAATATATGTATATTTTTAATTTGGAAGATATTCAGAGAAGATATGATATGTCACGCGCCTTATTTTATTTAACTACTCCTTGAACGAGTTTATAAAAATTTTCGCCTATTTATAGTATTTATAGCATGTATTTAATCTATTTAGATTATCAGTCAAACCTTTATTACTTCCACATCCAGTGGAAGTATAGTAACGACAAAAAAAAAATTTTAAATTTTTATTGTTCAAATAGGCTTAGAATGCCATGAAACGTTGAGATTTTAAGTTTGAGCGAAAAAAATTCTGTCTGTCGGTCTGTCTGTCTATCGGTCTGTCTGTAACTTTTTTTGTGCGCACGTTTACTCTGGAACCGTTTAAGATATTGACTTGAAATTTGGTACACATATGTACTTTAACGAGATCTGGAACTAGATCATATTTTCATCTTGTTCCGTCGAAGGGTTGGGAGGTAAATTAGAATAAATTTGGGGTAAACACGTCAATCAAGCAGATAAGAGTCCATAAAATTGGTATTTAGTATATACAAAAGAAGCTAAGGTCTCAAAAAAATTTTTGGCATTATTCAGGAGTAGGTCAGGACTTACTCAATATCAGTAGTGTATCTTTGCAAATTTACTAATAATTTAATATGCTAAATTACCTCAGAATCCTCTAAAATTTTGCAGAGGCTTTCCCACATTGAAGACACCATTTTATTTTCAGCATTTCTTGGTAGATCACGCTGTATACATTATACATTACTACCAGTGATTAATAATTAATCACTATCTAGGAGTGATTAATGATTAATCACTGGCAGGTACTTCTTTAATTTGAGTGCAATATCGAAACTCTTTAGTAGAATTTATGGCCAGTTTCTGAAACGTTAAATGGAATTATTCGTTAACTGTCATAGCTACAATTGTGTGAACAATTTTACTGTTATTATAAAATTTATGAATACAGATAACTTTATTTAAAATTTCAGAAACAGACCTTTTTTTATCATACAATTTCGTTTTTAAATTTTACTGAGTAGGCCGTTATGTGTCAAAAGAACGACTTGCGAAATTAAAGTTAAACATCAACGTTATTTACAATAATTTTACATATTACTCAAAAAGAGTAATATAATCAAATAAATGGATTCTGTCAGTGAAAACTAGATTTCTTTGACACCGCCAGAGGCAAGGGAAGCTGTAGAAATCGCCTCATTAAACTTGTTGCCCGAAAAATCGAGAAAATTATATATGATGGCGTATGAAACAGTAAAAAAAAATAATAAAAAATATTTAAAAATCGTGGGAAAGTATAGTGTTCTACTCGCATATAATGGCTACTATTCAATCTGGTGATTTACTTTACTTAAACTTCACCCTCGTGTATAATAGCCATCATCATGTGCTCGTTCAATAATATACTATTATCCACGACTATCGTAAGATTATTGCATTATACATTTAACAATTGACGAATAATGGTGGTCATAATTCCCACATACCGTATTATGAATATGAACTCATAATAACACACCTTTAACCAATCAGGAACTGGCAATTTTCATAATCAACGTATAATGGCCTTCGGCTCGTGTCGTAAGCATCAGACTCGCGAGTAATAGCCATCATTATACGTTCGCTGAATAATATACTATTACCTGCATGCAGAGCTGGGAGTAATTAATTACTAAAGTAAATTACTGATGTAAATGCTTTAAAAAAAAGTAATTGTAATTGAATTACATTTTTCAAAGCACTAATTGTACTTAAAAATTATTAATTCCTCAAGCGATACTCTGAAAATACCTTTGTAGAGTAATTAATTACTGATAGAAATTACTTCAAGTAATTTAAATTACTTCTCTAATAATTTAAAATCTCTAGAATAATTTGAATGCTGTAGACCTGAATTGTTTTACCGCAATTAAATTATTGAAATTACTTTACATTCCTATTAAAAGGAAACATAAACATATTATTAAAAGGAAACAAACATATAATATTATTCATATTTCATAGTCTGTCATTTTACTTCCACATCCAGTAACGCAACATTTTTTAAAAATTTTTTATTGTTAAGATAGTCTTAAAATGTCATGAAACGTCGAAATTTTAAGTTTGAGCAAAAATCTGTCTGTCTGTAACTTTTTTGTGCGCACGATTACTCTGTAACCGTTTAAGATATTGACTTGAAATTTGGTACAAGCATTAATTTTAAAGTGGTGGTGAACATAATTCGACAACATTGTTTAAAATAAAACTATCAACTAGATATATCAACAGTTCTGTGTAAGCAGTAAGTATCTATGGATACCGAATATAACAAATATATTCTTAAAGCTGTGTATTTAATATTCACAGCACATAAACATTTATAATACGCTTTGAGAAAGGAAACAGATTCGTTTTCCGAAACGTCAGCAAAATACGTCATTTTTATATTTTTGCTCTTATTCATTATTTGTCAAAAAACCACCCTCTAACTGATCCTTTGACGTGAAAGTCACAGGCGTAGAGGTTATTTTCCAGTAAAATACTGGATAATTGTATTATTTTGTAGATTTCACGACATTGTTTAGAAGAAAATACATGTGGCAGAGCATCCCAATAAGAAACAGAAAAATAAAGTTAATAAAAATTTTGTCTATATTTCATCAAACTGATAAAGTAGTAAACCAATGGGTAATAATTTATTAAATTATTATTACCAAGTATACATCAAGTGACCCATTTAAGCAAATTAAAATCAGCGTTATATGGCATATAAAATATTAATATACAGAATGAATTGCTTCATAGATATTGCGACCACAGTGTTGTTACGGCTTTAACTATTAATAGGGTTTAAAGTTCATAGTGCAATTCTAATCCGGGTGATAAAAAGGATAATTCGGTATTGCAAAATGAAATGAATCATTTAGCAAAACAATGAGAAATTAAATAAAAAAACTAGGGTAACGAATCTATGCTAATCTTATGCCACTGAGTTAAAAATAAATCAATTAAATATGATATAATTGATTTTAAAGCCGCATATGATAACATAAATAGCAAAACTAGTACAGTCACTGAAGGTTTTCACCTCCGATTTCGTTGAACCTCCATCGATTTTCATGAAAATTTGTGAGTAGTTAGAGGATACCTCAAGAAACAAAAGTGACATAGTGCCAACTTGCGCTTTTACCCTGGGGGTGGATGCACCCCTTCTCAGGGGTGGAAATTATTTTATGAAAAATAATCCCAGGAATCGATAGAGGGACCAATTCTAAGCAAAATTTGTTATATAAAGTTATTAAAATAAATGAATGCTTTTTGAGTTATTAAAGATCAAAGATTTTAATTTTTCGTGAAAAAAATGCATGTTTTAAAGCGGTTTTTCATAAATAACTCAAAAACTATAAGTTTTTACAAAAAAGTTGTCATTACCAAAATTGCATGTATATTTTTTTTCGGCGAGTACTCAAATCTAAGTATTCAAACTTAAATAACGGGAAAACGATGCATTTTATAAAATATACTTACTGAACACTTTTCAAAGTACTCAGAAATACCTATCAAATGAGCTATAGAAGAAGTTGATAGCATCAAAATTAAGCAAGTTGTGATGAAAATAAGAGGACCCTTTCGAATTTTTTAGGAAAAAGTGAAAAATAAAACCTACGCCATTTCCACAAAAATTGAAATTTATAGTAATCCCTATAAGACTTTCTTTATTTTAGCATAAGTAATGACTTTAAAAATTTTGACCGGTTTAGAATGCATATTTTCGAAAAAAAAATATGATTTAAAAAAATCAGAATTTTTCAAATTTTCGTAAATTTCATTTTCTTTTGATAATAACTCCAAAAATACTCGATATACGTAAAAAATAATACAGAACGAAATTTGAGTTTTTTTTTAACAAAGATTTTAGTTTTTTTTTATTTTTGTAGGATAAAAAATAACCGAGATAGAAACGTTTAAAGCCTAAATTTTACTGCGAGAACCATGTAACCGGGGCCCTTTAACCTTTTATCTTTTAAAAAATAAGGGTTTAAAAAGATTAAATTTAATAGCCCTTGAAATTACCTTTCAAATGGTTTTTGGATGAACCTGATATCATAAAAATTAACGGAGTTATTGTAAAAAAACCAATAACATTTTTTTGGAAAAATTTTTTGAGCAGAGATTTTGTATGCATATATAGGAAAAAAGATAGATATTAAGAAGTAGACGTGTCGATAGGTACATGCCCACAAAATGTACATGTGTGAGTGTGTGTATGTTTCTTTTGAAGATAGAAAAAGTGAAAGGAATTCTGAACATCTGCTCGAAAATATAGTGGGGCTTTCTAGTATGCTGTGTGTCTATTGAATATTTCAGTATATTTCCAAAAGCGGGTAGTTTGGGGAATGTGGAAAGAATAATATTAATAAAGTTTGAAATATATTAATAAAGTTTATCATAAGTAATAAAAAAGATTCTAAATAATTAAAGCTATTAAAGCTGATAAAAAAAAAATCCATTATTTTTATGACAAGTGGTAGTTTTTAAGGGTGAAAAATTTCGCAATAAATAAATAATTACTTTAATACTCAGTAAATGAGATTTCAATTCAGTAATGTATTATTCAAATGATTAAAGTTTCTTGAAACCAATTTTTTCAATGATTCTGCATTAAGGGGGTGGTTTTTAAGGGTTGAAATTTCACAGTCAACCAAAAATTATATCATAAACATTAAACAAACCATTTGTGTAATGTTAATATGCGATTTCATATTTCAGAAATACAAAAAATGATTTTTTCATGATTTTCGATTTGGTTGTTAAAAGGGTTGAAAAATTAATTAAATTAATTAAAATCATAAATCATGCATATAAGTGTTGAAAAATATTTATTTTATCTAATTAAGAGATTACTTACGCCAGAATGCTTAAATCTGCATTTTTTCCCATTTTTAACAAAAGGGGCGGATTTCACCCCTAAAATGCAAAAAGCGCAAGTCAAGCATATGTCACTTTTGAAGTTGAGGGTAAAATATACTTAATCCCAAATTTTCATGCAAATCGATGGAGGTTCACCGAAATCGGAGGTAATAGTTGATTTTTACCTTCATTCACTGTACTAAACACTATATGACGCGATGTAAGACCTAGGAATACCGCCTAAACTGATAAGTCTTAACAAACTCACAATGAAATAAGTAGTATGATCAGTCAAGATTCAAAATTAAACATCTAAGCAAATTTAAAACGCAAAGAGGAGTGCGGCATGGAAAAACTCTCGCATGCCTACTATTTAACATAGCACTTGGAAAAGTAGTACGAGACTCAAAGATCGAAACGTCTGGGTCAATATTCACGAAATCGGTCCAAATTTTGGCATACGCAGACTTCAACATTATAAATAGAACAAAAAGGGCTAACACAGAGGCTTTTAACGAACTAGAAAAAGCAGCTCAAAAAATGGGCTTGGAAATAAACGAACAAAAAACAAACACAATGGTTGTAGCACGAAACGCAGGCGGAAGAAATAGAATAGGTCAAAATCTTACCATAAATGACTATAATATAAAAGTAGTACGGGAGGTCATATATCTAGGTCCCAAGTAAATAATAAAAGAAAAACCGAAGAAGTGGTAAAGCGAAGAATACTTATAGCTAATAGATGCTACTATGGAGTTGAAAAACAACTAAAGTCACCAAATCTGTCACGAAAATCTAAATGTGTAATATACAGGACACTAATAAGACCAGTATTAACGTATGCCCCCAAAACGTGGACCCTAAGCAAATTAGAGGAAAACCGTTTGGGAATCTTTGAAAGAAAAATATTAAGAAAAATATTTGGCCCCATTCAAGAAAACCAAGTATGGAGAAGCAGATACAACCATGAATTGTATGAATTATATGAAGATGTTAATATAGTAAAAACGATAAAGCTAGGACGATTAAGATGGACAGGACATATACTAAGAATGAACGACAAAAGGCCTACAAAACTAATACTAAGAGCAAAGCCCGATGAAAATCGAGGAAGAGGGAGATCAAAACTGCGATGGATAGATGGGGTAATAAAGGATTTGAGGAGCATGGGAGTGATCAATTGGAAACACCGAGCCCAAGATAGAGACGGATGGCGGAGAATCCTTGAAGAGGCCAAGACCCAACCACTGTTGTAGCGCCACCGATGATGATGAATATAATTACCAAGGATGATATTGACTTAAATGGAGATAGTCTAACTTCTGAAAAAGGCTGGTTCTCTTCCAAAAAGCTAAAACTAAACGAATCGAAGACCTAAAATATGATTTTCAGCTCAGATAAATAGGCGCAAAAGTCCCAATCTAAATTGCTTGGGATTGTTACTTGACAGTAGCTTAAATTGGTCACCCTAAATTGACTATTTATGTTCGAAAATATCTCATATTTTCTTCATACGTCATTTAAGATGATCTTTACCTTGTGATTCTCTATACGTGTTGTGTATTTTGCGATAATACATATTCACTACCTACCCTATGGGGCAACTCCAATACAGTTGGAAAATTATTTGTTTTGCAAAAAGAAGCTGTACGTGCTTATGGAACTAGCAGCCAGTTACTTTTAAAAAATATAGGTTTATGTATTTGCCTTGTATTTACGTTTTTGCAAATTCACCGACAGTTAGGTAAGTTTCCAAAACATTCTGTCATGCAGCTCTTATAATTCTAGAAACTATTTGGTTCAGCAGTATTCTAGGATTTGCATCAGTCGGAATAATAAATTGAATACCTTAGACCAATTTTGCTAGTTATTTTAAGGACTCTAACATCATAAATATGAATTTTAAAGTATTTTATAAAATTAGTTAAATAATTCCTAATACAGGAATGCTTTTACAGTGTGTATAAGATTACTTACTCTTTATTAATTCTAAATGATAGCACCCAGAATGTGACTCCAAATCACAGCTGGGTAATTCCTGGTGAAAAAGTAATTAGCAATTACAATTCCTTTTTTTTTTCGTGTAATTGTAATTGTAATTAAGTACTTTTTTTAATTAAAGTAATTTGGAATTGTAATTGCAGGAAAATTGTTGAAGGAATTGTAATTTGTAATTATATTATTTGAACTATCTAATTACAATTACTTTCTCCAATTACAATTACTTTCTATAATTACAATTACTTTCTCCAATTACAATTACTTTCTCCAATTACAATTACTTTAAGAACATGCGCATGTGAGAGCGCAAGAATACATTAAGAGGACAATCTGTGCTAGGACAAATAATATTTTCATTGATATATATGAAAAAGGTTTATACGGGTGGGCGTGCCCCTTTGACCAATGAAATATGCCGTCTACGTAAACAGGAGGAAATTAACAAAATTGTGTAATATAAGAGAAATACTTCAAATATATTTCTGTCGTACAGAGTCGAATTTCGCGTTGGGTGCACAAGAATTTTTATTTAAAGTAATTTGAGTAGGAAAACTGAATGCGGTTGTAGTGATTCCTTAGGCAGTGATTTTTAATTAAAAGAAAAACTATCTGTAGATACATAATGTAAATGTACAGTGTACAGGATGTCCTAGTTAACGCGTTATGTCCGATTTTCTCGGTAGTTTTTTCCGGGGAATCGATGCCGCTAAGAAACATATAATTAAACATCAAAGAAGAATTGATCGGATTATTTATGTTCTTAATTGACTATTAAAGGAATAGATTAAAAAAAGGCATGTAAATTTTAAATATCACTTCCGGTTTACATGGCAATGGCGTTCTTTTTAATAATAATAATAATAATAATAATAATAATAATAATATATTTATTAACCTTTTCTGCCATACAATAGAATGGATAAGGTAAGTCAGTAATTATATTGTATAAAAAATACATGAATGTATAAAAACAAAATATAGTAAAAAACAAACAAATGACAGCATAATACAAAACATTTGATAAAAAAAACAAAATATCAATACGCAAAATATACATACAAACATAAAAAGAAACATATAGTACAGGAAATCAGGAAATAGAATATTAATTACTTCCACATCCAGTGGAAGTATAGTAACAAAAAATTTTTGAAAATTTTTATTGTTCAAATAGGCTTAGACTGTCATGAAAGGTCGCCATTTTAAGTTTCAGCGTAAAAAAATGTCTGTCTGTCTGTCGGTCTAACTTTTTTGTGCGCCCGATTACTCTGGAACCGTTTAAGATATTGACTTGAAATTTGGTACACGTATGTACTTTAACGGGATCTGGAACTAAATTATATTTTCATCTTATTCCATCGAAGGATTGGGGTGTAAATTGAGGTGAATGGGGAGGTAAACAGGTAAATCAAGCAGGTAAGAGTTCGTAAAATTGGTATTTAGTATATATGAGAACCTAAAGTCTCAAAAAAATTTTTGACATTAGCTACCCCCATTACGACCCCTACCCTTAACCCCCATTTTTTAAGGGGACGAAAAAAAAGTGTGATTTAGTGTATGTACAAGAACCAAAAACTTCAAAATATTTTATTACTTCATAGGCCAAGAATTTTTATTGAAAAATTACCAAAAATCCTTGCTATGTTGGGGTGATTTCTATTACGAATAACTGGCAAAATAAGGATACATATATTACTTCCACATCCAGTGGTAGTATAGTAACGACAAAAAATTTTTTAAAAATTTTTATTGTTTAAATAGGCTTAGAATGTCATGAAACGTCGAGATTTTAAGTTTGAGAGAAAAAAATTTCTGTCTGTCGGTCTGTAACTTTTTTTTTGTGCACACGTTTACTCTGGAACCGTTTGAGATATTGACTTGAAATTTGGTACGCATATGTACTTTAATGAAATCTAGAACTAGATTATATTTTCATCTTGTTCCGTCGAAGCATTGGGGGGTAAATTGGGGTAAATAGGTAAATCAAGCAGGTAAGAGTTCATAAAATTTGTATTTACTATATACAACAGAAGCTAAGGTCTCAAAAAAAATTTTGGCATTAGCCACCCCCATTACCACCCCCACCCCCACACCATTATTGAAGAGGATGGAAAAAAATTTTGATTTAATGTGTGCACAAGAACCAGAAACCTCAAAATATTTTTTTACCTTATCCACCCCCACTACCACCCTCTATCACCACCACCCCCCCCACTACCGATGTGGGGGTTTTTATGGGTTTTTGAGGTAGACGATTTCAAATATTATATTATTAAACAATTATTTCCACATACAACATTTTATCGTTGTGAGTGACTTGGATAGAAAATCTGGATGTGGAAGTAGTGATTCCTTAGGCAGCGGTTTTTTTTTAATTGTTAAATTAGTGTACAATATCGATAATTCTATCATTTACAATTGAAATTAAAATTTTGTGGACATGCCTATTGAAAGTCGCATTTCGGAGATATGAACTTTACTTTGCTTTTTTTTAAAGGAACACTCCATATATGTACCATTTGAAACGCCATAAAAAAAGTTTTGTATTTATAATATAATACATGGTGCTTATCTTAAACAAATTTTGTCTAATTTACTATAAATTTACAATTTATCAAATTAGCCATGGAAAACAAAAGTATGTAAATTAAAATAAACGATATGTTAGTTCTGTCTAATTTTACTTTATTTTAAATAAAATGGAGAATTTCAATAATTGATACAGTGTGTTTCACTTGAAATGGTAACACCCCAATAACTTTTTTATTTTTTTTTTCCGATTTAAATCACATTTTACTTAAGTATAGAACAAATTAGTATCTACTTATGACCAGAAAAACATTCGCCTCCTACGGTACCAAAGCCACCTGCGGTACCAAAATATGTGGAGAAAATCGGAAAACCATATTAGGCATTTTTTTATCAGAAAATTTTGTTAATAAAACTTGTAAAATTTAAACAAAATTAAAAAATGAAAAACTTGAAACTTTAAAAATTTTGAAAATAATTATTTAAAAAAAAAACTGTAAATTGCTTTACAACTACCTGGCAGCTTGGGTTTAATTTCAAATAAAATTGTCATAGTACAGTTTTCTAAACGAAAAAACCCATTAAAATGATATTTTTGGACTTGGACATTATTTTAATAAAAATTTATACATTTTTTATTTTGATTCAATTCTGGACTTAAGGTTTCTGAATAATTCTGAACAAGTTTCATTGACAAAATTTTCCAATAAAAATATGCCTAATATGATTTTTTAATTTTATCCGCATATTTTGGTAACGCAGGTGGCTTTGCATTTGTAGGCGGTGAATTTTTTTCTGGTCATAAGTAGATCCTAATTTGTTCTATACTTAAGTAAAATTTGATTCAAATCAGAAAAACAAATTAAAAAGTGAAATACACTGTATATATTTTTCGGACTACCATGACTTAATGTAAGAAAATATAAAACTTCATATCTACTATAGTTTTTAAGAAAAATACTGTGTCATATATCATTGAAAAGATTTTTCTATGGCCTTTCAAATGGTGTAAAAATATATGGGGGGTGTTCTATTTAAAAAAACCAAGGTAAAGCTCATATCTCCGAAATTCGACTTGTTTGAATTGTTTTGCTGAAATGATGTTTGGAAAATACATGTGATATCTCATAACTTTTATTTTTGAACTTATTTACGTAACTCCAAAAATAAAGAAGTTAAATGAGGTTCTAACGTTTGCACAACCACCCTGTACTGTTGACTATAATAAGGAACTTTAGTCTAGTTAATATAAAAAACACGTTCTCAAATAAATTAAACATGTTCTGATAGGACATATTAATAATACAAATTTTTTGTTTTTATGTCTTTGGTGTTTTTCAAAAAAATTGCCGCCCTTGGATTTTGCCTCTATAGGCCCCCCCGCCCTAAATCCGCCACTGACAGCGCTCCGTCAGAAACCTTAAAATACCTACATGCATGTTTGGAGCATATTTAATGTCCGATATATAAAAAAATATTACAACTAGATCTATCAATCTTTATATGTTTGAAATTAGGGATAAAGGATCTAAAAGAATATATAAAAATATACAGGGTTTTCATTTAAAAAGCAACCTTCATTGTTATATCACGTGACATATGCAAGCAATTGTTTTTTAATTGCATTTAAAAAAATATGTATACAACCCTACAACTCTTATACAAAACTTTTTTTAATCTCCAATAATAACATAAATAAAGGGGGTCAAAATATAGTTATAATTCGCCCGCTGTCATGGATTCCTAAATTTTTACCAAAAATTCGTAACCCGCATCCCCGAAAATCCCCAGATATCGATTTTCATTCGAATAGGACCACAGATGACGAAATTTGTCCGCCATCTTGGATTCCTAAATTTTGAACAAAAATTCGTAACCCGCATCCCCGAAAACCTCCAGATATCGATTTTCAGTCGAATAGGACCACAAATGACGAAATTCATCCGCCATCTTGGTTTCCTAAATTTTGACCAAAAATTCGTAACCCGCATCCCCGACAACCCCGAGTTATCGATTTTCAGCCAAATAGGACCATAGATGACGAAATTCGTCCACCATCTTGGATTCCTAAATTTTGACCAAAAATTCGTAACCCGCATCCCCGACAACCCCGAGGTATCGATTTTCAGTCGAATAGGACCATAGATGACGAAATTCGTCCGCCATCTTGGAGTCTTAAATTTTGACCAAAAATTCGTAACCCGTATCCCCGAAAACCCCCAGATATCGATTTTCAGTCGAATAGGACTATAGATCGCGAAATTCGTCCGTCATCTTGGAGTCCTAAATTTTGATCAAAAATTCATAACCCGCATCCCCGAAAACCCCCAGATATCGATTTTCAGTCGAATAGGTCCATAGATGACGAAATTCGTCCGCCATCTTGGATTCCTAAATTTTGACCAAAAATTCGTAAACCGCATCCCCGAAAACCCCCAGATATCGATTTTCAGTCGAATAGGACCATAGATGACGAAATTCGTCCGCCATCTTGGATTCCTATAAATATCTTAGCAGTATGAGATTCCTCGGAAAACCTACGTCAGACTGGATTTTGAACCATAAACTTATCTCAGAAACTACCGTGAAAACCGAGCATAGCGCGTTGACTGGGACACCCTGTACATTTTGCTTGGTAATAATTTGGAATAAAAACTATATAAGTATAATAATAACTAAAAACCGAATTCAAATTTTCATAATAAAATTTGTAGGAGTGTTTATACAAAATGGTCCTCTCTATTTGGCATCTTTTATTTATGTATTAACATTTTCAAGAATTTTATCTATTAAGTCATTCCTGTAAGATAAAATAATTTATAAATAAATTTAAGATTACAATTACCAGAACTGCTAAATGCTTCCCTGGCAAGCATTCATTCGCGTCTGGTCTCCATGACAACAAGTTCCTCCCTAAAGTCTGAGAGCGTGTAAAGCTATGCGGATGCCGAGGCGAGTGCCATCTATTGACGGCAAAATTGGAAACTATTTATTGAATCTATGTTTGAAAATTAAGAGGTTATATTTTATCCACGTAATTAATTAAGGACTATCTAGGGCGTCACGTTTTCGTTTTTTGTAAATTCCAATTTTTCGACGTCAATTTTTTCGTTGATCACGTGTTTTTGATTAAAACAAAAAATTAAAAACGTGACGAACTAGAATATATATTTTAATACATACGTACAAAATTTGAAGTTTCTATCTTCAAAAATAAGCCGAATAATTCGTTTCTTCATTTCACTGACCGCAAATTATACTCTTAAAGCAGAATTTTACAGTTGCATAGTTCAAAAAAGTTACTGACTACAAACGAGTTTTTGCCGTGGTCCGCTGCACATTTATGTTTTTTTATTAAGTACATAAACTTTTGTATTTTTGTTCAATAAACTTTTAAAAACTAAATGTGTTTACTGTTTATTATTTTCTTATTATTATTAGGCATTGTTATTATAGTGGAGTCGATTTAGTCAATAAAATAGCGAGATTGGGAGATTCTTTAAGATGGATGCAGACCCGGCGGAAATTGTTTGTCATGGCGAGTATAACAAAACTCTAAAATCTTGATTTCCAAATGGGGGTGGAATCGTGTTTTATTGGCCGAATAGGGTTTTTTTGACATTTTAAGGGTCAAATTTGCAGTTTTAATTTTTTTTTTACCACTTAAACAATTATTAAAGGAACGAAAATAGTATCCTTTTATTCTTAATATTAAAGGAACCTCCAGTTTAAATTTCGTGAAGATCAGATCATTCCCCCTCCTGATATAGATATACATATATATACAGGGTGTTTCAGCTAAAAGTCCCCAGGTCATTATCTCGTAAAATAATAAAGATACTTAAAATTTGTAAATCGCGGATAATTGACACCAAAAAAGGGCTTAAATAACTGTAGTTAGAATTGTTCCTTCGCAGTGCACAGAGATGGCACTGCGGTGAGAAATTATTTTTCGATAGCTGGAACCTTGAAACATGATTCATACAATTAGTGAATAAATTGTGAATAATTTTGACTATGTAAAAAAATTGGTAAATACCAGCCGTTTTGGAGCTACTTGAATTCTCCATTTTTTTGTCTCTGTAAATTTTGAAAACTTCTGTAACTTTTCTGTTTATCATTTTAGAACACCAATTATTTAGAACTTTTATCTTATTATATTCCATACTTCTTTTATTATTACAATATTTTGAAAATTTTTTACTAATTTCAAATTTTAAAAATTAGTTGCGAAGTTTTTGTGTGATAAAGATTACTTCCATTCCAAATTTCAGCCAAATCGGTTGAGATCTGATCAAGATAGCCGAAATTTGATTTTCACAATTTTTTTCGTATATATATATTGTTATGTTTTCTGGGTACTAAAGAAAGAGAAAGAAATTTGTTAATTTAATTTTTTATTAAATATTAATCTAGAAAGCAGAAATTTTTATATTCGGCGCCACTGCTTCCTAGTTTCCCAGCAAACACACATTTATTAGCATGAGTTACCAATAGGTGTCACTCTATCTCAGTGCAGATTCTTTAGCTCAAATTAATAAAAGGCAAATTAAAATCATAGATCAAATAATAACAATTTTATTTAAGAAAAGTAGATCAGATTAATTTACAAAATTTTAATTTAGTTGAACCTTGGCCTTGGGTTTCTTATATTTAGGAAACAAAATTCTGCCCTTTTATTTTAATTACAAATACTTATTCTAAGAAAATGAAAGAAATCTTTGCTTTATTTAATATCGATAAAACAGGTACCTGTATGCGACGTCACGTCCCGATACGAATCACTGATTTGTTGCACTACACTGTTGTGATCCTGGTTACCTGCAAATTCCCTCGATTTCTCGTGCCGTGCCTTTGTGGTAATTTTGTTCCTTGTGAAATTTGTTCAATTTGATGTGCCTTGGACGACTTTGATGCTAAAATATTGGATTAATACCGTATGGCTTACTTGAAAATCCGGTAAGTCAAATTTGACAAACAGCTGACATTAAGGTTATATTTTGATGATAATTATTTTGTTTTTTAAACCTTGCAACATTGGTTCTTCTTACTTCTCAACTTATTAATGTTTGATTTACATACTTTTCTTCATCTGAATTTGAATTTTCTTTACTATTTGTAATAATTTCTGGACTCAATTTTGAAAATAACTCTCTTCTTTTTATTACAAAATCAACAACTTATAACAAACTTTTCATGGAAACGTTCCTTGTTTCTTGAAAACTTTGTTAATTAATGACTTTTTTCTGAAATTAGATAACTAGACCTGTCAAAATTTCATAAATTTTATTTGGTTATGAATTTAAATTTTTCTTTTAGACCTTCTCTGTCTGTTTTACTGTTTGAAACAGATTCCTTATTTAATTCTGATTCTTTCAGTATCCCTTTTATTTCTCTAGGCTTTATATTTAAGTAGTTCCAAAACGTTGCATGATTTTCACATAATTTCTATTTTAAACAATTTACACTAGATTTGATGCATGATTTACCTTTCTTAATCTTCTTACTAACTAGCTCTCTTAATTCTAATTAACAAATTTACTTTTCAGTATGAATAAATGCTAACTCTATAACTTTTTATTTTCAGAACTCGTAGTCAATGTTTCTTCAGTCCTTGAAGTAGTGTCCTTTTACCTACCGAACTGAAAATCATTTTGAAATGTTCTTTGCAGTGTTTTCTTTCAACTGCCTGCATAATAAATAGGAAAACAATGTTTTTAACAATCTAATATTTAAATAACCAGTGACAGCACACAAATTATGGTTACTGATGGTCAACACTGAAACTTTAAACTACAATTAACATATGGAATTCAGGGATGTATTTCTCAGGTTTAATCTAAGGTAATAGTCTTTGATTTTAAATGTTTATGATTTAAACCCGAGCACTAATTTTTGGAGAAATCTTAGATTTAAGTTTTATTTGTGCTCCTTTTCTTTTTAAAGAGTCTTTATGTACACTATAGAATGTTTATTCAGTTTGTTTGTGAATTTTCACTTCCTTTTATGTTTTTTGTCACCTATATTGTTTAATATTTTAGTTTTAAATTATTTTCTTGCTTTAATTTCAAGTTTTAAATTTTCAGATGTGGAAATTTACATTCCCTATTTTGTGGAAGTTTTTCCAGTTTGATGAGCTCCGGATCAACCTATGATTGTCTATTAGCCAGAAACACTCTAACGATGGATTCCTGATATGATTTTTCCACCTTTGGTTTTGTATTTAAGAAGTCTAGCTTCTGAAGATAAAGTGAGATTTTACAAATTTTAAAACCTACTTATTTTAAAATTTAAGCATTTGACAATATTTATTGTTACTATTTAATCTCTGTCTTTCAATTTAAATTTGTTTACTGATAGTATGTTTACTATCGATAATTCATGTTAGTTTTAAAGTTTTTACTTTGTAATCTTTGAATTCTTTGATGCAGAACTGCAAACAGTGGCGTAGACTATTTATTTTGATAATGAAACTTATTGTCTCTCTCATGAGTCAAGATATCATATCATTATATATATATATATATATATATATATATATATCAGGAGGGGGGATGGCCAGATATCTTCCCCAAATTTAAACTGAAGGTTCCTTTAATATTGAGAATAAAAGGATACCATTTTCTTTTCTTAACTAGTTGTTTAAGTGATCAAAAAAAAAAATTAAAACAACAAATTTTACCCTTAAAATGTCCAAAATACACATTTTCGGCCAAAAAAGCATGGCTCCACCATACTCATCATGACAAACAATTTCCGCAGGGTCTGCATCCATATTAAAAATTTTCCCAATCCTTTCCTAAACCGACTCCATTATTAAGCTGCGTTTTCTATATGTGTATTTAATTTTTCCTGATTACTCTTAAGGTCAAACATTCTAATAACGATTCTAATAAATATAAAAACGCAATATTACACAACACTTTTAATTAAAATTTTTAACTTTCCTTTTTGTCTGTTTAGTCACTATAATTTATTTTATCATAAAAGTAATTAGAAAAGTAATTGCTAATTCCTTTTTTAAAGACATGTACTTTGTAATTGTAATTAGTTCCTTTTTAAAAAAGTAATTTGTAATTGTAATTAGTTCCTTTTTTAAAAAAGTAATTTGTAATTGTAATTATCTTTAAATTACAAGTAATTACCCAGCTCTGCTCCAAACGAACTTTTATTGTATGTGAAGTGACAGATAAATAAATAAATTAAAGAAATAGTAAATATGGTATATTTTAGCTATTTCAATCTCGATCATCAATCACGATAAGAAAATCTGTACCTAATAATAAAAATAACTTAACTTGAGGGTCTAAGATTATTCAGTTTTTATACTGAAACAGATTATGAAGTGGAGATTAATAATGTCCGCTAAGGTCAAAGAGCAATTTACCGAATATTGTTTTGCTATTGAAATCCCCTAGTTAATCTAATGGAAACATAATATATTGAATATCGAATTATTCATAAGGCAAGTCATCTTAGAGCTGTTTACTATGGAATATTCTGCAAAAAAAACGTAATATACGAAATAATAACAAAATGTTTATTTCACCAAGTTAAACTAATAGTTCAAATTACATATTAATTAAATATGTAGGCAATTATGTGCTCCTTTTAAATTAATCCGGCTCGGTGGCGCATTGCTTAAGGTGTTAGGCTGACCACGGGGTCCCGGGTTCGAATCCTGGCTAGAGTATGGATGTGTAGTGGTGTTTTTCATGTGTTGCCGAGACGATAGTACTGGGCTAGACTGCGGTTGGGTGAGAGACAACACGACCTAGTCCAGGGTGTATACCAATTCACAATTTTGAAATTCCTTGCCTTTTCTAGGTTTTCCAGGACCTCAATAAAAATTCCAAAAACTTTTTCTCCTCGAAAATGAAAATGAATGAGTGGGGGAGGGAAAATGGAAAACATTTTTTGACGAGCGGGTGGGCGCAAGATGGAAACAACTCTATATATAAGTAGTTTTAATAAATTTTCCCTGACTTTTTTTACAAATTTGTAAATTCCCTGACTTTTCCCTGACCAAAATCAAATTCTCTGACTTTTCACGGTTTTGCCTGTTTTCCAGTAAGTATTCACCCTGCTAGTCGCTCTCCTCTCCTGAATTCGTGTCTCAGCTGCGGCAGATGGCAATATCGCAGGGAATAGGTGTTGGGATTTTGTCAATGTGTATGTGTGTGTGTCCTGGTTGAGTGGTAGAATATGCTATTTGCCATAGAAAACGTAAGGGTTTGAAGTAAACTTTGCGTTAATTCTTAATTTTAATCAAAATTTTTGCGAAGAGCAGTAAAGTATCATAAAATGACGTTGTTCGAAAACGGAGCGAAGTTCCAAGTTCCGATGTCTGGTGTTTACCTACAAATATTTTGCATGATAACATATTGACCCAAAAAAAGCAAAAAATTCTTACGAAATGTTTGCTTTACTCCAATGGATTGGCTTAAATTAACTATTTTCTAAAGATACGATATTTTCAGGCCAGGTAGTATACAGTGTGTCCCAGGATAGATGTAACAAGAGGTGTAATGGACCAAAAATTTTGGAATTTTGGAATGGTATTCCTGCTTGTTGTAAAACTAAAGTATACCAAAAATGACTTGATTTGGTATTCTACAGGGTGTTTTTTAAGCACTAATAAAGTACCTTTATTTTCCAAAATATGAAAAAATTCCACTAAGAAAAGTTATTTAGAATCCAATTTTAACCTCTATACCAAATTTCAGGAATATAAAATTATTTTTTTGAAACTTCCCATTTTTTTGCGAATTAAGAGTTGAATTCATATTTAAAGTTGTGTAGGAGCAAATGTTAATCATCTCAAAAAGTAGGCTATCGGTAAATAAAAAATTGAATATACGAGATGTAAGAAAGCATAATGTTAATCGAACTAATTGTAAAACAAGAAACAATTACTAACAGAAGATTAATGAGGTTTAAAAATTATAACAAGTAATAAATGTCAAAAACCTAACAGATTCACAAACAAATTAATTATTGACCAATACAAAACAATGTTGACAATTTTTTTATTATTCGACGTAGCTACCACCCACATTCATACACATTTCGATCCTTCGCCTGAAGTCCTTAAAACTGTTTCGAATATGATCTAACTGTATGGAGTTTACGGCATTTGTAATTCTCTGCTTCAATACTGCTACATCGTTAGGAAGTGGTTCAGCGTAAACCCAGTGGTTGAGGCGACCCCATAAAAAGAAATCCAATATTGATAGGTCTGGGGATCTCGCCGGCCACTTGATCGGTCCATTCCTGGCAATCCAATTTTCTCCAAAATTTAAATTCAACCACCGATTAACCATTTGTGTTGTGGCCAGAGCAACCATCATGTTGAAAATGAACTAAAGGCATATCTCTTAAAATATTTAAATGTTTTTCAGAAAATCTTTCAAGAAGCTGTAAATAAGTGTGCTGGTTTAACCTTCCCTCAATGAAATAAGGTCCAATAACTCCAACGTGATAAGAAACGGCACACCACACATTCACTTTTTTATAATATTGTCTTCTACAATGAATTCTAAAATTTGGATTTTCAGAATCCCAAAACCGACAATTCTGAGATGAAACAACACCATTGGTTGTGAATGTGGATTCATCTGAGAAAATTATGAAATGATGAAAAAATTTCTCTTCCATGATTTTTTCTCCAATGGTCAAACAAAAATCCAACTTACTGCCGTCATCTCCCTCTTCAAGCGTATGTTTTTAATTTGCTTTATATGCCCTAATTTTCTTTGCCTTGTAAATTCTTTGGAGTTCAGACTTACTAATATTAATAAGAGCTGATCTCTCTCTTAGTGGCATCCTAGGATTTTCTATAACAGAGGCATGAGCTATAATAGCTCCAACATTGTCTTCATCATATGCTTTTATTTTTCTTTTCATGTTAAGAACACTACCAGTAGACAGAAACTTTTTAATTATTCTCATAGCCTGAGTACGTGACAAAGCAGTGTTTGGAAATTCCAAATTAAATTGGCTTACCACTTCTCTTAGCGAGTTTTTACCGCCAATTCCGTAGCATTGCACAATATAAATTTTTTCACGCACTGTGAGTACCATTTTCATTTAATTTTTTATGCTTGGTTCGTTAATTTGAAACAGAAATTAAGGATAATATTGACTACGTTTGACAGATATGTCAATAATAAATGATAAATGTGTATCCACTGCTTTTCTCATAGCCTACTTTTAGCTTCTACGTAACTTTAAATATTAATTCACAAAAAATAATTTCTATGCAGTTTTAATTGAATGGTTCAAAATAAAATACTAATTTATTGAAAAAATGGGAAGTTTCAAAAAAATAATTTTATATTCCTGAAATTTGGTATAGAAGTATAAAATTGCATTCTAAATAACTTTTCTTAGTGGAATTTCTTCATATTTTGAAAAATAAAGATACTTTATTAGTGGTGATTTTTACAACTTTGCTTATAAAACACCCTGTAGAACACCAAATCAAGTAAGTTTTGGTACACTTTAGTTTTACAACAAGCAGGACTCAATCCCCAAATACCATTCCAAAATTCCAAAATTTTTGGTTCATTACACCTCTTGTTACATCTGTCCTGGGACACACTGTATATAAAATATTACGTAGGTCAGTATTTCCGGACAAACTAGAACAAATTTCAATGTCTTCTTGCGACCTACATCTATTTTTTTCTTTATTGTATTAATAATGAGACATAAGAAAACTTAAAAAAAACGCCGGCGTCTCATTCATAAAAGGAATCCTCCGCTGTCGGCGCCGACGCGACGTTTCAAAAGAAATATGTTTTTCATAGTTCGTTGTTTAGCCGTAGGTAGGCCGTCGCTTACCAATCATCCAGTGTTGTCAATGGGTTAGATTTATCTAATTTAAAAGTAAATTTATAGTAAACATAATAAATCCGTATAATGAATAAATGTTTATTGAAGTTAAATCAACCGCTATTATTTAATTACTACAATGGTTAAAGAAATTTTCTGTAATAAATAAAAAATCGGTAAAGGTATTTATCCAAAACTTCCCTCTCTGTTTTTCACACTTTATTTATTCTTCTTATTCGCAGTCTTGCCGGACGTTTTATGATTCATAAATTATTCTACATTTTACTATTGCATATTTTTCATATTTTTCTTCCTAGACAGTCGTATTAACTGCATGCGAAATATTGCCATCCGTCACATTTTTTCTTTAATTCTTTTAGGGTGACCACCCTGTATATTTTTCATATTTTCCTTCTTTGACAGTTGTGTTAACTACATGCGAAATATTATCGTCCTCCTCCACATTCTTAAATCTGTGTTGAGTGACCACCCTGTATTTTCTTCATATTTTTCTTCTTCGACAGTTGTGTTAACTGCATGTTAAATATTATCGTGTTAAGCCACATTATTCTAAAATTATTTTGTTAGGGTGATCACCCTGTATATATTTTTTTCATATTTTTCTTCTTCGGCAGTTGTGTTGACTACATGCGAGATATTATCGTCCTCCGTCACATTTTTTATTATTATTATTTTTTTGAGTGACCACTCTTTATTTTTTTTTTCATATTTTTCTTCCTTGACAGTTGTGTTAAAGTTGACTACACACTTATTAAGCCTGTAAAAAATGTCGGCAACTTTGACAGTGCGGTGCGGCGTGTTTGATGGTCAAAGGCGCCGACATTCTTTGAGTGCTTAGTAGCCCTGAGGACAACTATAACTACATGTCACATATTCCGTCATTATTTTTCTCAATTATGTTTTTTATGAGGTCCATCCTGTATACTTTTCAACGGAACTGTTCCCAAGTGGTATTGTAGATATAGCACTGACAGACAGACTGACGGAATTCAATGGCTTTAATTTTCGCAATTTATGTACGATGATTTTTCACGATTACAATACTTCCCTTCGGTAAACGAGAGAAGTAAAAATGGTAATATTTAATTTTCATCGTTAAAATATATTTTTTAGGGACAGTAAATTACTGAGATCAGTAACATTTTTTCAATATAGACACAAGGACCTTCAAAAAACCGACCTGTACACCCTTATTTTTCTAATGAAGTCTATGGAATTGTGATTTATGAAAAATTGCTATGGCAATGAGTAAATTAATATTAAATGTCAGTTAGTGTTTTCATTTCAAAACTGATTAAATAAGGTAAAAGTAAAACTGCTTTATTATTTTTAAATGGCAGGATTGCAATATTGTAAAACCCGACATGTTATTGAGTCGTTTATTAAGAGTTGTACCGAATCACCCTGAGAGTGGGTAAACAGCGCCAAAAATTGCGGAAGGCACGACTGCCAAGTTGGATTGGATCACACTGGGGCACACTGTATTTTCTATTTATTCATTCATTCTCCTATATCACTGAATGCATCAACTAATCAATTCATGGTAACTTAGCGTAAACTGTGGTACTTACTCATGAATGAATTTTTTAGATTTCCAAACCATTCTTTACAATTCTTTAAATCTTACGCATGGCATTTTCTTATTCCCGTAATCCTGTGCCTGAAAATATATGAAGTTCTTACTCTAATCTATTCTTGTTTTCAACACACTGCCAGATATAGGGAATTATCAGTCCACTGGAGCGGAGCGGGTAGATGAATGGTCTAAAAAAAAACTACTATTTATAACAAAACAACGATCGTCAGCATATCGCTGTGCATATCGAGTTCCCAGACAAAGCTCAGTTACGAAAAATTTTCATTTTTGGCCCCCGGGGGCCAGACCTGTCCTGCCAGCGCCTGTAAAGTTTTGAGACTGAGAGAATATTGAGTGTTTCCGGGTCTGTCTGTGTCTACCCGTAGAGGTTACATCGTCTGCGAGCCAATGCCTAGCATTTTATGTTTGTGTTTGAATATAATGTGATCCACCGTTTCTGGTTACCGACCGCATAATCTGTAATCAAGGTTGCCGTCGAATTATCCGACTATGTACAAGTGCATCTTAACGAAAAAGTGTCCTGTTAGAAGTTATTAATTTTGAACTCCATCATGTTCCTATTGAGCAGTTTCTCAGTTTGTTTTGCACAGTGCTTCCCATGTCGATTTCCTGGAATATTCCTCCAGTGGATTTTATGTTTGTTAAGACCCAGTCTTTGACAACCATCCTGGCTGAGTTTTTGGTGATGTCCAGCACGGGTTCTGACCCATAGAATACGCTGTCTGCTCTTTGTCTAGCAAATTTATTGCAACTTTTTCATCGCCGTCTATTCTGGAATGTTCTGGCACCCAGAGAAGTTTAACTCTGCTCCACTCACCCAGAATCTTAAACTATTCGCGGTAGTCTCCTACCAGTCTGGATGATAACTTGTTAAAGGTTAATGCCGCCTGACTATGATACAATTGAGATCTCTAACTGTTCCTTTGACGTAAAAGTCACAAGCTTAGGGTTTATTTTCCAGTATAATTCTGGATATTATTTTGTAGCCTTCACGGATATTATTTTTCGAATAAAATGTATCTACCAGAGAATCCCAGAAAGAAAAACAGGAAAAATAAGAGAATGCTAGTAGCATTCTCTTATTTACATATTACTATCAACTTAGTAAAAGATTTTTATGCTAGGTACTTGTCACAATGTATTCAAAAGTATCAAATAGGCATTTTTCTGGTTTAATGGGAATTACAGTTCATAGTAGATGAGCTATGTAAATACTCTATCACTTTTAACTTTGTAAAATGATAATCCATGCCTCATTTACATTTAATGTCGTTTTGGTTTTAATAATACCTCGTTTTATGCTCGGCTGATTGGCAAATTAGGAGCTTTTACAACACGCCATAAAACTATTAAAATTTTAACAAATTACTCTATTTTCACTCCTAATATGTATGAAAGGACAATATTGTAGGAAAAGTGGAATCTAAAGACTGTAATTTAAGTCCCAAGAAATATTAAAATAAATCAAACATGCAGAAGAACAGTCACTGTATATGTATTTAACTGTGGCAATTTCTCACCATTAAATAATGTCTCGGAGTAATGTCAAAGGTCGGGCAAATACGGCACGTAGTAAAAGCGTGTGGGAGAAGAGGGAGAATATTGTGATGAATGAACCTGAATGCTGAAAGCGACCAAAATCTAACTGCTTTAATATTAATTGGGATAGAATATGGAAACCGCATCCTTGAAAGTATCTTTCACTGTATGGAATTAATTGGCAAGGACAGGACAATACGTAAACAAAAGGCAACCGCTACATTTCCTAATAGCCCAGTCATTAGGTTTTGACACCAAAAAAATATTGTAAATCCATCAGTTGGTGGAAATGTTGTGTTTCGTATGCCAAACAACATACCAAAACTGCAAGAAGGCCACAATTGTAGATATCAGATTTGCACAATGAGGGTTTATTTCAGAACTGGCACATTAATTTTTGAAGTAGAAAAAAATACAAAAAAGACACTTGCAAACAAAAATAGGAAAAAAATACGCATTTTTCTCACTGAACCTCTGCTCAGCGCTCACAGACTCACTTTAAAGCCTACTTAGACTTATTATCATCTACATTCCCCTAAATTCACTCTCTCCACAGCCATTGTAGCAGCTTCAATCCTAGCAGTTGACATAGATGGAACGAAACCCAATCGAGTCTGAGGATTTTTTTCTTATGAGTTGCTGTGCTAAAAACACTGTTTATTGTACCTCACAGACTCGTTAATCCATTAGCCTCGTTCCTCCCAAAAAGGCGATGTAGTTAGGCTACCTCTTAATGGTAAGTGATCTCCTGAAGTGTGAAGCCTTCTAGCCATCAAGGCTAGGCTTCACATAATATGTGGTGATAAGTTTTCTCATCTTCACCATAGATCCTACATTCTGCATGCTGGTTAGGTATTTGTTTAGTATGCAGTGTTATATTATTAATATACCCACTGCACACTTCACCTGTAATTCGTTGGTCTTTGTTTTGGATGGTGGATTTAGGCTACCTCTTGAGGGTAAGTGATCTCCTGAAGTATGCTTCTAGCCATCAAGGCTAGGTGCAGCGTATGCACATACCCTTTACAAAAAATTAATATTACTAATTCAAATCATGAAATTTGGTTTCTTTTTCTAAATGTCGACCATTTGTACCAAAACATTTACGACGGGCAGTTTTTCATATTTTTCATAATTTAACACATGCTGGTATCTGTTCTACCAAAAAACTTATAGTTCTAACTATTTCTGGCCCAAAATTAATACTGATTGCACCTTGTGAATTAAGACTTTCTTAAGTTGTCAAGCTTCTAAAATAAATAAACATACGAAAACTCAGACTGGTAATTTTGAAGTCCCCAGAGGTCGTTTGGAGCATACCCATATTGATCTCGTTGGGCCATTGTCATCGTCACGTGGTTTTTCTTACATACTAATTATTGAATGTTTCACTCGTTGGTCAGAAGCTTATCCTTTATCAGACATTACTGTCGAAACTGCTGCTAAAACCTTATTTCAAAATTATATCTGTCGTTTTCGCATTCCACTACGTATCACTACCGATCAAAGAGTTCAGTTCGAATCAAATCTTTTTCGTGAATTTTCAAAATTTTTAGATTTCCATCGAATTCACAAAACTTCATATCATCCACAAAGTAATGGTATGGTTGAAAGATTCCATAAAACCTTTAAAACTGCATTAATTGCCAAAGCTATCTCCATTCATTGATTTGATGAACTTCCAATTATTTTATTAGGTTTACGAGCAATGCCAAAAGACGATTTACTTTGTTCATCTGCAGAGCTTGTTTATGTCAAACCTTACGTCTTCCTTGTGAATATTTTATTAAATCACATTCTGATACTAAAGTACCTTTATTTATTAGCAAATTACAAAACTATTTCAATAACTTATAATTCACAAATCCTAAACCAAACCATTTTTAAAATACTTCTGTAACAGAGTTAAGCCTGCATACTTATTGAATGATGTTGTGGACCTACCTGTCAATTCTGACTTTTTAAAAGTCGTCTTTAATGTTGATACTTTGGTAAGTTGATTTTCTATTTTACAACGGAGAGCATATGTAGCGTCTTCACTTACATATTAGTATTGTCATGGATATATATATATATATACAAAATGTTATTGAATGTTATATTTTTTATCCACTACCACTATATTAGGAAGGTATAATACGTCTATTTTCCGTAGATTAAAGGCCCTTTTATTCACTAGTGGATTAGAATTCATAATACCAAGCTCCGATTTTGTAGAATTTTATTTAGAATTATTATTAATATTAACATTAACATTTATATCAAGAACGATCTTCTTGTCATTTTGACCGGTATAAACTCATGTCACAGAAACGATTCAAAGACCTTCTATTTTTTTGTTCAAAATCAAAAGATTCTTGGTCAAAATAATCTCGTCAAATCTGACGTTTTTCAAAATCAGATTTTTTCACCTGCTCTCATACGGCTTTCACGCTCCTAATTTGGCCGTGTCGTGGATAAAATGTTGAATTACATTCGGGGATTGAAAAAATGTGACTCTCGGCTGCGCCTCGAGTGCACATTTTTTCTCATAGATTAAAGGCTTGTTAATCCCCTTATATAATTAATAACTATAATTTTTAGTATAAATTTTTAAGTTATAATTTTATATTTTATTATGGTTTATTGCTATACTAGGCTTTCACATAATATGTGGTGAAAAGTTTCCTCGCATTTACCACAGATCCAACATTCTGCATGATCCATTACACCATATTGGTTAGGTGTTTGTTTAGTGTGCTGTGTCCTGTTATTAAGATACCCACTGCACACTTCACCTGTTTTCTACTCAGCTTCAGCAATTCGTTGGTCTTTGTTTTGGATGGGTGCTCCTACAACGAACGCAAGTGACTGTCTCATTCCTGATGCCCTCGTCCAATACAATTATTTAATAAAACATTACTCGCTAAGTTAATGTCATTTGTTTTATAAAATTCTTCCCAATTTGCTCCATTCATATGTTTCCTTAGCAAGTCAAAGTTTAATTTTTCTATATACGTTTCGTGAATTAGCTCATTCATTTTATTTTAATTTTTTTGGGTTTTATAAATGTTAATGTGGCATAGTTGTTATAATTGTGAATGGACGTTTAATGAAAATATTTTAGTTACTAATGCAACTATCCCGGTACTTACAGAGACCATTTTGAAGTTAAGCTGTAATTTCACAAATAATTATTTGAAAATTTGCCCTTGCCAGCTCGTTAAACGTGCCAGCAGTCTGCCGAGTTTAGCATGTTCTAATGCCAGAAAATAAATTGAAAGTGGCTCTGAAAGCGAATAATATATTTTTGAATAAATTTATATTACATATATTAATTTATGCAGGTAAACCTAAACCTTTCACGTAGAAACAGAAAACTATTTGATATAGCCTCGTTTTGTCTCTGGTGTTAGCTGCCAATTAAACAAATTCCTGGCATAGTTTTCAATAATAATAATAATAATAATATGATAAAAACGATACCTGTTTTGTGTAATTGATTACAAAACAGATAAAAATTTGGTGTCTAGATTTAAATACGATTATAATATTTCAATAATAATAATAACAATTTATTAATTCCCATAGATCAAATACATGATATCGGACAAGTCAAATTAATTTTGACACCATTATTTACAAATATTTACAAAATACAAAAAACACAAAAATACAAAAATATTTATCTATATTAGCTGCGAATTCAGAAACTCATCTACAGAGTAAAATGCATTCACAACTAATATAGATTTTACACTGGAAAAAAATCTTTGGGCTGGCTATGTTTTTTATGCCATTACTAAATCTGTTATAAAAAGGATGGTTTCTACGCAATATGGATTTGATTCATTTAGCTGAAGTCTATGGATGTCGTGTTGTAAATTATATCCATGACGAGTTTGATAATGATGATAGGCATTTTGAAAATTAAAATGTGATAAATTTTGCTTAACAAATTTTAAAATTTCGAATATGTATAGACATGGTAAGGTCAATATTTTTTGCTGAATAAAAGTAGATTGACAAGAATCCCTATAGCCCAAACCGAACATACAGCGTAATGCTCTTTTTTGTAGAGTTACCTCAAAAAAATACTCCATATCTTATATGCGCTTCCATATTGGAAAAATAATAACTTTTTACAGTTTCGATACTAGTTATCTGGCGTAGTCTTTTTAAATCAAAACATTTACTTGCACATTTTGTGCATACTGAGGTGACATGACTTTTCCAATCGAGAGATAAGTCAATATAAATTCCTAATAATTTGAAAGAGCTAAGCTGTTGTACTCATTGTCCATTTTTTTTTCACCATGTTCGATACAAATAACGTACATATGGTAAGTCAGGTACAATAATCAATAATCAATTACAGTTTAATATTATTAATACATAATAAGTCAATAAAACAATATATACATACACATCATACCTAACAAATTAAGTTAAATAATGATAGTAATAAATAGTTTAAAATTAACATAAAAGTATCGAACATTAATAACTATTACAAACACATTTAAACATAAATATTTAAAATTCTTGTTCTATGGAACTAAAATACTATTAAAAAACAAAACACAATATAATCTATTGTTATGGTCTGCTCAGAAATTCATTAATACTGTAATATGCATATTGAACAAGTATTTCTTTATTTTTAGTTTTATATTTTGACAAGTGAAGATTTCTAATCTCATCAGATCGGCTGCTGAATAATATAGAGTTATATTGTAGCGATTCCTTAAATTTAGCTGTTTTGTGGCGAAGAATCGCCAATAGCTCCCCATGTCTAGTATTGTATGTGTCATTGTTGACTAAGGTAACAAATTTCTGCATGCTGGTTTTCCATATATTAAACATTTGTATATGTAAATACAGGGTGTCGTTAACATTTTCTTTATGGTAAAAATTTCCTTGCAACTTTCTCTATAGTTTAAATTAAACAACAGTCTAATAATCCTTTTTTGAAGGTCAAAGACCCTCTGCAATTGACTTGATTTATCCCATAAATAGATATTAAAGGACAAATGGGAATATGCAAGTGCCTAGTAAACATCAACTAGTCCTGCCTCATCCAGTGTGTCTTTTAATTGCAATATTGCGAAATATGCCTTTTTTAGTCTATTACACACCTGACTTGCTTGTTGTTCCCAAGACAATGAGTTGTCTATATATGTACCCAAAAATTTTGTAGAAGAGCTCAATTTAAAAGTATTTAATTATGTTTCTTTATTAATGCATATAAAAACAGTTTTTCTTTTATTTACAATCAGTCTATTTCGACTGCACCAATTGTTCATGTCATCAACAACATCCTCAACATTACAATTAGGGGCAGATACAGTGACTGTGTCGTCCGCATACATAAAAGTTTCTCCATTACTTATATGACAAGGAAGGTCATTTATGTAAATAGAGAATAATAGAGGCCCTAACACTGACCCTTGCGGAATAGCTAGGATACTATCAGCTTAATTAAACATAGCCTCATTATATTTAACTATAAATGTTCTTCTCTTTATGTATGACATTAAAAATTTTAATAGGCAACACCAATATTCTCTAACTTATAAAAAAGTATGGTCTTGTTACGGAATCAAAAGCTTTAGAGAGGTCGAATAAAATCGAAACCACATGGTTGCCACTGTCGACTTTCTTGTATGTGAAATTAAATAGATTAGCCAAAGTAATTTCTACAAATCTTCCTGGTCTAAATCCATGTTGGCTTTCACTTAGGATATTTTTACTTTCTAAATAAGACATAAGTCTGTTATATACGATTTTTTCTATTAATTTTGACAGAACACTGACACTGACAACTGACAAGGATGATTTACCGATAATTCTCGATGTCTTCCTCATTTCCTTTCTTAAATAAGGGAATTACAGTGGATACCTTTAACTCATCTGGGAAGTAACCTTCCGTTATTGAACTATTAATGAGACGGTCCACAACGTTTAAGGATATGCTTTTTAATATAGCCGTCATTGTAATAGCAAACTCGAATTATATCTTGATTGAACCGGGTAAAATTACATAAGATATGTTTTGTCTTGATTAAACACAAGCTTTTTGTTGTTAAAGTATTCAGTTACTGATCTAAAGTAAGTTTTGAGCTGTTCGAGTACAACTTCCAAGTTGTCTCCAGAAGAAATAGTAGTTATGTACGAACTGTTTTCTACCGGTTAAATATGACCTAAGTAAGTCATTACAAATGCTACGTATACCATAAGACTTAATAGTTTCTCGAAGAATTTGATCGTTTCTTGACGAAATCAGCCCAATGTTTTGGAGTTCGTTCTCTTCGTCTCTTGCCATCTGGTTTTCCCTGAACTATCAACCGTTTTATATGGTCCTCGGTTAATATGGCCAGTTTTCTTCATATTGTAAGCAAATAATAAAAACCACATGTCTGTGTGATCTCCCTTCCAATAATACAAACATTAATGAAAATAATACAGATATAATAATATCGTGTCTCACCTCACAACTTGTGGCCTATAAAATGGGTTAAATCCCATTTATATTTAAATTAGAAAACTTATTACTTTATCACAGCTTAAGAAAACGTGAATTTATCTGATACAACATATATTAAATAAATACTTTACTTTTTTATTTACCTGGCCAGCACCCAAGTTAAAACTAACAATTGTAGCATAGTTTTGAAATAAAAGCCAACATTAAAAATGTAACAAATATTACATAAAATTGGTAGAGCAAATAAAATGTGCTGACGATAATAATATTCTACAAACAATTTATATAAAATGTAACGTACACAGAGAGATGGGCATCGAAAAAAAAGGTAATAATTGGTCATAACATACAAAAATAAGGCAATAAATGCTTGGCAAAAAAACACATCTCAACACATAACTCGTCAAAACTACAAAGGATTCTCTAACCAAAAAATATATACTTAGTTGGCCAACGTAATTTTCCTCTATGAAAACATTACACAAAATAGTACTAATAAACAACATGTTTTGATACTTATCTCAATAAACAAATCTTTAAACGTAAGTAAAGGTGTTAACAAATGAAACGAAATGTAGCATATTACTTGAAAAGTATATTAAAAAAGTTTAGAAATAAACAACATGTTCTATTTAACGATAACGCACCCGCGAAAACAATTTTTTTTGTCTGTTCAAACGGGATGGACACGTAAGTTACAAAATTCCACAATGCCGTGAAATTAACCGAAAACACACAACACATGTTGAATGATGCCAAGTGTAGCATCCACGGCTACAATATCCAGGGGAAAGCAAGGGATATAGTCATTCAATACAGGAAATCGCTTATAAGAACAACGGAGAAATATAAATGTTTTTGTACTTACAGAAACTGCTAAAAACTACCAGAGACACTATATGCTGGTTACAGAAACAAATTATAGATTGGCATCAGTTATAACCGTACTAAAATGCAAAACTATACCATTTTGGGTATATTAAACACCATAACATTCTCAAATGAGAACAGACCACATGATCCATAAATACACCTTTAACAGAAACTTCGAAATAAAAATAGGAGATCGAAGTGAATGGTCAGTAATCGACAACAGCACCAGACCACGGGACCTTGTCTATATGGTATACAGACGGATCAAGGACTGAGGAAGATACTGGCGCCAGCATATATAATGATATGCGGAACTCACAGTTCAGCACATCGCTAGGAAAATACCCCCCTGTCTGTCAGACAGAAATATACGCAATACTAGATTGCGCAGCAGAAAACAATAGGAGAGCCTATAAAAATAGGCAGATCAATATTCTGACAGCCAGGCGGCTCTAGGGGCACTGTCAAACCCTAAGATGACGTCCAAGCTGGTGTGGGAATGCCAAGAAGAATGCCTAGCGGACCACAATAAGGTAACTCTTCAGGGTGCTGAGACACGTAGAAATCGAAGGCAACATCTAACAACCAAATAAACAATAAGAAAATATCAGTAAGTATGCTACAAATTCTTGGACGGAGTTATAGCCTTTGGTGTGACATTAATAAAGACTCCCGACAAACATCTTGAGATCTTCTGATGATGCTAAACGCACATCGAGCGTAGTATTCAGGTGTCTTAGTGTTTGTGGAAACTACTTCATCATGCTACAAATTATTTTTTTTCAATTAGTTGGCTTTGAGCTGCGCCCAACCAGCCACGAAAAATTTATTATTGTACCCTATCTAACACAAGACCAAGAAATCCAATAACAAAGGATAATAGAAAGGGACACACACTTCACGCCAAGGTGCTGTTCAAGGCGACTCTTTCTTCCAAACAAAACAAGGTAGGCAACGGTAAATGGGTTAACTCACAAAGGATGTCCACATAAGGAGACAACAGCTAAACTAAAATTACTGAATCTTTTACGTTTAGTATGTTTTAGAAAATTATAAAACATTATTCTTAAACGATCGTTCCTCACGATAAGGAAGCAAAGTGACGGAAGTGAGGCAACGGAATATTGTTTTTGATTAGTTCTTGCATAAATAAAAAATTTGCACGTGAATTATGATGGCACTGAAAGATCCAGTGATTTATGTCATCCAAGTTTCCATTGCAATCACAAGAGGGTGTTTCTGATAATTTAATTTTAAATAAATGAGAATTGACAGCTCCATGCCCAAATATACATCGGACATACTTGATGTTAATATTTCTATTTGGATGACTTTTATTAGCCAAAGGGGAACTAGGTAATTTGTCATTTTATTACAAACTTTAGTCCACTCTTCTTCCCATAGTTTTTTTTGTGGCACTGTGGAACTAGTCTAATCAGCCAGAAACAAAATATTGATGGTAAGACCAATACTTAAATACAGATTTGGATTTGTTATTTAGTTTGTATATTATGTTTATTAGTTCTATGCATATTATAGACCATATAAACAACAGAGGAAATGGATTTCATCAGATGTGGAAAAATATATTTAAATTCATTCATGATGTTTATTGATACTTCAGACAATTAAAGGAAAGTTAACAGAGATACACGTTTCTCGCCTAAGGGTCGATCAAGGCATTTTTAATGTTCTTGTACATCTTCCCATAGTTTTTTATATTTGATATTATGTCAAAGTGAGGTAAATTATCGATGGGATCTCCGACAATACTTCAAGATTTGGCTAATTTGTCTGCTAAAACATTGCCTCTTATATCGGAATGTCCTTTAGCCCAAATAAATATAACATTTTTATTGAGATCTTTTAATCTGGCTTTATATCTGATATTATGTCAAAGTGAGGTAAATTATCGATGGGATCTCCGTCAATACTTAAAGACTTGGCTAATTTGTCTGCTAAAACATTGCCTCAAATAAATATTTTTATTGAGATCTTTTAATCTGGTTTGCTTTTCCATAATTTGTACAATAATTGAATTTGAATATTGTATATGATTTGGTGGATTAGAAATAGTGGTCAAAACTGAGATCGAGTCTGTCATAATTAAAACGTTTACGAAATTATTATAGTTACACATCGCCCAATCTAAGGCTCTGCTTATTCCGATAGATTCAGCAGTATAATAGAGCACATATTATTTAATCTATACTTAAACCAGTCTTGGGTGTTTTGAAAGTACACAGCACATCCAACAATACTACAGGATTTGGAACAGTCAGTGAAAATTTTACAAGAGGTATGGAATCTAGATATAATTTCCTGCAAAATTAAGTTATTTCCAGTTGCATCATTATGATATTTGGGTATTATCACGCTACAAATTATAGAAATATGGTTTATTTGTCTAGTAAAGTAAATACACTGAATGGGGCTCCACAGATTATAGTTTTTCTGTTGAATAAATAAGCGTTTTATAAACACCACTTTAATTAATTCCTGTCTAGCTAATATAATGAAGGAACTAAGAGTAAAGTACTTAGAAATAATTGCGGAAGACATCGCACCATGCTTTTAATAACATAATCTGCTTCAACACCTAATTTGTAAAATTTCTGCTTTAATGCCACTTTAATATAAAATAAGATAATTTGCAAAAAAATATGCGGAAAACTTTTCCAGTGAAAGTTCTTTATTAGTTTAATAAGCAAATTACTTTTTGCTAGTACGAAAGCCACGATAAATTAAATGAAAACATTATGTAAATTGAAGCAATTTGCGCCAATTCATCGTAATGAAAATGTGGCTTCTACAAAGAACAACAACAAATAAAAAAATACACAAAAAGAGTCAAGAATATTCTTATTTCACACCTAATTATTGTAGAATCTGTTACATTTATTAAATGAAAGTTATAATATTGTTACAACTCTCCTCTAATAACAATGTGCTTGAAAACTATGTCACAATTGTTAGAATAAGAAATATCAATCTACAAGATGGGCGGTTATTCTACTTTCAATATACTGCATACATTCATACCTTTCAACTTTTGTAATCCTGCAAAAACATCGAGCATATTGTTGAGGTTTTCTATTCAGCAAATGACTTGGCTGTTATCTTTTGAAAAATCAACGCAACCTTTACCGTATATACTTTTCACTGTCGCTATAGAAACACATGTTAAATATTACGAATAGTACACATACAGGGTGTTCGCGGATAGGGTTGCTAATACTACAAACATATCCAAAGAACAATGTTAAAAACAGCTGATTTTTGGCAACCAATCGCGGAATGCATAAGACCCAGAGAAAATGGTTGGAAAAGGCTCAAAATTAATACAAATATGTCTTCGTGGTATCAAAATCTGGGGAAAATTCTATTTCATCCCTAAAAACATAAAAGCAACCCCTAAAATTGCATTGAATAATAGCTTATATGAATGTGAAAATTATATTTATTTTATGATAACTATTAGGTATCGATTCAATAGAGATAACAAAAGGGTAAAAACTACCCCGATTCACACCTTCACACCCTATTCATGGGGTGGAACGCCATGCACAGCAGCTAATATTAAAAAAATAGGTACCAAGGTGATTAAAAAAAACTTTTAATGGAAAATGGATTGCCTCCTCGTAGTGCATTCTGGAAAACACAATAAGTGGCCAAATGATCCTCCTTTGCAATTACCCATTTGTATATTTACTGTACCCTTTTCTCCAACAAATGAAGTTCTATAACTTACCAAGAAGTACCTTTGCATGGAATAATGAACCAGAGAATAAACTAATACCATTCTCAAACTCTTACAGTGATTCGCCATCTTTAATACCATCTATTAAATGCAGACATAAGAACCAATAGAAACCTTTCATTTTATTTTAATTTGCTCTGTAAATATTCTGTGCAAGATGCTGTTCTAACATCTCTAAATAACGGCAGTTTTTCTTTATAGGGATACTATTAAGTAATCAGTATAAGTGTTGATCTAATATTCCAAAAAGGACAGAAATAAGTAGTCAAATTTATGTTACCTAACTTTCCCCCTTTTAACGTGTCCAACCTAAATGTTCAGTTTACGATCAATTTTAACGAAAACTGTAAATTTTTCGAAATATTTTGCATTGAATTTCAAATAAATACAACATACGGATCTACGTCCTCTAGTGCTTGTTATTACGTAGGTACTTCCATTTTATTTAATTTTCAGACATTATGCATTCATTATTGTTGAATTTATAGAGATCATAAACGTCTGTGACAATTTGACATTTCCATTGCTTGAAATCGTTTCAGTAATTTGACATTAGGTGTTAGTCTTTAGTTATTAGTATAAATAACTAGTGTGTTAGTGATAGTGTATTGTAATTTTCTCCATTCAGAAATTCCAAATCTATTTTCAAACGTCGAATACGCTGACATGATTTTTGTTTATGGATATTGTAATGGGGAATGGTAGGAATGCTGCAAGAGAACACCAGACACCATTTCCTCGACGTCGAATACCGAATCATCAAACATTCGGATCGGTTTTTAATTACCTCAAAGAAAATGGTACATTCCCTGAAGCAAAATCAGAACGAGATGTAAATCCTGTTCAGCAAGAAAACATACTTAATGCTGTTGACGAAAATCCTAAAATAAGTACGAGGACATTAAGTGTACAATTGGTCGTTTTCCAATCTAAAGCAAGTAGGGTGTTGCGAAAAAACAACTTACATTCCTATCACATCCAGTTAGTTCAACGGTTACATCCAGGAGATGAAATCCACCATTTAGCATTTTGGTTGCGAACAATAGACTCGGATTGTATAGAACACTGTTCACAGACGAAGCGCTTTTCACAAGAGATGGAATATACAATTCACGCAACTCACACGTATGGGCAGAATAAAATCCACAAGCGATTCGCGAATGTCGCTCGCAGCAAAGATTCTCTGTGAATACTTGGGTTGGAGTAATAAATAACCATCTAATAGGTCCTCATTTTTTTGATGGTTCATTAACAGGACAAATTTATTTAAATTTTTTGCAAAATATTTTGCCCAATCTACTTGCTAATGTGAGCATCCGAGGAATTAAATTTCAGCATGATGGTGGGATCACCTCATTTTGCGGTTGCTGTGCGACATCACTTAGCCAACACTTATGGAACCCGGTGGATAGGACGCGGTGGTCCAATTTTATGGCCACAGAGGTCCCCTGACTTCAATCGCGTTGATTATTTTATTTGGGGACGATTAAAAGAGTTGGTCTACGCGGAAAATATAAATATAAGGCAAGAACTGATTGACAGGATTATTAACTGCTGCAACATTGTAAGAAATGAACCCCTAACAATTAGGAAGTCTATCAGACATTTAACTATCCGACAAGAAAAGTGTATTGAGGCAGATGAATTTCACTTTAAAAATCGTTTATAATTATGACTTATCTTTCTTTTGTTCAATTTTTTCTGCAATGTTTAAGATGTTTTGATATTTTCGTTATTCCTTTTCTTTTCTCATAATTCTTAAATACATACGTATTGTAAATAAACATGTAAGACCTGGCCTGGAAATTGATTAAAATGATGGTATTTATTAAACCTGGGCACGAGGTATGCAGATATTATTTTTTTTTTAGCTAAATTTTTGTATTAATAAATCTTAGTATACATTAAAATATTCCATTTTGCCAAACTTTTCAGTTTACTTGAAAATTGATCGTTAAAAAAAATTTGTTGACAAAAATTTCAAATACTCAGGTTTAACTACCTATTTGTGTCCTATAAAAATTTCATATCAAGTTTTAGATAAATCATATATAGAGTGAACTATCGTATACGAAGCAATCCAACAAATTTTTTTGAAACCGTCCCTGGATTTTTTAATTTTGGATATGTATGATGGTTGTTAGGAGACAGTGTATATTGTTGTAAAAAATGAGGCAAATCGGATTAACCGTTAAAATGTTATGACCAAAACAATTTTTGGACAAAATTCATAAATCACTCTGTATGATAGTAAAGAAAGGGAACAAATACTTTTTAATGGTCACTTGGTATTCGTCTTAGGTGCCTCTACTTACGATAGAAGTATGTACAGTTCCTCATGACTCACCCTGTATAGAGGTAATTTTTCGTAATAAGGATACTCGCGTCAAAACAAAGTGGATGTCTGTCCCTTTTACTAGTAGAAAATAATTTGGCGCATTACTAAGTGCCATGGCATTTTTTTTTTAGTATTCGAGACTGTGAATAGAATTGCACGCCAAAATAGGGTAGTTTGGTGTTTTCCAGGGTCGCTAACTAAAGCGCATTTTTGTAATAATACTTGCTGCGAATATTATTTCATACCCTTATAGGGGTTGTTTTTGAAAATAGGTATGCTGAGGTAAGGATCAGTTGAAGATCTGGCTCAACTAGTATTAAAAAATCATTTTGTACATTTTTAATCACCTTTATTATTTTTTTAATATAAGGTGCCGTGTATGGTGTTCCTGAATAGGGTGTGAATAGGGGTTGTCATTACCCTTTTGTTTTCTCCATTGAATCGATACCTAATTGTTATCATAAAATAAATATAATTTTCACATTCGGTATAAGCTATTATTCAAAGAAATTTTAGGTTTATGTTCTTAGACGTGAAATAGAATTTTCCCCAGCCTTTTGATACCACGAAGACGTATTTGTATTAATTCTGAGCGTTTTCCAACCATTGTCTCTTGGTCTTATGCGTTCCGCAATGGGGGCCAAAAATCAGCTGTTTTTAACATTGTCCTTTATTTTTTTGACAAAAAGTCAGTCTTTGTAAAACAGTACGCTTTATCCTTAAAGTAATAACAGGCGGGGCTTATGTAATTCTTTAGGGGAATTCATATTAATGATGACAACTATATAACAATTTATGATTCAACAATGAATCAATTATTATTATTTGAAAATTAGTTGAGGTTTAAAAAATTGAATTATTTAACGAATTTATTTTTTCTTACTGTCCATTACATTATCGAATTATGTAAATTATCATCCTGTGTTAGCTATGTCGACCATAACAAGAATTTACAAATACACCGATAATAATTAGGCGAAATCACTCACGCAAAATAAATGTTTAATTAACCGATTACGATATTTTCTTTTTTGTTTTGTTTTTATAATCTGTGCTAATAACACAAATTAAAAAAAAAAATTCCAGAGATCAGAATATTATATTCTCATGTATTTTGAACAGCATTTTTTTAGTCGCGAGAAACATATTTAGGCGCAATTTTTGCAATTTTTTTTTTTAAATAAGAAATATCTGAGGGCATAAACGTCTCAACAAATGTAATGAATACTTTTTTTAACCAACTGCATAAGTGCATATGGCTCGGCGGTGGTCCCATATTAATTTCATCAAGCTACGTCTAATACAAGGTGAGCAAAAATTGGAAATAAAACTTTATTAGTCGAAAATTTGGCGAAGTCATTAGTGATAATTTAATTTTATAATAAAAAATTCAAATTCCGTTGGAATTGATTGATTGATTTACCAGCGTGCGGTAGGCATTTCTGCCACTCCCAAGGATTATACAGCTGGGCCTGCTACGTCTACGCTGGGTTGGACTAGGGCCATGCTTGTTGTCAGCAGCGAGTGCCACATGGCGCATGGTAAAGGAATGTGGGATGGGAGGTGTAGGTATTTGTGAGATGCGTTACCGCATTGTGTCGCGAGGGAGCGTTTGAGCTCCCTTTTTTTTGTATTTTTGGTTCTAGACTTCTGCCACTTCTGGGTCTTCTTGTGACATATGTTGCCGCGTTGTGCCACTGCTGTTTGTGTTCCTATTTTTGTTTTTCTGCTTCTATAAATCTTCTTCTTCTTCTGAGCCTTCTGATTCCTCCGTTTCTGATTCTGGTAGAGTATATATCGCTCCAATTTCTTTGTGGAATTCATTTTTTCCCCTCGCTTTTCTTTCCCAGTATATTTGGTCCTTTCCCAGTTTTTTCATGATCCTCTCGATTGTTGTTTTCCACGTGTAACATGGTCTCTCTATTTTTAGTTTGCTGCTGTTCAGTGTTAGTGCTTTCTTCAGTAGATGTGTTGCTTCCCTTTTTTGCGTATACACTACTTCATTGCGTATATTTCTACCCTTTTTGTGATTGTCTTACCTTCTAGTAGTGTTGATGTTTTATGTCGCTGTTTTTGTCCTGTTGTTTTTCTGAGTAGTTGGATGATGTCTCTTTCAGATCTTCTCAAACTTCTTCTGTTGGCTTTTGTTGTTGCCGCGTTTTTAACTCCATATGTCATCGTTGGCAGTATGATGGCTATGTACTGCCGTTTGGTCAGGCCCCATGATAGTTTCTTTTTTCTCGATGAACGGTATAATTGCCCTTGTGACTCTGTATGCTGTTTTTATTCTCTCCTTTACTGTTTCTTCCCTTTTCAGTTGGTTCGTCAGATTTGTCCCTAGGTATTTCAGTTTGTTCGTTATTCTTAGGGAGTAGTCACCTATTTTGTATTCTTCTCCACTGATCCGTCTCTCTTGTTAATGGGTCTCGCTAAATTATTAGACTTTTCTTGAAGTTTATTTTCACCCCAGATGTGTCCAGATGCGGTTTCATGTTTTCTAGGAAGTTAAGAATTTGTTGCTCTTCTTCTGCGACAATTAGGAGGTCATCGGCGTATGCTAGTACGATTGGATTTCCGTGTCTTCGTTGAAATTTGGTGTTTCCCTTATTGTGTTTTGTATTACTTGGTCTAGGACCGTGGTGAATAGTCGGGGGGATAGGAGGCACCCTTGTTTGACTCCTCTCTTCTTTTGTCTGGTTTCCGTCATTTGTCCGAACCACTGTATGGCAGTGGTTTCATGAAGGCAAGCCTTTGTTATCTTGTTTATTAGATAGTGCGGTACTCCTTTTTTATATAGGGTGTTGACTATGGCCTCGTGACTGATGGTATCGAATGCTTTTTGAAGATATATAGCGACTATGTGCAGTTTTGTCCCTTCTCTCCATTTTTTTTCCAGTATTCTTCTGGTGGTGTACATGTGGTCGTCCATCGATCTGCCTTTGATGAATGCTATCTGGTAATCTGGCGGTCTTCCAATGTACTTCTCTAGTTGCTCGAGCAGGAATTGTGTGTAGTATTTGTATCCTATACTGCAGAGTGTTATTCTTCTGTAATCATCTATATTCTGTGGCGAGTTGGTTTTTGGGAGGGGTATTTGTGTAGTCGTGGTTAATTCTGTAGGCAGAGGTGTGTTTTCTGTCCATACTCTGGTAATGATTTCAAGGGTTTGCTCCTTTAGCCTTTCCGTACCGTAGTGTATTAGCTCGTTGTTTATTTTGTCTACTCCAGGTGCGGTGTTTCTTCTAGCTCTGACTATTATTTCTAGTAGTTGGTCTTTTGACGGTGGCTTGTCCAGGGACCAATGGTCCGTTTCTTTTATTCTTCTTTCTTTTGTTCGTTCTTTAGTTGCCTTTTCTTCTTCCTCCAGCTTCTTGATCCAATTTTGCATTAGTATGTATTTTCTCTTGTGGGTACTGTTGTTTCTTCTATATTTTTTCAGATATCTGAAGGTTTGGTTTAGTCGTTGGCCTGTTGGGAGTGTTTCTATGTTTTCTAAGAATGATCTGCATTTTTCCTCATCGTGGTTTTTCTCCACATCTCGTTTTTCCTTCAGTGCTTCTTTTAGATTTTCGTTTAAGTTCCCCGTCGGTTGTTGTTTGCCTGTGGCCTTCATTTTTTTTTTTAGCTGTTCATACTTATTATTTTTTTTCTTTCTTGTCGAGATCATAGGTGATCTGTCCCTTTTTAACGTTTTTCTTGCCGCATTTTTTATTTTTGTCCAGTCTAATTCTTCTCTTGTCAGTTGGCTTTCTATTTCTTCACCGTACTTCTTCTGAAAGTCTTCATTCTGTAATAGAGAACTATTCCAGGTACTGTGTGGTGTTTTGTTGTTTCCTTGACTTCTTTTTTCTTCTTTTATATCCAGTTTTCCGTATAGGATTTTGTGGTCTGTATTGATTTCTGCTACCCCTTTTGCTTTAACGTTGTTGATCCTTGCCCTTATCTCTCTGCTTACCAGGATATGATCTATTTGTGAGATTGAGCTTCCTTTACTCCAGGTGTTAATGCAGGTTTGGCTTTTGCTCCTTGTGTTTCTTATTATTAGGTTAAACATGTGTGCTAGATTTTTCAGCGAGTTTCCGTTTTCGTTAGACCATGTGTGGAGTAAAGTTTTTCCTATGATGCTTTTATCCTCCTCCGTCTGATCGTCTTTCCCTATATGTGCATTGGAGTCTCCTAATAGTATGATGGGCATTTTTCTTTTTTCGTTTCTTCTGGTTTCTTGAGGCAGCTGCCTGAATACCCTTCCTGCTCTCTTGTTTGAGGGTACGTGGACTCCTATCATGCAGATGTTGTCCTTTCCATTTTGTATGATTGCCGTGGCTATGTTTTCGTTTATATTTTCTGTTCTTATTTCGATGGGGCTCTCTCATCTGGTTACCCCTGCAACTCCTCTGCTGGTCTTTTCTTGCCCGCCCCCGCTTAGTTGCCATTTGTAATTTTGTGTGATTACTGTTCCGTCTATCATATGTGTTTCTTGTATACATGCGACGTCGACGTCTTCTGCCTGCAAGGCCTCGTCGATTTGTTCCCTTTTTGCTCTCTGTATGCATCCTCTGACGTTCCATGTCGCCACAGTTATCCAATCAGCTGGTGCTTCCTGACTGTGTCCCTCTTCCGTTCTTTGCGATATTTGGTACTTGTTGATATTCGTCGCCTTAGTGTTCCATATAGACAGTTCCCATCGCCGTCGATTTTTTGTACCAGTAGCTGATGTGTCTTCGTTCTTAAGTTCTGTAGCGGATACATTGTTTTTGTGTTCTCTGGAGAGTTATTATTTCTTGCTTATTTTTTGCTTATTCTTACGGACCTAAACTTTTTAGTAAAATTACCATACCAGAGCAGTACCAGATGTGAAGTGTAAACAGTCAGTATGTTTTTACAGCATGTACGAGATTTTTTAAATTTTAATGGCACTGAAACCAAGCTAATGGGCAACAATATTAACCAAATTTATTAACCTATTTCTAAATTTGCATAGCCTGGGTTAAGTCTGTTTATGAAATTCTTTAAGTTGTCTACAATTACCTAAGACGTAAATGGTTTAAATGTGTAAGTGGACTTATCTTGATTGATTTATGGCTTCCTTTATGAGTCCCTGTTTTCACTTCTTTACACTGCACTGAGAAGATTTAATCACCCGTATTAATTAAATATTAGCACTTATCACTTAATTGTTGTTATTCTGACACCACCTCCGTATGCACAATTTTTCATTTGACCACGAGTGTAATTTTGACCTATTTGAGCCAGCTTATTACCAGTTTTTTTCCGATTTAAAGCAGCATTTCTAGTAAGTGTCTATTCCCCGTAAAGGTCTCTAGACCAAAATTCAATTCCATTGGAATTGTATTGAAATTATTATTTACGTATTTTAGGAGTAGCTGATAGCGAATCTGATGTCATAAGTTAAGAATTAAAAATGGCGAATCCAAAATGGCTGTGATAATTGCAATATTTTTGAAGATTTACATGAAATCTGATACATGGTAATTTCAGGTTTCCCTGATAAAGAGAATATCATTTTTTTTTGTTTAATAAACAAATTCATTATATTATTGTACTTTTTAATCATATCTATGCAAACTTTTAGTTCAGTGTACGTAAACTAGTGTCTAGATGGACTATATCCAAATTTAAAATACGAGTTTTATATTTTAAGGCGGTTGGAAGATATTGCAGAAAAACTGATATTTACTATCACCCTCTAAAATAATTGTACATAAGAGTCCTGTTGTGCAGCCCTTAGACGTGCTTCGAGACGCTCCTGCGAATTTACGTTTAAATTCGATTAAAACTTTGCTAAATCAGACAAAATTGTTTTGGATTAAACCGTAAAAAATTCTGCACAAATTGGCATATATTAACATAATACCAGTTGTTGATATTTAATTAATGCCGGTGAAGCGTCAGATAGAATATTTACTTAAAACATTCCATTCAATACATTTATCCTCATTTAACAAAATGTGTTTCTAATTATTCTATATATTTCTGTACCAGCTGGTTGCCGATCCTCAGAGACGAACTAAGTAAAAATAAGATAAATATGATTTAATGTTTCACGTGACTATGGGAATACATAAACAACAAACTGTCACGTTTGACATGCTTAAAAGTGAAAGTTTTGATAACGAAAAAAGAAATATTTTCCTAAACGTTAACTGCCTTCGATTTAATTTTTGTAATTCTCATTTAACATTTTTGTTTTAGTTTGTATATTTTAGGTGAGACATTTTGTAATAAAAGTATTAAAACCAGCTTTTGTCTGATCCTTTTGGCGCAGAGGTTTATTTCATCAAAATTTTTAAATATTTTTACAGTGACAAAATACCCAACAAACATAAGAAATTATATGTAATCTTAAAATAAAAATATATACTTAATACTAATTATGCCGAACCCTATATAAAACAAATATGGTACTAAAATATAAATACCTAGTATCGGGTGACCACGAGAAACAGGGCTTTTTTAAAAAAAAAATATTATTCGGTTAATTTTGAAGTGAAAAATTATTTATTGACATAAAAATTTAGTGAAATGTATGCCATTTAAGTTGTTTGGAAAATAATGTCTGAGAGATGCTGACCGCCTTCATCGATGCACTCTTCCACTCCGCCTTTGCAGTTCTCCCACAATCTTTCCAATGTTTGCTGATCAATCAATTGGATCTCACGACAAATCGCATCTTTAAGTTCCTGTAATGTACGAGGTGTGTACCAGAGGAAGAGATCGCACATGCTGGGATCTGGAGAACGCGGAGGAAAGGCACATCTCCAAACCGGGAAATGAGACGAGTGGGGAGGTACGCAGAAGCCGAAGTAACCTCCACTGCACCATTCTGACTGAAATGGCATAACTTCACGAGCTCACGGCCGTCAACCCTGTCTCCCTCCCACCTCTCATTGCCTAGTACAGTCCCAACCAAAAACGCCCTGTTGCTCGTGGTCACCCGATATAAGATAAATAAATAAATTTAGGTTTCTTCGTCAATGTATAATTCTTCCGAGTCCTCATCGTCGCTTTCATAATTAACACTTATAATGAGTGGCATAACTTCTTCAGTATGAACCTCTTAATCATGTCTCTAAAATCAATTTATTTGTGTGATTTACACACTTGCCACATGCCACATAGCAAGAACGGCTTAGTCACTAAAACCACTAAAACCATCTTTCCCGATGTGTTTGCCGTAATACTCCTTACCAATTCCCCAAACAAGTTCTATTGGATTGAACTGACAGTGATATGGTGGAAGCCGCAGTACTTCATGTCCATACCCTCTAATTAAATTGTCGACAACATAGTGTGGAGCAATTCGGCTTTAAATGCGGTATCACTGAAGATCGGGTTGATTATTTTTCTTCAACCCGCCTCTGAAATCGCCAGCTGCATTCGACGACGACACGCGTTACGCAAATAGAAATGCCGCACGTCGGTAATAACTTGACCACAAAGATTAAAACTTACGTTACAGATTAGGTTGCAAACAATATTTCAGTAAAGACAGGGAAGGATAGAGCTCCGGACCTTACACTATACGACTGGGATTCTATCAGCGAACAGATTTTAAGATGGTGGAATAATTCCTATTGAAATGGGACGGTATCTGTCATACAGGGTGATCGCTAGAGGCGTGAAAACTGTCATGTTTTATATGTTAACTATGTTTTATCATGTTTTTAGAGCAATATGTTCCCAAAGTTTTTGATTAGGAACGTAAAAAATAAAATAATGTGCGAGATATCCAAATTGCAATATACAGTACGTCTTTCATGTTAGAGGGAACTTTACGTAAATTAGATGGTTTATCAATTTTATCTTAAAATGTTATTGTGATAATTTTAAAAAGGCTATTACAAAACGAAGCAAAATTGCAGTCGGACGTTACTGAATATTTAATAAACACGATAACTTCTGACGTGAAATTTTTATTTCAAATATGTAAAGAGATATTTTTATTAAGACTCTTATGGAACGAATAAAAGTTGCAATCGAGTGTGTAAACTATTCTGCTATATAAGTTTTATTGCGACTTTAGAGCAAAATGTTATTAAAGCTTTTAGTTAAATACAAGAAATATGGAAGCGTATAAAATATTGGAACTGCAATATACGGTGTTCTCTCAGGTTTGAACAAACTTTGCGTAGATTAAGTAATATGTCATTTTTACTTTAAAAGGTATACATTGTTTGTACTTAATAAGACTATTACGAAAAGAATGAAAGTTGCGGTAAGGCGTTGCCGACTGCGAATACATATTTCAACAATAAGAATATAGTCCCTTGAGGTAAAGCTATTACCCCAAAAGTTCTGCGATCGGATTGCAAGACATGTACCCCCCCCCCCCCCCGTTTTCGAGGGCGGGGAACACGATGGTGACAATATTTTCCGACCTACCCACCAACCACTACCCTTAAGCTGAAAAAACCACCCTCTTTCCGAGTTTCCAGTGTTCGGCATTTTTTATCGGAAAATTTTAATAATGAAAGTTGTTCAGAATTATCCAAAAACCTTAAGCCCAATATTCCATCAAAATAAAAAAATTTAAAAATTGAAAAAACATGATAAATTTAAAAAATATAAAAAAGCTAATAATTACTTGACGACTACCTGACAGCTTGGTTTAATTTGAAACAAAATTGTCATGAATTTTTTAAACAAGAAATACCCGTTTAAATGATATTTTTGAACTTTGACATTATTTTAAAAAAAAATTCAATATTTTTTTATTTTGATTAAACTTTGGATTTAGGGTTTTTGGACAATTCTGAACAACTTCTGTTAATAAAATTTTCCGATAAAAAAAATGTCTAGCATGTTCCCCGCCCTCGAAAACGGGGGGAAAGATGTCTTGTGATCCGGTGGCAGAACTTTTGCGCTTTTTGCCTTTTTCTGGTTTAGCTCAAGGGACTAATAAGAAATATATTGACTGCGTACAAGGATCCGATGTCACAATCTTATTAACTCCCCAATCGAGGTTCCCCACTGTTTTTATCGGATTCCCAGGGTTACGGGGTTTTACGGTTTCTTTAAGTTAACTATGTGGTCAATACTGAAGTGCCACAATGCTATTACGTTGAAGTTTTAAAGCTGAAACACTTTTGGAGTCTGATTTAAATAAGCAATATTACGATACAACAGACTTTTTTGTGTTGTTATTCGAGAGCAGAGGGAAATATGTATATTTTTTTTCATTAAGACCTGCGGTGATATAGCACAATAACACGAGGGGAACTATCGACTATTACGCGTTCTTACATATTTGTATTTTAGTTGTTATTATTTCTGAAAACAAACTCATTTAACAGGAGCACCACCGGAAAAACTACCCTCGAATATAATGAAATAAAAACATACAAACATAAACTTACACATTAACGGCGGAAAGATAATAAACGCGTTATCAAATATTTACCAACTTCCCCCACGTGGTAACATTTACACGACTTCAATTAAGGAGTTTATATGAGCAAAACATGCACAGGAAGAGTATCGGCTGAAAAGTGGGTGGTATAGAGCCATCTTATTTTATAACTTTACAAGGATCAAACTCCGATTCATCAAGGACAGCTTTACGAGCTTTCCCTACGCCTTGTCACTGTAGCATAAGATTTATTCACCAAAACGGTCCGGCAGGCAGTGTGGTTCCGCCCCTCTTAACTGCGAAGACCTTGCGACGGTGTTTTTAACAATATTTACGTCTACTTACCTCGACAACAGTTTGTCTCAATAATTCTTTCTCGTTTCATCAAATTCACGTGCTCCTTTGAATAAATAATAATACAATGGGCTCATTTAGCGATATTTACTTTATAATTTATTTTTGCATTTTCCATGCGTATTTAACCCTTTAAGTATATAGTCAAAAAAATTAGGACGCTAGCGTTAATCCCTAAGATCTTATTTCGAATTGGTAACATATTTGAAATGGCTGACGGTGCGGATGATGTCAAACTACTCCACTGGTTCTATGAGTTATGCGGCTATATTAAGTTTACGCGTTGGGTGGTAGGACTTATCACTCAACGGTTTAAGAGATTTCGTTGTACACCGTGCGGGTGTGGTCTTATTTTTCGTTATTTAACTTATTTCATTCTGTTATTTTTTATACATAAAAATATGTGTTCTCTAGAAAATGGATACGTTAAGGCTAATTCCAACATTTTGCCGTATGTAGATTTTTATGGTTATGGAATATTTTAATAATAATAATATTACATAAGTGCTGAAATGAGAGGTGCTAGTTACAAAGGTAGGTTAACTAGATAGATATCTACTTTAATAAAGTCTACGGAATTTATCTGATTTTTAGGTCAGCCAGACAAAATTACGGCGATAATGCTAATGTTGGTTATACGCAAATAAAAGGTATTTTATAATATATATAATTTTCCATATACTCTTCGAGCTACTTTCATTATGGTACATTTTTTAATAATAACCTATTACACTAGTCTTTATCCTCACAACAATATTTCGTCCCTTTATTATTAACAAATTTCTCCATGTAGCAAAGACCTAACACTTTCACCATTTGGTAATGAAATAAATATTTTATTGGGAGTAGACACTGATGTACTCTTACAGTCTGGAACCATAACATATTTATATAACACTTTTTTTCTCCATGTTAATAACAAAATACAGAAGACTTAAAAGATATGAACGAAATTAGCACGTCCATCGTGCCTGTCGTATGGAACTATATAGGAACAGGCGAGCGGTCGACCGCCAGGAGTGGTGTGACGTCACACTGCGTTTTCGCGCGCTCTATTTTCATTATTTATTTTGAGGGAGAAGTTGAAAAAAAATTTAATATTATGCATATTTACTAACTACAAGGTGTACTTTCGAAATATGAATTAAAAAAAAAATGTGCCCATTGTATGTATGAGTTGAACTTGATTTTACTTCCCTCACTTAGAAGGAAAATATTGTAATCGTAAAAAAATCATTCCGAATTTTTTTTTCGGATTTTCACGTGACAGAATATGTAGATTTCGAAAATTAAGGTCTTGTAATTCCGTCAGTATATATGTCGGTCTAGTGTCTATCTATCTGTTTTAGTTATAACGGATAGTGGACAGTACTACTTTTAAGTAGTCAACTAGGCCACAACAAGCCTTTGTGCCTAGGGATCTACAAAACTATTTGATAGAGAAAAATAATATTTCGCAGGTACTTGACGCTATTGTCAACGGAGAAATGGTACAGGGTGTCTGATCTATACGTACAAACATTTTGCAAGATAATATATTAACCCAAAAGAAGTAAAAAAGTCTTATACAATTTTGGCTTTACCCCAACGGTTTTATTTTAATTAACTATTTTCTGAAAATAGGATATTTTGAGCCAGATAGTACCTATAATATTGTCTAGGACAGTATTGCAGGAGAAACTAAAATCAAGTTCAGGGTATTTTTGTGACCTACATCTCCACTTTTATTATACTTTTATAATGAGAAATAAAAATATTTAAAAAAAGCCAACAAGTGGCGCCGGACCAATTTGAACATCGGCGGTGTCTTTCATTTTGCGAAAATGAGCTTAATTAGTATTTTTCACTGTTTTGCGTTCAGTTTAAACATTCTGTGAAATTTTACGTTATAAAGTGATATGTTATAGTGTGCGCGAACCTTAACCAATATCTGGTAATTAATTATATCTAAGAGAATCAGCGCCGCTGTGAGGAATTTTGATAATTGGACGGTAGAATCATCATCCCGACCCGACCTTTGGAAAAAATGGTTGTGTTTCAGACCCTGGCTAGCTTTATAAAATGGTGAGGTGACTTGTGCATTTATCCACTTTTATTTCCTTAATCCTTTCAGTTTTTGATTATTTTACGTAGATATTTTAATTGAATGTTTTAAGATTGTGAGTGGACATATTTTTCAAAATATGTTTTGTTTAGAAGGTTAAACACATGTTTACCTGTTATCAATAATTATTTGACGTAGAGGTTAATAATTATTATTTTCGGCCCATTTGGCATTATCTTTATGTACCTTAAGTATTTAACAGTGATTAAATCATTTATCGGCCCATTTGGCAAATTATCTTGTATCTCTAATTGTGTAACGAAGGTGTTAAACAATTATAGATTGACCCGCAGTGGTCCATTATATTCAATTTTGCGCTTTATAGATCTTTTCTGCAGTTTGATGCGTTTTTATAGGTGAACTACATACTATGTGCATGCACTAGAGGATATATTTGTGCTTATGCACATGATGTTGGTTCAGGAATTCATGATGGAACTTTCTGAAGTTTTATGGTACTTAGGCTGGAACCGGGCGCAAAGCCGAATCTGTCCAGACTGTCTGCTGCTGGGACACCTCTGGAAAACGTGAGGTGAGTGTTTTTCTTTCTTTTATCTCATTATTTTTTTATTAAATTTGTAGAGATTTAAAGCACTCACCGAACGTACGTCCAGAGAGTCCTAGAATTTGGGGTTTCTGAACTAACGAACCATTTTCATTTCTTCTCGTCCCCTGTGTAGTTTCATTAATGTGTTAATTAATTGCTATATTTATCTTACCTGAATTGATCATTAATGTAAGTGTCGGTTTATTATCTTATTCCGGTTAACTGCTGGTAAAGAAAAAATTTATATATCTAAATATCTATACCTAGTATATTGTTGTTACTTATGTTTATCTGTCCACACAAGTTTTGAAATATGATTATCGAGTGATTTAAATGTCACAAAATTTGCACAAGTTACCGTAACCTCACCTGTTATAATTTTTGTCTGATTTCTTAGAGTTAAATTTGAGAATATATCGTAATTTTTTAAAGAAGCTACCAGTAAAATTATTATCTTTTTGGCATTTTTTCTTAAGTAGATTAACGTTGGCCTTATCTATTCTTAAATTTATCTTGGCCTTTAGCTCAATAAAAGTTATATCTTAATTTTTCTTGTTTCTTCCTTAAAAAATTTTGTGAAATACATAACATTTAATATTTGTTACAGACCTATTTTGTTTTGATATTTGAATGACATTTTCCTCATCTATTTTTATGTAAATTTCATGTCTAAATTTTCTTTACCGCAGAAAATGATATTTTCAAATATACCTAATTTTTTTGTAGTCATAAAAATTTTTGACGTAATATTATCTAATAACTTTTGCAGAGCACTTTTTATCGTAATTATGGTCATTACATTTTTCTTTAACGTAATATCTTGCTATCTTAAAACTTTGTTTTTTTGCAACTTGCAATGTCTACCTAGCTTAGAGTAGTAAATAGTACTTATCATCGAATTTGTTATCGTAATCTTATTTTTCTATATTCCCCGGCTGATTTTAACCTATTTTTTGCCCGTTTCATGTTAAATACTTGGACCAAGAGAAAATGAATTATCACGGTACAAGTCAACATCTATGATCTTTTGTGAGGAATTTGGTGGTCTGAATAACATCCACGTTGAGAGAGAACAGAGCTTTTTACTCCACGCTATGACGATATTTGTTTTTTGGGATTCCAGCTCATCCATATGTTCCTCGGTTCCTTTCGACAGCTTCCAGCCCCACAGACCAACTTAAGTTACGTAAGATTTTGTATTGATACAGAAGATTTATTTTTGTAAAAAAACAGTCACAATTTGATATCAAGTTAACCTGTAAAATTTAATTACGTTTTGTTGTCTTGTTTGTCTTAATTGTTGTAGAGAAATTGTAAATTTTATTGAATGTTTAATAGATTATTAAAATTTTCTTCTTTTGTGTTTTTCTATTTTTATTATTTTTTCATAACAAGTGTTTGTTCTTTTTGAACAAAATACGCTGGCGCCTTTATGGCCCAATACAATTCAAGAATTAAGTTTACAAAAAAATATAAAAGACCCACTGACCTTCGTTGAGCTAGTGGAGCTAGCAGGAGTTAAGTTAATGCAAATCTTGTTTGGAAAAACAAACCAACAAAGTGTCGTTATAATTAGGATCTTCAACATCTATTATCGTATTATCCGAAATGCCTGCTTTATTTGTTAATACCTACAATTCATCGGTATGCCATGTCGTTTAGGTAAAAGTCGGTTTTCGATTTGGTTTGATCGTCCCCCGATGACACCAACTTTGTTAACGAAATCCATGCAGTGACGCGTTCAATATTGCTGTGTCAACAGATTTTATCGAAGGAAGTTACATTACAGTATCATTAACTTAGATTACAGTATCATTGCATAATGAATTGTGTCTGTTTCATCGTATTATTGGCGGCGATTAAAAACATACAACACATTTGTCAACAAACGAAACAAGCTAACAATAATAAAATACTTTTATAACATATTTTCTCGGTTGAACAAGTAACAAGTACCGCCAAACTATTTTGGGAACTCGTCACTGCCGACAGTATAAATAATGAAGCAGGATCATTAAGCTCTTAAAATAACAGAGTGCCTTGGGTACGACTTTGTTACCTTGCTAAAGAAGCACGTTTTAACAATATTTATTTTTAATTAAGGTAATACATACTTTCCATCGCAAATAATATACACCAACGCCAGCTAAGTTATTAATTACATCTTGCTTATAGATATAATTTTAGCTCGATATCTACAAAAAATAGTGAAAGCATCTGAAATGTTATATCCCTATGGCCCGTGTCCCACTGAAGTACGATAGAGATGGGCGATTCGACTCTTTTTAAGGATTCGTACCAAATGAATCCGTATCAAGAAAAGATTCGTATCGAGAGATTCGTATGATTCGTACCACTTCGTATCACTGATTCCATGATACTAAACAGTATCATGAACTGATTCGTACTATTTATACACTCCCATTCCACAGTGTTCAGCATAGATTATAGAATATTATGTGGTGTTAGTTAGGGCCAGAGTATTATAATGTTAAATTAACCATACAGTTTAAACTTAGGATTTCGTGCACCTTCTATGACATTAATAATTTCTTCGTTGTCATTAGACAGTAAATAGATAGTGTTTATTTAACCACATTATATACATGTTTGTACATTTGTAGCAAGTCAACTAAACAAAAAACAATAACAAAAAAAGAAAAAAAGGGTAATATATTACAGATTTTGTAATCAGTACATTGTATAAAACGAATGCTATCTTGCAGTACATTGATAATAATCATATAGTAATAATCAAATATTTCAATATATCCATCGTATTACATATTACATATAAAAACAGGGAATTTTTTCAATTATTAGAGTATTTTAGAGTCTGAAATCTCCAATTTAAACGGTCCCCATCCACCGTTTGAAGTTTAACCTTATACAACGGGCCCTAAGAGTATCGCATCGCAATACCGGTACCGAAATTCCATATTCGTATCAATCGTGTCGGCGATATGAAATTTTTTTGTGGGATTCGTACCATTCGTATCACTGCAAGGATTCGTACCAATGATATGAATCATACGAGTACTACCCACCTCTAAAGTACGAATCAAGGAAACCACAGTTCTCGATATAAGGGTAATTGCACACCCGGTTAAGTAAAAATAGAGCAATGAAATGGTCTTAAATTTTTACCATGTCGTCACTACATATTTAACAAAATGAGTTAACATGAAAATCAAACTTTAATAAGTAGAAGATATGAATCTTTCTCTAAAGCTTAGGTCGATAAAATGTGCGAATTTGTAGGGGGTAAGTATAACAAGAGGAAAACTTGTTTATTTCTCGACAATAAATGAAGGTAAAAGGAGGAGGCAAAGAACGGTGCAAGGTAAGTAGATATTCAAAGCAAACTTGTATTCGTTTTGACATCGAAACGCGACGTTGATAGCAACTTATAGGTAGCAGCATTGTAATCGAATAATGAGGTAATGTACCAGTAGATCATTCATTCATGTTTAATTTATTTTACACAATAATTTACTTTTTACATAACATATTACTATTAAAAATAATTGGTTGAATGAATTTCATTTTTAAGTTTTTAATGTAATATAATTACTTCCACATTCACATCCACGTAGTGGAGTGGAAGCTACACTTCCACCTCACTAATTTTTTTTTTCAAATAGACTTAGAACTTCATGAAACGTCGAGATTTCAAGTTTCAGCAAACAAAATTTTCTGTCTGTCTGTAATTTTTTGTGCGCACGATTATTTTCGAACAGTTTATGATATTGCTTTAAAATATGGTACACCTAAAATCATTCCTTATGTATTATAGCGAAATCTAGAACTAGATTAAGTTTTGAACTTACTGTGTCAAGCAAATAAGAGCCATAAAATTGAGATTTAGTATACCGCATGCAACAGGATCGTGGTATTGAATGGCACCTTGGTGCCAATATGGTTCCATTTGAAAAAATTGAGTTTCATCCGGAAAAACCATTTTGAAGATTTTTGTTTAGTGATAAATCACATAATTCACTACTTTAGACGGGATTTCGATTTTTTTAGCATTGCACGGGCCAATTAGAATAAATCGGAACGAACAGTCATGCCACACTTGAATTAAAAACTAAAAATAGAATTATACACAAGTTTGACATTTGAAATGTCACTTATGTGGTACCATTGCATTCAGAAAATAACGCATAATCCAAAAATGTAATAATATACAGAGTGTTCCATTTGTAAATCAAAAGTTACTATCACTTGCTGTGAAACCGGACGTGGAAAAACAATCATTTATATGTCAAAAAGTGACGTTTGCTATAGGATGTTCCAAATTTCATCGTTTATCTTTAAAACTGAAGGAAAAAAGGAGGTGTAACATGATATTGTCACACGCGGTATTTACAAGAAACCACGGTCTCAAAACTTTTTTGGCATCAGCCATCGCCATCAGCCAAATTATTTAAAAAAAAAAATGTGATTAAGTGTGTACAGGAGAAACAAAAAGGCCCCAATTTTTTTTTTTTTTGGCATCAGCCACCCACTATCACCACATTTAATAATGGGGAGTAGACAAGTAGACCTTATTTTTGCCAAATTAGTTTTTGTATCATAGTGTTTAGATATACGGACTCAAAATAATAATAATAAAAAGTTATGATAAAAAATATGTCAAAAAAATATGCTGACAGCGCCATCTATGATGTAGAAATACTTATACCCTCGTAATGTTCGGACTGCTTTAAAACGTATGTGCACCAATTTTTAGTTTGATAAGTTGTTTGGTTTCTGAAATGTGCACATTACAAAATTTCAAATTTATAAAAAAACGTTTTAAGGCCCTATAACTTCTTAAGGAACCACTTCTGGACTAAGGTATGTTTGGTTCAATCGGCCCTACTTGATCTCAGAAAGTTACGGTTAAGCTGGGTCCCTTTACTTTCCGGGCACCCTGTATATTCATGGAAGACATTTTTTTTATTTAACAAAATTAAATAAAAATTGTTGAATTTCAAACATTGCGACTTTATTTCTCAACGCAATTTCTCAAGATAGAATTTTGCCCCCGTAACGAGTGGTTTGAAGATGTAAATGAAAAAAATCAATATATATTGTTATTAGACATATTAATGAACCCATCCACCTTTTACTCTAAAACCCCTTTTCTATTCCCTCTATTAATCTCGTTTTTGTTATTTTTGACAATTTTGTTCTTTTGTACCTTTTTGTTCTTCTTCCAAATCCCTTTTCGACCAATAACTTCTCGCAAACCCAAACTTTTTAAATCATAATTTCCCGTTCACCCTACCTTCCCGAAGGCAGGCAGACCATCGGATGAAGATTGTGACTTGTTCAAACGGGTTTTTTTCATTGAGTTTTTCCCGTATCCAAACCTTTAAAAACAGTGCAGTGCGCGTGTGTTTGTGCGCGCGCCCCTAACCACAGTTTTTAATTTAGCCTTAATTAGTTATGAGTGTTTTTAAACTTCCTTTAGTTATAAATATCCAAATTGTTAGGTTTAAGCCTTTTTTTCCACCCATTAATTGTCGTTCAAGCCCGAGTCGAACCCACTTCATCCAACTGCACATTCACCACGACGCACAGTGGTTTAAAACGCGAAAAACACGGCCAAAAGTAAAAATATTAAGTTTTCTTTTCAGGAATGTTTTGTCTCTGTACTGTTAAAGTAGTATTCGTAGCATGTTATAGAGTAAGGAGGGGGTCAGGAATGCGTTCCTTGAATATTAAAACCATTAGAGAATAGACTGTTGTATGAGACACTCAAAACGGCAATTCTTAACCAAAAGTGAACGTGCCAGTTAAACGTGAATAAAAAGTTTGCCTTTGTGCCGATTTCAATTCTGCAAAATGGATTCATCTCCTGAAAGTAAATGCAATAAATTATTGTTTATAATTATATAATTTTTTTTGTCTATTTATAGTAATATGTTAAGAAAATTAGTAAATTTTATGCCTATCAAGATGTTAAGATTTTTTTATAAATAGGGCAACAAAAACAGTCCCACGAGATCGCAGTTTCTTCTTATTTTTATTTTTTTTGTCCACTTGGTATGTAAAACATATCCCAAAACCAGCTGCATGGCTTTGCCCACTTTTTTTCTAGGACACTTTTTAAGTTCAATTTAATGTTTTTAAAGACTATATTGAATTAATGTGTCGCTATGTTTATTTACAAACGTTTTTTCTCGATAATTGCAGTAAAAATATATAAACATTATGTATTTTTAAACATAAATAAATTTTTAATATTTTTCTAATAAATAAATAAAATATATGGGACTTTTAATAAAAAACTAACATATTTCGAGTTCTCGGTTTTTTAAGTGATTAAAGTAAAAAAAAAACATGTTTTAGATATAGGTATGAAGGTTTTATAGTAAATTTGGATGCAAAGAATGTGTCACTAGTCACACCTTGTTACAAGTTTTTATTTAACTTGCCGTGTTAGTTAGTAGGTGTGTATGTGTGTGTGTGTGTGTGTGTGTGTGGGTCAAATCTTGCAAGCCAAATTTGAACCACTTCCTCTAAACTTACGACTTTGAAATTTTGCACACAGACGTAGTTCTGGAGACAATGCATTTTAACACTTTTATGTAACAAAAATTCAAGATGGCGGACAAATATTATCATTTATGGTCCGATTCGACTCAAACTCGATATATGGATGTTTTAGGTGTCGCGAATTACAAATCTTTTGTGAAAATTCAGAAATCAAAATGGCGGCGCCAAGATGGCGGACAAACTATCATTTATAGTCTGATTCGACTCAAAGTCGATATGTGGGTGCTTTAGGGGTCGCGAAGTACTTTATATGTATGTTTGCTTGTATGTTTAGTTCAAATCTTGCAAGCCAAATTTGAACCACTTCCTCTAAACTTACGACTTTGAAATTTTGCACACAGATGTAGTTCTGGAGACAATGCATTTTAACACTTTTATGTAACAAAAATTCAAGATGGCGGACAAATATTATCATTTATGGTCCGATTTGGCTCAAACTCGATATATGGATGCTTTAGGGGTCGCGAATTACAAATCTTTTGTCAAAATTCAGAAATAAAAATGTCGGCGCCAAGATGGCGGACAAATTATCATTTATAGTCTGATTTTAAAGCTGACATTTTGTTTTTTTTTTTAACAATTGTGGAATTCGAAATCAGCGACCACGAAAACCACACCATACCAAGTTTTATGTTGAAAAAATAATTTTCAAACACTATTGGCAGCCAGTTTGAAGCCGCCATTTTGTTTTTTTTTAAGCAATTGTTATATTCAAAATCAGCGACCTAGAAAACGCCACTATATCACGTTTCATGTAGAAAAAATAATTTTAAAACATTATTGGCAGCCATTTTATAGCCGCCATTTTGTTTTTCTTTAAGCAATTGTTGAATTCAAAAATAGAGACCTTTAAAACCCCACTATATCAAGTTTCATGTAGAAAAAAATAAATTTCAAACATTATTGGCAGCCATTTTTAAGCCGCCATTTTGTTTTTAAAAAAATTTTGTCAAATTCAAAATCAGCGACCTCGAAAACCCCAACATACCAAGTTTCATAAAATAAAAATAATTTTTTCCACTTTTGACCAGCTTTTTAACGTTTTGAACCACTGTGCGACGCTGAGCGGCGTGCGAGGGGGCAACCGCTGGCGAAATTTTGTACACCTAATACCTATTCTAGAAAAATACCCTTTATTTCCCCTTTAATTCCTTGTAATTCCCCTAATTCCTCAAATACCTTTATTTCCTCCTAATACCTTAATATTTTCTAGATTATCTCGGGAACGGTGCACTTTTTGATAAAAATACCTATATACAAAATTATTCCTTATAAAATTCGCTATAAAAAGCGTCTCTACACTTTTTTCCTAAAATTAATAGTACCGTGGTAAATAAGGCGCACACATAAGGGTTGGTTCCGGTCAACACAATAAATTGTAATCTTTACTATAATCTACTTTAAAGTTCAATACTTAACGCTAAAGCAGTAGCTACTAAAGTCCGCCTAAAATTATAATAAATGTACCACTTCCACCCCCCTCACCCTATAAAATAACGCGATTTTTGATGAAGCGAGAATATTGTATACCGGGTGGCTCACCCGATAGGGACACTGTTGTAATTTTTGAATGGGCGAACGGATTTTTTTCAAATTTGGTGTAGTGATATGGGATATAATTTCCAATTATATAATGTAAAGAACCAAAATGGCCGACTTCCTGTTTCGATTTTACCTGAAAGTGGGTTTAAAATACCCGCTTTTTGGGTAAAATCCCGCACATTGGCAGAGCTGAACAGTAACAGCGTTTACAGCAAGCTCTAAAATAATGCAGTGACCTTGGGTCGTCTGAGATGTAGTGGGAGAAATTGAAATTTTTTACATTGTGGTGGTGTATAGATATTTATACTGTTTTCGCGTAAAAACGACTTTGGAAATAGCCATACGGATATTCAGCGAATTATATAACCTGCGCTGATTACATTTGCGCCTCATTTACCAAAGTACTATTAATTTTAGGAAAAAAGTTTAGAGAAGTTTTTTATAGAGAATTTTATAAGGAATAATTTTGTATATAGGTTTTTTTTTATGGAAAAATGCACCGTTCCAGAAATAATCTAGAAAACCTCAAAATGGGGGTGGAAACGACGTCCTCTAGGGGACGAAGCACACAATTTTTGAAACTATGAATTTTGTCCGATATATTACAATTTTAACTGTTATATTACTGAAGTATTACAAGACATTGTGCAAAGTTGTGTATAAAGAAATTGTAGACGTAGGAGAGCGATTTGTTCTAGCTTTATACAACTCTACCTCCGCAGAAAAAAGTCTAGATGTATACAAATTCGTGACTTTTAACAAACTTGTTGGTAAAGCGAACAATACTGTAATATTATCAAAACTACCAACAACTTCTGCTGCTGCTCGGCAACACTCATATCGCGTTTCTTACCAAATTCAAACATGGAAAAACGTTGCGCTAGAAGCTACTGATTGGGGATGGAAAAAAGTTGGCGGTATATTAACCCGAACTATGACAATAAAAGAATCGGCTCCCGAATCTGTCTTAACACTAATTCCTTGTTCATGCAAATTAGGGTGCGAAAACAGGTGCAGTTGTAGAAGAGCAGGCTTACGTTGCTCCACAATGTGTTACCATTACCACGGACAAGCATGCATGAATGTCGAATCTGTGGAAGACGATGAAGATTAATTAACGTAGGTAACCTTTTGATAATTAGTGGATTCGGCCTACAGGGGACACCACACGCCAAGTACTTTACCTCTAGGGTGGCGTGAAAACAAGTACAACATACAATATTCTCGCTTCTTTAAAAATCGCGTTATTTTATAGAGGTGAGAGGGTGGAAGTGGTACATTTATTATAATTTTAGGTGGAGTTTAGTAGCTACTGATTTAGCGTTAAGCATTGAACTTTAAAGTAAATTATAGCAAAGATTACAATTTATTGTGTTGACCGGACCAACCCTTATGTGTGCGCCTTATTCTTACTATTAATTTTAGGAAAAAAAGTGTAGAGACGTTTTTTATAGAGAATTTTCTAAGGTATAATTGATCAAAAAGTGCACCGTTCCCGAGATAATCTAGAAAACTCAAAATGGGGGTGGAAACGGCGACCACCTAGGGGATGAAGCACACTATTTAGGGCTGGGAACTTTTCGGTTTAGTAATTCTTATGCTATCCTTAACATTTCTACCAATTTTCAAAACTTTATAAATTTTGTCCGATATAAATCGTTATATTACTGAACTAGAAGTCCATAGTATCATCGGTAGTTTAACTAAATTAAATATTTTTTCTTTACTAGATATTTTTAGCACTAATCCCGGCGCTAATGTTTTTACAACACTGACGTCCTTTCTATAAGAATTGGTATGTAATTCTTCAAGATAAACATTCCATTTCAATATTTTTACGTTCTAATTCCCTCCTAATACCTTTTATTTCCTCTTAATTCCCTTCTAATACCTCGTAATAATATTTATTTCCTCCAAATTCCCCTGTAATTCCCTTAATACCTAATAATTCCTTCCGAAATACCTTCAATTCCTTTCTAATTCCTTCCTAATTCCTCCCTAATTCCTCCGATTTGTACACTATTTCCCCTCAGCGGTTGCCCCCTCGGCGGCGTGGTTGTGCGGTCGGCTCTGAACCGGGATCCGACTCTGGCGCATATTTGTAAACTTAATTATAAATAAATAGTTTTTGAATTGAATTGAATAGATTGGAAGATAGAAATTATGGACTTACACCCATTCTGAATTTGGGCACTCAAATTTGGAAATTTTGGCGAATGTTTATGCGAATTGGCTGCACAGAATTGCCTGCCATGTTGCTTTTGAAAAAAAATGACATCCAAACAAACAATTTCCGCCAAGTTTAGTCAAGAATCTCGCATTTTTTTGCCCTTTTTTGAACTTCGCGCGCACGCGCGCCACAGGTTTACGGTTTATTTTTTTGCTACATCAAATAGGTTTAGTAAGCGCTACCAAGCATTTTGATCGGGAATTCATTAAAAAATGTCGCCCTTTGCGGCCTCTGTTCTATCCTGTGACCCTCTGTCGGTAGGGCTAAGAGCCTAAAAATAAAAGTGTTTTTTTTTTGCCTACACTTTCAGGCTATGGAGCGGAATATGGGTGCTCACTACCTTACCAAATTAATGCCAGCTCTTACCTTGATCATAGTTAAGTGGGACGCGGCGCTCAGGACTATTATAAAAAGTAATCATTTCTCAGTTAATCCCTCACGGAGAAATTCAGTAATTTAAATAGTCAGACTAGTTCCAATGATATAATAATTACAAGCACATGTACTTTTAATCTCGACATACTTATTTAATTCTGAGCACAGACCGATAGAATATTATTAAATATTTTAATTTATATTACATTAAAATGATCATCACATTCTCGGTGTAGATAAACTAGGATTTTAATGCCAGCATAATCTACTAATTCATCAGGTACGACGTAGAGGATTAATTTCTTAACACATCTCTTAATATCTCGCGTTTCTGAAGAGTAAAATAGGAGAGATTATGTAAAATTAAAGGGCTGGAATAATCATTCCGAGTTCTACAGACCTCCAATGAAACAATTTTTAAGACAATGAAATGATATTCAAATTGGTAAATATAAAAGTGCATTTGGTGCTTTAGAGAAAAATCACTTACCATCACGTAACATTTAAAATACAAATCATTAACAGTCGAGTCGTTTCAAGCAAGTTTTTAACAAAATGTAAAAATCATATACATTTTTTTTTAAATCCGTTATCATGTTTCATAAAACTAATCTTCAATTATTCTAACAGTAAGTTCGCCAAAATTCCATATTTAATATTTTTTTCATTGTCTATAGTTACGTTCTTTCCCGGTATTTACGGTCCGATTTTGATTTAAGGGACTAATCTACTTCTTTTGGAGAATTCGTAAAAACACATATGGACTTTTCAAAAAGCTTACCTTTAGGTTAAGTAATTCGAAGTTTGAGCAATGGTGACCTTAGAGGAATATGTGTGTAGCAATTAACGCTAAAATACAAAAAGTGTATCCACAAAATAAGAAGCCCGAAAAACTAACCGCTAATCGATCAACAAATAATGTTTCTCAAAAAGTCGTCAAAATTGTGGAAAATCATTCCTAGGTATGATAAATAGGAAATCAGTCTCCTGAACATTTTTCAGGAGACTTAAGGGATTAAAATTTGCACTACCTTCCTCTGGCGGAGTTTTAGAAGAAATGGAACTCAGTATCTACCTGTTTTTTCTAAGGGTTTTGTAGGAGAGGCATACAGAAGACAAATATCTTTAACATTATTAATAACAAGAAAAAATCCAATTCCACAAAAGAAAGAAAAAATATCAAACGGTTAGGTGAGAAAGATTGCTTTCAATTGAAATCCGATAAAGGTAATAAGGTGATTATTTTAGATAAGAATGATTATTATAAAAGGGTAGATAGTCTGATTAAACCGCTGACCAAGGAATCACTACTTTCACATCTAGATTTTCCATCCAAGTCTCTCACTACGAAAAAAAATGTTGATACTATATCTGCACTCCACTATGTGGAAATAATTGTTTATGGAACTTTAATAATACAATATTTGAAATCGTCGACCTCAAAAACCCATAAAACGATATGCCACATCGGTAGTGAGGAAGGGAAGTAAAAAAAAATGAGGTCTTTGGTTCTTGTACACACACTAAATCACAATTTTATTTTTTTCACCCCCTTTACTAACGGAGTGGGGGGTAATGGAGGTGACTAATGCCAAAAAATATTTTGAGACCTTAACCTCTCATATATAATAAATACCATATTTATGGACTCTTGCTTGATTTATTTATTTACCACCATTTACCCCAATTTACCCTCCAACCTTTCAACGAAATAAAAATATAATCTAGTTCCAGATCTCGTTAAAATACGTAATTCTACCAGATTTTAAGTCAATATCTTAAACAGTTTCAGAATAATCGTGTGCTCAAAAAAAGTTACAGACATAATGACATACCGACACACATTTTCTTTCTCAAACTTAAAATCTCAACGTGACATTCTAAGCTTATTTTACAATAAGAAATTTCTAAAAATTTTTTTGCGTTACTATACTTCCACTGGATGTGAAAGTAATAATAGTTCGTATAGATTGTAGATATTGCAGATTGTTTAAGGGATCGCTTGGTATTGAGTGAGGCCTTTCTTCACTTCGACCTAAAAGGTCTTTTATGAGTTACCCTACAACCAGTTGTTGCCCAGGATTCCAAGACTTTTTGCAAAGCTTGTGATTTTCCTGGGAGCTAATTTCCCTATGCCTTCAGGCGTTAATTCCGCCTAGTCCGTCTAGGTACTTTAGCCTAATGCGGATTAGTACCTTGCATTCACAAAGTATATGTTCCGCAGTCTCAGTTGCAGCTTCACAGTATCTGCATTTGTCATCTTCTGCCATGCTCATGTTCTTGAGATGATATTTCAAGGGGCAATGGCCAGTTAGAAGACCTGTGATTATCCTCGGTCTTTTCAAGTTCGAGAAGCATTGTGGCATTCTTTGTTGAATAGGTTATAAATCTTTTCGCTTGTTCTTGGCCTGGAGTATTCCTCATTTTTCCATTTTAGGACCTCCTCCGTTATGTGTCCCTTAGATAAGCCACAGAACGGTTCGGGTCCAAAAAATTGAGCTACAGCCCCTTTTCTTGCGAGGCTACCAGCCAATTCGTATCCACATCAAGGTAACCTTGTTGTTTTCTGCCAGTTGCTTCAGGGATTTTCTGCATTCCCAGGCAATTTTTGACTTGAAGGTATAGGACCTAAGAGCCTCTAATGCTGCCTGGCTATCTGAGAGTATATAAATCTTTGCCCTTCGAGTGCTTCTATTTAGGCATTCCTGGCCATATTGATCTATAGCATAGATTTCTGCCTGGAAGATGGTTGGGGTATTACCAAGGGCTTTAGATAGCCTGCATTTAGGCCCTACTACGCCCACACCAACCCCTTCGTGCATCTTGGATCCATCTGTGTATCAGACGTGTGACTCTTTCTCCAACCGCAGTACTTCGACCCTGCTCACCTGACGACTTTCAGACAGCACATCAAATGGGCCGTCAAAGTCATGCCTTGATTGGCATTGAGTCAGTGGGTTTGGTCATGGATTCGAAATGGATTAACTCCAGAATTCTTGAATGATCAACCAGGTCGCCTGGTCTGAATTTAAGTGCCTGATGTAGCCTTGGAGCACTAAGTGCTGTCTCCTTCCTTACATGCAAATGCAGATAAAGTAAGTCCAGCATTGCCCTCATAGCTGCTGTGGGACAGGAACGCATTGCTCTTGTAGTCCCTAGACAGGCAAGGCGTTGCAATTTCTGCAACTTTCCTTGTGCTATTTTCTCTTCTGTTTTTGGCCATCATCCACATGGTGCAGGTAACCATGGGTCTGATAACCGAAAGGTAGGACCAATGTATCATATTTGTCTTCAGACCCTGAGTGTTACCAAACAGCCTACGGCACGTCCTTGGTAAGTGTCCTTTCTAAGTGTGAGTTCCAGGTAAATTTTTGGTCAACAGTTCGTATAAAAAAACTACGTAGTAAACCATTACCAAAAATTGACACTGAAATGAGAAATATATTGGATTATAAAGATCGGTTGCATATACTAACCCAACAGCAGAGCTGGGCAAATATGTACTTACAAATACCTCATAAGTATTTAAATACTAGAAAGTATTTAAATACCAAGTATTTAAATACTTTTTGCAACAAGTATTTGTATTTATACTTGCAAATACTTTATCTGAAATATTTACTACTTAGTATTTGTGAAAATGATCCTAAAGTATCTATAAATACTTAAACTATTTAAATAACTGAGAAGTATTTAAATACTTCTAAAAAGTATTTAAATCCTTTTCTGACAGTATTTAAATACTTTCAGAAGTATTTGAATCTCAAAAGTATTTAAGTAAATCCAACAAATATAATCAAATACACCAGGGAGACAGGCAGATACTCGTCAAGAATCAAGACATGTACTATACTATGTAGTTAATAAACACATTGCATCATTCAGTCTTCAGTCATTCACGTCTTAATTCCCAGAAAGTTGGTTGAGAGCAGACATAGACAGTAAGTGTTAACTGTTAAGGTTAGACTTTTACAGAGTGAGAGGGAAATATACGTTTATTTTCGGTTTATTATAAACAATTAAATAACCAAATATACTATAATCTTTAAAACTGTTTTAAATAATTGCTATTGTTCTAACGAATACAACTATATATTTTTTTGATTATAAATTTTTGTTGTACTTGAATATCGTAGTATGTCAATGAAAATAGTTCCTAATTTCATTATTAAAGTATGGCATTTAACTATATACAAAGTGTACGATAAAAACTGTATATGGTTGTATTCCTTAGAGCAATGGGGAGTATTTGAAACTATTTTAAGAATTATACCATTTATGATTTTTTAAATATTTATAATAAAACGAAACTAAACGGATGTTTCCCTCTGACTCTGCATTTATATGTTTTGTAATTGTGACAGAGAACAGTTGAACTAGTCCCATAGTCTCTGTGCTCTATTTGGGTATTTCATGAAAGTCATGAAACCTAAAATTTTGACTAGTCAAATAGTATTTAATATAATAATAATAATGATAATGATAATATTAAGTCTTTATTGATTTCTACAAAAATAGAAAATACAATTTGGCGAAGTTTAGCCATTAAAGGCTATTTTTACACTTAACTATGCTTCAAAATATTTCAGTGTTATCAAAGTATTTAAATATTCAGAAAGTATTTAAATACTAAGTTTAAACTATTTAATTACTTTTGTTATTTATTATTTAAATACTTTTATCTTTTGAAAACACTTAATATTTAAATACTTTCAATTTTCTGAAAGTATTTAGTATTTAATATTTAAATACTTTTTCAAAGTATTTGCCCAGCTCTGCCCAACAGTGCCTAGATTATGTTTGCCAAAGATGCATAAACCAGGAGTCCCATTGTGCCCACAATCGGATCACCAACTACCACTTGTTAAAATGATTAACAAAGGAGTTCGAGAATTTACCCAAGGCACTTAGTGTTTCAGTAATTAATTGATTTTATGGCTTCATCAATAAAATTAACAATGTTCAATTGCAAGATGGTGAAATTTCGATCTCTTTTGTCGTTTGTTCATCGTTTCCAAGTGTGTTAATTCTAAAATTTGGAGAATTTTAGGGATTTATTCACAGGTTATATGCTGCAAAAAATATAGCTAACCGCAGTTTGTGTGATAAGATTTAGAGCTCGAGGGGTATTGTCAAGATTATTTCCCAAATGAACAAATTCTTTATTTACGTACTTTTTCTCTTTGTTAATTTTAACAAATTCTATCTTCCCAGAACGATTCATTTTTGATTTGGAAAACATACTTCCTTATTAATTAATTGATGGGGACGTGTTCTATAAACGACTTTTGTTTCATAGCCATGGAAACGGACTCGCCAGATACTTACGCGATCGTGATTGTAAATCTGACAGTTTGTGACAGTTTGATATTAAAAATATTTTTGTAAAATTGCATAAATACACCGTTGGTACATAGTAATTTTAAACAAAAATAATAATTCTTGAATTTGTAATACGTTTTATTTTGTTTTTAGTCCAATTGAGAGTAAATTAAATCAATTATGTGCATTTAAAAGCTAGAGTTAATTGATTTGCTGGTAATTTTTAAAAAAGCTAGCTTGCGTTTATTCAGTGTAAAACTGTTGTCATTTGTTGGAATTTAAAAATTCACGAAATGTCATTGGTCTATAATTTATGAGGGAAATAATCAAATTAAATAGTATTAGTCGAGAAGTAATTAGGAAATATTTGGTCTTACTAAACTGTGCAAGAATCAAAATTGCTTCCAATTCAATAATATGTTCTTGGAGCAACATGAGCGAGACTGCAAACTCTTTGCATCTTTGAGTTTATATTTTTGTAGCTAAAACTGCTTTAACGATATTCTTCAAAAATAAACATGATATGAACAATGCAATAATTTCAAATAAGTAACACTAACATTTATGAGCATATGTGGTCTAGAAAAATAGGGAATTTTATACATTTTAACATAAATATACACGGTATACGGATAGGAGTTACATTAAATTTAATTTTTTTGTCACTCTTTAAAAAAATTGTTTGTTGAAAAAATACGATTCGTATGTAAAAATACTATACGCAACTTTTTCAAATGGAATTTTCAAAACTGAAAAATTAAAATAGTTTACCCTTATATTGAATTCATATTTTTGAAATTTTTTAACACCCTATATAAAAAAAATAATTTTCCTATCACAAATCACAGATAGCAAGCCAAATATTTTATAAAGAATGACGTTTTTAAAAAAACAAAAAATTAAGTTCATTTGTGGTATAGTTAACCCCATCCGGGGACACCCTATATATGGAAATACATAATGTTATACATCAAAAGAAGCAGCATTTTATTATTATTAAAAAGATACTCTTGTAAAATTATGATATCTTTAATGGTACTCTAGATAATTTTGATATGGCGGTGATTCGTAGGGACTCGACGGATTAATGTTTTGTGCAAATTCTGAACGTCCATGCCAATATTCAGTTTTATATCATTTTTGTCCAGCAAAAAAACCTTATTTACTGAACTAATGAATTCATTAATAATAAACATGAGAATGAGAAATGCAGCAGATTGGATTTGTTCAACAACTTCTGAAGTAAGTACTGGGAGTAGAAGTGGTTCTATTTTGCATTCCAAATTAAATGGCACAGGAACTAAAACATTAGGTATTTGTACACGGTACATGGTTTCGAAAAAATATCATCTAGTAGTACATCGACATCAACGAAATTATCACAAATCATGAACGTGCATACATGTATACAAATTTAAAAATTATCAATAAAAACCTGAAAACATTGACCCTTCAAGCTCCTTTATCCTAAAAGCAGACCATTATGAAAGTTTATATAACAATATCCCATTACTTTGACGTATTTTATCGATAAAAAATGAACCATCTGAACTTTTTTGTTTTTATTATTCAATATGAAGAGACTTATTAACGTCTGTGAGAATTTCACTATAGTTTACCTCCTACTTGTGCAAATTGCTCCAGCAAACCATTTAAGAAAATGACACAATTCCATTAAATTCATTCCAACATGCAATTATACATTCACAAGTTATGTATTATTAAAGGATTGTAGTAGGCGTTGAAGGGTCGAATTATAAGGGTCACTGCTTTCGTTGTCAATTAGCAAACAAACTCTCGCGTTTATTTTTAAATCACAAAATTAATTACGAACACATTTGAAGTACGTTCGCTTCAATAATTCTTGATACAAAACAATTAACGACTATGAAAAAGTTGCAATGTAAATCTCCTAAGCGTAACATACATGATTTTTTCTTTTCAATTGTTCATTATTTTTAGAGTTAACAATAAGTTTTATCCAAACCACAGTAATTGCTATTATTCCGGGTGATTTATTGTGGTGAAAATTTTTAACAACATGTAGAACGAACAAAATATTTCTTTTTTTCTTCAAAGACCAATTTTTCAACCAGCTACACAAAATTTAAAAATGTTCTAAATTCGACTCACATTTATGTTTTTTTTTTAATATATGCTCAAAGATTACCCTGGATTGGCTTAAGTGATTTCTATAGAATCTTTCTTAAACTACAACGTCTACTTCGGTGGTGGTACCATAATTTGTAGTTTCATCAGTTTACATCTAGTATAGGTTGGGCAAAAGTTGTACAAAAAAAAATTTTGTCACAAATTTGGCGACTGCCCTAGTGATAAAAATTCAAATTTCATCTGAATTGCATTGCAATTGGTAGTTAATTAAAAAATGCGAATCCAATATGGCCGCCACAATTACAATATTTTTGGAGATTTACATGAAAGGCTATAGCGGGATAAGATGATGAAAATTGCCCCCGCCTGGATTTTTATTTCGAATTGGCCATTCGAAAGGACATATTTGAAAACCCCTTCAGCCAAATTTTCAGCCCCCTAAGTGCTAGTAGGGTGCTCCTATCGTAAAAAAATGTGTTTGTTCGAAAAAAATTTCTCCTCCTCGACTGTTAGCTCCAAACAATCTGAAAAAATTCATGAACGTGTGTTTTTGAGAAAGAAAACATCCCGATTTTTTTCAGATTTTTCGGATCAAAACTGGGGCCAGGAAAAATATTTGAATTTTTCAATGATTTTTTAAGCAATCAAGGTCATATTTGGCTAACTTCTAAATAACAATTTCTTATGTACTTTTTCCCGTACTTTCGAATGCCGGTGTCAGAATTACCATTTTCAGACCGGAACATGCTCAAAATTTGAAAAAACCGTTTTTTCGCATTTTAACCTCCCCACAATAAAATTGTGGGAGGTTACTAAAATTGGTCCAAAATCGAAAATTGAGATAACATCAAATCTTTACGTTTTGAGATCCCAGAAATCCAAAAAAGTGATTTTTGAAAAATGTCTGTCTGTGTGTATGTGTGTATGTATGTTAGCACGATAGCGGCGAAACTACTAAACGGATTTGGATGAAACTTTGCATGAGGGTTTCTTTAGTGCTCTAGAGATCGGATTACGTTTAGTGCCGTTTTGGCACAACAAGTTGTTTATTTTGTCATTACTAACAATTTTTAATGGAACCATTCAAAAAGCAGTAAAAATTAAAAATATTAAAAAACAAAATAAGATATATTTTATAGTCTAACCTAACGTTCGGTAGACTAGTGTGTTAAAGCGTGCAGACTGTCATATACGTTTTTTTAAGAACGTCAAGCCAACTGTTTTTTTTTTCGAGAGAGAGAAAGAGAGAGAGAGAAGAGAAAGTTTAAAGCCGGTGGTAGCTGTGTGAAACCTACATATCCCATAAGGAATCCGTGTGATTACGGACAGCCCTCAACTGTGTCCAAAGTGAGTTTTTCATCAAATCATAATAAAAGTGACATTGACATTAAAAGTCCAAAAACTTTGAACCTATTTCCGACGCATCGCCGGAAACATTTCTGTTCATTATAACCTTAAAACTATATAAACAATCATAACCTAAAAACAAAATGCAATATCACCTTAAAAATTTTTGGACAATTGTCAAAAAATAAATTCTCCCAGGAAAGTTTTGGAAATAGAATTTTGACAGCTGTCTAAGTGACATTCCCCTCCCCACCAATAAAGTTAGTGACAAAATTTTTTGACAGATGTCAAAGTGACAGTTCTCCAACTAACAACTTTTAGACGCATTTTATCTGACAGCTGTCAAAAATCTTTCACGCGCTAAAGTAACTGACTGAAAAAAGATTTTCAAAATATATAGTGACCAGCAGCGGAATTTAAGTTCCCAACCAACACAATTGGCTTGACGTTCTTAAAAAAAACGAGTATGGCAGTCTGCATATTTTAACACACTAGTATACCGAACGTTAGGTTAGACTATAAAATATATCTTACACAAGGAGCGTGTTATTTTGTTTTTCAATTTTTTCGAAAGGGTGCAAGTGAAATCGGAATTTTTACTGCTTTCCAATGGTTCGATTACAAATTGTTAGTAATCTTAAAATAAACAACTTGTTGTGCCAATGTAATCCGATCTCAACCAAAACCTTTTCAGATCTTCTGGAGCACTAAAGAAACTCTCATGCAAAGTTTCATCCAAATCCGTTTAGTAGTTTCGCCCCTATCGTGCTAACATACATACACACATACACACAGACATTTTTCAAAAATCACTTTTTTGGATTTCTGAGATCTCAAAACGTAAATATTTGATGTTATCTCAATTTTCGATTTTGGACCAATTTTAGTAACCTCCCACAATTTTATTGTGGGGAGATTAAAATGCGGAAAAACCGGTTTTTTCAAATTTTGAGCATGTTCCGGTCTGAAAATGGTAATTCTGACACCAGCATTCGAAAGTACGGGAAAAAGTACACAAGAAATTGTTATTTAGAAGTTAGCCAAATATGACCTTGATTGCTTAAAAAATCAAATATTTTTCCTGGCCCCAGTTTTGATCCGAAAAATCTGAAAAAGTGTGTTTTCATTCTCAAAAACACACGTCCATGAGTTTTTTTGGAGCACACAGTCGAGGAGAAGAATTTTTTTTCGAAAAAACACGTTTTTTACGATAGGAGCACTCCATTAGCACGTAGGGGGCTGAAAATTTGGCTGAAGGGGTTTTCAAATATGTCCTTTCGAATGGCCAATTCGAAATAAAATTCCAGGCGGGGGCAATTTTCATCATCTTATCCCGCTATAGCCTTTGATACATGGTGATTTCAGGATAACGAGCCTGAGATTAAAGCAATAATTAAAGTAATAAGGCTCAATTAATATACTATTATTTTCATTACGAATTCCAAAAATAAGTGATACGAACAATTTTTTATTTTTTCTTAAAATGGCCGTGTCAGATGGACGCGACGTAAGAAAATTACTAAGTAGGCTATGGAAATTATAGTAAGGTTGTAGACTTGTCTGTAAAGAACAAAATAATTATTTGAATTACTATTTGTAGGTTTTTCTCAAAAGACGGAATTTCATTTCCATTTTCATTTCTATGGATATTTTTTTAATAGGACCGTGGTATTTTCTTTTATTAATCACATTTAATGATTCATAAACTTTAATTTTTTGGCCATTAATCATTTCTTAACGATATCCTTCGCAATAAATCTAAGTGTTACTGGAGAAACCTTACCAGGTACTGAACAGATATCTTCACCAAGTGTTTTAAACTTAAGTGTTCCACGAGTAATTTCACGAAGAGAAACCTTACTAGGTACTAAAAGGACGCCTGCTCCATCTGTAGAATTGCAAACATTTTTAATTAGGGATGACGAGGTAAATAATTTGCATTTACCAGAAAATGACGTAGTGGGTACAGTTATAAATAAGCAAGAACATTTTTTATATCCCAGACTATCTCAACTTCAACTAGTGACTTAGAAGTTAAGGTAAAAGGAGAAATAAGTATTAATCAAAACACTACATCTGATGATGTTGATTTGACAATCAATAATATTACTCCTGGTTACAATATATTCTCCAATGACATGATAAGTCTGTTCCATATTAATATACAATGTTTATCAAATAAAGTCTCTCAATTAACCTTGTTTCTGAATAATTTTAAATATTATTAGGTTTGCTTATCAGAGCATTGGATGAAGGAAGAATCTCTGAAATTTATAAATTTAGGGGACTATTTCTTAGCAAATTTTTTTAGCAGGTCTAGAAACATTCACGGAGGTGTTTCGATATTTTTGAATAACCATGTCAAATATATGCCATTAAATTTAGGAGAATTTAATAGCGAATTTAATTCAGAATTTTGTGGAGTAAAATTAACAGAATCTAAAATGTTAATTATTATGGTACACAGATCTTGATTTGGAGATCCCAACACATTTTTAATAAATTTAGAAAATATACTATTTAAATATTCTACTGGTAATTCTAGGATTGTACTTATGAGTGATTTCAATATAAACTTTCATTAGAAAAGTTCACTTTTGACTGGCTTTGTATCACTCGTAAAAGTTATAAGCACGAGATAAATATAACAAAAAAATCTGCTTATGATCAACATATTGCAAGCTCTGACAATAAATCTAGAGACGCCTGGAACTTAATAAACTATAAGCGTAACAATATTTATTCATCGAAAACCCAAATAGATCCTGCTTTGACACGGGATGATTTCAATAAATATTTTAGCACAGTAGCACAAGATATTCTTAAAGCACTTCCAAAGAGTGATATAAGAGTAAATGATATATTAAGAGAAATTCCCGTCGTTGCTGATTCCTTTTTTCTCAGACCAGTTACCACACATGACGTACTTGATGCAGTAAATGCTCTAAAAAATTCACCATGTACTGATGCCTATGATTTAAATAGTAAGATAATTATAAACACCATTGATATAATTTTAGGCCCCCTTACAGCTTTAATAAATAGATGCTTCAGCGAAGGAGTTTTCCCAGACGCATTTAAAATAACAAAAGTGCTTCCGCTTTATAAAAAAGGTGACATGATGTTTTTAGACAACTACCGTCCAATCTCGATTATTCCAATTTTTGGGAAGCTAATTGAAATTCTTCTAAAATGGGCTCTGTCCGTGCATCTTGAGCATAATTCTGTACTTTCAGCAAATCAATTTGGTTTCCCTCCCAAGTTATCAACAACGTAAGCAGTACGGAGAGTGGTGGATGACATAGTTAGTGGCTTTGAGGAGGGAAAGCATACAGAAATCGCCTTGTGTGATCTCTCTAAAGGTTTTGACTGTGTTCCTCATGATCTACTTCTTGAGAAATTAATGCGTTATGGTATAAGAGGTTTGCCCCTGTCCCCTTTCACATCCTATTTAACGAATAGGAAGCTATTTATCAGTGTTAATAATGTTAACTCAGATTTAAGTGATGCTAAACACGGCGTGCCTCAAAGATTTGTACTGGGGCCTATCCTATTCATATTATTTATCAACGATATTTGTCAATTTCTTCAGCCTTATAATTGTGTTCTCTTCGCAGACGAAAGATTGTACATCTCTTAGTAATAACTTAGAGCAAATTGAGGAAATTGCTGACAAATGGTTTACTATAAATAAACTTAAATTAAACAGTAATAAATCACAGAAACTTGTATCGTCTAATCACAGCATCACAAATGGAGAAAGCGTTAAGCTGTTAGGCGTTACAATAGATGATAAACTGAATTGGTGTGGTCATGTTGACGTTCTAGGCAAATCACTTTCAAGTATTTTTTTTTATTACGCCAGTTAGTATTGGGTGTTAACACACTACTTTCAACATATTTTGCACTATTTCATTCTCGCATTTCATATCCTGGCTGATTCTTTGGGAACTGGTCGTGGTCATTCATGTTCAATTTGTTTTATCGAAATAGTTGGGCCAACATGCACCAACATGCGGTAAAACCTAACACAGGAATATTGTACCTACTGATACAGTACCAACTACCAACTAACTAAATACAAGGCAAATGAGTGCTCGCATCCGTTGGTTTAGATTCATTAGACAGCATTCTCACTTCGTAGCGCGCCAGGGCAGCCAAAGAAAAAAATCATATCTTCCGTTTCACGCAAGATATCAGTATAAATCAACCACTAAAAATAATATTGGTCTTGTAATTTCGTACGATCTAGTTTTTGTCAATTTCCCAAACCAAAAAAAAATCTCGCAGGCTACATTTTTCAATGCACCGAGACTGCGTAGAGGTTCACTAAAATTTCTGTAGATATTAGATATATTTTGACTACATTATTGCAATAAATACACTGTGAGCTACAATTAAAAAAAAAGCTTATGTTTTGTGGGAGAAAATGGAACTTATATTTTAAAAATCCAGTTTTCACTATTTCCGAAATTTACGAATTGTAAAAGCAATCCCCGATTTTTGTGCGGACTAAGCAAAAAAATTTTACATCAAATACGACACTAAACCTTAAATTGAAGCTTAAATTCCTAACCAGTACCTCCGGAGCATTTCCGGGCATATGTTTATAGGAACTTTTCTTACTATTTTTGCGAGTAAAATCATCTCATAAACTGATGAGAGTTATTTTCCTTGTATCATGTTTAATTTTGTAGAATACCTGATTTAGTCCATGTAAAACACGAGGTTTGACGCTCGGAATGCCCCCCTCATCGGGACTACTTTTATCTCATGTTTTTTGGGTCGCTGATTACGAAAATCGGGGTCCCGCGGCTTTAAAAATAGTGCCAAAAAAGACACTTTTTGGGAATAATACTGTAAAATAATGTTATGAATGTACTAATTGTAATGATATTTTGCCAGTTCAGTATGTTCATAAAAAGTAAGGACAAATTTTATGCTGAGGGCTAACCAGAGGGTGTGAAACTACCTAAATTGACGTAAAATGGAAAAATGATTGAATTTTTTTTTTATTCACTTTTTGATTTAAATTTAGATGAATGGGGATTGCATAATGTATTTTTTTCGACGGAAGTTTATCAGAAATTACAAGCAAACAAAAAAGTATACATCTCTACCTCATTTCTAAGCGTTAGTTCGATTTAAAGGCGATGTAGTTTTCACCCTTGAAGGGTTGGAGAAAAATTTTCTTCATTTTACAATCCCCATTCATCTAAATTTGAATCAAAAAGTGAATAAAAAAAAATTAATCATTTTTAAAGTTTTCACCCCGGGTTGGAAAAAAAATGTCTTCATTATACAGTCCCCATTCATCTAAATTTAAATCAAAAAGTGAATAAAAAAAAATTCAATCATTTTTCCATTTTACGTCAATTTAGGTGTAGTTTCACCACCTCTGGTTAGCCCTCAGCATAAAATTTGTCCTTACATTAGATGAACATACCGAACTGGCAAAATATCATTACAATTAGCACATTCATAACATTATTTTACAGCATTATTCTCAAAAGGGACAGTTTTTGGCATTTTTAGGGGTGACGTACTATTTTTAGAGCCGCGGGACCCAGATTTTCGTGATCAGCGACACAAAAAACATGAAATAAAATTAGTCCCGAAGATAGGGGCATTCCGAGCGTCAAACCCCGCATTTTACATGGACTAATTTTAATGAAAAAATATGTAGGTAGATTGATGTAAACACAAATGAGATTGCATAAAAAATAAATTATGTGACTTACTATCTGTGGATCGTGGAGCTGCTTTCCGATGAGTTTTCTGATGCATTTTCTTGATTAAGATGGTGAAGGGAGGGAAGCGATAATGCGGACTGCGTCGACAAACCTGAAATTTAAATTAAAAATTTCAACTTAATGGGCAATTTGAACCTGCTTATTATACTTTCTAATGGCCTTAGCTACACGGTGTACTCGATCGGAGGTAAGGGGCTTTGAGAAGGACATTTTCCACATAAAATGTGCAATCATATCTACTAGTGAAAATAAAATAATGACACTTCATTCAGACAATATACGATGTAGTCTTGAAAACTATGTAGGATTTACAAAATATTCTAAGGCATGACATTCTTAGTTTTATTGAAATTATAATTAATATTTTACTGTTAATAATTTCTAATATATATTTATATGACTTTTCTGATTTTAAGCCACTTATCTTATTATCTGTTTTATCTAAAATATTAGGGGTAAGTATATTCATATCCAAATCATTGAGATCTCAAACAAAAATAAATTAGTGTCAAATATACAGTGTATTTCACTTGAAATGGTAACAGCTCAATAACTTTTTAATTTTTTTTTTCGATTTGAATTAAATTTTACTTAAGTATAGAACAAATTAGGATCTACTTATGACCAGAAATGCAAAGCCACCTGCGGTACCAAAATATGCGAACAAAATCAAAAAATCATATTAGGCATAATTTTATCGCAAAATTTTGTTAATGAAACTCGTTCAGAATTGTCCAAAAACCGTAAGTCCAAAATTTAATCAAAATAAAAATATATATAAATTTTGATTAAAATAATGTCCGGGTCCGAAAATATCATATTATTGGGTTTTTTGTTTAGAAAACTGTACTATGATAATTTTGTTTGAAATTAAACCCAAGCTGCCAGGTAGCTGTCAGGCTATTTACAGTTTTTTTTTAAAGTTATTTTTAAAATTTCAATTACTCATTTTTTTTAATTTTGATTAAATTTTGGGCATAAGGTTTTTGGAGAATTCTGAATAAGTTTCATTAACAAAATTTTTCGATAAAAAAATGCCTAATATGATTTTTTGTTTTTCTCCGCATATTTTGGTACCGCAGGTGGCTTTGCATGATGTTTTGGCCGTTTATATTAAATTACATTTTATTATATTTTAATTTGAAAACACTCTGTATGTTAAATATATCCATAACTCTAAAGTTTTTGTTTCCCAAAAAAAACCTTATGTTTTTTACTAGGCAGAGAGAGCGCGGCGGACAGATCGAATAAAAACCTCGTAGTAGTAAGTTTACCAGTTCAACGCATATTTATTTTATCAGTTATCAAATAGTGTTAAATATTATTATTTATAATTTAAACGTGTCTTCGCTTCCTCCTGATTCCCCATATTTTTCCATTCCCGTTCTCCCATCGAGTGAAACACATTTGAATGACAGAAACTACCGCCGGATGAAGGGTAAGTCATTTTGATATCTCATAATTTCCATACAGTCTGCTTAAATTCGCCAAATACATCACATTTATTGTTCCTCACGAGCCGCATTGGGCCTTTTCAGGAATTTTTTGTTGTAATACCCCTATTTAATAGCTGATTATTGTTTCGTGTCAATGTTCAGTCGGAAAATTGATAATAGCCTAGTACCATATTTATGCGTTGAATTTCGTACAAAATTTGTCTATAATTTTTTGATTTTACGAATCTAAATATTAATTCCGTAATTGATTTGTTAAAATTGTATTATAAACTTGCCTTTTATTTCATTATAATTAAGAAAATTGAAGCCTAATTTTCGATTTTTTGCCTAGTAAAAAACTTTGCCTGATATATTATAGAACAAGAAACTATTCATATTTAGAGACGTAAATTTTATTTCATATAAATTTAGCATTCTAATCTTATTCATAAAAAAAATATATATATACCCCGATTTACAACCACTTTTTATAAATTTAATATTTTCAACGCTTTTAGTGCAAATAATAATCGAAAACTATACAGAATTCACACGATTTAATTAATTTGTTTGCTACTAAAACCAATATAATTATTTTTACGTGTTTTGATAAATTAATTTTCAAATAAACTGCTACACCATCTTTACGCACATACATACATATTGAGTATTCCAATATAGAATATTGTTTAAATTAATATTATTATTAAAAGTAACCTTTAGAATTTAATTTTTGCTAGTTTAATCCAATTATTTCAATTTTATTTTGTTGCCCAATTTAAAAAAAAAAAAAAATATTTTCAAGATGCCAAAACCATCTGCCGAATCTAAATTGGAGAGATTAATTGCTAAACGTGAAAATCTTTTTAGACGAGTTCAGCGTTGCTTTGATGTTGGACAGTCTTTAAAAGATGATAGCCAAAATGTTGCCAAATTAGAGGATTTTAATATTCGTTATATAACTTTACCCAAAACAATGTTAGATTATCAAGAAACTGTTCAACAAATTGTTGAAGTTAAGCAAGAACTTAAACCCGATGAAGCACCTAATTATGGTATGCTTGATGCTTTTGACGATTTATGTAGTCATGTTGAATATCTTGCTAAAAAATATAATAATCCAATTTCCCCACGTAATCTCAACCATGATAGTTCTAGTACATCCAAACTAAAAATGCCTAATATTCAATTAGTAAAATTTAATGGTGAAGATTTAACATTATGGCCTTTGCTTAAGCACCTAGTTCATGTTAAACCCGAGTATTCTAAAGCAGAAAAATTACATTTTTTGTTGGGGAGTTTAGAGGGTAAAGCTCTAAAAACGTGTAATGCTATTGAAGCGATTCCAGACAATTATGAGATTGTTTGGAAACTTCTGCAGGATACATACCATGATGAAAAATTTTTATTAAATTTGTATTTGAACCGATTGTTAAATTTTCGTTGTTTAAACAATAACCCTGGTAATTTACAAACTTTTCTTGAAAAATTTGATACAAATGTTATGGCCCTAAAACGACTACAGTTAAAAAATTTAGATGATCATATTTTAACCCACATTGCTATGTTAAAGTTACCCCAAGAAACTGTCAATAATTTTGAACTAGTACGTTCTAATGAAAAATTGCCTAGTTATGACGAGTTAATTAAATTTATACGCCAACAGAGTAAGGTAATGGTTAAACACGATAAAATTCGTTCAGCTCAATATAACCCAAATAATAGTAACACCTTAAAAAATACTAATACCAAAGCTTTTCTAACCCACGATGGTAGCCGAAAATGCCTTGCTTGTCATAAAGAAGCACATTTATTAAAAGATTGTAGGTATTTTAAAGATATTCCTCAGGAGCAAAAATTTAAATTAGTAAAGGAGAACAATTTATGTATCAATTGTTTTTCGAATAAACATAAAGTTTCTTTATGTCCTTCCAAATTTAGTTGCATTAAATGTAAAGCTAAACATCATACTTTATTACATAAAAATGATCAAAACCGTAATGTTGACACCAAATCAAGTATTAATGATAGTCCGAGCAACTTCAACAATCTAGAACATAGTGTCCCATCCACCAGTAAAAGTGACGTCATTCATACTTTGTGTACCAAAATAAACAATAATGAGTTTAATAAACCCCAAGTTGTACTATTGAGTACTGCCATAGTTAAAGTTTCCGATAAATGGAATAATAAACAAAATCTTAGATTTTTAATTGACAGCGGTTCTATGTCTAATATTTTAACATATGACTGCTGTAAAAAATTAGGTTTGCCTTACCATAAAATATCCTCCAATATTGTAGGGATTGGTGATATAATAAAACCACTCAAAGGTCGAGCTAATCTTATAATTCAGTCTAATCTTGATCCAAATATTAAATATCCACTTGAAGTTTTGTTAGTCGAAAAGGTCACTAATTCCTTACCAGAATTACCCATAAACATAAGTTCATTGAAACATTTGAATTGCTTGCCGTTAGCCGATCCTACCTTCCATATTCCAGGGACGATTGATGGAATTTTAGGAGCTTCGTTATTCACTCAAATTTTAGGATCGCATAAAGTAACAGGAGCTGTTTGAACACCTGCTGCTATTCAAACTACCCTTGGATACATAATTATAGGTCCTGCCACTCCTCTTCGAATACCTTTTTCCGAACAAACATATTGTTCTTTTTTAAATTTAGAATCCCTGGTTGAAAAAATGTGGGAATTAGAAAACTTTACCCCACCTGTTCCTACATCTGAAGATTCCATTTGCGAAAATTTTTTCGTTGAAAATGTTAGTCGAGATTCTGTTGGAAGATATACAGTATCTCTCCCCTTTAAAGATGATCCGATTCATCTAGGAGATTCATTTGCCTTATCTCAAAGTCGGTTGTTTTCTTTAGAAAAACGATTAGAAAAAAATCTGGAACTTCGAAACACCTATTGTTCTATTATCCAAGATTATTTAGATCAAGGTCACATGTCCTTGGTACCAAAGTCCAAAATTAATATGCCTTCTTGCTATTATATACCCCACCATTGTATTTTCAAACAAAGTGTTTCAACACCCTGTAGAATAGTCTTCGATGCTAGCCTGAAAACCGATTCTGGTTTTTCTTTAAATGATATTTTGTACACAGGCCCGAAGCTGCAGAACAATGTAGCTACAATATTGTTAAACTTTCGATTATTTCCTATAGCTATGGTGTCTGACATCAAGCAAATGTATCGTCAGATTAATATTGCCGAAGGCCATCGGCAGTACCAAAGAATTTTGTGGAGATTTGATACCAGTGAACCTATTTCGATTTATCAATTAAATACTGTCACCTTTGGTGTGAAATCATCACCATATTTAAGTCTACGTACCATAAATCAGTTGGCAGAAGACGAATCTTCACAATATCCCCAGGCCGTGTCCTATGTTCATCGAGACTTATATATGGACGACTTAATTTGTAGTTTACCCGATGTAAAAAATAGTATAGTAATTCACACATAATTGGTAAAATTATTTGAAAATGGCGGATTTCAAATGGTAAAATGGATGTCAAATTCTAGTGAACTATTATCCCAAATTCCTGATTTCTTACAATTAAATTAACCTATGGCCTTTGACAAAGAAAGTTTAAAGGTTTTGGGTTTAGAGTGGAATCCATCGTCTGATAATTTTAGTTTTAAAATCTCCATCTCTGTGTTGCCTTGCAACAAAAGAAATATGTTATCTTTAGTAGCACGCATCTTCGATCCTTTAGGTTTCCTAGCACCAATTACCCTTTTTGTAAAATTGTTGATAAAAAAATTATGGGAATTACATTTCGACTGGGATACAGAAGCCCCCAAAGATATGGTTAATTTGTGGATGAAATTCCAAGAAGAACTTAAACTATTGAATAATATACAAATTCCTAGACATTTGTTAGTTTTTGAAAATTCCTCGGTAGATATCATTGGATTTGCAGATGCTAGTTCAAGAGCATATGCTGCTGTAATTTATATTCGATCCACAGATATTACTGGCCATGTGAGTGTAAACTTTCTATATGCACAATCCAAGGTTGCTCCAATGTCCATAGTCACCCTACCTCGGCTAGAACTTTGTGCAGCTGTACTACTATCCAAGCTTATATCGCATGTTAGAGATACTTATTCTCCTAGAAAAACTATTGACCAAATATTCGCTCTGTCTGATTCTATGATCACACTGAATTGGATCCATTCCTCTCCAAAAAAGTGGAAAAATTTTATTTCAAACAGAGTCACTAAAATTCAAAACTGTCTACCTTCTTCTCATTGGTATTTTGTAATCGGTAAACAGAATGCTTCTGACTGTGCTTCTCGAGGGCTTTCCCCTGATTCGTTGATAAAGCATCCCTATTGGTTTTCTGGTCCCGAATGGTTGTTTTTAGATTCCTCCCAATGGCCTATTAAATCGTTTAGTGATAATTTAATCACTATTCCGGAAGATGAAAGTTTAGTTTACCTCGTAGTTAAACCAACAATTTCTCCCTTTTATATTTTGATAGAATATTTTTCCTCTTGGACTAAACTTCTTCATTCTACCGTATATGTATTGAGATTTCTCAAACTTTTACCTCGAAATCACACGATATGTAAATCTGACCTTAACCAAGCTGAATACACCTTAATACGAGCTGTGCAACAACGTCATTTTCCCGAAGAATACAAACTTCTTTCAGAAAACAAACCTTTACAATCCCATGTTCTACGAAAATTAAATCCCTTTATCAAGGATCATATAATTAGAGTAGGTGGAAGATTATCGAATGCAAATATTGATTTTAATCATAAACATCCGATTCTTTTACCAAAATCAGATCCTTTTATTAACTTGTTGATTGATTATAACCATAGAAAATATTCTCATACCGGTACCCATTTGCTGCAATCATTATTACAACAAAATTATTGGATTTTAGCAGCTCGTGGTATTATTCGTCAACGTATTTGGAAATGCAATTACTGTTTTAGATTAAATCCTAAACCGAATTATCCCATAATGTCAGATTTACCTTCCGAAAGAGTAAATCAAGCAAAGGCATTTTTATCCACAGGCGTGGATTTTACAGGAGCTTTTTATATAACATTAGGCAGAAAACGCGGAGTTAAAAGTCAAAAGGCATATGTTTGCCTATTTATTTGTCTTGCTACCAAGGCCGCTCACTTAGAACTTGCCAGTAATCTATCTACAGATTCGTTTTTAGCGGCTTTCAAAAGATTTTTATCTCGTCGCGGAAATTGTACCACCTTGTTTTCTGATCAAGGAACTAATTTTGTAGGAGGAAAGGCTAGACTTGATGAAATTTACCAACTAACTCAGTCTCAACAATATAAAGATGCCCTATCTCGAGAACTTATTAATAACAAAATTGATTGGAAATTTAATCCTCCTTCGGCCCCCCACTTTGGCGGAATTTGGGAGGCAAACATAAAATCTGTTAAAGCTCACCTCTCTAGAGTAATTGGAAATCAAATTTTAAGTTACGAAGAATTTAATACAGTACTTACCCAAATCGAGGCGTTACTTAATTCTAGACCTCTGTGTCCCTTAAGCTCTGATCCAAAGGATCCAGAAGCTTTAACTCCGTCACATTTTTTATATGGATCCCCATTAAATTCATTCCCTGCAGAAGATTTGTCAACAGAGCCTCCTAATCGTTTAAATCGTTATAAATTATTAGACTCAATGGTGCAACACTATTGGAAACGTTGGCATATAGAATACCTTTCTACTCTACAAGCCAGACAAAAATGGAATACTCCAACTAATCCTGCTCAAATAGGTATGATAGTGGTTATTATGGTAGATAATGTTCCACCACTACATTGGCCGTTAGCCATAATTGAAAAATTGTGTGCTGGTAAAGATGGTGTCTCTAGAGTAGCAGTGGTACGAACAAAAAACAGTTCTTACACTAGACCAGTGGCAAAATTATGTCCACTCCCTAATCAATCATAATAGTTGAATTATGTTTGTAAAATCTAGTAGCTATCTCTTTTTGTTGTTTTGTCTTTTTACTAAATTGTTAATTTGTATATTACTTAGGTATCCGGTTAATGATAAATTCTAAGTGAAGTTTGTATAGTTTTAGTTATAGCTTATAGAATGTATAGATTTATTTTTTACGCATTGAATTAACATTCAATCTCCCGGGGGCAGGATGTTTTGGCCGTTTATATTAAATTACATTTTATTATATTTTAATTTGAAAACACTCTGTATGTTAAATATATCCATAACTCTAAAGTTTTTGTTTCCCAAAAAAAACCTTATGTTTTTTACTAGGCAGAGAGAGCGCGGCGGACAGATCGAATAAAAACCTCGTAGTAGTAAGTTTACCAGTTCAACGCATATTTATTTTATCAGTTATCAAATAGTGTTAAATATTATTATTTATAATTTAAACGTGTCTTCGCTTCCTCCTGATTCCCCATATTTTTCCATTCCCGTTCTCCCATCGAGTGAAACACATTTGAATGACAGAAACTACCGCCGGATGAAGGGTAAGTCATTTTGATATCTCATAATTTCCATACAGTCTACTTAAATTCGCCAAATACATCACACATTTGTAGAAGGCGAATGTTTTCCTGGTCATAAATAAATCCTAACTTGTTCTATACTTAAGTAAAATTTGATTCAAATCGGAAAAAAATAAAAAAAAGTTATTTCAAGTGAAACACACTGTACAATCGAGATTTAGAAAAAATGATTCCACATCAGCAGCATTAACATATTTAGTAAAGGTGTGACTCAAGGTTCAATCTTGGGGCCACTGTTGTTTAATTTGAACGTTTCTTATATTTCAGATGTAGTCACTAATTGCCAACTGCAGCAATAAACAGATGACTCGTAACTATATAAATACAAACAGATTGACCCCCAAGAAGAGCAACTTCAATAAACTAGGACTTACGCATTGAAAAAGTTATCAGAAACTTCTTTTGAGAATGCTATAAATAATAAAGTCCTTCACATTGCAAATAAGACTTTAGCTAGACAAAGTTAAACTTTGAAAAACAAATCTTCAAACTGAAATTCACATATAGTCGATTGAAAAAATTATACACTTTTGCAAAAGGTACACCTAGCGAATCTAAATCAACATTTTTTGATTTACAGTCGCTATTTGTACTGTAAATCACATCATATTTTATATTATTATTTTATATGGCTGATGACAATTATTATAGGTTACACATATGTCTAGTTACATAGAATGTATTTTTACTGATGGTAGGTTATTCCAGAGTTTGAAGGTCTACAAGTTTTTCAACAAGTCATTGGTCCAATTTAAATTTATAAACAAAATGTAGATAAAAATGGTTAACATCCTGTGGTTGCATAACCAAACATATGCGCAGAGCGTTCGTAGTCAGTCTCTACAGAAATTTAACAAATAATAATAATAATAATAATAATAATAATAATAATAATAATAATAATAATAAACGTCTTTATTTGCCAACTATGGTTTTACAATAAACTTATAGATATTAATTTACATATGGCATTAGGCGAAGTTCAAATCTATAATCAGATTATAGATTTGTTCTACCACTTAACCTAGATTGCTGCACCATGTGCTACTAACTATGCTAATAATGTTTCTTGGGACTCGAGAAAAAGAAACAAAACAGAGGATTAAACAAGGACAGGAAATTTAAAAGTAGATAAAAAAAAAGAAACTAACTAAAAGATCTAACTTTGTTGGCATTGCTGATTAAATAAAACTTTTTTATAATTCGATTTAAACTGACTCAAACTCATTTCTTTCAAGTTGTTTGGAAGACCATTGTAAACATCGCATATTTGATAACTGAAGGACCGTTTAAAATATTCATGATGATAAATAGGTGGTGTTAATAAACCCTTAAATCTTATATTAATAGTATGAACATCTGTTCCAAACTGTATTTTGTTATATAGGTAATGAGGTATTTTACGCACAATAATTCTATGATATAAACTTGCCGAGTGTAAAATTCTGCGACGTTCCATATTTAACCACCCCGTATCAATTAGTTTATAGGTTATTCTCTCATGCCTGCGAATACCATAGATTAGACGCAGGCATGAATTTTGAATTTTTTGAATTTTATGTTTAAATACAGTGGTTAAATTAGGTCCGTATAGGGAATCTGCAAAATTTAACAATGACAACACCAAGCTTTCACACAGCATGTAGTTGAAATCCTGAATTTTAACAAAGATGTGGAAATATTTTGGGATAAAGTAAAAAAATTAAGATATGGAGAAGGGTCCTTTAGGTTTACATTGTTAGGAAAATTATAATCTCATCTCTAATATATGTTTACCGTATTCTTCGGCAAATGATGAAAGGGTTTTTTGAATTCCAAATCTATATCATTGGCTTATTACATAGAAAAAGGTAGGGAACCGTTAGTAATAATAACAATGATAAATTACCTTTGTTTGTGGCGGAATTCAGCAGAGCTGCTTATAGCCAGTTTCACAATCGTTGGTTATAACTAATGGTTAGAATTTGACCAATTAGTTTATTATAAAAATCTGACATTAACAGACAGTTTTATAACTGTTGGTTAATTAATAGTTATGAATTCACCAATGATTTTTTACTATGAAGGTAAGAATGTCTGGTAAAATTGGATTATAACTTTCAGGTTCTGGTTAGTCAGCCAAAAAGATAACCAACGATTGTGAAATTGGCTGTTAGTGTCTTAATTTTGAAATGAATACATTATTATTAAAACATATGTCCAAGGTAATCTGCATTTAGGAGGCGATAACTCTAAGAGAAAGAATAAAAAAATATTATAACTATTAGGTATAGTTACATCGTTTTCTTAAGATTTTTATTCGTGTTTTACTTATTATTATATAATATAACTTGTGCACATGATTTATTACTTTCAATTTATATTTAAAAACAATCTACCGATATTTTCTGAAATCTACCGATTTTTCGTTGTAATTCTATCAAATTTTATAATAGACGTGCTGGCAACACTGGGTCAGTCTAATTATTTTAGATCTGAGTTGGGCTCGACGTACTTTTCTGGAACCTAGCATGTTCAAGTGTGTATGTATGTGGGGCTTCATAGATAATCAAAACGACTTCGTAGAACTGGATTGGAACTAAATTGTAGACGATTATGGATTATTCAAAACTCATGCAAAGCTTGAAAGGGTCAACTCAGTCCACATTTATTTTCTTATTGGTCTTGAATGAATAGATATAACGTGCCAGGTTTAAAATAAAATATTTTACATATTTTGTAAACAAAATAAGCCGTGAGATAATATGGAAAAACGTGTAGGTATTTTATTAACCTAAAAATTCAGATTCTGGCAAGTTGAGTTCATGATAAATTGCTTATTTTGAAAATAAGTAAGAACTAATTGATGGCCACTTGAAAATAACAGTAATCTTCCACCAGACAACATATTTATACATAATTCTATAAATTCACAGAAATTATGGACGGTCGTTTAAAGTTTCCTGTTGTTCAGTCTATGTTGTTATTAAGATGCACGTGTAAATTGAATTAAAGTGAAAAGTCGGTTCAGTAGCACAGTGCTTACGCATTAGGCTACAAAAATTGGGGTTGAGGCCAGGGAGTCCCGGGTTCAAATCCTGGCTAAGGCATGGATGTTTAGTAACGTTTTTACTGTTCCCGCGATGGTAACAGTGGATTAGGCCCGGTTGTGTGAGAGACAACACGGATAGTCGATGTTAGCTCTTCCGAGTTCAAGTCTCACCTGCGATTTGGGTTGTGAGGCGTCCGGCTTTAGCAGGACATGTCTGGCTTTTTACGGTTTCGTCCGGCTAAAAATTAACATGTCCGGCCTGTCAGGCTTTTGTTTGGATTTTTGCGTAAGGTGGTGATTTTTTCGTTTTTTTTTCCTTCGTTTTCAGTCGCTTTTCTATAGATACATTTTACTGTTTTGCGATGACTTTTTCTGTTCCTATGTAACCCATGATTATTTTTAAATTAATCAAGTTTAATAAAAACATTAAAAGACTGATTTTGTGTTTTAGTTATTTTTTTATGGCGAACGAATGCTGTTTGGCTTTTTGTACCAAATGTACGGTTAAATTTATAAGTAAAGTCCGACTTTTCGAATTTTAGGCCTGGCAACTCTAGCTGCGACAGATGGCAAGTCGCAAAAAATATTGTCGTATTGTTGTCTGTGTGTGTGTCCTAGTTTAGTGGAATAGCTGTGGTGAAGTTCCGCCAGGATATAATAAATAAGATGCCTAAAAAAACTTCGTCAAAAAACTATAGACTTGAAGCACGGATTTACATTATTTAATCGAATTAAAATTTGGTAATCTCATGTTTACAATAATTGGAACCACTTATAACTGGAAAAAATTGCAAGGTCATAAAATAAGAATCAACCTACTATACATATTTAGTTAAAATGACACAAATTTTATTTTTGTATTTTAATCAAGTTAAAAGCATAATTTATTTTGGAAAAATTTTAGGACCAGGCTCATCAGGTTCTTAAAATGTTGCTCTCAATGGTGATAACATCACCCTGCATATCATTTCTTGATAAATATCAGTAAACATTTAAAAAGTCAATGAACTGTATAAAATAATGCCACAATCAACTAGCTACTATTTTTACAAGCTTTTATTCAACTTGCCTTGTTAGTATGGGTCAAATCTTGTAAATGAATTTTAAAACAGTTATCTTCAACCGATTGAGCTGAAATTTTGCATACACGTTTAGTTTGGATGACAATGCATGCAGCTAAGTGACGTCATTCTAAATCCAATATGGCGGACTCCCAAAGCTGGCGGACCAGTTATTTTTTTAAAAGCTTGTTTTTAAAGTTTTTTTTTAATTATAATTTATTCTAGTGTTCACTCTGGGCGTATTTAAAGAAGTGGGTTCGATCACTATACAGTATATCCGTTACTTTTATTTTATTTTGACAAATACTACAAGCTGTAGAAATTTGGAATCCTATTTTAGGAACATCCTGTAAAATTCATGTAATGTAATTAGCTAAATAAAAACTTGACAAAAATCGACAAGTATTTTACTATAAATTCACTTATTTCGAAACATTGCAATATTCAAATGAAATTTTTAATTTGGACAGACCATATAATTTGAAACAACTTTTTTATTTCACATTTTATTCCAAAATAAAAAATATAACCAGTTTACTCTTACGAAATTTTAAGTTTTTGTAATTTTTGAGCACCCCGTATAAAAAATATAATTTCTCTCAACCTCGTTACTATTTTTTAAGCAAGCAAAAACTTTTATAAAGAATAACATTTTCTCGAAAATTTAAAAATATTAGCCATTGTAAACCGCGGACATACTGTACGCAACGAAATATTTTTTCATTGTAAATTATCCTCCAGAAGTGGTTCGTATTCAATTATAAACTGTAAGTCCTCGCCCCCTTAGTCAGGTAGATCTAGAGTTACTAGATTTAAGAGGGCCATTGAGATGACCTGGAAGACGGTTATAAACCTTTTCAAAACGTTTTATTAAATTTACTTAAATATCCTACCATAACCTACCCCGATGGAAGAGGCCAAGAGGGCTCCAAAACGTTAGGCAGAAGTCATCCATGAATCGATCGGAAAGAAATTTAGTGAAATCCGAGGTGAAATCGTACCTCTAACAGACAACCACGACATATGGTATAATGTTGTAAGACGTACGGTAAAGGCAAACCAACGAAGATAATGCATGGACCACAAAATATCTGTCAAGATATTCTCTGATCCATGAAGAATAAGAAGAAGAGAGAAAAAATACCAACACTAATTAAGCATACTTGAATATAATATGTATGTTTGAAATATGTGACAATGTTATCCTCGTTGGTGCGTGTTTGTCATATCTCTTTATGTAGATGGCCAAATGCCAGAGAATAACTACTGCTCCTAAGTTAAATTTAATTTTTGACATCCATAGTCTTGATATTAGCAATAAAATCAAAGTTCGTCTGGACTCAATATTTTGATTTATGCCCGCAGGGAGAAAAGCAGCTTATAAAATACTTATTTGGCATCACTTTAAAGATATAGTTAGATAGATAGATACTTACATGCCGTACTGGACCGGAAATTGTCAGTAGCTGAACTGAGCCTTTGGTAAATTGGTCTTCTGAATTCCGGCGATCTCTGAAAAAGACGATTCATTTTTAGTAAACAAATTCCATTCATGTCATCATGGCTGATATCAACAATTAATCAATTGTTTTACAAAATCCATTATAGTCTGATAAAGTGGAATATAACAACAAATAATGTTATACTAGCACTTTATTAAGTATGTTGTTTTTATCATGTATAATACAGAGCTACTACAAAACAAATAGACACTTCTAATCTATACCGGGTGACACAGGTTAGTGGCTCACCTATATTTCCTTTATTTTTTAACTTATTCATTTGAAATTTGGAGTGCATAACCTACCTGTAAAAATGGATTTTTGGACATAAAAACGGTATGATACCATTTCCGGTTTATCGGTAAATGACCGCAACTTTCGATTTTTAAATGGAACACCCTGTATATTTTTACATATTTGGATTCAAGACAATATTCTGAGTATACCATGAGATTGTCAAGAATTTTAAAGTCGATGATCAGTTTTTTTAAGCATTCGTCTAGAGTGCTTTGGAATACCAAAATTTGTTCTACGGCAGAAGGGAAAAATATAATTTTTCGTTTTACGAAGCCTCCAAAGTTGAAAATATCACTTTTTTATCGAAAACTTGTAACTTTTTTTTCAAATGGGAAGGTGGTGGCTCATAGTGTTCAATAAGTTTTAGATTTTTTCCTGAATTCATTGATATCCATTTCAAATCTATGTTATTTGTTTTCTATTTTATTTAATTTATTTAAAAATAAAAATCACCTTCAAAATAATTTTTATTAATCCTTAGTTTGCACCAGTATTTATACCTATTAAGAAACAAAAGAGATAACCTAAAAGGCTATTATTCACAAAAATGTAGTTATTCACATTTCATTATTAGACATATTATGATTTTTTTTTCAATTATACAAGTGCAAATCGCACAATTTTAAGTGCTAAATTCCTATAAATGGTGAACGACATTTGAATTTTACAAATATTGTTCAAAGTGACCCTCATCACATCAATACATTTTCTTGCTCGCTCTATTGTGTTACTCATTACATTCCTTAAAATTTGTGGAGTGACGCTATTGAAATCTCTTCTTATTCTCAATTCGAGATCCTCGATGGTCATAACGGGAGTTTTGTAGACCTGTCCCTTGATATAACCCCCAAGAAAAAAGTCTAATAGGGTTAAATCAGGTGACCTTGCAGGCCACCTTATGAAACCCTGGTTTGAAATAAGTTGTGGGCATAAGCTTCATTGAGATAATCCATAACAACGCGGCTGTTAAGGGGCGGCGCTCCGTCTTTGCTGGAAATACAACAATCGGTATTGTGCTAGAGGAATTTGTTCGATTTCTTGCCAAATTTGACTTTGTAAGAATTCGAGATACCTTTGTCCTGTCAGCGTACCTTGGAAGAATATTGGGCTAATGTTCGTGCTACAAATACCTGCCCATACATTTATCCCAAATCTTTCTTGAAACCTCCCTTGTCTAACTAATCTTTGATTTTGTTGGGACCAGTATCTTACGTTCTGCCGATTGAACATCTCATTTCGTTTCAAATTTATTGTATCAATCGTAGACTGATTGTCTAGTAGATGGTGGTTTTCTAAAATCTGTTCGAAAATGACGTTAGACACCAGCTGTGGAGTTCGTTTTGGCAAATTCAAGCACACAATACGATTTCTCAGCAGCGTTTGCAGCCATCTTAGCTATTATGCTTGCCTAGTACTACCAACTATCTTATCGAAACTTCCACAGTTCCTCAATCTAACAGCGCAAAATACATGTTGATATTACACATAACTTTGTTTTATAAAACATTAACAGTGTCGACTTCATTTATAGTAACCCTGTATACGTAAACGTAATATGATGATCCATATATGATAATCCGACAGGATTTTCATTAAAGAACATGATACTTGACCGATTACTTTGCATGTTATGCTTGTCACGTGTAAGTCAGGATTTCTAGGGATTTATTATAGATTTGTTAATCATATCTAGATCTCCCTCGCATCGCATTTTCAATAATCGTCTCTGACGTGCATTTCGACGGATCACACGGCTATTGGCACTCAAATTCAGTATAATAAACGGAGAGCCAATAATTATTGCGTACCGTCAGATGTGTACCAGCCATGTCCCACCTAGAATTATTACACTAATATTCAACTGAATTGTATAATTATCTTTTAGTGGCGAAAAAATGTTGTTTAATGTTTTATTAAAGTACTATTATGAACTAATTGGCTCTCTGCGACAATTTGGTGATTATAATATAATAATAAAACTATTTTATGAAGGCTATTTTATCCTCGTGTAAAGGTTCCCAATAGATTTTTTATACAGCCGCAAGTAACTATATGAATATTTTTATTTTATAACGATTACGTAAATGTTGGTTATGGGGCTATTATAAAACTCGTGGGTTACTGGTTGAATATAATATTAACAGGTGATATAAAGGTTACAACTAATTACAAAGCAGTTATGCTTATACAGGTAACAGTTCTTGACATATCAAGCTCACATACAGAAGCTTTATTAAGGTGTTTTAACAGAATCCAGTGAATGTATAAAGAACTTTTATAAAACCGAAAGTTCGTCGTTGCAGCATTTCATCTGCGGTATTTAAAGAGCACCAGAAAAATAAGAATCCCATTTAATAAATCAATTATGAAAAGTTCGAAATTTGAACAAGCCGTGTGAAATCCATAAAAGGCATATCTCATATAAACTTGTTTTTAATATCAATAGCATACCATATTATTCTATTGCCTTTTTAAAATTTTAATGAGAAAATTAACAATAGCATGCTAATTATTATTAAACATAACATTTAACTTTTAACTAGAACGCCACAGGAATGCATTTAGAGAATTTTGTTAATTCGATGTACAAACAGTGGTGCCCACGTTTTGTGGGCACCACATGATCATAAGACCTGTATATTATGCAAAAAAAACAATAATGGGTAAGTAACTTAATATATTTTATACTGCGGCGACTTTGCCTCAAAAAAGTAATAAAGTATTAATATGCAGCACAGAAATAAATATAGAAAATATTCAGTTGGAGAAGCAGGTAAAACAATTTAAATGTCAAATACCTTTGTCTACACCTTACCTCCACATATTCCCAAGCGTGTTAAAGCTTATTCTTATCAGAATGCCAGAAAAATATTTATGGCATTTTTTTACCTAAACACGTTATAATGCACTCTTTTATTCTTCTGTTCTTTTTTATTCTCTTTATATCATGTCTACACCTGATAAAGCTGGATTTAGGTAAGCTAAGTAACTTGAAAACCTAGAACTTGTGTTAATAATTGGAAAAGACTATTTTTTGTCTATCAACATTTTTTCATTAGTCTCAAATAATATAACATTTTTAAAACAATTTGATAATGCAATATATTATAATCTATCATAACACAGTGACACTGGGCTTCCCCGTAATTTTCTTATTGTTTTATTGGAAAGTCCCTATCAAAATATTGGTTTTACTTGTTGGGATCCTACGAAGGCGTAGAAGGGCCACTGATTTTTTTTTAATTTCGAGTTTAATCTCGAGATTCCGACATTAATCTCGGAATTCCGACTTATTCCGAGTTCGTAGATTAGAGTTGGAAACGTGAAACTAATGTTTGAAATGAGTTGGTGTAAAGATGAAGATTAAAGAATGCCTATTATGACCACGAAAAATTCGGCTTTTCTTAATAAAAAATGCATCAATGACTGAAATAAATTTTGTTTAACTCAAAAAAGATATGGTAGAGGTCTTTGATACCGATTCAAATTTGGTTGAAATTAGATGACTAATAACGAAGGTGTTATCGTGAAAAGTGGGATACACTGTGTATCAATCATTGAAATTTTCCATTTTATTTAAAACAAAGAGACATTAATTACCAACAAATGTCTTGACAGAACTAACGTATTGTTTAATTTAAATCACACACTTTTGTTTTCCATTTTGCTGATTTCTTAGCTTGTAAATATAGAGTAAATAGGACAAACAGTTTGCAAGATAAATACTATGTTTTATATTGAAAGGCCTTTTTATGGCCTTTCAGATGGTGTAAAAATATACAGGGTGTTAAATTACATCCAAGTAAAGCTCATATCTGCAAAATAAGATGTTCAGTAGTTTTTCTGATTTTTTGAAAATACATGTGATTTTCTGCTTTAGCTTTTATTTTTAAACGTTTTCACGTAACTCCAAAAATAATAAAGTTAAATGGAGTTTCAATGTTTGTGAGACCACCCTGTACATTTCAAAACAGTTTTCCGAATAAAACCTGAATAACCGCATATACACAGACAGATTAACCAGGCTAGTGATTCAAGAAATAAATTAACAACAAAACAAAATAAATGTCCTTGGATTGTTAAACTAATAGGAACGATAATGCTAATAGGAATGATAAGCTTAAAACTAGAGTTATAATAGAAAATTTGATTCTCTACATCTTTATATTAACTATGTTTTGTCTATAGGAGATAATAGAGACTAAATACCGAAAATAAACTTATTTTCAGTGCCATTTTGTTAGTAGGAAGATGAGGGCGATAGTGTAATCACCAGAAAGAAATTATTTTATTGTTATTGATGTATTCAAGAACCGCTGCCTAAGGAATCACTACTTCCACATCCAGATTTCCTATATATGTCTCATAGAATGGAAACAAAATAGATACTATATTTGAACTCCTCTATGGGAGAACGATAGTTCATAGAACTTTAATAATATAATATTTGAAATCAACTACCCCAAAAAACCAATAAAACGATATGCCACGTTGGTGATGGTACATCGCTACACAAACGTTTTTTCAAATAAAATCATAATTCCGACTTTAATCCCGGAATTCCGAGATTAAACTCTGATAAGGAAGATCCGAGGGAAGATCTCAAATCCGCAAAATTCAATATGACACTCTTAAGTAAAAAGCAGTTTCTCACATTTTTACCTTTTCCAAAAGAGGTAGAAACTTGAATTTTTTTTTTTTTTTGTTGATTCTATATTATAGCAACAGCGACACTATATACGACACTGAAGTTACGCAAGCATTTTCCCCCATTTTATACACTTCTTTCGTTCAGTTCATTATACATAGTCCCTGACATTCCAGATGTATGTTCAACATTTCAACATTTGTTTTAAGCTGAAAGGATGAAAATGGGAGTAGGAATTCACCAAAAACATTATTACTATGTAGGCGTAGATTAAAATGTTAAAAACTATGAAAGAGTATTACTTCGATATCTTCAGCAGTTCACCCTCGCTGCACTCTTGCGTCCTTGGTTTTGTTTTTAATGCCCTACTGCTGTTACTAGGATTTACTATAGCATCATTAATCATTTTCATTCACAATGTTTATTTTTATACTTACTACGCATTAATGTTTATTTGGGTTATTATTACTGTATAGCGAAGGTTAAGACATTAAAAACTGTGGAAGAATAATTACTTCAGTATCTTCAGCCGTTAAGGAGACAATTTCGTTAGATTTTTTTAGCTTATGAGCGTACGCTAAATAAGCCGTAGAAAAGAATGTTTACTATCTCTACCCTACTCTTGATCTTCAACTTTGCAACATTACAATCCCTTCTTCATTCTTTATATTGGTTCAATTTTGTTCTTACCCTTTTTGTTCTCTTGCCCTTTTTGTTTCTAAATCTCGTCTAGGCCGAAACATTTCCTAGAAATCCAAATATTTTAAACCACACCTTTTATCCACCACATCTTCCTGGCAGGAAGACCACCAGGATGGAATTGCTTCGAACGGGTTTTTCCGTTGAGTTCTGTTTTCCCGTGTCAGCAATCAAAATTCCAAAGTGTTAGTGCTACGCGCGAAACCGCTTTTTTTAAGTGCTAATTTTTACTATCTTTTAAGTATTTTTGTGTACTATTATTCATTCAAATTGTTAATCCTAAGCTTTATTCTTAGGCAGGAGTTTTATCCCTTCGATACCAATTATTGTTTTAGCCAAACCGGAGCTCCCCGCCAAGCCCCACGCGGCGCTGCGCGTCGTGGTTGTCTGGCTGGCTCCGGGTCAGATTCCGGGGAGGCACATACCTGTGCTTTTAATTTTAATAAATTTGTTATTGATTGATTGATTAACTGATTGAGTTGGACCAAAATTCCGACTTCTTTTTTCAACTATAACTTGAATTTGTAATGCATAAATTAAATTATCACACGTTCTCGAATATTTCTTAATATAAATTCCATGGACATAGGATAAAGGTAGCTACTTTAATGGATTCTATAATTGTATTTTAAAGTATTTCTATAATTTCTTTACTTAATATCTCTAGTAGTAATTTCAGAACAGAAATCATTATACTTTTTAAAAATGGGTTAAGTTAAATAATTTCTTAATAACTATGAAAGGTGTACTAGCTTAAATCTTAAAATAATGTATTATTTAATCAGTTTATAGCGATGAAAAAATGTTTTTCATATAGTCACTTCTCTATAAAACAAAATCTTAACTGCCCTGAAACAAAATATTGGAATAAAAATTAAATGGTATTGCGTGTATTCTTTATTTTTTCCAGTTTGGATTATAAAATTTATGGTAAAAAAAAGTATGGAGCAAAGAAAAAAAATTGAGCATTACTAGGGATCGAACAAACTGCATAAAGAAGTTAGAATTTCGGACCATTTCAATCAATCAACAAAATAGTTATTTATGTACCAAGGGTCGTAAGTGAACTTTTTTGGATAGAAAATACACCAAAAAATCGCACTGTACGACCCGCGGTGCATATTATATTTTTCGTCATACCATGAATCATTAAACTAGAAAAAAAACTTGAGAAAAACTAGTGGAAAACTATATATATTAAAGTAAGACTTCATATTTGCTAAGCAAAACTACTGTCAAGATAAATTAAATCATATTATTATAACAATCGATTAACTTTAAGAAGTCACCTAGCTCACGATGATTTGGTGCTAGAGGGTTGTTTTTTTTAAATTTAATTCACAGGAAATTGAAAACTTTTAACTTAACTTAAATCACTTTTACTTATGACCATCAAGGTCAACACTACTTCAAAAATGCACAATTCTTGGGAAAAAATTGCACAAAGTAGGATTTTTTTGAAAGAATGAAACCATTAAAATAAGAACATTATCATTTTTTTGTTTTACCTAGAATTTTATCAACTTCGTTTCTCTTAGAACTAGATTTAAAGACGTACTGCATCGAATAATTCACTATTTTGGGCGTACCTTTAATAAAATTGGATTCTTAATCGAGTGAGATTTCACAAACTCAGACACTCAAATAAAGAATTCAGCGAAGTTATTTCTCCACAAAATTAACTGATGAGTGTATTTGTTGTTGATAAATAATAGCCGATGACCAATATGACCACGTAGTCCAAAAATAAACTACAAGCGATGGCTATAAATTAATTTTATTTGGTTATTTACTTCAATTAACAACAAGAGGAATCTATTTAAAACTTTACAAGTTCTCCTTAACATTTAATGTAGCATTGCCGTACTCCACGCTTTTAACGTATTCTAAATGCAAAATACAACATTGATTTTATATCATAACAACATAATATACGTGTTCTAACTGTATCAGTCCACCTTAAATTGCACGCAATCGATATCAGAAAAATATTTTTGGAAAAAAAAAGGCCACTAAAAATTATGGAATAAAACTTTAACCCCCCCCCCAGAAAATTGGACCTTATTACTTAATGCTGCTAGTGAAATTACGAAGTTACGTTTGGTCAGTCACATTTTGATTTTTACATCGACTTCAATACTAGGAAATAAGGTTAAAAAAGATGACTAAGTTAAGAACTCGTAACAAGTGTACTTAAAACTACACCCTCATCCTTACCTTGGACCATGACACCCTTATTGGTGAATCAGAGTCACATGGAATTGTGGGTATTGGTTTAGAATGGATAAAATCATTTTTTTTTAAATCGTAAACAATTTGTTAAACTAAAATCTTGTCAATAATATTATGAATTACTCATTTAAATCACATCTGTAAATTAATAATATAGGTGAACCACACGGATCTGTTCTGGCACCATTATTATTCTTAATATTTTCAAATGATTTATCACAATATATCACCATCAATGGATAATTCGTATGTCAATTTGCAAATGACACGTCAATAAATACCGCGGCTAAAAATGTAAATGATGTTACAGATGCAAATAATGTGGAAATAAAATGGTAGAATGGTGTGATGAAAAAAAAAATCAGTTAAATGTCTTAAAATTACAAATTATTTCCAATTCCCGCAGTTTCTAGTTTACTGGTAAAGTGTTGTGGTGCGTCCGTCAGTAAAACAAACAAATACAACAAAATTCCTAGGCGTTTAAACGAACGAAAGTTTAAATCGGGCGAACATGTCAATATATTATCAAACCATCTAAATTCAGTAAATTATGCATTATATAATTTTAGGGATATTGCTTCAAGGTCAACATTACTAATATTTTACTACACAAATGTTCAGACTCGCCTAAGCTACGGCTTATTTTTCTGGAGTGCTCATTATTCAGTAAGTTGAACTTTTTATAATAATAATAATAATAATAATAATAATAATCGGATCGGAGCCACAGAGAAGGGTGACTGGTTTTTAACAAAAAAAAAAATTATAATAATAATAATTTATATTCCTTTTTGACAATACAGAATATCGTATAGGAATAGTCACATAAATCTTATGTATACATATGGTATAAAATATACATTAAGATCGAAAGAATTCTGCTACTGAATAGTAACACTTATCTAATAAAAACATTTTTAATTTCCCTCTAAATGCATATATTGTCTCGCTAAACTTTATTTCATCCGGTAAGCGGTTGAATATTTTAGGTCCCATTGACCTGGGAGATTCACAAGTAATTTTAAGTCTGGCATAAGGCACATGGAACTCATTTTTCTGTCTAGTATCGATATTGTGGTATTCACTGTTTAAAACAAACTTATCCCTATTTTTAAAAACATACATACAAATTTCGAAAATATACAAACATGGCAAGCTAAAAATTCCAAATTCTTTAAAAATACCTTTACAAGTATGAGTGGCCGGTACGCCGGCGATACATCGCAACATACGTTTTTGCGCAATAAAAACATTTGCTGCTAGGGTGGATTGTCCCCAGAAACAGACACCATACCTCAAGCGTGTATCAACTTGGGCATAATATAAATTAATTAATTGTTCTTTATTGAGAAACGATCTGATATTTCTGAACAAATAAGTTATTGATGATATTTTAGATATCAGGACTTCACAGTGATGTTTCCAGTTTAAGGTTTCACCCAGGTGTATGCCTAAAAACTTTATACTTTCCTCATTCTCGATTTTGATACCATTATCATCAATATTTAAACTATTACATTTCTTTTGTCTGGTGTGAAATCTAATTAGGTGAGTTTTTTCTGCATTGAAATATAAAGAATTTTTAGAAAACCAATTATTCAAATTAGTCAATAAATTATTAGAATTATCTTCCAAAAGATTGTCCCTAGGATTAGATTTTATAATAGATATATCGTCTGCATACATTGTAAAATGTGCATTTGACGCCAAAGAGTCTATATTGTTAACATATAATAAAAACAAAACAGGGCCCAATATGGATCCTGTGGAACACCTCTAAAAATTCAAAATCAACTCTGTAAACTGAATTTTGCGTTTTATGTCGTAAACTAACATACTAATTACGTCCTTCCAGAAATGTGCTAACAAAACTGAATGCAAGACCCCCTATTCCATAGGCAAACAGTTTAGATTTTAGTAAATCATGATTAACACGGTCGAATGCTTAGATCACAAAATATTCCAACAGGGGATTCTCCTGCGTCGACAAATTCTAATATTTTATATAAAAATGAATGTATAGCCGTATTGGTTGACATACCACTAGTAAAGCCATGTTGATTCTCTGTAATTATTTATATTTATATAATCGTTACACATTCTATAGAACACTCTTCGCAATTTTCTTATGAATAATGTTAGTATTCGGACATTCTAAATTTTGTGATATATCCTACTTATAGTTGGTGAAAGATTCGTTAGTATGAAAAGATATATAAACAATTTTAATTACGACTAACAAATAATATGAACATTAAATAGTTGATTTTTAGTAGGTATATAATGCCATCAATTAATCCCACAGGGAATTATGATGAGGGAATTCTTGTCATTATACCCCTTCGTGTACCAATCAGAAAATAATGGATGAATCTGTCTATCTGTGGACATTAAAAAAAAATAAATAGACGCCGTAAACAATCAAAGTAAAAACGGGTTTTGTGGAATTGTGTTTGATTGTATTAGTTTTGTGGTTGAAAGAATGGAAAGTGATTCAGAAGATACTATCCCCTATACTCCACCAGAAATAAATGAAGGAGCAGAAGCAACAGCATCTAATTTACTACCACAGATCAAAAAGTTTTTATGATAAAACGTACCAAAGTTTCATGGACTGGCCGATTCAGAAAAAAACTAACTCGCTTTCTGAAAATGTATTGTTAGCCTATTTTCCTGACTTAGCTGAGATACAAATCTTCATTATGGTCATTTTATTCCATACTAAAAGCAGTTTTGAAAACAAAACACGACATAGATTTGGAAAAGTATGGAAAACTACGTTTTTTTTTCTGAAAAGAAAATCTGAGAGATATGAAATGAAAAAGGCCAAAACTGACACCAGAAGAAATTAATAAATTTAAAAAGGAAGCACCTGATAAAGTTTATCTTTTACATAAGGTAAGATACTAAATGTCTCAAAATCTAACATATTAATTTATTTAAGGTCGCATTAACGCTCTAATGAGCTCTACGAAGTGAAAACTGAAGACGTGAAAGATCTAAGTACAACATTATTAATAACTGTACCTAAAACAAAAACCAAAGTGGTAAGAAGTTTTGTCATTACCGGTCAATTTTATTTGTAAAAAAAGTACATGAATCTTCGGCCGTCGCACGTGACAATAAGCTCAGTTTTTTAAAATTACCAAAGAGGCAAATGCTCCATTCAACGAATTGGAAGAAATAAGTTTACTGTACTTGGAAAATAAATAGCAACTTATTTGAATTTGCCAAATCCTGAACTTTACACCGGTTGTTGCTTTCGGAGATCTTCGGCTACACTATACGTGGATGGAGTTGGCGATATTAAGCGTCACGGAGGCTGGAAGTCCTCACTCGTACCTGAAGAATACACCGACCAATCTGTTAAAAATAAAATGATAACAGCCGGCATTATTTCAAAGCAATGAACAATGCTACGGCTTCTACTTCTACAGCTGCTAGAGTGGTTAATGCTGATAGTATTACTACCGTTGAAAATAGTGCTAATCATACTATAACACAAAATATGCCCTCATCAGTTCAGTTTATTATCTAGTAACTTTAACTTACATTTTGTTGAAAAGAAATAAATAATTTAAAAATTAACATTTTATATACAGGTTAGTCGTATATAATAGCTATTTATGTAACCAGTTACGAAAGACGTTATTTTGTGTAACGAGTGGAATTTGCGGGACGAGCGAAGCGAGATCCAGCAAAATAACACGAGTTACACAAGATTGTCTTTCGAAATGTGTTACCTACATGATTTTTTCTAATTTTAAAATTCTAAAAACAGTTTAAACATAAATGAAATAGGTGTATTTAAAGATCTTAAAAATTAAGTAATCTTTTTCATAGTTACCTTTGCTGCTATCACACATTATAATTTTAATGTCAAAATTGACAGACGTTATTTAGCCTAGTTACAATATTATTTGAAATCCTAATTTGATAACATAAGGTAAATCGTATTAATAAAAAAGTTTTGTTTGCGTATTTTGAAGGAAAGAAGAATTTAGAAGCTTCCACATTATGGACTTAGTATTCCATTGTTTCTTTATCTTTTTGGGAGTTGTTTATTTTTCCTACTTGATGACATAACGAACTTTTCCTCACCAGTTACGTAAAATTCTACTTTTCATAACTGGTTACATAAAGTAGGACGTTTTGACACTTGTCAGTTTTGAAAAGTCTCACTTTATATGTCAAAATTAGAAAAAGTATAGTATACATGCGTAAGCACATTATAGCATTTACCCCAATATCAGAACGAATATGTACAATAAGAATAAAAGGTAAGCTTCATAATATTACATTCGTCAATGTGTACGCACCAACAGAAAACGCAGATGAAGAAGAAATAGACAGTTTCTATGAGGAGTTGCATGGAGTATGTGAAAGAGTGCAAGGACACGATGCAGTTATAACACTGGGAAATTTCAATGCGAAACTGAGAAAAGAAGAAGCATTTCAAAATATCTCTGGAAAATATGAAACTAGTAACAACGGGATCAGAGTAGCACAATTCGCAACTGCAAATAACTATATTGTAGCTAGTCAGCGTTGCCACATTTGGTAGATTTTTATTTCTTTTTAGTAGAATTTTAAGGATTTTTTGTAAAGTTTGGTAGGTAAAATTTGCTGGTAGAATTCTGATAATAATTATTAGAAATCTACCAGCAAATTTTACCTACCAAACTTTACAAAAAATCCTTAAAATTCTACTAAAAAGAAATAAAAATCTACCAAATGTGGTAACGCTGTAGCTAGTATACATTTCCAAAGAAAGATCATTTATAAGGGAACATGGAAGATCCCAGGAACAGACGTTGCAAATCAAATAGACCTCATCCTCATATCAAAAAGATGGGCAACTGACATATGCAATGTCCGAACGTTTCGCGGGGCGAACTTGGACTCGGACCATTACCTCGTAGGAGCCAGACTGAGACAAAAGATTGCAGTGGTAGCAAGGGGAAAAAATGTACGCTGCAAAAAATGGAATGTAGATAAGTTCAGAAGTCCAATAAAGAAAGAACAATACCAAACAAACATACGGATAAAGTTGGGAGAACACATGGCAAGCAACAATATAGAAACCGAATGGAACCAACTAAAAAATATCATAACAGACACAGCAAGAGAAGTCATTAGAGATACTAAAAAACAAAGAAACGCAGAGTGGTATGATGATGAATGTCGACAAGCAGTAGAGGAAAAAAGACAGGAAAGGCTAAAACAACTGCAAAGAAACACTAGGAATAATAGAGAAATATACAATAAAAAACGAATAAAAGCCAATAGAACATGTAGAAAAAAGAAGAGAGAAGCAATCAAGGCGAAAGTGAAGGACATACTAGAACACAATAATAGGAAAGACAATAGAAAGTTGTACAAAAGTATAAAAGAAAGCACACAGATATTTAGACCCAAATTAACGGCAGGCAAAAATAAACAAGGAACAGTACTAACAGAGAAACAAGAAATAATAAATAGATGGAAAGAATACTTTAAGGTGAAATTATGCGTGGACAATAATGATAATGAGACACTACACTACCATACAGCAGAACTCAACATCCAGAACCCAACTTTCGAAGAAGTAGAATGTGTAATCAGAAAACTGAAAAACCATAAGACACCCGGTGCGGACGGAATCACGGCAGAGCTGATAAAGAACGGAGGATCAGAACTATGGAGAAGAACCCATAACTTAATAACTTTAATATGGACACAGGAACAAATGCCAGAAGAGTGGACTGTGGGAATAATACAGCCAATCCATAAAAAGGGTGACAAATTAAAATGTGAAAATTATAGGTCAATTACATTGCTAAATGTAATTTACAAGATACTATCTGGTATTATCTATAATAGAAATAATAGGAGATTACCAATGTGGGTTCAGGCCGAATAGATCAACAACGGAAAATATATTTATATTAATAATGATACAAGAAAAAGGTTAGGAATACGACATAGATCTTTATAACATATATGTACAGCGTGTCGCACTTTTCATGGAGCCACCCCTTATATCCTTATAGCGATTTTTTTAGAAAAAAACTAGTAAGATATTCTTAATCAGCACCTTCAGAAACCCATTTATACAAGATTATATCGTAGTGGGTTCAAAGGTGGTTGAGATAGGGGCCGCCAAAAAAACAATTTTTTGAACTAAAAATAATTTTTATCTGCAAAACGGATTCTCAAATGAAAAAAAACTATTCTTCATTTTTTGTTCAGAATAATGTATTGTACTAGTTTGAGTTGATTTTACAACAAAATAATTATTTATTTAAATATAACCAATTAAATAAAACCAATTGACACTCGCAATAACTTTTGTTTTCATGGCTTACTTAGGCCTTTATTGAATATTATTCGTTAGAAAAATGTTAAGCATGTACTAATTAAAATTCTTTCCTTATTAAATAAATAATTATTTTATTGTAAAATCAATTCAGACTAGTACAATACATTATTCTGAACAAAAAATTAAGAATACATTTTTTCATTTGAGAATCCGTTTTACAGGTAAAAATTATTTTTAGTTGAAAAAATTGTTTTTTTGACGGCCCCTATCTCAAACACTTTTGAACCCAATATGGTGTCATCTTGTACAAAGGAGTTTCTAAAGGTGCCGATTAAGAATATTTCACTAGTTTTTTACTGAAAAAATCGCTAATATATTTTTTCGAAAATCGACCCACTTTTTCCATTCTAGAATCGAACGCCTCTGACTAAAATCAAATGTGGTTACGTATAAAGACTCATTTTATAGGTATATATTCACCACCAAAATTTCAAAATATTCGGATATCAGATGAGCGAGATATGAGGGTGGCTCCATGAAAAGTGCGACACGCTGTATATAGATTTTAAACAAGCATTTGACAGTGTCAAACGCGAACAAATGTTACAAGATATTGTATCCTAGGAATACTCGACAAGTATATATGGTTGATAAAGATGACATTAGACGGATCAAAGGCGGCTGTTAGAGTAGACGGAGAATTATCATCAACTTTCGACATTAATCTACGAGTAAGTCAAGGCGACGCACTCTCAAGCATGTTCCTCAATTTAGTACTTGAAGCTGTAATGAAAAACACCAATTACAGAGGCCATATTGGAATCAAATCATCCCAAATATGCGCCTACGCAGACGATGTAGCTATTATCAGCAGAAATAAAACCCAGTTAGAGAAAACGTTTACTCAAATTGATCAAGAGTCACAAAGGAGAGGTCTTATAATTAATGAAAACAAAACAAAATACATGGAAGTGAAAAGAATGCCAACCAACAATAATAACAGCATCCAAATCGAAAACTATAACCTTGAACGTGTGGAAACATGTACATACTTAGGGGCGGAAGTTAACCAAACCAATTCCATAAGCAGTGAAATCAAGGCACGTATAGTCAGTGGAAACCGATTTTACTACGCCCACAAGAAAATAATGACAAGTAGACTATTAGACAAAAATACGAAAACAAAAATATACAAAACCTTAATTAGACCTGTAGTAACATATGGATGTGAGACCTGGACCATGACAAAAAGAGAAGAAATACTCCGAATATTCGAAAGAAAGATCCTGCGAAAGATACATGGACCAGTCCAGAACGCTGATGGAACTTGGAGAATCCTCATGAATGCTGAACTGAATCAAATCAATAAAGGAAGTGACATTATTAAATATATAAAAAGTCAAAGACTAACATGGCTGGGACATGTTAACAGAGTGGAAGACTCGAGAGTAACTAAGAAAATCTATGAGTGGAAACCTGCTGGAAGACGAAGAAGAGGAAGACCTAGAATGAGATGGATAGATGATATAGAAGATGACCTGAGAGCAATGAATATTAGAAATTGGAGAAGAAAAACTCAAGAGAGAACAGAATGAAAGAAAATAGCCGGACAGGCAAAGACCCACCCTGGGTTATGATGCCAAAAGAAGAAGATAGTATACAATTCACTATAATGGCTATTATTACCTCGGATGGTTGCAACACTGGCTCGCTGCGCTCGCTCCAGTTGTTATATCCATCCTGAATAATAATAACCTTTATTATAGCATCGTTGTATAATATACTATAAAAAAAAGGCAAATACAACCATCTGTCTGTGTTTCGAACTCACGACCCTTGGATTACAAGGTAAAACTTTAGCCACTGAAGCCATCATTCGTTACTATAAAAATTGTTAATGACTAACATAATATATTACATTATTCGAAAACCATATTTTTTTAACGATTATATATTATATTGAAATTAGTATTAGTAAAATGTATAAACAAATAATAACTACAGGATGAAAATAACATTTCGCAAGATTTCTATTTAATTACCAACCATAAGAATTAGGAAACATTTTTTTAAATTTTTAATGATTAATAACTTTTTTATTTACTGATAGATTTTGTTCAAAAACAATAGGGTTCTTCCTCTAGCTAATACTAATTTATTGTACAAATTTCAGTTCAATGTTTAAGTTATCGTGCTAACAAGAAACGTGACGGATGGACAGACGGACATTTTGAAATTTGTTCAGAATTCTAACACAATGATATGAAATTTTTTTGTCAGCGAGCGATATTTACTGCTTTAGAAATGTGCCGATCAACTGCAATATACTCTTCGTTTTTGCGTTAATGATACTATTTCATAGCATCATGCTCCCTAATAAATCCAAAGAACATAAAGTTGAAACTAAAATTAAATTAGATATTTAACGTATTTGTAAGAAAACCTTCACTTTTATTGACATTATATTTTCGTCCCTTTTCTTTGTTAACTTGGCGATTTCAAATTCTTGTATGTAAGTAAAGAAACAAATATACTATTATTATTTTATTTTTAAGAAATGGCAAAATAAAAAAAATTGAAATTACAGAAATTCGTATTTTTCTTGTCTTGACGCATTTTGCTAGCTAAACAAAACTCTAACAGATTATCTAATATGGCCAACAATATATTTTCAATAAACGCCTTTCGATAGTCTGAATTCCAAAACTATTCTATATAAAAAAATATTTTTAAACCGAAACTAGAACACACGAAGCTTAATTTATATTATTTAAAATCATGAAAATATTTCAAAATTGCATTTCTAAACAAGTGAAGACACTTATAGAACGTTTTATTTTTACGACTTTTTTATAACTGTCGTGAACACTAAATTTAAAGTGAGATATTTAAGTATCAATTTGTTGGCACATGAATAGAATTTTAAATATACATGTATTATAATAAAACTTATTTTTAACACTGAGGACATCACAAAAAAATTGCCAACATATTAACTTACTTTTTCGATCATACTCTGCGTCCTGCCGATGTAGCCGCCTTTAGTTTCAGCGCTGCCAGGCTTCAGAGTTGCGGACGGTGTATATTTGATGTCGTTCAAAGCGTCATAGTTAACAAAGCTTAAGTCGTTGTAGCTAACGCTTATGTCTGTTTCCACCAGAGATTGTAAGGATTGTTTCCACTCTTGGTTTTTCTTCTCTTTCAGCCTCTCCCTAGACGGTTCCTTTTCTTTCTTTTTACTAATGTCGCGAAAACTTAGGGACCTCTTGAGGAAGTTAGAAGAGTCCTCACTTATATGAACGAGTTTCTTGATAAATGAAGGCGTGCGGTGAAGCGCCGCTGGAACTGCCTGATGTAGTTCCAGGGCTGAAGCATACTTTTTGGTTTTTCCCAGAGTGTTGCTACGAAAAACTGGGAGTTGAGGTAAATTGTCGTGAGTTTCTGAATCCTCCTCCAATTTGTGGTCTTTGGTTTTGCTCTTATCCTTCTTCTTAAAAAAGGAAAATGACAGTTTCTTTTTTTTATCTCTCTCTTTGATCTTCCTATCAGGGACTTCCCTGGTGATACACGGATTAACGGCGTCCACGACTTTGGTGTAGTCATTATTGTCATTCTCGTCTATAACACAGTTATTAATAATGCACTCACTGACAGTCCTTCGGTGCAAATTATTGTTCACAAAATTGTTTATGCACTCGATTGGCTCTAAGGCATCTTCTTCGTTGACTAATATCGAGGTACTTCGGTTGGCTTTCCTTAAATTAATATCTTGCTTACTTAGTCTACGATCACGGGTCATTATGGTACCATTTTCTATTACACTTATTGCACTATCACAAATTTCTGATATCAGTTCTTGAATGAAATCTCTGGTGGTATCGCCATCATCACTCTCGATAGCGTTGTTATCGTTATGGGATTTAACTGACATCTTGCTAATCCCATTTGATAACCAGTCCTTATCACATTTAATGTTCGGCTCTTTACAAATTTTATTCGAAACAGTACATGATTCCTCAGACACCATTTTTCACACATTTAACTGCAGACTTTGTAGTATTTTAGTTTGGGCAATCCTTGAAAAAATACAAACACAGGTAAAGAAGAAAATAATAATTAATATTAAGTATAATACTAATAAGAGCTTTATGAGGCAGTAGCAATGAAATACATAAGACAGTTATTGTTTTAGATAAAAGTGTTTGTAAAGTACTTAATGATAGTGCAGTCACTTAAAAAGGTATTGTCTTACTATAGGAATTTTTTCGCCGGAACTTGTAAACATTACAAAAAGTGTAGTGTAAAGTGTTGGATTATAGTCTGTTACACTTAAAAATTGCACGAAGCCTGAAATAAAATAAATTTCGACTGTTCTTCTTCTAGTCTTTTATTAGTTTTTATTTATTTAGTCTTTTATTAGAATTTAATTACAATTCAAAGTAATATTTCATTCTATAAATTAGCGTTCCATCATGTGCGCATGATATGGTTCCTTGATCACAATTTCATTTCTTTACCTGGTTTAATAATGGGCTGTGGTGTGGGTAGCGGGGGTGGCTGAGGTAAAAAAAAATAATTAAGTGTCAATTTAAATAATGGATGGCTCATGACACCAAATTTTTAACATCTTGGTTTCTCGTACATACACTAAATTCCAATTTTATGAACTTTAACTTGCTTGCTTTATCAATTTACTCCTATTTGCCCCCAAACCTTCGACGGAATAAGCTTAAATATAATCTAGTTCCAGATTTCGTTCCAAAGTAATTGTACGCTCAACAAGAATTAACAAACAGACAGACCGACAGATTTTTTTTGCTCAAACTTAAAATTTCGACATTTCGCAATATTCTAAGCCTATTTACATAAAAAAAAAATAAAAAATTTTCGCTTCGACAGCGTCTGCTAGGAAAACGCTACCGATTTTTTCGTCTGTTATGATAATGTTAGCAGAAAAATCGTCTGCCTAGATAGAAATGCCGTCTAAATCAACTATATTAATCACCCCTTCAAAAATTTCTCTTGATCAATATGATTCACTAAAACTTAGAATCACCCCTATTCACAATTAATTTTTTTTTATTTTTATTTTTTTCGTTTTAGTACACCTAAATAATAAAAGCTTGTTTTTGAAAAAGTTTTTTTACATTTAATTTTTATTATGTACATCGCATCGATCGAGAAATAAAACACAAAAAATCGCCCGGCCTATTTGAACACTACTGGTGTCTTTCATAAGGATACCTCCACTAGCGTTTCCGACGACAAAGATACATTTCATGTCTTTTCATCTTTGCATATATTAGCCGTAGGCTAGGCCGTAACTTACCAATCACACAGTGTTGTCAATCTGTTTGATTTATCTAATTTTAAGGTAAATTTATGGTAAAAATAATAAAACTGGATGTGATGAATTAAGCGTCAATTGAAATTAAACTAATTGTTACTAAATTCATTTCTACAGTAGTTAAACAAATTTTCATTAAAATAAACAAAAAACTGTTAGGATACATTTTTTGCAGACACCAAATTAGTGACAGCAGTGATATTTTTTCAATAAAATTACAAGAAGTTATTTAAGCTTAGCCGGTACGGTCTACTTTTACTTCCACATCCAGTGGAAGTATAGTAACGACAAAAAAATTTTTAAGAATTTTTATTGTTCAGGTAGACTTAGAATGTCACGAAACGTCGAGATTTTAAGTTTGAGCGAAAAAAAATTTTCTGTCTGTCTGTCGGTCTGTAACTTTTTTTGTGCGCACGTTTACTCTGGAACCGTTTGAGATATTGACTTGAAATTTGGTACACATATGTACTTGAACGAGATCTAGATTATATTTTCATTTTGTTCCGTCGAAGGGTTGGGGGTAAATTGGGGTTTTGGGGTAAATAGGTAAATCAAGCAGGTAAGAGTTCATAAAATTGGTATTTAGTATATACAAGAGAAGCTAAGGTCTCAAAAAAAATTTTGGCATTAGTCACCCCCATTACCACCCCCACCCCATTATTAAAGGGGATGAAAAAAAATGTGATTTAGTGTGTACAAGAACCAGAAACCTCAAAATATTTTTTTATTTTATCCACCCCCACCACCCCCACCCTACTACTATCACCACCCCCACCCTACTACCGATGTGGGGTATCGTTTTATGGGTTTTTGGGGTAGAGGATTTCAAATATTATATTACTAAAGTTCCATAAATAATTATTTCCACATACAAAATTTTTCATTGTGAGTGACTTGGATAGAAAATCTGGATGTGGAAGTAGTGATTCCTTGGGCAGCGGTTTTTCTAATAAAATCTATAATAGTGACGTTTGTTACAAAGATCTAAAATGGTTATAAGTAAATTAACATTAAATGTCAATTAGTGTTTCCATTAAAAACTGATTAAACAAAATAAAAATAAAACTGTTTTATCTCTTCCCTCCTCTGTTAGTTGTACTGTCTACATTGAAAACATTGTCTATTTCATATTAATGTTAAATCAAAAGATGCATTTGAGTTGGGAAAAACATAAGACTTTTTTACTTCTTTTGAGCCAGCATATCATCATGTAAAATATTTGTACGCATACCGCAGATATCCTGTATTATCTATGTTAATCGCTCATTCGTTCGATCGAGAAGTATATTAATTACACTTCTATTGTTTTATTTTTATCAAACATAAAAATATAATAAACATTATCTCTAACATGGAGATATAACTATTATAATTGTTACTTTGTTATTTTAGCTAATTTATTTATAATTCCATGTTCATTTTTATAAGATATTAAAGTGGATGTAATCTTAATTTTTTTAATACGACACTCCAAGTGTTACGTTAGATTGTGGCTTATGGAGCTTAAGAACTTAAGGGAGAGGGAGGAGCGTTTTGTGTATTCTATTATGGTGTTATCCATAAAAAATTTGCCACCTAGAATAATTCTCGATCTGAAGTAGACACGGTTTTGAGAAACGTCGATTCGAGGGGTAGTTCGAATGAGTTTTATGTTCCATCCCTTTACGTCCAGCAACCCCAACTTTGGAAAAAATCCTATGCTTTTATCAAGAAAAAATAAAATTGGTTGGTGTTTCTAAGGCAGAGCCAGAAATATATCGTTTAGTTAGGTTGTAGCAAGTGTGACTGTTTTATGCGTATGTCATTTTAAATCAATCTTGTATTGCAATAGGAAATAGCATGCAGATTACAAAAATTCTGGCCTTTCAATTCAGTCTATATTTCTGTCCATCTGTTGACCTTCGAGACAAATAATATTTGGCATGGGGTTGACACTTATTGCCAAGGAAGAACCTAGCATATTTTAAGTGAAAAATATAGAAAGTGGATACCCTAGAAAATAACTAGGCTAAACCCATCATATTCACGAGATAGAGATATTTGAAAATCTGAGTAAGTTATGAGCTTCACTAAGAAAAAGTAAGTAGGTACCTTATGACATTTACAACTTACTTTCACTTGAAACTGTCAAAAAAGTCAGTGTAAGGAATTAGTATATAGGTAATTAATTGCCGAAACATTTTAAACAAAAATATACAGGGTACCATTTGAACAAGGTCGGGTTTTTGCAGAGAGAGGGAAATTACCGTTACACCTACTTGAATGTAGCACTGTAACAATGGAAATCTTACCTCTTTTCACTATTACATCACAGTATTTAAATATAACGCAAATTTACAATAAAAAAATATACAGGGTGATCTACCATGATATGCGGAAAATTTATCAGTAGGTTATCCCCACCGAAAGGAGTTAAAAAAATGAAAAAAACCGCTGCCCAAGGAATCACTACTTCCTCATCCAGATTCTCTATCCAAGTCACTCACAACGAAAAAACTTTGTATGTAAAAATAATTGTATATGGAACTTTAATAATATAATATTTGAAATCCTCTACCCCAAAAACTCATAAAACGATACCCCACATCGGTAGTGGGGTGGGGGTGGTGATAGGGGGGTGGTAGTGGGGGGTGGATGAAGTAAAAAAATATTTTGAGGTTTCTGGTTCCTGTACATACACTAAATCATAATTTTTTTTCATCCCCTTTAATAAGGAGGTGGGGGCGGTAATGGGGGTGGCTAATGCCAAAATTTTTTTTGAGACCTTAGCTTCTCTTGTGTATACTAAATACCAATTTCATGGACTCTTACCTGCTTGATTTACCCATTTACCCCAAATTTACCCCAATTTACACCCCAACCCTTCGACGGAACAAGATGAAAATATAATCTAGTTCTAGATCTCGTTAAAGTACATATGTGTACCAAATTTCAAGTCAATATCTTAAACGGTTCCAGAGTAAACGTGCGCACAAAAAAAAGTTACAGACAGACCGACAGACAGACAGACCGACAGATAGACAGACCGACAGACAGAAATTTTTTTTTCGCTCAAACTTAAAATCTCGACGTTTCATGACATTTTAAGCCTATTTGGACAATAAAAATTTTTTAAAATTTTTTTGTCGTTACTATACTTCCACTGGACGTGGAAGTAATTAAAAAAAAATACCAAAAAATTACATTATTTTTTTGTAGAAATGCGCCGCCAGTGACTTTAACCAATTTGACGTAACGCGGCACAACCATATCACTTTATCAGACTTTTTGGGTTTAATCAAATCACACTACAAAAATAGCGAAATAAATCGATATGCTAGTGAACTCTACAACAAGTAGATATAATAGATATTTATTTAACTTGTCAATAACACAAAAATACCAACTTCGGCGGTGCTTTCTACCTGCCGGTTCCTGATTGTTCGAGTGAAAGCAAAAAACGCGGCACTTTGACCGCACCCGTCGGCTTCACTTTTTATGCCAGTTAAGGAAATGTAAACATCTCCAATATGTTCTTTCACAAGTAAGTTCGCGCCTTTTACTGGCTACACAATAACTTGTCAATAACACAAAAATACCAACTTCGGCGGTGCTTTCTACCTGCCGGTTCCTGATTGTTCGAGTGAAAGCAAAAAACGCGGCACTTTGACCGCACCCGTCGGCTTCACTTTTTATGCCAGTTAAGGAAATGTAAACATCTCCAATATGTTCTTTCACAAGTAAGTTCGTCGCCCTTTACTGGCTACACAATAACAGTAGTGTGTATCTTCGTAAATTTTAACCATTTTTAATGTACTAAATTACCACGCAGTACCCTAAAATTTTGCAGGGGCTTTCCCACATTGAAGACTAGTACACCATTTTATTTTCCGCATAATAATAATGGTAAATCACGTTGTATATAATTAGGTATATTAGTTAGACCAACAGTAAATGCTTCAAGCCGTTTTAAAGATCATACCATCTTTGGTTTTTAAAATAATTATAGTAGACCAAACATATTTTTCTTTCATTCCGTAAATTCCAAACCCATTTTTTGCAGATTTTATTCTTAAACGCCGCAAATACATAAGAAGTCCAAGAATAACATATTCCTGGTGAGAGAATTAAGAGTCAAATACAGATGTATAAAAAAATGTTGGATGCTCCATTTAAAAAATCCTAACATTGGCTTGCCATCACTTTGTGAAACAGCATGTAGAATTAAAATTAATTTAGAATATGCCACTCTTGATCTCCCTCAATTTTTGTTTCAGACATTTTTTAAATTTCAGACGGTTGAGGAGATACTGACCGTCCACACAGTATGGACTCGCCCTGTGTATGGTGATTCCAGATCTGCAGTGTTTTTAAAACTGGTACCTACGTCCTGCACGTTAATATTATTGTTTCCCATTTACTATGGTTAGTAAACCTTTCACTACTAGTTATAAATAATATATATTGTTTTTTGTACCCTAAATGAGTAATATTTATCGAAAAAGTTCTTTACGTAAATTATACACCAAGGACAACAAGTTAATATCCAATATACGATCAGGAAAAACATAATGATTATCTACGAGATAAATCGTGAAAAATAAATAATAATTAATCGTTAATTACAGTACAACTGCATGATAGATAATAATATGTGCCCGTTGATTACATCAGTTTTATAGAAATTGTAACACGTTCTTTCAACATTGTATAATTGATATAACAATGAACTTTATTTTAGCAGGCAATATTAATTGTCATTAATTTGTGGCTCTAGTTGATAATTTTCAAGGACGAATATACATTAAAGAACAACATTGAAATAATTATCGCCATCCTAATTAATTAATGTGGTTCTAATTTCAGAAGCGTGCTACGCATTATTTGAGAATCACCATCAAGTGTAGATCCAAACAGAATCTCGAAAGCACGTGCCAAAATATACTCAATGCGCAGATTCATATAAAAAATACATAAATGTACCACTCTTTATTTGAATAGACATGCATTACATACATATAAAAACGTCACAATAAAAAAAGGATGGTAACCAAAAACCGCTATCTAAGGAATGACTACTTCCACATTCAGATTTTCTATCCAAGTCTCTCACAACAAAAAATTGATACTATATTTGCACTCCACTCTGTGGAAATAATTGTTTATGGAACTTTAATAATATATTTGAAATCGTCTACCCCAAAAACCCACAAAACGATATGTTACATCGGTAGTGGGTAGTGGGGTGTGGTGGTAGTAGGGGTGGATAAAGTAAAAAAAAATGTTTGGGGCCTTTGGTTCTTGTACACACACTAAATAACAATTTTATTTTTTTTATCCCCTTTAATAATGGGGTGGGGGTGGGGGTGGCTAATGCCAAAAATTTTTTTGAGACCTTAGTTTGTCTTATATATGCCAAAATTTACCCCCCAACCTTTTAATGGAATAAGATCAAAATATAATCTAGTTCCAGATCTCGTTAAGATACATAAGTGCACCAAACAAGTCGATATCTTAAACGGTTCCAGAGCAGGGTTGGAGAAAAACAGTTTTTTTTTTCATTTTAAACAAAAAGATGTTTTTTTTTGTTTTAAACAGTTTTTTTGTTTAAAACAGTTTTTTTCAATGTTTTAAATAGTATGGTTAAAACATCTTTAAAACAGGTTCAAAACGTTGATGCTAGATGGCGCTCTTAAACGGATTTTACAGCACTCTACAAATAAAATGCTCAGTATACCATTGCGAGTTGAGAGCAGGATTTTGCATAGTGATATGGAAATATGCGTTTATTTTCGATTTATTATAAAATGTTTAACAAACCAAACAAAATGTAATCTTTAAAACTGTTTAATATGCTTGTTATTGTTCTAGCGAATACAACTATATTTATTTTTTATTGTAAATTTCTGTTGTACTTGAATATCGTAGTTTGTTAATGAAAATATTCCCTAATTTCTTTATTAGAGCATGGCATTTAACTATATACAAAATTTATGATAAAAACTGTATATGGCTGTATTCCCTAGAGCAATGGGAAGTACCTGAAACTATTTTAAAGATTATACCATTTATGATTTTTTAAATATTTATAATACCGAAAATAAAAGCATAAACAGTTTATTTGTTTAAAACCGTTTTTTCCAATGTTTTAAATAGTGTGGTTAAAACAGGTTTAAAACGTTTATGCCAGATGGCGCTCTTAAACGGATTTTACAGCACTCTACAAATAAAATGCTCAGTATACCATTGCAGAGTGATAGGGAAATATGCGTTTATTTTCGATTTATTACAAAAAGTTTAACAAACCAAACATAATGTAATATTTAAAACTGTTTAATATGCTTGTTATTATTCTAATTACTTCCACATCCAGTGGAAGTATAGTAACGACAAAAAATTTTTTAAAAATTGTTATTGTTCAGATAGGCTTAGAATGTCATGAAACGTCGAGATTTTAAGTTTGAGGGAAAAAAAATTCTGTCTGTCGGTCTGTGTCTGTAACTTTTTTTTGTGCGCACGTTTACTCTGGAACCGTTTAAGATATTGACTTGAAATTTGGTACACATATGAACTTTAACGAGATTTAGAACTAGATTATATTTTCATCTTGTTCCGTCTAAGGGTTGGGGGGTAAATTTGTGGTAAATACGTAAATCAAGCAGGTAAGAGTCCATAAAATTGGTATTTACTATATACAAGAGAAGTTAAGGTCTCAAAAAAATGTTTGACACTAGCCACCCCCCATTACCACCCCCACCCCATTATTAAAGGGGATAAAAAAAAATTTGATTTAGTGTGTGTACAAAAACCAGTAACCTCAAAATATTTTTTTACTTCTTCTATCGTTTTATGGGTTTTTGGGGTAGAGGATTTCAAATATTATATTATTAAATTTCCATAAACAATTATTTCCACATACAAATTTTTTTCGTTGTGAGTGACTTGAATAGAAAATCTGGATGTGGAAGTAGTGATTCCTTGGGCAGCGATTTTTTTATTGTAAATTTCTGTTGTACTTGAATATCGTAGTTTGTCAATGAAAATATATCCTAATTTCACTATTAGAGCATGGCATTTAACTATATACAAAATTTATGATAAAACTGTATATGGCTGTATTCCTTAGAGCAATGGGAAGTACCTGAAACTATTTTAAAGATTATACCATTTATGATTTCTTAAATATTTATAATACCGAAAATAAACGCATATTCCCCTCTCACCCTGCAAAATTCTATCCTTAACTATGGATCTGAACTGGTCGGAATGGACCATCATCGGCACTTTTCCTACTTTTCGACAAACTCCAAAATAATACATTTAAAACTTAAAAACTTAAAATCTCGACGTTTCATGACATAAGCCTATCTGAACAATGCAAATTTTCAAATAATTTAGAGCATTAAAAAAACTTTTTAAAAGCAAGCTTTTAAAAAATAACTGGTCCGCCGTCTTTGAGAGTCCACCATATTGGATTTAGAATGACGTCACTTAGCTAACCATGCATTGTCATCCAAACTAAACGTGTATGCAAAATTTCAGCTCAATCGGTTGGGACAACTGTTTTAAAATTCAGTTGCAAGATTTGACCCATACTAATAAGGCAAGTTAAATAAAAGCTTGTAAAAAAATTGCGTTACTATACTGGTAATCTAGCCACATGCTGCGACGTGTGGAGCATAGGGGAAAGAATAAAATTAAATGCAAAAAAAACTTTTTAAAAACAAGCTTTTATTATTATTTAAGTGTACTAAAACGAAAAAAATAAGTTATGTTGAATTAATTGTCTTAAAAGCTTGATTTATATAGTGTTTAATAATAGTTATTTAATATATTTTTGTCCTTATATTACGTTATAATAACATTGAATAAATATTTAGTTTTTTAGTGATTTTTTCCTCCACAAAATTTCACCTAACGTATACCGGGAGGCTCAGCCCATAGGGACACTCCTGTAACTTTTGAATGGGCAAATGGATTTTTCTCAAATTTTGTGTAGTGATATGGGATAAAATTTCCAATTATATGATGTAAAGATCCAAAATGGTTGACTTCCGGTTTCGATACAATTGACACGAAATTAAAATTTTGAAATGGGATAACCTGTATTTTACATATTTAGATCCTGCTGGCCAAAATACATAAGATCTGACCTTCAAATATTATATTGATTTTCAAAAAAAATACAGATTTTTTAATTTTTAGTTTTAATCATAGAAGGCCGCGATTTTGCCAAAATTGTTAAAAATTGGTCTGCAAGCACCTTTGAAATAATATTTCTTCAAATACTAACATTAAACACAATTTATACTTCATTAAGTTCAACGATATTGGTTTTTCAACGAATTTTTTTTTTTTAAATGAAACTCCTGTGGGACAACCTGCTATTTAATTAGATCTTTAAATTTCGAAAAAAATTATATGCATAATGTCTACCTTTTCTTTGCTCTAAATTTATAATTGAAAAAAGAAATGCTTTGATAATCGATTTTTTACAATAATAAACTAAAAATTAAAAAATCTACAGTTAAAAATCAAAACAATATTTGAGGATCACATCATATGTATTTTTGGCCAGCAGGATCCAAATATGCAAAAATATACAGGTTGTCCCATTTAAAAATTTGATTTTCACGTAAACTGCATCGAAACCGGAAGTCGGTCATTTTGGTTCTTTACATCATATAATTGGAAATTTTATCCCACATCAATACACCAAATTTGAAAAAATCCATTCGTTCATTCAAAAGTTACAAGAGTGTCCCTATCGTCTGAGCCAACCGGTATAGGGTCTAGATAAAGAAGCTGGTACTTACTTTTCTAAAAAGTTTTTCCATTATTAATATTACGGACATTATTAACATTAAAGTATATGCTGTTTTAATGTACTTTGTACTTTTCAAAACTACTTGAAAGTCAATTTTTAACTACGTTAACTTGTACTTGTATTTAAGTACATTTTGCTCCTAAAGTAATTGTACTTACGACCAAGTACAATTTTTTAAAGTATTTATACTTATACTTAAGTACCTCTTTTTTGGCTACTTGCACAGATCTGGCATTTATATCTGATTATCTCACAGAGTGATTACTTAAATAGAAAAATTAAAATTACTAATAAATTACGGCCAAGAGTATTACTGGCAAACATCAACATTTGAGTTTTAAAGCGAATTTGTTGCAACAGCTGTTCATCAACAAACTGTATTTGTATTACTTGATTGCTGATCTACATTGTCTGCTACATCATCAGCAAATTGAGTGATGTGGAAGTTAGTTACTATGCGTATGGTTCTGAAGATTATTTACAAGAATAAGTAAGATGAGACGCTCTTAGGTACTACTTTGAGGAATTCCAGTTCGCACCAGCTTAGCATAGGATTAATACTATTTTCCACCGACTTTTAGTGTAACTCTCTGGGTATGATTACTCAGATTGGATATAATCCAACCATTAGATACTCCTCTTATAACACAAGCGAACATTTTATCAAGTAGCAACTCATGATTTGCTGCATCAAAATCTCATGACATAAAGGACAAACATTCACACTTTTTCTTTTTGTGAATATTTAGAAGTGGGATTTTATATTGTTTGATAGAATCTAAATCAGTTTATTTCAGTACTGCGTCATTTAGTACTGCGAAAAATCTATCAGAGAAACATTAGCATTCTGCAGTACTGCTGTGATGATTTTTATTAGATGATTTCATCACTGAACCGTAATAGATTTTTTTCTCCACTGCAGATTTTTTGGTATGTTCGAACAACCTTTTATTTCTGTAATTTCTAAAGTTAGCTTATACATGTCTTTAATAAAATGACCTTCATTAATTATAATTATCTGATTACATATACATTTTTTCTTTCATTTTTTCACGCAAATATTTTTACAGTTAACCTTATGTAATGGAACAGCCACATCAATATTTCATCAAACCTATTTTATTAGTTTGTAAAAGATAGTACAATAAAATAGAGAAACGAGTAAAATAAAATCCAAAGTAGAATATGGAATGCTTGTTAAATAGTTAAAACCATTCCGCTTCGTACTCGTAACCGAAACAGTGATTGTTTCTCGGCATATAATTTGGGTAATATTCGAGCAAGTCTTGTGCAACTCTAGATTACCCGTCACAGTTCCCATAACCAAAATACATGGCAGTTGATTCAGGAAATGTACGTTCTGGCATTTCGTTTAATTTATTTTTAATAGTATAACACAATATTCTATTCCTAATGTATTTTCTTGTCTTTAAGAGGGTGAGTAAAACATATTATAGTTTGATCTACTAATCGCATTCTACAAAGCTAATTTAATTTTAGAATTATTAGTTTATATCTTAATGAGGACAACCGTGTGTCTTCTTTTCTATTTGAAAGCCCATAAACTTGGACATGTCCTCTAGTAGACTTGTAAATAAAAAAATATTTAACGACGTAATCCAGAGCCTAATCCAAAGTTTATCGACGCAGTAATAGTGGAGTACAAATAATATCTGTAGACAATTGTTTAGCAGTAGCTATTTCTCGCAGAAACTTCTAAACATTGCAAAAAGTGTACCAAAAAGTTTTGAAATGGTATAGTAGTCTTCAATGTGGGAAAGCCCCTGCAAAATTTTAGAGTGCTCCGAGGTAATTTAGTATATTAAAAATGGTTAAAACTTACGAAGATACACTACTGTTATTGTCAGTAATAGGGCGACGAACTTACTTGTCAAAGAACATATTGAAGATGTTTTACATTTCCTTAATTGACATAAAAAGTGGAGCGGGCGGGTACGGTCAAAATGCCGCGTTTTTTGTTTTCGGTCGACACCGGCAGGTACAAAGCACCTCCGAAGTTGGTGTTTTTGTGTTATTGACGGGTTTAAGTAAATATCCCTTATATCTACTTGTTGTTGCAGAGTTCACTAGCATAGTGTCAATGTCTTTTCGATTTATTTCGCTATTTTTGTAGTGTGATTTGATTAAAACCAAAAAGTCACTTCTACCCTCTCCAGCTTTGCTGTCATGTCAATCTCAAGTCTGATAAAATGATATGGTTGTACCGCGTTACGTCAGATTGGTTAAAGTCATTGGCGGTGCGTTTCTACAAAAAAATAAGGTAATTTTTTTGGTCATTTTTTTTTAATTTTTCATTTTTCTAACTCCTTTCGGTGGGGACAACCTACTGATACATTTTCCACATGTCATGGTAGATCATCCTGTAAATTTGGTTGTATAGTTTGGATTGCAATAAATGAAAAACTAAAAACCATGCCATTCGTTATGAAATTGCGAGAAAAACTTGACAGTCCAAACTGCTTCGATCAATTTGTTCAATTGCAAATAAAAAAATGAGATTAGTTATTTTTAAACAAGCGACGATAGCTTTAATAATAATGAATACATGTTAACGACGCTTTAGAAAATACGCTTCTAGAAGCGATAAATTATCATGCAAAATTTCAAGCTGAAATATTTATAACAACGCCTAAAAAACAATTGGGATATTCTCTAGATTGGGGAAATATTGCGTCCCTGAATGATAACTTGAAAACCACATAATTTTTTTTGTTTTTGATTTTATACCTATTACCTCTAAAGCAGGCTCTACTAGACCACATTTGTTTATTTTATTTTAACATGAACAACTGTGTTTAAACAATTACTTTATGGTCAAAATGTCATTAACATGGCATGTCCTCGGCAGATTTTTAATAGGAAATTGTGTATTTTACACGTCTCCTTTTATTGGAATGAATTATCATGGACGTCCTTGAAAAGAATGTTTATGCATTATCATCTAATTTTACTGATTACCTAATTTTATTTATGTAGTATTTTACAAAGCGATAAACTTTGTCCTCCATTTTATTGTCATTAACATGGAAATAAATTTACCTTCAAAATTCTCAATTTAACGAATTTTGTGAAAAATGGCAACAGTGTTAAGACATGTGTAACTAGTGTGCGAAACAGTTCATAGAAGATTTGGAGTTGTTCAGTAGTGTTTAGACTCTTGAGAGAGGAGGTTTGCTGTACATTGATAAGGTTATGTTAATTGTGTGTCATTAACACGGTTACTGTAAGTTTAATGTTACAATCCCTTTAATTTTGAAAATTATGTGATTACTTAGTTTCCATCAAATACTTTAAGTACGCAAACAAGCATTTTAGTGAAAACATTTTTTATACTCAGTATTAACTTTAAGCTCCATTTTGTCATTAAGATGGACGGAATTACTTGTCATTAACATGGACCGATAATATCCATGCTAATGAGCGGGGTCTATAGTAATGACATTTTTTGCAGGATATTGTGAAATGGGGAGAACTAAATTAACTGACGAAGAAAGGAAGAAAAGAAAACAAGAATATGAGAAGAAAAGACGTGAGAAAGTAAAAAATTACATTTTACATTTTTGATAAAATATGCGTTGCTATAAATTATAATAAATATAAATATTCTTGTAACAAATGTTGTATTATTTTTTATTATACATAATAAAAACTATTAATAATAATCTAGCTGAAACTAACGTTAACAGATTTTGTCATTAGCATGTACAAGTCATTAACATGGACAGGCCTGTCATTAACGTGGAACCATGTATTTTTTTTTACAAAAAAAACTAATTTTTAAGCTCTGTTAAAGATAACACAACAATATGCTAGTTATTTCAACATCATTTAATTTTTCAGATTTTTCATTGAGGTTTTATTTTTATATATATTCAATAGTCAACATTGCTCCAAATCAGAGAATGACCCAATTATAATTTCGAAAATCAAATCGTCAATTGTCTAAGTGCAATGCATCGTGCATCGTAGAAATTTTGTTAGAACATAGATTTTTCACGTACTTTTCAGTGTTGTTAACGGATAATTTTTTAAAATTATGAAACAATTTTTCGGCAATTTTTATTTTCAGTTAAACAAATGCATTTTTATTACGCTAAAAATGTCCAAATTGGCGTAGAAAAACATTTGTTTTTCAAATTGCTTGTTTTTTGTGCACTTTTGAAGCATACTAATAATTATTAATTTTGACCAAAATTTTGAAGAAAAAATGTATGTATCTATAAAAATTTTAATAGCATAATGGTTGTATATATATTTAAAAAATTGTTTGTTAACAGCACGAGTATAGTCGAGGCAGATCTGCGCTTGCCACTATATTGTTGTTCTATAGTAAACCGCAGATTTAACAGGCACTCAAAAATTGTCGGCATCTTTGGCTTTGCGATGCGCCGTGTTTGATGGGCCAAATGCGCCGACATTTTTTCAGTGCCTGTTAAATCTGCGGTCAACTTTACGGCTAGATGCACATAAACAATCAACAATTCAGTTTTCGATTTTGTTATTGTTTTTTAGATGTTGTTATAACAGTTGGAGTTGAAATCTGGCTCGACAATTTATTTACACTAGAAGCGTATGTTACCAAAGCTCCGTTAAAATATATGCATTAGTATTTAAGCGATCATCAATTATTGTTTAAAAGTGCTCAATTTAATTTTTTAAACAAAAAAATTCCGACAGGTCTAGGTTTCATTGCAATCAGATATATCTAAGAAAAACAGCGAAAAAATCTAATTTTAAAAATTCCCTTTTTGCTGTACTTCCTGTAATGTTTACAAGTTTCAGCAAAAAATATGCTCGAAAAAATGCAACTATAAGATAACACCTTTTTAGGTAGGTATATGGACCATTTGATTTACCCCACTATGGGTGGGATCACAAATATAATTCTAAATGCTAGACATAGACTGCGTGTGTAAACGAACCAACCTACCAAAAACTCTGATGAAAATGAATTATGACGCTTTAAGCATAATAGTTCATTAATTCATAACAAAGCTTTCTTAACGATTTCTCGGTCGATAAATAACTTAGCCAGACGAAAAGATTACACACAATTAAAGCCACCTCCACATTGCTGAGTTTTAAACGAAATTGATTTTTTAGGTATTGTATTAGACATAAAAAAATTGCGAATACTATATTATAGAATGTTAAAAATCAATAATTACATATAAAAAATATAATACTCCAACGAAGATAATGATCTAGTTTATTTATAATTTATCGTTGCTGTCATTGGAAACATCATCTTTTCATAATAGTCCAGTCGTTGAAGGTATTTACTTCCAAAATTTTTTTAATGAGTAAAAGTGTATAGAATAATATCCTGAAAAGTTTACATTTCGCTCGGATGCAGAACACAAAAAAAGTGAAATTTTTTTTCATCTATTTCTTCAAAATTTTGGAATGAAGTCAAGGTAGGAGAAAATAAAAAATACAGATGGATAGATCATGTGTTTATGAACAAAAAAAGTCCTCACAAAATTTATCGCTAAAGCCACGGTATTCACGGAAAAATATAGTCAAGTAACGTTATTACTCGGAGCGAGATCCATGCCGGCGCGCTCTTGAATACGCATGGCTGTGACTCCCACCCACTGAATTACATGTCACTAAATCAGAATGTGTTCAATCTATATGAGTGTTGGTTCATTTAAAAGATGGAAATTTTAGCTTTCCGATGCTTTTTTGTTTTAAATAATACAGGCAAAGGATGGATGGGAAAAATATACTTATACAGGGTGTTCCAGCCCTATTTAGACAAACATTATCTCGGAAACGGTTAGACATAAAAATAAATGTTTAATAGAAAAGTTATTCTGTTTAAAAAGACACATTTAACCATTTTATTTTCAAAAAGACGGCAGGTTATGTAACTTTATTTTTTCAAATGGAACACCCTGTATATTTTTACATTTTTGGATTCTCCTTTCATTTCCGAACAAATTTTATTAACCATGTTCTATACGATTTACGATATATCGACGGTTTAGTGGGCGATTAATTGGACCATACTTTTATGAAGGTATCCTGAATGGTGACAGATATTTGAGGTTTTTAAGTATATTATTCCTGGTCTTGTAGATGGAAGAAATTCCAATAAATTAGCGCCTCACTATGTGGTGGCAGCAAGAGGGAGCACCACCGCATAATTCGAACCTTGTAACACGCTTCCTGACTGAGAGATTTGAAGGGACTGGATTGGTAATCAGGGACCTGCTAATGGCCTACACGGTCACCTGATATGAAGCCCCTAGATTTTTTCTTATGGGGTCACTTAAAACAAGTTGTATACGCTGAGAAACCAAATAATCTTAATGATTTAAAAAATAGGATAACTCATGTTTGCCGCCAAATAACCCCAGATGTCATAAGGAGTTCTTGTACACGAGAACTTTTAAGTGTGTCAAATTAAATTATGGGCGACAATTTGAGCATCTTTTATAATAATTATAATATTTACTGTTTTTTGTATTGTAGTATTTCTTATAATTACGTTAATAAAAAAATGTTATCCTAAAACTTTAACTGCAAATATCTCAACAATGGTTAATGGTAGGTATAGGACGTGGTTAATAAAATTTGTTTAGAAATAAAAGGAGGATCCAAAAATTCAAAAATATACAGGGTGTTCCATTGGGAAAAGTAAAGTTGCATAACCGCCGTCTTCTTGAAGAGCCCTGTACATATGAAAATAAAATGGTTAAATGCATCTTTTTAAAGAGAATAACATTTCTATTAAACATTTCTTTGTATGTCTAACCGTTTCCGAGACGTTTGTCTAAATAGAGCTGGGACACCCTGTATATATTGTCACTCCCGTCAACTCAATCGTCGCAATAAAAAATATAGAAAAAAATAAAAGCCCTTCAAAAAAATTCTATAAAGAGAAAAAAAGCTTTATTTTACTCGTTAAAACTGGTAAGAGTTTTTAGAGGTTCCATAGTATGCCATTAACCATGCGCTTGGCGGCGCGAAGTGACAAAGTTACTTCACTATTTTTTTCCAGGAATACCGTGGCTTTAGCGATAAATTCTATTACAGCATTTTTTGTTCAGAAACACGTGGTCTATCCACATGCATTTTTTATTTTTTCCTACTCTAACAAATAGATACAATTTTTTTTTCCACTTTTTTACAGTTTGGATCATTTGTAAAACCTCGAGCAAAAATATACAATAAAGCAGGTAGAGAAGCTGTAGAAAATATTGTCTTAGAGACTGTAAGAGAAAATCATAATACATCGTCTCGGGAAATACAGGAAAATTTAGGAATCCCAAAAAACAACTGCGTTGCGTTGCTTAAAAAAAATAAATTCAAACCCTATAAAATTAGGGCTAGTCACCATCTATACCCAAATGACTTTCAAAGGCGTCTCGATTTTTGCCTGTGGTTTTTGCATCAGTGCAATGAAGTGCCAGGAATTGTAGGAACAATTATATAGACAGACGAGGCCCATATAAGAGCAGTGCCGGAATTTTTAATAGCCATAATAACCACCATTGGGCTCATGAAAATCCGCACGTAACTGCTACAGTTAATCGTCAAGGACGATTTGGATTTGGTGTACGGTGCAGTTTTATTGGATATCAAATAATAGGTCCTCATTTTTTTTCACGGTAATTTGAATACCGAGAATTTTATTAATATTCTACGACAAGAAATAGAGCCCTTCTTTGTAGACAATATGCCTGTAAGACAATTTCAAAGATTAATTTACCAACACGATGACGCCCAAGGTCATACGTCAAATGAAACACGAAATAATTTAAATGCTCAATTTGGGGATGATTGGATAGGTATCTATATATCACTCAGGACTAGTGTATCAATGTCTAGTTAGCTAATTTAACTAAATTGATAACAAACAATTAATGTAGCTAACTGGACATTAATAAACAACACAGTAGTTTAGATATTGTTTAATTTTTAGGAAAGATTAACCCCTGCCAACTTTTGGCTTTGAGGTCATTTAAAAAATATTAGATATATGGAACGTTCTAATAAAGGAAGAATTGGAAAACAAAACATTAGCGTTTCGGACAATAACTCCTGTCATGATTGGAAATGCAGCAAATGCTGTAAGGACATGGTGACAAAAATGCATAGATGTCATTGGAAGACAATTCGAACATTTATTGTAGTTTAGTTTTTCCTATTTTTGGCCAAATTATAAAAAGTGTTGTCAATAGGTTTCCGTGGCCTCCTCACAAATATATTAAATTTTTCAAAAATTAACCACTTTCTCTAAATATGATATATGATATGTGGTTGGATAGCTAATTTAAGTTGTGATCGAAAAATTAAGTAATTTACAGGGTGTTTCATGAGGCATGCATAATTTTCTTCTTATCGGGAACGGATTCTACTCAAAGAAGTGCCTTAAGAGTTAGGGATTGCAATTTACTGGAAGTTTTAAAAATCGGTAAATAAAAATGTAAATAACTGGTTAACCGGTATTTATCGGTAATTTTTAGAATTAATGATTAGGGTGGCGAAAATGGCAATTGTCTTTTTCCATGTACAAAATTATCTAAATTTAACAAAAAACATTTTAATATAGTTCAACAACGGGGTACTTTATAGTTACAAGAAACGAGGTAGTAGATTTTTTTATCTTCTATATGTTGTCGAGAGTATGTAGAATTCAAGGTTTAGACCTCCAAACCCTTGGAAAATTTTTGTGTAGTCGAAAAAAAACACGAATTTTTGGCACTTTTTTCAGTTTGTGGCCTATAACTTAAAAACAATGCATCCAATCGAAAAGTTATCTATTATCAAAATTAAAGAGCATTAAATTTCGCTTCGAATGAGTTGAAATTTCATCGAGAGGTATAGGCGCATTTTTTTATTTTATTGTTTTTATTTTTTTTTATTTTTTTTTACATAATATATGTTCATATAAATAATAAAATTTAAAAAATACGCCCATACCTCTTGATGAAATTTCAACTTTAAGGTAGTCATTCGAAGCGAATGCTGTTTAATTTTGATAATAGATGATTTTTCGATTGGATGCATTGTTCTTAACCCTCTATCGCATATTGTTCCCTTTTGGGAACATAAAACTAAAACATTAGTATGCATTCTGCTTTAACTTTCTGTGGTATTGGTTGCTCATTTGGTAACCTTCCCCTATGTGGTTAGTCAAAAACCATATAGAGGGCAGATGCTCTAACAAAACTAAAAATATTGTTTTGTTGTTTGCCTGGCCAAACCGGCTGGTCAGTTTTGCTGCCTCTTTGATTATCTTGTTTTATGTGAAAAAAGTATAAGTTTCCCGTGAAAAAAAATCTAGGTATATACTAAATATGTTTCTAAACTAACAAAAAAATTTAACGGTGTATTTTTTCATATGGTTCATCAAGTTTTTTTGTGATATATATTTGTTCCCGTTCGGGAACACCATGCAAATGGATATAATAAAAATATGTGAGTATACAGAATGATATTTTTCTAGATATTGAAGAATAATCGTAAATATGGATATCAACCCAGACAAATTTGCTGAAATTAAAATAAAAACTTTCTATGGCAATAAAACGAGAGAACAAGTATACAGTGCGTGTAATTGCCCATTAGGTATGTACACTCACGTAGCGCAAGAGATATGACAACACTGCCCGTCCGCGAAGATCTCAGCTCTCAGTTATTTCATTTCAGCCAGCTGGCACATGCGATGTTGTAATTCTTACTCCCTATATCTAGCCCGCCACTACACACAGTGTATATACAAGATATTCCATCGGACAGTGAAGACAGTGTATTTTAGACGGTGATGATGACAATCTAGAAACGTGACGGACGCACGGACGAACTTCAAGACAGATATTGCACTTGCCTTATGCAATGTTGGAAAAAATGGCAAAAAAAGAGGAAGGTCATCTCAAAATGCAGAATGTAGAAGCAGAAGATGCTATGAACCTCGGCCAAGCAGTCACGTAAGGCAAGATGGTTTGGACCATTGGCCTGAATGGACCGAAAACAGAGAAAGGTGTAAAAAGGTGGGATGTAATGGTGAAAGTAGTCATTTGCAAAAAATGCAAAATACATTTATGTTTTCATTCTAAAATGAATTGTTTTGTAGCACTTCATTTGAATTAAATGATGTTTATAACTTATGCATATTTATAACGTATGCATAGTGTTCCCAAATGGGAACAATTTTATTTTTGTAAAAAAAATAAAACTAAAATAAACAATGTCTTTTTTATTACTTTTAAACCCATAACATTTACATTTTCCAATAAAAATATTTTTTTTTAATGAATATTACAATTTTTTGAAAAAAATCATGCGATAGAGGGTTAAGTTATTAGCCCAAACTGAAAAAAGTACCAAAAATTTGTGGTTTCTTCGTCCACACAAAAATTTGCCAAGGATTTGGAGGTCTAAAACTTGGATTCTACATACTCTCTATAATACATACAAGAGAAAAAAAAAATCTACTACCTCGTTTAAAGTAACTATCACCCCCTTTCGATGACGCTTATCCTGAACTAATATACGTATAATTAATATAATATAAACAAAAGGTTTTTTATCAAAAGGAAAAAATATAAATGAAATGAGTTTAAATAAATAATTATTCTATAAATAACAAAAATATCAACTTAAATAACAAAAATTACAAACATAAACTCAAATAGGCATTTACTGAATACCTAATCTAAAGATACAATATATTTTTTAAATATCCCGTTAAAAGCTGTATCTGTTAGTCGTCTAATATTTGTGCACAAAATACCACCAGTTGATATTGGTAGGTCGAAAAGTTAATAAGAATTGGTAATAACATACTTCTAAATGTTTTCCACGGATATTTGCGGCAGTGAAATATTTAATTTCCTGTCGCAAGATATTGTCAATGTCTCTCTTACTTGTATTTCTTAGGGCTTGGTCTTTGGGTTTTGCTTTTTATAATATTATTTATTTATTATTAAAAGTGCTCAGTGTTGAGACATTCACTCTGTATTTAGTGAATACCAGTCACTGGCATAAATATAAACGTTGAATACGTGACATATCGTAAGTTCAGAATTTACCGAAATAACCGGTAAAAAATTAAAATAACCGGTAAAAAATTTAAATAACCGGTAATTATCGTCATGTGTTTTTTATTCTGTTAACCGGTTAACCGGCTAATCGATATTGCAATCCCTATTAAGTATGTGTTACTCGATTTTCGATTCGACATTTGGTAATAAAAAGATAGAGATCGCGGTTTACGCCATTGTTTGTTTCTCGAAAATCGAGCTCAGGACACCTATATTAGTTTTTGTCTAGCTGCCATAGTTTTAGAGAAAACCCCAAATCCCATTTAATTTGATCCACCCTGTACGTAGAAACTTGTGACTTACGCAGGAAAGAAAGTTTCGGTACTCCAAGCAAATCAACGCAAGAAGGCGGCGAGCAGTGTATTTCGAAGAAGCGGTTTGCTCCTGCAAAAACTGCTGAAGAAGAGATCAACTATTCAACGTCGCGTCGGTAAGAACCACAAGAAAATGGTCAAGAGAAGATCTCTTCGCTTGTGTAGCAACCAAAAAAGCATGTTTCCACATTAATCGTACAGAAAGTTACATCATTATTTGAAGGAGTGACATCATGTTTAACCGTAAACCGAGCCGTAAACATTCACAAACATTTTTTTTTTTTTAATAAATGCGCAACGTTCTTCAACTCGCAGCACCCCCGAGACAAAATAATTTTGTGTTTTTTCAAACAATAGCATAATAGGGCGCTATTGTGGTTAAAATATCTATCTCTGTGATGTATAATAAACTAGTTATAAAACTATCGATTTAGACGAATATAAACGTTGGAAAAATTATTATCACAATTAATCTCTCAAAAGAAAACCATTTATCAGTATACAAAGTTGCTTTCAGTCGCATAAAATAGAATAAATCTACTGGCTTGTCTCTGATCCAGATTTAAAAAGTGACTAGGTTAAATCCCGTCTTTTATACAAGTTGATTTGCTACATCTAGTTAAAACTTTTTATAATTTAAGCATTATTGATTAAAATCTATTTTAAAGTGCCCGGGCTCATTTAGCACAATATAGCCAATGAAACCGACACCGAGGCCTTTGTTGAAAGCTAGAATGGAGGAAATTACTTTCAGACATTAGAACTCTTTGATCTAAAAATAGAAAACGCGCCAAAATACTATTAGTGAGGATGGATCGCATTGACTCAGTAATAATAGGGCCCTTCACGTTTTTAAAGATTAGGCATTAACTTCGAATGGGAGGAATCTAATTTATCGGCGGTTCTATACAAAGTGTACAATTTAATAATCTATTAAGATTAAAATGTGAGAAATGAAAAAAAAAACTGCAGTGTTTCAAAAGTCAAATTCTCATAAAATAATTTATAAACTAACTGAACATAACACAGATTCGATAATTAAAAGAAATACGAATGAAGTTAAGTTATAATTGATTTCTTATACGATCTCGAAGAAAACAACATAGAAAAAAGTCAAATGGTATTATATCGGGAGATGCAGCCGTACATACTTGTGCAGAATCTACGTCAATTGCACGCGCGCCAATGGGGAACTTGCCCATTTTTTTTTAATTTCATTAAAGTATGTATTTATGTATAAAAACACGCCACACCGATTATCAGCTCTTAAGTCGCAGTACTTACTTTGCAATAAATAATTAAAGTTGAAATCCTCACGAAAAGCACTGTGACGTCACCGGGTGAAAACTGGTCTCGCGTGGTGTCCAACAGATGGCGTATTTTAGCCATTCACCCTAATTAATAGACTGGGCGGCGATTGTTTGTTGTTTGTTTTTTATGTTAGAGAAAAAATAAAAAAAAAGTGTCGGAAAGCTCAATTAATTCTCTTTACATAAGCTGTCTACAAATTTTTCGAAAACACGATAATTATCGAGATATTCGAGGAAATGTAGGAAATTACACGTTTTCCTATACTTAGTGTATGTAAATCTGAAAAAAAATAATTTTTCTCAGAAACCTTTGTTTCGAAGGGCCGAGATCAACAAAACGTCAAAATAGTACATGATATTGAGTGAACATCGTAAATGAGATCGATTTCAGTTAATTACCGATTAATTACGGTGACAAAATGGAGAAATTTTACCGAAAAAAAAAAATGTCCCAAATCCCGCCCCATCTAATTCCTTAATTTTTGTCGGAATTCAAAAAATAAAAAAAGGAGTTTTAGCAAATTTAATCATATTTAAATTAGCTAGAGTAGTGTTTTGGCGTAGGAGCAAAGATTAAAAAGTTGCCAACTGTAGAAGCTAAAAATTTGCGATTTTTTGCCGCACGTGGCCGACATTTTTGTAGTTATCTCCGAAACGAAAAAAAAAATCAAAAGTCTGGTCCTAGCAAAAGATTCGTAGTGGAAAATACTCGTTTGGCCTTATTTTTTATTTCGAGCTAACTCCCACAGTTTTGGAGATATCTGCGAAAAATAGCAAAAAACAGCTTACATTTCGGAGCCGAAAAAATTGCAAAAACATGCAATCTTGACATGTTCATATTTTTCGAAAAACACCATTGGAACGGCCATACTATGTCGCGACGTGAAGAGGAAGTCTTCCAAATAAACCTGATACAGTTTTGGAGATATCTGCGAAAAATAGCAAAAAACAGCTTACATTTTGGAGCCGAAAAAATTGCAAAAACATGCAATCTTGACATGTTCATATTTTTCAAAAAACACCATTGGAACGGCCATACTATGTCGCGACGTAAAGAGGAAGTCTTCCAAATAAACCTGATTCAGTTTTGGAGATATCTGCGAAAAATAGCAAAAAACAGCTTACATTTTGGAGCCGAAAAAATTGCAAAAACATGCAATCTTGACATATTTTTCGAAAAACACCATTGGAACGGCCATACTATGTTGCGACGTAAAGAGGAGGTCTTCCAGATAAATTCGACTCGGCATGAACGAATCAAAAGTAGCATTTTGTGACATTTCAGAATATTGAAGATGTTTTTCTAACGAATTTTAGGTTAGGTTATGTCCACTGCTAGTTGTTTCTGACAAATGAGCATGTGAAAGCAGAATCGGTGTCGCTTGACGCCGTCATCTGACGTCACGTTTCAGGGTAAAATCCGGCAGATTTTAATGGCTTATATTTCTGGAGGATTTTTTTTTTTAATGTTTTGTTGTCTATGGGGTTTTTAATGATGTTAGTTTACGATTTTGAGTATTTTAATTCAATTTTATTTTTTGGGCAAGTTCCCTATTAGACGCGGTAAAATTGGACGTGTAACATTGGACGCGTTTTAAAAAAAAATCATGTATACACACTCTAACCTAACCTGATCCAACCTAAATAATAATAATTATTACAAATTCAACATAGAAGCAGACTCACCATGAAAAATAGGTTACACTAAAAATATAGTTAACATAGAAAATAATCATCCAAAAAATTATCAAAATATAATAACATAGAAATTATAAAATATAATTTATTTACACTTGCAGTTTAGTACAGTAACTAGAGGTTTTAACTTCGGAATAATGTCGTATTGAACGGATTTCTTTCATTTTTGGCAGTATAATAGTAAATGCTTCACAGAAAAGTTTCTATATTGTACGGGGGCTTGCTAATTTATAGGGGGTGGATGCCAGCCCCTCTCAGGGGTGGCACTTAAAAAATATATATATTTATTGGAGCTGAAATAGAATCAAATTTTAAGAAGAAAAGGTTCTATGCAATTTTTTTCATAAATTGATAGTTTTTAAGTTATAACGACCTCAAAATTGCTTTAGCTTAAAAAAAGGTATTTCCAAACGGCTTTCGTCAAGTATCTCGAAAAGTATTACTTTATAGAAAAAATGTTACAGACCAATTACAGAACTGGGAATTAATTATATTTTTTGTTTATTGATGTAGGATTAATAATTTCGGAGATATTTAAGTTTATATTTGATATTCAAGTGTTTTGAAATTACCTTTAAAGTTTAAAATGCATTTTTTTCTAAAGCAAGTGATTTAAATGAGCAAAAAAAAATTGAGTATCTAGGTAATGCTACATCTTAACGAAAAACTGTATTTGAGATAATTTTTTTAAATTACTGGCTAATTAGAGTAACAAAATGGCGACCTTTTTTATATAAAAAAATATAAATACGCACATTTTTCCGCCATAACTTCTTTATTTCTTATGCTACAGAAACGAGTAAAAAATAATTTGAAAGCGCAATTAATTGTCTTTAATTTTATTTCTTAGCATGCGTGACGTAGTGATATGAGATATTTAACATTTAAACTGCATTTTTCGTCTTATAAACGTTCGGAAGCCATTTGTAAACTTTCATATCTCCGAAACTATTAAATCTATGTAAATATAAAACTAATATTTATTGAGATATTTGGAAAAGGAAAAAAAATTACTTTTATCGAAAATACCTTTATAGTTCAAACTGTATTTTCTTTCTAAAGCAAGTGCTGTACACAAACCAAAAAATTTGAGCATCTACGTCATGCTATATATTAATGAGAAAGAGTGTTTGAAATTCCTTTTTTTTAATTACTGGCTAATTACAGTAACAAAATGGCGACGTTGTTATTAAGAAAATGTGTAGACGCACATTGCTTCGGTCATAACTTCTTTGTTTTTTATGCTACAGAAACAAATAAAAAAACAGTTGAAAACTTAATTAATGACCTATTATTCTACCTATTAGCATCCCTGACATAGGTGTCAGTTTCTGAGATATTTAACTCTCACTCTAAATAATTATCTTACGAACACTTGGATGCCAAATGTAAACTTAAAATCTCCGAAATTATTAATCCTACATCAATAAACAAAAAATATAATTAATTCCCAGTTTGTACTTTCCGTAATTGGTTTGTAACATTTTTTCGATAAAGTAATACTTTTCGAGATACTTGACGAAAGCCGTTTGGAAATACCTTTTTTTTTAAAACTAAAATCGCAATTTGGAAGTTGTTATAACTTAAAAACTTCTACTTCAGCTCCAATAAATATATATATTTTTTTAAGTGCCACCCCCCTAAGAGGGGGTGGCATCCACCCCCTATAAATTAGCAAGCCCCCGCACAATATAGAAACTTTTCTGTGAAGCATTTACTATTATACTGCCAAAAATGAATGAAATCCGTTCAATATGACATTATTTCGAAGTTTTGCATATTTTTTACCTCTAGGTACTGTACTATTTGGGAAATGCCTCGCAAGTAGTCCAAAATGCTTCTGTTCTCATAATCAGCAAAAACTGTTTGTAATCATGACAAGGCCATGCAATATGCACACTTCTTCATATCAGAAGTCCTTTTCATATGTTGTATGCAAAGTTGTCAATCTTTTTCCTTTACAGATTAAAAGTCTTATTGTATGTATTCCCACGCACACGCACACATACTACAAAAATACAAACTCACACACAAACTCAAAAAAACACTTACACATGGAGAGTATCTCAATATTACAGCAACTCACGAGACTATTAGACTATTCAAGAATTAAACACAGTACATAAAAAAATTGAATTTTTGCCCCTTAAAAACGGCCGTACTGCCTAAAGATGGGCATTTCAAGCTTTGACCCCATTGAGACTTTTGATCAGGGATACAAAATGAACCATTTCCCAATATGACACCTATATTGGTATCTAATATGAAACCAATGTAGGTATCCTATATGATGCCAAGATTGGTATCCAATATGACGTCTATCTTGATATCAAATATTACGCCAATATTTTATTGCAATATTGGGCCTTTATTGTCAAAATCTGTCACTCAGTATATTGGCCCAATATGTTGGTGCCTATATTGGCCCAATCAAGTTGTGCTACAGGGAATGATACGTTTAGTTCTTGGAGCAGATTTTTTTTTGTCGACCTGTGTAATGAACCGATAATATGTGCAATTTTGAAACTAGAAAATGGAAACAGTTTTCTTCTGAAAAGTATAGATACATCAAGATATCCACAAACTGGTGATTATCTTGGAGACTTGGCCATTGATTTAATAAATAAGTGCAGAAATGAGTTTAACTGCAAAGTTACTAGTTTCTTCACAGATAATGCGGCAAACATGAACAATATCAGGGAAAATAATATTCAAGTTTAAAGAATTGCCAAAGACTTTTTAAAATTGCTGAAACCAATTTCCGTGACACTTGACAGCATTCAGCAGAAAGGTGCCAGTTTGTCCCTTGCAGTTCAGAAATGAAAAAAATGTAGTACCGTTTTTTTATAGTTTTGAAGATGAGGACAAAATTTAAAGAAATTTAGATATCCGAAAGGAGATGTGATCAATTAACGCCATTTCACTTTTTGGCATATTTGCTGGATCCTATCAGAAATAAAACAAAAACACATATTTTTCTGGGACAGGGTTATTACTGTTAATAATTAAGTTGGAAGCGAAATCCGAAAAAAAATATTCCATAAATTAACAAAGCACTGAATCTGATGATAATTCCCTTTCTGTGTGCCGTTGTTTCCTATGCAGACATGGAAATAATGTTTTCTTTATGTGGACTTGTTCATTCTGATATTAGGAAAAGAATCGTCGGCTACGCCCGACTGCAACTTCTTACTCTTCTTTTTAATTAGTCTGAAAAGATTTACTTTTATTACTTTTGTTACTATTATCTCCATAAACCCAAATCACTACCTAGAATGGAATTATCGTTTGTTTCATTACAATTCTTCAGCTTAAGAAAGTCGTGACCTATTAACCCTTTAACTTTCGCTAAATGTGCTAAACCTTGCAACGAGAATAGACAGTTAAAGTGAGCTAAATTTAGCGTATTTATGAAGGAAAGATGACATTAATGTTTATGAACACTTAACCGTTTTATTAACTATTAAATTTTATTAGCTCTGAGTGTAAATATTATCTGTACCATATTAATTAAAACTTTAAATAGTAAAATTAAATTATTTAAATCTGCACCACTGTATTTTAAGACAATATTATTATAATTAAATTTAAACGTGTATAAGTCACCACCAGAATATTACATTATACTTCATGGCTGGGATAATTGTGTAACGTAAGCGGTAATTTTATCTTGGTGCTCGCGTAGTGAAGCTTTTCAAGTTAAAGCAAACGATTAAAATTATAGGTAGACTGCTATATTTTATTAATAAGTTGTAATGGAAATACATCGAACACTAACCAATTAGGAATATGATTTAAATATATTAAGGGCCGGTACTTTCATTTGAGTATAAACAGACTTTATCTACTCTTATTAGGTTATATACTAATTAATGAACTGCTTTGGAACAATTAATAGTATAGTATCCATAAACAAATAGCGTGAGTTATAATGAGTAGTTATTATAAATCACTAGGCACAGGGCCAATCACCTTTATTTTCATGCCTAGCCTGTCCAATCGATGTAACGCGCGACACGAAGAAGGTGGCTCTGTCCGAGAGAAATTTTTTCTGATACGGTGAAATAGAACGGTCCATTATTATTATGGGGAGGAAGGTGATTGATTATGTTTGAATAGTTTCGACGTTTTCAAATCAAGTTAAGTAATAATTGTGCCAAATGATGAATTCGGTTAGTGAAGATGAACTAATATGTAGGTACACCACCAGAATGAAGACAAGTAGCTAACGATACAATACCAAATTTATTACTCGAAAAATTGCAGAATGAATATAAAAGCGTGTACAAAAATTAAATTTTACAGTTAAGTTTATTAATAAACAAACTGAGTAATTTAATCAAAATTTATTGTATAACCGTAGATAAAGTATAGTATTCAACTTGCGGTAATGGTAATAACTCACTTGATGAACTACAGCACTCGCCTGCGGCTCGTGCTGTAAATTTCATCTGCGTAAGTTATTACCTACATTACCGCTCGTTGAATAATGTACTATTATCCGGCGAGTAACTATCTGACAGATAAGATAACTGGAGATTGCTATCTGCAGGATAACTTGCATGCGTACTTTCATTCAAAATATACCCTATCCGATAGATATGACATTAGTTACTTCCCAGTGTAAGTGTTGCCAACTTAAGACACTGTAAAGTAAAGAAGTTTTATGCTTCAAATAGATATACAAAAGATCCCCATACTGTGGTTTGTTGCAGGTTTATGACATCTGCGTCATTTTCATGATTGTTTATCATATTGTTTGAAATACTTATGCCTCTTTTAACTAACATAACCTGAAATTTTAAGTTTTTTCAGTTGTATGTTTGTATCGCATTTTTGGGTTATAGCCATATACTGGCTCCAGGCGAACATTTAAAAATCCACTCAAATAATTTCTCAGTATTGCTGATTAATAAAATAGACTAATTATGCTAATTATAAGTTAATTTCCAACCTACAAAAATAGTCTTATTTTGTACTGGATAATTATGACCTTGAATACCACCAGAAAATGTAAACCACAATTTCTACAGCCTAAAAGTTACCTCTGGTTGACAGTTAACTAGCGACTTTAAAACCGGCCATTCGTGTCATTCATACTGAAAAATCTTATTTTCCTCAGCTTGCCCCAATTTAAAAACATTTGGAAAGAAACAGATGGGGAAGTGAAATTGCCGGAATTTTCACTTCAACTCGAATCATGTAAGCACCGAATTAACCACAACCACAAGAAAGTGAGTGAAATATATTAATTAATTAAATCTGTATAATTCAGAGAGACAATAACATTGCACCACAATATTGCATTTCCAGTTGACAATTTTTGATACGACACCGATTGCTAACTAAATTCGATAGGTTGGTATTAAAATAATGAGAAATTTTAATAGCCATGACATATAATTACTAAATTTAAAGACACTTTCACTCGTGAATGAAACGGGACATTTAAAAATATATTGTTTGTGAAACACGTTATATTGTTAAACTGTTTAACAACAATTTAAACCAATATTAATAATTTACATATAGTCGAAGAGCGAGACCCTGAATTCGACACATGCTATGCAACTCTCGAACATACAAAAATAGACAGTTGATTCTTATAAAAACACCATACAAAACATATTTTTGAGGTCGCGTTTTGATTTGGAATTGCCAAGTTGTAAAAAATTGCAATTACTTCCACATCCAGTGGAAGTATAGTAACGACAAAAAAATTTTTAAAAATTTTTATTGTTCAAATAGGCTTAGAATGTCATGAAACGTCGAGATTTTAAGTTTGAGCGAAAAAAAATTTCTGTCTGTCTGTTGGTCTGTAACTTTTTTTTGTGCGCACGTTTACTCTGGAACCGTTTAAGATATTGACTTGAAATTTGGTACACGTATGTATTTTAACGTGATCTGGAACTAGATTATATTTTCATCTTGTTCCATCGAAGGGTTGGGGGTAAATTGGGGTAAATTTTGGGTAATTAGGTAAATGAAGCAGGTAAGAGTCCAGAAAATTGGTATTTAGTATATTCAAGAGAAGCTAAGATCTCAAAACAATTTTTGGCATTAGCCACCCCCATTACCACCCCCGCCCCATTATTAAAAGGGATGAAAAAAATTGTGATTTAGTGTGTGTACAAGAACCAGAAACCTCAAAATATTTTTTTACTTCATCCACCCCCACTACCACCCCCTTATCACCACCCCCACCCCACTACCGATGTGGGGTATCGTTTTATAGGTTTTTGGGGTAGAGGATTTCAAATATTATATTATTAAAGTTCCTTAAGCAATTATTTCCACAGACAAAATTTTTTCGTTGAGTGAGTGACTTGGATAGAAAATCTGGATGTGGAAGTAGTGATTCCTTGGGCAGCGGTTTTTTAAATTTTTTTTATTTTTTAGAAAATACTATTTTTTCATTTTTCATGTTTCCACCCCTCTATATCTGTCAATTGATGTCGTAGAAACTTGATTTTTTAGTATTACAATAGTCAAATGGATCGCCAATGGTCTATGCAAAAATAATAGTTGTTTTGATACGACTGAAAAATAAATAAATATTAACGGAAGAGTCGCCACTTTTGTGTAATTTTCAGCGAAAAAGTGTGGCTCGAGATAACTCTTTCATTTTTCAAAATAACTGCATACTCTAAGCGAATTTATTTGGAACGTTTTTTTTTTATAAAATGCATAGGAAGTGAGAAAAAAAGCCTTGTAGCACGAACATTTCTCTGGTGCACAATCCCTAACCGTATGAGTCAACAGACAAAATAACTCGCATTTTATTATATTCTAAGTGAGTATGGAGTGTTTAGTTCACTACTGTTTGTTATTTAGGATATATTATTGTAAATGTTATAATTCATAAAATAGATAGTTTTATTTTCATCCGGTTTATGATTAACCTATAAGTACAATATGAAGAGACCAGGTGAGAAAGTTTTACTGCATATTGCAGCTACTTGTTTCAAAAAAAGTAAATTTAGGGAAATTTAGGAGAAATTAATGAAAATAGCGCATACGTTATTAAAGACTGCTCAATAAAAGCATATAGAGTTTACAAATCTTTTTACATGGCCGTCCAGAACTTACGGGAAGTATGGACCATTTACTTATAACCTGTAGTACGGTTATAAGCAAAGTAAAGAAATATATTTCTATCAATTATATAGAATTGCCAATAATGATTAATTTAAAATATCGCCTTTTTAAATATGTATTACTTTTAGAATTGCCACCTATGAAAAGCGCATTTCTTTGTCATATTCTGAGAGCATACTTACAATACGCCGCGCCGTGCGTCGTTCACAAAATAGCTTTCACCTCGGCTCTCACTTTATGAATATCTCAAAAACGGAAGACCTGATAAAATTTAAAACCGCTGCCCAAGGAATCACTACATCCGAGTCTCTCACAACGAATAAAAATTCATAGAAACAAATCTTTTGAGTTATTTATTTATTTATTTATTTCAAATTTGTACACTACAGAATTAAATAAAAATTCCAATTGGTACATAGTAACTTAGGACAAATTAATTAAAACTATACCTAACCCACATATAAGAGCAATACAATAATAAAATGAAAATGAATCAAAAGTAGGAAGGGTTTATTGACTCGTAATAGATTTTTAAGGCTATATAAGCTGGTGCCAAACAAGTCGAACTCAGCAAAATTGTTGTTGAAGTTGGCCGCCATTCTGTTACAAAAAGCTTGTTGTCCATAGTTAGTCCTATGAGGCCTGATAAAAAATAGTCTTCTGTGGCGGGTGTTACAGGGTGCAACATGAAAATCAATGTTACTCAAAAGAGATGGACAATCGATAAATCCATTAATTAGCTTATGTAGAAAATAGAGAAGGGCAAGTTTCTTACGATCCTCTAGTGACCTTAACCCAGTTATTTCTAATCTTATATGAGACTCGAAAGCATGATACGGCAGACCCATTTTATAAACATAAAATTTTGTGAAACTATTTTGTACAGTTTCTAAGCGATATATATGAGCGGCATAGTGTGGTGACCATATTACGCTATTATATTCTAGAATACTGCGGACTAAAGTGTGATATAAGGTCATTATAGCGTGCGGATCGCTTATCTGCTGTGTATGTCTTTTAATGAAGACTAAAAGTCTCAGGGCTTTGTTAACATGATCTACGAAGCTAACATCTTTATCGAAGGTGACGCCAAGGTCGCACACTGTGCAAAATAGCGTTGTTAATATTATAATTATAAATAATGGGATTCTGACATTTATAAAAACGAAAAGTTTTGCATTTGTTGGTATTAACACACATGTGATTTGTCAGGCACCAGCTTAAAAAGTTATCTAGGTCTTTTTGAACGTTGAGACAATCATCTAAAGATTTAATTACATAATAAAATTTTAGATCATCTGCATACATAAGGACATTACAATTTAAAAATGCGTCAATTGCATCTTTAACAAAAAACAAAAAAGAACTGGACCGATGTGGGATCCTTGAGGAACTCCCGACGTTACACTCATTATATTAGACACTTTATCACAGATTTTAACACATTGATGTCTGTCCTGTAGGTAAGACTTAATCCATTCTAGGTAAACTCCAGCAATTCCCATACATTTCAGTTTATGCAATAGAAGTTTGTGACAGACGCTGTCGAAGGCTTTTGACAGGTCCGCATAGATAACGTCAACTTGTTCGCGTAGTTCAAGGCTGTTTACTAGATAGTCATGATATGTTGCCAGGTTTGTAGCGGTGGACCGTCCTTTGTAGAACCCATGTTGCTCGTCGATTATTGACTTATTAAACGTGGTGAAAAGCTCATCAGTAAGTATGGATTCCATTATTTTTGGAATGCAGGAAATAATTGCAATTTCTCTATAATTTTCGATTTTGGATTTATTATCGTATATATTAAATATTTTATTATCGCATTTAAAAGATTTGTTTTTATGAACAATGCTAATATCATGGCGGCTTAGCCCGCAAGACGAAGTGAATGTTGCGTTGCAAACATTACATGTAAACATGTTTACCCTTTCACAGTATGACATCAAATATTAATAAGCATAGTAGGTTATTTCTATTTATCCATATTTTAATCACGTTTTATCCCCCACCTCGTCCCATCTTGTCATTCCCTGTCCCACCATGTTCCACCGTGTCCCATCTTGTTCCACCTTGCCCCACTTTGTACCAACTTGTCCCACCTTCCCCTAATTACCCTTAATCACCCGCTATTTACCTTTAATTGCCCTCACCCGCTAACTGCCTCCCTCCTCTAAGTACCCCTCTTTAACTACCCTCACTAATTACCTGCTAATTATCCTCCAAGACTCGCCCCCCCCCCCGTGACGTAATAAAAAGCGTGGAGGAAGGGGGCCTAGGACCTACTATAATACCCTACTGCGGCCAACTTTCGAAGAAAAATTTCTCGTACATTCCAGAAAAATTTGGTGTACTTTCGAAAATATGTGGAAATAATTGTTTACGGAATTTTAATAATAGGCGAGGAAATATAGCAGTCAACCTTCAATTTTTTTTGCAGTAAGTCGGATTGAGATGTGTTTTTTTTTGCTTCGTTAACTCGTCTAGAAACTTTGTGCCATATTTTGGTCTTGTACTTTTTTGAAATTGCATTGCTGCATCGAAAAGTGCATTCTTATAAGTGCATCTTTTCAAGTGATGAAGAAAAAATTCATATATTCCAGAAAAAACTCCCGAATCATACGAATTTCAGTACCCGGGGGTTTCTTGAGTCGCTGGACCTGAATGTGATGTCCAAATGAGCCCCCTGTGCACCTGGAGGTCAGGACGGCACCAGGAACGTCATCACCTGGAGTTCCCTGTACACTCATGGAAAATCGATCGAAACTCGTTACCCGGGAGTTTTTCGGGTCGCTCGTCCCGAATCTGACATCGGCAACCTCCTCCGGAGGACCTGGTGCGCGCGACCTGGCTAATAACGTCATCTGGTTGACAGTTAACTAGCGACTTTAAAACCGGCCATTCGTGTCATTCATACTGAAAAATCTTATTTTCCTCAGCTTGCCCCAATTTAAAAACATTTGGAAAGAAACAGATGGGGAAGTGAAATTGCCGGAATTTTCACTTCAACTCGAATCATGTAAGCACCGAATTAACCACAACCACAAGAAAGTGAGTGAAATATATTAATTAATTAAATCTGTATAATTCAGAGAGACAATAACATTGCACCACAATATTGCATTTCCAGTTGACAATTTTTGATACGACACCGATTGCTAACTAAATTCGATAGGTTGGTATTAAAATAATGAGAAATTTTAATAGCCATGACATATAATTACTAAATTTAAAGACACTTTCACTCGTGAATGAAACGGGACATTTAAAAATATATTGTTTGTGAAACACGTTATATTGTTAAACTGTTTAACAACAATTTAAACCAATATTAATAATTTACATATAGTCGAAGAGCGAGACCCTGAATTCGACACATGCTATGCAACTCTCGAACATACAAAAATAGACAGTTGATTCTTATAAAAACACCATACAAAACATATTTTTGAGGTCGCGTTTTGATTTGGAATTGCCAAGTTGTAAAAAATTGCAATTACTTCCACATCCAGTGGAAGTATAGTAACGACAAAAAAATTTTTAAAAATTTTTATTGTTCAAATAGGCTTAGAATGTCATGAAACGTCGAGATTTTAAGTTTGAGCGAAAAAAAATTTCTGTCTGTCTGTTGGTCTGTAACTTTTTTTTGTGCGCACGTTTACTCTGGAACCGTTTAAGATATTGACTTGAAATTTGGTACACGTATGTATTTTAACGTGATCTGGAACTAGATTATATTTTCATCTTGTTCCATCGAAGGGTTGGGGGTAAATTGGGGTAAATTTTGGGTAATTAGGTAAATGAAGCAGGTAAGAGTCCAGAAAATTGGTATTTAGTATATTCAAGAGAAGCTAAGATCTCAAAACAATTTTTGGCATTAGCCACCCCCATTACCACCCCCGCCCCATTATTAAAAGGGATGAAAAAAATTGTGATTTAGTGTGTGTACAAGAACCAGAAACCTCAAAATATTTTTTTACTTCATCCACCCCCACTACCACCCCCTTATCACCACCCCCACCCCACTACCGATGTGGGGTATCGTTTTATAGGTTTTTGGGGTAGAGGATTTCAAATATTATATTATTAAAGTTCCTTAAGCAATTATTTCCACAGACAAAATTTTTTCGTTGAGTGAGTGACTTGGATAGAAAATCTGGATGTGGAAGTAGTGATTCCTTGGGCAGCGGTTTTTTAAATTTTTTTTATTTTTTAGAAAATACTATTTTTTCATTTTTCATGTTTCCACCCCTCTATATCTGTCAATTGATGTCGTAGAAACTTGATTTTTTAGTATTACAATAGTCAAATGGATCGCCAATGGTCTATGCAAAAATAATAGTTGTTTTGATACGACTGAAAAATAAATAAATATTAACGGAAGAGTCGCCACTTTTGTGTAATTTTCAGCGAAAAAGTGTGGCTCGAGATAACTCTTTCATTTTTCAAAATAACTGCATACTCTAAGCGAATTTATTTGGAACGTTTTTTTTTTATAAAATGCATAGGAAGTGAGAAAAAAAGCCTTGTAGCACGAACATTTCTCTGGTGCACAATCCCTAACCGTATGAGTCAACAGACAAAATAACTCGCATTTTATTATATTCTAAGTGAGTATGGAGTGTTTAGTTCACTACTGTTTGTTATTTAGGATATATTATTGTAAATGTTATAATTCATAAAATAGATAGTTTTATTTTCATCCGGTTTATGATTAACCTATAAGTACAATATGAAGAGACCAGGTGAGAAAGTTTTACTGCATATTGCAGCTACTTGTTTCAAAAAAAGTAAATTTAGGGAAATTTAGGAGAAATTAATGAAAATAGCGCATACGTTATTAAAGACTGCTCAATAAAAGCATATAGAGTTTACAAATCTTTTTACATGGCCGTCCAGAACTTACGGGAAGTATGGACCATTTACTTATAACCTGTAGTACGGTTATAAGCAAAGTAAAGAAATATATTTCTATCAATTATATAGAATTGCCAATAATGATTAATTTAAAATATCGCCTTTTTAAATATGTATTACTTTTAGAATTGCCACCTATGAAAAGCGCATTTCTTTGTCATATTCTGAGAGCATACTTACAATACGCCGCGCCGTGCGTCGTTCACAAAATAGCTTTCACCTCGGCTCTCACTTTATGAATATCTCAAAAACGGAAGACCTGATAAAATTTAAAACCGCTGCCCAAGGAATCACTACATCCGAGTCTCTCACAACGAATAAAAATTCATAGAAACAAATCTTTTGAGTTATTTATTTATTTATTTATTTCAAATTTGTACACTACAGAATTAAATAAAAATTCCAATTGGTACATAGTAACTTAGGACAAATTAATTAAAACTATACCTAACCCACATATAAGAGCAATACAATAATAAAATGAAAATGAATCAAAAGTAGGAAGGGTTTATTGACTCGTAATAGATTTTTAAGGCTATATAAGCTGGTGCCAAACAAGTCGAACTCAGCAAAATTGTTGTTGAAGTTGGCCGCCATTCTGTTACAAAAAGCTTGTTGTCCATAGTTAGTCCTATGAGGCCTGATAAAAAATAGTCTTCTGTGGCGGGTGTTACAGGGTGCAACATGAAAATCAATGTTACTCAAAAGAGATGGACAATCGATAAATCCATTAATTAGCTTATGTAGAAAATAGAGAAGGGCAAGTTTCTTACGATCCTCTAGTGACCTTAACCCAGTTATTTCTAATCTTATATGAGACTCGAAAGCATGATACGGCAGACCCATTTTATAAACATAAAATTTTGTGAAACTATTTTGTACAGTTTCTAAGCGATATATATGAGCGGCATAGTGTGGTGACCATATTACGCTATTATATTCTAGAATACTGCGGACTAAAGTGTGATATAAGGTCATTATAGCGTGCGGATCGCTTATCTGCTGTGTATGTCTTTTAATGAAGACTAAAAGTCTCAGGGCTTTGTTAACATGATCTACGAAGCTAACATCTTTATCGAAGGTGACGCCAAGGTCGCACACTGTGCAAAATAGCGTTGTTAATATTATAATTATAAATAATGGGATTCTGACATTTATAAAAACGAAAAGTTTTGCATTTGTTGGTATTAACACACATGTGATTTGTCAGGCACCAGCTTAAAAAGTTATCTAGGTCTTTTTGAACGTTGAGACAATCATCTAAAGATTTAATTACATAATAAAATTTTAGATCATCTGCATACATAAGGACATTACAATTTAAAAATGCGTCAATTGCATCTTTAACAAAAAACAAAAAAGAACTGGACCGATGTGGGATCCTTGAGGAACTCCCGACGTTACACTCATTATATTAGACACTTTATCACAGATTTTAACACATTGATGTCTGTCCTGTAGGTAAGACTTAATCCATTCTAGGTAAACTCCAGCAATTCCCATACATTTCAGTTTATGCAATAGAAGTTTGTGACAGACGCTGTCGAAGGCTTTTGACAGGTCCGCATAGATAACGTCAACTTGTTCGCGTAGTTCAAGGCTGTTTACTAGATAGTCATGATATGTTGCCAGGTTTGTAGCGGTGGACCGTCCTTTGTAGAACCCATGTTGCTCGTCGATTATTGACTTATTAAACGTGGTGAAAAGCTCATCAGTAAGTATGGATTCCATTATTTTTGGAATGCAGGAAATAATTGCAATTTCTCTATAATTTTCGATTTTGGATTTATTATCGTATATATTAAATATTTTATTATCGCATTTAAAAGATTTGTTTTTATGAACAATGCTAATATCATGGCGGCTTAGCCCGCAAGACGAAGTGAATGTTGCGTTGCAAACATTACATGTAAACATGTTTACCCTTTCACAGTATGACATCAAATATTAATAAGCATAGTAGGTTATTTCTATTTATCCATATTTTAATCACGTTTTATCCCCCACCTCGTCCCATCTTGTCATTCCCTGTCCCACCATGTTCCACCGTGTCCCATCTTGTTCCACCTTGCCCCACTTTGTACCAACTTGTCCCACCTTCCCCTAATTACCCTTAATCACCCGCTATTTACCTTTAATTGCCCTCACCCGCTAACTGCCTCCCTCCTCTAAGTACCCCTCTTTAACTACCCTCACTAATTACCTGCTAATTATCCTCCAAGACTCGCCCCCCCCCCGTGACGTAATAAAAAGCGTGGAGGAAGGGGGCCTAGGACCTACTATAATACCCTACTGCGGCCAACTTTCGAAGAAAAATTTCTCGTACATTCCAGAAAAATTTGGTGTACTTTCGAAAATATGTGGAAATAATTGTTTACGGAATTTTAATAATAGGCGAGGAAATATAGCAGTCAACCTTCAATTTTTTTTGCAGTAAGTCGGATTGAGATGTGTTTTTTTTTGCTTCGTTAACTCGTCTAGAAACTTTGTGCCATATTTTGGTCTTGTACTTTTTTGAAATTGCATTGCTGCATCGAAAAGTGCATTCTTATAAGTGCATCTTTTCAAGTGATGAAGAAAAAATTCATATATTCCAGAAAAAACTCCCGAATCATACGAATTTCAGTACCCGGGGGTTTCTTGAGTCGCTGGACCTGAATGTGATGTCCAAATGAGCCCCCTGTGCACCTGGAGGTCAGGACGGCACCAGGAACGTCATCACCTGGAGTTCCCTGTACACTCATGGAAAATCGATCGAAACTCGTTACCCGGGAGTTTTTCGGGTCGCTCGTCCCGAATCTGACATCGGCAACCTCCTCCGGAGGACCTGGTGCGCGCGACCTGGCTAATAACGTCATCTGGTGGAGTAGCTCTGCTAGACTTCGCCCTGTTGAAATTATTGTATTGTAATATTTATAATACTCAATAAAGGCAAATTGTTATTATTATTATTATTATTATCTCCTGGAGTTTTACTGAAATTACTTATCAAATCGATCGAAACTCGTTATCCAGGGGTTATTATGGTACAACAAGTTTTCCACTGCAACCTTCTTCATCATTTCGACGTAAATATCTATGACGCAACAAATTATAAATAATATTAATTAAAAATAAAAATAATTATTTTTATTACAAAAAAATATTATTTGATAGAAGTAAAACTAGTTAAAATTTTAAATTGGCGCGAGATTCCAAATGTCCCCGACCAATTTAAGCTCAGTGGAATTCAGTTAGTAGAAATGTTCAGGTACAGAATGTACTTAATGGCAGTTGCCAGCAATAAAAAGATGAATATCGGAAAAATAATTCCTACGGTGGATGCCCTCACTCAACATCTTAAACGGGTTTATTTACAAGTACAAAATTGGTTGTTTGGAGAAGAGCATCACCTAAATCCAACAGATTGGGGTTAGAAAAACGAGAACGATAAGCTGATCCCCATAAGGATGACACAACCACCTGGCCCACCGATTACCGTGCGTGTAATTTCCCATTAGGCATGTACATTCACGTAGCGCGAGAGATCTGGCAACACCGGCAGCCGTAAATTCGTCCGTCGGTGGACATCCCAGCTCTGTTATTTCATTTCAGCCAGCTGGCACCCGCGATGTTGTAATTCTACTCCCCATGCCTAGCCCGCGACTACACACACGGTGTAATGAAGTTGATATTCTGTGGATGTAAAACCGACTGCGGTTATTCCTGTGGATGTAGGAAGAATGGCCTGATATGCAATATCGCTTGCAAAAATTGTGCCTGCTCAAATTACACTAATGCGCAACGTCGAGAAATATTCCACAGAACAATTAATTGCCGCCGAAAATGACACTCTCGATGAAGAAAGTACTAACGTATCAGTTGACGATATTTAGAATAAACTGTAAAATTAAAAAAAGTTTTTTTGATAACTTAATGTATTTGTAAAAAGAAATATAAAGTTCAGATATTTTTGAAATTGTGCCTGCATATATTTGTACCCATACCTTTCATTTACCCGTCTAATAGTTTCAATTGAATCAACTATTCCAACTCTACTGATAAAGTAAGTTCATTGAAAAAGAGAGAACATGCCCATTTTGTATAAGTTAGAGGTTGCCGATGTCAGATTCGGGACGAGCGACCCGAAAAACCCCCGGGTAACGAGTTTCGATCGATTTGATAAGTAATTTCAGTAAAACTTCAGGAGATGACGTTATTAGCCAGGTCGCGCACACCAGGTCCTCCGGAGGAGGTTGCCGATGTCAGATTCGGGGCGAGCGACCCGAAAAACCCCCGGGTAACGAGTTTCGATCGATTTTCCATGAGTTTACAGGGAACTCCAGGTGTTGACGTTCCTGGTGCCGTCCTGACCTCCAGGTGCATAGGGGGCTCATTTGGACATCACATTCAGGTCCAGCGATTCAAAAACCCCTCAGGTACTGAAATTCGTATGATTCGGGAGTTTCTTCTGGAAGATATGAATTTTTTCTTCATCACTTGAAAAGATGCACTTATAAGAATGCACTTTTCGATGCAGCAATGCAATTTCAAAAAAGTACAAGACCAAAATATGGGACAAAGTTTCTAGACGAGTTAACGAAGCAAATGCAAAAAACCCCATCTCAATCCGACATACTGCAAAAAAAATTGAAGGATGGGGCTATTTTTGTGTTACATTTCCTCGACTATAATATAATATTTGAAATCGCCTACCTCAAAAACCTATGAAACAATATGCCACATCGGTAGTAGGTGGTGATAGAGGTGATAGAGGGATGGTAGTGGAGGTGGATAAAGTAAAACAAAATAGCGGTTAAAGTGAGAGTCCGCCGCATCAGTAACCCAGGACTATTAACGTCCTAACAACGCCCACATTATTACACTTCTATGAACACCAAACTGTTAAAAACAACGATTTTTTGTTTTTCATTAATTCATACTAGGGTAAATTTTACTCACTTACACCAGTACTTTATCTTCAATAATAAAAAAGTTTCCTCGATACAAATTTTTCCAGTACCACTATTGAAAAATTCATGCGATCTTGAATGAAAATATATTTTTACCGGATATTTGATCTTTGGTAAAATTTCATGTACCATGTATAGATAAATACTGACAATCGATTAATCATGTCAAAATTTATGTGTTTAAAATTTCAAGCAGTCAATGGGACAAAGTTATGGGACGTGGAATTTGAAATACTGTATTTTTCCGAGGAATTTTATAATAAAACTGAAAAAGAGCAATTTTTTCCGACTTCGCAATTCCGAATCGGATCGCGACCTCCATAATCGAAGTCGGCAGTTCATTTTACATAAGAATATGACTTCAGTTTTTGTATGTTCGCGAGTTACATGGGCTACTTTTATTTTGCATATTTCAAGGGTGTCGCTCTCCAACTAATAGCTAAACGTGCTAATGTTTCTTTATTACACTTGGTCTTGAAAATCAGGTGGACAGAACACAAGTTAGAAAGGCACATTAATATTTCAAGTAAGTATTAAGTCTGTCAAGGTGAGCACTAAACTAAATAGAATACAATAAATAAAATGAGGATTTCATTGACAAAGAAATTGCATATATTTCTGAGCTACATTTATAGATCAGGAACATGAGACGAATTTTCTATGTTAGGTTGACGATAATTAGGGGATGATGGCAAAAAATCAGAATCAAAAACTGGAAACTAAAACTATAATAAGCCATAGTTTCAGAATCGACAGATTAAATTTAAAAACATAAAATAAGTGCTTTACTCAAAACGCTGCACACTGGTTTCTGAGACCACTTTTTTGGCTAAAACTAAATTTTCTTTATAATCGTGAAATCTGTTAATGTAAATGCACTTTATATTTGGTGGTAAGAAATTGAAAGTTATTAGATGTTATTTCATTTATGGGAGTTAAACCAGGTGATACAAGGTCGTGGTACATCCCCTTGTTTTTCGTTATTAAAACTTTGAAATTTGGTACAACGAATATACTTGGTAATTATAATTTTTTGACATAAATAAAATTTCCAGTCACTTCGGATCTTTTTATTATAAGCTGGTCAGAATAATTTTCAACTCTGTAAATATAAAACCATTGGACGCTCATAAAATGTAAACGTAAATCAAAATGATTAGATGAAGTAATATTTTATGCCCAATGGTTTTATATTTACAAAGTTGAAAATTATTCTGACCAGCTTATAATCAGTGAAAATAAATTATTTTCTACTTTTTAGTCGGATTTAAAAAAATAAAACCATTTTTTAAAAAAATATACAGTGTGTCCCACATTTCACGGTAACACCTTCGTAGCTCAGTTATTAGTCATCCAATTTCAATCAAGTTTAGACCCGTATCAAAGACCTTTATTATATCTTTTTTGGGTAAAACAAAATTTATTTCAGTCATTGGCGTGCATATTTATTAAGAAAGAAAGGGTTGATTTTTCGAGAAATCATATTAGGCATTTTTTTGTTGACAAACTAATGCAATATTATTGATCAGCATGCTGTAGAACCACTATATCCAGAATTTAACATTTTGATTTTTGGTTTTCGAATCACGGTCCCCTTAAAATAACCTATTTTAAACATTAAACAATCAATAAATTGGTAACGAAAAAGTCATTCTTCATTTTCTCTTTAAATTCACTTTTTCTACTATCCCATATCATCGAAACTTTCAAATTTAGAAGGTCAAGAATTTTCACTGAAAAATTTTGGGTCATCAGACCTGTAAATTATTTGGGCATTAAGGATTACCGAATTTGAAAGTATCGATGATATGAGGTGGTAGAAAAAATTAATTTAAAGAGAAAATAAAGAATAACTTTCTTGCGAAAAAAGATTCGTTACAATTTATTGATTATTTAATGTTTAAAATAGGCAATTTTAAGTGGGCCGTAATTCGAAAATCAAAAATCAAAAAAAGGTATAATAAAGGTCTTTGATACCCATCCAAACTTGGTTAAAATTGGGTGACTAATAACTGAGCTACAAAAGTGTTACCGTGAAAAGTGGGACACACTGTATACAGTGTGTTTCACTTCTCGTGAAGACACCCTTGTATCTTTTTCATTTCAAATTTTTATCAGCCATACAACTCCATAAGACGACGTTATTCAACACATAAATGCCGCCTATATTTAAAACGCCGGCCTACTACGATAAAAAGAAAACAGCAATTTTCGAGAAATCATAGTAGGCTTAGAGATAGACAAAAATTTTGTTAATAAAAATTGTTCGGAATCACTTGATACGCCCCCCCTGTAAAATTTTGTGAAAATCGGAATATTTTCAAAAAAAAAAAAATTTTTGTTTCACTTCTCGTGAAGACACACCTCTGTATCTTTTTTTATTTGTGACTGAATTCATTTCAAATTTTTATCAGCCATACAACTCCATAAGATCACTTTACTCAACACACAAATGCCGGCCTACTGCGATAAAAAGAAAATCGCCATTTTCGAGAAATCATAGTAGGCTTAGAGATAGACAAAAATTTTGTTAATAAAAGTTGTTCGGAATCACTTGATATATCCCCCTGTAAAATTTTGTGAAAATCGGAATATTAAAAAAAAAATTGTTTCACTTCTCGTGAAGACCTTTGTATCTCTTTTATTTGTGGCCGAATTCATTTCAAATTTACATCAGCTATAGAACTCCATGAAATAATTCCATCTAACACATAAAGAGAACTTTTTACAGCAAATGAAAATCATACACAATTATTATTGAAATTATTTATTATTTAATTACACGTGTATGCAAAATTTCAGCTCGATTGGATAACGGGAGGGGAAGTGATTCTGAACAACTTTTATTAACAAAATTTCTGTCTATTTCTAAGCCTACTATGATTTCTCGAAAATTGCTATTTTCTGTTTTTCGCAGTAGGCCGGCGTTTTAGATCTGGGCGCCATTTAAGTGTTGAATAAAGTCGTCTTATGGAGTTGTGTGGCTGATAAAAATTTGAAATGAATTCGGCCACAAATAAAAAAGATACAGGGGTGTCTTCACGAGAAGTGAAACACACTGTATATATATTTTTTAATTAAGACTAAAAAACCCATTTGATACCCATATCAAGGGGATTGTGAAGAAAAAGGTAACCCGCCATTTTGGGGCGTCCGCCATATTGGGTTTAGAACGATGTTAGATATACTACATTGTATTGTCATCGGAACCAAAGCTGTGTGCCAAATTTCAATAGCTAGATTTGACACACACATAAATTAAACAGATTTCCAAACTTAATAAAACCTTTTAATAAAATGTGTATTTGTAGATGATATGGTAAGTATACGCCATATTAAAGAGAAAAAAATTCATTAACAATCTATCTGTAAATTATTGCTGCTTAATCCTGCGAATTTTTTGTATACCTTCTTAAATGTGCGTATTTATTTATTTTTTTTCAGATAAATGCATCGGTTCCATTCTTACTGCGACACCGATTTCTACAGTTAGGATGTAAGGACTTGCATTAGAAATATAATATATACATACCCGAACGATAATGCAAAAATTGTTACAAAACAAAAATTTTCAATATTACACTGACGACACATTTTCAAACTTGATATTTATTTGTATACGTACAAAGCACAACTGAGACATTCACTAAATTATTAAGGGATCGTACCTCCGCACAGTGATGGAAAATGGAAACAATTCGACCCTTGGGGCAATTTTAATCGTACAGCCATAATTTTTTTTATTCTCTTTGGAATTTGATGTATTTTATTGTACAAGTGCGAAAAGTTAGATATTTAATTGGGTGTTTTCATAAATGGTCGAATTAGCCGACTATTGCAGCATAGAGCCTAGAAAATTATACACCTTGGAAATTCTTAAAATGATTCCAAAAAATTGGTGTCCCGAACCCTTAAAATACAAATGGAATCCCGAAATTAGAAAAATTACCCCTTTTAAGGGGCTTTTGCAACTATCTGAATAAGAATCTTGAATAACTATAAGTTTATCTCCAGATTTATTATTTTGTAGGTTTATTGGGTAGTTTATTTCAAAAATTGAGGTCTTGAACTCCTTTAATACAGGGGACGGAACCCCCGAAACTCGGAAAACCCACCCCTTTCAGGGGTGGTTTTTCCGAGTTTCGGGGGTTCCGTCCCCTGTATTAGGGGTTTTACAATAGTCTGCTAAGTTGCCCATTTAAGAAAACACCTAATTAAATATCTAACTTTTCGCACTTCTACAATAAAATACATCAAATTTCAAACAGAATAAAAAAAAAATTATGGCTGTACGATTAAAACTGCCCCGAGGGTCGAATTGTTTCCATTTTCCATCAATGTGCTACGTGCAGATAGAAACATGCACCCATTCGGGTGACAGGCCCGGAATCAACAGCTTTAAGGTATCTATTTTCATCATTATATGGCCAATTATTTATTTACGGTACTTAGAAAATGTCGGATTTGGCCACAAAATGTCCTGTAGAAACCATAGTGCGCTGAGAGAACTGTAATAATGAGATTTCAAAAAGTTTAAGACATATAACTTTCGTATCAGAGAATACTAACTGCGTAATTTGAATATGAAAAAATTTCAGCAAAAAATATAATTTCTAAAAAAAAAATGCAGCAGAAATTCAAATAATCAGCACTACCCGCAAAACGCGATCTGATTGGGTTGACGTCAGTAGCGCGCTTGGAAATCCGCCCACAGACACCCATTACCGTGCAGTCTGCGATTTTTAAATGATAATGGAACCGGGTTTTCAAAAGCTTGATACCCACAATCTACCACACGTAGATGTACAGATGATGCTGATGAGTTTTTTCAAAAAGTTTCACAAAAACGGCGATGAATAGTCGAAAGGAATCAGCTGTCTGGCAAGGCACGATTAGGATATCTTTCCTCATACATACTTCTGGCTTCTGTTGCATTATCATCTGCGAGACCATATACGTAATGCATTCAGGCGCGTGCTGGCCCAGTTTCCCGGTGGGCCCTCGATAAAGGGGCCTTTCATGAAGGGTCTTCCCTGTTGGCATTTTTTTTTGAGATCTTCTCCCACGCTCATCAATTTTCATTTTCGAGATAAAAAAATTTCAGATTTCTCCGTGAGGCCTTTGCTAAGGTATTTTCCCGGGGCCCAGATTCGTTCCAGTACGCGCCTGAATGCATTGTTGCCATTTCCGAATTCGTATAGTTCACTATATTTACTGAGATATTCGAATAAAAACAGCGAAAAAATAAAATAAATTCAATAAAATTCTAAAAATCGAAGAAATAATACGATGAGATGGTTCTGAATACCAACAACATACTTTATGTCAACAAATGTTGTTTTGAAAATGATGTTTGTAAAAACGTCATCTATTCCAGGATAACTAGATTTATGTTCAAAAATGATTAGTCAATATTGCTAAATGAAGCAATTTGAATTTAATCAAGAACTGTGCGCCTGACGAGAAAAATGCAAGATACCGTTTTCATGTAGAATTGACCAGAATAATCAGAAAAAATATTCACGTGAAAAATATCAATTTTTTTGTAAAAAATATCAGAGACATGTTTCCAGGGACGCCACTGGTGGAGCGATAAAATAACTTTTCTAACTAAAATATGTGGTTTTATATCCTATTAAAACATACCAAAATTGAAAATAATGTCTAAAGTACGTTCTGAGATATTAAAAAGTAAAGATTGAAAAAAATAAAAATCAACACCCTGTGACAAAAAATTTAAGCCGTTGCGGACACATGTTCATATTAACATTTTTTCAAAAATTGACGTAAGGAAATATTAGCATGTCACTAAAGGAATACCCTGTATAAATAACAAATATCACTCAAAATCAACGCATACTGAAAATGTTCTTCTAACGAATACGTATCTGGTTATGAGCTTTTACATGGCGTAGTATTTAAATTTAAGGTTAGGTTGTGTGTTCACTGCTAGTTGTTTCTGACAAAACTAAAACTCAAATGCGCATGCGGAATTGTCAAATTTATTTTTTATTTTTCGCGCAGGTTGCCTATTTGTGGATTTACTATTTTTTACAAGCTAAACAAACAACTAATACAATTTCCAAGTTCCTCAACACGTTTCACACACCGAGAGAGAAATTAGTGTTTTAAAGCCAGAAATATTATTTGTAATAAACTTTTTAGGGATGTGTTATGGTCAACCAAGCATTTAAATGTGATACTCCTAACTAGAAACTTTTATAAATGTCATTTCATTCTTGTGGGAAATTTAATTATGTTTAATTTTGCATACGACGCATCGTTTTCGAGTTATAAGCGAAGAATCGAAAAAAGGAACCTTTCAAACCCCCCCCCCCCCCCCCCCGGAAGCGGCAGGGCTAGGGGCGGGGACTTTTAGTCCTAACTACCCCCAACATATTCCCGAAGAGAAAAAATTCTCCCCACCTCAATGTTCTCTACAACTGTTTCATTGACCGGACTAAATGTAGTTTCATTCACAAGAAAACTGGACAAATTGCAATTTGATTATACCATTAATAGTGTTAATCTGGCACACCATGACAGTTTCAAAGATCTAGGTGTAACATTTGACTCGCAACTTTCCTTTAGAGAACACACCAATAACAGTTTAAAATGCTAGGTTTTATAATATGCAACGCTGGTGATTTACAAAACATAGATACTATAAAAACACTATACAATACCTTGGTACGACCTAGACTAGAATACGCAAGCTTAGTATGGTACCCTCACTACCATGCTCAGAGCAACAATATTGAAGGAATTCAATGGCGGTTTTTAAAATTCCTGGCATTTACAAACGATCACCAGTATCCGCCTATGGGGTATGACCATTCCTCACTACTGAATCGTTTTATGTACAGCTCTATGAAGCAGCATAGGGAGATGCAAAGCGTTATATTCTTACACAAGCTTCTAAACAACATGACTGACTATCCAGAATTACTTGAACAAATCAACTTTAGAGCACCTACCAGGGCAACTAGATCTACGTCACTGTTTTACTTTCCTAATACCCACATAGTCCACCTCTAACTTGAGTGCTAATTAATGAATTTTGATGAAACCTTGTGCAATGTGTTTGTAATGACGTTAATAAAAAAGTTAAAAAAAGATTAGAGTAGGAAATGATCGAGAGGGGTAGAAAACACCGTTTTATCACGGGTTCCGTAACTTTTCAAAAATGAAAAAAGAAACAATGTATTTACCCTTTTTTGTCCAAAATAAGATGTTTTTACTCTTGTAAATGTTTTAGAAAAATGCATATTTTTCGAGATATGGCCTCTCTAAAATTTCTAAAAATGGGGAAGGCGAAATGTAAAAGTTGAAAAAAAAATCTAAAAAAATTCAGGTGAATATTATTATCGAAATTCTCGACATTTTCTTACTTGCAACTTTTCTGTAAAGTGCGTTTTCACCGAGTTTTTCGGGAATACCCTGAAAAAACTACCCCTTTATTTGAAATTGTAGCGCTTTAAAAATATGTCATTTAAAATTTTGAAAAAATTCAGACGTATGCATCAAGGCCTTGTAAACATTTTTTGTCTCTAGGAATTTTTTTGTAACTTGCTACTTTTCCGAGTTACAGGCAGTTTTTCACGATAAATAATGTACTACATTTTTTTCTCATTTTCAATTTAAAAATTACATTGAACCTGTGAAAATGGTATAACTATATAGGTTTCATATTTTTTTGTAATAATATATCTAAATCACGCTCATTTTTCGAATTTTCATGTATTAATGTGCAAAAAATGTAGTACATTATTTATTGTAAAAAACTGCCTGTAACTCGGAAAATTAGCAATTAAAAAAAAAAAATTCAAAAAGACAAATAATATTTAGAAGGCCTCAATGCATATATGTCTGAAGTTTTTCAAATATTTAAATTAAGTAATTTTAAAGCACTACAATTTCAAAGAATGGGGTAGTTTTTCATGTTTGTCCGGAAAAATTCGGTCGGCGAAAACGCACTTTACAGAAAAGGTGCAAATAAGAAAAAGTCTTGTATTTCGATGATACATTCACCTGAATTCTTTCAGATTTTTTCCAACTTTTACATTTCCCCTCCCCAATTTTTAGGAATTTTAGAGTGGCCATATCTCGAAAAATGTGCATTTTTCGAAAAAATTCACAAGAGGAAAAACATCTTATTTTTAGCCAAAAAAAGGTAAATACATTGTTTTTTTTTTTTTCATTTTTGACCATTCTACAAGTTACGGAACCCGTGATAAAGGAGATGTTTTCTATCATTTCCTACTCTAGTATTTTTTTAACTTTTTTATTAACGTAATTACAAACACATTGCACAAGGTTTCATCAAAATCCATTCATTAGCACTCAAGTTAGAGATTGTGGTCATTTTAGTGCTCCGTTTCCACCGGACTAACACGAATACCTTAATGTTTTTCCACTATTTAATATCTGCCGAAATTACCAAGTCATAGAAAACGATGTTGACATTTTCAACACTCGATTAAGCCAAATTAAATTAAGTTTCTCCCAGTTTGTGTTTATATATAATTATATTAATTTAGTAATAATAATAATTAGTTAGAGTAGTCTCTGTTTAGTTCTAGGTTATAGTAATTTAGGTTATACATAATATAACAATTTTATTTCTATTATATTCTACATATATTACAATATATATGTAATATCCCGACCCTGTAAATGGAATGTAAATTCTGTAGTGTTCGTGTATGTAAATAAATGTAAATAAACAAATAAATAAATTACCAGTGGTTGCTGCCAACTTTTATAAGCTTCATTTTGAGGCAAACAGCGGAATTGTATATACGTAAGTCAATAAATTTCAAGTATCTAAAATATACGCCGTTTTGATCTCAATGAATATGTACACACATGTACATGGTAATTTCAAAGAGTTTCATGTACGCGGTTTGGAGGAATTCAAGTACTCACAGGAACTAGGTTTGTATTTTCGATATAATAACTGGATTAAGTTTTCCCCAATGTTATATTTCCTGTTATTTTTATACTTAGACACGTTCAACTTCAAAGGTATATAAGATGAGGTTTTATAAATATTCGCGGTTAAGTGCTCTTCAGTAACAATTATTAAAATTAATTCCTACGCCTAGAGGAATACTGTAATCAGGACCAGAAATGTAAATTCCGCCAAGAGAGTCTGAACCGGGAAATTTGCATTTTTATATTGTTTTACTTTGAATGTAAAATCCGAGGTATTATGTCCCAATACAATTATGCAATGTCAAATATTATCATAACTCATAATTGGGGTTATTTTATTTAAATAAATTCCATCCGTTCAGTACCGGAAGTATGACGGTAAATTTTCTTACAGCTAATAGTCTGGAATCTACCTTCTCGAAAGATGCTCCTAAAATGTCAGGGTTGTACACTCGAAGATAGTGTTTACCCACATTGTCTGGAATGGCATTGCGGATCTAAATTTGGAGGATGCCACCCCGGCCGCAATTGTAAAGGTGTAAAAATGTTTTTCGAAGATTTTGTATTACTGAAAATTGATTCATTTTATGTACCCATCGCATATACAGGCTAATTTTTTTTACATTTCCTGGTGCAAATTACAGCATTGAGGAATTTTAAAAACTATTGCCGAAATACATACCTCTGTGATGTGAAATCTGTAGGAAAGCATTGAGCAATTTTTAGTGAAAGAATTATCTGCATTGCTTTATTGTTAAAAAAGATATAATTTATTTTTGTAGAGCGCTCCGTTTTTTTCGCTACCGTTTTTGCGTTTGTAAGGTCGATCAGAACTTAGACTGCAATATTCTATGATTGCAAAACATTTACAAAATATTCGTATACAGTCGAATTGATTTAATTTAATTATTTTCGGAGACAACATTCCACCTGAAATTTTATTGTTGATTCTTATGTATTATGACCTCCTGATTACGAAAAAAATATTTCCGCCCAAAAATTCCTTGTGCGTCAAAAGTTATATGCTTTTTTTAACGGGCTTTCACGGATTTTCAACTTATCTGCTTAATATATCTTGTACTAGTAATCGGATGGGAATTTTAAAAATACTTGCTTATTTGAAATAAAATTCTTAAAAAACATAGACCTGTCCGATGTGTATTGGTCAATCCGCCGTCTTGGAAAAAAATAGAAAACACCAAAAATTACCGAAAAAATCAAAATTGAATATCATTTCTAACGATGTTTTTCTATTACCTCTTCAGTAGGTGAAATTGCAGAATTTGCATGCCGGTACCATACCTCACCCCACTTATCCAAAAAATTATTTGATACGCAGCTCTCAAAAGGTGTTGATGAAAAAATCCTCAGCAGGTGGAAAATTTCTTATATCAGACTTACAGGTGTGAAATAACTCTGCGCGTAATTTATTCAAATTGCAAATGTTTTTATGTAGTGCAAATACGAATTGACCAGAATGCGCGAGACCTGCACTTATAAACCCGAAATAGTAGCGGAAACAACGGAGCGGAGCGCTGTATAAAAATAATAACATATTTTACAACAATAACGCAGTGCATATATTTTTTCTGAAATCGATCGGCAATGTCTACATTTTCGGCGCGATTTCAGGTCGAAAAATGCACAATTCCAGTATTTTAGTCCGTTGCTAAGAAACTATCAGAAAACAGACCGGAAAAGATCCGTTGCCAAACAACGATCAACAAAACCGTACGTGATTGTTACTTTCCTATATGGTTTTTTATGTATATTTTAGACAGTAAATAAATACACGCAGACAAACCAACTCACATTAAAATTGCATTTATTAGTAAGCAGTTAGATTGTAATGAAGAAATGTTATGCATTAATAAAAATTCCTTAATTTACAATAATATTGATTGTGCACTCAAAGAAAATGATAGGTAAATTCAACCAAAAAGAGCATATGAAATCGCGCCTATCTAGTTTCATAGTTAAATCAATCAGTAAAGAATAGTCATACAACTTTATTTGTTTTCGTAAACAAATAGTAGTTTAATAATCATACCTTCTTGTAACAAATTAAATAGTACAATGACATTTTTTTATGTTCACTAACCATTTTCAATTTGGTCTACAATTAAATAGTACAACGACTTTGTTTTTTGTTCACCAACTAATTTTTAGGTTGATCTACACTTTATTGTATGATGACGTTTTTTTTGGTTAGCCAAAATCTCAGTATTGAGACATCAGACCACCCAAACCAAAGATTAGAAATCGTTTATAAGATCCATCCAAATATATCGATGATCCCTGAGAGAATTTGAACACTGAAATCATGTTATTAATTTTCTATAAATTCATAAGAGTGCAAGATAATGCATGATGGATTATTGTTAGTGATTTGTATGTGGCGTCATCTGGGAATAATTTCTGTAATAGACTACGTGGTAAGCAAGCGAATTTTATGGTAATTCTTTTAGAACTTCTAGAAGACGACAATAATATTGGTTTGTCTACCAAGTACAATAGTACAGCGAACTAATACTGGGTTAGAATTACAATTCGATAATAGTTAAAATTAAAATATACTATTATCTAGTTTAATTTGACAGAATTCAACAAAATAATAGTCAGACGAACAAAATAATAGTCTTATTCATCTATTTTTTAAGTTAATGTTTGTTTTGTTGTACGACAACTTTTTATTAATTAAAATAACAATCACCTCTTGTTTAGTTTGGTTTAACAAAATTAACGATATTATTAGTTAACCATTTTTTTTTGTTGAATTTACCCATACTATTTCTTTGAGTGTGATTTCAGAAAAAATAGTATGTGTACTTCGGTGTGAAAGCACATTTCCGGACTTCGATCCTTGTTGGCCTCGGCTAGCGCCTCGTCCAACAATTTGCATCGTCGTCCGGGAATGTATTGCTTTCACACCTAAATACACAATATACTATTACATATATTGCTAATATGGTTTCAGAAATTTTACAGCGCCAATAAATTATTTCATTTTCGATCCAAAAAATGTTTATGATGCAAGAAAATTGTGAATGTGTACACAAATACTGAAACGAGCACTGAAATAAAAATAAAATAACTTGAAAACACCTCATTCTACCATATATCCACAAGAATACCTTTCTTGAGCCTTTTAAATCAAGGCATATTTTCCTTGTCGATCAATCCAAAAGATTTACAGCAGGGGTTTTCTGGCATTCATGCCTGAAGCCAGTCAGACATCCGCAATTGATAGACTAGACGGGACGAGGCCAGACCACCTAAAAATAAATATGGTGACCAGACTCCTTTCACCTGAGGCAAATAAAATGGTAGTAATGGTAAACTTCCTCCAAAGAGGAATATTAATTAAGATGGAGTAGCACTAGAAGAAAACTTTGTGGTTGTTGCCACAGCAAAAGAACAAATGAAAAACCTGCTTTGAATAATTCACTAGGACGGGAGCGACGATGCCGGTTGCTTAAACTTGAGTTTAAGTAGGCATTTATTTAAATTTTGTGGCTCTATTCTATCTAGAAAAACAAAGAAAGTACAAGAGGGTGCAAAAAGAAAAGAAGAAATGGATAGGAAAGAAAGAAGAAATTAAGGTTTTAGTACTCTGACAAGTTAGAGAATGAGTTTTGGCTAAAGAGGCTACCGGAAAATGGGCAACGCCCGATATGGTAGTTTATGTTTAATTCGAAATGATGCATTATGTTCTTTCAAACACTCCCAAAGACATGAGTAATTTTTCTTAATAATCTAGGAAATAGCGTGCAAATTCGACGACGAATGGTTACCGTCTGCCAGTCGGTAATCGAAGAGACCATATAAGTATATTTTTTTTTTCTCTCTGGAACTTTTTGGTATGGTGGGGGGATAGGGAGGGGGGGAGCATTTATTTTTTCATCGGATGATTATCGACATCTGTCCGCATAGGTAGTTAGTATATACCGGGTGAGTCACGAATTGCGCTCGCCCCGATATCTCCTAAAATATTTGGAATAGAAAATTGAAATGTGGAGGGCTTATTACACGACTAAAATGCCATCTTTTCAATAAAAAATCAAGTTTGGTGCACATCCGGTTTGACCGGAAATGCCCACAACTTTCGATTTTTAAATGGAACACCCTATATATTTTTACATTTTTGGAATCTAGAGGAAATTTTGAATACAATACATCCATTTTGGTCACTTTTTGATAAACATTAAAAAGTTTATTAAAAAATCTATTTCTGAATCCAGAGTGCTGTGGTGCCCAAAACATATTTTAGTTTGTGTGCTACGTTACTATAAAAATACAAAGAGCAATATGATTGCATTACTTAATTGTCTAGAGGCGTTTAAAATTTTCAAATGTGATTTTTACCCACTAACTCGGTTTTTTTAAATGGGAAGTTAATCGTTCACCAACAATTTTAAATACCTCATTTTCATACGAATCTAATGATACCAAAATTTTGAAAATCCGCTCAGAAATATTTGAGATTTCAGCCAAAATACAATGCAACCAAGCTTTCAGAAACATGCGGCTAATAGATAATAGATTAGTGGGCTTTGGAAACTAAAATGACACATTTCTGTGTAAATCTGGTAACCTAATAACATTGGAAACATCATAGTAGCCATTGAATGTAATAAAACAATATCAGCTGCCAGACAGATAAAAAATAAAGCGTTGCGGAAATCTCTTTGATTATTTATAGGCCCGATATTTATGTTCATTTAAATAAAACTCTGAAAACCGTACTGATGTCGCATTCTATTGCTAATTTCCTTGTGGATGTAACTGTGTTTACCTCAACATACCTATGCTAAACTTACTTGTAACGTTCTTTGCGCTCACAATTATTAAATGTTTGATAGCTCAAGATTGCCTATAACTACACGAGTCTGTCTGGCAGCTGATATTGTTTTATTACATTCAATGGCTACCTACTATGATGTTTCCAATGTTATTAGGTTACCAGATTTACACAGAAATGTGTCATTTTAGTTTCCAAAGCCCACTAATCTATTATCTATTAGCCGCATGTTTCTGAAAGCTTGGTTGCATTGTATTTTGGCTGAAATCTCAAATATTTCTGAGCGGGTTTTCAAAATTTTGGTATCATTAGATTCGTATGAAAATGAGGTATTTAATATTGTTGGTGAACGATTAACTTCCCATTTAAAAAAGCCGAGTTAGTGGGTAAAAATCACATTTGAAAATTTTAAACGCCTCTAGACAATTAAGTAATGCAATCATATTGCTCTTTGTATTTTTATAGTAACGTAGCACACAAACTAAAATATGTTTTGGGCACCACAGCACTCTGGATTCAGAAATAGATTTTTTAATAAACTTTTTAATGTTTATCAAAAAGTGACCAAAATGGATGTATTGTATTCAAAATTTCCTCTAGATTCCAAAAATGTAAAAATATATAGGGTGTTCCATTTAAAAATCGAAAGTTGTGGGCATTTCCGGTCAAACCGGATGTGCACCAAACTTGATTTTTTATTGAAAAGATGGCATTTTAGTCGTGTAATAAGCCCTCCACATTTCAATTTTCTATTCCAAATATTTTAGGAGATATCGGGGCGAGCGCAATTCGTGACTCACCCGGTATACTTCACATACCCCAATTACGTTGGCAGACGAAACTTCCGGTCGGCGCGCGCGTTAACCGGAAATAGAAACTAAAAATTTTTTTTCTATTTCGATTGAGTTTTGGAAATAAATATTCTAAAACGTAATTTTATTCCGAATTTATCGAAAAAAAAAAGTCTTATAGTGGAAAAAAACATACTTTGATTTTGACCAGTCCATAAAAAAAACCTGTTAAAACCATCCCGAATTTTTCATTGTGGTTTTTTAATCATGATTTTGTCGGCTGTAGAAACCCAACTAAAAAAGTAGCACTACTTAACAGTAAGGAAGTTATCTCATCCAATAAAAATTATCGAATATTTAAAAACGATGCTATCTGAATTTCTGTAACTAGATCTCAGACAAAGCCTGACTCAATTAATAAGAGTTGGTTAAAACAATTCAGGATATTTTTATCGCTAAATTTTGTTAAAAGTTCTTTGATCAGTTGATTTAAATTATATTATCAAACCATCTGATAAATGTTTTATGAAGTAAGTGAACCAAATGAAAAATTTAATTAAAAAAGCAAAGTGTAACGCTAGCTACCTCGTCGGGTTCATGATACAATTAAAAAACCATTATTTGAAATTTCATTCAGCTTTGTTATAATTCATTCATAACTAAAAAGCCTAAATATTACGCATTTACTAGATTTTAAATTTGTTTTTTACTAGGTCGCATATTGGCAGCTTGAATGCCAAAGCAAAACACAAGCTCCATCGTCGCCACCGCATTGACGTTTATTTTTTATGACAACCTTGAAATGTCCTTAAAATAAACAATTAGAGTTTAAGGATCAAGTGTATATGATAAAATGGTCATCGGCGTCATTGACTCCCACAGGAGATAAATTTTGGATAGCAATATTTGTAGTTATGCGACAAAAAGACCGCCAAAAGCGCAGCGCAGTATTAAGTCAAAATAAAATGTATTAATTACATAGTCGGTCTGGTTAAAAATTCACATAAATGGCAAAAAACAGATATGAGAATTTAAACAGTATTTATATGGTTGATAATATTGTTTAAAATTTTTTTTTAATAGGTATTTAACGTTTGATCAAATGAAACACCATCTGCCTATTAATATTTAAAAAAACAAAGATAACTTTCTGACCTTTTTTATGAATTTCATGTAAAAGTATACTAAAATATTTTGTAAGTTTTTATCTAATCTGGTAGAACATGCAGCAAATGTTAAAAATTTCGGCTTGGAAAAGTTTAACAATGAAATAAGCATAAGATAATTATTGACTGATTTAGTAGCAAAAACTATCAAGCAAATTACCGAGCAAATTATTTTGCTCCAATCATTGGTAATTATTGATATCAACTCGAATGACACTATGAAACAGATTTTTTCATAAAATAGAAATTATTCTTAGTATCCTGGGGTACGTTAAGAGATGCTCATTGTTTGTTAGGGACCATGTTTAATTAATTTATGAATGAGCGAACAAATTTAAAACTATTAATAAATACAAATGTTCGAATTGACGCATACATTTCGTGACATTTCCAGAAGCAGTGTTGAAGGAAATCATGTTTTTATATTGATTTCCCAGCCTGTGGTATAGTCGGGCTGATTGCTGTAAGAATTATGCACAAGCGGTTAAAAGCGATTTCTCTTTTCTGCCGTGTCAGTAGGGACCTAAGGACCATATTCAGAACGAAGTGATCAGTCACTTTTAACTTCTGTACAGTCGCGCAAAGTACAGTTTGGGACCTAATGTCATTTTGGACTAATAATTCCGTTTCAGTCGTCATAGCGAGGTCATTTTTGGGTGTAGATCTATGTTTTTGGGGGCGAGAAACCTGATTATAACTGTCTCGAGGCCCTGAGACCCATAGTACATAGACCATCATGGATCCATCTATCGCAGCGTCTCTCCGTAAAGTGGTGGCGTTAGGGCAGTCTCAGGCAGACGAGTTTTTCCAAAGTCGAATTGTAGCGCGCAGTACTCCGATCAATGACTCCATGAAGAAGAATAAAGTTTTACTCTTCAGCAATGGCTCCATGAGTGTCAAACAATCCCGCCAGCAGCTTCGAATTGCCTCCTTAAAATGTGACAGAAGTCTATTTTCCAAACTATTCATTGCTGGTCAAGTGCGCCAGGGGGACATTGAGGACATGAAAATCAGGCCTACCCTCCTTGCCTGTCAGACAACAGTATATTTCGGTAAAAAGTCAGATTTGCTAGATTGCCTTGTAATTAACAACCAAGTTGACATGTCCATACCTTCTGCTGAAACTGAAATTATAGTAATTGATGGTGCTGCTGCTGTACATTTTCTGCGTCCTCAGCCTGGGGAAACTTTCTTCTGTTACAAAAATAAATTCGTAACTTACATCAGTAATCAATTTACTGGATCAGTTCGTCGGATTGACGTGGTTTTCGATGAAGCGAGGAACTGGCATTGGGCGCAGAGTAGAAGGGGATAAAGTAACCCCTAAAAAATGGAGTGAGTTTTTGAGAGAATATGAGAATAAACGGGAGCTGTTTTTATTCTTGAGTGATTTCATTGGTTCTGCATCTTACAGAGGGAAATTTGTTGTTACCCGAAAACAGGAGATCATCTTCTCACTTCAGTCTGACCTGACGAATCTGATGCCCTGCGTCCATGAAGAAGCAGAATATAGAATGATCCTCCACTTCGCTGATGGATGCAGGGAAGGACACAAACATATTTTGATCCACACGGTCGACACAGACATGGTGGTGCTGGCAACTGCCCTTTTGCATGCTCTACCTGGCTGTGAAAACATATGGATTGCCTTGGATGCCGGCAAGTCCTATCGCTTGCTGGATATCTCCTCTATTATTCAGAGTCTTGGACCAGAAAGGTGTTTGGGTCTTCTCTTTTTCCATGCCTTCACAGATAGCGACACTACTTCTGCGTTCAGGGGCAAAGGAAAAAGAACAGCTCTGGCGACGTGGAAAGATTTTCTTGCAGTAAATCCTATCTTTGAGTGCTTGTCCAAAGCTCCTTCCTTGGATGAAATTGACCAGGCCCTACCCGTACTGGAAAGTTATGTCGTTATAATGTATGACAGATGTTCAGAAGATGAAGAAGTCAATACCGCCCGTCTTCACCTATTCAGCAAGGGTAGAGACATAGAAAATATCCCCCCTACTCAAGATGCTCCCCGTCTGCATACTCAGAGAGGTGCTTATCAGGCATGGGGACAGAGTCTGACGAAGGATTTCGTTCTTCCCGACCCTGCATTGTATGGGTGGACCAAGACACCACAAGGAGTATGGAAGGTAAAGTTAATGTTATATATTATATGGTATACACAAATCAACGCACAGGGCCCTTATCCTTGACCATTCGCATTCGAATACGTATACGTTTTCCAATACAAATTGCATGGGAAAACGTATACGTGTTCGAATGTACATTCGCAAGGGCAAGGACTCTGGTTGTATCACTCCTTAAATAAAATTTTGCTTCCTCCAGGTCAAGTGGACAACCTGCCTCCGGTAGGAAGGGCATGCCGCGAGGTCATCTCCTGTTCCTGCAAAACCCCATGTGGAAAACGGTGTAGCTGCGGAAAATCTCAACTGCCATGCACCATCCTGTGCAAATGCAGTTGTGAGCAAGACTAGATAAAGTTACAAGTTCAATAAAGGTAACAACAAAAACCTCAAGGGTTCACAACATACAATTTGACACCCCGATGATGATAATGATTATTATAGTACTCTTTTTATTCCTACAGGTGCTCGAAACAAGGAGGAATTGGCAATTAATGCAGAGGTCAGAAAAGCCCGCAGCGGACACATCTTCGAATGAAGACAATCTTCAATGTTGTGTGTTCTCTGTTCTAAATATGCAATTTATTTCAGTAAAATTAAAGAAAGCTTCGTTTAAAGAATAGTTTTTTAACCTTTTTGAGTCTCATAAACGTTAACTCACGGTTGGAGGCAAAGAAACTGACCACAATATTCCTCAGGTACCCGTGGTACGCCTTCAGTACATACCCGTTCAAACCCTGGGTACCCAAACGGGAAGTATGATGGGGCTCAGGGCCTCGAAACAGTTATAATCAGGTTTCTCGCCCCCAATAACATAGATCTACACCCAAAAATGATCTCGCTAGGACGACTGAAACGGAATTAATAGTCCAAAATGACATTAGGTCCCAAACTGTACTTTGCGCGACTGTACAGAAGTTAAAAGTGACCGATCCGATGGGCCCCGTTCTGAATATGGTCCTTAGGTCCCTACTGACACGACAGAAAAGAGAAATCGCTTTTAACCGCTTGTGCATAATTCTTGTCAAGTTAGGTTCTAATCCGCCGGACTAGTAGGCATTGCTCCATTCCTAGGCCTGGGCCTGCTACGTCTATGCTAGGTTGGACTAAGGTCAGGCTTGTTGTCAGCAGCGAGAGCCACATGACGCATGGTAAAGGAATGTGGGATGGGAGGTATAGTTATTTGCGAGATGCGTTACCGCATTGTGTCATGAGGGAGCGTTTAAGCACCCTTTTTGTGTTTTTGGTTCTGGACTTCTGCCTCTTCTGAGTCTTCTTATGAAATATGTTGCCGCGTTGTCGTAATATGGAGTGTTTATACTCCTCTTTTTGTGTTTCTGCTTCTTAGAATCTTCTTTTTGTGAGTCTTCTGATTCCTCGGTTTTCGATTGTGGTAGAGTATATATCGTTGCGATTTCTTTGTGTTGTTCATTTTTTAATCCTGATCCTCTCAGTTGTTGTTCTCCGCTGTAGCATGGTCTCTCTATTTTTAGTTTGTTGATGTTCGGTGCTAGCTCTTTCTTCAGTAGATGTGTTGGGTCCCTTGTCCCCAGTACTTCATTGCGTACATTTCTATCCTTTTTTTAAATTGTCTTTCCTCCTAATAGTGTTGATGTTTTATGTCGCTGTTTTCATCTTTTGGCTTCTGTTGTCGCGTTCTTGACTAAATATGTCATCGTTGGCTGTTTGACAGCTATGTACTCATGAAGACACATTTGGTAATGATAATTTATATCTCAATGAATGGTATGATTGCCCTTGTGACTTTGTATGTCGTTTTGGTTCTCTCCTTTACCGATTCTCTCCGTTCCAGTTGGTTCGTCAGGTCTGTTCCTATGGACTAATATTACTATTTTGTGTTGCTCTCCGCTGGTCCAATTCTCTTTTGTTGACGGGTCTCGCTCCATTATTAGCCTTATCTTGAAGTTTGTTTTCAGTCCAGATGTGTCCTGCGGCGATTAGGGGATCATCGGCGTGTGTGTGTGTGTTTTCTTAGAAAATGCCATTTTTCTGAAAGAAACCTGCACCATGCATACCTCCGCTGAAGCTCTGTGAGAATTGAGTTTTGACACAGTATATCAACAATGCCTCATTGATTATTTCGGGTTTAATTTAAATTAAATTAGTTTGAATACTCCTAATAATTATAAAAAACCTCACTTGAAAATTTACCTAAGAAAATGTTATGACCATTCTTACTTTAAGAGTAATGCATTTGACTATTACGGGTTTAATTTATATTAAATTCGTTTGAGAATTTTTATTGGTAAAAAAAAATTATTTAACGGTTAATATAAGAAACTTGACCATACTTTACGAACAATATGTTACTGATTATTTCGGGTATAATTTAAATTAAATTCATTTGAATATTTTTATGACTACAAGAAAATAATTTACTAAATCATATAGATGGAGGTTACACAGGGATAATATGGCCATACTTCAATAATTTATTGCTTGCCATTTTGTCGACAAATGTCGACTTTTCAAGGGTTTGGACCTAAACACTTCAATGGTTCTATACGTCAGATACTTGTAAGTCATTAAGATATAAAAAACTTGACTGGCATGTTGAAATGAATAGGTACTTAGACATTAAAAGGTACCCATTTCTTATATTCCCGTTATTTGTTGCCTGGGTCCCGGGTCATTTGTTTATATACTCGTTTCTTTATGCATACCACTGACCGGTTTTGTCACTAAATAACTATACTGTATTAGTTATTTTCCAATATTATTTCTATTTCAACTTTGATATTTTGTTATGGCATATCGAATTGCGCGGAATTTTTTGAGCTACAATTCACCTAAGCTTTATCAAATTTTACGGAGTTTTACCCGGTATTTTGCGTTTTAAGTGGGAACGTTTCAGACGCACATCCGTTCGCTCCATCCTATCCCACTGAACTCTCAGCATTGATAAGCATCATATTTTTAAATAAAAAAAAACATGATTTTTTTTAAATAAAAATGTGTATTTGACTTCTTTACTTTCCGTATTGTATTTTTTCAATAAATAATGAAAACATCTCTGTATCACTTGCTCAGACTACAATCATAATTTGCGTTTTGTGAAATATAAACATTAATATGAAATATACCTATATACGCAGAACACACAATATTATAAAATAGGGAGGGTGTCAATAAGCAAGAAGATCACGAAAGCAGTACCAAAACTACTGCATGTAGATGACGTGACGAAATAAAATCATAACTTAAACTTGTTATAATCAAACGCAAAAATGTTCACTAGCTGTTAAATTACAAGTATAACAATAGAAATAACAAATAACATCAATCAGTTATTGAGCTGTTACTGTTGTGTATAATAATAAAAATAAAATTTTACTGTTATGGATAAAACTGCTTAAAATTACATCATAAAATAAACTTTTCATGTGCGTGTGTTTAATACTAATTTAATTTCATCTATATGATTTTTTATGACAGTTAGCTTTCGCGTTGTTACTATTTATAATACCACTTACCAAAATACTTTCTTAAGTGAAAATTTATAGTTCCACATTAATTTAGTTTCTCTCTAAAATTAGGCACATTGAAATTAACTAATCTGTGTGTAAAATGTGACACCGAAAAACTCCTGCAATTTGTTATGCGATTACGATGGGTTATGAAATAATGTTATTGGTACAATTCAATTATTTTCTGTAAAAAACATTTGAATAAATAAACAAATATTTGTACATAGATAAACAATAACAATCTGAAAACGTAGCAGTAGTGAATTATAATTACAATGGGTCAAGCATTATTCATGTTCAGGGACCTGGACCCGACCGCTATTTTTCGAAAACCGGACTTTATTTTTTCTGGACCGTTCGTTGAAAGTTCCGGAACATAGACTACGTTCATGATTGTCTTAATACTTTCATTCACAAGCACATATACCTCACCAGTACCCTGTGTGAACACATTTTTGTTATTGGCAACGGTAACTTTGAAGTTTAAATTCTCTTGATAGATTTTTATACAATCCTGTCTATTTGACATATGACATGTTGTTCCCGAATCCACATACCAACCTTCACTAGGCGTATTATTATTGACACCAAAAGCACACAACATAGCAGAAGATCCAGACCTCTTGTTGAATTCATTTGTTACACATCTTCGAAGCTTGCTTTAAACCATAAACAGCTTTCTTCAAAAGACAAACTTTATTTTCGGAACTTTTTTGAACAAAATCTTCAGGTTGAGACATATATACGGTTTCCTCCAACAAACTATTCAAGAAAGCAGTTTTTACGTCACGATGACTGATATCCAAGTTCATCTTTGCATCCAGCCCGAACAGTAGTCTGACTGTTTCTCGTTTAACCACGGAAACGTCTCATCATAATCTACACCTGCTTGCTGTGTAAATCCCCTTACTATGAGTCTAGCCTTATATCGATTTGATTTTTCATCAACTCCTCTTTTTAGTTCAAAAACCTACATTGAAGACACATTTTGATCGTTAGGTTTGTCAACTAATACCCAGACTTTATTTTCTATAAGGGAATCGTACTCCTCTAACAGGGCTTCGTGCCGTTGTTCACGAACACTTCTCGTCATAACATCGTAAACAGAAGTAGGATCACTATAAACATCACTGACAGTATGATACGACAAAAGACCATGATAGTCCGTCTTCTTTCTGACACGCAAAGGATACCTTCTAGGAGCTGCCGCATTTTCGACTTGTTCAGATTCTTCCGAGCCCAGTTCAGTTTCAGAAACCATTGCCTTTTTATCTTGGACATTTGAACTACCCTGAGGCTAGCAACACTGCAGTATACTTAAAGAACCTTTCTCCTCATGCTGCTGTTTTAGAAAAACCCTCGAAGAGATGTGGACAGATGTGGCAGGTCTGACATTTGCGAATTTTTGGCTCTAGGGTGATGGTACATATCCCCAAAGTAATGCAAAAAGTGAGGAACTTAAAATTATTATAACTGGTGTGAATTTCAGTAATTCGAATACTAGAAATGACTGAAAGTAGTTGTATTTGTAATAATTGTCAGTCAATATAATTTTTATCAATTTATTGTTGTCTGTCTTGTTTATGTTTATGTTTAAGTTTATGTTTTACTGTATCTGTGGGCTGTGTATTTACTAACAGGTTATGGGCCCAGCAAAAATAACTTCGATATTTTAGGGTTCTTTCCAGTTCTATTTCAAAGTATGTCGATCATGCATATTTGTTTATACTTTATTCTGTAACTGTACTATGCCTAATTTCCACCAAGTTTTCTATTATTCTCTAGAGCAACATAAATTAACAAAACTCTTTTGAAACCAAAATTAAAATTCTCAAAAAAAGAAAAAAAAACAATTCTAAATCAAAAAGAAAATGAAAATCAACTTCTACACTTAAAATCTAATATCTGGTTCTTAAGAATTTAAGAATATCTTCAGAATATCAATTTTTGTGTCGATTTTTATATTAATTATACTAAAAACTAGGTAACTATTAATTTATTATTATTTTTTGGCAGGGGGCTGACGACAAATTCGTTAAGAATCGATCGTTATTAAAAAAGTTACAATAATTACGCAATCCACTAGTGGCAATAGTAGTATATTTTTGTTTATAAAATGTATAATAACTAAACAATAATTCAAATCGAGAAAATTAAATCCAAAAATGCTAACCAGAGAACTGATTTATCGAGTAGTCCAGACACGTCTGCTTAGCACCAAAGACCGATTCACTACTAAACAAAATAGCGCCAAAACGTCATGTTTCATTTGTAAAGGGTGACCATACGTCCGGAATTTCGCTGGACAGTCCAGCATTTTGGAGTACTATCTGTGTTCAAAAAAATTTTTCCTCTCGGTCATCAAAAAATGTCGGGATCAAGAAATGAATTTTCGGATTTCTGCTCCCCCCGCTCATCAATTTTTTTCCCAGCAAAAGTGTCCAGCACAAAAGTCTGGTCACTACAAACTTCATGTTGGATGCGTTCCGTTTAGCATAACTACGTGGTTAATCCAGACGTAGATTCGCTTCCAATAGATTTTTAAATGTGGCTGGGGACTGACGTCAAAAAGTGTAGTGTAGTGTAGTGTTTTATGCAGTATTTAGAAATGATAATTTTCAAAAAAGATCATATAACAATGTACATTGCCATCAACCATTATCATAAAATAGTTTGAGTAATAATAATAATGAATAAAAAGAAAATTTAATATTTACAACAGTTGGTATCTTTGATTTCAGGTTTGGGACACACCAGGGTACTGACGATTTAACTATATTTCCATAAAATTTGAAAATTTCGGCAATTTGTAGTTATACCTTAGAATATAGGGTCGACATAACCAATCATTTACTTTAATTTTAATGAAAAAAATATTAGTATTTTGTATTTTTTGACATTTAGTTTCCTCTGGACACAAATTTTCCCATTAGTAGAGAAACACCCGTTTGAGAACTGCTAGAATATTGGGATAGGCTTTATATCGTCGAGTCTGGTCGCGCATAATACTCTGATTTTTGTGCAGATAGGTACTGTCCCTTATATTATTGTCAAGGCAATATTTTAGTTTTCTCGTTACTTGGTTAAGTACGTACACATGACCTACCCGTCCGTTGTTTTTCTATGTTGCTTTTGTTTTTTTTTGAATTTTGAACCACTATATTTGTAGTTAAGATTTATTTCATTGACTTACCGTTAAAGTCGTTAAATACTTGGTTACGTGATCCAATTGACACGTAAGAACACTTGCAGCAACGTATTTTAATGTGCATAGAAACCGTAAAAAATGATTCTAATTTACCAAATGTGTTGAACGGAGTGCGTATGTCTTTAGTTCGAGGTGCCGAAATGTGTATTGTTGCCGATGGACGTCATTTCGAACAATTTAGCAAATCAACAATAATTTATTGGTAAGTTCTAGATTTCCCGAATAGGCCTGTCCACTGCGCTGTCACATTGCCGTCACTTTCAAATCAAAGTCGCTGTTTTCGTGGTTTTTTAACAAATTCAAAAGCGTTTCTCAGCCGCGAGCGCGCGCACTCGCTACTGCCGACTGGACTATAAAGTATCTTAATGTGTTCTCGATGCTTTGCCTTACATATACGCTTTAGTTACTATTGCTGTATGTTTTATAAATCAATGTAATTTGTCATAAACTATTAAAAAAATAAATGGTAAATTAAACAAAAAAAAAGTTGAAAAATCTTGAATTAGCAAAAAATTTATTTGAGCATATTCTTGTATTCATCTATACTACAACCACATAAAGGTACAAAAGTAATATTATTTACAATGGCATGCTCTGGTTTTGCAAGTCTTTAAACATTTCCACTGAGAAATAAGATTATCAGGTACTGAATTTTTCAACCTAAATCTAGGTAACAATACACCTGTTTCATGCAGAATCCAAAATCTTCAAAGGGTGTAGAAGGATACGATAGGGTCAGTGGCCTCAGAGCGGTATTTTCAAAACAACTTGTGTTATGACATCGGTGAGTAATAAAGTTACCATTGACACAAATTCAGCTTCTGATCATCCTGCTCTCTTGAGATAATTGACCATATATAGGCTAGAGCGGGTATTATTGAAAATTATTTTATTCAAAAACTATTGCAGCTAATCTAACAAAACGAAAACCCTTTTTAGATGATACATTGTTTTATATTATATATTTTTTGTAGAATTTTTCAATATATTTACTATTTAAAAAAATTAAAAATAAAAAATTCTTATTTTTTTTTTTCATAGTTCACACAGAGGTACAATCACAGAAAAAACATATAAGGTAGCTTACTATATCTAGTATTATCACCAAAAAGTGCATTAAAAAAAACAAAAACTCGTTATGACCGCCCTGGAGTACTTGCTACTTTACATCTCTCTAATATAAACTTGCTCATAAATGTATAAACAGTAGTTATGTGTTTTTAATTTAAATAAATAAAGTAAATACTCTGAATCATAGTTATTATTTACGTTAAGAATAAGAAAGGTGCAATGTGGATAAAAATAAAGTCCAAGAAAATATTATTTATTATGATACAAATTATTAATTATTGCAATATAATTAATCTTCGTCGCTATCCTCATGAATAACTACGTGAATATTTTCTGATGTAAATATATTAGAAAAAACTTCTGCTGGACGTACTAATATAGTATCCGAGATACAGCTGTTTAAAGTTTTGCAGAATTTTCATTTTTCGACATTTTTATGGTAGTAGTATGGTAGTATTTCACAGATTTTGTTTAAAATTACCAAAAAAACCTAACCTCATTCGGTTCAAAAAAGCTATTTTTACAAATTGTTCAAAAAAAATTAGTTAAAACAAATTAGGACCAGATTTTCGTCCGGCAAACTCTTGATCCTTATTCAGTGGCATGTCCCGAACGTGAATATGCAAAAAAATCGAATGGGAAAATTTTTTCATACGAAAGCGATGTTTTCGCCTTGTCTAAATGCACTTATTGGGCAGCGAGTTGGATATCAATGCTTAGAACCTCGCGTGAAATCTACAAAGCAATTTCTTAAAATGATAAATATTTAGAGAAAACCGGTTGGTAATTTCTACTTAAATCAACTACCACTTAACAAACTTTCGCAATATGTTTAGTCTGGCCTGTAATTACTGCTTCTTTTTTTGCGTGGATGCACGAGGTACAAACTGTTCCTATGCTCATTTTCTCTATGCACGAAATAAATATGGCGTAATTATCAGAAATAAATTATGATCATCACGGAAAATTTCAAAATGGGATGAAACCGATAACAAAACATTATAGCTAACATGCAATTTGTTACACGGCCTGCCCCGCCAGAAACTACTATTATTATTTAGTTTTTTCTTCTTGGCTACTGGTCAAAGGTTAATAGCTGTTCGACCATATAAAGGAAGAAAATCTACCAGCAGTCACCGCCGAACATATCAGTTTTTACCATTAATAGTAGAGTAACTAGAGATTTTAATATGGAAATTTTGTTATACCGGGTAGGGCATTTAAGTCGACAAACGCGAATAACTTGAAAATAAAGAATTTTCGAGAAAAATGTTTCAGACAAAATTTTCATCATTTGAATAGTGGAATCTAATGGCTATATTTTTTTAAAGTTTGGTGGAGGATTTCTATACAATTATTCATATCAATTGATAATTTGTAAGTTATAACAACTTAAACATTGCGATTTTTTACCTTGAGAACGCAGGTATCCCAAAACGGGTTTTTTGACGAAACCCGTTTCGAGATTTAGGCACTCTAGAGCAATGAATTAAGTGTACCTTTTTTGCATAAATATTATTGAAAAATAGAAGAATGTCAAGAAAACAAATATTTGACCAGTGGCGTACAAATTAAGGGGGGAAACTGCTTGACCCTCCCTACCCCTGGCAATATTGAGGAACCAGTTCTTTCGCTGATATTATGTATCTTGGATCACTAACACTATCTACCAAATATGGTAAAGAACTATTAAGGTACTTGTATACTGATAAGAGCGAATCTAGCGGTGGATTTAATGAATTAAAACTCGAGAGAGATAGAGTAAAAAGATTTGGCAACGTTCTATTAAATACGACTGTCTTATACTAATCTGCTTGCCACTAATTGTTAATTTTTACAAAATGTATTTTCAGTTTAGATTAAGTTAGAAATAGATAATAACCTTAAATAATAATACAACGTATTTAAAAATCTCAGAACAACTAAAATATAAAGGCAAATTTATTTAAAAAAAAGTGCCCTAAAGAAAGAATTAGGACGTAAATACAGTATTACAAACAATAAACGCGATTCTAACCTTTCAACCGAATACCAAGCTCATGTTTGTGGAGAAAATCGCCTGATTAACGTAAAGGAGTTTGGTAAAATGTTTAGAATGCTCATTAATTCTTTCTTTGGAAGACAAAAAGTTAAAAATAATTGTGATTTACTTTCAATTTGGAATGTATTTTTGCAAAAATTGTTCATTCGTTTCGGTTGTACGTACTAGACGGAGAGCCGGCCGTCGAATATCCTATGAATAACATACATGAAAAACTTTTTGTGAGTGATTAATACTACCACAGACCTAAAGGGAGCCACCTTTTATACGAGCTAATTTTGCCCGTGTCATGGATTTTTGACCTCACTTCCGGTTACGATTTTTAATGTTTTCTTAAGTCATCAATAGTCCCTTGGGTAAAGCTTTTACCCCATCGGAACGCAAGACATATGCCCCCCCGTTTTCGAGGGCGCGGAACACGATGGTGACAATATTTTCCGACCTAGCGTCCAACCGCTACCCCTAAATCCAAATTTTCCAATTTTCCGGTGCTACGCTTGCGAGGGCTTGCCAGGTCTGATTTTTCTTGGTCAGATTGAATAAAATAAGTAAATATAGACCACAGGTGACCTAACTCACCCCCAGGTGTTGAAACTACCCCAACCCCCAATAACTAAATGCCACGAAAACAGCGAAAATCAGCTGGAAAATGGTATACTTCCTTTTCGAGGGCGAGGAATACGATGGTGATAATATTTCCCAACCTACCCTTTACCCACTACCCCTAAACCTGAATACCACCCCCTTTTCAAATTTTCCGGTGCTAGGCTTGCGAAGGCCTATCGTATCGTTTTCTCTTCGTCAGTTAGAATAAAATATAAAATAGTTAAATATTTACGACAAGTGACCTAACCCACCCCCGGGGGTGAATCTACCCTCATCCCCAATAACTAAATGCCACGAAAACAATGAAAATCAGCTGGAAACCAGTGTATCCCCATTTTCGACGTCGGGGAATACTTTTTTTTTATCTATTTATTTAACGTCGGCCTATTTCCGCTACCAGGGCCTATCACCGACGCTAGGAGACGAGCTACCCCCAACCTGGAAATTTTGCCGAACCTCTTCCCTTAAGAAGAGTAGGGATCTTTTACTTACCTAACATTTAATAGACAAGGGACCGCCTGCTTTACATCCCCTCCGAAGGATGGTATATCCACTACGCAATCCTCGTCTGAAATTACGTAACTTCCGCGTATACACTGATATACAAGCCGCTAGAAGGTGGGACGAGAACGCTGTATTTCCCAAGATGGGTCACCCATCCAAGTACTAACCGCGCTCGACGTTGCTTCAACGGAATATCGACTGACATTCATATTGAAGTTGCCTCTACGCTCGCCCCATCCGGGGAATACGATGGTGACAATATCTTTCGACCTAAAATCCAACTGCTACCCCCAAATCCGATTTTTCGGTGCTACACTTGCGAGGGCTTGTCGGATTGGGTTTTTTTTTGGTCAATTTGAATAAAATAAATAAGTATTGACCACAGGGGTGAAAAAAAATTGAATTGTGATTTAGTGTGTGTACAAGAACCAAAATCGCAAAAGGGGATGAGTTTTTTTCGATTTAGGGGGTAGCGGGTGAAGAGTGGGTCGGGAAACATTGTCAACATCGTATTCCCCGCCTTCGAAAACGCTTTCCAGCTGATTTTCGTTGTTTTCGTGGCATTTAGTTATTGGGGGTGAGGGTAGTTTCAACCCCCGGGGGTTGGTTAGGTCACCTGTGATAAATATTTAACTATTTTATTCTAACTGACCAAAAGAAAAATCGATACGACAGGCCCTCGCAAGCCTAGCACCGGAAAATCGGAAAGAGGGTGGTATTCAGGTTTTCAATAGGTGAAGGGTAGGTCGGGAAATATTATCACCATCGTATTACTCGCCCTCGAAAATGGGGGTATACCAGTTTCCAGCCGATTTTCGCTGTTTTCGTAGCATTTAGTTATTGGGGGTGAGGTAGTTTCAACCTCCGGGAATTGGTTAGGTCACCTGTGGTCAATATTTACTTATTTTATTCAATCTGACCAAGAAAAACCAGATCTGGCAAGCCCTCGCAAGCGTAGCACCGGAAAATCGGAAAAAGGGATGGTTTTTTCGATTTAGATGTAGTGGTTGGACGCTAGGTCGGAAAATATTGTCACCATCGTGTTCCCCGCCCTCGAAAACGGTCCGGTGGGGTAAAAGTTTTACCCCAAGGGACTATTGATAACTTAAGAAAACATTAAAAATCATAACCGGAAGTGAGGTCAAAAATCCATGACGGGGGTAAAATTAGCTCGTATAAAAGGTGGCTCCCTTTAGGACTGTGGTAATACTAACCACTCACAAAAAGTTTTTCATGTATCTTATTCATAGGATATTCGACGGCCGGCTCTCCGTCTATACAGGAAAGTGCATAAAGTAAATGAATATAAACAAAATTCTGCAACTCCCAAAACAACTAAAAAAAATACAACACAATGATATTACTACAATTAATTTGATACTTAAAAATTTAAATATTCGCGCTACCTTCCAAATATGCAGCGTTGCAAATCAGTTTCAATAGCTGCTGCTTTATTTATACAAATTTAGGACAAGATTGATTAAACTTCTAATAACTTTTACACTAGACGGACGATTTTTTCAGGGTATTAACAAGAAACTATTTAATGCTATGCTAGTTTTTTGTGGTATTAAGAGCGAAAATTAACTTAGCCTAGCGTGCATCCGAGCTCTACTATGTCAAGTAAGGCATATTTGTCAAACTTTCCAGATCGATTACTCCGAAACTAAATGAACGATTTTATATTTATTGAAAATTTAAGTGTAAAATCACTTTATTTATTAATATACCAAATTATATTTAAAATTGTAAAAGTTCATTTTAGCATACAAGTGTATCTTAAGTCATTTTAAAATAATACGATTTTTTTTTATTTTTACCTTCAACACCCTGTATCTCAGTAAGGAAGCACATTTTATCTAAGTGTTTTTAGTTAAATCTTCATATTTTGGGCTAACGATTGTTCAGTTAGCGTATGATCAATTATTAATGAAACGCCCTGTATAAGCAATATACAATAATATACATATATACCAAAATACCAAGCGGGACGACACTGTATTGTGCCCGGTTTGAAAATTTTCCGTTTCACCTGGAACTATATAACTTATTTTTGCTCAAGAAGTCCAATAAACGTACTTTCAAGAATTTTACTTAAAAATTGTAGGGGCCGAAAACAGGCCTTAGGGATCCCCTCCATTAAAAGTCGACGTATTTTTGTTAAATGTTTCATTCAGCAACAATAGCACTTACAGCAATAATGCTAAGGACCAAAATTAAAGATTATTAATTAGGCTTTCAGATGTTTTTTTTGTTTCTGTGGCATAAAAAAAACGAAGAAGTTATGTCTGAAACACTGAATAACTGTCGCCAAATGGTTTCACTAATCATTAAATAAGTTTATTAGTAAATTAATAATTATATTAACCTTGGATATTAGTTATCGATAATAGAATACTATATTTATAGAAGTTGCGGAACTGTGATTCGAGCTGTGAATCATAAGTATATTAGAATTAGCGGTAAAAAATTCATTACATGTTAATTGACTCTTTTTATAGTTTGCAAAGTGGGAGATACCTAATAATGTAAGTAAGTCAGAGTATTGAAACACATATTAATATATATTCGCATTTCCACGAAACTCTGTCGTACTTTTGGCCTCTACGTTTGAATTAGAGACGCCAAATTTGCCTATTTAGGCTCTCTTGGTATTAATATCGTAACAAGGAAACATTTTTACGACCAATAATTGCCGAAATTTCCCCAGTAAATGTCTATAGAACACTCACAGAAAACCAATACCAGAACCCAACTAGCATTATTGCACCAATAATCAGCTGAACTGCCATATAATTGCACGCCCCACAAAAAAGAAAAGTATGTTGTACCAGAAAAGAGACCATCAAACCTTCATGTATTTTGTCATTTTTTTGTCAATTTGAGTCATTTTTCGGTACCACCACAAATAAAATGCAAAGTAAACACGAGATTTACAAAAAAATGACAAGGCAGAAGTTAATTTGGACGTCAGATTCGGATTCAGCGCACCAAAATAAGTGAGGATATGATGGTCTCTTTTCTGGTACAACATACTTTTTTTTAGTTTGTGGAGCTGTGTTATTTTACAATGGTTGTAAAATGGTACTTTATGCCTTATTAAAGTACTATTGTGAACTAATTGATCCGAGAAAATTTGGTTATATAGAAACGCCCCGAGAAACGCCCTAAAAATGTTCTTACAACATAATTATAAAACCACCTTATAAAGGCTCTATTCACTTGTAAAGGTTCTCGATGTACCTCTTATAGAACTTCAAGTAACTAGACGAATATTTTTATTTTACAACGGTTAAATAAATGTTGGTTACAGAGCTATTATAGAATTTATGGTTACTTTGTCAGGTGATGTAATAGTATATTACGTAATGAGTGTTGTAAGAAGCATATTACGCACGAATGGAAAGTATTTCCATGAGTGCGTAATTGCTTTACAACTCGAATTATGTACTAGACTTTACCTACGATCATATTTATTTATTTATTTAGTAAAATCTGAATTCAGTTTACTTGTCAACAATATTATTCAACAAATATTATGTCAGTTTTGACAGCGTTTAAAAATTATGTAGGCGCATTGTCTTTTTAAACCCCGCGTCAGCGAAATAAGCCACCTATATTTGCGTGTCCCGTGCGTTTTGTTTACCGTGCGATTTGTTTACAGTGCGTTTTGTTTACAATATGTAAAATCCAACTTACATAGATGGCAGGTAGTGCGATTTTTACAATTTACAGTAGTGATCGTAGGTAAACGTTCTTACAACGAATTATAAAGCTTATATGGGTAACAGTTCTTGTTAAGTACTCTTATATAGAAACTTTGTTAAAGTGTTTTTGTAACGCCATATCCTAAAATGACGTTTATTTGACTATTTCATTCCTATAAATTTCGTCCAATCAAAATCGATCATTTTAATCAAAAAAATAGTTTCGCATCGACAAAATTTAACATTTAAAATTTTGCCAGGGTTGCTCAACCAATGAGAAGCCAGAATGAAGCAACCAACGGCAAATTTTCCTTTGTTTTTTGAAAACATAGTAACCGATTCAACAAGTGGGGCGTCACTACAATAATTTTTGCAAACGTCAGTTGTAAAAAATGTGCGAGAATAGGGCATCTGCACGTGACGTCACAGCTAACCTCAAAAATATGTGTTTCTTAAGATTTAAAAGTATTACGCAGCTTTTATTAATTTCTGCCTGGTTCCCGTATTTTCAACTAAAATCTAGTTCAGTGTAATGTTTATGAAGTTCTAAATACTTTGTCCTAATAAAATAGGACTCTTTTTGTAGGTTGGAAATCTAACCTGTAATTAGCAGTCTATTTTTATTAATGAACAATATTGAAAAATTATTTACGTGAATTTTTAAATATTTGCATGGAGCCAGTACGGCTCCAAGCTAAAAATGCGTATACAAACATTAAATATGAGAATAAACTTGAAAAACTTAAAATCTAAGGTTATGTTGGATGCATGATGCAGATGCCCTGTAACGGCCCCAAATGTTCAAGATTTGGTGATTTATGTATTTATTTTTTTAAATTTACTTCCCATATCTAATAAAGTTTTCTTTTGCCTAAATTTTTATTCATGAAATAGTCATGACGAATACCATTCGTGATATAATTTCTTCTGGCAAAATTTAATCACTTATGATATTATATATGACAATTTCAATGAATCAAAATAATGTCATTATTGACAAGTGTAAAATAAAGAAAAAAGAGTGAAATAAAGAAATTTTATTTCACAGTGTGAAATAAAACTTATTGGTTTCTATGGAAACAGCAATAGAATTTAGTTTATTTTTGCAAAATTATATTGTTTTCTAATTTCGATTGGCGATACAAAAAATTTTGTATATAACGCGAGTCTAAAATGTGTTTTTTTACTCGTGTGGTTTATAGCACTCGCCTTCGGCTCGTAAAAGACACACACCATTTTAGCCACTTGTTATATAAAATACTATTAAAGTGGCTCCAGTGAATGCATAAAGAATTTTTCTACAGTCGAAAGTTCGCCATTGCAGCGTTTCGCCTGCGGCAGTTATATTTATAGAACTGTGGAAGAAATTAGTAATGCACTTGTTATAACATGGGAAATACATCAGTTGATCTATAGTTTCCGTCAGCTAACATATTTAAAGAGCATCAGAATAATCAGGATGATGTCCACACGCAAGGGAATGAAATGTAATGTAAAATATTCCGGAACCACTTGAATCTTAATTGGCAATATCGAAAGTATATAAATAAATTTTCACATACAACCAGAGACGTTAGGAAGCTATGATACATACATAATTACACCAATCTAACCAAAGAGCTGTAAGGCTTTATAATGACTCCGTAATTTACTGTTCTAGAAGAGAACCCACTGTACTACTATACGAGCTTCGCGGTTGTTTAATGCCTGCATAAGAAGCAAAATTGTTCTCTAAAGTAAACCGCGATCTCTTATATAAACTAAAAGTGTTTGTGGCTGTATAGTTCCTGCATACCAAACCGAATTATTTTATATCAAAACCTGCAGCAGTCTTTATGCAACAAAATAAAAAACATGTCACTACATAATAATTGTATGAGTTGGCAGAGAGGCATGAGGTTATGATCTCAAACCACATGCAAATTGCCTTAAACATAATATCTAAATTGTGCTTGTCAGAGGGTCTTGGTGTCAATCCGAGCAAAAAAGTTATTGTTTCATTCACCAAAAGGAGAAAACTAAATTTGAGAGCTCCTATGTTAAATGGAACAGTACTGAATTTTTCAAATGAAGTCAAGTAATTAGGTGTAATCCTGGATTAAAAATTTACCTAGAATTTGCATTTGGAAAGGACACTTACAACAACCACGGCTATCTAGACGTGTCTTAGGCTGTTTGGTAAGACTTGAGGTCTGAATCCAAAAATGATGTCCTACCTTTCGATGGTCAGACCCATGGTGAACTACGCATCATGGTGGCCAAAAACAGAAGAGAAACTAGTACAAGGAAAGGTGCAGAAACTGCAATGCCTTGCCTGTCTAGGGACTACAGGAGCAATGTGCCGCTGCCCACAGCAACTATGGAGGCAATGTTTGACTTACTTCCTTTGCATTTACGTGTGAGGAAGGAGACAGCACTGAGTGCCCTTAGGCTACATCAGGCACTTAAATATAGACCAGGCGACCTGTTCGACGTTTGGTGCTAATCCAATTTGAATCCATGACCAAAACCATTGACTCAATGCCAATCAAGCGTGACTTTGACTGTCCGTTTGATGTGCTGATTGAGGGCCGCCAGGCAAACAGGGTCGAAGTACTGCGATTGGAGAAAGAGTCACTAATCTGGTACACAGATGGATCTAAAATGGATGAAGGGGTTGATGTGGGCGTAACGGGGCCTAAATCCAGCTATCTAAAGCCCTTGGCAACACTCTAACCATCTTTTAGGCAGAAATATATACTATAGATCTATGTGCCCAGGAATGCCTTAACAGAGGCACTCAAAAGGCAAAGATCTAAATACTTTCAGATAGCCAGGCAGCACTAAAGGCTGTCAGATCCTATAGCTTCGAGTCTAAAATTGCCTGAGAATGCAGACAATCCCTGAAACAACTGGCAAAAAACAACAAGGTTACCTTGATGTGGGTGATGTGACTGAAGCTCCATTTTTCGGACCCGAACCGTTCTGTGGCTTATCTAAGGGACACATAACGAAGGAGGTTAAAAAATGGAAAAAGGAACAAAAGACGTCCTACTGGATGAATTCAAGGCCAAAGACAAGCGAAAAGGTTTATAACCTATGCGAAAGAGAAGTCGAAAAGTCCGACCTAAGGCTGATCACAGGCCTTCTAACTGGACATTGCCCCATTGCCTCAAAAACATGGCTATGACAGAAGATGACAAATGCAGATATTGCGAAGCTACAACTGAGTCTGCGGAACATATAGTTTGTGAATGCAAGACACTAATCCGCATTAGGCTAAAGTACCTAGAACAGGCGCAATTAATGCTTGAGGACATAGGGAAATAAGCTTCCAGGAAAATCACAAGCTGTGCTAAAAGTCTTGGAATCCTGGGCGACAACTAGTTGTAGGGTAAATCACAAAAGATTTCGCAAAAGATCTTTTAGGTCGAGGTGAAGAAAGGCCAACTCAGGGCCAAGCGACCTTAAAAAATCTACAATCTACAACTGTATGAATTAATTGCTCTGCAGTATAACTCGTAGTAGTTTCACACTACATAAGGATTTTTCGCTATATAATGGCTATATAACGAGTTATACATTGTGATTCTTTTAAGGCGGCCATTAAAATATTTCCCACTTGCAGATGAGGTAACCATTTGAGATTTGGTACCCTACCCTAGTCGACCATTGTGAGTCCGAAAATAATAATTTCAAAATGGCGGCACTTTCGGAAATACCGGAAGTCGATACCAACTTGCTTATTTTAAATGGAACACCCTATATATTTTTGACTTTTCGAAAGGACCATAAAATTCTGAGGCAAAACATGTAGCACACCTTATACTTAAACCGAGCAGTTTCGGAGATATTTGACATTTTATAAAAAATTTGACAGGTACAGCGGTTTGCAAGAACCGTTATAACTTTCTTCGTGTACGAGATCCTTATTTGCTCTTTGGCACGTAGAAAGAACACAAGATGAGCTACTCTCTACAAAAAAAAATAGATTCCAAAATAGTATACCAAGTGTTTTATTTTTCACGTTACATTTTGTCAAATTCAAACCTCAAAAACTTTTTTATTTCAAATGGAACACCCTGTATTTTTTTACATCAAATTAGGTTAAATTAAATTACCTTTTTTCTAGTATAAGCATTCTAAAGGTTAAAGTTATAACTTTTCGAAATATTTTCTTAAATGTCCAAGAATTTTTAGTAAACATTTCCATCAACTTACCCATGATTAGAAAGAATCATTAATGTCAGTCATTCTCTTTTGTTAAAAATTGTCAGCACGTTTAAATTACATCCACGAAGACTTTTAGATCTGTTTATTATTTATGAAGAATGTGACGAAGTAATAATACCAAGAACATGTAACACATTGGCTTGCTACTCGACCCCCACTTTATTGTTTCAATTGTTTCATAGGCTTCTACGTTTTTTTGGATAAATTACAATTTTCAACAAAAACTTGCGAATAATTCAAAAGTAGATGTGTTAGATATAGAACATGCTGATATAAGTCCACCTCAAATTTAATTCTACATCGATTGCCATAATAAAATTTGGCACGTGCCATTTGACAGAGCAAAATATTCTAAAATTATCCAATATGTGTTTTACAGTGTATGGTGGATGTTTTCTGTACTTGTGGGTATCGAGTAGCGAATGTGTTACATGTTCTTGGTATTACTTTATCACATTCTCCATAAATAATAAACAAACCTAGAAGTCTTCGTGTGTGTAATTTAAATGTGCTGGAGTTTTTTAACATAAAATAATGACTGACATTAATAATTGTTTCTAATCATGGGTAAGTTGATCGCAATTTTTATTAAAAAATTTTTGACATTTAAGAACATCGCCAATATTTTGAAAAGGTGTAACTTTAACCCCTACAATGCTTATACTAAAAAAAGGGAATTTAATGTAACGCAATTTGATGTAAAAAAATACAGAAATAAAAAAGTTTTTGAGGTTTGAATTTGACAAAATGTAACGTGAAAAATAAAACACTTAGTATACTATTTTGGAATCTATTTTTTTTTGTAGAGAGTAGCTCAACTTGTGTTCTTTCTACGTACCAAAGAGCAAATAAGGATCTCCTAAACGAAGAAAGTTATAACGATTCTTGCAAACCGCTGCACCTGTCAAATTTTTTATAAAATGTCAAATATCTCCGAAACTGCTCGGTTTAGGTATAGGGTGTGCTTATATGTTTTGACTCAGAATTTTATGGTCCTTTCGAAAAGTCGAAAATATATGGGGTGTTCCGTTTAAAATAAGCAAGTTGGTATCGACTTCCGGAATTTCCGGAAGTGCCGCCATTTTGAAATTATTATTTTCGGACTCACAATGGTCGATTATGGTAGGATACCAAATCTCAAATGTTTATCTCATCTGTAAGTGGGAAATATTCTAATGGCCGCCTTAAAAGAATCACCCTGTATATAATTCTATATGAAAAAACCGGATACACTCTTTATACTACAGAAAATTGAAATAAGTATAATTACCTCCAATAGAACCCAATTATTCTCTATTCTCTCGCAACTAAAAGAGCTTTGTAACTGCTGTTATAAATCAAATAGTTTTGTAAAAGTTGTTTAATATTTCCATAAAGGTTGTACTAATCAGGCACCATATTTTTCAAATGTGTCCGCAAATTAATTTTAGCTTCAGCAATATTATGAAAATTGACATTTTATTGTACACGCTTTGAATTACAAAACAGGTACATCAAATTACGTCAAAGCAATGGTTGGACATGTTTCCCTATTTTTTAAGTTCATGTAATACAACTGTTATGACACGAAAAAGCTCTTTAAATTATTCAACCACGAACAGTTAGTTATACAGTAAAATTGCTTCATAACTGATGTTTCACTAGGCTATAAAAGCGCTTTATTGTTATATAGAGGAGTGTAAACGAACTTCTAATCGACCTTTTGCATTTCTATAATAATAGAATCCGTTTGCAGTTACGTGGTTGTGTTTTCAAATTACGGCATAAGTAATCTATATATTTATTTTACGAAAAATAAATTTTATTTTGAATTTATTTTATAATCGTTTTCTGCGTAATGGAAATTACGAGCAAATCATTTTTTCAAGCATCTTAAAATTGCATGCATCTTCCCCATTGCTAATAATGTGTATATTGACGAACATAATTATTTATGGTTTTTTTTGAGCATGGACAGTATAAAAATATATTAGTTTACGATATTGTAATCCCACTTTTAGTCATAAATATCGCCATCTTAACCGCTAAAATAAAATATGTAATATTATTCACATAATATAACAACGCTAAGTATAAAATTCGATGTGCCTAAGAGAAAAGTTTATTAATATCAATATTAACTGAAGACAGAGCGGAAAAAGTTTATCAAACAAAAGTTTCATGAGAAATAAAACGTTTTGTGTTTCAATCCATTTATAATTGCAGTGGTTCTCGTTCGCCATATCATCGTCCACGAATATAAAATTATGAGATTAAACCTTTTGTAGAAAGCTCAAATTAACAAAATTCAATTAAATCGTTTTGCTAAATCAGAACACAATTATATGGGAATTTTATAACTAAGTAACTGGATGCGAATATTATAAAATATCTTTTTAAAGTTATCCAAAATAATGTGACTAATACAGTAATACAGTGACATATTTTTCTCTCCTGTGATCAATATTAACAATTTTATCTCATCTTCCGATGATGCAGACTGTGTTGGCGAATCGCGTGTCAGTGTGTTTTACAGTATTTTGACGTTTGTAGAAAATACTTTAGCCTGCGAGTCACATTAAAGTTTCAACCCTCTTCAAGCCATTTTCTAAGTTAAAATGTCGACATAATGAACGTAAAGTATGTGACGACATACGACAAATATTTTGTTATTGTACATTAAATCTAAGTAAGTCTTAAAGGCAATAAGTTGGGATTACTACCTAATAAAAATGATGTTCCGCAGGGATCTGCTCTAGGGCCTATTTTATTCATCATCTACATTAATGATCTGCCTTTTTCAGTCAGTCAGGGTTCATGTTTACTGTTTGCAGATGACGCTACCATAATTAACAAAGATAATACTGACATAAATAGAAATAGTGCAATGTCTGCAAAAAGCTGGATTTTAAGTTTGAGCGAAAAAAATTTCAATTCTGTCTGTCGGTCTGTCTGCCTGTAACTTTTTTTGTGCACACGATTACTCTGGAACCGTTTAAGATATTGACTTTAAATTTGGTACGCGTATGTATTTTAACGAGATCTGGAACTAGATTATATTTTGATCTTATACCATTGAAGGGTTGGGGGTCAAATTGGAGGAAATTGGGGGTAAATAGGTAAATCAAGCAAGTAGAAGTCCATAAAATTGGTATTTAGTATATATAAGAGAATTTAAGGTATCAAAAAATTTTTTTGGCATTAGCCACCCTCATTACCACCCCCACCCATTATTGAAGGGAATCAAAAAGTAAAATTGTTGCGTGTACAAGAACCAAAGGCCTCAAAAATATTTTTTAGTTCATCCGGTTCATGGGTGTTTCTCTACTAATGGGAAAATTTGTGTCCAGAGGAAACTAAATATCAAAAAATACAAAATACTAATATTTTTTCATTAAAATTAAAGTAAATGATTGGTTATGTCGACCCTATATTCTAAGGTATAACTACATATTGTCGAAATTTTCAAATTTTATGGAAATAGAGTTAAATTGTCAGTACCCTGGTGTGTCCCAAACCTGAAATCCAAGATACCAACTGTTGTAAATATTAAATTTTCTTTTTATTCATTATTATTATTACTGAAACTATTTTATGATAATGGTTGTTGGCAATGTACATTGTTATATGATCTTTTTTGAAAATTATCATCTCAAAATACTGCATAAAACACTGTCTTACACTTTTTGACGTCAGTCCCCAGACACATTTAAACATCTATTGGAAGCGAATCTACGTCTGGATTAACCAGGTAGTTATGCTAAACGGAACGCATCCAACATGAAGTTTGTACAAATGAAACATGACGTTTTGGCGCTATTTTGTTTAGTAGTGAATCGGTCTTTGGTGCTAAGCAGACGTGTCTGGACCACTCAATAAATCAGTTCCCTGGTTAGCTTTTTTGAGTTTAATTTTCTCGATATGAATTATTGTTCAGTTATTATATACATTTTATAAACAAAAATATACTACTGTTGCCACTAGTGGATTGCGTAATTATTGTAACTTTTTCAATAACGATCGATTCTTAACGAATTTGTCAGCCCCCTGCCAAAAAATAATAATAAATTAATAAATACCTAGTTTTTAGAATAATTAATATAAAAATCGACACAAAAATTGATATTCTGAAGATATTCTTAAATTCTTAAGAACCGGATATTAGACTTTAAGTGTAGAAGTTGATTTTCATTTTCTTTTTGATTTAGAATTGTTTTCTTTTTTGAAAATTTTAATTTTTGTTTCAAAAGAGTCTTGTTAATTTATGTTACTCTAGAGAATAATAGAAAACTTTAAATATAATAATCTACTATAATTTCTTTAATTTTTGTTCCACAAAGTCAATTCAATGGGCAAGGGTCTCAGTACCCTGGAATTATATTTTAGTAAATCGTAAATAAAATGAATACTGCTGGATAACTTGACTGGCCCTTCATAATAGAGGAAGAGTTAGACTGTACATTTATATTAAAGTAGTGTTATCCCCTATTAATTAAAAAAAAGTCCTCGGACAAACTTGTATGGGCAGATTTACCATTAGTAGAGAAACACCCTCATACAGGTTGTGGATAATGTAACTTATCCTTTTAATATGATAAAAAACAACCAAGTTTAAACGAATACAGCAACTAATAGTTTAGATCCAATACGTTAAGTGATTTCTTTCTGGATTATTTATATTCAAAGTACTATGGACTTCTGTAAATATTTTGGTAACCGTCAGAAATATGTGATTTCCTTTATTTTTTGTATAATAATGTATGTATATGTGTAATGTATGTAGTAATGTATATTTAGTATAAATAAAATATTATTATTATTATTATTATTATTATTATTATTATTATTGTTACATCATCAATCAATATTTAAGTAATTAATATATCTTTGATGTACACATTAAAAGAGAGATCTCTTTGATGACATCTCCAGTGGCATAAGACTGTTAGCGTCTTGTTTAACTTTCCAAATGACATTTCTATCCTGTGTTTTTAACACTTATATTTCTAGAACGGAGCTAATTTTGGAATCCCGACAATGTGCGATTTACTAATTTAATTATTGGCGCCGTCCTATAGATTTATTTTTGTCATCTCTCATATTCGTATATTTATTAGTATATTTTTTAAAATACGAATATAAACATGTTTTAGTTTTTATTACTAGGTGTAAATGTTTCTAATAATAAATATTGGTGTATAAATCTGTCGACATAGACACATTGCGAAAGGCTTCCGGTGCAACAGGGACATATTTTAGACTGGTATAAAGCGAAACTCGAAGAGAGGACATACAAATTAAAGTAAAATGTTATCAGCGCCTAATGTGTATTATATTAATTGCTAAAATGTATCATCATTATGATATAACAGGGATACCTTTTCCGAAATTAACTACTTGGAATTTTGAACAAATTGTTTAGCCTTAAATCGCAGGTGTATCCCAAGGATCAAACCTGGAACATCTCTTCTTTATAAAGTTCTTTAACAATATTCTCAATGACATTATTGTCAATTATCTTTTATACACTGATGACCTAAAGTTATGTTATATGTTAACTTCTGTCTCTCATTGTGAGAACATTGCTAATAGTACAGTGATTAGAGGTTTTAACTTTGGAATAATGTCATATGAATAGATTTAGTTCATTTTTGGCAACTTAATAGTAAACGCATCAAAGAAAAGTTTCTATGTTGCTAATTTATAGGGGATCGGACCTACAAAAAAACAAAAACATTGAAACCGATGGAGAATTCAATTTCGAGAAGAAACGACTCTATGCAACTTTTCATATAAATTGAAAATCTTTAAGTTATAACGACTTGATAATTATTGGAATATCAGCTTGAAAAAAGAGGTATTTCAAAACAATTTTCGTCAAATAATTCGAAAAGTATTACATTGAACGAAAACATGCTAGAAACAAATTAGACCATTTGCTGAGAATGCTTCTGTATGTCATTCATTTACCAGAGATTCACCCATTTGGGTATTGTTGGTTATCGTGTAGTGATTGAAAAAAAAAATGGGTGATGGTCTGTGCGAGTGGCCATTTTGGAAAATGGACGCCATCTTTGATGCTTATTGAAACTGCACTGCAAGAATAATAAAACATTTTAACAAAAATTGAAATATATAAAACTGAAACCATACTTATTTTGTCAAATAATTATTAGTGGAGATGCAAGTCATTTCTGATTGCATTGATTAATTTTGTGTTTCTATATTTTCAGGTCTATTTTCATAACACAATTGTAGTCAAGAGCGTAGCCCAATTTGCAGCAGCCAACAACCTGAAAGTGATGAGCACATGGTTCCCTAGGAAAGATATTTTTAAAGGAACAGGGAAAATACCAGGAACAAACGAAACTAGCCAGATCGACCACGTGCTGGTATCCAAGAGATGGGCAACCGATATAGAGAATGTCAGAACGTTTCGCGGGGCGAACTCTGACTCTGAACATTTCTTGGTAGGGGTCAAGATGAAACAAAAAATATCCACCGTAACAAAAGGAAAGTCAGAAAGAACCAAAAAGTGGAACACGGAAAAATTAAAAGACGAGCAAGTTGAACAGCATTATCAGCACATGTTAAGACAACTCTTACAAGAAGCAGAACACAGATTGAGTGTTGAGAACGAATGGAGCTGTGTAAAGAATTCAATTCTCAAAGCAGGAAACGAAATAGTAGGAGAAACTAAAAGAGCAAGAAATGCAGACTGGTATGACAATAAATGCAGGGTTGCTGTGGACGAGAAGAAAAGAGCCAGAATGAATTGTCTGCAACGAAATACAAGAGCGAACAGAGCGCTATACAACGAAAAGAAGATCCAGGCGGCTAGGGTATGCAGAAGGAAAAAGCGAGAAGCGACAAAGCAAAAAATTGAAGATTTAATGGAACATCATAGTAGAAAGGAACGCAGAAAATTCTACAAAAATGTAAAGGATCAAACACAAAAGTACAGACCGAAATTAACAGCATGTAGAGACAGACGGGGAAACTTGTTGACGGAGCAAAGTGAAATAATGCACAGGTGGAGAGAGTACTTTGAAAATGTACCATCAAATAACGAAACTGATGCTGAACCACATACGAATCACACAGTTGATCCATACATCGAAGAGCCCACCTACGAAGAGACAACAAAAACTATCAAATGCTTAAAGAACTTGAAAGCGCCTGGGATCGATGGAATTACAGCGGAATTACTAAAGAAGGGAGGGAATGAACTATGGAAACGCATTCATAGGCTTATCTTGTTGATTTGGTCACAAGAGAAAATACCAGAAGAATGGACCCTTGGCATAATACAACCTATACACAAAAAAGGTGACAAAACGGATTGCTCTAATTATAGGGGCATTACATTACTAAATGTAACATACAAAATTTTATCGGGTATTTTATACAATAGATTGGCTGAATATTCTGAGCAGATTCTTGGAGAATACCAGTGCGGGTTCAGGCCAAACAGATCCACAACCGATCAGATCTTTGTAATACGACAAATTCTGGAAAAAACCTATGAATATGACATTGACATACATAGTCTTTATGTAGACTTTCAGCAAACTTTCGATAGTGTTAATAGACACCGAATGCTGCAGGATATCACTATGCTAGGCATCCCCTCAAAATTGTGAAGCTCATAGCTGCCACCTTAAATGAATCTAAAGCAGTGGTAAAGGTAGATGGCGAGTTGACAACTCCATTTAGTATAAACTCTGGAGTGAGAGAAGGTGACGCATTATCCACCATGCTCTTCAACTTGACCTTGGAAGCATCCATCCGAAAACTCAAAATGACCGGCCATATAGGTACAAAATCAGTACAATTCTGTGCATATGCCGATGACATTGCTATAATAAGCCGAGATAAGATCGCACTTAGGGAAACATTAGCGCAACTGGATGAGGAAGCCCAGTTAAGAGGGCTCGAAATTAGTGAAACGAAGACAAAGTACATGGAAACGAAAAGAACATCAAATATTAATATCAACAGCATACGTATCGGAAGATTTAACTTTGAACATGTACATGATTTCACCTACCTAGGTTCACAGATAAACAACGAAAACTTGGTATCAAATGAGATAAAGGCACGTATACTGAGTGGAAACAGGTGCTATTTTGCCCATGAGAAATTAATGAAATCTAAAATTTTAAATAGAAACCTGAAACTCCAAATATATAAATCCTTGATACGACCCGTAGTTACTTATGGGTGCGAAGCGTGGACATTATCCAGCGCTGATGTGAACCAGTTGAGAGTTTTTGAAAGAAAAATCCTACGAAGAATATATGGCCCCATCCAGGAGGAAGACGGCTCTTGGAGAATAAGAATGAACCATGAACTTGACCACCTGATCAAAGGAGCTGATATTGTTAGGTTCATAAAAGGCAGGAGATTAGAGTGGCTTGGGCATGTGCAGAGAGTGGACGACGAAAGAACAACTAAAAGAATAATGCAATGGAAGCCGGCGGGGAAGAGACTTAGAGGAAGGCCACGTAAAAGATGGATTGAAGATGTGGAGCAAGATATTAGGATATTGGGAGTGAGAGGATGGAGAAGGACCATTTCTGAGAGGGCAGAATGGAAAATAATTGTCGAGCAGGCGAAAACCCACATAGGATTATAAAGTCATAAGAAGAAGAAGATTGTAGTCAAGAGTGATTAAAGATGAGTGGTTACATTATGGAGCCAGAAGGTATATCGTTAATAAGAAGAATCATTCCAGTTGATTCTGAACTGTGTAATATGCCAACAATCTGTTGAAGTTGAGCCAGTATCAACGGAAAATGGTCGAAAACGAGTCTGGGAGGATGGTGATATTCGTCAAGATGAAACTTTCAACAGACTCACACAAATGGGTCGAGGTAGCATATATTGTTGTTTGTTAATATTAGTCAAGTCATATACTTAAACTAGCGATGTCATTGACTTATTCATTTTATGTTACTTCGTGCTTTATAAAACAATGTAAATCTGTTTAGTATAGAAATAAAAGATGTTGATTCGTACCTGTCTAAATAATGATTAGTAACCACTTTTCAGTATTCATACTATAGGGCACGTGTTCATGCACGCATTCTAAAAAACATGTAAAACGACGCCTCACAGGCCTATGCAGTGCATTTTCAAAGATGGCGTCGATTTTCCAAAATGCCCCCTCGCACATACATCACTCAATTTTTTTTTTAATCACTGAACAATTACCAACAATACCCAAATGGGTGAATCTCTGGTAACAGAAGTATGCTCAGCGGTTGTATTAAATAAGAAAGCTACAAAATTGAGGATGAATTTCGTTTTTTTTTTTTTCTAATTTCTGTATAATTAACAGGTTTGGAGATCTGGAGATATAAACGAACGTTTATAAGACGAAGTATTTAGTTTATATGTTAAATATCTCAGAAACTATGGCACTTACGTCTAACGACCAAAATGATAGACTATTAATTACGTTTTCAACTGATTTTTTGACAATTTCTATACCTAGCATAAAAGACAAAGAAGTTATGACAGGAACCGAGACGGAAACAATGTGCTTCTTCACATTTTTAAATAAAAACTTCGCCGGACGCTAAAAATTTGTTTCATACGTTTGCAGCACTTGCTTTAGAAAAAAAATTGCATTTTAAACTATAAAGAGATTTTCGAAAAAACGTACTTTTTGTTTCTTTGCAAATATTTCAATAAATAGTTTTAGCGAAAAAATGATGGACATTAAAAATATAAGCGCTAAGAATGAATTTTTTTAGTTTCCGAGCTATTTAAGTTTAAATAGGAAAGGAAGTATTTAGTTTAAACGTTAAATATCTTTAAAACTTCCATCCAAACTTGTAAGGAATAGAATTAAAGATAAATTAATCAATGTTTAAAATTATTTTTTGGTTTGTTTCTGTATGTCGTAGATTTGAAAAGTTCCCAAACCGAAAACTTAGCTTTGTTGATCTATGGGACCTTGGCCCAGAGACAGAGAAATTGCGAAAACCTACTTAAAACTGGGACAGGTTCACTAGCCCATATACATAATTTAGTTATATCAGTAACAAATTAATTGAAGTCATTGTATTGTCTAGAAAAACAAGATAAGGAAATTCTGAAAGTATATGATTCAATATTGACAAAATATTTAAACATAATATTAGTCATTACATCATATTACTATGACAGATATAATGTTTCGGTTAACTAGCATCAAAAGGAATCACTTTGATGAAATGTGACTGGTAACAATTTTTTAACAGTTCGGAAGATTAATTTTGTGTCTCAACTGCTCTTTACTAAAAACCCAATTATAATTACATGACATATCTGTTGTATGGGCGACTCAACGAATAAAACAAAAATACCATTTTATTTTTGGAAGAGAATCTGAATCGATCATTAAATACCCATGCTATGAAAACATAAATACAAAATAAACTATTATAATTTCTCATAAAGTGATTATCTCAATACCCGTAAATAAAGTGCTTTTTTTAGTTTCCTACGTATTGGAAAATTAGGTGACTCTTTTTTAAAACATTTTCAAGGTCTTGTGCTCGTGTGTTAAAGCACTATTAATAAAACATTTTATTAATAAATCCCCAATACAGCAGACATTTAACTATTGCTTTATTGTTTCGAATTTAAATGCATTACACACCAGTTTTAACTATAAAACTAAGAATGAACATAGTATAATAAAAACAATACGTAAATATACTTTTCGCTGGTTTATTGAATTAAAATATACGCAAGAGGCCTATTGTTGAATATTTTATAGGATACGCTTCGTAGTTTTTGGAAAGTAAGTTATTAGTCCACAGTACAGCGGATTTTTTTTAATGATTAATAACAGGCTGCATTTTCGTGATGAGTAGCTTCGTTTTGACGAGACTCCTAACTTTTCTCTCTGTGAAAATTATCGGTAGTGGTAACTAGATAAACTGAGCTTGGATTTATATGTCCATTGAGTGATTGTTCAAATTTTATTACTAACAGTTAGTTTTTTAGTTAAATATTGAGATAATTTGATAAAAAAACACGCAAAAACGTTTATCCTACAAAATCGATGGTTTGACCGAAGGGCCCCCCACCCCCAACATGTCCAAATAACGAGGTCATAAAAATGATTACTAACCAGCTGATTTTTTTATTTTTGCTTAATTAATGTTTTTAAAATTAAATGGTCACATCGTCCTACAATTTGAATGGTATGTTTTTCCAGTCCTACGCTCGGAAATTGTCAGTTCCACGGTAACACTGTTCTCATTACTAACAACCTAATTTTCATTTTTTTCTCTTGGGAATAAAGTGTGGAACACGATTTTACTAATGCCCTACAAAAAAAGTGGTATATATTGATAAAAAATTATTTTGAAATTTGTAACACTACTGGATGTTGAATATTTTATTATATAAAAGATTAAAAAAGTATATAGAAGGATATGTATACACAAACACACACACACACAGTGAAGGAAAGAAAAAGTTTCAAAACTGCCGCTTAAATTAGAATCATGCGGGCTACTGTCCCAAGCTAGGCCATATCAGCGTGCATAGAGGTAATCCCATAGACACATATATACAACGAGATCTCGAACGAGATCTACCATGACATGCGTAAAATTTAACAGTAGGTTGTTCCCACGGAAAGGAGTTAAAAAAACCGCTGCCCAAGGAATCACTACTTCCACATCCAGATTTTCTATCCAAGTCACTCACAACGAAAAAATTTTGTATGTGGAAATAATTGTTTATGGAACTTTAATAATACAATATTTGAAATCCTCTACCCCAAAAACCCATAAAACGATACCCCACATCGGTAGTGGGGTGGGGGTGGTGATAGGGGGGGTGGTAGTGGGGGTGGATGAAGTAAAAAAATATTTTGAGGTTTCTGGTTCTTGTACAGACATTAAATCACAATTTTTTTTCATCCCCTTTAATAATGGGGTGGGGGTGGTAATGGGGGTGGCTAATGCCAAAATTTTTTTTGAGACCTTAGCTTCCTTTGTATATACTAGATAATAATTTTATGGACCCTTACCTGCTTGATTTACGTATTTACCCCAAATTTACCCCAACTTACCCCCAACTCTTAGACAGAACAAGATGAAAATATAATCTAGTTCCAGATCGCGTTAAAGTACATATGTGTACCAAATTTCAAGTCAATATCTCAAACGGTTCCAGAAAAAACGTGCGCACAAAAAAAGTTACAGACAGACAGGCAGACCGACAGACAGAAAATTTTTTTTCGCTCAAACTTAAAATCTCGACGTTTCATGACATTCTAGGCCCATTTGAACAATAAAAATTTTTAAAAATGTTTTTGTCGTTACTATACTTCCACTAGATGTGGAAGTAATAAAATTTTTTAAAAAATGACCAGAAAAATTACCTAATTTTTTTATAGAAATGTGCCACCAATGACTTTAACCAATCTGACGTTACGCGGTACAACCATATCACTTTATCAGACTTGGGATTGACACTATTGGCAGTAAAGTTGGAGAAGGTAAAAGTGACTTTTTGGTTTTAATCAAATCACACTGCAAAAATAACGAAATAAATCGAAATAAAGTGAAATAAAATTTGCTTTGTATACATTTTATGTGAAAAAAAAGGAAAAAAATGTACTTTTAAAATTGAATTTCGCGCCATTATCAGTCAGCTATTTTGAACTTTTCAATTTTCTCTTCAAATTCGTAATTAGTGACCTCGAAAACCCCCGAGTATAATTTGGACGATATTTTATTAATTTTAGAGCAATTATTAAAATTTCTTTTAAACGGATGCAAATTATGCACTTTAGGATGCGTTTAATGGCTACAATCGGCCTATAAAGGATCTTAAATGACCCAATATGTTACTTAAGGCTTGTATAATACTAAAACAAACCATTTTTCTCAAATTTTTATGAATCTTAAACGAATATCTATGAAAAACCCTTGAAAAATACACAAAAACAGCAAAAAATTGACTTTTTTAGCATAATTATGCATTTTTAGGTACTTTCCCCGTCATTCTGTGCGTACGGACTATGATTTTTCAAGTTTTTATACCTAAAAGATGCATTTTATGCAATAAAATCTTTTGGAGATAAAACTTCTTGAAAATCACCTATTTTACTTCCACGTCCAATTCAATTCAATTCAATTCAAAAATGTTTTATTATAATTAATAATACAAAAGTGCGCTTGAGTCAAGTCCCGATTCAGAGCCGACCACACCACCACGGCGTGCAATGTCGTGGTAGATGGGTGGTCGGGTGAAACGGGTTTAACTCCGGCTTAAACAATAAATGAAGTAGTATAAGGTTAGAACTCCTGTTCTTTGGAACAAAAAACTTAAATCTAACAATTTGGCGAACTATAACTAGAATGAGTTTTAAAAACACTTAAAAATTACACTGTTTTAGTTTGCACAGCACGTCCAGTGGAAGTATAGTAACAACAAAAAACATTTTAAAAATTTTTATTGTTCAAATAGGCTTAGAATGTCATGAAACGTCGAGATTTTAAGTTTGAGAGAGAAAAAAATTTCTGTCTGTCTGTCGGTCTGTCTGTAACTTTTTTTATGCGCACGTTTACTCTGGAACCGTTTAAGATATTGACTTGAAATTTGGTACACGTATGTATTTTAACGAGATCTGGAACTAGATTATATTTTCATCTTGTTCCGTCGAAGGGTTGGGGGGTAAATTGGGGTAAATAGGGGTAAATAGGTAAATGAAGCAGGTAAGGGTCAATAAAATTGGTATTTAGTATATACAAGAGGAGCTACGGTCTCAAAAAATATTTTGGCATTAACCACCTCTATTACCACCCTCACCCCATTATTAAAGGGGATGAGAAAAAAATTGTGATTTAGTGTGTGTACTGTGTACAAGAACCAAAAACCTCAAAATATTTTTTCACTTCATCCACCCATACTACCCCTTATCACCACCCCCACCCCACTACCGATGTGGGGTATCGTTTTATGGGTTTTTGGGGTAGAGGATTTCAAATATTATATTATTAAAGTTCCATAAACAATTATTTCCACATACAAAATTTTTTCGTTGTGAGAGACTTGGATAGAAAATCTGGATGTGGAAGTAGTGATTCCTTGAGCAGCGGTTTTTTATTAATTCCAACGGCCTATTGTGTATGCGATTTATGTAAAGCGTGTAATTTTTAAAAAATCTGTATGAAATAGAAATAATTATTTTTAAATAATTGTGTATATATTTACAACTACCTTCACATTTTAACAATATAAAACATAAAAACTAAGGAGCTAATATTTTGTATCAATTATTATGCCTGAACGCATTTTATGACTGCCCAATCCGCACACCGTTACGCTCGTGCACACTACTTTTTCATATTTTTCGAAAATTGATAATATTTTGTCTCAATTATTATTATGCCTGAACGCAAATCTGTTTCACTGTCCATTCTAAACATTGTGTTTCAAAAGAAATAGGTACTTATGTAAAAATGATTTGAATTCCTAAAAAAAGGAGCACTGGTAGTGATCGGGAGTATATGAAATATCGCCTCATTTTATGGTCAATATCTTCCCGAATCGCCTCCGAATTACCCCAGATCGCCCAGTATTGCCTCTGGTTGCCTCAGATCACCCCGGATTCGCCCTTAGATCGCCTCGGTAAGGGACGAAAAATCGTCTCGCGACTTACCTCTCGCCCAAAGACTTAAAAAACTGACCTTATCAAATTCTGGTATAATTTCTTTCTAAGAGCTAATGCAGTGCCCAATTGCTAATCTAGAAATTAGCCGAATCGAACACGATTGTGATATATGCGGTGAAAAATATATCTGCGGTTGTGTGGTAAAAATCATAAATGACCTGATACACCAATATATTAATTATAAGGAAAACTAGAGGCGTACAGTACAGTTCCAACACAGTGTCTTTTAGTACATGAATAAGTGTGGTTGCTATTAATATTTCTAGGTGGCTTACAAATACTTCAGCTTATGTCGTAAAGATTTGTGGAAGGATATTGGCATATACAAGGCGATTTTACATCATTATTTGTTATGGCTTTAGCACAGAAACTTTATAATAATGCAGGAAAATTGGTTCCCACCTTAATAGAACATGTTTTAAGGTTTCCTTCTTTTCATTTCGTTTGTTTCCATTGTATTGTTCTTTCGACTCGAAAAACCACATTGACTTTTTCTAATGAGACGAACACATAGGTGTAAATATGTCGTTCTTAGTTTTTTCTAAGTGATCAGAAGCAAGATTAAAACGCAGATACACTGTTGTAATATACTTGAGGACTTAAAATGTATGTAAAAGTAATTTTTATTTCATGCTTTTTTTAAATTTAATAATATATAAATTGTACTTTAGCAATGAATTATTATTTTGAACACTATACCATCTATCAACTTTAATTTTCTTTTTGTGGAACCAATTAATGGCGTACGTATAGATATTGAAGTTCAAATTTGTTTAAAAAAAATATAGTTCGCCACAGATTCCTTCAAATTAGTATCTTGCTTTTTTTGTGTGTAACATGCCGTTATTGATAAGATGCAAAAGAAATAAAACCTTCGAAAATAAAATTAAAATTTTTAATGCTTGAAAAAATTTTGAGTGAGAAAAACAAATTCTGTTGCTCTGATGTCTGTCTGTCTACAAAACTACTTAACGCAGAAAAATAATATTTGGTAGGTAAGTAGTTAACGAACGCTATTGCCAACGAATAAATGGGATAATAATTTCAGTAAAAAATATACAGGGTGGACACCTTAAAAAAATTGTTAAAGAAAAAGAATGAGGAAGGATAATAATATTTGGCATGTAATTAATACAATTATCAATACAAAAACCTATCATACTTTTATTCAGTGAGTGGACACCTTTCAAAAAATAAATAACGAAAAAACCCGAGGATAATAATATGTCTCATATAGTTAATGCAATTATCAAGGACGAAACCTGCCATACCATTCTGTTACTCTATGAGTACCTCAGGGATCTATCCCGGAACCTCCATTATTTTCCATTTATATCAATGATTTACTGTCGCACATTAGCAAAGGACTCACAATTATGTACATAGATAATACTGCTGTATGTATCTTTGCCAATAGTGCTGATGAGCTTAGCTCTAATATTAAAGAAATTTTAGACGAGATGGGTGTTTGTTGTGACCGAAATAAATTAATTTTAAACAAGAATAAAACTATATTTGTAGCTTTTAAACTTAGAAGACATATATTACTTTGTGATTTCGTTAAATGATAACACTGAATTGCTGGGCACATTTATCGATAGCACGCTGTCGCGGAACCGCATTAACGCAATAAATTAAATAAATCACATTTTGCAACTTTTCAACTAAAAAAATATGCTCAGCAAAGAAGCTTTAATGAACGTGTACTTTGCATGGCCTATTCAATATTCATGTCTATCTGTAAATATTCACATCTGGGAAAAAATCTAGCAAAGTATCCAGAGTATTCGTGCTACAAAAACGTTTAATACACTAATATTCAAACTTACGTAGAGAGAAAGCTGTAGAAATACTTTTGTTTCCAAGAAAATATTAACTGTACCATCTGTAAAGACGGGGTAAAGACGAAACATACATATAGCGGGGTAAATAAAAGGCAAGGTGATAATCCAACCCAGATTGAAATAAAGTAAATTAATTTTTTTTTAAGTTTTATGCCTTCAGAACTGTTTCATGTTATCCAATGAGGTCTTATGCCTACTGTTAATGAGGGAAAATATATTATGTATATTTAATGATGAAAATAATTTCCTTTATAGCGGAGCGGATCTGGTTTTGAAATGAAACCAACTTAAAAGAAAAAAAAATGACAATTTCGTTACACGCGTTCTCTTTTATCATGTTATCAACTTAGTTCAGCTTAATCACATGGGGTGGGGGAGGAATTCGCATTTAAAATTCGCAAAAATACATTTTTCCAAAATAACTTTGTTATTATTCACTTGACCAAAAAAAGTTAAACTAAGAATTAAAGATCTCACGAAAGCACATAATCTGGTATTTTTTTTCACATCGTGATTTTTTTTTAAATAGGCGTTTTTTGCCGTAACACTAATAGTAATATATTCATAAAAGTAATTCCTTAATTTTTTTCACGAAAAAATGGAGTTAGAAGGATGAGATTTTTTTGAGGTAGGTAAAATAGATAAGAATTGATGAAGCCGGAGGATGTCTGTGGTGGGCCAAGTAGGGGAGGGAGGGGAGGTAGGGAAAGGGAAATTATTAAACCCCCTATAACTTTTTTTCCTGTCGTGCGATTTTGAAAAACCAAAATGGAATTTGTTCGTTATTATCTCTAGTATTTGACTGACTATTTTTTTTTTATCTTTTCAAATAAACAAACTTGCGGGAGGGGCACACCTTTTGCACTTTTTTTTCAAATGCGTTTTTGAGTACGAAGGAAAGGGTTCAGAGCGAGGGGTATTCCGCAGGGGAATTTTGGTGTACAAGCTCCAGGAATTAGTAGGGAATTAGTAGGAATTAGTGGGAATTAGCAGGAATTGGTGGGAATTGGTGGGAATTAGTAGGAAATTAGTTTGGAATTAGAGGAATTAGTAGGAATTATTAGTGAATTAGTAGGAATTAGTAGGCAATGAGTGTGGAATTAATACGCGACGCGTGCAACTCGAGACATGGTAGCGCTCGTACATAATAACATGCGCCGAGACGTGCGCGCTCTATAGCTTTATCATATACAGATTCGGCAAATCTAATTTTTTGCATCCTGAGTTCAACGAATGGGGGGCAGTGTATCCGTCATTCTTTTCTTAACTTCCCTGCGTTCTCTCTTGCACTAAATTTGCCGAATCTCTATGTGATTTGCACGTGCACCAATTTCGCCGTTTCAAGCAAAACTAAACAAAACAATTTTATAAACAGTGAAAAACGGGTGACTACAGTGAGCAAAGCTTAATTAAATCAAATCATCAAGTTAATGCACTGGTTTATTTACCCATGTCGCAATTAGGCTGTGAGGAGAATCCATTCCAGCAAATCAAAAATTATAAACAATCACAACCTTCAGTCACTGAAATTCTGGGGTATGTTCTTAAAAGTTTAAGAAATAATTATACGAGAAGTATAACTCATTTGCTTCATTTGTTTATTTAACAAATAAACTCAAAAGAAACAGTTTTTTTAAATAAAACATCTCAAAAAATATTGCCTTTAGCGAAAAATAACAGGAAATTTTTTTTTAAACTTGGTCTTTCACTGTTTTCGAAGAAGCGTATTTTGTCGCCCGCCATAAACTGTGGGCTATGCGTAAAAATGGACTAAATAAAATCAGAAGCTTATTCAATTACCTTTAATTTGTTTTTTATCGCTTTAAGATGAAAATTGACTAACTTAGATTCAAAACTCCCAGAAAATCCAGAAAAATAAATATTGAATGTATATTCGTATACAACGAGGGGTCAACCGCGAAGGAAATCTGGTGTACACCTAGAAGGAAGTCCGAGGAAGTCCCAAGGAAGTCCGGGGAAGTCCCGGGAAGTCCGAGGAAGTCCGAGGAAGTCCGAGGAAGTCCGAGGAAGTCCGGGGAAGTCCGAGGAAGTCCGGGGAAGTCCGAGGAAATCCCAAGAAATCTTAGGAAATCTGAAGGAAATCCGAGGAAATCCGAGGAAATCTCAGGAAATCTTGCTTTCAGTAATTTTTTGTTCTCTCCAAAACTATGGGCTTTAGACATGTTATATAAGGTTTCTTTGTTTGTCTAGTTGTTCCCCAGTTGCTTTTGGTATTTATGTTAAGTTTCTTTAAATTTTTAATATTTATATACAGTGTGGCTCATTTCAAGTGGAAACACCTTCGTAACTCAGTTATTGGCCAATTTCAACCAAATTTGGATCGGTATCAAAGATCTTTAATATTTCTTTTTCAGTAAAACAAAACTTATTTCAGTCAGTGGCGTGTATTTTTATTAAGAAGAAAAGGGTCGATTTTTCGAGAAATCATATTAGGCATTTTTTGTTTTGTTGAAAAACTAATGCAATATTATTGATCAGCATAATTATTATGATAATAATTATTATTATAGATGCGTAATTAAATTTTGGCAAAAAAATATATTCTATTCCTGTATAGAATAATAATAATATAATAATTTTTTTATGTAATTTTTCATAAAAATACATAATTTTGGCTCATAAAAGTAGAGACAAAATTTACAGAAAATTTTATGCTCTACAACTTTACTCTCTTGATATTTTTCACCAAAATCTCGACCAAAATGCACAATTTTTCCTCAAAATAGATAAAAAGGCGAAAAAAACGCTAAAATTCATATATATGTATATACTTCTTTTTTAGAAGGGCGGGGGGTGAAAATCATGTTCAGACAACCCAAATACTTCACTGTTTACAAGTCTCATAACTGTGGAAATATTTTCCATAAAACAATGACTAATTTGAAGGGATTAAATAAGTGGTAGGTAAAGTGGAGCAAGTGCACACCGGTTTTTGGACAGTTGACATTATTTGTTGACAATTGTGGGATTTTTGTTTTATCATATAGTTTTCAAATTTTGAGTATTTCTTTGTTGGTACATTGGGCGAACAAATCTATAAATAAATAAACCCTAATCAATGGCTAACGCACTACAACCACACTTTAAAAAAAAGTGACAGGAGGGCGCACTTACCCCGAATTTAGGGGCAAGTGCGTATTTGACTGTTAAAGAATCATGAAATCTACTGAAATTGTTAGGAGGCAAGATCGTTTTAATTACAATTTTTACTATTTTTTGCACTTTGCAGATTTGAAATTAATTGGTTTGTTCAAAAGTTACAAACTATATTGTACGAGGAATCGAGAGAAAAGTTCAAAACATTAAAAAAATATTTCATTAAACATTCTCAATAAACTGAAAATATTATATTTACATTTCAAATAACAGAAACATAAAGTCCATAATATATTCTCATGTGACTAAGTAAGTCAAAGTCGAAAGTCCAAGCATCTCCAGGACGATCTAATTTTGGATCAGGCAAAACCTTAATAATATCTATGTTAGCTATATTATCTACATCTTCCAATTCTGGCCAAAAAAGTTTGCCGTGATTACGTTTTGTGAATTTTACGGTCCATTCATCGTTATTAATTTTGTTGGTAACCTGAAAATGATAAAAGTCAGTAAGACATTGATACTTAAATAGTTAAATGAAGCCTGTCCTACATGATGTCGTGTTGTTTTCTTGGTGCTATATTTGACAATTATCCATTTGTCTATGTATGTTCCTGTGCTTGATTGTTCTTGATTTTCATCTTCAACTTCATTAAGATCGCTTTCAGCGTCCATGTCATCATCAGTGTCAACGTAAGAAAGTTCTTCTTCATCATTTGATGAACTAGCCGGTGGCGTCATGGGTTTCTTAGTCTGTCTTGGTTTTTTTAAGTTCTCTTCTTCTTTGAATCTCTCTTCATCTTATTCAAAGCTTTTTCCTTCTTCTTTGAAGCTTTCTCTTTCTCTATTGCTTACATTCTGGCCACAGCTTCCGGTGACGTAATGACTTCAGCACCAGGAGCAATTCTTGTTTTTTTTTTAGCTAGGGGTTGTTTTGTTTGCCTAATTGTCTGCAGAAGATCTTCAAAGGATACTTGCAGAGAGTAAGAAGTTGATGGAACAGGATTAGGTGGTTGTTCATTTAAATCTTCTAGCAGTTGTCCAGCTTGTGCATTTGGCTACCTATAATCGAGAGGAGGTTGTTGTTCATTTAAAACAACTAATAGTTGTTCACCGTCTGCATTTAGCTGCATATGTTCGGGGGCAACTGGCTGTTCATTTAAATTGACTAACGGCTGCTCACCTTCTGCATTTGGTTGGCCATGATCGTAAAAAGGTGGTTGCGGGTTGATGACTGCCTTCTGCTGTTTCCAACGTAATAACGCAGAAGGTTCGAATTTATCTTCTGGAATTACTTCATCATTGAAAGGTACCATACCTGCTTTCTTAAAGCCACTAATATCATCAATCTTCAAATCTATGCAAGTTTCTGCCACCATAGTAGAAAACTGCATCTTTGGAACTTTATACCTCGCATTCTTACGTTGTCAGGATACCAATTTAGCATCCCACATATCCTTTAGAGGCTTAAATACTGCCAAGTTAAGTGGCTGTAACAAATGGCTTGTATGCGGGGTCAGTTTTAAGATGGTAATTTGTTCCCTGATTGCAAGTTCTATGATATTGGTAGTCACATGAGTGCTATGGCCATCATAGATTATTATAACTGGACGACTGTCACCAAGAGAAGAAATCAAACTTTTTTCAAAGTAGTTACGGAATATGTCTGACTTCATTCAGTCATTGGAGCATAGACTTTCTTAGAAATATTTCTGTTTTAGGAAGCCACTCATTTCAGATATTTTTGGCTTTAAATATTATCAGTGGTGGACAGTGGCGGCTGGTAAAATTTCAATAATTTTTTTCTCGCCTGTGGCGCATGGGACCCATATGAAATATGGGAACTAACATCTAGAGAAGCACTCCCCTAACGACCCCTAAAAAATTTTGAAAAAGTATTTGCGAAAATTGGGTGTCTAGGGATTAGTCAGCATTTTACAATAAACATTCAAACTCAGTTCGTCAGCGATTTGAATATTTTTGCTTCGCATGTATCTAGACGTCGCCGTCCCAAATTTTTTTTGATGAGCGGGGGAAAAAAATCCGAAAAAAATTTTGTTCGCCCCAAAATTTTTCTAATGAGCAGGGGGAAGAAATCCGACAAAAATGTTTGATGACCGGGGGAGAGAAATCCGGCAAAAAATTTTTTAACGTGCAGAGAAAGAGAAATCTAAAAAAAATTTTTCCCGTACCAAATTTTTTTTGATAAGCATGGCCCCTCATTAGACGCGACCCTAGGGCCCAGTCGGCATTTGCCGACTAGCCGACCTGGCCACACCGCCACTGCTAGGAGAAATAGGTTGGGTCGAACAATCCTAGAATTAAGTATTGATTTTTGTTTTATATGGTTACATGCTTGCCCAGGGTTGGCATAAAAATGGGTGGTTTTTGTGGGTTTTTGATTTTAGAAAAACCCATCTAGGTTTTTGTTTGATTTTCGTTTTTTTTTTGCAGGAAAAAAGAAGCAATTATATAAAAAATTATATTTTTGCCTCACAAATACTTACTCACAAAACAATAACAAAAATGTAACGTGTCAGTATATTAGTAAACAATAAAACAAGTAAATAATAAACTTAAATAGTTTTGACGCCTTTTCAGCTCCAAGCTTATTCCTTAGTTTGCTCCAAATATGGCCGAATGTAGGAAAAATTATTTCTACTGCGGCACTAGAAGTGGGACAACTATGCAACTATGCAATTTAAAAAAAAAACCCACATATTTACTACGTTTTCATAACTGAGAATGTGAGAATATATCCAACACAGTCCAGATGTTGTCACACGCTATATTGTCAAAGCAACGCCGAATGAAAGGTGGGAAATTAGACGGGAAATTTGTTTTCATAAAAACTCAGTGTAAACCACAATTACCCAGAAAAACCCACTTAAGTACCCAGTGGGTCGTCTTTTTCTAAAGAAGGTGGGTTTTTGCACAATCTTGGCTTGAGTGGTAATAATTTCCAGTTCAGTTTTATTTTATCTACCAAGATTTTTAAGTGGGGCATCTTCATTTACATTATTTAGTTTAATCCCTTAATTTGAGAACATTAATAGTAAACTGACTTTATATAACAAGTGGTTGCTTTTAGTAATTAATAATAAAATAGTTTTAATAAAAACAATTGCTTTTTATTGTTATACTATAAAATTTAACAAAGTTTTCTAGATAATCGTAATCGTATTCGTAATCGGCGATTATCACTAATGATTATCGTAATCGAAATCGTAATCATAAAAGTAAGAATCGTTGCATCACTAGTAAATATATACAGGTTGTTCCATTTAAAAATCGAAAGTTACGGTAATTTCCGGGTAAACCTGAAATGGTCTCATACCGGTTTTTGTGTCCAAAAATCCATTTTTACAGGTAGTTAAAAAATAAAGAAAATATAGAGGGGGGGGGGGGGAGCCACTCGCCTGTGGCACCCGGTATAATGCGTTGAAATATGATTCTCGAAAGGTACATATTACAGACATCCCATTTTTGAAGTAATGTGTGATGATACAGTGTCTAAAGTTTTGCCTTACAATAAAGATCGTGTGTTCGAATCCCAGACAGGTTGGATGTTTTTTCTTTAGTTTTTTTTTATATATATTTTCTTTCACAACCGAGTCCACAACAAAGTTTAGGAAAAACTGACATTATTTACCTACAAGAAAACTGCGGAGAGTGTCCTATAGAATGTGTAACAATGATATAAAAAGCTCAATATATCGGCAAAGAGTATAATGCTTCTACTAGTTTACATTTCGGGTGTCTATTAGTTTTTTAGTTGCATTAAAACACTCAACCAAAACACACCTAAAATATTAATAATGGAAACAAAATTAATAATATTAATTAATTTCTCTGACAATGGTGAATAATCCAAAACATTAGGACACAGTAATTTTGTAATTTGCATTTAAAAAGTTCGAAAATTTAAGGATCGTATAAAGTTAATTTGATATCAACGGCCAAGAACATAAAAACATCTATATTGGCTTATAACGACCTATTCTGTCTTACACGTTCCATATTCACTATAACAACGTTTCGAGCAACATTTCCTGACAAGCCATCTCGATAGTAATAAATAAACCAGAGAAAATCGGTTCCGAGATCGGTTCGATTAGTGGTAATAATAATAATCGAGAATCGAGATAATAATCAAATTTATTGAATTTATAATCATTAAGTTAAAAATGAGGTTAAAAATTTAATTATGTTAATAACATATTTTTTTATATTTTATAAATTAGTTTTAATTAATTTAAAGGTAAATTTTATAAATATTCAATTATAATATATATTTATGAAATTTTTAAACCTAAAAAAATTAATTATGTCATTAAGAAAATTGATTATAAAAAACCGCTGACGGAATCACTAATTCCAGATCCAAATTTTCTATCCAAGTCTCTCACAACGAAAAAATTTTGTATATGGAAATAATTGTTTATGGAACTCTAATAATATAATATTTTAAATCCTCCAGCCGAAAAACCCATAAAACGATACCCCACATCGGTAGTGGGGTGGGGGTGGTGATAGGGGGTAGTGGGGGGTGGATGACGTAAAAAAATATTTTGAAGTTTTAGATTCTTGTACACAGTACACACACTAAATCACAATCTTTTCTCATCCCCTTTAATAATGTGGTGGGGGTGGTAATGGGGGTGGCTAATGCCAAAAATTTTTTGAGACCTTAGCTTCTTTTGTATATACTAAATACCAATTTTATGGACTCTTACCTGCTTCATTTACCTATTTATCCTCATTTACCCCAATTTACCCCCCAACCCTTCGACGGAACAAGATGAAAATATAATCTAGTTCCAGATCTCGTTAAAATACATATGTGTAGCAAATTTCAAGTCAATATCTTAAACGGTTCCAGAGTAAACGTGCACACAAAAAATGTTACAGAAGACCGACAGACAGACCGACAGAATTTTTTTTCACTCAAACTTAAAATCTCGACGTTTTATGACATTCTAAGCCTATTTGAACAATAAAAATTTTTAAAAATTTTTTTGTCGTTACTATACTTCCACTGGACGTGGAAGTAAATCGAAAAAGGGAACTTCGGAAGAAATCTGGGAATATCAAGGAAATCCAAGGAAATTCCAGGAAATCCGAGGAAATCTGGAGGAAATCCGAGGAAGTCCCAGGAAGTCCGAGGAAGTCCCAGGAAGTCCCAGGAAGTCTGGGGAAGTCCGGGGAAGTCCCAGGAAGTCTCAGGAAATCTTAGGAAATCTGAAGGAAGTCCGAGGAAGTCCGAGGAAGTCCCAGGAAATCCGAGGAAATCCCAGGAAGTCTGGAGGAAGTCCGAGGAAATCTGTGTAATCTTCGTCAAAGAGGAAATCTGGTGTACAAAATTTTGGGCGCGGTTGGCCCCTCGGTATACAACATGTTAATAACCCGTGTTATCTAAAAATTGCTTGGAATCATTTTTATTAAATTTCAGTGTATGCAGTTTTTATAAAATAAATATCTTTAGCAAAAATCCCTTTGGTTGACAGCAATCAAGGTTTTTTGTACAATCTGTTATGAACAAATTTTTTGGCAGAAAATTAGTTTATTTATCTTCATTTTCTCAGCTTTTATAGTAGTTTAAATTATGGCACAATGTCTAAGCAAACTGCGATTTTTATATATATTGCAAAAAATATACAAATTTTTGAAAAAACATTCATGGTTTTATTTGCTCATTTTGTTGAAATATGTTTTCGAAAAGGGCATATTTTTAATCATTTCCGAGAGAAACAGGAAATTTTTTGCTGCCAATTTATTGGTTTTACGGAAAAATGTCAAAGGAGATAAAATTCCCTTTATTATACTCTTTGCAAATACGAAAACGAAAAGTATATATTGCAATTTGATCGGCACATTTCTAAAGCAGAAAATATTGCTTGAAAAGAAAAAATGTTTATATCATTGTGTTAGTGATCTAATTCTGAACAACTTTCAAAATGTCCGTCCGTTTGTCCATCCATCCGTCACGTTTCTTGTAAGCACGATAACTTAACTGAAAGTCCGATTGTGTTGGAATTTGGAAGGTAAGTTAATGCAGAAAGAATCGTGTTGTTTTTTTACAAGCTTTTATTTGCAATTTTTGCAACTAGGTCATTCCGGTTCAAAATTAGGCAGTGTGATACTATCAGTGTTAGCTATTTATGGATGTAGTGCATTAGGGGAATTGCTAGGGAATTAGAGGAATTACTAGGGAATTATGGGAATTATTATCTATTTTGGGAATTAGTGTACACAATATTTTTCTGCGGAATACCTCTCGGTTCAGAGAAAATTTTTTTTTGGAGGTGAGGATTTTTTTTTATCTTTAATTTAATATATATATATATATATATATATATATATATATATATATATATATATATATATATATATATATATATATATATATATATATATATATATATATATATATATATATATATATATATATATATATATATATATATATATATATATATATATATATATATATATATATATCGCAATCCAAGCAATATGAAGGGAGGGAGGGGGCATAATGCGTTTGCGGGAATAAAGGGTTAAGGAAAAGGACCTTGATATTCGACAATATAAATCTTTTTTCTATCTTAATATTTTATCAATTTACCCTTTATCAAATATTAAACTTATTATACATAATTAATTAACACCGCCACGAGTTTTCGCGGCGCATTTCTCTAGTTTTAGGTGTCTATTGGACATATAAAACAATTATTTTTCCGTTTAACTCGCTCTATCTTAAAAATGACACAACGGATTACTTCAAATTTTGATCGTTTTATCACTATATATTTATTAACAATATGTGTTAATATGTAGGTAAAATTTTAATAAGTGTAGAAAGCATTGTTTTTTTTTTCTAAGGCTATGTCAATGAATTCTCAAATGTAACATGCGGGAAACTTTTTATTTGAAACTTTTTTTTCTAACATTAGCAGTTTTCGAGAAAATTGCAAATGAGTGATTGTTGGCCAGGTACTACAATTAACTGCTATTAGATTTTCACGTTCTATATGATCTCTTTATCATTAAATAAGTTTTGCATATACTCCCTCTTCAATCTCTAAAAGTGTCACTCTTCACTGTTGCTAAATTAAAAACTTAAAAAACTAAATTGAAAATCATGTTCTTCGCCGATTTATTTAACTTTTTATATAATTGTTGCACATTATTTAGAATACTCATCCCAGTTTTTTGTAAATGGTTATTTTTGGACATTTTAAATTTTATACTAACGACTTATTTAACACACTTGTCAGAATTAAAAAAAAAATAAAAAGGAGCAACAACATCTATAATATCTGTAACTTGCCTGTGTTTCAAACTTGTGATCCTTGGATTTCAAGCTATTCTACCTATTGCACACCATACTTTATTTCCGAAAGCGATAAATATTGCTAATATAATGTCACTATTTGAAAATCATGTCTACGTTTTAATATTATACTGTTATGAAATATGTGTTAGTTAAATATATGAATAAACGATAGGAACTAGCCTTTAACAAAATTTCTATTCAATTCCAAATCTAAAAAATCAGAAAACAATTTTTTTAATTTGAAATGATTAATGACTTTTTTATTTACGATCGATTTCGTTAAAAAACAAATTATGTTTGTTTTAAGCATTATGTTATAACGGCAACTTAGTTGTTGAAGTAGGTACTAGTCCGAATCTAAGGTTTGTGTAATATGTACGCTATAATAATAGCGCAACTTATTTATAAATAGCCGTTTGAGCAGTTTAATATTCGATGAAATATTAAGATGGAAAAAAGATTTATATCGCCGAATATCAAAGTCCGAAGTCTCTATCCCTTTTCCTTAACCCTTTTTCCCGCAAACGCAATATGTCCCCGCTCTCCCTTCATATTGCTTGGATTGCGATAATTTTTTTTTAATTAAAGATAAAAAATCCTCACTTACCTGTAAAAAAATTCTTCTCTGAACCCTATCCTTCGTACTCATTTGAAAAAAAAATGCAAAAAGTTTTTCCCCTAATACAATTTTTTTAAAAAATCAGTCAAATACTAGAGATAATAATGAGGTAATAGCGAACAAAATCTATTTTGGTTTTTCAAAATCGCACGACAGGGAAAAAAGTTATCCCTCCCCTACTTGGCCCACCACCCATATCCTCCGGCTCCATCTATTTCACCTACCTCAAAAAAATCTCATCCTCCTAACTCATGTTTTTCGTGAAAAAATTAAGCAATTACTTTTTTGTATATTAGTGCTACGGCCAAAAATCGCGTATTTTCAAAAAAAAAAAAATCACGAAAAGTTACTGTCTGATTTGTAAAAAATTTAATCAGATTATGTGCCTCCGTGAGATCTTCAATTTTTGATTCACTTTTTTTTCGTCAGGTCAATAATAACGAAGTTATCGTGGAAAACGTGTTTTTGCGAATTTTAAACGCAAATTCCTCCCCCACCCCGTGCCTTAAGCTGAACTAACTTGATAACATGATAAAAGAGAACGCGCGTAACCGAACTGTCAGAATTTTTTTTTTTTAAATTGATTTCAAAACTCGTCTTTTTCTCGCCAGATCCGCTCCAGTATTAACTCTAGTAATCAACATGATAAAACTATTTGTAAAATATGGTTTTCGTCTGCAGTGATTTAAGGAATAAGTACATTCTCATTAATCACTGTCTGTATTGTATTTGAAGTCTCTATGTAGGTTAAAACCTTAGTTAAAATAAACAATCCGTTATGATTAAATGTTTGCTCGGAAAGATAAAATTTCTATATATAATTAAGACTATCCTCGAGAAATATCAATTTGCCAAGATAAGATTTGAATTTTGTTTTGGTCCTTTTATGTGCGTATTTTTACTGATAAGATATAAAATGCTTTCAATGTAAAAATTAAACCGAGTGCCCCAAAAAATCTACTACAGTTGGATTAATAGGCATGTCCACAAAAAACTCATATATTAATCCTAGTTAAAATCAGGACATGTGTGTTGAGGTTGGAGGGAGACATTTTGAAAATTTGTTGTAGTTAGTTTTTTTATTATTATTTTTGTTCATTGTGTTGTAATTATTTTTGATAAAATCATTTTTTATTAATTAAACTAAATATTAGGTGCGTTATTTCCTCAGTTAACTTCACTTCTGTGTAATTATTGTTAATGTTTTGTATTTGTTCAAATAAATTTTATTTTTTTTAATGTTTGTTGACATTTTTACCTTTTTACTATTTTGGCAAACGATATAATATCGTTGTGACAAATTCTAACAATTCAATTTTTTACCGCAAAATTAAAGTCATCTATGTAACTACTGATCTTTATATAGCCTGAAAGCTCCCAAATATTTTTGAAATTGATTATTGATATTAAGAATCTCAGTTATTAATTCTCGAAGCATTAAAAGTGTGCCAAATATACTAATTACATTTTTAAATTCTGTATTAAAAACTGCAAACAACCATATACAGGGTGATATTTTTAGGCAAATGCCAAGAGAAAAAAAAAATCATCCAATTCCTGACATTTTTTTCGTTTATGATACTGAATCGTGAAGACCTCTATTAGTGAAACATGCCTATTAAATTTGGTTCGATTTGGTGAAGCGAATAAAAAAAATATGGCCGATCGAAATTTTGTCAAAAAATAGAAAAAAAGCTCTATATCAGAAACGAAGAGCACTAGGGATATAATAAAGGCCATTTTGAAATCGTCGCAGAGTAAGTACTCCTCAAGAGGCAACCTGTATAGAAAGAATGGTTATCCTCTTGGTTTTATATTGAATATTAGTTATTTAGTGTATGAAAAAAGTTCATGAGATGTCTAAAAGAGATTTCTTGTTAATATACTAGTGATCAGATTTGGACTAACATTACATGAAAAGAATGGATGTTTTCTTTCAAAGTTATCTGCTGAATAGCCAAAATTAAATTTTTTTCAATATTTTTTAAGTTTTTGTTTCATCATATTTTTTTACTTTTATCAAGATTTTTCTTTATTTGTTTTATAACAAAATAACTGCTAGGCTGACACATAATGCTATACCTTTGTTATTTTTGAGTGTTGGCGGAAATAAATTTTTTTATAATTATGTTCTTTCTCTTCTCGGAAAAAAAAATCGACGAACAAACAAAAATCCACGTGAGCTTTCCTAAATCAAAAACCCACAAAGACTAACCCACCGGTTTTTTCTAATGGTGGGTTTTGTGACAACCCTGGGACACTCATGTTTTACCGGCTATGTTATAAAAAATTACCAGGATAAGTAAAAACATTAATATTGCTAATTAATAATAATTTATGTCACAACTTTTATCCTCAGAGATATTAAATAAACGACTTATATTAATAGCAAATAACTACACAGATGTTACAAGTTTTAATTAGATAATTTAAAAACACAAACATAGCATTGACCGTTAATTATTGTTAATATGGCCGGGAAGATATCATTTCTACAATTACATAATATATTATTACATACATACACATACATATACATACATATTACATACATAAGGAAGATCGTTTCAATAATCCTTTTAGTGCTATTTACTGGGTAATTAAATTTTGCTATAAGTATTCTTAATATCGTTAATTTTCGCCTTTTTCTCTAGCAAAAGACGTTGCTAATTGTAGTAGTACTCGCATTGTTGGCTTTGATTTATTAATAGGGTGGAGTGGGGTAAATGTAATCAGGAGAAAATGTAACCCTGTTGATTTTTTTCTTTGGAAATGTGTTTTTGGACTTCTAGTGCTCAAAATAAAAAATATCATAATTTTTCGTAATTTTTGTATATATATTCTATTTTTTTAACACTTTCTTACGTTCAACTACAAAGTACTAGCTTATTTTTTGAAAGTCTACATTTGCACCAATTTTAAGTGTCATTTCCATTTTTTAAGTGCATACTGCATTCACAAATATAACACCGGAATTGCGACATTTTCCTTCTCTATGTAATTTCCAGAGAGGAATCCGATTCTATTGATAGATTTGAAATTAATTATCGATAAAAAATGTTAGAGCTGTGATTACACTTACCCTCCTAAAATTCATACATGGAGTAAGTGTAATTACAGAGGCTGGGGCAAATGTAATCAGTGATTACATTTGCCCCCAGCATCTGTTTTTTTTTGTGTTTAATTTCATGTTAACTAAGTACCTACTTTGTTTCAGATCATAAACTAAATTAAAAATCTACGCAACCAAGAAATAAAAAAATAAAATAAAATAAATAAATATTAAAAAAAACACTGAATTTCAATTCTGTCGTTGCATCACAGAAAAGTTCATAGCTGCTTTGTAAATAAAGACATTGTCTACTTCTTTTTTTTTTTTGTTTGTTTGAACCACAATTTTTCATACTATATTACACTTGCTCCAGATATGTTCGCTTGATATGCTTATGGAAGATTCAAGCTATATGATAACATTTGCCCCAATTAGGAAGTTTCCTATTTTAGAAAAGTCATGTACATTCAACCTCATTTAGTAGTCTTTCAGATAACTAGTCAAACAAAAAAAAAATTATCTCGATATCTGAAAAACTCACGAACTTTTTCAATTTCTTGTTTGAATACTTCGCCTAGGCTGAAGTCCACCGTGACGTTACAATACATAGCGCGTTGACTTGCCATGCCGGCGGCCCGCCGTATGTTCCCTTAATTTAGTGTGTGTGCTGGATTTTCTGAAATGTCACAAAATGTCACTTTTGATTCGTTCGTGCCGAGCCGAATTTTCGAATTTCGCCGTGCAATTTACGATCAGGTTTATCTGGAAGACTTCCTCTTTACGTCGCGACATCATACGGCCGTCCCAATGGTGTTTTTCGAAAAATATGAACGTGCCAAAATTGCATGTTTTAGCAATTTGTTCGGCTCTCAAATGCAAGCTGACTATAAACTGCCGGTGCCTGCCAGCGAGTATAAAGGTAAAATTACAGATATTTTTTAGATTTTTACGACTATTTATTACGAAAAAATAAGAAAAATGGAAACTTCCTAATTGTCGAGGCAAGTGTAATCAGTGAACATGGTCCGACATTTTTTTTAACAAACAATCAGAATCACATCTAACAAAATGCATATCAAAACTGAATTACCAATTGAATACACATTGTTTCTGTAAAAAATTAACTTATGTGTTTATTTTACTTCACCCAATACTATTGTTTAAAGTGGAACCATTGTTTTTATGATTACGCTTACCCCATTCTGTCCTACATCATTAGCTCAGCGCCATGTGCAAGAGATACGTTTCTAATTGTTTAAATAGCCAAAATAAATGTGATTTTAAAATGTACCTGACGACCTTGAATATTTCGGTATTCTACTCATTAGGGTTGTGCTATGCTAACTAGGTCAAAAGCCAGAAACTAATCTACAGACCCAGTAAGGGCATCATGTAATCATACAACAAACAAAACATAGATGTAAATGTGATACCCTTCGCCGGATTATTGGACGTTCCCTAGTACACTCTTAGCAATTTTTTTTAAATAAGTATACCGGGTAGCCACCAGTCAATGTACGCCCCCAATTATTTTATTGTTTTTGAAATTAAAAATTCCTTTTCCGGTACACTAAATTAGGCAAAAATGGGCTACTTTTAGAACAGGAACGAAAATATCACTTCTGGTTGAACCGTAAGTAACATCAACTTTTTTTTCTTAAATAGAATGACTAATAATGCTAAAAATCAACATGTCAACTTTTTCATCTCTTGAATATTTTTAAGCCAGTTTATATTAATTCATTTGTTTATAACAAATGCAATACACTTACTTCAAATAATCAGTGAGATTACATTCCCAACAAATGAATTATTCTTGACATTAGTCAAGAGTCACATTACGGATGCTCGAGAGGGATTTTTTTAAGAAGAGAAACAACCAATTTTTGGGGAGAACGACGTTAATAATTTACGGCAGTGCAGCCTTGGCCAATTTCTTAGATATCAAATATCTCACACACCTTATTGAATCCGCCTGAGAGTGAAAGACCACACACGAATAAGTGAGAACGCGACTGGCGCCCTTAATAAATAAATTGGTGTCGCGTCACTCAGATGCTGTATGGTAGATTCTTCTACAATAGCAAGGACCTCTACACCCATTACGCCACTTCAGTAGACCAAAGTGTTGGTTACACCATCCTGGCAGGCCACAATGAATCTCTCGGTCTCCGACTTAAATCCAGCTGAACTTAAAAAGGCGAATGTCAGCCTAGTCGATAAAACCAGTGTTTCTAAGTTCTTATAGTATACACCGTGCATGGGTTTATCGACATGCTGCTTAAACAGATTCTCCTGTTCATTTGCGGCTCTCTTTGTTGCCTTAAACAGTCCTGTGCCCACTCCTGCGATTTCATGAACTCCTATTATTATTATTATTTTATTGGACTCCTTTATATTAACGTCCTAGCGGAGTTTAGTTTTCTTTATAGTGTTCAATCTTATTTCTTTGTAGATGTTACCTACTATAGGCACCTTATACACAATTTTCAAAATTATCAAAAAACACGAGAATTGTGATTAATGCAATTTTTTTACCCTGTGAACGGTTTATTACACGCAAACGTTATACGGTCTTTTTTAAAACATTTTATGAACCGATTAAAAAATAATAAATTAAACTAGTTAAATGGGTCCACCATTTTTCAAGATGGCGAGTTACGCGTTGACGAGATTAAACTGAAGATGTGATAGAGAATGAAAACAACTTTTCATCGATGTATAGAAACCTTAACACAAACATCGTGCACTTTCCTTCCTTTGCATGCTCTAAGAAACAAGCCAAAGTTTTCCAATAGGCAGATGTGACAAATACAGGGTTGGCTGGAAAAAATCACACTGGAAAAAACCATGTGGTTTTAACTGGTCTTTTCTGGACTGGTCAAAATCAGAATAAGTGATTTTTTCCACATTAAGACATTTTATTGATAAATTCAGAATCCAGTTATGTTTGAAAACATTTATTATACTAAAACTCAATCAAAATAATACATAAAAACAGTGACAAGTCATTTTTTTGGCAATTACTTTTAAACGGTTCACAGTGGCCCCAAAGTTACTTCTTTTTTCAAATTAGTCTGTAGGGCTTAATACTCTTAATACTTATGCAATCGGAAAGTTTTTTAAAATATTCGTTTCTTAATTGTCTATCAATCTATCAAGCCCGATTTTCGAGTTTTGTCCATCGTTTTTCAAAATTTTGGACGAAAATTCAAACTTTTTTGGAAAATTTTGAAACATCAGAGACAAAAATCAAAAATCCCTCTTAACATATCGATAGGTAATTAAAAAACGAAGATTTAAAAAAAAACTTTCCGATTGCTTAAGTTTAAGACCTGCGGACCGGTTTGAAAAAAAAAGTCACTTTGGTTCCACTGTGCGCTTTGAAATAAATACCAAATAGTAATTTTTAAAGAGAAAAAAGAGTAAGTAATAGAACCCATTTTTTGCGTGACCATTCTGGAATTGCTTTCTTATTACGGGATTTTTTCGATGTCTGGTTTCGTCTTTCTCCCTCAACTTTGGTCTTGAAATATGGGAAAATGAGCTATTCTCGAATTATTTGATGTTTTATGTTCATTTCAGTATTTGAGAATTAATTTTTGCATGTTTTGCTTCATAAAATTTTTCATTCGGAAAATGAAATAATTTACTAGCATTGCAAAATTTCTGAAATTATATTAACAATACAGATGTCAAATTCTGCCTAACATGAGAAGTCATGACATTTAATTTCTGTGTTGCAAAAAATGCAAATTTTTTAAACGACCACCGGAGTGAAATCGAAAAATGTGGCGAAGGCGCGTAGCGTCTATAGTCAAATATGGGTCAAAAAACAGTAAAAATGGACAAGGCCGGTTTCTCAATATAGATATAAAACAACTTTGGATTCACACCCAATGACTCATAATTTGGGCGAGTGCGTTGGATGATCAACACAAAGCGATGGTAGGAAGGCCAGTAGCAGGGTTTTCCAAATAATAAAGTTATAGAGGAAACTGCCTTGTGCATAAATGACTCAAAAATCCATTTTTCCAAAAAGTCGCTCGAGGGCGAGTCGGTGTCATTTTTCCTTTATTATATCTGCATGGGGACTAGTACGTCGTAAGACTGGCCGAACGTTATTAAACTCATGTATTAGTTGAACTCAGTTCTGTGAATGATAAAATCATGGTATAGAACATTTTAAGCTATGCAAAGCGAACCAACATTTTCAAGTAAAATATTTTTATATTATTTTCAGTCAGCCATAATTACCATAATTACTAAAACTAACGAATTTTAAAAACGCTTGCATTAAATTCTGGGGAAGTTGCATGAGTCTTTTCTACCAAATAGATTGTTAGCGCACGCTCTCATTTGTATGGTAAAATTTAACTTGGGGAGGCGCGATTCTTTCACATTAGATAATTTATTGGATAGGATATGGCAGAATTTCACTGTATTTGTTTTAAATCTATTAAATAAATAGTATTCTTTGAACTAATTGCATTTTATTGATATTATGACTTGTTGCTAGTCTTAATCCCTTGAGTTTTCGTTTGGATGACTGGAAAAACTGAGTTAATCGGAGTCTCATGACTCAGAAACTCTGAAACTCAGTGTTCTGGTCGCCTTACGGGAACCCGATAGGGATTTTTTATGCGATTTCTCATAAATCATTAAGTGTAGAATCCGTTATTAGTAGGTAGACAAATAAAAAATCACGTCAAAATTTAATCTCGTCAGAGAGAAATCTCGATTGGGATTTTTTATGCAAAAATTACAAAAATCCTTAGGCGTAAAACCCATTATTATTACGTAAATAAATAAAATCTCGTCAGAGGGAGAAACTTAATTTCAAATCATGTAAGAAGAAGCGTCGTTAATGATCTGAGGTAGTGCAGCCTTGATCCATTACTTGTCTATCGAGTTATATCTTATCTCGAACCCGCTTGGAAGTGGGGAAACGGGGTAGAATGCGACTGGCGCCCCTTAATAAATAAATTGGTGTCGCGTCACTTAGACGCTCGGTAGTGAGTTCTACAGAAACATCTTCATTATCCGATATTAGAGTATAGTCTATAGTATTAATATAACAAACTATACTTTATTTTTCATCTACTATCGACGCCTGAAATATTGCCACGTAATTACTAATCACCCTGTATATCAGTAATAGTTTTTACTTTGCCCTATTTTGACCACTGGTTTTTTCCATTTTTATGTTTTTTTTCCATTTTGAGCACTGACTGGCCTGGAGTTTTCCAGGAAAAAAAGCAGTTTTTTGCCAACCCTGGACAAATAAGCGGCGCAAGCCGCCCCTGATAAACAATACAAAAAATAATAACGGAAAGTTATACATTGACTAATTACTGAACTAATAATTACTCAGAAATTAACATGCATTATAATGGTTGTAAAAACAAAGGTACATGTTTTCACTATTTAAAAATAAAAAAAATTACACGCACGATACCAAATCGATATCATAATTCATAATTAACTGTCTGTGTCGTAAAACGGATTATTTTATTCTAAAGGTCAAATTATTAGAAAGATAAACAGTAATAATTACTACATTTACAACTCTCTCATTGTAAAACAACCAAAATAATGTGAGGTCTGACATTATATACGAAGCATGCATAATATAAATCTTATTACTGCACCGAAACCCTACTTTTGTTTCCAGGTCAGTTGGACTTTTTTAAAACTAGATACCTTACCTAACTGTGATAAATTGAAATGTCTCCACGAGAAAGAAGTTGCATTAATAAAATATTGCTTGTTGGTAATTCTAACACGGAAATAGAAATTTAAGTTCTAGTCGAGTCTGAAAAACGTTCAAAAAGGAAGTTCGTGTAGGAATTCAAATATAGTGAATGGATTTGAATGAAACTTTTGTATCGTCTTCGTATTTCTCAAATATGCAAGTTTACAAAAACTATTAAATTATTGATAAATTAACAATGTTACGTCTTATATAAATGAAAATGGGGTGATAGGGGAGGCCATTTAGAATCAAAATGATGTTAGAATCTGCATTAAATGGACATATTTTTCTGATAGTTGGTCCACTTTCTGTAGTACATTTTTTTTTCAAGGTCAACTAAAAATTAACCAAAAGTTTTTTGTGAACAAAAAGTGTAACAAAACTATTTTTTTAATTTACAAAAGATAACACAGTTCATGAAAATGCTTTTATTGGAAAGTGCATCTACTTAATTATGTCGTAGACTATTGATGAAATATGTCATTTCGTGAAAAGCCTAGGCAGTACATGAACTGCCAGCATATCATGTAAATTCTTGAGGTCGCACAATCTGCCTAGGTATTTCGTGAAACGCCGTGGTCGCCTCGGCACATGGTATTTTAAGTTGTTCTACACGATCTGCCACAAATTAGATTTTTACTGTTTATGAAGTGACTGATATCCGCCAGAGTGTGTTGTGTGTTTGAGGTTAGATTAGTTGCCGTTTCGGTTGATTTATTTGCCCGAAAGTCATGTTGTGCTGTTTGTTTTGTTTATTATGGAAATTAAGAGTGAAAAAGGCTTGTTCAGTGACCATTACAAAGAGAGAGATATGGAGGTTTAATTAATTTTGAGGTTAGGTTCAAATTTATTTAGTAGGTTTCGGGTTTTAGATTACGAAATTACGAATATAACATCTTAACCTAACCTAACCTAAAAATTTATTAAACATTTCTCCCACCTCGTTTAATTTCCTGATGGTATACGGTCATTTATTCTGCTTTGCTTCGTGGTACTCCTTGTAATGATTATTAAACAAGTCCTTTTCACTCTTACTTTCCATAATAAACAAAATAAATAGGCAGCAAGTAATAGAACACAATCTGCTGGTCTAATTTGCGGCAGATCATGTAGAATGAATTTAAACGTAAAGTGACGAGTCGACCACGGCGTTTCACGAAATGCCTAGCCAGATTGTGCAACCTCAAGAATTTGCATGATATGCTAGCAGTTCACGTACTGCCTAGGCGTTTCACGAAATGACGATGATTTCATCAAACAACTAACTATGACATGGTTATAAAAATCGTTGATGGACCCATAAAACGATATCCCACATATCCCGGTAGTGGGGTGGGGGGATGGATGCAATAAAAATTGGTACACACACTAAATCACATTTTTTTCACCCCCTTTTATAAAAGAGTGGGGGTAGTAATGGGGTGGCTAATGCCAAAATTTTTTTTGAGACATTAGATTTAGATTAAATTAGATTTTGAAAAAGGAGTTGGCTGAATGGCCTTGGTAACCGCGACCCCTGTGGATCTATTGTGGCACTCCTTGTCTAATTTTATTTAGAGCGCCTTATCCAGCTTTGTCTTTTGTATCAGACTCCATATCCTTGATAAGGGATCCTTGGTATAGCATGACACAACACTTGTACTGAGGTTTCATCTTCCTCTTGACACAATCTGCATGTTGCATCCTCTGCCAGGCCCATTAGTGCCCTACGTCTATTAAGCCTACAATGTCCAGTTAAAAGACGTACCATTATCCTAATAGCCTTTCTATTTTGGCGTAGTAGATCTTCCGTGAATTTGGCAGATCGTTGTTTAATTAACTTTTTGGCCCGTCTCTGTTGTGGGAAATTCCTCCACCACTCTAGAGATTTATTTTGTACCCATTCATTAATGGATGTTCATATGCGTGGCTTAGCCACACCGCAAAACCCTTAGATGTGCCTTCCCGGAAAAGTTCATCAGCTTTCTCATTTCTCCAGTGTCCCTCGTGCCACGGTCACTCTGTTCTGACTTTCTAGGTCTGTAACGGCATGTATACAATCCTATACTAGTCTTGAATCGATCTGCATGGAATCGAGTGCCTTTAGCGCTGCTTGGCTATCGGCAAAAATAGACTGGTTTACAGTTCCTTGCCTCATTATTTCTTTTGCACACCCGTGTATAGCGGCCACTTTAGCCTGAAATATTGTAGTGTGTATTCCTAGACTTATCGGAATATTCCTTTTCGACCTTATCCCGTAAATGTCAGCTCCGACTCCCTGTTCTGTCTTGGAGCCGTCCGTATACCAGATCGTTTGCGCCGATATTGGAGGACTGTTTTTCCAGTCCTCTCTGTCTGGTATTTTGATTTGAAAAAGTTATACTTTGGGACCATAGTGTCCTTGGGCATTTCCAAAACGAGATCTGCCTTCAACTCTGAGTATAACTTTTGGTGCTCTGTTCCGTGTTGTTGCCTTATGGGCGTTGTGCCTTGCATCAGTTTGTATACCACTGAACGAGCTTCCCCTTGGATAAATATGCGTAGTGGTGTCAGGTCTAAAATGACTTCCAATGCAGCCGTGGGAGCAGTTTTTATGGCCTCAGTTGCGCACAGTCAAGCAAGCCTTTGTACGCCACTTAATAGCCTCATCGCTCCAAGCTGCAGTAGGCAGTAAAAGTCTTCTGCGGAATTTTTTCGGAGGAGTTCATCAACAAGGGTTGCCCACAGCAGTGGAGATAATACCCCTCCTTGAGGGCAGCCTGTACTCACTTTTGCCTCAATGGTAGCCTCGCCTAGATTGGATACTATTATCCTCTTTTATAGGCTGGCTTTAATCCACTGGCAGAGTACTGCTGGGACTCCTCTATTTAACAAAGAGTTCGTTAAGATTGAACAAAGAATTCGCTAAAGATTGAACGCTCCTTCTATATCTAGAAACGTTGCCACTGTCATTTCTTTGTCATCTAATAACTTTACCAGTAGCCTATTTTACATTTTACATTAGCTTCTCATGATACTAAATACCAGAGCTGTTTACTTCAGTACAAAAATGTACTGCAAATATGTACTGCAGTAGTTTAGGTACTTTAAGTACTTTAATTTATGTATTGGTATTGTAAATTTCCAGTACATGTTTGTAATGTACTTGTACTGGGAATTTATTTTCTACAATTTTTGATGAAGTATTACTTGTTACTTAAGAAAGTAGGTAGGTACTGCAAAATCATAATCTATTTCAAGAACTTTACTTAAATACTCCCAGTATTGGAAAGTACTCCCGGAAAGTACTCCCAGTATTAGTTAGAAAGTATAGTTGAAGTAATATTAATAGTGAGCCGTTATGAGGGGCGAGAGGAATGAAATAGGCGGCAACTAGATCTCCCGTCTTTACTCCACTTTTACATTAAGTAAGAGAGGCCATTCGATGACGTAGCCTGTGGGAGTATACATTATGAGTGTGTTGTTTTATCCAGGACCGCAGTTAGACACCGCAGTCGAGCTTATACTGTCGGGGTAAAGATATAATTTGATAATTACTTTATATTTCTTTATTTGGTAGTGTTTTTGAAAATAATTTTAGTAAGTTTTGTTACCAATTCATAGCAGTGCTTTGGGGGATATTGTAAGTGTAATATAAAAAGTAAACGAGCGAACAATATAGTTAAATCCGGCTCTGCGTTCTCCACCCCTTGCCTCTCAACGTCGCTCACAAATGCGATTGCTTCAACTATACTCCTAGTAATAATAAAAACTGTAAAACTACTCCAAGTATTTAAGAAAAAATGAGCAAGCAATTTTCGCAAAATCATGTTGTGACATCAATTCGAGTTTGAACTTTTGAAATATTTGAATGATAAACAATATCTTGTATTCAAATTCTTTTTTCGGATACGGATACCGGATACTTTTCTTTCGTTCGTGAAAAAAGTATTTTATGAAATTCAATTTTCTTTAAAGCTGCCCGAGAAGCTATCTGTTTCTTTGAAATAAATATAAGCAGTAACCATTCCAAGGAAATGAATATTTTCCCTGAAGTGCCTTTGGGTATTTTATTTGCTTTTTTGTAACGAAAACAAAGCCCCACGTAACAAAAACCTACGATCCGTGCACTATCAAAATGTATTCAAATACATTTTTTATGGTATTCGGATATTTTGAGTATTCGAATACTTTTATTGTATTCGGATACTTCTAGTATATTCGGATACTTTTATTGGTATTCGAATACCTTTATTGGTATTCGAATACTCGCCTAATGCCTTTATTAATTTGTGTCAGATACGGCTAACGGATACAGAAGAAGTAAGTATGCGAATACTGTATTCGTGTGCAGATGTATTTGAATACTACCCAGCTCTGGTTACTGAAAAGCTACAAAGATTTATTTTAAATCCATTGCAAATGTTATAGTCTAAGAGCTCATGAGATGACATAATTTTGCCCCATTTGAACAGGAAGACGACCGTAAATTACGGATAGATGCTTAAGGTGATAATAGAGAACGCTACGGGCGATTAACGCTTTATCCCTGGAGGTGGGGGTTGAAATTATTTTCTCCATAATATACAACACTTGAATAAACGTTTTTTTATTAAGTCTCCCTAATGCTCAATGCTCAGATGGGACAAAATTGCAGAGTTATCAGCTCTTAGACACACATTATATGTTATAATTTTAAGCAATTGCCTTAAGCTTTTATATATTTTTTTCTTATTTTCTTTTTTGTAAATTTATATACTATAAATAAAATGGATAAAAATATATCTTTTGTGTACTCACTGTAACATTCATACATCATATGCTATGTAACACATACGATGTTAAATTAATAGTTATTACCATTACCAGTGGTGTAACTACCTGTGAGGCCCTCTAAGTTCTGAGGTCCTTGTGCGTCGCACCCTTTGCACCCTATGTAGTTTTGCCACTAACCATTACCAATCAATAATAATAAAAATGGACTCCAAACATGATTTTTTTTTAAATGAAAATTACACTTCCAAAAACCTCACCGCTATTATTGACATTAATATGTCACTGTTATACTGCTGACTATTGTTGGCAATTCTAAAATACTAAAAATAATTTGAATAAAATTTATCCGATATTAGTACTGCTTTTAAAAAAGTTTTACAAGTATACTGCAAGTAATTTAAAATACTGTAAATCGTTGAGGTTACTGTTTTTAAAAGTACTGCAAGTATTTATGAAATACTCTGTATTTAAAATATTGAAAATACTTGAAGAATACTTTACTTAATACTGCTAATGCAAATGTTTTAAGTATATTACTGGATATTTCAAGTACTTCTGAGGAGTACTGGTACTTAACACTGCAAGTAAAACAAAAATTGTTTCATACTGCTTATTGGTTACTGCCAGTTCTTCCATTGAGTACTGGTCACAACTCTGCTAAATACCAATTTTATGAACTCTTACCTGCTTGATTTACCAATTTACTCCCCATTTACCCCAATTTACCCTCCAACCCTTCAATGGAATAAGATGAAAATATAATCTAGTTCTAGATCTCGTTAAAATACATACGTGTGCCAAATTTCAAGTCAATATCTTAAACGATTCCAGAGTAATCATGCGCACAAAAAAAGTTACAGACAGACAGACACAATTCTTTTTTGCTCAAACTTAAAATCTCAACGTTTGATGACATTCTAAGCCTATTTAAACAATAAAAACTTAAAAAAAAAAAAATTTCCACTGGATGTGGAAGTAATTAAAAGTGCACATTTTACCTTATTAACTTTGATACATAAGCAAAAACAAAGACGATACAAAAGTTTTCATTCAAATCCATTCACTTTAATTAGATTTCTACGTGAAAACAGTCTACAGACTGGACTATATGTTTTCCAGTAGGCAAAACCGGAAAAAACATTAGAAAACTCTGTGACTAACTGTATTTAACTGAGCACAAATATATTAAGCAATTCGCGTAAGAAACAAAGAGAACGAATTCACGCTTCCGTAACTTTTTTATAAGGTTTCCTTGAGGTCTTATTTTCATTAGGCATAGTTATTTAAAATCGAGCTTGAAATTGAAAGTTACAGAACATTGAACCATGTATTGCGTTCATTCCATTTCATGCTAGGCATTAATTGCGTATAGTTTATAATTCTAAGCAGTGTTTAACGGCTTGCAAATTTACTGATAGAAAATGGTACTTAGTGTTCAGAAAATATAACTGGCGTTTTAACACGTTTGACAAGTTTGAAATAACGGTAGTCGTGTAACAAAATGCGGCTTTTAGAAAAATTAATATCTTAGATATCAATAATAATAATATTTATTTATGTATCAAAATATTTACATATGAAATACATAGTTTGCAATTAATATTAAACAATATAATTAAATATTAGGTTTCCATAACACAAAAATAAAACATACATTTATGAATCAAAGAAAATATTCAAGAATTACTAAGTTAAAACTTGTCAGCCATTCTTGAATATTGTCGTACCCGAGTCGTATCCACTCTCTGAATCTTAAAGAAAGAAACTTAAAGAGATTATCTTTATTTACCTATATTCCCAAAACAATAGCAGAATTTAATTTTTATATTTATTGTTAAAAAAGGAAAAAATAAAAAAGGAGAAGAGAAAAATAAAAAAACAAAAATACTTCATATTCAACAAATAGTTACTAAAATAAGTTAATATCGATAAGCCAATCTGAAATAAATTTTTTGAAACTATTCAATTTATGTTTAGTTTTAAGTTCTTGGGGAAGCGCATTAAATATTTTTTGTCCAATGTAAAAATAGTTTCTTTGTCCTATTGTCCATTGTGCTTTTGGTAAAATTAACTGTTCTTTAACTCTAAATTGTGTGGTATGGTCATGTGTACTAGTATTAACTAGTAGGTTGTATTTTGCTAAGTGACAGCAGATTTACAAAATATTTTTTTTATACTTAGTATTGGATACTGTTGGTATGTTAATTCAGAAGGATGGCGTGAATCTAGTTTAAATATTATTTTAAGGATTCTTTTTTGTGCTACCTCTAGTGGTCTTATTGTCGTAGAATAAGCCCCTCCCTACCTTACAATTCCATTTAAAATCAGTGATTGCACTAATGCAAAATAGGTTGTCATCAAATTTTTTCTATCTAAAATTCGAGTTATTTGCTTAAACAAAAACATTAAAGATCTAATATTTTTTACCAAATTTTGAATGTGAAAGTCCCATTTTAGGTCAGAATCTAGTTCAATTCCCAAATATTTAACATGTTCGGTACGTTCAAGAGCCCATGTACTGTTTCTAAAAGGTAAATGTATGTTCATATATCATTTTTGTAATTAGCAAAAGGTTAAGTAGCATGTTTTCTGTAGATTTATAGTGAATAAGTTTTTATCGAAGAACTCTATCATACTTTTCAGGCCTATGGCGATCCGGTTTTCTACTTCCTACCAAGTATTTCTTTCTAAGAGTAGTACGGTACCATCCGCAAATGAAACAATTTTTCCAGAGCAATCTAGGGTGAGTAATTCATTTAAATAAATTAAAAGGAGAATAGGTCCTAAGACCGTCCCCTGAGGAATTCATATAAAACATTTAAAGTCTGGCTAGTAAGTACATTTATCAATTTCGACCATTTGCTGTCTATTTGTTAAATAGCTGCCTATTAGGGAGTGCGCTAGACCACGAATACCAACACTATATAACTTTGACAAAAGCCTTCGATGACTTACTGTATCGAAGGTTTTTGCCAACACTCCCGCACAAGGTCTACTATTGTCCAAGCATTTATAAATATCTGAAGTTAATAGGGCAATTGCGTCATTTATTGATTTGTTTTTTGTGAACCGAAATTGAAGCTTTGAAATTATATTATTTTTATAAAAAAATCTACTAGCCTAAAGTCTCATACTTTCATTATTTATTAATACCTACACGAATTTATGAAAATTTGTTCATCTATTTCTCGAGTACTCTCTTTTCATTCAGATCTTGCCAATTTTGTATGTCAATTTTTAACACCTTTACATATTACTTCCACGTCCAGTGGAAGTATAGTAACGACAAAAAAATTTTAAAAAATTTTTATTGTCCAAATATTCTTAAAATGTCATGAAACGTCGAGATTTTAAGTTTGAGCGAAAAAAAAATTCTGTCTGTCTGTCGGTCTGTCTGTCTGTAACTTTTTTTTGGGCGCACGTTGCACGTCTACTCTGGAACCGTTTAAGATATTGACTTGAAATTTGGTACACATATGTACTGTAATGTGTTACAACCCTAGAATGATGTATTTGCACCTACTCGAAAAAGAACCTACCAGAAGATTCCAAAGTGACATCCGGAATTATCTAGAGAATGGTGGCGTCATCACAGAAAAATCGAGATCTGTCATTTTTAAGTATAAAAGACCGACCGCATTCTCGGCGAGTAGTTCAGAAAGTATAGAAAGTGAGGTTAAGACTTCCAAGATAAACAAAGTGATAAACATTGTGATTTTAGTCAGTAAAGTGTATTTAAATTAATAATAGTATTGTGAACTATCCAGTAAATATTTAATAAAGTGTGTTAGTGGACATCTCTTGTTATAATTTTTGGAACCCACGGATTTGCAAGGGGTAGTTTCCTAAGGGTGGAAACACGTCACAATTGGTGTCAGAAAGCGGAATTTTATGACAAGAGGAGCTCTGAAGTTGTGCTGGAGTGTTCGAGAAGTATTCTCGAGGTTTAGTGCTAACACATTGGACTAATTTACTGGACATTGTTCGAGGGTTATTTTCGGACAGAAAAATAGTGTTAAATGCATTTTTGAGACGTTGTAGAACATTTTATTAGGACATTAGTGTGATAAACTGAGAAGTGATAGAGACACTGAAAAAAAAAAAAATCATTTGTGTTAGTGCGCGAAAATTACTAGAACTTTTCTATTTGGACATTAGTGGAGATTAGTAAATTCTCTGAACAACTGGATAGTGACAAAAGACTCTGGATAAGACTTTTTTCGTGCTGTTTCGAGATTTGTCTGGAAAGTTCCATTGCCGATATTGACGTGACAGTTAAATTTATTTTATTTTCATCGTATGCCCGTAACAACAAGAAGTATGGCATCCGATAAACAAATACAGGACTTATTCGAACAATTCAAAAAAATGATGGCGCAGCAACGGCAGGAAGACAAAGAAGAACAGGAGAGAAAACGTCAAGAGGAGGAAAAACGACGTCAGGAAGAAAAAGAACAGGAAGAAAGAAGACGTCAAGAGGAGGAAAAACGACGTCAGGAAGAAAAAGAACAGCAAGAAAGACGACGTCAAGAAGAGAAAGAGGAACAAGAAAGACGACGCCAAGAAGAAAAAACCGAACTGCGAAAAATTATAGAAGACCAAGAAAAGCGACGTCAGAAAGAAAAAGAAGAACAAGAAAAGCGACGTCAAGAAGAAAAAGAAGAGCAAGAAACAAGACGTCAAGAAGAAAGAGATGAATTAAAGAAAATGATGGAAAATCTGGAAATAAGACACCAACAAGAAAAAGAAGAACAAGAAAGACAGCGTCAAGAAGAAAAAGAGGAACAAGAAAGACGCCAAGAAGAATTAAGGAAAATTCTGAATGAACAAATGAAAATACAGCAGGACGCTATCATTTCTGCCAACGAAGGATTAAAGAGTGAAGTCAAAGAAGAGATAAACAAGGTAGAAGAAAAAGTAGGTGAAGTCGAGACAGAAGTCAGTCAAGTTAAAGAGAAAGTAAACAAGTTCGAAGAAGAAGTTAAAGGAGAAATAGACCGGCTTAAACGACAGTTGAGAGATAGAGGAAGCCAGCAGGTGGTATCATCAGGTCAGCGACTAAAACCTCCTTCTTTTGACGGCCAAGGTTCCTGGACGACGTACAAGAGGCAGTTTGAGGCGGCAGCGTGTGCGAACAACTGGGATAACGAGGAAAAGGCCATGGCATTAGTTCTGGCGTTAAGGGGCCAGGCCTCAGAGTTGCTTCAGACTATCCCAGTGGACAAACAAAGAGACTTTAAAGTCTTGGAAGCTGCATTAGACTTGAGGTATGGCGATCAACACCTTGCCCAATTATACCAGGCTCAGCTGAAATCTCGGATGCAAAAAGCTGGGGAAAGTTTACAAGAATTTGAAGCTGCGATAGAGAGACTGGCACACCTGGCGTATCCGAGTGCACCTAAAGAATTCCAGGAACAATTAGCCGTGGGGGCCTTTTTAGATGGCATAAGGGACGAAGAGGTCAGGCGAGTTCTGAGGCTGACAAGACACCAAAGTAGTAGCGAAGCTTTGGTGCGTGCACTTGAAGTAGAAGCCGCCTACAGAGATACTCCAAGGTCGAGAGTGCGAGCTGTGACTCTCGAAGAATCGCAACCAGAAATGAACCAGAACCCTATGTTGACTGATATGCAGAAAATGTTTACCAAACTATTGGATAAATTAGATGACCTTGGAAAGCAGGAAAAACAGAAAAACAAAGGAAAGCCGAGTGGTGGTATTAAATGTTACAACTGCGGCAAGGTAGGACACATGAAGCGAGACTGTCGACAGCAGAATTCGGAGAGTCGAGTAAATGCTGTGAATCTTGAAGAGGAGCAGGAAAACAGTACCAGGGGGGTTGTTCTGGCTAGGGAATGCAGTGCCCCCAGAGGAATTAAGATTTCCCAGCTTCGAAGAATCGCAAGCAGACTGTTGTTGCATGGATATGTGAACGGAAGAAAATGTTTGTTTACCATCGACACAGGTACTACGTCATCAATAGTACGTCCAGGATTTATATCGGGCATAGAGATTACCAAGAGGCAAAATGAAGAAGTGATCGTCCGGACAGCTACGGGGGACAGGGCTACGGTTCATGGAGAAATAGACCTGGGTTTGCAGATTGGGCATTTGAGGTTCGACCACAGGGTCATCGTGGCTGACATTACGGATGACTTCATTTTGGGACTGGACATTATGAAACAGTATGGATTTATTGTTGACGTAGGAAAGCGAATGTTAAGGATTGGGAACGAACAATTTATTTTGTCAAAAGTGAACGACCAATGTGAGAAAACCAGGCTGTTGACAACGCAGGCAGTCAAAACTCCTGCATTATCCAGAAAACCAGACAAGGAAGATTGCAAGCGCTACCCTCAGGTGGGAAAATTGCCGAACATGGTTGAAGTCAACATTGTCAAGGTCGATCTTCCAGACAGTTGGACAAAGAAAACTCTGAGGCAAGAGCAATTGCGCGATGTAGAAATCGGACCCATGTTGAGAGCAAAAGAAGAGGGAACGCGTCCAGCATGGAAGGATGTTTCCAACAAAGAAGTGGGGCTGAAGGCTTTATGGTCACAATGGGATTCACTTATGGTCGTAGATGGGCTTTTGAGGAGAGCATGGGAAAGCCCAGATGGGAAGCAGGTTGCCATGCGTCTAGTGATTCCCAGGTGTCGTGTACCAGAAGTACTCCAGGAAGCACATAATGAAACATCCAGCAGACACTTCGGCATAAACAAGACATTGAGTAGAGCACGGGAACAGTTCTATTGGGTTAATAGTCGCCAGGATGTGGAGGCCTGGTTTCGATGAGCAACTACAGAAATGGAAGCCGAGAACAGCCGAAGAATGATCGAGAGCAGATGAACAGAACTAGTAACCGCTTGAAGGCTCGTTATGATCAGAATGCCAGTACAGGGGGATTCAAGGTGGGGGATCTGGTTTGGCTGTACAACCCACAGCGGAAGGAATGGAGATCCCCGAAACTTCAACCTCCTTGGGATGGACCGTATACTGTTATTACCCGAATTAATGATGTCGTTTATCGGATTCAACGAAACAAAAAGTCCAAGATGAAGATCGTACACTTGGATAGACTGGCGAAGTATGTGAAAGAGGCTGAATTGCCTGACCGGGACGTTCAGGCTTAAGGAGGGGGCAGTGTAATGTGTTACAACCCCAGAATGATGTATTTGCACCTACTCGAAAAAGAACCTACCAGAAGATTCCAAAGTGACATCCGGAATTATCTAGAGAATGGTGGCGTCATCACAGAAAAATCGAGATCTGTCATTTTTAAGTATAAAAGACCGACCGCATTCTCGGCGAGTAGTTCAGAAAGTTCAGAAAGTATAGAAAGTGAGGTTAAGACTTCCAAGATAAACAAAGTGATAAACATTGTGATTTTAGTCAGTAAAGTGTATTTAAATTAATAATAGTATTGTGAAGTATCCAGTAAATATTTAATAAAGTGTGTTAGTGGACATCTCTTGTTATAATTTTTGGAACCCACGGATTTGCAAGGGGTAGTTTCCTAAGGGTGGAAACACGTCACAGTACTTTAACGAGATCTAGAACTAGATTATATTTTCATCTTGTTCCGTCGAAGGGTTGGGGGGTAAATTAGGGTAAATTTGTGTAAATGGGTAAATCAAGCAGGTAAGAGTCCATGAAATTGGTATTTAGTATATACAAGAGAAGCTGAGGTCTCAAAAAAATTTTTGGCATTAGCCACCCCCATTATCACCCCCACAAGGGGATGAAAAAAAAATGTGATTTAGTGCATGTACAGGAACCAGAAACCTCAAAATATTTTTTTACTTCCTCCACCCCCCACTACCACCCCCCTATCACCACCCCCACCCCACTACCGATGTGGGGTATCGTTTTATGGGTTTTTGGGGTAGAGGATTTCAAATATTATATTATTAAAGTTCCATAAACAATTATTTTCACATACAAAGTTTTTTCGTTGTGAGTGACTTGGATAGAGAATCTGGATGTGGAAGTAGTGATTCCTTGGGCAGCGGTTTTTTTTCTTGTTATGATCCTCATTTAAATGGCTAATAGAAATAAACCTTTTATCATTAATATTCTTTTTACTAATGAGAGCTCATTTCCTATTCATGGCCGTCACAATCCATCTGTTGTGAGATACTGGTCACAACAAAATGACCTTCGTTCTTTAGCTCTCAGACCACAGTATCCACAAAAATTGAATGTGTGGTGTGGTATTTTAGGTGATCGCGAGGGGGCAATCACTTGAAATTATGTGACCCACAATTGCAATATTGCACACATATTGCACGATATTGCGCACCATTGCACATATACCTGTCCCACATATAGCATAAGTGATTACCCTCTCGGGTGATCGTACATATCCGAGTATATATCATAGGACATTTTTTTATTGATGGCTCCCTAAACGGACAAAAATATTTAGACTTATTAGAAAATCAAGTATTTCCTGCAGTTGGGAATATTCAGGATATCGAGCTGGATGAAGTTTGGTTCCAGCATGATGGATGTACCGCGCACAATGTAGCTCATGCTTTATTAAATCCGCGCTTGGAAAATAGGGTATTTGATAGACGTGGAAATATTTTTTGGCCAGCTTGATCTCCAGATTTAACGCCCCTTGACTTTTTTGGGGGGGGTTTCTTAAACAGGAACTACAGGGGCATCAAGATAAGAGGGATATCAGCGAGGATAACAGTTTGCAGGATTTACGACAAAAAATAATCAACGTCTCACAAACTCTTACTCCTATGATGCTTGCGAATGTGAGGTAAAATTGTTATGACAGACTGGGATATTATTTAACAAAGGAAGATGATATTTTTGAGCCACTCCATGAGAGATTCGGTTATAAAAAACTTTGTTTTGTAGAATTATTGTTTTATTTTTATAGAATACCTAATTTATTTTAGGTTAATATTTATTTCATATTAGCGATGAATTTATTTTTATCTTAAATATCAATGACCTTAACAAAGGAACAGCAAGAAAATATTAACAATAAAATCAAAATAGCCGCACAGTACACAACGCTGCTAATATTATTTCATGTCAGATGTGTTGGGTAATGTTAATCATAAATAAATAGAAATCGTAAATAAATAGCGGTACTAAGACTCGACCTCTCTCAGATTATTACTGAAAGTCGAACGAAAATTGACAACAGTGTTTTCAGTTTACTGGTTTTAATTTCCCTAGCTTCAGAAAAAGGTCCCCTTTTTTCCCCTCGGTTTAATACTCTGTTTTTTTTTCAAACTATGCATGCGCAGAACGATTGAGACTCGAAAATGTGAGAACTAGGGATGCGCCGAAGCGGTTTTTTTCTGCTTCGGTCGAAAGGAACATCCTGAAAAATAACAACATATTTTTCTAAATAATACTATAAAAATCATTTTCTTGAACAAACGTTTTATTTCAAAAGTGAATACTTATTATAAACCGAAACAGGCAAGTGAAATAAACGATACAACTAAGTATTGTAATTATTTTTTTTTCCATTTTGAATACATTTAGTAATTTAGTCTTACTTGCTCCAGGTTCAAACATGAAATGAGATATAATATATTCTAATTTCTAACCGCGAGTAGCTAATTTGCGTGTTTTGACAAGTATTTTCTTGTTGCGTGCTTCGGCCGAAGCAGCGTCGTCAAGCGGCCGAAACCGAATACCTGAAAAATAGGCCAAATCGGCCGAATCCCGAAGCCGAATCGATGCTTCGGCGCATCCCGAGATCCCTAGTGAGAACCTGAACAAACCATGGTGCATGATTATAAAAAATATTCTATGACCAAAGTTACTGATTTTTTTGATGGAGGAAATATAGAAAATTATTTCTATAACTTCCCCAAAATTTTTCCCTTTTCAGTTCTTCCCCTCGAAGGTCTAATTTCCCGTAAAAAGGGGAATTTCCCTCAATGTGGAAACACTATTGACAAATACTTTAACATTTCGGCTCCGAGTTCGGCTCCTTCTACAGGACGGATTGAAGAAAATTCTAGCACAGTGGCGTACTTATCCACGCCTAATTTACAATCCAAACTGAGACAACCTGTATAATAAAGACGTAACTAATAGTTTAAAAATTAAATGTAGAAAAAACTTTAGAAACAAACTTATATTATTATTTAGGTGTACTAAAACGAAAAAAATCTGTTATACTGAATTAATTGTCTTAAAAGTTTGTCGCGTGAATAGAAAAAAAAATAGTAATTTATCTAACCCCGTTATGAAATGTCAAATTTTAAATGCATTTGTGAGGTTACGAAACGTCACATTTTTTATAACTGTCAGTTTCATTACATAAATAGTTATGTAATGAATTTTTACGTAACTGATTATTAAACCCATTTGTTGACACTAAGTTTCAAATTTCTTATATACTTCTTCATTCCTGCTTTTTAATTTACCAGGTATTATTGAATTTGCTGCTAAATTAGCCGATTGTTCTATATCAGATGGAATATACATTAGTATCTGAATCACCATTTTCGACTTAAGTTGCTTAAAAAAAATTCAGCAGATTGACAAGTAAAGTTTGTTTATATATAAATGTAAATCCACAGTAACGCTTAGGTAAAGCGATAAACACAGAATACGGCTACAAGCGTAGCTATGTTTGTAACCGCAAAATAGTTTTTCCACTCCCTTATGTAAATTTGCTGTTTTCTGTACAGTCTGTAGAATGGATAAGTATCGTAGGGCCCACATTTATAACAGCGATATAAAAAAGCTCGCAAAAAAACCTAAAGGATACCGACCATGTATCAATTTCAGTCTATTTACATAAAAGGCCATAAAAGTGTTCGGCTTCTTTTATTATCATCACAAAAAAATGGTCAAATATTTGCTAACAACAATGTAGGGCACTCCCACTGAATATAATTGGTTGAAATATTCTCTACCGGAATTATGATAGGTTGGAATAAACTACGTGGACAACGTGGACTAGCGAGTGTCAACGTGGAGCAGCGGGCGATACATTAATCAAAGCTGGGTCGGTATTTACGTTTTTTGCGAGCTTTTTTATATCGCTGTAATACCGATGGGCCAAAATATAGGCAATTCCAGTTAACTGAACGGATATATTTCATATCAGTTCTAGGATGGATATGAAATGAAACCGACCAATCACAGTTCGTGTATTAAGAACATAGACAACTATTCGTTTTAAAATCAAATTAGTGCGTAAGCTGTCAAAGTAACTGGCAGTATGTACTGTCAGTGTGTATTTGTGTAATATATTGATATTTAATAAATTTTGTAGTTTCTTTAAGCTGGTCGTAGAAAAAGTATGCTGTACAACTCGAGTGGATTATCCTTATCGCACTCAAAAGATTTGAAGCACTCCGCCTACGGCGTCGTGCTCAAACTTCTTTATCGTGATATATGGATATCATATCCACTCTTGTTGCACAAACTACTAACTCAAAATAAATTGCCATTTCTTTTCTAGTTTAAAGTGGGATTAGATAAAATGTTGTACTTAACACGTTATGAAAAGTAATTTTAATTGACTTATGTAATTTGCAAAACTCGCTCGCATCGCTCTCTCGTTTTGGCAAATAATACATTCGTCTTTTCATAATTTTCATAACTGTTTACGTAAATAACTATTATGCAACAAGTGCATAAAGTAGTAGTTTTTTCATGAATGGGATGTTTGGCGCACGTGCCATAGGTGAGTGCGGCAATCCCATGAGTGAAAAAATGGCAGTTTTTCTACGATTGTGCTGAAAGTCAAATTTTCTAACTTCAAAATGACTGCAGTAAATATCACTTTGCCGCACGCCGTGCGGCAAAGAATTTGCCTCACGTTTTGATTACATCTTCACACACCGGAATAAAATAGTGTTTTCCTTAAAGAATTTTATATTACTTACTGGTAATAACAATTAAATTCGTTAAATGTACAAATTGCACATGAATTGCAATTACAAAGTCAAATTTTCTAACTTCAGAATGACTGCGGAAAATGTCACTTTAAATAAAATCTGACAGGCAGCAAATTTAATATTTTGGAAAGACTTTAAAAAAGGGAAATAACTTCACAACCGTAGAAAAAATAGTATGTAACACACATGTGGCAAGCTTCATTGCAAAACTCGTGTGATAGGAACACTCGCTGGGCTCGTGTTCCTACTTTCATACATCATTTTGCAATGAAGCCCTTGCCACACTTGTATTACAATCTACTATTATGCATGAGTTCCATATAGGGTTGTGCCAGTCCTAAAATTCGAAAAACCGTACTTTACTTATAAATTTAGCCGGGACATTTGGTACAAAACGCCAGACAACAGTCGTTTGCTATCAAAAAATTACTAAATCACAAAATCAGTATTTTAATATTTTTTATTAAACTTAATTTTAAAATGAATATTTGTTATATGGAAACAGAAAATTCATCACAAAACAATAAAATTTATCTATAAAAAACGAAAAAAAAAAAAAAAAAACGAAAAAATCACGTATGAAACTTTGGTAAGTGTATCACATAAAAAAAACTGAATAATTCATTCTAGTCTCGATTCTAGTCATATAAAATAATATAATTTCAAGTAAGTTCTTTTCTCCACAGATCATATGGTAGAATTCTTGGCAACTTATTTTTAAATTGCACTGTAGGAACATCATTTTGGCTATCGTATGTAGTTTATTTCGTTCTTACGACTATTGGGCACTTATTAATGAAAATACTATTTCGATATTGTTTGTCATTGTGGCCTGGAATAGCAAAATAAATACTCTACCAATATTAATAATTCGGAGTAAAATTCCGTATTTTCCAGAGAGTTAGGGCAAAAAGCCGGACAAAAGCCGGACAAAAGCCGGACAAAAGCCGGACATGTTAATTTTTAGCCGAACAAAATCGTAAAAAGCCAAACATGTCCGGCTAAAGCCGGACGCCTGGCAACCTTAATAGAGTTGCCACACGTCCGGCTTTAGCCGGACATGTTTGGCTTTTTATGGTTTCGTCTGGCTAAAAATTAACATGCCCGGCCTGTCCGGCTTTTGTATGGCTTTTTGCCTAAGGCTCTGAAACGTGATATTTTCGCTTTTTTTTTTTTTTCGTTTTCAGTCGCTTTTCTATAGATACATTTTATTGCTTTGCGATGACTTTTTCTGTTCCTATGTAACAAATGTTTATTTTACTTCCACATCCAGTGGAAGTATAGTAACGACAAAAAAATTTTTAAAAATTTTTATTGTCATAAAACGTCGAGATTTTAAGTTTGAGCGAAAAAAAATTTTCTGTCTGTCTGTCTGTAACTTTTTTTGTGCGCACGTTTACTCTGGAACTGTTTGAGATATTGACTTGAAATTTGGTACACATATGTACTTTAACGAGATCTAGAACTAGATTATATTTTCATCTTGTTCCGTCGAAGGGTAAATTTGGGTCAAATGGGTAAATCAAGCAGGTAAGAGTCCATAAAATTGGTATTTAGTATATACAAGAAAAGCTAAGGTCTCAAAAAAATTTTTGGCATTAGCCACCCCCCATTACCAACCCCCACCTCCTTATTAATGGGGATGGAAAAAAAATTATGATTTAGTGTATGTACAAGAACCAGAAACCTCAAAACATTTTTTTACTTCATCCACCCCCACTACCACCCCCCTATCACAACCCCCACCCCACTACCGATGTGGGGTATCGTTTTATGGGTTTTTGGGGTAGAGGATTTCAAATACTATATTATTATAGTTCCATAAACAATCATTTGCTCATACAAAGTTTTTTCGTTGTGAGTGACTTGGATAGAGAATTGAATGTGGAAGTAGTGATTCCTTGGGCAGCGGTTTTTAAATGAATCAAGTTAAATAAATATATTAAAAGACTGATTTTGTGTTTCAGTTATTTTTCTTATGGCGAACGAATGCTGTTCGACTTTTTGTACCAAATGTCCGGCCAAATTTATAAGTAAAGTCCGGCTTTTCGAATTTTAGACCTGGCAACCCTACCTGCATATGAATTCAAAAATTTATAAACGAAATTTCGCAAAACAATAGGTTCAACCAATAGGTAAAGGTACGTTTTAACTAAACCAAAAAGAAACTGGAAAAATCACCTTTTTAAAAACTCGATACGGCCCGAATATTCTTTCAAAACTATTTATTTCTACATTTACCTCTATGAAAATTCCCCCTAAACCCGCTCATGTTGCTATCAAGATGTTTATGAAGCGCCACGGGCAATCTTCTTCGATCACGTTGTATCAAAAAAAAATCTTAAAAAAATACAAGTCATACCTACTTCTTGGCGGTAACATATTTTTATAAGACAAAGACTTGCAAATATTTACTAGGAGTATACAACTAAGTTAATACTTGGTTAATAATAGATTTTTTTAATAGTTTTTCAATAAGATATACCTAGAAATGTATACCCTACGTTAGGTATAAGTTTGTTCTGATAATTACTAAATTTTAAGAACAAACCTATATACCTAGGATATCTAACGTAGATATACTAAGTATACCTTATTGAAAAACTAAAAAAAAAAACTATTTTTTTATTTTTTGTCTCTTGTAAATAACAAAAATTATTTCGCTTCCGTTGTAAAACTAAAAACTCGGCATATCGTTATTGTCACAGAATTTTATAAATATCTCTGGAACAATTAAATAAAAATACTGTTTTGAAGCTTTTATATCGAAAAAATAATTCTACCAATGAGTGACAATGTAAACATCATCATATTCAGCTCCCAAAATGTTTAACGCAGGCAAGTAATTCCAAGTAAAATGGACACCCTATAAGAACTATAAAATTTATTTTAACAAATGCCAATGTTATATTATCAACGTATATTGGACATATATCAAGTCATACGTATTCACGTGGAAAATATTTATCATATATAATTTAATAGCAGCGGTTATAAAATTGCAAAAAACTATTGAAAAACTCCAAGAACAAGCAATAAATCTAATCTAAATTTAATCAATTCCGGCTATAATATTGCGAAAACGTACCTAGTAATAATTATAGGTTTAAAATCATACTTAGGTGGGATTTAATATTTTAAAAATAATTTCAATTCACCAGCTTCGTTTATCAATTGTTATCAGTTGTTATATCAGTTAATAGAAATATATCAATTTCTCATATAACTAGTGAAATATTTTACGAAAAACATTGCTACAACCTCATTGGCTCTTGGTAAAACCTTACAAAAACACCAACCAAAAAGCAATCTTTACGGGTATATCCAACATTTGCACAACACAAAACTTTTTACTTAAATTTCACTTTTTAAACACACTCACATTTTTAACACACCAACACACTTTTCCGAAACAACGAAACACGAAAAAAAACTGATCAGACCAAAGTTAAAAGCCGATATTGTTTACACACAATTCATTTACTTTCCGCGATTTGAAATTACTGCACGCCGATCGCGATTCTAGTTGTACATTTGCCATGTGACAGGTGGAAAAAACGCGTTCAGTCGACGACCATGTGATTAGAAAAAGGTGGGACTATCACCGCTGGTATGCGTTTCAACGAGTCAGTAGTATCAGAGGTCCACTCAAGTCAGCTCGCTTGGCAAGACGTCTACACCACTTTAAATTTTAAAGATAGTGAAAATAAAATAAGCCGATTCTCTCCGTAAGTATTACGATCTACAGTGATGGACTAAGGGAGAAGTTTTAGATTTTCCTATAATGACGGATTTCTACCTCATATTTTTTAATAATATTGGCAATTATTAGTGGCTATTTCCGTATGTACATGAGACAATAGAAATGAAAACAAGGCTGCGGACGTAATTGTCTTACTCCAATTAATTATTGCATATTATAAAATTATGTTAAAAATTATTTTTTAATAGTTTGTAATTCAATTACTTTTTCAATCAAAAATAATTTGTTTACGAATTCCACACCCTAAAAATAAAAATTCATTAGAATTATTATTGTTGCTGTTGCTCTTGCCAACTAAACAGTGAGATGTTGGTATTTTTTAAAATTTCCTGATCATATTACAGTTTAGTCTAGGAAACAATTCTGAAATTGTGACTTGTGATGTCAACATTAAATTTCATTTATAAAAAGTGTCTGGGGCATACATACAAATATTTTGCATATGTTGACATAAAAAAGGTAAAAACTTTTTTTTTAACTTAAAATGAATCGAAAATAGGCAATGTTTTCAGTGTAGACAGTACGACTATATAAGCGGAAGACAGAAAAGACAAGGATGCCGCGATTGCTTGTCGTGCCATTGACATGGGTTGACTGTCATTTAGAAATAATAAAGCAGTTTTACTTTTACTTTGTTTAATTAGTACACAAAATGATTTTTAATGTCAATTTACTCATTGCGACTTTTGCACTTTTTCATAATTATCACAATCATTCCATATGTTCTATTAGAAAAAGTAGGACATCCAGGTCGGTTTTTTGTATATTTATTAAAAAAAATGTCACTAATGGCAGTAACTCAATGACTGCAAAATTTTAACGACAAGACCATTTTTGATTATTATAATTAATAAAGGTCAATTTAGTTTCAATTAATACTTAATATCTAGTTTTACTATTTTTACTATAAACTTACTTTAAAACTGGATAAATCAAACACATTGACAACACTGTATGGTTGGTAAACGGCGGCTTAGCCCACAGCCAAACAACGTAAGGATGAAAAACATTTCCCTTTGAGCCGCCGGTTGCAACAGCGGAGGCATTCTTATGAAAGACAATGCTAATAGAATAAACAAATATATTGTTACGTGTTTACGTAAATACCCTGTATCGTGGATTAGGAAATTAAAACACTAATTTATTAACTTACGTCCTCCTAGAGGACTGGTGCAACAGATGGAAGGTAGCCGTCAACGCCGAGAAAAGCAAGGCGGTTCTCTTCAGGAAGATAAGAAAGCAAACACCTACAGGTCACGTTTCCATGTTTGGCGAAGATCTAATCTCACGATACCGCCAACTACCTTGGCGCGATCATGGACAAAGTCCTAACATGGAGACAGAACACAGAAGCAATTGTCAAGAAGACTAGGAGGACGAGAGCTCTAATCTACCCGATCTACTCCAGAGAGTGGAGAACGTCGTCCTCCGAACGGCGGTGGATGCACCCTGGTTCGCACGCAACGAAGATATCTTCAGGGACTTGGAGTACACCCTAGCCATGGAAGTCATCAAGGAAAGCGCCAAGAAGATCTACACCCTTGCCGAGGAGCACGGGAACCCATTGGTCAGGGAGGCTACTGATTACGACCCAACAGACGTTCCGAGGCACAAGAGGCCGAAGATGCAAAGCATGGATAACGGGTGAGTATGTGAATCATACCACCGCCGATGAAGCCAACCAACAGAAGAGACATGACGATCACCTAACCACCCGCCCACTACCCTGCGGGTACGGGACAAAACACCATCCAGTACCTGTAGTCACATAGCTCTGAGCAGACCAAAAATGCTACCTAACCGATGATTCGGATGGCAGGATGTCACAGACATCCTGTGTACCGGCAGTCAATCCCTGCCAATAAACCCAAAAGGTTCCTAACAGACCAATGACTACCCCCGGGGGTGACAAGCTGGCGAAGAAAGAACACGAAGACAGAAGAACGCCAGAAGATAAAGGCCTTAACCAGCAAGGTCCAACAAGGCAGGACCCAGGGAGGTGGGCCAAAATCATCTGCACCATTTGTGAGTGGAGCCGACGTAAAGTAAGCTCGCCCGCCCTGTACAAGGCCGGTCCAGGTCTACAGCGATGTACTGGGGTAAAGGGCAATAGTGGTGGCCCGGCCCCAGACATCCGACACCATGAATATTGGCGCGAAAAGCGTCAGTTCAGTTCGAACAACGAGGAGCAGCAGTAGACAGGTTTCAGCGATAACCTGAATATGGCAGATTTGATTGTGTCGAAACGTCGTTTAGACTCTCTAGCAGGAGCCTATCAACTACTCGAGAAAACACCCGGAAGTACAACAACACTTAATTTAACACCCGCGAAAACCTAAGAAACAACAATATATACAGGGTGGACCATTAATAATAGCCCATAGTTCAAGGATAGATTCTTTGGACCAAAATATGAGTATGCAACCAAATATGCTTTGGTAAATTACTCCTGTGGAAAAAGACACAGGGTGTCAAATTTGTATCTTTTTTTTCTTTTTAGGTGGAGGCCACATCGAAAATTTACTCTAAATTACAACAAATAGTGCATAAAAAAGTCAGTGAGTTTGCGTAGTTTAGTTTAGTTTATACAATTTGTCCTTTTGTTTGTTTTTAAAGAATTCTTGAAATATTTTACGGCAGTTTTCTCGAAAACGGTTGGAATTATCAAGTTCTATCAAGTGTACTTTTTTTACGTAGAAATGACTCCTGCATGAGATTTTCTAGTCAAAAGTGCCACAACGTTTCGCAAAAAAGGGAAAAATATCCATCATCAGGTATAGCTCATCAAGCGTCCTCCACGGGCTAGCGTGATGTGATACATAAGTTATTGTTTCTTAGCTTAAAAAATGTTTCCTTACCAAATTGGAAGAAGATCGGTCAAGAGGTAGTAGAGATATTGCAAAAAAAAGGAAAAAAAATACAGTTTTGACACCCTATCTTTTTCCACGGCAACAATTTACTAAAGCATGTTCGGTTATATCCTCATATTTTGGTCCAAAAAATCTACCCTTAATCTCCGGCCAATTATTAATGCTTCATCCTGTATATATAATATATAATAATAATAATAATAATAATAATAATCTTTATTATCCATAGACCACATTACAGTAAATGGTATCGGACTCGTCAAATGATTACTTCAAAGAATAAAATACATAAATAAATGAAGGTAATAAAATACTAAAAGTTAGGTACACAAACTACAGCAAGACAAAAAATAAAAAAATAAATAAAACAATATCAAACAGTCAGGTCATAATTACTGGGACTACATAATTAAACACATAATAAATACATCATATCTCAAAACTGTGTTTCAAAATATTCCCTTACGTTGTAATATACATTATTTAAAAGTAATTCTTTAACTTCTTTTTTAAATGTTCTTATGCTATTTATTTCTTTTATTGTTTGAGGCAGTTTATTATACAGTTTAATACCCATATATCGTGGACTTTTTTCGAAAACAGACAGTGTATGGACTGGTATTGATAAGTCATTTTTCTTCCTGGTTTCATAGGCATGATTATAATTATTACATAAAAATTCATGTAAATTCTGCTTAACAAATATGACTATTTCATATATAAATATACTTGGTATTGTTAATATATGCAGTTCCCTGAAAACATTTCTACAAGATACGGTTTTATTTAATCCTTTTATGTTTCTTACTGTCATTTTTTGGATTTTGAATATTCGTTCTAAGAAATGAGATGAACCCCAAAATATGATGCCATATTTCACCCGGGAGTAAAACTGAGCATAATAATAGGAAAGAACAACTGATGTGCTAGTAAGTTTGTTTAACCTGTATAAGGCAAAGCATATTGAAGAGAGCTTTCTGCACAAATGGTCAATATGTATTTCCCAGTTTAGGGCATTATCAATATAAATACCTAGAAAACGTGTATGCTGAACTTGTTCAAGTGTTTTACCATTAATTTTTATTAAACTGCTTATGTTGTAATTTGATAATCTAGGTGTGAAATAGATAAATACAGTCTTAGATGCATTTAAAAGTAATTTGTTTTCATAAAACCAGGATGTAAAAGTTTTTATTTTGTTTTGTGAAATATCTATTAGGTTAGACATATTCGAACTAGTACTTAGATATGAATTGTCATCAGCAAACATTATCAAATTATCATGATCAACTGTTCTCGGTAAATCGTTAATAAATAATAAAAAGAGCAGTGGTCCAAGAACGGAACCCTGTGGAACACCACAGGATACATTTAGTTCGTCTGATTTTATGTTATTTAGCTCAACAATTTGACTTCGGTTTGAAAGATATGACTGCAGCCAGCTGCTAATTTTTCCTCTAAATCCGTATCTGGATAGTTTTTTAATAAGCAAGTCATGATCCACCAGATCGAATGCCTTGCTTAAATCCATGAAGATTCCAAAACATTTTTCATTTTTATTTATGGCATCATATAACTTATCGAGGAATTGCATAACAGCTGTCTGAGTGGACCTTTTTGCTCGAAATCCATGTTGAGCATCAGACATTATGTGGAACTTATTAATAAAGTTTATCATTCGAGAATACACTACTCTTTCCATTATTTTTGAAATAGTTGACAGTAAAGAAACTGGACGATAATTATCAATTCTTGTTGTAGACCCTTTCTTATGCAAAGGTATTACTTTAGCTAACTTCAAGTTATTAGGGAATATACCCTCAGATAAAGATCGATTTATTAGGAAAGTCAAAGGCTTTACAATATCGTTGGCAACTACCTTCAACATCTTTGCACTAATATTATCCACTCCAGAAGAATTTGATTGCTTGAGATCCATTATTATGTTAAAAATTTCAGTTTCTGAAACAGGTCTAATAAACATTGTTGGGTATTGCAGTTTTATAGAAAAAGATGTAAAGTTTGAATGTTCAGAGTTTTGCCTTAAATTTACTGGTAAATTTATGAAGTATTGGTTAAAAGAATTAACGATTTTATCTACATCACTTTCCATATTATTGTCGATTTCGATTTCTTTTATAGAATTCTCCTTTATTTTTTTCCCCAAATTTTCATTTATGATTGACCAAGCTGTTTTCGATTTATTACTAGCCCGATTATAAAACTGGTCATTACATAAATATAGAATAACAACAGGAAACGTCCATCCTTGGCATCTCCACTCTTAAATCCTGAAAAAGGCAATACTAATTCTGTCACTCTTCAATGTCTCTTTCTATAATCCAATTGAGCATTTTACAAATACTAAAAATAGTTCTTATATTTCACGTGACCGGTTCTACAGTAAGAACAAACAATAACAGGTATAATGCAATTTTTCAGGATAATATGTTATGTGCAATAACAATAATATAATAAATAGGCATGATAAGGATAGCAAACAGATTAAGCAGAAACATCGCCGTAGATAATAAAATTATCATAGTTCATGGGTATTGTACATACATAAGTTTTACTATGTTACTATCTAGAATAGGTAAACAAAACTTTCCCACATTTGAAAGTAATTTGATTATATGTAGTTATTTATTTTATACCATTGTTAAAATTATACCGAGTATTTCTAAAAAGCAAATCACAATCAGTTCAAATGTTTAATTCAACTTTTTCAAACCACACAATATAATCAGGGCACGTTTCTCCACAATTAGAACATATCAATATATTACACTGGCAGAAAAAGATTATTAAATTAAATCTACTTGAGTCTATTGAAATACACAAATCTATATTAGTTCAGAATAACCACTTACTTAATAATCAGGTAGAACTTTATTATAGACCTCAAATCATAGTTCAATAACAAAAATCTTATTACTGTAGCTATCTTAGATAATCTGTTTATTGTTTAACTATATTTCCTAGTATTTCCTAGAAACTAGTATTTACTAGTAGGTATAAGTTATTAAATTAAATTATTAAGTACAAATTATTCTGGCAAGAGCAGTCACGGCCAGAACGGCGAGGAAAATAGAAGAGGCAGTTAACACGGCCATTGCAAAAATAGAGAGATGGGTAATGCAAGAAGCTGGAACTTGCCCCTGGAAAAGCCGAGCTGGTGGTCATAACCAGAAAGAGGAATCTCCCTGTCGTGAAAATGGAGGTAGGGGAGCTAAAAATCGGCCCGAGCCAGGCGATAGTAGTACTTGGAAATATGGCTTGATTCGAAATTGACATACATGGTGCATGTGACGAAAATTGGGGAAAAGGCTGGGCGAGTGGCAACGACCAGAGGCAGGCTGATGTATAACACCAGCGAACCGAAGGCCAGCAAGAGGAGGGTGCTGTGCAGCGTAGTGCACTCCATTCTCCTGTACGCGGCCCCGGTATGGGTAGGTGCGATGGCAATGGAAAGAACGCGAAGAATACTGGCCAGGGTACAGCAATATGCAGCACTGAGAGTCTTCAGTGCCTACAGGACAGTCTGCTACGAGCTACGAGGCAGTGCTAATAGTGGCAGGGATTTCCCCTGTCGACCATCTAGCAAATGAAAGGAGGGAGATATACGAGGGAATTGACAGGAAGGAGGCCAACGATAGAATCTATCACAGGTGACAGGAGAGATGGTATATCTCAAGTAAGGGAAGATGGACGAAGAGACTCATTCTAGATATTAAAGGATGGATGGAGAGAGGAGACGGGGAGGCTGGGTACTACCTTACACAGGCCCTAACAGGGCATGGATGCTTTGCAGAGTATGTTTACGACATCGGGTGTCCGTGTTCCGGTGTAGCAGGTGGAGAAAAGAAAGGATACTAGCCATAGATAGGCCAGGCGGCTCAGTTACACCCGATGACATGGTGTTGAGGATGCTAGAATCAGAGGAAAACTGGCAAGTCTTGGAGGACATGATGACATCAGTCATGAAAACCAAGGAAGAAGAAGAAGTAGACTTGAACCTGTAATCGTTTCAACGAAGTTGGGAAGTAAGGAGAGCTTAGCTCCAGCACTATCCAGCGTGATAGATCCAGTCGCTGGGTGCCCATGATGGATTTCCCCCTCCCCCTTCGCACAAAAAAAGGTACAAATTATTGTAAAACCCCTACTCTATCATCCAGTATTTGTGAATCAACCGTGTGAAATGATGAATTGTCTATAACTTTTATGTTTTTTATTTTTTTTTACGTAACTTCAAAAATAACGTAGTTAAATGGGGTTCTAATTAGGTCTTACATATAAAACTCATATTTTCTGCCATTGTATTTTTTGCATTAAAGCAAAAATTGCTAAAAGTTTTATACAGCTCTCCTGAATAACAACATCTTTATGACTCATCGATCTTTGTATGTATCATTTATTTAAAATTATTAGGCCTTAACCCCCCCATGGAAATTATTTTTTTAAATATTTTCATTTGTTTAGAATATTACTAATACGAATGGAATGGTTAAAAAACAATTTACCTCATTCAGACAAAAATATTTATTATCTGATAAACGATATTAGTTTTTCAAACAATAAATTTTAAAAGCATTACTAATATTGTAAAATATGGAACGCTGATATTTGATTTACGTTGTGTTCGTTGTAACAGCAAAATTCCGGTAATTATTTTTGATTTATGGAAAAAAATACATATACTTAGTATACATCAGAGTAATCCTCCAATAGGAACTCTTTATTAATTTAGCAGTTACAGAAATTAAACTAGAAGAGTAAACATTATATATATTCTTCGGCCGATTAATTGAACTTTTTGTATAATTTTTGCACATTCTACATTCTAATGTTGGTATTGGCCATTTTTAATTTCATTACTTGGTGAAACAGACGTCAGTATAAAAAAAAATGTAACAACACATCTAACCTGTTTCTCTCGAACCTGCGAACCTTTGGTTTCGAGCCAAATCAATCAATCATTAAAGGATACCGCATGTTTTATAGGTAAATTGTTCCTTTGGCATAAGCTCCTTTGGCAAAACTTCAAATTATGGACAGTTTTTCCGATAGATGGCTCCAAAGACTACCTCGATACTGTATTAACGATTTCTCAAAATGCATTGCAGGTATTGAAATGATAACTGCTGGAAATGAATAACCAGACTATTTACTATTATTTGGTCTTAGATTGATGTGCCTGAACTTCCGGTTTCGGCAGAAATAACGTCAAATCACGTTTTTTGAATGCTCAATACCCGTTTACTTCAATATAATACATCATATACTTAAATAACTTTATTAAAATTCACTATTTTAGCAAATAAGGAAGTACATGCATTGATTGATAGAACATTGATGCTAGCTTGGCACAAAATAAAGTTGATTTTATTTTTAAAGATATAAAATTGCAGTTGTGTCTAGTCAAAGAAAACTAATTATCTGTGAGACCTTTATAAGTAGAATAGGCAGTTTTTGTTTATTTATAGTACATTAAACTTTATTATTTTTAACAAAAATTGCATAGCTGATTATTTTTGTTTTTTTAATTACTTACTTATCTTAATCATTCATTAATAAAAATGAAACCAAAAAAACTTTATTTCAAGTTAACTAATTATTCATGCAGAAAATAATTCCTACGTGCGGCATGTTGGGTTTTATAATAAGAATGACTTACTTTGAGACTTAGAAAAGCAATCAGACCCATATACAGATCTCGACAGACAAGTAGGTACAGCGGACAAAGTTTTAGCATTCGAGTTCCCACCATTTAAATTCCTTTGTATCGTTGCGAATTCAATCTGCTACGTGTACTGTCGTGAGCAAAGTTAAATAGGTCAAGTCTTATAACGTATTTTTGCTAAAATCTAGTTGTGTACACCAAACTTAATTTTTGTGACATTGTCAGTTAGTTGTCATAATTCATTGAAAGTGTGCAAATAGAGAGAGATTTACATTAGAAAAAAATAGTTGCCCTATTTAATTTTGCTCATGACAATACGTATGATATGTTTAGGATATGCACGACACGAAGCACATGTAAAATATCCATCCATGCATTCATATCTCAAGGGCATCGAAATTAATAATTTGCTGGAACGCGCACTCGACTTGAGAAAGTGAAACAGAAAAAGAAACTTGCGTGCACTATTCGATCCTTTTTCCACTTGCGTACATACGGTTAACGTTTCCTCCCACTGGTTTCCTTCAACCAATCAGATCTGACCAGGAAAGGACAGAATAGTGCACGCGAGTTTCTCTTTCTACTTCAATTATTTCGTATATCTAAAACATTGAGTGCGGTAATTGAAGATGCTGGAGACCGTGACGCAATGGACGTTGTCGAAGTTTAGTGACTAGACTAGATTTAAATTAGTTACTTATAATTATGCGAAACTTATATTCTTAATCGTTGTTTTGCCCTTTTAAATTCCTATTTACTGCAACAATTTTAGAATGATTATTATTAGTAATTTTTGAGCAGCAGAGCAATTAAAAAAAATTCTGTCTGTCGGTCTGTAACTTTTTTTTGTGCGCACGTTTACTTTGGAACCGTTTGAGATATTGACTTGAAATTTGCTACACATATGTACTTTAACGAGATCTAGAACTAGATTATATTTTCATCTTGTTCCGTCGAAGGGTTGGGGGGTAAATTGGGGTAAATTTGGGGTAAGAGCGGGTAAGAGTTCATAAAATTGGTATTTAGTATATGCAATATACAGAAATAATTTTGGCATTAGCCACCTCCATTACCACTCCCCACCCCCCATTATTAAAGGGGATGAAAAAAAATGTGATTCAGTGTGTGTACCAGAAACCTCAAAATATTTTTTTCTTCATTCACCCCAACTACCACCCCCTATCACCACCCCCACCTCTACCGATGTGAGGTATAGTTTTATGGGTTTTTGGGGTAGAGGATTTCAAATATTATATTATTAAAGTTCCATAAACAATTATTTCCACATACAAATTTTTTTCGTTGTGAGTGACTTGGATAGAAAATCTGGATGTGGAAGTAGTGATTCCTTGGACAGCGGTTTTTCTATATACCTTGTTCATTTTATAGGCACTTTAGTTCGCTTTACTGCGAATGGAGCTTGTATTCGTTTGTTTAATGTGTTTATGATGTATTAAATTGAAGTAAACGGGTGTTGAACATTCCAAAAACTTGATTTGATTCACTTCCGGCAAACCGGAAGTTTAGGCACATCAATCAAGACCAAATAATGGTAAATATTCTGGTTATTCATTTTCAGCAAGTTATCATTTCAATACCTGCAGTACGTTTTGAGAAACCGTTGGTACAGTTTTTGGAGCTATCTATCGGAGAAACTGTACATGGTTTGAAGTTTTGTCAAAGGAACTTATTGTTTAGAATTCATCAAATTTGACAGGCCACCAACTTACCTATAAAACGTGCGGTGTCCATTATTTTAAAATATCAAATACTTAGATAGCAATACCAACACCTGATCCGGCGCCAGCCAGACATCCACGGTGCAGTGGCGCCGTGGCAATAAAAAGGCTGGACGGGCAGGGTTGACGAAACTTAACCTAATAGTATAAACAAAATCTAAACTCCATTTGCAGGACGCGGATTAAAATGGTCGCCTTTTTGAAATATTCCAAAAGGAAGTGTAAAATCTTAATCCTAATAAACGAATTGCTGTATCGATAAATTCTGATTACTGAGACAGGAAAACTCAAAGAAAATACCTGCACCAACAATATTCAGGGACTTTAAAAACATTCATTAAGAATTGCTATATGCCTTCTTATAATCTATTCCCTGGAGAAATATTTTTGAGTCAAAACTATGCAACAAACTGGTATGGCAGGTATTTCCGATAGTTTTTGGGCTGTCATACCATGATATTCTGAAATAGTGCACAAACACGAACAAAATTTAAAAAATATATATATTTTCACGCCATAACGGTAAAACTTTCTTATCTATCATCCCCTTAAAATAGGTATGACAGACACTTTCAGCAGAGCAGAGGTAGTTTTACCAGGGTTCTCTGAAAGAGCATGAAATTTCATAAAAAATGCTCTAATTGAAATCAATTTCAGCGCTAACGGTAAAACATTATTGTTTTTTAATGATAATTAATTTACTTAAAAATACTCCCGGCAAGAAAAACCTCATCATGCCGGGCTCATTTTTCGATATCACAGGGCTCCGTCAAGAAGTGTTGTATACTTCTCTTCGACAACCGAGGGAAGTAAAAATGCAAGTAAATGTACCATTACTAAAGAAGAGCTTATTTCTGAGCTGGTGTTCAAGTGTAAATTAAGCTTTTCTAATCTACCCCTTAGATTATCCTCAGCAGTTACCCATTCTTACCTACGGCTTTCCCCCTATAAGCTTTGTCATAAAATTAGACGGGGGAAATTTAATGAAACGCTCGGTTTTTCAACTTCTACAAGCAGTAATACTTTTTTTTATTAGAAAGAAATCAGTCATCTCCCTACCACTTAAAATTGGAATTTTAAAGAAGTTATTAAATCACTCCTACCTACTCAATTTACATCATCAATGTGTCAGCAGATTTAATATTATTAATCTGGGATATGCCGGCAAAACCACAGAATGTAATAACTTTTGCCTTGGAATGAATCCTGTGGAGATCATCTTTATTACTAATTTTGCATGCAAATTAAGAAACTTTGTGTATAAATTTGTGAATTGTGAGCATTAAAAGTACAATTATAGAGAATAAAACGCGTTTAAGAGGGTTATCACGGACAAGCAATTGAAAACTCGGAGTGGAGAAATACACGACATGTTAAAACAAAACTTTGTTTACTTATACTTATTTTCATAACTTGATATGTTCTTATACTAGTTTGTGCTGCTAAATTACAAAAATTGTATACCGAGTGGCAACGGATTTGTTTTACGAGGCGCCATTTAATTGTCTTTTAAGGTAGAAGCTTATCACAAAATGGGATCCAATTTAGATATTGTTTGAAATGCCAATATTTGTCATAAATTTTCTCAAAAATTTTGAATGGGAATCTATTATTAAATGCTAACATTAAATTGTGTCTTATAACCTACAGAAAATTTATAATACAAATGCACTTTGGTTTTTGGTTTTAGTTTTTAATGATTTTTTTATTTCAAAATAATATTGACTTAATGAACTAATTATTTAAATAAATAAATAAAATAAACATTAAATTGATAAGAAAACTATTCTATTAAATTAATTTAGATATTGTTTAAAATTATGAGTTTTTTTTAGGTTATTTTCGCGATTTACAAAAAAATGCTGGGTGATACAGCAAATCTGACTCCGGATTCGAATTCAGCGTGTCAAAATACATCAAGATGAGTTGGTCTAGTCAGAAAAAGAAATCACTTTTTTTTGAGTACCTGTTTTATTATTCAGATTTACTAAAACTGTTGTCACCGTTATTTTATTATACGAATGCTCTGGAGTTTCTTCACATTATAATTTTTTTTTAAGTTGAAATTTCAACTTTTTTTCTTGGAATTTAAACTTTTTACGAAGTTGAAAGAACCCCCGCACAAACTATATGGAAAAACGGCCCCCGCCAATTCCATTGAAATTGTCACCACATATTCTCCAGACTATGCTGATGAAAAGTTATTAGTCACTGCCCGTTCCTATGCATCGTTTTTGAGTTACAGACGCAACAAGGCTTTGACTGAAAATCAGGATTTATCAACATTTTACGAGTTTGCTTTGCATATGATCAAAATAAACAGACGAACAAAACACAATCTCTGTCAATTCATTTTAGTCTTCTTAGTTTGTTGGGTATTTTGCCACTGTAAAAATATTTAAAAATTTTGATGAAATAAACCTCTGCGCCAAAAGGATCAGACAGAGGTTGGTTTTTATACTTCTATTACAAAATGTCTCACACCTAAAAATATATAAACTGAAACAAAATTGTTAAATGATAAATTGAAAAATTAAAACGAAGGCAGTTGACGTTTCGGAAAATAGTTCTTTTTCCGTTATCAAAACTTTCACTTTTGAGAATGTCAAACCAGACAGTTTGTTGTTTATGTATTTCCATAGTCACGTGAGACATTAAATTATATTTATTTTATTTTTACTTACTTCGTCTCTGAGGATCGGCAACCAGCTGGTACAGAAATCTACAGAATAATTAGAAACACATTTATCCTCATTTAATAAAATAATAGCGGATTCCTTAAGTTTTATTTTAGTTGAGTTGCTTTCTTTTTCCAAAATTTTCGCAGAGTCCCACTGGATCCTATGATTGTTATCCCACGCATGTTCACAAATTTTTGATTTTTGAAATTCTCCCTTTCTAGCATAATCTCGGTGTTCACCAAGCCTTACGTTGAAAGGTCTAGATGACTCACCTACATAATGCTTACCGCACTCACATGGAACACTATAAATACAATCCTTGGAATTTTGAATAATATTCACCGGTTTAGTCTTTGATAAAACAGATCTTAATGTGGTTCCTGTTTGAAAAACTGTTCGTACAGAAAATCTATTTCCGATTTTTCTCAATTTATCCGATAAACCTTGTATGTATGGAATTACTGCTAAAGATCTAAATTCAGGTTGTAAATGTTGAGTGGTTACTCTACTTTCAATGTTTGCCATCTGGCTATCAACAAAACCCTCGGGGTATTGATTATTCAATAGAACGGTTTTAATAAATTTTTTCTCATTACTTAAACTTTCATCATTTGAAGAAATTACTTTAGCCCTATCATACAAACATTTTACGACACCTCTCTTAACACTAATATGTTGATTTGAATTGAAATTCAAATATCTGTTTGTGTGTGTTTGTTTTCGATAAACACTGGTTTCATATTTATTATCTAACTTTTTAATTAAAATATCTAAGAAAGGTAATTCATTATTATTCTCTACTTCTATTGTAAAATTAATTGAAGGTTCCTTTTCGTTAATTTGATTTAAAAAATTATTTAAATGTTCTTTGCTATGAGGCCATAACGCAAAAATATCATCAACATATCTCCACCACACTATAGGTTTATAAATTAAGTTATTAATATTATTTTCTTCAAAATTTTCCATAAAAATATTGCTTAATATTGGAGATAAAGATGAACCCATGGCCATACCAAAGTTTTGTTGATAGAAGTCATTATTTAATTGAAAGTATGTCTTTTTAATGCAAAGAGTAAGTAATTCCATTATAGTTTCTATGCTTAATTTAGTTCTATTCGCCAAATTTCCATCATGTTGCAATTTACTTTTAATTATTGTTAATGTTTTATCTACCGGAACATTTGTAAAAAGGCTTACTACATCAAAACTCACCATTAGATGATTCTTATTAAAATTGTTTTCAAATAGTTTTTCCAAAAAATGTTTGCTATTTTTAATATAAGACTCAGAAGAACCTGATAAAGGATTTAAGATTTTTAATAAAAATTTGGAGAGATTACTAAATGGAGAATTAATTGAGCTCACAATCGGTCTAAGAGGAATTTGAGGTTTATGTATTTTTGGTAAACCATAAAAATGGAGGTTTACTATGATGTGGAGTTAGAACCTTTCGCTCAAAATCGGTAAATTCATTTTTGTATTTAAATAGAGTCCTATATATTTTGCTTTCTAAAGATTTTGTTGGATCATTATTTAATTTAGAATAATTCCCATCATTAATTAAGTTCATAATCTTTGTATTATACACAACTGTATCTAAAATTACAGTGGCATTGCCTTTATCAGCGGGTAAAATTTTAATACTTTCGTCATTTCTTAAAGATGTAATTGAAAGTTTTACATCTGATGTTAAATTAACCCTCGTCTTATATTGTTTTTGTATTCGTTGGCATCATCTATTGATAGTTTCTGTGCAGCTTGTTCAATTGCAGTTATGATAAGCATAGAAACTATAATGGAATTACTTACTCTTTGCATTAAAAAGACATACTTTCAATTAAATAATGACTTCTATCAACAAAACTTTGGTATGGCCATGGGTTCATCTTTATCTCCAATATTAAGCAATATTTTTATGGAAAATTTTGAAGAAAATAATATTAATAACTTAATTTATAAACCTATAGTGTGGTGGAGATATGTTGATGATATTTTTGCGTTATGGCCTCATAGCAAAGAACATTTAAATAATTTTTTAAATCAAATTAACGAAAAGGAACCTTCAATTAATTTTACAATAGAAGTAGAGAATAATAATGAATTACCTTTCTTAGATATTTTAATTAAAAAGTTAGATAATAAATATGAAACCAGTGTTTATCGAAAACAAACACACACAAACAGATATTTGAATTTCAATTCAAATCAACATATTAGTGTTAAGAGAGGTGTCGTAAAATGTTTGTATGATAGGGCTAAAGTAATTTCTTCAAATGATGAAAGTTTAAGTAATGAGAAAAAATTTATTAAAACCGTTCTATTGAATAATCAATACCCCGAGGGTTTTGTTGATAGCCAGATGGCAAACATTGAAAGTAGAGTAACCACTCAACATTTACAACCTGAATTTAGATCTTTAGCAGTAATTCCATACATACAAGGTTTATCGGATAAATTGAGAAAAATCGGAAATAGATTTTCTGTACGAACAGTTTTTCAAACAGGAACCACATTAAGATCTGTTTTATCAAAGACTAAACCGGTGAATATTATTCAAAATTCCAAGGATTGTATTTATAGTGTTCCATGTGAGTGCGGTAAGCATTATGTAGGTGAGTCATCTAGACCTTTCAACGTAAGGCTTGGTGAACACCGAGATTATGCTAGAAAGGGAGAATTTCAAAAATCAAAAATTTGTGAACATGCGTGGGATAACAATCATAGGATCCAGTGGGACTCCGCGAAAATTTTGCAAAAAGAAAGCAACTCAACTAAAAGAAAACTTAAGGAATCCGCTATTATTTTATTAAATGAGGATAAATGTGTTTCTAATTATTCTGTAGATTTCTGTACCAGCTGGTTGCCGATCCTCAGAGACGAAGTAAGTAAAAATAAAATAAATATAATTTAATGTCTCACGTGACTATGGAAATACATAAACAACAAACTGTCTGGTTTGACATTCTCAAAAGTGAAAGTTTTGATAACGGAAAAAGAACTATTTTCCGAAACGTCAACTGCCTTCGTTTTAATTTTTCAATTTATCATTTAACAATTTTGTTTCAGTTTATATATTTTTAGGTGTGAGACATTTTGTAATAGAAGTATAAAAACCAACCTCTGTCTGATCCTTTTGGCGCAGAGGTTTATTTCATCAAAATTTTTAAATATTTTTACAGTGGCAAAATACCCAACAAACTAAGAAATCATGAATATGCCACAAATAATAAATTATAAACAATATCATTTTAGTCTTATTAATTATTAAAGAAAAAAAGTTGAAACTTCAACTTTTAAAAAAATTATGTGACCCTTTAGAGCTTTCGTAATTTTGTTCGTTTGAACAATAAATATTAAATTCTTCCATCGTTTCTTGATAATTTTCTTGGATTGACCACTCGATATATTGTTCTAAAACAATGCGTTTATATATTATCAGAAGGTCTTGTACACTAAAAATCAAAATTTTTGTAGTTGAATACAAACATGCCGAAAAATCACGATTTTAACAACCAATACACGTGAATTTGATACACGTATGTATTATAACGAGATCTAGAACCGGATTATATTTTGATCCTATTCCATTGAAGGGTTGGGGGTTAAATTGGGGTAAATAAGAGTAAATAGGTAAATCAAGCCAGTAAGAGTCCATAAAATTGGTATTTTTTTTTTAAATAATGTTTCCATGCTAAATATACTCATTTTTAGAAAACTGGCCCATTCTTAAATTATTTTGCTACGTTTTTCGCATTTTCCACCTCCAAAAAAAAATTATTTTATTTCAATATTTTTTCTATACTTAACGCACTCTTTTTAGCCGATTTGTCCATTTTCGTTTTTTCAATGTTTACACCCCCGCAAACAACACCCCCATCGCTTTTAATTTTTTTATATATTTTTTTTATGATTAATGTACTCATTTTCAGGCGATTTAACCATTTTCAAAATTTTGGCCAGCATTTTCCATCTCTGGGCCCACTGTGCACTGGTGAGCGATAAAATAACTTTTCCAACTAAAATATGTCGTTTTATATCCTATTAACACATACCAAAATTGAAAATAATATCTATAGTACTTCTGAGGTATTAAAAAATAACGATTTAAAGGAAAAAAAATTCAACAAAGCAAAGCAAAAAAAATTAAGCCGTTACAGACATATGTTCACATGAATTATTCTTAATAAAATGACCTAAGAAATCACATTCTGAAATATTGGCACGTCATTAAATAATGTAAACACAAGAGGAATGCGATTTCAACATGATGGGGCTATGCCGCATTTTTCGGTAGGAGTCAGAAATGATCTGAATGAACAATATCCAAATAGGTGGATTAGCCGTTGGAAGTCCCCCGAGATCACCAGATCCCACAGCCCTTGACTATTTTTTGTGGGGCTATTTAAAAAATGAAGTATACAAAGAAGAAATAAACACCAGAGATCGGCTGATTGCAAGAATTGAACACTTTTTCAATGAAGTTAAAAACAATTTAGAGATCGTTAGAAAAAATATAAATCAAATGACGAGTCGATCAAGAAAATGTATTGAATTTGGCTGTGGTCACTTTGAAAATAGACTGTGATTTAAAAAATTTAATTGGATTTAGTAAATTTGACTGAATTTTTATGTAGGTTTGTTCAGAAAAAGAATATGAATAATAAACCTTTCAAAGAGGCCATCTTTATATTAGACCAAGGAACACTTTGAACAATGAGTCGTAAAACCCCATTATAACCAACGGTAGGTATATAAATGTCATAGAACCGTACTCCATTATACATTGTGCCTTATTTTATAGTAATCCTCTACAAAAAATCAATCAACACGAGAAGATGTAGTGTATGTTCAGAGTCGGTTGCTTAAATCGATTTAGTGGCGTGCAGCACGGCTTTGCTGTCTGATACATCACGACACTTTGAAATGCGGCAAAATTAGAGCTCGCTGAATCACTGTGTAGCACGTTGCGAGAACAAAAGATTTTATTAACTCGAAGGCAAACTAATACAAAGATTAAGACAACATCAAAAGTTATGTTTTACAATAAGGCTGATGTAATTTCTAAGTTTCCTGTTATATTCGTGTTAAAAACATCAGAACGATCAATTTGCTGCAGTTGACTTTGTCAACAACTACACTGAGTGCGCTTGCTGTCGAGTGAGGTTTACAAGGCAATTTAATTTTGATTTTTTCATACTTGAGTAGGAATCCAATTTTATTTATTTAACGAAGAGATCAAAGCGCGCAAATATGTCTTTCGTCGGCTAATAATATAGTCTGTAGAGCAAAAAAACATGAATAATTCCTACAAGGAATTCTTTGTTTGTATAATATAGGTAGTTGTTACCACAATCATTAACTCAAGTTTTTCACAAAAATATTGTGCCCGCTACGACCACCATGTTGGTAAGATAACGGTCAAAATAGGTTTTTCTCAATGGGGTCATTTCATGATGGCAAAAAACTTAAATACCTACTAATTTGAACAGTAAAATATACGAGAATAACGTAATAGCAATTAAAATCACTCTGATATTTGTTAATTACTCATAAATCCACACAAACTATACTACTCATTTTATATTACTTTCACATCCAGTGGAAGTATAGTAACGACAAAAATTTTTTAAAAATCTTTATTATTCAAATAGGCTTAGAATGTCATGAAACGTCGAGATTTTAAGTTTGAGCGAAAAAAAAATCTTTGTCTGTCGGTCTGTCTGTAACTTTTTTTTGTGCGCACGTTTACTCTGACACTGTTTGAGATATTGACTTGAAATTTGGTACACGTATGTACCTTAACGAGATCTAGAACTAGATTATATTTTCATCTTATTCCGGGGGGTAAATTGGGGTAAATTTGGGGTAAATAGGTAAATCAAACAGGTAAGAGTTCATAAAATTGGTATTTAGTATATACAAAAGAGGCTAAGGTCTCAAAAAAAAATTTGGCATTAGCCACCCCCATTACCACCCCCACCCCATTATTAAAGGGGATGAAAAAAAATGTGATTTAGTGTGTGTACAAGAACCACAAATCTCAAAATAATTTTTTACTTTATCCACCCCCATTACCACCCCCTATCTTCACCCCCACCCCACTACCGATGTGGGGTATCGTTTTATGGGTTTCTGGGGTAGAGGATTTCAAATATTATATTATTAAAGTTCCATAAACAATTATTTCCGCATACAAATTTTTTCCGTTGTGAGTGATTTGGACAGAAAATCTGGATGTGGAAGTAGTGATTCCTTGGGCAGCGGTTTTTTATTAACGTCAATGGTTAGAGGTCATTTTATTGTTGTTAGGTTGCTGCCCTGTCAATATCAAATGTAATACTAATGCCTTGACTTTTATTGTTCTCCAGTTTGCAAATAAATATTTTATGAATTTTAGGAAGTGCGAAGAGGCGCGTATTTTCTGTCACAACTTTGTTGCTTTTCATGTTAGAGAAAAAATTTAAAAAAGCGTCGGAAAGCTCGATCAAATTTCTTTAGAATTGGCGTCTACAAATATTTTGAAAACACTGATAATTAGCGAGATTCTTGGGAAAATGGAGGAAATTTCACGTTTTTCTACAACATGCATGTGAATCTTTAAAAAATCATTTTTCCCAGAAGCGTTTGCTTTGAAGGGCCGAAATTAATGGAGCGTTTAGGTAATACATGATATTAAGAGTACATCGTAATTGAGATCAATTTCAGTTAATTACCGATTAATTACGGTGACAAAATGGCGAAATTCTACCGAAAAAAAAAAAAATTCTTACTTTCGCCCCTTCTATTTCCCTCATTTTTGTCGCAAGACAAAAAATAAAAAGAAGAGTTTTAGCAAATTCAATTGTATTTAAATTCGTTACAGTAGTTTTTTGGCGTAGGAGCCAAGCTTAAGGAGTTACCAACATTTTAAACAAGAAATGTGCGATTATTGCCGGACATTGCCACATATTTCAGTAAATATCTTCGAAACGAACAAAAAAAATCAAAATTCTGATGGAACCAAAAGATTCTTAATGAAACGAACTCGTTTTACGGTATTTTTTATTTTGGGCTAGCTCTTACCATTTCAGAGATATCGGCGAAAAATAGTTAAAGAAAAGCATGCATTTCGGAACCGAAAATAGCGCAAAATCATGCAATTTTAAAATGTTCATACTTTTCGAAAAACACCTGCGGGGGGGCCGTACGATGCCGCGACGGAAAGAGGGAGAGTTCTAGTTGATCTGCATCGTAAATTGAACAAGGCAAATCGAAAATTCGGCTCGGCACGAACGAATCAAAAGTGGCATTTTTTGTCATTTAGCGGAAACGGCAAAACAAAATGTCAGTAACACATGTCAACATCGTAATGGTGAAGTTTTTATTTCATGGCTGCCATACAAATTTATTGTTTGAACTATACTGTGCATGCGTAACCATTGACTTCACGGCTTTTAGCGGGAACAACTATTTTCAAATTATAAATTGAATTTAAAATTATTTAACGTCCACAAAAAAAATTGCCGTTACATATACTTAGTTATTATTAGTCGTAGAATGCAAATTTAATGTAAATACAAATTATGAAATAACCCCATTATTTCCTTTCCGTTAGTTCTATCCAAAAACTAGGTATTACCAATATTGTACAAAAAGAAAGAACCTACAACGTTTGTTTAAACTATTTTTCTCTATCGTTAATATTTTACTATTTACAGCCGTTAGAATGGCGAAAATGTGTGCTTCGTTGCACATTTTTGCAATTATCTCTCTCCTCGTTGCTCCTAAATAGTTATTATCAATGTTGTAGATTATACATTTTCCCCAAAACTTTTGTTTTAACAATTTTCTTCCACGGTGTACTGTTTTAAAATTACAGCAGCTCGAAATTAAAAAAAAAATATGATACTTCGAGCTGCTGTAACTTGTAAACAATTGATAGAGCAAGAAAATTGTTGGAAATTTTTGGGAAATGTTATAATTTCTACAATATTTATAGTAGCTAATTACTACGTAGGAGTAATGGGGACAGAGATAATTGAAATAATCTACAATGAAGTACAGATTTTCACATTTTTGCGTGAGTGTAAATCGTAAAGTATTGGCAATAAGAAAACATTTTGTGTTGTCAGATCAGTGAAAACTCGAAAAATTCGAATAAAATTCCTTCTTTTAAAGAAATAACACTATAGTTCAGTTTTACTGATTATAGAAAATTAATAGTAAATATGTGAAAAACGCTCTCCGCGGCATATATCAGCACCTCCTCCGACAGATCTGGTCTTCTGAGCTGTCGGGGAAGAATAAGGTTGTCTGCAACTAACATGCTTTCCGTTCCGATCCTTCTACACTCCTCTGGGGTAGTGAAATGGACGCAAGGCCAGCTGCGTCAACTCGATGTAGGAACCCGAAAATGCATCTCAACAGAAGCTTGCATACAAAATCGTCCGTTCCGCGGTTATATCTCTCACGACGGAAGGGAGGCCGTGGACTCTTGAGCCTGGAATATCTACATAGCAGGTCTGTTCTGGGTGGAGCCTGCAAGATCATCAGGAGTTCGGATCCCCTTCTCTGCATGGTTCACGACCATGAAAATGCAAGGATAGGAGCATTTTTATTTAAGGCAGCACAAAGAGCAGCTTTGACGTTGGGCGGGTAAACCCAAGCTCTGTTACCGAGTTGGGACCCGCTCAGCTCAAAGCCCATACAAAAGTAGCTGAGCAAAACAGATTCCTGCAGCTGCATAAGGATAAGCCCTTGCATGGGGTCTTCTACAAGAACATTGAAGACAGGGGCTTATCTGAAAAGTTGACCTTTGCTTTTCTAAGGTCAGCTGGGCTGAAGTCTGAGACCGAGGGTTTCATCATGGCTTGCCAAGATGGTTTCTTTAATACGCTCGTCTATCGAAGTCATGTCTTGGGTATGGAGGTCCCTGATGTAAACTGCAGGGCCTGCCGAAGGGCGCCGGAAACACTTATGTACTTACTGTCGGTTTGTCCTGCATATGCTGTCTAGGCCTATATCCATAGACATGATGGAGCATTACGAGTGCTGTATTATCATCTACGGCACACGTATGGGATAGATGAGACACCAGTGCTGCCTTATGCGCTGGGGGATATTGAGTCCGTGGTGGGGAACGAGCAGTGCCTAATATATTGGAACTACTCTTTTCCCACCCTCAGGCAAATACAGGCTAATAAACCTAATAGAGTTCTCCTCGACGACCAAATCAAGACATGTTTGTTATTGAGTTCTCCGCTCCAGCGGAAACAAACATTGTTTTGAAAGAGGAGGAAGAACGGAGTAAATATCGAGATCTTATCTTATCCTTGGCTCGTTACGCCTGCTCATAGCACACGATTGGCGGACTCAGTGATCACTGACTCTACGGTGCGGCGTAGGGAGTGGTTTCTGGTATTACCAACGTACCCTCACTGGCATCGGAGACAGAGAGAAGAGCGACTGGCTTCACAAAAAAAAAATATATTTATTTTTCCAGTAGACCATTAAACAAAGCATAGAAAACGTCACAACATTACAGATAAAAAAAATTACAAAATTGCAAAATTACATGTAAATATATATAGCATAAGAGTATTAAAAGCTAAAAGCATAAAATATAGATTGAGTTATACAAATTAGATTGGAGGTGGTGGAGTGTCCTCTGTAAAACCGTGCTGATATATTGATAGCTGATTTTTAATGCTAGGATATATGGTATCGAACAATAAAATTTCTAAACATTTGAAAAAAGTGCGTATTATCGATATAGGCTTAAAATTGGCAATATTGTTTGTATCGGCCTTCTTAAAAACGGATCATACTTTGAAACATTTCCATATGTCTGGAAGCTGACCGTTGCGAATACGTAAGTTAAAAAGTATTGAGAGTGGATGCGAAAATATAGCAGCATAATCTCTTATCAAGAAAGACGGAATATCATCCGGTCTAGCGGTTAATTTAAATTTCAGTTTCCTGAAAGGTGTTTGCTACTTGGTCATTTATTGTCTCAATATTGTCCGAAGCTGACAGGAAAGAAATCTGCGAATGCGTTAATTAAGAATGTCTAGGATTATCAAAATGTTGATTGTTTAGGAAGATATGAGTGGAAATATCAGTAGACTTTTTCTTACTATTAACATGGGACCAAAATGTCTGCGGTTCCCGCACAAAGTTCCCGATATAATTAATTTAAGCCATATTAACATCAACTTTAACTTTAGTTCTTAAACGTTTAAATTCCGTATAGGCCATACTGTCATTGCGTTGCTTGTAACTGCGCGAAAACTTCGCTCTAAGTATTACGTTCTTTATTATATCCCCGTTAAACCAAGGTGGATATTTTCTTTTATGTGATGAGTTAAACTTTGAAACACAAATCAAATGTTTCGTAAAGCCTATCATAGAATACCTTGCGCGCGGGATAGATGTGAGAGAAAAAGTCGATAAAAGTCCAATCTTCATGCTAACAATGAGAAGAACGCTTTTATAAATTACTGCATTGACAATCATTTTCTTATCTCGCTCAAATACAGGCTTTTTGAAAAGTTCATCCAAATGTTTTCACGCATTTCATGAGTGCTGCAATTTTTTTGAATAGCAACCTAGCAAAACTTTATCGAAATCTAAAGGTAAATAGATGTTATATAAACGGTTCAGTATCATCCAACTTTCACCAGGAGCTATTAAGAAGCGTTATAAATATACATTTATCATCATAAAACAATGTAAAAGCCAACAACGAAAATATTTTAGCACGCAATGTGGACGAAAACATGTAATCATTCCAAGACCGTAAAACAGAAACGTATAATCAGTGTCAACTCAATTGTGTTTCTCGAAATTCACCCGGAAAAAAGGAACACTTTTAGCTGTGCAATACTTCAACGCGAAAGCTCAGGAGTTCTTTAATGTACTTTACGTGCAATATCAACTCATCAATTATCTGTATCTAAAGAGAAAATAAAACAATAGATCCTTAGTTGGAAGTGGATTAGAGAAACACAATATTTGGACGAAAATGATGATATTATACAATGTAAAATTATACCGTGTGTGTAGTCGCGGGCTAGGCATGGGGAGAAGAATTACAACATCGCGCGTGTCAGATGGCTGCAATGAAATAACAGAGCTGGAATGCTCCACCAACGGACGAATTTACGGCTGCCGGTGTTGTCAAATCTCTCGCGCTACGTGAATGTACATGCCTAATGGGAAATTACACGCACGGTATGTGTCGGAACACTTGATTTCTGTGGAAAATATAAATGGGACTAAAAAATAATCTTAATAAAATTCCGTAGGTTTTTCAGCCTACTCAGTAATAATAATTATATCTTTATTAATAGCTCACAGCTAAATTTACATTTACAGTTAAGTAAAGTACAGTTTAGATACCGGGTGTCCAAAAAGTCTGGAAACGATCAAATATCTCGAGAAATACACATTGGATCCAAAAAAAGAAAAAACACGCCCTTAATAATTTTAAAGGGGCTACTTAATGATACCAAACGCGACTCCCCACCCCCACCTCTTGGAGTGGGGCGGGAGGCAACTTTAAAATCTTAAATGGGTACTCCTATTCTTTGATTGCAGCATCGGATTCTACGGCAAAAATTACGTCAAGTTTGTCTGAAACGTTACGAATCGAAAAAAATTCGTAACAGATGGCGCTGTAATCGCAAAAATATTTCTTTTCGTAATTTCTAAAAAATTCTACGGAAGAATGAAAAATAATAAAGTTCGAGTTCATTTTCTTGAAAAGCCATTCAATGGTGTTAAATTTAATACCGTACTTTATTATTTTTCATTCTTCCGTAAAATTTTTTAGAAATTACGAAAAAATATATTGACAGCGCTATCTGTCACGAATCGAAAAAAGACAGACAGACTTGACGTAATTCTTGCCGTAGAATCCGATTTTGCAATAAAAAATGGGGGTACCCGTTTAAGATTTTAAAGTTGCCCCCCGCCCCACCCCAAGGGGTGGGGGTGGGGGGTCGCGTTTGTTATCATTGGATAGCGCTTTTAAAATTATTAAGGACGTGTTTTTTTCTTTTTTGGATACAATGTGTATTTCTCGAGATTTTTGACCGTTTCCAGAATTTTTGGACACTCGGTATATGACATAACAAGTAAATACACATAGGATCACATTTACATTATAATGATACAAAAATAAATAAGTAAATAAATAACAATAATAATTTATATAGCAATACGTTCAATATAATATTTTCTGCATTTGTTTTTGTAAGATAATAGGGTTTCACTATTTTTATTTCGTCTGGTAATTTATTACATTCAATTAATCCTCAATTGAATAAATTATTTTGACTATATGAGGTGTTCTCAACATAGAAATTCCCCCTAGATCTTTTGTCATAATTATGGATGTCCTAAACGAATGTCAGTTCGTCTAATAGGTGGTGTGGCCATAATCCACGTTTCATTTTATATCTAATTATCACCGTGTTAGTAAATAGAGTTTGCCCTAACACTTAGTATTTCGGTCCGCTCCAACATGTATCTGAAACTGGTATATCTACTACATTTTAAAATGGTTCGCAGTGCCTGGTTCCGTTTTTTTTTGTATGTCGTATATCAGTGTGTTATTTAATAGATATAGTATGGAAGCACAACAAGCTTCAACTTATCAGTTCTTCGTTGATATATATGTGCCCACATTTTGTATCAGTTTTGTTATTTTTACTTTTAATTAACATAAATTTTGTTTTTTTTTATTTACACACATACTGTTTAGTTCTAACCATTATTGTAGTGACTTAAATTCATTATTTAAAGTGTTTACTATTTCACCTATATCGTCACTTATGAAGTATAATAAAGTATCAATAGCGAATAGTTGGATACTGCACCTATCTACATTTTGCACTATGTCATTTATATATAGTAGAAATAGACTAGGTCCCAATACTGTGCCTTGTGGTACTCCGAATACACTCAGTTTTAATGTAGGTATCTGATCGTTATATTTTATCACTTGAGTGCGATTGGATAAGTATTCACTAAACTGTACTTTCATTTCCAACAGCTAACATATTTTTAGAGATGTGACGTCGACTGCAGCTTTATAACTGACTCTGAAATGACTCCATAGTTTTAAAGGTATGCGATTTGCTGTTCTAAAAATATTTAAGAAAATAGTAAAATAAAAACTACTAAATAATTTCCGTAGGATATCAGCTTTCTTATGTAAACAGCAAAAAGACAAACACCGATAGTTGTAAAGCATAATGATTCAATATGTATCCAGCACGAATGAGACTAGGACCATTAAAAGTTATAACAAGAAAGTACGTATTTGTATAGGAGGAAAAAGTGATTTATAGGAACATACAATGATAGTGTGAGTTATTGTTACAAATGCTAGGTGATGCGAAAATCCGCAATACTTAGGCCTATCGGCTCATTATACATTCGCGACATTTAGAATTACCTAGAAAAGACCAGTGCTCTCCATGAAGGAGAGCTTTCCAGGGTAGATCCCGCAGTTCCTCCGGTTGTAGAAACTACCATTTGAGATACCTATACCTTGACCCTCCTATTAGTGCACAATAGCATAGAACACATCCAGCAAGTGGGATCATCTTTCAACTTCATTGAACCTATTCAGAGGATAGTGTCCTGTTATCGGGAATACCATCAGACGAAGGCCTCTTTATAAGGAGCCTTGACCGTATCATTCCGAGGGCTAGGGCCCAATAGTCACTGTGTCCGGGCACCCATATAAGTTTAACAAAGCTAGAGGTCTGAAATACAATGACTTCTTCCTTACTTCTTACCAAGTGGCGATGATATACGAACACTTGGTTTGCATCTTCGATCCGTCTGTGTAGAATTTCAGACCTCCGGGATTCAGAAGATCCATTTTATCGCGTTCCCAGGTCGTCTTGACTAGAGAGCACGACTATATATGGATTAGTGGACCTATGGATGGGGATGTACCGGTCGTCCTCTAACTGTGTAGCATTTTAAAGTACTACTACTTTAATTTTCGGTGATTTGTATTTAGATTGGTTTGGCGCTAGGAGGACAAGGTTATTACTTCACTTCCTAAAGCATGTGGGTATGCACCTTTGACTGCATAGCGTGTTGTCTACATACAAAATGATTATGTTGAGAAATTGATCTAGTTATTTGAGGGTCTATAACTGGATTAGTTTTGTTTATTTATTTAATGGGGTTTAAATATTGTCTGTCTGTGGAATTTTGTCCTTTTATACTCAAGTGTGCTACGTTTTCATTGGACAAGAAAGTGGAGGAATTTTTCTGAACAGTGTTTTACGTTGGCAACGCTGCGAAATTTTTCCAGAAGAGTCTTCTTGCTTGAACTACAAAGCCGTGTGGACGCGCTTGTCTTTTGGGGAGGAATTTTGTGTTCCGTTGCAGACAAACAGATATTTGTCGGATTTGTGGTTGATTTTCTAGCGAGTCCTCATGTCCCATTTCTTGCCGCAGGCATACTAATTGTTTTGAAGGCTGTGTTTAACTGGATGTCCGAGTGGCGAATTCCACAGTTTTGTTGAATAATGCTCTTTATTTTGGTCTGTGTCTTATGAAATTCTTATTTTTAAGTTTACATTACAGAGTGTAATGGCAAGGCGATTCACTGTAGTCATGTTCTGGAGAAACATGTGGGCTTAGTCATTGGTTATGGTAATTTTCAAAGGAATGCATCGTGCTGGTTTGTCAATTTGGTTTTGGTCCGCGCCATCACAGACTTTGATGATGAAACCATTTACGTAAACCCAGGGAGACCTATGTTGGTGTGGTTGCCGTTTGTTGGAATGCTGTGAACAGGTGTCGCACAAAGTCACTGGTAACCCAGGAGATGCACTCCAGGTATCGACGAGACCTATTGAGAATGTCAAGATTTATGAAGGTTTTCTCTTTCTCTTTCTTTATTTTGTAATTTTCTTGTAAAGGCGCTAAACCACTCATTTAATAACTTTTCATTGTAAATATTGAACTAAATCATCTTACAAGTATTAAATCATAAAGTAAATTATAAACTGTGAACCTTCAGTTCACATTTCAAATATATTTAGATAAATTATTATGAGTATGTCACTGTAAGGGCTGCGCATGGTACCATGGACTGCTCAGGGATATTGATCGGTTTTAATTACAAAAAAATCCTAATACACAGTTGGATGTTTTTTATCAAGGTGACTTAGCCTATTCAGATCACTCCTAAATATTTCAGATCACTCCTAAATATTTCTTACCCCTCTAAGGAGGGGGTGTAAGGTGTCAATATCCCCTTTAAAAAATGTTGCTTGATTTCTATAGTAAAAAATTATTTAGTTATTTAAATAATTTTTGTTTGTTAGAATGGGAATCTTTTGCGTGTTGCGGTGGGCACAGAGATTAACATCTCAGAAATATCTCAGAGGTGAGAAATATTCATCTGAATTGACTAAATCATCTTATTATGATAAAAAAACATCAAACTGTGTGATTAGGGATTTCTTTTGCAATCAAAACCAATAAAAACTCTAAAAAGATAAAATCCGCCACCTTAATTGGTGGGGATGGATGTAGGAGTATTCAGAAGTAATCACATTATAACCTGATAATAACCATTTAACGAGGAGTTTTGTATTTATTTTTTTTTAAATGAATAAATAGGTAACCGTATATTAGAGATTGTAACTTACATCGTTCTTATGGGTGGTGAAGGGTGAGGGAGACGAGGGGGTTGGGGTGGGGGGGGGGGTGGGGGAGTTGGGGGTGAATTTAGAATTTCTGCTTCTTTTTCTACTTACTTAACGAAACTTAGTATTTTGAAAGAATTTCCTGCACTAAAGAATAATTTTTTGTTGCAAGTTTTTATATCAATTTCAATGCCACACCCAAATAAGAGTTGTTTTTACTGTTTTCCCGATGTCTTTAGCCAATTCGGATGACAGATTCGTATTCATCATCCCAAAATTAGTAAAAAAAATGTGGTTTCCACACTTTACCACGGACGGGCCAAAGAAGTCCTACACCCCCTCCTTAGAGGGGGTGTAGGAAGGAGTGACCTGAAGTGGCCAAGTCACCTTAATATGATAAAAAAAACATTCAACTCTATATTAGGATTATGATATTCTTGTAATTAAAACCGATCAATATCCCCGAGAAGGTGAGACCCACCTTAAAAGGGGTGAGGAGGCATATGAGTGTGCTGAGAAGTAATCAGATTATTATATTCTGATAGCAACCACTCAATGATGTGTTCTGTTTTTTTTAAATATGTATATAACTATATAATAATAATAATAATAATAATAATAATAATAATAATAATAATAATAATAATAATAATAAAAAACGTCTTCTTTATTTCCAACATTAAAGGTAATACATTCATATATATTATGTGAAATGTGTTTGCAGAAACAAATGGCGAAGTTCAGTTCCGGGTAATTAAGCTGTAGGCAAAACTGCCCGGTCTGTTCTTCCACTTAACCATATAACATAGTATGCTACAAGATACATATTTTTGACGGTAAGACTAATCGAATTATATAAATAATAATAGATACAATAGGAGATTTATCAAGAGGAGGGGAAAAAAAGATAATAACTTAAGTATAAGTACAAATATATAAGGGGCTAATGTTTTTACTTTTGTATTCGTAGGTAATTAATATTTTCTAATTTCTATAGAACACAGTAATAGTTGGGAGGCTGAAAATGAAACAAAGATTATATTAAAGGGTCAAAGATTAAAGGCATAGGATTATATTAAATATTACTTATTATTTTGAAGACACTGAGTTTTGAATAGATGTATTTTTTTAAATTGATGTTTACTAGAGTTTTTGAAGGTATTATCAATATTATTATAAACGTTGCAAATTTGATAGCTAAAACTTCGTTTAAATAGTTCTGTTCTATGGATTGATGCAGTTAGAAGACCCTTAAATCTAAGATTTAGTGTATGGACATCTGTCCTAAATTTTATTTTCTGATATAAGTAAACTGGGGATTTATGTATTAATATGTTATGAAAGAGACATGCTGAGTGATGAAGTCGTCTATTTTTCATGTTTAGCCAATTTATTTCTTTTAATTTATGAGTTATTCTCTGGTTGCGACGTATTCCATAAATAAGTCTTAAACAGGCATTTTGTAATTTTTGTAGTTTGTTGATATAAATTGAATCCAAACAAGGGCCATACAAACTATCTGCATAATTTAATGTTGACAGAACTAATGTTTCACACAGTAAAATTTTTGTTTTTTGAGGAAGAAAATGCCTATTACTATATATTAATTTTAGAGAAGAATAACCTTTCTGTAATAATTTGTTGGTATTTTCTTTGAATCTTAGATCTGTGTCAATTATTACCCCTATACTTTTAACTTTATCTTTTCTTTCTAATCCATTGTTTTCTATTTGTATATTTATATTACCTATAATGCTATTTTGTTGCATTTTGGGGCCAAAAACAATAAAGTTGGATTTGGATGGATTAATAACTAGGCAGTGGTCTTTTGCTACTTTTAAGAAATTATCAAGATCATTATTAATACGTACACAAGCTGCGTCTGTATCAATAGCGGAAAAAGACTGATAGATTTGTGTATCGTCGACATATAAATGAATTTCTGAGTAGTTTAAATCAGTTAAATTACTTGTGTATATGGTGAAAAGCAACGGACCGAGAATAGACTCTTGTGGGACACCTGTTCTTAAATTTACGTAACTTGATTCATTGTTATTTAAACGTTCACGGTTCCTTAAATAATTGCTAAATAATTTTACTGCGTCTTCAGAGAGCCCGATATAATGTAAAATCTCTAGGAGTAGGTCATAATTTATAGTATCGAAGGCTCTGCTGAAGTCTAGTGAAACCAGTACAGTACAGAGTCCTTTATCAGTGGCGGTAATAACCTCATCAAAAATGTGCAACAGAGCCGTAGTGCAGCTGTGTCCTGGCCTAAAACCAGATTGAATTATAGGTATCAGTGAATTCTGGTCTATGTATTCTCTTCATTGTATTTCCATAATTTTTTCAATAATCTTAGACAATGTTGGTAATATACTGATACATCTCAAATCTTTTAGACTTTCAGGATTAGGTTTTTTTGGTAACACAGTTACAACAGCTCTCTTCCACATTGCAGGGAAAGTATTTTCATTTAAACAGTGATTAACAATATGTGTTAAGTATGAGATTATGTGAGGACAACATAATTTTAACATGGTTATATTAACGATTTAAGATTTCGTATACACAGTTATCAGTAACACGTTTAAATTTAAAATTATTGTTGTTGATATTATTGTTGCTATAGAAATTTTTTACTTCATCTGAAAGAGACATTTTAGGTACACCGTTAACAAAGAAATCATTAATTACGTTTACGTCACTTAGATGTACAGGTATATCTTTATTTTTTTTTACGGTCATGCAATTATTTTCTTTAAGAAACTTCCAATTCTGTTTTGGGGTCCCATTTTTTATTTTATGTTCAAAGTAGGCTTTTTTTCTCATTTTATAGCTAGAGTTGTATAGTTGCGAATTTCTTTATATAAGTTTTTATGAGCAATATTGTTTGTATTTTTAAATCTTTTAAGGGCCTTATCTCGCATAGAAATCATTATTTTTATATTATCTGTTATCCAAGGTGCATACGGTCGAGTAAATCTGGATGTTGTCATATAGTAGTTATAGTAGCTTAGTAGTTATAGTAGCTTACAACCTTCTTAGGGGTGGTGAAAGAATGGCGAGGAGGATTGAAGGGGTCAATTTGATTTTCTTACTTCTTTTTCTACTTAGTTATCGAAACTTAGTATTTTAAGAAAATTTCCAATTTCCTGCAAAATTCCAATGTCACCCCCAAATAAGGGTTGTTTTTTAATGTGTTCCGGAGATTTTTCGCCAAAACGGGTGACGGATTTGTTTTCAGCACCCCAAAATTAGTAAAAAAACATGGCTTCCACACTTTACCATGGATGGGCCAAAAAGCCCCTTTTTTAACATTGCACTTTAATCTCTAAAACTAATTGTCGCTAAGTGTTTTTTTTTTATAATTATGCTGTTTTTAATAAATGTTGTCAATGTCTAGATGTTCTTATTTCTTGATACTACCTGAAATTTATTAAGATTTTGTAGTTTGTAGTTTGTTGCTATAGAAAGACTTGATATAAACTTAGATTTCAAAAACCTTTCATCGCATGTTACATGCCAATTAAATTTTGTTTCTTGGCTGAAAATATTTCATCACTAAATTAATTATTGGCCAAGTGACGCCCTCTTTTCTTTAACTGTGTCCACTCTCTCTACTAACGCCCCTTTTTGCTCTCCGGAAAATATTAGCTGCCGTAAGCAAATATACTTTGGCATAAAAAGTGTTGCACTGTGCAATGACCTGGTCCCCCATAGGTAGAGTCAAATACTTTGTGTGCCCTAGCCCTTGCCCCATCACATATCATACTTCACTCTTAAACAATCTATTTGTTGCTTTTCTGGTTTCCAGTTCCATTTCGACATTCAAGGGAATGAATCCAAGGATGGTCTCCATTGCGCTGTTGGAGTGGTCCTGATTGCTCAAGTTATTCCTAAGCAAGTTAGCCTTTGAACTTGACACAGGCGAGACCCAATTGTGCAGCGCTTCTGGAAGCGCCACCACGCGACTGCCGCATATGTTATGACGGGCTCCACCATGACGATGTACGTCTAGAGAATAGTCTCTTTAGACTTATTTTTCACCTTAAGACCGAAGATGTATTTGCACATCTATAGAGATGCGCAGGCTTTCCTCGCTTGAGCTTTCACGTGGTCCTTCGACAACAGCTTGGAGTCTAGGGTTAACCTCAGGTACCTCACTATACGGGAAAGACAAAGATGCGTGCTCATAATAGAAGAAAACTAAAAACCGCTTATTTTTCTTCTTTTAGTAATTATCATTAGGTCTGTTTTACCAGGGTTGACAGAGAGCCTGTGTCTGTTACACCATAACTGCAGTATATTAAGAGCCCTTTGAATGAGCCGTGCAAAAATCATTTCAAACAGGGCTATGTCATGATAGCCAGAACTAGTGTGAGTTAAACCTATAATTTTCTGACAAATTGTGATAAAAGTAAATTCAGGTTTTAAAATATACTAAAAGATTTTGCATAAACCTGACGTCTCTTATGGGAGAATTATTATCAAAAATAGCTTGTTTTAAACATAATTGCTAACTAAATGAATGAGTCAAATGACTCAGGGAAACAAAAGGCTCTGGAAAAATTGTTTCACTAAAATTGAACAAAATTATATAACGAAAATGTTATATAATAAAATAGCCCCGAAAATTCATAGTATATATACTAAGGTGTTTTTTAATAAACCTGACTTCTCTTATTGATTAATTATCCAAAATAGTTTGTTTTAAAAAAATGCTAGTAAAATTAATAATTAATTTAATTAGTCAAAAGAGTCAGGTAGACAAAAGGCCTGGAAACAACTGTTTCACTGAAATTGAGTAAAATGAATATAATAGAAATGTTATATAATAAAATATTCTGGAAAGTTCATAACATAAATTATAAAGGGTTTTGAATAAACCTTGATGTCTTTTATTATTGATTGTCCAAAATAGCTTGTTTCAAAAATAAGCTAGTAAAATTAATAACTGAACTAAAGAGCAAATGACTTATGGAGACAAAAGGCTCGAAAAAAAAACGGTTTCACTGAAATCGAGCAATATGTTACAGAATAAAACATTCTGGAACATTCATAATATAAATAATACAGGATTTTGAATAAATCTGATGTTCCTTGGTTAATTATTTAAAACAGTTCGTTTAAAAAATAAGCTAATAAAATTAATAACTATATTAATTAGCAAATGACTCAGGGAGACAAAAGGCTCGAAAAAAATCGGCAGCTACTGGAAGCGGCTGGAACCTCCCCACCCGGTGAATCTTTAAAGCCGAAAAGAGGACTAAATTATGTGCCATAATGGCACTAAACGTAATGCGATCTTAACTTGCTTTGTTTTTTATTTTATTTTTTTTCACGGAAACCAAATCGAAAGGGTGCAATTAATCATATAATAAACAACTTGTTGTGCCAAAACGGCACTAAACGTAATCCGATCTCAACCAAAACCTTTTCGGATCTTCTGGAGCACTAAAGAAACCCTCATGCAAAGTTTCATCCAAATCCGTTTAGTAGTTTCGCCGCTATCGTGCTAACACATGTGTACACCCATACACACACACAGACATTTTTCAAAAACCACTTAAAAGTTATTAGAACTTTAATCAATTTTAAGTCCTACATTTGTGTAAATAAAACAGCTGTTGAAATTGATTAGCAACGTTGCATATTAAGAAGATGGCGGGAATATTTAAATTTTTAAAAAGTATAAATAATGTATAAATGCTCTTTACATTTGTTGACTACAAATTTTTCGGAAAAACCGATAAATATCGAGATATTCGAGTAAATGGAGAAAATTTCACGTTTCCCTAGAAAATGCATGTAAATCTTAAGAAAATAATTTTGTCAGAAATCTATGTTTTGAAGGGCCGAGATTAATGAAGCATCTAGGTAATACATGATATTAAGTGGACATCGTATATGAGACCAGTTTTAATTAATTACCGATTAGTTAGGGTGACAAAATATCTAAATTTTACCCAAAAAAAAGTCCCAATTTCCGCCCACTCTAATTCCCTAATTTTTGTCGGAACCAAAAAAATAAAAAAGAAGAGTTTTAGCAAATTTAATTCTATTTAAATTAGCTAGAGTAGTATTTTGACGTAGGAGTCAATATTAAGAAGTTGTCAACTTTTGAAACACAAAATTTGCGATTTTTTGCCCTACATCGTCGACATTTCAGTAAATATCTCCGTAACGAAAAGAAAAATCAAAATTCTGATGAAAGTAAAAGATTCGCAGTGAAAAGTACTTGTTTGCCCTATTTTTTATTTCGAGCGAGGTAGCTAGCATTTGCGAAAAATAGTAAAAAACAGCTGGCATTTCGGAGACGAAAAAATTTCAAAAAAATGCGATCTTGACACGTTCATATTTTTTGAAATACACCAGGGACGGCCGTACGATGTCGCAACGTAAAGAGGAAGGCTTCCAATTAAACCTCATCATAAATTGCATATCGAAATTGGAAAATTCGGCTCGGCACGAACGAAATGTAGACAGATTAAATGTAGCAGTTTAGTATATGACAGTTATGACAATCGTATTTAATACAGTGTTGCCAAATTCTTTTATCTCTCTCCCGCTTTAATTTATTAAATCTACCGCTAGATTCGCTCTCATCAGTATACAAGTACCTTAATGAGTGAAATTATTCATAATTCAATAAATAATTAGATCTCTAATAATAATGACATTTTACTGTTTTTACAAAATTTCTGTTCCGAAACTGATCTATCTACCTACTATATTATTTTCTCTAAATTACATCATAAAGGCGATAGCTTCATGACGGCTATCTGGGAAAATTCACACGAATATACATAACCAGGTACAAGTAAGCAGGCCTTGCAAATATGATTATACATTTTCCTTCTTCAGCTCTTTGAATCGAAATTTTACGATAGGAATATTTCTCCTATGGCATGTTTCTATATCCGACTATATTGCGACATTTCTATAAATTCAGGTAATAATATTCTCTGCTATTTCACTTTCTCATCGCTATAAATCAATCGTGTTAAAAGTTACAAGCGTTAAATTGGATATTGTTACAGCGAGTATTATAAAATCTCAGGTATAAAATATACGCAGGTGCATAAAAACTGTTATATTATTAAAATAAATTTTAACCTAATTAATACTTGCAAAAATAAATTCTCAACTTCCTTTATTCCAGTTGTGTTTATTTCAAGATGACCTATTAAACTACTCAAATCAATCAAATGTAATACATTGCCTTTTTTGCCTTTTTATACCAGGTGGCCACGAGAACGGACCCAGGCTTATAGCTCCTTTATTTATGAATCAACTGTTTTGAAACTTGGAACATGCATAAAAGACTTATTTTCCGATTTAGCGACATGTCTAGTCAAAATGGCGGACTTCCGGTTTCGACGGAAATAACATCAAAGGATCACGCATACAATACATGGGATTTCATACAGCCGTCGATTTGGCTGAAAATTTGGTATGTTATAGTCCATAACTTCCTGATCAAAAGTGCTTATGGCCGCAAAGCCCGAAATGTCCTAAATTTCGAGATATTGAAGGTCAAAGGTCGTATGAGCTATCACTTATTATAGCTACCAAGTCACCTTCAGGTGTCTCTGGTACTCTGGTATAAAACTTGACGACCTTGAACACATATATGACCTTGGTCCATGGATCATGGCCAAAGTTACCTTAAAGTATCACACAAACCATAGTAATATTTATCTGGCATATAAAAAAAGTTTTTTTTAGCTTGACTCTTGACCCATGACTCACGGGGTCAAGGGTCAGTGTGTTATGATCAACTACACCTTCTTACTCCAATTTGACTTTCTACCAAAGGACTGAGTCGCCATCGCTATAACATACCAAATTTTCAGCCAAATCGACGGCTGTATGAAATCCCATGTATTGTGTGCGTGGTCCTTTGATTTTTTAAAGCACCCTGTATATCTTGGTATGTTTGGAATCTACGGACCAAATTCTATCTGATCACGTTGCGAAATTTTCACTTTTTTCAAAAATAATTTAAAAATTTTTAATTTCATTTTTCAACTCAGAAGGCTGTGACTGGGGTAATTTTATTTATCTCCACTCTTTCACCCACACAAATGATAATTCTTACCAGTAAGTTAATATTAAGTGTATTGTAGGTTTGGTTTTTTTATAAGAAAATCGATTTTTTTAAATTGAACTAAGGACCACGCATACAATACATAGAGAATTTTATTTCGAATACCACAATATGCGATATGTCTAGTTTTATTTCTATTTAACTCTAAAAAATTAAATAATTCAAAAATAGGTACTTTATTCTTCATTACATAGCTTTATTTCATTGTGCTTATTTGAATTAGAAACATAGCAGGCCTGGAAACAAATATTAAACGTCATAACAATCAGAAAACTACAATTTCGTTTGACGTTTTATTATTTTGTGTTTTAAGCAATAATGAAAAATAATCAGTATAAGTATACCAGGAATGAACAGATTGGCATGCTAATAAAATACGGAGAATGTCTGAAAAGTTCGATCAATGCATGTGCCCTGTATGCTGCGTGTTTTCCCGAGAGACATCATCCAGACAGGACATACTTTAGAAGAGTAGAAATGATGTGACGTAAACAGTCACGACCAAATTTAAACGGTCCAAAGTGATCATTAAAAATTCGGCTACTCGGCACCTCATATGTCGACAGCGGGTCGTGGGCAAGGTCTTTTATGTCAATCACAAAATTTCAAAAGATAACTTGTGTATAATAAATGAACAGATGGAAATTTATTGTAAACTTCTGGGCGCCAGCCAAGGTTAATTGGCAGAGGTAGGAAAGAGCAGACAAAACACAAATTGCAAAGAAAAAGTAATGGAAATATATGATAGTATAAACAAAAGTATCACGATGCAAGTGGAGGTATTCCAGTTATCACAGATAATAATAGCAGAAAATATACTTATGTATATGGGTAAGTAATTATATAAATTATATAGAATATGATATAGATAATATAAAAATTATTTGCAGAATATATCATCTAGCCATAAACATCGATAGCTTTCAGGACCGCAAACAGCTGTTTTTGGCTTACGTGCGATGATAAAATAAAAAATAGGAAGTTATATCATTATTAAGTATAAAAAAATAAAATGGCATAAGTATACGCTAAATAAAATAATGAATAGTAAATGATGACCAATATACAAGCAAATGTACAAATATACGATGGCTCACGCCTTTGTATCGCTGAAGACTACTTGCTTCTTTCGAACGTAATGGCACTGCGATCTGGCAGGTTCAAAAAGAACACTCACCCGTCTGTGGTGAAATAATAGCCAGCGTTCCGCTTACCACATGCAGACCCTCTACGAGTGATTGCGATTCCAAAAACAAAAGCTCTGCACCCAAGGCAAGAAATTTTCATTAGGCCACCTGGCACCAATTAATCAATAATCTGCTATGCATATATATTTAGATGGAGGTTTAAATGGCTCATATAGACAGCTTTATGCCCAGTTGGCTTAACATAAGAGCAGATAGAGGCTGAAGGGTGGTATTATAGGGCATACAAAAAACCTAAAAAGTACTACCCCCATTACAACTACCAAGGTATGTATTTATTTAAAATTTAAAATATTATTTAAAAAAATGAAATTACTGACCTTAGTTCTTATTAGGTTGATTCATTTTAAAAATGGAATTTAAATTAACATCTGGAGAACACCTCCCTGTTCAGCAACCAGCCAAATCAAAAATGTCTCCTCCTTTTTTGTCTTTTTGAAAGCAAAAAAGGGTGATTTTGTGCCTAATTTGCAAATCAGGCTGTCCATCCATATCAATATTAAAATCTCTAACTTAAATTTTGACATTCGTCAATCAAAATCAAAACGAATCTGAATAACATTTACGAATTTAATTTATTAAATATTTATTATACCTTATACTATCCAGGTATTCTATTAGTCCTTTATTTAATTAATTACTCGATAATGTGATTACAACATAACCTTGTATTTGTTATAGGCAGTAATGTAAACAATTGGGCCCCCAGAGATTTCATAAGATGCCAATGGAAATCACATCTAATTTAATGCAAGGCATGGAGTTGCAAGAGGTAAGCAGACGTAGTGGGCCTGACAAATGGTGAGGTAGCGGAAGACTACCGCTACTGTGCCGAGACCTGTATGCTGCATGTCAATGAAACTAAGCAACGATAACATTGTTCACCTGCTGTATCCTTATTGAAATATATCTGCTTTCATACAATATTTTTAATTGTTAATTCTGAACTGTTACAATGAAATTAAAAGAAGAATCAAATAACGTTGAAAATGAATTTGAAAATGAAACTAATGTGCTCGTAATGTGTACGTACATGTTTCCCCGTCTGCTTCAATGCGACAACTGGAAATAGAATGTAACGTTAGCAAGGAAAGTGCAAAAAAAATTTTAAAGAAACATAAATACCGTTCATATAAGTATAACCTACACCAGCATTTATACGAAAATGATTCAGATCGAAGATTAGTGTCTTGCAATTGGTTATTACGTAAACAAATTGACGACAATAACTTTCTTTCCAAAATTTTGTTCACCGACGAAACAAGATTTACCAATAATGGTATGTTCAACCGAAACAACATGCGGTACTGGACTCAAGAAAATTCGACATTATTAAGGCAAGACGGTTTTAATGTTTGGGCTGGAATAATTGGAAACAGAATTATTGGTCCCATGTTCTTTGATGGTTCTTTAACTGGCGAAAAGTATCTTGAATTCCTCCAAAATGATATCAAAATTAAATTAACAATCTACCCTAGGATTTAAAAAATAATATGTACTTTCATCAAGACGGGGCACCACCACACAATGCCCATATCGTTGGCGATTACATGAAACACGGTGGATTGGTACCAATGGTCCAGAGTTAAGTGGCCACCTAGGTCACGTGATCTGACTCCCTCGATTTTTATTTATGGGGACATCTTAAAAATAAAGTTTACTCCAGGCTACCAACAACATTAGAAGACTTCTCTAATAGAGTAACACAAGCATTCCAAGAAATTTCGAGCGATGAGTTAAGAAATGTTGTTCGGTGTACTTTAAATAGGACACAACTTTGTGCTGCGGAGAACGCAGAACATTTTGAATACATAATTGGACATTGACAATGAAATTAAAAGCTATTTTACATCAGAATTTTCAAAACTCATTTTGGTAGTATTCTGATTTAGTTTAATTTTTTAATAATAATTTTGTTCAAGTTTTCGTGTATTGATTTTGTGTGTCATGTTTTTGTTGGCAACCTTGTTTATTATTTTACCTTGTAGGTAGGTAGGTCGTACATTGTTTCTTTAAAATGAAATAAAGGTATGCAATGAAGAATAAGGTACCTATTTTTGAGTTATTTATTTTTTTAGTGGTAAATAGAAATGAAACTAGACATATCGGATATTGTCGTATTCGAAATAAAATTGTCTATCTACTGTCTACTGTTGTGGATGGTCCATACACGTTCGTTTTAAAAAAATTGACTTTCTTATCAAAAACCAACACTTTAAAATTTATTGGCCCAAAATACACTTAATATTAACTTATTACTAAGAATTATCATTTGTGTGGATGAAAGAGTGAAGACTGATAAATTTTACCCCAGTCACAGCCTTCTGGGTTGAAAAATGAAATTACAAATTTTAAAATTATTTTTGAAAAAAAATTAAAATTTCGCAACGTGCTCAGATAGAATTTGGTCCGTAGATTCGGAAAATACCAAAATATACAGGGTGTTCCACTTAAGTTGGCCATTTTGACTACACATATCATTAAATCGGAAAATAAGTTTTATATATATGTTCCAAATTTCAAAACAGTTGGTTCATAAACAAAGGAGCTATAAGCCTGGGTCGGTTTTCGTGGCCACTCGGTATAACCTGTATTGGTGTTAGTCTCACTTACGCTCGATGGAGACTGAATATGTTACACTATTTAACACAATATTTACAGGCCTCAATGTCTGCGATCTTGCTGCTTAAATAAGAATGCTAATATCATGCACTCTCTCTAGCCGAAATCTTAGAGTTCTTGTTTCCTCATGACTCACAAACTGCAGTCCCTCAATCATCTTCATCCAGTTATGTTAATAAAAACACCACATAATTTAAGCAACCAAGAAGAAGCACAGTTTGGACAGAGGAGAGTTAGTTAAACTTGAATAAACGTAGATACACTGATACACAACAATTTCTTATAAACAGCGGCAGTCATCATCGGATTGGAGGATCGAACCCAGGGCAGGACTAACACAATTTTTCGAATAAAATGGCATTACGGACCTGATTCACATTTTTTGCAGTCCATTAGCGGGACCACTTCAAGTATTTTTAACACACCAATAATATAATTGCTGTATATTAAAAAATACTAGAAATATTCAAACAAAACACATTTTTTCGTGTAAAAACTGACGCCGTTTTTATTAGTTGAAGGTTACCTGTTCTTTCAAAATAATAGAAATTTCTTACCTTTATCGATGATGTTTTCGTAAAAGTGCCATTAGTGCCGGCAACATTGTTCTTCTTGCCTGTAAAAGAAAAAAGAAATTTCCGTTTTAGTATAAAATAGAACCGACTAGACTAGACTTTATAAAAGTTTACAAGAAAATACACAATGACATTAGCATTAAGCCATTAGACAATTGGTCGGTGTTCGCATAGCTTGCAATCTCCACGCCGCTTGTTGCATTTACGTGAAGTAAACTTAAGAAAATAAATACAGTGATTACAGTTTATGTACTTAACAAACAATTCGTTAACATGAATTGTTAAGTACGATAATTACATAAATATAAACATACAAAATTACCTGTTTTTAAAGTTGATTTCGGAACAAGAAATCGTTTAATTTGACATTAAAACAGTTTTCTGATAAGTTTAAAAAATGTGAAACAAAATTCAACAAGTAGAAGTTGCATTCGGGCGTGGTTGATTGCTATTATCTAGTTAATTAACATTTTGCTCGAACACTTCTTCTTCACTTCTTTGCGGTGACACTGATATTAAGTGCACGGTTGTAACGAAGTGTTTTTTCCTTTTCAATGCCAAAAATGCATTTAATTAATCCTATCCTTCGTTACTTGTTCCGCTTACATTCGAATTTATTTGTTTTAAACCATTGTATTCAGAATAAAACCGTGTCCGCGATAATTATTTTAGGTATAAACTAGCCAAACTAGGCACATTTATTTTACCGCCAACATCCGTGCAATAGGGAAACTCAAATGTATTGCGAACCGCAATTATACATTTCTCACGGATTAAATATTTTACCCGCGTTGTAGGATTCTACTTTATGTAGTAAAATTGTAATAAACCCGGCTGTGAGAAGATGATCTGAAATATTAACAAATGATTACAAAAATGGACAATAGCGGCGCTGGCCGACTGGCCGACTCAGAAAATATTCAGTTGTCTGAAAGACATTTAAAATTAATTCCGTCCCGAATATCGAGTGCGGTAAGCATGCAGTATTTTATTCACCGAGTATTTTATTAACCGACGCTTTCTATAAGAGTTTTTTACATTTACAAGATAAAACTATTCTGCTGGAATAAGTGTATAAAAAAAAAGCAAAAACAAATCCTAATCACTAACCGAACTTAGTAGTAGCGTCAGAACTTATAACATTCCGTTAAAACTATCTTCTCCCCGCCTGGTTCCTCGTTGTCGTAGCTTTGCATGTTGTTAAATAACATATCTTAAGTCTGTTTTATTTATGTTGAACTCCTCATGAGTATATTGAGTACCTGACTGTCTTTATTGTTGTTACCGATTTTATCATGTTTAATAATTTACCGAATTATGTGTTTTATTATTGAATGTGAATGAAAAATCTAATCAGCCGTTTTGACCTGTGGACATATCCGTTTCTTCACTGAGTCTATCCTAGCCCTATTGCAACAGGCTATGTTGAGAAGCTAGTGTGGGACCTTTGCCCAACGTAAAAAAAATGTAAAGGTGACGCTGAAGTAAAACCGAAATAGAGCTCTATAGACTCATTTTGCAATCACTAGTATATCACATTGACAAGACATACTCTCCATGTTGCATGACGGACACCCTGGGATCAATGCTATGCAGTCAACGACAAAACTTCATGTATATTGGCCAAATATTGATGCTGATATTATTAATCATTCAAAATTGTGTCAGTCGTGTCAAGAATCTAAACAAAACGATCATAACGCTTCTTTATCCATGGGGTACACCGCCCGAGCCGTGGTCAAGGATACACATAGACTTTGCCGGTCCATATCTGGGAAAAATGTGGCTAATTGTTGTAGATGCATATACCCGATGGATGGAGGTCATTCCAATGTCTAACATAACAACCGCAACTACGGTCAACTTTTTACGCGAAATTTTCGCTCGTTTCGGACTACCCAGATTTATAGTATCCGAGGACGGTCCACAGCTCACTTCTAGTGAATTTGAACAATTTTGTGGGGATAATGGAATAATCCACATCAAAGTAACTCCGTACCATCCAAGGTCGAACGGGCTTGCAGAACGTGCCGTACGCACATTTAAAGACCGAATGTCTGCTAGTGATCAATCTCTAGATGTGATGAGTAGGCTTCACAAATTCTTATTTTCCTACAGGAATTCAGTACAGCGATCTACAGAAAGGACACCAAGCCAGTTACTATTTGGCAGACATTTGAGGACTTATTTTGATCAACTTAAACCTAATCTTTTCTGTAACATGGAAAAAGCAAAGCTCAACCAGAAAAGATTATGCGACCGACTAGCTAGACAACAAATTTTTGATGAAAACCAGTTAGTTTGGGTAAATAACCCATTAAGAAAAGGATCTGTTCCAGGACAAATTATTGAGCAAACGGGACCATCATTATACATTGTTGATGTCAATGGAGCTACCATGCGAAAACACGCGGACCAACTGCGACCCCGGCGCTCCAGCTTAAAGACAAATGATAGTGAAATAACTGATAATTCACTTCCTCCAATGACGTCGATGGCAGCAAAAGAAAGCCTTGCTGAAAGTATATCTTCCTCACTTAATGTGAATACGGGTGTTACCACCGAGGTTACTCCACAAGTTATACATCCGAGTACCAATCTTAATGTCCAAGATGATATCAAGGAAACAAATGAAGATGAAGTACCGCAACAGAAAGGTACATCACCGCAACGAAGAAACCCACACCGATCTCGAAGGAGGCCCGAGCGTTTCCAAGGATACCACTTTTAATTGGGTGAAAGGGGAATGTGGTATACTAGTGATTGCAAGATGAGTCTATAGAGTCTATAGATGAGTGTTTGAAGGCAAAACGAACTAACATTCAGAAACACATAAGTTATTTTCTGTTATAGTTTTAAACTGTTAAATAAACATCTTTGCAATAGTATTTTAATAGCCACCTTTCATACTACTACAACGCCAAAGTAACGCTTCCACTTGTTTATGCGCTAGGCAACTGGAAGAAAGCTCGTCACATGGTCAATATCCTTTTTATTTTTATTGTTCAAATAGGTGATTGCATTCGGCAACTACCGACTGCAACTTTCAATTGTTTTCTAACAGTCTCATTAAACATAGGTTTTATATATTTTAAAGAAATATTGTAATATTGATATATCACCCAAGCTGCCTAAAGTTTGTTCAAACCTGAGAGTCACACTATGTATTACAGGTTAGATATTTTATATATTTTCGTATTTCTATATGCTTAATCAAAAACCTTAGTAACATTTTGCTCTAAAATTATAATAAAATATAGTTTATATAAAACACGAGTTTTCACGCCTCTGGTGACCACCCTGTACGGCAGGTGTAGTTAAATTCCAAAATATAGCACTCTACCATGCTATTTTACTTACGTTATGAATTTATTAAAAATACCTTATTAACGTTTTAAAATAAAATTGATATATCATCTAAGCTGTGTAAAAAAATGGTGAAAAACTCTCGCATTCTGACAACGAATTATAATAACACTTTTAGAACCTCGGGATTAGTTTCGTCGAAGGTTGGCTAAGCTGACTCAGTCAACACAGTCTCCTAACCTACATAATTGCACAAATCGACAATTTTTTGCAATTTCCGATATACATTTATCAAGCTTGCTAAATCAAGACCATTAATTTGATAAAATAAAATGTTTTAAAAATATTCATTTTGAACTCCTAATCTGTCAACTAAAAACCGCTGCCTAAGGAATCACTACTCCCAGATAAAAATTTCCGGCGGGGGTAGTAGAAGGTGGCTGATAACAATAACAAATTTGGGGTCTTTAGTTCTTGTGCACATACTAAATCACAATTTTATTTTCTTGCCCCCTTTAATAAAGGGATGGGAGTGGCTAATGTCAAAAAAAACTTTTGAGGTCTTTAGGTCTCCTTCACACACTAAATCACAATTCTATTTTTCACCCCCTTTAATAACGAGGTGGGAGTGGGAGAGGTAGTGAGGGTGGCTGATTCCAAAAACATTTTTTCAGTCCTTTGGTTCTTGTACATACATTAAATCCATACTTGCTTGCTTTACCAATTTACCCTCATTTACCCCCCCAACCCTTCAACAGAATAAGATCAAAATATAATCTAGTTTCAGATCTCGCCATATTACATTGGTGTACCAAATTACTTCCACATTAGTAACGCAAAAAAAAAAATTTTTCACCCCCTTTAATATTGTGGCGGTGGCTAATGCCATTTTTCGAGACCTTATGGTGCGGGAGCTACGTGGCTTTTTTGGAAACTCATCGTTACAAGCATTTTCTATGCGTTGATTAATTCTATCGAACTTAAATAATGACAAAATAGACTTCTGGTATATGTCAGCGCGTCGAGTTGGCCACGGTTCAAGATATAAAAATCAGTGAAATTGTATCATCGTTACAAGGCTAATTTTTTTGTGTGTACACATTTTATGTTTAGAATGAATAAAATAAGATCGCCAGAAAGTGTGGGCCGTCAGTGGCGCAGCCAGAAAGGTAAAAATGTAAAAAAACGGAGTTATATAACATGATCGATACAAGCCTTTTTTAGGCATGTTTATTTAAATGTTTTGAACACAAAAAAAAATTCCCAGAAAGAAGCTCCCGTCAGTAAGGCTAGCCAGAAAGAAAATGTTTAGGATTTTTGAAGAAAATTTGATTTTTTTTCTCATATTTCATTCAAAACTCTAAACTCATCGTTACAAGTTCTGGCTCCTTTTTAAAACGTAAATATAAGCTCTTTCAACAATACAATAGCCTCCCCAGAAAGTTCTTAGTGTCAACAAAAGTACCATAGGCTCTTAAATATACAGGAATTTAACACTTTCAGCTAACTTGACTTCCTGCCGTGCCTCAGATGTATTGTACCGAGAGATCGAGAAAGACTGAACGTGACGTCACACGGAAAAGTCACTAAAATTATCAAAATTGATTTCTATTCTACATACATTAAAACTAATTTCAATTTTTTCCTTACTACCACTGGATGTGGAAGTAATAAAAAAAATGTAAGGAAATACAATGCTTTCTTAAAAATAAATATCTTGTATTTCTGCTTACACTATTGTTAAAAAATATTATTTTGGGTATTCAAGCAGATCTTTTTCAAATAAACTTCCTTTCATATACCATTGATCTAAATCTGACCAAGCTAGAATATCAACAAGACTTAGATCATCAATATATAGAAAGAACGGTTATTTTCTTGTTTTTCATATTGAATGTTAGATATGGTAAGTGTATGAAAGAAATTGACAGGTCGGTTCGTAAGGGAACTTCTTGTTGATATTCTAGCTTGGTCAGAATTACATCATTGGTATATGAAAGGAATAAATGGATTCTTTGAAAGTTATCTGGTGAATACCCAAAATAATATTTTTTAACAATAATGTAAGCAGAAATACAAGATATTTACTTTTTGAAAACTAGACGAGCATGGGGCTCTAAAAGAGTGATTCTTTTTTATTTTTTATATATCTGTCAAGTAAATAAATGCTTTCTTTTTTACATGAAAATATTTTCATATTATTTTTTTAATAACTAATTTAACTTCTGTTTCGAATTGAATATATATCTATCCTGACGAGTTCTAAAAAGAATGAAAAAAGTTGTACAATTTTTAGAGGGATTTAATCAGTCGAAAGTGAAAATATTTTAGATGAGAGGAACAAATGGTTTCTTTGAAAGTTATCTGCTGAATACCCAAAATAATATTTTTTAAAATGTGCATTATACATTTTTTTTTTCATTTGGCGGTAAACTCTTGCTGGGTTTGTAAATGTAATAATATCATATACATATTGCAGATAACAAACATTTTGTCTGTAGGCGGTCAATTATAAAACAAGTTTTAAGTAATATAATTATCAACAAGTAAGTCATGTGAAAATGAGCAATTCGTAGCACCTATATTAATAATTATATATATTTTCAGCATTTGTTAATTATTTCCTTGAACCATCTTTTAATTATAAAAGTAATTAGAAATGCTTATTTACTAAAAAAATAAAAACAAAAATCTAAAATTATATCTAGCCACACCGTGAACCTGGTAATTATAATCAAAGAGAATATAACAGTTAATTAAAATCAGTGTATAATTACAGTAATACTACGTGTCTAACGAAGGCATATTACATACTACATTGTTGTAATTGTTAGGTTGTAGAAGCTGACAGTCTAATAGTTAATTGAAAAAAAAAAGTGTTAAATTGTATAGGCAGGCATAAACTACTTTTGAAACCCGTGAGACAATTAAATGATAACAATTTGAAAGATCAGTTGAAATGTATATAAATCTGTTTACAATAGACAAATAGAAAAATAAGACAAGGAGACTGTCTTCTTATTTTTTCATATCACTTGAACTCATAATCGCTGAGAGTAAAAAAAGATCAGACATAGTGCGGCAGCATATGTAATCCCATGTGCTGCTTAGTGTTACAAGCAAATAGTAAATTTTGTTTTATTTTATGATCCCCCTGGAAACAAGTTGATGGACATCTGGAAATGGTGTCTGATTGGTGCAATGCCCCACCATCATAATCTCTCTAGTAAGGGAGGTTATCTTATAACTGTAATCCATAGAATGGGTATAGAGGGTCCTAAAATTACACAAATTACATTACAAGCAGTAGAAAACACAAAATGGTCGTCAGAAAGGATGCGGGGGGGGGGGGGAGGCAGGAGGAGTTGTGGAGGGAGGGGGTGCCAAATTTACTTGAACCGCGCTAAAATTTACATTTTCTACAAGTAGAACAGCAAATTGGCACAGTACCACAGAACGACTCATTTTAATTAACCCCCTACCCCCCCTCTCTGGGAATACTAACACGAACTGAAGTACATAAACTAGCTAACACTTAATATCACAAATATAAGGAAATAAATCAAATTGTGGCTGAAATGTTTTTTAATACATAGACATTTTTATATAAATAGCTTTATTGAATATATCGCTCACTCGACGAGTTTGTCAGTTTTAGAAGGCTAGTTGTAGCATAAAGTAACGAACATATAATTGATAAGGGACAGCTATTTTTGTTAATTTTCCAACCGTAATTGGTTGGCTCTGGAAGCATAGAGAGAGGTTTGTCAGTATATTCTTCCATGGTTTAATAGTGTGCCAGAAAAATTGCAGTAGATTTTCTCCTGCAACTTGCATCTTTTTAAACAAGATCCAACATCACCTAGGTATATTATCAAGCTTGGTCTGTGGTGTATACAACTGGCAAATACAATTTTTAACTGGTAAAATAATGTCCCAAGCTTTTTAAGTGCTAACAGTACGTCCTCCTTTAGATGACAATATCTTCTAACACTTCTTTCTTTGAAAAACTGCCTGTTATAGTTATAGCATGACATTTAAGAGTAGGGGATTTCTGTTTTCCTAATTTATTGATGAAATAAGATTAATGGACAGGTATCTGACAGCTTTTCCAGGAACCCATATAACAAGTATCGTGTGAAAATTTTATGATCAATATGGTAATACCCATGTTGACAAAATATATGTGTATTTGAGTAGTTGTACAAGCTGTAGCAAAAACAGCATGCAGCAGCATTTTCGCGTCTGCCTTCTCATGTAAACTTGAAAGATAGTCAATATTCATATGAAGTAAAACATTTAAATGGGGGTTTATAGTCCTATGGACCTACAAAACATGAAACAATAATAATAAGATATTCTCATTTAGGGCAATTTGACAATATGCTTTGAATCTGTTGGAATTCTTACAATAGAGTATCTTTACCCTGAATATCAGTCCTCTAATCCCAACAATTCTTCAGAAATGTCTAATTGATTGAAGAAATCCCACCACTAATTATATTATTTGTAATGACGCCAAATAAGGATTTAAATTTGATTAGGTTTAGTTCAGCTAGATAAGAGTTGAAGCCTGATACATTCCAGGAGAAATTTCAAAGTCTTCAAGTCTTGAAAGCGATATGGCCAATATTCGTATATTGAATTAATGAAATTTCCAAATATTATCCAATTTTAGAATTTTATATCATATGATGATAACCGATTTATAAACCCCAAATGAGAAATACAGAAGTAATTTTAAAGGTAGAAGAAAAAACGGCAACAGACAGAAAGAATAGTGATATTCCAAGTAGATACTACAATAAATATAGAGCTATAGAAAAAAGTTTGGGTTTATCTTATAAGTAACTAAAGAAAACGATGTCAAAATCGATCTTGAAGGTTATTTACCATTGTATATACGTGACTGCAAGCTTACTTCAGCCACGATGCTTTAATATCTACTTATTCTACTTCATGACTCGTGATTGGCAACAGATCTTTGTCAAACTTAAAAAGAAACAATTAGAAGTCGGCGTGCACGATATATGATGAGAACTTAATTCATAAAATAGAGAGACCAATGGCAATGTATCACGGTAGGTACTCAAATTAATCGTTGACCAATCAGTTGGTTGGTACGTCATATTAAGAATTTGGATTTCTTCTAATTTTTATGGGCTTCTACTTTGATTTTGAGAAAAGTGAAAAGTTGTCCTTTGTTTTTTTATTTAAATTCAAATATGCCATTACTTATATTTGTGTAAATATATTTTTATAGGTGTAGCATATTGTTGTTAATATTAAGTACTGTGTGTATTAAGTTAATCGAATAAATTTAAACTTAAATGTGTACAGTGTGTCCGAGGATGGATAATGCCAAGTGGAGTTCGAACATAAAGTTTCATCTGTTTAATCAATAGCTCGGTCAATAATTAATAACCTGTGAATTTCATTTAATAATGACATACTTATTTTAAGATATAAAAATTTTCAAGAAAATTAATTATTGACTATGTGGATGAAACTTCGTATTCGGATTGTATTTGGCATTATTTACAATTTGTCTTCATATAAGATTTGATTATAATATTTAGAAGAAAGGTGCTTTACTCTTGACAAAATTTTATATATTTTTTTACTTCAACACTCTGAATAGCAAATCGTTTGTAATCATGAGAATAGCTAAGGTCTTTTTAGAATAATCAGAAGTTTTTATGAAAAATGACTTTTTATAAAAAAAACCAAAAATAGAAAAGTTTACAAATTACAAGTATAGTTAAGTCCATCCGTGGACACACTGTATATTTTTTACACACATCTATACACTATACATTCATTCCTAATATAGCCAAATTTACTCCAACACAACTCTATATACGTAGAACTATTGAAAGCACTTATAATATACCACACTAATAAAGTGGCAACACGCCCCACTCTTAATTACGTCACAGAATCAATCGGCAACATTTTTGAAGTGTCCATCAAACATATTTGTGTCAAAAAAACTTTATTATATCAAAATTCATTTGCCGTTTGCTTGTAACACTAAGGAGCATACGGAATATTAATTGTTGCCCGTACGCTGCTTCACTAACAGAGGCTATAGGTCAATACTGGTAGCCATGGAGATAGCGAGAGTTTTCAATTCATTTCTATAAAGCTAGATTTTTTTCCAAGAAAGTATAGATGGTATCTATGATGAAGGCGCAATTGTATCAATCTATAAGTGTTGCAAAAATGAGTAAAAAATTAAACAACATGTTGCAAAAAGTTGCATAGATATATTATATCTACAAGATTGAAATTTTACATACTCACCGATGACATAAAAACATACCGGAAAATAAATTCTACCGCGTCGGAAGCGTTGCCATGTCAGGTCTACCACCCACGCAAAGTGTGGAAAAAACGAACATTTTTTACCTATACCTTATACCTACAAGGCTGAAATATTTTTCTGGAATAGTTTATTGAATGAGACATCAAAAAAATAAAGTCTGCCGATCGTCTCATGTTGCTTAAGCTTCGATAGACGGGCCTTACAGTTCCTGTAGAAGTTTTGCATTTTCCGCCGTGGACTATTAATTTACAAAGCTGATTTTTTGTCTACAAGTAGTTTATGCACTATTTCGATTAAAAATGACATTCTACCTCCGTTGAAAGGTGGTAGACGTTGCTGAAATTACAGGGCATAAAAAAAGTTAAGCGACTTCTAACGCTCTGAATTCCTTTCCCGAGTGCATAAAAATTTTACATTTTCCATTATCTCAATTCCTTCTTTTTATTTAATTTTCAATAGTAAAAAGAATATATAATAATTTGAGATGGTATTGAAACGTTGTGGATAGGAATGTGAGAGATCCTATAACTTAAAAACAATGCATCTAATCGAAAAGTCTTCTATGAACAAAATTAAAGAGCGTTAAATTTCGCTCTTAATGAGTACTTCAAAGTTGATTTTTTTTTTGAAATTTTTTTTTTTGCTTAATATTGATAGAAATTGGAAAACCAGGTAATCTATGAACTTGAAATTATATGCTCTACAACTTTCGTTCTATGGATTTTTTCATTTAGACTAGCCGTTTCAGAGCTGAAGACGTTTAAAAAGTTACCCAGTGTGAATTTTTTACAAGTTGGTAAAAATTGTTGTTATTCGACTGCCAATTACGCCCATACCTCTTGATGTAATTTCAATTTTGAGGTACTCAGCGAAATTTAATGCTCTTTAATTTTGATAATGGATGAGTTTTCAATTGGATGCATTGTTTTTAAGTTATATGCCACAAACTGAAGAAAGTGCCAAAAATTCGTGGTCTTTTCGTTCACACAAAAATTTGCCAAGGGTTTGGAGGTCTAAAACTTGGATTCTACATACTCTCTACAATACATACAAGATAAAAAAAAAATCTACTACCTCGTTTAATGTAATGTAACTAAAGCTTATTTTCAGTGAATCGAAAGTAACTTTTTTTACTTGCACCCATTATCGATATATTATTATTATTATTATTATTATTATTATTATTATTATTATTAATTATATAGTTCCTTGTGATATTTTTTATACAAATTAATAACACACAATATTTTAATTAAACAAATTTAATTATCATAATTGAATTAGGGCACACATAGTATTTTTATAATCAAATTGAGGTACGGTGCCGGTTTCAGTGACGAGACCTCGATCGGCGAAGTTAAGCATGCCGGGCGAGTCCGTCACTTGAACGGGTGACGGTATCTCATCTCACTGTCCTGGTTAAGTGGTAGAGTAGCATTAGCTAAACTTCGCCAGGACGTTAATATAATAAAGGCATTAAAAAAAAGTTATCTGTCGAATTCTTCGAATATCGTATATTCCATATTCATTCTCGTAGCTGATTTCGGAATAATTTTAGTATTTAATTAACGGTAAAATTGGTAAATAATAATAAACTTTTAAAGAATGAATTTTTTGAATAAGTTATTAAAAAACAATCATTTCTTACAATGAGATTTACATAGGATCTTGAATTTATTACTTATTAATATGTTGAATATATTTTCTTTGACATAAAAAAAATATAAATCGAAAAATAAATTTCTTTAGCGAAACATTGAACATAATGGAGCAAATAAAAGTGAATATTAATACATCTATAAGAAAACTGTCTATAGGTTAATATTAATGAAGAATTTAATTGTCATAATTTGACTATATATTGCCATTTTGGCAACGTCTACTAAAGATTTAGCCACCTTTCAGTGGCTAAATAGTGCATAAACTGCTTGTAGATAAAAAAAACAGCTCCCCGAACTGCAATGGCACGAAGTGCAGCGGACGCGGTCTGTAGATTGTATTTAATAATAATAATAATAATACATTTATTTTTCAACCATAAACAGATGTTGTTTTACAAAAAGAAATTAAATATTTTATATTATACAAATATAAATTTATATAACAAATAAATGGAAAAAGGGGCATAAATTCAGTTCGGCTAATGAATAGCCGTCTGTTCTTCCATTTAGCCCAAGTAAAGACGGATACAATGTGAAACAATACCAAATATTTTCCTATGTTACCAAAATAAAGAATTTCAACATATTAAATATTTACCTGAGAATTATATAATGAAACGTTACTTGAGTTAACTTTCTTAAGATTGCCAATTGAACAGGATATTTCTAAAGGTCTTCTTGAAACTTGATATCGATAAGGTTTTTAGCTTTTCTGGAATTATGACATTATAATATTTTGCAATATTGTAAGCAAATGATCGTTTGTAAAAGGATGACTTATGGGAAGGGATCGTTAGTATATTTTTTGAGCGAATATTAATACTATGTGCAGTTCGCCTAAATTTTTTTAAATAAGTAAGGAGGAGTGTGTAGTTTTATGATTTTATGATATAAAACAGATGTGTGTAATTTACGTCTATTAGACATGTTGAGCCACTTAGCAGCTTGAAGAGTGTGTGATATTGGTTGCCTTCTACGTATACCAAAAATAAATCTAAGACACGAATTTTGCACTTTCTGTATACGAGTTAACAGATTCCGTTATACAAGTGTCATACAAGGAGTCACAATAATTAAAACACGATAGTACCAAGGAGTCACACAGCAATATTTTCAGGTCTCTACTGAGACAATATCTATTTGCATATGAAATTTTTAAATTACAGTAGGCTTTTGGATACATCGTGCAATATGTTCTTCGAAACGTAAATCTCTGTCTAAAAAAACACCTAAATTCTTACATAAATTGCTTTGCAATAGAACCTCATTTCCCACTTTTATTGCGAATTCTTGAGTAATTGTATCCCGTATACACTTCTTCCCGAATAACATGAAATATGACTTTGAAGAATTAATTTTAAGTGCATGTTTTTTACAGAATTCCACAAGGTTTCCTAAATCTGAATTTATTAGAGTCATATAGCTTCATTTGATTGATTGTGTGAAAAATTCATATAAATTTGAGTATCGTCGGCATACATGTGAAATTTACAATGAGTTAAACATGAATTAATATTACAAGTGTATATCGAAAATAGTAATGGGCCTAATATGGACCCTTGTGGGACCCCTCGTTTTAAATCTATTAAATTAGATGATTTCCTTTTATAATTTACAATTTGAGATCTTTTGAAAAGGTAATTTTTTATTAAATTAATAGCTTCGATACCAAATCCAACGAATGAGAGAATTGAAAGCAAAATTTTGTGATTTATGGTATCGAAGGCCTTTGAGAAATCTAAAAGAATAAGTGCAGTTAAGTTACCATCATCTGTAGCTCTAAATATGTCATCTGTCATGCCGAGAAGTGTGGTATTGCAGCTATATCCGGATCGGAAACCAGATTGTGTCACAGGTAAAATATCATATTTTTTTAAAAAATCTTTAATTTGCGTCTCCATAATTCTTTCTAACACCTTGGACATAGTGCACAGTATACTTATGGGGCGAAGGTCTTTTAGTTCTTGCGGATCTGCTACTTTAGGCAGTGGTGTCACTAATGCTTTTTTCCATATTTCAGGAAATCCGCTATTTTTTATGCAAAAGTTTACAATATGCGTAATATAAAGTATCAAATGAGAGCAGCCTAATTTTAAAAGTTTAATATTTATATTATCATATCCAGTGGCATTCGTTTTTATATTGTTTATAATATTTTCTACATCAGATTCGTTTACTTCCTTGAACGTAAATAGTTGGGTAAAGTTTGCTTTTCTGTTATTAGTATAATAGTCATGGAGTTCTGTGTCAATTAAAAAATTATTATCAATACACGAATTTAAAAAGTAATTATTTATTTTATTTACATCTTGTAAGTTATCTGGAATAGTATTATTTTTTGTTTTATTTATTATTTTTAGTTTATAAATATCCTTCCAGATTTGACCCGACTTGCTGCAAGTTGAAATTTGATAATCTAAGAACGACTTTCTTTCTCTTTTGATGCTGCTTGTAACCAAATTTCTCAAAGATTTGTAATAATCCCAGTGTGCCGGAATTTTGCTTTTTTAAAAATTTTTAAGAGCCTTGTCTTTAAGTTTTATCATAAATTTGATGTTATCTGTTATCCACGGTTTTTTCTCCTTTGATATCCTAAATTCTTTTAATGGTGCATGAATGTCAAACAGATTATTTAAGTTATTATTAACAAAATTCATCTTATCATTAACATCATCCATATCAAATATTAAAAACCATGACACCGAGTACAAATCTCTTAGAAACATATTGTAATCGAAGAGCGAAAAGTCTCTACCGAAAATAATATCTGGTGTTTTATTAAAATTATCCAAAGAGGTTGTGCAATAAATTAAATTATGATCTGATATATCACAGTCTAATACATCCTTGTTTAAAATTGTACTATTATTTGTAGTTAAGAGTAGGTCTAACAGTGATAGTGAAGATCTAGTTATTCGATTTGGTTTATCGATTACTTGAGTAAGGCCTAATGTATCCAACAGACTGTTGAATTTTTTTACGTAATCATCCTCATTATTTAACATATTTAAATTGAAATCACCCATACACATTATTTCATCACAAGTAGGCAATAGACTGGATATTACTTCTTCAAACATATTTAAAAATAAAGTCGCATTCAGAGTGGGTGGTCTATAAATTGTCCCAATTGCAATTTTTTTTTTAACCAATGTTGAAGCAGACCCACACCTGTTCAAGGTTTATTTCTTCTAAATTAACCACATCATATTTTATATTGTTTTTAATATACATACCTACTCCTCCTCCCCTTGTTTGACGACCCTTTCTTACAAAACTATAACCCTGTATATTAATGACATCATCTGGAATATTGTTTGATAACCATGTTTGACTAAGACACAGAATATCGCCATTCACTTTATCTACAATATTTTTTGGATGTCTTATTAAATAAACTATTCCACAAAAAAAAATCAGCCTTGTAGATATAAGTAAAATATATCTGTTTTTTCTACACTGCGTAGGTGGCAACGCTTCTGACGCGGTAGAATATTATTTTCCGGTATCTTTTTATGTCATCTGTGAGTATGTAAAATTTCAATCTTGCATAAATAATACAGTTATGCAACTTTTTGTAACATGTTTAATTTCTTACTCATTTTAGCAACACTAAAAGTTTGGTAGACTTGCCCTTTCATCATCATGATACTGTCTAAGCTATCAAGGGAAAAAATCTAGCTTTATAAATATTAATGCGAAAAATCTGCCGCTACCTCCCTGGCTAGTGCTATATTAAGTGGAAAAGTCACGTGTAAAGTTTCAATTCAACTGATTACTGATTTTTTGACATTTTTTCGAGTTCAAAATGTTTTCTCCTTGAACAAAAGCATTTTTATTGGACATGAAGTAGTTTCTACCAACACCAAAATGCTTGCACACTACATTCGAATATTATAGTTTCGCTAACCATGTAGGCAGTATTTGGAGCAAAACTAACAATGTATCCTACACTTATACTAAAGCTAAACTAATTTAATAATTGGACGAATTCAATTAAGGCGTTTATTTCAACTCTCTCTCCGCTTGACGAACGGTAACCTGATTGTGCTCCCCTATTAGTTGAACCTTTAATGAATAATTTCTAAACTAGTTATATCTTCAAATACAATACCCGAAATTTGGAAACCATCGCGTATATGTCCTGTTTTCAAAAAAGGGAATCTGAATGATATAGAGAACTATCTATCCTATAACAATAATCTCTAATTTTGTCAAAGTGCTTGAATTTTACACTAACGACATTCTATGCAGTCATGTAAAAAACCGTGTTACTGTAAACCAGCATGGATTTATGACAACACCGCTCGGCAACAACGAATTTAATATGCATAACACAGTATATATCGGAGGTTTTGGATGATCATGGTCAGGTAGATGTAGTTTATACTGATTTTTCTACGAACGGCTCAATCACAATATATTGATTGCTCCGTGAACTGGGTAGATTCGGTAATACCACATAATGCACTAAGTCTTTTTAAATCCTATTTGTCGAATCGGCCACAATACACATGTCACGGAGGCTTTATCTCAACCAAATTTGAAGTTCTGTCCGGTGTTCCTCAGAGATCGACCTTGGGACCGTTACTCTTCAACATATTTATTAATAGAGCTGTTTGTTGTTTGAACATTTCTCATCTGCTGTACGCAGATGATATGAAAATATATATAAGAACTAGTGGAAGCATTATACTCTTCGCCGATTTACTGAGCTTTTTATATAATTGTTACACATTCTATAGGACACTCTTCGCATTTTTCTTGTAAATAATATTAGTTTTTGGACATTCTAAATTTTGTGATACCAACTTTGTTGTGAAAAAAAAATATATGAAAAAAAAATCACCATTTGAGGGATCGAACACGAGATCTTTGGATTGCAAGGCAAGCAAGCAAGCAAGCAATAACAAGTTTATTAAAATTAGAGGTACATGTATGTGCCTCCCCGGAATCTGGCCTGGAGCCAGCCAGACAATCACGACGCGCAGCGTCTTGGTGGGTGTCTGACTGGGCGGGGAAGGTCCGGTTTGACTAAAGCTGAATGTAAAAGGTTAAAACTCCTGCCTAAGAATAAAGCTTAAAATTAACAATTTGGATCGATAATAGTACACAAAAATACTTAAAAATAATTAAAATTAGCACTTTAAAAAACTAGCGGTTTCGCGCACAGACGAGCACTTTGGAATTTTGATTGCTGACACGGGAAAACAGAACTCAACGAAAAAATCCGTTCGAAGCAATTCCACCCTGGTCTTCCTGCCAGGAAAGTCTGGTGGATAAAAGGTGTGGTTTAAAATATTTGGATTTTTAGAGAATTTTTGGGCCAGACGGAATTTAGAAACAAAATGGACAAAAGAACAAAAAGGACATGAACAAAATTGAACAGAGATAAAAAAGAGGGGGTTGTAAAGTTGCAAAGTTGAGGAAAGGTAAAGAGTAGGGTAGAGATAAGTTATGGTAGAGGAAAGTTTGGCTAAGGGAGTTGCCGGAAAATAGGCAACGCCTGGTATGATAGAGGGTGTTTGATATCGAAAAGTATTGCATTATGCTGTCTGATTCGAGTTTTGTTGCGGGTTAGCGGACTATAGCCCAGTTTGAATTGATAGAATTTTTGTGAAATTTCTTGGACGTAGTCCGCTAGTGGGGTTATGTCGTGGCAATTTGCGTATAACCAGAGAAGAGGCGCATAAATTTATGTTCAAGAACTCGAAGTTTTCTCATTGTCGTGGCCGGGATGCTGCACCATACCGGCGCGCCGGTATGGTGCCGCGGCGCCGCGTATTTGATTGCCAGCCTAATCACCATTGTGTACAACATTTTTTAATTTTGTCTGTTTAGTCCGCTACCCCTGGCCAGGAGCGGGTACAGACTCCTGGACATGGAGTAGACCTTACGTACTGTCTCGTTAATATGGGTGTTAAACGTCAGCCGTTTGTCTAAGTTAACCCCCAAATATTTCACGCACCGTTTGATGGGAATTTGCCTACCCCCGATCGAGAGTGGAGTTATAATCCGATTTTCGGTAAATCGGTGCATGAAGAGAATCGACTCGGACTTCTCGGAGTTGATCCGAATTTTCCACTTGTCGTAATACGTCGTGGCACGGGCCATGTGTGCCTTCAGCAGCATATTGGCCGCTTGAGCATTATGTGAGTGCACGTAAATGGCCGTGTCGTCGGCGTACTTGGCAAGATTAGAATTCGGGAACTCCGGGAAGTCGGAGACGTACAAGTTGTACAGTTTCGGTGAAAGGCACGACCCCTGGGGGACGCCCGCGCGAATGTCCCGCCGAGTTGATAGTTTATTATTCACCCTAACTTGCAGCGATCTATCTGTCAGAAAATAGTGAATAAGTTTGGTTATGTACATGGGAAAGTCCAGTACGTTTAGTTTGTGAAGCAGCCCCGAAATTCTCAGGCTTTCTCAACATCGAGGAGCACCATGACGGTGCTCTTCCCGAGGTTGCATTGTACCTTGATTCACGATCCTGACGACCTGCTGCACAGTGCCCCTGCTCCGCCTGAAGCCGAACTGGCACTCATCGTCGATGTGGAGTTCATCCTGAGCAGAGTCTAGTCTGATCAGGATGACCTTCTCAATCAACTTGGAGATCGCCGACAGTAACGAGATCGGTCGATAACTGCCGGCGAGCTTCGCGTTATTGTTCGGCTTCAGGATTGGCACGACCACGGCACATTTCCACTGGCTAGGCCAGTGTTGCAATCGCAGGATCGCGTTGACAATTTACGATAACTGAACAATACCTTTCCTCGGGAGATGTTTGAGTAGCTTATATTCGATACCGTCTGAACCCGGGGCTTTGTTGTTCGTATGATCTTGGCTACCTTCGCAGGTTTGGCCATGACTTTTAGAAATTCTCGTCGAGTCAATTGGACGTCATGGCCAATTAGTTCGTTAATGTCATTTTCAATGCGGTCGTGTTCAACACTGTTCGGTATCAGTACGTTGTGTATGTCCTGAAAATGGTCAGCTAAGTCATTCGCCTTCTGCGAGTCCGTCATGGCCGTCTGTCCGTTTGGTTATGTTAAGGCGGGTATGGCTTCCCGCGTATTTTTCAATGCCTTCGACAGTTTCTACAGCGAGTTGTCCTGAGGATTCAGCGCCTCCAGCCTATCCCACCATTTCCGGTTTATCGCGGTGTTAATGGCGCTCCTGATCTGCCATTGCGGTCTACCCATCTCGGCCTTGGCATCGACATCGCGATTTCGCTGCCAAAGCCGTCTCAGTCTGTTTTTCTCTCGGATGTCTTGTATGACCACTGCGTCGAGTCGGTCTTTGTATGGATTTATCGTTATCATTGTAGCAACACTCAGCTTGGCGTCCTGCAGTACCCTTGTGAACTCACCTACAGCATTTTCCAGCTCGGCGGCTGTAGTGATGTTGTTTGTAAGTCTTAAGTGTGTATTAACGTGTGTCTTGTAGAGATGCCAGTTGGCGTCTCTATAAGATGTGATTTTGCATGTAATGTCTTCCCTCGACATATTTTCCAACTCTAGGAAGATGGGATTGTGGTCGGATGTGAGCTCTTCCAGCACTACCGGAGGCGTGGAGTTTCTCACACCCTTGTTGACCACTATGTCGAGAGTGGAAGGTGTTGTACCGTTATCTGGAAAATGCGTAGGATCGTCCGGATACTGCAACATGACGTTACGATTACTAATGTAATCATACAGAGTGTTGCCGTTCGCGTTGTTGCAATGGCAGTTCCATGCGCGATGCCGTGCGTTAAGGTCGCAAGCAGCGCGGGCTTGCATTCAACAAATTCTCAAGACAAACCGCCGTGAAGCCGTTCAAGGGCAGGTTATACGCGGCAATGATGCTTATGCCGCCGTCCAGCGTCACACACACGTTCTCCACGGACGTGTTTCGCAGAGTACGGTGTGTGTGTGCAATGTCTGACTTTATGAGCACGGCCACGCCGCCTCCTCTGTTAATGTCAGCCCTATCTTTTCGTATAGTCGTATACATTCTAAATTTTGTGATACCAACTTTGTTGTGAAAAAAAAATATATGAAAAAAAATCACCATGTGAGGGATCGAACACGAGATCTTTAAGGCAAATGCTTTAGCCACTGGGCTATCTCACCTTACCAGAAAGCTTGTGAATGAATATCATTCAAGAATCATATTTCAACGGATTAGATACATTATTATGAAATATATATATTGGTAAAATGTAAAAACAAAAAAAATTATAGAGAATATCATTTCGAAAGATTTCTATTTAAGTACAAATGATTATTTAAATGATTAATAACTTTTTTATTTATTGATTGATTTTTTTCAAAAACAGTAGGGTTCTTCCTCTAGCTAACGCTAACTTACTTTCCAAATTTCAATACACTCGGACTTTTCTTTCTTAAGTTATCATACTTACAAGAAACGTGACGGACGGACAGACAGACGAACATTTTGAAAGTTGTTCAGAATTCGTTCACTAACACAATGATATGAAAATTTTTTCTCTACGAGCGATATTTCCGGTTTTAGAAATGTGCCGATCAAATGCAATATACTCTTCGTTTTTGCGAAGAGTATAATAAACGGTACTCAGGATTGCGTCACCCTGCAGGAAAATCTTGACAGGCTTGATTTATGGTGTAAAGAAAATAAGTTACCACTTAATATTAATGAATGTAATAACATATTCTTGTAAAAAAGACATTTTAATTTTTCCGTATAACATTGACGATGTATTGCTTAACAGACTAGAATATGTCAAGGATATTTTTTTATTCAAAATTAACTTTTAATTATCACATTGATCAAGTAACTTTAGCTGCCAATAGAAGTTTAGGATTTGTTATGCGTAATTCCTGTGAGTTTTGCGATGTATCTACAATTAAATACACATATATAGCATTGATATATATATATATATATATATATATATATATATATATATATATATATATAAAACAATCTAAATTTAGTAGGGCTTCGGACAAGTGGGCGATGAAGTAAAACTCTTATTTACTATGCCGAGCTTTCGAAAATGTTTATTTTCTTTTTCAAGGCTACAATTAGATAATGAAAATTAGTAAAATTTAATTATAATATTATAATTGTTAACTTACTAGTAAGTTGAGGTTATAATTTAAAATTGGTGAACTTCTGTACAGACATTTTCACTATCGTACTATTAGAAATGAGCAACAATTGCTTATGATGTTTATGTAATCTATTGGTTTCATTGTTAATTGATTGCTAAATAATTAAAAGATTAACACTGACATCATTCTGCTTCATGTTTTCAGAAACAGCCATGTGATGTATAGCAAAAAAACACCACAGGAACCTATGATGGCGCCATCTTGTATCTAACTGTCAAAGAACTTTTATTAAATTTTACTACGTTTACATGATGGTTTCCATCCACGGTTTTGTGGAAATATGTTGAAGTTAAACAATTTTAATTAATATTAGGTTTAATTATTATTTTAATTTGTCACACTGATCATTGTCCACTTGCACTTCTTGTTATATACCAATCACTTATTAAATTAATTACTCATTAAGAATTGCTAGGGGAGTTAAAGTTATGATTTCAGTTCGAATTTTTTTTGTTAAAAAATTTTTGTTATTCAATTGTTGATCAAAAACACTTTTTTAATATAATATTGGGTCTCATGGTTCCGTAGAACTACTATTGTTATCATTTATGCTGAGTTTTTCTTTATCCAACTTTAATATATATGAATAAATTGTACTTAAACCACTAATATCTGTCCTTTTGTTCATATTTTGTTCATCATTATTGATCTCTACCATTTCAAGAAAAAGTCTTTTTGTTAAGTTAGTTTCGGTGTGCAAGATTTTATAGTTATTAAAATTCATATGATGTCCAGTGTTTATTGAGTGTTCTGAAAGAGCACAAGTGCGTTTTCCCGTTCTGCAATCGCTTTTGTGTAAAGTCATTCGTGTATTGAGTGATCTTGATGTTTGGCCAATGTACTTTTTTTTTCACAATTATGACAAGGAATACTATATATCACGTTTGATTTTTTAATTGGATCGTCTTTATCTTTAAGCTTTGTGTACAGTTTACCGATATGTTTGATGTTTTTTTGTGCAATTTTTATGTTTTGTTCGTTTTTGAAGACATTAATTAATCTTGGAGACAGATCTTTTATAAACGGAATGGACCCATATGTTATTGGGATTATATTATCATTGTTATTGGTGGCTTCCGTTGCACCAACGTTATTCTGATTGTCATTATTTCTTGTATTGTAAAGCCATTTTTTTAAAAGATGTGGAGGATATGAGTTATCTAGTAAGATACGGTAGAGTCTATCAATGTTAGTATTGCGTAAAGACGAATGTGATATTTTTTGTATTCTATTTTTCATAGCTAGTACGAGATTGATTTTCATTCTTTCGGTGTGATGAGAGTTATAGTTTAGGTACCTGCCTGAACTAGTTGGTTTAATATACCAATCTAGTATCACTGTGTTATCAGGTCTTCGTATAAGTTGTGTATCGAGAAAAGGTACTCTCATATTCGTTTCCTTTTCTAATGTAAATTGTAAATGCGTATCATAGCTGTTGAAAATATTTAGAATTTCATCTATACCTGTTGCTGGTACTGAACAAATGATATCATCTACGTATTTTTTCAAGAAAGGTACTGCAAAACTGAGTTGTGGAATACATGTATCTAACAAGTCATCCATGACATACTGAGCAATTATTGGTGAAACGGTAGCTCCCATTGGGGTACCTAGTATTTGTTTATAGAAATTATTATCGAAAGTAAAGTACGTTGTATCAAAGATCAATTTAATGGCTTCTAAAAATTTTTCATAAGGCATATTACAATAAGTGCTAATCGTATTCCATCTTTTTTCTATGCTATTGTTAACTAACTCGATCGGAATATTGCTGAATAATGAGACTACGTCTAAACTTATTATAACATGGTTATCTGGTAATTGTTTTTCATTTATGAATTCAGAAAAAGCAAACGAGTCTTTAATAAAGTATTCATTGTCGTTATTGTATGACCAAGTAAGAATATTTGTAATGAATTGAGCTATATTACTGTTTGGTGTATCGATGCTAGATATAATAGGTCTGACAGTTAATGTTGGTTTATGAATTTTAGGTAACCCATAGAATTTTGCTGGTACTGCATTATAAAATTTTAATTTTTTAGCCTCGTGTTCACTTATCATTTCCTCATCACTGAGTTCAGAAATAAAATTGTTAGCTTTTTGTTGAAAGGTAGAGGTAGGGTCTCTTTCTAGTTTACTATAAGAACTTGCATCGTTGAGTATATCTAGCGACTTTTCTATATAATCACTTTTATTCATAATAACGGTAACATTACCTTTGTCTGACCTAGTAATTATCAACTCTGCATGTTCTTTAAGGAACCTTTTACTTTTATTGAAAATATTATTAAAAAATGAATTTTGTTTATGTGGTTTATGAAGAAAATTTGTTAAGATGTTAGTGACTTGTGATCTAAATAAGTTTTTCTTGTTAATGTCAAAATTTGAAATTAAAAATTCTATATCTGATAATATTTTTGTTGCTGAAATGTCTTGAAAATTAGGAGGTATACAGAATTTGAAACCCAAAGATAAGAAAATTTTGATATCATCAGGGATCTCAACGTTGGAAAGATTCTTAAGCCAATTTTCTTTTACTTTTATATTAAACGTTACTTGTTGTTCAAGATTTTTTAATTTATTAATATTAATTTTTTTAATGCTATGAAATTCTTTGTTATATTTGATTGTTTGTCTTCTGATAAATTCTTGTAACATATCATTTGGTAAAATATTTTGTAAATCAAGGTGAATTTGTTCAAGGGACCTTTCCAACGCTTTGAGATTACCATGAGTGATTTTGATCTCTAAATTTAGTATTTTGTCCTTTAACCTTTTATAATAATAAAAGGTTAAAGGACAAAATACTAAATTTAGAGATCAAAATCACTCATGGTAATCTCAAAGCGTTGGAAAGGTCCCTTGAACAAATTCACATTGATTTACAAAATATTTTACCAAATGATATGTTACAAGAATTTATCAGAAGACAAACAATCAAATATAACAAAGAATTTCATAGCATTAAAAAAATTAATATTAATAAATTAAAAAATCTTGAACAACAAGTAACGTTTAATATAAAAGTAAAAGAAAATTGGCTTAAGAATCTTTCCAACGTTGAGATCCCTGATGATATCAAAATTTTCTTATCTTTGGGTTTCAAATTCTGTATACCTCCTAATTTTCAAGACATTTCAGCAACAAAAATATTATCAGATATAGAATTTTTAATTTCAAATTTTGACATTAACAAGAAAAACTTATTTAGATCACAAGTCACTAACATCTTAACAAATTTTCTTCATAAACCACATAAACAAAATTCATTTTTTAATAATATTTTCAATAAAAGTAAAAGGTTCCTTAAAGAACATGCAGAGTTGATAATTACTAGGTCAGACAAAGGTAATGTTACCGTTATTATGAATAAAAGTGATTATATAGAAAAGTCGCTAGATATACTCAACGATGCAAGTTCTTATAGTAAACTAGAAAGAGACCCTACCTCTACCTTTCAACAAAAAGCTAACAATTTTATTTCTGAACTCAGTGATGAGGAAATGATAAGTGAACACGAGGCTAAAAAATTAAAATTTTATAATGCAGTACCAGCAAAATTCTATGGGTTACCTAAAATTCATAAACCAACATTAACTGTCAGACCTATTATATCTAGCATCGATACACCAAACAGTAATATAGCTCAATTCATTACAAATATTCTTACTTGGTCATACAATAACGACAATGAATACTTTATTAAAGACTCGTTTGCTTTTTCTGAATTCATAAATGAAAAACAATTACCAGATAACCATGTTATAATAAGTTTAGACGTAGTCTCATTATTCAGCAATATTCCGATCGAGTTAGTTAACAATAGCATAGAAAAAAGATGGAATACGATTAGCACTTATTGTAATATGCCTTATGAAAAATTTATAGAAGCCATTAAATTGATCTTTGATACAACGTACTTTACTTTCGATAATAATTTCTATAAACAAATACTAGGTACCCCAATGGGAGCTACCGTTTCACCAATAATTGCTCAGTATGTCATGGATGACTTGTTAGATACATGTATTCCACAACTCAGTTTTGCAGTACCTTTCTTGAAAAAATACGTAGATGATATCATTTGTTCAGTACCAGCAACAGGTATAGATGAAATTCTAAATATTTTCAACAGCTATGATACGCATTTACAATTTACATTAGAAAAGGAAACGAATATGAGAGTACCTTTTCTCGATACACAACTTATACGAAGACCTGATAACACAGTGATACTAGATTGGTATATTAAACCAACTAGTTCAGGCAGATACCTAAACTATAACTCTCATCACACCGAAAGAATGAAAATCAATCTCGTACTAGCTATGAAAAATAGAATACAAAAAATATCACATTCGTCTTTACGCAATACTAACATTGATAGACTCTACCGTATCTTACTAGATAACTCATATCCTCCACATCTTTTAAAAAAATGGCTTTACAATACAAGAAATAATGACAATCAGAATAACGTTGGTGCAACGGAAGCCACCAATAACAATGATAATATAATCCCAATAACATATGGGTCCATTCCGTTTATAAAAGATCTGTCTCCAAGATTAATTAATGTCTTCAAAAACGAACAAAACATAAAAATTGCACAAAAAAACATCAAACATATCGGTAAACTGTACACAAAGCTTAACGATAAAGACGATCCAATTAAAAAATCAAACGTGATATATAGTTTTCCTTGTCATAATTGTGAAAAAAAAAGTACATTGGCCAAACATCAAGATCACTCAATACACGAATGACTTTACACAAAAGCGATTGCAGAACGGGAAAACGCACTTGTGCTCTTTCAGAACACTCAATAAACACTGGACATCATATGAATTTTAATAACTATAAAATCTTGCACACCGAAACTAACTTAACAAAAAGACTTTTTCTTGAAATGGTAGAGATCAATAATGATGAACAAAATATGAACAAAAGGACAGATATTAGTGGTTTAAGTACAATTTATTCGTATATATTAAAGTTGGATAAAGAAAAACTCAGCATAAATGATAACAATAGTAGTTCTACGGAACCATGAGACCCAATATTATATTAAAAAAGTGTTTTTGATCAACAATTGAATAACAAAAATTTTTTAACAAAAAAATTCGAACTGAAATCATAACTTTAACTCCCCTAGCAATTCTTAATGAGTAATTAATTTAATAAGTGATTGGTATATAACAAGAAGTGCAAGTGGACAATGATCAGTGTGACAAATTAAAATAATAATTAAACCTAATATTAATTAAAATTGTTTAACTTCAACATATTTCCACAAAACCGTGGATGGAAACCATCATGTAAACGTAGCAAAATTTAATAAAAGTTCTTTGACAGTTAGATACAAGATGGCGCCATCATAGGTTCCTGTGGTGTTTTTTTGCTATACATCACATGGCTGTTTCTGAAAACATGAAGCAGAATGATGTCAGTGTTAATCTTTTAATTATTTAGCAATCAATTAACAATGAAACCAATAGATTACATAAACATCATAAGCAATTGTTGCTCATTTCTAATAGTACGATAGTGAAAATGTCTGTACAGAAGTTCACCAATTTTAAATTATAACCTCAACTTACTAGTAAGTTAACAATTATAATATTATAATTAAATTTTACTAATTTTCATTATCTAATTGTAGCCTTGAAAAAGAAAATAAACATTTTCGAAAGCTCGGCATAGTAAATAAGAGTTTTACTTAATCGCCCACTTGTCCGAAGCCCTACTAAATTTAGATTGTTCTTTAACTAGTCGGACGTGACTATCCTTCATTATTTTTATATATATATATATGTTATATAATATTACACGCTATCTTATTGCGACTTAGCCATAATAAACCTTCACAGGTATATCGTATTTCACGATAACAGCTTCTCTTATTAATTGCTTATCTTCAAGATATCACATTACACCTTTGTTTCTCATAACTTGTGCAGACTACAGAACTGCAATTCCTTTGTTATATATTTTGCTTACTCAGGTTCTGTATGTTATAAATATGACTAAACACGCTTTGTTGAATCAGTTATTAAACTCACTTAGAATGAAACACTTCTAATTATTGTATTATTCCTTTTCCAAGAGCCAACGTTGGCTCCATTAAATAAATAAATCTTTTTTAAAAAGTCATTCATGTGAACCGTGATCTAACATTGGCGCAGTCGGTAGGATCCGTAAACATCACCAGAACAAGAAGCCTAACTGGTAGTGAAGCGTAAGAGAACAAGGAGAACATCTGCAGAAGGTGCCTAACTAGTGCGTGTACACCTACGAGAACAAGGAGACCTTCCTCACTGGTGGTGGCGGATCCCAATCCCTTGACGGACGAAGAACCTACCCATGGAGATGAAATTAATGTAAGTCATTTTAAGAATCATCTCGTTATTTTATTTCATTTTACAATTATTATTTCTCACAATTATTTACGTGTATTATACCGCTAATACACTCGGCAAACAAAGCCAATTCTGTTATCAAACAAATCCTTTACAAGTTACAACGCAACAATTCTAATTTTAAGTTATTTATTTTCGTATTCACGAAACGACTGTGTATTATACAGTTAATACACAATTTATTAACGTACGCAACATAACAAACTATTTCAATTCGATTTCCGTATCATACTGCTGATACGCAACCAATTTTAGTTCAAAAATTTACAAACAAAAAGCAAAATGCCGAACAGAGCTCAACCAGAGACAGCTCAACCAGTTCAACCAGTAGTGCCGACAACAGCCGAGCAACCAGAACGAGTCGAGCAAGTCGAGCACGAGGTAGAGCCTTACAAACTCTCAGAAATTTTCTCGCTAATTCCGGAGTTCGATGGTAACGCCATCAACCTCCAAACTTTCCTAAACTCATGTCAGTGTGCCCAACGCATGGCAATTCATGACCAAAAAATTTTATTAACTGTTCATATTAAAAATAAATTGAAAGGCAAAGCTGCCGAACTAATCAATTCTCGTAACCCTGCCACATGGCCAGAAATTAAAGCACTTCTAGAAACCCACTTCGGTGACTCTAGAGATTTAACAGCTCTTATTCAAGACCTACAAAGAATTCACCAATTGCCTGGTGAATCTGCATTAACATTTGTTTCGCGTCTACAAACGCACAATGCGAAAATGCACGCTGCAGTGCAAAAACAAAATCTATCTTCAGAGCAAAGAACCGCGCAAACAAACCTGATTGAAACTATGACATTAAATAATTTGTTAACGGGTCTAGAACCAAATCTAGGGAGAATAATACGTGCCAGTAACCCTCCGACTATAATGAACGCAATTATTAGAATTCGGAGAGAACTACAACTTTCGTATTTTGAACAACAAAAATTCCCCAAAAATAGTCCGGTCAAAAATCCAGTAATTCAACAAAAGCGACCACAAGGTCCCAATTTGCAACAAAAGTTTTGTTCCTTCTGTAAACGGAATGGACATGTAATAAGCGAATGCCGCACAAGGCAACAGTCTCAAAACTTCCAGAGACCAAGTTTCCAAGGAAACCCAAACTCACAAAATTTTTCTCATCAAAACTTCGCACAACCGAGTAATAATCAATTTAGTCAGAGGACATTCCCTCAAAATAATCAGCCAAATCAATCACAGCAAAACAGGCCCTCAGCCATAAGGCCGAACCCCAACTTTACGCAACAACGACCATCCGCTATTCAGCCTAACCCGAATTTTAACCGCTTTAATCAGCAAAAAGCTCATCATTTAAATTACGAACCTTACGATAATTATGCCGATCAATTTAACCAATACAATGACTACTCTTTCGACGATTACCAAAATTACCAAAGTCAAAATGAATCGTACGAAAATTACAATTTTGAAACCAACCAAAATTTCCAGGAGAATTATACTGCTAATTCTCAGAACGAGCAATACGAGGATTATACTGCTAATCCTCAGGATTTTCGCTTAGATCCGGAGTACCCCGCGGATACTCCAACACAACAAATAGACCAATTCGACCAAATATCAAACCAAATACAAACAATGAATCTCAACGACAGTTTCGATCCAATGCTGAACTTCCCAGAACAAACGTTCATGTAAATACGCTTTCTCACACCTTATTAACCGTAAATTCAAAAAATCTTTATTACATCAAAGACGCAACCGGCAAATTTAAAATTTTGATAGACACAGGTGCAGGAATTTCAATTTTTAAACCTAAAGCAGCTGAAAATTATAGACGTAGATCTCCTGAAAATGTAATTATACAGGGCATTACTGATCAAAAAATTTATATCAACGAATCTGTTCTCATCCCCTTTTCAGATGAGTCACACAAAGTTTATATCTATAATCTAGATATAGATTTTGACGGACTACTAGACGCAGATTTTCTAGAACATTACGAATGCCAAGTAGATTTTAAAAAACAAACAACTAGTCACGAATTTTAAAAACGTACCATTATTTAAAGTCACGGAAGAAACTACAGTAAATTTACCTGTACAACCAACTAGTAACATCAGAAACCAAAACCCAAATTTAAGCAACATCAAAAATTTAATTTCTATCGAACCTCGCATGGAAAAAATATGTAAACTAAAATGTAACCTACAAAATACCGAGGCTATACTGTTAGCCCAGGAAAACGAGAAAGTACGCTTACCAAATGCTATTGTCAAAATCGATAACAATGGAGAATTTTTAACCTCAATTATAAACGCAAATGCAATACCAAAAACTGTACATTTTTCTAACATAAAACTAGAGCCAGTACAAAAATTCAAATCAATTTTCAATTTAAACACTCAAAATTCTGACTCACACCTACAGACGGACAGATCCTTCGAAATTAGGAACGAATTGCGCTTGGATCATCTAAACGAAGAAGAGGCCGAAATAGTAACGCAGCTTTGTTTAGACTTTCAAGATATCTTCTACTTGGAAGGAGACAATTTAACTTTTACTAACGAAATTAAGCATTCCATTGACACGAACGATTCAAAACCGGTTTTTACAAAATCATATCGCTACCCTCATATTCATAAAGAGGAAGTCAAAACACAAGTCTCTAATATGCTTGATCAAGGCATCATTAGACCTTCGATTTCTCCCTGGTCCTCTCCAGTTTGGGTTGTACCAAAAAAACTCGACGCCTCCGGTAAACAAAAATGGCGAGTTGTAGTGGACTACAGAAAACTTAACGAACTGACTATTGACGATAAATACCCGCTACCCAATATTTCCGACCTCCTCGATCAATTAGGCAAATGTCAATATTTTACAACTTTGGACTTAGCCTCCGGATTTCACCAAATCGAGATTGATGCGAAAGATATTCAAAAAACTGCTTTCACAGTTGAAAATGGTCATTTTGAATTCGTAAGAATGCCTTTTGGACTTAAGAATGCTCCATCAACGTTTCAAAGAGAGATGGATAACATTTTATTAGGTATCCAAAATGAACGATGTCTCGTCTACATGGACGATATTATTGTTTACTCCCCTACTATTCACGAGCATATTTCTCGATTAACAGAAGTTTTCAAAAGATTACAGAAAGCCAATCTCAAAATTCAACCCGACAAATGCGAGTTTCTCCGCAAAGAAGTCGCTTATTTAGGACATCTCATTACAAAAGACGGCGTAAAACCGAATCCTTCGAAAGTTGACGCTATTCTAAATTTCCCTCAACCAAAAAATCAAAAAGAAATTAAATCATTTCTAGGCTTAGCCGGATATTATAGGCGCTTTATCCCCAATTTCTCCAAGATAACCAAGCCCCTAACAAAACTACTACAAAAAGACATACCATTTCTCTTCGACAATGATTGTGTAAATTCTTTTCAAAATTTGAAACAAACATTAACAACAACTCCGATATTAATTTACCCTAATTTTGATGAACCTTTCGTTCTAACCACTGATGCGAGCGCATTTGCCGTCGGCTCAGTGCTGAGCCAGGGGCCTATTGGCAAAGATTTACCCATTGCCTATGCTTCTAGAACCTTGTGCAGTGCAGAAACTAAGTATTCAACGATTGAACGCGAACTTTTATCGATAGTATGGAGTGTAAAGCACTTTAGACCCTATCTATACGGTAGAAAGTTCAAGCTTGTAACCGACCATAGACCACTCACCTGGCTATTCTCTGTAAAAGATCCAGGAAGTAGACTTGCCCGTTGGCGACTCAAATTAGAAGAGTACGACTACGAAATAATTTATAAACCTGGTAAAATCAATAAGAACGCGGATGCACTTTCCAGAATCAAAATTAATCATTTTTCCGAATGTTCCAAATTCTATTCAAAGGTTCTAGCCGCGAACGACGAAGAGTCAGACGACGACGAAAACCCAGACGATAATAACGAAATCACTAACGAACAAATTTCCCAAGAATTTGAAACATTCGCCAACTTATATAAAACAACATCTTTAATTGACTATTCGAAAATCAAAGCCTCGAACAAACAACTTTTGTATCGAGAACATAAAGATATTATAACCTTTTTCCAACAAAACAACTTACAAGACCTACATCACAAAATTATCGAGGACATATTCGAAGAAAACCCCGAATTTCATAACGATAAAATCAATATTGTATCAAGCAAAACAGTCAGACATAGGAGATATTTTATCATCCCTCTACCTTTTGATATCGAATCTGTAATTGAACATCTATTTTTGGTACTATTTAAAAATCAAGATGTTCTAGATCTCTCTAAGACATACTTTGTCGAAAATAACCTAGACCTCCCCATACTCGAAATTCTATCATTAATTTTTGCAGAAAAAGATTTAAAAGTAGTAATTTGTCAAGATATCGTCAGAACTGCCGACGAAGATGAAATTCCAATTATATTGGAGCAAAATCATTTTGGTAAAAATAATCTACACCGCGGAATAAATGAAACGATTCGAAGAATTAGAGAAAAATACACTTGGCAAGGTTTAACTAAAGACGTCGAAAACTTTATAAAAAACTGCGAAACGTGCCAAAAGACTAAAGTATGCCGGAAAAATCTAAATAACCCTCTAGTAATCACGGAAACCCCAAGAACACCTTTCGAAAGAATTAATATCGATTTATTTGAATTCCCCACTCGAAATTACGCTTTAACCATTCGCGACGAATTAACTAAATTCACGCAAGCCTATGCAGTCCCAGACAAATCCGCAAAATCTGTCGTAAATACTTTGTTGTTGTACTTTCAACATTATGGTACCCCATTGAGAATCCATTGCGATTACGGTGGCGAATTTGACAACCATTTGCTCAAAGATCTCTGCACCCTCTACGACATAAAATTAACTTATTCAAGCGTAGGACATCCCCAATCGAACGGATCCATAGAAAGATTTCATGCTACTTTAGCTGAAATGATAAGAATTCATAAAACCGAGAATCCGAACGAACATCCTTTCACAATTTTACCATATGCGGTAATATGCTATAACAATTCGGTAAATAAAACACACGGTTTCACCCCATACGAACTTGTATTCGGGCATACGTCCAACAGACCACCCGAAACCTTATATAACCAAAAAGAATTAATAACTAAATACGTTAGAGATCTAAACAATAGAATATCTCACTATTATGAAATCGCCCGCAATCGAACACAAGCACAAAAGGAGAAAGCGAAAGTTCGTTTTGACAGAAATGTTCCCCAGAAACGATCTGAGTACAAAATAGGTGACTTAGTTTATGTAAAAGAATCACAAATTAAGAACAAACTACAAAATAAATTTAACGGTCCCTTTAAAATAAAAGAAATTTTTCAAAATTCTGCCACCCTATTAAATCTCGAAACAAAACAAGAGACTAAAGTAAATTTTGATAGAATGAAACCATATACTGAAAATTAAATTTATTTTCAGGTTTCTCCTGCTGTTCGGATCAGCACTCTGTCAATACAAAATTACCCCGATCAATAACACTGTTGGTGTATACTATCACCAAGACACGGACATCGTGGTGACAAATGACAAATGGACTCTACTAGTGCATAAAAATATTTCATCCCTCAAACTAGCTTTTGACAAGAATCAAAATAATTTAGACAGAATCTTGAACACCCTCGATGGTGCTGATCAAAAATCAATCCTGTTTAGAAGCGAAGTTAAAACAGAGTTTAACCTTTTAATGCAAATAGCTAGTTCGATAAAAACGAAATTTGACGAAGTCTTTTCAGACACAAAGAGATATAAACGCGGAATACTTAACGGTTTTGGAACAATATTCAAATCAATCACCGGAAACTTAGACGCCGAAGATGGCGAGTACTACACTAACTGTATAAATAAATTAAATAATGACGAACATCAATTAGAAAACTTAATCAAAAATCAAATCTCAGTTACAACTTCTGTTATCAAAAATTTCAACTCAACTATACAAAAATTGCAAATTGATGAGGAAACATTTAACAAAGATATCAAAGAAATCGAGCACACAATTCAAACCATGACTCAAACGATCCAAGCTGCCGAAATAAAACTAAAATTTCTATACATTTCCGAACAACTAATGGCCAGCTATTTGTATATCGAAGACAATCTAAACGATATTTTAAATTCAATAACATTTGCCAGATTAGGAATTATTCATTCATCAATCATAACACCTGATCACTTAGTAACGGCGTTACAAGAGATTTCACAGAGTTTGCGAAGGAATAATTTACCTCTTCCAATTAAACTATCAGCAGTTGCTCAATATCTGGATATTATTGAACTAAAAGCTTTTCAACTAGGTTCTAACCTAATATTTGTTTTAACAATACCTCTTATTGAACCTCAAAATTATAACACCTTTCGCCTATACCCCATACCTATACTTGATAACAGAACTGGTCTACATCACTTTTTATCTATTTCACAAAAGTTTATCGCGAGAGACGATGATTCTTTAATGTACATACCTATACAAAATTTGAAAGAATGCAAACCACTCTATTTTGGAACCAGACTATGTTCGAACCTGTTTGCATATCCTATCGACCAAAATGCCATTTGTGAGGCTAGAATATTAAAACCATTGCCGAAACTCCCAGAAAATTGTCAAACTTCCTTCATCATTAGTCAAGGATACAACGTCCAAGAACTTGAAGACAACACATGGCTAGTAATTAATTCCGAACCACTTCACATTACCATCAACTGTCCGAAGAGAGAATCCATAACAGAGCTAATTAATAAAAATTCCATCATAAAACTACAACCAGGATGTTACGCCTATGCAGGCATTACTCGAATACAAGCCAGTGCTAAAGACTTTTCCGAAATTAAGGACAATTCACATCCAATCCAAATTCCTTTTGAATGCTGCAATCACATGCCCGACAAAATCGAAATCCCAAAATTAAAACCGCTTAAATTAAACAGTCTCGACGTAGAAGATTTAGATATTGCTAAAAACAAACTAGAGCAATATTCCAAAGACCTAGACGACCTCATAAACGAACCTTTTGTGACCAAACATGTATCTTGGTTCACATACTTCATAATCACTCTCATCATCCTATTAGTTCTACTTTACATAACTTGTAAATGCAGAAGAAGAAGATGTGGAGCATTGCGAATCCAACCCTCAACGAATAACCCTCCTTCACCTCCTTCAGAGCGAAGCAGAGTATTTACCAAATTTCCTAGACTGATCCCTCCAAGAAAGCGACCCGGTATTAGACCTCAAGAAGAAGAGGACATCGAGTTAACATAGACTTTCATGTGGAGTTTTACCTTTGTCTATTAATTTAGACTATTGTATTTTATCCTTATTACGTTATGTAATGTTTTATTATCGCTTACCAATTTTAACTTTTACATTATTTTATTATTTTGCTTTGTATTCATTCAACATTGTTTCAATTTATTTTTGCATTATATTCATTTAACGTTTTAACAATTTTCAAAAGTTGCTGCATAACATCAACTTTTTTATTAAGGGGGAAGTTGTTATATAATATTACACGCTATCTTATTGCGACTTAGCCATAATAAACCTTCACAGGTATATCGTATTTCACGATAACAGCTTCTCTTATTAATTGCTTATCTTCAAGATATCACATTACACCTTTGTTTCTCATAACTTGTGCAGACTGCAGAACTGCAATTCCTTTGTTATATATTTTGCTTACTCAGGTTCTGTATGTTATAAATATGACTAAACACGCTTTGTTGAATCAGTTATTAAACTCACTTAGAATGAAACACTTCTAATTATTGTATTATTCCTTCTCCAAGAGCCAACGTTGGCTCCATTAAATAAATAAATCTTTTTTAAAAAGTCATTCATGTGAACCGTGATCTAACATATATATATATATATATATATATATATATATATATATATATATATATATATATATATATATATATATATATATATATATATATATATATATATATATATATATATATATATATATATATATATATATATATATATATATATATATATATATATATATATATATATATATATATATATATATATATATATATATATATATATATATATATATATATATATATATATATATATATAGGTATAGACGGTATATTGTGTAGCCCGATATATCGACAGGTCGTTCATAAGCCCGGCATTTCCCGAGTGTATAAATTAACAAATTTATTAAATATGGCGATTGTTATGAATCTTTCCTAATAGGAAGCCACTAGGGGTAGCTAATTATTATTTTTCTTTCAATTATATAAACATGGCATATTTCAGAGCCCGGATATATTTACTGATCCTTTCAAAGCCCGCTGTATATAAGAATATAGCTAGCGTTCGTTCTCCGTCCCAGCGATGTTGCCAGTATAATCGGGCCTCAGTAGGTTATATTTTTATAATATATATTTCTTTGATGCATGCATCGTCACGAAGCACTAGGAGTACTTGCTATACTGCGCCACTACCATTACTGTTTACAGTAGAGACGCTAATGGAGGGCCAGCTGTTAAAGGAAATATATGCATTCTTTGAACGCCAAAATAATATAACAGTTACGTTTTTTATTATTCATTGTTACGAATTTGAAGATATATTAGAAGAACCTAATAAAATATTAGGTTATTTTTTTATGCAAATAGACATTAATTATTAATAACTGATAATGTAATTACTCCGTGGTAGGCCTATAAGTATTTAAATATTTTGAATTTGTCCTCATTTTTTGTTTTCCACTTTTAAAGTATTGCCTTATTAACAGTAAAATAAAAAGATGCAAAGGGGTAGAAATTAAATTACGTTTATTTACCTAACATAGATATATAAAACGAATTGTTTTAATAGTACAGTAACATCAGGTATAATAGTAAAAGAATCCCTTGATGCAATTTTTGTTTTGAAAATATACTTATTTTGGGACAGCAAGTGACCTTCGTGTTTCCGAGTATATGAGCAAAAAACGATTGCCATCAAATAACAACAAAGCATGAAGTTCTCTTTGAAGTATTTATAAGTTTTTATTTAATTTTATTTCACTGTTACTATAATACTTATAGGCTTAATTTTGAAAAAGTTATTACAATGACCTTTACTACGTACCAAGTTAACATCAATTGAAAATTGCATTATATGAAATAAGTTTTCAGATTCAGTTTGTCCCACTGTGCAAAGAAATATCTTTAAAAATTAAAAAACATATATTTTTTTAAATTGCGCAGAACTCTTAAAGTGTGCAGATAAACGTATAGGGACAAAAAAGTGTCTTCTTTACAAGAGCTTTCAAACAAACAAAAAAAAAAAAGAAAATAGAAATTGAATCATTAGGAGCTGAGATAAAAAAACATTCATTGTGGCTAATGGCAGCCATCTTTAATGGTCGCCATTTTGGTGTTGCACGGATTTTAAAGTGGCTCCCTATCTGGAATGTTACCTTTTGGCATCAACTATGACCACAGAAAGTGGCACATCCCAATCAAAAAGTGCAGATTTTTGGCTTATATAGCCATGTACCCGACGTACTATAAAGCACAAAGTTCCCTTTTAAGTATGGCAAGCAAAAATTTAATATTTTCTTTTATTGATTATGTTATATGCTTGCACTAATAAAAATAATAATTATTATTATAGTACAGTACCTAGAGGTAAAAATATGCAAAACTTCGGAATAATGTCATATTGAATGGATTTCGTTCATTTTGGAAGTATAAGCTTCACAGAAAAGTTTCTATATTGTGCGGGGGCTTGCTAATTTATAGGGGGTAGATGCCACCCCCTCTCTGGGGGTGGCACTTAAAGAATATATATATATATATATATATATATATATATATATATATATATATATATTTATATATATATATATTTATTGGAGCTGAAGTAGAATCAAATTTTAAGAAGAAAAGGTTCTATGCAATTTTTCTCACAAATTGATAGTTTTCAAGTTATAACAACTTCAAAATTGCGATTTACCTAAAAAAAAAAAAGGTTTCCAAACGGCTTTCGTCAGGTATCTCGAAAAGTATTACTTTATCGAAAAAATGTTACAAACCAATTACATAAAGGGTAAACTGGGAATTAATTATATTTTTTGTTTATGGGTCATTCCATATCAAATCAACCAAGCAAAAAAAATTTACCACTCAGATTTTAACGAATTTTGGTACACATGTTTAACCCCTCGAAGGTATTAAAAATCCATAATTTCAAATTTTTCTGACGAGTAGTTTTTTTTTCTATAGAACTCAAAAGAATAAAAAATTAACACATTTTATTACAACGGGGGTATTTTAATAATTATTATCTCAGGATGCTGAAGAAGAAATTTTTTGTGTAAGCACTCGTTTTGTAGCTTATGGACTAAAGTTTATTTCTATTTAAAAAATTGACATAATTTCTTTGTCTCAAGGTCACTCTCAAGATCCTAAATACTCAAATGGTATTATCTAAAAAAGTAATTTTTTTTTTCAACTCAAAAAATTAAGTAATATTAACTGAACTTTCCTGTACCTCTGTGCCAATATTGAAAGTGGGGCGACGACAAATAAGTAAGTAAATAAATAATAAAAGTGTTGGTACATGCGTTGCATAAAATATCACCTAACCGCGTCGCTCAGACCTGGCGCGCGACCAGCCTAGACCCGTCGTTTGCCGCGGATAGTGCATAATTAGGTGTATATTTATCAGGTTTTGAACATTTTAAATCAAATTAAATTATATTACTTAATATTATCAATAGAGCAATGGACAAGAACCGACAAAATATGTTAAATATGTGTTTTCGCGAGTCTGATTATTATAACGTAAACGCAGAATGGCATTTTTAGCTACCAGTCATGGCAAAAATGTATGTGATGGACTAGGTGGAACTGTAAAACGACTTGCGGCGAAAGCAAGTCTATAACGATCTTACTCTGATCAAATTTTAACACCTCGACAGCTATACAACTTTGTGACTGAGAGCATAAAAATTTTTAATATTATTTATTGCACAGATGATGACCATCAGCAGAATAATTTATACTTTATCTCTTGAAAGCAGATTTGACAAAGTGAAACCTGTTCTTGGAATTCAACAATACCATTGTTTCATACCTAAGAAAGATATGGTTTTGAGAGGAAAACTCTATTTAAATAGCAGTAAGAGTACTGAATTTAACCTTGTAGATGGCTTACCTAATATTGAATTTGAGGAAATTTCTGGCTTTGTCACTGCCATGTATGATGATTTCTGGTGGCTAGGATGTGTACTCAAGGCTGTACCCAGGGGGGGGGGGTCAGCGGGGTTCGAACCCCCCCCCCCCCGAAAATATATACTTTTCATATTCAAAAGCTAACCTTTGGTGGAAATTGTTAAAAAAAAGTGTATATTTACATTTACAAATATTTTTTGTTAGTTCCCCACCCCCCCCCCCCCCCAAAAAATCCTGGGTCCTGCCTTGTGGGTACTAGGTAAAAATGATGAAACTGAGGAGGTGACAACCACCACATCCAAGTGACCCTTCCCGATCATTTCTGTATCCAAATAAACCTGAGGTTTTAAATGTCAACCCAAAAACAATACTACTTAAAGTGGATGCTGTCACTGAAACTAGAAGGGTCTACAAGTTTAGTGAAGCTGAAATGGCATTATCTGATACGGCTTCAAAATTGTATAAATAACAATTATTAAATAAACAAATTTTTGTATTAGGTACCACCAGTGGCGCAACAAAAAAATTCATCTTGGGGGGGGGGGTCAATAGAACCGGCCTCCCCAGAGGATGAGGAAAATTTTTCAGAATATGGTTGAAAACGGGTGTGTATATAGATTCCTCTATTAGATAATATTGGCATTAATTACAAAAATTTATTTCAAGGAATAATTTAGATACTGCTTTGTACTGCTTCTTTATTTTTTGGCTCATAGAAGACGGCTTGGGGGGGGGGGCTGGGCCCCATGGCCCCCCTTCCTGGCTGCGCCCATGGGTACCACCAATCAATGTTTTTTTTTTGCGTACAACATATTCTACACATTCATTCTATATTACCCATTTAGTATTTAATTATGCTTATTATCGCAATCATGTTATCATGTATGACAAAAGTGGTTGTGGCAGGGAAACGTGGGGGTGGGGGTAGTTACACAAACCTATTTCCAAGATTAATAATAACAACTCTTTTGATTATGTAAATTCAAAATTATAGGTTGCAAAATAAAATACTAAACTTTGCGATTAGCGTCTTGAAAGTACACATTGTCCTAAAATAATATTTTTTGTACAATGTTCCCGTTGTTGCCCCACTTTGAAATTGTATGCAATGGTAGATATGACCACCAGGGACAAATACAATTTTTTTAATAATTTTCAAAAATATACTTTTTGAGAAAAATTACTTTTATATTTGTGACCTTGACCTCGACCTTTAAATTTCAGGTTACAACATTTTTTAACTTCAAATAGAAAAATATTGCTTAATCACTATAAATTGACGTTTGACCCACCCTTATATCTCTTATCGTTTTGGAGATATTGTGATTTAAAAATCCCTATTTTCCAAAATTACTGACTTTCTTTCAATTTTCAAAGACTTATTACTCAAGAACCAATAATCAAAAAAAAATCGAAAAACTTAAATTTTCATGTTGTTGACAGGTACAACATTTTCACCAAAAATTATCAAAATCGGAGAAGTCAAAATTTTATTTTTATTGGTTGATTTGGCATGGAATGACCCTTATTGATGTAGGATTAATAATTTCGATATTAGATATTTAAGTTTACATTTGGCATCCAAGTCTTCTTAAGATAATTATTTAGAGTGAGAGTAAAATATCTCAGAAACTGTGACACATACGTCAAGGTAGAATAATAGGTCATTAATTAAGCTTTCAACTGTTTTTTTATTTGTTTCTATAGCATAAAAAACAAAGAAGTTATGACCGAAGCAATGTGCGTCTACACATTTTTTTTTTGTTACTGTAATTAGCCAGTAATTAAAAAAAGGAATTTCAAACATTGCTTCTCATTAATATATAGCATGACGTAGATGTCAAATTTTTTGGTTTGTATACAGCACTTGCTTTAGAAAAAAATACAGTTTAAACTATAAAGGTATTTTCGATAAAACGATATTTTGTTTTCCTTTTCCAAATAGGTATCTCAATAAATATTAGTTTTATTGAAAAATGGGTAGAGACCAAAAATAAGGCTCATAAACTGATGAATTTAGCTTGTTTATTTATTTACATAGATTTAATAGTTTCGGAGATATGAAAGTTTACAAATGGCGTCCGAACGTTTATAAGTCGTAAAATGCAGTTTAAATGTTAAATATCTCAGAAATTGAGACACCTACGTCACGCATACTAAGAAATGAAATTAAAGACAATTAATTGCGCTTTCAAATTATTTTTTACTCGTTCCTGTAGCATAAGAAGTAAAGAAGTTATGATGTAAAAATGAGCGTATTTATATTTTTTTATATAAAAAGGACGCCATTTTGTTACTCTAATTAGCCAGTAATTTAAAGAAATTATCTCAAATACAGTTTTTCGTTAGGATGTAGCATTACCTAGATGTTCAATTTTTTTTGCTCATTTAAAGCACTTGCTTTAGAAAAAAATGCATTTTAAACTTTAAAGGTAATTTCGAAACACTTGGAAACCAAATATAAACTTAAATATCTCCGAAATTATTAATCCTACATCAATAAACAAAAAATATAATTATTTCCCAGTTTGTACTTTCTATAATTGGTCTGTAACATTTTTTCGATAAAGTAATACTTTTCGAGATACTTGACGAAAGCCGTTTGGAAATACCTTTTTTTTAAGCTAAAATCGCAATTTTGAAGTCGTTATAACTTAAAAACTATCAATTTATGTGAAAATTTGCATAGAACCTTTTCTTCTTAAAGTTTGATTCTACTTCAGCTCCAATAAATATATGTATATGTATATTTTTTAAGTGCCACCCCCTGAGAGGGGGTGGCATTCACCCTCTATAAATTAGCAAGCCCCCGTACAATATAGAAACTTTTCTGTCAAGCATTTACTATTATACCTCCAAAAATGAACTAAATCCGTTCAATATGACATTATTCCGAAGTTAAAACCTCTAGTTACTGTACTATTAGTGCAAGCATATAAAATACTTGTGCCCGACATTAATTAGTCTTCGCAGGTCATACTCTTAAAAATGAATTTGTGTGATATTCTTTTCTTTTCTTTCTTTTCGGGTTCAAAAGTTACTAACAATAATTTGCAACAAAATATGCTTTTTCGTCAATATTTTGAAAATTAAGCATGATAGGGCAAAACATACGTAACTTTTCGGTAGAGCATAAAATTCTCTCGTATAATGGTTATAATAAAAAACGGTACATACGATAGTTAAATTATCGTTATTAATGGTAATATAATATTTATATTTTATTTTATATAATTGTTTATAATTATATAAAAATTTTGTTTAATAGTTTTCTCAATCTAATGTAATACTGCGTACAGTCATAATATGCTTTCTTAATGTATATGGGGAAGCTAGTTTAAGGCTGACCTCTTCCTTTTGTGTGTAGACTCTTTTGTGCACCTTTTTTTCTTACATTCTTCTACCTACATTCAACTTAAATCTGGTTGCTTTCTTGCACAGAGCAATAAAACAATTAAAGCGTCTCAAATGCCAAAAGAACTGTTGCCAATGGTATACAAAAGCTACACAACGCCTGTTTAAAGCAAGATAGAGTTATATTACAGTATTTAGCCATAGATCTAACTAAAAAATTATTAGTCCTAAATTACTATGACGAAAATAAAATGTATAAATGAAGTATAAAGAATTATTTTAGAATTTGTTAAAATTAAATAATCAAAACATTAGAATACATTACAAAAAATTAACTGAGCAGTTGGAAATTTAAAATAAAATGAAAGTCATTGTTTATAAGAAATGCTTTAGTACAGAAAAAATAATTTTTTAATTCCGTAAAAATACATGGCGAAAACTGCAGTCCAAGAGGTAATGACGTATACTTCACGAAAATAATTATTTGTAGATGGTACAAATTTTTTTCTTTATTTTTTGAATAGACACGTGATATTTTTAACTTCAATATTTTATAAACAACTCGAAAAATAAAGCAATAAAAGATATAGTTTCACTCACTTTCGTTACAGATTTATGCATTATTACACTATATGTCTTAAATTATACAGAGACAGTAATTTTTAATGGTTTTTATTTTCTTGCTAGTTAACAAATTATCAGAAAGTTTTTTGTCTATTTTTATTCAATGCTTAGATTTAGTTCAGAACTTCTTATTGCACTTCTTACCACACCAAAACCAAAAACAAACTAAAATAATAAAATCGCGGCAGAAAGAATTCCTTAATCACCTTTTTTGACGCTGTCATAAAGTTGTTTAGGGCAAACGCTCTGCTCTTTTCCCACTAATATTTTCGTTAGTGTTTTCTAACTGTGATTAAAATTTACCTTTTTTATCTAAATATGTAGGTATATTATTTGCCTACATATAATAAAACAAGAATAGCAGTAGGCTATGTTTTGATTCTAACATGTGTTAAATAAAATGGACATTTCGGACAGAACGCTTTGGTTATACAGACAATAGTTATTTTTATACCAAGGCCGCGAAATCCCTTTTTACGTACTGAGAGAAAAATTATCGCCGAGGCCGCTTGCGGCCGAGGCAAGATAATCTCGAGGGAGCAAAAAAATTTCGCGGCCATGGTATAAACACTATTTTTTGTGCAACCTTAAATTATGGTTAGTATAGATGGTGAAAATAACACCACCGTTTATGATATATTTTGCTAAATAAACGCGGTGGCCTTAACGTCAAAGTGTTTCTATGGAAACGGTATATTTTGAATGTATACTTGACAGTCTGTTTAATAAAATATAACAATTTTTGTTTGTCATATTTCAGAAATGTCAATTTCAATTGCACAAAAAATTAATGTTTTGAATCTAGTTTTTGTCAATTTCCACGGCATACTTGATACGAGTATTTTCTCGATTTTTAAATTATTATTCACAAGAGAATTTTCATGTTTATGTATACGGTTGTTTTTGTTATTTTTTTCTATCTAAAAAAAAAAATATAAACACATTCGGCGATTGTTAATAACAAATTGTTTATTAAATAAACAAATAAATTCACAACAAAAAAAAATTTCTTTTTTCCACCTTTTGGATAATTGCAAATAATAAATTTAGGAATAATTTTTTTTCTTAATAACATGTTTCAATAATGAAAAAAGACAAAAGTGATTATAAAAATTAAAAACAATTTTTAAGAATTTTTTTTAATCATAATATTCTATAACAAATAAAATGGCAGAAAAATATTTTTCAAAAATACGTAATTTATCTATTTGTTTATAAAATTTGTTTAAACAAATAGCAATAAAAATTTTAAGTTTATGTAATCTTATAGTATTTTTGAATATAAAAACAGTAAGTGTAATTAAAATTAATAAAAAAAATTTTTTTCCAACGGGATATTGTTCCTTTAAGTGTTTAAATAATAACATAATTAGAGAATATTATGTAGGTATTATGCAAATCACAACTTACACACTTTTTTATTTATTATGAAAATACCTACTTTCTGTATATTTTCATAATAAATAAAAAAGTGTGTAAGTTGTGATTTGCATAATACCTAAATAATATTCTCTAAACATGATAAAAGCAAATAAATAAAAAATAATTAATTGTAAAAAATAACATAATTTTTATGAATTTGAAATATTATTTAATAAAAAATATTTTTACTTATTCCGGACGGTTTCAAAGCATCGTAACGCCTTAGTGTTCACTGCGCGGCGCTCTATTTTCAACGTTAAATTAAAATTATTAATAATCTCGTTAATAATAGATGTAGAGTTTCGGGAGTCGGGACTTTTTTATTGGGAATTTCTTCCTCTTTAAGAATCATTCTTTCTTTAAAATTTTCAATAGTTTTCGAGTTATTTGCAAAAAACGGAACTCGTTATTTTTTCAATTTTCATTAGTTTATAACTTTTGCAATTGTTTATGTGCGGGTTTGAAACTTTTGCACATTTTTCTAGACGTCATTCCGAATCCAATGCAATCAAGGTAGGTGTATGACGTCAGATGCACCATGCAGGGAGACCGACTACAAATATAAATTCAAATAACCATCATAGAAATATATGTGTTCATTAATAAAAAAAACCGCTGCCTAAAAAATCACTACTTCCACATCTAGATTTTCCTGCCCAAGCCTTTTATAGCAAAAAAATGTCGATACTATATTTGCAATCCACTGTGTAAAAATAATTGTTCATAGAACTTTGATAATATAATATTTGAAATGGTCTATCCCAAAAACCCATAAAACGATGTGCAACATGGTAGTGGAGGTAGTAGAGGGGAAGCTGTTGGCAAAAAATTTAGAGGCTCTTGTACACATAAATCACAATTTTATTTTTTTATTCCCTTTAATAATGTGGTAGAGGTGGTGGCGAGTGCCAAAAAAGTATTCAGGCCTTTTGTTCCTTTATACACACTAAATCACAATTTTAACTTTTTATTCCCTTCCATAATCACCTTCAATAATTTGAGAAAAAAATTTTTTTTACGATTACTATACTTCAAATCCACTACGTGGATGTGTAAGTAATAAGTATTCCGCAGTTATGACGTTGTTCTCTTTTGCACATCCAAATAGAATAAAACGATTCAAGTTAGCCCATCAAAATTGTGTTTTTTTAGAGACCATGTAGGCTTAACAGGGAACCAAGACAGATCACGTCATGCAGTTAGGTGCACCATACAGTAAAGGGAACCTGACTTAAAAAACCGCTGCGTAAAGAATCACTATTTCAACATCCAAGTCTCTTACAAAGAAAAAAGGTTGATACTGTATTTGCAGTCCATTATGTGGAAATAACTGATCATAGAATTTTAATAATATAATATTTGCAATCGTCTACCACAAAAGCCCATAAAACAATATGCCATATCGACAGTGGGGATGGTAGTGGGGGGTATAGCTGATGCAAAAAAAAAATTAGGGCCTTTGGTACTTATACACACACAAAAGCACAATTTTATTTTTTTCGTCCTTTAATAATGGGGTAGGGATGGTAATATCTCAAACGGTTCCAGAGTAATCGTGCGCACAAAAAAAATTACAGAGAGATTTTTTTTGCTCAAACTTAAAATATTGACCTTTCAGGCATTCTAAGCCTGTTTAAAAAAACATTTTTTTTACCTTTATTATACGTTCACTCCACTATGTGGATGTGGAAGTAGTACCAGCTTATAGTGATTATGGACAATGCCTATCTATCCTTATAATATGTAAAACATCATTCTGCATAATAATAATAATTGTTTAATGACCGATATTTCTCCATGAAAATTTTAGTACCAAAATTATAATAATTAAGTATAGTATTATTGAATACTGAATGCAAAAAAACACAATCCTAATTTAGGGACATTTATTTGAATTTCTGTATTACACTTCAAAACACATTTTAAGATGTTTAAGATGCTAACAACTATTCTTCTTTCATAACACTGTACCATGTATTTCATAATTCTTAGTAGGCATATGAATTTTTGAATTCGAATTGTTCGAATATAATACAATACTTGTGAGGTTAAAAAATGGATTCAAATAAAGAGCTTTCATTCATCGATTGTGACTTCATGAAGAAAGTATTTAAGAGGAAATAAGAATCGAACGTTATCGAGCCATTGCAACGATGCCAAATATCGGGCTATATAACGTGTGATAGATATCAGCTGTATAAGAGTCTTGGATATACAGGAACAGCGCCGCCTGACTCAGTAGTGCTGAACTAAAAGTGTATCTCGGAACATGAAAATATGACTTTTTGAAGCCCACCCCAAAATTTTGTAGGAAGGAAGCTAACGTGATTTGTGGCCATTTAGTAATGATATACACGGGGATACGTTGATGAGCCCGACCCCGGGCTTCACTGCGTCAAATCGGGCTGCACTACAACCGCTCAGTGTATGAAACGGGCCTGTATATAACCATGCATATCTCTCTCTATATATATATATATATATATATATATATATATATATATATATATATATATATAATTCTAGCAAAGTACATATTATAAAAAACACTTTCTATCGTAATTCTGTTAATTTTGTTTTATATTTATTTTGTTATTCACTCTACTTGTTTTTTAGACATGTTTATCTTTTTATGTCATGTTATTGTACTTCTACTTTGCATTTTTTTTGTTTTAATTTGTATCCAATTTTAACATCAAATTGTTGTGTTGTTCCTTATCCTGTAACTGGGACATAATCCCGTTGGATAGGTATATAAAATAAATAAATAAATAAAGCGGGCTATATCCAAATAGGACCTTTCTCACAATTTATAGTATTTTACATCTTGCAATTTGTTAGCTTTCAAGAGCATTCAGCTGTCTAGCATTTATTACATTTCTAATTAACCCAAAGTTATTAATATCATTTCTATGATGGCATATTGAGCAATATACTCATCCGAAACTAAACCTACAGAATATCCGTTGCCTTCAGCTATATCCTTGTGACAGTTCAAATCCATAGCGGTAGTTTTCAACTACACTTCGCAAGCCGGTAAATCTTTTAGTGTTAGTGAATCCCTTTTCTAAAGTTCAGCCTTTCATTTGTTTTAATTGCGAAACACAATTTTTGTAGTGTAATAAATATTTCAGCCTGATGTTGCTTCCTAAAACAAGTCATAAGGTTATGTTCTAATCAGTATACAGTTTTACTGAGAGCCGCAGCGAGCAAACTTTTTTGGGGGGTTATTTTTTAATAATTTGCCAACTTCATAAACTTAAAAAGCCAACTCTGTAAATAAATAAATAATTTCAACTGGGCAACTGAGTTTCTTTTTTAATTTTGTTGGCAGGCCTACAAACATAATAATATACCTGTAATATACAGTGGGTCGCACTTAAGAGTATAGCATCCTGTATTTTTTTAAAAAATTCCGAGTTGAACGAAATTCTTCTTAAATATAGAACAAATTAAGATATACTTAAAGCCAAAAAATATTCGTCTCCTGCAAATGCAAAACCACCTGCAATACCAAGATAAGCGTAAAAAATAAAAAAATCATATTAGACATTTTTTTATTGGAAAATTTTACTAATAAAAATTGTTCAGAATTGCCAATAATGCTTAAATCCAAAGTTAGATAAAAATTTTTAAAAATATTGAAATTTTATTTAAAAAAAAATTTCCAAACTTTAAATATAATTTTAATGGGTTTTACATTTTGAAAAGCGTACTGTGAATTATGCCTTTTTTTAAATAACTAAGAAATTAATTGACAGTTAAATTCTCATTAAAATGATATTTTCGGACTTTTCGGGTTTTCTGATTTTTTTTTTAAACAAAATTTCAATACTAAGTAAATTTCAATATCTTTACTTTTGATCAAATGTTAGATTTTAGGTTTTTGTATAATTTTGAACAACTTTCATTAATGAAATTTTTTATATAAAAAGAAATGCCTAATATGATATTTTGATATGATATTTTTTATTTTTTCTTTTTACTTTGGTATCGCAGGAGGCTTTGTATTTGTAGGAAGCAAATGTTTTTTAGCCATAAGTTGATCTTAATTTGTTCTATATTTGAGTATAATTTGGTTCAAATAGAAAAAAATAAAAATAAAAGTGCGATACACTGTATATCTGGAACACACCTTGTTCCTTAGGTGTAAACTCGGGTGTAAATAAGTAATATATTCTAAAATTTTATTACTGTACTAAAACTATTATTTAAATTCAGTTGCGGCCGGACTCACAGTGTGATTGTGAAAAAGTGATTTTTTTCAGTTTTCCAAATATTGCCTTTTCAAGTTTTATCAATTCATGCCTAAAATTTCCAACTTATGCCACGTCTGACAAAGTTTTTATTGTTCAAATAGGCTTAGAATGTCATAAAACGTCAATATTTTAAGTGAGAGCAAAAAAAATTCTGTCTGTCTGTAACTTTTTTGTGTGTGTGCACAATTATTACTCTGGAATTGTTTAAGATATTTAGTTGAAATTTGGTATTTTATACAAAAGTTATATAGAATAGGCTTCCTTGGTAAGTATTCCAAAATATAGTATTTTAAATTCATAAAAGTTTGTTCATTGACTTTTGTTTTGTTTTTAAGCTGACAAATGTCAAAAGCCTCATTTAGGGATTTTTAATCAATTGGCACAAATTCCGGTTTCTTGTTATAAAACAGTAAAAAAGGAGCAGACATTTTCATTTCTGGAAGAACTGGGGCATGTTCTCCATGTCTTGAGGTACAAAATTTAATTGTGTAAAATAAACATACCTACTTTATTAATAAATTTTGCATTATTAAAAGAAAGAAAGAAAGAAAAAAAGAAGGAAAAAGAAACAAAATTTTCTGTTACATAAACATACCTGGGCAAATTCCATTAGGGGTAACTTTTTCAGGTTTTTTCTTTGGATCACAGAAATTCTGCCCTTAATCCTACTAGCTTTTCATTATTTTTCTTGACAACTGATGGTTTATAATTATTGTATTTGGATTATCAAAAACCGTAATTTGGATATTCTGATATTGAAGCCCTAGTTTTAATTGTTACCAGGTGTAGCATTTGAGTATATATGACAAGAAACAATTAGTTTATTTAATAAATTTATCCAAGTTTGGGAGGCTATGGAGAAATAGTTAGGAATGAAAGTAAATGGACGTGTACCTGTTGCCAGTGTCAGTCGTCTTATTTCTTTTAGCTCTGCGGATCACTGGACTTTTTTTTACTTTTACAAGTCATTTTTCTTTTCCCTTTGGGGGCCTGCCGTACGCCCCTGTCCTAAAAAAAAAGAGATGGCATGGTCATTTCTGTGCTCTACTGCCCCAAATTAACAACAATTCACACATTTTTGGAGTAAACCTATGACACCCAATTAGTGGTCGGCGGGCTCCTGGTCTAATACCGGAAGCCTTCCTAGAGAACGAGGCAATAAAAATATACTGGGACACAGAATATACTGGGACATGAGAATTGTAACGAATAAGGAAATCAGACATAACAAACCGGATGTATTAATCCTAAACAAAAAAAGGAAAGTGAGCACACATTATAGATGTTCCAATTCCCATGGATGAAAATATAAGAAAAACCAGGACCGAGAAGATAAGTAAGTACCAAGACCTGGATAGCGATCGGCTCTGAAGCCCGTTCCAGATTATTGGGCCCTTTCGGCAACGTTGGTAATGCTAGAGTCCAGACCCCAACAAGGTACCACAGACTCCTTTTCAGAACTTTTCTAAAAATAACCGCTGTTCCCAATAGTGTGTTTTCTGTATTTATTGAGCGCTCGGTTGACCCGTCAGTTGTTATCCGGTCAAGGACCTTCTTAACAGTTCTAGGGGCTCCTACAATAATTGGCACGACTGTGCAGATTCTGTTTACTTCTATTTGGAGGTCTTTGTACTTGCTCAACTTTTCTATTTACTTAAGCATCACGTTGGTGTCATTTGGGATTGATACATCGATCAGCAAACATGATTTCTCCTTTTTATTATGTATGACGATGTCTGATCGATTCGTGAGAATTTCTCTGTCAGTTATAATCGGAAAGATCGCATAATTGTGACGTCGTTGGTACTGACAACCTGCGTAGGGGTATATTCATAATATCTTTGAAGTACTGGTATATCAAAATGCTTGCACATAACCCAGTGAAGATATCTGGCCACTCTGTTGTTCAGTGCTAACACCACATAACACTTCTACTGCTATTGTTATTATTACTATTATTATTATTGTTATTATATACTAAGGAAATATTTGAACTCTTCCTTTATACATGTTTCCAACTTGCTCATAAATAGACTGGTAATGAAAGGTGATAAAAAATTTCCCATCTTTCTGCGGTGAACTTTGATCTTAATCCAGATTTTGTGTAAATTACATATAGAGATAACAAACAGAATATTAAACACGCTGCTACCTTTTATACATTCTAAATGATATAGAGAGTAAAATTCTATTTGTAATATCTTTGACGTCGCTTTATTTTTATAAAGGCATACAATGACTTATATAGGCGGTTAGTTCATGAGATACAAAAGAGTTGATCCTTTTTAGTTAAATATTTATGTGAGTAATCTTTTGACAATAATAACTAGACATGAACATGAACATTATGCATTGTACTCTTCACAGACAGTAGACTTAGTACCTTTTATATAACTGTTGCACATTTTATACGATATTCTATATTTTTTTGAAAATAATCTTACTTTTGCCATAAATTAAGATTCCTTCCAATAACACCTCATAATGGCTATAAATCAATTAGTCATAGATATAAGACATATTAATATAAAACCAATATTTTAATTTATAAATAAGCTATATTAGTCGAGTGCAGCTAGCCGTGAAAAATGTAAAATATCGGAACCCGTCTATAGTGAATGGATTTTCATGAAACTTTTCTCATTGGCTTTCTAATTGTAAGACCTGTAGTCTTTTACATTAAAAAATATTGCTAATAATTATTTAATTGTTCAAACAAATAATTCTTTATTATCGAATTAATCCTCATGTCTTGCGCAATAAAATTTCGCGAATTTTCAACCGTTTTACACAGAATAAACGCAAACTAGCTTTTTTTTTAAATTACTAGCGAATAAATTACCAACAATGCAATTTTAAAAAGTATTTTTAATATCAAACTGACACAAATTTAGAATCACGATCGCGTAACAAAAGTCAAATAAGCATCCACTACGTCCGTTTCCATGGCTACGAAACAAAAGTTACGTTGACGTCACCTTTTACTTGTACGCACCGTGCCTGCTCATGCCTCCCACTCTGCCTTCCTAATGAACGAGGAAAAGTAGCAGTTGGAATTAAGACAGTGTGGCAGTTCCGCCTGACCGACCGACCGTGGAAGACGTTCTTCAGCAGGACCAGCTAGTAAGTTTTATTGAAGAAAGTCGTGAAAGTATCCGTATTCCGAAAATATCAAGTCCAGCCTACGTCATCACCGGTGCGCAGAAGGAATAGAGTTTCCCAGCCGAAGCCAGACGTTTCCTGGGGTTATAAGTACGTTACTTTGTAAATAATAGTAATACAGATTAGTTGTGTTATGAATTGTGTGTTTTACTACCGTGTATGTGAAAGTCTAATTTTCACTATTTGGCCCACTGGAATTTACCGTTTCTCCACTGCAGTTACTTCAGCCCTACTGTACTGGCTGTTTTAGGGACGTGGCGTTCCCCCACGTAATATAGGGAACTGGCGCCCGAGCAACCGATCCGTAAATACCGCCGTTGCTAAGGTGCCAAAAGTGACGCTTTCAGCTATCACCGGAAAGTGCGTCACACCCGATTGCAGGTTTTGTAGGGAAGTGAAGGAAACTTCCATACACATTGTAACTTTCTACTCCGATCTTATAACCCTGAGGCACAAACGGTATTGGTTTTCCTGGGCTCGAGGGAATAAGGAATGCCGCTAAAAGGATTCAGACCTTTGGATCAGATTTTGTAGAGGAAACACAATGGGTCACAGGGTCTGAGTGCAGCGACGTTTCGTCACCATGCTAAGAATCAGTTTTGTCGTAGGATATACGAAACCCTCGTGTCCCATCGAATTTGATCCACCTAGTATATTCGGTATTTAGAATTCAGAATTAATGTTGATGTCATGTTTGTGTTAAGTGTTACATCTTGAATGTTATAGGGCAAGAACAACTAAATAGTGCATTCAGGCGTTACCTTGGAGAATAACGAATACTTGAGATGCCACAACGGGCCTTTCCATCAATTACAATTTGACTGCATTTGTTTAAGGTAATACGGTAATACTAACCCTTGATTAATTTTCATGTTCATGTCAACGAAGTTAATATAGACTTACAGTAACAGACACACCCAAAATGGTATTGAGAAAAATGGTATCGAGTGCGTCGAATTTCGATATCTCGAGTTCTACGATAGATAGAAATTAAAAAAAAAATACAAGTAAACTAGATAAAAAAAGTCTATAACCGGAAATTATTTTCGAATATACAGGGTGAACCAAGACGAAATTACAGGATTAAATGCCTTTTTCTTAATGGAATTCTATGTGTCAGTACATTTTTTGAAGTCTCTTTCTAGATTTATTCATTCCTATATTATTATTGACTATCTCCCAATCAACTGAATGTGGTGTATTATTTTGTTGAAATAATGACATCTGCAGATGCTTATTGAAAAAATCACCAAAGTTACAATTATGGGATTTAAGAAAAACTTAAATTAATGCTAGTTACGAGACATCTAATTAATGTTTTAGAATAATTTTTACTTCCTAAAAATGTACAGGGTGGCTAAAAATTATTTTTCAATTAAGAACTTTTAAAATTGAATTTTCTAAATTTTTTCAAATGGGACACCCTGCATATTTTTCGAGGATGTGATGAAGAAATGAAAAATGATGAAATGAAAAACGAACATTTTTTGTAAGTACTTCCCTATGGCTAATTGCAATCCTTTTCGTTTTCTTGAGCAATAAGTACAAAATTTAAGAATAAACTCCAAAAATAGAGGTTTCTTCGAATAATTCATTAGAAAAAAATAATAATAATAATAATAATAATAAACAATAATAATAATAATAATAATAATAATAATAATAATAATAATAATAATAATAATAATAGATGAAAGTCAGCCCCTCCTGCTATATTCAGTGTGTGATGGATTACATGGCGGAGAACAGGCCTTTCACGCCAAAAGTGCGGCGAATCGCCGCCAACATAAGGCGAGTCCATCACACGCTTAACGTGGCAGTGCTGCTTACCACCAAGCAACATTGTCTCGACAGAATACGGATGCTAGTGGCTTGCAAAAAGTCGCTAGCAAGGCGGGCGAGGGCAGTAGCGGAAAATAACCTTTTCCGCAAGAAGCCATCTCGCCTGTTCCAACCGCCTGAGCGTATTGTTGAGAATCCGCCGACTGTAGATCAGGTGGAAGACTTCTGGAAGACGCTTTACGAACAAAAGCGTCCACTGAACCGAGATACTCCAGCCCTGGCACACTTTGAAGCCTTTTGCCAAGGGCTTCAGCAGCCTCAAGCAGTGTGCCAACCGATAACGACGGAAGAGGTTCGAAGAGCCCTTGAAGGCTCCAAGAACTTTGCTGCTCCTGGACCAGATGGAATCAACAACTTTTGGTGGAAAAAACTTCCGAGCACCCACCACCATTTAGCCAGAATCTTCACCTCGTGGCTAAATGGAGAGCAGCAAATTCCTTCCTGGATTATCGAGGGGCGAACCGTGCTACTCCCTAAGAACGGAGATTTGGCAGATCCAGCGAACTACAGACCGATAACCTGTTTAAACGCATGTTACAAGATATTCACCCGTATCTTGTACATGCGGGTACTCCAAGCAAGCGGCCCGGTTTACGAACGGATATACGAGCAACGTGGGTCTAAGAAAGGTGTCGCTGGCTGCAAGGAGAACCTGCTTATTGACAGATGTGTCACGCAGGACTCCGTGCAGTATAAGCGGAACCTTTCCATGGCCTGGATCGATTACCGCAAGGCATTTGACATGACATCTCACGAGCTAATTGTTCACTTGCTCCAATGTCTTGCGGTGCCCGGTCCCGTAGTGAGATGCATAGAACAACTCATGCCGCTCTGGAGGACTCGCTTTGCTATAACATCTGGTAATGTCAGAGTCCAAACAGAGCCGGTTATGTTTAAGAGGGGTGTGTTTCAGGGAGACTCCCTTAGCCCCCTTCTATTTTGCATTTCGCTACTGCCGTTATCCGTTGAACTTCGCAAAACCCGTGGTTACAATTGCGGTACCCCCGGAGATAGGAGGCATAAGGTCACCCATCTATTTTACATGGATGACCTTAAACTTTATGCCTCCAGCGAGAGGGATTTACGTCAATCTCTCAGGGTGGTACATGAGTACACTCAGGCTGTCGGAATGGAGTTCGGCTTGGACAAATGTGCACTGGTTCATCTCAAGAGAGGGCGATGCGGTGACTACGGAGATGACGCGCAGCTTGTAGATGGAAGCATCTTGCACCACCTAGATGCCGGAGAGTCGTACACCTACTTGGGTGTTGAGCAACGCTCCACCCAAGAAGTGTCAACAGTGAAAAACGCTCTCCGCGGCAAGTATCAGCACCTCCTCCGGCAGATCTGGTCTTCAGAGCTGTCGGGGAAGAATAAGGTGTCTGCAACTAACATGCTTGCCGTTCCAATCCTCCTACACTCCTTTGGGGTAGTGAAGTGGACACAAGGCGAGCTGCGCCAACTCGATGTAGGAACCCGAAAGATGATGCATCTCAACAGAAGCTTGCATCCAAAATCGTCCGTTCCGCGATTATACCTCTCACGACAACAGGGAGGCCGCGGACTCTTGAGTTTGGAGTATCTACATAGCAGGTCGGCTCTGGATGGAGCTTGCAAGATCATCAAGAGTTCGGATCCCCTTCTCTGCATGGTTCGCGACCATGAAAATGCAGGGATAGGAGCGTTCTTATTTAAGGCAGCACAAAGAGCAGCCGGTGAACTTGGTCTCGACTTCGATACTGGGCGGGTAAACCCGAGCTCTGTCACCGAGCTGGAACCCGCCCAGCTGAAAGCCCATACAAAAGCAGCAGAGCAAAGGAAATTTCTGCAACTGCATAAAGATAAGCCCTTGCATGGAGTCTTCTACAAGAACAGTGAAGAGAGGGGCTTATCTGAGAAGCTGACCTTTGCTTTCCTAAGGTCAGCTGGGCTGAAGTCTGAGACCGAAGGGTTCATTATGGCTTGCCAGGATGGTGTCTTTAACACACTCGTCTATCGAAGTCATGTCTTGGGTATAGAGGTCCCTGACGTAAACTGCAGGGCCTGCCGAAGAGCGCCGGAGACACTTATGCACCTGTTGTCGGCATGTCCGACATACGCTGTCTCGGCCTATATTCACAGACATGATGGAGCATTACGTGTGCTGTACTATCATCTGCGGCACACATATGGGATAGACGAGACACCAGTGCTGCCTTACGCTCCGGGAGATATTGAGTCCGTAGTGGGGAATGAGCGGTGTCTAATTTATTGGAACTACTCGTTTCCCACCCTTAGGCAAATACAGGCCAATAAACCTGATGTAGTCCTCCTCGACCACCAACTCAGGACAATGTTTGTTATTGAATTCTCCGCCCCAGGGGAAACAAACATTGTTCTAAAAGAGGAGGAAAAACGGACTAAATATCGAGATCTTCTCTTCGAACTCCGTAGACTCTATCCGGACCACACTGTTAAACTAGTGGTTCTTATCATAGGATGCCTAGGTGGGGTGAGGCGTACACTGCTTTCGGAATTGAAGACGATACCGGCATGCCGAGAGTCGGCAGAAATCTTAGCCGGAAGAATGCAGAAGGCCGTTATCCTTGGTTCGTTACGCCTGCTCAGAGCACACGATTCGCGGACCCAGTGATCACTAACTCTACGGCGTAGGGAGTGGTCACTGGTATTACCAGCGTACCCTCTCTGGTATCGGAGGCAGAGAGAAGGGCGACTGGATTGGAAGAAAAAAAAAAAAAAAAAAAAAAATAATAATAATAATAATAATAATGAGTGGACAGATGAACTGAGGGACGACCTTATGCAGTGCTACGAAAGCAGTGAGCCCGCGCGAAGGGGATACATGGGGCGAATGCACGTTCTGTGGTGTGCAAGGCACCCAGAACACAACGCCTTCACGCCACAAAACCTGCGTGATTATGTGTCCCACCTTCGTCGCAGGGGCTACGTGAGAACTGCTCCTCAGCCGATGAATGAGGTGGCCGAAGGTTCACCGAATGAACCGGTTGAGGTTGCAGTCCCACTCGTTCCACCAGTACCAGAGGGCCTCAGTACCAGAAGGGGGTTGCACAACATAAAACCCCCCGGGCCACAAGATCTGGCCAGAGTGGATGCGGAACTTCGTGCAGCGCTACCAGAAGAGGCTGACATCTGGCACATAAATTGTGCCGTGTATGCTGCCGCTCAACGCTTGTCTCCGGTGGAGAGGAGGAACAGTGCTTCTCCACAAGAGAGAGCGAGACGGCGCATACACAAGATCCGGTCGGCGAGGCAACACGCATCCCGTATCCAATGTGTGATGGACTATATGGCGGCCAATAGGCCTTTCACGCCTAAAGTGCGGCGAGTAGCTGCTAACTTAAGACGCGTCCATCACACACTCAATGGGGCAGTGCTACAAACCACCAAACAGCACTGCCTCGACAGGATATGGATGCTAGTGTCTTGTAAGAAGTCACTAGTGAGGCGGGCGAGGGGGCTAGCGGAAAATCAACTTTTCCGCAAAAAGCCCTCGCGCCTTTTCGAACCGCCTCATCGTGTTTGCTGAAAATCCGCCGACTGCAGATCAGGTGGAAAACTTCTGGAAAACGTTGTACGAACAGAAGCTTCCACTCAACAGAGACTCTCCAGCCCTGGCACACTTTGAAACCTTTTGTCAAAGGTTTCAGCAACCAAAGGTGTGCCAACCGATAACCCCAGAAGAGGTTCGAAGAGCTCTTGAGGGCTCTAAGAACTTTGCTGCTCCAGGTCCCAACGGGATCAATAACTTTTGGTGGAAAAAATTATCCAGTACCCACCACCATTTAGCCAGAATTTTCAATTCATGGCTAAATGGGGAGCAGCAAATTCCTTCTTGGGTTGTCGAGGGGCGGACAGTGCTGATCCCGAAGAACGGAGATTTGTCTAACCCAAAGAACTACCGGCCGATAACCTGTTTAAACGCATGTTACAAGGTGTTTACGCGCATCTTGTACATGCGGGTGCTCCACGCAGTTGAACCGGTTTACGAGCGGATATATGAGCAACGAGGGTCAAAGAAAGGTGTCGCTGGCTGTAAGGAGAACCTGCTGATTGACAGGTGTGTCACGCAGGACTCCATGCAGTATAAGCGTAACCTCTCCATGGCCTGGATCGACGACTACCGCAAGGCATTTGACATGACATCGCACGAGCTTATTGTACACTTGCTCCGATGTCTTGCGGTACCTGGTCCCGTAGTGAGATGCATCGAAGAACTGATGCCGCTCTGGAGGACTCGCTTTACCATTACATCGGGTAACGATAGAGTCCAGACGGAGTCGGTAACATTCAGAAGGGGAGTATTTCAGGGAGACTCCCTCAGCCCCCTTCTATTTTGCATCTCATTACTGCCATTATCCGTTTCGCTCCGGAAAACCCGTGGATACAACTGCGGTACCCCTGGCGATAGGAGGCATAAGGTCACCCATCTGTTTTATATGGATGACCTTAAACTTTATGCCTCCGGAGAGAGGGACCTACACCAGTCTCTCAGGGTGGTACAGGAGTACACACAGGCTGTCGGCATGGAGTTCGGGTTGGACAAATGTGCACTGGTCCATCTCAAGAGAGGACGATGCGGGAACTACGGAGAGGACGCGCAGCTCGTGGACGGAAGCATCTTACATCATCTTGATGCCGGAGAGTCGTACACTTACTTGGGTGTCGAGCAACGCTCCACCCAAGAAGTGAGTGTAGTGAAAAACGCTCTCCGCGGCAAGTATCAGCACCGACTCCGACAGATCTGGTCTTCAGAGCTGTCGGGGAAGAACAAGGTGTCTGCTACCAACATGCTTGCCGTTCCGATCCTTCTCTACTCCTTTGGAGTAGTGAAATGGACTCAAGAAGAGTTGCGTCAACTCGACGTAGGAACCCGCAAGAAGATGCATCTCAATAGGAGTTTGCATCCTAAATCATCTGTTCCACGACTATACCTCCCACGACATCGGGGAGGCCGTGGACTCTTGAGTTTGGAAAGTCTCCATAATAGGATGGTTCTGGATGGAGCCTGTAAGGTCATCAGGAGTTCGGATCCCCTCCTCTGCATGGTCCGAGACCATGAAAATGCAGGGGTAGGAGCCTTTCTGTTTAAGGCAGCACAGAGAGCAGCCGATGAACTTGGTCTCTCCTTCGACGTCGAGCGGGTAAATCGCGACTCTGTCACCGAGTTGGAACCTGCTCGGCGAAAAGCCCAAATTAAAGCTGCAGAACACAACAACTTTCTGCAGCTTCACACGGATAAGCCAATGCATGGAGTTTTCTATAAAAATATAGAAAACCTTGGCTTATCCGAAAGGCTGACCTTTGCCTTCTTAAGGTCAGCCGGGCTGAAGTCTGAGATCGAGGGATTCATAATGGCTTGCCAGGATGGTGTATTTAACACCCTCGTCTATCGTAGTCGTGTCATGGGTATAGAGGTCCCTGATGTCAGCTGCAGGGCCTGCCGCAGGGCGCCAGAGACTCTTATGCACTTGCTGTCGGCTTGCCCGACATATGCAGTCTCGGCCTATATCCAAAGGCACGACGGAGCATTACGAGTGCTTTACTACCATTTAAGGCACTCGTATGGGATAGACGAAACACCAGTGCTGCCTTACGCTACGGGGGATATTGAGTCCGTTGTGGGAAATGAGAAGTGTCTAATTTATTGGAACTACTCTTTTCCCACCGTCAGGCAAATACAAGCCAACAAGCCTGACGTAGTACTCCTCGACCATCAACTCAAGACAATGTTCGTCGTGGAGTTCTCGGCTCCCGCGGAGAACAACATTGTCTTGAAGGAGGAGGAAAAACGGACAAAATATCGAGATCTGCTCTTCGAACTCCGCAGACTGTATCCAGACCATACTGTTAAGATAGTGGTACTGATTATAGGAGCCCTCGGTGGAACGAGACACACACTGCTTTCGGAACTTAAGATCATACCGGCATGTCGAAACTCGGCAGAGGTCTTAGCCGGCAGAATGCAGAAGGCCGTCATTCTCGGTTCATTACGTCTGCTCAGGGCACACGATTCCCGGACCCAGTAGTCACTCACCCCACGGGCGTGGGGAGTGGCTACCGGTACTACCAGCTCCCCTCTGTGAGGGTCGGAGCCACAGAGAAGGGTGACTGGTTTTTAGCTAGCTAAAAAAAATAATAATAATAATAATAATAAGTCTGGAGAGTCTCCATAATAGGATGGTTCTGGATGGAGCCTGTAAGGTCATCAGCAGTTCGGATCCCCTCCTCTGCATGGTCCGAGACCATGAAAGTGCAGGAATAGGAGCCTTTTTGTTTAAGGCAGCACAGAGAGCAGCCGATGAACTTGGTCTCTCCTTCGACGTCGAGCGGGTAAATCCCGACTCTGTCACCGAGTTGGAACCTGCTCGACGAAAAGCCCAAATTAAAGCTGCAGAACACAACATCTTTCTGCAGCTTCACACAGATAAGCCAATGCATGGAGTTTTCTATAAAAATATAGAAAACCTTGGCTTATCCGAAAGGCTGACCTTTGCCTTCTTAAGGTCAGCCGGGCTGAAGTCTGAGACCGAGGGATTCATAATGGCTTGCCAGGATGGTGTATTCAACACCCTCGTCTATCGTAGTCGTGTCATGGGTATAGAGGTCCCTGATGTCAGCTGCAGGGCCTGCCGCAGGGCGCCAGAGACTCTTATGCACTTGCTGTCGGCTTGCCCGACATATGCAGTCTCGGCCTATATCCAAAGGCACGACGGAGCATTACGAGTGCTTTATTACCATCTAAGGCACTCGTATGGGATAGACGAAACACCAGTGCTGCCTTACGCTCCGGGGGATATTGAGTCCGTTGTGGGAAATGAGAAGTGTCTAATTTATTGGAACTACTCTTTTCCCACCGTCAGGCAAATACAAGCCAACAAGCCTGACGTAGTACTCCTCGACCATCAACTCAAGATGATGTTTGTCGTGGAGTTCTCGGCTCCCGCGGAGAACAACATTGTCTTGAAGGAGGAGGAAAAACGGACAAAATATCGAGATCTGCTCTTCGAACTCCGCAGACTGTATCCAGACCATACTGTTAAGATAGTGGTACTGATTATAGGAGCCCTCGATGGAACGAGACACACACTGCTTTCAGAACTTAAGATCATACCGGCATGCCGAAATTCGGCAGAGATCTTAGCCGGCAGAATGCAGAAGGCCGTCATCCTCGGTTCATTACGTCTGCTCAGGGCACACGATTCCCGGACCCAGTAGTCACTTACCCCACGGGAGTGGGGAGTGGCTGCCGGTACTACCAGCTCCCCTCTGTGAGGGTCGGAGCCACAGAGAAGGGTGACTGGTTTTTAACAAAAAAAAAAAAAAAAAAAAATATTCAGCGAAGATATTAGAATGTCCTTTGGAACAGAAAAATGTGCCACTGTCGCCATTCGACGTGGAGAATAAGAAAAGCTGGCCAATGTAGTCTGTCAATTTCAGAATCTCCCTCCTGAAGAAACTTATAAATATCTGGGAATAATGCAGAACGCCAGGATTGATCATACAAGATTAAAAGCTGAATACAAAGAAAGATATCGCAAAAGACTTACCAAGCTACTTAACACCAAGTTGTCTGCAAAGAATCTAGTAATTGCGATGAATTCCTGGGCAATACCAGTTCTTATGTATTCGTTCGGAATTTTGAAGTGGACCACTATAGATCTAGAAGAACTCGACAAGTTAACAAGGCGCCTCCTGACAAAGTTCCGTATGCTACACCCTAATTCATCAGTAGATAGACTCTACTTACCAAGAGAGGAAGGAGGTAGAGGTTTGTTGAACATCGGCCAGCTGTGCCGATCCCAGGAAAATAATTTGAGGACCTATTTCCAAAAATCGAGAAACACATTATATGGACAGCTAGCTTCAGCCGATGATTCCTTAACACCTTTACGATTGCAAGAACCACGTCAACAGTATGTCAAACGATCTGCAGCGGACCAGAAGATGTCTTGGAGAAGCAAAGTACTGCATGGAAAATATCCAAACGATCTGGAAAAGAATGAAGTCGATAAAAATGCATCAGTCTTATGGTTGAAAAAAGGTTATCTGTACCCAGAAACTGAAGGCTTCATGATAGCCATTCAGGATGGTGTCATTAAGACTCGAAATTATGAGAAACACATTCTTAAAAACAATCAAGAAGACCGATGCAGAAAGTGCAACACGATAGGGGAGTCTATAGAACATATCTCGGCAGGATGTCCCGCATCAGCTAATAATGCCTACTTAAACCGTCACAACGCCGTGGCCAAAATTATTCACCAGCAATCCGCCGCCATACTACAAATATAATCCAACCCCTGTACTTGAGACTTCAGACTTTTTGCTCTACTGGGATAGACCCATATTAACCGATAGAACCATCGATTACAATAGGCCTGACATAATCTTAATAGATAAAAAGAATGCCGTTGGCACTATCATTGACATAGCAGTCCCCTTACGCCAAAACCTGTCTAGGACTGAAAGCCATAAAATAACAAAATGTGAAAACCTCGCTTTGGAGTTAAAACACCTATGGAAATTAAAACAAGTTAAAATAGTGCCTATAGTGATTTCGACGGACGGAATGGTAACAAAGAATATTACGGCCAACTTAGTCAAATTGAATTTACCAACTTACTTGATACCCGTTATACAGAAAGCAACCATTCTTCAAACAACTCATATTATAAGAAAGTTTTTTAACTCTGAGTTTTCTATAAAAAATATAGAAAACCTTGGCTTATCCAAAAGGCTGACCTTTGCCTTCTTAAGGTCAGCCGGGCTGAAGTCTGAGACCGAGGGATTCATAATGGCTTGCCAGGATGGTGTATTCAACACCCTCGTCTATCGTAGTCGTGTCATGGGTATAGAGTTCCCTAGTGTCAGCTGCAGGGCCTGCCGCAGAGCGCCAGAGACTTTAATGCACTTGTTGTCGGCCTGTCCGACATATGCAGTCTCGGCCTATATCCAGAGGCACGACGGAGCATTACGAGTGCTTTATTATCACTTAAGGCACTCGTATGGGATAGACGAGACACCAGTACTGCCTTATGCTCCGGGGGATATTGAGTCTGTTGTGGGAAATGAGAAGTGTCTAATTTATTGGAACTACTCTTTTCCCACAGTCAGGCAAATACAAGCCACTGCTTTCAGAACTTAAGATCATACCGGCATGCCGAAATTCGGCAGAGGTCTTAGCCGGTAGAATGCAGAAGGCCGTCATCCTCGGTTCGTTACGTCTGCTCAGGGCACACGATTCGTGGACCCAGTAGTCACTCACCCCACGGGCGTGGGGAGTGGCTACCGGTACTACCAGCTCCCCTCTGTGAGTGTCGGAGCCACAGAGTTTAAAGGGTGACTGGCTTTTACAAAAAAAAATAATAATAATACCCCACGGGTGTGGGGAGTGGCTGCCGGTACTACCAGCTCCCCTCTGTGAGGGCCGGAGCCACAGAGAAGGGTGACTGGTTTTTAACTAAAAAAAAATAAATAAATAAATAAATACATGTAACTCCGTCAGAAAATTCCTTCACCTGCCTATAAATTAAAATAGAAACCGCCATCTTGCTGATAGCCGGTGGTTGGTACACCTTACCTCATCTTAAGAGAGAATTTGAAAGATAATAATAATAATCTTTATTAAACCCTCGTTTGCCAAATCAAAAGAGGCCAGTGCCTAAGTTATTTTGTAAAAAAACACATAGAACATTTACACAAAAAATAGAACATTAACATAACAATTAAAATAAATAAATAAAGAAAAATCCAATGTGCTGTAAAAAAATATGGTAATATACAATTAGGTATTGATCAAATGGGGCACATTTAGTAAAAATTCAAAATAGTTATACAAACATGAAACAAAAATCAATTATTCCTAAAATATAATTAGGCAAGGTACGTATTACTTTGAGTAAGATACAATTCAAATTCATTTAAATTGTAGAAACAGTTTTCTAACAATAATGATTTTAACTGGTTTTTAAATCTAAACAAAGGGCATAAATTTCTAACTTTTCCAGGTAACATGTTGAAATAATTGGGTCCCGCGTAATCCGGAGATTTGTAAAAATTTATAAAATGTGTGCTTAAAACTATTAATATGTATGTTGTTCTTTTTTCGCGTTGGATAGGAATGGAGGTTACAATTTTTCAAATAGTTATCAATATTTTTATAAGTATGCTGTAATAATTTAAAAATGTATATTCCCGTAAGAGTTAGGATTTTTTTACTTTTAAATGTATTCCTACATGTCTCATTATAGGATAATCCAAATATGAGACGAATTATCCTATTTTGTAGGATAAAGACCCGAAGCACGTCCGTAGCTTGTCCCCATGATATAATATTATAGGAGATAGACGAATACACCGTAGCATAATAGAAATTCATAAGAGATTTCTCGTCAAGAGACTTCTTTAAAGTAGCTAAAGCAAAATAAGCGCTGTTAAGTTTAGCACAGACGGAGTCAATTTGATTACCCCAGCCTAGTGAACTATCTAATGGGATACCTAGAAATTTTGTAGTTGTACTAGAAGTTAAACTAATGTTATTTATATTAAAATTTAGATTCAGATCTTGCTTTCTGTAGAGATTCGTAAATTCAATGCATACGGTTTTACTCAGGTTAATAATTAGGTGATTCCTTGCACACCACTCCGTGAAAGATGTAAATATCCTAGTTGTTAGAATGTTAACCTCGTCTCTGGTTTTTGCAGATATTATTATTGTTGTGTCATCAGCGTATATAAACAACCTCCCCTCCTTTTTATAGGATGGCAGATCATTTATATACAGCAGAAACAACAGCGGTCCTAATACGCTTCCCTGGGGCGTACCAAGCTCAACATCAAATTGGTCAGAGTAGAAATCTTCAATTTTTACTACTAATTTGCTATGTGTTACGTAGGAGATAATTCAATCATTAATTGTCCCGTGGATTCCCATACAATTCAGTTTTTTGGACAGAGAAAGAAGATTAATAGTGTCGAATGCGCGGGATAAGTCGAAAAAGACTCCCACTACCATATTTTCAGTATCTAGCTTGTTAATTATATGTTGCGTAAATTCAGTTGTGGCTGTCTCAGTTGAAAATCCCTCACAGAACCCATGTTGACAGCTAGTTAATAAATTATTTTTATTAAGGTAATCGATTAGCCGAATATAGACAGCTTTTTCAAGAATTTTAGCGAAAGTACTGAGCGTTACAATGGCTCTATAATATTCAAGTAAAGCAGAATCGCTCTTTTTGAATACAGGAGTTGTCTCAGATAACTTTAACTGCTTAGGGAACTGCCCATTGCTAACAGATTTATTTGCAATGTCGGTTATGTAGTGACATAGTTCGTATTTGCATTCCTTAATTAGTAAAGTAGGTATTTCATCGTAACCAGTTGAAGGTTTATTTCTTAATTTCGCGATTATTTCTATGATTTCATGTTCTAATAAGGGGTAAAAAAACATAGTATATCCCACGTCAGGTTGCGTAGTGCAATCAAGAGTGTTTTGTGAAAAGTTGATCTCAGCTAATTCTTTTATTGATGTGGCAAAGTATTTAGCAAACGTATTAGCAATTATATTTGTGTTGGTGACGAGTTCGTTGTTTATGTTTAGGTGTATTTTATTTGTTTTTATTTGTTTACTGTCCAATTGTAGGTTCACAAGTTCCCACATTTTTTTGCTTTTGTTTTCTGCGCTACTTATTAAATTATTATGAAATTCTCTTTTACTAGCACTTACTTTTTTTTCAAATTGTTTTTTTAATTCCTTGTAACGACTGTCTACTTCATAAGAAGTAGAAAATTTCTTATACCAATTTAATTCTTTCAGTTGCCTAGATTCCCTGATTAGTTCCGGGGTAGACATAAAATTATAGGTTTTTGACATATGATTTATATTATTTTCTTGAGTCTTTTTAGGATGGGAAATATTAAAACACCAGGAAAAGTGGACCCAAAAGTGAATATAAAATCTATATTTTCAGAATAATTTAAATTTAAATCTGCAGGGTCAGCAATAAATAAACTTCTAAATTCATGTATTGCGTTGTCATTAATTGTCCGATGAGTTACAGTTCTAGTCGCATTTACGCTATTAACGATTTTGTATAATAAGTGCTCCATATGTCGCCCATTTTGATCGACACACATCTCTGTGCGCTTTTGAAGTAAGGTTCCTACTGTGCCTAAAATTGCCGGTGTGATAGATCTAAAAGCAGTTATTCCTTTCCTTCATATTTTGTACTGTTGTTGGCGTGTTTTTATAAACAATTTCCTTCACGTACCCCCGTAAAAAGAAATCCATTTTTGTAAGATCTGGGGATCTAGCAGACCATTTAGTGGGTCCATTTCTTCCAATCTATTGAAGTGGGTAGGTATTATTTAAGTGGTCTCTAACTGCATTTAAATAATGTGTGGAGCATCATTTTGCTGAAATCCCATCCTATTTCGAAACTTTTCAGGAAGATTCACCAATAATTGTGGCAGATAGTTTTCCAGAAAATGAAGATAAATAGTTCCAGTCAATGTACCATCAAAGAAATGTGGCCCTATTACACGTTCTCCAATAATTTCTCCCAAACGTTTATAGACCAACTGTGCTAGTTATTAACTTGCCTTTTATCTCTGGCCCAATTACAAAACTGTAGACGCCTTTGAAAATCATCATCAGATAATTCCTGGTGCATTTGAATATGATATGCATGAAACTTATTTGTTTTTGAGCTCACTTCTCTCTGACCAATATGGGGATTCTCAACCGTTGTCAGTACCACAGAAAACTCATTTTCTTCATTCACAACACGTTTTATTCTTTCGCTTTCTTTATATTCGACATTTCCAGTTTTCACAGATCTATCGAGAACGTTTAGGAAGCTGCTAACATTAGGAATCTTTTCAGGCAGTTTCTGTCCGACTCGCCCAAAACAAAAGTCATGTCTACAAGTTCCGCTTTATTAAAATTCATTTAGTAAAACTCGAAATATTTTAAGTTTAATACAAATGATAACTGACGATCGATAAGTGCTATAAATAGTGTTCATTTGTTGAAGACAATTTATACCAAACTGAGGTTTTATTGCTTGACGAATAACGTTTAATAAGTTTATTCTTGAATTTTTTGTACTTATTGCTCAATAAAACGAAAATGGTTGCAAGTATCCGTAGGAGAGTACTTACAAAAAATGTTCGTTTTTCGTCTCTACATCACATCGTCGAGAAAAACCGCTGCCCAAGGAATCACTACTTCCACATCCAGATTTTCTATCCAAGTCACTCACAACGAAAAAATTTTGTATGTGGAAATAATTGTTTATGGAACTTTAATAATACAATATTTGAAATCCTCTACCCCAAAAACCCATAAAACGATACCCCACATCGGTAGTGGGGTGGGGGTGGTGATAGGGGGGTGGTAGTGGGAGTAGATGAAGTAAAAAAAATATTTTGAGGTTTCTGGTTCTTGTACAGACATTAAATCACAATTTCTTCTCATCCCCTTTAATAATGAGGTGGGGGTGGTAATGAGGGTGGCTAATGCCAAAAATTTTCTTGAGATCTTAGCTTTCTTTGTATATACTAAATAGCAATTTTATGGACCCTTACCTGCTTGATTTACGTATTTACCCCAAATTTACCCCCAACCATTCGACGGAACAAGATGAAAATATAATCTAGTTCCAGATCTCGTTAAAGTATATATGCGTACCAAATTTCAATTCAATATCTTAAACGGTTCCAGATAAACGTGCGCACAAAAAAAGTTACAGACAGACAGACCGACAGACAGAAATTTTCTTTTCGCTCAAACTTAAAATCTCGACGTTTTATGACATTTTAGACCTATTTGGACAATAAAAGTTTTTTTAAATTTTTTTGTCGTTACTATACTTCCACTGGATGTGGAAGTAATTAACGATATTGTTAGTTAACCATTTTTTTTTGTTGAATTTACCCATACTATTTCTTTGAGTGAAGACTAAGCGCATTTATGCCGTACAAGAAGTTATAGGAGGATATGTATAAATTGCAATTATGTCGACGGGCACCTGGACTATACGGCAAAAAATCGCATGTTTTCAAAAAAAACCAATTCACGAAAAGTTACCGTCTGATTTGAAAAAAAATTAATCAGATTATGTGCCTCCGTGAGATCTTCAATTTTTGATTCAACTTTTTTTTCGTCAAGTTGCGAATTTTTGCGAATTTTAAATGGTAATTCCTCTCCCACCCCGTGCATTAAGCTGAACTAACTTGATAACATGATAAAAGAGAACGCATATGTGTACCAAATTTCAAGTCAATATCTCAAACGGTTCCAGAGTAAACGTGCGCACAAAAAAAGTTAGACAGACCGACAGACAGAAAATTTTTTTTCGCTCAAACTTAAAATCTCGACGTTTCATGACATTCTAGGCCTATTTGAACAATAAAAATTTTTTAAAATTTTTTTGTCGTTACTATACTTCCACTAGATGTGGAAGTAATTGAGATAATTCAATTTAAACAGTTCTTAATTTAAAAATAATGTTTTGCCACCCTGTTCATTTTTAGGAAGTACAAATAATAGTAATTATTATATAAAATAGTAAATAGTAATAATAATTCATTATTTCCACAAAAAAAAATCATTTCATCCAAGTAGTTGGGAGATAGTCAATAATAATAAAGGAATGAATAGAGTCTAGAAAGAGGCTTCAAAAAATGTACTGACATACATAGCATTCCATTAAAAAAAAATGTTTTACCTAGTTTACTTGTATTTTTTTTTTTTTTAATTTCTAGCTATCGTAGAACTCGAGATATCGAAGTCCGACGCACTATTACCCAACCCTGTATAAGAAATCCGTCGTTTGTAGAAGAAATCATATTTTTTAAATTTATTTAATATCCACTACGTAATGGACCACGGTACCAATACGGTTCCATTTAAAAAAATCTAGTTTTGCCCCAAAAATTATTTTGATGAACTTTATTTGCTCATAAATCACGTAATTTAGTATTTTTTATGGGATTTCGATTTTTCTAGCATTACACAGGTGATTTATAATAAATCGGAACCGTCATAGCACACTTAAATGGAAAACTAAAAATTATATTATAAAAAATATTGACATTTGAAATGTCACTTATTTGATATCGTTGGATTCTTAAAATTATGTAGAATTCAAAAATGCAATAATACATAGGGTATTCCATTTAAAAATCGAAAGTTAGTGTCACTTCCGGCGAAACCGGAAGAGAAAAAAAAACCGCTGCCCAAGGAATCACTACTTCCACATCCAGATTCTCTATCCAAGTCACTCACAACGAAAAAACTTTGTATGTGAAAATAATTGTTTATGGAACTTTAATAATATTATATTTGAAATCCTCTACCCGAAAAACCCATAAAACGATACCCCACATCGGTAGTGGGGTGAGGGTGGTGATAGGGGGGTGGTAGTGGGGGGGTGGATGAAGTAAAAAAATATTTTGAGATTTCTGGTTCCTGCACATGCACTAAATCACATTTTTTTTTCATCCCCTTTAATAAGGAAGTGGGGGTGGTAATGGGGGTGGCTAATGCCAAAAATTTTTTTGAGACCTCAGCTTCTCTTGTATATCCTAAATACCAATTTTATTGACTCTTACCTGCTTGATTTACCCAAATTTACCCCAATTTACCCCCCAACCCTTCGACGGAACAAGATGAAAATATAATCTAGTTCTAGATCTCGTTAAAGTACATATGTGTACCAAATTTCAAAATATCTCAAACGGTTCCAGAGTAAACGTGCGCACAAAAAAAAAAAGTTACAGACAGACAGACAGACAGACCGACAAACAGACAGACCGACAGACAGAAATTTTTTTTTCGCTCAAACTTAAAATCTCGACGTTTCATGACATTTTAAGCCTATTTGGGCAATAAAAATTTTTAAAAATTTTTTTGTCGTTACTATACTTCCACTGGACGTGGAAGTAAAATTACTTGTATGTCAAAAAGTGCCGTTTATTATGTATGTAGGATATCCCAAATTTCAATCCATTATCTTCAAAACCAAAGGAGAAAGGGGGGAGGGTGTACCATGATCCTGTTAAACCCGGTATGATTATTCTGGACTCTTGTTTTCCCTAGTAACACAAAACATTATTGCAGGATGTGGAACAATATCAAGGAAATGATCTCAAATACGTTTACATTTTTAATTATCATGCAAAGCGTGAAGTGAACATTCCACTTTTAATCAGTCTTGCAAATAGTGCCTTTCTATGTATCAACTTGTTATTTTAATTACCACTGGATTTTTTCTTTCTAACATTATCATTCAAGTTCTTAATTATAATTCCTTCTAGATATAAATACCGCCTTATCAACAAGGATACAGTCACGTAACTTCAAGATGTGTTATGGACGGGCCGGGACTCGCTAGGACATCGGACTTCCGAGAAATTAATTACAATTTTTAATCAAGAAGGATTTATTACCAGGAATAATTTACACGACGGTTTAGTTATTTAAGTCAAATACTCATAGACCGGTTGTTTCTTCTAAGGTTTTCACTTGGCGTAATATAAGAAGCAACGTTTGAATGGTGCACTTGAATATTGTTATTTGAGACGCTACTGACAAATAGATTGGAATATTTGGGATTATGTCTGTCATTATTCACTATTTGTACTTCCACATCGTGGAAGTATAGTAACGGTGAAAAAAAATGTTGAATTTTTTTTTTAAATAGGCGTTAAATGTCATGTCAAGTTTGAGGAAAAAAAAATCTTTCAGTCGGTCTGTCTGTCTATTCTGTAACTTTTTTGACGATTACTCTGGAAGGATTACTCTGGAAGGGTTTGTGATATTGATTTGAATCTATGTAGAAAGTGGTTCCAGTCAAGTGTCATAAAACTGAAGTATGTTGTACTGGATGTGCATTATGTGTAAGCGTATCTTCGGCTTTAAGTAGGGAATAAATCCAAGGACCACCCTCTGGATGTACACCGTTATGGTAAAACCCATCATAACATATGCGGCTCTTGTGTGGTGGAGCTTCCAGAAGCGCTCCACAATTAGGGCTCGCCTATGTTAAGTTCAAAAGCTAGCTTGCCTAACAACAGGAGCAATCAGAACTACCCCAACGGCTGCAATGGAGACCATCCTTTGACTCACTCCCTTGCATGTCGAAGTGGAACTGGAAGCTAGGAAAGCAGCAAATAGACTGTTTAAAGGTGGAATATGGAATACGACGGGACAAGGGCTGGGGCACACAGAGGCTTTAGCTCTACCTATAAGGGACCAGGTCGTTGCTTAGTCAGAGGACGACCAGTGTCTCCCCGTCTATAAGTTCACTATTCCATACAAAGTCGTGTTCCCTAGTCGAAACGACTGGGAATGAGATAAAAAGAATCTTCTCCCGGAGGTCCGGAATGGTACACAGACGAATCGAAGACTCAGGAGGGAACCGGTGCTGGTGTACACGGATGCAAGCCAAGGGCTCGTATATCGGCGCCACTTGGTAAGTATCCTAGGGTATCCCAGGCTCAGATATATGCCATTTTACTGTGTGGAAGCGAAAACCTTAAAAGAGGTTTCTTCAATAAGCATATTTATATATGTAGCGACAGTCAGGCAGTTTTGAGGGCTCTTGCTTCAAACAAGATAACCTCTATGCTGGTCCTGAACTGTCAAAACATTCTGACTGTGTGAATGCAACTCAGTTAAACTTATATGGGTGCCCAGACACAGTGACGTCGGGAGCAACGAATAAGCAGACAGTTCGGCGGGTAAAGGAGCTAAAACTCCTTTCGCTGGCCCCGAGCCAGCCTTCGGTCTGCCAAGAAGTCTGATACAATCAGAGCTACAAGAGTGGGCTACGGCACAGTTTAACAACTATTGAGCTCGTGCCCCCGGAATGAAACAGTCGAGGCTCTATATAACTCTATAACTCTATATGGACTGACTCCAGCATAAAGTGGCTGACTGGGCTCGATAGAGAATGATTGATATGGATGGATGGTAGACCTGATAACAGGACACTGTCCTCTGAGCACCTGCACACAATGCAGTTGAAAGATGATCCTCCTTGTAGGATGTGTGGAGTGAAGGATGAAACCATCATTCATATCCTATGCCATTGTACACCAAAAGGAGTGTTAAGGTATAGATATTTCGGAAGGCAGTTTCTACAGCCGGAGGAACTACGGAATCTACCTTCGTGGTCTTTTCTAGGGGATCCTAAATGTCGCGAATGTACAATGGGCCAATAGGCCCGAGTATTGCTGATCTTCGGATTAGGGATTGCAATTTGCCGGAAGTTTTAATAACCGGTAAATCGGTAAATAAAAATGTAAATAACCGGTTAACCGGTATTTACCGGTAATTTTTAGAATAAATGATTAGGGTGGCGAAAATGGCAATTGTCTTTTTCCATGTACAAAATTATCCAAATTTAACAAAAAACATTTTTTTCTACGATTGTGCTGAAAGTCAAATTTTCTAACTTCAAAATGACTGCAGAAAATATCACTTTGCCGCACTCCGTGCGGCAAAGAATTTGCCACACGCCTTGATTACATCTTCACACACCGGAATAAAATAATGTGTTTACCTTAAAGAATTTTATATTACTTACTGGTAATAACAATTAAATTCTATAAATGTACATTAATTACACATGAATTGCAATTACAAAGTCAAATTTTCTAACTTCAGAATGACTGCCGAAAATGTCACTTTAAATAAAATCTGACAGGCAGCAAATTTAAAATTTTGGAAAGACTTTAAAAAGGGAAAATAACTTCACAACCGTAGAAAAAATAGTATGTAACACACATGTGGCAAGCTTCATTGCAAAACTCGTATGATAGGAACACTGGCTGCGCTCGTGTTCCTACTTTCATACATCGTTTTGCAATGAAGCCCTTGCCACACTTGTATTACAATCTACTATTATATACATATATTTAATATAATGAACAAACAAAAGTTTTTTTATCAAAAGGAAAAAATATAAAATAAATTTAAATAAATAATTATTCTGTAAATAACAAAAATATCAACTTAAATAACAAAAATTATAAACATAAACTCAAATAGGGCATTTACTGAATACCTAATTTAGAAATACAATATTTTTTAAAAATAGCCCATTAAAAGAGTTAGTTTTTCAAAGCTATATCTGTTAGTCGTCTGATATTTATGCATAGAATACCACCAGCTGGAGATGCTCTTCCTCAATCGATATTGGTGGGTCGATAAGTTAATAAGAATTGGTAACAATCTACTTCTAAATGTATTCCACGGATATTTGCGGAAGTGAAATATTCAATTTGCTGTCGCAAGATATTGTCAATGTCTCTCTTGTATTTCTTAGGGCTTGGTGTTTGGATTTTACTTTTCATAATATTATTTATTTATTGTTAAAAGTGCTCAGTGTTGGGCCAGTCACTCTGTATTTAATGAATACTAGTCACTGACATAAATAGAAACGTTGAATACGTGACATATCGTAAATTTAGAATTTACCGAAATTACCGGTAAAAAATTAAAATAACCGGTAATTATTGTCATGTGTTTTTTGTCCTGATAACCGGTTAACCGGTTAACCGGTTAACCGGTTAACCGGTAATGCAATCCCTACTTCGGATCCGCTAGCGTTTTCTAATAATAATAATAATATATTGTACTTCAACCATGCTGATTAAAAGTCTCAATGGGCCCAACCAGCTAAAGTTAAGAATTTTCAAGATATTTAAAATTCAGGGGGTGATTATATGACCAATTTCAAACAGAAAAGTTACAATAAAAATACTTCGTTAAGTATGCTAAGATGGCGTCCAAAAGGCGATTTTTAGATAATATCTCAGCAACTAGATCTAACTTTGATCTAAAAATAATAATTCACTACAATGTATTTTGGCAGTTTCAAACAATTATGTGATTGTTACGAAAAGCCCACTGTCTTTATTTTTATACAGCTTTATTTATACAGTTATAGCTTCCTTACGAAGCATTTTAGGGCATATCTTCATTAGAACTTTTATGCTTGAAACTGACCATCACCTCCTGAATTGTCTTATGTACCCTGTATACTTGGTGGAAACGTGCTGCCTCTGCCAGTTGCATTTTTCAAACTTCATACTCAAATATCTTGAACACTCTTGACATTAGGGCCAATGACATCTTTAATCAGCACGGTTTGAAGTATAACATACTCCAGCTTTATGACATTTGACTGAAACCTCTTTTCGCATAGGGGGTCGTTTGGTATAGTTGACTACAGACTTATTATGCCTGTAAAAAATGTTGGCGTCTTTGATTTTTACCGCTCCGCCAAAGATGCCGACATTTTTTACACACATAATAAGCGTGCAGTCATGTATTTTAACAGGATCTGGAACTAGATTTTATTTTGATCTCATTCCGTTGAAAGGTTGGGGAGTAAATGGGGGTAAATAGGTAAATCAAGCAAGTAAGAGTCCATAAAATTCGTACTTGGATAGAAAATCTGGATGTGGAAGTAGTGATTCCTTAGAAAGCGGTTTTACATTTTACAATTTCAAGGTTTTTAAGAGCATCCAGCCATCAGAGATCCCTTTGCTGCATATGTAGCTTTAGAAATAATGAATCCACCTCGTTAGCAATAAATAATCTTACACAAATAATGTTAAACAATATCTGCATCTTACTAGAAAAACAATAGTAAAATTATAATCAGTACTGTAATAGTCTAGCACTTTCGGACAGATTTCAGTATGAAAGCTGTGATGCGAGCACATCTCAACGACAGTTGGTAAGGCATCACAAGGCTCCGTCCCAGGACCCATACTCTTTTTAATATACGTAAATGATTTACCAAACTGTCGCCCGGATGCTGCATCTATTCTTCAAAATCAGTCGTTATGTAGAAGAACAGCGTCTGAGTGACGCGACACCAATTTATTTATTTAGGGTGCCAGTCGCGTTCTCCCTTGTACGTGTGTGGCCTTCCACTCCCAGGCGAGTTCAATGAGATGTATGAGATATTTGATAGCTAAGAAAGGCCAAGGCTGCGTTTACCGTAGATTACTAACGACGCTGACGCTCTCTCCAAAAATTGTTTTTTCTCTCGATGCACTTTTTCTTATTTACCTAATGTTTTAATGGATGTTATGCTTAGAAATTTCTGAATTGTCTTCATAAAAAAATCCCTTTCGAGCTTCCGTAATGTGACCAGGGTGTTGAGATGCAAACTCGTGGGGTCTGAGACACCCAATTTACTCAAACGAAAGCCTCCTAGAGATAAGATTGAAATAAGTCATTCAATCAATAAAATGCAATTGTTCAAATAATACCATTTATTGATAAGGTTTAAAATAACTACAATTACAATTATGCAATATCCTATCTAATAAATTATATAATTTGAATAGAATTGCCTTCCCCAAGTAGGGCAAGGTCGACCACCTCTTCTAGAGAGCTTTTGATGCTACCACATAATAAAGAGCGTGCGACAGCAATCGATTTGGTAAAAAAGATTCACACAACTTCTCTAGAAATTGATGAAAGCATTTTTGGGTTTTTGGGTCTGACCTGAATAATAAAATATTTTACCCAGAGTTTTGGGACGCTTGTGATTAGCTTTAAAGTTCTTTATCGTGATTATATCATACACGCGAACGGAGTTCGATTTGAGTTCAACTAAATATGAGTTATTACAACTTTCTGTCTCACGACGTACCGGTCCTCATATAGGTTCAATACAAGGCGGTTTTCTCTATAACATTGTCATTTGGAAAGACCTTCATTTAGTTTTCCTACTATCGCTTTCTACTGATTATCCAACGCACCCGTTCAATTGACGAATCACTGGATGAATCCAAATTTTTACGGCCTTGTCCGTATTTACTAATTTTTGCCAAATAATTGCCTATAGACGCTACACGCCTTTGCCACATTTTCTGGTTTTGCCCTTTCAATACGTCGCATCGTTAAAATTTTATATTCATTCTTTTGAATGATATCCACAATGACTGTATCTCCACTTTCATTGTGTTTTGTGAAGCGATTAAAAAGTTAAAAATATTCACAAATATTTTCAAAGTATATTTTTAGCGTATTTCTTAAAAAGGATACTGTTTCCTGTTTCTTGTCCAAAAAAATATTTTAGGAATTTTTAGTCCAACTTTGGCACACTTTTGAAAAAGTAAATGTATTTTTGTCTTTGACCAAAATTATACTTTTATTATACTCTTCGCAAAAACGAAGAGTATATTGTATTTGATCGGCACATTTCTAAATCAGTAAATATCGCTCGTAGAGAAAAAATGTTTATATCGTTATGTTAGTGAACGAATTCTGAACAACTTTCAAAATGTCCGTCTATCCGTCCGTCACGTTTTTGTAAGGACGATAACTCAAGAAAGAAAAATACGATTGTATTGAAATTTGGAGAGTCACTTAGTGTTAGCTAGAGGAAGAACCCTATTGTTTTTTAACAAAATAGATTGGTAAATAAAAAAGTTATTAGTAATTTAAAATTTAAAAAAATATTTTTTACATTTTTTTATGGCTTGTAATAAATAGAAAACTTGCGAAATGTTATTTCCTATCACTATTTTTTTTTTTAATACATTTTACTAATGTGTTTCCTAATAATCACAATAAATTATCTAGTGGTATATATTACACTCATTAACGATTTTAGTAATAATCAATCCAAGGGTCCCGGGCTCGATCCCTCGCATCGTGATTTTTTTTTCATATATTTTTTTTTTCACAACAAAGTTGGTATCACAAAATTTAGAATTTAGTCCAAAAACTAACATTATTTACAAGAAAAATGCGAAGAGTATCCTATAGAATATGTAACAATTATATAAAAAGCTCAGTAAATCGGCGAAGAATATAATGCTTCCTCTAGTTTTCAGTAAACTTTCCCATGAACAGAATATACTTTTACTCTTACGGCCTGGACATAAACATATTTTCTTCGAATTTTCACCTGGTTGTGCCTCAGTGGCGCAGCCAGAAAATTCATCTGGGGGGGGGCGGCGCAATAGAACCGGCCTCCCCAGAGGATGAGGAAAATTTCTCAGAAAATGGTTGAAAACGGATGTGTATGTAGATTCCTCTATTAGATAATATTATTTACAAAATATTTATTTCAAGGGATAATTTAGATACTGCTTTGTACTGCTCCTTTATTTTTTGGCTCATGGAAGACGGCTTGGGGGGGGGCCGGGCCCCATGGCTCCCCCCCTGGCTGCGCCCATGTTGTGCCTACGTCTTAACGAACGAGTATAAGTCCTTTTGTGCCAGTTTTCCTCTCTGATGCCTTTCAATCTTGTATGTTATGCTCTAAAATTGCCTTTAAATGAATTTTTCCAAAGTTGAAATTTTTATTTAGTCTTCGACTTGGTAGATTCTGGGAACATTTACAGGTAATTCGATACGATAGATGTGTTACAAACAAATGTTAAGATTTGATTTACGGAAAATGTGCTAAACGTAAATTGCAGGAAAACTCTAATATTAATTCTTACGATGCGAAACTTACTAAAAGGCAATTATGATTTTGAACCAGTAAAATTCTTAGAGGTTTGCTTATTCTATACTTTTCTAATAAGAAATGTACTAAACAGTGTATCACAAAAAACTTTATTAGCAGCTTATTATGTGTTTTTTCCTAAACCATAGCATACGCTTAGGGTCACGCAACGTACACATCTAAAGCATTTAGCTCTGAATTGTGCAATTTGTCATGGCATATAATAAATACCGCATTTAAACCATGTCTTTTGAGGCCTGCTGATCAACTGAGCAGGTCCATAACTTTTTTCCAGAAGGAACCACTGTGCAGCAGTTAAAGTGATTTTCACCCCTCTGACTCATTACATATTTTTTATAACCAAGATGCCGCAAATCAAATAAATTTTATTTCAAATTAAATAATAAAAAACAATTTCCTCCCCAAGCACACGCATTGGAGCCAGCCAGACTTCCACGGTGCGAGGCGCCGTGGCATTGAAAGGCTGGACGAGACGAGGCCAGTTCAGATTACAAACAATTGAAAGTTAAACACAAACTCCTTTCGCAGTAGAGCGAATTAAAATGTGTATAAGCTTAATTAGGTGTAAAGAAAAACAACTTAAAATAATTAATGTATGGAAAAGACGCTATTGTAAAATATGTATAAAAGTATAATTGGACGGTAAGGGAAAAATAGTTAGTCAAAAAACCCTTTCTTGCAATGCGAAAAAGCATGCGGTTAAATTATGCCACATAATTTTCTGTTAAAAATATTCTCTTGATCAATTTTTTTTTATTAATCATTCAAAATTGTTGCAGTGAAAAGTAATTTAAAAGAACAAAAACAGTGAATAACAAAACATGACAAAAATTAAAAAAAAATTGAAAGTTGTGTGAGTACGGAAGAGAGACTATTGGCTAGTTAAGTTGCCGGAAGATGGGCAACGCCTGATATGGTAATTTGTGTTTTATCCTAAATGGTGCGTTATGCTCTCTGATGCGCGTGATGTTGTTTGAATTGACCAAGTTTGAATTGATAAAATGTCTCAGATGTAATCTTGATGTAGTCCGCTAGTAGTGTTGTATCGTTGCAATGTTCATAGAGATCTCTGAAGGAGGTGCATTTAGATGAATTTGATATGAGGCGCATAAAGTGTTGAAAGACTCTTAGTTTTTTAATTGTCGTTATCGATGGGATGCACCATACCGGTGCTGCATATGTGACGGCCGGCCTCACTATAACGGTATAAATTAATATTTTGTTCTCTCTGCTTAGTCTGCTATTCTTGGCCAGGGGCGGGTACACACTCCTGGACATAAAATAGACTGTCCGCACAGTTTCGTTAATGTGTTTGGAGAATGTCAGTCATGCATTCCCTGGTTGAAATTTGATTTCCCCTGGTCGAAATAGGTGTAATAATTTCATTTTTAGTAAAGTTGTGCGTGAAGACCATTGCTTCCGACTTCTCCACATTCACTCGAACCTTTCACTTACTAGTTTGCTACTCACTTGAACCTACAGCGTTCTACCAGTCAGGTACGAGTGTATAAGTTTGACGATGTGCCGTGGGAAGCGATTTCTTATCATTTTTTATATTAGGTCCGGGATCAAGACGGTATCAAATTCTTTTTCGACATCCAAAAGTGCCATTGTGGTATTCTTTTCTAGGTTGCATTGTACAGCCACATCATTAACGATTCTAACGATTTGTTGTACTGTACTCCTTCCCTTCCTGAAGCCGAATTGTTGTTCATCATCAATGTGAAGCCCATCCTGTGCAGCGCATAGTTTGTCCAGAATGACTGTATCCACTAACTTGGAGATCGCAGACAGCAACGAGATTGGCCGATAACTGCCCGCCATCTTTGGGTTCATATTCGGTTTCAGAATGGGGACGACCACAGCGCATTTCCACGTGTCAGGCAAGGGTTGTAATCGTAGAATCGCGTTAAAGATGTACATGAGCTGTACAATGCTTTTTCTTGGCAGATATTTTAGTAACTTATATTCGATACCGTCTTTTCCCGGTACCTTATTACTTGGGAGTGTCTTTATTAGCTTCGCCAATTCCAAGCCATGACTTTTAGAAACTTATGTCATGGCCAATAACATTGTTTACGTTTCTTTCAATGCGGTCGTGTTCAGGATTGTTTGGTGTGTTTTCGTTATGTACACTTTCATAGTTGTCAGCTAGTTCGTTCGTCTTCTGCAAGTCCGTCAAGGCTGTCTGTCCCTTAATTTTCGTCAACGCAGGTATGACTTGCCGTGTGGTTTCTAGCGCCCTAGTCAGTTTCCACAGCGAATTGTCTTGAGGGTTCAAAACTTCTAGCTTCTCACCATTTACTTTTTCTCCAGGCGGTTATGGAATCTCGAATCCGCCATTGCAATCTGGTCATTTCAATTTTGCTGCCACCTTCGTCTTAATCCATTCTTTTTCCTGTTTTGTTTGACCGCTTCGTCAAGCCGGTCTCTGTATGGATCTATCGTTATTTTAGATGCTACACTCTGCTTTTCACTATGCAGTACCTTTGTAAACTCTTCCATTACACTCTCCAGTTCAACGACGTGTGAATAGTGTTAGTGAGTGTTAGATGTGTATTGATGTGGGCCTTATAGAAACGTCAGCGTCCCTACAAGAAGTGATTTTTCGTGTAAGGTCTTCCTTTGACATATTTTTTAATTCAATCTGAATTGGATTGTGATCAGAGGTGAGCTCCTCCAGCGCAACAGGTAGCGTAGAGTTGGTCACGCCTTTATTGGCCACTATGTCACTAAGGCATGGCGCACCACAAGGCTCCGGCCCATGACCCATCCTCTTTTTAATATACGTAAATGATTTACCAAACTGTTGCTCGGATGCTGCATCTATTCTGTTCACAGACGACACAATTGAACTTATTCAAAATCAGTCGTTACATGTAATTCAATACGATAGATGGGTAACAAACAAATGTTAAGATTTGATTTACGGAAAATATGTTAAGCGTAAATTGCAGCAAAACTCAAATATTAATTCTTACGCTGCGCAACTTACCAAAAGACAATTAGTATTTTGAGCCAGTAAAATTCTTAGGGGTTTGCTTATACTATACTTTTCTAATAATGAATGTACTAAATATTGTGTCACAAAAACCTTATTAGCCATAGCATACTCTTAGGGTCATGCAACTTACACATCTAAAGCATTTAGCTCTGAAAGGTGCAGTTCGTCATGGCATGTAATAAATACCGCATTTAGATCATGTCCTTTGAGGCCTGCTGCTCAACTGAGGAGTTTCATAACGTTTTTCCAGAAAGATACCACTGTGCAGCAGCGAAAGTGATTTTCACCCCTCGGAAGGGTTGGGAAATGGTCATCGCTTTAACTTTCTTGAGATGTACTACTCATCTGAGTGGTTCCATATTTTCTTTGCAACCAAGATGCCGTTGTGCAGTCGCTTTATCGAGAATCACCCCCTAAAAGGATAAAAAAGCTTTAGGGGGTACTTCAGAGTGATTCTGCACCATACTTTAACATTTTCTGCTCAACTGAGCAGATTCATATTTTTTTTGGAACAAAGATTCCGCTGTGCAGCTGTGAAAGCGATTTTCATTTCCAGAAAGGCGTGGAAAAGAGTGAAAGGGTGTCTAAATATAAGTCAGATCCTTCGACTGAAGTGTTTTTTACCACGCTAAAAGTTACAAGTATTTTTTTATACAAATGTAGTTGTGAAATCAATACGAGCTCTGTTCATCTCCATAGTTTTTGAGACTCGTGCCCATTAAGGCTTTTGCTCTACCTAATCAATAGAACAGCATATAAAAATTGCAGAAATTTAACGGATACCGGATCTCCATTTGCGGTATGCGGGGTCCTTTGGTTTGAATTATGTCTAGCTTGCTTTCTGGGCATGCCGAATCTACTGCAATATAATTTTAATTATCAATAAATTATTCCCAAGAAGTGGTTTGGATTCCAATATAAACTGTAGAGCTCCGCCCCCGTTACTCAAACCAATTTAAATCTAGACTTAAGAGAGTCTTTGATGTGAACTAGAAGGAGGTTAAACACAATTTCAAACAAACATTTGCGCACTTTGCTCATCTTTATACGATTATTTTCTTAATATACTAAGGCTGGAGTAATGAGACCGTCTGTACACTTAAATATTATTATTCAGCTGCAGTAATTGTATATTTAATTTTATTCGAATCGAAAAGGAATAATTACATGTTAAAAATGCTTAATCCCATTTATTTGAATATGCAAATGGCTAGAACAATAATAAATCTGTTCTGGAAATTCTCGCATACTAATAAGGACATTAAACAGCTAAACCTACATATTCATGCAAAAAATCAAACCACCAAGCTTACGTTTAACGGCATTTTTCTCTAACACGAACACAAAACATTACACACCACCGCCAACAAAACAAATCACGCCAATTATAACCGAAATTATACTAAAAATAACTCGATGTTACCTCAGTTCTACTGTGAACGATTTGTTAGAAAAACTAAGAGCCGAACGAATGCAAAAGAGAGAATATGCACACCGGCCCACAATCTAACTTCGAGCCTACTCAATCGTGTATTTGATCTACCAGGTTCCAAGCGGCACAACAACTACACTGCGATATTCAACTGTTTTTTGTTCACGTCAGTTTTCAAGCGTCGTATAAGGCAGTCGGCAAGAAGGTAGAGCGATATGTGGAGGGTAGAAAATTTATGTCTACGCGATATACACTTTATCCCTTATCACAGTGAAATTAATGCAAAGTATTAGTGCGCTGTATTGCAGCAGGGGATAGAGTCTAGTTTGGGTCGCACCACAGCAATGCGATGAGTTTAGATTAAATCAGAAAGGGGTATTTTTAGTAACCAAGGATTTTAAACTTAATCAGGAGCGCAGCTAGAAAATCCTTTAGTTTTCAGTTAACAAAACATTGTCAGTGTTGTCTTTACACGGAGAGGAATTGTTTTGGTAAATTGTGCACAACGTTGAGGACTAAGGACTTGAATTTCTTTAAACAATTGTAAAATTTCAATGCAAATCGTTAAACAATTGTAATGGACCTGAACAATAGGCCATTATAATCATTTGAAATTTTATCGAGAGTCAAGCCTTGATCCTAAAGAGTACACTATTTTTTTGTTTTATTTAATTACATGTAGCAATTTGGAATTTATAGGTATTCAAGATTCGAATAGTCTGAGATCTCTATGGAGTGCACAGTGAGCGCGCTTACATCATTAATAATGAAAGCAAATAGAAGTTGCAGTCAGACGTGGCTAACTGCGAATACCTATTTAACTCATATTTTTCACACAGAACGACTCACCTAAGACACCCTAAGATTAAGTGCACAGTCTATATACATTTTATATTCACTTTTGGCCCTGCGCTGCTATTATTAAACTCTCCGTTTCCCCTTTCCAGTCCGAGAGGTGCAACCACTGCATAGGCGCCTTTATGTCGTGTGAATTTGTCCTTCTCCTGTCAAATATACGCGCTCAGTCCCACGATATATGAATCAGGCAGATTCTAGCTCTATTAATCCACGGCCGCCTTCCTTCCTCTTAACGTATAACCTGTGCATGTCTGCTTTTGGGTGATGAATTCCGCCCACTGTTAGGATTTTCCTAGTCTTGCTGTCAATTTTCGCGATGTCACTTCGAAGCCAATCGACAATTTCAAAACTCTGGGTAACTACGGGGACAGCAATAGTGTTTATTGCTGTGATTTTGTTTTTGGCGTTTATCTCGGTCTTAACTACTCTTAACCACTACTTAACTACTCTTCATATCGTCGTTGTCGATTACGGCGCACTCCTCAACACCAAGGTACTTATATTTTTCTCCAAGATCCATACATCGTATTGCAGATTGATCACTCAACACGATATTCTGACTCTTCACATGTTTACCTCGCTGAAGGACCACTGTCGCGCATTTGTCTAAGCCGAATTCCATCTTGATGTCATTACTGAAGGATTTAATGATATCCAGCTCTTGCTTTAGTTGAGCTTCATTCTTAGCAAACAACTCTATTGTTGTCACTGATTTCGATGCCAACTCTCTGTTTCTTTAGTTGGTTTGGGAGGGGAGCGAGTGCCAGACAAAGCAATAAAGGCGAGAGAGAGAGTCTCTCTGGAATATTCTTCTTTTAATTTACATGTTCCCTGTTCTTAAGTGGCCTTCCGAGTGATAGAGCCACATCTCCGTTTTCCATTCCTTCATTGTGGTTGCCACGAACTCTGTTATTGTTGGACAGACCGGATACGTTTTTAGGGACTCAACAATCCAAGTGCTATTAACGCTATCAAACGTCTTTTTGTAGCCCACCCATGCCATGCAGAGATTTATGTGTCGCTTCTTTGCAATCGATGTGATGGTCTTACTCACTAGCAGCTGATCCTTACAGCCTCTGGAAGTCTTTCTACAACATTTTTGTCCTTTTGGGAGTGTCTTGTGCTTTAACAGGTGGTTGTAGATTTTACTTGCTAAAACGACAGTGATGATTTTGTATGTCGTTGGTAGACATGTCATTGGCCGGTAGTTTTTAAGATTCTTAGTGTCCTTTCCTTTATAGAGTAGGAAGGTGCTTCCTGAAGTTAGTCATTCGGGAGCTTCCTCAGGGTGTCGTATGATTTTATTGACGGCTGTTGTTAAGATCTCATGCAGAGTACTGAAGTGCTTTAACCAGAAATTCTGTACCTTGTTTGGTCCAGGTGTTTTCCAATTATGAGTCTTCTGAATTATCTCTACAACCTCATCTTCTACTAAGTCTGACCAAGCATCAGGTTCACTCCTTCGGTGCTGTCTACGCTTTTGTTCGATCCACAGAGCGTCCTCCAAGATTCCACGCCAGAAGTCCTTGATGTGTTGCTATGGAGGTGGTGTTTCTACTTCAGTCTGTTGGCTGTTCATTTGGCGATAGAATTTCTTGAGTACCTTCAAAGAGTTTGTTGTGTTGGTAGTGATTGCTTCTTCACAGCCTCTGTGCTTTTGTTTGCTTTTGCAGTTCCATCTTCAGATTCTGTTTTACCAAGTTCAATTGATTGAATCTGTATTTTTTTATACAGTTTCGGCCTTTTTGAGTACTTGGTGCGTAGGTACTCCCTTTTTATATTCCTCGAGAATCACTTTTTCCTGTACGATTCTATCGTGACCTCAATCCTTGTTATTATTATTATCATCGATTTAACAAACGGGACATTTTCTCAGCTGTAGCTGTTTGGGATTCGGCTCTGTCGACTATTATTATTTTGTTAATGAAACGAACCTGAAATAAACATTTTCCTCTTTACATCTAATTATTATCAGCGAGAATCTATTTACAGTATTTTACTAGCACACTTCCTAATCTAATGATATGCATGAACTAAATTCAAATTTTACATATGTGGCAAATTGCACAGTCGAAGACCCATTAACTGGCACAAAATGATCTATTTATTGGCGGAATAGCGCGATAGTTGGTATGTAGTGAGTAAATTATCCATGCTAGTGGGTTAATATCGCGATGTGTTATGAATGTTATGATATAAGGTATTTATTGAATGCAGAAAGCGATGTAGCCTTGCTGTGTGAACGTATCAGCAGATTTATCTAGTGAGAAGAGTTCCAAGCAAATCTTTCTTTCTGAAACTCTCCAGGCTATTCAGGATTACATGGAATTTCTAAAGTTATCTAAAATTCGACGTGTTTTTATAAATAGATAGATAAGACTTTGATAGTGGTTTATTTTACGGGCACCCATTCGAATGTTTATAGACGTGGAGACAATATTAAAATAATTATTAACAGCGAAGTTTTCTTATTATTTCCAACCAACAGAGTAGCAAATTAATGTTTTCTTAACTTAATAAATTCATTTTACACTTTTAGTACAGTAAAGGAACCGAAATGAGCGCTCCATTAGGTATCATTAAATTTTCCATATCTCTGCGCATAAGCACAGTTGTTACTTCCATTTGACTTAAAGCTGTTTTTTTAGAAATGGTATAAAATAATCAAAATTAAGTAAGTAAAACTTTGGTATCGAGCGTTCACGTGGGAATGCAAAATTCCATCGAGAACATATATTCATTATATTATATTAGATTTAGAAAGGATCTATTGTGACGCTTCTGTTCTAGTTTTCCTAAAAACTTCTCATCCAGCTTTGTTCTTTGTATCAGATTCTACAGACGTGAAAGGGCCCTTGGTGTTCCTTCCCAAATAGTTGGAATTTCAGCCTAGCTAAGCTTTCTCAGTAGCATATCACATGGACTGAGGTTTCCTATTTCTATTGGCAGAATTTGCATGTTGTGTCCTCTGCCAGGTCCATTAGACTTATATATCTATTAAGCCAATAGTGTCTGGTTAGAACACCCACCACTATCCTAATGATCTTTCCATTTTGATGCAAGTAATCCGTAAATTTAGTCCAACGTTCTTTAATTGGCTTTTTGGCCTGTCTTTGTCACGGGAAATACTTCCACCATTCCAGAGATTTACTTTGTACCCATTTAGCAATGGATGACCATATGCACGGCTTATCCACACCGTAAAAGGCTTCTGGTCCCACTACAGCCTTAGACGCACCTCTAACCAATTCATCAACCTCTTCCTCGTGTATTCCAGTACCCACACCATGGCATTTTCTAGGTCCACAAGGATATTCAAGCAGTCTCATTTAGTCTCACGTCAACATACATGGGACTGATTGCTTTTAGCGCTATCTGATTATCGGAAAAATAGCATTCAGCTGATTGACAGTTTCTAGACGTATTATTTCTTTTGCACACCACTAGGCTGAAATACTGTGGCGTATCTTCCTAGATTTACTGGGATTTTTGTTTTTAACCTCATATCGTAAATCCCAGCCCTGAGTTTCTCCCTGTCCTGGAAGCGTTCGTGTACCAGATTGTTTGTGCCAGTATTGCGGGACAGTTTTTCCCGTTCTTCCCTGTCTGATATTCTAATTTGAAAATTTGTATTGAAGTTGTATTTTGGAATTATAGTAACGGTGGACAATCCTGAGGCCTTATCGACGAGACTATGTACCACTGAGCACCACGGGCTTCTCCTTAGATAATCTAGAAGAACTTCCTATAAAGCTTCCCATGAGCGGGTGAACGGTTTTAACAAACCGCTCACGTGCTTACAGACAAGCAGGCCTTTTTATGCCGCTTAACAGCTTTATCGCTCTCAACTACAATATTTTGGTCCACCGTGCCTCTGATAGATTACCACGAGTCTTACCACGTTGATGTATAACTATATTTTCGTGCTTAATCCCTAGTATTTTTCCACAAATCTTTCCGCACCTTCCCAGGACAATTAAAACATCAGCAATGTGAAATTTCATAGGATTCACTGTCTGTCCTTCAAACTATCGATAACAGCCAAGTCATTAATCATATTATTAATCCAAGCTTAAAATTTTAGCTACAATTTTTTATGCATTTGTAGGCGCAGAGAGTGCTTACATGAGAAGAGGGTTCCAAGCAATGACGTTTTTATGTATTATTTATTTTAGTCCGGGCGACAGGGAACACTTTTTTAACCCCCGACCCCAAAAGAGTTATAAGTTTGACGCATATGTTTGTATGTTTGTCTGTCTGTCTGTCTGTCTGTCTGTCTGTGCCTTCATATCAACGGGTGCTCCGATTATTTATTTGAAAGAGTATTTTGTCGAGAAGGTTATAGGCCATATTAGATTTTGATGTTTGGACGCCATCTTGAATTCGTCATGTTGAACTTCTCTAGAAATTGTCCGAGTGAAGTAAAATTGAAAATGTGCAGATAATTATGGTAGCCGAACATAATTTAGGCCTCATTTTGATTCGGTCATATGAAACTGATACGATTAGATACATTGAACGGGGGTTTTTAAAAATTTTCAATTTTATTTGTTACATGATAAGTACAAGGTTGAAATTTTGCAAACTAATAGAGGATCGTATATAGAGGAAAACTAACTTTGCCTGCCGGTCCGAAGTAGTTGCATAAATCGTGGGTGGTGGGTGGTTCGCAGTCGTCAAAAAAAATCAGTACCTCCACGTAATGTGTACAAGCCTGTTTTTGTTTTTACTAATAATAATAATAATTGAGTTGATACAAAACACAGAAATTTGCCTGCATCACGTTACGGACGTTAACACTTTGGCAGGCAAACATGAGTATGTTACAAAAAATCGAGCGACATCTTTACGTGATATATACAAAACTGAGTTTGTGTACTAGTTGTTTACTTCATAAACAATTAAAATGTTATTTCCTGTCGGTCCGAAAATATTGCTAAAGCATTGGCAGATAGATGTAAAAATAATCCGGAAGGCAGTGAACAATTTTAAACACGATAAGCTGCATGGCTGACATTTTGAGCACTGATAGAGAATTGTATATAGCACAAAAGTAACATTGCTTGCAGGTTCGGCGTGGTTGAATAAAGCATGGGTGATAGTACGAAGTTGTCAGAAAAAGCAGTACTTCTGCGTAATATGCACAAGGCTAATTTCTTTTATAATAATAAAATTCTCTTTGGCAAACAACTACGTTACGAAAATCGGCATCTTTACGTGATGTATATAAAGCTGAACCTTTGTGCACTAGTTGTATATTTCATAAACAATTGAAAAAGTATTACCTGCCGATCTGAAAATGTTGCTAACTAACAGGGCCGCGCCGTCCATAAGGGCAAGTCGCAAGACGCACGATGACGGAGGGCGCCACGTGACTAAAGGCGCCGTAAGGCCCGAGTTTTGAAATTTGAAATAAAAAAATATACAAATGTTTAGTTACAATATAGCAGGAATCAGGGCCGGATTATCCAATAGACAAACTAGGCAATTGCCTAGGGGCCCCAACGCACGAGGGGGCACTCCAGCAGTTCAAAATTAACTAATTTTATCTCCCGACGGCCGACGGGCGACATTTATCGTTTACCATTCACAGTAGGCTAGAACCAACTTTAAATGAAATATGCATGCACTCTCTCAATTCCTACGGGAAATGGTAGCTTGATCTGTCCTGAAACAATTCCCGTAAACCCCGAAATTATTCCCTTGGCCGTTTTCTAGAAAATTTATTTAAAATTTTTTTTTTTTGAAAATTGATTTTTTGCATTGATAAAAACAAGAATCTACTACATTTTTAAAGTCTCTGAATACCCTGATATATTTCAAACAACCTATCAGTTAAGTATCAGTTACCTTCTTCAATCCCGGATTCATACGTTTACACAATAGACAAAGACAATATCTATTTTCATCGTGCGTTTTTCATGATCTTTGATTTCAATCATGGTCACAATATTCTTTGGCAGTGATGACGGTCTCGGATGTCTAGGGTTGAGCAGGACTACTACTGCTCTTTACCCTAGTACATCGGTGTAGACCTGGACCGTCCACGTGCGGGGCGGGCGAGCTTACTTTACATCAACCCCACTCACAAATGTGAGCGGTGTGAATGATTTCGGTATACCTCCCCGGGTCTTCGCTTGTTGGACCTTGCTGGCTGTCTTTATCTTCCGTCTTGATGATCTTTCTTCGCCAGCTTGTAATCATCTGTATGTTCGGAAACTTTAGGGTATTTTTGGCTGGGATTGACTACCAGTGCGCAAAATATCAATTGACATCCTGCCATTCGGATCATCGGATACAGATAGATGAGCTATGTAGCTCGAGGTAGTGCAGACCTAATTGCTTTGGTAGCACTTTTGGTCTGCACAGAGCTAGGTGACTACGGGTACTGAAGGGTGTTTGCCAGGTACCTGCAGGGTGATGGGTAGGTGGTTCGGTGATCGTCATGTCTCTTCTGTGGGTTGTCTTCATCGGCCCATCGCCGGTTCTCATTCTCACCTATTATCTGACTGAACGAAATGATCGTCGCGAACTATATATGTGAACAACACGTACTTACGCTCACTACGTAATCCTTTGAGAATGGAAAGTCTACTCAGGCGGCCAGTAGAGCCGCTCGGATTTCCCTAGCAAATCCAGTTACGCAAATAGTACTGTTATTCATTGGTTACGGATGTATTGGTAGACCAAAATTGCTGTCATTCAAAATAACATAGGAATATATCTAATGATTTTGTCTAAATTGACTACCTACTTAGAAAGTTTATATAACCCGATTATTATCAAAACGTCTGGGGCTGTCGAGTATGAAGGTTTCTTGTATGTTATTTCTCCAAAACTTACTTTAAGTTTAAATTTGAATTAGAATGTTTAATTTCACTTTTTACCAATGCAAAAAATTAGTTTTTAAAAAAAAATTATTAAAAATGAATTTTCTAGAAAACGGCCAAGGGAATGATTTCAGGATTTACGGGAATTGTTTCAGGACAGATAAAGCTACCATTTCCCGAAGGAATTGAGAGAGTGCATGCATATTTCATTTAAAGTTGGTTCTAGCCTACTGTGCATTGATTTGTTGGAAAATAAAATGTATAAGGAAATTATTTATTTGTTATTTGATTATTTTATTTTTATAGAATTGTCGCATTTATTATCTCTGTTCTGTAGCAACATTTTACAGACTTATTTAAAGAATTATATTATAGCGGAGTTTGCAAGCAAGAAGTCATGGAAAAATAAGTTTTTCAATATAATATTTTTATATTTAATGTTTATATTTAATTTTAGTTCAGGGAAAAATATAAATACTGCAATATTTTTTATAATAAAACATTTTTTATTGGTATTTTATAGTTTTATGTCTTGCGCCCACGAAACCTACTTTTCGAAGACAATATAATTTTAAGTCATATTTCTAACTTTTAATTTGAGAAAGTTTGTCATTGAAAAATTTGAAACTTTCGCCTGCGCATTTTGCAATTCCGTAACCTCGTCTGTAAATACTTCCTTTTCCTAAAGAAGTGCCAATCCTTAATCCGGCCCTGGCATGAAGTGAAAAATTTTGATTTTTTTATATTAAATTGTTTAGCGTGATTTATTTGACATACATTTTTCCCCTTTTCAGCTGAATGCTAGATATGCTACTGAAGGACGCATGTTCGTATTTGCACGACTGCGCTCAAAAGGCTTGGCGCGGCCCTGCTAACTAAATCTCTGACACGCAGATATGAAGAATGAAATTATTAATAGAGGAGCGAAAAAGATGTAAAATTGTGTCGTTTTTTTTATCAGCTTAGAACAAGATCAGACACAGTGGGTATTACCGACAACATCATTTTACACATAAAAACACGAAATACGACATTTTTTAGTGGTCACAGATATTCTTATTTAAAAAAAAGTGTAAAATTTAATTTTAAAATGTGAACATGCCAAAAACGTAGATGACCCTGAAAGTTTAGAGAATACGCTATCAAATTTTCACTAAGCGAGGAACTTTTTTGTTTTTGAAAATTTTGTGAAACATGCTATGAAGAAAATGAAGTCAATAGACTAAAAAAGTTTTTAGAAAAAAAATATTTTCATTATTAGCAATAGTTTGCTAGTTACGAATTTTTTAGTATGGAGGAATTGTCGAAGCGTACGCGCGCGGCACTTAAGAATAATAATGATAATGTATTGTGTGTAACGGAACATTTAATTATTATTTTTTTATGTTTAGGAATGTTTTATCATGTTTTAGGATCTGAAAGGATAACTTATTTTTTCCAGTGGCGCATTAAGGACTAAGGTTGAAGGCAAAAAGGAATTAAAAATCTTAAATAGAGTATCTGGGAAAAAAATGCATTGCATTGGGATCTCGAAAACGGTAAAAAATAATATTATAGTAAATGGAAAAAAAAAGTTGCGCAACTAGGGGGCTAATAAAATTCCATAAACAGAAGTTTAGGAAAAGTAATAATTTTGGAGTGTTTTGATAAAAAGTAAACTATCGAGGAGTTTTCCTTCTTTTTTGCGTTACTATTGGAGCTAAATAGAAAAGACAGTTTCTTAAAGCACTTTTTTTTGAACGTGGCAATCTTAATATTTGTATCCGATATTTCCTGTGTCAGAAACCCTATCCGAAACTCCAATGCATTAAATTTTTACCCTAGATCCACACAATAATTGAGTAAACGTGTTATTTGCGCCTAAATTAGGTAACAAAAAAGAAAAAAACATCCTAAATTTCTGCAGCCGTAATTATAGAAACCCCGTTTCCATGGCTTGTGCACAAGTTTATCGTTCTCTTCTATTACTACGCCACATAAAATCCACTCCATTTTACATTGAAACTTAGATTGCTTTTTTATCTTAATATTTTTTTAGCAGATAATCCACGCACAATTCGCACAATGGCCATACGTTCTACAATATAATACAAGTGGTAAATAAGGTTATATCGTTAGACATTTTACTCCCACATTCAGTGTAAGTATAGTATCGACAAAAATATTTTTGAAAATTTTTATTGTCCAAATGGGCTTAGAATGTCATGAAACGTCGAGATTTTAAGTTTGAGCAAAACAAAAATTCTGCCTATCGCTCTGTCTATAACACGATTACTCCGGAACCGCTTAAGATATTGACTTGAAATTGGTACACGTACCTATGTATTTTAACGAGATCTGGAACTAGATTATTCCGTTAAAGGGTTGGGGGGTAAATGGGGGTAAATAGGCAAATCAAGCAAGTAAGAGTCCATAAAATTGTTATTAAGTATATATAAGAGAAGCTATGGTCTCAAAATTTTTTTAGCATTAACCACCCCCATTACCAACTCCTACCCCATTATTCAAGGGGGCGAAAAAATAAAATTGTCATTTAGTGTGTGTACAAGAACCAAAGGCCTCAATTTTTTTTTTACTTTATCCACCACTACTACCACACCCCTTCCACCACCATCAGCCCCACTACCGATGTGGCATATCGTTTTATAGGTTTTTGGGGTAGACGATTTCAAATATTTTATTATTAAAGTTCCATAAACAATTATTTCCACATTCAAATTTTTTTCGTTGTGAGAGACTTGGATAGAAGATCTAGATGTGGAAGTAGTGATTCCTTGGGCAGCGGTTTTATAATTTGACCTTCGACGAAAACGAATAACGTTGATCGGACACCGCCCTGAGACTAGTTAGTTTTAGTGGACGCGGGCGTATTAATACTCAATTTCTGCAATTCGCGCGCTCCAAAAAAATCACTGTACCTAAACTATCAAAGACACAATAAGAATTATTATTAATTATTATTATCAAAAACTTTTTTGATCTTTTGGCTTTATTTTCTTCGCAGCATGTTATACAAAATTTTAAAAAAACAAAAAAGTTTGTAGCTTAGTGAAAATTTGACTGCGTATTTTCTGAACTTAAGATTATCTAAGTTTTTAACACGCTTAAAAATGTTTTAATTAATAATACTATACACAGATAGAAGCGCTTAAGTGTGTGTTTTATAACAAAAAAAGTTCATGTGGATATCTCCATTCGTTTTTGAGATATGGCATTAGATGTTCAAAAAAACATGATTGAAAAAAAAAAATTCACACCTTTTTAAAAATAATAATGTCCGTGACCACTAAAAAATGTCGTATTTCATGATTTCTAATGAACATCGACCTACTTAACGAAATGGTATATGTCTCAGTTTGTTCTAAGATTAAAAAAAAAATTCGAGAAGGAAGCGACTTTTCGCCTGTTTTTTACTCCACTATAAATGTACTTTTGCATGCTACGAACGCATCCCGTATTTTGAACATAAATTTATCATTGCATAATTATGTTCGTATTAAACAGTTCCTCTTAGGACCAGTTTATTAATGTAGGGTCAAATATGTGTGTTAGCTGGTCCCAGGATAACTTTAGCTCCAGGTCTAACTTGCAACCGTTTATCACTACATTTTGCCAGTTCTAGGTTGATTGTGATTGGCCGAAAAATGATTGATTCTGTTTGTTTTTGTTGAAAAATCACCTGGCAGTGATAGTAACGAACCACGACAATTATAATATAAACTGGAATATTCTCTGGTCGATAATCTTTTTATTTTAAGAAAATGAGTGACAGAGGCCCCAATTTTTTATCAGCCGAGTGGTTGCTATTAATTGAAATAGCAAATAAACATAAACGATGCAGTATCTTGGAGGGACAAAGACATTTATGCAATTTCCAGCAGCTGATAAAAAATTACCAATTGTGTAATATCTCAATATCAAAAGCAACTGATTTTTTGGTAAAACTGAATGATTTTTATAATGGAATAAAGTGGAATTTAATATTTGCTTTTTAGCTACATTATAAAACTTTTTTACCTATCGGTTGAAAACTCGAAATAATACCACGATTTGTTCAAAAATAAATATTATTATATAGTAGGCTTCCTAATTTAAGCAAAAAATAACTTTGACTTTTCACTGTCAACAACAAACATAAAATTTGTAGGTTAACCTCGGGCTAACAGGGATAACCCCCACCTTGAAGCTCGGGCCACATTATCTCTGACATTAGCCCAGGGTTACTTTTAACTTGACTCGATAAACACTTTAGCCTGGAGTTAGCGTTTAACCCCGGGGTAAACTAGGACAAATAATTGAAAATCTAAAATTAGTTGGATTTCAACAATCGGTAAAAACCAAGTAAAATAATAAGAATAAGGGTGGAAATATGTCACTAAAAATACTATTTATATGTTCAAAGTTGACTTCTACGTACCTCAGAAACTGTTAAAAACTACGCCTTTTATCGCATAAAGATTGATTAGCCAATAAAACATAAAAATCTGAATCAAACATCACTGACCAATATTACCCCTTTATGGTTTGCCAAACCGAACCGTCATATATTATGTCGAAATATAATCGATACATATTCCAACACTAAATAAGTCACTCTCTGACAAGTATTGTTAGATATCCGCAATAAACATGAAATATAACTTAATTGAACAACCACAATACCTACTTGGGTTTGTATTAACATTCCTGGAGTATAATCGATTTTATTACACGTTTAACATTTCTGTGTTTATGAAAAATGTGAGTTGTAAGAATTAATTCAAATGCATTTAGAATTTTGTTTCGAAAATCGCTTTCATCGTGATTAGAGAATATTATTTAGGTATTATTATGTATATTGTTGCCCTAATCTGGGCACGCTAATATAATAGTTAGGTAGTAGTTAGGTAAATACTTTAAAACACTAATTGTTGGAGAACCAATCAAAACAACTACTCTTCTAGCTAATACTGACGAAGTATTGAATTACATGATAGGATTCCCTAGCACTTTAAACCAAAAAAAATATATTGAAGATACTTAAACCATTTATTTAAATTCAGTCATTCACACTTTCTTTTAATACGAAATTATCTACTTTCTCTATATTGGTGTCTTAATCTGGTCACGCTAATATACTACTTAGAAAAACACTTTAAAACATTCATTATTGGAGAACCAATCAAAACAACTACTCTTCTAGCTAATACTGACGGAGTATTGAATTACATGATAGGACTCCTGGCATTTTAAGGCAAAAGTATATATTGAGAATACTTAAATCATTTATAATATTCTCTAATTATATTTATATTGAACTCTTTTCCACACCACCCTTGAGATAAAGTTTTCAGTGCGTCATTCTTATTTTCTTAATCTATTTCATATTCGTTTGTACTCTCAAGACATTAAGTTATAAGAGTGAAAAAAATTACAAAAAATTATTTTGTAAAATACAGCTCTTTGAAAGACATCAATTTTTAAAAAAATCATTTTGGTCTCTCATGCGTTACACTTCAGAAGGCGTTAGCGTTATTAATAAACCAGAGTAAACAAATTCTTCGTTGATTTGTTGACCTTTTTATATAATTGTTGCACATTCTATGAGATACTCTTCGCAATTGTTTTGTAAATAATGTTAGTATCAGATATTTTTTACGAACCTAGTTAGTGAAACATTTGTCAATACAAAATTAAATTAAAAAAAAAGAAAATAAATAAAACCTTATGCGAGTTTCGAACCCGCAATCCTTGGAATGCGAGTCAAATTCAATTCAAATTAAACAAATTTATTTAGACTTAAGATTAGGACCAGGATCCTGGCCCGGAGCCAAGCAGACAACCACGGCGCACAAAGCTGTAGTGATTGTAGAGTTGGACGGGGCATGTCCGGTTCGGCTTAACGAGAACAGTGCACAGGGGGGAAATTACTCCTCCAGTTCGTCGCAGACGAACTTAAAACTAAAAATATATTTGAATAATAGTCCATGCAGGAACATAAAACTAATTAAAAACTTAGAATTAACACTTGTCGTTGCACTATAAAGTTTTGGTAGTTGGCACGGGAAAAAGTTGGTGGTCTCCCTGTCGCCAGGAAAATGTGATGTTTAAAATATTGTTGTTTAAAAAAGTTTTAATTTTCAAAAATATAAATAGAATTTAAAAACAAAAAGAGGACGAAAGAATAAAAAAGGCTAAAACGGGAACAAAGCAAATAAACATGATAAGAAACATTTCGCAAGATTTCTATTTAATTCCAAGTCATAAAAATTAGGAAAACTATTTTTTAAATTTTAAATGATTAATAACTTTTTTATTCACTAATCGATTTTGTTAAAAACAATAGGACTTTTTTTTGTTAAGTTATAGTACTTGCAAGAAACGTGACGGGCAGACAGACAGACGAACATTTTGAAAGTTGTTCAGAATTCGTCCACTAACACACTTTTGTCTACGAACGATATTTACGGTTTTAGAAATGTGTGCCGATCAAATGCAATGTACTCTTTGTTTTCGTATTTGCGAAGAGTATAATAAGATGTCAACATTTTGCAGAACGCATATTAAATCATGAATGATGTACTTTGGAATGTTGTATCGATTTTTCTAATGCAAATAATAATTTACTCATTGTTTTCACGAAATTCGAGAATAAAGTTGGAGTCAAAAATAGTATGCGCTAAATTCATTGGGTTTTTAACAGTTGAAGTTTTTGATAAAAGAAATAAAAACAGTTTTCAATACCAGGATCCTGTAGCTGAAAGTCTCTTTGAAATCCTATATTTATTTATTTTTTTATATTCACTGAAGAGCTTCTAGTTAGAATTATGAACAATTTAAAAAGATTAGCAGTGTTCAAAGATATTATTTTTGAGAGATAATAAAACTGCATAAAATATAGATATTGTACAAGCTTGTCTTATCGGTACAAACTTATTTTACTTCGTTCTTTATTAACCTTTTGAGGTCTTATGGAAATGTGTCATACCAGTTGTTGAACCTATTACTTACTCTTTACCCAAGTACATATAATATTTAATGTGTCGTGTCACTTATTATTGTGTGTAAAATTTATAAATTGTTAATTGTTCTGCTAGTTTTGTCAATTCTATTGCACAGTAAATTCCATTTACTCTTGTTGATGATATTAAATGCGACGAAAAAAACCATACGAACTTTACAATTTAGTAGTAGTTTATGTAATCGACGCTTAAACCTCTGTGATCGGCACCTCCGCCATTTCTTCGAATAAAATAACGTATTTTTTTTTATATTACAGTATTTGTTTTTACACATATTGTTTAAATGTTGGATGTGGCATTTACTTAATTTTTCTGTATTTCTTGTTGGGATGCTCTGCCACATGTATTTTCTTCTAAACAATGTCTGTAAAATCTACAAAATAATACAATTATCTAGTTTTTTTACTGGAAAATAACATCTATTCTACGCCTGTGACTTTTACGTCAAAGGAGCAGTTAGAGGGCGTCTTCTGTCAAATAATGAATAAGAAAAAATATAAAAATAACGTATTTTGCTGACGTTTCGGAAACCGAATCTGTCTGGAAATGCCGACTAGTATAATAAAAATAGTAGACACTTTATAGAAAAGATTTATGAAAACAATATTCATGACATGACATCTGATGGTTAGTTTTGATGTAATTAGCATAATGGAACTATCAACAAAACTTTCAATTGGAAGGTGATTTGTATCAACAAGACTGGTATGGGGTTTCCATTGTCGCCAATGTTAAGTAATATATTTATGGAGGACATTGAAACTAGATAATATGTTCAAAATTTTATATATAAACCGGTTAGCTGGTGAAGATAAGTTGACGATATCTTTGCAATTTGGCTCCATGGCGTCGATTTACTAGAAATTTTTTTTTAGAAAATATAAATAATAAGGAACCTTCTGTTAAATTTACGTTAGAAGTAGAAAGTAGAAATTAACTACCATTTTTAGATGTTTTAATTAAAAGAGTAAATAATACAGCTGAAACAAGTGTTTACAGAAACCCAACAAACACTAAGAGGTGTGTGTAATAATAATAATAACGCTTCATAAAATAGGTTCTTGTATGTATAAATAATCAATATCCTGAAGCATTTCTTGATAGAACTTCCATATATATAGAAAATAATAAACGGGTACGACAAAAACCTGAACAATGACACAACGTTAATTCCTTATGTATACGAATTATCTGAAAAGCGAAACCAGGCTAAATAGGGTATCTCCATCCATACAGAGAATATGCTCTAGTTGCATTACATTGAGTCTTTCTATAAGTAATAGTCCAGGTGGCCGCGTACATAAATGCAATTTATACATATCGTCGTATAACTTCTTGTACGGCATAACTGCGCCTAGTCTATCACTTTTTCCTCTGCGAGAATTTTCGTAAACGCGGCGTTCCTCCTCGGCATGAAAAAGACGATTTCCACACGTCGGACTGGAAAATCAGCAAATATATTTTGTCCTACAATTCGAAAATTGGATTCTACATATTTTTATTAAGCAATCTTGAAAAAATCAGCTGGTTATCAATAAATGTTTTAAAGTTATGTTATATTATGTTCAGGGTGGTAGACACCCTTAACGTTCCAAAATTTTTGTCGGACAGTTTGTAGAAATATATAGAATATATATGTAGAATCCAATTCTCAAATTGTCCGACAAAATATATTTGCCGATTCTCTAGTCCGACGCGTGGAAATTGTCTTTTTCATGTCGAGGAGGAACGCCGCGTTTACGAAAATTTTCGCAGAGGAAAAAAGTGATAGACTAGGCGCAATTATACCGTACAAGAAGTTATACGAGGATATGTATAAATCGCATTTATGTACGCGGGCACCTAGACTATAATCAACATGTCAACTTTTCATCTCTTGAATATTTTTCAGCCATTTTATATTAATTTACTTGTTTATAACAAGTTCAATACACTTACTTCAGATAATCAGCGAGTAATGTCAAGATTAATTCATTTTTTGCGAGTGTTTGTCATTTTCATGGCTATCTGCAATTTTGGATTTAAGGATAGATAGGTTCCTTATTAAAATTATCTGTTGGCTTACCTTTTAAAAATACTTTTATTATTACGAAGGATATCCTTAAGAAATGATTAATGGCGAAAAAAATTAAAGTTTATGAATCATTATTTATAGCACGGTCCCATTAAGAAATTTTCCATAGGACCCCTTACGGAAATGAAAATGAAAATGAAATTCTGTCTTTTGAGAAAACCTAAAAATAGTCGTACCTATCAGTAATAAAAACGAGTTGGTTGAACCGGAAGTGTTATTTTCGCTCTAAAAGTAGCTTTTGTCTAATTTGTGTGTACCAAAAATGATATTGTTAAATTAAAAAACAACCAAAAAATTGGGGGCGTACATTGACTCATGGCCATCCGGTATATTAAATTTTCAATAACAAATGTATAGGTTTTAAGAATTTAATTTTTTTTTTTTAGATTTTCAAATGATTGGCCCAGGCATAAATGTAGCTGATCTGGAATTTTCAGTCGTCTACGATGTTGGTCATATACAAGACATTCTATTATTATATGTTTTACTGTTAAAATTGTATTGCATATCTGACACATTGGTTGTTGATTTACTGCTAATAATAGTATATATTTGTTAAATTAGTATGGCCTATTCTTAATCTGGTGATTACAATCTGTTCCCTTCTTTGAAGTATAGGTGTTTTCCAGTTGTTCACTTTGGGTTTTTGAAGTTATTATGGGTTTAACAAAAGTAGGTGTAGTACAGTAAAATTAAAAGTTGACCCGGAACAAATTTGTAACAAGCTGATTTCTTCAGGATTGTATTCTATGGCTATCCAGGAGTCTCTGACTGAAAATCCCAAAAAATTCGTCGTGCAGAAATAAAGAAAAAATGCGCCGCCATGTTGCAATTAGGCACTTTTTCCTTTAATCGGTAATAGCCCGCACGGATGACACTTAGGAAAAAAGTAAAGAAGCAAAATTTTGAGAGAAAGAGCTAAGTTTTAATGTGATATAAAGTTTTTTGCAATCGGTTAAATATTAACAAAGTTACGGTTGTCAAAATGACAGATTTGTATAAAAAAGAATACTTCTTGTATTTCAATACCAAAAAATGCAACAAGAGGCAACAACAATCATTACTGGTAATACTAATTAATTAAAGTAATACATTCGTAAAATAAAATCTATTCTAAAAACAAAAGAACGTAACAACAAACACAATAACAGAACTCATAAACAGTGAAAAACAAACTATAAACTCTTTAAAAAGCACGAATAAATTAAATAAAAAACTCTAAAATACGAGCTTTAACTAAAAACTAGTCTCATTCTCAGAAAGACGCATTGTCACAGTCCTGTCCAATCCAATTTACACAGCTGGTACTGCATTTAAGGTTATATTTTCTACATTTTCAAGACTGTTTGCAATTTTTCTTGCAATATTTAAAATAAAATCAAGGGCACACTTTTGTACTGTTTTTATTGGTTCTAGATAACCGCTGTTTTTCCAACCCCAGTTCTCTAGATTAAGATTGTCGCCTAACCAGACTTGAATTTGCCAATACACTCGTATTATGATATTTAGTGACATCGGATGTTGGCGTTAGATCGAAGTGCTGGAAAATATTTTGCCTAGTAAAAATCTAGCTGATTTGCTTCAGCAAAGCTTGAAAATTAATTGGCTGTTACAAAGTTCAGTATTATTTTCTAAAACTGAAAATACTATTTTTTGCCATTTTTATAGAATGCAGATACTCCGGTCAATAAGGGAGGTGTAGAGTGTGTGAGCAGGAACCTAAGCGATTCCTTTAGAAAATTGTTCAGGGTGCTTAGGGAGTGAACATACTGAAAGTCCTGACGTCTAGGAGGAGGTGAGCCGGGGGGGGGGGGGGTAGAAAGAAAGTCCCACTTTTGTTTTTTTCGCTTATATCTCGAAAACGGTGCGTCGCACGGAAAAATTGAAAAGCTCGTGAAATTCTCTACAACTTTCGTTCTATGCATTTTTTTTGAATTCACAACCGTTTTCGAGCTACACGCTCCGGAAAAGTGAAAATTTTCGAAAAACAGATTTTTACCTGAAAAATAGAAAATTGTATTTTAAAGATGATATAAAAAAGTAGGACCTCCGGTGCTTGTAATTGGCACATGTTTCCACCCCACTCTTGAGGGGGCAGCTCATTCCCGAGCCACTGCTGCACTTGTTGGTAGGTGCGCCAGGAATGCTGTTTAGCTGCGCTCTCAGTTGGTGAGAGAGAGCTGATGTTAGGCTTAATATCGCCACTGACCTCATGAACAACTGGAAGCGGTATTGGTTGAGGGAGGTCTGTCTTGCTGGTGCCCCATACCACTTGAGGAAACAAATCTTCCCAGTCTCTTCAAACTCGCCTTAAGTGGAAGAGGGGTTGTAAAAGATCGCTGCCGCTTCCTTGATGATTTTTGACTTAAGTACAATTTTGAAAAGCCCACCTTGCTTTTCCTTAAAGTTGAAGAAGTAAAAATCTGTTTTCCGGAGCGTGTAGCTCGAAAACGGTTGCGAATCCGAAAAAACTATATAAAAGAAAGCTGTAGAGAATTTCATGAGCTTTCATTTTGTATAAGAAAATGTTTCCCTGCGATGCACCATTTTAGAGATATAAGCGAAAAAACCAAAAGTGGGCCTTTCTTTGTGCCCCCCTCCGGCTCACCTCCTAGATGTCAGGACTTTCAGTATGTTCACTCCCTAAACACCCGCTTAGGTTCCTGCTCACACAATCTACACCACCCTTTAGAGGTGGTATCGCATCCGAATATGGCATGTGCAAATAGAATTACCTTATGAAATAAGAAATTTTAAAAACATGTTTAAGTTTAAAAAAAAGGTAAAACAATGGATATTAGAATTTCCTAGGGAAAGAATAAATAATATCTTACAAGGCAACTTTTTAATTATTTAAAATGTTTGTGATGTTTTTGTTTATTTTCTTACATGTTTAGTTTTACTATTTATTAATTTATAGGTGCTATGTGTATGTGCAGTATTATAGTATATAAATAAATATTATATAGAGATAGATATTAGATAGTGTAAAAATGTAATGTTCACACACTCAAAATCGCAAACAAGTGTCACTAGAATACTTCTGCGAAACCTGAGTGTTTATTTGGTAAACATCTTTATTGTTACATTGTGTAATCTTGTGTAATCTTGTAATTCCAAATAAACATTATTATTATTATTATTATTATTAGAATATTTTACCTACGATCACTACTGTAAATAGTAAAAAACACACTACTTGCCATCTATGTAAGTTGAATTTTACATATTGCAAACAAAACGCACTGTAAACAAATAGCACGGTAAACAAAACGCACGGGACACGCAATTATAGGTGGCTTATATCGCTGACCCGGGGTTTAAAAAAACAAATGCGCCTACTTAATTTTCAAACGCTGTCAAAACTGACATAATATTTGTTGAATAATATTGTTGACTAGTAAACTAAATCCAGAATTTACTAAATAACTAAATAAATATGATCGTAGGTAAAGTACAGTACATAATTCGAGTTGTAAGGCAATTACGCACTCATGGAAATACGCACTCGCCGCTACGCGGCATCGTGCGTAACTTTTCCATTCGTGCGTAATATGCTTCTTACATCACTCATTACGTAATATACTATTTTACTACATTTTCACTAAGTTCTGAACGTAACTTGCAGATATTCGTTATTTTATCAGATTTACCTCAATCACCGGGTCTCATCATGTATACATTTTTTGTTTTGCAATGCTCAATAAGATTAAGTCTGTATCTTGACCAACAGCTATAACGGGGTTACACATATCAGCTGAGCAATCAACAGCAGCTTTTACAATTAAATAATCAGCATCTGCATCCGCACATTTGACTGTGATATTATTTTGATTTGAAATTTAATGTTAGAAGTTTAATTCACTGATCTTTATTTGACACTGATGCTAAAAATTCGTTTTGAGATATCTCTACTACTTTTTTGTGGGTCAATATTAATTTCTTTTTGAAATGCATTTTTAGCTCTTCTTTGATATTCTGTAAATTTAACGGAAGTACTTTCATTAGAATAGCCATCGAAAATAATAGTATAATTTAAACCATAATGATAATGAACAAATGAAACACACTGATGAACAATATCTTTACACTGAGCAGGGCGTTGCCACACAACTTTTCTAAGGAGAAACCTCTCGTCTATTACAAGTTGTTTAGCACTTTGGGGCAAAGTTGGACTTGGTGTAAGTTTTTTATCAAAATAAGAAAAAAAAAGAGATGATTTTGTTGTTTTTCGAAACGAAATATCGTCAAACAAACTAACCGGTATATGTTTTATTTCATATTTAAATAAACCTTATTTAATTAGTATTACCAACAAAAGTTTTTGTTGATTATTGTTACATTCTTACGGTGTTAAAATACAAAAAATACCATTTTTTGAAAAGAATCTGTCATTTTGACAATCATAACATGGTTAATATTTAACCGATTTATACCATATTGAAGTTTAGCTCTTTCTCTCAAAATTTTGCCTCTTTACTTTGTGTCGTCCGTATTGGCTATTGCCGATTAAAGGAAAAAAGTGCCTAATTTCAACATGGCGGAGCATTTTTTCTTTATTTCTGCACGGCGGATTTTTTGGGATTTTCAGTCAGAAACTCCTGGATAGCCATAGAATACAATCTCGAAGAAATTAGCTTGTTACGAATTTGTTTCGGGTTTGGTCCAAATTTTATTTTATTTTACTGAAGTAGTGTACCTACAGATCGTTTTTATTATCACAACGAATTAATAAAATAAAATGTTCAAACAGGTAAATGTTCTTTCTAGTTTCAAACAATCAAAAAATCATTTTTTGGCATTCAATTGGAATGTTATTTAATGTATTTTTGGATTTAAATTTACAGTTCTCATTTATTTTTAAAGCCTTCTGGACATTGTCCGTATAATAATAATTTCCAATTTTCGTAAATTGAAATCTTCTGTTAGGAATCGACCGATATGATTTTTTAGACCGATACCGATAATCGGCCGATACCGATATTTACATGGCCGAGTATCGGCCTTATTCTCTTATTTCTAAAATCTGAAAATTTGCTATGAAAAATTAAATTATATTTTGCTCAATATTATTTTTGTATCCTCCCTTGAGAGAAGTATAACAGGGCGGACTTTTAATTATCTATTTCTAAAAAGTAATTCTTCCAATATGACGTGGACGGCTATTCCTGGGTGAAACTCCGACATGGAGACAGTAGATATATATTTTTAATAAATTTTTAGCTAGAGGTAATTTCTTTGGGTAAATGACGATTTTTATTTGTGAAATAGGCAGTTTGTCGAATTTCTATAATGTTAATCGCATAGCTAATAGATGACGATTTTAGACTATAAAAATATAAAAATTTCTATAACCACTGATATTTGGATCTGCATATATATAATAACAACCCATGAAACTGCGCTCATTGGATGGACTTCAAGAAAACGGAAAGGTGTTTATTTATATTGTCTTGCAAATATTTTCCAATTACACACTTAGGTTTAACTATTGCCCAGAATATGAACAGTTCAAGAATGGAAATAAAATTGCGATCAAATCCTCCTAGTTTTGGCCGACAGTGCTTCCAACATGATAAAAGGTATCGAAAAGCTTTAATCATGGTCCATGAAGATTCTGCAACTAAATGAAAAGGCCCTGACATTTTACCAATTGGAACTAGCAAAAAACTTACTAAACCTATTATAAAGCCATTTGAAGAGATTACTAAACTTGCCAGTAAGTCGAATGCATCCATATCTGAAATAATACCACTGAATTGTTAAAACTCGTTCAAATTATCTAAGTAAAACTGATGTTAATTTTTCCGGACTCCAAACAATGAAATATGAGCTACAAATTAATTTGAGGCAAAATACTTGTAAAGAAATAAAACTAGAGATTATGAGGAACAATGGATATGTATATGATAATTCAGAGATTGTCGATGTTGATAGTTCTGATGACATTGATGATTTTCCATTGGCAAAAATTGCTAGACAATCTTCAAACAACGCAGAGTAACAATAATGAAGAGTTTACGGGTGTGAAAAATAGAATAACTAAATTAAGCCCAAGTAAAATTACAAAGAAAGATTTATTAATTAAAATTGAAAATGAAATTCAAATATACATAGAACTACCTCCGATTGCTAGAACTGAAGATCCTTTAGCTCAGCGGGCCAACAAGAAAGAAATGTTTCTCTTCCTGTATCAATTAGCCGTAATGTATTTAGCACCTCCACCAAGAAGCGTTTACAGAGAACAATTATTTTCTTCAGCTGGTAACGTTTAGGAATCTGCAAGAAGCCGATTAAATCCAGATCGAGCAGAAACTCTTATTTTATTACATTATAATTTACCTAAACTTAACTTTAAACATTAAATAATTAAACAAATGTTAATATTATTACGTTTTGACTTATTTTTATCTTTAAAAATAAAAAAAGAAGTATTTTTTGACCAGCACCGATGTCGCGCCGATATTACAATCCAGTATCGACCGATACCGATAATCAGCCACAACGCCGATGTGGCCGATATACCTATATCAATATCGGTATCGGTCGATCCCTAGCTTCTGTATAAGGGCGCGTTTTCACTGGCCGACACGATACCGATTCGTCGTCAACGACACCGATACAACGATATCGGGGCAGCACAAACGTTTAAAATTATATAGAACTCTTTTTCACTTGCCGATACGATACCGTTTTGTCGGTATCGTTTCGACCAGTGAAAAAACGCCCTAACAGTTATTTAATTTGAGAATTTCAGGAAATTCGGGATATTTGGGTTCTAGACGTAGGTTGGGTAGGTTGGGTTCTAGACGTAGACGTAGACGTAGACGTAGACGTTTTAAGTTCGTCTGCGACGAACTGGAGGAGTAATTTCCCCCCTGTGCACTGTTCTCGTTAAGCCGAACCGGACATGCCCCGTCCAACTCTACAATCACTACAGCTTTGTGCGCCGTGGTTGTCTGCTTGGCTCCGGGCCAGGATCCTGGTCCTAATCTTAAGTCTAAATAAATTTGTTTAATTTGAATTGAATTTGACTCGCATTCCAAGGATTGCGGGTTCGAAACTCGCATAAGGTTTTATTTATTTTCTTTTTTTTTAATTTAATTTTGTATTGACAAATGTTTCACTAACTAGGTTCGTAAAAAATATCTGATACTAACATTATTTACAAAACAATTGCGAAGAGTATCTCATAGAATGTGCAACAATTATATAAAAAGGTCAACAAATCAACGAAGAATTTGTTTACTCTGGTTTATTAATAACGCTAACGCCTTCTGAAGTGTAACGCATGAGAGACCAAAATGATTTTTTTAAAAATTGATGTCTTTCAAAGAGCTGTATTTTACAAAATAATTTTTTGTAATTTTTTTCACTCTTATAACTTAATGTCTTGAGAGTACAAACGAATATGAAATAGATTAAGAAAATAAGAATGACGCACTGAAAACTTTATCTCAAGGGTGGTGTGGAAAAGAGTTCAATATAAATATAATTAGAGAATATTATAAATGATTTAAGTATTCTCAATATATACTTTTGCCTTAAAATGCCAGGAGTCCTATCATGTAATTCAATACTCCGTCAGTATTAGCTAGAAGAGTAGTTGTTTTGATTGGTTCTCCAATAATGAATGTTTTAAAGTGTTTTTCTAAGTAGTATATTAGCGTGACCAGATTAAGACACCAATATAGAGAAAGTAGATAATTTCGTATTAAAAGAAAGTGTGAATGACTGAATTTAAATAAATGGTTTAAGTATCTTCAATATATTTTTTTTGGTTTAAAGTGCTAGGGAATCCTATCATGTAATTCAATACTTCGTCAGTATTAGCTAGAAGAGTAGTTGTTTTGATTGGTTCTCCAACAATTAGTGTTTTAAAGTATTTACCTAACTACTACCTAACTATTATATTAGCGTGCCCAGATTAGGGCAACAATATACATAATAATACCTAAATAATATTCTCTAATCACGATGAAAGCGATTTTCGAAACAAAATTCTAAATGCATTTGAATTAATTCTTACAACTCACATTTTTCATAAACACAGAAATGTTAAACGTGTAATAAAATCGATTATACTCCAGGAATGTTAATACAAACCCAAGTAGGTATTGTGGTTGTTCAATTAAGTTATATTTCATGTTTATTGCGGATATCTAACAATACTTGTCAGAGAGTGACTTATTTAGTGTTGGAATATGTATCGATTATATTTCGACATAATATATGACGGTTCGGTTTGGCAAACCATAAAGGGGTAATATTGGTCAGTGATGTTTGATTCAGATTTTTATGTTTTATTGGCTAATCAATCTTTATGCGATAAAAGGCGTAGTTTTTAACAGTTTCTGAGGTACGTAGAAGTCAACTTTGAACATATAAATAGTATTTTTAGTGACATATTTCCACCCTTATTCTTATTATTTTACTTGGTTTTTACCGATTGTTGAAATCCAACTAATTTTAGATTTTCAATTATTTGTCCTAGTTTACCCCGGGGTTAAACGCTAACTCCAGGCTAAAGTGTTTATCGAGTCAAGTTAAAAGTAACCCTGGGCTAATGTCAGAGATAATGTGGCCCGAGCTTCAAGGTGGGGGTTATCCCTGTTAGCCCGAGGTTAACCTACAAATTTTATGTTTGTTGTTGACAGTGAAAAGTCAAAGTTATTTTTTGCTTAAATTAGGAAGCCTACTATATAATAATATTTATTTTTGAACAAATCGTGGTATTATTTCGAGTTTTCAACCGATAGGTAAAAAAGTTTTATAATGTAGCTAAAAAGCAAATATTAAATTCCACTTTATTCCATTATAAAAATCATTCAGTTTTACCAAAAAATCAGTTGCTTTTGATATTGAGATATTACACAATTGGTAATTTTTTATCAGCTGCTGGAAATTGCATAAATGTCTTTGTCCCTCCAAGATACTGCATCGTTTATGTTTATTTGCTATTTCAATTAATAGCAACCACTCGGCTGATAAAAAATTGGGGCCTCTGTCACTCATTTTCTTAAAATAAAAAGATTATCGACCAGAGAATATTCCAGTTTATATTATAATTGTCGTGGTTCGTTACTATCACTGCCAGGTGATTTTTCAACAAAAACAAACAGAATCAATCATTTTTCGGCCAATCACAATCAACCTAGAACTGGCAAAATGTAGTGATAAACGGTTGCAAGTTAGACCTGGAGCTAAAGTTATCCTGGGACCAGCTAACACACATATTTGACCCTACATTAATAAACTGGTCCTAAGAGGAACTGTTTAATACGAACATAATTATGCAATGATAAATTTATGTTCAAAATACGGGATGCGTTCGTAGCATGCAAAAGTACATTTATAGTGGAGTAAAAAACAGGCGAAAAGTCGCTTCCTTCTCGAATTTTTTTTTTAATCTTAGAACAAACTGAGACATATACCATTTCGTTAAGTAGGTCGATGTTCATTAGAAATCATGAAATACGACATTTTTTAGTGGTCACGGACATTATTATTTTTAAAAAGGTGTGAATTTTTTTTTTTCAATCATGTTTTTTTGAACATCTAATGCCATATCTCAAAAACGAATGGAGATATCCACATGAACTTTTTTTGTTATAAAACACACACTTAAGCGCTTCTATCTGTGTATAGTATTATTAATTAAAACATTTTTAAGCGTGTTAAAAACTTAGATAATCTTAAGTTCAGAAAATACGCAGTCAAATTTTCACTAAGCTACAAACTTTTTTGTTTTTTTAAAATTTTGTATAACATGCTGCGAAGAAAATAAAGCCAAAAGATCAAAAAAGTTTTTGATAATAATAATTAATAATAATTCTTATTGTGTCTTTGATAGTTTAGGTACAGTGATTTTTTTGGAGCGCGCGAATTGCAGAAATTGAGTATTAATACGCCCGCGTCCACTAAAACTAACTAGTCTCAGGGCGGTGTCCGATCAACGTTATTCGTTTTCGTCGAAGGTCAAATTATAAAACCGCTGCCCAAGGAATCACTACTTCCACATCTAGATCTTCTATCCAAGTCTCTCACAACGAAAAAAATTTGAATGTGGAAATAATTGTTTATGGAACTTTAATAATAAAATATTTGAAATCGTCTACCCCAAAAACCTATAAAACGATATGCCACATCGGTAGTGGGGCTGATGGTGGTGGAAGGGGTGTGGTAGTAGTGGTGGATAAAGTAAAAAAAAAATTGAGGCCTTTGGTTCTTGTACACACACTAAATGACAATTTTATTTTTTCGCCCCCTTGAATAATGGGGTAGGAGTTGGTAATGGGGGTGGTTAATGCTAAAAAAATTTTGAGACCATAGCTTCTCTTATATATACTTAATAACAATTTTATGGACTCTTACTTGCTTGATTTGCCTATTTACCCCCATTTACCCCCCAACCCTTTAACGGAATAATCTAGTTCCAGATCTCGTTAAAATACATAGGTACGTGTACCAATTTCAAGTCAATATCTTAAGCGGTTCCGGAGTAATCGTGTTATAGACAGAGCGATAGGCAGAATTTTTGTTTTGCTCAAACTTAAAATCTCGACGTTTCATGACATTCTAAGCCCATTTGGACAATAAAAATTTTCAAAAATATTTTTGTCGATACTATACTTACACTGAATGTGGGAGTAAAATGTCTAACGATATAACCTTATTTACCACTTGTATTATATTGTAGAACGTATGGCCATTGTGCGAATTGTGCGTGGATTATCTGCTAAAAAAATATTAAGATAAAAAAGCAATCTAAGTTTCAATGTAAAATGGAGTGGATTTTATGTGGCGTAGTAATAGAAGAGAACGATAAACTTGTGCACAAGCCATGGAAACGGGGTTTCTATAATTACGGCTGCAGAAATTTAGGATGTTTTTTTCTTTTTTGTTACCTAATTTAGGCGCAAATAACACGTTTACTCAATTATTGTGTGGATCTAGGGTAAAAATTTAATGCATTGGAGTTTCGGATAGGGTTTCTGACACAGGAAATATCGGATACAAATATTAAGATTGCCACGTTCAAAAAAAAGTGCTTTAAGAAACTGTCTTTTCTATTTAGCTCCAATAGTAACGCAAAAAAGAAGGAAAACTCCTCGATAGTTTACTTTTTATCAAAACACTCCAAAATTATTACTTTTCCTAAACTTCTGTTTATGGAATTTTATTAGCCCCCTAGTTGCGCAACTTTTTTTTTCCATTTACTATAATATTATTTTTTACCGTTTTCGAGATCCCAATGCAATGCATTTTTTTCCCAGATACTCTATTTAAGATTTTTAATTCCTTTTTGCCTTCAACCTTAGTCCTTAATGCGCCACTGGAAAAAATAAGTTATCCTTTCAGATCCTAAAACATGATAAAACATTCCTAAACATAAAAAAATAATAATTAAATGTTCCGTTACACACAATACATTATCATTATTATTCTTAAGTGCCGCGCGCGTACGCTTCGACAATTCCTCCATACTAAAAAATTCGTAACTAGCAAACTATTGCTAATAATGAAAATATTTTTTTTCTAAAAACTTTTTTAGTCTATTGACTTCATTTTCTTCATAGCATGTTTCACAAAATTTTCAAAAACAAAAAAGTTCCTCGCTTAGTGAAAATTTGATAGCGTATTCTCTAAACTTTCAGGGTCATCTACGTTTTTGGCATGTTCACATTTTAAAATTAAATTTTACACTTTTTTTTAAATAAGAATATCTGTGACCACTAAAAAATGTCGTATTTCGTGTTTTTATGTGTAAAATGATGTTGTCGGTAATACCCACTGTGTCTGATCTTGTTCTAAGCTGATAAAAAAAACGACACAATTTTACATCTTTTTCGCTCCTCTATTAATAATTTCATTCTTCATATCTGCGTGTCAGAGATTTAGTTAGCAGGGCCGCGCCAAGCCTTTTGAGCGCAGTCGTGCAAATACGAACATGCGTCCTTCAGTAGCATATCTAGCATTCAGCTGAAAAGGGGAAAAATGTATGTCAAATAAATCACGCTAAACAATTTAATATAAAAAAATCAAAATTTTTCACTTCATGCCAGGGCCGGATTAAGGATTGGCACTTCTTTAGGAAAAGGAAGTATTTACAGACGAGGTTACGGAATTGCAAAATGCGCAGGCGAAAGTTTCAAATTTTTCAATGACAAACTTTCTCAAATTAAAAGTTAGAAATATGACTTAAAATTATATTGTCTTCGAAAAGTAGGTTTCGTGGGCGCAAGACATAAAACTATAAAATACCAATAAAAAATGTTTTATTATAAAAAATATTGCAGTATTTATATTTTTCCCTGAACTAAAATTAAATATAAACATTAAATATAAAAATATTATATTGAAAAACTTATTTTTCCATGACTTCTTGCTTGCAAACTCCGCTATAATATAATTCTTTAAATAAGTCTGTAAAATGTTGCTACAGAACAGAGATAATAAATGCGACAATTCTATAAAAATAAAATAATCAAATAACAAATAAATAATTTCCTTATACATTTTATTTTCCAACAAATCAATGCACAGTAGGCTAGAACCAACTTTAAATGAAATATGCATGCACTCTCTCAATTCCTTCGGGAAATGGTAGCTTTATCTGTCCTGAAACAATTCCCGTAAATCCTGAAATCATTCCCTTGGCCGTTTTCTAGAAAATTCATTTTTAATAATTTTTTTTTAAAAACTAATTTTTTGCATTGGTAAAAAGTGAAATTAAACATTCTAATTCAAATTTAAACTTAAAGTAAGTTTTGGAGAAATAACATACAAGAAACCTTCATACTCGACAGCCCCAGACGTTTTGATAATAATCGGGTTATATAAACTTTCTAAGTAGGTAGTCAATTTAGACAAAATCATTAGATATATTCCTATGTTATTTTGAATGACAGCAATTTTGGTCTACCAATACATCCGTAACCAATGAATAACAGTACTATTTGCGTAACTGGATTTGCTAGGGAAATCCGAGCGGCTCTACTGGCCGCCTGAGTAGACTTTCCATTCTCAAAGGATTACGTAGTGAGCGTAAGTACGTGTTGTTCACATATATAGTTCGCGACGATCATTTCGTTCAGTCAGATAATAGGTGAGAATGAGAACCGGCGATGGGCCGATGAAGACAACCCACAGAAGAGACATGACGATCACCGAACCACCTACCCATCACCCTGCAGGTACCTGGCAAACACCCTTCAGTACCCGTAGTCACCTAGCTCTGTGCAGACCAAAAGTGCTACCAAAGCAATTAGGTCTGCACTACCTCGAGCTACATAGCTCATCTATCTGTATCCGATGATCCGAATGGCAGGATGTCAATTGATATTTTGCGCACTGGTAGTCAATCCCAGCCAAAAATACCCTAAAGTTTCCGAACATACAGATGATTACAAGCTGGCGAAGAAAGATCATCAAGACGGAAGATAAAGACAGCCAGCAAGGTCCAACAAGCGAAGACCCGGGGAGGTATACCGAAATCATTCACACCGCTCACATTTGTGAGTGGGGTTGATGTAAAGTAAGCTCGCCCGCCCCGCACGTGGACGGTCCAGGTCTACACCGATGTACTAGGGTAAAGAGCAGTAGTAGTCCTGCTCAACCCTAGACATCCGAGACCGTCATCACTGCCAAAGAATATTGTGACCATGATTGAAATCAAAGATCATGAAAAACGCACGATGAAAATAGATATTGTCTTTGTCTATTGTGTAAACGTATGAATCCGGGATTGAAGAAGGTAACTGATACTTAACTGATAGGTTGTTTGAAATATATCAGGGTATTCAGAGACTTTAAAAATGTAGTAGATTCTTGTTTTTATCAATGCAAAAAATCAATTTTCAAAAAAAAAAAATTTTAAATAAATTTTCTAGAAAACGGCCAAGGGAATAATTTCGGGGTTTACGGGAATTGTTTCAGGACAGATCAAGCTACCATTTCCCGTAGGAATTGAGAGAGTGCATGCATATTTCATTTAAAGTTGGTTCTAGCCTACTGTGAATGGTAAACGATAAATGTCGCCCGTCGGCCGTCGGGAGATAAAATTAGTTAATTTTGAACTGCTGGAGTGCCCCCTCGTGCGTTGGGGCCCCTAGGCAATTGCCTAGTTTGTCTATTGGATAATCCGGCCCTGATTCCTGCTATATTGTAACTAAACATTTGTATATTTTTTTATTTCAAATTTCAAAACTCGGGCCTTACGGCGCCTTTAGTCACGTGGCGCCCTCCGTCATCGTGCGTCTTGCGACTTGCCCTTATGGACGGCGCGGCCCTGTTAGTTAGCAACATTTTCAGATCGGCAGGTAATACTTTTTCAATTGTTTATGAAATATACAACTAGTGCACAAAGGTTCAGCTTTATATACATCACGTAAAGATGCCGATTTTCGTAACGTAGTTGTTTGCCAAAGAGAATTTTATTATTATAAAAGAAATTAGCCTTGTGCATATTACGCAGAAGTACTGCTTTTTCTGACAACTTCGTACTATCACCCATGCTTTATTCAACCACGCCGAACCTGCAAGCAATGTTACTTTTGTGCTATATACAATTCTCTATCAGTGCTCAAAATGTCAGCCATGCAGCTTATCGTGTTTAAAATTGTTCACTGCCTTCCGGATTATTTTTACATCTATCTGCCAATGCTTTAGCAATATTTTCGGACCGACAGGAAATAACATTTTAATTGTTTATGAAGTAAACAACTAGTACACAAACTCAGTTTTGTATATATCACGTAAAGATGTCGCTCGATTTTTTGTAACATACTCATGTTTGCCTGCCAAAGTGTTAACGTCCGTAACGTGATGCAGGCAAATTTCTGTGTTTTGTATCAACTCAATTATTATTATTATTAGTAAAAACAAAAACAGGCTTGTACACATTACGTGGAGGTACTGATTTTTTTTGACGACTGCGAACCACCCACCACCCACGATTTATGCAACTACTTCGGACCGGCAGGCAAAGTTAGTTTTCCTCTATATACGATCCTCTATTAGTTTGCAAAATTTCAACCTTGTACTTATCATGTAACAAATAAAATTGAAAATTTTTAAAAACCCCCGTTCAATGTATCTAATCGTATCAGTTTCATATGACCGAATCAAAATGAGGCCTAAATTATGTTCGGCTACCATAATTATCTGCACATTTTCAATTTTACTTCACTCGGACAATTTCTAGAGAAGTTCAACATGACGAATTCAAGATGGCGTCCAAACATCAAAATCTAATATGGCCTATAACCTTCTCGACAAAATACTCTTTCAAATAAATAATCGGAGCACCCGTTGATATGAAGGCACAGACAGACAGACAGACAGACAGACAGACAAACATACAAACATATGCGTCAAACTTATAACTCTTTTGGGGTCGGGGGTTAAAAAAGTGTTCCCTGTCGCCCGGACTAAAATAAATAATACATAAAAACGTCATTGCTTGGAACCCTCTTCTCATGTAAGCACTCTCTGCGCCTACAAATGCATAAAAAATTGTAGCTAAAATTTTAAGCTTGGATTAATAATATGATTAATGACTTGGCTGTTATCGATAGTTTGAAGGACAGACAGTGAATCCTATGAAATTTCACATTGCTGATGTTTTAATTGTCCTGGGAAGGTGCGGAAAGATTTGTGGAAAAATACTAGGGATTAAGCACGAAAATATAGTTATACATCAACGTGGTAAGACTCGTGGTAATCTATCAGAGGCACGGTGGACCAAAATATTGTAGTTGAGAGCGATAAAGCTGTTAAGCGGCATAAAAAGGCCTGCTTGTCTGTAAGCACGTGAGCGGTTTGTTAAAACCGTTCACCCGCTCATGGGAAGCTTTATAGGAAGTTCTTCTAGATTATCTAAGGAGAAGCCCGTGGTGCTCAGTGGTACATAGTCTCGTCGATAAGGCCTCAGGATTGTCCACCGTTACTATAATTCCAAAATACAACTTCAATACAAATTTTCAAATTAGAATATCAGACAGGGAAGAACGGGAAAAACTGTCCCGCAATACTGGCACAAACAATCTGGTACACGAACGCTTCCAGGACAGGGAGAAACTCAGGGCTGGGATTTACGATATGAGGTTAAAAACAAAAATCCCAGTAAATCTAGGAAGATACGCCACAGTATTTCAGCCTAGTGGTGTGCAAAAGAAATAATACGTCTAGAAACTGTCAATCAGCTGAATGCTATTTTTCCGATAATCAGATAGGGCTAAAAGCAATCAGTCCCATGTATGTTGACGTGAGACTAAATGAGACTGCTTGAATATCCTTGTGGACCTAGAAAATGCCATGGTGTGGGTACTGGAATACACGAGGAAGAGGTTGATGAATTGGTTAGAGGTGCGTCTAAGGCTGTAGTGGGACCAGAAGCCTTTTACGGTGTGGATAAGCCGTGCATATGGTCATCCATTGCTAAATGGGTACAAAGTAAATCTCTGGAATGGTGGAAGTATTTCCCGTGACAAAGACAGGCCAAAAAGCCAATTAAAGAACGTTGGACTAAATTTACGGATTACTTGCATCAAAATGGAAAGATCATTAGGATAGTGGTGGGTGTTCTAACCAGACACTATTGGCTTAATAGATATATAAGTCTAATGGACCTGGCAGAGGACACAACATGCAAATTCTGCCAATAGAAATAGGAAACCTCAGTCCATGTGATATGCTACTGAGAAAGCTTAGCTAGGCTGAAATTCCAACTATTTGGGAAGGAACACCAAGGGCCCTTTCACGTCTGTAGAATCTGATACAAAGAACAAAGCTGGATGAGAAGTTTTTAGGAAAACTAGAACAGAAGCGTCACAATAGATCCTTTCTAAATCTAATATAATATAATGAATATATGTTCTCGATGGAATTTTGCATTCCCACGTGAACGCTCGATACCAAAGTTTTACTTACTTAATTTTGATTATTTTATACCATTTCTAAAAAAACAGCTTTAAGTCAAATGGAAGTAACAACTGTGCTTATGCGCAGAGATATGGAAAATTTAATGATACCTAATGGAGCGCTCATTTCGGTTCCTTTACTGTACTAAAAGTGTAAAATGAATTTATTAAGTTAAGAAAACATTAATTTGCTACTCTGTTGGTTGGAAATAATAAGAAAACTTCGCTGTTAATAATTATTTTAATATTGTCTCCACGTCTATAAACATTCGAATGGGTGCCCGTAAAATAAACCACTATCAAAGTCTTATCTATCTATTTATAAAAACACGTCGAATTTTAGATAACTTTAGAAATTCCATGTAATCCTGAATAGCCTGGAGAGTTTCAGAAAGAAAGATTTGCTTGGAACTCTTCTCACTAGATAAATCTGCTGATACGTTCACACAGCAAGGCTACATCGCTTTCTGCATTCAATAAATACCTTATATCATAACATTCATAACACATCGCGATATTAACCCACTAGCATGGATAATTTACTCACTACATACCAACTATCGCGCTATTCCGCCAATAAATAGATCATTTTGTGCCAGTTAATGGGTCTTCGACTGTGCAATTTGCCACATATGTAAAATTTGAATTTAGTTCATGCATATCATTAGATTAGGAAGTGTGCTAGTAAAATACTGTAAATAGATTCTCGCTGATAATAATTAGATGTAAAGAGGAAAATGTTTATTTCAGGTTCGTTTCATTAACAAAATAATAATAGTCGACAGAGCCGAATCCCAAACAGCTACAGCTGAGAAAATGTCCCGTTTGTTAAATCGATGATAATAATAATAACAAGGATTGAGGTCACGATAGAATCGTACAGGAAAAAGTGATTCTCGAGGAATATAAAAAGGGAGTACCTACGCACCAAGTACTCAAAAAGGCCGAAACTGTATAAAAAAATACAGATTCAATCAATTGAACTTGGTAAAACAGAATCTGAAGATGGAACTGCAAAAGCAAACAAAAGCACAGAGGCTGTGAAGAAGCAATCACTACCAACACAACAAACTCTTTGAAGGTACTCAAGAAATTCTATCGCCAAATGAACAGCCAACAGACTGAAGTAGAAACACCACCTCCATAGCAACACATCAAGGACTTCTGGCGTGGAATCTTGGAGGACGCTCTGTGGATCGAACAAAAGCGTAGACAGCACCGAAGGAGTGAACCTGATGCTTGGTCAGACTTAGTAGAAGATGAGGTTGTAGAGATAATTCAGAAGACTCATAATTGGAAAACACCTGGACCAAACAAGGTACAGAATTTCTGGTTAAAGCACTTCAGTACTCTGCATGAGATCTTAACAACAGCCGTCAATAAAATCATACGACACCCTGAGGAAGCTCCCGAATGACTAACTTCAGGAAGCACCTTCCTACTCTATAAAGGAAAGGACACTAAGAATCTTAAAAACTACCGGCCAATGACATGTCTACCAACGACATACAAAATCATCACTGTCGTTTTAGCAAGTAAAATCTACAACCACCTGTTAAAGCACAAGACACTCCCAAAAGGACAAAAATGTTGTAGAAAGACTTCCAGAGGCTGTAAGGATCAGCTGCTAGTGAGTAAGACCATCACATCGATTGCAAAGAAGCGACACATAAATCTCTGCATGGCATGGGTGGGCTACAAAAAGACGTTTGATAGCGTTAATAGCACTTGGATTGTTGAGTCCCTAAAAACGTATCCGGTCTGTCCAACAATAACAGAGTTCGTGGCAACCACAATGAAGGAATGGAAAACGGAGATGTGGCTCTATCACTCGGAAGGCCACTTAAGAACAGGGAACATGTAAATTAAAAGAAGAATATTCCAGAGAGACTCTCTCTCTCGCCTTTATTGCTTTGTCTGGCACTCGCTCCCCTCCCAAACCAACTAAAGAAACAGAGAGTTGGCATCGAAATCAGTGACAACAATAGAGTTGTTTGCTAAGAATGAAGCTCAACTAAAGCAAGAGCTGGATATCATTAAATCCTTCAGTAATGACATCAAGATGGAATTCGGCTTAGACAAATGCGCGACAGTGGTCCTTCAGCGAGGTAAACATGTGAAGAGTCAGAATATCGTGTTGAGTGATCAATCTGCAATACGATGTATGGATCTTGGAGAAAAATATAAGTACCTTGGTGTTGAGGAGTGCGCCGTAATCGACAACGACGATATGAAGAGTAGTTAAGTAGTGGTTAAGAGTAGTTAAGACCGAGATAAACGCCAAAAACAAAATCACAGCAATAAACACTATTGCTGTCCCCGTAGTTACCCAGAGTTTTGAAATTGTCGATTGGCTTCGAAGTGACATCGCGAAAATTGACAGCAAGACTAGGAAAATCCTAACAGTGGGCGGAATTCATCACCCAAAAGCAGACATGCACAGGTTATACGTTAAGAGGAAGGAAGGCGGCCGTGGATTAATAGAGCTAGAATCTGCCTGATTCATATATCGTGGGACTGAGCGCGTATATTTGACAGGAGAAGGACAAATTCACACGACATAAAGGCGCCTATGCAGTGGTTGCACCTCTCGGACTGGAAAGGGGAAACGGAGAGTTTAATAATAGCAGCGCAGGGCCAAAAGTGAATATAAAATGTATATAGACTGTGCACTTAATCTTAGGGTGTCTTAGGTGAGTCGTTCTGTGTGAAAAATATGAGTTAAATAGGTATTCGCAGTTAGCCACGTCTGACTGCAACTTCTATTTGCTTTCATTATTAATGATGTAAGCGCGCTCACTGTGCACTCCATAGAGATCTCAGACTATTCGAATCTTGAATACCTATAAATTCCAAATTGCTACATGTAATTAAATAAAACAAAAAAATAGTGTACTCTTTAGGATCAAGGCTTGACTCTCGATAAAATTTCAAATGATTATAATGGCCTATTGTTCAGGTCCATTACAATTGTTTAACGATTTGCATTGAAATTTTACAATTGTTTAAAGAAATTCAAGTCCTTAGTCCTCAACGTTGTGCACAATTTACCAAAACAATTCCTCTCCGTGTAAAGACAACACTGACAATGTTTTGTTAACTGAAAACTAAAGGATTTTCTAGCTGCGCTCCTGATTAAGTTTAAAATCCTTGGTTACTAAAAATACCCCTTTCTGATTTAATCTAAACTCATCGCATTGCTGTGGTGCGACCCAAACTAGACTCTATCCCCTGCTGCAATACAGCGCACTAATACTTTGCATTAATTTCACTGTGATAAGGGATAAAGTGTATATCGCGTAGACATAAATTTTCTACCCTCCACATATCGCTCTACCTTCTTGCCGACTGCCTTATACGACGCTTGAAAACTGACGTGAACAAAAAACAGTTGAATATCGCAGTGTAGTTGTTGTGCCGCTTGGAACCTGGTAGATCAAATACACGATTGAGTAGGCTCGAAGTTAGATTGTGGGCCGGTGTGCATATTCTCTCTTTTGCATTCGTTCGGCTCTTAGTTTTTCTAACAAATCGTTCACAGTAGAACTGAGGTAACATCGAGTTATTTTTAGTATAATTTCGGTTATAATTGGCGTGATTTGTTTTGTTGGCGGTGGTGTGTAATGTTTTGTGTTCGTGTTAGAGAAAAATGCCGTTAAACGTAAGCTTGGTGGTTTGATTTTTTGCATGAATATGTAGGTTTAGCTGTTTAATGTCCTTATTAGTATGCGAGAATTTCCAGAACAGATTTATTATTGTTCTAGCCATTTGCATATTCAAATAAATGGGATTAAGCATTTTTAACATGTAATTATTCCTTTTCGATTCGAATAAAATTAAATATACAATTACTGCAGCTGAATAATAATATTTAAGTGTACAGACGGTCTCATTACTCCAGCCTTAGTATATTAAGAAAATAATCGTATAAAGATGAGCAAAGTGCGCAAATGTTTGTTTGAAATTGTGTTTAACCTCCTTCTAGTTCACATCAAAGACTCTCTTAAGTCTAGATTTAAATTGGTTTGAGTAACGGGGGCGGAGCTCTACAGTTTATATTGGAATCCAAACCACTTCTTGGGAATAATTTATTGATAATTAAAATTATATTGCAGTAGATTCGGCATGCCCAGAAAGCAAGCTAGACATAATTCAAACCAAAGGACCCCGCATACCGCAAATGGAGATCCGGTATCCGTTAAATTTCTGCAATTTTTATATGCTGTTCTATTGATTAGGTAGAGCAAAAGCCTTAATGGGCACGAGTCTCAAAAACTATGGAGATGAACAGAGCTCGTATTGATTTCACAACTACATTTGTATAAAAAAATACTTGTAACTTTTAGCGTGGTAAAAAACACTTCAGTCGAAGGATCTGACTTATATTTAGACACCCTTTCACTCTTTTCCACGCCTTTCTGGAAATGAAAATCGCTTTCACAGCTGCACAGCGGAATCTTTGTTCCAAAAAAAATATGAATCTGCTCAGTTGAGCAGAAAATGTTAAAGTATGGTGCAGAATCACTCTGAAGTACCCCCTAAAGCTTTTTTATCCTTTTAGGGGGTGATTCTCGATAAAGCGACTGCACAACGGCATCTTGGTTGCAAAGAAAATATGGAACCACTCAGATGAGTAGTACATCTCAAGAAAGTTAAAGCGATGACCATTTCCCAACCCTTCCGAGGGGTGAAAATCACTTTCGCTGCTGCACAGTGGTATCTTTCTGGAAAAACGTTATGAAACTCCTCAGTTGAGCAGCAGGCCTCAAAGGACATGATCTAAATGCGGTATTTATTACATGCCATGACGAACTGCACCTTTCAGAGCTAAATGCTTTAGATGTGTAAGTTGCATGACCCTAAGAGTATGCTATGGCTAATAAGGTTTTTGTGACACAATATTTAGTACATTCATTATTAGAAAAGTATAGTATAAGCAAACCCCTAAGAATTTTACTGGCTCAAAATACTAATTGTCTTTTGGTAAGTTGCGCAGCGTAAGAATTAATATTTGAGTTTTGCTGCAATTTACGCTTAACATATTTTCCGTAAATCAAATCTTAACATTTGTTTGTTACCCATCTATCGTATTGAATTACATGTAACGACTGATTTTGAATAAGTTCAATTGTGTCGTCTGTGAACAGAATAGATGCAGCATCCGAGCAACAGTTTGGTAAATCATTTACGTATATTAAAAAGAGGATGGGTCATGGGCCGGAGCCTTGTGGTGCGCCATGCCTTAGTGACATAGTGGCCAATAAAGGCGTGACCAACTCTACGCTACCTGTTGCGCTGGAGGAGCTCACCTCTGATCACAATCCAATTCAGATTGAATTAAAAAATATGTCAAAGGAAGACCTTACACGAAAAATCACTTCTTGTAGGGACGCTGACGTTTCTATAAGGCCCACATCAATACACATCTAACACTCACTAACACTATTCACACGTCGTTGAACTGGAGAGTGTAATGGAAGAGTTTACAAAGGTACTGCATAGTGAAAAGCAGAGTGTAGCATCTAAAATAACGATAGATCCATACAGAGACCGGCTTGACGAAGCGGTCAAACAAAACAGGAAAAAGAATGGATTAAGACGAAGGTGGCAGCAAAATTGAAATGACCAGATTGCAATGGCGGATTCGAGATTCCATAACCGCCTGGAGAAAAAGTAAATGGTGAGAAGCTAGAAGTTTTGAACCCTCAAGACAATTCGCTGTGGAAACTGACTAGGGCGCTAGAAACCACACGGCAAGTCATACCTGCGTTGACGAAAATTAAGGGACAGACAGCCTTGACGGACTTGCAGAAGACGAACGAACTAGCTGACAACTATGAAAGTGTACATAACGAAAACACACCAAACAATCCTGAACACGACCGCATTGAAAGAAACGTAAACAATGTTATTGGCCATGACATAAGTTTCTAAAAGTCATGGCTTGGAATTGGCGAAGCTAATAAAGACACTCCCAAGTAATAAGGTACCGGGAAAAGACGGTATCGAATATAAGTTACTAAAATATCTGCCAAGAAAAAGCATTGTACAGCTCATGTACATCTTTAACGCGATTCTACGATTACAACCCTTGCCTGACACGTGGAAATGCGCTGTGGTCGTCCCCATTCTGAAACCGAATATGAACCCAAAGATGGCGGGCAGTTATCGGCCAATCTCGTTGCTGTCTGCGATCTCCAAGTTAGTGGATACAGTCATTCTGGACAAACTATGCGCTGCACAGGATGGGCTTCACATTGATGATGAACAACAATTCGGCTTCAGGAAGGGAAGGAGTACAGTACAACAAATCGTTAGAATCGTTAATGATGTGGCTGTACAATGCAACCTAGAAAAGAATACCACAATGGCACTTTTGGATGTCGAAAAAGAATTTGATACCGTCTTGATCCCGGACCTAATATAAAAAATGATAAGAAATCGCTTCCCACGGCACATCGTCAAACTTATACACTCGTACCTGACTGGTAGAACGCTGTAGGTTCAAGTGAGTAGCAAACTAGTAAGTGAAAGGTTCGAGTGAATGTGGAGAAGTCGGAAGCAATGGTCTTCACGCACAACTTTACTAAAAATGAAATTATTACACCTATTTCGACCAGGGGAAATCAAATTTCAACCAGGGAATGCATGACTGACATTCTCCAAACACATTAACGAAACTGTGCGGACAGTCTATTTTATGTCCAGGAGTGTGTACCCGCCCCTGGCCAAGAATAGCAGACTAAGCAGAGAGAACAAAATATTAATTTATACCGTTATAGTGAGGCCGGCCGTCACATATGCAGCACCGGTATGGTGCATCCCATCGATAACGACAATTAAAAAACTAAGAGTCTTTCAACACTTTATGCGCCTCATATCAAATTCATCTAAATGCACCTCCTTCAGAGATCTCTATGAACATTGCAACGATACAACACTACTAGCGGACTACATCAAGATTACATCTGAGACATTTTATCAATTCAAACTTGGTCAATTCAAACAACATCACGCGCATCAGAGAGCATAACGCACCATTTAGGATAAAACACAAATTACCATATCAGGCGTTGCCCATCTTCCGGCAACTTAACTAGCCAATAGTCTCTCTTCCGTACTCACACAACTTTCAATTTTTTTTTAATTTTTGTCATGTTTTGTTATTCACTGTTTTTGTTCTTTTAAATTACTTTTCACTGCAACAATTTTGAATGATTAATAAAAAAAAATTGATCAAGAGAATATTTTTAACAGAAAATTATGTGGCATAATTTAACCGCATGCTTTTTCGCATTGCAAGAAAGGGTTTTTTGACTAACTATTTTTCCCTTACCGTCCAATTATACTTTTATACATATTTTACAATAGCGTCTTTTCCATACATTAATTATTTTAAGTTGTTTTTCTTTACACCTAATTAAGCTTATACACATTTTAATTCGCTCTACTGCGAAAGGAGTTTGTGTTTAACTTTCAATTGTTTGTAATCTGAACTGGCCTCGTCTCGTCCAGCCTTTCAATGCCACGGCGCCTCGCACCGTGGAAGTCTGGCTGGCTCCAATGCGTGTGCTTGGGGAGGAAATTGTTTTTTATTATTTAATTTGAAATAAAATTTATTTGATTTGCGGCATCTTGGTTATAAAAAATATGTAATGAGTCAGAGGGGTGAAAATCACTTTAACTGCTGCACAGTGGTTCCTTCTGGAAAATTAAGCACGTTGGGAGGCTCACGTTGGTTTTCTACGTTAGACCTTAGGAGTGGATACTGGCAAGTGGGGCTTCATCCGGATGATAAGGAAAAGAGAGCGTTTTCAGCAGGCAGTGGTCTTTATCAATTTACCGTGATGCCTTTTGGACTTTGCAATGCGCCAGCTACCTTTGAAAGATTGATGGAATTCGTACTGCGAGGGCTAACCTGGAGGACGTGCCTGGTTTACCTTGACGACGTGCTTGTTATGGGACAGGACTTTACAGAACATTTGAAAAATCTTCAAGAAGTATTTGGGCGAGTCAGGAATGCCCATCTGAAGTTGAACCCGAAGAAGTGCCTGCTATTCCAGAAAGAAGTCAAATTTCTTGGTCACGTGGTGTCTTCGGATGGAATACAAACAGACCCCGACAAAATTTCTGCTGTACGAGATTGGCCAAGACCATCTAACGTTCATGAAGTACGGAGCTTCCTTGGCCTCTGCACTTATTATAGGCGCTTCGTGGAAGGGTTTGCAGAAATTGCGAAGCCACTACACCGGCTGACAGAAGAGAAAGTGCAGTACCAGTGGACACCGGAATGTGAAACGGCATGGAGAAAATTGAAGGCAGCTTTATGTACTGGTCCTGTGCTAGCATACCCACAACGGGAAGGACTTTTTATTTTAGATACGGATGCCAGCAATTCTTCGGTCGGTTGTGTACTGTCTCAAATCCAGAATGGGCAGGAAAGAGTGATCGAGTACTTCAGCAAGGTGCTGTCCAAACCGGAAAGAAACTATTGTGTAACCCGGAAAGAGTTACTGGCCATCGTTAAATCAGTGGACCATTTTCATAAATATCTTTATGGACGACATTTCAAGATTCGGACCGATCATGCTGCATTAAAATGGCTGTTGCAGTTGAAAACCCCTGAAGGTCAACTGGCTCGTTGGATAGAACGGCTGCAACAGTATGATTTCAAAATCGAACATCGACCTGGAAGATCTCATAAGAACGCAGACGCTTTATCTAGAAGACCGTGCAAGGAAGATTGTAAGCACTGCCGCCATGTTGAGAAATTGCAGGGTACGGTGGCCGTCAACACAATTAAAATAGAGGTACCGGATGATTGGACAACCGAAGCCTTGAGACAGGAACAATTGAATGACACAGAAATTGGGGCTATATTGAGAGCAAAGGAGAAAGAAATTCGACCAGCGTGGAAGGATGTTTCGGATAAGGCAGTTGGATTGAAGGCTTTGTGGGCCCAATGGGATTCACTTAAAGTCATGAACGGGCTGCTAAAGAGAGCTTGGGAAAGCCCGGATGGCAGGGAAGTTGTTATGCGTCTAGTGATTCCCAGGTGTCGAGTACCGAAAGTACTTCAGGAAGTGCATAATGGAGCATCCGGTGGGCACTTCGGCGTTAATAAGACCCTGAATAAAGTACGAGAACGATTTTATTGGGTAAATAGTCGTCAAGATGTGGAAGCCTGGTGTCGCAATTGCAAAATTTGTGCAGCCAGTAAGGGACCACAGACTAGAAGTAGGGGCGCAATGAAGCAATATAACGTCGGAGCTCCTTTCGAGAGGATCGCGATCGATATAGCCGGCCCATTCCCAGTAACCAAGGATGGGAACAAGTACATACTGGTTGCCATGGACTATTTTAGTAAGTGGCCAGAGGCCTATGCAATTCCAAACCAAGAAGCAGTCACTGTCGCCAAAGTCTTGGTAGATAATTTGATATGTCGGTTTGGTGTACCCCTGGAGCTGCACTCAGATCAAGGGAGGAACTTTGAGTCAGGGGTGTTTCAGCAAATCTGCAAGTTATTGGGGATACACAAAACACGGACAACAGCCCTTCACCCGCAATCAGATGGAATGGTGGAACGACATAACAAGACCATGAAAGAACATCTCTCTAAAGTGGTTCATAAGAATCAACGTGATTGGGATCTCCACATACCGTTCTTCCTCATGGCATACAGAGCTGCTATCCACGAGTCTACGAAACAAACACCAGCCCGTGTAGTATTTGGACATGAGATCAGACTGCCGTGTGATTTGATTTTCGGAACACCAGGCGGAGAACAGCTTCCTGTGAACAGCTATGTGGATGAAATGAGTGAACGGCTAAGAAATGTTCATGAGCTGGTTAGAGACCAAATCACCATAGCCAGTGACCGAATGAAGGCTCGATACGACCGTAAGGGTAGTTCAGAAGGATTCAAGGCAGGAGATCTGGTTTGGCTGTACAACCCACAGCGGAAGAAAGGGAAGTCACCGAAACTTCAACCTCCTTGGGAAGGACCTTATACTGTTATTACCCGAATTAATGATGTCGTCTATCGTATTCAACGAAACAAAAAGTCCAAGATGAAGATCGTACACTTGGATAGACTGGCGAAGTATGCGAAAGAGGCTGAATTGCCTGACCGGGACGTTCAGGCTTAAGAAGGGGGCAGTGTAATATGTTGCACCCCTTAAAATTTAAGGTTATGTTACTAAAAAGTAGGCAGACTTCAACAGATCGAATGTCTGAATGAATGTAGTGTATTTGCACCTACTGGAAAAAGAACCTACCAGAAGATTCCAAAGTGACATCTGGAATTCTCTAGAAAATGGTGGCGTCATCACAGAACAATCGAGATCTGTCATTTTTAGGTATAAAAAGACCAACCGCATTCTCGGCCAGTAGTTCAGAAAGTTCAGAAAATATAGAAAGTGAGGTTAAGAGTTTAATGATAAACAAAGTAATAAACATTGTGATTTTAGTCAGTAAAGTGTATTTAAATTAACAATAGTATTGTGAAGTATCCAGTAAATATTTAATAAAGTGTGTTAGTGGACATCTCTTGTTATAATTTTTGGAACCCACGGAATTTGCAAGGGGTAGTTTCCTAAGGGTGGAAACACGTTACAATATCAATATATTTACTGCAAAAGTTATCATAATTCGAATTTACTTTGGATTTTCTAAGCTTTTTTGAGTTATATCTTGGTAACAGAAAATTACATGTGCTGTATCAAGAGCTTTCGTCTAATGATATGTTAGCAACATTAGGAGTTCCACAGGGCTCCGTTCTCGGGCTATTATTATTTATTCTAACTATCAATAATATCTGCAGGGATACTCAAAGCAGTGTTCTTTTATATGCTGACGATCTTAATTAAATTGTCTGCATCTATTAAATCTGATAAAGATTGTCGCCATTTACAACAAGATCGCTAAAAAATTAATTTATGCTGTGAATCTAATAAATTACCTTCAAATATATCAAAATGTAATACCACCACTTTTACCAAGAAGAATAATCCGATACACTTTTCATATAAAATAGACGACCGAACCGATTAATAGTTGCAGCCAATTTAAAGATCTCGAACTCATTTTTGATTCAAAGATAACCTTTGTTGCCCATATAAATAACATTATTTCTAATTTCTATAAAAATCTAGGCGTTATGAGAAATTCGCGGCATTTTGGGGATATTTCTATACTTTCTCTTCTGATGTGGCCAATTTAAAGATCTCGAAGTCATTTTTGATTCAAAGTTAACCTTTGTTGTCCATATAAATAACATTATTGATAATTTCTATAAAAATCTAGACTTTATTATGAGAAATTCGCGGCATTTTAGGGACATCTCTACACTTTCTCTTCTGTTTAATGTTTTTGTGAGGCCAAAATTGGAACATGTTAGTAATTTTTGAAATTCACTATGTGACATTCATATCTTTAGTTTGGAGGTATGTTAAATATTTCCCCTTTAAAGCTGATGGTATTTATCCACCTAGGAGTACTCCACAATCTGATTTGTTAGCTAGATTTGACTTAAACGACTTAGCATCTCGGCGAGTCTATTTTTCTATATTATCTTTACATACTTCTGATAAATCAGAATCAGCTCTTTACATTTTAGTGACCTGTCTTTTCAAACTCGCTCGTGTACGTCTTATTTTATTTAGCTACTCAAGGACGTATTTACTAAAAATTTCACCTATGTTTTTAAACTATTTAGATTATCAGTCAAATCTTGATATTTTAATTTAATTTATATTTTAATTTAATTTAATTTCTAATTTTATTGTTATATGTTCTACTCCCAGAGACATCTATGGAAATTTCCCCTAAGTTCCAAATGTAAGCAACAGAGAATTAAGTTGGTTGGTTAGTTTGGTTATTGTCCCATAGATGGCGCGCGCGGTGCAAAATGTTGGCATCTAGCCATCTGGAAACATCTAGAGAAATGGTGACATTCTCTGGAGCGTGGCGGGATGTTCTAGAATGAACTACCTAGGACTATATAAAGGAATGGAGAAGCCGTGTGTGGACAGTAAAGTACAGTTCAGTGAGTGGAGTAGTTCATTTTAAAAAGTAGACAGTAGTAATCAAAGTGACAAAGTGACTGAAGTATTGAATTATAGTACTCAGTGTAGTATTAGTAATGTAATTTATTTGTTGTAATAAGTATGTAACTTAATAAATTAGTGTTTAGTGTTACCTTGATATTATAATTTCCGGATTCAGGAAACAGGGTGTTTACAAAAGAGGTGTAAACACGTAACAATATGAAAAGATGTATTTTGAGTCACCCTTGATACTTTTTAATACATAAAATGTTGGTTACTTATTATTTACTTTATGTTCGCTTTCTTTTCATCCTGTAATTATCTATTCGCATATCTCTAATTTTAAAATAATATGTATAAATTTTATGAGTAAATTTTGTCTTTTCTTTGTTAAAATAAGTTTGTATTGTGTATATTATATAATATATTTATTTGTATGTTTCCTGCCCTTTAATTGGGTGCTTATCTGTCTGGGCAGCTGTACCCTTAAATAAATAAATAAATATGTGGATCTCAGGATTTAAGAGATAATTTATTTGTGAAAACGTGAGTTTTGCCCGATTTTCTTTAGTTTGAAACACGTTACTGTCTACAGGTTATGAACGAAAAGTTTTTTTTCTACCAAACTTTATAATTACTGAGATTCCACAAAAAAAATATCTTTTTAATGCGCATTCTTTTAGTCACTGGTTTATGGAGGAAAAACCATTTTTTTTTCAATTTTTGTTCCATTTTTGTCGTTATGTCATTTGGTCTTATTGTGTTTTGTAAGTGCCGATCGTTGTAAGTTATAATACTTTATGATGGACTCTTAAAATAACAATGATAAGTATATATTTTTGTACTTTCGGATCTTGGTGACCAGTAGGGCATTGCAAAAAAATTTTCTTTTTAATATTTCAAATGAACTGTTTGTATTTTGTGACACTTAACAAAATAAAAGTAAATACCAAAGATCAGATCATTTGGTACAAAATAGACCCCCGCCCATGTCGATTGAAATTTAGACGTATGATTAGTACAGTTACAATATATATTACACCTTATTTTTTAATATTTGGTTTATTTAGCAACAAACTGAAACATTTATTTACAATTTATAGATTGGGATTAACAAGAGAACATGACATGTTACAAATTCTCAATATCTTAATCACTTGTCAGCATGGTGCTTTTTTTGAAATTTGCATTTTCTTTGAAATTCTACCACTTGCAACAGGTATTGCTTCTGCAGTCTATTAGTTGTTATGCTGGTGGCAAAGTCTTGAGTCAATTTAACTTCTCGTTCCGAAATATTGTTAACTACTTTCACATGTCGAACGAACATTTCGGCTTCCTGGAAACTGGGATTTAGTTTCCACTGATTAACCGATGTCCAAAGCCAACAGGAGTCAACTCCCAAACAAGAACTAGGAATTGGGACCAACGAGATTGGTAAGTGTTTTGCTAGGGTTCAAAGCAGAAAAGATTGACCGACCTCTGTACTTCTGGGGTCGCGGTCTATGCGTCAATTGCCTTACAATCTGTTTCCGTTCAGAGTCTGATGCACGATTTAAAAACAGTCAGAATACTGCACACACTTCGGTCAAATACCAGTAATGTCTTTCCATTGCAGTTAAAGCTGCACGAGCAACCTGAGGGTCATATTTTTCGTATTCCTTAAAGTTATGCCAAAGCTGAAGATCATTGTATGGTGCGTCGGCCCCGACAAATGCACAAAGCCATTTCTCGACGTAATAGAAAGCATGAATTTGCGAAGTGCCTCCAGTTTCGTAATCATGACCTCGTCATATCCAGCCTGGCCACTAAAAGCAAACATCTTTTTTTATGTGTTTTGAATGCATGTTCCGTGTTTATATTCTTCCAAATGAAGTGAACGATATCAGCATTATCAGGGCCAGATGTATTTCCGAACAACTCTTTGTGAACTGCACACAAGATTCTGTCAAATACATGGTGACGACAAGCAAGCATAATAACTTTTTGTTTAAAAGTTCCTCAAGTTTTATACGTTTCGATCTTTCTGTCTGAATTTGATACCGTCGTGCCAAAAACAAGAGCCCGCACATTATCACGTAGCCCCAACTCGATAGTCAGGGAATGAGTGGCGTTAGCCTCCTTTGGAGCTGGTGATTACAGAAACGCCCTAAAAGTTTCCCTTCTTCAAATTCTGGCAGACCGGAAGGTGCTCCTTCTTTTATTTTTTGATGTCTGGAAGAAGCTTACCCTCCCAATGCAATGTACAATGCATTAGGGGAATAAATTTAGACTTAATCTCTTCAGCGATAGATATTCGAATGGTCTTGGCCGCTTTCCAAGTACTTGTAACTGATAAGGTAGTCCGCCTTCAGAAAGAATTGCCCGCATAAATGCTGTTCGTTGTCCAGCTGAGAGGTTGAACCTGTCTCTCATTGCCGAAATTTTTGTGCTGCTAAATGGATTGCGAGGTAGGTTGAGAACAACAGAAGTAGAACATTTAGTCTTAGGACGAGTACCAGCAGCAGTACTAATTGAAGGAAACACAAAGTGAGGATCAGGATTATAAAACTTCTCCGCAATTATGTGTTGTTGGTCTTCATCTTATTCAGGTTCAGGGGATAATTTATCGAGGTATATTATGCGTATAGTGGTAAAACTGTAGTTCACGTGGGTGGGGGTCTAAATTTGTCCAATCGAGCTGAAAATTGGTATACAAATAGGTTTTTACATTTGTCATAACACACAAAGGGTGCGTTTATGATGTCACAAAAATATTTTTTTACCATATTATTTTGCAATGCCCTAGTTACCAGATCCAAAATCGGTAACAGTTCACGAATTGGTGAAACTTTTTAGGGCATTTCTGATATGCCCTTAAAAAAATGCACTTACCAATAGAGAATTGATGATTTAACTCGTGTGATGAACAAGTATCATCATCTATTGCCGGCCAAAACTGTAGGCAGAAAATATCTGTAAGTAGTACTCTTTGGCTTCATCAGCGTCATCTTTGCGAGGAACATTTACGCCAGAAATAAATTCAGCCATATTATCGCCCTACTTATTATTATTACGTTAAAGGAGCTATCATAGGGTATTCTAATAATTATACAATATACAGTATGTCCCACTTTTCATGGAGCCATCCTCATATCTCGTTCATGATATCCGAATATTTTGAAATTTTGATAGTGAATATATACATATAAAGTGAGTCTTTAGACGTAACCATATTTGGTTTTGGTCAGAGGCATCCGATTCTAGAATGGAAACAGAGGTCGATTTTCAAGAAAAAATGTATTAGCAATTTTTTTAGAAAAAAGCATCATTCAGCATCAATTTTAGAAATCTTTAAAATTGGTAAACTTGTAGCAGTATACTCGACAGTAGCCAAGCCACCCACTACTGAAGAGCTGCGGTCGCATGATGACGACGCCTGCGGGCCCGCTTGCTCACTCTGATCGGCCGCCGATACTGGGCTTCCGAAACCCTGCATCGTAATATCCTTATTTGTTTTTGCCATGAAGGCTTCAATGATTACCCAGGAACTTCGTCAGAAAAATTCTGTTGCCCGCCTGCACCAGGTAGAGGTGTCCTGGTCGGAAAAATAAGCAAAGATTCAAAGAAACAGGAAACATTTATGTTTTCATTTCAAAACCATTTTCATGTTTGATGAAAGCGCTGTGGAAGCTTATCATTATATACCAAATTCGAAATTTCATAAAAATTTTCAAAATCTAGACGCACAAAAATTTAACACATGGACTATATAGAAATTAAACATAATGAGTTTTGTTAAAAAAACAAATAATAGCAATATGTTAAATACTGAGAAAAATGAATTTTAAAAACTAAAGAAAATGATTTACCTAATTTAAATTAAATTAAACCAAATTGTTATGAAATTTCGAATCTGGTATATAATGATGAGTTTCCACAGCGCTTTCGTCAAACATGAAAATGGTTTTGAAATGAAAACATAAATATTTCTTATTTATTTGAATCTTTGCTTGTTTTTGCCACCAGGACACCTCCACGTGGTGAATGCGGGCAACAGAATTGTTATGGCGAAGTTCCTGGGTAATCATCAAGCATTTATTTCAAAAACAGGTAAGGATATTACGATGCAAGGTTTTGGAAGCCCAGTATCGGTGGCAAGCGAGTGAGCGGGTGAACAAGCGGGCTCGCAGACGTCGCCATCATGCGACCGCATGATGCTGAGAATGAGTATGATGCTACAAATTTACCAATTTTAAAGATTTCGAGAACTGATGCTGAATTTACATTAGCTCAGCATCTATGCAATGGAATGAAAGATTTCGTCTGTGGCAATTTTGAGTTTACTAAATGGGACGAGCGTAGAGGCGACTTCAATGTGAATATCAATCGATATTCCGTTGAAGCAACGTCAAGCGCGGTTAGTACTTGGATGGGTGACCCATCTTGGGAAATACAGCGTTCTCGTCCCAACTTCTAGCGGCTTATATATCAGTGTATACGCGGAAGCTCGTAATTTCAGACGAGGATTACGTAGTGGATATACCATCCTTCGGAGGGGATGTAAAACAGGCGGTCCCTTGACTATTAAATGTTAGACAAGTAAAAGATCCCTACTCTTTTTAAGGGAAGAGGTTCGGCAAAATTTCCAGGTTGGGGGTAGCTCGTCTCCTGGCGTCGGTGATAGGCCCTGGTAGCGGAAATAGGCCGACGTTAAATAAATAGATAAAAAAAGAAGAGTTTACTAAATCCCGGAGATCTTTTACTAGCAATCTAAAAAGTATATATAAAATATGCTTTAATGCGCAGAAAAATATTGATAAAGTCAAATATGCACCAAATACTATCTGTAATTCTTGCAGAATTATGCTTCAGTGTTGGACCAATACTAAAGACAGTAAATATTTAAAGATTGAGATCAGTTAGATGGTCTGATTCAAGCACTAAAGAAAGCTGTTACTTTTGTATGACCGATACTGGTAAGAAAATGTCAAAATCGGGAAAAACATATCTGAATATAATTTATATTAGTTTTGGATTTATCTGACATCTAAGATAAAAAAAACCCAACGATAAAATTAAGTTCTGATGGCGGCATCGAATTCAGAATTTTTTTTTTTTTTTGTGTGTGGCTGTGTAATTATTATTAAACATTTTTGTCTGGTTATTACATCAACTAGGTGTCATAGTACGTCAGTGTACTAGCCATCAGTATTTCACAGACATACAACACTTCAGAATAAATATACCATAATACCACTGAGGCAAAGTGCTTTAAATATTACTTTCAGCTGTCATTAATATAAAAACATTACAAGGACACATGTGTTATGCTTTTCGGTATAATTCTCTCAGGCGAAAGGACTATCAGCAAAGAATATTTCAAGAATTTCCCGGTTTGCCCCAGAAATATAACTTTAAGTAATTGCGGAGTAATATCACGTCTCATACTGAAACGTACCCTCCTACCGTGATACAGATTTAACACTGATTAAAAACACCTCTAAAAACTCTCTGATTTACATATTCCAGGAAATATTTCGGTGTATTAAAAAGTTTTTCATATACTTTTAGCAAATATTAATTTTTTGCAACTGAACCAACGCAAGTAAATAAAATTGTCCTTTCTGTTAAAGATATCGAATATTACTTATAACCTAAGAGGGGCGCGATATAAAGCAATTTGTACGTTAAACTACAGATATTGTAATGTAAAATAATAGGGATTACAAATTAAAGTCAATTGAAACAATTTTTATATTAATTGTGTAATTCTTCGGATGATTTAGGATAAATAGCCGTGGTCTCTAATAAAGCTTTTGAGTTAAATTGCAATTTACTTATGTTTCTAAACAACGATGCGTCCCTCGAGTTAATCACAGAATTCAAAACAATCATAGAAGACATTTAACTACAGATGCTAAAGAAATTATAAACAATGTTGATTCAACCCTTACCGACAGTAAAATTGATATTGGCAAATAAAACGGTCGAAAAAATTACTGCTTTAAGAAAAAATACCCTATCGACCATATTGTAACCAGTCCTATTTTGATGTATCTATTAATTGTAAATGAACGAAAGTGATAACATTCAATCGGTAAAGTTTAAACAAACCTAATCCAAAAATAATCTAATATCTGTTATTCCACGCAGGTGCTATTTCTATTTGGCAACCACTATATTGACTCTTTTTTCAAAAGAACGCTTTTTTTTTTTAGTCGTATGTGGATACTGGTAAAAGTTACCACATTAGCTTTAACACGATTAGGAATCCTCTGTCTGTATTTTCTTTGGGTTACCAGATATTTTCCTTTTCATTCCCCATAAATGAAATACATATCCGGATATTCTTCACTACTGTACATAGGCATTTAAAAAGCTTGTGATATCAAAAAACAATATTTTTAAGAAAGAAAAAAAGTACGTAATATGTCCAGTAATTTACATTGGCCTACTAGATGCCATAGTATAATTTTAATGAATACATGGACGTAATTTTACTTTTTATGATTAGTAACACGACAATTCTTCAAGAGAAGCTAATGTTTTAGAGTTAATTAGGGAATCAAAAAAACTTTTCGGAAATGTAAAATGAATACGTACGTTTTATAAATATTTCAAGCAAGAGGAAGAGAATAATTCAGTACGTAGAGTCGATGTACCAAACATTATTTTTTTTAGAATTTGATATTTTGAGTAAAAAAATTAAAATCTTCGAATCTATTTAATTGGCTGCAATTAAACAGCGAAGAGGTATTATGAAAAATATTATATGAGGACCCCCTTAATTTGTGCTAAGAAATCCACAAGATACATGGATTGAGCCCACGCGAAACCTGAAATCGATAATAGACTATGTCATACAAAAGCAAAACTCTCAGTTTAGAACAATGGACGTTCGAGCATTCAGCGGGGCAGAATGCGGTACTCATCATATACTCATCATAGCGAAAGTTTGGATACCATATGAGCACAAAGAAAAAGAAAGAGTTGCAGAACAACAAGAAGAAAGAAAGATCAAAGACAAGAGATAAAACTATAACTGTTAAGAGATGAGTCCATCCAATTCTTATATAAAATGCGAACAAGTTGAGGGAAAACAGTAATTGAAGAGACTGTGGAACACCAAATGAAAAACGCAATACACGAAGCAGCAAGTGAGGCACTAGGTGAAGAAAAGAAAGAAAATAGAACGGTAAATTGGTGGAATACAGACACTGAACAGAAGATTAAAGAAAAAAAGGGGATTATATCATAAGTGGTTAGTAACACAAGACAGACAAGATAGAAAACAGTATGCAAGAGAGATCAGAGAGGTTAAAAGAGAAGCGATAAAAGCAAAGAATGAGTTCTGGAAAAAAAAATGTGATGACATTGATAGATGTATAGGAGGAAGAAGAAGTAAAGAAGCATGGAAAACGATCAAAAGCTTGAGAAAAGATAACAGAGATAGGAGAAACATTCAGATGATTCAAATAAGAGAGTGGAAAGAATGGAGTGGAAAGAATATTATGAGAAAATGTTACATGAAGATCAAGACGAATACAGACAACATCAAAATATCACACAAAGAATAAGGCAAGATGAAATAATCGCAAGAATAACTAAAGAGGAAATACGTGAAGCCCTGAAACGCACAAAGAACGGTAAGGCACCAGGCCCTGGAAAATTTCCAATAGAATTAGTGAAAAATAGCCCGGAGGTTGTAATTGATATATTACTATTTTCAATAAATGCTTAATTGACGGAGAAAAAGTACCGGAAGAGTGGAAACTTGGGTACATTAGCTCGATACATAAAAAAACACCTCGTGCTGACTGTCGCAATTATCAAGGAATTACAGTAACTTCTTCTACTGGAAGATTATATGGGCGAGTTATCAAGACAAGGCTAGAACAAGAATTTCAGATCGGTGAAGAACAGTGCGGATTCACGACTGGAAGATCGCGCGTGGACAATATATTCACTCTACAACTAAGCGAAAAGCGAATAGCAAGGAGTGGAGAGACTCATATGGTGTTTGTAGAAAAGGCATATGACACGGTGCCATTACAGAAATTATTCGAAGTACTGTAGTGCTACAAATACGTTACCACCAAAAGAGATCTTTATGACGGGCAAAAGAGTGAAATTAAAGTTGGAAATCAAATGTCAGACACTTTTGAAGTCACGAAAGGATTGCGCCAATGATGTTGCCTTGTTGCCTATCACCGACCCTATTCAAAATCTATATAGATGAATTAGGTTTTACAACAATGGCAGGCCAAATGCAGGAATATGGGCGTGTGTGTAAACGACGAATACCTGCATTCCCTTCTTTTTGCAGACGACCAAGTGATGAAGATGACATCAACTACATGATGCGAACATTGACGGAGGCCTATGAAAAATGAGGATTAAAAATTAATTTTGACAAAACCAAATATTTGGTGATCGGGGAAAAAGGGAATGAAGTGGAAGAAAAATAAAAGTCTGTAGTAAGTACACGTACCTCGGAGCCATTATGTCAATGGAGGGGAATATAATAAACCACTAATAATACAGGTCAAACAGGCTATTCAGAAGATAAACTCGATTTGGTGGTCAGAACATATAAAGAAGCCGACAAAAAAAAGAATTTATAAAAGCGTTTTTCAAAGCATAGTGACATATGGATCAGAAACATGGGAGATAACAAACAAAAATAAGGAGAGGCTGCTTGCGGTGGAAATGGACACGTTGAGAAGAAGCTGAAGGGTGTCTAGGCTAGAACATATAGGAAACACCGAAATCAGAGAAAGAATGAACAAGGAAGAAACAATTAGATGACATAGAAAAGAAAATACTGCTGTGGTATGGACATCTAAGGCGTATGGAGCCAGATATGTGGCCTCAACGAGTGTGGCAGGTGTATCCTCCAGAAAGAAGAAAGAAAAAGGTAGACCTGAGAGAGAATGGATGGAGGGAGTGATGAAATGAATGGACTAATAAGATAGTGTGGCGCTTAGGATGCGAGAAACGGCCCAATTATCTGCAAACCACTCGCTGGATATATATAAATCCACTGTTCACTTTTTTCTACTTTGGTCCCGGACACACTGTATACAGAAGCAATTATTTCCCAACTTTTAGACCCGCTAATGAATCACTCACAAACGAATTAGAATTTCACGTTAATTATAAATTAATCGACGAAACCTGCAAATATTTGCGTATATTCATCAAATACACGATTAAAAATTACCGATACTAAAGACGTATCTATTAACTGTAAACCTCATTTATTTTGATTGGAAAGTAAATTCCGTTGGGTTAAATTCGCGTTAATTTAAACCAATTTAAAAGTTTAACCCGTTTCAACTCAAGAGATAGCAAAAATAGAATATTTACCCTGATAATTTCAAGACTATTCGACGGAAAGTTTTATTCAGAGCTGCCGTTGTTTTTTTAAATGAAGCTCGATAGTTACTTGCAAATATCGAGAGAAACTTGAGCGAAGCGAGATTTCATAAATTCATTTTAAATAAAAAGAGTTAAAAGATGAAAATATGGCAATCAAGTACTGACAAAAGTTTTATATAAAAATTAATCCAGAGAATCAAGTATGTATCGTGGAAATAAAAACATCTGCACATAATTCATAAGAAATAAAAAACCATCTATATATGTTCATGTAGAATTGTGGTCTAAACTTTGTCGTATATGAAATTCTAGTGCCACTCTATGCTACGTTTCGATTAATTTTCCAACACCTTCAAGACTTTACCAATTGGAAACAAGCATAAAAATTGAATTTAGAAAATAATACTCAGAAACAGTATACTAACTCGCACATATAATTTAGAGCCTTTATTGTTGATCTCCCAAGTAAGTAGCCAAATTGTTGTTCATTAAAATAATTATATTTAGTAAAATAGGATAGAACTCTCCGTTATAATGGCATCTCAAAAATTTTACTAATTATAGCAATAATAGAAATGGGCCTATAATTTGAAGTAATATTATGATCTCCTTTTTTGAAAACAGGAGTTACAAGGGAAATTTTGAGGCTATCTGGAAATATACCAGTTTGGAAACTATGGTTAATTAAATTTGTTATTGGAACAATCAGGTATTCACTAACATATTTAATTATACTACTTTCAAAATTATAAATAAATGTCTTTGCTTTTTTAGTTACTAAGTTCTGGGATAATTGTACCAATCTCAGCCACAGTGACATGCTCTAGATAAAAGGTATTAATCGATTAAGGGACTTTATTTAAGAAGTCATAGAATTCTCGTTTATCCACGTTATTAAAAGATTTCATTAAGTTATCTACAGTAGAAAAATATTCTGCCGTTAACTTCGAACCACCATTTGATTTTTTGTTTAATTTGTTTTTATTAATTATAATTTGCCATGCAGCTTTGTTTATTGGCTGATTCGCTGATATATTTATGAACGGGTACATCGAGCTCTTTTCCACGTTTCGGGAAAATGGAAGTTATAAAGATGAAGTTGAAATTGGACTTGACTGGCTCAAAAAACATTGTGACACAGCCTCTAAGAAGGAACGCAAGGACGTTATCAAGACCTGTCGTCATTTTTGGTTTGATGTTCTTTAAAGCTGCCAAGACTTCTTTGTCAGACACATTGCTAAGATATATTGGGTTGCCGTTTACATTGGTCGGATCGGAATCTGTCATGCTACCCAGCGCATATGTACTGGCAAATAATTCGCCAAAACCATCTACAATATCTTGGGTACTTCTAATTCAATATTATCTAATTTCAGTCAGTTAAGGCGTATTGAGTCAAAAAGGTGATTTTGGGTCACCTTAATAGGTTCGTGGGGAAAAAACACTTTTGCCTTCTGCGACGTTATCCTACTAATCGACATTGAGAAAGCTTTTGAGTCCACGTGGCGTAATGGCCTTATACATAAACTTGACAAAACATACAAATTCCTCAAGTATATCACAACGTTCATTGGTTCATTCCTATCAGATTGACACATTCTGGTACGTGCAAACAATTCGCTATCAACCAAAACGAGGCTCTCTGCAGGAGTTCCTTAAGGGTCCTCTCTCTCACCCAGCCTCTATAACCTTTTCACCTTTGATATTTTTTCTTACCCTGACACCTCCCTTCTACTTTACGCCGATGACGTCACTATTTACGCCAGCAGCTTCCACGCTCAAACCGCAACACAAAAGATCAGGTATCACCTAAACAAATTAAGAGCTTACTATGACATGTGGAAAATTAAAATAAATTCAAACAAAACCGAATCTGTCACATTTAACAGAAAATTCACAAACATAAAAACCGTCACAAAATTAAAGATCGGTGGGCTAGAGGTTGCTGAGCGTAACAATATAAAATGATACTACTTAAAGTAATAGCTTTTTATTTTTTAACACAATTAACAATTTCAACGAAATCAGCTGAAAACGTATTCAAATAGTACCCCACCTAAATTAGTAAGTACATAATTCCACCCTTCTTTTAATTTTTTGTAAATTCTTCTTAATTCTTCTAGAGGTATTATTATCATTATTATTATTATTGTTATTCTTATTGTTATTTTTTGTTCAAATGCAATGAAAGTTGGCATATGGCTCTAACTTTCAATGCCAAATATTTTATCCAAATAGAATTTTTCCGTAAAATTAACAGAAAAAACAGTTTACCTACAATTATTTATTTTCTTTTATTTTCTTCTTAGATTAACTCCGCGAGTTAGATCCCATTTTAACTGAAATTTGGTAAAAATTCATTTTACGTCAAGTAGACTGCAGAAAATGAAAACCGTACTATTTTTTTTTTTTTTTTTGGTATATTACGCCTATCGCAAAGTCAATTCGGGGACACTGTATAAGAGAAGCTAAGGTCTCAAAAAAATTTTTGACATTAGCCACTCTCATGACCACCCCACCCCGGTATTAAAGGGGGTGAAAAAAATAAAATTGTGATTTAGTGTGTGTACAAGAACCAAAGGCCTCAAAAATTGTTTACACTTCATCCACCCCCACTCCCACTACCGATGTGACATATCGTTTTAAGGGTTTTTGGGGTAGACAATTTCAAATATTATATTATTAAAGTTCCATAAACAATTATTTCCACATACATTTTTTTTTCGTTGTGAGAGACTTTATAGAAAATCTGGATGTGGAAATAGTGATTCCTTGGGCAGTAGTTTTTATTGTTAACATATAACAAAAAAGTGTGAGGATCAGAAATTATTTTCGTCCCAATTTACTGAATACGCGTATTATGTGATATACGTGAGTCATAGCCTTAGTTTTTCAATAAATTTTTAAAAGAAATTATTGTGTTTTTGCATTAGTCGAAAACGGTTGAATGAACGAAAAACAACACACGAAAAGTTGCTTAACTGAATAAGCTGTCCGATAACACAGGCCCACAAAAAAAAAGTTATTTGAACTGGACATGAGAATATACATTTCTTTAGTATTTTTTCCCGCTGATTACGAATCTGAAGTCAGAATGGGGGAGAGACAAACCCGAAAAACTGTCAAAAAATGCGTTTTTACGGTTTTTTATGGTTTTTTGGGTGGTAAACTATGCATGTAGCGTATTCGGCTAGGCTGCATGTATTTTTCTTATGTATTTTTGCCCCATTGACCTCGAATCCAGGGCTAATTGTCGAAATGTTGAGGAAAATGATAAAAACAGTCAAAAATCGCGTTTTTCACGGATACTATTTTTTTTTATGGATATCACGTTTTTTTCATGAACGCATAGCGTGTTCCAATGGTCTGCATTATGACGTAAACAGTCACGACCAAATTTAAACGATCCAAAATGATCATTAAAAATTCGGCTACTCGGCAGCTGATATGTCGACAGCGGGTCGTGGGCAAGGTCTCTTATGTCAATCATAAAATTTCAAAAGATAACTTGTGTATACTAAATGAACAGATGGAAATTTATTGTAAACTTCTGGGTGCCAGCCAAGGTTAATTGGCAGAGGTAGGGAAAGAGCAGACAAAATACAAATTGCAAAGAAAAAGTATAATAGAAATATATGGTAGTATAAACAAAAGTATCACGATGCAAGTGGAGGTATTCCTGTTATCACAGATAATAATAGCAGAAAATATACTTATGTATATGGGTAAGTAATTATATAAATTATATAGAATATGATATAGATAATATAAAAATTATTTGCAGAATATATCATCTAGCTATAAACATCGATAGCTTTCTGGACCGCAAACAGCTATTTTTGGCTTACATGCGATGACTACATAAAAAAATAGGAAGTTATATCATGATTAAAGTCTCCTCCTTTTTTGTCTTTTTGAAAGCAAAAAAGGGTGATTTTGCGCCAATTTGCAAATCAGGCTGTCCATCCATATCAATATTAAAATCTTAATAGACTGGCGGTACATGACCAGTCAGGTGCAACGTTTTTAAAATGTATGCCAATCATATATATGAATGAAATTACCATGAATATGCCAGAAACGCAAATTTTAGGCAGTCGTCGCGTGCAGAAGGGTGTGCAAATCGATTTTTTTTGTTTTTTTTTGTGTTTTTTTTTTACTTTAAAGTGCCAAACGAAAAGCCGTGAAAAAGAATCCAGCGGAAATTCATTGGCATGCAGTTTCCGCGAGCAAAACAACCTTTGATGCGCACATTAAATCATAAAATTTTTGGCTGTTCTTGATTTTGGATGATTTTGATTTTGGATTTTTTTTCAAGGCTTTTCATTTGGCACTATTGGCATCCACTTTAAAATAAAAAAAAAACACAAAAAAAATCGATTTGCACACCCTTCTGCACGCGACGACTGCCTAAAATTTACGTTTCCGGCATACTTATGGTAATTTCATTCATATATGTACAGTGTGTTTCACTTCTCGTGAAGACATCCCTGTATCTTTTTTATTTGTGGCCGAATTAATTTCAAATTTTTATCAGCCGTACAACTCCATAAGGTGACTTTATTCAACACATAAATGCCGTCTAAATCTAAAACGCCGGCCTACTGCGATGAAAAGAAAATGTCAATTTTCGAGAAATCATAGTAGGCTTAGAGATAGACAAAAATTTTGTTAATTAAAGTTGTTCAGGATCACTTCATATGCCCCTCTGTAAAATTTTGTGAAAATCGGAATATTTTCAAAAAAAAATTTGAATTGTTTCTGCAGAGAAGACTACTAATAATGAATGATAATATTGTCGGAAAAAAAATACAGATAAAGCAAAAGCCGCAGTGTTAGAAAAGTTCAAAAATAAAAGAAGTTAATGGTTTTTTTTTATTTATTTATTATATTGGGCCCCTTTCCACTAACTCACCCTCAAGTATAATACACTTCTCAATCCGTTTTGTGTTATTTATTACAACTCTTCGCAGTTCTTGAGCTGTAACTTCTAAACACGCTTGCCTTATCCTCTCACAAAGCTGCTCTACATTTTGAGGTCTGGTCATATAAACTTTGTTTTTAATGTGACCCCAAAAATAAAAATCCATTGGAGTGAGATCAGGTGATCTGGGTGGCCAATGTATTAGAGGGCTATTTCGTCCTATCCATCTTTGGGGAAAATATTCATTCATCCATGCTCTCACTACTACGGAATTGTGGATTGATGCTCCGTCGAGTTGAAAATACAATTGTACGAAAGGAAAATCAACTATTGCATTCCAAAGTCATTATTTAAAAATTCTAGCAAATTTAACGCATTTATATTTTGAAAAAAGAAAAAAGGCCCTATTATTGTTTCGTTAAAAATTCCGCACCACACATTCACCTTCTGGCAATATTGCATTTTACAATTTATTATCCAATCAGGATTTTCTACTGCCCAGAACCTAGAGTTTTGTGATGACACTACCCCGTTGGTGGAGAAAGTTGCCTCATCCGTGAAAATTACTTTCTTCAAGAAGTCTCTATTGTTTAAATAATTACCTTGGATCCATAAACAATATTCTAGTCTTCTCTCTTCATCACCTTCTTCCAAGGTATGTAAAAATTTTGGTTTAAACGGTTGTAGCAAATGGCGTTTTAAACATCTCCAAATTTGTGCCGACAAATTAAGGTCACGAGCCATATTTCGAAGACTGGTAGTGGGATTGGCGTTAAACGCCGCTAATATAACATTATCATCTCCGTGATTTCGATTAAGATGTACTCTCGGTTTAAGCACATTGCCAGTTGTATTGAACAAGTGACATATTCTTGCTACGGTACCATGGTGTTTTGGTTGTCTTAGAGGATGTCTTAAATTAAATTCTTCTGCTGCTTCTCTTGAAGACCGTACATTTTCACGGACTATCTTTATTATTTCAATTTTTTCATCAGTAGTTAAAAGTATTCTAACCATTATGATCAAAAATATGAAATAAGGAAACTTTAGTATGAATTAAATTATTAAAACAAGAAAAACTAACAAACTCCACAGAAAATAACAACAATCCCTTCTGTCATGAAAGCAATGACGAAATAAATAAAACAATACATATTGACAGTTAACCGACTCGGTGGCGCAGTGCTTGAGGTCCATACCCTAACCGGGATTCGAACCCGGAACCCCGTGGTCGCAAGCCTAACAATTGTAATTGTGGATGGATGTGTAGTGGCGTTTTTGTCGTGTTTCCGAGACGGTAGCAGTGGGCTAGACTGCGGTTGTGTGAGAGACAACACGGTCTAGTCGCTCTCCTCTCCTGAGTTCGAGTCTCAGCTGCCGCAGATGGCAATGTCGCAGGGAATGGGTGTTGTGATGTTGTCTATGTGTGTGTCTATCCTGGTTGAGTGGTAGAATACCATCGGCTAACTCCGCCAGGACACTAAAATAAAATAAGGCGATAAAAAAAAAATTCACGGCACTCTTAGGAGGAGGATAAGGAGGAAGGATATGATGGAGAGTTACTCCTCCAGAACAGAGATAACAAAAAGAAAAAAAGAAAAGATATTACATTCAACTTGATATGTAAAAATAAAAAGCCCTTTTAGTGTTTTATTGAATGCTGATTTTTGTTCACAACTTTTATTTGTTGGAAAAAGTTCTCTTTATGTGTTCTCTTTTTTTGAAAATATACCGATTTTCACAAAATTTTACAGAGGGGCATATGAAGTGATCCTGAACAACTTTCATTAACAAAATTTTTGTCTATCTCTAAGCCTACTATGATTTCTCGAAAATTGACATTTTCTTTTTATCGCAGTAGGCCGGCGTTTTAGATTTAGACGGCATTTATGTGTTGAGTAAAGTCGCCTTATGGACTTGTATGGCTGATAAAAATTTGAAATTAATTCGGCCACAAATAAAAAAGATACAAGGGTGTCTTCACGAGAAGTGAAACACACTGTACTATGGCATGCATTTTAAAAACGTTGCACCTGACTGGTCATGTACCGCCAGTCTATAAAAACTTAAATTTTGACATTTGTCAATCAAAATCAAAACAAATCTGAATAACATTTACGAATTTAATTTATTAAATATTTATTATACTTTATACTATCCAGATATTCTATTAGTCCTATATTTAATTAATCACTCGATAATGTGATAACCTTGTATTTGTTATAGGCAGTAATGAAAAGAATTGGGCCCCCAGAGATTTCATAAAATGCCAATGGAAATCACATCTAATTTAATGAAAGGCGTGGAGTTGCAAGAGGTAACCAGACGTAGTGAGCCTGACAAATGGTGAGGCAAGTGTTCGGAAGACTACCGCTACTGTGCCGAGACCTGTATGCTGCATGTCAATGAAACTAAGCAACGATAACATTGTTCACCTGCTGTATCCTTATTGAAATATATTTGCTTTCATACTATATTTTTAATTGTTAATTCTGAACTGTTACAGCATATACCTTTATCGAGCAATTTTTTCCGCTCATCACGAATCTGAAGTCAAATTTTGGGGTCAGTGATGAAAACACTGAGAAAAATAAAAAAACTCAAAAATGTGTTTTTTTTTTTCAGGATACTGAATCATTGTGCGTGATATATAGTATTTCAATTTTATATGGGTTTTCGTTTCCGAACGCGTTTCTCTTCAAATGAGCAGTATAAGGGGCTTCTTCGTCGTTTCATTCCTTTTGGTTTCATTTCTCTTTGTAGCATCCAGCAGTAATCTGCTAACATGTTGACATCCCATTTACCCTGAAATCGACGTTCAAAGTCTTTTAAATCTTAATGGAATTTTTCTCCTTGCTCGTCGCTGAAGTCGGTGTTATTTTTTGGAAACTCATCCAAAGTGCAATTTCAAACTCATCATACAACCTAACTTTTCGTAATTCTTTATAATTTTTGATACAATGTTTTATTGTTGCAACATCTATTTCTAATTTTGCTCAGTACTTTCATTACGAAAACCAATATAAAATTCAAATACTATATACCACGAACAACTAGGTATCCTGAAAAAATTAGATATCTACGAAAAAATCCGATTTTTGACGTGTCCACAAAATTTCTCGGAATACCAAAGATCCAGATTACAGAAACATTGTATAAAGAATGATAAAGAAGAAGTTAGGTTGTATGATGAGTTTGAAACTGCATTTTCTCGATTCACACCTGGATGAGTTTCCAGAAAATAACGGCGACTTCAGCGAAGAGCAAGGAGAAAGATTCCACCAAAATTTAAAAGACTTTGAACGTCGATTTTAGGGTAAATGAGATGTTAACATGTTAGCAGATTACTGCTGGATGCTACAAAGAGAAGTGAAACCAAAAGGAACGAAACGACGAAGAAACCCCTTATATAGATCGTTTGAAGATAAGCGCGTTCGAAAACGAAAACCCATATAAAATTGAAATACTATATATCACGCATAATGATTGGGTATCCTGAAAAAAAAAACGACTTTTTGTTAGAAATTGACAGGACCCGAATAGTGCCAAGAGCAATTGAAGATGTTTGAGTAAAAGGCACGTTCGGTAACATCAACACAGCCAAGGAAACCTGAGAAGGGGAGTGAGAAACTTGGTTACCAACTCTCAGATAGGACGCATGTTATAATAACTTTTATTGAACGTGTACTATTTTCTACTTTTGTTATTAATACAGTTTTCATTAAGTGTTGGACTTTTTCTTTAAAATCTTACATTTGCAGTGCAGTGTTTTCATCAAAAATTTGACTCCAGATTCGTGATCAGCGGAAAAAATTACTCGATAAAGGTATATGCAGACCATTGGAACACGCTATGCGTTCATGAATAAAACGTGATATCCATAAAAAAACATAGTATCCGTGAAAAACGCGATTTTTGACGGTTTTTTTTATTTTCCTCAAAATTTTGACAATTAGCCCTGGGTTCAAACATAGATTCGAGATCAATGGGGCAAAAATACATAAGAAAAATACATGCAGCCTAGCCGAATACGCTACATGCACAGTTTACCACCCAAAAAACCATAAAAAACGCATTTTTTGACGTTCTTTCGGATTTTTCTCTGTAATATGCGCATTAACCACCCATTCTGACTTCAGATTCGTAATCAGCGGGAAAAAATACTAAAGAAAGTATATTCAGATGTCCAGTTCAAATAACTTTTTTTTGTGGGCCTCATGGGCCTGTGTAATAATTCATTGAAACATTGTTATTTGCAATTTTAGAGATATTACACAGTTAAAAGTTTCATTTAAGACCAAGTCAGAGATTACTTTGCAGAATGTTTGCAATACGTGCAAACTGCATGGAAACATTTCGCAAGTACCATTTATAAACTGTCACGACACAAAATCTAAAAATAAAATATGTTTACGTGTCACTCATAAAACGAAAATTAATTCCTGCTGACTAGGAGACAATGTGAGTAACAATCTACTTATCACACAAGACAGACAGGTGATAAATGCTAATAATCCAGCAACATTAATTCCCTCTAGGTATTTCGGCCTGAATTTACCCTTAACGAGGGCTCCTCGATCATTACCCAACCAGTACATTATTTGTCGAAGTCGGTAATTGCCGCATTAATACACAAGCTGTAACGAGTGAACATTGAATTGTTTATTAAATTACAAACAATGCCATTATACGATAAATATCACAGAATAATTTCATGTTGATCGTTTGTTGCGCAGCTTGTGCAGGGATAACATATGGATTTCAATCATATTCTGATATTTGGAGTTTGATTTATAGTTCAGTGCATTTTAGTGATTTTTGGTTCGGAAATTTTCCGCTGAAAATTTCAGAGGATGTTCTCAAAAGTAGTACGTAATCCGAAAAGTTTACCTTGTGCAATTTTTTTATTTAGATGCACAAGTATGGATTTTTGTAAATAATTTTGTTGGTTTGATTTTTCTCAGAAAATGATAACAGGATAAGGATAAGGAAAGGAATAGTAATATATGGATTTTTATTGTCCGTTTTACTGCTAGCACAGGTTGTGTTTATAGCAGAATTTTGGCACGGGTAGTGCTATTTAAAGTACATTTACAACTTCTATTTTATTCAATTTATAACTTTTGATATTAAATCTGACCTTAGTAATTCCGAGGGCATTTTAAAGTTTTCCTTCAATTTTTTTGTAGTAAATTCTAGATAAATTTCATAGTTTTTGTCTAGAGCCGCCTAAGTCGAGTGTTAGTAAATACTGGCATCTTTGCCTAGTCATTTACTGGAACAAAATTGAACTATTCTTGTCCTTCGTTTTTTTTTATTATCAACTAGTCCCTCATAATTATTTATTTTTTATGTGAATACCTGGACCACTCACCTTCCGGAGAAATCACAAGAAAGGAACCCGTTATTGTCAACGTTAATCAAAATTATGTAAGCCAGCCTATCTCTGTAGCTAACAACTGCAGTATTTTGTTCAGAAGAAATTAATGTAAACCAGTTGATATTTTCACTTAGTATTAACTTTTAAACATTTTTAGTAATTTTTTATAATTTGTTTTTCTCTATTTAACATAACTTCATTTGAACATTGTAAAGAGATTGTATTTTTAACCTAGTTTATTAATTATATTGTTTTTTAAATACCTAAGTCTGATTGTGTCCATCTGTAAAAATTTACAGAATATCACAACTTATTTATTTTGTTTTTGCTTAGAAATATTGTTATAGCATTGTTGAATACGCTAGTGTCCAAAACTAGTTTTTTAAGCGACTGGAACCTCGACCCAACCAATGAGCATAGCTGGTTGCTACGTTTCTTTCATCTTGTCTTCAGTTTCCAACTGGGAGTAAAGGTGTGGTTGCAAAGTGTTATCACGTTTATGTGTGCATGCCTTTTCTAGATTATACCCATAATCCATTCAGATTTTATCATTTTAGATAGATTAAATATCATAGTTCGGAACAAATAAAAAATTTCACAAATACGACCTTGTATTTTTTTGCTGGGTAGGAAGGTTTCTTGCTATGTATTATGTGAAGTTTCAGAAAGTACGTGGATCTGAAGCATTTGAATAGACTCTATGAAACCATTTTATAGATAATGCCTGGTCAGTGTTAGTCGCGATGTACTATATTAGTCGGGAATCAAGCTTCTCAAAAGACGCTCCTAAAATGTCAGGGTGTGCACTCGAAGATATAGTATTGAAAAAATATGTACATTATCTGGAATGACCTTGCGCATCTAAATCCAGAGAGCGCCATTCTGTCTGCGATTGCAAAAAAGCGTAAAAAAATATTTTCCGAAAATTTTCACTAAAAATTGATTAATTTTATATTCCCACCTCATTTACAGGGTTATTTTATAATATTTCTTAATAATTTTCAAACTAATGGAAAGCTAGATTCTGATGGTGTCAAATAATTTTCGAAATTTTTGTTAACAAATGCTACAGAAATTGTTTAAACAAAGGATGCCCGAAGAGTACACGGTAAATTTCAGCATCGAGACATTTTAAAAACTATTATAGATAGATGCATATTTCTATGGTATGAAATCTGCGGAATAGAATGGAGGAGTTTTTAGTGAAAGAATCATCTGCATTGTTTTATCGTTGTAAAAGATAGGACTAATTTTGTACAGCGCTCCGTTATTTCCGCTATCGTTTTGGCTTACACGTCCGCGCGCTGTGGCCGATCGGTAACTTGCTGACAATATACTGTGATTGCAAAAAATTGACAATGCGTATTACTTATACGTAAATATTATCATTTGTCATTACGGAAAAAAACGAAGGTATTTAAAGATTAGTTTACTAGAGAACCAAAAATTATTATATTTTAACTTAAAATATTGATTAGAGACAAAAAACCGTACAGCTAATTAAATGAACTTAAATTTACTTTTTGTACTTGAGAAATAACAATACGAAAATAATAATAATAAAATATACATACATTATACTTAAACTAAATTAATAGCTAATACATTTACCCTCACAGTAGCAATCTATTATGTATTCTAACTAGTTTTGCTACAACTGCAGTTTCCAGTACATTTTTTAAATTTACATTTAAAATATACATTTTGAGGACGAAGATTTATAGTCATTAATTTAGGAATAAGTACATTATTTTTCAAATTCCAACCACAAGTAAAATTGAAAATTTTTAAAAACCCCCGATCAATGTATATAATCGTACCAGTTCAAAACGAGGCCTAAATCATGTTCGGCCACCATAATTGTCTGCACATTTTCAATTTTACTTCAATCGGTCAATTTCTAGAGAAGTTCAACACGGCGAATTCAAGATCAAAATCTAATATAGCCTATAACCTTCTCGACAAAGTACTCTTTCAAATAAAAAAAAACATCAAAATCGGATCAAAAATTGAAAATGTTTAGAAACCCCCGATCAATGTATCTAATCGTACCAGTTTCATATGACCGAATCAAAATGAGGCCTAAATCATGTTCGGCTACCATAATTATCTGCACATTTTCAATTTTACTTCAATCGGACAATTTCTAGAGGAGAAGAAAATCTAGTAGGCCTATAACCTTCTCAACTAAATACTCTTTCAAATAAAAAAACTACATCAAAATCGGATCACCCGTTGAAGAGATATGAAGCCACACACAGACAGACAAACATACAAACATACAAACATACGCGTCAAACTCATAATACCCTCTTTTGGGGTGAAGGTTTGGGGAGGTAAATTGGGATAAATAGGGGTAAATAGATAAATTAAGCAGGTAAGAGTTCATAAAATTGTTATTTAATATTTACAAGAGAAGCTATAACATAATTAGCATTAGCCACCCCCATTATCACTCCATTAAATGTGAAAAATGTGATTTAGTGTGTGTACAAAAATCAAAAACCTCTGAATATTTTTTTACTTCATTTTTTGCTCGGTGTTTGTCGAATATTTTACATGAATTTATAAACAACACAGTTAAGTTAAGGCGCAGTTACACGGCGCGTGGTTCGCCGATCCACGAACCTGGTGCGTGGTTCGGCAAACCACGCGCCGTGTAACGGATAGCGAGCCAGATGTGTCAATACGGCGCGTGACCAACGCAGATTTCGTGTGAGATTGTGGATTGTAGGCTCATCAAAACTGCATGGATCGATTGATGACTGATCTTCAGGCGCAGTCAAGGGCGGATCTAGAAATTTCAATAATTTTTTTCTCGTCTGTGGCGCATGGGACCCATACGAAACATGGGAAATAACATCTAGAGAAGCACTCCTCTAACGACCTCTAAGAAATTTTGAAAAAGCAATTTCCGAAAAATGTTTTCAAAATTCGAGTGCCCCCCCGAGCCAAGGGACTCCCGTTTAAAATTATTCTTTTTTGTCAGATACATTTTACTTTTCATCAAAATCCAACAATAGGTTTTGGAGTTTATGAAAATATTTTCATTATTAACTGAAATACAATGAACTGAAATTTTGTAATTTACAATTTAACAATTTACAAAATTTCAATTCGTTGTATCTCAGTTAGCAATAAAAATATTTTCATAAACTCCAAAACCTATTGTTGCATTTTTATGAAAAGTAAAATGTATATGACAAAAAAGAATAATTTTAAACGGGAGTCCCTTGGCTCGGGGAGGGCACTCGAATTTTGAAAAAATTTTTCGCAAACTGCTTTTTCAAAATTTTTTAGGGGTCATTAGAGGAGTGCTTCTCTATATGTTATTTCCCATATTTCGTATGGGTCCCATGCGCCACAGACGAGAAAAAAATTATTGAAATTACTAGATCCGCCCTTGGGCGCAGTTACCGACAATTAGATGAAAGACGAGAGCCGACGCGAGCAACGTCTCCCGAGTCGCAAGCCATGCCAAGTTGCCTATGTTAAGGCGCAGTTATACGGCGCGTGGTTCGCCGATCCACGAACCTGGTGCGTGGTTCGGCAAACCACGCGCCGTGTAACGGATAGCGAGCCAGATGTGACCAATGCAGATTTCGTCTGGGGTTGTGGATTGTAGGCTCGTCAAAACTGCATGGATCGATTGATGACTGATCTTCAGGCGCAGTTACCGACAACTAGATGGAAGACGCGAGCAGACGCGAGCAACGTCTCCCGAGTCGCAAGCCATGCCAAGTTGCCTATGTTACACGGCGCGTGTTTCGTGACTCGCCGAGCTAGGCTCGCATAATCACGCGCCGTGTAACTGCGTCTTTACACGGCGCGTGTTTAGTGACTCGCCGAGCCAGGCTCGCCTAATCACGCGCCGTGTAACTGCGCCTTTACTGTATACGCTACTCATGAGATTTTTGTTATTTTATTACACTACATCTCAGTGTCTAAGCAGGTAGTCAACAAGCCTAAAGAGAGCGAGGCAATGCGAGACATACATGTACACTGTATATCTATCAAAAGACGCCGCGGATCACAACGCGTGCTGTACAAAAATAATCGTATCTTTTACAACAATAAAGCAATGCAGATAATTCTTTCACTAAAAGCTGCTGCATTCTATTCTACAGATTTCATGTCATAGAAGCATGCACTTATCTATAATAGTTTTAAAAATGTCTCGATGCTTAAATTTACCATTCTTTTTTGCTCGTTTTGTTTAAACAATTTCTGTAGCATTTGTTACCAACAATTTTGAGAATTATTTAGCAGCACCTGAATCTAGAAAGAATAAACTTTCCATTGGTCTGAGAATCATTAAGAAATGTTAAAAAACAATCCTGTAAATGCGGTGGGAACATAAAATTAATCAATTTTCAGTGACACAAAAATTTTCGGAAAAAAAATGTTTACGCTTTTTTGAAATCGCGGACAGAATGGCGCCCTCTGGATTCAGATCCGCAAGGTCACTTCGGATAATGTATTATTTTTTTTAAAACTATATCTTCGAGTTCACACCCTATGATCGAATTAGTGGCTCCTGATTCCTGACTATATTGTTTTCGGATTTTTTGCCAAAACGGTTTAGGTGTGTTAAAATTGAATCGCTATTCTGATAGCATTTTTTCTCTACTTTCCGAATCTGCTAATAGTTTTTCAGAAATGCGATAAAAAGACGAACTTTTTTGTCAAAAATGAGGCAGATTTTTTTCCGAGTCCGGCCCTAAATTTTCCAAAACCAAGTAGGCCATTCTGACAAGTCCCAGTTGATGAATGTTGTTGGTAAATTTCATTCGATTACATCCAACCGTTGCAGAGGTATAGCTCCTTGAATTTTCAGACCAAATGCGTAAAATACCCTGTATCTTCTTAACCAGTGGGCAAAACATTTTTTTTTCGTTAGTGATCTAGACTCGCTTCAAAGTGCTCCATCTGCCATTAGGCTATGGCACATTTCCCGAGAATCACCATGTATTTGTTTGTAAATACTTCTTTGTATTGAATACTTACTTATTTTTAAAATATTTTTTTATGAAATATGTTTTTTTTTTTAAATGTAGATTTACACACTTTTTTAACAGATAAACTTTTAAATTGGCCATTTTTAGAGTACGTTGCAACAGGTTTCATTTAAATCTCTCATTCAAGTTCGAGTATTTCCGAAATAACGCACCTTTTTTCATCCTAATGCACTGAACTACTACGTATATAAATGAATCTCTTTATGAGCATGCAATTTTACCGCCTAAAAATAAAACTCGCCATTTTCACAGAGGTCGAGTTTAAGTTTTGGAGCGATGTAAATGTTCGCATGATAAATTCGATGACGTAGTATATACACATTAAATAGAGCAAACGGAAATACAGTCAAATATAACATAAACGCCACTATTTCTAGTACATCTGTCTAAAAGTAATTTATTTTCGACAAACATGCCTTTTTTGAAATAATACTCGTTAAATAAATTTGTTTAATAAACGATTTTCAATTACCTGAGAGTTTATTGACTTTAGCAGGAAAAATGTTTGTTCCGCCGAAATATTCTCTAAAAACAAAAAAAACAAGTATTCCTTTCATTCATACTACAATAAAGATAGACGTGGACGGGAATCATTGTGAGATTTTTGAAAATTTCAATTTTAATTTAAAAAAATTAAAATTACACCCAAAATTACATTTCAGATAAGTAGAGATTATTCCCCAAATGTGCAAAAGATTTCTAAAATCTGTGCCCGTTCCGCCTAATGCTACTTTAATCAGGGAATATGTACAGGAATACATGTATTATTATATAAAAAGAAACATTTTTTTCCCTAAAAATAATTTAAAAATCATCATAAATTATATTAGTGGAGTCAAATTAGGATTTTAATGTGAATTGTGTGGTCAGTGCAGTTTTTCTGTTTTAACGTGTTCAGGCGGTCAACTTAAGTTCACAGCTCAGTTTTCAAGTTTCTGCGAGGTCGGCGTATTGTTTATTTAAACAACTTAATTTCTTAGACTGTGTTTTCCATCGGTTTTCTTTGAATATTTCGAAATCTATAAGTCCTATGGAAAACAATAAAAAAAAAAAGGAAAATGTTCGTTTTGAGTTGTACAATAAAAGTACACAAGCTATAATTCATTTCAATCGTTATTATTATTTAAAAAAAAATGAACATTGGAAAATCATGTGTTCTTAAACATATCAATGTTCTTTCAAAAATAGTGGATAATATTCAATGAAATTTGGGAAATATATAGCTTTTGTAAAGTACAATTCCCACTTAAAATTTCAAACCAAAATGATTACTAATAAAACATATAAAAATATACAGTTGCTAAAACTTTGCACCCTTGTGAAATACTACCATCAAGATTAAGAAATGTCTACGATGGCTCAAATTGTAGCATTCAATAAGTACTTTAAGATCACGGAGAAAAACCTTTTTTTTTAATTTAAACCCGTTTTATTGCAGCTGTTTTTAGTTTTCAAAATTATAGTTCTAAACAAATTCAAGTAACTCTCTGGTTTTTTTATGAAATCAAAACGGTAAAGGAGTAATAAAAGTAGATTAAAAAAGCCAACTTCTAAAAAAAATAATGCTCTACTTGCATTTGGAGCTGAGATACGTTAGTATTTACGTTTAGGTCATTTATAAATAAACAAATCGATATCTCTTCTTGAAATTTGGGCTGGTTATTTCCCAATGCTCATTATTTTGTTTCTTCTATTTGAAGATAATCCAAAGCTACAATTGTTAAAATAACATCGAATATAGCGGCTTTAGGAACATAATGCACATTTTCAATTTTTTTTATAACTTTTTAAATTTGTGTCACGAAAATGGTAAACCAACCTAACTTGAACAGCAACCCTCATGTTGATGTATACAGCTTTGTAAAAATTTTAATATCACTGATACAATAAAAAAAAATTCGTGACGTCCGCATCCTGAATAAAAAGTGCTAGTGAAAGTGAAAAGAGATTTATTTTAAATTAAGCTACACAATATGTGCCTTATCGGAACCTGGTCCGGAGCCAACCAGACAACATGACTTAACGAGTAATGTTTTGGGGGAGATTAGCTCTCCTGTTCGTCTTAGACGAACTTAAAACTAAGAAATTGCTGTCTACGCCGAGACCTAAAGCTAATTAAAAATAACACAACACTTGGCAAAGCACTTACATTTGGGCTGCTGACTCGGGTAAAAAGTTAAACGAAAAAACCCGCACGAGAACTGTCCCTGGTGATCTCCTTGCCTCCAGGAACATATGATAATAATAACAATAATAATAATAATAATATTTATTGATGTATAGAGCAGAAAAATTGTTCTACACAAGTCAAAGAAAAACATACATATAATAAACATATATATCATATAAAATTGTAGAAGAAATTGTGACACAAATAAAATACATACACAAAAAAAACATACATTAAGAAAGAGTCTATAAAAAATTTAACATATAGTCAAACTGCAGATGCAGTGAAGTCTATATAATATGATAGTGAGAACACATTTGTAAAAATAGTAGATATTCGAACAAGTACTAATCTAAAAGAAGTCATCAATCTCGTAACAGTTTTTGTTTAGTAGTATTTTTTTTTAGTTTTGATTTAAAAACAAATAGATTCTGAGACAATTTAATATCATCATCAAGTGCATTGAAAAATTTGCAGCCATTATAATAAAAAAAATGTTGATACCAAGCTGTTCGGTGCGATTGCGGCTGTAATAATCCCTTAAACCTTGTGTTGTGGTCATGGCTGACTTGATTAGCAAGAGACTTATGCTGGTTTTTTAAACAAATATACAGACTTCCAGAATGTATACACTTGTAACAGTTAGTATTTTTAACCTTTTAAATGTAGTACGACAGCTTTCACGAAAACCTAGGCCCGCAATAATTCGTATAGCATACTTCTGCAGAACAAATACTCTATTTATATGTGCGCTGTTTCCCCAGTTTGTTATGCCATATCTCAAATGTGAATCGAAGTTTGTATAATAGAGGGTCATCAGCACATCACAGCTACAATGCAGTGATATAAATCTTAGTCCATAACAGTTGCTGTGTAATTTATTACATAGGTTATCAATAAGAATTCCCCAATCCAAGTATCTGTCAAATGTGATGCCTAATATTTTAACTGATTTACAGAATTCAATCTCAGTGCCACTTCCATTAAAAATTGATGATACATCTAGGTTTCTATGTAAAGTAAAAAGTAGCATATTAGTTTTATTTTTATGCAAGTTAAGCTTGTTTTCTTCAGACCAATGAACTACCTGTGAATACACTAATTCTGCAGTATTTTTAATAACATTTAAATCACTGTCGATGATTAAAATATTTGTGTCATCTGCATAACAGACACAATGCTTGTTTGACATTTTGTTTAAATATGATATTAGATCATTTGCAGATATATTAAAAAGGAGTGGGCCCAAAACAGATCCTTGGGGAACTCCATGCGTGATATCGCATAGAGCACTGGTTACATTACCGTTTAATTTAACAATCTGTATTCTATTGTTTAGGTATGAAGAAAACAGACTTGAAGGTACTTCCCTTACACTCTCTAGTCTGTTCAACAATATTTCATGATTAACAACATCAAAAACACGAGAAAAATCAATAAATAACCCTAATGCATATTGCTTGTTATCAAGGGCATTAAAAATTAAGTCATGGAACTCACAGAGGGCTGATTCGGTGCTCTTACTTTTACAAAAACCATGTTGGTAAGTTGATAGTTGATAGTAAAAATAAAATAGTATTGTTTAAAACGTTATAATTTTTAAGAATTTTTCGGCCTAAAAGGAATTTGCGAACAAAATGACAAAAATAACAAAAAAGATAAAAAATAAAAGCAAAAAGTGAATAAATAGAAAAGGAAAGAGGGGATTAAAGATAAAGATGATATGATGTTTTATAGAGGTTATCGTAGGGGAAGGTTTGGCTAAGGGGATTGCCGGGAAATGGGCAACGCTTGGTATGGTAGGGGGTGTCTCAGATTGAATAATATTGCATTATACTGTCTGATTTGGGAGATGTTGCGACTAGAGTCCGGTTTGTAAAAACATAATATAACATTTAGAAATATTTTCAGATCTCTAACAGAATCGCTAAAGATCCGGGCTTCTATACAGTATCTTTTAACAATTGTTGCTTTGGATTATTATCAAGTAGCAATAATAGACATTGGAGAATTAGCAGTCCAAATTTCAAACAAATATCGATTTGTTTATTTAGAAGTGACCTAAACGTAAAAACTAAGGTATCTCAGCTCCAAATGCAAATAAAGCATTACATTTTTTCTGAAGTTGGCTTTTTAAATCTACTTTTATTACTCCTTTTCAGGGTTGGCATGTTTAAAACAAAATGTTTTAAAAACATTTTTTAAAACATCGTATCATGTTTTTAACATACTTAGTACACAATGTGATGTTTTAAGCAACTGTTTAAAACACAGTTTAAAATATACCATTTAAAACACTGTTTTAAACAAGAAAAAACTGTTTAAAACAAAAAAAAAACAGTTTTTTTCCAACCCTGCTCCTTTTCCGTTTTTGATTCCATAAAAAAACAGAGAGCTATTTGAATTTGTTTATAACTACAATTTCGAAGATTATAAACAGCTGCAATAAAAAGGGTTTAAATTTTGGAAAAAAAATCTCTCTCAGTGATCTTACAGTACTTACGAAAAGCTACAATTTGAGCCATCGTACACATTTCTTGGTTTTGATGGCAGGATTTCACAAGGATGCAAAATTTTAGCAACAATTGTATATTTGAGCTGCTTTAATAATCATTTTGATTTGAAATTTTAAGTGGCAATTGTACTTTATAAGAGCTATATTTCTCCAAAATTTCATTGAATATTATCCATTATTTTTGAAACAACAGTGATTTGTTTAAAAACGCATAATTTTACAATATTCATTTTTTTTTTAAATAATAATAATTGGAATGCATTATAGTTTATGTACTTTTATTGTACAGCTTATAGCGAACATTATCCTTCCATAGGACTTATAGATTTCGAGATATTCAAAGAAAAACGCTGGAAGACACGGTCTGAAAAATTAAATTGTTTAAATAAACAATACGCCGACCTCGCAGAAACTGCAAAACTGAAATGTGAAGTTGATCCCCTGAACACGTAGAGCAGCGAAAAAGAGGTAAAATTGTGTCGTTTTTTTTTTATCAGCTTAGAACAATATCAGACACAGTGGGTATTACCGACAACATCATTTTACACATAAAAACACGAAATACGACATTTTTTAGTGGTCACAAATATTCTTATTCGAAAAAAGTGTAAAATTTAATTTTTTTTTAAATCATGTTTTTTGTACATCTATTTCCATATCTCAAAAATGAATTAAGCTATCGATGTGAACTTTTTTTTGTTATAAAACACACACTTAAGCGCTTCTTTCTATGTACCCATAGGATTGCTAATAAAAAAAATGTGAACATGCCAAAAACGTAGATGACCCTGAAAGTTTAGAGAATACGCCATCAAATTTTCACTAAGCGAGGAACTTCCTTGTTTTTGAAAATTTTGTGTAACATGCTATGAAGAAAATGAAGCACAATAGACTAAAAAAGTTTTTAGAAAAAAAATATTTCCATTATTAGCAATAGTTTGCTAGTTACGAATTTTTTAGTATGGAGGAATTTTCGAAGCGTACGCGCGCGGCACTAAGAATAATAATGATTATATATTGTGTGTAAAGAAACTTTTCATTATTATTTTTTTATGTTTAGGACTGTTTTATCACGTTTTAGGATCTGAAAGGATAACTTATTTTTTCCAGTGGCGCATTAAGGACTAAGGTTGAAGGCAAAAAGGAATTAGAAATCTTAAATAGAGTATCTGGGATAAAAATGCATTGCATTGGGATCTCGGAAACGGTTAAAAATAATATTATAGTAAATGGAAAAAAAAGTTGCGCAACTAGGGGGCTAATAAAATTCCATAAACAGAAGTTTAGGAAAAGTAATAATTTTGGAGTGTTTTGATAAAAAGTAAACTATCGAGTTTTCCTTTTTTTGCGTTATTATTGGAGCTAAATAGAATAGACAGTTTCTTAAAGCACTTTTTTTTGAACGTGGCAATCTTAATATTTGTATCCGACATTTCCTGTGTCAGAGTCCCTATCCGAAACTCCCATGCATTGCATTTTTACCCTAGATCCACACAATAATTGAGTAACGTGTTATTTTCGCCTAAATTAGGTAAGTAACAAAAAAGAAAAAAATATCCTAAATTAAGTCTCTTTTAATTTTCGCAGCCCTAATTATAGAAATGCTGTTTCTATGGCTTGTGCACAAGTTTATCGTTCTCCTCTATTGCTCTATTACTACGCCACATAAAATCCACTCCATTTTACAATGAAACTTAGATTGCTTTTTTATCTTAAATATTTTTTAGCAGATAATCCATGCACAATTCGCACAATGACCATACGTTCTACAATATAATACAAGTGGTAATAAGGGAAAGAATATCGTTACACATTTTACTTCCACATGCAGTGTAAGTATAGTATCGACAAAAATATTTTTGAACATTTTTATTGTTCAAATAGGCTTAGAATGTCATGAAACGTCGAGATTTTAAGTTTGAGCAAAAAAAATTCCGTCTGTCGGTCTGTCTGTAACTTTTTTTGTGCGCACGATAGGTAAATAGGCAAATCAAGCAAGTAAGAGTCCATAAAATTGGTATTTAGTATATATAAGAGAAGCTAAGGTCTCAAAATTTTTTTGGCATTAACCACCCCCATTACCACCCCATTATTCAAGGGGGCGAAAAAAATTAAATTGTCATTTAATGTGTGTCCAAGAACCAAAGGCCTCAATTTTTTTTTACTTTATCCACCAGTACTACCACCCCCCTTCTGCCACCCTCCGCCCCACTACCGATGTGGGGTAGACGATTTCAAATATTTTATTATTAAAGTTCCATAAACAATTATTTCCACATTCAAATTTTTTTCGTTGTGAGAGACTTGGATAGAAGATCTGGATGTGGAAGTAGTGATTCCTTGGGTAGCGGTTTTATAATTTGACCTTCGACGAAAACGAATAACGTTGATCGTACACCGCCCTGAGACTAGCTAGTTTTAGTGGACGCGGGCGTATTAAGACTCAATTTCTGCAATTCGCGCGCTCCAAAAAAATCACTGTACCTAAAAAGTATCAAAGACACAATAAATTATGCTATCAAAAACTTTTTTGGTCTTTTGGCTTTATTTTCTTCGCAGCATGTTATACAAAATTTCCAAAAACAAAAAAGTTTGTAGCTTAGTGAAAATTTGACTGCGTATTTTCTGAACTTTCAAGGTTATCTAAGTTTTTAACATGCTTAAAAATGTTTTAATTAACAATAGTATACACAGATAGAAGCGCTCAAGTGTGTGTTTTATAACAAAAAAAAGTTCATGTGGATATCTCCATTCGTTTTTGAGATATGGCATTAGATGTTTAAAAAAACATGATTAAAAAAAAACAAAATTTCACGCCTTTTTAAAAATAACAATGTCCGTGACCAATAAAAAATGTCGTATTTCATGATTTCTAATTAACATCGACCTACCTAACGAAATGGTATATATCTCAGTTTGTTCTAAGATTAAAAAAAAAACTCGAGAAGGAAGCGACTTTTCCCCTGTTTTTTACTTTACTAACGTTGAAACAAAAGAACTGGCCTGACCAGACAATTCACATTGCGATTTTTTTATCCCTAATTTGACTCCACTATAAGCAGATAAGTTGAAAATCCTTGAAAGCGCGTCAAAAAGTGCGTATAACTTTTGACGCACAAGGAATTTTTGGGCGGAAATATTTTTTTCGTAATCAGGAGGTCATAATACATGAGTCAACAATAAAATTTCAGGTGGAATGTTGTCGCCGAAAAAAATTAAATTAAATCAATTCGACTGTACTATAATAGACATATCGGCAATTTGGTATAACTGACATCTATGTCACCAATATTGAGGTCACGAGAGTTTTTGTGGCTTTTCCCTGCTCTCTGTATCGTCCAATTTTCTTTTGTATTTTCTAAATGACACTTATTATGGGCTCTTTTTTAACATATCTTTTATATCGTCATCTAGACATCCATTATTTGTACCTTTACTTATTTTAGTTTCAACTGGAGCAATCTCATTCAAAATGTCTATAATATTGCAGTAGAAAACATATTTCATCTCATTTGTATTGATTACTTTCCATTCTTTCTTTTCAAATAAGTTCTGCATATTTGCATTTTCAATATTCTCTTTATTTCTAAATTTGTAGCTAACTATGATGTGATGTTTTCTCTCTGTCTTTATCTTTATGTTTACTATGTCGTGATCGGATATTTTCGACGTTTTCTTAACTTCAATGTCTGTTGCCATATTGTTTGTAAACACAAAATCAATATCTGTTTTTGTTTCTTGCGTTATACGTGTGTAATCCTTCCCGTCTGAGTTAGACCAAAGTTATTCTTTTGTTTTAAAATTGTATCTTTGTAAAATAAATTTTTACTCACATCTGTATTCAAGTCGCCATTACAAATATATGTTTTATATTCTATGAAAAATTCTCCATTATATTATTCAAATAAATAAATTCTGCGATACTTAAGCTTGGCGATCTATATAGCAGAAGGAATAACAAATAACACTGATTAATTGAAAATCATCTCCAACCAGGACCAAGACAAGCATAACATACTAAGAAATGCCGAGGAAGGTATTCATAAAGACAGTACAATTTTAGTACGAACGAATCCGATTCAAAAAATGTATTTGTTTTTTTTTTTAATTGAATTAAAGGTTAAGTACATTAATCTTATGTAGTTATGGCATGGCATACGGCTAATTTTAGAGCTCTAAAAGGTAATCCCCCAGGTATGATTTTATTTTCGGTATCACGGAAACAATTTTTTAATTCTAGGAATTTATAACTGGGTAGGTACATGGTGCGTAAAAAACTAATTTCATAATCAATTAAAAGAGTTGCAAGAAAAACAAAAACTTCCCTTTCTTTTGTTAAAATCAAAATGAATGATTACGTCACGCATGGCGCAAGTAAATTGTTGTGTTTTGGGAAGCCACAAAAAATATTTAATTGCCTCTTTCACTTTAATATGCGATGCAGAAACAATATGCGAACGTTGTATGAACATTAACCAGAGTGTACTACATCAGGGTGACTGATTGCTTCATGGGCGCATTCTACGGGGTTTATGGCATATATAATAAAATTAAATATAAACTCTGTTTCAGCTAAGCTGGCCCAAATCTACTTTTAAAATGAGAATTGTAACTAATAACTTTAATCGATAATATTAATCATGGAGCACAGCGATATTAAATAGTTTCATTTTCCTATTGCATATGACGCTAGTGTGTTCTTTATTCTTGCTTAGCACGCCAGCGCTCAGTTTAGTTGATACAAATTATTTTCAATCTGATAGTTCTGCAAGGAATCGATTTTAATTACAGCCTTGGGAAAAGAGAAGTTTCTACTATAAAAAATCAAATCACACATCAAAAAATTGAGCATAATCTCGTGTTTCATTTGACGTATGACCTGGGGCGCCATCGTGTTGGTAAATTATTCTTTGAAATTGTCTTACAGGCATATTGTCTACAAAGAGCTATATTTCTTGCCGTGGATATTATGCCGATTAAAAATTCTGGCACTGCTTATACGGGCCTCGTCTGTCCATATGATTATTCCTTCAAATCAAATCAAATCATATCAAATCAAATCAAATCTACTTCACTGCACTGACACAAAAACCACTGGCAAAAATCGAGATGCCTCTGAAAGTGTTTGGGTATACATAGTGACTAATCCTAATTTTATGGGGTTTAATTTTTTTTTTTTTAGCAAAGTTATTTTTGGGATTTCTAAATTTTCCTGTATTTCGCGAGACGATATATTAGGATTTTCTCTTACAGTTTCTAAAAGAATATTTTCTACAGCTTCTCTACCTTCTTTTTATATATGTTTGCTCTAGGTTTTGCTGTCTATAACTTACCTATTAACATAAAGCTCGGAAGCTAAATTTGAATCTTACGAAAGCGTAGAAAGGCCATGCCATTAATAATATTTTTTTAACTCAGAATTCACAATTGTTATCTCAGAATTCACAATTATTAAGTCGGAATTCATAGTTGTATCTCGGAATTCACAATTGTATCTCAGAATTCACAATTGTAAGTCGGAATCACAATTGTATCTCGGAATTCACAATTGTATCTCAGAATTCATAATTCTCAAGTCGGAATTCACAATTGCTAAGTCGGAATTCACAATTGTTAAGTCGGAATTACTAAAGAAGTAATAATATAGAGGAATGGTAGATAAAATATGCAATTTTGTCGCATTCCTCTTGACTCTGAATGATATTACCATCATTACTAGATTACTAGAAACGCGGTGTGCTTGCAACAAATGTTGATAAAAGGAACTCTGTCTAAATTAAAGGAGTCTCGCGGCTTCGGCAGCTGTCCGGTCATTTGCGTACCAGATTTAAGCTATTGGTTCTCGCCAACTCAAAGCAGACTCTGACATCTTTGACGCTGTGGACTCATTTTGCTGTTAATAAACTCGAGCAACACAAAGACAGTAACTTGTAAATAATGTGAGTGGGTTCCTCCAATGGAATTAGTTCTACGATTTTCGAATGCTATACCTACGTGATGCGCGTTTCGCCAACTATATTGGCATCATCTGCAGACGATTAAAAACTAATGGAAATTAAACAATACATGCTGTATTTGTACTACATTAATGTCATCGTTCAACGCAACCCACTATTCAGTACATGACCTACTAACCAATAAAGCGGGCTATTTGCAATAAGACTTTTATCGCTATTCATACTGCTTTTACATTTTGCAGTTTTCATAAGCTTTCAAATGCATCCAGTTGGCTATTATTTCTCATATTCCTAATTAACCTTAAATTGTTAATATATATTCCATGATTGTTATGTCGGGCTGGGCAACACTAAATTTTCAAGTTTTTCAATTTTTGAGATGGGTCATATTACCCTCCTTGAATCTAGTTATACTAGGACGTTTCGCTAGTCCAACATTCTTCAAATTATAATCGGTTTCTCAATGCGAGGTTAAGCACTTTATCATACAGATAAACTAACTAGAAGTTTAGATTGTGCTTCTATTCTTCTATTAAACATTTTAATATTCCAACTCCACATTCTACACTTCTAGTTAGTTTATCTGTATGATAAAGTGCTTAACCTCGCATTGAGAAACCAGCCCTTAGTTCCTTATGATAAATAACCGAAGATTAATAAGGAATGTAATAGATTAAAAACAGCAGGATGCTTTAGAAAGCATAGAAATTGCAAAATGTAAAAAGTGTATGAATAGTGAGGAAGGCCTTATCACAAATATCTCTCTTTATTGGTTAGCAGGTGGTGGTTTGTCGAGTCGAGACAGAGTGTAGATAGGTTTGACGGAATTGATTGAATTCGTTAAACCATGACATTAGTTTGGTATAAATAAAATACATTCTTCAGTTTTAATCATTTCCAAATGGTGCCAACATGGTTGGCGAAACGTGTATCGAGTATAATATTCGAGTATTTATAGGACTATTTCATCTATATAAATTCCTTCCTACAATTGTGAATTCCGACTTAGAAAAAAATATAACCAAGTTAATTTTCATTAATTTTACTTCCACATCCAGTGGAAGTATAGTAACGACAAAAAATTTTTAAAAAATTTTTATTGCTCAAATAGGCTTAGAATGTCACGAAACGTCGAGATTTTAAGTTTGAGCGAAAAAAAATTCTGTCTGTCTGTCGGTCGGTCGGTCAGTCGGTCGGTCTGTAACTTTTTTGTGCGCACGTTTACTCTGGAACCGTTTGAGATATTGACTTGAAATTTGGTACACATATGCACTTTAACGAGATCTAGAACTAGATTATTTTCATCTTGTTCCGTCGAAGGGTTGGGGGGGGGGGGGTAAATTGGGGTAAATTTGAGGTACATAGGTGAATCAAGCAGGTAAGAGTCCATAAAATTGGTATTTAGTATATACAAGAGAAGCTAAGGTCTCAAAAAAAAATTTGGCATTAACCACCCCCATTACCACCCCCACCCCATTATTAAAGGGGATGAAAAAAAATTGTGACTTAGTGCGTGTATAAGAACCAGAAAGCTCAAAATATTTTTTTACTTCATCCACCCCCACTACCACCCCCTATCACCACCCCCACCCCGCTACCGATGTGGGGTATCGTTTTATGGGTTTTTGGGGTAGAGGATTTCAAATATTATATTATTAAAGTTCCTTAAACAATTATTTCCACATACAAAAATTTTTTCGTTGTGAGTAACTTGGATAAAAAATCTGGATGTGGAAGTAGTGATTCCTTGGGCAGCGGTTTTTAATCATTTGTAGAACTAATTTTATTGGAGGGACCCACTCACATTATTTACAAGTCACTGACTTTGTGTTGCTCGATTTTATTAAGAGTAATAGGACTCCGCAGCGTCAAAGGTGTCCGAGTCTGCTTTGGGCTGACGAGAGCCAAAAGCTCGAAACTGGTACCCAAATGACTCTGGACACCTGCCAAAGCGGCTGGACTCCTTTGATTTAGACAAAGTTCCTTTCACCAGCATTTGTTTCAACCACACTGTATTTCTAGTAATGATGGTAGAGTGAAATTACTTAGAGTAGATAACATCCGCACAAACCGATATCGCTAGCGAGTGCCGATTGTCTAGGTCGTGTTCGGTATTTATTATATATTTATAGTGAATATTCAACCGTTTCTATGAATAAAACAGATGAAATGAAATTTATTTTATTTGCGACTGTCCAATATTATTAATAAACGAAAATAGTAAACTTAGTAGTTTTAGTATGTTATCTTCTCTAAGTAATTTCACTCTAATATCATTCAGAGCCAAGAGGAACGCGATAAAATTGCATATTTTATCTACCATTCCTATATATTATTACTTCTTTAGTAATTCCGACTTAACAATTCTGAACTCCGACTTAACAATTGTGAATTCCGACGTAACAATTGTGAATTCTGACTTAACAATTGTGAATTCCGAGATACAATTGTGTATTCTGAGATACAATTGTAAATTCCGAGGTACAATTGTGAATTCCGAGATACAATTATGAATTCCGACTTAACAATTGTGAATTCAGAGTTAAAAAATATTATTAATGGCATGGCCTTTTTACGCTTTCGTAGAATCTTCTCCGCATTCTATAAAACATTTAATCATATCATATTTCTCACCATTACTAAATTGAACCATTTTTAACAATGCTACTCATAATTATCTGACAAATTAGTTTTTGACATTTACGATTATTTCGATTTTCTTTTTTTTTACCATGGCCTTCTCAATAAATTATTAAAAATGCGATAAATAAACATAGATGTCAATGGAAGACAATTTGAACATTTATTGTAGTTTAGTTTTTCCTATTTGTGGCAAAATTATTTTATATTATAAGAAGTATTGTTAATAGTTTTCTATGGCCTTCTCATAAATATATTACATTTTTCGAAAATTAACCACTTTTTCTAAAGATAAATATGACATATGATATATCGTTGGATAGCTAATTTAAGTTGTGATCGAATAATGAAATATAATTCTGTGGCTAAAGTACTATGTCCAATGCCAACCCCCTTCCCTTACCACCACCACCAATAATGAAATAATTTACAATTTAAAAAGACACAATAGAGCGGGAGCTAGGTGACTTTTCGGCAGCTCATCGTTTTATGAACTCTGAGATATTTTTATGGTTTAATGGATGACAACGATTCATAAAATCGACTTCTGGCGGGGCACCTCCTGTCAGGAGCGCCACGAACACTGTTTAAAAATCAGTGAAATCATGTCATCGTTACAAGGCTCATTTTTTTTTGTGTGTACACATTTTATGTTTATAATGAATAAAATATGATCGCCAGAAACTGTGAGCCGTCAGGAGGCGCAGAAAGGTAATAATGATACAATACATCTGAGGCATGGTACGGAGTCAAGTTAGCCGAAAGTGTTAAATTCCTGTATACTTTTGTTGACACTAAGAACTTTACGGGGAGGCTATTCTATTGTTAAAGTAGCTTATATTTACGTTTTAAAATGGAGCCAGAACTTGTAAAGATGAGTTTAGAGTTCTGAAATGAAATATGCGAAAAAAAATCCAATTTTCTTCAAAAAAAAAAGCCGAAAAAGCCACTTAGCTCCCGCACCACAAGTTATGTATAGACCTCGGTATAGACATAGAAAATTATGCATGAGATATAGATCTCGAAAACTGGGGCACGCATAATTTTCTTCTTATCAGCAACGGATTCTACTCAAAAAAGTGCCAGAATGTGTTACTCGATTTTCGATTCGACACTTGGTAATTGAGATATAGAGGTCATCCAAAGATGCCAATTTTAGAAGAACGCTATGTAGCTCGGAAAAGGTAGACTATCGCGGTTTGCGCCACTGTTTGTTTCTCGAAAATCAAACTCAGGGCACCTATATTGGTTTTTGTCTATCTGCCATAGTTTTAGAGAAAACCCCAAATCCCATCTAATTTGGTCCACCCTGTATAAAATATTTGTATTACATACTGTTTTGCATAAAAAATACTAAATTAGTAAAATACATCAAAGTAATATCATATATACAAGAGAAGTATACAGTAAATTTGGTATCAAAAAATTAAAAACCAATAATAAGAAAACTACAAACCCTGAACTATCACATTGTTTAGGCACAAAAGAGAGTTTTAACCACCATTTAGTACATATTTTTTGCACTCTTGAATATATTCAAACTCGTGGCACTTTTTATTTGCAGAGGTAGTGGAGTAAAAAGCAGGGGAAAAGTCGCTTCCTTCTCGAGTTTTTTTTTAATCTTAGAACAAACTGAGACATATACCATTTCGTTAAGTAGGTCGATGTTCATTAGAAATTATGAAATACGACATTTTTTAGGGGTCACGGACATTGTTATTTTTAAAAAAGGTGTGAAATTTTGTTTTTTTTTAATCATGTTTTTTTGAACATCTAATGCCATATCTCAAAAATGAATGGAGATATCCACATGAACTTTTTTTGTTATAAAACACACACTTAAGCGCTTCTATCGGTGTATAGTATTGTTAATTAAAACATTTTTAAGCATGTTAAAAACTTAGATAGCCTTGAAAGTTCAGAAAATACGCAGTCAAATTTTCACTAAGCAACAAACTTTTTTGGTTTTGGAAATTTTGTATAACATGCTGCGAAGAAAATAAAGCTAAAAGACCAAAAAAGTTTTTAATAGCATAATTCTTATTGTGTCTGATGGTTTAGGTACAGTGATTTTTTTTAAGCGCGCGAATTGCAGAAATTGAGTATTAATACGCCCGCGTCCACTAAAACTAACTAGTCTCAGGGCGGTGTACGCGATCAACGTTATTCGTTTTCGTCGAAGGTCAAATTATAGAACCGCTGCCCAAGGAATCACTACTTCCACATCCAGATATTCTATCCAAGTCTCTCACAACGAAAAAAATTTGAATGTGGAAACAATTGTTTATGGAACTTTAATAACAAAATATTTGAAATCGTCTACCCCAAAAACCTATAAAACGATATGCCACTTCGGTAGTGGGGCTGAGGGTGGTGGAAGGGGGGTGGTAGTAGTGGTGGATAAAGTAAAAAAAAATTGAAGCCTTTGGTTCTTGTACACACACTAAATGACAATTTTATTTTTTTCGCCCCATTGAATAATGGGGTGGGAGTTGGTAATGGGGGTGGTTAATGCCAAAAAATTTTTGAGACCTTAGCTTCTCTTATATATACCAAATACCAATTTTATGAACTCTTACTTGCTTGATTTGCCTATTTACCCCCGTTTACCCCCCAACCCTTTAACGGTTCCAGATCTCGTTAAAATACATATGTACGTGTACCAAATTTCATGTCAATATCTTAAACGGTTCCGGAGTAATCGTGCGCACAAAAAAAGTTACAGACAGACCGACAGATAGAATTTTTTTTTTGCTTAAACTTAAAATCTCGACGTTTCATGACATTCAGTTTTTATTGTCCAAATAGGCTTACTATTTGGACAATAAAAATTTTCAAAAATATTTTTGTCGATACTATACTTACACTGGATGTGGAAGTAAAATGTGTAACGATATTCTCTCCCTTATTACCACTTGTATTATATTGTAGAACGTATGGTCATTGTGCGAATTGTGCGTGGATTATCTACTAAAAAAATATTTAAGATAAAAAAGCAATCTAAGTTTCATTGTAAAATGGAGTGGATTTTATGTGGCGTAGTAATAGAGGAGAACGATAAACTTGTGCACAAGCCATGGAAACGTTTCTATAATTAGAGCTGCGAAAATTAAAAGAGACAATTTAGGATATTTTTCTCTTTTTTGTTACCTAATTTAGGCGAAAATAACACGTTTACTCAATTATTGTGTGGATCTAGGATAAAAATGCAATGCATGGGAGTTTCGGATAGGGACTCTAACACAGGAAATGTCGGATACAAATATTAAGATCGCCACGTTCAAAAAAAAGTACTTTAAGAAACTGTCTTTTCTATTTAGCTCCAATAATAACGCAAAAAAAGGAAAACTCGATAGTTTACTTTTTATCAAAACACTATAAAAATTATTACTTTTCCTAAACTTCTGTTTATGGAATTTTATTAGCCCCCTAGTTGCGCAACTTTTTTTTGCATTTACTATAATATTAGTTTTTACAGTTTCCGAGATCCCAATGCAATGCATTTTCTTCCCAGAACTCTATTTCAGATTTTTAATTCCTTTTTGCCTTCAACCTTAGTCCTTAATGCGCCACTGGAAAAAATAAGTTATCCTTTCAGATTCTAAAACGTGATAAAACATTCCTAAAGATAAAAAAATTAATAATGAAAAGTTCCGTTACACACAATACATAATCATTATTATTCTTAAGTGCCGCGCGCGTACGCTTCGACAATTCCTCCATACTAAAAAATTCGTAACTAGCAAACTATTGCTAATAATGAAAATATTTTTTTTCTAAAAACTTTTTTAGACTTCATTTTCTTCATAGCACGTTACACAAAATTTTCAAAAACAAAAAAGTTCCTCGCTTAGTGAAAATTTTATAGCGTATTCTCTAAACTTTCAGGGTCATCTACGTTTTTGGCATGTTCACATTTTTTTTATTAGCAATCCTATGTATAGAAAGAAGCGCTTAAGTGTGTGTTTTATAACAAAAAAAAGTTCACATCGATAGCTCAATTCATTTTGAGATATGGCAATAGATGTACAAAAAAACATAATTTAAGAAAAAATTAAATTTTACACTTTTTTTTAAATAAGAATATCTGTGACCACTAAAAAATGTCGTATTTCGTGTTTTTATATGTAAAATGATGTTGTCGGTAATACCCACTGTGTCTGATCTTATTCTAAGCTGATAAAAAAAACGACACAATTTTACCTCTTTTTCGCTCCTCTAAGGTATATTGTTAAACAGCTTAAATGCTTTATATGCGATTTTGTTTTGCCCAGATCGACTGCGACAAATAGGTATAGTTGACTACACACTTATGCGTGTAAAAAAATGTCAGCGTCTTTGGCGGTGCGATAAAGATCAAAAACGCCGACATTTTTTGAGTACAGACTACATCTGAAGACATTGTTGATAATTCATTATTTGTGGCATATTCAAGATTTCTTGTTTGTTGGATATTTTGCCACTACAAAAATATTTAAAAATTTTGATGAAATAAACCTCTGCACAGAAGGATCAGACAGAGACTGATTTTTAATACTTCTATTACAAAATGTCTCACACCTAAAAATATATAAACTGAAACAAAATTAAATCGAAGGCAGTTAACGTTTCGGAAAATATTTCTCTTTCCGTTATCAAAATTTTCATTTTAATCATGACAGTTTGTTCTTTTATACAGTGGCAAAATACCCAACAAACATAAGAGATCTGAAGACAACTATATGCGAAGATTGTCTGTTGCTCGTGTATTATGTGTATGATAGTTAATTTGTGGTGTGATATGATCAAATTAGGTTATTTTTTAATTTATATACTAATTTTAAACTTTCATGCTGCATTCAAATAATGCAAGTTGTTATACTGCAGTGTACAGTTAGTTCTGGGAGACATATTGTACAATGTTTTGAATAATTTAATCTGCGGAACTTGCAAATTGTTAATATCAGTTTCGTTGCCTGAACCACAGGATGGGGCCATATATGTTAAGTGCGAATTTACATGGACATTATAAAACACTCTTTTTGTCTTGTCACTTAAGTAATATGAACTTTTATGTAGCAGTGCCATTAATTAATATATTTTCCTAGTTAGGTTTCATATGTGTTCAGACCATGTCATTCTACTATCAAGAGTTATTCCAAGATATTTTACAGTCACATTTTTTTATTATAATATCTACCATTAATTTTCACTTCCGTCTCGTTATTATCACTTAAATCACCATTATTTTTGTAAGTTTTTAAGATATAGTATATATATACTCACTCTTTTTCATTTATTTTCAGTGGATTTTGGTTGGACCAGTTACTTATGTTAATAATGTCTTTCATATCATGTAAAGTGTTTTCTTAGCATAGAAGATTGCGAGGTCATCGCATACATTACCGGAAAACCTTTAAGATTATTGTGAAGAATGTCGTTGATAAATACAATAGGAGTGGTCCTCACAAACTCCCTTGAGGTACTCCTCATTCAACCGTTCGAAAATCACTTTTTACACAATTTACCACAGTGCATTGTTTCCTCTCGGATATGAATTGAAAATTGAACACTTGAAGTGCTGTGTTTTTTACTCCGAGACATTCTAATTTATGAAGCAGTAGTTGATGTATATTACATCAAAAGCTTTGGTATAGTCAACAAATAATACACGGACTTGCTTTAATTTATGCAGCAGACATAAATTTAATGGACTGAAGGTACTGAGTTTGAAGGATGTAAAGCTCTTAAATATCTTGGACAGTATATTCAGTATTGAAATCGTCGGTAATTGATAGTACTGATTTTTGATCCAGCTTTGTATATAGGTGTTACTCGGGCATTTTTAATATTCCTCTAAAAGTACCCTCTTTTAGGTGTTTGTTAATTAATTTAGATAGTATTTTGTTCAGTGTGAACTGAGTTCTGTAACAGAACACACCCTTATTACTCTTCAAGTGCTACAGAAACATTGTTCTTTAGGCTCGTAATTATTTTGTAAATTTTTTAGGTGTAGTGGATCGCATATACATTGTTGTTTTATTACTTTTTAGTGTATTTGTTGAGGTCCAATTTCATATCTTTAGCAGTTTTTTTTGATATTTCAATAAAATCATCATTAAATTTATTACTAAGTTTCTTTTTGTCCTTTTCAATTATTAATTTCTAGATTAGTGGCTTCTTCTCTGTCTTTTATCTTTGTTTTTATTAAAGATTTATTTAGAGGTGACCATGTTTTTTTATTCTCTTTGGTTAGCATAAACTTGTTATCATAGTAAGTACCGTTTTTTGCTTTGTCTGATCTTAGATTTCACATGCCTTTGCTGCATTTTTAGGTCATTTCTAATATTTATATTTCTTGGACTTTTTATCATTTTTTTTTTATACATTTGGTCTCTTTCTTTCATACTTCTTTTTATATCACTGTTAGACCACCCTACTTTAATGTTATTTGTGTATTTCTTTGTAATAGCCTTTGTATAGTTGTTAAATGCTTTCGTATATTGTCAACCAGATTTTCAAAATCGATTTCTTCCTTCTTTTCTTCTAGTTTTGATGTATTAAATTGTCTCATTTTCTCATAATCATAATAGTAGGTGGGTGTAGGCTTCTCTCTTAATAATTTTTTCTACTGAAAAATTCACGCATGCTTAAATCGACTTATGATTTGGTAGGGGATTTTCTGTTAGTTTTATGCATATTTGATTGGACATAATCAAAATATAGATGTCTATGTTGGATCTATGGGTTGACCTTAAGTCAATTCTTGTTGCAGAATATTCTGTTTTCTATTTGAGAACTGTTTGCAGTAATGTTTTTATAGTTATTTACTATGTTGGTATTACAATCACCCATTATTATCATATTTTTGTTTTTATATTTAAATAAGGTGTTGTCCAGATGTTCAGTGAAATTCTCAATGTTGTCCTTTTTTGGTTGTCTGTATATTGTTTGTATAAGTACATCTTCCTTAGCGAGTTTCATTAACGATTAAGAAATTACAATTATCGTTTCTGCTCTGATACGAACTCAGCCATTATTTCGTTTTCACATATATGGCCTCACTTCCCCTGTACTGTCTCCACAGGAGAAGGATCCTTTGTAATCATTGAAAGAGTATTGCTGCGAACTATTTTTTTGAAGCCATGTTTCAGTGAGTATTATTATGTCTTGTGGATTTTCAGTTAACCACACTTCCAGTTTTTCAAATTCCCACACAGCAAAAGGAGATTCTTAACCAGTACATATCACATTCTTCTTAGTATATGAGATATGAGATGTACTTAGTATATGCAAATAAGGTTCAAATTGTCTGCAAAACAGATGTCATTTGTCTCACCCATGTGGATCCTATATATGTACTTAGCAGATAAAATATATTATAGTTGGGTAGATTACAAATGTATTATGTATTTCCAGCATATATACGCAAGTTTTTAAACTATTAGATGCATATACGCACATGTACATGTATAAAACATCCAGATATAAATTTACCCCGGATTTACATTTGGAGGTATATACAGCATACTTGACAAATACATACAGTGTCAGAAAATTTTTCATTTGGGTCGGCAATGAGAGCAAGCGAGAGCGAAGCAACTAGGCTATTCTTTTTTATCGTATAACACATCCTTCTGATGCCACCTGCTTTCCCCACCACATGTGCGTGGGCAACTCTGCTTGCGGAATTTCAATTTGTTTCCGTCTTCCACTTGCAATGTAAAGAATTATTTGACTCGTTTTGAAAGTAAAACGGGTTAAATAATTTCAGTTATTAAAGCACGTAATAATATTACCTATACTGAACAGAGCCAACTACATCCTTCCTTTGAATAAATGGTACTGAAAGTTTTAATAGCAATAATGATGTATGTACGTGTTTTCTTGATAGCGCGTCATTATTTGCTCCCTCTACTAGAGCACTGGTACACGCCTTTATTGTAGGCGGGTCTGTCAGGCCGTTGAAACTATGCGTGCCACCCAAATCCAACATTTTCCGAATGTGTATAAGGTATATTATGAGTAATCAGTCGTACTATTGATGTCACAAGTGAACGAACCCTGATCACCATCACTGTCGCACACACTCAAAGAAATATTATGTTTTGATTGTATAAATACCGGGACAGCGCGTACGCAGTCCCGACTACCAAAAATTGTGCGCCCGAGTTATTCGCATTAGGAATAATCGCAGGGGTCAGCCCAACCGTAGTGCAATGGAAGTAGTGTTGGGTGAATTCGAATTAAAATACTCGGTTAATCCGAGTATCAAAATACTCGCTTGATTCCGAGTATTAAAATTTCATCCGAATAAAATATACTCGGATTAATTTTAAGTACAAAACAAAAAAGAACTTTCAATCGTGCACTTGGTTAATAAAATGTTTTTTAGATTTCTCCCCCCCGCTCATCGATTCTGAGATCTGGGGAGAAAAAATACTAACCTCAGTGCCACTTGCATTCGCTTTAACCACGATCGCAATTACTGTTGACAGAGTGATTGAAAAATCGCGATATCACATCACTAATACCTGTAGTGAAAATTTAATGCGACATCGGATGATTAATCCGAATATTCTTGTCATCCGATTCCGTGTAATCCGAGTACCGAACTCATCCGAATATCTGCATCACTAAATGGAAGGGCCTCATCCTGGGGGAACCGCCTTGTTGATCACGGTAACTCCTACGCCAGGTAAGTATGCTGTCTATTTGCCAATGTTGCGTATTCGATAAAGTTAGTTCGATGTAAAGCTGCAGCTTGCAAATTAAATCGATGGTGGCATCTAGCGGATTATAGGTGTAACTTCCAATAATTCAAACTAATAGCCATTATTGCTTATGGTTTAAGTTTTACTTATTTATGCATAGGTACCATATGAAGAACAACTTGTATATGAGTGAGACTTAAAGAATCGTTTATGGAAATGTGTATCCGAGATTTTAATAAGAACTATCAAATAGAGTAAATAAATAGGTAACAATTTTTTAGGAACTATCTCATTACCAATATAAAGTATAAATTTTTTTTTGTCGCCCCCACTATGCACACCATTTATATAAAGGGGGTAATAAAATAAATTTTTGATTTCGTAATTTAGTGTGTGTACAAATGGTCTCAAATTTTTTTGGCATCAGCCCCTATTTTAAAACGGGGTAAAAAAAAAATTAAATTGTGATTTAGTATTTTTATGAGAAGCCAATGAAAATCTCAAAAATTTCCTTGGCATTAGCCACCCCCATTCCCACACCCCATTATTATTATTATTATTATTAGATACGCTAAAAATATTTCGTGTTGCCTAAAAAGAATAAAAAGTGCAAAAATTTCAACTTTATATACTTACTTTATATGTAACACAAGCAAAAAATTGTTTTGCTCAAACTTAGAGTCTCGACCTTTCATATCATTCTAAACCTATTTGAATAATACAAATTTTCATTTTTTTTGCGTTACTATACCTAGTTCCACTGGGTATGGAAGTAAAATTGTATATCTGCCGGAGATTACATACATACAAAATATCTACCTACTTCCAAGTATGTCTTAACATGAAGGCATATACAGAATATATACACATTGGGATTTATAGTAGTTTTATTAATATGAAATATACATGTACATCTTGGTATGTTGTAGGTATATAAATTTAAATATATACCTGCAAGATATCTTAATTATATACAACGTATGCATCTACAGAATATATACATGCTGGAATATAGTAATTATATACATACAAAATGTATACATACAAGTATGTCCTAACTATGTAGGTGGTAGGCATATGCGGAATATATGCATGTTTGTATGTATTAGGTATATACATAAATATATACTTGTTATGTAATGAGTATGTGCAGGGTTATTCATTATATATTATATTTTGATTTTAAAAATATGACATATGATAGTCCTATGTTTAACCGTTTTCGAGTTATTGAACATTGAAAATCGTATTTAACCTATTTATTATACCAACAGAAATTAAAATTATTAAAGTAGTCTATGTAAATGACAAGTATTCTGTTATTAAATCTGTCGGCGTTTCATGTAATAATAGAATACTTGTCATTTTCATAGACTACTTTAATAATTGTAATTTCCCTTCGTATAATAACAGTTTAAATACGATTTTCAATGTTCAATAACTCGAAAACGGTTAAAGATAGGATTATCATATGTCATATTTTTGAAATCAGAAAAAAAGGATAATTCAAAAATTCAACAGTATACCATTTAAAAAAATATAATTGCTTCTTGTACCTCCAATTTCTGCACGCCACTGCGCTTCCATTAACTTATTAAAGGGGTTCAATTACAGCCCTACAACTTTCGTCCGAAACTTTTTTTTCTAACTCCAATAATAAAGGGTGGCCTAAATATAATGAATAACCCTGTACATACATAACATATACATAATGGCAGGTCGTATGTATATACAGAAAAAGGTATTCATATACTAGTATATTGTAGGTATATGCAAAAAAATAAAAATATATATGCGTATATTATAAGTACATACAGAACAGAATATACCCTCCATGTATATATTTTATAGATATACCATTCTAATACGGTATATATTTTTCATATTATGGACCTAAACGGTATATACATATCATGTCGAGTGGTATATGGGTTTGTTCGCTAAACTACGAATGTTTGCATAATACAGATTAATAAGGTAAGATTTACTTTGACCCTTATATATGTGGTTCTTTTTCTTATCTAGGTTTTCAGTTCGCTGTATTTTTCTAGACTATTTTCGCATTTTCGATTCTTCATGTTTTCTTACAAATATCTTTCCCTCTTTTGTCCAGACAAATTTGGTTCCAGATTTCTTCAATTTTCGCGCTATTTTAAAAAGGTCCTGGTTATCTTTGGTAAGTTGGTCATTGAAGTAGATCGCTTTACTTGGTCATTGCAGTCTCACATTATCTGTTTTTAAATCACGAATTTCTTTTCTCCTTTGCATAATATTAGTTTTATTTCTACATTTCTACATTTCACAATTATTAGCACAGGTAATTTTTCATCTTTTGGTGTAATTAGCTTACTTATTTGTATGTCATTTTTCTTTATATTTAAGTTCATACCGTCCATTATATTATTAAGCATCTCCTGTTGTTCCATTATATTTGGGTGCTATACCATGAACCACAATGTACAGGATAGGATTTTGCACAATGAGGGAAATATGCGTTTATTCCTGGTTTATTATAAATATTTAAAAAAAATCATGAATGGTATATTCTTTAAAACAGTTTCAGATACTTTCCATTGCTCTAAGGAATATAACCATATACAGTTTTTATCATAAATTTTGTATATAGTTAAATGTCATACTCTAATAATTAAATTAGGAACTATTTTCATTGACAAACTACGATATTCAAGTACAACTGAAGTTTACAATAAAACAAATATATAGTTGTATTCGTTAGAACAATAGCAATTATTTAAAACAGTTCTAAAGATTATACTATGTTTGGTTTTTAATTATTTATAATAAATCGAAAATAAACGCATATTTTCCTCTCGCTCTGCAAAATTCTATCTTTAAGTCGAATATCTTCTTGTTCTTTGCTTTTTTTTTCAGTTTTTCAATTATGCTTTGGACACTTTGGTTAATTTCTAATTAGTCACAATACCTTTGGTTAGTTTGTCATATTTTGCATTTACTTCTTTTAGTGAGTTCATTACGACGTCAGTTGTGTATTTTGAATCCTCAATTCTGTCCTCTTTTTTTTGGCACATGGCGAGTTAACCCCACTGTTGCATCTTTGCATTTACTGCACCACCCATTTTCTTTAGTCCTTTGGATTTGCGCAATTTTCGTTAATTTGGGGCAACACAAGCAGTACCAGGTGTTACATAAACCTTTACAGAGTACAGAATATTCATTTTTCTTTTAGTTTATTTTCACAATCACCACACCTGTATGTTGTCGTGTTGTTCAATTATTATAAATAGTTATTTAATACCACCACGAGTTTTCCCGGGCCATTTCTTTCGTTCTCCGTCTCTATTGAATAAATAAATTAAAATAAAACAATTATTTTTTCGTTTAACTCGCTCTAACTCAAAAACGGAACAATGAATTGGTTTCACATTTTTTACTGTGTTATTAAGGTAGAACCCCGCAAAATCGATTAAAATAATAAATATGACAATTTTCCAAATTACTCTAAAAACAGACTTAGAAAAAAAGTTTCAGTTTCATAAGTTATGTCGCGAGAAAATATAAATTTTTTGTAACTTGACTTTACTAAAAATAAATATACGGTTAGAAAATACCCTCAAAACTACTAAAGATTTTAGAAACATAGCTGCCATAAAATCGCTATATATTTCACTAGTTAGAACTCACTTAGAAAATTGTTCAGTTATATGGTATTTTCAAGTGCATATAAATAAGATAGAAAGAGTGCAAAAATATATGCTGAATATAATTTTTTACTGCTACTAATAATATTAATTATAATGTAATTTTAAATAATTTAAATCTTTGTACCTTGGCACAACGCAGAATCAACGCAGATATTGTCTTGCTATTCAAAATTAGCAATTAGGGATTACATTACCGGTTAACCGGTTAACCGGTTATTAGGACGAAAAACACATGATGATAATTACCGGTTATTTAAATTTTTTACCGGTTATTTCGGTAAATTCTGAACTTACGATATGTCGCGTATTCAACGTTTCTATTTATGTCACTGACTAGTATTCACTAAATACAGAGTGACTGTCCCAACACCGAGCACTTTTACCAATAAATAAATAATATTATAAAAAGTAAACTCCAAACACCAAGCCCTGAGAAATACAAGAGAGACATTGACAATATCTTACGACAGAAAATTGAATATGTCACTGCCGCAAATATCCGTGGAATACATTTAGAAGTATGTTATTACCAATTCTTATTAACTTATCGACCCACCAATATCGATTGAGGAAGGGCATCTTCAGCTGGTGGTATTCTATGCACAAATATCAGACGATTAACAGATATAGCTTTGAAAAACTAACCCTTTTAACAGGCTATTTTTAAAAAATATTGTATTTTTAGATTAGGTATTCAGTAAATGCCTTATTTGAGTTTATGTTTATAATTTTTGTTATTTAAGTGGATATTTTTTTTATTTACATTATAATTATTTATTTAAATTTATTTCATTTATATTTTTTCCTTTTGGTAAATTAACTCCTATATAAAAAGTCTATTTGACAGTCACATTTTTATCACTTTGACAGCGATAAAAAAGGTGCATCGTTTTTTATCACCGATAAAAATGCCTGTTTCTCAAAAGCAGAGTACACCTAGTAGTCGCACGTCACGAAATTTGTACTGTCAGCTATAATTTTTAAGTATTGTGGAAACTATACTGTACGATATGAGTCGTTTTGGGAAAATTATAATTATTTTTAATAAATTATTGTTATTGTTCGTTCACATTCATATTCTATCGTTAATTTATCTTGCCAAAAAACACTCGAGCTTTTCTTTTACGGATAAATTTCTTTTTAACTCAAAATTTTGCCAATCAGTAATTTTGCTCGAAAAACTGACATTTGACAAAATCGCTCGACCTCCGGTCTCGCGATTTTTTCATGTCAGTTTTTCTTATAAAATCACTGATTGGCAAAATTATTTCGTTACAAAGAGAAATTTATCCGATAAAAAAAGCTCTTGTGATTTTACTGTTGATAAAAATCTTTTGTTTGTTCATTATATCAAATATACGTATATAAAAATATTTTTTGTTAAATTTAGATAATTTTGTATGGAAAGAGACAATTGCCATTTTCGCCACCCTAATCATCCATTCTAAAAATTACCGGTAAATACCGGTTAACCGGTTATTTACATTTTTATTTACCGATTTACCGGTTATTAAAACTTCCGGTAAATTGCGATCCCTATTAGCAATGGCATTATTGTTTCACCTAAATTACTCTTTACAATACACTTCTATGTTCCCCAGAGACATTTAAGAGAAACTTATACGTTTTCTCTTCAGAATCATCGAACCTTATATGATTCTAATTTAGGTACAAGTAGAATTGTAAGAAATGCTAATAATACTCAACTGAATTTTTTTAACACTTCAGTCAATAAGTTAAAAAGACATTTGATGCGATTATTATTTATAGCTTTAAGATAACTTTAAATTAGTGTTTGTTCTTAAGTAAGAATATATATCCTCCTGGTCTGACCCGTTTACTTATGTTAACTCTATATTTTTTACTATTGTTTTTAAATGTATGTTTATTTTTTGTAATTAATTTATTAATATTATTATATTTTTTTAAAGTTCTATGTGTAATAGGGCTAACCCGTAATAAATAAATAAATAAATAAATAAACTGACTTTTTATACAAACATTTCTATTTTTGCTAAGGATGGTTTTTAACATTATTAAGAGTTACTTCAAAAGCTTCACGAAAAATCCACGAATATGCAAAGGGAGGAATTTTTAAGTCTAAAGAATTTTAAATTTGAGACGTCAATTGACATACCTATCGTGTTGTCTGTTGATGTTTGTTTCCTTGATTCACACTATCTACCGGGTCCCACAGGCTAGTGGCTCCCCCCTATATTTCCTTTATTTTTTAACTTATCCGTTTGAAATTTGGGGTGCATAAACTATCTGTAAAAATGGATTTTTGAACATAAAAAACTGTATGAGGCCATTTTCGGTTTACAATGAACGTAACTTTATATTTTTACATATTTGGATTCAAGACAACATTCTGATTACACCATGAGATTTTTGAGAATTTTTGAGTCGATGTTCAGTTTTTTTAAGCATTTTAAGACGTTCATCTAGAGTGCTTTGGAATACCAAAATTTGTTCTACGGCAGGTAAAGTCCAAGGGAAAAATATAATTTTTCGTTTAATTTCATTAATAACTATTTACGAAGCCTCCAAAATTGATCAAATAATTTTTTTATCAAAATCTTTTTTTTACAAATGGGAAGGTGGTGGCTCATACACTTCAATAAATTATAGATTTTTTTCTGAATTCATTGATATCCATTTCAAATTTATGCTATTTGTTTTTCTATTTTATTGAATTTATTTAAAAATAAAAAATCACTTTCAACGTTATTTTTCTTGAACCTTAACTACCTTTCTGTGTATAATAGCCTTTTGATTATCTCTGTTGTTTCTTAATAGGTATAAGTACTAGTGCAAACTATAAGGATCAATAAAAATTATTTTGAAAGTGATTTTTTATTATTAAATAAATTTAATAAAATAGAAAAAGCAATAGCATAGAAATTCAGAAAAAAATCTATAATTTATTGAACACTATAAGCCACCACCTTCCCATTTGAAAAAAAAAAAATTCGATAAAAAAGTGACTTGTTCAATTTTGGAGTCTTCGTAAATATGTTACCGGGCCTGAGTTTCAGGCCCGGGGGCCCCAAAAGCTGCTAAACCTCGAACGCAGGGTAGGGTAGTCACCCTGTGCCCTGAAGAAAATTTTAATATTTTACGTGCAGTACCCCCTCTGCAATACGCTAGTGAGGAGGGAGTCTCACACGGCCGACTAGTCAGGTCCTTGGGGGTGGCTTCAATAATTGGGGTAGTGCAGGTGGTCAGATATGAAAGACAACGTCGTTCTAATTAAACATTAATAAAATATCAGGGTATGTAGTACAAAATATTTCACAATTATCACCGGATAACTCAGTACGCAGTACAAGTATCACAATATACCCTAATAAGTGAACTAATAAGTGGGGTCCACACGTTTAACCTAATATACACAAAATATCTTACAAAATAATAAATCCTTGATAAATGTACAAAAGGTCATATGCCAGAAGCGTGACAAAAAAACTACAAGTGACCCAAGGTACGGTAAAACATAAAATTACTTAAAATTATTGACATCTATTTGTAAAATAAGGCAAAACTATTCAGTTAGTGAAGTAACGATACACAAAATATACCAAATATTACTGAAATCTAAAATGTTACTGAGATTTACGTTACGAGCAAAATATTACCAATATTCCTTGAAAATTTATTTTACTGTCCCGTGGACGTTGAGTTGATGTACCGGATCCCTCGTTAAGAGAATATGATTCCACTTACCTTTGGTAGTATCTGAATACCTTTTCCCGTTCTACCAGGGTAGCGTAATTCTAGGTGATAACAGCCGCAGGTGGTAGACCATCTACGTGGAGTCTAAGGTAACGTGCCGAGATCCCCAGTACCATACATACACAAGATGTCAGTCAATAATCCACCATCTAGACATCAAAATCTGGACTACAAGTTGAAACCAGAGTCATAAAAGCTCAAGTAGAATACGAGTAACAGATCCAAATAAAATCATAAGGTATCAATCCAAATAGCCATAAACTAACAAATAGATCCCAATACTTGTAACATATTCAACAAGGAAACAACTAACAAACGAACAAACAAACAGCCCTGCAATAAAATAAATAACCTAAATTACAAATCTATTTCAACTTTAAGTGGGTTTTCAGAGACGTACCTGAGATGTGATGTGGGCTGAAAGAGGTTCTTTGCCGTCAAAATGGATTGGATGGATGCATTTCCCCAAAACCAAACCAAATGGAAATACGACTAATCTTGTCGTGATGAATACTAAATCGCATAAATGGAGCAAAACTTACAATATTGCTAAAACGACTCAATCTTCTAGCAGCAAAAGGAAAAATGATCAAGAAAATGTCCCCTATGAAAATGTCAAGTTCTTCCGTCACAGTACGTTCAGAATTTCCACTTCACGGCGTACCCCACAACTAGAATAGATTTTCCTAACTTCGTTTATATCCACAAATATTATCATAATATACTCTGAAAGCCGTCCCCTCATAAATCTACCCACCAGAAGAATTAACAATACTAGCCATTGTAGAAGCTTTAAAAGGGCGTTTTTGGAATGCACTCTCTTAATGAATATTTGAACGCACTCACCCATACTTCCTGTAACAAAACGCATTCAGTGGCCGACATGAACCATCAGGTAGTGCTATTATGCAACCAGTTATACTTCATTATTATCTATTGGCGAAGGAACAGTCACGGCCGACTCTAGTAACAGGCCGCGAACAAGGAAAACTGGCAACAATGCATGTGGTGCTTAGTTTCACTAAATTGCCATAGCTGTTTACGGCTGCTTTTGGTCGGCTCTTGTTTTAATTGCTAGAAATTCATATTTTTATTTTGCAACAATAGTGTGTCTTGCTAATTGAAGTTCATTTAGTTTAGATCGTGTGATATCAATTATAGGACGTTACGATAGTTTTAATCGAGTGTATACTCTGTTTAACAGTGCGTGAACCGACTTAACCTAAAATACCCAGGCATTCTGTCATACCAGGCTGTAAGACAAATAATTATACTTCCACAACGAAAACAGACGGTCCAAAGACCACATTTAGTTTAGTTTAGTTTTCCTAAGGACGATGAATTAAGAGAAAAATGGCCTACAGCTATTCCCCGAAAAGATTGGATACCATCAAACATGCTGTTGTATGCGAAATACATTTTGATCCCGGTGAGATTATTAAATTTGATAAATATCTTGTACCAGGTGGAACATTTAAAATGATTCCTTATAAACCAAAATTAAAAGAAAATACTGTCCCATTTTTCCAAATTTGCCTAAATTCTTATCTACAAAAAATCAGTCCGTCGACAAGATCCAGAAAGTAGGCGCGAAAATCAAATTCATCAACATGAAATTTTAATCTAAAACTTTGAGAAGTCGGATATTATTGAAAATTATGAGGAATTTATTAACGTTTTATCAAAAAAAATAATATCTCTGATAGCTGGAATGTAAACATGTTTACGTCTAAAGTCGTATTTTATACGTTAAATTCTGATGCTGATATTGTTGGTATTGAAAATCAAATTTCAATTAATACTGGCTTAATATAGACGAAGCAGTTAACATTTATATATCTGGATAAGCATCTCATGCACTATCTAAAAAAATTTCTTGTAATATTTGCCTTTCACATATTGTTGAAAATAAATGGAATTTTACTGGAAATCAATATTGTGATTATCTACAACGTGATGGTCTATCAGTACCCACGAATAATATGACCATAATTTTATTTCACGTGTACGTCATATTAGAACATATCATTAACAACAATAGTTTAGAAAAGGAGTTCCTACAAATTGAAAATCAAAAAGATTTTCTTATCAATCTAACTTTACATAGTTCAAAGTCAGGTAATTTTTATTTAGATTTTTTAAACACGTGTATATGCGGGAACAATATTGACTATATTTTACGAATTATTTGTTCAATATTTGCTAATGTACTTCTATATAATTATGTAAAAATGCAGAATAATCGGACGCTTGAGTAGATTGAAATCTCGGTTACGAACTACTGAAAAACATGTCAATAAAACGAAAAAACGAAAATTAGACACTTTCAAAACAGCAAAGTAGAAACCTATATGTATCAATTCAATTCCATATTCGTATTTTATTCATATCATAAGTAAATATTTGTTCATGTTTTGAAATTTACTTACAGCCTTACAGTCCTGTTATTTTTAATTTACTCATTCCCGAATCATCCTAAATTAGAATATTATGGGATATCTGTATTATTTTATTACTCCCTTTATAATATAAAAATATGATATTTCGTATTATTAAAAAAGGGTTATGTAACTCTTCTCGTTGGTTTTGCTGAACAATTAAACATTTTTTTTCTGTGCAAAATTAGGCATAATTCTGTACAAAATATCGTGATGTTTAATTGACCGAGCAGAGATTTAAACTTCGATTGAAGCCTCAATTTATTAAACATATGAATGATTTATAATCTGTATCCTACCTAAACAAACCTAATATATAGAATCATGAATCAAAACGCATTATAAATAAATAAAATACAATTAAAACACGGGCGCCTATTAAATTTAGCTGCTGTAATGCAAACCAACCATCGCACATCGGACTACATCTTTACTTGTGTGCAGTGTTGCCACCTATTACTTCGTGGCCTGTTAACTAGAGTCGGCCGTGGAACAGTACCAATAGGGTCAAATGCACAATAAAATTTGGGAAAATAACGAAAATTAGTACATAAATTTCTGGCCATTATTAAATGTGAAAATCGACCGTAACATATGGAACTCCAATGGGTGACCATTTTTCTGTGAATCGCGAAAATACCTAAAAAAAAACTTATAATTTAGGTTATTTTCGGAATTCACTAAAAATTAGTGGGTGATGGAGCTAAACGGACATAGAAGTTGCCCAATGAAGTCCCAGAAACATACAATTTTTTTCTTGTGTGTGCCTGTGTAATATTTGAATATACCCGGATCCTCCGCCATTTTATAGAAAACCGTGTATGCAAATATACAAACCACACAAAAGAAAAGTGAAAAGTGGGTTGTTTCTGGGACTCCATTGGGTAAGCCCCGTGTATTTAGACATGCTGAATACGCATCAGGTGTCCGTTTAGCTACACCAATTTTCAGTAAATCGCGAAAATAACCCAAATTATAAGTTTTTTTTTAGGTTACTTTCGTGATTTACAAAAAATGGTCGGTGATGGAGATAAACGGACACCTAATTCTTGTTCAGCACATCGAACTTTTTTATTTTGTGCAGCTGTGTTATTTTTATGTTAAATAAAATAATTCAAGACAAGATTGAATATTTGCAACGTGTTGTCTGAAGAAATATAGTAATCATGGCAGCAAAGGCGAAGGAAAAAGCTTACGTGCATCACGTGTTTAATACTAACCCAAAAGATATCTAACATATTATCACAAGTTTAATGATACCATAAATAGCGTATACTGCCTTAACTGACTTTGGCCATGTAAGTATAATTTATTCTTGTTTAAATTATTATTGATATTATGTTGTACAGCAACCTGTAAATGATCTATGTATGTTGATTTATCGGTGAATAAAAAATAAATAAATAAGTATATCAATTAAAAGTATTCACGTTAATTTAATAAATAGAATATATTTTAAGAATCGTTTATTAAATACTGTCTTCAATTTTCTTTATATTCAAATATTCAGTCTGGTCCCGCAAGATAAATATTTTGAAACTAAAATTTACAATGCATTTTAATTAAATAACCGCTAAACAAAATATTTAACGTCACAATACATTAAAAATTGAAAATAAACACAAAACACAAAGATTTTAAGAAAATCAGATATGACAAAGGCCAAAACATCATAAAAAAATAAAGCCTGTTGAGTTTTGGATGAATAAAAACTTAACAAACCATATTATGTTTAATAAAAGAATCAGAATATACGAAAAAAGACTAACAATGTTAAAAAAAAGTCCCCATGCGATGAAAATGGAGTGATGTATACCATTAATTAAGTTCCTTAGTTGCCTAGTTACAATATTTAAGGAGTGGGGAGAGAAATTTTTTATCAACCGTGCGTTATGTTCTTAAAGGAGCTTTATGAGATGTAATTTAAAAACCTATAGTCATGGATTATTTTCAACTAGCAGAAAGGGTAATATAAGCATTTTGGAACAATCTGACAAAATTTCAAGAAAAAATATCAATATGTTTATTTATAATCGACAAAAACGCAAAAACTAACGTATCACGGATTCAAATTCAAGTAGAACATCATTCTTTCTTTAAACGTTGGTTATTTCATATACTTTCGTAATTCGCTTGTCGTTTTTGGTTTAACAAAAACGTAGTTATTTGAAATTGTTTATGCGTGCAATATCCATAATTACAATTAAATTCCATAAAATTGGTTTAAGTTTAAAACATTTTTTTCTTTCTAAACACCACCGTAAAGTGCATGTACAAAACAACACTTTTAAAAGAAAAATTGTCCAAAAAGGCAATTTTTGGTGGTTTTTATTTTTTTACAAATTAACAAATTATCAAAAAGTTTTTTCATATGCCTAGTCTTATTCATAATTTTATTGCGAACAGTTTGGTATTTTTATTTTTGCGATAGGATTACCTGAGGCAATAAGGAGAATAGCAGAAAATTTCTGTGTTGAAAAATAAATTGTTAAAATTTCACAAAAAGCCATGGACGGATTTAATACAAAACTGCTCACAGCACTTGTTACTATACCTACAAAAAATTAAAACAATAAAATTGCTGTAGTCAAAGAGTTCCGTTCAAATTTTATTTTGATTCCACTACTATATCTACGAGATAATAATTAGGTGTATTTAAAAAAAACTGATTGTCCCACTTTATAGTGGGAATTTTGATGACGTGCAATTTCTTTTCTTTTGTTAGGTGGACCGAAATTTACAGTACAATTCGGGCTACTGGCTACTAGTAAATATATTCTGCACGAAAATCTGCTAATTGTATTTTGTTCGTCCACTCCGTACTTGCGTTATTCACATTATTCCCATATATGCAAGAGATCCAATTGTGTAATTATATTCCTGCTATTAATTACCACATTCTAGCATATAAGGGACTCACTTATCATAAATATGCCAAACGTATTCAATTGACTCGAGAGAGTTGACATGAACGAATGTAATTAATTGAATGTGAATTGTATGAGAGATTTATTCCTATAGAACAAAGAGGTACATCACAATATCATACAACAAAAGTTTTACATAGAATTACTGTAAGTATAAAGTTAAAGTAACGCTTTAAAGATGTTGATTGGCACTTTTACATTCATCAACAAAAATTGTAGTTGACTTTTAATAAAAAAATATCTTCAAAAAGTAAGAAATTAAATTTCACTCAGTTTTACAAATACCTGCCTGCCTATTAGGGGAAAGTAGCAAGGTACCTTATTTCCAAATATCAGTTTGAGGTCGGTGCAAATAAAATTGCTAATTTCAAAAATACGCTTTGCACCGACTTCAAATTGATATTCCGTAGTAAGGTACATTTCCGAGCTATTTTCCACTAATAGGTAGACAGGTATTTAAAAGCTGAGTGAAATTTTATTTCTTACTTTTTAGAGATATTGTCTGAACGCGGTTCGATTTAAAAAAAAAAGAATTTTTCAACCTTTTTAGCAGCTTCACATATTTCAAGGTCCCTGCCTGGAGGATAAACAAATGATACATCATAACCTCACTTTAGTTCCTTATAATAATATACTTTTAATCCACAGTACATTATATCAAATAGACCATTCACTTTTTCGGTTCCCGCCATTGTACCAGGTTTCATATAAAATTACAAAAAATTTGCTAGCATTATCGCATCTCAATTAAAAACCATCATGCAATGAAATCCTCATCATTACAGCATTGAAAAAAACGACATGAGAGAGAGAGAGCATGCTGTATAATTTGTTTATAAAAGCAAATTGTTAAACGGGCGCGTTTCTCAATAAAAGCTTCAGTTCATACTGTTGTCGTAGAAAACATTCTTTGGCTGATTTGCCTCCATGCATTTCGTTGCGAAATGGTATATGATAGGAAGTTATAATAAGGCCCTGTTGTTTGTGAGAAAATATCATTATTATAAATCGAGAACTAAATTTTTAATTGATATCACCGGCGACTCCGCCCAATCTTTGAATCGGCTCCTAATATAAAAAAAAATCCAATTTTTGTTCACCTTACACTAGATGTAGTTTGATAAATTTAGTGTAAGGCCACCGCCGAACCACAGCCTACAGTTTGCAGCAGGGTTGACAGAAATTGCTTAAGCTACGCCAGAGTAATCATTGAACAAATATATATATAAAAAAGAAAAACATAGAGGTTAAATTGAGAACCTCCTCATTTTTTAAGTTTTATGAAGTCGGTTAAAAAGTGTCAGAATCTTCCTTCCTTATAATTTTGGACATCTTTGGTTGGTTTTCTACGACTTTTCAGAATAGTTTATTACGTACCAAGTCCAAAAAAAGTGAATGTTTACTAGACGATATGGCAAGTCTAAATGTCACACGAGTCTAATGAAATCACTTTTCTGTTTTCAGTGTGTCCCAGGATAGATGTAACAAGAGGTGTAATGGACCAAAAATTTTGGAATTTTGGAATGGTATTTGGGGATTGAGTCCTGCTTGTTGTAAAACTAAAGTATACCAAAAATTACTTGATTTGGTGTTCTACACAAAAAACGACATGAGAGAGAGAGCATGTTGTATAATTTGTTTGTAAAAGCAAATTGTTAAACGGGCGCATTTCTCAATAAAAGCTTCAGTTCATACTGTTGTCGTAGAAAACATTCTTTGGCTGATTTGCCTCCATGCATTTCGTTGCGAAATGGTATATGACATGATAGGAAGTTATAATAAGGCCCTGTTATTTGTGAGAAAATATCATTATTATAAATCGAGAACTAAATTTTTAATTGATATCACCCAATCTTTGAATCGGCTCCTAATATACAATTTTTGTTCACCTTACACTAGATGTAGTTTGATAAATTTAGTGTAAGGCCACCGCCGAACCACAGCCTACAGTTTGCAGCAGGGTTGACAGAAATTGCTTAAGCTACGCCAGAGTAATCATTGAACAAATATATATATATAAAAAAGAAAAACATACAGGTTGAATTGAGAACCTCCTCATTTTTTAAGTTTTATGAAGTCGGTTAAAAAGGGTCAGAATCTTCCTTCCTTATAATTTTGGACATCTTTGGTTGGTTTTCTACGACTTTTCAGAATAGTTTATTACGTACCAAGTCCAAAAAAAGTTAATGTTTACTAGACGATATGGCAAGTCTAAATGTCACACGAGTCTAATGAAATCACTTTTCTGTTTTCAGTGTGTCCCAGGATAGATGTAACAAAAGGTGTAATGGACCAAAAATTTTGGAATTTTGGAATGGTATTTGGGGATTGAGTCCTGCTTGTTGTAAAACTAAAGTATACCAAAAATGACTTGATTTGGTGTTCTACAGGGTGTTTTATAAGCAAAGTTGTATAAATCACCACTAATAAAGTACCTTTATTTTTCAAAATATGAAAAAATTCCACTAAGAAAAGTTATTTAGAATGCAATTTTATACCTCCATACCAAATTTCAGGAATATAAAATTATTTTTTTGAAACTTCCCATTTTTTGCGAATTAAGAGTTGAATTCATATTTAAAGTTGTGTAGGAGCAAATGTTAATCATCTCAAAAAGTAGGCTATTGGTAAATAAAAAATTGAATATACGAGATGTAAGAAGGTATAATGTTAATCGAACTAATTGTAAAACAAGAAACAATTACTAACAGAAGATTAATGAGGTTTAAAAATTATAACAAGTAATAAATGTCAAAAACATAACAGATTCACCAACAAATTAATTATTGACCAATACAAAACAATGTTTACAATTTTTTTATTATTCGACGTAGCTACTACCCACATCCACACACATTTCTATCCTTCGCCTGAAGTCCTTAAAACTGTTTCGAATATGATCTAACGGTATGGAGTTTACGGCATTTGTAATTCTCTGCTTCAATACTGCTACATCGTTAGGAGGTGGTTCAGCGTAAACCAACTGCTTGAGAAAAAAGAAATCCAATATTGATAGGTCTGGGAATCTCGCCGGCCACTTGATCGGCCCATTCCTGGCAATCCAATTTTCTAAAAAATTTAAATTCAACCACCAATTAACCATTTCTGTGGATTGGCCAGGGCAACCATCATGTTGAAAATGAACTAAAGGCATATCTCTTAAAATATTTAAATGTTCTTCAGAAAATCTTTCAAGAAGCTGTAAATAAGTGTGCTGGTTTAACCTTCCCTCAATGAAATAAGGTCCAATAACTCCAACGTTATAAGAAACGGCACACCACACATTCACTTTTTTATAATATTGTCTTCTAAAATGAATTCTAAAATTTGGATTTTCAGAAGCCCAAAACCGACAATTCTGAGATGAAACAACACCATTGGTTGTGAATGTGGATTCATCTGAGAAAATTATGAAATGATAAAAAAATCTCTCTTCCATGATTTTTTCTCCAATGGTCAAATAAAAATCCAACCTACGGCCGTCATCTCCCTCTTCAAGCGTATGTTTATAATTTGCTTTATATGCTCTAATTTTCTTTGCCTTGTAAATTCTTTGGAGTTCAGACTTGCTAATATTAATAAGAGCTGATCTCTATCTTAGTGGCATCCTAGGATTTTCTATAACAGAGGCATGAGCTATAATAGCCCCAACATTGTCTTCATCATATGCTTTTATTTTTCTTTTCATGGTAAGAACACTACCAGTAGCCAGAAACTTTTTAATTATTCTCATAACCTGAGTACGTGACAAAGCAGTGTTTGGAAATTTCAAATTAAATTGGCTTACCACTTTTCTTAGCGAGTTTTCACCACCAATTCCGTAGCATTGCACAATATAAATATTTTCAGGCACTGTGAGTACCATTTTCACTTAATTTTTTATGCTTGGTTCGTTAATTTGAAACAGAAATTAAGGATAATATTGACTACGTTTGACAGATATGTCAATAATAAATGATAAATGTGTATTCACTGTTTTTCTCATAGCTTACTTTTAGCTTCTACATAACTTTAAATATTAATTCACAAAAAATAATTTCTATGCAGTTTTAATTGAATGGTTCAAAATAAAATACTAATTTATTGAAAAAAATGGGAAGTTTCAAAAAAATAATTTTATATTCCTGAAATTTGGTGTAGAGGTATAAAATTGCATTCTAAATAACTTTTCTTAGTGGAATTTTTTCATATTTTGAAAAGGTACTTTATTAGTGTTGATTTTTACAACTTTGCTTATAAAACACCCTGTAGAACACCAAATCAAGTCATTTTTGGTATACTTTAGTTTTACAATAAGCAGGACTCAATCTCCAAATACCATTCCAAAATTCCAAAATTTTTGGTCCATTACATCTCTTGTTACATCTATTCTCTTATATTAAAATTTCTTAAACATTTTTTTTTGAAATGGAATCTTCGAAATTAAAGAAATTCAAAAGCATAGTAGGTAGATTCTCAGTAACACGAAACCTGACAGGAGTTGCTTTTTGTCGAGTTCCAAAATGATGGATCTAGATGAAGTATATAGCGCGGAAAACTACTCGTAAGATATTTGAAATTGTGTAATAAGGTCAGGAGCTGGCACCTTCTCTAATTTAAATAACTGGATTTTTAATGTATATAATGACACATACCATGCAAAATATAGTATTTTAAACAACAAGTTTCGAAAACGAATCTATTCACATGAGTGAACGAGCCGAAGGCGAGTTCCACAAGTCGAATGAGAGTGAAAAGATGTTTTCAAATGTGTTGTTTACAATACTTTTTCTACGACTGCAGAACCAATTATTTTTAATAAACTTCTTTAAAAGTGATGTGGCTTGAAGACTTCAAAACTGATGTTTAGTCGTTAAATAAGTCGGTTGCTATGAACCTCAAAAAATACAAATAAAAGGTGTCGTTTGTCGTTTTCGAAGGCAGTCGCAGAAAATAGTATATTGTTTTATTAGGAGTAAAAATGCCGCTCACAGCGTCAGAAAAAGTACTTTTTCCTCCGTTGTTAATGGCAACACACAGCCGTCTAAAAAGTTAAACTTTAATGTCATGAAATGGGTTATGAAATGTCACGTTTTTCTGACGTTTGAAGAAAAAACAAGCTGAAAACGTACTCTTCGCCTGTTCACTGAACTTTTTATATAATTGTTACACATTCTATAGGATACTCTTCGCAGTTTTTTGTAAATAATGTTAGTTTTAGACATTTTTAATTTTAGAGTACGAACTTAGTTGGTAAACTCAGTGTAAAATAAAGTAAAAATAAAAAGAAAACTATACCCTATTTGGATTTCGAATCCGGAACCCTTGGATTCCGAGTCAAAAGCGTAAAAACTACACCACCACCTAACACGTAAAAAAACGTAAATATTTACATTATAAGAGATGAGCTAAAATCATTTCCACGGTTGTATATTACATTATGAAATGTATATTTGTAAAATATATAAATATTTAGCTATTAAAAGGAAATATCATTTCACCAAATTTCTATTCCATTACAAAAACATAAAAATCAAAATATTTTTTTTGCAAATTTAAATCATTAATAACATTTTTATTTACTGATCGATTTTGTTCAACACCAACTTACTGTCCAAATTTCAGTACAATTGGATTTTTCTTTCTTGAGTTATCGTGCTTACAAGAAACGTGACTGACGGACGGACGGACGGACGGACGGACGGACGGACGGACATTTTGAAAGTTGTTCAGAATTCGTTCACAAACACAATGATATGAAAATTTTTTATCTTCGAGCGATATTTACGGTTTTGTAAATGTGCCGATCAAATGCAATATACGCTTTGTTATCGTATTTGCGAAGGGTACAATAACAAAGGCCCACAAAAAAAACGTCTTGTTGTTGAAAGGTGAGGTAATATACCGTATATTAGAGAATATTAATTAGGTATTATGCAAATCACAACTTACGCACTTTTTATTTATTATGAAAATACCTACTTTCTGTATATTGTTGCCCTAATCTGGGCACGCTAATATACTAGCCAGGTAAATACTTTAAAACACTCATTATTGGAGAATCAATCAAAACAACTACTCTTCTAGCTAATACTGACGAAGTATTGAATTACATGATAAGATTCTTAGCATTTTAAAGAAAAAAAAAATTGAAAATACTTAAATCATTTATTCAAAATTAATCATTCACACTTTTTTATTTAATATGAAATTATCTACTTTCTGTATATTGGTGCCTGAATCGGATCACGCTAATATACTACTTAGGAAAAAAGTTGCACAAGTTGTGATTTGCATAATACCTAAATAATATTCTCTAATCATGATAAAAGCAAATAAATAAAAAATAATTAATTGTAAAAATAAATCAAGAATAGAAAGAATGTAAATAATGAATGAATGTTTCTATACTCTACTGATGAGAACTAACGAGTTCGAAAAAACTTGTACAACTTTTCTAGAGTTGAAATAGAATTTATGGTTCAATAATTGTTGTGAATGACTGAATTTCAATAAATAATTTAAGTATTTTCAATATATTTTTTGCCTTAAAATGCCAGGAATCCTTTCATGTAATTCAATACTTCGTCAGTATTAGCTAGAAGAGTAGTTGTTTTGATTGGTTTTCCAATAATGAGTGTTTTGAAGTTTTTTCTTAAGTAGTATATTAGCGTGATCCGATTCAGGCACCAATATACAGAAAGTAGATAATTTCATATTAAATAAAAAAGTGTGAATGATTAATTTTGAATAAATGATTTAAGTATTTTCAATATATTTTTTTTTCTTTAAAATGCTAAGAATCATATCATGTAATTCAATACTTCGTCAGTATTAGCTATAAGAGTAGTTGTTTTGATTGATTCCCCAATAATGAGTGTTTTAAAGTATTTACCTGACTAGTATATTAGCGTGCCCAGATTAGGGCAACAATATACAGAAAGTAGGTATTTTCATAATAAATAAAAAGTGTGTAAGTTGTGATTTGCATAATACCTAAATAATATTCTCTAATCATGATAAAAGCAAGTAAATAAAAAATAATTAATTGTAAAAATACCGTATATTTTTTGGTGTGCTGAAAACGAATCCGGATTCAGAATTACTCCATCGCCCACCATTTTTTTGTAAGTCTCGAAAATAACCTAAAAAAAACTCATAATTTAGGTTATTTTAGGGATTTACTAAAAATTGGTGGGTGATGGAGCTAAATGGGCACCTGATTCTTATTCAGCACGTCGAAATACATAGGGATTATCCAGTGGAGTCACAGAAACAAATCATTTTTTATTTGTTTGTGACTGTGTAATATGTGAGTATTTATCCAAGGGGAAGCTCGTTCAGTGGTACACAGACTAATGCAAGGCACAACGCCCATATAGTCCAGGGAAATGAGTAAAAAAAGTACCATGTTCGGGACTGTGACTCATCCAGGCAGAGACCACGATTTTTAGGTAGTATAGGTGTCAATAAATGAAACCTATATAAAATCTGCGGTCGATTTTCTGCATATGTTTATTTACAGCCATTTTAATGCAAAAAAATGGAAAAAACGTGTTTTTTCACACTTTGTCACCTGCCAGTAAAAAGTAAACTATCTTACAGATAAATCAAATGAATCACCTTGTAGGAAATTAAAAAAGCTTTAAAATGGCGGTTGTTAAATGTCGATATAGTTAATTGTTGCTAAGATAATTGCAAAATACGGAGTTTTATTCAATAAACAATATCTTATGTAAAAAACAATCTACTGTTTTGTCCTTGCGTAAATAGTTGACTCTCATAGTGCTTAATATCTGGTAAAAATTTCAAATCGATTCGTCAAATAGTTTTTGCAAAATTGCATTAATTTATCCCAGAGACCTTTTTGTTGCAACCCCACCACGTCCAGAGAAATCAAAATACAATGATTCTACGGCCTCCACCTGAAAGGGAAAGACTTGATTTACCAAAATGCTTTGTTAGATATCGAAAAAATTAATTTTCAGACCTGCAAAATGACGTCGCAAAAGAACTCAGATTTTTTCCTTATAAACAAATAGAATAATTTTTTAACAATTGATTGTAGAGCATCGGTTTTTCGATATTTGAAAAGCTGATATTTTTACACGAATTTTGAAAAAAAAAGAAGGTCCTAGGTCAATTTGGGGCAAAGTTAGCAATTTTTTTTTAAAAATTCATAGCTCCTTTGTTTATAATAATTAAGAAACGTAACAAGCGCCATTTTAAAGGGGAAGAGTTCAACTTTTAGTGTGTATGTGAATCGACAAATATTCTGTATTATTATAAATTACAGCGTTATTTATATCGAACAATGTGTTTCTTTTCACACTTTACAAATTCTATTGTTTATAACTTAATATAACAGTAATTTATATATTTAATTGTACACAAACCTTTTCTATAATTTTCAATAAGAATAATACAAAAATTTTGATAATGTATAAAAATATTTTTTTGTAAAATGTTTAAACAAATTACAGGTAATTATTACTCTCTTATTATTTTGGAGCAGATGTGTTGAACCATAGAAAGTTTCTACTGCATCATACAAACCATTATACATGACAAACGCTGTCACTACATGTACATTCACACGCGTGTTGTATACTTCTAAGAAGGAAGTAATGGTTTGTTTTATTATTTATTAATAATTAATAATACGCAAATTAATAAGAGCACTTTTCATAAATTGTATGGTAATTTTGCATTTGAAAAATATCTTAAAAATGTAAATTATATCGAATAGAGTGTTTTTATTTTATAAATTTGAAAAATTCAATTGTGTATAACAATAAGATATATATTTACGTGTACATAAGCCTTTTCTACAACTTTCAACAAGAACAAAACAAAAAGTTTTGATATTTTGCAAAAAAAAAATTTTTTTTTAATGTTTAAACAAATTATATTGTTAATATTAATGTTAATAGTTTAACAGATTGAATATTATTAACGTACGCAAAAAGGTACCCCAAATTGAAAAAAGAAACATCAAAATCAGTTAACAAACACCAAAGTTATGACTTATGTGGTCAGTTTGAAGATGCTGTTTCAATGTTTGAATGGGCGGATTTGAGGGTTCCCCCTCCACAACCTCCGAGCTAAGTTGATTCGAGCCTCATTTTAGAAGCTTTGCCAACAGTTTTGAGAAAGTGCAATCATTTTCAAATTTTTTACACTAAAAGTTGAACTCTTCCCCTTTAAAATGGCGCTTGTTACGTTTCTTAATTATTATAAACAAAAAAGCTATGAATTTTTGAAAAAAAATTGCTAACTTTGCCCCAAACTGACCTAGGACCTTCTTTTTTTTTCAAAATTCGTGTAAAAATATCAGCTTTTCAAATATCGAAAAACCGATGCTCTACAATCAATTGTTAAAAAATTATTCTATTTGTTTATAAGGTAAAAATCTGAGTTCTTTTGCAACGTCATTTTGCAGGTCTGAAAATTAATTTTTTCAATATCTAACAAAGCATTTTGGTAAATCAAGTCTTTCCCTTTCAGGTGGAGGCCGTAGAATCATTGTATTTTGATTTCTCTGGACGTGGTGGGGTTGCAAAAAAAAGGTATCTGGGATAAATTAATGCAATTTTGCAAAAACTATTTGACGAATCGATTTGAAATTTTTACCAAATATTAAGCACTATGAGAGTCAACTATTTACGCAAGGACAAAACAGTAGATTGTTTTTTACACAAGATATTGTTTATTGAATAAAATTCCGCATTTTGCAATTATCTTAGCAACAATTAACTATATCGACATTTAACAACCGCCATTTTAAAGCTTTTTTAATTTCCTACAAGGTGATTCATTTGATTTATCTGTAAGATAGTTTACTTTTTACTGGCAGGTGAAAAAGTGTGAAAAAACACGTTTTTTCCATTTTTTTGCATTAAAATGGCTGTAAATAAACATATGCAGAAAATCGACCGCAGATTTTATATAGGTTTCACACCTATACTACCTAAAAATCGTGGTCTCTGCCTGGATGAGTCACAGTCCCGGCCAAAACCTCATTTCCCTGGATTAATAAGACAACAACACGGAATAAAGCACAAGGCAGATCCCATTTTGGGAATGCCCAAGGATACTATGGTCCCAAAGTATAACTTCTACAAAAAATTTTCAAATCAAAATATCAGATAGAGAGGACTGGAAAAACGGTCCTCCAGTATCGGCGCAAATGATCTGGTATACGGATGGCTCCATGACAGAACAAGGAGTCGGAGCTGGGATTTACGGGATAAGGTCGAAAACGAAAATCCCGATAAGTCTAGGAATACACGCCACAATATTTCCGGCTGAAGTGGCCGCTATATAGTAGTGTGTAAAGGAAATAATGAGGCAAGGAACTGTAAACCAGTCAATTGCCATTTTTTCCGATAGCCAAGCAACGCTAAAGGCGTTCGATTCCATGCAGGTCGATTCAAGACTAGTATGGGATTTTATAAATGCCCTTACAGACCTAGGAAGTCAGAACAAAGTGACCGTGGCATGGGTACCAGGACAAGAACGAGGAACACAGGGGAAATGAGGAGGCTGATGAACTGACCCGAGAAGGCGCATCTAAGGCCATAGTAGGGCCCCTTTTGCGGTGTGGCTAAGCCACGAATACGAATATCCATTAACGAATGGCTACAAAATAAATCTCTAGAGTGGTGGAAAAATTTCCTACAAGTGAGACAGGCCAAAAAGTTCATTAAAAAACCATCGGCCAAATTCACGGAAGACCTACTACGCCAAAATAGAAAGGCCATTAGGATAATAGTAGGTCTTCTAACTGGACATTGTAGGCTTAATAGACATAAGAGTCTAATGGGCCTGGCAGAAGATACAACATGCAGATTCTGTCAAGAGGAAGAGGAAACCTCAGTACATGTGCTGTGCCATTGCGAAGGCCTAGCCAGACTGAGGTTCCAACTACTTGGCGAAGAGAATCCAAGGACAGATAGCTATACCAAGGAGCCCTTATCAAGGCTGTGGAGTCTGATACAAAAGACAGAGTTGGATAAGGAGCTTCCAAGTAAAATTAGACAAGGAGAGCCACAATAGATCCACAGGGGTCGCAGTGGCTAAGGCCAATCAGCCAGCTTATTTTTCAATCTAATCTATGTATCACCGGATCCTCCGCCATTTTCTAGAAAACCGCGTATGCAAATATTTTATACACACACACACACACACACACACAAAAAAAAAATGAAAATTGGTCTGTTTCTGGAACTCCATCGGGCAATTCCTATGTATTTCGACGTGCTGAATACGAATCGGGTGTCCGTTTAGCTCTATCACCCACTCATTTTTAGTAAATCCCGAAAATAACCTAAATTATGAATTTTCTTTTAGGTTATTTTCGCGACTTACAAAAAAATGGTGGGTGATGGAGCAATTCTGACTCCGGATTCGTTTTCAGCACACCAAAAAACATACAACTACAAACAGCTACAAGACTTTTTGTAATTTATTCTGCCAAATTGTGTTTTAATGACAGTGACATTACTTTGCTGTAATGGTTGCTACGCTCTAAAGTAGCTCATTATTGTACGTTTTTGAGGGTATTAATTAATTACATTAATGTGTAACGTAAAAAAGTTATTACATTGGTGTATTTAGAGATATATATGTTTCATCGTTTTGATATCATTGTTCTCAACGTCTAATAATTAGTCCACATTAGTTTTCTTATTTTAGCTACCACTTAATTATTATGATGGATTTGTAATGTAAAAATAATTCGTTTTTAATTTTAATCTGTAATCTCTAAATGTTTTATCTTCAAGACACTGTAATTTTTAATAGCTTTTTATGTACCAAGGCTTGTGAGTGTATTTTACAGGTCGAGAACACAGTCCAAACCGAAGTCCATAGAGATGAGGGTTTGCAATGTTCGAGACTTTTAAATACACGATACAAGCCGAGGTGCATACAACGTTTTTCGTACTACTAGCAATATTACAATTTTTAGGAAAATTCGTTTCACTCATTTATTAGTTGGATTAGACCAAGAAGGGCGGATTTAGCTTTCTGTGATGGGGGGGAGGGGTCAACTCCCGGATAAGTACAATTTTTTAATAAATGCAGATTAAAATTAAGTAATAAATAAAATTTAAAACATTTTCTTTTTATCAAACGTTTATTTTATTATTTTTTAAAGTAGTGGGAGTAGACGAGTATCTACTGTATACTATACCTATATTTTGTACTAGTTTGTTTTCCGTAAATGTAGGTTTTTAGGCATTTCTAAGTTGCGGGATTTTGGGAAAATAGTTTTCAATACATTATTTAAAATGAAATTTATTATGAAAAGTAAATAACCTGTATTTACTCAAATGAAACATAAATAAAATATAAAAACAAAATCAATTTGAAAAACAACCAATTAAAAACAGTAAAAATTTTAATTTTTATTTAGCAAAATACATTAATTAAATAACAAAATCATTACTCGTCTTTTGTTATTAGCAAAACGACCTACGGCCTTTATTGTTATATAAATGCTATCAGATAAAATTTCTAAATTTTCGTTTCAAATTATTTATTTCGCCAATAATGTTTTTGATATCTTTGTAATTCATGGGGGGTAAGACATTATTTTCAAGAACATTTGTAGACGTATCTACAAGATAAGACGTATCTTCAAAAAGCAACTCTCAGGATATTAATTAATAAGGAAATTTCTGTTATCAAATAAAAAAAGCAAAGCAAGGAATGTTATAGTCGCTGAATATGACTACAAGTATAATAATTTTTTTTTTAATTTTCATCAGTTCGTTTCTATACAAGTTTATTTTGGAAATTCTAAATATACCAAGAAAATATGGTGCCTTTCAGTAATTCAAAGTTAAAATGACTACAGATTTGAGATTTATCTCTTCATTCTGACCATAAGCTCAACTGTCCTTGAAATTGCAACTAAATAGTTTAAATTACTAGTCTGGCTAATGGATCCCACGTCCAATGCCAAAAAAAAAAAAATTACTAGTCAACCATCCTAGATTGGCATTTAATTATATTTAGTAAGTTGAAATATTTTTTCATATTAAAATAGAAAAAAAAAAGAAAATCTTGCTATCGGTGGGATTTGAACCTACCAACTTGAGTGTTAAATTGTTAGTCTGCACAACAACAAAAACAACAACAACAAGCATTTACAATAATGCGCCATTCCGGAGTCCGGCCCGGAGCCAGCCAGACAACCATGGTGAACATCGCCGAGGTGGGTGTGAGGCTGGGCGAGGAGGGTCCGGTTTGGCGGTGACAAAAATTATTTGGTGAGTTAAAACTCCTGCCTAATGGAGAAAGGCTTAAATTTAACAATATCGTGCAACGTAGTACACGAGAGTACTTAAAAATAATTAAAATTAAAACTGAAAAAGCTATCGATTTCGCGCACGCGCACATACTAAAAAAACACTAAAAACACTTGTAAATGTTGACTGCTGGCACGGAAAACAAAACTCAACGAAAAAACCCGTTTCAGACAATTCCACCCTGGTAGTCTTCCTGACGCCAGGAAAGTGTCGTGGTAGTTAAAAGTGTGTAATGTTATGTGAAATTTTGGTTTGTTAAGAATTTATTGGTTGAGACTGAATTTAGAGACAAAAAAGGTAAACATAAATAGAGGGAATAGAGAGGGGTTGGTTGTAGGTTTTGAAGATTAAAGTTGGGGAAAGGAGAAGTTGTGTAGAGGAAAGTGTGGTTAGAGAGGTTGCCGAAAGATAGGCAACGCCTGGTATGGTAGGGGGTGTCGGATATCGAAAAGGATCGCATTATGCTGTCTGATTCGTGTTTTGTTGCGGGTTAGCAGACTATCGCCCAGTTTGAATTGATAGAATTTTTGGGAGATTTCTTGGACGTAGTCCGCTAGTGGCGTTATGTCGTGGCAACGATTATATAGATCTTTGAGGGAGGTGTATCTGTCCGAATCAGAGATGAAGTGTATAGATTTGTCTTCGAGAACTAGGAGTTTTCTCATTGTCGTGGTCGGTATGTTTCACCACAGCGGCGCCGCGTATGTGATGACCGTATATAACAATTTTTTATTTGTCCTGTTGAGTCCGCTACCCCTTGCCAGGAGCGGATACAGACTCCTGGACAAGGAGTAGACCTTGCGTACTGTCCCGTTTATGTGAATGTTGAACGACAGTCCCTTGTCCAAGTTCACCCCTAGATACTTCACGCACCGTTTAATTGGAATTTGGTAACCCCCAATCGGAAATGGTGTTAAAATTCGATTAACGCATTAGTCTATCGAAAGTTAGGTTAGACTATAAAATATATCTTACACGAGAAGCGTGACTCTATAGATTGTTATTTTGTTTTTAATTTTTTCCACGGAAACCAAATCGAACCGGTGCAAGTGTGAAATATCGTTGAAATCAATATTTTTACTGCTTTTCAGTGGTTCGATTGCAAATTGTAAGTAATCATAAACTAAACAACTTGTTGTGCCAAAACGGCACTTAACGTAATCCGATCTCAACCAAAACCTTTTAAGATCTCCTGGAGCACTAAAGAAACCCCCAAGCAAAGTTTCATCCAAATCCGTTTAGCAGTTTCGCCGCTATCGTGCTAACGCACATACAAACACACACACATACATACACATAGACATTTTTCAAAAACCACTTTTTTGGGTTCCTGAAACCTCACGACGAAAAGATTTGATGTTATCTCAATTTTCGATTTTGGACCAATTTTAGTAACTTCCCCCAATTTTGTGGAGGTTAAAAAGCGAAAATGTATGTATTAAGTAAGTATAAATTCCGTAATTTCCAATAAAATCTACCTAGTAGGATATTCTACCATTGGGACCATTTTTAATCTCCGAAAAGGAAAATATTACCTAATTATACTACCTATAATGGCAATTTACCCTCAAGGTAATTTTTGATAGCCATTTTTGCGGTTTTTCCCTCTTGCGTTGGTTTTTAAAATTACTTTTAAATAAAATAATGCATAAGTAGACTTATATATACTATATACTATTATATACATAAATGGAAATATAAATTAGGGACCAATTGAAATTTTCGTCGAAAGTATATTTTTCTAGTCAATTTTATGTTATAATTACCTCAGTATCTAAAACCGTCCTTTAGAAAGTCGAATTTATAGTTAATTTTAAGATGAATAATTGCTGAGATGTTTTCCTGGTCCTTGCGGCAATATCGTGTTTATAGGAAGAGCCCTCTGGTGAAGGTAATTCTCAACTATTGTTAAAAAGACAATTCGAACTTGGAACACAATAGAGATTTTTATTTAGTCTCTACTTTGGAACCTTTGGCGTTTTAAACACATTATAGTTCTACAAATACCTTAAATTTCAATGGATTAAAATCTGTAAGATAAACTCAACGAGTTCTATTGTGTAAAACTGAACTGGTAACGTTACAAATAATGACTTTTATTATTTATTCACAGTTTTCCTAATAGTGCAGTTGAATTGATTTTTTTTAGGCGACAACATTTCACCTGAAATTTTATTGTTGATTCTTATGTATTATGACTGATTTGACTGATTACGAAAAAAATATTTGCGCCCAAAAATGCCTTGTGCGTCAAAAGTTACATGCAGTTTTTGACGCGCTTTCAACTTATCTGCTTAATATATCTTGAACTAGTAATCGGATGGGAATTTTAAAAATAATTATTTGAAATAAAATTCTTAAAAAATATAGACCTGTCCGATATGTTGTTCTGGCCAATCCGCCATCTTGGAAAAAATGGAAAACACCAAGAATAGCCGAAAAAATCAAAATTGATATCTTTTCTATAAGGAGTAATTTTACCAAAGTTGGCAAAAATAAAACTGATTTATGGTCAAATATAATGTACAAATCCCAGACACTGTATGTTAAATAGAACGGTCAAAGATGAGACATTGTACGTCACTTTTTTTCGATTCTACGTTATTTTATGTGCTTTTAGGGGATAGATTTCATTTTTTTTTTAATTTTCAAAAATGTATTTTCTTTGAACCTCTTTTTTTTCGTCTAGTTTTCATCGAAACAAATATACTATATTAGTTTCATTACCGTCATATGCCATAATTTCACCGCATTTCTCATCGATAGCCGATTCATCAAAGGTAGAAGAAGCATTGGCACAATTATTTCCTTTACAATAGACACATAGAATAGAACATTATATATTCAGTTTTCTACAGCTACACTGATTATTTTATAGCCTTTCGTTACGTTTACAAGAAATATCACTTAGTGAATTTTTAGGAAAAGCATTACTTTTACTCATATCATCTGGCATTAAGCCATTCTCAGTTTTAAGCCACCCGAATTGTAACGGATCTTCCTCAGAACCTAACCATTTTTAGACTTGGAAATAGACTCTTAGACAGTGTTTTTCTATTACCTCTTCAGTAAGTGGAATTGCAGATAATTCTATTTTCATCATGTTTGCCAATTATTTTATTAATCTTGTTTGTAAAAATAGATTTTTTCTGTGATGATTCTATGCTAGTTGAGTCATTATAACCGAAAGGTTAATATGACAGAGATTGTGCAAGTTTTAAAAGAATCTATGAACAGTTGCAGATGAAGGTAGAGTATCCATCAATATTTAACGAGCAAGCATAGCAACGAAAAAAGAGCGATAATGATATAATATATTTAAACTGTCAAGGATTTATTAATAACAAGGAAGAAATTATTATGTTGATGAAAAAATACAGCCCAGTAGTATTATGTCTGTCAGAGACACATGTAGATAAGGAGGTGTATGACAAAGAATTAAAAATAAATGGATATAAGTCGGAAAAGTGTTTAGCTCACAATAGAAAAACAGGTGGAGTACTAATATATATCAAGAAAGAAGTTCAGTTTAAAGTAATTGTAAATGAAGTACAGGGAAATTATATTTAGATATTAGGTATTGAGATTAAAATTAGCAATAAAATATATCAACTTGTAACAATATATCACCCCCCACAAACAAATGATAACCTATTTTTAGAATATATTGAAAATTTTGTAGAAAATATTGAATGTAAAGGTACAGTTGTAATAATTGGTGATTTTAATATTGACTACTCTAAAGATACTTTTTATGGAAAGAAAATAAAAGATATTGTATATCAAAATGGTTTATATCAGTTAGTAAATACCCCAACGAGAATAACAAACACGAGCTCTACGTTAATAGATTATATAATTACAAATGAGAAAAAATTAAATTATGAAAATTGGCTAACTCCAAAGATAAGTGATCACAACATATTAAAAATTAAAATAAATACAAAACATCTCACTGATACAAAACCATATACTATACGAAAAAGTAGAATGATAAAAAGTTATAACACTGATGAATTCCAAGAAAAAATTATTAAAACACAATGGAACAGAAATACAACAGATGTAAATATAATGTTAGACAAATCAGTTACAAATATTGTAAATGTAGTCAATGAAATTGCACCAATTAAAGAAATAAAAATTTACAATGACAGTCCTGAAAATGAATGGATTGACAGTGATATAAGAGAAAATATTAACCTGAGAAATAAATTGTACAAAATAGCTGTTTTAACAGGTAAAGAAGAGGACTGGGAAAAGTATAAACAAAAAAAGAAACTTCGTTACAAGTATGATAAGGAAAAGTAAAGAGGAATTTTATAAAAATGCAATTAGAAATAAAAAGAGTGCCGTGGTATGGAAAGAACTTAAAAAATGTTGCCTGAAAAAGGTGAAAAAATATCTGATAATATATTTTTTGATGGTACTCTGGAAAAAGAAGAAAACGTTATTGCGGAAAAACTTAATCTGTACTTTATTGAAAGTATAGTCACTATAATTAGATCCATTAATGTGCAAAAAAATAATTATATTCTAGGAGATGCAGAAAATATAAGTACCTTTGAAAAATTTGATATAATAACTATGAAGAGGTTAAGAGAAATTAAGACTACAGATCCAGAATATATGATTGGTATCAAAGTTGTTAAAGATGCATTTGAAGTAATAGGAGATCGTTTTCTTGGCTTAGTAAATACTTCGCTGACATATGGTATATTTCCTGGTGTATGGAAAACTTCCTATGTTATTCCAGTACTAAAGGTCACAAATTCATTGAAATGTGATGACCACAGACCAATAAATACAGTGTCAATATTTGAAAAAATTGTGGAAATGGCAGACCAACTTATTAATTTTTGTGATAATAATGAAGTAATCTTTCAAAATCAGTCTGTGTTTCGCAAACATTATTCCTGTGAGTCTGCTATTATAAACATATATGATGATTGGTTTAAATGTTTAGAAGATAATCAAGTGGTTTTAGTTATATTTCTTGACTTAAAAAGGGCATTTGAAACGATAAGTAGAGAATTGTTAATATCCAAGTTAGAGGGAATAGGGCTGAGAAAGAATGTGTTAAATTGGTTTAATAGTTACCTAAGCAACAGATCACAAAGAGTTAAATATAAAAATTCAGTAACAAGTGACCTACAGATAGAACATAGTGTTCCTCAAGGAACTATTCTTGGTCCTATTCTATTCACTCTTTATATAAATGATATTGTTAACTGTGCAAATGATTGTAAAATATCCATGTTTGCAGATGATACAATATTGTATATAAGTGGTAATGATCTTAACCAGATGTATCTAACTATAAATAAGGAATTAGCTCTACTAAGTAAATGGTTATCTGAAAATAGTCTAAGTCTAAATTTAAATAAAACAAAATACATGTTAATAGGAAAACATTATAAGTTATCTAGTTTAAATGCAACAAACTTGCATGTTGAAATAAATAATTATAAGCTCGAAAAAGTTAAAGAAATTAAGTACTTGGGTATTATAATAGATGAGAACTTAAAATTTAAAAAACATTGTGACTATATATTGAATAAAATGTTAAAAAAGGTTAATTTTATGAGAAGAATAGGTAATAGCTTAACAATGAACACAAAAATTTTATTATACAAATCAATAATAGGTCCATACATTGAATATTCTTCAAGTATTCTTTTCAATTTTAATCAAAACGAAATAGACAAACTACAAAAATTACAAAACAAATCTATAGAATAGAATAGAATAGAATAGAATAAGTTTTTATTTGTGCAAAAATGTATAGAAATTGTACAAAAATAAACAGTTAAGCCACAGAAACCTAGTAAAAGGTTTGTTCGTGACTCCTGTAATATTTACAATTTGTTGATAGGGTAGTAATAATATTACATATAAAAAGTTTCTAAAAAACAATAAAATAGTACTTACAACTAAAGTAAATCTAAATGAAATAACACAAGGTACATTCTTACAATAAAATAATATAAAGTATTAAGTTACTAATTTTACAAGTTTCTTAGATACAATTAAATAGTACTTTTTAATAAAGTAAAATTGAAAATAAAATTCTTACACTAAAATAATATAAGGTTTTAAGTAATTTTCTAATTATACAAGTTAGGGTATTCTATAATGACAAAAATGTAGGACGCTAGATAAATATGTGATCAAGATTTATATTTGAATTTTTAATCCACATTTTAATTTTTTTACTGTATAAAATGATGCTGCCAATAAATAGTCTAAGTTCATTCGGTAGTATATTGTAAATTTTAGATAGGTAATACAGGAAATATTTTTGAGTTGTCGTTTTGTGTGAGATAGGAAGCATACATTTATGATTTTTTATGGCTCTGGTGTTATATTCATGTTCAAAACGGGTTACGGAATTTGTATGCTTATAATAATATTTCAGTATATCAAATACATACAGTTCTCTTAAAGTGAAAACATTAAAATTCGAGAACAAGATTCTAGTTGGGTAACGCATTGGTTTCCTAAGGATGGTTTTAATAATTATTTTCTGACAGACAAATACTTTTTCTAGATTATTTTTATAAGTTCCACCCCAGGACAGAATGCCATATGTTAACAACGGCTGTACAAGAGCATAGTAACAATTCCTAATCAATTTATTACTAAGAATGCCGCTTAAACTTTTAAATATGAACATGCATTTTTTTAATCTTTTTGTTAAACAGTTAATGTGTTCATGCCATTTAAGAGACTGATCAATGATTACGCCAAGGTATTTGATGTTATTAGTTTGTTCAATATACGAGGGACAATTACATGCATTTCGGTTGCATATATCCTGGTGTAGAATTAATTGATTTAAATTGACTTTGTCACGAAGTGAAAAACATATAAATTTTGATTTTGATGTATTCAGTTTTAGCAAACTACTATTCAACCATATTGTTATAACTTGTAATATGTGTTCAGATTTTGAGCGAACATCCTCCCAAGAATCACCGCTAACGTGAATAACTGTATCGTCGGCATAAGCAAAAATACTCACACTATCCGTATCAGTATTTATAAACAAATCATTAACGTAAATTATGAAAAGTACAGGGCCAAGAACTGTACCTTGTGGTACACCACACGTTACTGTTGATTCGCTACTCCTTTCATTATTTGTTACAACATATTGTTGTCTGTTGCTGAGATAAGTTTTTATTAAATTATAGGAACAGCCTCGGACTCCGTACATTTCTAATTTTTCCAGAAGCTTTACATGGCTGATAGTATCAAATGCCTTTGCTAGATCTAGAAAGATAGCAGCTGTCGGTATGCTTTTATTTACATCTTTATATATTTTTGTTGTCAATGCCGTAATTGCATCCTGGGTGCATTTATTTTGTCTGAATCCGAATTGATTATTTGAAAGGATGTTGTATTTTTCGAAATAATTATACAATCGTGCGGTTATTGCTTTTTCAAAAATTTTTGCTATATTTGATATGAGAGAGATTGGACGATAGTTTGCCATCTGATTACGATCGCCACCTTTATGTAATGGTTTAACAATAGCGCACTTTAATATTTGAGGAAATATTCCCGACGTCATTGACATATTTATTAACTGAGTTAGTGGTTTCACTATATATAATAATATTATTTTTATGGTGGGTGATTGTATGCCATCTATTCCTGGAGAGACATTATTACCTAGACTGTTAATGTAATTGGTAGTTTCTTGTTCAAGAATCGGCTCTAAAAACAGTGAATGAACAACTCGTTTAATCTTGCTTTTAGTATTATTATTAGTTTTTGGTATACTTTTTGTGATGTTTGAGCCAACATTTAGAAAATGATTGTTGAAACTTTCGGCAATTTCTTTATTTTGTGTTATAGTATGATTATCTTTTATAATTTCTTCAATTTTGTTATTATTATTATTTTTATTATGTATTACTTCATTTGTGATTTCCCAGATTTTTTTAGGATTATTTAAATTATTTTTTATTAGATTTGAAAAGTATTCTTTCTTGGTTTTTTTTAATAAACAATTTAAGTGATTTTTGTATAATTTATAGTGCTCTTTTAATTGCAGATTATTGGGTTCTTTCATTGTTTTTAGGTACATATTGTTTTTGTTATTGATTGATGTTATTAACCCTTGCGTTACCCACTGTTTTCTTTTAATATGTTTTCTGGTCAATGTTCTAGTTTCAGTTGCTGCGTTTAGAATATCTTTTATTTTGTTTATAAAATTTTCTTTGTTAATATTTATGTCATTTGTGTTTAATACATCTACCCAGTTTACTTTAGCTATATTTTCTAGTACTTCTTTATGATTAACGTTTCGTATTATATTATGTGAGTTAGCTTTGTTGGATTCAAAATTTTTTATTTGTAATATACAGGGTAAGTGATCTGTTATTTGGAAGTTTGATACTATGACATTGAAAAATGGATCAGTTAAGTTTGATTTAATAAACATATGATCAAGACATGTTTTCGTTTGTTCTTGAATTCTAGTTGGAGTATTAATATATGATTTAAATCCGTTTAAGGCTAACGTATTTAAATAGGTTTCAGTACTATGTGAAATTGGGGCAGTTTCTATTATATTGATATTCATATCACCAACCAAGATTTCAGTATCCAGTTTGCAATATTCCGATAAGTAAGTATCCAGATGGGTATTAAAGTCATTTACATCGCAGCTATGAGATCTGTAAATACCGGTTATTCCAATATTTTTATTTGTCTTGTCTTTAAACGCATAAAGCTGAAATTTTCAATTTTAACAATTTTTACAGAGTGTGACAGGTTACTTTTGACGTATATTATGACACCATCATTTTTATTTAATTTACTTTCATTATAATACATATTAAAATCATTTAAATGGTATACCTAATTGTTCATTTTCTATTATAAATGTCTCCGTGAGTACAATAATCTCAAATCTATTTTCCAGATTATATAAATATGTTTCAAGTTCCTCAATATTCTTGTTTATACTTCTTATGTTTGTGTGAATGAGATCTAAATAGTTATTATCACAAATTAGGTAATTTCTTAGGTCTTGTGTAGTGCTACAGATTTTCGTTTCATAGTGTTTATCAAGTACGTTAATTAATGTGTCTGTCATAAGGAGAAAAAATGTTTATATAGCATACCACTTTAGGACTAAACTGCAGGGATGTACTTAGGACGATCGCAACTTACACAAATCAGCTTCAGTTTGGGCACTTATCACTGAACTGTTGTCACTTTTCCTAACTAGCACTTGCTCTCTTCTGAACCACACATATTTAAAGTTATTTTCGCGTGCAATATTCTTCGTAAGGAATAAAAGATTTCTATAATACTGAGTAAGATTTTCATTAATATATATCTTAGTTTCCTGGGGTGCCTTTATTTATGACTGCAATTTTCTTACTTATAAATTCGTTCCTTTTTTTCTTTGTGGCAAATTCAACTACGATTGAGCCGGGTTTTTGTTTTTGTTTGGAATGAATTCGTCGTACACTTTCAACATCACTCTCCGTTAGTTCTACATTAATTTCTGTTGCAACTTGCTTGACAATTTCGTCCACGTTTTCATTATCTCTTTCTGGAACATTGAATATTTCCACGTTACTTTTCTTGTCATATTGTTCCAGTTTATTTATTCTTAATTTTAAATCAAAAATAACTTTATCTTTCTCTTCGTTTTCTTTAGTCATTTTCGTAATTGTGGTAGTTAATTTTGCTATTAGGTCATTGTTCTTCTCCAGAGTCTCCTTCATTTCATCGTATTGGTTGCTTATAAACTCTGTAGATTTTTTCATCTCGTTGATATCTTCCAACTTCGAGTTTATTTGATTAAGTGTTTTTTTAATTTCTAATAGTTCCTTCTTTGTAGTGTCTGAACTCATCTCCTCTTCTTTATTATTGCTTGTTCTCCTGTGGTTTACCATGAAGGTTAATACAGACCTGTGCTAGGTTTATATTTTTATCAATTATTATTAGTGCCGTTATTTCACTTGACTTTTCACAGCGTTGTAAGAAGAGGGTAAACTGATACAAAACACCACTTATATTAAATATGTTGTTTATGTTTATGTCACCACTTGAACACTATCTTGCACACTTGCTTTATTTGCAGCCTCTTTTAAGAAAGAATATTAACTTGTATTTTTAGGGTTTATTGCTATTTTCATAACACGTGTGTATCGTCGGACTGCCCAAGACTGACTGATGAGAACAATCCTTAAATGTAACAGATATACACCAATCAAAACTATGCTAGAAGTACTAAATTTCATGAATGTAAAGCAAAGAATAATAATTAAAACTTTAGATTTTATTTATAAGTTGAAGAACAAAAAAACTGCTATGTACTTATGTGATAATGTACATTCATATAACACAAGACAGAATACTGACTTTTTTATAGACACAGCCAAAACATCTCTATTAAATACAACTATATTATATAAAGGTTTAAATATGTTTAATACTCTACCAACAGAAATAAAAAATTGTGAGAACTACTTTAAATTTAGAGAAAAGTTAAAAAAGCACGTACTGAATACTTACGTATAAAGTTAAAAATGAATGTATGTTGTCTGCTTTATTTAAACCATAGTATAAAATGTAACTGTTATTGAGTGTAAATGGTTGATGGTATCAAATTTGTTGTATATTTAGTAATTCTATAAGAATAAGTACATTAAGTAAGTTAGTATATCTGCATTATAGTTAGTATCAACATTAAGTTTTATATTACATTGTATCGTTTTTTGTATAGCAGAAGCTGCTAATAAAGTCTATCTATCTATCTATCTATCTTCACCAACTATTATAATTTGATTGTCTTCGGTTTTCAAATCAATGGCAGTTTTAACGATTGTAGTATCGGCGTCTTCTCTGCATATTTTAACGTTAAAGTCATTACTTATTAACTCTTTGCGCAATAATTTTATAAAGCTGTCCTTATTTTTACCATTAGCTAGACATTTATTTTCACTAACCGAGGATTTCATAATGTCACTTGTCATGGAAATATCCACGCAAACAATTTTTCTAAACGACGAATGCGCTCGTTATTCTTAGTGCTATTCGGTTCATCAAAAATAATACTCTAGTCTTGACTGCTTGGTCCTGATTATTATTGATTATTTATTCATATATTATTATTATTACCATGCGTATGCTTAATAAATTTCCTTTTCAAATTAATGAAGTTGCATTTTGTATTAAATTTTTGAAGTTATACGAGACTTTCTATAGTATATTTCATTTTATTTCCATGAAAATTGGGTGAAAAAAGGAGAGTCAAAGAAATACATTTTTGAAAATTGTAAAAATGCACTTTTTTTGAAAATTAAAAAAAAAACGAACTCTATCCCCTAAAAGCACCTACATAAAATATCGTACGATTGAAAAAAAAGTGACGTACAATGCCTCCTTGATAATTGACGAAGAATTAAAAATTTTATTTCGTCCGCCATCTTTGACCTTTCTATTTGACGTACGGTGTCCGGGATTGGTGCATTATATTTGACCGTAAATGAGTTTTATTTTTGCCAACTTTGGTGAAATTACACCTTCTTATAGAAAAGATATTCAATTTTGATTTCTTCGGCTATTTTTGGTGTTTGCTATTTTTTTCCAAGATGGCGGATTGAGCAATACATATCGGACAGGTCTATATTTTTTAAGAATTTTATTTGAAATAGGCCAGTAATTTTAAAATTTCCATCCGATTACTATTTCAAGATATATTAAGCAGATAAGTTGAAAATCCGTGAAAGCGCGTCAAAAAGTGCATCTAACTTTTGACGCCCAAGGAATTTTTGGGCGCAAATATTTTTTTCGTAATCAGGAAGTCATGTTACATAAGAATTAACAATAAAATTTCAGGTGGAATGTTGTCGCCGAAAAAAATAAAATTAAAACAATCGACTGTACTATAATACAGACATTGGCAATTTGGTATAACTGACATCTATGTCACCAATATTGAGGTCACGAGAGTTTCTGAAATAATCTCCATCTAAAATTATGTTGTCAATATTATGATACAAATATTTATTAATACCATCCAATAAACAGCGCATTAACCGAAGGTTAGCATGATAATGAAAACGGAGAAAAGCCATCGAAAACACGTCAGGATTAGTTTCCCTTGTAAAGTAGAAATGACCTTATTCTTAAACAAGGGCGTCTCTTACACAATATTCTGGGGGCAGCTTGTTATATCAATTCAAACGCAATGAAATTTAATAATAGTAAAAACAAATTTTGGTAGATTATCTAAAGGTGTTCAAAATAAATAAGTTATTTCCTTACAGTGCAAATTCGTCAACAGCTCTGTGACGATTATTATGATAGAAGGATTCAAAGTTAAAAAATGATTATTGCAGAAATTAATTGCCACTTTCCTTAGATAACTTTGGTCATAAACGTAATCGCAGGAATGCGAGAAGAAAAGCCCACGTTTTGGAAGATCGGTATCAGACAGTATCTTGAGGGGGTATTAAACAGTATCTTGTGTGGACTGGTATTTTAAGGGACAAGATAATGATAATATCATTGAACAAAATCTGACTGGGTAGCTGTATCTTGAACTCTTAGAGAGTGAGATATACCTACTTATCAACCAGCCTCAGATCGATGAAGAAGGAAAAGAGAAACATAATGCTCGATGTACATTTCCTTTAGTAAGTGTATATTAGTTTTATTGTGAAAAATTTAATTAATTGCCCCGTGTTCTTATCAAAACGGATAAATCCCAGACAGCAAAAAGAGTTTCTTAACAGATACATATTACATTCCTCGTATATGGAATGATGTACTTAGCATATGTAAATAAGGTTCAAATTGTCTGCAAAACAGATGTCATTTGTCTCACCTCTGTGGATCTTATATGCGCAGATACCTACGAATAACACATATTATATTTTGGCTACATTACATAATACATATGTATTATGTATGTCCAAAATATATATGCAAGTTTTTAAACTATTAGATGCATATACGCACATGTACATGCATAAAACGTCCAGGTGTAAATGTACCCCGTATTTACATTTGGAGATATGTGCAGCATAAGGACATACTTAACAAGTACATATAATAGTACAGGAGGCAGCAACATTTTTGACTAGTAGCATTAGTAATCGTGAAATATAATTTAATCATGAGCTTAGGTATGGTACAAAGTAAAACCGGCTTCAGCCACGCGGATCGCGTCGGGTTTGATAGTGGGCGGGCGCGGGAGTTCATAATAAAAGTTCAAAATGAAGTGGCATTAGTATTCGTGAAACTTATATGTATACATTATTGACTACAGTTCTCATAGTCTTGCCATCTATTACTTCATACTTGTAGCATTCTTCATAGTTGACAAATAGTTTTTTTCGGTTAAAAATGGTACCATGTAATCGTTCTGCCAATCATCAATCAAGAATTTTACCAACGCTTCTTTAAAATAAACAATTTTCAGTTCGTTCGTAAAATTAGATGGCCTTACTTGATCTGGTCCAGTAATCCTGAACAGATTTCCTCTTACTCTACCTCGTAATAAGTGTTCATTATCCTTTACTGAAGGATATACATAACGATCAAACGTTATTATGACGGTTGATGCACTACTCTTGGTGTATATTTGAAGTAACTTCTTCGATATCTTCTCGAAGGTGAGAGGAATTTCTTTAATGGAAGGCAAGACTAAAAATCCGTCATAAATTATCACGTCACATCTGTCACTTTTATGAAGACGTATAAAGTAGGCGTAAACGATGATCTTCTGAAATTGAAACGTAATGTCGAAGGTTCCATGCTACCGCCATGTACAACAGAGCTCTATCAACATTATTTAAGGACTAAATATATAGCAGAGTTATGGACTCGTACTCATAAAACAGTTCCATCTCTCCTTTCACCAACTGAATGCGGATGGAAAGAAGAAGATGGACACTTGACATTCAAATGGTTCGAAGGTGAACAATTACCATCAACGTTAGATAGCATAACAGTGTCCAACGAAGATTTTACAGGTATTTTACTTGAGTATTTTTATATTTATGAATGATAACGTTAGGTACAATAATATTAACTAGTTTTTATAATATCACAGAAAATGAGGAAAGCTTACACGAGAAAGTTCCAGTGACGAGAGTTCAGAAGACAAAAGTGATAACACTTCCAAGGGACAAAGCGAGAGTTCTGAAGATGAATAAGAATTTTCATATTATTCCTGTACTGTGAATGAATAAAACTTTTTCATTTGAAATATACTTAAATGAAAAATCGTTGACAAAAAAAACAACTTGCAATGTTGATGAAGTTTATTCTGCATGTCGTCAATTTATTGGTATTATTTCATGTAAATTAACTTTAGTACTACTAAAATTAATGTACGTTATATTTAACACACTGATAAACATGAAATTCAACGTCAGCCAACGCTACAGTGATGGAAAACTCGTCAGCTGAACCATCAAAGGTGCCGCTTCGAGAGCATAGCTGACGGACTTTCCATAGTTGCCGCTACGACTGACGTTCATTTTTAAGTGTCTCATGGTGTTAGTTATCACCTATAAAAATTTCAGTACTACTAATTCCACTTAATAATCAAGCTTTTACGTGCAACTTCTCTCGCAGCTGACGACGACCCCACTCTCAGAATAGCGACTGACAACTTTAAATGTGCCTAAGTAATTCTAAATAATGTATACATATAAGTTTCACGATTACTAATGCCACTTCATTTTGAACTTTTATTATCAACTCCCACGCCCGCCCACTATCAAACCCGACGCGATCCGCGTGGCTGACGCCGGCTTTACTTTGTACCATACCTAAGCTCATGATTAAATTATATTTCACGATTACTTATACTACTAGTCAAAAATGTTGCTGCCTCCCGCACTATAAGGTATATTACGAGTAATCAGTCGCTATTAGACAGTTCTGAGAAATGTGAAGTCGCGCGTACTATTGATATCGTAACGATGAATTATTTTTTAAAGTTATTAACCAATAGTTTTCAAATCGGTTAGTACATGCTAACAAAGATAAATTAGATTAATCGTCGCGAACAAACTTTTCCTCGTATCTATAGTAATTTGGTAGTTAAGAAAATGTAATGGACCGTTTACAATATAGAGCCGCAGGAGCTTATTTATTCATTCTCATCTTAGAGGGAATCTGAATAGGTTCTTCACTCCTTAACCTCAAATATTGTGGTGACATTGCAGAAGTGACACTAGCTATATATTTAGAATAGCGATCGACATAATCTGAGTAAGACTATCTCTGTCATATGCTAGTGTGGTTTCTGCGTTAAGCCAAAGTATTTGTCGTGGAGGCGTCACGAACCTAATAAATAGGCCAGTCCAACACGCTCCACGCAGTTTGCTTTGTTTGTACTACAGCAGCCATCTTTTGTTGGTAAGTTAGGGTTTTCGACAGGCCTAAAGGGCACCATACACGTTCAGTAATCTCATTACCTCAATTTTCACATTTTTTCAATCATACTTAATTCAATAATTATAGCTAGATATGCTTTTTTCTTAAATAATGGACATGTAAGGTGGGAAAAATAATGACAGGGGAAATGACGGGGAAATTTTTATTAATGATATTTCTGTAATGATCTGCTGGAATGACATTATTGCTGAACGTGTATGGTGTCCTTTAGGCCTGACAAAAACCCTAACTTACCAACAAAAGATGGCTGCTGTAGTACAAAGCAAAGTGACATCGTGTTGGACTGGTCACGAGCCGGTAAATCGCAGAAAAGGCTCCCTAAAATGCGCAAGCGCGTTATTATTTGTTTTCGCGCTTTAATTTGACATTTTCGTAATTTCTTTTTGGTTATGATTTTGTTCCATAGCACAGAATACGCTAAGTTCTAAGTTTTTCCACATTACTTTTCACAAAGTGTTAACATGCCAGTGCCACTGAAATGTAAATATTGTGAAGCGGTATTTACAGTGCGAAAAAACTTGAATCGTCATTTAAAAAATGTTCATCAAATAAAGAAAACTCCTATTATTTCCTACGAAGCAAGCGTTTACAACAGTAAATGCTTAGAAGGTTGCAATGTTTCTTTTAAGAACATCGGGGACTTACGAGCACATTTAAAAGAGGATCACAGCTTTGATATTAAAACTGATAAATGGACTGTCCCAAATTTTGACGGTAATAAATTTCATTTTTTTTTAACTTAAATTAATTTAAGTATTTATTTTTAGAATTTCAAATTTGGTTAGGTGGACACTCGAAAGAACATAATGTGCAATATGTGTTCAGCAACACATCTAAAACTTCAGATAAAGAAACGTTGTATTTCTATTGTAATCGTAGTGCAAAATATAGATGTATGTATAAGTATTTTATTTTGCTTTGTAATGTAGGTAATAAATTAACATTTTTCAGCGTCTGATAAAGATCACCAGACAAAAGTTGCAAATAGTACCAACCGCAAGAGGAAATTAAAAAGTCAGGGAACTTGTAAATTAAGTAACACATGTACAAGTTCAATCACAGTTGAGAGATGTAATAAGACACAGCACTGCTCAGTAAACTATGTTCAAACACATTATGGACATGCTATTGAATTACAACATGTACGTATCTCTAAACAAGATCGCTTAACTATAGCAGCCAGCCAAACTTAGTGATGGGGTAGGAGTCTCAAGGTAAATTAAATTTTTATAATATAAAAGTACAAATTATCATCAACAGGTATTTTTCAGAATCTTGGACACAGCAAGAAATAACTTATCAATAGAAACTTTAAAAAGGGATGATTTATTAACCAGGGAAGATATAAAAAATATAAAAACTTCTTATAACATTGACCTAAATGATGGAGTACGCCATAGAAATGATGTTGTAAGTGTGGAATTGTGGAATGAAGAATATAAACAAGTTGGAAATGCAACTTTAATTTACAAAAAGCAAGGAGATGACCATTTCATTTTAGAAAACAACGACTTTTGCCTAATTTTTTTCAATCATTCTCAGGAATACATGTTAAAAACATTTGGGAAGAACACAGTTTGCGTTGACAGTACTCACGGTTTGAACGGTTATGACTTTGAGCTCACGACGGTTATGATCATAGATGAATTTGGTGAAGGCTTCCCCGGAGCATGTATGTTTACAAACAGAAAGGATACACTTGTTCACGAATTCTTTTTTGACCAAATAAAATTAAAAACGGGGATAATTTCCACAAGTACATTTATGAGCGATATCACGTCTGTGTTTTATAATGCATGGAAAAAGGTCATGGCGCCTGCCAAAAATCGTTTATTTTGTGCGTGGCATATAGACCATGCATGGCGAGCAAATTTAAACAAAATTGGCAATTTAGAGAAAAGAGGTATAATATATAAGTTATTAAAAGTATTAATTTCTGAATTGAATGAAGCGGATTTTTTGAGAGAATTAAACAAATTTGTGAAATTGTTAGACGAAGATGTTGAAACCAATGTGTTTGGTGAATATTTTAAAAGTTATTACCTTAGTAATGTCGAGCAATGGGCTTATTGCTATCGAAAAAATTGCGGAATAAATACAAATATGCATATAGAGTCCATGCATAAGGTTGTGAAATATATCTATTTAGACAGTAAAAAAATTAAAAGGCTTGACAAAGGACTTCATGGTATATCGAATTTTATCAGAAATAAAATTGTTGATGGGTAAAAATATAAAGGGTAAAAACACATCTCATATCTCGAAAATTGATCAAAGACATCGAATTGCAAAAAAAAGTTCATTTGTGGTAACATACAATCAAATTGATAAAACATGGATGATTAACAGTGAAGAAAATAGCTATAGTGTTTCACAAAATGATTTACAAAATGCTTGTTGTCCATTGAAATGTTCATTGTGTGATATATGTTTACATATGTATAAATGTACGTGTGTGGACTTCTACGTCAGAACTACAATTTGTAAGCACATTCATTATATTCATATAAATTGTCAAGCAGTTTATGATAATGATGCTACTGAAAATGCTATTACACCAAATTCAAATTTAGGTAATAATAAATTGGCACTTAATGAAGAAGTAGAAACTCATTTAAAAACTTTAGCGAGCAAAAATGTAAGTAGTAGTAGTACTAATAAGACTTCAAATTCAATTAAACAAAAATGTAATCAAATAATGCAACTCGACTTATCTAACGTTGATCAAAATAATTTATCACATGTATTAAAAACTTTCAATAATGCTTATTATCTTTTAAGTAATAAACAAAACAATGGCAGGGAAAATTTTGAAGGAAATTCCAAAAGTGTTTATGAACCTCCAAATAAAAAAATAAATAAACAATTAAGATTTCTCTCAACAAAAAAGAAGAATAAGAAACCAATGACCACAATTTCAAAACCAAATAGAATGGAAACCACAAATTTAAAAAAATGTTTATTGAGTGAACTTTTTGTTTCCAATGATTCGGCCAATGATCACAATTATTGTTCTAGCGAAGTAAAAAAGTCTGTTGGAACAGTCAGTCTGGACGGTTTATAATTTCTATGAGAAAAATAAAGTGCCTACTTTAGAAATTATTCGAGATAAATTGTATAATTATTCTGCTTATGATTATAAATGTTTGGAAACACTGCAAGGTATTTTAAATTGCGACTTTAAACATAAGAAAATTGATAATCGAACAGTTATAATGAATTTGTAGCATATCGTTAAACTTCACCGGGAATACTTGCATAAAATAATACTGCGAAATTAATAGGCATATAGTATATCTTGATGAGACCTGATTTGACATGCACGATTTTCAGTATATATATGGTTGGGTAGATAAGCCAATAAAGAAACGTTTATGAAAATGTAATCACTCATCAACTATGAGTGCAGCAGTACTCGATAATATCCGATCAATAATAAATAAACTAAGTAATAAGCAATATATGGAAAAAATGTGTAGATAATTCATATACAAAAAGAAAACAAGTTCTCTATTTTGCCACCCATACTGTTAACGCCAATTGTTTTTCAATCTATACCTTAGCCGAGAAAGAAGGATAGCGATGAATTAAACTGTCAATAGTGCCAAGCGGCACGTGCCATTAAGCAACGTTGATTTGATAAGTCCTTGTAAAAATTATTTTGATACACTTCCTCCAAATTTAAATGCCAATAATATCTTGTCGCACATACTGATGATAATGTGCAGATGTTACTATCCTCCTTTCCCAGGTAAGGTATAGTTCAGAAGATTCTGATAATTCCTTCATCAGAGAATTATACTTTTATTGGATTTTTTTTTACATATAATCAAACCAGTTCTTGAACTTTATATATTACCTACTCGTTTTTATTTTATTTTTGAGTTTTAATTTTATTTGAAAGTTTATGAACTTATAAATTATTTAATTTCAGGTACATTCTAACATTCCTCCTTACTAACAGACCTTTAATATTCCCATCCTGGCAAAAATTACTCACACCTCCTCGTTGATTTTTGCTGGACGGTGACATTTTGTACAAGATAGAATATCAATATTTACCAAAAGTATTTGTCTAAAAACCCTTGAATTTTTTAGTCTGTAGAAAATGTCATTGACTAAGTGAGTATAATGTATTTATTATAAATAACTAGTTTATATTAAATTGTACCTATAAAGTAATAACAAGTAGTAAAAAAAAAAATTCCAAAAAATGAAATAATGGTTCGAAAACTTTTTGATCGGCGCCCAATAAGGCATGGATGTGATTATGAATTATTATTAAGTTATTTAATTAAGTACTTTATTATCAACGGTCATAAAAATAAAAACATCTATATTTAATTACTTTAGAAACATTATATAATTGTAAACAAAAACAATAAAAAAATATAAATATTACATATAGCATTTTTCTTCCTTTCAACGCAGTAAATATTTACCTGTGTGCTTCAATCACATTATTTTACTACTATGACCACCCCCTTGAAAATTCCCGCTCAGAGAAAGTCCGCACCTGCGCATTAGTGGGTGCTGTTACAACCATGACATTATTTTTCACTATTATTACTACCGCTTTGGAAATTCCCGCTCAGATAAAATCCGCACGTGCGCAGTAGCGGGAGCCGTCTCTGCGATTTACTGGCTCGTGACTGGTCTATTGCATTGCATCGCGTTATGCTCAATTGAAAGCGACAAACGCTGCGTCAACTGAACATCAAAGTGACTTATAAAAATTGATTGTTGAAGCGACAGTTGTCAGTTAATTTTCAAAGTGACAAATATGAAACTAACTAATTGTTGAAGCGACAACCGTCGATTAAAAGTCAAAGTAATGAATGTCAATTATATTCAATACCAACTGTCTGTCAAAGAGAGAGTTTATCCAACTAGTCGATTGTCTTTAAGTTGACGTATCTATTGTCACATTAATTATTTCATCTTTGCTTTGAACGATTTCGATTCAAGAACTGTCCATAACTTTGTATTTGATATAGTGAAGGTTGCTGAGTTTACTTAAAGTCAGGTTTATCAATATTTCCTTTATGTGTTAATATGATATTAATTTTATAATGTTGAATATGGTCATTTCATAATTGTAAATAAATATTTGTAATTGCGATTCTCACGTTTATAATGTCCTAATGTTGAATAAACCCTGTTAATTTGAAATCATCTTTCTTAACTTTTATTGAACCCTGGAATCACTCCACTGTTTACTACCTGAGCACAATAGTTTTAAACTATTAATAGTACATTACGTAATGAGTGATGTAAGAAGCATATTACGCACGAATGGAAAAGTTACGCACGATGCCGCTGCGAGTGCGTATTTCCATGAGTGCATAATTGCCTTACAACTAGAATTATGTACTATAGGTACTTTACCTACGATCATATTTATTTAGTTATTTAGTAAAATCTGGATTTAGTTTACTAGTTAAAAATATTATTCAACAAATATACACGTCCGAAATTAAGATTGCAGCGCCTGTGGGTTGACATTGGAACTAATTCCTGTGTGATAGGTGTTTTGTTTACATTCAAATCTTTGTAATTTCGGTGATTTAAAAGGTATTTTATAAATAAATTTCAATGAAAATATATGTATAGTAATTGATTTTATTAAAGCGATATAAATAATAAAAAAAATCTTGCAGCTGAGATGCCAAAAAGAAGAGCTAGTGTAACATAAGTCAAATTACATTTTAATTTAGTAAATAGTAAGACAATTTTCTCTTTTACTGTTAATCTATGAGCTCTTTTATCTCTAAAAACAGACTGCACAACCTCCACTATTGTATCCGGGAGTTTAAAACCGTTAAGTCCAGTAAAACAGTTCAGCTTACTATATGTTGTTAACAGAGTACACAACGTAAATACTTCCGGAGTATTTACTTGAACTTGGAAGTTTTTGGTCCAACATAATCAGGTTGTGCCTGTAGTACTTGCAATAAACTCTCTTCTTCTTGGGTATTTTCAATTTCTTCACAATCACACTGATCGTCGAATGGTCGTTTCGGGGACCGTTTTTGCCAACACAAGCCTTCTTTGAAATTGTTCAGACCTTTGGATGGTCCATTAATGGCATCATTATCACTTACAGTAAATTTTTTGATGGGACTGCTGTTTTTTTTCAAGTTTTAATTTTTTTTACTGTGTTCTAAAAATAAGACAATGTCTATTTAACCTTAACCTCAACATACAATAAATACCTCCATGATAAAAATAATCATCTTCTGTGAAATGAAGTGAACAAACCTTCATGTGTTTTGTCACTGGCTTTCCAATTTTTAATTTTATTATCCAGGCTTTTAGCCTGTCCACAAAATCCTTCCCCCCAAAACTGTTATCCATCTTCACGCGGTGTTTGCCGGCTTCGGGAAACAAATGTTGTTTTTTTTGCCCAAGACGAACACTGAGGAACTGAACAATATTGATTTATATTGTTTTCAATTTTAATTGAATCCAATTGACAATAAAAACAACGCAAAGCAATTATGACACAAGCAAAAAATGAAAGTTTTCACTTATTATCTCATACAAAGTAATTCGTAATCGGCACCGTAGGTGGCGTATCGCTTATTTTCAATCGCGTATTGTCAGTTTTGACAGCGTTTGAAAATTAAGTAGGCGCATTTGTTTTTTTAAACTCCGCGTCAGCGATATAAGCCACCAATTGGATGTCCCATGCGTTTTGTTTATAATGTGTAAAATTCAACTTACAAGATGGCAGGTGTGTGTTTTTACTATTTACAGTAGTGAACGTAGGTAAAACTATAGAAGCAACGTCACAGAAGACAGGAACTATATAGTTCCTGTCTTTTGTGGCAACGTTATAATATAACAGGTGAACAAACCCTGATCAACATCACTGTCGCACACACTCAAAGAAATGTTAAGTTTTGATTGTATAAAACACCGGGACAGCGCGTACGCAGTCCCGACTACCAAAAATTGTGCGCCCGAGTTATTCGCATTAGGAATAATCGCAGGGGTCAGCCCAACCGTAGTGCAATGGAAGGGCCTCACCCTGGGGGAACCGCCTTGTTGATCACGGTAACCCCTACGCCAGGTAAGTATGCTTTTAATTTGTTAATGTTGTGTATTCGATAAATTTAGTTCGATGTAAAGCTGCAGCTTGCAAATTAAATCGATGGTGGCATCTAGCGGATTATAGGTGTAAATTCCAATAGTTCAAACTAACAGCCCTTATTGCTTATGGTTTAAGTTTTACTTATTTATACATAGGTATCACATAAGGAACAGCTTGTATACGAGTGAGATTTTAAGAATCGTTTATGGAAATATGTACCCGAGATTTTGATAAGAGATATTAAATAGAATAAGCAAATAGGTAATAATTCTTTAGGAATTATCTCATTACCAATATAAGGTTATCAACTTTTTTTTGGCATCGCCTACCCCCACTACCCCCCCCCCATTGTCACCCGCGCCCCTATATACACCGTTTACACGAAGGGGGCTAATAAAATAAAATTGTGCTTTCGTGATTTAGTGTGTGTACAAAGGAACTATAACGGCGTCAAATTCTTTTTGACAGTCATTCCCCACCCCCATTATTTAAATGGGGGTAAAAAAATTAAATTGTGATTTAGTATTTTTATGAGAAGCCAATAAAATTTTTGGCATCAGCCACCCCCACTACCACCCCCATTCCCGCACCCCATTATTATCAGATAAACTAAAAATATTTCGTGTTGCCTAAAAGGAATAAAAAGTGCAAAAATTTCATTTCTGTATACTTATCTAGTGTTATATGTAATACACAAACACACCACATATACAAAAATCACTGCCTAAGGACTTTTACTTGCTTGATTTTCCTATTTACTCCCATTTACGCAAATTTACCCCCCCCCCCCCCCAACAGTTCAACGGAATAAGATCAAAATTTAATCTAGTTCCAATCTCGTTAAAATATATACGTGTACCAGAGTCTCGCCGGTTAAATATGTGGAATTGGACTCAGCGACTTATTGGGCTATCCATTCACATTAATGTTTTATAAAATATATAATAAACCTCTATCCCCTATATTACCAGAGTTATGGGAGTAACAATCCTCAACTTTAAAATTAATTTTCTATTGAAGATATAAAGTAGATTTATATTTTACATTTTTTTTTCATTCCTACTACCTACGTCATTTAGTATATTAGAAAAATAATTTAATTTTTGAGGGTGCTGTTTTTATATCAACCCCTTGAGTGACACCTACGAAAAAAATCTATATTATTTAACACTTGCATAATTATGGTGTGTAATAATTACTGCAGGGCAGAGTGGTGGAAGGTGCTTTAAAAAATATAAACCTAGGCAATGAACAGTAACACAGGCACGCAAAAATGTAAGTGCGAAGACCTAGCCACTGAATTTCTACTCATTTGGATGCTAATAATCACAAAAATATAGTACTACTTTTAGCTTAACAAGTATTGATTTTATTAGACAATATGGTTAGGCCATTTTAATCATCAATCCTCAGTAATATCTCCTCAGAAAAGGACACTAGCGAAAAACGTTTCAGACAAAAGTTGTTCTGTTCAGATCTTTTAGGCAGAACAATTTTCCATCCCCCCACCCTTGATGAACGGGGCGTGGGGCTAACTTTTGAATTTTTAATGGCACTCTCCATTTTTTATCGCGTATTCTGATTCTGCCAAAAAAATTACATAACTTTTGTGCCAAACATTTTTTTCGAATGTCGAATGCTATATGGGAAGTTTAAAGCTACTTTGAACTCATGTAAAAGAAGTAAATATGACGTCACATTTTAGAAGTGACGTGCAACGCTGATATATTCGAAGCACTGTACCTCAACTAAATAATAATTTCTCTAACAATGTGAACTTAAATTGGTATGGTACTTTCAGACTTGTCAAACAATCTTAAAAAATATTTTGCTAACATGTAAATTAGAATTTAGAAAACCATCATCAATAATCAACTCAGAATTTTTTACATTTTTAATAAGTTTGATTTTGTACGACTCCAGTGTTTCTTAAACTGAGAATCCGAGAATCCGGGAAAATCTTTAGGAAGTACTCAAATGGCTAACATATACTTGACTTCAATAAATGTTTTTTTATTAACTTCAAAATAGAAATCCACAAAAATATATATAACAGAATAAAACATATCACTTATTTTATTATTTTTTTTTTTTTGAGAACTTAATTACTGAGTTTGTCATTGCCATGTCAGTAAATGAAGTTTTTAGAAAGATATTCCGTATCTCTTATTTAAAATACCTACGCTGACCCTGTACCTACCATAGTCACTTTGTATAATTGTATAATAATATGATTGCTACGCAAGAAAAAACGAGATAAAAACGTTTGCGATACGCTGAATTAATCAATTAATTTACTACCGTAAATTTCACATAGAATTGTTTTTTTAATCTCTCATTTTCGATAAAAACCATAACCGATTTTTATGAATGCTTTATTCACCACCAAAATGTTTCAAATCCAAACTTGAATACTGACAGTTTTTTTTTTGGGGTTCTAGTGAAATCATAGCTGAGAATTTTCATGACTTAGGAAAATTTGGGAATAGGCCACTTTTTTGTTTCCGCCAACAGAGTGCAGAACTAAAATATATTCATCTAGCGTTGACCGGAAGCCTACTTATTTCGATTTTTTTCTAAATTACCATTATTTCGTGTTTCCACCCAGTTTTTTTAAATGGCAGATCGAAACAAGGGTGTATTAAAATAGATGATGCGACGACAACCCTCACAGTGGCTTCATAAGTGCTTACTTTGTACATAATGTAATAGACGGCAGGACCAATAAGTTCTCTCATTACTTACGCATAGATAGATAATTTTACAGGTTCTGTGCATACATGCATAAAAAAGAAACAAGAGTCCAGTGACATCTGACATTAAGTAGGTAAATTAAAACATTGAAAGAATATATGCAACACTACATGCAGCATTGCACGTGTCGCCACAGCTAACCTCAAAAATATATATTTCTTAAGATTTACAAGTATTATGTAGCTAATATTAAAATTTCTGCCTGGTTCCTGTACTTTCAACCAAAATAAGTTCAATGTAATGTGTATGAAGTTTGAAATAGTTTGTCACAATAAAATAAGACACTTTTTGCAGGTTAGGAATCTAACCTATAATTAGCAGTCTATTTTTATTAATCAACAATATTGAAAAATTATTTGCGTGAATTTTTAAATATTTGCTTGGAGCCAGTATGGCTCCAAGCTAAAAATGCCTATACAAACATTAAAAATGAGAATAAACGAAAAAACCTTAAAATTTGAGATTATGTTAGTTATACGATGCACATGCCCAGGTAATTGTAGGACCTTATTGCTCGCGCCATCTACTAAAATAAATAGAAACCATGCACTTATGAAGCCATTATTATAATAGGAAAGTTCCGTACGTCCAGGCGAGACAACAAAATTCGAATTGTTTATAATAAAGGTCTCTATACAATTAAGTATATTATTATGTTAGTTAGAATTATTGAGATCAATTTCATAACCTAAAAAAAAATTTAAAACTGCTATTGGTAATTTTTTGTTTTTTTTTTCTGAAGTATTTTGGCTAAATTGTATATTATATATTTTAACGAAAATATAAGGGTACCAGATTTGATTTTGCAATATTGCAAAGATGACCGAAAATTGAATTACCATACCAATGTTGCCTTTAATTACTTCCACATTCAGTGGAAGTATTGTAACGACAAAACAATTTGGAAAGTTTTTATTGTACACATAGGCTTCAAATGTCATGAAACGTCGAGAGTTTAAGTTTGAAAAACTGTAACTTTTTTAAAACAATATTGCTTGTAAAAAAAAATCATATTGCATCATGTTGCGTTCTTCGGAATTCGATATGAAATTCCGACCAAATTTCAAAATATGTCTGAAATCTGTAATCTATCTCTTGTTAGCACGATAACTTAAGAAAGACAAACTCGATAGTGTTGCTATTTGGACAATACATTATTTATTAATTACACAGGCACACAAAATAAAAAAGTGGTGTTTTTCTGGTACTCCATTGGGTAACCCATATGTATTTCGAAGGGCTGAATATGAATCAGGTGACCGTTTAGCCACCATTTATAAATCACGAAAATAACCTAAAAAAACTCGTAATTTAGGTAATTTTCGCGATTTACTAAAAATTGGTGGGTAACGGAGCTAAACGGATACTTGGTTCATATTCAGCATATCGAAATACATAGGACTCCCAGAAACAGATCACTACACTACAAAAATAGCGAAATAAATCGAAATAAATCGAAGACCCCATGCTGAAACGACAAGCAGATATACGAGATATTTAGTTAAACCGATCAATGACACGGCGCGGCGGTGTCCCTGTTGTTCGACCGAAAACAAAAAACGCAGCTCTCGAGGGGTCTACACACGATGCAGCGGCATTGCTGGAATTCCAATTATCTTCAAAGCGTACCGACAATGTTGGCTCCCTGCCGCTGCCTTTTTTTGATCTCGCCGGCCGGCTTCACTTTTTATGCCAATTAAGGAAATGTAAACAACTCGAATACGTTCTTTCATAAGTAAGTTCATCGACCTATTCAGGAGTAGGTCAGGACTTACTTAACATCAGTAGTGTATCTTCGCAAAGTTACTAATAATTTAATATACTAAATTACCTCAGAATCCTCTAAAATTTTGCAGGGGCTTTCCCACATTGAAGACTAGTACACCATTTTATTTTCCGCATTTCTTGGTAGATCACGCTGTATAAACGCATAAAAAATGTTAATTTTTAAACTATTTATTTATTTTCAACAAAATGTAAGTTAATGTTACTACAGTTTATAAACTGAACTGATGAGGGCATGTTTTGTGTTATAGTATGATTAGCACCTAGTAATACTATCAGCATTAACCACTCTAGCAGCTGTAGAAGTAGAAGCCGTAGCATTGTTCACTTGCTTTGAAATAGTTTCGGCTGTTATCATTTTATTTTCAACAGCCACCTTCATCTACGAGTGAGGACTTCCAGCCTCCGTGACGCTTCAACCCCGTAATGTCGCCACCTCCATCCACGTATAGTGTAGCCCAAAGCAATGACCGGTGTAAAGTTCAGGATTTGACAAATTCAAATAAGTTGCTATTCGTTTTCCAAGTACAGCAAACTTATTTTTTCCGATTCGTTGAATATTGCATTTACCTCTTTGGTAATTTAAAAAAAAAATGAGCTTATTGTCACGTGCGACGGCCGAAGATCCATGTATTACTTTACGATCCCATAAAATTGACCAGTAATGACAAAACTTCTTACCACTTTGGTTTTCGTTTTAGGTACAGTTATTAATAATGTTGTACTTAAATCTTTCACGTCTTCAATTCTCATTTCGTAGAGCTTATTAGAGTAACATGCACCCATAATTCCCACGATTAATAAATACGACCTTAAATGAATTGAAGAAATAAATGGATGAAGGGTCTATGTGACATTTTCGAAAAAAAAACGGGTTTTTTATACGAATGAAGGCTGTAAGTACACAAAATTCTCTCAGGTACATTACATTTGTTTGTAATGCAAAAATATCTGATTTATAAATTTATAAAGGATCTATGTACCGTTGAAGTTAGTAGGTTTTTAAAAACTTTGAGATCAATTATCTCAAAATCACTTGTGTCTTCAATTAATATGTTAGATTTGAGACATTAAGGGCCGGTTTTATAGGTACAGATTATACCTAAGTTTAACTAAATGATTCTGTTGAGGCCCGAAATAAAAGTAAATAACATATTTAGCAAAGTGTATATTAAGCACATTCATCAAACAGGAAATTAACAAGAACCTTTTAACAAGAACTCAAAAAGACGCTTCTCACAGCAGTTTTTTTACTACAAAAATCATTTGATAACTATCGATAATAACTGCCAGTAACAGCTATCAATACCAAAGAATCTTTATTCAAATTTATTAATAATTTCCTATTTGATGAATGGGCTTAATATACACTTTGTAAACACGCTATTTACTTTTATTTCGGACCTCAACAGAATCTTCTAGTCAAACTTAGGTTTAATCTGTACCTACAAAACCGGCCCTTAGTATCTGGCAATCTTACCTTATCTAAAAGATAAACTCTATCAGGTGCCAAAGTTTTGGCCTTTTTCGCTTCATATTCTTCAGATTTTCTTTTCAGAAAAGAACGTAGTTTTTAGTACAATGAAATTAAAATTTACATAAAGCTGTTCTCGACGGCAATGTATTCCAGGGAACTGTATTATTACCATAACATTGAGGTGCCGGAACACTCATAAAATTCAGTCGCCATCTTGGATTATATAGTTTTTAGAGATTTTCTCGTAAACGGTCAGTTTTTTGAAAATTGTACAAGAAGAAAATTTACTTAAAATGGAAATATATGTAAAATGACCCATAGTTTGCTATACTTTGTTTTTAATAATAAACGAATCAACACAATTAAATTGACTGCAGATTTAAAAAATAAATAGTTTAAATATGTTTAGTTAGTTTGATTAAAAAATAGCAATATACGATTTTCAACAACTTGAAGACCTAAAAGATAAAAATTTCATTAACTATATGCCATTATCTGTAAAAGAAAACTTTTACCACAAAACTTAAGGCAGTTCTAGTTCATCATCGTCTTGAACCGACATGTTTGAACAAGAATTTCCTTGGCAGATTTTACATAAAGCCGTAAAACACAAAGTTGATTTTCTAGCTACAAGAATATCCACAACCAGTTTTGCAGCTGCAAAGTATTAAATTCATAATGAAATTTGGAGCTGGAGGCCTCACTGTTGTAATAGGAACCAGATCGGTTTCAATTTCTTTCCAGCCCCAATCTTTAGGATTTAATGATCCACTTCTGTATCTAATAAAAAGCACTCATTATATGATATTTCGCAGCATCTTTGGTGGGTGAAAGTCTTGCAAGTTCAAAATTTCCACGAAGATTGGGATGTGTCGTAATGGTGTTGTATGCATAAAATCTCAACTCATCAATAGTTTGAACATTTTCTTTTTTATCACCATAGAGCCGCATTATAAAATGTTCTCAAACTGTAATGAATTTATCTGCATCCTCATCAGGTCTGTTAAATATTTTAATATGCTTAATCAAATTCTTATTCCTTTGGACAAGTTTTATAGTAGCGTTTTTACCTTTTTTTATAAAAAGAAGATGTATCACAACCGGATATGGCATGTAGAAATAGCAAAACTTCCTTTATTGGGCCTAGCAAGCATTGCACATTCGAAATATTTGTGAATCGATCTGGTTTAGATGCTGACTTGGTCTTAGCATATAAAGGTTTTTATTACAATGGTGTATTAAAAGGACCATCTTATCAGTATCATCAAGTACTACAATGATATTTTTATTGGTTTCTGCCAGTATTATAGCTGTAGATACAATTACTGTATCAGCATCATCTGGGGCCTGTATAACGGAGATTCCAAATTTTCTTAAAATCATTGTCAATCATTGTTCAATAAAATGTTTCTTATTTTTCCTATTCGAGACGAAATCAGCTTGATAAATTGAAGACATTGTCTCATCAGTCACAGCAATTTCGATGTTACATTTTGCTTTAACAGATCTTCTTCGTTGTTCTTGGTTCTTAATATTTAACGTGCCACTATGCCACGAATGTAATTTTTCCTACATGTTTTATGTACAGAAATTTGTTCAACACCTTCAAAATGTTTCCACTTATCATTATTTCTCGTTTTGCTTGCAATAATTAGTGTCAAAAGTCCTTCGATTTAACACATACACTCTCATCTTTTAAAAGCCATAACATTACATAAGGTACACGTATTAGCTTCCATATTGCCTTAAAAATATTTATAAGGAACAACAACAAATAACAAATTTTTAAACGATCACTCTGTCAAATATAATCCAATGCACTTATTATAACTTATTAACACACTATTTATATTAAGTATAATACTAATAACTACCCATTATTTAGCAAACAACTACGGGCCATAAACACAAGCAACAAGTAGTAATCTACTGTGAAGATTTGCCGCAGTAATCCATGTAAAACGCGGGGTTTGGCGCTCGGAATGCCCCCCTCAACGGGACCACTTGTATTTTATGTTTTTTGGATCGCTGATCGCGAAAATCGGGATCACGCAGCTCTAAAAGTGCCAAGAACCACCCCTTTTGGGGTTTTTCGCGGTAATGTGAATAATACTGTAAAATAATGTTATGAATGTTCATTTATCAACAATATTTCAGTGGCGGCTGGTGAAATTTCAATATTTTTTTTCTCGTCTGTGGCGCATGGGACCCATACGAAATTTGGGAAATAACATCTAGAGAGGCACTTCTTTAATGACCCCCAAAAAATTTTGAAAAAGCAGTTTGCGAAAAAATTATTGAAAATTCGTTAGCCTCCCCTGGGTCTAGGGACTCCTGTTTATTTTTATTTTTTTTTTTGTCATATGCATTTGACTTTTCATAAAAATACAACAATAGATTTTGGAGTTTGTGAAAATATTTTCATTACTAACTGAAATACAATGAACTGAAATTTTGTAATTTACAATTTAACAAATAATTACAATATTTCAATTCGTTTATCTCAGTTAGTAATGAAAATATTTTCATAAACTCCAAAATCTGTTGTATTTTTATGAAAAGTCAAATGCATATGACAACAAAAAATAAAAATAAATAGGAGTCCCTAGACCCAGGGGAGGCTAACGAATTTTCAAAAATTTTTTCGCAAACTGCTTTTTTAAAATTTTTTAGGGGTCATTAGAGATAAGTGCTTCTCTAGATGTTATTTCCCATATTTCGTATGGGTCCCATGCGCCACAGACGAGAAAAAAAATATTGAAATTTCACCAACCGCCACTGCAATATTTCTACCTTCTCTTTCAATTCCCTGCAAGCTTGGGGTAGTTTTCACCCCTAAAGGGGTGAAAAAATGTGTAGTATTTTTTTCGACGGAAGTTTATCAAAAATTACAAGCAAATTAAAAAGTGTATATCTCTACCTATTTTCTAAGTATTAATTCAATTTAAAGGCGATATATGGGGTAGTTTTCACCCCTGAGGGGTTGGAAAAAAAATTTCTTCATTGTACAATCCTCATTCATCTAAACTCAAATCAAAAAGTGAAAGAAAAAAAATCCATCATTTTTCCATTTTACGTCAATTTAGTAGTTTTACCCTCTCTGTTTAACTCTCAGCATAAAATTTGTCCTTATTTTAGATGGGCATACTGAACTAGCAGAATATCATTACAATTACCACATTCATAGCATTATTTTACAGTATTATTCACATTATCGCGAAAAAAGGGGGTGGTTTTTGGCATTTTTAAGGGTGACGCACTATTTTTAGAGCCACGGCACTCCGATTTTCGTGATCAGCGACACAAATAACATAAAATAGTCCCGATGAGGGGGGGCATTCCGAGCGTCAAACCTGGCGTTTTACATGGACGCAGTGCGCGAATCTACATAAGTCTTGCGCCTCTCATTAAACAATTGCGTTTCTTTTTTAGGTTCCGGCACTTCTACATTTGGAGACTTTTAGTATATCATTAAGTGCATATACATTTCCGGTGAAAACAGCTTTATGTAAATTTGTCCGAATTTTCAGTAGTTTTCAAGCTAATTTGACTGCGCTCTTTCCGTACTTTTCCAAATCTATGTCGTGTTTTATTTTCAAAACTGCTTTTAGCATGGAATAAAATGACCATAATGAAGATTTGTATCTGTCAGCTAAGTCAGCACAAGAGGCTATAATAATACATTTTCAGAAAGCGAGTTAGTTTTTTTCTAAATGCGCCAGTCCATGAAACTTTGGTACGCTTTATCATAAAAACTTTTTGATTTCTGTGTTAGTAAATTAGATGCTGTTGCTTCTGCCCTTTCAGTTATTTCTGGTGGAGTACGGGGGATAGTAGTCTGAATCATTTTCCATTCTTTCAACCACAAAACTAACACAATCAAACACAATTCCGCAAAATCCTTTTTACTTTGATTGTTTACGGCGTCTGTTTATGTTTTTTTTTCATAGTTACCGGTCTCTATGGCATTTTTAATGTGCACAGATAGACTGATTCATGCATAATTGTCTGATTAGTACACGAGAGGGTATAATGACCAGAATTCCCTCATCATAATTCCCTGTGGGATTAATTGATGGCATTATATACCAAAAATCACCTCATATTATTTGTTAGTCGAATATAAAGACTTTTATTTTCATTTTTATTACTTTTATTTACTCTTTATGTTGGATGTCTCATGAAATAGTAGTCTTATGTTGATTCATTGATTACGCGTGAACTTCATTTATACGAAGACTTCCGCTTGTCGTTAATTTGCAACGCCACTGGAAAAAGCAGATATTTTCCGTCAAATCGCTGCTCGCGCTAATCTAAAAATATACCCCTGACGAAAACAAATAGCAAATATCGCCCGCACGAATAGGTAAAGCCATAAAAGCCACCATACTTCTTGCCAGTCATTAGAGTCGGGGTTAAATTAGGGCTGTGAACTCGCAGAAATGACATTAAAGATGCTCCCCTAACCTAAATATCGATTAAATTTAACGTGCCTAAAAGCATTTTCAAATCGTTCTGACTTTATCAACTTTGATTTATTGATTTTTTTTTTAAACGGATTGTTTCTTTTTTAAAATGCATGCGTACCATTACGCGCTTTACTTTCAAAAACAGCAGTTTTTTATGCACCAAAAATATTAATGCGATCTATTAATTGCTTTTAATCCAGGGAAATGAGGTTTTGGCTGGGACTGTGACTCATCCAGGCAGAGACCACGATTTTTAGGTAGTATAGGTGTCAATAAATGAAACCTATATAAAATCTGCAGTCGATTTTCTGCATATGTTTATTTACAGCCATTTTAATGCAAAAAAAATGGAAAAAACGTGTTTTTTCACACTTTTTCACCTGCCAGTAAAAAGTAAACTATCTTACAGATAAATCAAATGAATCACCTTGTAGGAAATTAAAAAAGCTTTAAAATGGCGATTGTTAAATGTCGATATAGTTAATTGTTGCTAAGATAATTGCAAAATGCGGAATTTTATTCAATAAACAATATCTTGTGTGAAAAACAATCTACTGTTTTGTCCTTGCGTAAATAGTTGACTCTCATAGTGCTTAATATCTGGTAAAATTTTCAAATCGATTCGTCAAATAGTTTTTGCAAAATTGCATTAATTTATCCCTTTTTTTTGCAACCCCACCACGTCCAGAGAAATCAAAATACAATGATTCTACGGCCTCCACCTGAAAGGGAAAGACTTGATTTACCAAAATGCTTTGTTAGATATCGAAAAAATTAATTTTCAGACCTGCAAAATGACGTTGCAAAAGAACTCAGATTTTTACCTTATAAACAAATAGAATAATTTTTTAACAATTGATTGTAGAGCATCGGTTTTTCGATATTTGAAAAGCTGATATTTTTACACGAATTTTGAAAAAAATCGGCAGCTACTGGAAGCGGCTGGAACCTCCCCACCCGGTGATTCTTTGAAGCCGAAAAGAGCACTAAACAATATGAACGATCTCATTTAATTATATTTATTAAGTTGAAATATTTTTTTCGTATTACAATGGGAAAAAAAGTCTTGCGTTCGGTGGGATTTGGACCTAAGAACTTGAGTGTTAAATTTATAGTCTGCACAACATTAATATTTTATTCAATGTTTTTAATACAAATATATGCTTCATCGGATCCTAGCCCGGAGCCAGCCAGACAACCACGGTGAACACCGCCGTGGCGAGTGTGAAGCTGAACGGGGTAGGTCCGGTTTGGCTTCGAGAAAAATAGAAAAGTAGCTCCTGTCTTCTGTAGGCAGGCTTAAAGACTAGGTTAAAATTATAATGTGTCCACATGGACCTAAAATTAATATGAAAATAAACACAATTCTATAAAAACGTTCGTAGGCAAGAGCACTTAATAATTTTGATTATTGATACGGGAAACAACTAAACGAAAAAACCTGTTCGTTGGTAATGGGATGGATGGCAGGGATGGCCATCTTTGGAAAAAACCATATAACTCTTGGTGGACAGCTTCCCTGCCAGATGTACAGATGTAGCCAGGGTAGTGTTCATGGTGGATCGTTTAAGTTTGAGTTGGTATATTTTGTTTTATCTTTTGGCCTCGACCAATTTTTCACTAAATCGGTCGGGGAAGTGATAGCTGTCAAATTTTTGGTTCCAATGTTTCTCTGGGGAATTTGGTTTTTGAAAAATGTTTAGGTTGGTACCAATGTCTTAAATTGTTTTTAGGTTATGTAGTACTATTTTTAGGTTATGTTGCCGGAAGAATTTCCGGCGGTATGCCGGAAGCAGCGGAAATAGTTTTTAAAATATGTCACTGTCACTTTTAAAGTTTTATTGGAAAAAACTCACCGAAAGCGTTCCGGTGGGATTGCTTACACTTGTAGAGCTTGTAAGCGGCTCAGGATGGACTCTCACACCATCCGTGGGCTTTATAAACGTCGAAAAAACTTGTAATCTCTCGATACACCTGACACGTCAAAAATACTCAGCATACAGTCTGCACGCTTTAACACACTAGCAGAGAACTTATACCACAAATGGACCCGTAGTATTTTTTGGGAATTTTCCTTTGAGTCCATTTAATAAAATTTGACATTTTTCTGAAAATTTGACATTTTTCTGAAGTGACATTACTCCGAAAATTTGACAATTTTCAAACATTTGACGTTTTTCTGAAAGGTGACATTTCTTCGAAAATTTGACGTTTTTTCGAAAATTTGACATTTTCCTGAATTTTTGAAATTTTTCTGAAAAGTGACATTTCTCTGAAAATTTGACATTTTTTCGAAAATTTGACATTTTCCTGAAATGACATTACTCCGAAAATTTGACAATTTTCAAACATTTGGTATTTTTCTGAAAGGTGACATTTTTTTGAAAATTTGACATAATTCTGTAAAGTGACATTTCCCTGAAAATTTAACATTTTTTCGAAAATTTGACATTTTTCTGAAGTGACATTTCTCCGAAAATTTGACATTTTTTCGAAAATTTGACATTTTTCTGAAATGACTACTCCGAAAATTTGACAATTTTCAAACATTTGGCATTTTTCCGAAATGTGACATTTCTTCGAAAATTTGACGTTTTTTGAAAATTTGACATTTTTCTGAAAAGTGACATTTCCCTGAAAATTCAACATTTTTTCGAAAATTTGACATTTTTCTGAAAAGTGACATTTCTCCGAAAATTTGATATTTCTTGGAAATTAAAAAAAAAAAATTTCGTGACTCGTCTTGTAGAAATATTTTTTTGATATCATCATCAGTTCGCCTGTTATAAGAATTTTATGCTTTTACGACGTCATCAGAACGTAGGTGTATTTTTAATTCACTCGTATTCCATCCATCTACAATATTTCCATCTACGTTTCAAACTTTAATTGGATGTTTCCAATAGTTAAGTCGATATCTGCACCAGTTTCTAAGAATTTTTCTTATTTGTGACGTAATGTGACGTAGGTGTATTATTAATTCACTCGTAATCCGTCCATCTACAATATTTATACCTACGTTTCAAATTTCGGTTACAAACATTAAATATGAGAATAAACGAAAACACCTTAAAATTTGAGGTTATGTTAGTTATGCGATGCACATGGTTATGTTAGTTATGCGATGCACATGCTCAGGTAATTGTAGGACCGTATTGCTCGCGCCATCTATTAAAGTAAATAGAAACCATGCACTTACGAAGCCATTATTATAATAGGAAAGTGCCGGACCACCTATTTAATACACCGTGGTGTAGACGCAACTGGTACGCAAGGTCACAGAAAACGAGCCATCAAAACTGAAAGGAACCGCCAAAGACTTCGCCTCTGTGCAGTTACTGTATTCTGTGGTTCCACTATAAAATATATTTTACACAAGAAGCGTGTTATTTGGTTTTTAATTTTTTTCACGGAAACCAAAGCTAAAGAGTGCAAGTGTTATATATCGTTGAAATCGGAATTTTTACTGCTTTTCAATGGTTCGATTACAAATTGTAAGTAATCATAAAATAAACAACTTGTTGTGCCAAAACAGCAACAAACGTAATCCGATCTCAACCAAAACCTTTTCAGATCTTCTGGAGCACTAAAGAAACCCTCATGCAAAGTTTCATCCAAATCCGTTTAGTGGCTTCGCCGCTATCGTGCTAACAGACATACACACACACACACACACACACACACACACACACACACACACACACACACACACACACACACACACACACACACACACACACACACACACACACACACACACACACACACACACACACACACACACACACACACACACACACACACACACACACACACACACACACACACACACACACACACACACACACACACACACACACACACACACACACACACACACACACACACACACACACACACACACACACACACACACACACACACACACACACACACACACACACACACACACACACACACACACACACACACACACACACACACACACACACACACACACACACACACACACACACACACACACACACACACACACACACACACACACACACACACACACACACACACACACACACACACACACACACACACACACACACACACACACACACACACACACACACACACACACACACACACACACACACACACACACACACACACACACACACACACACACACACACACACACACACACACACACACACACACACACACACACACACACACACACACACACACACACACACACACACACACACACACACACACACACACACACACACACACACACACACACACACACACACACACACACACACAGACATTTTTCAAAAACAACTTTTTTGGGTTCCTGGGACCTCAAAACGTAAAGATTTGATGTTATCTCAATTTTCGATTTTGGACTAATTGTAGTAACCTCCCACAATTTTATTGTGGGGAGGTTAAAAGAAGGTCCTAGGTCAATTTGGGGCAAAGTTAGCAATTTTTTTTCAAAAATTCATGGCTCCTTTGTTTATAATAATTAAGAAACGTAACAAGCGCCATTTTAAAGAGGAAGAGTTCAACTTTTAGTGCAAAAAACTTGAAAATGATTGCACTTTCTCAAAACTGTTAGCAAAGCTTCTAAAATGAGGCTCGAATCAACTTAGCTCGGAGGTTGTGGAGGGGGAACCCTCAAATCCGCGCATTCAAAAATTGAAACAGCATCTTCAAACTGACCACATAAGTCATAACTTTGGTGTTTGTTAACCGATTTTGATGTTTCTTTTTTCAATTTGGGGTACCTTTTTACGTACGTTAATAATATTCAATCTGTTAAACTATTAACATTAATATTAACAATGTAATTTGTTTAAACATTTAAAAAAAATTTTTTTTTTGCAAAATATCAAAATTTTTTGTTTTGTTCTTGTTGAAAGTTGTAGAAAAGGCTTATGTACACGTAAATATATATTTTATTGTTATAAACAATTGAATTTTTTAAAATTTATAAAATAAAAACACTCTATTCGATATAATTTACATTTTTAAGATATTTTTCAAATGCAAAATTACCTTACAATTTATGAAAAGTGCTCTTATTAATTTGCGTATTATTAATTATTAATAAATAATAAAACAAACCATTACTTCCTTCGTAGAAGTATACAACACGCGAGTGAATGTACATGTAGTGACAGCGTTTGTCATGTATAATGGTTTGTATGATACAGTAGAAACTTTCTATGGTTCAACACATCTGCTCAAAATAATAAGAGAGTAATAATTACCTGTAATTCGTTTAAACATTTTACAAAAAAATATTTTTATACATTATCAAAATTTTTGTATTATTCTTATTGAAAATTATAGGAAAGGTTTGTGTACAATTAAATATATAAATTACTGTTATATTAAGTTATAAACAATAGAATTTGTAAAGTGTGAAAAGAAACACATTGTTCGATATAAATAACGCTGTAATTTATAATAATACAGAATATTTGTCGATTCACATATTTTACTTAATAATATACCTATACACATTCTAATAAGGTAAAATCAATCAACTCGTATTTTTTTTAGGATCGGCTCATTATCATCAACATTAGAATGATCAAAGTTATCTAACATTAAATTAATATTCTCAATATCATCATCGTCATTACAATTAATTTCACAATCATTTTCAAATTTTTTACACTAAAAGTTGGACTCTTCCCCTTTAAAATGGCGCTTGTTACGTTTCATAATTATTATAAACAAAGGAGCTATGAATTTTTGAAAAAAAATTGCTAACTTTGCCCCAAATTGACCTAGGACCTTCTTTTTTTTTTCAAAATTCGTGTAAAAATATCAGCTTTTCAAATATCGAAAAACCGATGCTCTACAATCAATTGTAAAAAAATTATTCTATTTGTTTATAAGGTAAAAATCTGAGTTCTTTTACAACGTCATTTTGCAGGTCTGAAAATTAATTTTTTCGATATCTAACAAAGCATTTTGGTAAATCAAGTCTTTCCCTTTCAGGTGGAGGCCGTAGAATCATTGTATTTTGATTTCTCTGGACGTGGTGGGGTTGCAAAAAAAAGTCTCTGGGATAAATTAATGCAATTTTGCAAAAACTATTTGACGAATCGATTTGAAATTTTTACCAGATATTAAGCACTATGAGAGTCAACTATTTACGCAAGGACAAAACAGTAGATTATTTTTTACACAAGATATTGTTTATTGAGTAAAATTCCGCATTTTGCAATTATCTTAGCAACAATTAACTATATCGACATTTAACAACCGCCATTTTAAAGCTTTTTTAATTTCCTACAAGGTGATTCATTTGATTTATCTGTAAGATAGTTTACTTTTTACTGGCAGGTAAAAAAGTGTGAAAAAACACGTTTTTTCCATTTTTTTGCATTAAAATGGCTGTAAATAAACATATGCAGAAAATCGACCGCAGATTTTATATAGGTTTCATTTATTGACACCTATACTACCTAAAAATCGTGGTCTCTGCCTGGATGAGTCACAGTCCCGAACTTGGTACTTTTTTTACTCATTTCCCTGGACTATTTTTGTAACATCAAAAACATTAAACCAATTATGAAAGTATAGATAAAAAAAACATTTAAAAAAATTAATGCTCTACTTGTATTTGGCTTTTTGCATTTCGGTTTCTGGTAAACAAATTGATATTTCCTAATAAAGTTTGGACTGGCTATTCCACAATTCTTATATTTTTGTCTCTGTTAGTTGATAATAATCCAAACTACAATTTTTAAAAGGCAGTTACATCTCAAAAATTCTACCACTTTAAACTTGGCCTGCTTACAAACAGCCTTACTCATAAAGGCACTGCCCATCTTTCGGCAAACTATTTCGTCACATACCATTTCTTCCATGCAACTATAAAATCTGAGAAAACACTATTTCGTCCTTAATTTTTTTCTATTCTATTGCTCGTTTCTGTTTGTTGCTTTTTGTTAGTTACTGCAATCGAAGCTTTAGCGTTTGTGGCAATACATAGTTATTGCGCTTACCGCGATCAGGATTGTAATTTGTAATCCAGCGTTAGGTGGGGCATCAGTCCGGAGAATAGCTGTTGGTTGCAGTCTGGTTGTTTTTTATTCCTTATATATTTAAGGAAATGTATAGAGGAATTCGACCAAATATTACATTAGTAAATATTCTGCCCTCTAAAAGCATACCTACTAACTATGCCCATGTCAGGTCTAATGATATATCGATTGCTATAAACATCGGCCGCTATGTAGCCTACCATTTTTGTAGCATGTCGTGGTTTTTGTAAATCTCAAGAGTGATCAAGGGTCTCGTTACAGACATTCCGAACCTACCTTGCACTGACGAGAGCCAACAACTCGAAACTGCAGTCGGATCGGCGCCACAACCAAAATTTGATTTGGTTATGGATGGGTGATTTTTCATACATAAGCTCATCTGGCAAAGGGGGTCCTCAGTTTCCGCAATTTGTGATGAATACGTGAAATTCGTCAAGTCAAGACCCATTAATGTGATTTTTAATATTTTTCAGCATAATTTGGTACCACAGGTGCTTTGCCTTTGTAGCAGGCGAATGTTTTTCTGGTCATAAGTAGATCCTAATTTGTTCTATACATGAGTAAAATTTGATTCAAATCGGAAACAAAATAAAAAAGTTATAAGGGCGTCTTCATTCTAAGTGATTCACACTGTATATTTAATGAAATGTATAGATTTCGACAAAATATTACGTTAGTAAATACGTCGAGTGTTGTAATGGGACCACCATTTTCAAATAGGGCCATTTCTTTCTTCACAATTTTCCTCGAGCTTTCCGATGGATTATTTACAGGTTTCGATTGCAATTTAGCATTTTCAAATGCCATATCTATTTTTTCTTTCGACGGCAGTGTAAGAAGAGAACTAGAGTAGAAACTCGAGAAATTTTATGCGCATTGCGAACTCAGCCGTGACTACTGTGCTCTTCGCTGTGTGATTACCACGCCATCATGCAGACGACTCGCGAAACTTAAAAAATTTCTAGACTTCGGCGGTCCCGGGACCTCAGCAATGGTCACGGGACCAAAAAATTTATAGCAAAATCTCGGGAGTCCAGGACTCCCGGGACTGGAAGTCCTAATAACAACGCCCAAAAAATAAAAGTAAAGTCGAAAATTGAATCGTCGATTATTTAAGTAGGTATGTACAGCAGTTTTTAAGATTGTAGCTTCTTTTATCTTCTTTTCAGTGATATTAACAAAAAAATGTTTTAAATTTTTTGCTTGTTATTTTTTACTGCACGACTTGATGTATGTAAACAATCGACGATTCAATTTTCGACTGTACTTTTATTTTTTAGGCGTTGTTATCAATATACCAACCTGAAATTTGGTATGACGATTTAGCTCAACTAGAGGCCTTGTTTCCTAAAATTTCGTCAAAATTACATAATTGTTTAAAAATTGGCTTCCCTTTATTTTTTATATTTATTGCAACATAATTAACCAAAAAGGTTCGGAATTTTATTACGAACAATATCTTCTTTTATTTATTGCGATACGAGCTATACAACCAAAGATATTTAAGAAAAATTGCAAAAAACACAGTTTTCAACATTCTTTTGTTTAAACAAATGACTTGCCAGACAAAGATTTATTCCAAAACTTTTTGCTACTAACAATTCTTGTAATGGTTTCCGACGAGTTTCCGTGATTTAGACTCTTGGTTTAGTTTTACCACAGAATACTAAACATTGTGGTTTTACTCCGCTACATTACTCTAGTTCACAAGTTCAAAGCCGTGTTAATTCTTGATAAAGCTCGTAAAAATATGAGGGGCTCATTGGATTCGGAATGTTCAAAATTTTCAAACCGGCACATAAACAATTGCAAAAGTTATAAACAAATGAAGATTGAAAAAATAACGAGTTTTCTTTTTTGTAAATAACTCGAAAACTATTAGTATTTAAGAAATTTTAAAGAAGGATTCTTAAAGAGGAAGAAATTTCCAATAAAAAAGTCCCGACTCCAGAAACTCTATATCTGTTATTAATAATTTTAATTTAATGTTGAAAATAGAACTCTGCGTGGCGAACACTAAGCCGTTGCGATACTCTGAAACCGGCCGTAATAAGTAAAAATATTTTTTTATGTTATTAAAAATTAATTAACAAATTTAAAAAAATTATGGTATTATTTGGACACTTAAAGGAACATTATCCTGTTGAAAAAAAAATTTTTCACAGATTTTTCATAAAATAAGCCTATTTGTTAATTAACAAATTTTTTTAGAGTTTGCGTTTATATTTCAAGTTGGATAAGTGTTAAACAAAAGCCACTAAAATTATTTCTCTTTGTGGAAACCTTATGTCAACTATAGTATACTATTTAACCTAACGAAAAACTAAAAAATTAAAAAAAGAGAGGTTGAAAAATATTTTTTATTAATTTTAATTATTATTACTGTTTTTATATTGAAAAATACTATAAAATTACATACACTTTAAATTTTTATTGTTGATTACTTAAACAAATTTTATAGACAAATAGATAAATTACGTATTTGTCTACAGTTTCAGCGAAATTCACCAGTTATTCAGAAAAGCACTAAAAAATACATTTAATCAATTTAAATAACCAGATCTAGTTGGTCTTATCGCTATTTAATATAATCCGGTGATTTTAGCTTCAAAAATAACGAAAGTTTTGTGACTAGCCAAAAATTAGTTTACCCCCCACAGAATTTCCCCAGGAATCCGAAAAAAATAGTGTTTGTTGACTACTCAAAACGGCGGCTTTAATTATTGTTATTTCACTTTTTGTAAACAAAATGAATTTTGCAACTTAGTTTTTCGCTTATATCTTCGCTTCTAAAGGTCATAGGAAAACGCTCGACCCGTCAATTTTTTCGTCATGAACTCTTCTATAAGGTAGGTATACGCAAAGAACAAATCTTTGATAAATGATTGTTAATAACATTTTATGGCAAGAAACTGAAAAAATTGAATTTCTCGATCCTCGAAATTTGAAGTACTGTACAAATATAAAACCTGTATGTTAACGATATTATGAGATATAGTACATCTTTTTACCCTTAATAAAACGCACTTTGTCCCGTTGCAAAATATTAATTATTTTTTTTGCAATTAATTTATAAAAAAATATATTCAAACTGTTATATTAAGAGATCAAATTAATATTTTACAGTTCTGTTTCGGTAAATACATCGTATTTGACGTACATTTACACAATCAAAAGAATATTGCAAACAAATTTTAATTTGCGACTTTTTTCAGCAAAAAAACAATTTTGCAACTTAAACAAATGTAAATATCTCAGTGGATTTTGCATAAAATTTATTGCAACCAACGGCATTTCAATTGTCATAAAAAAAACACGAATTTAAAAAAAAAATGTGCTTCGTTGCTTTGGAGCCGAGATATGTAGAATTCACGTTTTTTGCGATTACGGCCAAATTTAAAAATATTTTTACTTAAAAATTTAACTGAATATTTCTCAGAGGGTGTGTTATCACTTACAAAAAGTGCCATGTCTATACATATAAATGGGCCATGGAAAAAAATCGAGAAAATTGCATCTTTGGCGCTCGCGCAGATGCTAGACGCCAGATCCCCTCACCCCTTCACTGCGAGCGGCGTACTTGGACAGTTTCACCGCGGCGCTGCGGCAGCTTTATTTCTCTTTTTCTCGGCTTCAGGAGTGGCTAGATGGACCTTTTTTTTAATTCAACTTATTTTTTTCTCAGCTTTCCGATTCTTCGATTTTTTTCAATCATTCAATTATGTTGCTTCATGAAATAAATATTTAAAGATTACATACAATTTATTTAATAATACATTCATGAGTGAATAGTGTTTACTGTTATTGGGGATAAAGAAAGGTATACATTTTGTATTTAAAAATTAATTTATTGAATATACAAAATATAGTTTATTTTTCTGTTCTCATTTTTTTTTTGTTAATTTCCTTTGTCGGACTCGCTGTCCGTTTCGTCTCGCATTTCTGCGTAGGTACAGATAATCATTGTTACCATCGTCATTGAATGGGGGAGGGGATCTGACGTCTAGCGTCAGCGCGAGCGCCAAAGATGCAATTTTCTCGATTTTTTTTCCATGGCCTATTTATATATATAGACATGGCACTTTTTGTAAGTGATAACACACACTCTGAGAAATATTCAGTTAAATTTTCAAGTAAAAATATTTTCAGATTTCGCCGTAATCGCAAAGAACGTGAATTCTTCATATCTCGGCTCCAAAACATCGGAACACATTTTTTTTTTAATTTGTGTTTTTTTCATGACAATTGAAATGCCGTTAGTTGCAATAAATTTTATGCAAAATCCCCTGAGATATTTACATTTATTTGTTTAAGTTGCAAAATTGATTTTTTGCGTAAAAAAGCCACAAATTAAAATTTGTTTGCAATATTCTTTTTGATTATGTAAATGTACGTCAAATACAATCCATTTACAGAAACAGAACTGAAAGATATTAATTTGATTTTTTAATATAACAGTTTGAATTTTTTATTTATAAATTAATTGCAGAAATAAAATTAATATTTTACATCAGGACAAAATGCATTTTATTAAGTGTAAAAATATGTACCATTTCTCATAATATCGTTAACATACAGATTTTATATTTGTTTCAAAGTTCGAGGATCGAAAAATTCAATGTTTTAAGTTTTTTGTCATAAAATGTTATTAACAATCAAAGATTCGTTCTTTGCGTATACCTACTATATACGGGAGCCCATGACGAAGAAATTGATGGGTCGAACGTTTTTTTACGGCCTTTAGAAGCGAAGATATAATCAAAAAACTAAGTTGCAAAATTCATTTTGTTTACAAAAAATTAAATAACAATTAAAGCCGTCGTTTTGAGTGGTCAACATTATTTGTTTCGGATTCCTGAGGAAATACTGTAGGGGGTAGACTAATTTTTGGCTAGTTCCAAAACTTTCTGAAACATTTTCCTAATATCACCGGACTAATAAATCGTATCCAAACGCGCCCACGTATCTTTACCGAATTAATTGTCGCCGCGTTCTTGATGCAGCCATTGCAGCCTGCTGAACTGTTAAAATATAGATCAGATGCGCTGTAATTTAGTCCATTCGAAGAACGGGTATTTTTGCTGTTTTTTTTTATATACATTTTAGAAAAATTAATTTTTATTACATATTCACTAGGCACATCGATAAATATATATTACAAGATAAGCTACTTTACTGCTTATAGCAAATACCGATTAGTTGGTGGACAACGTGACTGAGCATAGGCAACCAGGAATACATTGCAAAACCTTGGCTATAGAATAGAGGTCACTGTTAGCTAGGCTATTATGATAGATAATATGCGTTCATAATATCTATTAGATATTGTTTTCGCTATGACTTCATTTTATTTTCATATATCGATAAGAAATATACTTTTATCCAGAATATTTTACATTGATTTTGCGAAGTTAAATTTTTATTTATCTACTCTAATTCCCGTGAACCGGTACAGATTATTGGACTGGAAAGAAATTCCTATAAATAGATATATCCGTATATAAAGCCCGCTTGCCACTTGCACTTGCGAATGTTTCTAAAATACGTAATTTACAAAAAATATATTTCATAAATTAATATTATTAAAAAAAAAACTATGTACCTATCCAACGAAGTTTATTCATTAATTGATAATTTTATTTTTAATTTTATATCGCCGCATCTATTTGTTATTCGTAAAATTCTAGTCCCCTTAAAAGGAGAATCCATCTATGATCAGATAGATTGAAGGTTAGTTTCTAGTGATTTAGGAAGTTATTATTTATTCCCTGGAATTTCGATAAAATTTCGTTTATAGTTATATTTACTTACACTTGATCTGTTCAAGAGTTTTCTTAATGTTCTCTAATGCAGTGATTCGGTTCTTACAAATACGGTAATATCGTTGGCACCTATTTTGGCATAAAAAAAAATGTAATATTCAAATTTGTAATACTTATACTATCAGAATGTAGATGGCGCTAAATTTTCACGAATATCTGTTCAGATTTACTTAGAATTTAAATTCCTTGATGTTTGTCTAGAGGGCGCCACTTCTGATCTACAGCTCTACATTTATCAAGTATTACCAAGACTTCCACTTCATGTTGTAATGGTCAGCTTTGCGCAGTGGCGATATCGTAACCAATGAGGTAAATCCGAGGTGCGATTATTGCTAGTTGAAAACTTTAACCAATACCCCGCCATGTGCACGTGAAATATCGTGCGCTAAGGCAATTTTTGGAAACCCCCAAGGGGGTTTAAAAATTAATTAAAACATAAATACACTCGATTTTGGTAGGTATATCATATATCATATAATTTTGCATTCTCGGCCATGATGATGAGATGATGTATGTTATCATGATATCATGGTATGTTCTGTCTATATGGATTCATGTATATATCAGCCTGTTTTGGCTAATTTAGATGTAGACTAGTTCACAAGTTCAAAGCCGTGTTAATTCTTGATAAAGCTCGTAAAAATTAGTGATGGGCATAACCGATTAATTTCAATAACCGAATACTAGGTATTCAAGTGATTTCAATAACCGGATAATCATTCGAGTGATGGTCACTTGAATGCTATATGCATAACTTACAAATCTATTTAACAATTTTTGTTCAAATTCCAATTCATAAAAACATTTTCAATATTTCCATGGGGAAATCATCAATTTTTGAGAAAAGTGTGTACATGATAAAATGATTCTTTATAAAATTGCACACAGTTTGATTATTTTTGACATAATAAATATAAATATTATAAAGAAAATAATTATAAATAATATATATGGATGCTGATTACTACATCAATTGGTTCGAATTCATATACCTAATATTTATATTTTACAAACGTAGAGGCTAGTAATGAGGTTCACTCGTTTATTATACGATACGAGTTAGCATTTAATTTATTTGTGAGAATGATGAATGATATGACTGACTTCAATAACTGTTTTTAGCATTCGGTTATTTTTCACTCTAATACTCGTTGACAATAACCGAGTAATGCAGGTTATTTCAATAACCGGATAACCGGTTATTTTTCACTCGAGTGATCCCATCACTAGTAAAAATATGAGTGAGGGCTCATTGGATTCGGAACTGTCGTCTAGAAAAATGTTCAAAATTTTCAAACCTGCACATAAACAATTGCAGAAGTTACAAACAAATGAAGACAGACAAAATAACGAGTTTTGTTTTTTGTAAATAACTCGAAAACTATTAGCATTTAAGAAATGTTAAAGAAAGATTCTTAAAGAGGAAGAAATTTCCAATAAAATAGTCCGGACTTCTGAAACTCTATCTCTATTATTAGTTAATAATTTTAATTTAATGTTGAAAATAGAGCTCCGCGCGGCGAACACTAAGTCGTTACGATGCTCTGATGATTTTTCATAAAATGAGCCTATTGTTAATTAACAAATTTTTTTAGAGTTTGCATTTATATTTCAAGTCGGATAATTATTAAACAAAAGGCACTAAAATTATTTCGCTTCGTGGAGACACTATGTCAACTATACTTTATGGGATTATGACATTGCGATGTTTTTAATTGTTATAGTCTATTAGTTATTAATTATTTAACCTAACAAAAACTAAAAAATGAAAAAGTGAGGTTGAAAAATTTTTTTTAATTAATTTTAATTACTATTACTGTTTTCATATTCAAAAGTACTATAAGATCACATAAACGTTAAATTTTCATTGCTAATTATTTAAACAAATTTTATAAAATAGATAAATTACGTATTTTTGAAAAAAGTTTTTTGCCATTTTATTAGTTACAAAATATTATGATTAAAAGAAAAAAAAATTTCTTAAAAGAATTTTTTAATTATCTATAATCATTTTTTTCATTTTTTCAATTTATTTGTTTAATAAATTTAATAAACAATTTGTTATTAACAATCGCACAATGTGTTTATATTTTTTTAGAAAAAAAAATAATAAAAACAACCGTATACATAAAAATGTAAAAAAAAAATTAAATTTAAAATTCTATAAAAAATATTAAAAATTTTTTTTGACATATATGTATACAGTTGTTTTTGTTATTTTTTTTTTCTATCTAAAAAAATATAAACATATTGGGCGATTATTGATAACAAATTGTTTATTAAATAAACAAATAAATTAACAACAAAAAAAATTTTTCTTTTTACCAGCTTATAGAAAATTGCAAATAATAGATTTTAAGAATAATTTTTTTTCTTAATAATTTGTTTAAATAATGAAAAAAGGAAAAAAATGATTATAAACAATTTAAAAAAATGTTTAAGAAAAAAAATTTTTTTTTAACCATAATATTTAGTAACAAATAAAATAGCAAAAAAATGTCTCAAAAATACGTAATTTATCTATTTGTCTATAAAATTTGTTTAAGTAATCAACAATAAAAATTTGCTAATAGTTTTCGAGTTATTTACAAAAAACAAAACTCGTTATTTTGTCTGTCTTCATTTGTTTGTAACTTTTGCAATTGTTTATGTGCAGGTTTGAAAATTTTGAACATTTTTCTAGACGACAGTTCCGAATCCAATGAGCCCTCACTCATATTTTTACTAGTGATGGGATCACTCGAGTGAAAAATAACCGGTTATCCGGTTATTGAAATAACCTGCATTACTCGGTTATTGTCAACGAGTATTAGAGTGAAAAATAACCGAATGCTAAAAACAGTTATTGAAGTTAGTCATATCATTCATCATTCTTACAAATAAATTAAATGCTAACTCGTATCGTATAATAAACGAGTGAACCTCATTACTAGCCTCTACGTTTGTAAAATATAAATATTAGGTATATGAATTCGAACCAATTGATGTAGTAATCAGCATCCATATATATTATTTATAATTATTTTCTTTATAATATTTATATTTATTATGTCAAAAATAATCAAACTGTGTGCAATTTTATAAAGAATCATTTTATCATGTACACACTTTTCTCAAAAATTGATGATTTCCCCATGGAAATATTGAAAATGTTTTTATGAATTGGAATTTGAACAAAAATTGTTAAATAGATTTGTAAGTTATGCATATAGCATTCAAGTGACCATCACTCGAATGATTATCCGGTTATTGAAATCACTTGAATACCTAGTATTCGGTTATTGAAATTAATAGGTTATGCCCATCACTAATTTTTACGAGCTTTATCAAGAATTAACACGGCTTTGAACTTGTGAACTAGTCTACATCTAAATTAGCCAAAACAGGCTGATATATACATGAATCCATATAGACAGAACATACATCATCTCATCATCATGGCCGAGAATGCAAAATTTATAATATACCTACCAAAATCGAGTGAATTTATGTTTTAATTAATTTTTAAACCCCCTTGGGGGTTTCCAAAAATTGCCTTAGCGCACGATATTTCACGTGCACATGGCGGGGTATTGGTTAAAGTTTTCAACTAGCAATAATCGCACCTCGGATTTACCTCATTGGTTACGATATCGCCACTGCGCAAAGCTGACCATTACAACATGAAGTGGAAGTCTTGGTAATACTTGATAAATGTAGAGCTGTAGATCAGAAGTGGCGCCCTCTAGACAAACATCAAGGAATTTAAATTCTAAGTAAATCTGAACAGATATTCGTGAAAATTTAGCGCCATCTACATTCTGATAGTATAAGTATTACAAATTTGAATATTACATTTTTTTTTATGCCAAAATAGGTGCCAACGATATTACCGTATTTGTAAGAACCGAATCACTGCATTAGAGAACATTAAGAAAACTCTTGAACAGATCAAGTGTAAGTAAATATAACTATAAACGAAATTTTATCGAAATTCCAGGGAATAAATAATAACTTCCTAAATCACTAGAAACTAACCTTCAATCTATCTGATCATAGATGGATTCTCCTTTTAAGGGGACTAGAATTTTACGAATAACAAATAGATGCGGCGATATAAAATTAAAAATAAAATTATCAATTAATGAATAAACTTCGTTGGATAGGTACATAGTTTTTTTTAATAATAATATTAATTTATGAAATATATTTTTTGTAAATTACGTATTTTAGAAACATTTGCAAGTGCAAGTGGCAAGCGGGCTTTATATACGGATATATCTATTTATAGGAATTTCTTTCCAATCCAATAATCTGTACCGGTTCACGGGAATCAGAGTAGATAAATAAAAATTTAACTTCGCAAAATCAATGTAAAATATTCTGGATAAAAGTATATTTCTTATCGATATATGAAAATAAAATGAAGTCATAGCGAAAACAATATCTAATAGATATTATGAACGGATATTATCTATCATAATAGCCTAGCTAACAGTGACCTCTATTCTATAGCCAAGGTTTTGCAATGTATTCCTGGTTGCCTATGCTCAGTCACGTTGTCCACCAACTAATCGGTATTTGCTATAAGCAGTAAAGTAGCTTATCTTGTAATATATATTTATCGATGTGCCTAGTGAATATGTAATAAAAATTAATTTTTCTAAAATGTATATAAAAAAAAACAGCAAAAATACCCGTTCTTCGAATGGACTAAAGTACAGCGCATCTGATCTATATTTTAACAGTTCAGCAGGCTGCAATGGCTGCATCAAGAACGCGGCGACAATTAATTCGGTAAAGATACGTGGGCGCGTTTGGATACGATTTATTAGTCCGGTGATATTAGGAAAATGTTTCAGAAAGTTTTGGAACTAGCCAAAAATTAGTCTACCCCCTACAGTATTTCCTCAGGAATCCGAAACAAATAATGTTGACCACTCAAAACGACGGCTTTAATTGTTATTTAACTTTTTGTAAACAAAATGAATTTTGCAACTTAGTTTTTTGATTATATCTTCGCTTCTAAAGGCCGTAAAAAAACGTTCGACCCATCAATTTCTTCGTCATGGGCTCCCGTATATAGTAGGTATACGCAAAGAACGAATCTTTGATTGTTAATAACATTTTATGACAAAAAACTTAAAACATTGAATTTTTCGATCCTCGAACTTTGAAACAAATATAAAATCTGTATGTTAACGATATTATGAGAAATGGTACATATTTTTACACTTAATAAAATGCATTTTGTCCTGATGTAAAATATTAATTTTATTTCTGCAATTAATTTATAAATAAAAAATTCAAACTGTTATATTAAAAAATCAAATTAATATCTTTCAGTTCTGTTTCTGTAAATGGATTGTATTTGACGTACATTTACATAATCAAAAAGAATATTGCAAACAAATTTTAATTTGTGGCTTTTTTACGCAAAAAATCAAATTTGCAACTTAAACAAATAAATGTAAATATCTCAGGGGATTTTGCATAAAATTTATTGCAACTAACGGCATTTCAATTGTCATGAAAAAACACAAATTAAAAAAAAAATGTGTTCCGATGTTTTGGAGCCGAGATATGAAGAATTCACGTTCTTTGCGATTACGGCGAAATCTGAAAATATTTTTACTTGAAAATTTAACTGAATATTTCTCAGAGTGTGTTATCACTTACAAAAAGTGCCATGTCTATACATATAAATGGGCCATAGAAAAAAATCGAGAAAATTGCATCTTTGTCGCTCGCGCTGATGCTAGACGCCAGATCCCCTCACCTCTTCACTGCGAGCGGCGTACTTGGACAGTTTCAGCGCGGAGCTGCGGCAGCTTTATTTCTCTTTTTCTCGGCTTCAGGAGTGGCTAGATGGACTTTTTTTTTGATCCAACTAATTTTTTTCTCAGCTTTACGATTCTTCGATTATTTTTCAATCATTCAATTACGTTGCTTCATAAAATACATATTTAAAGATTACATACAGTTTATTTGATAATACATTCATGAGTGAATAGTTTTTACTCTTATTGGGGATAAAGGAAGGTATACATTTTGTATAAATTTTGTAAAAATTAATTTATTGAATACACAAAATATAGTTTATTTTTTGTTCTCATTTTTTTTTGTTGATTTCCTTTGTCGAACTCGCTGTCTGTTTCGTCTCGCACTTAATATAACAGTCTGAATATATTTTTTTATAAATTAATTGCAAAAAAAATAATTAATATTTTGCAACGGGACAAAGTGCATTTTATTAATGGTAAAAATATGTACTATATCTCATAATATCGTTAACATACAGGTTTTATATTTGTACAGTACTTCAAATTTCGAGGATCGAGAAATTCAATGTTTTCAGTTTCTTGCCATAAAATGTTATTAACAATCATTTATCAAAGATTTGTTCTTTGCGTATACCTACCTTATAGAAGAGTTCATGACGAAAAAATTGACGGGTCGAGCGTTTTCCTACGACCTTTAGAAGCGAAGATATAAGCGAAAAACTAAGTTGCAAAATTCATTTTGTTTACAAAAAGTGAAATAACAATAATTAAAGCCGCCGTTTTGAGTAGTCAACAAACACTATTTTTTTCGGATTCCTGGGGGAAATTCTGTGGGGGGTAAACTAATTTTTGGCTAGTCTCAAAACTTTCGTTATTTTTGAAGCTAAAATCACCGGATTATATTAAATAGCGATAAGACCAACTAGATCTGGTTATTTAAATTGATTAAATGTATTTTTTAGTGCTTTTCTGAATAACTGGTGAATTTCGCTGAAACTGTAGACAAATAGGTACTTCTAACTTGACATGTGAAAATACCGTATTTTATTTTTTGGTGTATAAAACCTTGTACAATACCATTTAGAAAATGGTATTTTATTTAAATATTGGCAGGAACACTTAAAAAACATAACACTTTGCAATACGAAAACAAAAATTTGACAATTTTTAAATAAAAAATTTAGAAGATAGGTTTTCATCAATCCTCTTTGTCGAATAAAACTTAATTATTAAAAATACAATTTCAACGATTGTTTGGGGGGAAGGGAGATTTTTTTTTTCTGGAAATTCAGGAAGTTACAGTAAAATTTTCTCTAATCAGAGAGGTGAACGTTTATTAAATTTTAATTTTGAGAAACGTTTTTCTGTCCCGTTTATTTTTAATATCTCTGTTCGTCGAACCAGCTCAAACTAAAAATCAAAGTGTTTCTTCACAAAATTGTACGTTCTGGTCAGATATAAATCCAAATTTTAGAATTAATTGCAATAAATTACAAAATTACTTACAAAATTACCTTGGTATTTGGCAATATATAATCAGCAAGAGGGTTGCAGCCCACACTCAACTCTTCTGATAAGGAATTATTTTAACAATACGTTTAAGGAAAAACGGATTGGTAGATTAGGGCCACTGCCACACCCATCAACAAGTCCTGATTTAACAATTATGAATTTTTACTTTTGAAGTAAACTAAAACAAGTTTATACCGACAACTTTGACAATGATTTGGAAAGATTAAAAAACAAAATTACCGATATGATCAGAATTAGGAGTTACAAAGAATTTAGAAAAATCGTTTAAATTGTTAATTGTGTTAAAAAATAAAAAGTTATTTACTTTAATTTGTAGTATTATGTTTTTTTTTTTGTTCAAATGCAAGGAAAGTTGGCGTAATATGGCTCTAACTTTCAATGCAAAATATTTTATTCAAATAGAATTTTTCTGTAAAATTAACTGAAAGGCCAGTTTCCCTACAATGATTTATTTTCTTTTTAGATTAACTCCGCGAGTTAGATTCCATTTGAACTGTAATTTTGTAAAAATCCATTTTATGTCAAGCAGACCGAGACTGCAGAAAATGAAAGCTGTACTATTTTTTTTTTTTGTATATTGCACATATCGCAAACTCAATCCGGGGATACACTGTATGTTCCAAATTCGAATTAAACATTTGAAGTCTAATAGAAGTTATCGTGTTTACAAGACTCGGTCTACACACATACATACATACACCCAGACAGACATTTTTTATTCGTTATTTGAATTCAGTCTGTTATGAAATGGATTTCTGTACAAAAATATTTTTTCCACGATAATAATTGAAAATTGATTAAATCAAATAAAGGCAGAAAGAGACAATACTCTCCAAGATAATTCTAAAAAACGCACTATTCACCCCTCTACACCTCTAAAAATCACAATTTATGCACCCAGAGACAGACTCATCGATTTTTTAATATATAATAAATTTAAATCTTTAAAAACACTTTCTAGAACTGTGATTAACCCTAAAAGAAAAATAAAATTATGATGTGTATTTACATTATTATAGTGTAAAATATAACCATACAATTACTAGCTCTACTGTAATTGCGTTACAAAGTTAATTTGAAATTTTAACCGGAACTGGGTAATTTAATTTCGTCACAAAAGTAACTAAAACATTAAATTATACGCGACGTTTTTATAAAATGGAAATTGAATTAGAATGAGAAAAGTTTCTACTCGCAAATGCGATTATCATGCCATCATGAAAAAATGTTTGCCGTCAAATTATGTAGAAAATACATGCTAAGCATAATTGAGCATTAAAAGGTTATGTAAAGGACATAATCGATCGCGGTCTAAAAATATGATGAGATTTTCAGATAAAGAAAAAATAACTTCGTGAAAGTCACGAATAAATTTATCAAAACATCATAAGGTTAAGTACTCAGTTATGTTATGAGTGACCTCTTAAAGTTACGAAATATTAGAATCTTAATAAAATTTAAGTAAATAAATTATAATACTCTCAAAATTACTATAGCTCACAAAATAAATTAATCAATAGTAGTTACCTATGAACTGTATGGTGTGAGTTAAATTCGTGTTAAAGTTTGGCCTTCACTTAAATAGTATTTACTGATGGATTAAAAACGATACTAGGGTGAGGGCCCCAGTGAACTTCTTTAAGAACCATCCCAAAATTACCCTCAAAGGTACAAATACTTAGTTTTTTCATTTTTCTCTGGAACTGTTGATCGGTTGAGAGATAGCCAAATTGCCAATCAATGGATGTATATATTTTCTACATTGAATAAACATATAAAAAAACAACTAAGGGGAAATAATCATATAAAAATTAAAATATAACCAATAAAATCAAGATTTCGAAGTCAAACATTTGCACAGTAATGTACAAATACGTTTTTTTCTTGCAACAACATTTTACCAATTCCCCACACGCTTTACTCACTTGAGGAATTAATATCTACTTTGGTGTCAATCGGCTCTTAGTTCATTTTATCCAGTCGAAATTGCATAGGTCTGGCATTAATTAATTTGCGAGGAAAAATAGAGCTGTCTTACAGTGCTGCAAAAGAGCATCTTACAAACAATCAGGATTGAAAATTCCCTGAATAAAAATAAAACTTTATAGAAGATTGTTAATAACATATTAGGTCGACAAAAACAGAAAACAAAAACTAGTATAAAAGTAAAAACGTTCGGCGCCATTTTTAAACCTCCATATCCCCGAAAAAAAAAAACGAAGATTTTAATAACGGCAAATTGTTCCTGAGTTTATCAACTTTTCCCTAACTTTTCGAGTTATTCGACAAAAACCGTGTTGAGGCGACCGATTTCGTAATCTGCAAAGAAGACAAAACGCGAAATCTTTAAACCTTCACACTTTTTTAATACATAAGTGAAAGGCCATACAATGTCATTATGTAAAGAAGAAGAATTGAATTTGATGCACATCTAAAGTGAAACTTGAATTTCCCAACTCGAACCACAATAAAAAAAAATCCTTTGAAAATAAAAATTGATGAGCGGGGGAGGTGAAATTTTTCCCGGATTCTCCCAACGTGATGCTTGAATTTCCCAACTCGACCGCGATATTGGGGGGGGGGGGGCGTCCCCTCCCATTCCCCCTACAGCGACACCCTAGAGTCTATATCGGTAGTTTTATATCGGTACCTGTAATTTCTCCATATGAGACCTCTCATTATTTGTAAGTTTTCATGACGTTTGAAATACGAAGATTTTATAGGTCTATTTGAAATGCATTTTTAATGTAAATTCCTGGTACGAAACCTGTTAGTATTTGTAAGGTTTTGAAGTATTTAAAATGTCTTTTGAATGCAAATTCTTTGCCTGAGGTCAATCAGCACTTGCACATTTTAATAGGAAACACGATACGAAGTTTGTATAAGATTCTATGCGTATCTAAATATACATGTAAATTCCCTGAACCAAGTCTATCAGTATATTTGTAAGTTTTTATGGTAAGTAAATTGCGAAGTTTTATAGGTTTTTGTATGCATTTGAAAGATATTATTAATGTACATTTTCTGTACGAGGCCCATAAGTATTTATAATTTTGTATGGTGTTTGAAATACGAAAATTTTATAGATTCTGACGTGTCTATTTGAAATGGGTTTTTAAGGTAAATTCCTCCTTTGAGGTCTATTATAAGACTTTTATGCTTTTATGGGAAATAGGAAGGTTTTCTAAAATACAATGTGTACATACTTACAATGGATTTTAATTTAAATTGTATGAAATCTATTGTATTAGTAAATTTAGTTATGTAAGTATTGTAAGTGATACTTAATTGAAATGTCAAGTTTATATATATTTTGATATATTTATAATGCGTTTTTAATATAAATTCCTTATCTTTTGGCATTTGTATGTGTAAAATACCTTTCAATAAAAGGTTATTTATTAAAAATTTAAGAGATCCTTGTTACAGGTTATACAATTCCTACTTATATTCTCTTCTTATGAAAACTTCAAAATTTGTTCTTTTAGATGCACATTAAATCATTGGAAAAGCTTGTAAAAATAACTGCTAAAATGTCACAAAATATCCATTAAAAAAATTATAGAAAGCCTGTTAGTAAAACGCGGTCACTATCTCTTTCAATGTCAGTACTCTATTTAAATCCCATACAATATGGACAAATTTATTTATTTAATACACCTTATTTTATAATATGTCTTCATCAATCCCCGTTAAATCATTATATAAACTGATCTGATATCTCTGATATGATATATATCAAGTCTTATCAAAAATAAGTGACAAGATTTTCTTTCAAAATTTTTTAAAGATAATAATACTTTGTTACCTGTATCTCAACTTGCCAATCCAATGAAACTTCACAAAATCAACACCTAATTATTAATATGTGTACATAAAAAATATTTCCATTAAATTATTATTATTAATAATAATAATAATTTGACTTATAATATAATAATATAATATTATTATAGGTCAAATTCAAATTTAAGGTATAACTAAATTAACATGGGCCATCAAGTCTTATAATAAAAATAAGTATCAATATTTCCTTATAAAATGTACAAAATCCCTAGTGCTATACTAGTATACCCATCTTTTTAATTTTATTAGTCCTCAGATCCCATATAAACTCCCAAAATTATTGAAGGTAATAAAACTTTTTAGTTTTATGCTGCTATTGATATCACATCACAACTTTTCAAATTAAAATAGTTGTAAATTCTTATTAATACTTTTGAATGCGCGTCTTTATAAATTCTTAGGTAAACTAAACTAATAACAATATCCCAAATCGTATAAAAACCATGTCCTAATTGTTTCTTATAAAACGTTATAAAACGTTTAAGTACTTTGTTTCCCTGATTGAACCTTTTTAGTTTGACTATTATTGAGATCCCATGAAAACTTTTCAAATTAATAGTTGTAAATCCTTATTAATAGTTTTCAATGGGTGTACTTATAGAAGCAATCCTTATTAAATTCTTATAAAACTAAACTATTAACCCCTCAAATATTATAAAAAGCATATAACTACTAATTGTTTATATTTAATTGTTAAAAACTCTTCCTTGGTTTTCCCGATTAAACATTCTTATACTATTGATTACATTCCTCTTAGTACATGGGATGTATTTAATATATGCAAATGAGGTTCAAATTGTCTGCAAACCGATGTCATTTGTCTCACCCCCGTGGATCCTATATACGCAAGCGCGGATCTAGAAATTTCAATAATTTTTTTCTCGTCTGTGGCGCATGGGACCCATACGAAATATGGGATATAACGGCCACGATATAACATTTCGAGAAGTACTTCTCTAACGTTAAATTGTAAATCACAAAATTTCAATTCGTTGTATCTCAGTTAGTAATGAAAATATTTTCATAAACTTCAAAACGTGTTGCTGTATTTTTATGAAAAGTAAAATGCATATGACAAAAAAAATAATTTTAAATAGGAAGTCCCTAGACCTGGGGGGGGGGGGGTAATCGAATTTTGAAAAAATTTTTTGCAAACTGCTTTTTCAAAAATTTTTAGGAGTCGTTAGAGAAGTGCTTCTCGAGATCTCCCATATCTCGTATGGGTCCCATGCGCCACAGACGAGAAAAAAATTATTGAAATTTCTAGATCCGCGCTTGTATATACGTACTTAGCAGATACCTATGAATAAAATATATTATATTTGGGTACATTACAAATGTATGTCCAAAATATATACACACGTTTTTAAACTATTAGATACATATACGCACATGTACATGCATAGCGGAAATAGGCCGACGTTAAATAGTTAAAAAAAAAAAAAAACATTCAGATATAAATAATGTACCCCGGATTTACATTTGGAGGTAAGTATATGTATATACAGCATAAGGGCATACTTGACAAGTACACATAAAGTATATTACGAGTAATCAGTCGCCATTAGACAGCTCTGAGAAATGTGAAGTCGTGCGTACTATTGATATAACAGGTGAACGAACCATGATCAACATCACTGTCGCACACACTTAAAGAAATATTATGTTTTGATTGTATAAACACCGGGACAGCGCGTACGCAGTCCCGACTACCAAAAATTGTGCGCCCGAGTTATTCGCATTAGGAATAATCGCAGGGGTCAGCCCAACCGTAGTGCAATGGAAGGGCCTCACCCTGGGGGAACCGCCTTGTTGATCACGGTAACCCCTACGCCAGGTAAGTATGCTTTCTTTTTGCCAATGTTGTGTATTCGATAAAGTTAGTTCGATGTAAAGCTGCAGCTTGCAAATTAAATCGATGGTGGCATCTAGCGGAGTAACTTCCAATAGTTCAAACTAACAGCCATTATTGCGTATGGTTTAAGTCTTACTTATTTATACCAGCGACATAATCTCGTTGATTTATAAGTAGTCACTAATAATACTTTGTTACCTATATCCCAACTTGCCAATCTAATGAAACTTCACAAAATCAACACCTAATTATTAATGTGTACATACAAAATATTCCCATTAAATTATTATTATTATAGGTCAAATTCAAATTTAAGGTATAACTAAATTAACATGGGCCATCAAGTCTTATAACAAAAATAAGTATCAATATTTCCTTATAAAATGTACAAAATCCCTAGTGCTATACTATAAATCTTTTCAATTTTATTAGTCTTCAGATCCCATATGAACTCCCAAAATTATTGAAGGTAATAAAACTTTTTAGTTTTATGCTGCTATTGATATCACATCACAACTTTTCAAATTAAAATAGTTGTAAATTCTTATTAATACTTTTTAATGCGCGTCTTTATAAATTCTTAGGTAAACTAAACTAATAACAATATCCCAAATCGTAGAAAAACCATGTCCTAATTGTTTCTTATAAAACGTTATAAAACTTTTAAATACTTTGTTTCCCTGATTGAACCTTTTTAGTTTGACTATTATTGAGATCCCATGAAAACTTTTCAAATTAATAGTTGTAAATCCTTATTAATAGTTTTCAATGGGTGTACTTATAGAAGCAATCCTTATTAAATTCTTATAAAACTAAACTAATAATAACCCCTCAAATATTATAAAAAGCATATAACTACTAATTGTTTCTATTTAATTGTTAAAAAACTCTTCCTTGGTTTTCCCGATTAAACATTCTTATACTATTGATTACATTCCTCTTAGTACATGGGATGTACTTAATATATGCAAATAAGGTTCAAATTGTCTGCAAAACAGATGCCATTTGTCTCACCCCCGCGGATCCTATATACGTACTTAGCAGATACCTATGAATAAAATGTATTATATTTGGGTACATTACAAATGTATGCCCAAAATATATACACACGTTTTTAAACTATTAGATACATATATGCACATGTACATGCATAAAACATTCAGATATAAATAATGTACCCCGGATTTACATTTGGAGGTATATACAGCATAGGGGCATACTTGACAAGTACATATAATAGTTATTTATTATACAAGTGTTAGAAATGACTTTATTTTGCGAGTGGAGAAGCTCCACGAACAAAATAAAGTCATTTTTGATACGTGTATCATACAATGTTTTTCTACAAACACCATTAAAAGAACAATAAAGTTTCTTTAAAAAGATTTCAAATCCTTTTAATGGTTACCTCATAATTCTAGTAGTTTGTAGGATTTATGAAATAAATAAATCAAGTTTGCCCGTTGTTTGACACATGCTTGTCAAATGTGAAAAACTATTGCTATATTATGAGTTCCAATATTAATTATAGTCCAGAAGGAAGCGAATCGGTTCCTCAAGAAATTGAAGAAGCAGCTACAAGGGCAACTTTAGATTTGTTGCCCACAAAATCCAAAAAACAATATGAATTAGCGTACAAACGCTTTGTGGAATGGTGCGATCGGAACAATGTTGCAGGCAAGTACAATGAAAATGTAATGTTGGCCTATTTCGATCAAAATTCTAAAATTTGGAAGTCTTCGACGCTTTGGGCACATTTTTCAATGATAAAGGCTATGTTAAATGTCAAGAACAATCAAGATATAAGTAAGTTTTATAAACTCATCGCATTTTTGAAGCGCAAAGGAGAAGGATATCGTCCAAAAAAATCAAAAATTTTTACACGCCAATATATTGATAAGTTTATTGCAGATGCGCCAGATGACAACTATTTGATGTTTGAAGTAGTTGCTGTAATGGGTATACTAGGCGCGTGTCGCCGTGAAGAACTTTGGCAAATGAGTTTAAACAATATTGAGGATTTGGGAAAAACACTAGTGGTAAACATTCCAGATAGCAAGACTAGAGTTTCAAGAACCTTTAGTGTTATTACTGAGACTTATATTGACTTATATCATAAGTACTTAGCATTACGTCCAGCTCATGTCAGCCACCAACGTCTTTTTATTAAATACACTAGTAACAAATGTACGATTCAACCTGTTGGAATAAATATTTTTGGAAAGGTGCCTACAGATATTGCAAGATTTTTGAAATTACCAAATAGTGAACTTTACACCGGACATTGTTTCCGTCGGACATCCGCTAGCTTGTTAGCAAACTCTGGTGCAAATTTATGTACAATAAAAAGACATGGAGGATGGAAAAATTCGAGTGTTGCAGAAGGAAGATTCGTTAGAAAACAGAAAGAGGATTGCTTGTCACATTCTTCCAAATAATTGCCCTTCTTCTAACAATTCAGAAATAGAGCATATTAATAGTATTTCCTCCATTGCTTCAAGTTCAACTTCAATGATTTCTTCTTGTGAAGTAGCTTCCTCACAAGGGATAAATATTACTAATTGTTCCATTTGTACAATTAATATAAATATTTCTAAATAACTTGTAATTTTTTGTTTATAAATGTCATTATGACAAACGACTTGTCATTTTACTTTTTGCACTAGTGTTAAAAGTAAATCATGTGATCATTATTAGCGCGAGTTTATATTGTCACGTGTTTCCACCCTTAGGAAACTACCCCTGGCAAATTCCGTGGGTTCCAAAAATTATAACAAGAGATTGTCCACGAACACACTTTATTAAATATTTACTGGATACTTCACAATACTATTATTAATTTAAATACACTTTACTGACTAAAATCACAATGTTTATCACTTTGATTATCTTTGAAGTCTTAACCTCACTTTCTATACTTTCTGAACTTTCTTAACTACTCGCTGAGAATGCGGTCGGTCTTTTATACCTAAAAATGACAGATCTCGATTTTTCTGTGATGACGCCACCATTCTCTAGATAATTCCAGATGTCACCAGAACTAACTTCTGGTAGGTTTCTCGAGTAGGTGCAAATACACTACATTCAGATATTCGATCTGTTGAAGTCTGTGCCTTCTTTTTAGTAACCAACATAACCTTAAATTTTAAGGGGTTGCAACATATTACACTGCCCCCTCCTTAGGCCTGAACGTCCCGGTCAGGCAATTCAGCCTCTTTCACATACTTCGCCAGTCTATCCAAGTGTACGATCTTCATCTTGGACTTTTTGTTTCGTTGAATACGATAGACGACATCATTAATTCGGGTAATAACAGTATAAGGTCCTTCCCAAGGAGGTTGAAGTTTCGGTGACTTCCCTTTCTTCCGCTGTGGGTTGTACAGCCAAACCAAATCTCCTGCCTTGAACCCTTCTGAACTACCCTTACGGTCGTATCGAGCCTTCATTCGGTCACTGGCTATGGTGATTTGGTCTCTAACCAGCTCATGAACATTTCTTAGCCGTTCACTCATTTCATCCACATAGCTGTTCACAGGAAGCTGTTCTCCGCCTGGTGTTCCGAAAATCAAATCACACGGCAGTCTGATCTCATGTCCAAATACTACACGGGCTGGTGTTTGTTTCGTAGACTCGTGGATAGCAGCTCTGTATGCCATGAGGAAGAACGGTATGTGGAGATCCCAATCGCGTTGATTCTTATGAACCACTTTAGAGAGATGTTCTTTCATGGTCTTGTTATGTCGTTCCACCATTCCATCTGATTGCGGGTGAAGGGCTGTTGTCCGTGTTTTGTGTATCCCCAATAACTTGTAGATTTGCTGAAACACCCCTACACTCAAAGTTCCTCCCTTGATCTGAGTGCAGCTCCAGGGGTACACCAAACCGACATATCAAATTATCTACCAAGACTTTGGCGACAGTGACTGCTTCTTGGTTTGGAATTGCATAGGCCTCTGGCCACTTACTAAAATAGTCCATGGCAACCAGTATGTACTTGTTCCCATCCTTGGTTACTGGGAATGGGCCGGCTATATCGATCGCGATCCTCTCGAAAGGAGCTCCGACGTTATATTGCTTCATTGCACCCCTACTTCTAGTCTGTGGTCCCTTACTGGCTGCACAAATTTTGCAATTGCGACACCAAGCTTCCACATCTTGACGACTATTTACCCAATAAAATCGTTCTCGTACTTTATTCAGGGTCTTATTAACGCCGAAGTGCCCACCGGATGCTCCATTATGCACTTCCTGAAGTACTTTCGGTACTCGACACCTGGGAATCACTAGACGCATAACAACTTCCCTGCCATCCGGGCTTTCCCAAGCTCTCTTTAGCAGCCCGTTCATGACTTTAAGTGAATCCCATTGGGCCCACAAAGCCTTCAATCCAACTGCCTTATCCGAAACATCCTTCCACGCTGGTCGAATTCCTTTCTCCTTTGCTCTCAATATAGCCCCAATTTCTGTGTCATTCAGTTGTTCTTGTCTCAGGGCTTCGGTTGTCCAATCGTCCGGAACCTCTATTTTAATAGTGTTGACGGCCACCGTACCCTGCAATTTCTCAACGTGGCGGCAGTACTTGCAATCTTCCTTGCATGGTCTTCTAGATAAAGCGTCTGCGTTCTTATGAGATCTTCCAGGTCGATGTTCTATTTTGAAATCATACTGTTGCAACCGTTCTATCCAACGAGCCAGTTGACCTTCAGGGGTTTTCAACTGCAACAGCCATTTTAATGCAGCATGGTCGGTCCGAATCTTGAAATGTCTTCCATAAAGATATTTATGAAAATGGTCCACTGATTTTACGATGGCCAGTAACTCTTTCCGGGTTACACAATAATTTCTTTCTGGTTTGGACAGCACCTTGCTGAAGTACTCGATCACTCTTTCCTGCCCATTCTGGATTTGAGACAGCACAGATCCGACCGAAGAATTGCTGGCATCAGTGTCTAAAATAAAAAGTCCTTCCCGTTGTGGGTACGCTAGCACAGGACCAGTGCGTAGAGCTGCCTTCAATTTTCTCCATGCCGTTTCACATTCCGGTGTCCATTGGTACTGCACTTTCTCTTCTGTCAGCCGGTGTAATGGCTTCGCAATTTCTGCAAACCCTTCCACAAAGCGCCTTTAATAAGTGGAGAGGCCAAGGAAGCTCCGTACTTCATGAACGTTAGATGGTCTTGGCCAATCTCGTACAGCAGAAATTTTGTCGGGGTCTGTTTGTATTCCATCCGAAGACACCACGTGACCAAGAAATTTGACTTCTTTCTGGAATAGCAGGCACTTCTTCGGGTTCAACTTCAGATGGGCATTCCTGACTCGCCCAAATACTTCTTGAAGATTTTTCAAATGTTCTGTAAAGTCCTGTCCCATAACAAGCACGTCGTCAAGGTAAACCAGGCACGTCCTCCAGGTTAGCCCTAGCAGCACGAACTCCATCAGTCTTTCAAAGGTAGCTGGCGCATTGCAAAGTCCAAAAGGCATCACGGTAAATTGATAAAGACCACTGCCTGCTGAAAACGCTGTCTTTTCTTTATCATCAGGATGAAGCCCCACTTGCCAGTATCCACTCCTAAGGTCTAACGTAGAAAACCATCGTGAGCCTGCCAACGTGCTTAACGTGTCGTCAATTCGTGGTAATGGGTAACTGTCTTTCTTCGTGACATCATTTAATTTTCGATAATCGACACAAAATCTTAATGTTCCATCCTTCTTGGCAACCAAAACTACTGGCGATGACCAGGGACTCGTCGACTCCTCAATGACTCCATCTTGTAGCATCTTGTCTATCATTGCCGAGGCATCTTCTTGTTTTGCTAATGGAAGCCTCCTAGGTGGTTGTCGAATAGCGGGTGAGTCGCCAGTATTTATCCGATGCTGGACTATGTCTGTTTTTGTAAGAGCCTCTGTATTCTTGGCAAATACTGAACTTTCCTTTTCCAGGAACTTGATTGCCTCCCTTCGTTCATCCTCAGATAAATGCTCCAACTGGGTACTCAACAAGGTCAAAACTTCCTGGTCTATTTTCATAGATGAACTTCCCTCTGTTTGTTCCTCGCACCTCGCTACCCATGTGACCGGTTCATAGGAGCCAATCGGTTTGCCTTCCTTAATTGTCACCGAGTGGGAATTTAAATTAACGACTCTAATTGGGATTTTGTCTTTAGTCCGGGTTAAAGTTCTCGCCACAATAATATTGGCTAGGGACTTAATCGATTCGTCTTCTTCAACTAGGCCAACACGGTACCCTCCAGGATTTCCTTCTAAGGCAGCATCGATCATTTGTTCTGAATGAGCAGGAATCTTGATTGTCTGTGTTGTTAACAATCTCGCTTTATGGAATTGGTCATCTGCGGTTGCCAGAATAAACTCCTCATTTCCAATTTTTAAGACTCGCTCACCTACGTCAACAATAAATCCCTGCTTTCCCATGATGTCTAGACTCAAAATGAAATCATCCATAATGTCAGCCACAATGACCTTGTAATTTAACCTCAACCGTTCAACCTGCAGTTCCAAGTTGACCTCTCCATGGACCGCAGCCCTGTCCCCCGTGGCTGTCCGAATGATTACTCCATTTTGCTTCTTGTCAATCTGCAAGCCTGATATAAACCCTGGCCGCACTATTGATGACGTAGCACCGGTGTCAATCGTAAACACGCATTTTCTTCCATTCACATATCCTTGCAACAACAGACTACTTGGTATTCTTTGGAGCTGGGAAATCTTTATTTCTCTGGGGGCACCGCATTCCCTAGCCAGCACAGCCCCCTTGGTGCTGGCTATCTCTAGTTTTCCTGCTTCTCTGCAACATTCACAGCATTTACTCGACTCTCCGAGTTCTGCTGTCGACAGTCTCGTTTCATATGTCCCACCTTGCCGCAGTTGAAACATTTAATACCTCCGCTCGGCTTTCCTTTATTTTGTTGTTTTTCCTGCTTTCCGAGGCCATCCAATTTATCGCATAATTTGGTGAATATTTTCTGCATCTCAGTCAGCAAGGGGTTCTGGTTCATTTCTGGTTGCGATTCTTCGAGAGTCACAGCTCGCACTCTCGACCTTGGAGTATCCCTGTAAGCGGCTTCTACTTCGAGTGCACGCACCAAAGCTTCGCTACTACTTTGGTGTCTCGTCAGTCTCAGGACTCGCCTGACCTCTTCGTCCCTTATACCATCTAAAAAGGCCCCCACGACTAATTGTTCCTGGAATTCTTTAGGTGCACTCGGATACGCCAGGTGTGCCAGTCTCTCTATCGCAGCTTCAAATTCTTGTAAACTTTCCCCAGCTTTTTGCATCCGGGATTTCAGCTGAGCCTGGTATAATTGGGCAAGGTGTTGATCGCCATACCTCAAGTCTAATGCAGCTTCCAAGACTTTAAAGTCCCTTTGTTTCTCAACTGGGATGGTTTGGAGTAACTCTGAAGCTTGGCCCCTTAATGCTAGAACTAATGCCATGGCCTTTTCCTCATTATCCCAATTGTTCGCACATGCTGCTGCCTCAAACTGCCTCTTGTATGTCGTCCAGGAACTTTGGCCATCAAAAGAAGGAGGTTTTAGTCGCTGTCCTGATGATACTACCTGCTGGCTTCCTCTATCTCTCAACTGTCGTTTAAGCCGGTCTATTTCTCCCTTGACTTCTTCTTCGAACTCACTCGTCTTTTCTTCAAACTGATTTACTTTTCCTTTTACTTGACCGACTTCGGTCTTGACTTCACCTACTTTATCTTCGGCCTTATCTACTTTTTCTTCTACCTTGTTTATCTCTTCTTTGACTTCACTTTTGACAGAAATGATTGCGTCCTGTTGTATTTTTATTTGATCGCTCAGGATTTTCCTTAATTCCTCCTGGCGTCTTTCTTCCAAGTCTTCCATTATTTTTCTGAGTTCGTCTTTTTCCTCTTGACGTTGTCTTTCTTGCTCTTCTTTCTCCTCTTGCTGTCGTATCTTCAGGTCCTCCATCATTTCTCTCAATTCGGCTTTTTCTTCTTGGCGTCTTGTTTCTTCATCCTCTTTTTCTTTCTGACGTCTTGTTTCTTCATCTTCTTGTTCTTTCTGACGTCTTCTTTCTTCATCCTCTTTTTCTTTCTGACGTCTTCTTTCTTCATCCTCTTTTTCTTTCTGACGTCTTCTTTCTTCATCCTCTTTTTCTTTCTGACGTCTTGTTTCTTCATCCTCTTTTTCTTTCTGACGTCTTATTTCCTGATCTTCCATAATTTTCTTTAATTCGTCCCTTTCTTCTTGACGCCGTTTTTCTTCCTCCTGGCGTTTTCTTTCTTGCTCTTCTTTATCTTCCTGCCGTTGCTGAGCCATCATTTTTTGGAATTGTTCGAATAAGTCCTGTATTTGTTTATCGGATGCCATACTTCTTGTTGTTACGGGCATACGATGAAATTAAAATAAAATAAATTTAACTGTCACGTCAATATTGGTAATGGAACTTTTCAGACAAATCTCGAAATAGCACGAAAAAGTCTTATCCAGAGTCTTTTGTCACTATCCAGTTCAGAGAATTTAATAATCTCCACTAATGTCCAAATAGAAAAGTTCTAGAAATTTTCACGCATTAAATGAGTCTTTTTCAGTGTCTCTATCACTTCTCAGTTCAAAGGATTTAATTATCACACTAATGTCCTAATAAAATGTTCTACAATGTCTCAAAAATGCACTTAACACTATTTCCCTGTTCGAAAATAACCCTCGAACAATGTCCAGTAAATGAGTCCTCCGTGTTAGCACTAACCCTCGAGAATACTTCTCGAACACTCCAGCACAACTTCAGTGCTCCTCTTGTCATAAAATTCCGCTTTCTGACACCAATTTGTCACGTGTTTCCACCCTTAGGAAACTACCCCTGGCAAATTCCGTGGGTTCCAAAAATTATAACAAGAGATTGTCCACTAACACACTTTATTAAATATTTACTGGATACTTCACAATACTATTATTAATTTAAATACACTTTACTGACTAAAATCACAATGTTTATCACTTTGTTTATCTTTGAAGTCTTAACCTCACTTTCTATACTTTCTGAACTTTCTGAACTACTCGCTGAGAATGCGGTCGGTCTTTTATACTTAAAAATGACAGATCTCGATTTTTCTGTGATGACGCCACCATTCTCTAGATAATTCCAGATGTCACCAGAACTAACTGCTGGTAGGTTTCTCGAGTAGGTGCAAATACACTACATTCAGATATTCGATCTGTTGAAGTCTGTGCCTTCTTTTTAGTAACCAACATAACCTTAAATTTTAAGGGGTTGCAACATATTACAATATATTATTACAATTTAATTCAAGTATGCCGTGTTAAAAATTTAGTTTTTAATGGTGTTTGTAGAAAAGGTATAATATTACGAGTAAATCAGTCGCCATTAGACAGCTCTGAGAAATTTGAAGTCGTGCGTACTATTGATATAACAGGTGAACGAACCATGATCAACATCACTGTCGCACACACTCAAAGAAATATTATGTTTTGATTGTATAAACACCGGGACAGCGCGTACGCAGTCCCGACTACCAAAAATTGTGCGCCCGAGTTATTCGCATTAGGAATAATCGCAGGGGTCAGCCCAACCGTAGTGCAATGGAAGGGCCTCACCCTGGGGGAACCGCCTTGTTGATCACGGTAACCCCTACGCCAGGTAAGTATGCTTTCTTTTTGTCAATGTTGTGTATTCGATAAAGTTAGTTCGATGTAAAGCTTCAGCTTGCAAATTAAATCGATGGTGGCATCTAGCGGAGTAACTTCCAATAGTTCAAACTAACAGCCATTATTGCTTATTGTTTAAGTCTTACTTATTTATACCAGCGACATAATCTCGTTGATTTATAAGTAGTCACTAATAATACTTTGTTACCTATGTCTCAACTTGCCAATCCAATGAAACTTCACAAAATCAACACCTAATTATTAATATGTGTACATACAAAATATTCCCATTAAATTATTATTATTATAGGTCAAATTCAAATTTAAGGTATAACTAAAGTAACACGGGCCATCAAGTCTTATAACAAAAATAAGTATCAATATTTCCTTATAAAATGTACAAAATCCCTAGTGTTATACTAGTATACCTATCTTTTCAATTTTATTAGTCTTCAGATCCCATATAAACTCCCAAAATTATTGAAGGTAATAAAACTTGCTGCTATTGATATCACATCACAACTTTTCAAATTAAAATAGTTGGAAATTCTTATTAATACTTTTTAATGCGCGTCTTTATAAATTCTTAGGTAAACTAAACTAATAACAATATCCCAAATCGTATAAAAACCATGTCCTAATTGTTTCTTATAAAACGTTATAAAACTTTTAAGTACTTTGTTTTCCTGATTGAACCTTTTTGGTTTGACTATTATTGAGATTCCATGAAAACTTTTCAAATTAATAGTTGTAAATCCTTATTAATAGTTTTCAATGGGTGTACTTATAGAAGCAATCCTTATTAAATTCTTATAAAACTAAACTATTAATAACCCCTCAAATATTATAAAAAGCATATAACTACTAATTGTTTCTATTTAATTGTTAAAAACTCTTCCTTGGTTTTCCCGATTAAACATTCTTATACTATTGATTACATTCCTCTTAGTACATGGGATGTACTTAATATGTGCAAATGAGGTTCAAATTGTCTGCAAGCCGATGCCATTTGTCTCACCCCCGTGGATCCTATATACGTACTTAGCAGATACCTATGAATAAAATATATTACATTTGGGTACATTACAAATGTATGTCCAAAATATATACCCACGTTTTTAAACTATTAGATACATATATGCACTTGTACATGCATAAAACATTCAGATATAAATAATGTACCCCGGATTTACATTTGGAGGTATATACAGCATAAGGGCATACTTGACAAGTACATATAATAGTTATTTATCGTTAGAAAGAAAAGTTAATTTCTTAAAAATGTTCTTGAACCTTGTTTAATTATATATTTTGAGGATTTAATTCTTGGGTCCTGGTTCATTAATATAAATCTCTATAGTTTTCACATTTATTTTATTTTTGTACAGACGTTTCGGCGTTTGCTCACACCTTTTTCAATGTATTATCTCTTAAAACAATTTTTTATTCGAGAATGCGGCAACTAGTTCACTGTTTTTTCAACTGTTTTTTTTTCCGTTTCATTGTTACTTTCACTTCACACTTTTTTGTGGTGCTTTAGGGAGTTCTTTAACAATACCAGTTATTTATTATACAAGTGTTAAAAATGACTTTATTTTACGAGTAGAGAAGCTCCATGAACAAAATAAAGTCATTTTTAACACGTGTATCATACAATGTTTTTTCTACAAACACCGTTAAAAGAACAATAAAGTTTCTTTAAAAAGATTTCAAATCCTTTTAATGGTTACCTCATAATTCTAGTAGTTTGTAGGATTTATGAAATAAATAAATCAAGTTTGCCCCTTGTTTGACACATGCTTGTCAAATGTGAAAAACGATTGCTATATGATGAGTTCCAATATTAATTATAGTCCAGAAGGAAGCGAATCGGTTCCTCAAGAAATTGAAGAAGCAGCTACAAGGGCAACATTAAACGATTAAACATTCTTATACTATTGATTACATTCCTCTTAGTACATGGGATGTACTTAGTATATAATAATAATAATAATAATAATAATAATGTTTATTCACAACACTTCATATAATATAATACATCATATTACATAAAACATAGGCAAATAAGTGAATAAACATAAATAATCACTGAAGTAGATAATTCTACTTATTTGTGATCAATAGTAATAAATTTATTATTTTATTTTATTCGTTCATTTATTTTTTTTTGACATTTAAGTGACAATTTCTCAAGGCGTGTTTCGATATTCGAGGCATATTAAGTTAAAATCTATTTCAGAAAATATGCAGGTAAGCTACTTTTTATAAATTTGTTATAATATTATTTATTTGTAATCTTGCTGATTTTATCCACGTTTTTATTTTTTTTTTAAATAGGTATAGAGTATTTATATTTTTTAAGTCATTGGGTAGGGTACTATATATTTTGGGAATGAGGTAAGTATGACATTTTTGACCAATTGCTTTTATACATCTTGGATTTATTTTACAATTATTTTCTTTATTTCTTGTGCTATAAGGATGTTCAATTGGTTGTAAATTGTTTTTATTTTTAAAATTATAAATTAGTAATATTAAAGAGTAAAGCTGTCGTAAATCGAATATTTCACTGATTTTATATAGATCATCAGACGAACAATTATATCCCTTGTCATAAATAATTCTAAGAGTCCAGTTCTGCACTACTGTTAATTTTTTTAGGTAGCAATCACATACTCCACCCCAACCTATGATACCATATGATAACTGTGACTGTATTAAGGCATAATATAGAATTTTTAGTTGTTTTAAATTTAAGTAGGGTTTTAAATATTTAATTCTTGGAAGCAGTCCTCTAATTTTCGCAACAACGTTATTTATATGCAGATCCCAACGTAAATGTCTGTCAAATGTTATTCCAGGATATTTAATAGATGTTGCTTCTGGGATTAATAAGTTGCCGTCCATCACTAATGGACCGAAAGAAGGTAAATTATTACTATATGAAGTAAAGGGCATATAAAATGTTTTATTAAAATTGACTGTTAACAAATTAAAATCAAACCACTTTTTGATGGTAGTAAAGTCTTTTTCAGCAGATTTGTTTAAGCCGTACCATGTATTTCCTCTAAAAAATATAGCCGTGTCATCGGCAAAACTCAAAATTTTACAATTGTTACTAGTTATTTTTAACAGAGAATTTAAATACAAAACAAATAAAACTGGACCAAGTACCGTTCCCTGTGGTACTCCGTATTCAACTGTTTTCGGTTCACTGATAACATCATCAATTTTAACATATTGAGTACGTTCCGACAAATAACTTTTCAATAAATTTAGTACATTTCCCCGTATTCCGTATTTTTCAAGTTTGCAAATTAATCGTTTATGACACACAGTATCGAATGCTTTCGCAAGGTCAACGAATATACAAAGAGATGGAGTTTTTTCATCTAATGAACCATAAATATAATGCGTTAATGCAGCAATTGCATCTTCAGTTGATTTACCTTGCTGAAAACCAAATTGATTATCCGATATTATATTATATATTTTTAAAAAACTTGCAAGGCGAATCTTTAGAATTTTTTCAAAAATTTTTGCGAGATTAGAAATTATTGAAATAGGTCTGTAATTAATTAAAACATTCTTTTCCCCTCCTTTATACAAAGGTTTTATTATACCAATTTTAAAACATTTGGGAAAATATCCTTTATTGAAGCATTTGTTAATGATGTATTGTAACGGTTCTGCGATTTCATCCGATATTTCTTTCAATGCTTCTGCACGTATACCATCAAATCCGGGAGATTTTTTAGACTTTAATGATTTTATTATTTTTTTTACTTCATTGGTATTTGTGGGATATAGTTGCATTGAGTTATTTAGAGGTTCCTCCACATCTTCAAAGTTGTCTGGTATTCTTATTTTATTTGCATATGTTTTGCCTAGATCACTATAATAGTTAACGAATGTATTAGCAATTCCTTTTTTAGTTTTTATTACAGAATTATTTTCAGTTTTTATTTCCATTATTTCATTATCTTTTTTATTTTTATTACATAATTGATTTATAGTTTTCCACAAATTTTGTGAAGAACCTTCATTTTTGTTAATCTCCTCTTTATAATATTTGATTTTAGTTGTTTTAATCAGTTGGCCTAGTTTATTTTTGTATTTTTTATATTCTAATTTAATATTCAGATCAGTTGGGTTTTTTAAAGTTTTTTAGTACATATCATTTTTTGTTTTAATCGACTTTAATAAACCTCTCGTTATCCATTTCTTTCTAATTTTTTCAGAATTTTTTATTTTTATTTGCTTAGTATTTTTTAATATACCGTTTGTTAACTTATTGATAAATGTTTCTGTAATTAAATCAATATTTTCATTGTTGTATATGTCCTGCCAGTTGTCTTTTTTTAGGTCTTCTTTTAATTTTGGGTAATTAATATATTTCTTATAATTTATTTGTTGAACATTTTTCTCATTATGCTGGTAATAGTTAATTAGAATTATAATTGGATAATGATCCGGTTATATTTTCTTCATAAATAATAGGAAATATTTTATCTATATTGGTTTTTATAAAAAAGTGATCCAAGCAAGACTCCAGGATCCTCTTGCACCCGGGTGTGTCTGTTTATATACGAGACATAACCATTTATATTTAATATGTTCAAATAATCTTGTGCAAAGTCACTATCAGAATGAATATTTTTATATTTATATCTCCCACTAAAATATGAATATCTGATTTTTCTTTGTTCTGCAAATAGTTTAACAAGTATCTATTAAAATTATAAGGGCATGTACTAGGCGGTCTGTACATGGCAGTTACACTGATTATTTTATTTGTAAGAAAAATATATATGCAAATAAGGTTCAAATTGTCTGCAAACCGATGCCATTTGTCTCACCCCCGTAGATCCTATATACGTACTTAGCAGATACCTATGAATAAAATATATTATATTTGGGTACATTACAAATGTATGTCCAAAATATATACACACGTTTTTAAACTATTAGATACATATACGCACATGTACATGCATAAAACATTCAGATATAAATAATGTACCCCGGATTTACATTTGGAGGTATGTTAAGTATATACAGCATAAGGCCATACTTGACAAGTACACATAAAGTATATTACGAGTAATCAGTCGCCATTAGACAGCTCTGAGAAATGTGAAGTCGTGCGCACTATTGATGTAACAGGTGAACGAACCATGATCAACATCACTGTCGCACACACTTAAAGAAATATTATGTTTTGATTGTATAAACACCGGGACAGCGCGTACGCAGTCCCGACTACCAAAAATTGTGCGCCCGAGTTATTCGCATTAGGAATAATCGCAGGGGTCAGCCCAACCGGAGTGCAATGGAAGGGCCTCACCCTGGGGGAACCGCCTTGTTGATCACGGTAACCCCTACGCCAGGTAAGTATGCTTTCTTTTTGCCAATGTTGTGTATTCGATAAAGTTAGTTAGATGTAAAGCAGCAGCTTGCAAATTAAATCAATTAATTCAAACTAACAGCCATTATTGCTTATTGTTTAAGTCTTACTTATTTATACCAGCGACATAATCTTGTTGATTTATAAGTAGTCACTAATAATACTTTGTTACCTATATCTCAACTTGCCAATCCAATGAAACTTCACAAAATCAACACCTAATTATTAATATGTGTACATACAAAATATTCCCATTAAATTATTATTATTATAGGTCAAATTCAAATTTAAGGTATAACTAAATTAACATGGGCCATCAAGTCTTATAATAAAAATAAGTATCAATATTTCCTTATAAAATGTACAAAATCCCTAGTGCTATACTAGTATACCCATCTTTTCAATTTTATTAGTCCTCAGATTCCATATAAACTCCCAAAATTATTGAAGGTAATAAAACTTTTTAGTTTTATGCTGCTATTGATATCACATCACAACTTTTCAAATTAAAATAGTTGTAAATTCTTATTAATACGTTTTAACAATATCCCAAATCGTATAAAAATCATGTCCTAATTGTTTCTTATAAAACGTTATAAAACTTTTAAGTACTTTGTTTTCCAGATTGAACCTTTTTAGTTTGACTGTTATTGAGATCCCATGAAAACTTTTCAAATTAATAGTTGTAAATCCTTAATTATAGTTGGGTGTACTTATAGAAGCAATCCTTATTAAATTCTTATAAAACTAAACTAATAATAACCCCTCAAATATTATAAAAAGCATATAACTACTAATTGTTTCTATTTAATTGTTAAAAAACTCTTCCTTGGTTTTCCCGATTAAACATTCTTATACTATTGATTATTACATTCCTCTTAGTACATGGGATAATGGAATAAAATTGTGATTTCGTGGTTTAGTGTGTGTACAGAGGAACCATAACGGTCTCAAACTTTTTTGGCATCAGCCACCCCCACCCCCATTATTTAAATGAAGTAAAAAAAATTGTGATTTAGTATTTTTATGAGACGCCAATAAAGGTCTCACATTTTTTTTTTGGCAAAACATATTTCGTGTTGCCTAAAAAGAATAAAAAGTGCAAACATTTCAACTTTGTATACTTATTAGTGTTATATGTAATACACAGACACACACCACACATTATACAAAAATCACTGCCCAAGGAATCACTATACTTCCACATAAGATTTTCTATCCAAGTCTCTCACAAGAACAAAAATTTTGTATGTGGAAATAATTGTTTATGGAACTTTAATAATATAATATTTGAAATCATCTACCCCAAAACCTCATAAAATGATATGTCATATCGGTAGTGGGAGTGGGGGTGGATGAAGTAAAAAAAATTGAGGCCTTTGGTTCTTGTACCCACACTAAATCACAATTTTATTTATATATTTTATATATTTTTTCACCTCCTTTAACAGTGGGGTAGGGGTGGTGGTGGTAATGAATGCAAAAAATGTTTTAAGACTTTAGTTTCTCTTGTATATACTAAATACCAATTTTATGGACTTGATTTTCTTTTTTTCTTTCTTCCTTTCCTTACTTGATTTGCTTGATTTTAGCATTTACCCCCATTTACCCCAATACATGTCTCAACACTTCAACAGAATAAGATCAAAATTTAATTTAGTTCCAGATCTCGTTAAAATACATAAGTGTAGCAAATTTTAAGTCCATATCTTAAAACGGTTCTAGAGTAATCGTGCGCACAAAAAAAGTTACCGACGAACAGAAAATTTTTTTTGCTCAAACTTAAAATCTCTACGTTTCATGATATTCTAAGCCTTTGAACAATACAAATTTTTATTATTTTTTTTTGCATTACTATACCTACTTCCACTGGATGTCGAAGTAAAATTGTACTTCTGCCGGAGAATGCATACATATAAAATATCTTCCTACTTCCAAGTATATCATAAACTATATATATGAAGGCATGTACAGAATATATACACATTGGAATTTATAGTGGTTAATATAAAGATGAAATATATACATACAGTTATATCTTAATATAGGTCGTAGGCATATACAGAATATATACATGCTGGAATATAGTAATTAACTATGCATAGGGTGATAGACATATGCGAAATATATGCATGTTTGTATGTAGTAGGTACATATTAAATATATACATGCAAGTATGTCCTAGGCATATATGTTTTAGGCCTATACAAAATATATACTTGTTGGTATGTAGTGAGTATGTACATTGTACATATAAAATATATACATAATGGCAGGTAGTATGTATATACAGAAAAAGATATTCATATACAGTATATTGTAGGTGTATGCAACAAAATAAAAATACTGTGTATGTGTATATTATAAGTACCAGGCCTGTAGCTAGAAAGTGCTTTCAGGGCGGGCAAACAATTTTTCAGGACGGGCCCGTAAAAAAAAAATTTTTGATGAGCGGGGGGGGGAGAAATACAAAAAAATTTTAATCCAAAAAAAACTTTTTAATCCGAAAAATTTAGACAATTTTTACCCAATCTCTTTCAAAATATTTAAAAGACAGTTAAAATTGCCCCCATTACGATCACCGTAGGTCGGGCGAAACCTATTCCAGGACGGGCAGTGCCCGTCCTGCCCCCCCCCCCCCCTAGCTACAGGCCTGATAAGTACATACACAACAGAATATACCCTCCATGTATATTTTATAGATATACCATTCTAATATGGTATATATTTTTCATGTATATATGTATCATGTCGAATGCTATATGGGTATATACTTGTTAAGAATCTCCTTTTGCTGTGTGGGTGCTGCTATTAAGATCCGATAAAAACTTTTCAAATTAATAGCAGAAAATTCAACTCAAATATGATTCCTTTAGATATTCATACTAATATAATTTCTATATGGTAAAATTAATGCACCATAAGTTTTTAGGATTACCTATAAAAAATTTATGATAATAAATAAATTTGAAATAGCATTTTTTGACAGGGTAATGAGCTCTACTACTTGTTCAAAACCGTATCCATCGTAATTAATGAATTATTATTCAACAGTTGTAGAAAAATTATTTTTCAATAATTGTGTATGTAGAAATAAAATATATTATTTTTAAATAATAATAATTAATAATAATATATGTAATTTCTTCAGAAAGAGCAAAATTACAATAATTATTTAGAATTGCTTGTTTGCTTCATACTATATAGGCCTTTGTAAATCATTTTACTACAGCGACAACTGGCTTTCTTAGTTTAATTTAATACATTAATAGGACATGTGGGTTTATGTGTAACTAAAGTCATCATTTTTATTTAGTTGCAACCTTTCAGTCTCAGAACAACTCTACTGCACCGGTTTTAAACCGGTTTCGAACCGGTTTTTTTGAAAACCGAACAGAACCGATTTTATCAATAAAAAAACGGTTCTTTTAGTAAATTATACCGATCAACATAAATATTACATTTTATAGTTATATCTGACGTCATTATACCACAAATTGATTGTAGGATATTGAATTTCTATTTATATTAGGCAATCTTGTAACTTTTTACGGATTGGGCAACATAACATAATATTTTAACATATGTTGTGCATATTATTACATTGTTTTCATATAGTATTCAGCCAAAATACACATAGGCATAGACATAGAAGTTCTGGCTATCTATTAATTACTCATTTTTAGTCCGTAAAAATAAGTTGACTGGCTCAAAATTCTGCAAAAATTATGACTTTTATTGAATCTTATAAACGGTTTAAACCGGTTTTTTTCTAAATAGACCGGTCTCGAACCGGTTTTTTATTTTCCCGGTTTTTCCAAACACTAATAGGCACTAGGAAAGTGAGCAGTGTATAAATCACTGCAAAACTGCAACATTTACTCCACGTAGCATGTGACGCCATCTATTGCAATATAGTTCATCTAAAACACTAGCGCTCAGCCAGTATAACCATCGCTGCAGTTATCTGTTATATTTCAGCCGCGTTAAAAACCCGGTTCACACAAATCAAATATGTTCATTCATAGACAACAAACTTACCTTCTATATAAATAAGAGCGTCTAGTCTTTGAATGGACATGGAATGTAATCCACTTTCCACATCCTCAGAATGGCTTAAGAATCTTCCTCCAACCGACCACAGTTCTCGTTCTCTGTCTCTCATTTCACCACTGAAAGAATCAGAAAGTAAGAAATAATTAATATGTTTTACTTCACAATAATCCACACGCACATACTTAGATATTAAACAGAATTATCACACTATTTAAAGAATCAGACTGAGTAAGAGACAACTGATTTTAGCTGTATAATAATTTTTACTTTCTAAACAAAATTGTCATGTCTCGTGGACAATTTTTAAGACACTTTACCTAAAAAAAATTTCTGTATGCAGTATATAGCACAGTACTGACAAAGAGTGCTGGTGAGTTGCGAGCATTAAACATTGTCATTAGATTTCTGTCATGGGGGGGGGACTTGGCTGTAAACGTAGGGATTTTGGGATAACAGTTTTCAATGCATTATTTAAAATGAGAGAAACTACAAATTTATTATGAAAAGTAAATACAGTTTATACCCCCAATAGCACAACATTGTCCTGTGGACATCTGAAGGATATCTTCGACGGACATACAGGACATCCGATGGACGTTCGTTTTTGGTCCAAAGTACATCCAACGGGCAGCCGAGGGACGTGCAAATGTTACAGTTTTGGACAATATTTGTACATTCCAATTATTTAAAAAAAAAGAGACCGGAATGAGCAGGGATCGAACCGTCGACCTCATGAATTACAGATTGCTTTATTTTGTTTAACTATTTGGTCACATGTCATTTGTATATTTTTATATATTAAAATATATATTTCAGTTGACAATCATAATGTATTACGTCACAGATACGCGACCTCATGATTTGTAACTCGATGTTTTCTCACTAGGCCACTAATCTAGCTTATTAGTATTTACTTAAAAACTGTACAGTTGGAAGTAGGTCTTAGACTAATATAGCTATTTATTTCAAAATGCAGAAAGTATTTGAATGTTTATTAAATGTTTAGTATCAAATAATATCATTGATAACACAGGTTTACAAAAAAAAAAGTAGTCTGGATCTGGGGTCAGACCATACGTTTCTTATGTATTTTTCGACGCTGAATTCGAATCTATTTTTAGTTTTGCCCTATCACGTCAGGATGTTGAGATATCCTAACCTAAAAGTGCAAAAAACACGGTTTTTTGACATATTTGAAGTTATGTAGCTTTGCGAATTTTTTTTTCTCGAAACACCATGTATGAGATCTTAAAGTACAAATCTTCCTCTTTAAAATGCCGTTGAGTTTGCTCAAATATCTTTTTTTTTTTCGCTGTAATATCGAATTTTTAAAATTGTCTGTTCATATCATATCTTTCCCAATACATTTAATTAGTACGGAAACATCATGGTCATTATTTAAATTGCAATATCTCGGCGAAAAAAAAAAAAAAAGATATTTGAGCAAACTCAACGGCATTTGGAGGTTCTCGATTTGTTGCTGTGTAGTTTGAGGGTCTCAGAGTTAGGATTTTTGTTTTTTTTTTAAGTTTAATGTTAGTAAATTGCAGATTTGTTGGTTAATGCGTTTGAGTTTTCACATTTGGAGTTTGTGGGTTTAAGAATGTGGTGGGGAAGAAAGAGGAGGGTGGGTGGAGTTATAGGCTTAAAGTTCATTGCTTGAAGGTTTATTCTATACATCGACCTTAGTTAAGTATCATGTAAGATTCACAGGCCTACAAATTTTTTATATCAAAAACGCTACTATACTTTTCCGAAGGTTTTCGGTGCGCTGAATCTGAATTCTCTGCCTGATTGTCGTCTACCGGGTAGGATGCAGCAGCGAAGCGGACTGTAGATGTTTTATTGCACAAGTAGAACAACTGTTAGACGTATTGTATCAAATAATGCACCGAAACACTGAAATGTAAATAATTTACTAAATTACAGCTTAAAATTAATAAGAAGAATCAGGGAATATCGAACATGTGATGCAAATTACATTTGATGTAATTATATTTTTTTTGTGTCATAATATCAACTTTTTTCAAAACAGTATCTTTCTAATATATATTTTTTCTAAATTGGGTGTGAGTTCAAATGTTTAATAGCGTGTTTATACCCACGTCCAGTACCTATTCAAGTTTCATATAAAAATGATGCCTTGCTTTCGAGACTTTTAACATGGGAACTTTTTGAAGAGGACGCGAGCTCTAAAATGCTTGCCAGCCCTTTCGAGTGCTCACGAACAACTTGCGCGATTACTAAGCATTAAGCCCTTTCATGGAGTGCTCGAAGCATTGAGCACCAGTTTTAAAAAATGCTCTTAAGCACAGTGTCCCCGAGCACAAGCTCAGATAAGGGCTTCCTTCTTAACGTTATACGCGTGAACCAGGGTTATGCTAAATGGGAGTGACCTTCACTCCACACACGTATTTTTAAAAATTTCAACAAATTGTTAGTTTAGTTAAAAATTAAAAAAATAGTTTCGTTTCTCAGTTGAAATATAAAGTCGGGCTCAGCGTTTATGGCGTGTGTACGGCTCGAGCTACGCCTTCCTTTAAGATTTGTTCTCACTCATACACATATCAAGCGTTAATTGTAAAGCTACCTACGACTTTCCACTCTATAAAACTTCTACAATTATACGTTCATCTCTTTCATTCTTTCATGCGGTTAATATCGATAATGGGGCAACGTTTGTGCTCACTCAATTATTTTCGACTTAGCCGTGCGACAATATTTTGGATTTTAAAGAAGTAATTGGGTTACTAAGGGATTATTTTTATTACTTAAGCTATATGTGTATTAAATATTATTGTATTAAATTAAATTAAGCGTGAGTGTAATTAAATGTTTTCAATATATTCAAAATGTTTTAATTAACTTGATGTAGGTATATCCTGGGATTATCGGTCTTTATAATAAAATTACTCTTTTCTTAGTATTTTTAAACCATAAAATTTCACACCACCCTTCAACAAAAACTTCAGATTTAATACACATCAATTAAATCTTATCTAGAATAACATAAAAAAACCACTATATTCAACGCAGACAGGCAATACTTAATTTCAGCTTTTAGTTGCTTTTAAATACTCAAATATAACACACCTAAAATGTAAATAGTTGCAGTGTGCAATTCAATAATATTAACTATTGTAAGTAATTTATACACATGTATATAAAAAACAGCATTAAAAAACTATTTGTCTTCACTTAATTATAGTTCTCTGACGATGGTTGAATAAACCGAAACGTATCAAAAAGTAATTTTATTATAAAGACCGATAATCTCAAGATGTTATACCTACATCAAGTAAATTGATATCAACGGTCAAGAAAATAAAAACAAGAAAATGTTTTAAAAATATGTTACAAAATATTTTCGAAGTTACTTTAATAAAATTAAATATTTTGAAAATGTCCATTCGTGCACCTACAAAATATTTTAATAACATTGTGAAAACTTTTAATGATATTTAATTAAATATTGTAAAATACTAAAATGTTTTCTAAGTTAAGGAGAGGGAGATTGAATGTTGTTCTTTTTTATTTCAATAACAAATATTTACAACTATTTATTAATCTTAATTCTTTATTTTTTTTGCTGTTATTTTTCATTATTTACTTTCATTTTTCAAAGGAGAATTGTTCTGTTTAATTTTGAATATCTTTTATTTAATTTTAAATAACTCTATTTGAGAGATTGATTTTATTTATTTCATTCATGTCAACCTTAATGCAAAACTAATTGATCCGACACTGTCTTATCTTAGATCGTACGCTTTTCGTGATCGTACTAAATTATTAGAAGCACCATTTATGTCAGTTATTATTTTAAACATGCCATTTATATTATAATTTTATTTAGGTTTTATTGCTTTATTATAAAAAGTGAAACCATTATATAAGGAATTAATTAGAGAATTAAAAAGGAACTTTAATATTCACTTACAGGACGTGGGCTGTAAATGAATATTACAGTCCTGTAACCATGGCAATTAATAAATGAATTGTAAGTTCGACTTACTCTAATAAAAATTTGCCTACACATTTATTATACGTGTAAAAAATGTCTGCGTCTTTGGCGGTGCGATAAAGATCAAAGGCATCGATATCTTTTGAGTGCAGAGTAGATCTGGAGACAACTATACCGTCTATCAGCAGGGCATTTCCGTGGGATTTTCAATGTTCAGGTATGAGCCTGGTATCAATCTCTTTGTCAAGACATCTAGATTGCGAATTGACATAGTGATAAGCTGTAAATCATGTGGCTGTTAAAACAAAATGACGTAAAGGAGTTAGCGCACAGGGTACTGGATTTGTTCTTAAGGTAGTAACATGTTTGTTAGATACATGTATACATTTTTTTTTCTATTAAATTAATTAACAGTTGAGGTATTTTTTTTCACTTTTTTTTAATGTTTTTTTTTATTTATTAATTTTTTTTATATTCCATATGCCTTTTTTCCTACCCGTTTTGTATTAATTTTTTTCTTTATCTATTTTTTATTATTTCTGTATACAGGGTGGCTACTTTTTATATTGAACAGTATTGCTATCTTGCAAACCATAACAGTTACAAACTCGGTTAAATGGGAGAAAGTTTCATATTTTGAAGGCCAATAAAATGAGTTGTAGAAATTCAAAATATTTCGATTAATTCCGGAGATATACGACAAAATCCGAAATAGCTCATTTTCTTTTATCTAGCGCTGTCACTATAAAAAATATTAAAAAATTTCATTGGAATATTTTATTGTAAATTAACTTTGCTATAATTTACCGTAATCAAATTTTAATTATGACGTTTCGTCTGTTCAGGGGCACCATCAGCTTTATTTTTTTAAATACGTCTTTTTTTATCACATTTGACAATTTTACTACGTTTCGTCAGAAAAATAATCATCATTAATTTTATTGCATTCGCCCTTTACAAAACATTTTTTTGTTAAGTAATACAAGGTGTGACTCATCATTTAGAAGCTTATTTTATCAACAATTCAATGCATTGACGTAGCTACTCCGATTCTGCTGTTAATTCAATATTATTTGCAGAGTGAGCACCAAATAAAAAAATGTATTTCAACGTCTATTGTATTTCTTTAAACTACGAATAAAATTTACAAAAAAAACCATAATTTAGTGAGTAAACAAGTAAATTTACAAAAGTTGTACAAAATGTCCATCATTTTCCCGTAAGTCGCGTTCTCTTAGACTACTGACTTTCGCAATAATATTTGGGGTAATTTGGTTCAAGGCTTCAACAATTCGACTGAGTAATTCATTGACATCTTGGACCTCGTTGTAGTAAGTACACTTTGTTTTTTAAAAAATCTCAAACAAAATAATCCATGGGATTCAAGCAAGGTGAGCGAGGTGGCCACCTTACTGGTCCATTAGTTCCTAACCACTTTCTTTGAAAATGCCTGTTTAAAAAATCCTGACCGCGTTAGCATTGTGAGGGTCACAACCATCTTGCATAAACCATTTTATTTTTCTCCAAATCAGTAACGGCATTTCATCGAATACTTCGAGTAACAAATGGATATAATTTTCACCGTTTAAATTGCCCTCAATGAATTTGGGTCCAATTATAATGTTGTCAATTATGCCACACCACGAATTTACTAAAAATCGTGCCTGAGGCCGTACTTGATACTTGATGCGTCAGATGGGGGTTAACAGTTGAGTAGAAGTGTTTATTTTTCCTGATAAATATTCCAGAATTTGTAAAGATCGTTTCATCAGTCCAAAGAAAATCTATTATTAGTCAATTTTCTCCTAAACCAATTACAGAAGGTTAGTCTGCGGTCTGGGTCACCGCGATGTAATTTCTGTAGTTTGAAATTAATAGTCGTGATATTTGTACATTTTTAATATTTTTTTGAAAGCTGCTGCCGATATTCAGCATTCATTTGCAATATTCCTTGATGAATTTTCTGGGTTTATGTATACTGAGCCAATACATTAATATCATTTACCGTTTCTCTCAATTGGTGCCTCTGTTCCAATTTACAAACACTGCCTATTTGGAATAAATTCTTGGACACAGTGTAAATAGTATTTCTTGTCGGATGGCGTCTGTCAGGATATAAATTGGCATATTCTTGGACTGCCCTGTCAACATTTCTGTAATTCTTAATGTAAACATCATATATGTCTTCTTTTTCTTCTACAGAATAACGAACCATACTGAGAAATAAGTATTAAATAATAGTTTGAATTAGAACAGTAATAGCTAACGAAAACAAACGTCATTAATACGATAAACTAAAATCAAATGACATTAATGAAACTTTTGTTTTTCAAGGCATTGTAGTGAAAAGGGGCTTAAAAAAGAAACGTTTTGTAACGGGCGAAGGCAATAAAATTAATGATGATTATTTTTCTGACGAAACGCAGTAAAATTGTCAAGTGTGACATAGCTTTGAAATTACAATTTCAAATGCTTTAAAAATTTTAAATAAAAAAGATAGGTCCGTATTTAAAAATATAAAGCTGATGGTGCCCCTGAACAGACGAAACGTCATAATAAAAATTTGATTACAGAAAGTTAAAGCAAAGTTAATTTACAATAAAATATTCCAATTAAATTTTTTAATAATTTGTATAGTGACAGCGCATGATAAAAAAAAGAAAATGAGCTATTTCGGATTTTATCGTATATCTCCGGAACTAATCGAAATATTTTGAATTTCTACAACTCATTTTATTGGCCTTCAAAATATGAAACTTTTCTCCAATTTAACCGAGTTTGTAATTGTTATGGTTTAAGAGATAGCAATAGTGTTCAATATAAAAAATAGCCACCCTGTATATATATTTTTTTCAGATTGAGAAAGGTTATTGACTGGGATTACTGAGCGACAAGAAAGACTCTGGGAGAAAACATTGCGGCTGCTTAAAAACTAATAAAATTCTTATTTGTTCTTGTCTTTTTACAAAATTTATATTTTTATATTTAAATTTTTTATATGACTATCAATTAATTTGTATATATCTATATTATTTTATTGTAGGAGTTGTGGTAAATTTAATGGCCTTACTATATTCATGTAGTATAAAATATTTAAAAAATCATTAATTCTTTTTGTCTCTTTAAAGGGCAATTTAACAGAATATGTTTAGTATCACCAAATTCACTATAATCACAATTAGGATTGTCCTTAATATTGATTTTATGTAAATGACTAGGAGCTAGTGTGTGATTAAATCTAAGTCAACAAATATTTTTTATTGTTTTTTTTTAAATTTTTGTTGGGTGAACCATGGCTTGTGATACTGTGTATTTTGTATTGTAATACCTGATACACAATGTTGCTTCCCATCTTTCTTAGTAATATTTTTTAACTCTCTTATTAACCTTGCCCTTATTTAACTTTCCCATAGAAAAACAATATATACATGTATATATGTGTATGTAAATATGTGTGTCGGTTACGTGCACATAATCGTATTGTGTTGATAGTTGATGTTTATTGTTATTTTAATCTTAATTTTTATAAATATTGTATGTATATAAGTGTCTTCAGCCCATGGGCAGGTCCTTAAATGGACCTATTTGGGCCTTTTTTTCTGAGATTTTACATCTCCGGATCTTTATTTATTTACATGCAAGTATTTTTTATGTATCATTTTATATTTACTGTATCTAGTATGTAAATAAAGTTTATTATTATTATTATTATTATTATCTTTATTAAAAAGCCGCCGCACTATGGTCAATTTGCCAATATTAGGAGGAAAATATTACAAGAATAAAATTTATCCAAAAATGAAAATTAATATATATGTCGATACCTGAATAACCGGACCATCAGGAATCAAAAAAATATTTTGTTTATGCCGCACGTGTTCAAGGTGGTGACGTTACATAGTAATTGGGTGGTTCCGCGGCAGATAATTTACCGCTAATATTCATCCAACCAAGTTGTTTATTGTATCCAATATTATAAAACTGTTGTCGTGTGCTGTTAATACATGCCTTTAACTATCGAAAAAATGTCACGAGGTATGTGTCCTCTTGGGCAAAACCGTATTACCGATTTATTTCGCGGAAGCCTGCATTTGCGCACTTATATTTGAGTTTTTAAAAAAGTTTCACGAAGTTTCACCGAAATTTCTATTGTATATCGTAGGTTAGTCTCTATACTTTGGAACATATACTGAGAGTTTACTTTCTTGTACTTTTATTAAAAGATATTTAAGTTTACTGTAGATGTTGTCATTTCCGTGAAGAGAAATTACCTGTTTGAATTGTTGCTGAATGAAAAATTGTTAGCTGATGGAGCATCAGTAAGGACAGTCCACAGGATAATTAAATATATTGAACAAGAGAAAGAAGACTAGCGCGGGTTGTTAGGAGAAAATGAAGAACTTATTCAAATTATTAAGCTCTTCTTATGTAATTTACTTAAACGCTGGCAGTTTTGCAAATTTAATATGGCTTCGTTTAAAAAAAAAAACACTCTGGTTGGTTAAATGGAGAATTAAAATATGAGACTAATAAAGAAAATGTATGTGAGCCTTCTAGGTCGAAAGTAGGTCAACCGTCAAAGAGTTTTAGTGGTAGTGGACAAAAGTCGAAAAGAAAAAAAGTGCAAACATTATTGAAACATACTCCAAAAGAGTTAAGCTTAGCAACTCAACCCGCATATCATGCAAGTGATAAACGTAATGTGGCTTCCGTAATAAAAAAACTTGGAAGGAACTCTCCGCGTACAGTATTGCGGGAGTAAATTTTGAGAAAGTTCCAAAATATAAGTTTGCATGCAGTAATAAAAGAGTTAATGAAAAACGGTGTATATATAATAGCCTTTTTTTCTTGAAATCGTCGAAAAAGAGTTGTCACTATAAAGTATCAGCATATAGGTGATTAATTGCAGAGGCATATTAAATAAAAATATACAAGGTGACTGGTTTGAAAAAATTGAATTATGATAGTTTAAATATGTAAAAATTTAAATCATCGTGGAGAACACCCTGTAGAATTGGGTTCAACTCTGAGAGTCCTGTAAATTAGTACATGGTCTCGACTAACATTCAAAATGAAATGACGCTTAAATTTACGAAAATGCATCTTTTGCAGATTTTTACTATTGGGTGTTCCATTAAAAAAATTCTGACATTAGCTTGCTACCACTCTGTGAAACAACCTGCCTGTAGATTTGAAACTAATTTTTGAATATTACACTCTTCATCTCCCACAATATTTATCTGAGACATTATTTCTAATTTCAAACGGTTGAGGAGATTGACTGTCCCCATGCTACTGACTCACCCTGTATATATTTATGTATGTATTTTTTTATGTATCGTATCATAAATTTAACATATTTAAACAAAAATATACTTCTAAACCAAAATTATAGCTAGAAATGAAGTGTTAATAATATTTTCCTCCTAAATATGGCAAATTGACCACTGTGCGCCGCCCAAGGAATCACTACTTCCACATCCAGATTTTCTATCCAAGTCTCTCACAACGAAAAAAATTTTGTATGTGGAAATAATCGTTTATGGAACTTTAATAATATAATATTTGAAATCGCCTACCCTAAAACCCGATATGATATGCCACATCAGTAATGGGGGTGGGGTTAGTAGAAGTGGGGTGGTAGTGGGGGTGGATGAAGTAAAACAATTTTATTTTTTTTTTCATTTTAATAGTGGGTGAAGATGCTAATGGGGGTGGCTAATGCCAAAAAAATTTTTGGGACCTTAGCTTCTCTTAAATATACTAAATACCAATACCAATATACTAAATACCAATTTTATAGACTAAATCAAGCAAGATTTACCTATTTACCCCCATTTACACCAATTTACCCCCCAACCCTTCAACGGAATAAGATATACAAATATTATCTAGTTCCAGATCTCGTTAAAATGCATACGTGGATCTCAAGTCAATATCTTAAACGGCTCCAGACAAACAAACCGACAGATAAATTTTTTTGGCGTTACTATACTTCCACTGAATGTGGAAAAACTTTTACAAATTAGCAATTTTTTAACTTAACCACTTGTCACTTTTTTAAACTTCAGAACTCGCTTCAGAAACTAGAAGTAGGATCGAGTTTCCAGTTGGGACCATGGAAAAGTTTGATCAGGAACTCGAAAAAGCGACAACATATTAAAAATTCAGTCAATTTGGCCGAAATTAAATTTCCGTAAGAAAACAGCTGGGTCCCTGAAAATTTTTGGTTTTGGAGGGGGAGGCGCTCCACATGCCCTCCCTACTTCTGGCTGACCCCCGTAAAGAGTCTTAAAAGTATAATAAGTATATTGGTATATAGCCAAAATGTCGTTGCTTTCTTGAAAAAACAAATTCAGTTCTCTCTGCTCCAATTCCTTGACTCCAATTTTCAATTCCTAATCTACGTTTCTTTCGGAGAGATTGGTACCAGTCCCATACCTGTATCAATAAAAAATATCCCACGGGATAAGTTTTCAAGAGATTTGCTTAAATACAAGTATAGGCATTGCAAAAAAGACCGTTTCCTCATCTGTGTGTCATTAACGAGAATATAAGTAATGTTAATATAAATAACACAGTTAAATGATAACTCTTTGCAAAACTAATGAATAATTTGGAGCTATTAATATTCAAAAATGTGGTCATTTCCGTTTCGACAACATAATTCAGTCCCAGGTTGGGCGTAAAATATCTATAATCGATAATAATAAATTACAATATTGAATCAACAGAATTACATTATATAACAAGTCACATTAATTTAAATCAATTAATAGTTACAGATTTATTTATGTCAGACCGGTAATTAATTACACAAAATAATTAACAATCGCATATGTGTATATTGCTTTCTATAATATGGTGTCGGTGTTGCATTTACAATTTGATAATTAACTTTGCAGGTTTTGTTGATTTTGTTAACAAAGACAATCACTATTTCGAATTATAATAGGTAAACATTATGTTAGCTCCTGTGGCTTAGGTGTTTGACACTTCTACTTTTGTGTAACAGCAGCATAGAAGAATTTAAAGTAAGTAGATTTTCGAACAGGCCCAAGGCCCACCTCGAGAAATCACGCCTGCCCCCCTCAAAAGTGTTACTTGTATCTGCCCATACATTTCCTTTTTCAAAAGCAGTAGGAGGTAGAGAAATGCGCCATTCGGTGGAGCATAATTTTGCAAAAGACTTTTATTTTGTCTTTTACTATTTTCTCTTCTGTAAGGCCCCACAGCAGAAAAAGTGGGGCCAACAATAACGTATGTTTGGTTATTACTCTAAAACGGGACAATGACAACTGAGTCCAGTTCGAGCAACTGGACTGAGGGGCAACGAGGAGCAGCAATAGGCAGCTTTCAGCGAGAACCTGAAGATGGCAGATGGGATTCTGCCGAAACGTCGTTTAGACAACAATGGCTCCAGCAAGAGCCTATCAACTACGTGGGAAAACACCCGGAAGTACACCAACACTTCATATACAGGGGGAGCCACGGTTGGTGGAGTATTAAACGTATATGGAGAACGGATCAACCGATTGCTTTGAAATTTTGGTTACCAATATAATCGGGTATGATCTCTCCAACTAAAATATTTTTGAAAGTACGGTGTTGCTACTTAAACTGGCAACATCTTCGTTATTTTAAACGAAATACCCTGTATATTTTTGCATTTTTTGGATCGCCGTCTCTTTCTGAGTAACTTTTATTAATATTTCCCTATACCTATCTCAAGCCGTTTTCGAGATAATAATTCTTTTCTGAATTTATTGCCAAAAATTTGACTTTCAGTAAATCGTGTTTTCTCCTACCTACGCAGCAATTAAAAGATAATTTTTTAGTTGCGGCTAGGCAAGGCCTGAGGGCATCTTCTCCATTAATCAAATGTTTCGAATATCATACAGGGTGAGTTAGAGAACGCTTTCTATAAGTGACCTAGAAAAATGCACGAAAGGTGACACATTTACATATTTGCTGCAACAAATCGTCCATCGTCGTATACAAAAGTGCCTGGAAGTTAACGGTCTACATTTAGAACAATTATTACAATAGTTTTAAGATTTTTATAACTGTTATTGGTATTATTTGTTATTGCTTCTTAGACTTTGTTACTGTTATTACTGCTTAAGTATAATTTTTTCCTAATACTGACACTGTTATTGTTCTGTTAATGACGAACCAAAATTTATAAAATTTCTCTGAATTCGTAGAAACTTTCTGTTGTTCATCTGCGACAAATTCGGATATTTCTCATTAAATCTTGTACAAGTTCTGCTGATAATCTTATTGCACTTTCCATGCATAATAAACAAATTCATCAAAACTGTGTTTGTATAATTATTTTCTGCCATATTTGTGCTATAGCTATTCAAATTAAGTGCAAATATCACTAACGTCAAATTTATTTAAAAAAATAGCATGTCTGTTGTCATTACAAACCACCCGTTATGATATACCAAAAGACTAATATTCTTGGTAAGGCTACAGAAAGGTGCCCATAAATCTAAAACGGTGCGCATTAGGTATAGGGTATAACCTTTTTAAATAATGGTAAATGTATCACCTTTCCGAATCAGTAATAATATAAGGGCATTCCATTTAAGAAAATTGACTTTCGTGCATTTTTCTAAGTCACTTATAGAAAGCGTTCTCTAACTCACCCTGTATGATATTCGAAACATTTGATTAATGGAAAAGATGCCCTCAGGCCTTGCCTAGCCCCAACTAAAAAATTATCTTTTAATTGCTGCGTAGGTAGGAGAGGGAAACGAACGCAAGAGGCAGGCTTGTGACCCAATGGATCTCTCAGCTTGATCTCCTCGTGATGAACGAAGGAGACGAACACACCTTCGTTAGAGGGGACAGCGGCTCCATACCCGATATCACAGTTGCCTCTGCGGGGATCGCGGGGAAAATCACAGGGTGGAAGGTGGCAGGCGACGAGGAGTCATTAAGTGACCACAGGTATATCTGCTTCGAGGTAAGGCAACAACACCCCCCCCCCCTCCAGCGACTTCTAGGCCGACGGGATGGAAACTCAGCCAACTAGACAGACCAAGACTCCAAAGAGCTATAAGGGAGCAGGTAGGAAACAACCCCAACCATACTGACGCAACCGTGTCACAGGCCATCACCAGAGCTTGTGACGAGGCCATGCCGAAGAAAAGGGCATCAAGGGTACATAGAGGCATTTACTGGTGGAACGAAGATCTAGCAAGACTAAGAGATGTATGCATCGCTGCCAGGAGACAGTATTCCAGGAGAATCCGGAGACAGGGCAGACAGGATGATAATGAAGCCTCCCGAGCCTACAAAGAAGCAAAGAAGGCACTTAGAGAGGCGATGCAAAAAGAAAGAAATAGCAGAAGCTATGCGCAAGCATAGATGAAGATGTATGGGGTGATGGCTACAAAATAGCCATGCGCCGATTTAGAGCACCCCCTCCAGCGATTCCACTGGAGAAGATAAGGGAGATAACTGACGCACTCTTTCCCCACAGGGAGGAAGAAAGGTGGGATGACATGGATGTAGCGGATGTCCCCCCATTCACAGAAAATGAACTGAAGGGGGCAATCGAGAGACTAAAGAGCGGCCGATCCCCGGGTCCGGATAACATCCCCACGGAGGTGATCAAAATAGTCGTCGAAGAATCCCCCGAAGCGGTTTTAGGGGTCATGAATCGAGCGTTGGAGAGAGGAGACTTTCCATCCAGATGGAGGAAAGCAAGGCTCGTCCTCATTTTTAAAGGGAACGGAAAACCCGAAGAACCATCCTCCTACAGGCTTATCTGCTTGTTGGATACCTTGGGAAAGGTGCTGGAATACTTAATCCTGGGAAGGCTAGAGCTAGAAATTGACCGGAGGGATGGCTTGTCGAACTACCAGTTTAGGATTCCGCAGAGGAATGTCGACGGTGGATGCTGTGACCCGCATCACGAGCAAGGCAAAAGAAGCCATGGAGGCAAATAGAATGTGCTTAATCGTCACCCTTGATATCAGGAACGCATTTAACACTGCAGGACGGGGAGCGACTATAAGCAAACTAGAGAGATTGGAAGTGGCACCTTATATCATTAATATCATTAAGATGTACTTCAGGGATAGGCAAATAGGGATGGACGCAAATAACACCTTTGAATGGAGAAACGTGACCTGCGATGTCCCACAGGATTCGGTACTCGGGTCATCACTGTGGAACATTATGTTCGACGACGTCCTACGGATGCCCCTCGCAAATGGGGTCACCCTTACGGGCTACGCCGACGATCTTGCCCTAACTGTGACTGGAAACTGGACAGGGCTAATCGAGGAGAAGGCGAATGCCACTATTGAGAGAATAGAGGAATGGCTGCGAAGCGTAAAATTAAAACTTGCTCCGGAAAAAACCGAAGCAGTGATGATCACAAGGAAAAGAACTGTCCAGCCTGTCACCATCAAGGTTGGACAGATGGAAATTAGACCGGGGAATGGACTTAAATACTTCGGAATCTGGCTGGACCCAAAACTAACATTCAGGTGTCATATAACAAAAACGGCGGAAAAAGCGGGGAAATCGGCAACCGCTCTGGGAAGAGTGATGTGCAACACGAAGGGGCCAAAGGCCAGCAAAACAAGAGTGCTTTGTGGCGTGGTGCATTCAGTCATATTATATGCCGCCCCGGTCTGGGGATACGCCTTAGAAGAAAGGGCTAATGCCAAAGTAAGCCTGGCAAGGATTCAACGGCAGATGGCACTGAGGGTATGTAGCGCCTATCGGACAGTCTCGTACGAGGCAGTGCTGGTGGTAGCAGGTATCCCTCCAGTGGATTTACTGGTCAAGGAAAGGGTAGAAGTGTACGAAGGATTCGAGAGAGGAACTGCCAGGGAAAGACTGTTCGAAAGATGGCAGAACAGATGGGAGAACGCCCATAAAGGAAGATGGACTCACCGTATGATCCCTACAGTCAAAGAGTGGGTGGAAAGGAAACACGGAGAAGTAGGGTATCATCTCACGCAGGCCCTGACAGGTCACGGCAAAGCTGGACTCTCGAGAGTGCGCATATTGTGGCGAAATAGACGATGCAGAGCACACAGTCTTCCACTGCAACAGATGGGTGGAGGAGAGACGAGGCATAAATCGTCTAGGGCCGGATGAGCTTGTGGAATTCATGCTGCAATCTGAAGACAATTGGGCAAAGGCCGAAACAGCTATTACACGGATCGTCGTGTATAAAGGAGAAGATGAAAGGAATCCCGACCTATACCCTTTGCACAACTAGAGGGAATACAGGGCACAAAGACACGGGGAAAAAAACATCTATACATTGAATAACGATTGACGTGTATCCTGAAGAGAAGCGAGAGCGGTTCCAGGATACATCATACACAGAAGAGGTGGTTTTAGTGGGTATGCCTAGAGGTGAGTCCCACACTACCGTTCAGGTGTCCATAAAGGATTTCCATCCCGGAAAAAAAAAGGTAGGAGAAAACACGATTTACTGAAAGTCAAATTTTTGGCAATAAATTCAGAAAAGAATTATTATTTTGAAAACGGCTTGAGATAGGTATAGGTAAATATTAACAAAAGTTATTCAGAAAGAGACGACGATCCAAAAAACGCAGAAATATACAGGGTATTCCATTTAAAATAACGAAGATGTTGCCAGTTCTACGTATAAGTGGCAACACCACACTTTCAAAAATATTTTAGTTAGAGAGATTATACTCGATTATCTTGGTAACCAAAATTTCAAAGCAATCGGTTGATCCGTTCTCCATATACTTTTAATACTCCACCCACCGTAGCTCACCCTGTATATATGCCATTTGTTCGTACAAACTGCGAAAAATATTTCACATTATTTTTTTACCATTTTTTCTTACATAAAATCTTTAGAGAAAACATGGGGAGGGCATTCCAGTTGTTTCTATCTGTCTCCCAAACGACTCAATATATTAAATACTATAAAAAATTATATTACCTTTTCTATCGATTCGTATATAGTTTGTAAAAAGTCATTTATTTAAATGAAAATATTTTTACGCCGTTCGACGACGACCATGTCAAAAGACGTAAAATTCGAAAGTGTGTCGAATTTTATCTTTTCAAGGTATTTTTAATTTTTTATCGCTTCACAAAACACAGGCAAATTGGAGACAGTCATTTTTTTATGTTATTCAAAAGTATGACAATAAAATTTTGATGAGGCGTACTGAAAAAGAAAGACCGAAAAGTGTGGCAAAGGCGCGTAGCGTCTATATACAGTTATTAGGCAAAAATTGGTAAAAACGGTCAAGGTCGGTTTCTCGAATAAAACAAATTTAAATTCATCCAGCGACTCGTCACTTGGACGAGTGCGTTAGAGAATCGGCAGAAAGCTGTGGTAACAAAACCAAATGCAGGTTTTAAAGATGGCAAAATTATAGAGAAGTATAAGTAAGATAAAAAGGTAGTTTGCAAAAAAATCGCTTGAAGGCGTCATGTCATAACTCTATCTTGAACCTCTCTGGGGTCAGTACGTCGTCGTAAAAGAGGCAGGAAATTAAAATAAACCCATATATAGTTGAACTCCATTCTTGTGAATTATATAATCACTAAAAGGAACTTAAAGCTACCCACTAGTGTCTCAAAATTGTTAAACAAAATATTTTTATATTATTTTCCGTCAGTCCCAAAACCAAAGTTCCTTCATAAACTTCTGAGGAAGTTGTGTGAATCTTTTTATCTAATCTATTGCTATTGCACGCTCTCCATTCTATGGTACTTGCGATATAAACGTCCTTTATAAGAGGCACTCGTCCTTGCCCTGTTTGGGGAGGCGATTCAATTAAAGTTTTCATATTTTCTTTAGATAGGATTGCATAACATTATCTGTATTACTTGGGTCAACCATTAAATTGTATTATTTGAACCGTTTCAGATCTCTAAGCATAAGATCCACTACAACGTTGGATATATAAGATAAAGTGCATCGTCAGAGAAGTCAAATTGGGAGTGAAAGCAGTTAGCAACCTACGGTAAGTACAGCTGTTACTTTTCTCGTCTATCAAACATCTCTTAAATAAAAGAACTCAACTGGGAGTGGAAACAACCACACATAATCAAGGGGGAACCCGACTGTCGCCTATAATAAATAAATTGGTGTCGCGTCCATCAGACGCTCTGTGTAAGGTTCTTCTACATAAACACCTAACAACGGCAGAAATTAGCATTTTCTCTTTTATATCGTATTTTGCAGAAAAACATACCAAATGCAAACTGTTTATCTCTGTAACTACAATGATATTTACCATATACGCCAATGATTAATTCATCATTACACTAAATGTCAACCAAACATATATGTAAAACTACTGGTACATAAAATTTCATGCATACAAAATGTCTATGTATTTGGTAGTCACCGAAAAAAGGATTTATTTATGAACACTCATGCATACATTTTTGACACTAATTTAATATGTATTGAAATATGGCGGAGTCTTTTTATTTATTGTGAATCTAGCCTATATTCCAATATTAAAAAAAATGTTAATCATACAAAAGACAGTTAGGCTGCTGAGTCTCATATTTATAGTTACTAGTAATTTAGTATTAAAAAGCATGCGTATATTAATAATTAATAAAACGAAATAATAGGTAATTCCAATGTATTAACATATAATATATCTTTTATTATTATATGATACACGCATTTTTATTTATTATGAAAATACCTACTTTCTGTATATTGTTGCCCTAATCTAAAAGTATGTAAGTTGTGATTTGCATAATACCTGAATAATATTCTCTAATCATGATAAAAGCAAATAAAAAAAAAAATTAATTGTAAAAATAAATCAAGAATATGCTTGTAAATAATGAATTAATGTTTCTATACTCTACTGATGAGAACTAACGAGTTCGAAAAAACTTGTACAACTTTTCTAGAGTTGAAATAGAATGTACAGTTCAATAATTGTTGTGAATTACTGAATTTCAATAAATGCTTTAAGTATTTTCAGTATATTTGGCCTTAAAATGCCAGAAATTCTATCATGTAATTCAATACTTCGTCAGTATTATCTAGAAGAGTAGTTGTTTGATTGATTCTCCAATAATGAGTGTTTTAAAGTATTTACCTGACTAGTATATTAGCCTGCCCAGATTAGGGCAACAATATGCAGAAACTAGGTATTTTTATAATAAATAAAAAGTGTAAGTTGTGATTTGCATAATACCTAAATAAACCATGATAAAAGCAAATAAATAAAAATTAACTAATTGTAAAAATAAATCTTATTCTTTATAAGCAGACTTTAGCTTATTAATTAATATCGATTTAGTGACAGAGAATATCGGATATATTAATGATGCTCAACAGTACAAGTACTAGGTGCACCTATTATACAAGGTGTAACATAATGAAATGTCATTAATGAGGGAGTGTATTCCTCGTACAAATTTAAGAATATTTTGCCATATAAACATTTGTCATGAGAGCCTTTGTTTAAAGGATACAGGGCGTTGTAGTTTTCAATAAATACAATTATTTCCCTAAATATCATTTGAATAAATGTAGATAATGAACTGAAATTTTGTGTGTACAATACATGCGTAATATTGTATTTAATGTTAAAAAAATGAAGCCCCGGCTTTAACCAGTGACGTAGATATGGTGTATGCAGGGTACTTTGTTGCCTGAAATTATGGCACGCCACTGGGCACAATTTTTTTTTGCATATTTTAGACGCCAATTTTAATTTTGAACAATAATGATCTCTTGACATTTTTGCGCAGCTAAGGTTGTTATTGTCCTAATTTGTTCTAACTAATAGCGTGCCAAATTGAATAAAAACAATCTCGTCAGAAATTATTATCTTTAATTTAAATAAAAATTAGGAAACATAAACAAAACAAGAAATTATTGCAATAACTTTACAAGAGATATTCGAAGTGACGTCCATGTGTCTCAATATACTTTTCGATAAGTCTTCTCATAGATATTCTTATTTTACCAAATATTCCAGGATTCTGACGAATTTGCTGGCATCCTTCTTCTATCCTATGAAGAAGAGTTTGTTGATCAGGAATAGGAACAGCATAAACATAATTTTTTAAATGACCGCATAAATAATAATCTAGTGGATTAATGGCTGGGGAACAGGGTGGCCATGCTATAGGTGGCCCTGCTGTAGATCCATCACGACCTACGATCCATTGGTTGGGATAAGTTTCATTGATACGATTAAGAAAAAATGAGGTGGAGCACCATTATGCATAAAAAAATACGTTGTCTTGCGGCTAGTGGAACAATCTCCATTAGAAGTGGCAAATTATTTCGAAGAAAATTTAGGTAGGATGGTCCATTAAGATTTCGGGGTAAAACAAATGGACCAATTAAAAAATCGTCGATAATTCCAGCCCAGATATTAATTGTTGTTGGTGCCTCGACTCAATTATTCCGTTAGGATTTACATACACCGCATAAGTGGTTATTATGAAAATTTATAATGCAATCCCTATTAAATCCAGCTTCATCCGTAAATAATACAGAAGAATGAAATAAATGATTTCGAATACATTTCCGTGTAAACCATTCGCAGAATCTCATACGCGGTACTGCAACCTCGGGATTCAGCGCCTTTGTAAATGATATGGATACAATAAATTGGTTCTTAAGATGTGATAAACAGTCATGTGACTCACACGTTCCATTGCTGCAATCCCAGGCAACACACTTCGGTTTAAAATACGTTTATATACGTATAAATTGGTATAAATGTGGGTCTAGTATAATATAAATACGTTGTTCGTAAACAAATTATAAACCAAACGTATAAAATACGTTTAATAAACGTGACATAAATCAGTCTTGGTTGAATTAAGGTGTAATATAAGTTTATTAATTTGTAATATCATATACGTTTTTTAAATGATTTCTGGATATACGTTTTGCATCAACACATTATAAACTAAAGTATATAATACGTTTAATAAACGTGACAGAAATCAGTCTTGGTTGAATTAAGGCGTATTATAAGTTTATTAATTTGTAACATCATATACGTTTTTTAAATTATTTCTGCATATACGTTTCACATCAACATATTATAAACTAAAGTATATAATACGCTTAATAAACGTTACAGAAATTAGTCTTGGTTGGATTAAAGTATAATATAAGTTTATTAGTTCGTAATATCACATACGTTTTTTAAATTATTTCTGCGTATACATTTTTCATAAACATATTATAAACTAAAGTATATAATACGTTTAATAAACGTGGCAGAAATTAGTCTTGGTTGAATTAAGGTGTAATATAAGTTTATTAATTTGTAATATGATATACGTTTTTTAAATTATTTCTGCATATACGTTTTTCATAAATATATTATAAACCAAAGTATAGAATACGTTTAATAAACGTGATAGAAATCAGTCTTGGTTGAATTAATGTGTAATATAAGTTTATTAGTTTGTAATATCATATACTTTTTAAAATTGTTTCTGCATATACGTTTTTCATAAACTTATTATAAACTAAAGTATAGAATAGGTTTAATAAACATGACAGAAATCAGTCTTGGTCGAATTAAGATGTAAGTTTATTAGTTTGTTCTATCATATACGTTTTTTAAATTATTTCTGTGTATACGTTCATAAACATATTATAAACTAAAGTATAGAATATGTTTAAAATATAAATGATCAAACAAGTAATGGTTTAGTTATGGTTTATCACATACGTTATTAAAATCGTATAAGAATTGTTGTTTCCTCTACGTTTTACCAAAGTAGGTTATTAACTGAATATACATATAATTTAAGAAAAATATGTCAATATCTAATTGTGAACCTCGCGAATGCAGTGTTATAATAACATTATTAATTATTTCAAATTCATATTTTTCTGAATTCGAATTCGCGGGTCGTAGCTCTTCCAATCATTTTTCATTCCAGCGTACCACCGTACAAGGACTGTTAACTGCCGCTCGGCACGCAAGCGTTCTTTATGCATCCGTAACCGCTTCGCCGAAGCCGTGTACGTGCAAGATTTGTAAAAGAGACAGGTTGCCTGGTAACTCAGGAGCCAATAAAATTCTTGCGCGGGAGTGACGTGTCCAGAGGACCTTTTAAAATTAACATACGCAACAAATGACCTACTTAAAATATGAATATCCAAAATAATATTTTCAATAACTGTGTAAGCAGAAATAAAATATATTAAACAAAGTACGACGGATCAACGATGTTAGTGATACACTGGTCGACTGTTGCATCTTTACCTCTGTGAAGTGAGTTGTAGAAGCGGGTCCTCTGGATGACGCGCAATATGGCGCTCCCTAGTTACCAGGCAACCTGTCCTCTACAGACCTTGGTGTACGTGTACCCATAGTCCTAGTAGCCGGCTTGTATTATGTGTTGTTTATTATATTGTGTAGTGTTAGTGTTGAATTTAACGAAAAAACAGGTAATAATAATGTATATGTATGTAGGTTTTTACTACTTATTATTTTTGTATAACTTAATATTTTACAGTGTTTAAATTAAATTTCAGAATCAATTCAAGAAAATTTTTTAAACAGAAACACCCTTTAAGTGATGGAGATATTGTCTCAGCCGTTCAAGATTGGTTGAAGCTGGCCAAATCTAGGTACAATTATCATCAAGAGAAAAAAAAGTAAATTATTTTGTTATTTTAAGTTAATTTAGTTTACACAAAAATCATTTTCACAAGGAAAACAGACTAAGTTAAGATTAAAATTATTATTTTTTCCATAAAATATTAAGGATAGGATTTTGCAGAGTGGGAGGGAAATATGCGTTTATTTTCGGTTTATTATAAGTATTTAAAAAATCATAAATGGTATAATCTTTAAAATAGTTTCAGATTATTCCCATTGCTCTAAGAAATACAACCATATACAGCTATTATAATAAATTTTGTATATTGTTAAATGAAATTAGGAATTATTTTCATTGACAAATTACAGTATTCAAGTACATACAACAGAAATTTACACTAAAAATATCTATGGTTGTATTCGATAGAACAATAGCAAGTGCCTAATTTTAAAGATTATGCTATGATTGGTTTTTTAAATGTTTATAATAAATCCAAAATAAACGTATATTTCCCCCTCACTCTGCAAAATTCTATTCTTAAGACTGACTCTTATTTTGTTTATGAGCTTTAATTATTAATTTGCTTTTTTAATTGTAGTAAAATTAGCTAGAAGTTAAACATTATTTCATAAAAGATTCTTTAAAAGATAGTTCATTTTAATGTTGTCATTTTGTGCATAGAAATTAAAAAAATATATTTTATATATATTTGCGACTTATTGTACTTAGTTACTTATTCAAATAAATGTTCAGTTGTTTTAAGTTTTTCTTTTTTTTATTGAAAAAATATATGAATTTGAAATACTAAATGCTGTTACATATCCCAATTCTTGAAAAATGATGAGGTAGTTTTTGAACTTTTAAATAATTTAATAGAACATTATTTTCACTAATTTACGATATTATGGTTTATTTTGATGTTAAAAACAAAATTTTTAACATGATTTTTCCCTATACTTAATGTAAATAAACGAAATAGTTGGCAAGTAAAGTTTATTCTTTAAATTGTATTCATATACTAAATCAGGTTGATTAGGTTTATTCAATATTTTAAAATTTAGTTATTCCCATATTAAGTAAATTAAATAAAAGTTAATGGATTTTGATATACAGTGTCCACCAAAAAGTCTGCATCATAGGGGAAAATCTGTTGTTATTGACTTTGTGAAAAATTTTATTTTTAACAAAAGTTAGTACATGTTTTCAAACGAAAAACGGGCTGCACAAATGTGTGTTAGTCCTGGCGCTTAGGTCGGAACATTATTTTTTTTTTAAATTGTCTCAAGAGTGAACTAACTTTATTTTTGAAGATATCGAAAAATGTTATTTAAAGAAGTTGCTTATTGTGCGAAGTTATATTTAGATATCAAATTTGGTTGTTGCAATTTTAAAAATAAAAATTTGTGTACGCATAATTCGTGAACCGTATATTTATTATTTTTCTGTTATTTATGGTTCTCTCTAGTTAATAGTTTCAGCCTAAGTAATGGATTAAAATCCACTTTGAGGAACTTTTAGCACTACTTTTTTGACCAAATAAATATTTTAGAAAAAAATGCTGAATTTCTTGGTGCAAGTTGTTTTCTTTTTATCTAATGTTAACAATTTCGAAATTTCTTAATACAAATCGCTAAATGAAACTCTTTTTAAGCGATTTGTAATAAAACATTTCGAAAAAGTTAACACTGGCAAAAAAGAGAACAACTACTATACACCAAGAAATTCAGCATTTTTTCCCAAAATGTTTATTTGGTCAAAAAAGTACTGCTAAAAGTTCTTCAAAGTGGATTTTAATCCATTAATTAGGCTGAAACTGTTAAATAGAGAGAAGTATTAATAACAGAAAAATATTTAAAAACATAGTTCAGGAATTATGCGCAAAAAAGGAGAAAAAAATTATTTTTAAAATAGAACAACCAAATTTGACATCTGAATATAACTTCACATTATAAACAACTTCTTTAAATATCATTTTTCGATATCTTCATAAATAAAGGTAGTTTACCCTAGACAATTTCAAAAAAATACATTTCTCGACCTAAACGCCAGAACTAACACACATTTGGGCAGCTCCTTATTTGTTTGAGAACAAGCACTTACTTTTATCAAAATAACAATTTGCATAAAGTCAATAACAACAGAGTTTCCCATATAGTGCAGATTTTTTGCGGACGCTGTATATAAAATTAACTTCGCAATTTAAAGTATTTACATATAATCTTAATAAATACGCCTATGATAAACTATTTTTAAACGTATGCTATACATCTTATATATACGTATATGACCTACTAGGTAAATGCATTTTTAATATATGTATTTTAAACCTAATGTATATACGTGAAATATACGTTTATTACCTACATAATAAATACGTTTTTGCAAGACGTATATTTTACCTTCATGTATATACGTAAAATATACGTATATTACCTACATAATAAATACGTTTCCGCAACAGGTATATTTTATCTTCATGTATATACGTAAAATATACGTATATTACTTACATAATAAATACGTTTCTACAATAGGTATATTTTACCTTCACGTATATACGTAAAATATACGTATATTACCTACATAATAAATATGTTTTTGCAACACGTATATTTTACCTTCATCATAAACGTGTTTAAATGTTATAAAGTAAACGTTTTTCAGCCTGACATTTGTCCATATTATAAACATTAATACCATACCGTATCCATACTTTATGGTCTACGTAAAAAAACGTTTTTTCAAGTGAAATGTGTTGCCTGGGATACTTCTTGTGCTAATTCTAGGATTCTCCTCAATTGTTTCAAGTATTCTTTCCTCCCGTTGAATCGTTGTTACCGTCACAATTCTTCCACCACCATGATTAGATTTCTAATTTCCTGATTCCCGTAATCGCATGTGAATATTCATAAACATTCTTCGATCTGGATGACGTCGTCGGTTGGGAAACCAATCCACATAAAGTCTAGCTGCTTCTACATTATTACCATCAGCAAGCTCATAACAGAACAGTTTTTGTAAGATACAATTATTGGCGCATATTTTATCTAACACCCAATGAAAACACAATTGTTAAAAAAACGTTTTTTATAACGATAACCATCCGTTGAATAACCATTTTAGTGCACCGTCGATATTACGTACAAATGTCCCGCTAAACAACGTTGTTCTTAACGTAACTTTTAACGGTTTTTTTCGTCGTAATACCACTATAATTTAACGTTGATATTAGCGTTAGTAAAACGATATATCTTCCAGTTGAATAACCATTATAGTGCACCGTCAATTTTACGTACAAATTTCCTGCTAAACAACGTTGCTTTTAACGTAACTTTTAACGTTATTTTTTCATCGTAGTAACACTATAATTTAACGTCGATATTAGCCTTATTATTGATGGTTTATAAAAGAAATACAAGTTAAATAATCACGTCTTTTTGACATCATAATACAATTACAATTTAACGTCGGTATCAACGTTTTTAAAGGTTTAAATAACGTTAAATATTCACTAATTATGTAAGTTAATTAAACGAAATTAAACTGGCTCTAGGAGGTCCCCATTTTCAAATATATGATGGGTAGAGTCGTCATGTAGATGAATGGTCAATTAATAGGTTAAGCACACTGGTTTTATCATAAAACTTGGGTGGGTGCCTAACCTATTGAACAAATAGCACAAAACTTTTATGCTATCTCGGCCGAGCCACAAAATAATGATCTTTAATCTGATCCTTATATATCCGTCCAAATAAATTGTTGTTCCCTGAAATAATTTGAACATTGCAATTTATGTTTTTTAATTTCTATAAATTCATAAGAGCATAAGTTAAAGCATGATAAATTATTGCCAGTGGTTTGTATGTGTCGCCATCTACAAATAACTTCTGCAACAACTACGTGATAAGTAGGCAAATTTTATGCATTAAGATAGATGATTAGAAAAACGTTAAAAAAACGTCAACATCTACCATTTATTTTACCTGTAAATTTAGAACGTCAGTGTATTTTAATAAGTGGAAAGTATCAGTTATTTTAACGTTGTATATAACTTCAATATATTATAATAGTTATTAATGATACTAGTTTGATATGAACATTATATAACGAAACGCATGTGAAGTTAACCAGGAGGCGGAGCCGAGTGATTTTATCATACTAGTTTCATTAATTGTCATACACGTCTATCATTCAAAATTTAATACATTTAACTTTAAACTTTAAAATAACATTTAGAGATATGGTATATTTGTCATTAATTTCTTACGTCAAAAATACGTAGAAATTTAAATAATTAAATAATTAATATGTTAACGTAAACACTGCATTTGATTTTCACACAAATTTATTTTTGGTATAATTTTGCAGTCAGTAGAAATGCTTGGAATAAGCATTATTTAATAATTTACTGAATATGTAAAAATAACGTTATATTTTATAGCATGATTCATTAACATCTTACGTTTAAAACTCGTCTAAACAAAACGTTTTTTCAAATATTTTTTGTAACGTTATAGCCAGTGAAATTTTACGCAATTAGAACATTCATAACAAACGTCGCTAAATAGTTAACTTTGAACTTACAGTAACGTCTAGTGTTAACACATGGTATATTTATCATTAATTTCTTACTTTAAAAATACGTAAAAAATTAAATTGTTAAACAGCAATATGTTAACGTGAAAATCACATTTGACTTTCACGGGAAATATATTTTTAGTGGATTTTTGTCATTTCCAGAACGTTAAAAATAAACGTTATTTAATAATTCACTGAATTCGTTATAATAATGTTTTAAGGTATGATTCATTTTTCATTAATATTTTACTTTCAAAACGCATCCAAACAAGACGTTTTTGCATATTTTATTAAATTTATAATGTTACATTTCAGTAAATATTTACGCAATTAAAACGTTCAAAACTAATGTTGGTAAACATTTAACTATAAGCATTAAAATAACGTTTAGCTTATTAATCTGGTATATTTTTAATTAATTCCTTATGTTAAAAACACGTAAAAATTTAAACCATTAAATAATTAATATGTTAATGTGAAAATTGCCTTTAAATAAGTTTACGTTATGTCTTAAGGAATGATTTATTTTTCGTTAATATCTTACGTTTAAAACTCTAAACAAAAAATGTTTCCATATATTATTTATAACCTTATATTCAGTAAAATTTTACGCAATTAAAACGTTTAAAACAAACGGGGATAAATATTTAACTTTGAACATTATAGTAACGTTAATTTTTAACACATGTTGTATTATGACTCATTTCGACCATTAAAACACGTAAAGAATTAAATTGTTAAACATTAAATATGTATACGTGAAAATCACGCTTGAATTTCACAGATAATTTATTTTTAGCGAATTTTTGTCGTTTTTAGGACTAAAAATACACGTTATTTGATAATTAACTGAATACATTCAAAGAACGTTATGTCTTGAGGTATAATTAATTTCTCGTTAATATCTTACGTTTAAAACTCGTTTAAATAAAACGTTTTTCCATGTTATTTAAAACATTCAGTAAAATTTTACGTAATTAAAATGTTTAAAAACAAACTTTGATCAACATTTAATTTTGAACGTTACAATAACGTTTATTTTTAACACGTGGCGTATTGATAATTCATTTCTAACATTGAAAACACATAAATAATTAAATTGTTAAACAGTAATATGTTAACGTGAAAATCACGCTGGAATTTCACGGACAATTTATTTTTGGTGAATTTTTGTTGTTTTTAGAACATTGAAAATATACGTTATTTAATAATTCACTGAACACGTTAAAATAACGTTATGTCCTAAGGCATGGTTTATTTTTCGTTAATATCTTACGTTTAAAATTCGTATAAAGAGAACGTTTTTTTATATGTTGTTTATAACCATATATTCGGTAAAATTTTACGCAATTAAAACGTTTAAAACAATCGTTGATAAACACTTAACTTTAAACGTTACACTAACGTTTATCTTTAACACATGCTGTATGTACCATTCATGTCTAACATTAAAAACACGTAAAAAATTAAATTGTTAAATGGTAATATGTTAACGTGAAAATCACGCTGTAATTTCACAGACAATTTATTTTTAGAGGATTTTTGTCGTTTATAGGACGGTAAAGATAAACGTTAACCCAATATATTAGTTTAACGTTTCTTAATAGTAATTTTAACACTTTAGGTTATTTTGTGCTGTTACATTAACGTTTAAAAAATGTTCAGTTGAAAAAGCGTTTTAGAAAAAAACGTTGTTTTTTTAACCATAAACGTTATTTCAACCAAGGCAACGTTATTTTAACGTTTTTTTAACTATGGTGTTCTCACTGGGCAATAGGCATATCATTATGGTTAAACTGTACTAATTTTGAAACGGTAAAATATGCGCAAAAATGTCAAGAGATTATTATTGTTCAAAATTAAAATTGACGTCTAAAATATGTAAAAAAAAATTGTGCCCAGTGGCGTGCTATAATTTCAGGCAAAAAGGTACCCTGCATACACCGTATCTACGTTACTGGTTAAAGCTGGGGCTTCATTTTTTTAACATTAAATACAATATTACGTATGTATTGTACACACAAAATTTCAGTTCAATATCTACATTTGTTCAAAAGATATTTGAAATAATTGTATTTTGAAAACTACAACGCCCTGTATCTTTTAAACAAAGGCTCTCATGACAAATGTTCATATGACAAAATATTCTTAAATTTGTACGAGGAATACGCTCGCTCATTTATGACATTCCATTATGTTAAACCCGTTATATTTATTACTGAAAATTAGGAATAGAAGCTTAGATATAGGTAATTAATAATTAAATATATGCATAAAGAAAATACAATTTATTTTGTTAATATATAAATAAACATATTTACATATCCTAACGAAACAAAAATTATTGATATTAATTTACTATATGTATTATATAGAGGTCCATCTAGTTGCTTAAAGACACGTCAATCTTTGAAAGTTTCTGAAAGAAAAATTGAGTATAGGTAATAAACATTATTTAAGTAGAGCGTATTAATATTCATAATAAATCAATATGTTACTTTCAAATATATTAAATCTTGGTATTTATTAGTGCATGATTATAAATTATCAATAAACATTTGTTCAGAACTGTACGACACTGCTTTGTTTACATTGTTACGTGTTTACACCCCTTTTGTAAACACCCTGTATCGTGGATCCGGAAATTATAACACCAGGGTAACACAAGCACTACTTTATTAACTTACGTGCTAATTAGAACAATTAATTACTTTACTAATATTACACTGTGTGCTATAATTCAATATTTCAGTCACTTTATCACTTTGTTTACTCCTTGATTTGTTCTCACTTGCTATCTGAACTAAACTGTCCACTCTGGGCTTCTCCACGCCTTTATATACGCAAAGATGAGGGGTCCAGAATGTTCTCTCCTCCTTCTGGAATTTTTCTAGTAAGCACTCTCTCAACTTTCAGATTCTGACGCCGCGTCTCTGGGCCGATTGCCAAACTAGCCAATAACTAACTTAACTGTTTCTGCTACTTATACAACTTGTAGGAAACTCACATAGTCTCTGGGGGTAGGAATGTAACAGTATATACAATATACATGCACAGCATAAGCATGCCAACTAACAGCATTTATTGGCAGGTAGCTAAATCTCTTACGTAGTTTGGGGTGGTGTTTTTATTAATATATTTTTTAATAATAATAATTAAAAAATATTTATTTTTATTTGAATTAGTATATTTCGCTTAACAATAAGATATATTAATAAAAACTATTGATTTAATCACTTGTTAATAAGATAATTTAATTATAAACTATAATATTTATTAATTATAAACATTCCTGCTTTTATAGTTATTCATTGGTATAATACAATATATTATTTCATATGTTAATAAAAACACCGTGAACATATCACTGATTAGTGACAAATATATCATTCTGAAAAAAAAAAATATTTGAAAAGAAGCTTTGTTTATAATAATTTAATATGTTGCTGATAAATAAATATAAGCCCAATAAATAAGCGGCTTGTTAATAATAAGATAAAAAAAAATTCAGTGTAATGTCATATACGAGATTATTTTCACTTTACTTGAAATTTTAAACGCGAGTAGCTTTCAGGACCTTCAATAAAAATTTTAAAAAATTACATAGAAAAAGGGTTATAGACCAGGAAAATGATTTTATGCAAATATCGCGGTAATACGAAGACTGCGCAAAATACTCACATGCATGACATTTAAAGAACATGCAGAAAGTTGTACAAAGGTTTTCGTTTAATTTAAAAAGTTACATAAATCATGAAAACTATCTTATAGGAAAGGAAAAAACATTTCACAGAAGATTTCAGTTTTCAATTACATGTAGTGGTTTACAGTTTCTCTCATCTCGTATAACAGTGAAAATAATTATTAAATCTATGCTTCGTGATTTTCAAAACATTTTACACATACATATACAATAATATACATTAGTATCTTGTAAAGAAAAATTATAAAAACCGTTGCCTAAGGAATCACTACTTCCACACCCAGATTTCCTATCCTATTCCACCACCGTGGAATCCATCCCATTATTAAACGGGTCGGTAGAAGGAATTGGCTGATGCCATAAAAAAAAATTGATGTCTTTGGTTTTTGTACGCACACTCAATCACAATTTTATTTTTTATCCCCTTTAGTAAAGGGGGTGGCTGACGTCAAAAAAACATTGAAGCCTTTGGTTCTTATACTCATGCTATATCACAATTTAATTTTTACTCCCTTTAACAATGGGGTGGGGTGGTAATGGGAGCGATAGTGGGGGTGGCCGATACCAAAAAAATGTTGAGAACTTGGCTTCTCGTAAATATACTAAATTCCAAGTTTATGGACTCTTATTTGCTTGTTTTACTTATTTACCCCCTATTTTACCCCACAACCGAATAATTGGGTGTACCAAATTTCAAGTCGATATTATAAGCCATAATTCTAGAGTAATCTTGTGCACAAAAATAGTTACAGCCAGAACGACAGAAATTTCTTTTTTGCTCAAACTTAAAATCTCGACATTTTATGACATTCTAAGCCTATTTGAAATTTAAAATAACAAAATAGCGTATTTTGGGATCTAATTGCGCTGAAAAAGATGATCGATTTCAGAAAAAACCTTTATATGCGTTTATATCTAAGAAAGCCTCTTATTTCTCAACATTCCTTTGGCATCAACTACCCCACTACCACTCCCTTTAATAATGGGGTGGGATGGTAGTGAGGGAACTTGGAAAGAACATCTGGATGTGGAAGTAGTTACCCTTTAGGCAACAGTTTTTATTATAAAATTAAAATATAAATTCCAGCTTTGACTCCCAATAAAATAAATACCTTTTTACGCACTTAAATTGAAATTTGGTAAAAAAAAGGCAGTATAAAATGTCCTGATTAACGCTATTATGTCAGATTTTGAATTAAAGAATCCCTAAAATGATCTTTAGAATTTTGGAAATATTTTAAAAAATCGTAATAGGCCGTGCACTGACATCTGGAATTTAGCAAAAAACAAACAGATTCGGCTTACGTGTTCTAAATAACACAAAAAGTTCATTCCGTTGTCTCAAAAAATAAAGATGTTATGGCTGTTGTCCACTTTAAGTGAGACACACTGTATATTCGTATTCGTAATGAATTTTGCAAATAAAACATATGTTTAAACACCATTGGGAAATGAGAAAAAATTTTAAACCACTTCATGTAATTGTAAGCTGAAATATTTTTCTTTATTATTATTTTTTTTTTGATTTTTCTATATTATGATTTTCACTTGAATTATGTTTGAAACTTTTTTCGACGCGACGAATATTTTTGTTATGAAAATCATCCGGAATCGAAGACGAGAGATAATTATCTAACAAAAATATGTGAAACTGAAAAAAGATCGGTTACTAACTGAAGCACGTAGAAGTTTCGGTAAGAAAATTTCACACCTAAATATGACAAAAAGGATCTAATTATCTAAGCATCTCTAACTGGAACATTAAGTTGTTTATTTGTTGGCAAATATTCAGTTAATAACATATTATTTATTGTCGTTATAATAAACATTCAGATAAACATCTGCGGATCAAACAATGCATAAAACAGTAAAAATACAAATCTTGTTGACCCACTTCGTCAGAAATTCTTTTACGGAGTATAAATCTCTGACAACGTATGTATTATAATATACAATATATTACGGCGGTCCTTATACTTACTTATAACTTCAACAATGTCCTTATAATTTTTCCTAGATTTTCACTGAGAAAATTGGAATTTGGTATAAAATTTTTTACTTTCTCAGACATAATTTTTTAACTTATAAGGACCGCAAATATCGATTTTGCTACGTTTTATTTATTAGATGAGGTTAATAATATTTTAATTTCTTCTACAATTGAGTTTACTTGTTTCTTGTTTTACATTAAAGCTTTAATATATTTTTTCTACGACTGTTAAAAAACTACACTTGTTTTCATCATTTCTAGTGCGTAAAACATATATTAATAGTGAAAAAAAGTAAAAAGGGTGAGAAAACAGTATATTATTCAACGAGCAGTAACGCAGATGAATTATCAAGTGAGTTATTATCATTACCGCAAGTTGAATACTATACTTTATCTACGATTATAACAATAAATATTAAATTGAGAAAATTTTGTTTAAATTACTCAGTTCGTTTATTAATAAAATTAAATGTAAAATTTAATTTTTGTACACACTTTTATATTTGTTCTGCGATTTTTCGGGTATTAAATTATGTATTGTATCATTAGCTACTTGTCTTCATTCTGGTGGTGTACAGGGTTATTCACTATATATTGACCCCCCCCCCCCCCCCCCCCCCCTTTATTTCTGTTATTATTGAAAATAGGAAAAAAAGTTTCGTATAAAAGTTGTATATCTTAACGAAACGTGATAAAAAAAAACAATATCATGTATAAAACAGTATCATGTGATACGAAATAAATATATGTTTTTTTAAATGGAACTCCCTATATATTATTGCATTTTCGAGAAGCCCTTTTTCTCCTGATTTCAAATATATAACATTGTATAGGTCTATCTTAAATACTTTTTGACATATTTGACATTCAAAATTCAAATAAACTGCTTTATTGACAGATGATTGAGACATGTGTTTCAAAACACAAATAAAAGAAAAATAACAAGGTAGGCCACGAAAATAATTATTTTATTGTTTATTCAATTTTGACATTTCAAACCGTCATTATTAACATTTATTCAATCAAAATGGGTTACAGTGAGGCTGAAAAGGTCGAAATATTTTCCCTTTATGTGAAAAATAATAAAAATAAGTGTGCCGCAAGAAGAGAATACTTTTTATTTTACTAGTGAATAAACAACTATTTACGGTTGTTGCTATGGAGTTGCTATGGAATGACGGTTTGAAATGTCAAAATTGAATAAACAATAATATAATTATTTTCGTGGCCTACCTTGTTATTTTTGTTTCACTTGTGTTTTGACACGCATGTCTCAATCATCTGTCAATAAAGCAGTTTATTTGAATTTTGAATGTCAAATATGTCAAAAAGTATCTAATACCTATACAATGTTACATATTTGAAATTAGGAGAAAAAGGGCTTCTCGAAAATGCAATAATATATAGGGCGTTCCATTTAAAAAAACATATATTTATTTCGTATCACGTGACCTATACATAGGGTTGCCAACCGTCCCGATATATCGGGACGGTTGACAATGATATATTTTTCTTTAACATGCCTTTTTATTAGGGAAATACATAGTGTCCCGATATAGTTTCCGGACATTTATGGCAACCCTACCTATACATGATATTGTTTTTTTTATCACGTTTCGTAGGTAAGATCCTACAACTTTTATACGAAACTTTTTTTTCTATTTTCAATAATAACAGAAATAAAGGGGGGGGGGGGGTCAATATATAGTGAATAACCCTGTACATATTAGTTCGTCTTCACTAACCGAATTCACCATTTTTGGCACAATTATTGCTTAACTTGATTTGAAAACGTAGAAACTATTCAAACATGATAAATCACCTTCCTCCCCACAATAATAATGGACCGTTATATTTCACCGTATTGGAAAAGAATTTCTCTCGTGTATCGCACGTTACGTCGATTGGACAGGTTAGTCATGAAGATGATTGGCTCTGTACCTAGTGATTTATAATAACTCACTCATTATAACTCACGCAATAGGCGTAATTCGGGGTCGGCAACTGCCCACCCAATATTTTGAAAGAGCATTAAATTGTTTAAGGCAAATCTGGCGAATTCCGAAATTCTTCCGGAAAAAATAATAAGAATGATAATTACGCCAAGTCAAAGGTTTTCAATACAATTAGGCAGGGGCGGATTTCCTGTCTATGGTTTAACTTTTTGCAGCACTGCTTATAGGGTTATCGTTTATAGGGTTATCGTTTATAGGGTTATCGTTTACGAATTACAGGGTTCGCTTTGCTTCCATCTATTGGGTTATCTGTGAAAAATCCTTGCCTACCCAATAAAAATGCTGAAGTTACGCCAATGACTCACGCTATTTGTTTATGGATACTATTAATTGTTCAAAAGCAGTTCATTAATTAGTATATAACCTAATAAGAGTAGATAAAGTAACATTATTTCACTCGTATGTCTAGCCGGATATAGACCAATGCACTCATAGGAGTGCGTCGAGGCAATATTTCATCTTATTGCTTATGCTTTACTTAATTTTGCACAAATACTTTGAATTTGAGCATCCCAGTTAAGTCTATTGTCTAAGTGAGTACTAAAAATTTTACTTTTGATTTAAATTTATATATTTCGACACACCTGTATCATTTGGCATACCTTTCTTTATGTAGTAATTGATGGCTGTACTTTTAGATTCATTAAGTATGAGCCGATTACGTTGACACCAAGTGCTAAATTCATTCAGAAATTATACAGGAATTGGTTCCTGTAATAGTAGTATCATCCGCAAACGTCGTGATAAAATCATTGGTAATATGATCAGGCATATCATTAATATATACTAAAAAAAAAGTAGAGGACCCAGAACGGATCCTCACCAAGTTTGACGTCGTGTGTCTCGGATCTACCCCTATTAACATCAATTATCATATTTCCCCCTTCCATATACGACTTTATCCAGTGCGTAGAATATTTTCTGGTAGTCCGATATTTGACAGTTTAGTAATTAAAAATTTTGTACCTACTGAGTCGAACGCTTTCGAAAGATCGAAAACTAGAGAAACTACCAATCTGTCATTATCTAACTTTCATAGATGTAATTCAGCTTTTGACATGTACCTGTTTCAATAGATCTATTTGCCTTAAATCCATGTTGTGACATGCACAGTATATTATTAGATTCAAGGTAGGTCGTCGAGCGACTGGAAACAATTTTTTCTAATAATTTCATAAAGCGTTAAGTAATGAGATTTGCCTGTAGTTATCGATGTCCATCACATTTTTTATGCAGTGGCACAATTAAAGCGGTTTTAAATATGTGTGGAAAATATCCCTTGAATAATGATTGATTCATCAAATATACAAATGGTTGCACAATAATATCAATTATATTTAAAACAGTTAGGCCAGAGAGCTCGTAAATTCCTGATGTCTTTCGGTGTTTTATTTGTGTTAATATATCTATAACTTCGTGTGCAGTTACAGGGGATGAGTTAAACTGAAACTGAAAATCGTCTCTAATTACTTTTGTGCACGGCAGTGCCAAGTTTTGCCCTAAATAGTTTAAAATGTTTTCTGTGCTAGAACAGGAGAAGTAATGAGCAAATATTTCAGCAATTTCACTGGCATTTTGCACCCTTTCGGAATTATGTACAATAGTTCTGTTTTTGTTATTAGAAATTCTACCTAATTTTGAGTTAATAATGTTCCAGGGCTCTTTTGCTTTATTGGTGGCGGAATTGATTTTGTTTTTATAAAAATTAGCTTTGGTTTGTTTAATGTAAAATTTGTATTCCTTTTTTTTTGGTGTTGTATCTGTTTTTACTTCTACATCCAGCGGGAGTATAGTAACAACAAATTTTTTAAAAATTTTTATTGTTCAAATAGGCTTAGAATGTCATGAAACGTCAAGACTTTAAGTTTGGGCAAAAAAATTTGATCTGTCTGTTGGTCGGTCAGTGGTTTTTAATTCAATACTGTCATAGTGAGTCATTAACAATTTTTTAAAATCCTCTATTTTTGTAAGGATATACTAAAACACCAAGTAATATTTTCGACAAAGTAATAAAATGCGTTATTAACAGCCAAGTCGAATAAATTGGTCCAATTTACTTTGGAAAGTTTGGTTCTAAGTTCTAAGTTGGCTCATATTATTCCTAATTATTAATCTTTTGCTTATTGTTTACATGTTTTCGTTGTCATTATCATTTCTTAAATGTGTCAGCTTTAAAATATGCGCAAAATGATCGGAAATGTTTGGATCTACCAGTTCGCAAGCAAAAAAATGATCGGGCATAGTTGTAACCATAGTCAATACAACAGGAAGAGCTCATTCGACCGATTTGGTTTGTAAAAATTCTAGTATTACCTAAATTTAATACATTGACACCATATGAATTCAGTACATCTAGTAGCAATTTGGTACATAAGAGAGTTTTGTTTAAGTTGATGTTTAGGTCCCCACAATGGACAATGTATTTGGACTTGCTGGATGCAATATTATGTGCTTGTGTTAAATTGTTCATAAAAAAATTGATATCACCATTTGGTGGGCAGTATACAGTAAGAATTGACAATTTAACATTATTTATTTGACATAGTACACATGTTTCGATACGGCATTCAATTCATTCATTTATATTTGACATTTCAGTTGTCACTATGTCAGTGTTTGCTAAAATTTTACTGAGCTACCATGAATATGTATTAGGGTGTCACTTATTTATACTTGATAAAAAAAAATTGTAATTTTTTTCGGTTTCACCCCCAGAAAGTGTACATTTCATATAAGAATCACACACTCAAAATTTCAGTTTTCTAGACATATTCCTTCCCGTACCGACGTTACCTAGAAGTTTGTGAAAAGCAATTTTTTTAAATAGAAACTTCAAGGTGGAATTTTTTTCAAATCGTTACTTCAATTAAATATATTTGATATAAAAAGAAAGAAATAATAATTTCAACCCATATGGTTAATATTTACCCTTACCACCAGAAGCATAAAGTTAAAAATAGTGAATTTTTGAAGTAAAAACACATATACGTCACATTCCATTCAATTGCTAAAGCTAATTAATTTTGTTATGCTTTTTCTGTTAACACACTTGGTACCACCGTCTCCTTAGAAACCTAGGTGAGTTGTGAACTGTGCCTTATAAAAACGTTTGCACATAGTTATCTGTATCATCAGTCGGTCGCGTCGATCTGATGATCACATCAGTTCGTCACCACGAAAAATTGTCACCACCTCACAATAAGAATGAAAATACCCGTGACAGTCAAACGCGCATTTCTCTAAATACTTTCCAAAGGAAATATTAGCTGAAATGGCGAAAAAAACTGGAAAAAACATCAATACGAATGAGTGTGAAATTAGAAAACTTGTAGACTGAGATTGTATTAGGCATCTGCGACAAGAATCAAACTGGATGAAATTGGCATATCACGTAATAGATTTGAATCCCTCAAAAAACTTACATATTGTGGTTCTCAATAAAGAACGTAACGATGATAGTGATAAGCTTTGGAAAGTACGTCCAATAATAAAATTATTCGAAAATCGTTGCGAAGAATTGGTAATTGAAGAAAATCTTTGTATTGATGAAACAATACCATTTAAGGGGCAACTATCAGTTAAATAGTATATAAGGGAAAGCCAAACCTGTGGGGGGGGGGGGGGGTAAAAATATTTATGCTTTGTGGTAATAGAAATTCACCAGTATCAATTAATAGGGAGTCGGTAGCTCAGTGGGTGAGCGCGTCTAGCTTGCACTCTGAGCGTACCCAGCGAAGTGGGTTCGAGCCCCACATAACGAAAAAATTTTTCATTGAAAATTTTCCCCAAGAAGTGGTTCGGATTCCACCATAAACTGTAGGACCCCGTCTCCTTTACTCAGACAAATCTAGATCTACTAGACTTAAGAGGGTCACTGAGGTGACGTGGAAGGCGGTTAAAACACATTTTTAATAAAACGTCAAAAACCACAGTCCATTTCAGTGGACTATAGTATTCGATAATCTTGGCTATTGGCCAATACATGCAAATGGCCATTAGCAGCGCTGTCAACTCGAGACTTGTTCACGAATTCAGTGTGAGAAGTGCAATGTGCATCTACATTTATCTAAATTTAAAAATTGTTTAAAAAATTTCCATGTTAAATAAAATAAAAATAAAATTTTCATATTTAATTTATTTCCTTCTGAACCTGATGGAGGTATTTGCCACTATTCATAAATCTGTGGAGGAAACTAATCTAAATTTGGTTGAAGAATTATTGAAGGGGTATTAATTAATAATCTATGCCAAAAAATGTTTCTTGCTTATCAAAAAATCGGGGCTGAAAGGGTTAATATAATCATTATTTTTTTTACTGAATTTGGTATCTAATTATTCTCACTTTTCAGCGAGAACAATTGACACATTAATTTAAAAAAATACCATGAATGTTGGAATACCAATTCGGAATTTTTAAATCACGATCCAAAAACATGGAGAACGAATGATTCTTATACGAATGGACGAGAAATAATAATGTCATTTAAAGTTGTCCACGACACTATCGAAAGGTCGGTAAAATTATTGGAGGGTTTCCATGGTCTCCTAACAAAGAATGAAAAGTAAATACAATATGTATTGCAATGTGTGCAAGAGCACAAAAAAAATTATATCCAAATTTTAAGAAAGATACATTCAAGCAAATATTTTAATCATTTTGAACAATAAACACTGCATAAAAAAATATTTTTTACTTTCTTTTAAACCTGTGATGATAAGGATAGGTATGGATCATAGTGCTTTTACTTTATTTTTATACCAAATAACACTCATTTGGGGTTATAAAAAATAATTCAAGAGTATATGTGAAAAAATTTCAGTTTGGGGTTTTTTACATCCCCGTCGGCATGGAAGGGGTTCATCTAGGAGGCTTTTGGTGTGTAATTCCTATATCAAATATAAACTTTTTAGGGGGTGAGACAAAAAAATGAAAGTCGAAAAATAAAGGACACTCTAATATATATGGTTAGCTCTAGCGTAGTATGTTGGAGTACTTGTAGAGAATACTGGCAACTACGAATATGAGAGATTGGCAACTTGCCAGTTAAATAAATTTTGGCTTGATGGAGAGATCACGAAACGTACAAAGATTAGAATTGTTCAACCTTTCATTACACTCCTGAGACATTGTCCATTAGGAAAGCAGACAGACGACGTATTGCTGCTTTCAAAATGAGGGTCTGCAGACGCTTGCTATGAGAGAGGACGAAATAGAACGGCTCATCGCAAGAAGCGAAGAGATTTCCCCCAAAGCATTGGGCTCATGTCAGTAAGGAAATAATGTGAGAGATCTTTGGTGAGGCTCTGCGCCTAACAGGCAACCACAACAGATGACGTGGTGCTGCCGGACGTGCTATTCAGCATTCAAAGGCCAATTAGATTAATGCATGAGTCACAAAATGTGTGACAGGTCGTTGTGAATAAAGACACTGTTAAGCTGGTATCATCAGCACATAATTTTACAAAATTTTAGAATATGATTCGGTAAGTCATTTACACACAAAAGAAAGAGGAGAGGTCCAAGAACAGACCCTTGAACGACTCCTTGAACTATATTATTATCCGATCTAGATTTGGTCAGTTGCACAATTATTTTACAGTTAGATAAAAACCACTTTAATACATTTGAAAAGTTTACATGGATAACTAGATTAGTAATTATATCAATATATTAGTTTCTATCTATATATCTTAGATGTCACTTTTTAATGAAGTCTGACTAAAAAATTGTTCGTTCAATCAATCAATCAAATTACAAAACTCCGATTATTTTTATCGAACTCGCTCTTTTAGTTTCATCTGCAAGGAAATACGTGAAGATGGATGCGCGCCTTGAATAACTTGGCGTTCGCTTGATCTTTAGAATACGAAACCCCTGAGGGTCTCTATGACCTCGCAGTGAGTCTCAGTCGACTAGTGACCTCCATTCGCTCCAGCTGATAGAAGAACGAGATCGCCAACAATTTAACTGCCTACTACGTAACCCGTTACGTATTTCGTTAATAATGAATCTGTCTGATAATATTCTCCAACATAATATATGCGTAATAATTATATACGTTTAAGTTTATACTTAGTTGACGGTCAATGTCGCCGCGTCTCTTTTATTTACTGTTACGTTACAAGGAACAATAACTAGCTAGTGTTTGATTTTCGTCTCGGTATTTTATAGCACATCTTCCATAATTTGATATTTGGTTGTAGGTATAATTTATGTGCACACAGAAACCGTTAATCAATAAAAGGAAGAATTACACAGGCACATCAAAAAAAAAAGTTTGGCACGTCACAACAGACTACTATACCTATACGTATTTTGAAGTGCTGAAACCGAATCCAAAGTCAGAATTGAATCATGTCAGGATTTTGACATAACTTCCAAAAACAGGCAAGACTGAGTTTAAAAATAAATTAAAAGCTTAAACGAGCTAGCTAACCACTTTCCCTATGTGTATTTTGGGGTGCTGAAATCTAATCCCATCACATCAGGATTTTGACATAACCTCCAAAAACAGGTAAAAACCAGCCAAAACTAAAGTTAAAAATTAAAGCTTAAACAAGCTAACCATATTATCTATTTTGGGGGGCTGAAATCAAATCCGCGGTCAGTATTTCCAATCACGTTAAAATTTTTACATAACCTCAAAAAATCAGCCAAAACTGAGGTTAAAAAATACTTGGAAGAGAAATTTCCTCTATCTAATGCGAAAATAAAAGAGGAAAGATTTAATGGACCTCAAAACTCCTAAGAAATGGGGTTGCCTAATGAACCTAAAATTGCACTTCTTGCACTCCCATATAAATTTTTCCTACAAATCAGGAGATTATAGTGAAGAGCAAGGGGAATGGTTTCACCAAGATATTCGCGTGATAGACCATTGATCAAGGAAGATGGGATGACAATATGATGTAGACTACTATTGTATGTTGAAACGAGATAAAAACAAGAGAAAAATAATACCATTACCCAGGGCTTTCGAAAGTAAGAGAGTACCCTATCATAGATCGTAACGCAATTTATAAAGATTTTTTTGAGGTTACGTAAAAACTTTAACGTGATGGGCCAGTGTTGACCTCCGATTCAACTTCAGCACTCCAAAATACATTATAAGTAGAGTAGTTAGCTTTTAATTTTATTATTATTATTATTATTATTGAGCACGCGAGCGGATATCGAAATCCGCAGTACTCAGGCCTGTCGGCCCATTGCACATTCGTGACGAATAAGATCCTTTAGAAGAGACGAGTGCTTTCCACAAAGGACAGTAGTCTGTTATAAGGTAGAGATCTCGTAGTTCCTCTGGATGTAAGAATTGCCTCCTGAGGTACTTATACCTTGACGCTCCTAGTGGAGCGCAACTGCATAGGATATGAGTGATGGTTTCATCCTCCACTCCACATATCAGACAAATAGGATCATCTCTCAACCTCATTGTATGTAGGTGTTTGTTCAGAGGGCAGTCTCCTGTTATTAGGCCCATCATCCGTCTCATTCTTTCTCCATCGAACCCAAGCAACCACTTTACGGTAGAGACAGCCGAAGGCCCTTTTATGTGAAGCCTCGACTGCCTCATTCCGGGGGCAGTTCTGAATAAATCAGACTCCTTAACAGACCGAAGACCGACCGCCAGGGAAGGGAGTTTTCGCTCCCTCTTCCGCCAGACGATCTGCTTTTTCATTGCCCTTCACATCACTGTGTCCAGGAACCCATGTGAGTTTAACCGATTTGCGTTCACAGAGCTCAGTCAAAATATTTCGACAGTTCAGCACCAACCTAGAGGTCACCTTGTTTGATGCAAGGGCCCTCAGGGCCGCTTGGCCTTCGCTACATATGTAAATATGTTTGTCTGCGAACCCTCTGCTGAGATTTTCACTTGCGCACAGTAGTACGGCATATACTTCTGCTTGGAACACACTGAGGTACCTACCAAGTGGCACTGATATACGAGCCCTTGGTTTGCATCCATGTATGCCTGTGCCCGTTCCCCCTTGAGTCTTGGATCCATCTGAATACCATTCCAGACCACCGGGACTCAGGAGATGCATTTTATTGTGTTCCCAAACGTCACACTAGGGAACACGACAGTATATGGAATTGTGAAAGAGTAGACGGGGAGACACCACATAATTGTGCGATAACCTGGTGCCTTGACGGTAGAGCCAGAGCCTTTGTGTGCCCTAACCCTTGGCTAGTCATGTTCCGCATTCCATTGAACAGCCTGTTTGCTTCCTAGCTTCAAGCTCCACTTTAACGTGCAAGGGAACGAGTCCAAGAATGGCTTCCATCGAAATCGTTGGAGTTGTCCTGTTATACCCAGACACGCTAGTCTTTGAACTTGGCATAGGCGAGCTCTGATTGTGGAACGCTCTTGAGAGCACCACCACACCAGTGCCGCATATGTAATGAGGGGTTTTACCATAACAGTATAAGCCCAGAGAGTAGTCTTTGGACTTATACCCCACTTAACACTGAAGATGAGTTTGCACATCCATAGAGATGTACCCGCTTTCCTCGTTTGAGCTTCCACATAGTCCTTCCATGACAATTTGGAGTCCAGCGTTACCCCTAGATATCTCACTGGTTTTTATCTGTTTTTTGAGATTATGTAAAAATCAATGCTGACCTCAGATTCGGTTTCAGCGCTCCAAAATACGTATAGGTATAGTAGTCTGTTGGGTAGTGCAAAACCATTTATTTCGTGTGCTTGTGTTATCGAGTAGATATAAATTAATCGGTATAGACCTTAGCCGGGAGGATAGTGATGAATTGAACTGTCAATAGTGTCAAGCGGCATATGTTACTGAGCGACGTTGATTTGTTGAGCCTTTGTGAAAATTACTTTGAATTACACCCTCTCCTTTAAATGCCAAGGGGTCTGTTACACGCACTGATTATTTGCATTTATTACTATCCTCCTTTCCTGGGTAAGGTATATGTGAATTAATCGCTATTGGTTCTGTAATTGACTTTTAGGACCAACTCGGTAAGAATATGTATCTACGTTAAAGTTACCTATAGTCGCCAATTTAACTACGGTCGTAATAGCGTCTAATGTTAGTTTATTTAAACCACAAAATACTTCCTGACAGCTGTCAAAGTACCAAAAGCGGACGTGTATCCATCTGGAGGTGACACATTAACCTATGTAAATCTCCTATTGATGACCTTAGTGCCTTTATCAATATTTTGGCGTATTCATGATATCTCCCACTGTAAGTTTATCTATTATTCGTTATGTACCAAATACTAATCAATATAAACAATCTTATTATTTATTGCACCAGATATTCAATCAAGATGTTGTTTTTATAAATTCCGCATAATATTAACATTATTGATATTGTATTATCCGTAAAATATCTAAGAAAACAATAACAAGTAGTTAAAAGAAGCAGAGCGTAAAACCAATGATCTTCTAACAGTTCTTGCTTGCTGATTGATATTTCCATGGTGCCAATTTAAAAATTATTTATAACTTGGTGTGACATTTGTAGGAGATACAGCGATATAGGTATGAATTTGTGTTGTAATATGTTATAAAATAATAAATAACAATAATTTAATTTCATGGTTAGGTAGGTAACAATATCTAATTACATAATTTTAAATTTCATCAGCATTCTTTGAATAAAGTGGTTTTATTTCACTGAACATCTTTGTAATAATACCTACGCCCAGTGTGATATCAAATGAGTAAAATTTGCGGACTGCCCATACTCACTTGAAATGGTATCGAAAGTAGTATATTTAGAAATTGGTTTTATAGAGTCAATATCAAGAATATAAAAGTGCAATTTTCACCAAAGCGGGAAAACGACCATTGCATAAATATAAAATGAAAAATTAATATATTGATTTGCCTTTTGACGAATATGTCATAAGCATTCAGTTAAGTAAGTACAACTATGTAGGTGATTAAGATGACTGATCAGTATTTCCCGATTTTTTACCTAAAATTGGAAAACTGTGACCCATTTGTCCACAGACATGACCGTTTATATCTTTATTTCCAATAAAATAAAAATACACAAGACTTACTTCAATAAACGAGCAAATCGATGACTGTAGTTTGAAAAGTAACGTCACAACGGTTTCTCGTATAGTTTTAGATTTAATTGGTAGCTCATCAGAAGATGAATTTGACAGTGACCATTGGTTCAATACGATTTTAGATACTCCAATGAAAGTTTACCAACCCTGTTCTAATCCATTCTTTCCGCTTAATTTGTTTTTGCTTCACTTTTTACAATGAAAGGCCTAGATTTTTTTTTTTGGCATCAGCATCCATGTAAAATGGTATAAAATAAATTTATTTTGATTTTTCGGCATACGTTCTATGAACGTTAAGAGAAAAAGTAGTACGCTCATGGCTGGCGTTTGCCTGAGTGAGTTATTACTCATTGTCTTTACCAAACGAAGTATAAAGTCATATTTCTAATAATGAGAAAAAATCGACTTCAAAAAAACACCGTACACGTGGATTCCTCAGTAGAATGGTTGGAAAACTTTCACTGTAAATTAGCCCCCCAACTGTATCTCCACAACGCCCTCTTCTGGACAGCATAGATCAACCAAACCTTTGGTCAAATCCATTCACTCTTAAAGAACTATAGAGAGAGCTATAAAACAAAATAACAACATGACTCCTGGTAACGATAACATTCACTATTCGATGCTTTCCAATTTACCTAGATCAGCTAATGGCACCCTGTTAAATATATTCAACGACATATATCCCAAAAGATTGGTATGAATACATTAATTGTGCCTATCCTGAAAGCTAACAAACCGGAAGACAACTTTAACTGATACCGACCAATTGCATTGGCTTCTTGCGTACTAAAAAACATATGAGCGATTAATAAAAAATCGTTTAGAATATTGGTTAGAAAGTAATAATATACTTTCAAAATCGCAGTTGGGATTCAGAAAGGACTGTTCGACTCAAGAAAATTTAGCCAGTTTAATTTCGGATATTCAACTGGGCTTCACAAAGAAGGAGTCGGATAGTGTGGTTTTCTTAGATGTCACCGGGGCATATGACAATGTCAACCTTAATATACTTAAGCGATTTCTATTAAAAAACTTCGAAAAAGTTAACACTTGAAAAAAGAGAACAACTATGCACCAAGAAATTCAGCATTTTCTCCCAAAACATATATTTGATCAAAAAAGTACTGCTGAAAGTTCTTCAAAGTGGATTGTAATCCATTACTTAGGTTGAAACTATTAAATAAAGGGAATTATTAAGAACAAAAGAATATTGAAAAATATAGTTCAAGAATTATGAGTAAAAAAGTGGAAAATTTATATTTTTAAAATAGAACCAAATTTTATATCTGGATATAACATAGTATTATAAGCAACTTCTGAAAATAACATTTTTGGATATCTTCAAAAATAAAGGTAGTTTATTCTTGAGCCAATTTCGGAGAAATTAATATTTCGACCTAAGCGCCAGGACTAACACTAAGGACTCCGCACCATTAGCATTGGAAAAATCATTTCGGTGGAATTTTCTTCAAACTTTGGGAATAGGTAGTTCAAAGGCTTCTAAACAAAAATGTCATATGAAAAATTGATTTTATACCTTCCCTGCAGAATTATAGTGACTGCAGGTTAAAAATCTTTGAAAAATTATTTAGCATTGGAAAAATCATTTTGGTGGTATTTTCTTCAAATTTTGTGAATAGATAGTTCGAGCAAAAAATGTCATATGAAAAAATTGATTTAATAACTTCCCTGCAGAATTACAGTGACTGGAAATTAAAAATCTTTGAAAAATTATTTACCATTGGAAAAATCATTTCGGTTGGATTTTCTTCAAACTTTGGGAATAGATATTTCAAGGGATTCCGAACAAAAATTATATGAACAAATTTATTTAATGCCTTCCCTGCAGAATTACAGGGACTGGAAGTTAAAAATCTTTGAACAAGGAAACATAATTTTTCAAAGATTTTTAACTTCCAGTCATTGTAATTCTGCAGGGAAGGCATTAAATCATTTTTTTCATTTTTGTACGGAAGCCCTTGATTACTCCCAAAGTTTGAAGAAAATTCCACCGAAATGGTTTTTCCAATGCTAATGGTGCGGGGTCCTTTGTGAAGCCACTTATTTTTTCGTTTGAAAACATGCACTAACTTTTATCAAGAACAGATTTTTTCAGAAAGTCAATAACAACAGAGTTTTCCATATAGTGCCGACTTTATAGCGGACACTGTATATGTTGGATATTTAATGAAATGGCACACCGTCCAGAGATATAAACCTATATTCATCCAGTGATATCCTTGAAAAACCTTCACTGTATCCATATTACTTAATTTATAAATGTATTATTAATAATTCCATTCATGATTCACCTCGGACCGTTACTAAAGGGCGCGATCAAAAGTATAACAGTACAAAAACAAAACAAAAAGATTTATATATTAAAATGTGATCGATTTGCCATCAACGTGAAAAACCAGTTTTGAGCGAGGAGACGTTAAGCTTTAACCCGTAACACATACCTACATACTTCAGTTGCCAATTTGACCATTATACATTTCACAATCTACGTTTGTCTAGAAGAATGTAATGTGTGAATCTTCAATACTTAAAATGATTTTTTGGCTTAAGCCAAAATAAGTAAAACAATTTCGCAGAGAAACATATTTTTAGGAAATGAGTTTTGAACACAGTGGTTTTTTCTCACGGGTATTTGACAGTCGACATCCACCTTTAGGAGTTATTTACTTTGTTACATATATATTCGGAAACTGATAGTTTCCAAATATATAGAGAAAGAAGCATGACTAAAATGGAAACAAATATAATTGAAGACACAAGTGGATAAAGGGTTCATGTAACACAAAGATTATTTGGAGAAAAATGAGTTTGAAGTTGATTGATTGGTACTTTTATTGTATGGGACTAATCAATGACATTTTTCATAATTCAAATGACTTTATTAGTAATATTTAAATGATGATATGTACATAACGAAACTTAAAGTAATACTCAGGAAATAAGAAAAATATTGTACATAGATCATTCATCCACTAAAAAAAAAATAATAATAACTGAAGTAAGTCGGGATTGATGAAGGCTTCATCTGTTTTACTTCTTACTTGCATTTCCTACTTTTCTTTCGTGGTTCTTGTGGTTTTTGTTTTGTATTTTGAATTGATATATTATGTTGTGATAAAAATCTTGTATGGGCCCTTTACAAATATTATCTGTTCTTCTAAATTCGAGATTTCCTCATTCGTTAATAGGTTTGTCTTGTGTGCAATATGATTCATATTATAGTCGTCATCGGCCTGAATTTTTCTGTGACCTAACTTCAAGATATTTACCTTCATAAATGGTGTATTCTCATCTAAACATGTTTTATAAAGGTGACTACCGTATTCTTCAACATGAATCCATGACACGTTATCTCTAAAATTAACTTTTCATTCAACGTATTTTTTTTTCTGTTGAATAAATTTAAATGAACAGCAACTTCTTCTAAATTTTGAAAGTGGTCTTTCATATCCATAACAATAGAGCCTTTTGCCAGAGACGGGTGGAGGAAACTTTCCACATTTGATAAAAGTCTGTAAAAGTTATGTAAATAATATAATCGTATGCACTTATTTGCTATCACAATGGTTGCATCGTCACGTATCAGATTTCACCATAAAGTAGCCCATCAATATACCCAATGGAAAGTTAGAAGGAAAACTTCTTGAAAACTTTCCGTTTTGAAAACTCCGAAAGTTTCCAGAAGTTTTCCTTCTAACTTTCCATTGGGCATATTGATAGCCTATTTTATGGTCAAATCTGATTCGTGATGATGCAAGCTTCATTTTGATACCAAATAAGTGCATACAATTATATTATTTACATAACTTTTACAGATTTTTATCAAATATGGAAAGTTCCTCGACCTATCTCTGCTTTTGCACTTGAAAATTTTATTGTGTCTCGATACTGATCTGGAAGTTATTCGTAACTTTTTTCGATTCTTCCAGAGTCTCGATCAGAGTCAAAGAAAGAATACCCCACCACAGGAAATTTGTGGTCAATTGATTCGAAATGAATGAAGGATTCTTGTACATTTTCTTGAGCAACATATGCCTTTCATCCATTTGCTAAATGTAAAGTAAGTTGTTCACGAGTTGATGAAGGATCTATCGACAGTGATGAGTGAATGAAGGATTCATGTTCAGAATTTATTTGTGCATAAACCCTTTATTCATCAATAATTTTATAAATAGGTCATTCAACACCTGATAACTTCCTTATTTGGACATATTGAAGGATGGAACCCATCTCAAATGAATTATATATTCTTGAACCCTGAATCCATGGAAAAATACCATTTTTCATCCACTTGTGACTCCAATTATTATATGGCCGCACAGTTAGGTTAAATATATTAAAAAACTAAAAAATTAGTGGATACTAATGGTACAGGTAATTTTAGTTTTATTTAGGCTAGTTCGTAGTAGTAGTAGTAGTTTTGTAGAAATAAGGACCAACAAACACTTTTACAGAACAATTGCCGATCCCGCTGGGTGCGTGCTCTATGCTCGTTCACAGCGCCAGCACTTTCAACCGCATTCCTACAAATAAAACACAGTTCCAAGAACTTCTTATTAGCCGCCTAGGTCCCTCAACACAAATAACATAGAAACGATAGAGGATATTGATAGTAACGTAGTTAAGTTACAAGCTATGAGAACTCTTCTCCTTTAAGGGAAGTCAGAACAGGACATGCAACACCATGGTGGAGCAAAGAACTCGACCGACTGAGAAAGAAGACAAGAAAACTTGTCAATAAAGCGAAGGTGTCTAAAAGTGCCGAAGACTGAGAGGCATACAAGAACAATCAAAGACTAAACAAAAAGACCATTCGTGAAAGACAAAGATCATCATGGAGATCCTTCTACAGCGGTGTTGCATCCACTGCTTCAGCAGTTCGGCTCAATAAGATACTCTCCAAAGATTCCCAACAACAGCCGGGGCTCATGAAACAAGAGGATGGCTCCTTTATAACCAACCTCTCTGAAACATCTGAACTCCTGCTAAAAACAACGTTTACAGGCAGCACTGTGTCATCCTGTATAGACTGGCCCAATGTACCTTACCCGGTCGCTACTGCAGCTCACTGGGAGGTTGTGAATAGGACAGTGGACGATATAAAAGTAGCTTGGGTGATCAACACTTTCCTCCCCTTTAAATCACCAGGTATTGACGGTGTTTTTCCAGTTCTACTTCAGTGGGGACTAGAATACATACACCACCACCTGATGCATATTTACCTGGCGTGCATTGCCTTTAACTACACCCGGTAAAGTGGAGGGAAATATAGGTAACATTCATACCTAAACCAGGACGTACGGACTATTCCCTACCAAAATCATATCAGTCCATTGGCCTCTCCTCCTTCTTACTGGAGAGACTGTGATCGAGAAATTAGACATACAGTGTTATAGTCTAGGAGATAGCTTCTTTCAAGAATTTCACGGGATAAATATATGGGGCCTGGGATATAACATATTGGCATTGCTGTTATGTTTTAGCAAATATTTTTCTGAGTATTTTATCTTATGTGAGTCAGACCTTCTCCCTGACCGTTTTGGCGCTGGCCGCCCCAGAAAATATTCAATTGTGGAACATTACACTTCGGGGCTTGGTGTAAGTTGAAGAGGGTATCTTGGCAATCAACATTCGATATATGCCAACATTATCTCATTGAGAAAAAAATGTTGGCACTCACAGAGACTATTCTTTGGTACAAAAACTACAAGTTTGAGAAGGTGCCCACAGTTTTTTTTGAAAAGCACCAGTTTTGGCCCGTTTTAAGCCAAAAGTCCAACTTTTGGCCAAAAAATCTGGAAAATGGGCAAGCAGAAAATGTTGGCATATGGTTTTCCAGCAATGAGCATTGACAACGAAAATTTTCCGCCTGGTCAGAAAGTGTTACACTACGTTCCAATTTTGGTCATAATTGATGTCGCCAGTGCTGCCAATTGCACGGAGAAAAAATGTTGGCATAAATCGAACTATCTTCAACTAATACCAAGGTCCAAATATACTTTATACTCTGTTCCACAATTGAATATTTTCTGGGGCGGCTAGCGCCAAATTTTGGGGTCTGGTTCGTTTTAGAATCTTTCATATATGTATATAATATAGAATCTATATCTAAAAGGGCATGTTCGCCGCCAGCAATGAAATATTGTTAAATGCTATCCAACCGCACTAATCTGCAAATGTAGTTTTCCTGCAAATAGGTATGTTTCAAGCAACTGATTTATTACGATAATAAAATTAACATAAATCAAAAATAAAGCCTATTGTTTTTGCATATTATTACTAATACTTATTAACTGTTACAAACAATTCCCGAGACAATTCCTTAACAAAAAATTGTTTTTTTTCCATAATTATCAAATAGAAAACAAAAAGAATTATTTTTTATTTGTTTATTTCTTATATCATTTCATTTTTTGGATTGTTTTGACCAATTAACGGACTCAAATTCAGGGATATTGCCTACTGGGTAAAGCAATATGCGAGGTGTGCACGTCTGGCTTTATCAACGATTTCTGTTTAAATTGTTGTTTTCCGTTTTAATATCACTGAAAGATTTATAATAGGCACGCCTACCTAATTTGTTTATGCAGTGCATATTACAGTAGTTTTAGTAGATATGTATTTAAGGATAATAAAACAGTACGATATGTTAAAAGAACAGGTTTGTAGTAATGAACACAGAATATATTAGCAAAATTTGCATACTGATTATAAATATTATAATGTACGCACCGGCTCTTAAACCAATTTGTATTTTTAAATTTGCGTATATTATGCATATAGTTTCCTTGTCTATGTGCATTCTTCACCTGATCATGTCATCAAGTACACAGAAATTAAAACTAAACCACGCTAGAAACTAGAAATATGTATTTTACTAAATCATTGATGATTTAGAAGTATTTCCTACAGGTCAACAAACTATTAGGTAATAAGTAGACGTGTAAAAATACCATATTTTATGTCTTTGGTGCATATAACGTATAAATCCTCGTGGAACATTTCTAAAACAGAAGTAAAGTTAGTGGTTTTGTTTTCATTTAATCCCCTTCCCCAATACTGCAGACATGTTAAAATGATTTTAACCTCAAATAAAAGAGTGGATTCTGTTTTCTAATTTTATACCAGTGGTATTAAAACATTTCATATCATACATAAAATACGTATAGTACCGTGATGTTATACAATTATATTTTAGTACAGTAACTAGAGGATTTAACTTCGGAATAATGTCATATTGAACGGATTTCGTTCATTTTTGGCAGTATAATAGTAAATGCTTCACAGAAAAGTTTCTATATTGTGCGGGGGCTTGCTAATTTAGAGGGTATGGATGCCACACCTCCTCAGGGGGTGGCACTTAGAAAATATATATATTTATTGGAGCTGAGAAAGAATCAAAATTTAAGAAGTAATTTTTCGCATAAATTGATAGTTTTGAAGTTATAGCGACCTCAAAATTGCGATTTTAGCTTAAAAAAAGGTATTTCCAAACGGCTTTCGTCAAGTATCTCGAAAAGTATTACTTTATTGAAAAAATGTTACAGACCAATTACAGAAAGTACCTCGGAAAGTACAAACTGGGAATTAATTATATTTTTTGTTTATTGATGTAAGATTAATAATTTCGGAGATATTTAAGTTTATATTTGGTATCCAAGTGTTTCGAAATTACCTTTAAAGTTTAAAATGCATTTTCTTCTAAAACAAGTGTTTTAAATGAGCAAAAAAATTTGAGCATCTAGGTAATGCTACATTTTAACGAAAAACTGTATTTGAGATAATTTTTTAAATTACTGACTAATTAGAGTAACAAAATGGCGACATATAAAAAAATATAAATAGGCACATTTTTCCGTCATAACTTCTTTATCTCTTATGCTACAGAAACGAGTAAAGAATAATTTGAAAGCGCAATTAATGTTCTTTAATTTCATTTCTTAGCATGCGTGACGTAGGTGTCACAATTTCTGAGATATTTAACATTTAAACTGCATTTTTCGTCTCATAAACGTTCAAACGCCATTTGTAAACTTTCATATCTCCGAAACTATTAAATCTATGTAAATAAATAGACAAGCGAAATTCATTATCAGTTTATGTGCTTTGTTTTTGGTCTCTACCCATTTTTCAATAAAACTAATATTTATTGAGATATTTGGAAAAGGAAAAAAATTACGTTTTATCGAAAATATCTTTATAGTTTAAACTGTAATTTTTTCTAAAGCAAGTGCTGTATCCAAACGAAAAAATTTGAGCATCTACGTCATAATATATATTAATGAGAAACAGTGTTTGAAATTCCCTTTTTTTAATTACTGGCCAATTACAGTACTTAACAAAATGGCGACATTGTTATTAAAAAAATGTGAAGACGCACATTGTTTCGGTCATAACTTCTTTGTTTTACTTCCACATCCAGTGGAAGTATAGTAACGACAAAAAAAATTTTTTAAATTTTTATTGTTCAAATAGGTTTAGAATGTCACGAAACGTCGAGATTTTAAGTTTGAGCGAAAAAAAATTTCTGTCTGTCGGTCTGTCTGTCTGTAACTTTTTTTTGTGCGCACGTTTACTCTGGAACCGTTTGAGATATTGACTTAAAATTTGGTACACATATGTACTTTAACGAGATGTAGAACTAGATTATATTTTCATCTTGTTCCGTCGAAGGGTTGGGGGGTAAATTGGGGTAAATTTGGGGAAAATAGGTAAATCAAGCAGGTAAGAGTCCATAAAATTGGTATTTAGTATATACAAGAGAAGCTAACGTCTCAAAAAAAATTTTGGCATTAGCCACCCCCCTTACCACCCCCACCTCATTATTAAAGGGGATGAAAAAAAATTGTGATTTAGTGTGTGTACAAGAACCAGAAACCTCAAAATGTTTTTTTACTTCATCCACCCCCACTACCACCCCGCTACCGATGTGGGGTACCGTTTTATGGGTTTTTGGGGTAGAGGATTTCAAATATTATATTATTAAAGTTCCATAAACAATTATTTCCACATACAAAAATTTTTTCGTTGTGAGTGACTTGGAAAAGAATCTGGATGTGGAAGTAGTGATTCCTTGGGCAGCGGTTTTTTTTATGCTATAGCAGAAATAAACAAAAAAACAGTTGAAAGCTTAATTAATAACATATTATTCTACCTATTAGCATTCTTGACGCAGGTGTCACAGTTTCTGAGATATTTAACTCTCACTCTAAATGATTATCTTATAAACACTTGGATGCCAAATGTAAACTTAAATATCTCCGAAATGATTAATCCTACATCGGTAAACAAAAAATGTAATTAATTCCCAGTTTGTACTTTCTGTAATTGGTCTGTAACATTTTTTCGATAAAGTGATACGTTTCGAGATATTTGACGAAAGCCGTTTGCAAATACCTTTTTTTTAAACCTAAAATCGAAATTTTGAAGTCGTTATAACTTAAAAACTATCAATTTATGTGAAAAATTGCATAGAACCTTTTCTTTTTAAAATTCGATTCTTTTTCAGCTGCAATAAATTATATATTTTTTAAGTGCCACCCCCTGAGAAGGAGTGGCATCCACCCCCTATAAATTAGCAAGCCGCATAACATAGAAACTTTTCTGTGAAGCATTTACTATTATACTGCCAAAAATGAAAGAAATTCGTTCAATATGACATTATTCCGAAGTTTTGCATATTTTTTTACCTCTAGGTACTGTACTATTTGACATATTCGCATCTCTAGTAATAACTAATCCAATGATCGGAATTTGGGTTTAATTTCAGTGGCGCACATAGGTATATAAAATTTTACATCAAGAAATTAAAGGTATGTTTGTCCTTTCTTACAAAATAAATCGAAATTAAATGTAACAGGAACACCTCATGAGTTATTCATTTCTTTTGACATAATAGAATACATGTATACATATGTACAACTGAAAATGTATACATATTTTAATAAATCCTTGTAACGACGCACCTGAAATTAAACCCAAAATTCCGATCACTGCTAATAACATAACATAAACGCGTTACATATATAGACCGGCAGTTAATGACAGGTTTTTGGTTGTGATTTTAGGCAGTATGCCTTTCAGAGGGCATTATGTGCCTATATTCTTATGGCAAGGAATGAATCAGAGTCATCTTGGGTTCTTCCTGTGGAAAAGTGAGTTTTCATTTGTACGCAAACTGTGTGTTTTGATACGATTTCGGTCAGACTGCCATGTTTTTTAAAATGAAGTTCAAAGTAAAAAATTTCTCGGAAAACCATCGACATACCTTTAGCGTGGGCCCAAACGGCTGTTAAGAACACATGAATTTGTATTTGAATAAAGATTTCTTCCGCGTTTCCGAACAGGCTACCAATAATAAATATACAAGTTGTTGTTATAAAACTGTAGAAAAAAAAGATGGCATACCGTTTGCGTATACCCAAGTACAGTATACATAGAACAAATCATGTAAAATTATGGAATAATATAAGGTACGCGATTTTAGTCAATAAAAAATTTATTGTAATCTATATCTATAAAAGAATAAAACCGCTGGGTCCAGAAACTTCAAATTTGACGTAGGCAACCACTAAGAAGGGATTTTTCCAAATTCGACTCCTAAGAGGATGAAAAAGGGGGTTGAAATTTTAGGCTTTTTCCGGAAACGGTTGGATCTAGATGCATGAAATTTGACAAACATATTTTTTGTTGAAATCTATTGGACACCAGTAAAACGATATTTCGATTTTCACTTTTTGAAGGGATGAAAACGCGGGTGGTACTTAGATGGTCTAAAGGGTACTCGTATTAGGTGAACAGGGAGAGGGATGTTTTTAAGCATGAAATTTGACACATACCCGCCCATGTGTTTTACCGTCGATTAAAATAATTATTTTTTCGTTTAACTTTCTCTAACATAAAAATAGAATAATGAATTGTTATCAAATTGCGATGCGCAGTGGGTTTCCTCGAGTGCAGTGGATGCGCAGTAGGTCTCCTCGAGTACAATGGATGCGGAGTGGGTATCCCCGAGTACTATAGACGCGCAGAAGTTTTCCTTGAGTGCAATGAATGCGTTGTGGGTTTCCTCGAGTACTACGAATGCGCAGAAGTTTTCTTTGAGTACAATGGATGCGCAGTGAGTCTCCCCGAGTACTATGGATGCGCAGTGGGGTTCCCTCGACTGTATTTTCTGAGTACTATAGGAGTACTCAGTATATTGTACTTCTTTATAGGCATAAGTTAGTTTGTCAATGTTCTCAATTCCACGCGGACGAAATCTTCCATGCGAACGAAGTCGCGGGGATTAGCTAGTATAAAATATATATCTTAAAATATTAATATGTAGAATGGCATACGAGTTAAGCGGGTTTGTCAACCGAAGTAATACGGCTAGGGTTGCCAAGCGTCCGGCTTTAGCCGGACATGTTTGGTTTCATCCGGCTAATAATTAACATGTCCGGTCTGTTACGTACTTTGACGCAGCTCTCTGGAGGACACACGAAACCTCATCCAATAACAGGCAATGAAAATGAAAACAATTAATTGGGGATGAGTTGCTATTATTTTATTAAAAAATAACAGCTTGTACCCATCTCTAGAAAACAAAATAATTAGTTGGGTGTCCTCCCCGCCGACAGCAACCGAAAATGATCTATACTTATATATGAAAAGAAATTACATCGATGTGCTTGTTTCGCAAATCTTTGATGAGGCATATAAAAATTTCATTTTTGAGTGATTAATCCCTCAAAAAAATGATCGAAATCACTCACAAATGATCAATACCTTACCTACGTAAACACATTCCCGCCATGCATTGAAAGTCACTTTCTCAACAAATAAAATACAAAACTGTTTTGATTCGCAAATTTAAGGTAGGTACCTACGGTATATGAAAATTTCATTCTTGAGCGATATCGAGTATTTTTTTGAGGTTATGTGTGAGTTAATATATGAATAGTCAATTCTGTAATCCAATGTGAATTCAGTTGATAAAAAAACATATTATCAAATATTTTCCTTTGGTTTTTTTTAAGACACCTTGAAATAGGCAATACTTAGTGCCTGTTTTTATACATTTCTAGCTATTTTTTGAGGTTATCCTGATTATACCTATGAGCCAATCGGCCAATTCTGACCTCGGATTCAGCGCGCGAAAATACTTAGGAATATACTAGTGTGTAGTACCTAGGCCAAGAATTTTTTTGTGTGTATGGCTGTGTAATTAATTTTTATACCAAATAAACCTAAAATATCTACATTTTTTCATGGTTTTACGCTCACTTTAGCCTTAATTATTTATCGCGGCAAACATTATAAAATAAAATGTAATATAATAAATAGAGTTGAGCCAATTAGCCAATTAAGTACTATATTTGAATTTCCTATTAAATTATAAATTATTACATAACTCTAGGTTAACCGGTACGGTATACCAGCACTTTTGTACCAATGTTAAACGTTAAATTATACAATAAAAATATACCTAAAGCATACCTATATATATAAACAAGTTACTTTTACTTCCACGTCCAGTGGAAGTATAGTAACGACAAAAAAATTTTAAAAAACTTTTATTGTCCAAATAGGCTTAAAATGTCATGAAACGTCGAGATTTTAAGTTTGAGCGAAAAAAAATTTTCTGTCTGTCTGTCGGTCTGTCTGTCTGTCGGTCTGTCGGTCTGTCTGTAACTTTTTTTTGTGCGCACGTTTACTCTGGAACCGTTTAAGATATTGACTTGAAATTTGGTACACATATGTACTTTAACGAGATCTAGAACTAAATTATATTTTCATCTTGTTCCGACGAAGGGTTGGGGGGTAAATTGGGGTAAATTTGGGGTAAATGGGTAAATCAAGCAGGTAAGAGTCCATGAAATTGGTATTTAGTATACACAAGAGAGGCTAAGGTCTCAAAAAAAATTTTGGCATTACCCACCCCCATTACCACCCCCACCTCCTTATTAAAGGGGATGAAAAAAAAATATGATTTAGTTTATGTACAGGAACCAGAAACCTCAAAATATTTTTTACTTCATCCACCCCCCACTACTACCCCCCTATCACCACCCCCACCCCACTACCGATGTGGGGTATCGTTTTATGGGTTTTTGGGGTAGAGGATTTCAAATATTATGTTATTAAAGTTCCATAAACAATTATTTTCACATACAAAGTTTTTTCGTTGTGAGTGACTTGGATAGAGAATCTGGATGTGGAAGTAGTGATTCCTTGGGCAGCGGTTTTTAAACATCTATGAGTACCTACTATGTAGTTATGTTTACCTACAATCACTACTGTAAATAGTAAAAAACACACTATCTGCCATCTATGTAAGTTGAATTTTACATATTGTAAACAAAACGCACTGTAAACAAATCGCACGGTAAACAAAACGCATGGGACACGCAATTATAGGTGGCCTATATCGCTGACGTGGGGTTTAAAAACAAACGCGCCTACTTAATTTTCAAACGCTGTCAAAACTAACATAATATTTGTTGAATAATATTGTTGACTAGTAAACTAAATCCAGATTTTACTAAATAACTAAATAAATATGATCGTAGGTATAGTACATAATACGAGTTGTAAGGCAATTACGCACTCATGGAAATACGCACTCGCCGCTACGCGGCATCGTGCGTAACTTTTCCATTCGTGCGTTATTACATTACTCATCACTCATTATATAATATACTATTACCTTTATAGTACCTAATACAAAAAACAAAAATACACTCACCCTATATGATTACAGATATTCCAAAATTAAACAATAACACACAACTGAAATTAAACACATCAAGTCTTAGCCAACTAGAATTTTTCACGGTCTTTTGTCATCAATAAATCAAGCAATAATTTGTAACGTTTAAAAAATAATATGTACTAATTTACCGTAAAAAAACATAATCATCACACCGTTAAGTTAACCGAACTTTTGAAACATTTCAATTTGTTTATTCTGTTACAAAATGCAACTAAATAGTAAATATTATAAGTACCGAGTCACGCCGCGGAACAACACTAAACAGAAAATTATAAACATAAACCGAGCATGGCCAACTGAATAATACTTTGCGATCGCGAAAGGTGAAAGCAGTAACCGTCAAGAAAGAAATGCAGTGAGAAGAAGAGGAAGAACCCAAATTTGAACTGGTTACATCATTATCTGCGAACAGGCAGGTGACTTGTGGGTAAAGAAATTATCTAAATTACCCACAGAATGTTTTAAATGCATGAAAGGTGGGAAATAGGAAGAAAGATACGTTATCAATAATTGTAGACCGTGAATTTTAAATTATGTTGCGAAAAATACAAATACTTAGCAGGTGTAAATTTTGCTGAAGGTCACATTAATATTAATAGAACTTTTCTTTGACGATGATCTGCAAAAGCATTGTGAGTAATGTTAGAATTATACGTAAAACTACTGGGTATAACAGAGTCGGGGACAAAACCTCGAAAGCCTACACTGAAATCGTTGGAAACCTTTTGCAATGTGATTTTTATACTAAAAACTGCAAAGTCTGTCTACTCATTTAACCTGTACGATCATTGTTTTTGTCATAAACAATCAGTAATAAACAATTTTTGTTAGAAAAAATAGCAATTAAAATGATTTAGTAAATAAATTAATTGAGGAAAAGTATCCACTCTTTATAAGGTTTTTGAGGTTGCTGATTTCGAATTTGAGGCCATAATAATTGAAAATTCAAGGTATCTGCCCAAAACCCTAAAAACCTGAATAAAAAATTATACAAATTAAACACAGGTTGACAACACATGAAAATTATGAAAACTTAGAATAGCGCCATACGTAGAGATATTTTTTTATGGGCGACTTTTGTAGTAAAAGGTATATTTTTCAGTTTCTATATGGTCCCAACACTTGCTCTTATATCCAAGGGGTGGAAACTACCCCCTAGAAAGAAAAATTTAATATTGGGAAAAGTATGTCTCATATTTTTGAAAAGTAGTATTTTCATGGTTTTGGGCTTGCTGGTTAAGAATTTGAAGTCAAAATTGAAAATTTCAAAATGGCGGCTCTAATATGGCGGAAATTATTTTTAAAGCAAGTGCTTTAAACGAGCAAGAGATATTAAAATTCTAAGTAATGCTATACAGGGTGATTCACATAACTGTCCAGGCATATTCAAATTCTGTATAAGCCAGTCCTTAGATATTGTTGGTGGCTTTGTTTTATCCTTCAAATCTTGCCAAACTTTTTCTGTGACAGAATTATTTTTCGATAGCTGGAACATTGGAACATACCACACTCGATAGGGTACCAAATGGTATATAATTTGGAAGAATACGTTTTTTTGGTAAAACCATCACTTTTCTACGAAGGCGTAGAAGGGCCACTAAAATATATATATTTTTTAATTCCGAGTCTGATCTTAGAATTCCGACTTTAATCTCACAATTCCTACTTTAATCTTGGAATTCCGATTTTAATCTCAGAATTCCGTCTTTAATCTCAGAGTTCCTAGATTAGAGTTGAAAACATCAGACCGAGGGGAAATCTGGTGTGCGCACTCGGAAGGAAATCCCAGGAAATCTTAAGAAAATCCTGAGGAAATCCGAGGAAATCTCATCTATATCAATCATTGAAATTTTCCATTTTATTTAAAACAAAGTGAAATAAATTATCAACACACGTCTTGACAGTACTAACGTATTGTTTATTTTAAATGACATAATTTTGTTTTCCATTTTGCTAATTTGATAGATTGTAAATATAGAGTAAATAGGACAAACATTTTTTGTAAGATAAATACTATGTTTTATATATCACTGAAAAGCTTTCTTTACGGCCTTTCAGATGATGTAAATATAAGGAGGTGTTAAATTACATAAAACCCAAGTAAAGCTCATATCTCCAAAATGAGATGTTGAGTAGTTTTTCTGACAAGATTTTTGGAAAGTACATCTGATTTACTACTTTAACTTGTATTTATAAACTTATTCACACAACTCCAAAAATAATGAAGTTAAATGGAGTTTTAATGTTCGCGATATATACAGAGAATATACAGACGGATTAACCAGGGTACAGTATGATTCAAGATATAAATTAACAATAGAAACAAAATAAATTTTCTTGAATTGTTAAACTAAGACGAACGATAATATGTATGTTTCCTTATATGGATTTTGATACTTATTTAAAATAAGCTTTTGAAACTACAGTTATACAAAATTTGATTCTCTACATCTTTATATTAACTAAGTTTGATCTAGGAGGTAATATAAACTAAATACCGAAAATAAACTTGTTTTCAGTGACATTTTGTCAGTATGAAGATGAGTGCGATAGTGTAATCGCCAGAAAGAAACTATTCTATTGTTACTGATGTAGTCCCCCTCCGAGAAGTCGTGAGACTTTGTCGTGGTGGAGGGGCTTAAGTAACTGCAATGATTCTGAGAGCGATGCCGGCGGGAGTCTTGTACTCCTGGCAGCGTCACCCATGCCGGTAAGGTCAAAGAGGAGCGGCGAAAAACTAAGGACGACTCAACCCAAGCCAAGGTGGAAGACAACGTGCCGAGGGCTGCCGAAGGTCACCTACCTATCAAAGATAGGTAGGATATCAGACCAAACGCCCAAGTCATACAGACCCATAAGCCTGTCCTCTTTCCTACTTAAAACGTTGGAAAGACTACTGGACAGGTACATTAGAAACGAAATACTAAGGGAAAACCCCTTTAGTGACCGTCAATATGCATACCAGCCGGGAAAGTCAACAGACCTCGCGCTGGATGATTTAAATAGGCTACTGACAAAGTCATTAGATGACAAAGAAATGGCAGTGGCAACATTTCTAGATATAGAAGGAGCGTTCAATAACGCGACAACGCAATCCTTAACGAATGAGTTGTTAAATAGAGGAGTTCCAACAGTACTCTGCCAGTGGATTAAAGCTAGCCTAGAAAAGAGGATAATAGTATCCAATCTAGGCGAGGCTACCATTGAGGCAAAAGTGAGTACAGGCTGCCCTCAAGGAGGCGTATTACCTCCACTGCTGGGGGCAACCCTTGTTGTCGAACTCCTCCGAAAAATTTCCGCAAAAGGCTTTTACTGCCTAGGATATGCTGACGATCTAGCAATAGTAGTCAAGGGGCGATTTGCGAACACGATATCAAAGCGTTCACAAAGAGCCCTAAATATTGTCGACAGGTGGTGTAGTGAGGAAGGACTTTCCATAAATCCTCACAAAACTACAGTCGTCACCTTTACACGGAAAAGAGCCTTGGGAGGCCTAAAACCCCTGAGGCTCAATGGACTGGAAATTCCATTTGCCAGCGAGGTTAAATACCTAGGAGTTATTTTTGACCAAAAGCTGACATGGAATTCCCACATCCAAAAAGTCACACAGAAAGCAACAATTGCCCTGGGAATGTGCAGGCAGATGTGTGGAAAAAACTGGGGGTTAAACCCCAAGATGACACTATGACACAAGATGACACTATGGTTATACACTATGGATCGGTGGTATGGTGGACCAAGACACTGCAGCTTGCAGCAGTAAAGCTATTAAGTGGCGTACAAAGGCTTGCTTGCCTGTGCGCCACTGGGGCCATAAAAACTGCTCCCACTGCTGCATTGGAAGTCCTTTTAGACCTGACACCACTACACATATTTATCCAAGAAGAAGCTCGTTCAGTGGTACATAGGCTAATGCAAGGCACAACGCCCATAAGGCAACAACACGGAACAGAGCACCAAAAGTTATACTCAGAGCTGAAGGCAAATCCCATTTTGGGAATGCCCAAGGGCACTATGGCCCCAAAGTATAACTTTTACAAAAATTTTCAAATCAAAATACCAGACAGAGAGGACTGGAAAAACGGTCCTCCAATATCGGCGCAAACGATCTGGTATACGGACGGCTCCAAGACAGAACAAGGAGTCGGAGCTGGGATTTACGGGATAAGGTCGATAACGAAAATCCCGATAAGTCTAGGAATACACGCCATAATATTTCAGGCTGAAGTGGCCGCTATACAGTGGTGTGCAAAGGAAATAATGAGGCAAGAAACTGTCAACCAGTCAATTGCCATTTTTTCCGATAGCCAAGCAGCGCTAAAGGCACTCGATTCCATGCAGGTCGATTCAAGACTAGTATGGGATTGTATAAATGTCCTTACAGACCTAGGAAGTCAGAACAAAGTGACTGTGGCATGGGTACCAGGACACGAGGGACACAGGGGAAATGAGAAGGCTGACGAACTGGTCCGAGAAGGCGCATCTAAGGCCCTAGTAGGACCCGAACCCTTTTGCGGTGTGGCTAAGCCACGCATACGAACATCCATGAACGAATGGGTACAAAATAAATCTCTAGAGTGGTGGAAGAATTTCCCACAACAGAGACAGGCCAAAAAGTTCATTAAAGAACAATCGGCCAAATTCACGGAAGATCTGCCACTCCAAAATAGAAATGCCATTAGGACATTGTAGGCTTAATAGACATATGAGTCTAATGGGCCTGGCAGAGGATACAACATGCAGATTATGTCAAGAGGAAGAGGAAACCTCAGTACATGTGCTGTGTCATTGCGAAGGCCTAGCCAGACTGAGGTTCCAACTACTTGGCGAAGAGAAACCGAGTGCAGATAGCTATACCAAGGAGCCCTTATCTAGGCTGTGGAGTCTGATACAAAAGACAAAGTTGGATAAGGAGCTCTAAGTAAAATTAGACAAGGAGAGCCACAATAGATCCACGGGGGTCGCGGTGGCCAAGGCCAATCAGCCTTTTTCAATCTAATCTAAACTACTGATGTATTCAAGAACCGCTGCCTAGGGAAACGAACGGTATGGCATATAAGTACTCTGTCTGTTCAGAAAGAAATGTCTATCTGATGTTGTATGGCCGTTTCTACGAGACGTCCTCTATATCAGATACAGAGCATCGAATGTTGTACATTGTTATAAATTTAGATTTTCGTACATATTATTTTTAAAAACTTGTATCTTCTAAATGGGGCTGGGTAATTACGACATATTTTGATACATACGTTCTAAAGAAATTAAAATTCTAAGTCTAACAGAACTTATCGTATTAATAGAGCGCCCGACTACAAATTGATGTATCTCTAGATCTCTAGACCTATTCAAAGTTCCTTTAAATCTGAGAGACACACTGTATACTGTACAGTTTCCATATCTTGCACGTTTTCTAATTTTTGTGTGCTTGATCAGAAACTTTAGTAATATTTTGCTCTAAAATCTAACACAGTTTATATAAAGCATGATAGTTTAAACGTTTCTGGTAATCGCTCTGTGTATCGGATATTGCCCAGTTTCAATAGGAAGTATTTATTATATAAATTTATAACGAATATTGTCAGAGTAGAAGTTATCATGTTCACAAGAAATGGTCTACACATATACACACGCACATCAGAGAGACAGACATTTTTTATTCGATATTTGAGTTCAGCCTGTTTGGATTTCCATTAAAAAAAAAATTTCTAAGACGATTACACAGGCCTACAAAAAAAATGTTCTGCTCCAAGGACCAAACCAATCATGCCTTAATAAGTATTTTTGTGTGCTGAAACTGAATTTTCAATTCAAAAAACTTTCTGCTGCGTAGATTTCAAGTAAATCCAGGTTTTTATTGTTAAAATACGATTTTCTGCCAAATTTCGACGAAAATGTGTTCATAAGTATTTACATGAGAGGTCCCTACCCCAAAACATAATAAAAATTACTATTTCCTATGTATTTCTGAGTGATGACTACTCTAAAGAGCATTAAAGGGCAAAAACTCAATTTTGTTGAAAAAAGTGCGAGATACGTTCTTCTATGTATTCTATAATGTTGAACACGAATCCGAAATTGCACTCTGCCCTCCAAAGGGCAATACTCAATTTTATTGAAAAAATAAGTGCGAGGTGTGTTTTTCTATGTATTATTTAATATTAAACACGAATCCGATGTTAGAAAAGGGCACTCCGCTTTTCTAAGGGCAATAAAGGGCTAAAAAGGGTCAAATATTAATCGTTTATTGCTCGCTTAAGACTAGCCTAACCGGATATAACTAGTGTAAACCCAAGATGCGGCAAACCTTTGGAAGGGTTTTAACCGTTAGTAAGTGTCCTATCAAGTCTTTATCACTTCTGTGGCCAGCCACAAACCTTGGTTGACACTAATTCAGTCAGGTTAGGCTAGTCGAGCAACAAACGATTAATATTTGGTCCTTTTTAGCGCTTTATTACCCTTTGGAGAGCGTAGTGCCCTTTCTTAACATCGGATTCGCGTTCAACATTAAAAAATACATATGAAAACCAGCGGCGGCTGGTGAAATTTCAATATTTTTTTTCTCGTCTGTGGCGGATGGGACCCATACGAAATTTGGGAAATAACGTCTAGAGAAGCACTTCTCTAATGACCCCTAAAAAATTTTGAAAAAGCAGTTTGCGAAAAAATTTTTGAAAATTTGCTAGCCTCCCCTGGGTCTAGGGACCCCTGTTTACTTTTATTTTTTTTTGTCATATGCATTTGACTTTTCATAAAAATGCATCGACAGATTTTAGAGTTTGTGAAAATATTTTCATTACTAACTGAAATACAATGAACTGAAATTTTGTAATTTACAATTTAACAAATTACAATATTTCAATTCGTTGTATCTCAGTTAGTAATGAAAATATTTTCACAAACTCCAAAATCTGTCGATGCATTTTTATGAAAAGTCAAATGCATATGACAAAAAAAAATAAAAGTAAACAGGAGTCCCTAGACCCAGGGGAGGCTAGCGAATTTTCAAAAATTTTTTCGCAAACTGCTTTTTCAAAATTTTTTAGGGGTCATTAGAGAAGTGCTTCTCTAGATGTTATTTCCCAAGTTTCGTATGGGTCCCATGCGCCACAGACGAGAAAAAAAATATTGAAATTTCACCAGCCGCCACTGATGAAAACACACCTCGTACTTCTTTTTTCAATAATGTAACGGTTTCTTGTCGGGTAGCTGGTTCGGAGATTAATCAGGGTCCAGATTAGTTAATAAGTCAGCCCAATAAAAATATAAACAATTTATTTACTTCTTGAAACAGGCAGTGTTACATAACATACAGGTACAGGTTATATGTCCGTATCTTTTACGGTTCTTAGGACAACATTTTTCTATTATCTAAGAGAGAGAGAGAGAGTGTAACGGTTGCGATGCGACGTCTCTGGCTTTGGCGGCGAAACAGCGCCGGGGAATGACTAACGACTCGAGGGGTCCCAGTTCAACACGCTGTAGGATTCCCAGGGTCAGATTGCATTCGTTCCGTCGTGTTTGCGTCGGGAGATGCACAAAACTGCAATATGTCCAGCTCAGCACGCTGTAGACAGATTGGCAGAATTATCCACTCTGAATTATGTTGATTTGCGGCCGGGCTTTTATATCCGAGAATCCTCGCTTACTGGTGACGTAGAACTGCGTATAGTTTAGTGTCGTGTGCAAATCCATGCTTCTAGACGGGAGATGGGCAGGTTTGCGGGCCGTGTGCACATTGGTGTCGTGTGTAAATCCGGAATCTTAGTAATGGAGCAGGAATTTAAAGAATGCTTCATTACACTCCCCTCTTTCTTTACAAAAAGAAATTTTCAAAATTCTATCAAAGAGAAAATTTTTACTAACTTAACATCAAAATAAAACAAGTTACTAAACATCTTCAAACAAAATAAAGAAAGAATGGCCAATTCTTTCATATATGCCTGGTATATATGTGCAGATGTAGAGAAAAACAAATTTTTAAATAACATAATCAGTATGTAAAATATCTTAGAACTATGGTACAAGTAAAAAAAATTGCAAGAAACAGGTATACAAATACAAATGTGGTTCTTCTGGACGTTTACTGCAGGGGCGATGGCGGACAGGGGGGACGGTGCCAGGGATCCTAGAAGCGGGGCCATCTTGGTTGTGGCGCCTGAACTGTCGCTTCCGTTGTGGAGCTGGGACCGGGAGGGCTGCGTCGTTGTCCTGGAAAAACACCTGGAGGCAGGCAATTGGCCTGCCTGGGGTCGGTGGCTTCGGGGAGCTGGGGTTGTCTCCGAACTGGGGACGGCATCGGGGATGGTGCGTCTCGGACTGGGGGCGGCATCTGGGACGGTACGTCTCGGACTGGGGGCGGCATCGGGGTTGGCATCAGGGACGGCATCTGGGATGATACTTTTCGAACTGGGGACGGCATCGGGGGCGGTACATCTCGGACTTCGGATGGCATCGGGGACGGTACGTCTCGGACTGGGGACGGCATCAGGGTTGGCTGTTGCGTCTCGGACTGGAGGCGGCCTTTTGGCTTCGGGTGTCGGAGGCAGAGGTGACAGCAGGTCTGGCACTTGGACTTCCGACTTCATCACTTATTTTGGATGACTCTGGTTTTACTGGACTTGTTCTCGTTACGGTTGCGGGATACAGGGTTTCCATGGGTTGGAAAATTCGGGATCTATAAAATTATTACTGCTCCATATATGGCGGTACAGGATTCCGTCTATAATGCAGTAATCTGTAGTTTTTTCTGGACATCGGTTCGATTAACGTATTTTCGCGACTCTGGACATAAATTTAAATTATTTTACTGCTCCATGTATGACGGTACAGCTATCGTCTATAATGCAGTAATCTGGATTTATTTCTGGACATCGGTTCGTTTAACGTATTTTCGGGACTATCCGGAATCGTGTCTCTTCTGGGGTTACAATTGTAGTAGTCTGGATTGCCACCACAAAATCCTTTTCATTTTTGTTTTCTCTCTTGATTTGGAATGCTTTCATTTCTCTATGAATTAACTTGAAATGTCTTTATATCTCTCTCTCATTCGTGAACGTCTCTTTTTGGGCTATCTGGAATAAACTAAAGTCTCAAAATCTGCTCGGGCGCCAAATTATGTAACGGTTTCTTGTCGGGTAGCTGGCTCGGAGATTAATCAGGGTCCAGATTAGTTAATAAGACAGCCCAATAAAAATATAAACAATTTATTTACTTCTTGAAACAGGCAGTGTTACATAACATACAGGTACAGGTTATATGTCCGTATCTTTTACGGTTCTTAGGACAACATTTTTCTATTATCTGAGAGAGAGAGAGAGTGTAACGGTTGCGATGCGACGTCTCTGGCTTTGGCGGCGAAACAGCGCCGGGGAATGACTAACGACTCGAGGGGTCCCAGTTCAACACGCTGTAGGATTCCCAGGGTCAGATTGCATTCGTTCCGTCGTGTTTGCGTCGGGAGATGCACAAAACTGCAATATGTCCAGCTCAGCACGCTGTAGACAGATTGGCAGAATTATCCACTCTGAATTATGTTGATTTGCGGCCGGGCTTTTATATCCGAGAATCCTCGCTTACTGGTGACGTAGAACTGCGTATAGTTTAGTGTCGTGTGCAAATCCATGCTTCTAGACGGGAGATGGGCAGGTTTGCGGGCCGTGTGCACATTGGTGTCGTGTGTAAATCCGGAATCTTAGTAATGGAGCAGGAATTTAAAGAATGCTTCATTACAATAAAATTAAGTGTTTGTCCTTTATTGCCCTTTGGAGGGCAAAGTGCCCTTTTTTAACATAGGATTTTTAGGATTTTTAACATAGGATTCGTGATCAACATTATAAATACATAGAAAACACACCTCGCACTTCTTTTTTCAATAAAATTGAGTTTTTGCCCTTTATTGCCCTTTAGAGGGCAGAGCGACCTTTTTGAGAACGAATTCGTAATCATCGCCCAAGAATACATAAGAAATATTAATTACTTCCACGTCCAGTGGAAGTATAGTAACGACAAAAAAAATTTTAAAAATTTTTATTGTCCAAATAGGCTTAAAATGTCATGAAACGTCGAGATTTTAAGTTTGAGCGAAAAAAAAATGTCTGTCTGTCTGTCGGTCTGTCTGTAACTTTTTTTTGTGCGCACGTTTACTCTGCAACCGTTTAAGATATTGACTTGAAATTTGGTACACATATGTACTTTAACGAGATCTAGAACTAGATTATATTTTCATCTTGTTCCGTCGAAGGGTTGGGGGGTAAATTGGGGTAAATTTGGGGTAAATGGGTAAATCAAGCAGATAAGAGTCCATGAAACTGGCATTTAGTATATACAAGAGAAGCTGAGGTCTCAAAAAAATTTTTGGCATTAGCCACCCCCACCTCCTTATTAAAGGGGATGAAAAAAAAAATGTTATTTAGTGCATGTACAGGAACCAGAAACCTGAAAATATTTTTTTACTTCATCCACCCCCCCACTACCACCCCCCTATCACCACCCCCACTCCACTACCGATGTGGGGTATCATTTTATGGGTTTTTGGGGTAGAGGATTTCAAATATTATATTATTAAAGTTCCATAAACAATTATTTTCACATATAAAGTTTTTTCGTTGTGAGTGACTTGGATAGAGAATCTGGATGTGGAAGTAGTGATTCCTTGGGCAACGGTTTTTTTATATGTTTTGGGGTATGTAAATACTTATAAACACATTTTACGTCGAAATTTGGCAAAAAAACGTATTTTGACAATAAAAACCGGGATTTACTCGAAATCTTCGTTTTAGAAAGTTTTTTAAATCGAAAATTCGGTTTCAGCACACAAAAATACTTAAGGCATGATAGGTTTAGTCCTTGGAGCAGAACATTCTTTTTTTTTGTAGAAATATGTATGAAAAAGTGAGCAAATATCATTTTCCCACTTCACCATATTTATTCAGTATTTGATTTCACTTAAAATTCTCTAACATACTTCAGTTTTTCCGGCCATTCATAAATCATCATAAATAAAAATTATGATTTTCTTTTCCTACTATGAAAAGTATGTGCTTTGTAAAACGGGCTGTTGTAACACTTCTTCCATTCACAGATTCATTTGTGCTACCCACAAGTAGATGGCGGATCATTTTTAAAATAAGTTTCAGTGCGGTTTATTATTACTGTATCCCAGTTAAAACAGTATAGAATTATAGAACAGTAGAACAGTATGATATATAATATTTCAGAAATTTATTTATTATTATAGATAGTGTAAACAAACACGTTTCTAACACTTCATAAAAACAGTGACATGAAAATGAGGTTTATTATCACTGTGATTTAAAATATTAATTAACAATTTTTTGCCATTTAATAGAAACACTGTTTAGATGTAAATTTTACTTCAAACAAAAGATAAAATGATTTGAAAATGTCAGGGGATATAGTTTTCTTCTCAAAATAAAGTTAAGGATAGGATATTGCAGAGTGAGAGGAAAATATGCGTTTATTTTCAATTTATTCTAAATATTTAAATAACCAAACATAGTATTATGATCTTTAAAACTTTATTAGATACTTATTGTTCTAACGAATACAACTATATATTTTTTTTATTGTAAATTTCTGTTGTACTTGAATATTGTAGTTTATCAATGAAAATAGTTCCTAATTTCATTATTAGACCATGACATTTAAGTATATACAAAATTTATGATAAAAATTATATATGGTTGTATTCCTTACAGCAATGGGAAGTATCTGAAACTATTTTAAAGATTATACTTACCATTTATGAAATTTTAAATATTTATAATAAACCGAAAATAAACGCATATTTCCCTCTCACTCTACAAAATCCTATCCTTAATACTTATTAGATATAAGTACAATATACAATATATCCCTGGACTGAGTTTAGAAGAGGGAATATTTTTTTATTTTTAATTTTACAAATAAATGTCAAAGGAATAACAATTTTTGCTTGATTTGAAACTGACAAACCTGTAATTAATACTTCAGTATTAAATACTCACAGTGTGTTCTTAAAATAGAAACTAGACCAAAAAAATTTTGCATTTAAAAAAAATATCAAATGCATAAAAATTTTGCTTGATTTAAAACGGATAAAATTTAATAAAAACTTGTTTTCCAAAGATGTAAACGCTGCAACAAAATAGTAATTTATGTTACAAGACTGGAAATAGGTGTTTTGCAGGTCGATCCAAGCAGATTCCAGGGCGAGCCGCAGGCAGAGGCGTGACTATGGCAGGGCAAACCGGGGAGATTAAGTGGGCCCCAGCCGGCGCCCTGGGGCGCCGGGAGACCAAGGCAGTGCCTGTTTTTTTCGGATTTCTCTCCTTCGCTCATCAAAAATTTTTTGTCGGTTTGCTCCCTTCCGCTCATCAAAAAAATTATGGGATGAGAAAAATTTTTTTTTTTGGAAAAACATTTTTTTTTTTAGGCATTAAGAAAATAATATAATAGGAGGCCCCAACAATTTTTCGCCCTGGGGCCCCATGACATCTAGTTACGCCACTGGCCGCAGGTGACTCCTGGAAGCTTGGGGAGACCTGCAAAACACTGTTTTTTGGTTATGTAACGTATAATATTTTTTTTTTCGGCCGACACTATCATACAAAATCAATTTTGTATTATTTTTTAATAAATTCTCTAACAAATACAACGACAAACAATAATAACTAATTAAATAAAATATTTTTACGACCGACACTATTATTATACAACTTCAATTTCATGCTTGTAACGCTTCAAAATCTGAATTCATGTTTTCCATAACTTATGAGGGGGTGATGGCAAGCTAGGTCAGAAAGCCAACCCAAATGCCAACCTCGCCTGCTCGAGTGATAACCTTGGTTATCCGGTGCACCCTGCTAGAAAATCAAAAAGGCTCTGGCGACCGAGTCACGGCGGTATAACCGTTCTACCGGGAGTAAAAGGAAATGTTACTCCAAAGACCTCCTATCAACCCGCACTGGCAAGCATGATAGAAAAATGGCTAAAACCCTCGAATACATGCAAGAAAAAGGAAAGATTCGGCCCTCAGTGCCCGGCAGATTGCTTGTCCCCAGTCAAGGTAGCGGTTGGGTTAGACGGCGATCAGGGGGTGCTAAAAATCCCCGGGTTGGACCAGGCTACCATGGAAAACGAAAATTGCATATCACTACACAAGAACGCTTTCAAGCAATGAGAAATCCCTTGAGCTAGAAGAAGAACTTAGCCATATACATTGGGATATAGTAGGCCTTAGTGAAATACGCCGAAAAGGAGAACAACAGATCAGCCTAAAATCAGGAAATACGTTATACTTCAGAGGAAATGAGGAAAATTCAGGAGGAGTAGGTTTATAATACATGAAAGGCATGCGAAAAATATCCAATACCTCGACAGCATAAGCCCCAGAGTATGTTTCTTGGTAATGACACTAAGATTATTCAAGCCTATGCCCCAACATCCACACATACAGACGAAGAAGTTGGGACCTTCTACGATGACAATAACACGGCAATGTCCAAAGTCCCAACATACTTCACAATATTAGTTGGTGACTTTAATGCTAAACTCGGGAAAAAGTAAGACGAAAGTGAAGTCTCCCTTGGACAGCAAGGAGTAGGCGAGAGAAACGATAGAGGATACCTTCTACTACAATTCCTTTTACAGCATCGTTTAAATGCCATGAGTACATTTTTTAAGAAAGCCAAACATCGGAAATGGACATGGGCCAGTCCCGATGGAAACACGAAAAATGAGATAGACTTCATCATTACAGATAAGAAAGAAATCGTGCAAGATGTGACAGTACTAAATCGTTTGTCTGTGGGAAGTTATCATAGAATGGTTAGAGCAACAATAAAGGTAAATCTAAAAAAGGAATGAAGAGCGCTTACCAATATCAACAGGAAGAAGTGGACGGCAGTTGAAAATAAAGAAGAGTACCAACAAACCATAAAAGAAAATTTAGAAGGTATAGATTCAATGAATGTAGAAACGCTAAATGACACAATCCTGAAGTCAGTACACGAAGCTCAGCGAAAACTGTTCGAAAGTAAATGGCAAAGAAGAGAGACTTTCCGCAAATACACGGCATCTTATGAAACAAAGGCGAGAAATGATATCCAAACGCTCAATAAATAAGGATCAACTGAGGAAAATGAACAAAGACATATCGAAAGCTATTCGGAAGGATATTAGAGACTATAACACAAATTGGATAACTAAAGTTATAGAAGAAAATAAAAGCATGAAAGTTCTTAGAAATAAACTAACAATAGGAAAAACGAAAATAACTAAACTGGAAAACGCCCACGGACAAATTATCACAAACAAACAAGAGATACTGGAAACGGTAAAAGAGTTTTATTCAAATCTATACTGCAAAAGTGAACAGTCGGAAAATATTTGTAACATCCCCCTAGTTCTAAATCGGGGGTAGAGGAAGTGCCTGAGATAACCAAGGACGAAGTCTGGAAGTCAATCTCAAAGATGAAAAAACAACAAAGCACCAGGCGAAGATGATATTGTGATTGAGGCAGTTAAGGAAGGTGAAGAAAAGTTATTGGACGCTTTAACAACTTTATTTAACAAGTGCCTTATAGAAGCAACAACACCTACAATTTGGAATAATGCAGTCATCGTAATTATGCAGAAAAAGGGTAATATTGCCGATCTGAAAAACTACAGACCAATTAGCTTGCTCCCGCACCTCTATAAATTATTCACTAAAATCCTAACCAAACGTCTCACACTTAAACTCGATTTCATCAAGCAACAGAACAGGCCGGTTTTCACTGGATATCGGACTACTGACTAATGACCATCTACAAGTCATTAAAACTCTGATCGAGAAAGCCGTCGAATACAACAAGCCACTCGTGCTAGTATTTGTGGATTACGAAAAGGTTTTCGATTCTATTAAGTAAGCATAGCGAGATGTTCAAAGCGCTTGCTGATTGCCGAATAGACCACAGATATTCTGCCATATTGCAGAATATATACAGAAATGCAACAGAATGTGTAAGAGTGCACGAGCAGACGGACCATTTTAGAGTGGAACGTGGTGTCCGGCAAGGTGATACAATCTCTCCTAAACTATTTACAACCCTTTTAGAATACATGTTTAAGAATATCCGATTAGAAACTTGGGATATAAATATCAACGGTGAAAACCGTAACCACCTCCGGTTCGCTGACGATATTGTACTGATTTCGGATAGATTAGACAAGGCAGAGGCAATGCTGACACTATTAACATCTGCTTCACATAAAGTCGAGCTCAAAATAAACACATCTAAAACCCAATTTATAACAAGTCTAGTGTTTATTAACGCGGAAATAAATCGGACGAAGGACCATTCAGCGTAATGCTGACAAACTGAACTAATATTAATAATTGAATTTGAAATACCTTGTGACCTCGTGTACTAGCGGCACTTCCTGGTGTTGTTCTCTTCTAGTTGGGCCCAACAAACTCCAGGTCTCCAGTATGGGAATATGGCAAGGTACACAAGACACTCGCGTGGTGATAAATAGCGGTTTTTATTATTTTTTAAGTTGACCGAAAAAATGACTTTTTATATTTTTTTTGTAACGTTATTATTTTTGTTGATATGGAAATCAAAAAACAAATTGAGTTATAGAAACAAAAAATGCTAGCATTGTTTTCTGAACATACCGCCCATCTAAATGGCGAAGCATTTGTAATAAAGTTTGTAATTTCCGTGGGAAACGTATTTATGAGTACAAGAAATATATCTAAAACTATGAAACTAAAACTAGGTTAAATAATAATACAAAACTAGTGAGGAGTAGGTAAGGGACATAGTTTTACAAGAGGTCTCTTAAGGACACCATTAGCTGTTCGCACAGTAGCAACACGGGTCTGCCCATCAGGACTAGAGTGCAATTCGACAATTCGGCCAAGATGCCACGTTAGCGGTGGGACATTGTCCTGTTTGATGACAACAATGGTGCCAATATTGGGAGGTTTTGTAGAATCTGTCCATTTATGTCGTTGCTGGAGAGTGTGAAGATACTCGTTATGCCAGCGCTTCCAAAATCTTTGTTGAATTTGTTGCAACAACTGCCATCTGGACAAACGATTTATGGGTACGGAGATTAACTCCTCGTCGGGAGGAGTTGTTAATGAAGATAATGTTAAAAAATGACCTGGAGTTAAGGCCTGAAGATCATTTGGATCACTACTAAGCTGACATAATGGTCGTGAATTTAAAACTGCTTCGATTTGGTGAAAAACGGTATTAAGCTCCTCGTAGGTCAGTACTTGATCACCAATAATTCGAGAAATGTGATGTTTGACTGATTTGACTCCTGCTTCCCATAAACCACCAAAGTGAGCCGCAGACGCGGAATTGAAGTGCCACTTAATTTGCATGACTCCGGCGGCGTTTTGGGTTAATTCATTCAGTTGACGATTAGCGCCAACGAAATTAGTTCCGTTGTCACTGTAAAGATGAGAGCATTGGCCTCGACGTGCAACAAATCGCCGTAATGCTGCTATAAATGAATCAGATGAAAGATCTGAAACAAGTTCAAGATGGAGAGCTTTGATGGCGAGACATACAAATAAGCATAGATATGCCTTTTGAGTTTTACCACCCCGGCGTCTACCAAAAGTAATATGAAACGGCCCAGCGAAGTCTACTCCGGTGTGCAGGAATGGTTTAACTTCAAAGACTCGAGGAGTGGGTAAATCACTCATCAGAGGATTTTGGATTATGTCGCGAACAACGATAGCAATGAGAAATGCAATGATTAATTGCTCGTCTAGCGGGCAATATCCAGAATTGTTCAGCTAATAAAGCCTGAAGAGCGGTTGCGCCAGGATGCAGATACTTATTATGATACTGATTAATAAGAAGTTTAGTTAATCGGTGTTCCCGTGGTAATAAGATTGGATGTTTTCTCTCAAAGGATTCTTGAGAGTGGCGAAGTCTTCCGCCCACCCTGAGAATACCCTCCTGATCTAGGAAAGGTGCAAGTTTGCGTATAGGTTTAGCACAAGGGCTTTTTGAAAAAATTTGCTTTATCTCATTAGCAAAGACTAATTGTTGAATATGTTTTATAATGATAAGCAGCGCATTATGTAAATCCAAATTTACCAAAGGACCTCGAATTAAATTAGTTTTATCCTTTAAATAGCTGGTAAATCGAATTAAATAAGCTATGCTTCCTTGAACCTTTCGCAAAGAGGAAAATCGTGATAATAAAATTATTATGAAATCATGTTGTCCAGTGACAACGAGAGAGATTGTATTGGTTTCTAAGTCTACATCGGAAGGCAAGGTAGAAGATGAACTAATAGGCCAAAGTTCAGGCGGAGAGCTGAGCCACTTGGGACCCGCCCACCATGAAGAACATTTCAAGAGGTCATGGGGAAGAAGACCCCGTGAGGCGCAATCAGCAGGATTATCGATACCATCAATATGATGCCAATTTTCCGGAGATAATTTTTCCTGAATTTGTGTAACACGGTTTGCAATAAACGTTTTCCACTGATGTGGAGAGGATTTAATCCAGGTTAATGCGACTGTGGAATCGGACCAAGCGTAAATATTTTTAAAAGCAATGTTGGCATAGGTGTCACGTACAAAATAAACTAAATCTGAAAGTAACAGTGCTGCACATAATTCAAGGCGTGGAATTGTGATACGCTTAAGCGGAGACACCCTAGATTTAGCACAAACCAAAAAAATGCGTACAGAACCATCATTTTCTGTAACCCTAAAATATACCACACATGCATAACCAGTCTCAGAAGCATCACAGAAACCATGAAGGTCACATGCTTGATAATTGTCCGTTATAACGCGCCGAGGTAACTGAAGTTGAGCGAGACATAATACCTCACGCTTGTATTGTGACCAACGTTAACAAATCTCAGCGGAGGGAACCTCATCCCAAGACAATCCTTGTGTCCAAAGAATCTGGATCAAGTGCTTTGCAAAAAGAGTAAGCGGAGCTAACAATCCAAGTGGGTCAAATATGCGTGCGACTTCAGAAAGTATTGATCTTTTGGTACAACGGTCGATAGTGTCTATTTTGTAAGTTAGGGAATCATAAGTTGGATTCCAGTTCAAGCCCAACATCTTTTGAAAGTAATCAGCAGTGTCAAATGATTGACAATTAGTTTGGCGTAATGATGGGGGTATGGAGTCTAATACGATAGGATCGTTGCTAGACCACTTCCTCAAATCAAATCCACCACTTTTAAGAAGATCTCGAAGTTGAGATTGTAAAGTAATAGCTTCTTCAGCAGATGAACAGCCCGTGACTACGTCATCTACATAAATGTCGCTAAGTAACAATTTTGCAGCGTGAGGAAAATTATCTTTTTCATCTGAAGCAATTTGTAAAAGAGTGCGGATAGCTAGATATGGGGCAGATGATACTCCGTATGTAACAGTATTCAATTCAAATTCTTGAACAGGAGTGTTTTGAGAAAAGCGCCATAATATGCGTTGATAGGCTCTGTGATCAGATGTTACTAAAATTTGCCTGTACATTTGTTTTATATCTGCAATAAGTACAGTGGAATGGGTACGAAACCGTAAAAGTAATGATACTATGTCTTGTTGTAATTTAGGACCTGTTAATAAGGTGTCATTCAGAGAAACATTATTAGTAGACTTTGCTGAGGCGTCAAAGACGACACGTAATTTCGTGTTAGAACTTTCGGGCTTCAACACACAATGATGAGGAATATAATAACACGAATCAGAATGATTGGAAGCACTTTGACCACTCACAGGAGACATGTGTCCACAGTCAAGATAATCCTGCATGAAATTTGAATATTCTTGTTTTAATGTAGAATCTTTATTCAAGCGATTTTCCAGAGATAAAAAACGACGCATTGCGGTATTAAAAGAATTACCTAAAATAGGAATACCTTCACGAAAAGGTAATGAAACGATGTATCTGCCTGATTTGTCACGAGTATGAGAATTGATAAAATTTTGCTCGCACTTAGTGTTCTCTGGAGAATTGAATATTTTGTCAGGTATACTTTCAAGTTCCCAAAACTTCTTTAACGTGGAATCAAGTTGTGAATAAACAGACACATGAAATGAGTTAACAACAGCTGGTGTAGAAATATGAATTTTTCCAGATAGTATCCAACCAAAGATGGTTTTCATTGCGATTGGTTCACCAGGACGACCATATTTAATAGCGGGTTGTATTATTTGTGAGGAGACATCAGCACCAAGCAAGATGTCTATTTCACTCGATTTCCTATAATCAGGATCAGCGAGAGGCAGGTTTTTTAAATGTTCATAACCTTGAGTGGTAATGTGACTAGACGGAATATCATTACAGATGACCGGCAAGACCATTGCCTGTATATTAAAACTGGGATGATGTCTAAACATCGGAGTGACCTGACAAAAAGTCATGCCAGTACAAGCGGGTGAAGAAGTTCGACCAATTCCTTGAATAGGAACGGAGCATTGCGTAAGCGGTAAATTAAGTCTGTTTAGACATTTCTCAGTTATTACTGATATTTGACTGCCATTGTCTATAAGAGCACGGCAAGTTTGAAAATTACCACTAGCATCACAGATAGATACTAAGGCGGTGGATAAAAGAACTGTAACTGGAGCAATAGCACTAGCAACAACTTGAGGAATGTCAGCAGCGGCGGCATTATCTGTAGAATTAAAAGTCGAGATCGTAGTTGCTTCACGTAGAAAATGTAGCATCGTATGATGGCGTTTTTGACAAACGCGACAAACAAACAGGGAAGCACAAGTCGAGAAACTATGTGTTCCAAAGCAATTTACACAACGTCTGCATTCTTTAATAAAGTTATATCGATCTTGAGGAGACTTATTTAAAAATAAATCACATTTAAAAATAGAGTGGTTAGCATTGCAAACAAAGCAAGATGCTTGTTGAGGTTTTGCAAGAGGCACTGCTGAACCAATATTGTTTTGAGAAGATGTTTCCACCACGAGAGACTGCTGTTTTGATTTTATGGGAGATTGCGTATGTTGCTTATGAGATAATGAAGGAGAAAATATTCCAGTGTTAGAAGTTGAATACTGAGAGACACCAGAACAAATATTTGACAACATAGTGCTAGACTCCAAAGCATTGCATTGATCGGTCAAGAATTTAATTAACTGTTCATATGTGGGCAACTCCGTAATGCTACGATGCATTTCAAACCGTTTTCTAGTATTGGGATCAATTTTCTGCATTAACCAATTAAATAGAGTAAAATCCCACAAGTCAATTTCATATTTATTGAGAGCAAAAATATTTTCAGAAAATATATTTAAGAGAGTACGAAGAGAACTTGCGGAATCAGGTTTAGCTTTTGGTGAATTAAGAATATTTCCCCAATAGGTCGAAATAAGTATGCGTTTATTGTCATATCTTTTCTCTAGGGTTCCGAATGCAATATGATAATTATCAGAGGTTATTGGTAAATGTTTCACTAATTTTAATGGTTCATCAGATAAGGCACTTATTAAGTATTGGAATTTCTCTATGTTAGACAATTTTGTGTGATTGTGTATCAATGACTTAAACAGTTCATAGAATGAAGTCCATTCAATAGCATTACCTGAAAATTTAGGTATCTGAATCTCCGGTAAATGAACAGTATTTTTATTGCTTTCAACATCAACCTTTTGATTTGTTGTAACAGCAGATGCCATTTTGGTTAATTGTATGTCAACAGCTTGAATGTTATCATGCAAATCATCTATTTCTTCAACCAGTGAATTCAGTTGATCCAAATTTTCAACTGAGAGTTGACTCAATTTTAATGATTTGCGTTGTTCTTGAAAATCCTCGTAAATGAGGTTAGATCTTTTAAATTTTGCATAAAACATAGAGTGCGTTGAAGTGTCTGCCACAACGGCAGATGAGTATTCTGACACGGCGGTTAATTTTCTAATTACCACATTACATTCCCTTACAAAGTCCTCAAACTTCATTTTGTAAGTATTGATAAGCTTCTTAATAAAGTTATATTAACCAAATGTAAATAAAATTACGAAATAGTTCTATTATCAGTACTCACAAATACGTTAGAATGACAATATAATAACGAAAATATGTTTAGAGGAAACAAGAAAATGAATTAATTGTAGCGGCAGGTTCAATAAAAAACACCGTGTGCTAGTGTCAAAATGAATTTAAGCAACAAATGTCAGTTATGAAGTAATTAATTTAAAAACGGTTTTAGATGGATGTAAGGCAAAGCTGGTTTTCTTTTTTTAAGGTATCGGCATCGAAGGATCAAAAATGTTTATTAACGCGGAAATAAATCGGACGAAGGACCATTCAGCGTAATGCTGACAAACTGAACTAATATTAATAATTGAATTTGAAATACCTTGTGACCTCGTGTACTAGCGGCACTTCCTGGTGTTGTTCTCTTCTAGTTGGGCCCAACAAACTTCGGGTCTCCAGTATGGGAATATGGCAAGGTACACAAGACACTCGCGTGGTGATAAATAGCGGTTTTTATTATTTTTTAAGTTGACCGAAAAAATGACTTTTTATATTTTTTTTGTAGCGTTATTATTTTTGTTGATATGGAAATCAAAAAACAAATTGAGTTATAGAAACAAAAAATGCTAGCATTGTTTTCTGAACATCTAGTCCTTAGCCGAAATATCTTAGTAGAAGGAAAAGAGATTTTCCAAGTTACATCCTACAAATATCTAGGCCATGAAATTAAAATCGGCAGGCATAATCAGACTTGTGAGATCTATCGAAGAATTGGGCTGACCTGGGCCGCATATGGAAAACTTAAAGACGTCTTTAGATCCGAGATCCCCATATGCCTCAAGCGTAAAGTATTCGACAAATGTGTTTTACCTGTGTTGACTTATGGATCAGAAACTTTAACCCTAACATAGAGATCAGCTAATAGAGTAAGAGTAGCTCAACGAGCCATGGAACGCCCCACGTTAGAAATTACAATAAGAGACAGAGTTCCAAATGAACAAATACGACAAAGAACTAGGGTCAGTGATGCAATAAAACGCATGATCTCTCTGAAGTGGAATTGGGCTGGACACGTAGCAAGGATGCCTAATGATAAATGGACAAGACGGATTGTGGAGTGGAGACCCAGGCAAGATGCGCTTAGGAATACCACCAACTAGGTGGACAGGCGACATAAAACGAGTCACAACGAATTGGATCCAGTATGCTCAGGATCGAAATAAATGTTGAGAGAGGCCTATGTTCAGCAGTGGACAAGACAGGCTGTTTGATGATAACTTATGAACTGACTTTTGAAAACTCATGAAAGTCAAGTGTATTTATCTATTTGACACTTATCTCAACAATTAACACAAATTCATTTCCATGGCAACGAGAATAACAGGGATCGGAAAGCTTTTGCCGATCTCTTTCTTTCCGATCTAGCCCGAGAAAACATTAATTTCCGGCGGATAATTTCTCTAGAAAGGGTGTACTTTCTGGTCGGACGAAAAAAAATTTCGTACTGCTAACTTTGTAACTGCCATTTTTTTGACGTCTGTCAGTGTTATAAAAGTGTCACTTATAGTCCATAGGCAAAAAAGCACAAAATTTACATTTAAAAAGTAAAGTAATAAGGAAATTAAATAATAATGAAATCCTGGCACCAACGAAGCACATGTATTTTTGGCTGCCTCCTGAATGTCGATATTTTCATCATAATCCATATTTTTATTGCAAAAACTCACGTAAATAACTTGAATGGCGGAAATTATTATGAAGTTATCAATTTGAAAACTTATTGACAGTAACTATAGCAGAAAGCAAACACACTCCAATTACCTAGAGTCTAAGCCAACTAATAAATGAGTTCTACAAATCTTGAAATATAATAAATTTTGAATGCATTTTCCTAAAAATGGTAATATTGCTAGTGGTACGAAAAACGTCGTACGCACCTCAGCTTGTAAGGTGTATTTACAGGGCTTGAAGCCGAAGCCCGTAAGGCTGAGGTTTGCACGGTGTTCTCGACCTGTAAAATACACTTAAAGTCTAACTATTAATACAATGTATGGTGCAGGGAATAAAAGTTAGCCATACATAAAAGAAGAATTTAACGAAATGTTTCCTGGTTTTACTGTCTATTAGAGAGATGATCAAAAAATGTTTAAAAACTGGTTCCGTAATCGATTTAAAGAAAAAGAAGATAGGACATGATGAAGCAGATGTTGCTTCTATGTTAATTTTGGAATCAGTAGAAGATAATCCAATACTCTCTTTGAGAAGACGGTCGCTTGAGATAGGTATCAGAAAATCACACATTCAAGGGTTTTGAAGGAACATAAAAAAACATGCCTATAAACCCAGTCATACATTGGAGCTAGAAGATGATGGTAAACGTCTCTTTTTTTGTTGATAGATGGGTAATCAAATAATGAGAAACAGAGAGAGTCTAGCATGATGACCATATGAAATGTGCCCTCAGAACCGAATATGACAACAATAGGTTATTCATTTACACTATCATTTATATAGTTTTTACTCACCTATCTCTCAATATTACTGAGTAACGATGAAAAGTATGTATTTTATTTATTTTTTTTAATTTCCTTTGAATATAATAGAGTGATGAAAAAAAACGTTATTGTAGGATGTAGGAGTATTAAGAAGAAAATTAAATGCTTTTTCAATCGTCTCGCTTGACTGTTAATATTTTTATTTGACAACAATTTTCTTCAAAGGTGACTTATAGGGTTTTATTAGAGTGACCACCTTAGAATCTCCAAATATACTTAGAGTTGAAGTTAAATCACGCCAAAAAAAAACTGTCAGATTTATCGTTATTATTATGTTGATTATGTTCTCCACGGTAAGAGCTACACTAGCATGAAGCGCTATACCTTGTGATTGTCCCTAATCGAAATAGAAAAGGGCTGCTGTTCACATGTGGCAACCGTGTTATATTATGTATCTTATGGTAGGTGCCTCTCTGGAATAATTAAGCCATCAGGAATTTGATCAAAAATATTCGAAAAAGATAGTGTATCTATTGTAATGATAGTGATGATTTTTTTGTTAATAGCATTGGACAATTCATTAGCCAGTTGAATATATCAAAAGCTAACCTAAACAATTTAATGGAAAAATTATGGTGACTAACAACAAGGACGTAAACAGGGACACTCCCTTCTCGCCCAGGGGTCCATCAGGGCATTTATAAAGACACACAGGATTAGGACCACGGATAGGAGGTAAATTATACACAAGGATAAATATATAATTGAACAAATCTAAACCTATCATGCCTTACAATAGCTGGTTTACATTACTCAGGAAATGCAATATTTCTTTATATAGGTAGGTATATATGTATATTCTTCATGGTTAGCAGATGCAGGAGATTAATTGGAAGAGATATTTTCAGTTTTAACAGGCTATTAATAAAATCATTTGTAGCTCTCTGCTATGACACAACCGAAAAAGATGTGATCTAAATCACAAATGACTCCGCATGACGCACATCTGTCTGTGTCAATAACTCCTATCCTTCTCAGGTGTTGTGGAAAGCAAGCATGACCAAATCTCAATCTAGTAACATTAGTGATGAGTTTTCTACTTTCTTCTAAGTATTGGAACCAAGGATTTTTTATTAAAATCGTTTTTAATTTGGGTATATCTATTATTTGGGTTGTATTTTTATACTGATTGTAATACTCCCTCTCCTTAATAGACATATGTTTTTTAGAAAAATTCGTGCAGTTTTAACTGAATATGATGACGATTAATATAAGATATAAATAAAGCTAGTATTTATTATTTGATTCGAATAATTATAACCTGTAGTGTTCGAAAACGCGGACCAACTGGACATTTATTTCTTTTTCACTTTGTTGCAGCAGTCTGATTTTAATGAAACTTTTACCAGTTTATCTAAATATATATTGCTATACCTTTGAAAAATATGTTTGTTAAATAAGAATATTAATAGTTAAGTGAGCCAATTCAAAAAATCTATTTAATTTTCTTCATAATACTCCCTACAGTAACGTTTTTGGTTCATCACTCTATCTCTACTAGATTCAGAGAAAAAAAAAGTTTAAAAAATACATCTTAAAATATTCAATATTGGACGATATTAACCTTCATTTTAGAATTTCGAAATATTCGAAATCGGAAATATTTTGTTAAAGTAAGCGCTGTTACTTATCATGGAATAATAAGCCCATATTTTTTTTAAAGCTTTTATTTAACTTGCATTGTTTGTTTGTGGGTTTGTATGTTTGTTTGCTAGTTTAGGTCAAATCTTGCAAGCTGAATTTCGACTAGTTCTAATTAAGCTAGAGCTTTGAAATTCGGCACACCTGTATGAGTCCGGTGACAATGCAACATAGTATAGCGATTATCGATCTAAATCCAATATGGCGGACGTCCCAAGATGGCGGATCGGCTTTTTAGTCACGACCCTCTTGAAATGGGTCTCAAATGAAAGGGTTTAATAATTAAAAATTCGATAAACAATGTGACGTCATTCTAAATCCAATATGGCGGACATCCCAAGATAGCGGATCAGCTTTTTAGTCACAACCCCCTTGATATGGGTATCAAATGAAAGGGTTTGAGGAGTAAAATACGATAAAGTATGTGACGTCATTCTAAATTCAATATGGCGGACGTGGAAGAGGTGAGGAAGAAATGGGATGAAATTGGAAAGGGTGGGTGGATGGTAAGAGGTGAAACGGGGGTGGGAAGAGGTGGGAAGGGATGGGGAGAGATGGAAAAAGGCAGGGAAATGGGTGGGAAGAGGTGGGAAGTAGTGTTAGACAGGTGAGAAGACGGGAGAGGGAAGGGGTGGATGGCGGTGGCAAATGAAAGGGTTGTGTCTGTAAAATAAGTAGACTAAAAAGTAAAAAATAAAATTATATAAAAAAAATATTTTTAAGAAAAAGCTTTTATTTGAAAAAACTACTGAAAAGTAAAAATAATTTTTTTAAAATTCATACACCTGGAAACCAAAAGCGGTCAATTGAGCAAATTAACTATGCAATAGCGCTATATGACCGCCCCCAAAGCTTTTGGTTTGCAGGTGTATGAATTTTAAAAAAATTATTTTTACTTTTTAGTAGTTTTTTCAAATAAAAGCTTTTTCTTAAAAATATTTTTTTATATAATTTTATTTAATAGTAACGTTAATCAGCCCACATACCTGGATATGTTTATATTTTCTCCGCGTTGGTTTAATTGATTTACCTCTAGCATGATTACCGACAATCAATGAATTTTCTGCAGGATGGTTATTCAGCCCATTTTTATAACATTGTTGTTAACTAGCTAAATCACTTTGGAGATAATTGAATCGGCAGAAATAGTTCAGTTTTATATCCGCTAAGGAGCCTCGACTTGATAATTTGAGAGTTTTATTTGTGGGGGCGTTTAAAACAAATTGTTTACAAGGAAAACTTACCTACTAATGTGGAAATATTAAAAAATCGGAAAATAGATTCTACTGAATCCTTGACAATTGAAGAAATCCGTAACACTTATAAGGAGCTACGACATAGATTTGAATCATATGCTGAAAGAGGTGGTAGGTTAATCGAATAGTTTGAAATATTCTTGAATTAATTTAGTTACTTCCACATCCAGTGGAAGTATAGTAACGACAAAAAAATTTTTAAAAATTTTTATTGTTCAAATAGGCTTAAAATGTCATGAAACGTCGAGATTATAAGTTTGAGCGAAAAAAAAATTTCTGTCTGTCTGTCGGTCTGTCTGTCTGTCTGTCTGTCGGTCTGTCTGTAACTTTTTTTTGTGCGCACGTTTACTCTGGAACCGTTTAAGATATTGACTTGAAATTTGGTACACGTATGTACTTTAAGGAGATCTGGAACTAGATTATATTTTCATGTTGTTCCGACGAAGAGTTGGGGGGTAAATTGGGGTAAATTTGGGGTAAATGGGTAAATCAAGCAGGTAAGAGTCGATAAAATTGGTATTTAGTATATACAAGAGAAGCTAGGGTCTCAAAAAAATTTTTGGCATTAGCCACCCCCATTACCACCCCCACCCCCTTATTAAAGGGGATGAAAAAAAATTGTGATTTAGTGTATGTACAAGAACCAGAAACCTCAAAATATTTTTTACTTCATCCACCCCCACTACCACCCCCCTATCACCACCCCCACTCCACTACCGATGTGGGGTATCGTTTTATGGGTTTTTTCGGTAGAGGATTTCAAATATTATAGTATTAAAGTTCCATAAACAATTATTTCCACATGTAAACTTTTTTCGTTGTGAGTGACTTGGATAGAGAATCTGGATGTGGAAGTAGTGATTCCTTGGGCAGCGGTTTTTTATATTGCCATATTTTCTCATTTTAAGAACGCACTGTATTAATATTGAAGTGTTAATTACAGATTTTTCCTTTTTAAATCAAGCAAGAGTTGTATTCGTTTAGCAGTATTTGTAAATTTAAAAATTAAAAAAAAATCTCTCTTGTAAACTCGATCCAGGGATATATTTTACTGTATTAAACGGAAAAATGTATTATTTTCCGTAAACATATAATTTCCATTATTTGTCTGCATTTCTCGTGCATGTGAACAAAGGCTGTGATATTTTTTAGCAGGTGCCAAGCCGTGGAGTGTCATGTGTCTAAAATAATGACGTGTAGCCAAATAGAAAACAGTGAGATGTTACAAAGTAATAAGTTTAAAATAACTTTAATTTTTATGTACTATTTACATTGATTTGACAAGACAACGAGACAGGGAAAGTGATACCCAAAGCTGACAGGTTATATTTTAAGTTTGATTTACAAACTCAAATAGTACGATATAGGTAGATATGTGCCAGTCAAAGTTATTTTTACACATCCCCAACTCATAAATTTTATTATTAGGGGACGAAAGCGTATTAAATTTTGTGGTGAGTAGAATGGCCGCTTTTAGCGTTTCTGTAGGACCGATGAGGTGTCTGACGTCTGTCTCTTCGATATTTGGATATTCGAAGCATTTAGTTTTCATAGAAGATAAATGTGTCCTCTCTTCAGTTTCGTAGATAGTTTTTATACTTAATCAATAATATGTATGTGTATATTTTCCTTTTAAGTGACTTAAAAAAAATAAAAAGGCGGAGGTTCTTAATTGGACCCGTTATGTTTTTTTATATTACTCCAGGCATAGAAGACAGGAACTATACAGAAGCGCAAGCAAACCTTTCTGACGGGACCAAATTTGTTCATAGTCGCCATGACGATAAGGCATATATTTGTCAAAAGCCATATGATAATTTTTGACGTTGTGCGGTTGACAGTCTTTGAAACTCTTACACGGTGGTTGGTTATTTTCGTGCCTTTTCCTTCCAATTTGCGACAATTTTTTATTCTAAGTTTATTTATTTGATTTTTGTTTATAATGGGTTCTAAATGGTATAGGGGTTGTGCTTAGCATCCAAGCCCTTCGAAGGTGAAACAAATAAGCTTCTTTCTATTTCCCAAAGATCCTGAAAGGTATGTACATATTTATATTACTGAAACAACTAGAAAGTAATGTTAGATATACTAAACAATTAGCAGTTGAAAAGAAGTAATATGAAAGGAAATATTTTCTTATCAGAAATGCAATAAGTTACAGAATATGTTCATCAGTTTCTAATGAACAGAATTGTATTGTGACCATGAATAAGGTAATTAAGTAATGACTCTCAACTCGTACCATACTAAAGAACTTTCCACTGTATCAATTAAAAAAAAATCAATAATTGGGCATGTGCAATAATGTGCATCATATAACTAACATAACCGCCAATTTTAAGTTTTTCAGGTTTATTCTCATTTTTAATGTTTATATACTCATTTCAGCTTGGAGCAATACTGGCTCCAAGCAAATATTTAAAAATTCAGGCTAATCATTTTTCAATAAAAATAGACTGCTAATTACAGGTTAGATTTCCAACCTACAAAAAGAGTCCTATTTTATTAGGAGAAAGTATTTAGAACTTCAAAGACTTTACACTGAATTAGATTTTAGTTGAAAGTATGGAAACCAAGCTGAAATTTTAACAACAGCAACGAAATACTCATAAATCTTAAGAAATATATATTTTTGAGGTTAGCTGTGCACATGCCCTATTCACGTATATTGTTATTTTACGTAAACATTTTTTTTACTACTATTTGATTTGTAATATTCTATTCAACAATATAGCCAATATAGTTATATACATAATATATGTCTCTTTCATTGTATATCTATACATTGTACTACTTTCCATGATAGCATTGGCTTAAAAGCGCATTATTATGTACGGAATATAAATATAAAAGTGTACTTCTGCAATACGCTATGACTTGAGCCACCAACTTCATTAATACCGTATATACGTATTACTATTCATGTACCATATCTACTAAATATAAAACAAGAAATTTTTCCCAGTGTACAGTGTATTGGGCCGAAATATTGATATATTTTTTGTGTACATCATTTCTCTGAGTGTAGTAAGGCATATTACTGTCACTTCGAGGTCACATAAATCAGACACCCGATATCAAAGGTGCCGCGGCAAGCTTTCGCTTCTGTATAGTTCTTGTCTTCTGTACTCCAGGCATTAGAGACCATATAGATAAGGCCCTTACCTGGAACAATTCGTGGTAGTTCTGGAAATAGGCTTACTTTACTTCTTTTGGAGCGCTGAATTCGAATTTTTAACTTCCCACCAAAAATTCCCCCCGCAACCTCCTCAAAAATTTGAAAATAAAACCAAAAAATCATTTTTTTGAATCTTTTCTTTTCTTAGGAAAAAGATACCTAGAAATACGGAAAGTAGACAAAATTTGCAACAAAAGAGGTCCTTTGACATTTCAACGTTGAATGAACGGGGAAGCGCTAGCATGAGCCTCGGCGCCGCGGTACAGTGGTCCCAATTTGAGTTTTTTTGGTTCAAAAATGGCTAAAGAGCGCAAATCTTTTCGAAAATGAACTTTTTTTTTTTTAATTAAAGCTTACCGAAATTTGAACAAATCCTCGGAGCCTGAATTTAAAAAAAAAGTTTCCTTTTTTATTATATTAAGGTAAAGGCCAAACAATTTTCTTTTTGCCAAATTTTTTTTTTTGCCTTTAACTTAGTATAATTTTTTTTTCAAAACTCGGGCTCCGAGGATTTGTTGGAATTTCGATAAGCTTTAATTAAAAAAAAAAAAAAAAATGTTCATTTCCGACAAAATTTGTGCTCTCTTTCCATTTTTGAACCAAAAAACTCAATTTGGGACAACTGTGTGCGGGGCTGCATGTGCTAAGTTACATGTCGTTTACGTTCTTCCAGTCAAAGTTAAAGATTGCAATTTTTAAGTTATTAAAATACATACGTGCAATAATGTTACAGGCAGTTGCAACGTGACTTAATAGTTCTGAGCTTTTTGTCCAAGTCTAACTGAAAATGAGAAAAAATGAGAACAGAGATGCATTTGTTGTTTTCATTATGTATTTAATTTGTAAAAACAAAAGGAAAAATATTTACAAATTATGGCAAATGTCAAATCTTTCTTCTCCGCTTGACTGCAACCGACGGCCCAGGTTCATCCATGTCACTTTAGTCGTCACTATCAGATCCGTCAAATGTGGCTCTGTGGGTTTCACCCAAGTCTGAAACATACGAAAATATGTATCAGTCAAGCTGAAAGTTAAGTACATGCGTGAAAAAGATATAATTTGTTTCAACTTCCGTTGCCGGAAAAGATCAAAACATAGTTGAATTATGTTCGGAAAATTTTTAGTTGTCGATCAAACCTGACAACTTCGGTTTATTGAGCGATTAGTTCGTTTGTTTGGTAGAGAAAGGGAGGGAAAAGAGGACTAACCTGAAAATCGTCCGTGTTTTCGGGGCCTGGATCTTCAGGTTCACATGGTTCATCTAAATTATTCTAATCACCTTGATCCATCTTCTCGATCTACAGTTCGAGTTCCACTTCTTGAAAATCATTTTCATCCAGATCCTTGAGGATATCTTCAGGAACATTCTCGCACGAATTGTTGCACTAGAGGCACATGATCTAACGTTTCAATCCGCTTTTCTTGCAGCTACATGCGCCGCGGCAGCCTTTTTTACACCTGCAGGAGATAATGTTTAGAAGTTTTGGTGGAGCAGGAGGTTTCAAAGTGGTGACAGGAGAAAGTCCGTAACTGTTTTTTTCCAGCCCAATTTTTCTGGCTCGATAACATTTCCTTGCCAAAGTTGGACTTGGTGAAACGTTCTCAATGAGTGTTGCTCAGCAGCAGCTTCAGTTCTGGGCAAAGAGGCAATGTTGTGTTTACTTTACTAGCTCGAGGGGCGTGGCGAGAGGGCAATTGCGGAGTTGCTGTATGAAACCTGAATCACGCGCGGCGCCGAGACGCATGTTTCTGGACACACTCACTCCCCTCCCGTTCGTCGTGCGTCAAAATGTCAAAGGACTTTTTCTGTTGTGAATTTTGTTTCCTTTCTGAATGTCTGGGTATTTTTTCTCTAAAACGAAAAAAAAACGATAAAAAAATTCAAGAACCAATTCTTGGGTTTTCCTCTCTAAATTTGAGGGGGTTGCGGGGGGAATTTTTGGTAGGAAGTTAAAAATTTGGATTCAGCGAGCCAAAAAATACAAAGTAAACCTACCTCCAGAACTGTCAGGTAAGATTCTCTAATGCCTGAATTATGCGTTCATCGCTGAATTGGCTTAAGCGATTTCCATGAAATATTTCTCAAACTATATGGTGTGGTACGGTAGTGGTCCCGTTATAATTTTAAGATTCTCTAATGCCTGAATTATGCGTTCATCGCTGAATTGGCTTAAGCGATTTCCATGAAATATTTCTCAAACTATATGGTGTGGTACGGTAGTGGTCCCGGTATAATTTCATCAAGCTACGTCTAGTGTAAGATGCGAAAAAATGGAAACAATTTTTTTAACTTTTGGCGAAGGCGCCATCGTCAAATTTTATCGGAAGTGCATTAAAACTGGTATTTAATTATTTCAGTAGTTGATATCAGGTCTGATAAAAAAAAATTAAGAATTCAAAACGGTGAATCCAATGTGGCCGTCCTAATTGTCATATTTACTTTTTACTTATAGTACCTACATGCAAATTAGATTAAAAAACACTGAATAGGAGAAATAATTTATAAAGTAATAATATTTGGGATGCGTACTCTAAATAGGGTTAGAAATAGATACCCGAAAAGTTCCCCCCCAATTTAGGGGTGGAACATCCTTTTTTCTGCAAAAAAATACCCCCAAGGGGGACTTAACGCTGGTTTTTCACTTTTATCTTGTAAACCGTTGATGTACATTTTATTTCTACACTGGAAAATCTACTACAGGTAACAAATAAAAGCAAATGTATTAAATTTATATGTGGCGACTTCAATTACAATTTTCTAGACCAAAATAGAAAATCTAATGATATTGTAAATTTGTTTGCATCCTATGGGTATAGCCAACGTTTCCATGATTTCTCTCGCACACAAGGTGCTTCGAGCACCCTAATTGATAATGTTTTTTCTGACATAACACTGAAAGACTTAAAGACAGAAACACTCCACAATACTCTATCTGATCATTGTACTCAAATAATAAAACTTAAACTAGACAGCTCTATCTCCTCAGCTAGGAAATTACGCAAACGATTCTTTTCTGACGAAAATAAAAAATACTTCTCACACTCACTTTCAAATGAAAACTGGCATCAGATGTTTAACGAATCTAACTATATAGCTAAATTCAATATATTCTTTACCGCCTTTTTAAGTATTTTTAATATGGCCTTTCCAATCAAAAGTACAAATATAAATAAAAAACAGAAGCATACACCCTGGATAACCCCAGAAATTATCGAGGAAGGGCGACTACTTAAAGATATGTATCTTGTATATCAGCATACAAGCGAAAATGAAGTTAAAATCAGATACAACATACTAAAGAAAGTCCACGAGGCAAAAATAAAAAAGGCAAAAAAGATCTACTTTGGCAAAAAATTTAATGATTCTGAAAATATATCACAAACTGCTTGGAATGTCATCAAATCAAATACGAATATTAATAAAAAATGCTCAAATCTACCTAAAATATTAAACTTAGACAATAAAAGTTACACAGATAGAGACGAACAAGCTAACATGTTTAACACCTACTTTACTGATTCCATCAAGCAACTAACTAAAGAGTTAAACAACAGTAACATCGAGCGTGTCAACACTCTAAAAAACGGTATAAGTAAATCAATATTTTTAACACCCTTAAGTCATAGTGAAGTCTATGATATAGTCTTATCAGTTAGTAACAAAAGATCAGCAGGACCTGATGAAGTTCCATGCGACATACTTAAAATGTGTGCTGAATTCCTCATCGTCCCCTTAACATACCTAATCAATCTATCTTTCGAAAAAGGTTATTTTCCCGAACAATTAAAATCTTCTTTGATTGTTCCTATACATAAAAAAATGATCACAGTAATATTGAGCACTATAGACCTATAGCTCTACTCTCTGTGTTTTCCAAAATATTCGAAAAAGCTTATAAATCAAGGCTTTTGTCCTTCTTGGAGAAGCATGGTCTGCTAACTCCCAGACAGTACGGTTTTCGTAGGGGTTGTTCTACACAAGATGCTATACTTTCCTTCTACGAAAAAATATTAAATGGTTTTAATAACAAACAAACGTCAGCGGGAATTTTCTTTGACATGTCACGTGCCTTCGACACCATAAACCATCGATTATTACTAAACAAATTACATTCATATGGTATTCGCGGACCGGCTTGGGACTGGATAAAGTCATATTTGTCTGGGAGAAGCCAGACTGTGCGAATCTCTGAAAACGGTAAGAGTTACTTCTCTGATAGTGTTGATGTAAACACTGGAGTCCCACAGGGTAGCGTGCTGGGGCCATTGCTGTTCATCATATTCATCAATGATATAACGACGTATATCAAAGATGGTTTTTTAACATTATTTGCTGGTGATCTTTCTGGATTAATTACCGGAGATAACGTAAACGAAGTAAGCAAAAGGCTAAATAAATTAGCAGACCAAACCAAGACTTGGTGTAACAGTAACGACCTAGTACTAAACTCAAAAAAAAAACTGACCTACTTTTATATACTCCAATTGGAACAAAGCCTGACAGCAGTTTATTAATAAGATCAGGCAGCAATACACTTATTCAAAAAAATCACGTCAAGTTCTTGGGTTTACAAATGGACAAGCATCTATCATGGGAGGTACACATCAATGATCTCTCATCTAGGCTTGCAACGAAGAACTTTATGATCAGGCGGTTAAGAGACAGTATTAGCACAAACACTCTTAAAACATTTTACTATGGTTCTATAAATTCTATCTTATTGTATGGAATAATATGTTGGGGAAACTGTTCGGGAATAAACCAAATCTTTATTCATCAAAAAAGAATACTGAGAAGTATGTTAAAATTACCGTACAACACTCCGTGTCGACCTTATTTTAAGCAGGAGGGTATTCTTACCATCCCCTGCATGTATATTCTTGAAAGTGTGTGTTATGTAAGGAGGAATATTGATGATTATAAAACATGCGGAGATGTAAATAAATACACTACTAGGTCCGCCTCAAAACTATATGTAACAGCGCATAGAATAACACAAGTAGAAAAAGGACCTTTTATCTCATCGATTAAAATGTACAATCACTTGCCTGAGAATATAAAAAATGGTGGTAGCTTCAACCATTTTAAACGTCTAGTCAAACAGTTTTTAATTGAACATTGTTTCTATTCTGTCCGGGAATATAATGAATATTGTGATAATCTATGTGTATAATAGTCCATTTATTACCATTGTGATTGTCAAATTCTATTATTGTATAATTGTATTTAATTTACGTAGTATAGGTACCAACCTAGGTACATTTTATTTACTCATTGACAATTCCTATACTTATGATTGTAAGTCTTATGGAAATAAATATTATTATTATTATAATTATTATATTATTATAACCGTTCGTCGGAAGAGAAAAAAATATAGGAAATAAAAAAATTGTCGTTAAATTCTGCATAAAAATGTCCTATTAACCTTGTGGCTTATCCTCACCTATTTCGCGCTAACAGCGTCCGAACAGAAGGGTAGTTTGGGGCACAGAGGTAAAAATCTATCCTATTCCAGGTTTCACAGCGAATATCTTAAAACCGATTATTTTAACAAGAAAAATGCTCAGAAATGGATTTATGGAGCGGAATTTTCTCTGTAAGATGCATATGGTATTTTCAATGCTGTACGAAAGTGGCCAATAGATTTTTCCGATTGCCAGTTCATTGTTGATGGCGGCAATTTGATTCATCGTGTAGTACGGCCGAAGCGGGGTACCTTTGACGACGTTTATACAGCCTACGTTCGCTTTATTCGTAATCATTATGGCCAAAGAGTGACTGTAGTGTTTGACGGATATGCTGCAGTACGAAGAGCATCGAAAGACAGCAGCGACTTTTAAAACGCATTTCACTGGAAATTATTTTCAGTGAGAACACGCCACTGACTGAAACGCAAAATAAAATGATAAACAATCTCACAAACAAGGAATGGTTTATTTCGCAATTGGTGGGAGAGATTTAAAAACGAGGGAATCAAAACAATTACTGCTGTAAACGAATCTGACGTACTCATAGTTCAAACCGCCACTGTGGTCATCGTCGGACAAGATATTGATGTTCTCGCATTGATTATCGCTGTCGCACCTGAAGATAAAGATATCCGTTTCTTAAGAGTGGCTCAGGGAAAAATAAAAAATAAAACTTACAGTTCTCGTGACTTGCAGTCCTCGGAAGTTTTAAAAAACTGTAAGGAGATAGTTTTGTTTGTCCACGCGTTCAGTGGATGCGATACAACTTCAGCTTTCTTTGGTAAAGGAAAAATGGAAACGGTGGAATGCGTCAATAAAAGAAAAGATCTCGAAGAGATTGTCCGTATATTCAACAACCCTAGCTCAACGAAAAAAGAAATTACAAGTGCTGGAGAGCAATTCGCGCTAGAAGTTTACAAATCCCCCCAAAAAGAGACATCTTTGAATCATCAAAGATTCACTATCTTCAATAAGTTAGTCGGTCAATCTAGTACTGCTGGGATTCTACCAAGACTGCCACCAACATAAGAGGCATTACGTCAACATTCTTACAGATTATTTCCCCAAATTCATGCTTGGCGAGGAGAAAAATTGGAACCAACGGAATGGGGTTTAAGGAAAGGAGGCAACATTTTAGCACCCATTTATACCACCGAGTTACCAGCACCAATTTCCACCTTAAAGCTGCAAAAAGAGTTGCGGAAAACGATGCAGCTGTGTTAAGGTTGGATTGCGCTGCTCAACAATGTGCTCTAATTGCCATGGGCAAGATGATTAAATTCTGAATTCGAAGAAGAGTAAAATTGGAAAGAATTTTAGTGGAATAGGCCTATAGGGGAAACCACCTTTAAAAAAAACGCACCGAGAGCTCTACCTCGTGGGTGGTGTGGAAACGAGCTCAAATTGAAAAACACAGCTTTGTGGAAAAAAAGAGAAAATACGTAAAAAGCACTTGCTTCAAAACCCGCTATATATTCATCTTATAGAGAAAATTCCGCTCTATAAATTCATTCCTGAGCATTTTTCTCGTTAAAGTAACCGGCTTTAAGATATTCGCTGTGAAACTTGGAATAGGATCGATTTTTACCTCTGCGCCCCAAACTACCCTTCTGTTCGGACGCTGTTAGCGTGAAATAGGTGAGGATAAGCTACAAGGTTAATAGGACATTTTTTTATGCAGAATTTAACGACAAATTATTTATTTCCTATACTTTTTTCTCTTCCGACGAACGGTTTACAATATAAAAGTGAAAAACCAGGGTTAAGTCCCCGTTGGGGGTGGTTTTTTGCAAAAAAAAAGACGTTCCGCCGCTTAATTGGGGGGGAACTTTCCGGTATCTATTTCTAACCCTATCTATCTAGAGTGCGCATCCCAAATATTATTACTTTATAAATTATTTCTTCTAAAATATCTAATTTATATTAACTTTATTTAACTTTTTATAGGTACCAATATTAATAAAAATCACCAAAAGTCAAAATCCACTAAAACTCATAAAACCCATAAATTACGTATTTTGTTAAGTTTGTAATGGAAAAATTGATATTGCAAAAACTTGTCCTGATAATTTGTCTTATTGCTTTTATAAACAAAGAAAATATAATACGAATATGTGCTGATGCCGAGTATATTTAGAATGCGCTGAAACCGCGATTGATTTTATTGCTTCTCAATGACGCAATAATGTAGGCGTGTCTTGTGCTGGTACGAAGTATTTAGTAAAATCACTTCAGGGTAACGGACGATCAGTGTTACCAATTGGTGGGTATTTACCCGAATTGCGGGTATTTTAGTGATGTGTGGGTATTTTGGTGGGCAACGGCTTCATATGGGTAAAATGAGGTTATTTTGAGATCTGGCATCAGTGAGCTCTATACATACTGGAGTATGCTCGCAAAGGGGGTGAAGCTCGCATCCGCAGGTTCTCTGTCTCTGTTGTCTAATACATAGTGTTTAAGTGCGAGGGAGACACAGAACCTTTCCGCTACTGTTCGAGTTCACTCCATCGGCTATTTTCTTTCGTGCTCGTTCAAAGTGAACACAATTAGTAAGCAACCAATAGAGATCAAGGATTTCAAAGATACCTCGATTTGATTGGCTATTTAGTGATTGCAGTCAGTTCGTTCAGCACGAAAGAAAACAGCTATTATGTATAGAGGTCACTGGCTGGCGCTGTGTCATTACTCATTATATTCATATTTTTGTTATTATTGTTAAAGTTTTGTTATTCGTTTAATAGTTTCCAGCGTTTTATATTTATTTAAAAAATATCCATTAAAGTATGTATTTATACTGTTTTATTATCTTCCCATTCTTTCGTACGAGTATCACTATTAAACCGGTAAAATTTTTAGCCTCAAACCAAGCCACAAACAACCAAAAAAATTGCAATGTCTATCTGTTTTTCCAGTGTGGGTATTTTGGTGGGTAATTTCATATAATTGGCGGGTAATGCGGGTATTTTTTTTGTGATTCTGCGGGTATTTAAAATCAACTCATTGGCAACACTGCGGACGATATCAAAGTATTATCAATGTGTAATGTGCCTCTAGCGAGGAATAATTTTTAATTTTAATCCATCTGAATTTTACTCTTTCTTATTTTTTTTTTATTTTAACGAATACTTTATTATTAAACCATGTATGTCTGAAATTAATGATGAAAAATACAAATTTGTTCAAATGGCTACAACATTTTCGATTACTATAACAATGTAGTAAATGCAAAGTAGCAAACCTTACACATGCGTTTGAGCATTAACAAAATATCTGTATGCAAGTATACAAAATTAGTACCTATATTAAAACACATTAAAATGACTAATGTCACACAACTTTCTTGCATGGCAGTAAAGTGCAGAATTTCTTTAAACTTTAATTGATTTAGGACTAAAGTTGAAATTTATCGTCTCATAAAGTTAAATGTGCTTTTACTATTCAGCAGTTAGATAAATTAGTGTGAAACGAGACTAGCCGGAACCCGTATTTATTTTTCTTTTATTTTCGAAAATCCAATAATAACAGTGTCATCCTCGCAAAAATGTTCATATCAGCGGTGAGCGAACACTCGAAATGTGCAAAATGCAACAATGCAACTCGCGAGCATACAAAAACTGAAGTCATATTCTTATATATAAGGATCTGCCGAACTCGATTATGGAGGCCGCGATATTTTACATTTACACTATTACAAGCTTCTATGTATATATTTAAAAATTTCACTAATTATATAACATGGTTCTACGTTGGTAATGGAGCTTGCAAACAAATCAAGGTGGCCGTACCAACAATTAAGGGTGAAAAATAAATTGTCTTATAATAGTAATAATAATAATAATAATAATGATAATGATGACGATGGCGAGAAGAAGAAGAAGAAGAGGAAGAACGAAAATAATAACCAACAAACAACACCAAGACCAACAATAATAATAATGATGTCAAACATATTGTGCAGGATAACTCAAATAATTGAAACAATTTCTCTCCAAATGCCGTATTTAGCACATTAGTCCATGCCAATGTTGCAAAAAAAACCAAAAGTGCAAGGGTAGCGACCAAACACGGCCGTGTTTTCGAGGGAGACTAACACGATGGTGATAGTCGCGCGGTCCCTACCCCCCCTCGAATTACCCTTAAACGCAAAAAACCACCCCCTTTTTCCATTTTTCGTTTTCAGGCATGCGAGAACTTGTAGGATCGGGTTTTTTCGAGGAAACTCGACATGTAAAATTTCGCAACCAAATGTCCTAACGACCCCCGGAGGTTGATACCACCTTCTCTCTCAATACCGAAACATGCAAAAAACTTCCAAACCCGCTGAAAATTGTTTTCTACACGTTTTCAAAAGCGAGGAACACGATGCTGATATTAAGTAGCCCCCCCACCCCTAACCAACCAATTACCCTTAAATGCATAAAACCACCGAAGAATAAATTAATATTTAATCATATGTGACGCATGCCTAGCCAAACAATAAAAATCATACACATAATGTGAAAATAAATATATAATAAAAAAGTCGACCATTCACATATTTGCACTTACATGACTTTATATACATGTGCATAACCCGTCCTATCAAACTTATCTTAAGCTGCAATAAAAAAAGTTATCTCCCTAGAAAATCCGATCCAATGAGCACTTGTGATCTCACTACAAGAAAAACTGATGGTTTTGGGCATGCAAGGGTAGTTTTTGAGGTCTAAGAGAGAAAGTGATGCTTCCATCGTGTTCTTCACCCTTGACAACGGAGGATACATTTTTAAAACCTTCTCTTTGAGGACTTCGGGATTGAGGGAGGGAGTGGTTTCAACCCCCGTGGGTCGTTAGGATGTCTGGTTGCTAAATACAGGATATACTGAGATTGAGTTGCCTCAAAAAAAATCCCGATTCAACAAGTCCTCGCATACCTGATAAAGAAAAATGGGAAAAGGGGGCGGTAGTTTCAACCCCCCGGGGTGGTTTCTTGTGTTTAAGAATAATTCGAGGGGGGGGGGGGTAGGGACTGCGCGACCATCACCATCGTGCTGGCCGTCCTCAAAAACGGGTGGGTAGCCATGTTTAGTCGCTACCCTTGCACTTTTGGGGTTTTTTGCAACTTTGGCATGGACTACATAGAAACTTGTAAGAGTGGTAAAGGAGGGGTATCGATAAGCTAAGAAAATTGACCCCAATATGACAAAAAATTTAACATATTTTTTTTTATATTTCTCATTATTTTAGTAAAATACAGTACACTAACTTAACGCTACAATAAATTAAAAGTAAAAATGACTACGTTTCCTTTACGAGAAAAATCGACAAACTGAGGTCAAAATGGCTTTTTTTTGGAAAATTGTACCCTTTTTTTACTATATCGAGGTTTTTTAGACATGAGCGCATTTTTTTAGCAGTTTAATTTTTGTAGTTTTATATTTGTTGACGTCTAAAGAACAACATGTAAAAAAAATCACCATGCTAAAAAAATGCGCTCATGTCTAAAAAAACTCGATATAGTAAAAGAAGGGTACAATTTTCCAAAAAAAGCCATTTTGACCTCAGTTTGTCGATTTTTCTCGTGAAGAAAACGTAGTCATTTTTACTTTTAATTTATTGTAGCGTTAAGTTAGTATCCTGTATTTTACTAAAATAATGAGAAATATAAAAAAAATATAGTTAAATTTTTTGTCATATTGTGGTCAATTTTCTTAGCTTATCGATACCCCTCCTTTTTCAATATAACTTAGCTGATCTTCACAACTGTTCAATGCAAGTTTTTCAAATTTCAGTGATGGTTGATTTACAATAGATATGTAATGAACCCATAGATTTTTCAACTTTGTCACGCCCCCCGTTTTTGAGATATTTGCGGATGAGGTGAGGGCTCAATACATTTAAATTATATGTTAGGTAAAAAGAAAATCTGTACAAGCACTCAATAAATTAAGATTTTTTATTATTCGACATAACATATACACTTGCCTTTATATAAATAGCTTATGAAACGTGATATATTTGATTTTACACAAAAATATGCTGCACTACAAATGAAGTATTTGTATTTGCAAAATGGCGTATATTTACAAAGTTTGGCTTAAAATTTATTGTCATCATGATTGCCATTATGTCATCGTCTTTCTTGTGCCATCCAAATTTAAGATTTGATATTTTCTGATTATATCAGTAGCTGTTTAGTAAACGACGCATCGTAAATACGCCTTCAGAATATGACAACGAAATGCGCTTTTAGTGTAGTGGATATTTTTAATTAATGCATATGTTGGTAATTATATAGGTACAACTGATATCTTTTTACGTAGCTTTTACAAGTTAGGAAAGGAATAAGTGCGCTCGTAAATGATCTATATTTCCCATAAAGTCGCACCGGTTAAGTATGTGGAATTGGACCCAGCGGCTTATTGGGCTGTTTATTCACATGAATGTTTCTTATGACTAGGAATGCTCAATAAAGTATATAATAAACCTCTATCTACTATATTACCAGTTATACTTTAAAATTAATTTTTTTCAAAACTATTGAAGATAATTAAATGAAATTAATAGGAGACGTTGATATCAAATAGCTTTATATTTTACATTCTTTTTACATTCCTATTACGTCGTTTAGTGTATAAAAGAAATAATTGCTGTTTTTATATCAACCCCTTGAGTGACACCTACCAAATAAATCTATATTATTTAACACTAACATAATTATCGTGTGTAAAAATTACTTCAAGGTCAGATTGGTGGAAGATGCTTAAAAATAATATAAACCTTAGAGAATATTATTTAGGTATTATGCAAATCACAACGTACACACTTTTTCTTTATTTACAATTAATTATTTTTTAATTATTTGCTTTTATCATGATTAGAGAATATTATTTAGGTATTATGTGTAAGTTGTGATTTGCATAATACCTAAATAATATTCTCTAATCATGATAAAAGCAAATAATTAAAAAATAATTAATTGTAATAATATAAACCTATTTAATGAACACAGGCACACAAAAAAAATTAAGTGCGAAGACTTTGACCACTTAATTCCTACTCGTTTAGAAGCTAATAACCGAAAAAATATACTACAACTTTTTGCTTGACTCTCAATTTTTTTTTTTTTTTGCTTAAGAAATGTTGATTTTATTAGACAATGTGGTTAAGCCATTTTAATTAATCCACAGTAATATCTCCTCATTAAGGCACACTAGCGAAAAATATTTCAGATAAGTTGATTGCGTATTCTGATTCTACGAAAAAAATTACATAACTTTTGTACCAAACATTTTCTTCTACCCCCCACCCTGATGAGCGGGGATGGGGTGTAACTTTTGAATTTTCAAAAACCTGCAGGCGAACATCTCTGAACTAAGGCATTTTTAGGAAAAATGTTTCAAGCAAAATATGTCCCTCTCTAAACTAAACGACTTTTGTTTGAAACATTTCTCCTAAAAAGGCCCTAGTTGAGAGATGTTCCCCTGCAGGTTTTTGAAAATTCAAAAGTTACTCCCATCCTCGCTCATCTGGGTAGGTGGGAAAAAAAAAAATGGTTGGTAAAAAAGTTATCTAATTTCTTCCGTAGAATCAGAATACGCGATAAAAATATAGGGTGCCATTAAAAATTGAAAAGTTAGCGCCGCTCGTCGGGGGTGGGGTGTGGAAAACTGTTCTGCCCAAAAGATATCTCCCTCTGAATGGAACAACTTTTGTCTGAAACATTTTCCGCTAGTGTCCCTTCCTGAGGAGATATTACTGTGGATTGATTAAAATAGCCTAACCATATTGTCTAATAAAGTCAATACTTGTTAAGCAAAAAAAACATTGAGAGCCAAGCTAATAGTAGTAGTATATTTTGTTGGCCCAAATGAGTAGGAATTCAGTGGTCTAGGTCTTCGCACTTAATTTTTTTTTTGTGTGTGCCTGTGTTATTGTTCATTACCTGGGTTTATATTTTCTTAAGCATCTTCCATCAATCTGATCTTGCACTCAACTTGAGGGAATGGGAATTTTTGGGATTACCTTAGAACTAAGTAAAATATGAAATGTATTGTAGTGTACTTCAAAGTTCAAAGACTAGAAACAATTGGCACGGCCAAGCGACGAGCTAAAGGCGGAAATACATGGCATTACCCCCCGCCCAGAGAAAAACGTCCTGGAAACGCCCTTGCACTCAATGGGCTGATATAAAAACAGCACCGTCGAAAATTCAATTTTTTTTTGTATACTAAATGACGCAAAAGAAATGTAAAAAAATGTAAAATATAAAGCTATTTTACGTCAACGTCTCCTATTAATTTCATTTAATTATCTTGTTTTGAAAAAAAATAATTTTATACTCTGGTAATATAGGGGACATAGGTTTATTATATAATTTATTGAGCATTCTTAGTCATAAGCAACATTCATGTGAATGAACCCAATAAGCTGCTCAGAGCATCAAATAACGTATAAGTAGGTGGCACTAGTGCCGCCTAGTGACGAATTTGTGCCGCCCAGTACCACTAGCACTCGGCACAATTAAAAACTGGTCATATTTATTATTTCTGAGCACTACAGAATGAGAACTAGACATGCTTGTTGATGGTTTTGCGTTTCTAAACTTTTGTAGTTTCTTTTTCTTTCTCAATAATTTACGTTTTCTTACTTGCAATTATGTAACTCGCAATAAATTCAATCCAAATGAATTGTATATGTACCTGCCTGTGATATATCAACAAAGACGACAATTGTTTAAACAATTACGAAAACCAGTTTTTTACGGCATTTCTTTTATAGGTCGAAATTATAAATTTTACCTGAAAAATTCAAAATTTTCGCCTTCGGCACATCTCCGATTTTACTTGTATTACTGTTATGTATGGGTCGGCAAAATCGCCTTCCAAAGGAAATTCTGACTGAGTAGACATATAGTGCCGCCCAGTGAAAATTACTTAAAATATACTCTGAAGTCGCTGGGCCCTGGGCCCAATTCCACATACTTAACCGGCGAGATTCTTCTGGGCGACTTTATAAAGACTTGCAAAACTCTGCGTGCTTTTATTAAGCAATATTCAGTAACATATGCACCATTTTTATTAATTTCACCAAATGGCGGGATTTCGAAATTTACCTTTGTTTTAAAATTAATACATTCAATACTTTGTTTCCCTACATATGTATAGAACAATAATTTCTCAGCTGTATGATTAATCATAAACCAGTTTAAAATAACATTTTTTATTTCTTTCTTATCTATTTTTCTTTATTTATACTATTATTTTTGGTTACACCGTTAGAGAGCGAAAGGTTTGAATATTGTAATTCTAAAGTATCAAATTTTTACTTAAACAAATGACGGGTGGAAACATGGGATATGCAAAAATAGTATTTTTCGTACGAAAAATGAAAATTTGCAATTTTTTCCAATTTCGCAATTCCACATCAAATCTCAACCTCAAAAATATGTTTTCTGAGGTATTTTATACATAAAAATCAGCTGTCTGTTTATGTGCGTTTGTAGATAAATAGTGTAGTTTAGGAATTAGCTAACAATTATTGTGAAACAGAACTAGCCGGAAGCCGTATTTATTTTCCTTTCATTTTCGAAAAAGCAATAATAACCAAAAAATGTCGTCCTCGTAAAAATGTTTGTATATGTTCAAGCAGAGCCAGGCGACATAGACAAGACACTGGGTTGGTGTTAGAATATTAAGATAAATAAACATTTTTTTACATATTCCGACCTGTATATTAAATGACGGTGCTGGAAATCTACATAACGTAAACAAATAGATTGTAATGTGTAACGCGACACTGCTTTTAACAAGGAAAACAAACAGTTAAGCCGACGTCAAATTTATTAACTCACTCGAAGGAATTATTTCAGACGTGCACTTTCGTTCCGATTGTAAATGGATCATTATTTACTCGCGGCTTTGTATTACCCACTGCTGATATACAGAAAACTGTTCGTTAGTATATACAAATGCCATTCGAAATGTTTGAATTAATATATACATTTTTACGGAAGCGCAGTAGAGCCACAATAATATTATTTTGTGTTATACCACTAATTACAACTTACAACTCGCAATTATGACTTGAATATCGTAAATACGTCTTGTATCTCGTAATTTATATCTCGTAGTTTATTAAATAGGAATTCTAAAATGACCGATCGGGGACAAAAATGGCATAAAGCTGATTCTTGGTATAGGTGTTCCTTATGGATCCAGGAATGATAATACAGCCACACACAAAAAAATTTTGTTTCTGATCATGTTTACTGTAGTCCGCCGGATAGACAACTTCTTTTTGGGGGGTGGTTTTTTTGGAATAAGGGGTGAAAGCCCAGCCAATCTGACAATTCTGACTTCGGATTCGGTTTCAGCGGATCCAAATACATAAGGATACACTAATCTGGACCGTAGGCCCGACCACTTTTTTTTGTTTGGGGGTGTATTTGTGTGTATTCATGTAGGGGTTAAAAACGAGAGATTCTGACAATGACTTCGGAGTCGGTTTCAGAGGGTCCAAATACATAAAGATACGCTGGTCTACTCTACAGGCCAGACCACTTTTTTGTGTGGCTGTGAAATCAATTTCAGATTACAACTTCTTGGGGTTATGGGATTAAGTGGGTTACGGGGTTATGGGGTAAAGTGGGTTATGGAGTTATGGGTTTTCAGATCACAATTTCATTCTGAGGGTTACATGCATTTAATAGCTCAAATTATGATTTTTTTGAGGTTATGGCAAAAACCTGATGTGATGGGGTTAAATGAACCTCGGATTCGGATTCAGCCACCCCCCAAAAATATGTAGTAAACTTGGTCAGACCCCCAGATCAGAAACAAATTTTTTTGTGTGTGGCTGGGTAATCCATCGAGTGCCCATGAATCCGCTGTGAGCTTTCGCCGCCACCTTAAAAAAATTGTTGAAAATCTAGGATTTTTGGACTTATGAAAAATATCTAAGTTAATATTGGAGTTATCAAAATTTTACAAGAAAACATTTTTGTTACCTTAATCAAGCTACATGAGGTTATTAATTGGGATCTCGATCGTCAATTGGACCCGCGACAATTGCACGCGATTTTAAAAAAAATCATATATACACACTCTAACCTAACTTAACCCGACCTAAATAATAATAATTACAAATACAACATAGAAACAGACTCACCATGAAAAATAGGTTACACCAAAAACATGGTTAACATATGAAAATAATCATCTAAAAAAATTATCAAAATATAATAACATAGAAATTATAAAATACAATTTATTTACACTTGCAGTTGGGCAATTCCTCTCTATGCAAAATGATTATTTTTAATAAGCGCGTCCAATTGTCGCGTATCCAATTCACCGGACGGGACACCTGTTAATTGTACATCAAGTTAATTAATTGTTGAATGAATCTTAAAAATTATATAAAATTGGTTGGTTTCTTAATTATACGCAATTCTTTTCTACTAGATTTTTATGTTTCTCATCCACAAATAAGTTTTGTCGACTTATTGAACTTTTAATATAATTGTTACACATTTGATAGGATTTTAGGTTGTTTAAGGGGTCGCTTGGCCCTGAGTTGGCCTTTCTTCACCTCGACCTAAAAGGTCTTTTGTAAATTACCCTACAACTAGTTGTTAGAATAGAATAGAAAAGAATATGTTTATTTACAAAGATCCATTAGTAACATTTACAAGTGTAGAAAATAACACTCACGAGTAAATAAACAGATAACTCATTGAAATACCGTTTAAAGTATTTGCGCATGAGTAAACAATAGAGAGCTGTTGAGCAATCAAAAACAACGCAACATCACCGAGATACGGCAACCCTACCTCAATCTAACTCAATGAGATACAGTCACCGCATCCCGGCAACGCCACGCCATTCCGACCGCCCAACAACTCCCTAACAGTAATAATAATAATAGTTTCACATATCTAAAATAATTTAGGATACATTAACACCAGAAACTACGCAACCCTCCCCACCAAGGACCACCAATCCTCATGGATCAGTATGGTCCCGATGGTGAAGGCCAACACAGCATCTGATGCAGTTGCTCCATCATTGACGAAATAATTACACTATAAGAATAATAAAAAAAAGAAAAAATTTAGAAAGGACACGTATAGAACAATCTATTACATAACTATGCATTATTCATGTCCATGTATATTGTAAATTTGTTAGTAGGCATTATCATTATACCGATTTAATACCCAATACTATGTTCAATATACAATAACAGTTTTGTAAAATGTTTAATTATTTTTTATATCTATTGCCCTGCGGATGATAGATCTAGGAGTTTGTAATATAGTTCTTTGAAATACTCTAGATGACTTTTCGGATCGGATATTTTGAAGGAGATTATTATACTGTCTTGGGCTTAAATAGCTGTAGCATCTTTGGCCTATAGTTTTTTTCGCTTTGGGTGTTACATAAGAATTTCGTTGTTGTCGTATATTGTATGGATGATTGACTAACTGCAATTCATTATTTAGATGCTGGCTTATATTTACTTTTAGAAAAAACTATAATTTTTTTTTTGCATAATTTCTAAGTTTAAAAGATGAACATTTAGGACACCACCCCAACCTAAGATACCATAAGATAAATGAGATTCTACTGGTGCGTGATAAATTACTTTTAGGGACCGTTCATTGAGGAATCTTTTAAGATACCTAAACCTGTACAATATACAACGTAATTTCTTTAAGACATAATTATCATGACTGTTCCATTTTAAATGCCTGTCACACCTAGATATTTGATTTCTGTTGACGATTTTATTATGTGAGGTGTCCCGTCAATTTGTATACCAATTTCTGTAAATTGCGGTAAGGACGCTGCAGTTGGACTGAAAATTATATATTGCGTCTTTTTAAGGTTCATGGTAAGTAGTTTATAGTTAAACAAATTAATAATTTTACTCATGTCACTTTCCACAATACTTTTTAGTTCGTTCCAAGAATCGACTTTATAGAAGAATGCCGTATCGTCTGCAAAACTGACAATATAAGCCTTACTCTGAACTGAATACAAGCTGTTTATATAAATAGTAAAAAGAATGGGCCCTAGTACAGTTCCCTGAGGAACCCCATAATGAACATTAGTATATGAACTGTATACATAATTTATTTTCACACACTGTTTCCGACCTGACAAATAGCCTTAATGCATTATCTCTGAATCCCATATCTCAAGGGTATTTATGAGAAGTGTATGACTTACCGTGTCGAAGGCCTTTGCCAGGTCAACAAACACACATAGCGATGGTTTACCTTCATTCAAAGCACAGTAGATACGTTCAGTGAGATTTACTATAGCGTTTTGTGTAGATTTACCCTGCTGGAAGCCGAACTACATATTTGAAATTAATTCATATTTTTTAATGTAATTTATTATCCTAGTTTTTAATATTTTCTCTATTATTTTTCCAAAGTTCGTGGTTAGTGATATTGGCCTATAATTTAATATTTCTTGTCGATCACCACTTTTAAAGATAGGTATGATAATTGATGTCTTAAAGACAGTTGGAAAGTAACCGGTTTCAAACATTTTATTAATTATTATGACAAGAGGTTCTGCTATATACTCAGCAATAAAGTTAATTATCTCAGCTTGCAACCCGTCATGTCCTGGAGATTTCTTATTTTTTAGCTGTTTTATAGTTTAAATCACTTCTACAGCGTTTGTAGGCGACAAAAAAAATGAATTCTGCAGGATGATTCGTTTTTCGTGATAATTTCTGTTTCGTTTAATTTTTTTAGCCAGATTTTTACCTACTTCGGAGAATGTCATGTTGAAACAATTTTCCATTTCTCTTTCATCTTCTAAGATAATTCCATTTTGATTTTTAATTGCCCAGGATTCCAAGACTTTTTGCAAAACTTGTGATTTTCCTGGGAGCTAATTTCCCTATGTCTTCAAGCGTTAATTCCGCCTGTTCTAGGTACTTTAGTCTAATGCGGAATAGTACTTTGCATTCACAAAGTATATGTTCCGCAGTCTCAGTTGCATCCTCACAGTATCTGCATTTGTCATCTTCTGCCATGCCCATGTTCTAAAGGGGCAACGGAGAGTTAGAGGGCCTGTGATCAGCCTTAGGTCGGACTTTTCAAGTTTGAGAAGCCTTGTGGCATTGTTTATTGAATAACCTTTTCGCTTATCTTTGGCCTGGAGTATTCCTCCAGGACTTCTTTTGTTCCTTTTCCCATTTCTGGACCTTCTCCGTTATGTGTCCCATAGATAAGCCACAGAGAGTCCAAAAAATAGAGCTTTAGCCCCTTTTCTTGCGAGGCTGTCAGCTAATTCGTTGCTTTCCATCCTTCATGCCCTGGCTTCCATATCAAGATAACCTTGTTTTTTGCCAGTTGCTTCAGGGATTGTGTGCATTCCCAGGCAATTTTAGACTAGAAGGTATAGGACCTGAGAGCCTTTAGTGCTGCCTGGCTATCTGAAAGTATATAGATCTGTGCTCTTCGAGTGCCCCTATTTAGACATTCCTGGGCACACTAATCTATAGCATAGATTTCTTCCTGGAAGATGGTTGGGTGTTACCAAGGGCTTTAGATAGCCTGCATTTAGGCCCCGCTACGCCCACACCAACCCCTTCATCCATCTTGGATCCATCTGTGTACCAGATGTGTGACTCTTTCTCCAACCAGTCTGTCGGCCCTGCTCGCCTGACGGCGAGCAGGGCCTCCCTTGAAATAACCACGGGAAATTCACAGCCATATTACAGGTACTAAAATGCAACGATATTGCTTTGGACCCTGCGACCCTACTGTTCTTTATTATTAACCATTTAACCCTGTTCATCTCGGATTAATGAAATTCATGGTAAAGCGTTAAAAGTTGTGAGTGATATAATCTGCTTTCTATTATTATACTTAATATTAATATATCGTTTTGTACGGGTTTATAACTATAGTGACTAAAAAAATACAAATCTATACCTGTAAACATAAAGCATCTATAATTGAGGTTATAGTTTATACAAACATGTGTTTGCAATACAATTTGCAAAAGTTATCGATTATAGCTACAACGTGAGACAAATAAAGGTTATAGAACAAAAGAGACTGATACCAAAGTGCCAACATGGGTTTAGACAAAATAAATCAAGTGAAAGTGCGCTCAAGAAACTCTGCAATAATATATCCACCTATATTAATAAATAATTAACAAACATATTTTTATTGTTCCTTATTTTGATCTGAATAGAGTATTTGGCACTGTCAACCCTGACATATGTACTTTTAAAAAAACTTTACCGTAATGCTACTCTATGGCAGCCGATAATTGGATTTCCTCCTATTTAAACGTTAGATCTCAGATTGTAGCTATAGATAACTTGAAGTCAGCACTGTAAAAAATGAGGTAAATTTACCATCGTTGCGTGTAAAATTCCCATGAAAATTTACCCGCAAAGAGACAGGAAAATTTCCATTTACCATGGAGGATTACCCCAAAATATAAGGTAAATAAAAATTTTCCACTCTCTTTGGGGGTAAAAAAGAAAATTTTATTACATGTAATAAAATTGCCCCTTATCCAGACAGGATTTTTTTTCCATAGTAAATTTACCCCCAATAGTAATGGAATTTTACCCGCAAAAAGAGTGGAAATTTTTTATTTACCTTATAATTTGGGGTAATCCTCCATGGTAAATGGAAATTTTCCTGTCTCTTTGCGGGTAAAATTACGTGGGAATTTTACACGCATTGATGGTAAACATCATTTTTCACAGTGAGGGAGCGCACTGATTACAACGGGGGTATCCCAAGGATCGGTCCTAGCTCCATTATTTATTTTTTTTTGGAGTGATATTGCGTACACATCCCCATCTGCAGACACAATAATAATTTATGCTGATGACACAAATCAAATTATATATAAAAACAAACTTCACTTCACTGAGTAGTCACCTCAAATCTGTGTGCAAATGAGCAAATCACTGGTGCATTAATAACGGTTTGGTACTAAAAAAACATTCTTTATAATATATAATGTCTCGGCCATACAGTCTGTATATGTATATACAGGGTGGTCCGTAGGTAATGGTCCATAGGGCAACAGTGGGTTTCTGATATTAAAATATTACGATTTAACTAAACTTACCTTAGTAAAAAAGTTGATATTAACAGAGATACAGGGTGTTAAAGTCAATATTATATTCTCATATAAAGTTTTTCAGGTATTGTTGTGAAAATTGGTGAATGGAGGTTTTTTCAGATGAAAAATTCAAATCTGCTCCCATTTTTTGTGTAGATCCCACAGGGCGCCACAAAAGCATTGTTTAAGGTGTAAATGTACTCTTAACTTTTTTACCCGTAACGTTATCTCTTTTTTTATTAAACAATCCTAAACCTATCTCATTTTAGCGAAAACAAGTATTCTTGTCATTAGTCTTAGAAATTGACCATTTTCAAGAAAATCGCATTTTAACATTCACTCTCATAAATCATTATAAGAAATATTAACGTAGTAGACGACGATGCCAGCAATACTTTTGACATTTAAAAATTGTCGTGACATTCATTTTTGCAATACTTTTGACATTTAAAAATTGTCGTAACATTCATTTTTTGCAATTTTTTTTACCTATTTTTCTTAATGTCAGTTAATTAACGAAAATCAGAACATGGCGAGACATAATAATTATTCAAACTCAGATATCAGAGATATGGTTAATATTTTTTGTCAACTGAATTACAATGCAACGTGATTATTTGCGAAAATTTCCAAACAGATTACGACCTGATCGTAGACTATTTCAAAATCTGTTCAGAAATTTAGACGAAAGTGGTTCATTCAAAATTATTACGCCTGGCCAAGAAGAAGAAATATTAGTTCGCATTGCAGATGATTCACAAGTTAGTACAAGACGATTAGGTGCAGCTACAGGAATCAGTAAAACTTCCATTCTAAAAATATTGCACGCAAAAAAATATCATCCATTCCATTTTACGCCAGGTCAAAATGTATTGCCTGCCGATCTTCCATTAAGATATCAGTTTTCAAGTGATATTTGGAACAGACAAAATATTGACCACTCATTCGTCAACAGAATATTATTTACGGATGAAGCTGCATTTACCCTCCGAGGTATCTTCAATTTAAGAAATAACCATTTTTGGGAATTTGAAAATCCTCATATAAAGCGAGAACGACATTTTCAACATGAGTTCAAAATCAATGTTTGGTGTGGGATCATTGGGTACCGTTTTCTAGGACCACATGAACAGGGCCGGATTAAGGATCGACGCGCCCCTAGGCTAATCATGTACTTGCGCCCTCTTATTCATAATGGAAAAAAAAATGATACGCGAGAGGGTTGTCCCGGTTTCAAAATTGATAAGGTGGGGGGGAGGAACCTAAAAAACATTTCTTATCCAGATTCAAAACTAGGGAACGGAGGCAAAAATTTTCTTAATCCAGATTCAAATATGAAAAAAATGATGAGCGGAGGGGAGAAATCTGGAAAAATATTTTTGTGTCCAAATTCGAAATTTACGAGCGGGGAGGAGAGAAATATTGCATTGTCTCCCTTAGGCTGCAGCCTAGTTGGCCACATGGATAATCCGACCCTGAGTGGCCAGCGGCTGCAATAAACAGCAGGGGCATTACTATAGGAGCGGAAATATATAATATCTATCTCTTTCCGTTTCTATTTTCCTATAAATAATCCTGTAAAATGTTGATATGGTTGGAAAGGAACATATAAGAGTAATAGACATTTCCTTAATTGGCACAAAAAATTGAGCTGGCACATGCCGGTCAAAGCGTTTTTCGCTTTCGCGCGGAAGGTCTAAAGAGGTGTACAGACGATCCAACCACCCAACTAACCAACCTTCTCGGTACACTTTGAAAATTGCCATGACAACTCGTAAAAGTGAGCTGGTCTGCTGGAATTCCAGCATCTTCAAAGCGTCTCAGCTCACTTTTACGAGTTCGCATAGCAATATTCAGTGTACCGGGAAGGTCGTGGATCGTCTGTAGACCCCTATATAAAGTGCAGCGCAGGTCGGGTATTTTTTTGTAGTATCCACAGGTTTAGGTAAACATCTCTTCGCTGAACTATACAATACAGAGGTAATAAATTCGATAATTTTATCAAAATAAAATAATCAAATAATAAATAAATAATTTTCTTGTATAAAAAAAAATACCGACGCGACGTAGATATAAAGGCGGCCCGACGAACCAACCAGCCAACCTTCTCGGTGCACTTTGAAAATTGCCATAACTCGTAAAAGTTAGCTGGTCTGCTGGAATTCCAACGTCTTCAAAGCGTCTACAATGTTGGCTCCAGCAATTTTACGAGTTCGCATGGCAATTTTCAAAGTATACCGCGAAGGTCGGTTGGTTGGCTGGATCGTCTGTAGACCCCTTGAGGAAGACCTCAGGCTATACTCAGAAGGATTACGGCAATAAAAACTTCAGACATCGATACTTACTTTAAACGTATGAACATTTTCTATTTCATATTATTTACTTCTCTCTCAGATTCTGATATCTCTGAAAATTAAATATAAGTAAATGAATAGTTAGATATTTTGGTATTTATAATTTTTAATATGGATATAATCATTTAGTGATATGGCAGTTTCCTACTTTTTCTTCCTCATTTTAAAGTATAACAAACCAATAGCCTCAGAAAAAAATTTCAGATCAATTGAATCAATAGCCACAGAGATATTCGCATTTGAATAGAAACACGCTCGGCCGGCCAACAGTCCGTAGAGTGACGTCACTTGGCGTGCGCCGATACCTATATTAGGTGCTCCGCACATGGAGCTACTCATTAGAAACGGTAACTGGTTTGTGACGGAAATATAAACTGATCGCTAACTAGTTAGTAACCGGACTCCGCACACGAAGCTACTGTATCTGCCACAAAATTCACATTCAATTGCTCGTTCGTCTTGAAATCATCCAAAAGACACTTGTAAACAGACAAAAACTCTGTAATTACTTCCCGAAACTCGGAAACTAGATACTGAAGTGACTGCACGCAGGGTTTCTTAAAACTGATCACAAACCGATTACAAACTAGTTACTAACTAGTAGCGCCGTGTGCGGCACTCGATAGAACGTCATAGGAAGTGACTATCGAGTGATTGGTTACTAACTGCAGTCACCAATCAGTTTCTTTCGAGTAGCCCCGTGTGCGGACGGCCTTAGAGCAGCGATTTCGTAAGTCTATCATGACGTTTTTTTTTTGGCGTAGAACCAGGTCAAACATGTTAGGTTCCTTTGAGTATGTCACCGGGCGTATGAAATCATATTTTACGATATTTTTTTGTGGTCTCGAACTTTTTAAATCAATAAAAAGTGAAAAAAATGTATATTTAAATAAAATTGTTTTTTTTTGTTTCCACCGCCATATCTTTAAAACTATTAAAGGTACCGAAATTTGTTTTGTGTCAAATTAAAGCACACACTGTAGCTCTTTTACCAATATAAACGGTTTGAGCACAATTCGCACTTTCATTTCGCTAAAAATCAGATAAACTAAAAATATATATTTTATGTATTGAAATCTTCACCAATCGATAAACTTTTTTACTTTTGAAAATATTTACAAACATGCAGCGAAGAAAATAAAGCCTAATAATCACAAAAGTTTTTGAAACAACATATTTTTTCCTAAAATGTACCGTGTGGCAACAGCGATTTTTATCAGCGCTAAATGCGACATTGGGACGCAATTAATACACCTCGCATGCAGGGTTGATGGTTAGATTAGTCGCGTAGAAGTGGCGGTTGTCGAAAATCATTAAGTATTCATTGTTCGGTTAAAAATTGTGACAATCGAAAATGTGCTTGTTTTAAGGAAGGCCTAAAATGTTGCAACGAGTGCAAATGTCGTTCCTGTAACAACATTATTAAAGATTTCGAGGCAGATATGAACGAATTAGAATGCCATCAATGTAGGGCCTACATAAACTACATACTACATATTTATCTATCCAAATAGATATTTCAACAATAAAACTCATTTTATGCGTACGTTTTTACTTTCATTCATTTAAAAATGTCTAACAAACTTACTAATTAGGTGGGTAGTTAGTAACACTGATTGATATTTATAGATTAGGTATTTATATCTACCTACCTGCCTTTTTATTATTAAAAGGAGACTATTTTATATTTATTGTACAATTTCTTAATATTAACAACATATGATCAATACTACTGTACAATATATGAAATATTGAACAATAATATTGATCCCCTAGATGCTTTTGATCACTAGTGGTTTTGTATCTATTGATATAAGGCGGTTTCCTACATACACCCCGACCGGGACCGTCAGATCTTTGCAGTCGGCAGGCTTGCTACAGCCGAGCGCGCAAGAATGTGACTTTGGCCCGTTAAAAAAAATCGCTGACTCAATACTATGTACGGGACATGAAAAAGTTTTATCCTAAAAACTTTTTTCAACTATTGGCTGCTTCAATTTGTACGCAGCATGTATATACAAATTTTCATAAATAGATTTTTTTCTCGATTGTCTAAAATTACGCTACTGAAAATAACAAGTTTGAGTTTCCTATTAATTTCCCAACTTAAGAAAAAATAAATCGGGTTCACGTGGGACGTTGTTCGAAGTGCTATTGTGTCTACTTTAATCTAAAAAAAAAAAAAAAATAGCTTGATAGCACAAATATTTTCAGAGATATAGCGGTGGAGACGTTAAAAAACATATTTCATTAAAAATCTGTTTTTTTGAGTTTTTCCGAAATAAAAAAGTTCTCGACCACCAAAAAATGTCGTAAAAATGATTTCGTGTACACGATTATCTTACTAAAGAATCCCACTAAGTCTGGTTTGGTTCTACGCCGGTTTTTTTTCTCGAAAACTAAGCGACTTTACTAACTTGCATTCACAGCCGTGTTCACTGGGCGGTTCAGCCATCTGACGTCACAACTCGACTACATGGTTATCCCGAGCGTTTTTAAGCGCGCCGACTTTAATAATTTTTTTATACATGAAGGCGGCGTCAGTAAATTCTAATTTTTGGCATACTTACTATACTCACCAAGCTTTTTCATAATATGTAATAAATAAAAAAATGTTAAATGAGCCTATTATAAAATGCAACCAAAATAGTTACATAAAATATACATAGGCTTATACAAATTTATTAATTTCGGCCCAAATACATTTATTTTCAAAGGTTAATGGTAAATAGTAAATGTCGGCCATCGGGAGATAAAATTAGTGAGCTTTGAATTGCTGAAGCGCCCCCTCGCGCTTCGGTGCCCCTAGGCTATAGCCTATTTAGCCTTATGGATAATCCGGCCCTGCACATGAATTACTAAGAAACTTAAATGGTAACAATTATTTACATTTTTTACAAGATGATTTTATTGACATGTTGGATGCACAACCACTGAATTTGAGACAAAATATGTTGTTCATGCATGATGGTGCTCCGCCACATTTTTCCAATCAAGTACGAATTTATTTAAACACCATTTTTTATGAGCGCTGGATTGATCATGGTAGTCCGTTTCCTTGGCCAGCACGTAGTCCATATTTTAACCAATTGGATTTCGGTATATGGGGCGCCATGAAAGATCTTGTTTACAAAAATTCCTATAAATACACGCACAACTCTGGCAAGAAATCAATGCAGCAGCAGCCTTTTTTGATCCAATGGTATTATTTAATATGAGGCGATCTTTTATGAATCGTATGGATAAGTGTATCAAGTAGAATGGTGGACATTTACTCTGAAATAATAATATCTTTTGTTGAGTTTCCTTTCCCATTCTGTTTTTTATTCGTTGAACCCTTGTTTAAACCATAATTTTATTTAATTATATTTTCTCTTCATTGTTTTTCAAATAAAATTAATTAACTTGATAATTAGGAAGTTTCCATTTTTCTCATTTTCTCGTAATAAATAGTCGTAAAAATCTAAAAAATATCTGTAATTTTTTTTTAAATTATCTCTATAAATAAAAAAGTTATGGTCCTTCCAAGTTTAAAATGCCGCGATCATCTGGGCTGAGCTCGATTACGTCACAATACATGATTCCGCCAACAGCGAGCGGGCGCGGGCACCTTTATACTCGCTGGCAGGCACCGGCAGTTTATAGCCAGCTTGCATTTGAGAGCTGAAAAAATTGCTAAAACATGCAATTTTGGCATGTTCATATTTTTCGAAAAACACCATTGGGGCGGCCGTATGATGTCGCGACGTAAAGAGGAAGTCTTCCAGATAAACCTGATCATAAATTGCACGGCGAAATTCGAAAATTCGGCTCGGAACGAACGAATCAAAAGTGACATTTTGTGACATTTCAGAAAATCGAGCACATACACCAAATAAAGGGAACATACAGCGCGCCGCCGGCATGGCAAGTCAGCGCGTTGTGTATTGTGACGTCACGGTGGACTTCAGCCGAGGCGAAGTATTCAAATAAGAAATTGAATAAGTTCGTGAGTTTTTCAGATATCGAGATAATTTTTTTTTGTTTGACTAGTTATCTGAAAGACTACTAAATGAGGTTGAATGTACATGATATTTCTAAAATAGGAAACTTCCTAATCCGTGCTTTAATTCTACGTAATGGTGTCAACATTACAATTTTTAAATGTCAAAAGTATTATTGGCATCGGCGCCTACTCGGCTGTCCCAAGTCAAAACACTGTATAAGCCATTTTCATTAAAAATCATATTTTTACATTTTTTGATATACAGTATCAACATTTACCAATCCGTGATTGAGGAAAACTAAAATTCCATGTCCAAAGTCCATGTGTAAACAATAATATCCACTGTATATCCACTAACCGAATAAGGTAACTAATTTAAAACACTGAATTCCATAATTTTTTAAATGGTTTATACAGTGTTTTGATTTGGGACAGCCGTACTACGTTAATATTTCTTATAATGATTTATGAGAGTGAATGTTAAAATGCGATTTTCTCGAAAACGGTAAATTTCTAAGACTAATGACAAGTATAGTTTTTTCGCTAAAATGAGATCGGTTTAGGATTTTTTAATAAAAGAGGGGATGACGGTACGGGTAAAAAAGTTAAGAGTACATTTACACCTTAAACTATGCTTATGTGGCGCCCTCTAGGATCTACATCATTTTTCATCTCAAAAAAAACCCCATTCACCAATTTTCACAACAATACTTGAAAAACTTCAGAAGTTATATGAGAAAATTAAAAATATAATATTGAATTTAACACCTTGTATCTCGGTTAATATCAACTTTTGTACTAAGGTAAGTTTAGTTAAATATTTTAATGTCAGAAACCCACTGTTGCTCTATGGACCATTACTTACGGACCACCCTGTATAACATGTAATTTAGTCTGTAGTAATTAAATAATTTAATTTAAATATTTGGTGTTTTCATTATGGACTTGTTATATTATTATTTTGGGTAGTTTTTTGCTGCAATTTTTTATCATATTATTTTTCTCAAGGCTACGGGATGCAATTGACAACGCCACGAGGGAGGATTCCATTCCAATTTTTAACGTAAGATGTATTAGAATTTATTTAAAATTTTAAAACCCATTGTGCACTTCGATTGGTGGTTGCAACTATCAAGATAGCCTCCACACTGCATGGGAAACTTGGTAAGTCGTGTTGCAACCACCGTTTTATTGTGTTTTTGTTATTATACTCAAAATCAAATTTTTCAATTTTTCTATAGTCACTCTTATTCAATTGAAATAGCATCTACGACACCCTGTATAACTGTCACTAAATTTAAACAGTTTGAATATAAAATGTATTAATTTCGCCCATGACGATGAAAATTGCTCTTATTAATATGTTAGATTTAACGATATTAAGATGAATGTGGGGTAAAATAATAATTATCTATCTATTCCACTGCATTAGAGATATTTCGTGCAAGGTTGAACACGTTACATGAAGAGCGCTTTACCGTTTGAAGTTGGTGAGGACAGATAATAGAAGCTATGTCTGTGCTCATAAAGTTGGCAGACACGAGGAAGATATAAATCGACCCACTGACTTTAACAGTTCTCTAACTTTATAACTAATTCCATTATATAGTCCATAAAGTAAGCCTCTATGAGCCTCTTTAAAAATTACATAAAAACGGCCTTTTATCTTGCAATCGTTATGGACATCATTCAGAAAGTTGCACGAACCTAAACAGCTTGTGTGATGATGTATTGGTTATTGATATATTCAATGGCAATTAAGATTTATTATGAACCTATCTCTGTTCTCCGCAGAAAAGAATATAACATATTTCCTGTCGAGTATTTATTATCGGTAAAGCATACTTATTTTTAGTTAAACTTAAATAAATCTTTGTTTACTATGTCACCACAGTTAACTATTTTTTTTATATTGAAATCCAAGTCTTGAATTAGTAAATATATTATGCAATTTTTGACGTAATTTTCCCTTAATAATATTTAAAAACTTTTAAATTATGTGAATATACATCAATTCGTTAATATTATGATTCAAACTTTAAGTATCTAATGATAGCAAATGCTTTTGGTACAAATCCAAATCTAGTTTTATGAATTAAATCTGGAATTTCAGTATTATTCAGTATTAATTTAAGTATTATTTATGAATCTTTAATATTCGAATGAAAATATATCTTCTCTACGACTTTTGAATAATTCATTAATTATCGACACGTTTTTCACATTCATTACTTAACAGTTTCCGTGGAGCAATCACAAAAGACGATTTAAAGTACAAAAAGTAAAAAGTATTGTTATGCACATTTTTTTTTACTTTTTAAAAACTTTATTGTCAGATAAAAACAACCTTACATGTCACATAAAGGGAGGAATATTTTACATATTCAGTCCACAATTTAAAATATTTCTACATAAGATAAATTATATTTCATTTGAGACTATAATGATACTATAAACTTATATATTATAAACTTTCCATTGATTTTTCCTAGAAACAGTATATTTTCTTATTTACATTGCTGCTTATCAGTTTTAATCTATTAAATCTTAGACAATTTATAAAGCTATCCAAGTCTCCCTTTTTCTCTAAATTCCAAAAAATACAGCCAAATATAAACCAAGCCTAAACAAAATTTTTGAAAATAACACACAAGAAAAAGTTATTCCAAAAGAGTATCAAGCTGTTTTTAAATTCTGTAAAAATATATCATTTATAAATAGTAGTAATAAAATTAAAACAAAAGAATTATACGATACTGGAATACGAATGAATGCCAAAATTCCATCAATTGAGAATAAAAATAAAAACTATAATTGGAAAGAAATATGGAATACCTTAAATATAAAAATAATACCGACCAAATGGAAATCCGCAGTATATAAAGCAATTAATGATATATATCCCACTGCAAGCAAATTAACAAGTCATAATCTAGTAACTACTGCGATATGCAAAAACTGTAATGGTCCTGTTGACACAATTATGCACAGAATTAAAAAATGTAAAAATGCAGAAAATATATGGGGGTGGATAGTAGATAAACTTGCTAAAAAGTTTAATATAAAATTAAGAAATGATCAAAATTTATATATTAGAAATTAGGCTGTCAAATAAGGAAGATGAACATTTATTAAAATGGTTTATATGTTACTCCGACCTCTGTATTGGCCCAAGATTGAAATTTAGTTTTAATCCTCCGTTACTTTGGGGCATATATAACTGATCTCTTGCTACTCTATAAAAGGAACCGGCCCATAAGAATTTACGTATTTGCATTACAATTTTTTGGGTATACTTTGCATTTAAGTACCTGTGCTAGATACCATAATTTTGACAATGTATATGTATTAATATATCATATCTTACGAGTTAGATCAAGGTATTTACCCAAATCTCTATAAAATGTGATTTGTATGTTCATAATTAAATTTTCCCAGTTCTCTTTTATCATTTCACTTATTTTATTTTTAACAAACATCCCTAATATTTTTAATGTGTCAGTATGTCTAAAGTATGCGTTTACATTGCCGTCATTTTGAATATGCCAATTGCCAAGAGCTAGTATATCCGTTTTGTTTGAATTCAACCTTGCATTGGATCCTTTTACTTCCACGTCCAGTGGAAGTATAGTAACGACAAAAAATTAAAAAAAAAAATTTTATTGTCCAAATAGGCTTAAAATGTCATGAAACGTCGAGATTTTAAGTTTGAGCGAAAAAAAAAATTCTGTCTGTCGGTCTGTCGGTCTGTCTGTAACTTTTTTTGTGCGCACGTTTACTCTGGAACCGTTTAAGATATTGACTTGAAATTTGGTACACATATGTACTTTAACGAGATCTAGAACTAGATTATATTTTCATCTTGTTCCGTCGAAGGGTTGGGGGGTAAATTGGGGTAAATTTGGGGTAAATGGGTAAATCAAGCAGGTAAGAGTCCATGAAATTGGTATTTAGTATATACAAGAGAAGCTAAGGTCTCAAAAAAATTTTTGGCATTAGCCACCCCCATTACCACCCCCACCTCCTTATTAAAGGGGATGAAAAAAAAATGTGATTTAGTGTATGTACAGGAACCAGAAACCTCAAAATATTTTTTTAATTCATCCACTCCTCACTACCACCCCCCTATCAGCACCCCCACCCCACTACCGATGTGTGGTATCGTTTTATGGGTTTTTGGGGTAGAGGATTTCAAATATTATATTATTAAAGTTCCATAAACAATTATTTTCACATACAAAGTTTTTTCGTTGTGAGTGTCTTGGATAGAGAATCTGGATGTGGAAGTAGTGATTCCTTGGGTAGCGGTTTTTCATAAATATCGATAACAGTGATTATGCTTTTTACGTCCTGACAGTCGTTTAAAAAAATTGTCACATCATCTGCACATGCAGAACAAGTGTGTCTACTATTGTTCGATTTTATTCCATATATTGTGAAATCTACTAACCTTAACAATATCATCGACGACCTGACTTGCTTTAAAATTTTCTTATGGGGCTGCAAGACTTAAAAGGAATTAGGTAATACGTTTTATTTTTCAAATTCTTATTTAAAGATACATTTATACATATATATTATTTTGGACCATTGTTGTATTACAGGGTACACATCTATGGTCCATATCAAATTTATCGCAGCAAATTGAAAGGTGACCATAGTTGGGGGATTACAACACAACAGTGGTGTAAAGCAATCAAAATTACACACGAAAAAAATTTATTTATCATTTATTTTTTATATTCAAATAAAAATAGTCATTCAATAGGTCAAATTTTTGTGATCTCTACATACATAGGTAGGTAACTCCAAAATATTGAAAATTATTTGGTAGATAACTTAAAAAATAAAACAAAAAACGTTATTAACTATATTAAGCACATTATTTCTTTGGAAGCTCTACTATATCTCCCAGTTCAGGAACAAAAAAAGTTGCCGTTTTGTCGGCATTTGCTTTGGCTTTTTTATAGCAAACTTAATTTCGTTTTTTCATAAAATATGCAGTCTTCCTTTCCTGGCCTTCTTCTCAGTTTTCCTCATTTTTCCTCATGCACTTAATACACGCTCCTTCAATTTCTATAGAAACCACTTGTTCTGGCCAATATTGATCCTCGTAGTCAACTACAACAAATTCGTGAATGAATACTCAATAAAGTGTATGAACTACCATTTTGGTTACAACTATAGTCCATACCATATAAGTACACTTGATAGATCGCTCACTCACACACACAACTATGGTCCAGAAAATAGTTTGGACTATAGTTGGAACCTAAGTGTGAATTTTTACAATTTCTCTGCTAGGACAAAAAAAAGAAGAAGTCGTTTGCAAGTAACTAGTTGCATATCGAGACAATACTATTACTCATGGTACTGATCTAAAATAATTAAAAAATTGGTAGTACTTACCGCCTATAGTATAGAAAGTTTAGACATCAAAAATACTCACCACGTGCTGTGTACGTCACTGAATTCCAAGGTAAAGTGGATATTCCTAACTGAACGCGATGTCACGCTGAAATCGGTTCTTTAAGGCCATATCAGACGACGGGTTGAGGCGCCGGTTGCGGTTACGGTTGGGGTTGGCGGTTGGAGCCTGACCAATGAGCGCTCAGCAGCGAAGGCCACGGTTCCCAACCGGACGGATAGCCCTGAACCTATATTCTAATCTCACGGTTGCAACCGCAGCCAATCACAAAGTAGCGGATGTGTCGCGTGACTTTGTTTAAATTTCTGAGCTGGAGCACGAAATCGGCAAGTGGAACTTAGTGGAAGAGAACTATGCCTCCAAAAGCTGAGTTGTGGTCCGTGGAAGCGGAAATTACGTTGACTGACGCCGTACAAAGTCGGCCCATTTTGTGGGACTGAACACTCAAAGATTATAGGAGAAGTGATTTCTCCTCTTTTCTAATACATATCGCAGTACATCCCGATCCATCTTTCACGTCTTTTATTGTTTTCGTTATTCGTTCTCGTGTCTTGATCTCGTGCCAACTCTCAAGCTAGCAGCTTCTGCGCATGCGCCGAGTTGTCGGTTGTCAAGAGTAACAACGACCAATCGTAGTGTGATTAGCCAACCCCCAACCCCAACCGTAACCGCAACCGGCGTCTCAACCCGTCGTCTGGCCTTAAGCTTACGACTAGTACATATACTAGATGTCGCCCAAACATGTTTTTATATATTTTTTAAATATGCCGCTCATGGACTATAGTTGTGTGAAATTACGATAATATAATACTGGCACACAAAAAATAAAAAAGTTCATGTACTTTTTTACCGACCATCATATCTACATGTATTTTGGGGTGCTAAAACCTAATCCGAGGTCAGAATTGTCACATGTCGTCGATATTTTCATGTAAGCTCAAGAAACAGCTTAGAACAAGCCTGAAACTGGGTAAAAAGTAAATTGAACGATTAAACGAGTTCACCCATGTTTCTGTACGTATCTTGAGGCGCTGAAACCGAATCTAAAGTCAGAATTTTCTTATCATGTCAGGATTTTGACATAATCTCAAAAAAATCTCAAAAAACACCTCATAAATGGTCAAAAATGAATTTTATAGGAGACTTAAGAACTTAAAACGACCAAACCACTTTACTTACATGAATTTTGAAATGCTGAAGCTGAATCTCAGGTCATAGACCAGGGAAATTAGATCAAATTTGCCCGGAATAACTTAATTTTGACATACAGCTCGTACGAGATGCGGTTTTCGGCATCGTCTTCGGGAAAATATTAGGAAAAAGTCTGCATATAGTGAATAATCCGTTCGAAGAAAATTGTATAGGGGGTGCATAAAATGCATCTAAAGTGCATAATTTTTTGAAAAATTTTAGAAATTGATAGAAAGTCGTGAAAATCTCGTGGGAATCGCTTCCCGGGGGCTTTCGAGGCCGCTGAGTCCAAATCTGACATCTAAACTTACCAGGGATCCTCGGGAGTGGCTTTTCGTGGGTGAAATAGAGTGAAAGATTGAAAGTGCCTAAATATTACGGGGAAATCGCTTCCCGGGTGCTTTCGAGGTCGCTGACTCTAAATCTGACATCGAAACTTACCAGGGATGCTTGGGGGTCGTCGCAAAGAAAATAGTCTCGCACGTTTTTGATCATCATGCACCCGTGCACTAGTATAGACACATTGTGAAAAATTCGTTTCTTTTTGAAAAAGGCGCGAAGAGTATCGTCGACAAATCAGAGACCGTCGATACCGATCGGGCTCAATATATGAATATTCAGGTAGCGGCAGCTGCGCAGTGTAAGTGGGAGCAGCTGTGTAACGTATTTCCATACTTAAAAAGAGCATCCCCAGCAGTGCGTTAGTCACGTTGTAGACCACGTTGGATGTGTATTGAGTCGTTCTTGGAATTTTTTTGAAAAAATATTGCCTTGGAACATGGGCAATTAATAATTGTTTCTATTTTTCCACATGTACTAATTTAAGCAATTCAAACCACGTGACTTTTAACATGGTGTCGGGGGCAAACATCCAAACGTTTGTTTTCATTCGTTAAAGGTTTGTTAAAGAGTTTGTTTTTCGGTTGCCTTGGCTACGCGAGTTAATTAAAAATTCTTTTTTGGAATATTTACTGACCAAACCATAGAGCAAACTCTCATGAGGAGAAGTAAATTTAGAGGGTGATTATTCCAGAGAGGAGTAACGGATAGCGTCGCTTTCCAGTGGACCATGGGCAACATCGCTGCGAACGACTGCTGAACATCCCTATAGAGAAATTTACGAAAACAACGATAGATAAAAACTACCAGCATAAAGATTCTAGGGATTATATGATGGGCCATGACGTGAAAGATGTACAGAAATTGGACGAATTTTTCATCCAATTCTACCCATTTCCTGATGTGGAAAATATTACCAATATTGCCAATGGAATAAGTGGGGACAATTAGAGCTTTCGAAGTAGGACTCGACATCTTGAAGGACATTGTAGGAAGCGACTTTAAAAAATTGAAACTCTCTTTGTCTCGGAAAGTTACTAACATCGGCCCAGAAAAGTCTGCGAGCATTACAGTGGGCAAAGAGAAGTATAAGAATGTCGATCCTCTTCTACTATTTCACCGAATTTGTGTAACGCAGGAAGCAGACGAGATGGCAACTTACTTGACCAACGAACTTGCCCCGTATCCAGTAGCTCTATTCGACAGCTACGGTATGCGAAAAACCCAGAAATCTAAATTATGTGAATTATTTGAGGAAAAAATTGTCACTGTCAGAAGTCCTGGGACAAAATATGTTATTGATGAAGGCATGCTTTTGCACAAAGTGAAGTGGAAACTGGGTGAGACATACATGGAAATATGCGGCAAATACGTTAATTACGTCTTGAAATATTTTGGAAGAAACAGTTTTATTGTTTTTGACGGATACCAGAAAGCAACAACGAAATCGACTTAAAGACATCGGCGAAATATACATAAAAATTGCACCACAGTGCGTTTTACGGAATCCATGACCTTAAAAATAGCTCAGGAAAAGTTTCTAGGGAATGGGAAAAATAAGTCACGGCTGATTAACATGCTCCAGATCCAATTGGTACTGGCCGAAACAATATCGAGTCAGAGCGCAGCTGTTGCTGGCATAGACATAGTCCTAAAAGCAATTGACACTTCTAAGGACCAAAATAACAAAGTAGTCAATGTTTCAGAAGATACAGACGTTCTAACCATCCTCACAGCTCTCACTCCAGATAATCTGGAAGTTTTTCTGTTGAAGCCCCCTTCGCCCAAAAAAGTTGAAGTAGTCTATTCTTCGAAAAGTTTAGCATCCAAACATGAATGCATCAAGTCAAACATCTCGTGCTTACATGCATTCACGGGATGCGATACTACTTCTGCCGCCTTCAACCGAGGCAAATTACAATTTTTCAAAATCTTCGAAAAGTCTGATGACATGCACATATTTGCTGAAACATTCAAGCAAAAAAATTGAGCATCCCTGGTAAGTTTCGATGTTAGATTTGGACTCAGCAACCTCGTAAGTCCTCGAGAAGCGATTCCCCCGTGATTTTTGGGCACTTTGAATTTTTCGCTCGATTTCACCCCCTCCTACCACCGAAGAGCCATCCCCGAGCATCCCTGGTAAGTTTAGATGTCAGATTTGGACTCAGCGACCTCGAAAACCCACGGGAAGAGATTCCTACGAGATTATCACGGCTTTCTATCAATTTCTAGAATTTTTCAAAAAAATATGCACATTAGATGCATTTTATCACCCCTTATGCAATTTTCTTCGAACGGACTATTCACTATATGTAGACTTTTTTTCTAATATTTTCCCGAAGATGATGCCGAAAACCGCATCTCGATCCGAGCTGTATGTCAAAATTAAGTTATTTTTATGTAATTTCCCTGGTCTATCAGAATTCTCCCATCATATCAGAATTTTGACATCACCATAAATGCTTAAAAATGTATTTTGATCATTTATGAGGTGTTTTTTGAGATTTTTTTTGAGGTTATGTCAAGATCCTGACATGATAATAAAATTCTGACCTTGGATTCGGTTTCAGCGCCCCAAAATACGCATAGAACCATAGGTCAACTCGTTAAATCTTTCAATTTACTTTTTACTCCATTTCAGACTTGATCGTTTTTTGAGATTACATGAAAAAATTGATGACATGTGACAATTCTGACCTCACCTTCGGTTTCAGCGCCCCAAAATACGTATAGAAACATGGGTCAACTCGTTTAGTCTCCCCATTTACTTTATACCCGGTTACAGGCTTGTTCTAAGCTGTTATTTGAATTTGCATGAAAATATTGACGACATGTGACAATTCTGATCTCTGATTCGGTTTTAGCGTCTCAAAATACTTATAGATATGATAGTGGGTAAAAAAGTACATGATCCTTTTTATTTCTTGTGTGCCTATGTAATTAATAATTTGTTTCTTACAATTATTATTTCCGACAAATTGACCGTAGGCGAGTCTGGTGAGTAGTCGTAAAAAAAGTATTGTATTCTACTAGAAAGTATTAGCCATCATTACACACTTGTTGAATAATATACTATTACTAATAGTGAAGTAACTGAGGGATCTGTACATGCCTTTAACCTGGGTTATCTTAAAGTCCATTTTCAATTAGAACATACTCTTGAAAGTTGTGCTGATTTAGATTTGTCTTCGAAAATCAATAAATACCTTTCCATGCTTTAGGATTTTTGAGGTTGGCATCCCCGAAAATGGCTGATTCAAGATGGCCGATTGCCGTTTTTGAAAATAAATCATATCTCGGCAATTTTTCAACCAATTTTAACGAACAAAAAACGTTTTTGTAGGTACTGAACTCAATAGAGTGAGAACATAACCATTAAATATATGCAAAACGTACTTTTAAATTGTTTGGCCCGTAAGAGAAAGACTATAGGAATATATAAATAAACTAATAAAGGCCGGAACAAAAATCTTTAGCTGTCAAATGATCAAAAAATCAGACATTAGATACTAAATAATTATTTGGTTCATATGGTAACTTAAAATTTAGGTGTGTTATTGCGAATTGTTAGTTGATGATATCACTTTAGGTGTCTGAAACAATAATGAAATGTGTAGGCTTTTTGTTCTGTTTCTAGGAATTATCTTACCATAATCACAATCTGAGTCCTCATGTTCGTCTGATAATTCATCTTGTATTGCAGTTGCAACCAAATCTTCTACATTTTGACAACCAAACTCTGTGCAAGAGCATGTTTCTGCACGATGAACAGATTTTTTTCTACAGCCACAAGCTCTAGTAGCGCAACCTTTTTTTGCAGGAACAATGTAGTCGTTCTAATATTCCTTCAGGAGCAGGAGGTTTTGTTATGGCAACAGGCAGGTATGTTCCACCTTTCAGTTTTTTCCCAACCAGACTCATTTGTTTTGTGAAGGTCTTGTTCTCGTAAGTGACTATTGTCCCACAAAAATGCAATGTAATTAGCCGTACGATTCATAATTTATACTTTAAAATCACTTACCGAAGAATGTGTTGCTGCAGAGCATCATATGTAGGTGGTAAGTTTTTTCCCAGCTGTTCTTTTACTGAATATAAGTACTAGCGAGCATTCGTAATTGATGAAAACGATTTGCATTTGTAAATTCGAAATATAAATTTTGCAAGACTGTCTATGACTTCCTTTGACGGAGATTGTGTCAGTCCCAGTTGTTGGAACGCTTGGATGATATCATCATTTTCTTCGCACTCTAAAAATACTTTGAAGCAAAAGTCTTTTTTTGAAAAATTTCCCGGTAACATGAGTTCCAGTGAATACATGTAGTCCTAACAATGCTCTGCCAAAAACTCCTCCTATTGACTCAATGACATCTTTAATTTTAATTACTCGTCTCTTAGTACTTTTTCTAGTAAACAATTTGGTATTAACTGGCAAATCAGGATGGTAGTACAACAAAAAAAAAACCGCTGCCCAAGGAATCACTACTTCCACATCCAGATTCTCTATCCAAGGCACTCACAACGAAAAAACTTTGTATGTGAAAATAATTGTTTATGGAACTTTAATAATATAATATTTGAAATCCTCTACCCCAAAAACCCATAAAACGATACCCCACATCGGTAGTGGGGTGGGGGTGGTGATAGGGGGGTGGTAGTGGGGGGTGGATGAAGTAAAAAAATATTTTGAGGTTTCTGGTTCCTGTACATACACTAAATCACAATTTTTTTTCATCCCCTTTAATAAGGAGGTGGGGGTGGTAATGGGGGTGGCTAATGCCAAAAATTTTTTTGAGACCATAGCTTCTCTTGTATATACTAAATACCAATTTCATGGACTCTTACCTGCTTGATTTACCCATTTACCCATTTACCCCAAATTTACCCCAATTTACCCCTTCGACGGAACAAGATGAAAATATAATCTAGTTCTAGATCTCGTTAAAGTACATATGTGCACCAAATTTCAAGTTAATATCTTAAACTGTTCCAGAGTAAACGTGCGCACAAAAAAAAGTTACAGACAGACAGACCGACAGACCGGCAGACAGACAGACAGAAATTCAACATAAAATCTCGACGTTTCATGGCATTTTAAGCCTATTTGGACAATAAATATTTTAAAAAAATTTTTTGTCGTTACTATACTTCCACTGGACGTGGAAGTAATAAGTACATCTGTGTCAGGACTGTCAACTGTAAGGTCTATATATCACTTCCGTATAGTTTGTTTAATAACAATGAATGGTAAACATGGAGAGTATCAGCTTCTTCATGGTTATAATCTAAAAAAATATCAGGTAAAATATTTTAGTCTAGATGCCCGCGTACATAAATGCAATTTATACATATCCTCATATAACTTCTTGTGCGGCATAATTGCGCCTAGTCTATAACTTTTTTCCTCTGCGAAAATTTTCGTAAACGCGGCGTTCCTCCTCGGCATGAAAAAAACGATTTCCACACGTCGGACTGGAAAACCGGCAAATGTATTTTGTCCGACAATTCGAAAATTGGATCCTACATATTTTTATTAGGCAATCTTGAAAAAACCAGCTGGTTATCAATAAATGTTTTAAAGTTATGTTATGTTATGTTTAGGGTGGTAGACACCCTTAACGTTCCAAAATTTTTGTCGGACAGTTTGTAGAAATATATAGAATATATATGTAGAATCCAATTCTCAAATTGTCCGACAAAATATATTTGCCGATTTTCCAGTCCGACGTGTGGAAATCGTCTTTTTTATTCCGAGGAGGAACGCCGCGTTTACAAAATTTTCGCAGAGGAAAAAAGTGATAGACTAGACGCAATTATGCCGTACAAGAAGTTATACGAGGATATGTATAAATTGCATTTATGTACGCGGGAATCTAGACTATTCGGACTATTGCAATGTCTTATTGTTATGTAAAAAAATTAAAAGAGTTTATATTTTTGTAGTGGGTTTGGAAACGATGTTATATTGGAGAATTTTACTAATATGCTGTCAATCCTCACTTGGCCTTACTGCTTGAAAGAAAGTCCTTTACGGTTATATTACTTCCACATCCAGTGGAAGTATAGTAACGACAAACAAATTTTTAAAAATTTTTATTGTTCAAATAAGCTTAGAATGTCATGAAACGTCGAGATTTCAAGTTGGAGCAAAAAAAAAGATTTCTGTCTGTCGGTCTGTAACTTTCTTTGTGCGCACGTTTACTCTGGAACCGTTTGAGATATTGACTTGAAATTTGGTACACATATGTACTTTAACGAGATCTAGAACTAGATTATATTTTCATCTTGTTCCGTCGAAGGGTTGGGGGGTAAATTGGGGTAAATTTGGAGTAAATAGGTAAATCGAGCAGGTAAGAGTTCATAAAATTGATATCTAGTATAGACAAGAGAAGCTAAGGTCTCAAAAAAAATTTTGGCATTAGCCACCCCCACTACCACCCCCACCCCATTATTAAAGGGGATGAAAAAAAAATGTGATTTAGTGTGTGTACAAGAACCAGAAACCTCAAAATATTTTTTTACTTTATCCACCCCCCCCGCCCACTACCGATGTGGGGTATCGTTTTATGGGTTTTTGGGGAAGAGGATTTCAAATATTATATTATTAAAGTTCCATAAACAATTATTTCCAGATACAAAATTTTTTCGTTGTGTGACTTGGATAGAAAATCCGGATGTGGAAGTAGTGATTCCTTGGGCAGCGGTTTTTTTTTATGAGCGTTTTGTCGGTAATGTGATAATAAACGTCCTCGCCTTTATTACGTTTTTGTCTCATATGTGTCTTTAAAGAATTTTCTTTGTATATTTCAAAAGTTATGTGTATATTATTGTATGTCCTATATTCCTGTGTAATTTTTCTCACAAATGCTTTTGCCAAGTCTCCACAATATTTCATTTGGGGCATTTTATTTAAACTTTGCACTACTGGCATACTATCTATGATATAAAAGATTTTGTGACGCAATTTACCGAATTTCCAAATTGGCCGTGCATAAGGTTTGCCTTTTCAACTATATCCCCAAGCCTTCCCATAGTCTTTGACTTATTTAACTGGTATTTAAGACATCCTTAAGAACTAATAATCAGTTTGTTAAAATTTTAGTAGGTACACTACTACACCGTTGGTCGTACAGCCATGAATTAAGACAGGGAGAGGTACGATGAAGGGGGATGATGAAGGGGGAAGGGGCAAGATAATTTTATACGAATTAGGTACGCGTTAAAATTATTTTATCCTTGTTCGAAGTTATATATCCATAAGGATTGAAGACGTTCATGATGCAAGCATGGCAAAAGTAGTGTAGCTGTATTTTTCTTAAAATTTGTTTGCCAGATTGCCAGAATGCCAGAATGCCAACCGCACGAAAATGGAAAATTGGTCCTCAGAGCACTCTTTAACTGAATTTAGTCACAAATGCATTTCAGCACAAAATCCATAACTTTGAAATCTTTTTTGGCCCATTGAAAATGGACTATTAATAAATCCTGATAGTTTTTAAGAAAAACGCGAATATTTACTTTGCTATTTAATTTTTAATTATATTTGAAGAAACCAATTCAAAACATTGCCTAAATTATTTGCCTATTTTGCAAATTTCAGAAAAAAAATTTTACGAAAAAAAAATAATCCAAAATATTTTTTACTGTAACTATATTTCCACTCTACTACTTGGATGTGCAGGAAAATAATATGATATTTATCATGTTATACATTTTTACTTATTCGGTTATTCAGTGAAGGCTACATTCTTTCGGTAGCTTTACAATTTCTCGCAACATTAAATTGGGCCACTACACACGAATTTAGAATCACATAAACACTACATAATTGGGCTGTTTGTGTGTCAAAGGAGACATTTACGGGTTTGCTTTGACAATCATCTCAAAATATATTCATTGCTCTCTCTATTTTATGAAGCCGTGTTCCTCTAAATTCTAATTAATTAGATACACCAAAGAAAGTGCAGCCAGCGCCTTCTCGTGTTCTTGTTTCTCTTGTTTTATTTGTACGGAATGAAAATGTAAATAAGGTGGGCGAAATATAGTTCATTTTAGTTAATTGACATATCCCGGATACATTTAAACGCGTTTTTATTTCTTACAAAATCGATCGTTGTACATTTGATACTTACTACCTACCTAAGACAGTTGTCTTTACCTAATAAAAATAAAATAGAATAAGACATTTTAAAAACTGCTAGTGAATTTACTTAAATTTTTTTTCCTCAAATAGAAATCCTATTAAATTCGCCCATTTGTATTCACGTGTACGGAAACAAACAATCAGTACAACATTAAACTGATTATTTCACTCATTAACGCGATAGCCAATGAGAACCCGTTTTTTCACAACTTTGCACCAGTCAAATGTCATTATTAGTGGTAAACTAACCTAAATCGGCTTTTGACAGTATCAACACGAAAAAATTATCGCTCTAATTTGTTGTACCGACGCATCGACAAATATTGCGATAATTTTTTTACATGTTTTGTCATCACGTTTTGTTTCGTGAAATTTTTTCCGCAAATGGATTGTAATAACGTAATTACAAAATAATAATTATCACAAATTAAATACAAATGCAAGCAGACAAGTCAATTATTTCATGTTATATACAAATGTACTTACGTATAGTAATCCATCACTGCATCCTGAATTACAATACTTCATAACACTTATTCCAACTCCACTCTCACAGTATAAATACCCCCTAACTAAACAACCGTAATTTAATCTTTACCGTCCTTAAATTGAAAATAAGTATTAAATAAGCCAATATATATCAGGGACATTCCTCGTCAACCGGATCAAGATGGCGGCATCAATATGGCCTCCATAAACTCAAAAATTGATGATAAGTGGCCAAGAAGTTCAATTTTAAAGTCGCCAAAATGAACTATCGAGTTTGAAACTGCTCAAAAGTAGTAACCGGAATTAATGATCAAAAATTTGGTGTAATAACTTTGAAATCACAAAATGGCTGATCCAAGATTGTGGACTTTTTGCCAAAACATGATGTAAATGCCTTTAATAACATCATATATTTTTGAAAATGGATTGGCAGGGATTTTCAAGGTCATTTATCTCAAATCTGGTGTGGTATATCCCAAATCACAAAATGGTGGACCCAATATGGCTGAAACTTCCATCAATTGCCTTTAGGAAGACTTAATCCCACTGAAAACGGAATTACGGAGGTTTTTAAGATCGCTCATTATAAATCTGACATAAATAATCTCAAATTTCAAAATGTCGGATTCAAAATGGCTTACTTATGACACAAATCAAATTGCAGATGTTTCAACAGTTTTGATTAGATTTGAAAATGCTCGTTATCAGGAGTATCTGATTATAAATGTAGTATTACGAGATCAAAATCAAACAATGGCGAATTCATGATAGCAATTCATTTATTTAGATTAGAAATACTTCAAATAATAAATGTTGCGCTGCGCAGTGATGAGATCTATGATCTGCTTTTCGACATTACTTTTTAGATCAGTTGCATTGCGTGATCCAAATGCTTTAGGTGAAACTCAGCAACGGTTTTTTTTTTGTTGCTTTGATTCATTGCTCGTCCAACGGTTCTTTTCAGAATAGTTGGCGAATTTTTCAGTGGTGTCTTGCAGGAGAACGGTGATAAGTTTTCAACGATCTTTCTCAGGATAGTTGGTGACCTTTTCTTTAATATTGGTTTTCTTCTGAGAATTCTTTATAAAATTGCTGTATATTTTTCATTCAAAAAAATGTTCTGCTCCAAGGACTAAACCAATCATACCTTAAGTATTTTTGTGTGCTGAAACCGAATTTAGAGTAAATCCCTGTTTTTACTGCCATAAAACCGTATTTTGACAATAAAAACTGGGATTTACTCAAAATCTATGCGGTAGAAAATTTTTTTGACCTGTGTTTTATAAAAAATTTTCAGAAGAAAACCAATATTGAAGAAAAAGTCCCCAACTATCCTGAGAAAGACCGTTGAAAACTTATCACCGTTCTACTACTTGAAAAACTATTCTGAAAAGAACCTTTGGACGAGCGATGAATTAAAGCTCTCCTAGCAATAAATGAAAGAGTCAATAACTATCTTGAAAAATACCGTTGCTGAGTTTCACCTAAAGCATTGGGATCACGCAATGCAACTGATCTAAAAAGTAATGTCGAAAAGTAGATCATAGATATCATCATTACGCAGCGCAACATTAATTATTTGAAGTATTTCTAATCTAAATAAATGAATTGCTATCCTGAATTCGCCGTTGTTTGATTTTGATTTCGTAATATTACATTTATAATCAGATACTTCATTTTCAAATTTAATCAACATTGTTGAAACATCCGCAATTTGATTTGTCATAAATCCGCCATTTTGGATCCGCCATTTTGTAATTTGGGATTATCATGTCAGATTTATAATGAGCGATCTTAAAAACCTCCGTAAATCCGTTTTCAACGGGATTCAGTGTTCCTAAAGGCAACTGATGGGAGTTTCGGCCATACGTCCGCCATCTTAGGTCCACCATTTTGTGATTTGAAATCTATCAGGTCAGATTTAAAATAAGTGAACTTAAGAATGCCTGCCAATCAATTTTCAAACAAATCTTTTGTTTTTAAAGGCATTTACATCAGGTATTGGCAAAAAGACCGCAATCTTGGATCCGCCATTTTGTAATTTGGGATTATTCACGTCAGATTTATAATGGGCGATCTTAAAAACCTCCTTAAATCCGTTTTCAATGGGATTCAGTGTTCCTAATTGATGGGAGTTTCAGCCATACGTCCGCCATTTTGTGATTTGGAATCTTTCACACTACATTTGAGATAAGTGACCTTAAAAGTGCCTGCCAATCCATCTTCAAACATGTAACGGTTTCTTGAAATCTGCTTGGGTCCCAAATTATGTAACGGTTTGTTGTCGGGTAGCTGGTTTGGAGATTAATCAGGGTCCAGATTAGTTAATAAGACAGCCCAATAAAAATATAAACAATTTATTTTCTTCTTCAAACAGGTAATATGTGGCAGTGTTACATAAAACAGGTTATACAGGTTATACAGGTCCGAATCTTTTACGGTTTTTTAGGATAACATTTTCTATTATCAGAGAGAGAGAGAGAGTAACGATGCGATGCGACGTTAGTTGCTGCTACTGGAGTGGCATCGGGCGTCGGGCGTCGGGCGAATATCGTAGATTCAAGAAGTTTCCTAGCTCAACACACTGTAGGAGGTCTCCAGGTCAGGCTCATCCCAGCTCAACATGCTGAAGGATTCCCAGGGTCAGATTGCATTCGTTCCATCGTGTTTGCGTCGGGAGATGCACAAAACTCTAATATGTCCAGCTCACCACGCTGAAGACAGATTGACAGAATTGCCCATACTCAATTAGTTGATTGGTGGCCGGGTTTTTATATCCGAGAATCCTCGCTTACTGGTGACGTAGAACTGCGTATAGTTTAGTGTCGTGTGCAAACCCGTGCCTCGCTGGGTAGATTTGCGGGCCGTGTGCACATTGGTGTCGTGTATAAATCCAGAAACTTTAGTAATGGAACATGAATTTATGAATGCTTCTTTACAAACATATCTGATGTTTTTAAAGGCATTTACATCAGGTTTTGGCAATAAGTCCGAAATCTTGGATCCACCATTTTGTGATTTCAAAGTTATTATACCAAATTTTTGATCATTAACTCCGGTTACTACTTTTGGGTAGTTTCATTTTGACGACTCTAAAATTGAACCTCTTGTTCATTTATCATCAATTTTTGAGTTTATGGCGGCCATATTGATACCGCCATCTTGGTTTTTGCAAAAGCGCATACTGCTTTTGTAGTTCCGAGTTCAAGTTCCAAATTGAACCCTCAGACGTATTTTTCCGTCGCTTCAAATTTTGGCGGCAGCAGAACCATATTTCATTTCTCTTTGATCAACTTAATCCCTTCACAACCAGGGTATCCACATATAGATATTTTCAGGTACCACTGTCTATACCACGATATCCAAGTATAGATATTTTGTGCACGGACTTTCTATTACTATTATTATTCTATCATTATTATTAAAAATGTGAATATGTAATATCTGGTATGGGAAAGGATATTTTGGCCAGCATAGGTGGTTGCAAAGAGGCGAAACATTGGTAGTGCACTCTGTCTTTATGCATAATGTGATTGATCGAAACATGCCTAAGAACTGTTTACAATAAAGACTCTCAGAGGCTAAGCAGTTTTGGACCAGTCACCAGTCTATGCATTATAATACCTGGTTCAATGTATATTGATTCATTGATTGTCATTACATTTAGAATATGGCAAATGCCGCGGACTTTTAAGTTTCTACAGATTGTTAAATAATTATACCTACTTTGTTCTTTATTAGATGAGTTGGTGTGGAAATACATTTTTATGTGACGTAAATATTGAAATTGAAAATAAAAGCCAGTAAACACTAACAAATTATAAGAAAACGTGTGGAGGCAGTTAATGGCAAAACTTAATATTAAAGATGTTGCACTAGTGCTTTTAAATTTTATCTATACATTTTTTCTCAACCTAAGTTGCCAAAAGGTAATATAACTCGTGTAATTTGGTAGTTTATTATCAAAAAATCATATAATAAACTGTCAATTTACACTTTTTATGTTACCAGGTAATAACGCTTTAGAAAAAAATTTACCGATAAAATTCTAAGCACTAGTGATATTACATACGATAATCTCCCTAGAACAATTATCGCTTATGTCATCCAGTTTGACAGTTCAATAATTTAATAGTATATTGTTCTATTAGGAGTAAAATTGATACTTTTGTGACGAGTCTGTAGGTTTGCCGGACGAACGAAGTAAGTCCGACAATTACAGACGAGTCACAACAAGTGGCTTTTACTCCGAATAAAATATGCTATTTTTTCTCCAAACGTCGATTAACCATAAAAAAAAATAAATATAAAAATGTCGAATTTCACCACCAAAAACGCATTGCGTTAATATCGCATGGTCGGCGTATTAAATAAAATACGCGTTGCTATGGACATTACTTTTTCTGCCGCTCACAGCGTCAGAAATAGTAATTTACGTTACAAGACCGGAAAGTGGTGTTTTGCAGGTCGACCCAAGCAGATGCCAGGGCGAGCCGCAGGTGAGTCCTGGAAGCTTGGGGAGACCTGCAAACCACTGTTTTTCGGTCGTGTAACGTACCATATTTTTTTTCTTTTTCGGCCGACACTTCAAAATCTGAATCCATATTTTCCATAACTTGTGAATTGAATTTTGACAACTCGTAAAAGTTAAGTGTATTTATCTATTTGACAACAATTAACACAAATTCGTTTCAATAGAAACGAGAATAGCAGAGATCGGAAAAGACTTTGCCGATCTCTAATGTCACTTTCCGGTTTAACCCGGGAAAACGTTATTTTCTGGCGGATACTGTCTCCAGAAAGGGTGTACTTTCTGATTGGACGAAATAAAAATACATTTTTCTGAAATCGATCGGCAATGTCTACATTTTCGGCGCGATTTCAAATCGAAAAATGCACAATTCCAGTATTTTAGTCCGTAGCTAAGAAACTATCAATAAACAGACCGGAAAAGATCCGTTGCCAAACGATCAATAAAATCAAAATCAAAATCAACAACCTTATTGTTAAGAGACTCGATATAATATCCCTTGGCAACGTTTGATGACTTCCATCCTCCCAGCCTCTTTAAACTAATAATATCTTCACCAGAGTCAACCAATATCGCATCAGAAGACTGACAAAGATATATTCTGTCGGATTTAGCAAATTTAAATAAGTATCAACTATTTTAGACATTTTTCTAAATTGATGTATTTCTACTACTTCTCTATAACCTGTTCCGTTCTGGTATTTAAAGAAAAACAGCTGCCCAAGGAATCACTACTTCCACATCCAGATTTTATATCCAAGTCTCTCGTAACGAAAAAAAAATTGTATGTGGAAATAATTGTTTATAGAACTTTAATAATATAATATTTCAAATCGGTGCACCCCAAAAACCCATAAAACGATATCCCACACGGTAGTGGGGTGAGGCTGGTGAGAGGGGGGTGGTAGTGGGGGTAGATGAAGTGAAAACATATTTTGAGGCTTTTGGTTCTGGTACATACACTAAATCACATTTTCTTTTCATCCCCTTTAATAATGGGGTAGGGGTGGTAATGGGGTGGCTAATACCAAAAAAATTTTTGAAACCTTAGCTTCTCTTGTATACACTAAATACCAATTTTATGAACTTTTACCTGCTTGATTTACCTATTTACCCCATTTTACCCCCAACCCTTCGACGGAATAAGATGAAAATATAATCTAGTTCCAGATTCCGTTAAAGTACATTTGTGTACCAAATTTCAAGTCAATATTTTAAACGGTTCCAGAGTAAACGTGCTCACAAAAAAAGTTACAGACAGACCGACAGACATTTCATGACATTCTAAGCCTATTTAAACAAGAAAAATTTTCAAAATTTTTTTTGTCGCTACTATACTTCCACTGGACGTGGAAGATAAAATTGGATACTATTCATGTTTTCTGAACTGAACGTAACATACTTGCGATAAACATTTAAGTACATTTGATTCACGATAAATAATCTTGGTTTGTTAGCTTTAGAGCCAGATATGCTAACTAAAAATCTTAGATTGTAAGTTTCTAACATCCTGTAGCGTAATTTTGACAAACTCATCCATTCTATAGGCTCCAGAAACAACAAATATTAAAGCAACCGAAAAAAGTAAATAATTATATAATACGAATACAAAGTTTTGTAACTTAACTTAAACATTAAATATTTTTTCTCTGAAGCTTCCTGGATGAATTTTCCTCTTTCGTTAAAATCTTATCTTCGTTAAAATCTTAGATTTTTTTTGGTCTATAACCTTCAGCTTGCCGTTTCAATAATGAAGGAAGTTTTGGATATTTAGATATATCTACATCATGTTTAATTGCAAGGGTTGACTTCAACATTGAATAATTAGGCCCATAAAGTTGAAAACTTCATCTTTGAACAAAGCTCTAAGAAGCATACCATACATTCTCTGAGAAATAACTCGCATGTTTATTCTTACGATAGTCTATAAAACGATTCGTGTTGCTTCACGGTCATCCGGGAATTTTAGCTTTTCCTACTAGGTATACAATATACCTACTATTTCCAAAGTCACAAATTTCATTAAAATTTCCATTTTAGGGAAAATAAGATAATGTTTATATTCTAGCGAATTAAGTCAAATCTTTTTTATTACCTCCCAGATGTTAGAAAACGTAAGTCTTTTGTTGTGATAAAAATAGTTTTAGCTGTCATGTAGTTATTAAACAAGAGGCATTAAATTATGCTGAAAGATAGAACGTTTCGGTAACAGACTGACATAAAAAATAAACTTCCAATAACGTATTCCAGAGTTTTCAATGATTTCTTAATTATATTATATTTATTGGACAACTTAATCAAGCACGCACTTTATATATTTTTTTGGTTATACATTTTCTTTATACTTCAACATGCTCTTAATATCTTTTAACTAGATAATTTGTAAGCATTGATTTTCATAACCATTTTTCACTAGATCGTAATAATATCTAATGATACGCAAGTTTATTTTACAAATAGTCTAGAACGAAAGACATTATTATTTGAATTAATTTTCTACTTCTTATCAACTCATTAGTCAGGAGTCTGGAGTGCCAAATTCGATCATAGGGTGTGCATTCGAAGATAGTTTTGAAAAAAATACGGACATTATCTGAAATGACCTTGCGGATATAAATGTGGAGGACGCCATTCTGGCTGCGATTGTAAAGAGGAGTAAAATTTTTTTTTTCCGAAAATTTTTGTAGGTATTACTGAAAATTGATTAATTTTTTGTTCCCACCGCTTTGACAGGCTTATTTTTAAATATTTCTTAATGATTTTCAAACTAAGCTTATTCTTTCAAGATTCAGGTGCTGTAACAAATACTACAGAAATTGTTTAAACAGCGCACACCGGAATAGTGCAGTGTAAATTTCAGCATCGAGGCATTTTTTAAAACTATTGTAGACAGATGCATATAGTAAACTGCAGATTTAACAGGCACTCAAAAAATGGTAGCGCCTTTGACCCACCAAACACGCCGCATCGCAAAGCCAAAGATGCCGACATTTTTTGAGTGCCGGTTAAATCTGCATGTACTACATTTTTATGATATGAAATCTGCAGACAAAAATAGTATAGTTTTCTACGGATTTTTTATGCTGGTAAAAAATGCCGGCGTGCTTGATGGTGCGGTAAAGATCAAAGGCGCCGACCTTTTTTACTCGCATAACAAATCCGTAGACAACCATACCTAATTTACTTCCACATCCAGTGGAAGTATAGTAACGACAAAAAAAATTTTGTAAATTTTTATTGTTCAAATAGGCTTAGAATGTCATGAAACGTTGAGATTCTAAGTTTGAGAGAAAAAAAAATTATGTCTGTCTGTCGGTCTGTCTGTAACTTTTTTTGTGCGCACGATTACTCTGGAACCGTTGAAGATATTGACTTGAAATTTGGTACACATATGTACTTTAACGGGATCTGGAACTAGATTATATTTTCATCTTATTCCGTCGAAGGGTTGGGGCTTAAATTGGGGTAAATGGGGGGTAAATAGGTAAATCAAGCAGGTAAGTGTCCATAAAATTGGCATTTAGTATATATAAGGGAAGCTAAGGTCTCAAAAAATGTTTTGGCTACCCCCATTACCACCCCATCCCATTATTTAAGGGGATGAAAAAAAATTGTGATTTAGTGTGTGTACAAGAACCAAAAACCTCAAAATATTTTTTACTTCATCCACCCCGACTACCACTCCATATCACCACCCCCACCCCACTACCGATGTGGAATATCGTTTTATGGGTTTTTGGGGTAGACGATTTCAAATATTATATTATTAAAGTTCCATAAGCAATTATTTCCACGTACAAAATTTTTTCGTTGTGAGAGACTTGAATAGAAAATCTGGATGTGGAAGTAGTGATTCCTTGGGCAGCGGGTTTTTTAGTAAAATTATCTGCATTGCTTTATTGTTATAAAAGATATGATTTCTTTTGTGCAGCGTTCGTCATACTGTCCTGTTGAAGCAGACCGAGAAGCAGATCAAGAAATTTGAAAAACTTCCAACTTCAAACAAAGAAGAGGACGACCACACCCGAACTGGACGTCAAGAAGACCGTAGTAAATTTAACGGACTAATCACTACCAGAAGAATGGACATCTGTTTTAAATAAAGGTACGAACTTTGCTGTAGCACTGAATAGAGTACCTAAAGAAGATATTATCGCAGAAGTTGAAAATGCCATCAGAGGATTACTAGTTGAGAAATCTGAAGAAGTGGGACATGAGACATACCGTATACTGAGGAAATCAAAACCATCTAGGAGGAACATAACTCGAGAGGAGGAGAAAGCGCTGAGAGATATTCGCAAGAACCAAGACATTATCGTTTTAAAGGCAAACAAAGGCAACGCAACAGTGGTAATGAAGAGAAAAGAATGTCAAGATAAAATACAGTCTTTATTATCTCCAGAGCATTATAAAAAGCTGAAAAATGATGCTGAATGGCAAGCGAGGACAGGCCATTAGGAAATTCATTGGCCCAAGTAGAAGAACAACGTCGCCTGCTACCGAGTGAAACTATACCACCACGACTGTATGGACTGTCAAAGATTTACAAACTTGGAAATCCTTCGAGACAGTGCTGTACCGAAACCTACTACTTTGGAGGGGGGGATACTTTGATAACAGGGGTGAATTTTGAGTCACTCTAGTTCTACATAATTCAAAACTTTCAAATCTTAATTTTTTATGTCTTTCCTTAGCATTTATATACTTTATGATGGTATTCTTTGCAAGAACAGGGGTATTTCTTAGCCTAATCTAAGAGTAGTTGTTCCGCCATTATTTAGGAAGATGACTGCTAAATATAAAACATAACCTCCCTTGTTTTGAAATTTTTTACCATTCATTCACATCAATTTATAAATCCTGAAATGTGGGTAAGTTTTGCCTCGTTTTAGGGTAGCTTCCTTCTATTTTAGGGGTTGCTTAACCACCTCACAGTAGAAACTCCTTTGCACTATACCAACAATCTGTATTTAAATACAATAAAGTTTACGCTTGTTAACTAACTTTTGCATGTATTTATTGTTACCACAAATCAGGGATGACTTACCCTATTTTAGGGTTGTTTATTCGTTAAAGACTTAAAATTTTGAGGGCGCATGGGCTTTTCTGAGATTGTATTCGAACTTGAACTCAAAACCCCTAAAAATATAATTTCAGAATCTAAATTATGTATTTTTTCAACTTTTCATTTCTACACCCCTTTCAACCACTAATTTACTCTATTTTCAACCTAAGAATAAATTCTAGTCTTTTGGCATGCTGAAATTTGAAATCAGTAACCTCAAAAACCTAGAAATATACTTTTGGAATGAAAATTATGTATTTTGTCAAATTTTCATGTTTTACACCTTTCAGCCCCTATTTTACTCGATTAAATTTTTTGCTTCTGGCATGTTGAAATTCGAAAGCATCAACCACAAAAACCTCTAGAAATATAAGTTTAGAATAAAAATTACGTATTTTGTCAAATGTTCATTTTTGTTCACCTTTCTACCACCATTTTACTTCATTTTCACCCTAAGAATAAATTTTTAGCTTTTGGCATGTTGAAATTTGAAAAATACATTGGACTACTTGGGTTTGTTTCTTCTGATCCAAATTTTGAAGCCGCCATATTGAAAAAAAAAAATTCTGCAGCAAAACTGAATTCACTATATCCAAATACTTAACTCTACCGAGTCTCGTAAATTTTTATCGAAAATTGGCAAGGTTACCGATTTTTGAGGCCTGTTTTGAAAAAAAGCACCACCATGCGGCCGCCCCTGTGCAGTGCACACATTAGCACACTGGTAGGCACGGCCCTGAAAGTATGTATATATCTGCAATAGTTTTTAAAATGCCTCTATGCTGAAATTTACATTGCACTATTCTGCTACGCTTTGTTTAAACAATTTCTGTAGCATTAATTGGTCATCACCCGAATCTAGAAAGACATCCAGACTTCCTGTCCAAGTCTCTTGCAATGATTTGCACTCCACTATGTTGAAATAATTGCTTATGGAACTTTAATAATATAATATTTGAGATCGTGTACCCCAAAAACCCATAAGATGATATGTCAAATCGGTAGTGGGGGTGCTGGTAATGGTGGGGGTGAATGAAGTAAAAAAAAATCTTGATGACTTTGGTTCTTGTATACACACTAAATCAGAATATTTTTTCACCTCCTTTAATAATGGAGGTAGTAATAAGGGTGGCCAATGCCAAACATTTTTTAAGGCCTTAGTTCCTCTTATATTTACTAAATACCAATTTCATGGACTCTTATTTGCTTGATTTACTTATTTACCTCAATTTACCATTTACACCTCAACTCTTCAACGGAATAAAATCGAAATATATTCTAGTTCCACATCTCGTTAAAATACATACTTACGTGTGCAAAATTTTAAGTCGATATCTTAAACGGTTCCAGAGTAATCGTGAGTACCAAAAAGTTATAAGACCAACAGACAGACAGACGGGACAGACAGAGTGTTTTTTTGTTCAAACTTAAAAATTGACGTTTCATGACATTCTAAGCCTATTTGAACAACAAAAATTAAAAAAAAATTTGCGTCAGTATATACAGTGTCAGAAAATGTTTCATTTGGGTCGGCAATGAGAGCAAGCGAGAGCGAAGCAACTAGGCTATTCTTTTTTATCGTATAACACATCCTACCCGTGCCACCTGCTTTCCCCACCACATGTACGTGGGCAGCTCTGTCTGCGGGAAATGTAAAGAATTATTTGACTCGTTTTGAAAGTATAACGAGTTAAATAATTTTAGTTATTAAAGCACGTAATAATATTACCTATACCGAACAGAGCCAACTACATCCTTCCTTTGAATACATGGTACTGAAATTTTTAATAGCAATGATGTACATGTTTTCTTAATAGCGCGATTATTTGCTCTCTCTACTAAAGCACTGGTATACGCCTTTATTGTAGGCGGTCTGTCAAGCCGTTGAAACGATGCCTGCCACCCAAATCCAAAATCTTCCGATACTGTATATAAATGGGTGTGAAAGTAATACGCAGAAAATGGCATGACAAAGATATAAAAAATCATTGTGTGCCGTGGACTACACGATAGAAGGAAAGCTTCTACGAAAATGCTTGAAGCATTTTCTTCGAGGAAACCTACTTCGCATCCATGCTACTTCGAGGTAACCCACTATGCATCCAATTAACTCGAGAAAAGCCACTGCACAACCATAATCCGCGAGGAAACCCACTGTGCATTCATTAGAGGGACGGTAGTGGGGGAGGATGGAGCAAAAAAAATTTTTTGCGTCCTTAGGTTCTTGTATACACGCTAAATTAAAACTTTATTTTTTCACCCCCTTTAATAATGGTGACTAATGCCAAAAAATGTTTTGAGACCTTAAATTCTTTTATATATACTAAATACCAATTTTACGGACTCTTATTGCTTGATTTACCTATTTACCCCCCCTTTACCTCAATTTATCCCCCAACCCTTCAACGAAATAAGATCAAAATATAATCTAGTTCCAGATCTCGTCAGAATACAAACGTGTACCAAATTTCAAGTCAATATCTTAAACGGTTCCAGAGTAAACGTGGGCCCAAAAAAAAGTTATAGACAGACAGACAGAATTTTTTTTGCTCAGGCTTAAAATCTCATGTAAAGCCTGTAAACGTGGTGGGAACATAAAATTAATCAATTCCAGTAACACAAAAATTGTCGGAAAGAATTTTTTTAAGCCTTTTTGCAATCGCGACCAGGATGTGGCCCTCCACATTTAAATTCACAAGGAGAGAGGGGGGGGTCTAGCGTAACGAAGTGTGGCAAAGGGGGTCGGGTCCAAGTTCTTGGAAATTGGTATGACGTCATTTATGGATGCCTCTTTAAAGCAACTCAATTAGACCAATTGTTACTGAGGTTTTTCAAGATTCGTTTAATTTGATTATGTTTCTTGAGTGATCTGAAATTTTATTGGTATTTGGCGTAGATGTTTGTTTGGTACATCTACAGAGTAAGTATGTATAAAAATACTAGCATTATAATGACGTTCTCATTTCTTGAATTATGTGAATAAATACCTACATTTTATCTGTAATTTATAGCCACATTAATAAAAACTTAATAATTTTAACGACCAAAAAATTCCTTTCACTTTTAATTTTGTCAAAACAAACTAAAGATATTATTTATTTGCTTTGTCGGAAATTACGAACAGTCTTTGAAAATGTGCCGAAATGTCAGCTAAAAGAAACGTTTTTTAACTATAATAAATTAAATAATTTGGCACGAACCCTGATACATTTTGTATATTAGTTTGGTTTTTCGTGAAGATTTGTTTAGATTGAATACTAGATGATACAGAAAAACAGTAGGAAAGAGCAGTAATAAATATGAATAAAAGAAATTAGTAGGACATTATTGCCTTAGCTCCGGAACGAGACGGTTAGCCGGGAGTTGTTGAAGAAGAAAGTCCCGAAGGGTGAAATTGTAAGTCCAGCCGCCACCGATCATTATGCAAGTGCCGAGAAGTATCCTTCTGTAAGTACACTCTTTTTTGTGGATCTGTTTTGAAATACATTTTTTTGTCGTTCACTAACAAATATTTTCATTTGTATATGTGTGCGTGTGGCCCCACCCCTGTTTGCTTGAAATACACAGCCAATCAGCAAAATTGGGTCGTGCACCCAAGTGAGTACCCCATTTTGATTTATTTGATTACACTCTCCAACAGGTACTTGACCCAACTATAGGACAGGGAGGTACAGAGAAATTCTACTAGTCAACCATCCTAAGTTGGCAAGTAGCCGCGCAGAGAGAGAAGAAATACCGTCACTGTTGGACAGAGACAAACAAGCTTCTTCAGCTAGCTAGCTTAAGGCTGCGTTTGCACGCCATAGTCAATTCTTGTATAGAAATAGCGAACTAATGGTTCTGCCGGTAAAACAGGATTCATACAATTGCCTAGTTAAGAGTTGAGATTTGCTTATCTGTTGTTGGCAACAGAAGTGTTGCAGGGACGTACGGAGGTATTGCAAAGTGATCAACGTTGTTGAAAATAGTCGACTAGATTTATAACAATATAAAATAATATCAAGTATTTACAGTTGTTTTATTTAATAAAGAGGAAATAGTGAACAATGTAGAAATTTTTTTTACACCCTTCATAAAGCATTTATACCAGAATGGAAAAATAAATTGAACATTCACGTCTTCAAAACAATATTTTTGTACTGCAAGTTTAATAATCATTTTCAAAGACTAAAGTGTCACTTAAGGCGTGTTTGCACGCATCCATTAATTTAGTCGAGTCGTTTAGAAATTTAGTACTCGACCAATGCGGACAGCGTGTTTAAGTCGAGTGACTTAGTAGAAAGTGCTGTCCGCATTGGTCGAGTACTAAATTACTAAACGACTCGACTTACTGGATGCGTGCAAACGCGCCTTTATTACTTCCAGAGAGAATTTGAACTCTCCTTCGAGAAGTAAAAGACTCTTTTACTCTTTTAAAATAATTGTTGATTATATATACGCTATTAGAGTGTGCAAAGAGAGTTTGTCCGTATACCACAAGTTCTTTTGTATCTCTCCATGACATCGATTGTTCACAGTCGGAATTAAAAATAGTTATCCTAATCTTAATCGCTTTTCTTAGTAATGATATTTTGTTAGACATACTAATAATTTATTATCAATATTAACAATAAACAAGAAATGAATAGGACTTCTGAAAAAAAAAGAGTACAAAAATTAGCTTTTATGAAAAAAAGCTCTGGAATTGTGCAATAAGGGTGAAATATGCTCTAATATAAAGAATACAATTTAGCGTATCAATCTTATTATTAAAAAATGTTAATCGTAAAAAATCGTAATGGCTACTTTGTTTCTACGTACAATCTAAGAAAAAAGCTCTGCATAAATAGCCATAGGCAGTTCTCTTTGTGTTGTAGTATGTAGTTAAGAGATCAAGCCCGGTCAATCATAAATAAAAATAAATGAAACAATCTTAAAAATATATAATCAGTACTACAGAATGTGGACAATTCAATCGGCAAGTAAATAAAAATTCTTTTAAACATCATTTCCAACACTAGAGAAATTAAAAATAAGTCCGACCCTGCTCTTACTGTCTTTCTAGTGTTATTTCAGCAGTGTTACCACTTCGAACAACTTCTGTCCCGCCATCTAGTAGTAAAACGTCAAACTAATATTAACAAAATCAGCAATTTTTTCCACGAGGTTAATCTTTTATAGGAGCAAATATTATGCCGATTTTGAACTTTTTTTCACGTTAAATATATTTATTCTAGTATGTATCATATTTTATTTGAATATTTGAGACCCATTAAAGAAAATAAAATAATTATAGATTAATTACGGCCGATTGAGAGGTACGTTCACGTTTAAAATCCAAAGGAGAAAATTTTGGAAACTTAATTTCATTTAGTATTCAAATATAAAATATTATACATAACAGACTTAAGTTAATTAGTTATAATAATTAAATCAAATCTGAATTCTGTTGGTTCGTTTTTAAGAACAACCTCGCGAAAGAATTAGAAAATGACGAATTAATGAACGCGATATTTTGACATTGGTAACACAGCCTTAAGAAGTTTAAAAAGATTGTTTGTCTCTGTCCAACAGTGACGATATTTCTTTTTTCTCTGCGCGGCTACTTACCAACTTAGGATGGTAGACTAGTACTAAAATTATGTCAACAAACAATAGACGTGTATAAATAAAAAATGTACCTCAGAGATTAAAATAACTTATAGTAGATAACAAGATACATAAAAAACAAATTATAATGTTTTTAACATTATCTATACAAAAGATGAAATACAAAAAAGGAAAAACAAACAAACTCAACTAGATTCTTTGGTAATATGGTTTTAAAGAGCATTAAGGCAGCAGTTAAAAATGTCTATATCACCACATACTGCGTTGTGATTATCGCATATTACGTAAATGGGTGAAAACTTTAGGTTATTTGTACGAGGCTTAGCTAGGTAAAATACAGAATTGTTACGGAACATTGTTCTCGGGATGTTAAAAGAGAGTTTTGACAGTAATATTGGTGAGTCAATAATTATAAACTAACGAAAGGATACTTATCCAGCAGGTTTTATAAGCTGGATAAGTACCTTCAGATCTGAAATGCATAAATTTAAGGAATTTGCATTGAATCGATTCTAACGGATTGATATGTACATTATAGTGTGGGGTCCAAACAAGTGACGCATAGTCAGGCTTGGATCTGACAACAACAATAGAGCATTTTAAGCGTATCTGGGTTTGAAAAATCACGGAAATTTCCAACTGTGAAGTCCTGCTGGCTTCTGATACTATAGTGCTAATATGTGTATTAAAAGAGATATTTTTCAAAGATAACACCTAAATCACGTAGTGTTTCGGGCCGATGAAGTATAATATTGTCTATATTATCATCGTAGGAAACTGATATGGACTCACGTGTACAAGACATAACATTGCATTACTGCGAATTTAATGGAAGATTGTATTTAGTACACCAGTTACTTATTTTGTTATTTTCCTTCATATGAAGACAATCGTCAATGGTATAAATTCTAGAAAAGAGCTTCAAATCATCAGCATACATGAAATAATAATTAACTTTGTCTGTTAAGTCATCCGTTATGTCACTGATAAATATTGTGAAAAATAGTGGTCCAAGAACCGACCCTTGCGGTACTCCCGAGGTAGCAACGTATTCGACAGACTTGAATTCATTGAAGGTAACATATTGGACTCTATCTGACAGGTAAGACCTGAATAATGTTATCAAGCTATCAGAAAGTCCGGCATAATTTAGTTTTATAAGCAGCATATTATGGTCAAGTCTGTCGAATTGCCTTGAAGAAATCAGTATAAATTATGTCGGTTTGGGATTGATCGTCTATGGATTCCGAAATAAATTGTGTAACACAAAGCAGATTGGTGGTTGTAGAGCGCCCCTTCATAAAACGGTGTTGATGAATAGTGATTTTTGTACTGATTTTATCATAAAATGACGTCGTGTAGTAGAAATTCAAGTACTTTTCCAAAATTACATATTACTGAAATGGCCCGAAAGTTTGATATGTCAGATTTGTCACCCTTTTTAAAAATCGGACAAACGTCTCCACATATCCGGAAAATCACTATTTTCAAAACTAAATTAAAAATTGTTACTAAAGGTGTGGCAAAAATACACTCACAAACTCTTAGCAGAAATGCAGGTATGCCATCTGGACCAGTGGTCATTTTATTTTTTTTTTAGTGCTTTTCTCACATCATCCTCCTTAAATTCTAATACATGTATTAGCATTTTAAAAGGGGCCGCCCCCCGAGACTCACAGACAATTAATCATTATCTAAAATGATTTTTTATTGGTTTCTGTACCGTACCATAAAAACTAGAGAAAGCACTACACTCTTCGACAATTTGCTGAACTTTTTATATAATTGTTACATATTCTATAGGACACTATTCTCATTTTTTTGTAAATAATGTTAGCTTTAGGCATTTTAAATTTTATAATGCGAACTTAGTATGTGAAACACTCAGTATAAAATAAAGTAAAAAAGAAACTATATCCAAAATCTATGTGGGTTCAGAGTCCAAAACGTAAAAACTACACCACCTAAAATATATAAATAGATATTAAAAGGAAATATCATTTCACCTGATTTCTGTTCAATTACAAAAACAAATATTTTTTCAAACTGAAAATAATTAATAACTTTTTTATTTACCTATTATTGACTTTCTTCAAAAACAATAGGGTTCTTTCTCTGGCTAACACTAACTTACTGTCCAAATTTCAATACAATCAGACTTTTCTTTCGTGCTTACAAGGAACGTGATGGACGACAGTTGGACATGGACATTTTGAAACACAGTGATATGAAAATTTTTTGTCTGCGAGCGATAGTTACTATTTTAGAAATGTGCCGATCACAAGCAATATACTCTTCGTTTTCGTATTTGCGAAGAATATAATAAGGAAGTTATGGCCGAAACAATGTGCGTTTTTATACTGTTATTATAATAGGCATGTTCACAAAATTTTAATTTTAATTGAAAATGGTAGATTTATCGGCCTACTAATGTAACAATAAAATAATATATATGTTTTTATTTTGCCAGTTATTCGTAACAGAAATGACCCCAATGCAGCGAGGCTAAGAAACGTTCCCAGGCAGAGGCTAGAGGAATATGACGTCACTTACTTATAGGCACGCCGGCCTGTGTGTGTAATGTGGGCCCGTTGTTTTTTTATTGAAAGACTAATACCGTGCGTGTAATTTCCCATAAGGCTTGTACATTCACGTAGCGCGAGAAATATGACAACACCGGCAGCCGTAAATTCGTCCGTCGGTGGAGCATCCCAGCTCTGTTATTTCATTTCAGCCAGCTGGCACACGCGATGTTGTAATTCTTACTCCCCATGCCTAGCCCACGACTACACACACGGTATAATATTATCGATCGGCATGTTTTAGAACCCCTATATCCAAATTTTGAAGACAATTTGATTTATGATTTTCGAATTACGGCCCCCTAAAATTATATTATTCAATTATTAAATAATTAACAACTTTTAAGTGAATGGTTTTTTGAAAAGAAGTCATTCTTCATTTTCTTTTTAAATTCACTTTTTCTACAACATGGCATCATCCATACTTTCAAATTTCATAATCTAAGAATTTTCATTGAAAAATTGTCAACATTTTGAACCAGCAGTCCTGTAAACTATACGAGAATTAAAGATTGCCTAATTTGAAGGCATGGACGTCAGTGGGTGATAGAAAAAGCGATTTCAAACAGAAAAAGAGGAATGACTTTTTTTCGAAAAGAAATTCGTTTCCAAGTTATAAATTGTTTGATATTATTTTTGGTAATTTTTTAATGAAAATTCTTAGTTTATGAAAATTTGAAAGTACAGATGACGATATGTTGTAGAAAAAGTGAATTTAAATAAAAAATAAAGAATGACTTTTTTTCGAAATACAATTCGTTTAAAAGTTATTAATTATTTAATATTTGAAAAATATGATTTTATGGGGCCGTAATTCGAAAATTATAATTCAAAATATTTTCAAAATTTGGATATAGAGCATGCTGATCAATAATATTACATTCGTCTTGCAATAAAAAACAACGGGCCCTCATTACATATACAGGCCTGCGTACCTGCAAGGTTAGTGGCGTCATATAACTAGCCTCTGCCTGGGAACGTTTCTTAGCCTCGCTGCATTTGGGTGATTTCTATTACGAATAATTGACAAAATTAAAATATTTATTAATAAAAAAAAATCTGATTTTGGTACTCGGGACTCTGATGTATGGTTTTAACTAATATTAATGAATATTATTTTTTTTGTGAACATCCTATTATCCAGTATTTTTTTCTTCAAAAATGCTGTGTTTCGTTAATATATAGCATCACCTGAATTTTCAAGTTTTTTTGTCCATTTAATACACTGATTTAAAAAACAATCCATGCGCCATATTGAAGCATTTTGAATTTTTTTATTTTAACTTCTGATTCGTAATCAGCTATATCAAAAACATAAACATCCCAGTTTCAAAAATAAATCAGTAATACCTTTTCAGACATTAAATATCCAAATTTGAGGGGGTGATTGAGACTTGAGAGGTGATTCTTCACCCCTCAAGGGTAAGAGCAAGTGTTCTGATCATATAGAAACTGAAGATGACACCTTTTACTATTAACCCATAAAGAAAAATTATCATTACTTAAGAGATTATTCCTAAAGTTTACATATATTTTACCTCTAGGTACTGTACTAATATACACAATCCTTATTCAGAAGACCTGGTTGCATCCGAAATGTAACAAAATATTTGATACTCCATTTTCTTTTATCTATCCAAAATGTCTAGACTCTATTTTTTGACTCCCATTGAGCTTTCATTAATTGATAAATGATTCCACTCTTGCAGACATCGCTTTACTGTTCATTTTATTACAAATTAAATTTGTGTATCTAATGAAAGCAGGCTTGCCTTACGCTTCCTGCCTTGACTCTTGTAATTACCTAATATTCAGAAATAATTAGGCCTTACGAACATATCGCCAGCCCATGAAATTTGTATTTTAGCAGAAAATAATTTAAAACTAAAAATAGAACTGGAATTATTAATGCGCTACTGGCAGTTAACATTTTTCCCTTTCGAATCGGCCGACTTTTAGACGTTGTTAGATCAAAACCCATCTATTTCTACAACCAAACATAGGCGCCGTTTTTCATAATTAGCAGCGGGGCTCGCGAGTTTCCTTAAAAATAACAACCTTTTTCTTGCATAAAAATAGGCTGAAAAAATATCGTTCATAATCTTAATGAATGCCGAATATTGACAAAAATACACGAACCTATTTATCAATACAATGCACAGTTGTTAATTGTTTATAACTGTGTTTGTTCAGGATCGCGCCAAGTCTATTGAGCGTGCAAATACGAGCATGCGCCTTCCAGTAGCATCTAGAATTTAGCTAAAAAAGGAAGCTGAGGAAAAAAGTATCTAAAATAAATCACTCTAAACAATTAAACACAAAAATTCAAAATTTTTAGTTTATGCCATCAAGGATTGGAGCACCTTTAGGCAAATGAAATATTTAATTATAGGCGATGTTATGGGATTGCAAGAACAGGCGACCTGGTTGGTCAATTCAGGATTTTGGAGCTAATCCAATATGGATTCATGACCAAACCACAGAGTACTACCCAGAGGCGCTTCTCTGGTCTCCCGCCAAATTCAAATCTAGATGCGCATGTGCGAAGCTGCCATATTTTTGTAGGTTTTCCTGTCATATGTCATAACAATTAACATAACCTATCAGCAGCTGCTAGTAAGTGTTTGCTATAACTGCTTGTTACTTTATAACTTATCAGCAACTGCTAATAAGTGAGTTTTCGTGTCTTAAACTAGTAAGTTTTTGTGTTCTGAACTATAATTACTTGTTACGTGTTGTTACTTTGACCGACTATGAGTGGAAAAGCTGGATTTTTTGTGCAGTTCGAAGTTGTTCAAGTAGAACAACAAACAAAGACATTATTTTGTTTCGATTTCCTTAAGATAGAAAGAGGTAGGTATATTCACTAATTTCATTTTTTTCTTAATATCGGATTTATGATTTTAGAGCGCAACTATGGCTACGTTCCAATAAAAGCAATATTATAATGCAATTATTGTTCTTTTACCGTTGATCGTACAATTAATGCAACAGTTAGAAATGATATATTAAAAAAAATGTATTTCTTTGTACATAAAAACGATGAAAATGATTCAATTTCTCATATTTTATAAGTAATTTGTTAAGTAATATAATTCAAAACAATATAATGTTTTCCCATTTAAACGCATGTAAAATTCTTGCTGATTCAAATGTTTATCTTTTTTATTATTTTGTCAAAAGTTTTGGTATACAGTGGATTAGATCTTTGACCTATTTCATTTTTCTTTTTTTACTCATTGTACGCAACTATCCACTGTAACACCTTTATAGAACATAGAATATAGAAAATTACATGAAATTTAATGTTGTTTGCAAATGGAATTAGTCTCGGCTGTTATTTAGCTACAAAGTAATCCAACATTCAAAGAACAATAGTTGACAGAATTTCAAAGTTTGCCATGAAATTCAAAAAATATACAGTTTTAAAATTGGCGCCACGAAAAACCTACAAAAAGATGGCGGAGGTCACCCAGAAACATCAAAGGCGGCATCGAGAGTGGCGTCACTGGGTAGTACTCTGTGACCAAACCCACCGACTCAATGCCATTCGAGCAAGACTTTGATTGTCCGTTTGATATGCTGATTGAAAGTCGTCAGACATGCAAGCAGGGCCAAAGTACTGATGTTGGAGAAAAAGTCATCTGGTGTACTGATGGATCCAAGGGGTTGGTGTGATGTTAATGTTATTAAATGAGGAAGAAAAAAGAAAAGCTATTCCGTTCAATCCATTTGTTTGAAAAATTTTCATTAAGGCACCTACGTCTAGCAAGCGAATAATGTGTAGAAGCACTATTTATTTAAAGAATCCTCATTCAGTATCTGATGTTTCTTAAGTCGAATGACTACTTTTAGTAAACCTAACCGACTTTTATCACTGGGCCAGTCGAAAAATGAGAAATTTTAAATTTGGCTATTGAATAACAAACACCCTATATGAGGTATCGAGCTAAAATTTTGTACAGAGGTGTTTGAGATAACTGCGAATCGAATACGCTATCCAATTTGTCGATAAAAAATTACCTAATTGTCGCTCTCGAAATTTCGTCCCATTTAGAAGAACTATGAAAATTAAAAATTTTTCAAAACAGTCAAATTGAGCTCATCGAGTACTATATCTCAAAAAATAATTTTAAGTCAAACAACGCGTTCCAAAGTAATGGCTTATTGTGGTATTAAATAGCCCACACTGTATAATAACTTAAATAAACTTTCGTAGTTATTTAAAGTATGGCCAAAAATTTAATTTTGTAATTTATGTTTAAATCTAACATATTTGATTAAAACGTTCCTTTATATACTTCTTATAAATAGCTGTTGTAAATTTATTTTAATTTTATCAGTTTTTAATAATGTCAAATTATGAACGCTATGCTATCTGTCTTATATTTACAAATTTATGCCTTTCATTTTTATAATTAAAATAAATTTTATTTCAAGAATATCATGGATAGAGTAAGAGGGGCAGAATTTACAACAAATTTTGCAATTTAAAAGCAGCTGAAATGCGTAGATTCTAAACACGCGTGTTGCGTATAATTACATAGCCCCACAAAAAAAAGTGGTCTGTCCGGCGGACTAGACCAGTGTATCCGTATGTATTTGGATCCGCTGAAACCGAATCCGAAGTCAGAATCGTCAGATTGGCTCGTTTCTCACCCCTCACACCAAAAAGCACACCCCCCAAAAAAAATAGTCTGTCCGGCGGACCAGACCAGTATATTCTTATGTATTTGGACCTGCTGAAACCGAATCCGAAGTCAAAATTATCAGATTGGCTCATTTTTCACTCCCCCAACCTCAAAAAACACCCCAAAACAAAAACAAACTATACCAGTGTATTCTTATGTGGTTTGACTTGCTGAAATCAGATTCAAAGTTAGAATTGAAGATTAGCTCGTTTTTCAACCTTAACCCCGAAAAACACACCTCCCAAAAAAATGGTCTCTGGCGGACCAGACCAGTGTATTCTTATGTATTTGGACCTGTTGAAACAGAATCCGTGTCAGATTGGCTCGTTTTTCACCCCCAACCCCAAAACAAAAACAAAGTGCAGACTGACCAGTGGATCCTTATGTAATTTGATCTGCTGAATCTAAATTCGAAGTCGGAATTGTCAGATTTGCTCGTATTTCACACCCAACCTCAAAAAATACCCCCAAATCAAAAAAAGTGGTCTGTCCGGCAGACCATACTAGTGTATCCTTATACTGACTCGCTGAAATCGAGTCCAATGTTAGAATTGTCAGATTGGCTCGTTTTCACCCTTAACCAAAAATCACCTCCCCTACAAAATGGTCTGCCCGGCGGACCATACCAGTGTATCCTTATGTATTCGGTAAGGATACACTGGTATGGTCCGCCGGACAGGCCACTTTTTTTTTTGTTTTGGGTGTGTTTTTTGGGGTTAGTGGGGAAAAACGAGCCACTCTTACATTTCTGACTTCGGATTCGGTTCCAGCGGATTTAAATACATAAGGATACACTGATAGGGTCCGCCGGACAGATCTTTTTTTTTGGGGGGGGGGAGGTGTTTTTCGGGGTTAGGGTGAAAACCAGCCAATCTGTCAATTCGGATTCGGCAGGTCAAAATACATAAGGATACACTGGTATAGTCTGCCAGACAGACCACTTTCTTTTTGTTTTGGGGGTGTTTTTTGGGGTCAGGGGTGAAAAACGAACTTTGACAATTCTGACTTCGGATTCAGTTTCAACAGGTTCAAATACATAAGGATATACTGGTCTGGTTTGCCGGACAGACCATTTTTTTGGGAGGGAGTTTTTTGGGTTTGGGGGTGAAAAACAAGCCAATCTGACAATTCTGACTTCGGATTCGGTTTCAGCGGGTCCAAATTCATACGGATACACTGGTCTGGTCCGTCGGACAGACCACTTTGTTTTGTGGGGCTGTGTTATCAAAGAAAGAATCGTCTAAATATTATAGAACTGAAAATGTTTTAGGTACATACGTAAATAAAACTGCGTAAAAGTTCATTCTACTATCTACCTAACGCAACTACTCTGGTTTAACAAATTGAACTACTTTCGTTACCAACGGTTCTGAAAGAGGTACCTTATAGTTTTTCTTAATGCTCGCTTATTTAACGCGATAATGTCGATATTTAGCCATTGGGCATTTTTTAGGGATATGTTGTAGGGGGCAAATAGTATATTGTTTTATTAGGAGTAAAAGTGATGAGTCTGTAGGTTGTAGGTTTGCCGGACGAACGAAGTGAATCCGGCAATTACAAATGAGTCACAACAAATGGCTTTAACTCCGAATAAAACATGCATCATTTTATCTTCAAACGTCGATTACCTATAAAAAATAAAGATAAAAAATCTCGAACTTCACCACCAAAAACGCATTGTGTTAATATCGCATGGCCGGCGTATTAAATAAAATACGCGTTGTTATGGATATTACTTTTTCTGCCGCTCACAGCGTTATTTGTTTATGTACCAAGGCTTGTAAATACACGATACAAGCTGAGGTGCATACGACGTTTTTCGTACTACTAGTAATATTACAATTTTTAGAAAAATGCATTCAAAATTATAAATTTATATTCCAAGATTTGTCTAACTCATTTATTAGTTGGCTTAGACTTTAATTGGAGTGTGTTTGCTATGAATGCTTTCTAGTTGCTCTGGTTACTGTCAGTAAGTTGTCAAATTCATAACTTCATAATAATCTCCGACATTCAAGTTATTTACGAGAGTTTTTGCAATAAAAATATGGATTATGATGAAAGTATCGACATTCTGGAGGCAGCCAAAAATGCGTGTGCTTCATTGGTGTCAGAATTTCATTATTGTTTTTAACTTTTTTATTACATTCCTATTCTGTCCCAGGTCAAAAAAGTTACTTTTTTGTCCTGGGGCATAAAAGTAATTTTGTTTTGCCATGGACTGCAGATAATACTGACAGACCTCAAAAAATGACACTTGCAAAACAAGTAGTAGGTACGAGAAAGTACTTTTACCTCCGTTATTAATGGCAATGCACAACCGTCTAAAAAATCAAACTTTAATGTCATGAAATGAGTTAAGAAATGTCATGATTTTCTGTTGTTTAAAAGAAACACATTTTTAATCTCCCCACAATAAAATTGTGGGAGGTTACTACAATTAGTCCAAAATCGAAAATTGAGATAACATCAAATCTTTACGTTTTGAGGTCCCAGGAACCCAAAAAAGTTGTTTTTGAAAAATGTCTGTGTGTGTGTATGTGTGTGTGTGTGTATGTATGTTAGCACGATAGCGGCGAAGCTACTAAACGGATTTGGATGAAACTTTGCATGAGGGTTTCTTTAGGGCTCCAGAAGATCTGAAAAGGTTTTGGTTGAGATCGGATTACGTTTAGTGCCGTTTTGGCACAACAAGTTGTTTATTTTATGATTACTTACAATTTGTAATTGAACCATTGAAAAGCAGTAAAAATTCCGATTTCAACGATATATCACACTTGCACTTTTTCGATTTGGTTTCCGTGAAAAAAATTAAAAAACAAAAATTTCACTTGTTTTGTCCTCAAAGCAGTGCAATGTACAGGGTGATATTCTAATAATGACGGAGGTGTTCAATGATTTCGGCTGATAACTCGGGAACGGTTGAAGATATCGAACTGAAATTTGAAACGTAGGTATAAATATTGTAGACGGACGGATTACGAGTGAATTAATAATACACCTACGTCACATGACGTCACAAAAATGAAAAATTATTACAACAGACGAACTGGTACAGATATCGACTTAACGGTTGGAGTTATTGAATTGAAATTTGAAACATAGGTGGAAATATTGTAAATGGACGGAATAAAAGTGAATTAATAATACACCTACATCTACATGACGTCACAAATAAGATAAATTCTTACAACAGGCGAATTGGTACAGATATTGACTTAACGATTGGAAACATCCAATTAAAATTTGAAATGTGGGTGGAAATATTGTGGACGGACGGAATACAAGTGATTTAATAATACACCTACGTCCACATGACGTCACAAATAAGAAAGATACTTAGAAACTGGTGCAGATATCGACTTAACTATTGGAAACATCCAATTAAAGTTTGAAACGTAGGTGGAAATATTGTAGATGGATGGAATACGAGTGAATTAAAAGATGACGTCGTAAAAACATAAAATTCTTATAACAGGCGAACTGATGATGATATCAAAAAAATATTTCTACAAGACGAGTCACGAATTTTTTTTTTTAATTTCCAAGAAATATCAAATTTTCGGAGAAATGTCACCTTTCAGAAAAATGTCAGATTTTTAAAAAATGTCAAATTTTCAGGAAAACGTCAAATTTTCGTAGAAATGTCACTTTTCAGAAAAATGTCAAATTTTCGAAGAAATGTTAAATTTTCAGGGAAATGTCACTTTTCAGAAATATGTCAAATGTTCAGAAAAATGTCACTTTTCAGAAAAATGTCAAATTTTCAAAAAAACGTCAAATTTTCGAAGAAATGTCACCTTTCAGAAAAATGGCAAATGTTTGGAAATTGTCAAATTTTCGGAGTAATGTCACTTTTCAGAAAAATGTCAAAAATTCAGGAAAATGTCAAATGTCACTTCAGAAAAATGTCAAATTTTCGGAAAAATGTCACTTTTCAGAAAAATGTCAAATTTTATTAAATGGACTCAAAGGGAAAATTCCCAAAAAATACTACGGGTCCATTTGTGCTATAAGTTCTCTGCTAGTGTGTTAAAGCGTGCAGACTGTATGCTGAGTATTTTTGACGTGTCAAGTGCATCGAGAGATTACAAGTTTTTTCGACGTTTATAAAGCCCACGGATGGTGTGAGAGGCCATCCTGTACCGCTTACAAGCCCTACAAGTGTAAGCAACCCCATCGGAACGCTTTCGGTGAGATTTTTCCAATAAAACTTTAAAAGTGACAGTGACATAATATTTTAAATACTATTTCCGCTACTTCCGGCATCCCGCCGGAAATTCTTCCGGCAACATAACCTAAAAATAGTACTACATAACCTAAAAACAATTTAAGACATTGGTACCAACCTAAACATTTTTCAAAAACCAAATTCCCCAGAGAAACATTGGAAGCAAAAATTTGACAGCTATCACTCCCAGACCGATTTAGTGAAAAATTGGTCGAGGCCAAAAGATAATACAAAATATACCAACTTAAACTTAAACGATCCACCATAGGGAAGCTGTCCACCAAGAGTTATATGGTTTTTTCCAAAGATGGCCATCCCTGCCATCCATCCCATTACCAACGAACAGGTTTTTTCGTTTAGTTGTTTCCCGTATCAATAATCAAAATTATTAAGTGCTCTTGCCTACGAACGTTTTTATAGAATTGTGTTTATTTTTATATTAATTTTAGGTCCATGTGGACACATTATAATTTTATCCTAATCTTTAAGCCTGCCTACAGAAGACAGGAGCTACTTTTCTATTTTTCTCCAAGCCAAACCGGATCTACCCCGTCCAGCCTCACACTCGCCACGGCGGTGTTCACCGTGGTTGTCTGGCTGGCCTTGGGATAGGATCCGATGAAGCATATATTTGTATTAAAAACATTGAATAAAATATTAATGTTGTGCAGACTATAAATTTAACACTCAAGTTCTTAGGTCCAAATCCCACCGAACGCAAGATTTTTTTTCTGAGTTAATCCGAAAAAATATTTCAACTTAATAAATATAATTAAATGAGATCGTTCATATTGTTTAGTGCTCTTTTCGGCTTCAAAGATTCACCGGGTGGGGAGGTTCCAGCCGCTTCCAGTAGCTGCCGATTTTTTTTAGTATTATTTTGTTTCAAAATCTATCATTTCCTTAATTGAGTAACTTTTTTAAGAGCCTGATGATTGCACAAGGAAGGAATACAGCCAGTATTGCCTGAAATATACAAAAAGGCTTGAAAAACTTTAGCTATCATAGAAAAATAGCAATTTTATAGGGTACCATATTTTACTTCTTTGTCATATCCCCTTTAATAATTTTAATTCTTCCAGATCAACATGAATTTCAACGTAGTCTTGTCATCTTGTCATTAGCGGAATATAGTTTTAACATGTCTACAATATATACAAAAGAAGTGGTCCAAGGATAGATTTTTGTGGAACACCGGATTACGTATTATGTGTCTACGTATTATGTGTCTTGTAGAAGAACCTTGCACACAGCGTCTGATGAACCCAATTTATTTATTAAGGGAGCCAGTTGCGTTCTCCCTTGATTGCGTGCGATTGTTTCCACTCCCAGGCTGGTTCTTTATATTAATGAGATGTTTGATAGACGAAAAAAGATAAAAGCAGTACTTACTGTAGATTGCTTACTTCCTTCTTTCCAAAATTGACTTCTCTGTCGATGCACTTTAGCTTACATTTCTAACACTGTAATGGATCTTTACTTATAGATCTCTTAATCATTTTTATCCGTCTCGAGCTTTCGCGATCCGATAGGTGCGTTGACCATCAGACTTGTTGGGCCAGGAGGCTTCCGATATTCAATGCCGATCTAACACACAAAAGCTCTCGAGGTGAAAGAATTAAAGTTAATCATTAAATCAGTAAAATGCAATAATGCAAATAATACCATTTATTGGTTTGATCCAAGATTAATATAGTTATTATGCAATATCCTATCTAATAAATTTAAAAAATTGAATAGAATCGCCTCCCCAAACGGGGCAAGGATGAGCGCCTCTTCTATAGAAAGTTTATATCGCAACTACCATATAATGGATTGCGTGTCATGGCAATCGATTCGGCAAAGATTCACGACTGGTTTTGCGACTGACGAAATTAATATAAAAATATTTTACTAACATTTAGGGACACTAGTGGTTAGCTTTAAAGTTCTTTGTAATGATAATATCATTGATAAGACCGAAGTTCAACTATGAGTTATTTTGCTTTCCTGCCTCCTTTACGGCAACGTACCGGCCCCATATAGGTTCAGTATAGGGTATGTGACATGACCTGGCTTTCGGAAACTGGCTTTTTGATCTTACTTATGCACAAGGCAGTTTTCTCTATAATTTTGCCGTCTTTAAAGACATGTATTTGGTATTGCTACCATAGCCTTCTGCTGATTCCCCAACGCTCTCGTCCAAGTGACAAGTCGCTGGTTGAATCCAAATTTGTTTTATTTGAGAACCGACCTTGACCACTTTTGCCAATTTTTGGCTAATAATTAAATATAGACGCTACGCGTCTTTGCCACATTTTCGGTCTTGCCTTTTCAGTGCGTCACTTCACGAAAATGTTATTACTATCCTTTTAGCAAGTGCAAGTTCACAAAATGTCCCAATTGTTTTAGGTTTCGTGAAGCAATAAGAATTGTGATGAAAATACTTATAAACATTATTGTTTGAAGACCCTGTATGTACATTCAGTTTACATCACCCGTCTCCAGGGCAACTAGGCGCACCCCACCCCGCCACCCCAAGTTTGAATGTTTGAATTCCTACAGTGATGTAATGGTCAATTTTGTTGTAAACAGGTGAATTGGACAAGAGACAATAGTTTACAATACAAAAAAAAGGAACCTAAAAGTAAAATTGTACAAATTGAAAATATTTAAAAGTATAATGTATTTTTTTCGATGTAGAGCAAATATGTCCAATTTTGGCGTACTTTTGAAAAGTATAATATATTTTTTGCCTGATCAGGACATATTTTTCTAAGTGAAAATTCGGTGCTTCTTCGAATTTTTACTGTGTTGTACCTTACGAACGTGTTTAAGTCTTTTTGGGCCAGTCTTCGGCCTTAAATATTGGTAGTTATACTTCAAATATTACATTTTTCCTAAGTCGAACTTTTTATTTATTCTTCGACTTAGGTCGGTTCTGGAATGTTCTACAACATCAACACCACTACTAAATCGTTATCCACCATTGAAATAATTTTGAAACCAGGAGAAAGTAATTGTGTCTCGTATACCTCAATCTCACCTCAACACGAAATGCTGTAACGGTCAACTTTTTAAGTATTCATTACATTATTTTATATCTTCATTACAAAAATTACCTATTTTGTTAGTTTTACCAAAAAAGATTTAACTCCGGCCCTGTCGGGCGTTAATTTGTTTACGAGTTAGCATTCTAGAAATTCCATAAAATGCGCGGTCAAATGGCCATGCTAAAAGTTTTCCTCCAATAAGCGGGCTCGGTTATGAATTAATATGGACGCTTGGCCAAGAAGGTAATGTGCGAGTGGGGAGAATATAAAACAAAAATTTAGTGTGATATATGAAGACTTTTTCCAATCGTACCTTTGGCTCGCAAAGCTGAGCCCTCGAATTTTTTTAGAAGAGTGTTATTTAAATAGCTATATAAGCACCAAAATTTGACTCGTAAAAACTTGCAAAACCAATAAGAAGCTGATAAGTGATGAAGTCGTTTTGTTTTCTTTACGAGTGGTTTAATTATAAAAAGGACATTATAGAGCCAGTGTTCATTATACCTAAAATAGTATATAATTATTGTGCATACAACTGCTACCAATCTATAACTTTGTGCTGCAGTCATTATTATAGTGTATACTTCAAGACCCAGCAGATCTTGTAAGTACATAAACAATTATTATTTTCCATTTGGTCATCAACGATTCATAGAATCGAGGGAGAATTGAGCCCTCATTTCCCGTTGGCCGGCTTTTCAACATTTTGATCGCTAGTGCATTCCGTTTACATTTGCGTCACCTTAAACTTTAGGCCAGTTTTAACTTTTGTCTTTCTATTTTCCCTGTAAACAAACAGACAAAATTGTTTTCGCGTGTGCTACATCTTCGTTGTTTAAAACTCAGATTAATATACCTTTAAAGAAACTATGTAACAGGTAGACTGTGTATAAATACAAAATTTACTACTATTTAGTTAAGTCTGTTATACTGCTCTCGATTTATAATTCTTGTAAACATCTAGTTATTCATGCTTAAGCAGCTTGTTTTTAATTTTTTCTATATTAGATGAATGAACCATTATTTGTTTATAATTACATTTATATTATCATATTCGAAATAGGCCAATTTTCCATATCTTACGTTTATACGGATTACCTTTTATTATTATGTTATATTTATGTCTGTTTCTCTGTGTGTACCTTCTATTTGACGTTTGTTTGTGGAATATTATTATCGTCAGCACATTTTATTCGTCCACACCCTGCATATCTCCATGCTCTATCGGTTTATTTATCCTTTAAATAAATTTTGTTATTGTTAAATAGTTATTTCAAAAGTCCCTTAGTTTATTTCACGAATTTTACCTCATTATGTCCCGGACAGGGATTTATTCTCTCTCGTTTCAGTAATAACTAGGGTTTTTATTTAAATATTTAAATTAAAGAATAACTTTTGCTCTCATTTTCCTTTAAAATATAGTTTTTTTATTAAAAAATTGTTGTTCCTTTTTGGGGGCTTTAAATATATATTTACTTTTAATAAAATAAAGATGCTATACTTTGCTTTGTTTAATAGTTGGACTTTCTGTTTTTGTCTTTCCTTAAGTAAAAATAGCACGTTATAAAATACATTGAAAATTCAGGACGAATCGAATATTTGATGATTTGATCTGTTTTTTATATTTGCAAGTATAGAAAATTCAAATTTCTAAATTGAGCAAGGGAGCCCAGGTCCCGCAGTCCCCGTGGTTACGGCGCCTATGCTGCCAAATAAAAAAACCGCAGATTTATATCGTTCCATTGCAACAAAAATAACAGAGCTTTTATTAATTTTCTATTTAATTTATACACTAAGCTAATAATTTAATGAAAAACGAGAACAAAATAGTGTAGCAATAACGAAAAACACCGGCAGAATTTAAGAAAAATCGCTTGACAGTTAATATGCTACGGTTATAAAGGCGACAGGAAGAAATAAATAAAACTGGAACAAGAATCGAAGTAGGCGTTTTAATGAAAGGTGACAAAAATAAAATCGAAACCAACCTGATTTTTTAACGGAAACGTGAAATAACAAATATTTGTTTTATTGGAAACACTTACTTCAATTACTGTCAGTGCTACCACAAAGGTTTTTAATTTATTTTCATTTGTTTCTATTATTTACCTGAAAATAATAAATAAAAATACGATGGAATTTATTAAGCGATTTATTAATGCCACATTTGTAAGCTAGCACACAACAAAATAGGTACATTTTTGTTATAATTATAATATTTACAATATTATTAGAAATTGTGTAGAAGAAGTTAAATTAAATATTTAAGTTTCTAGGTATATCACCATGATACTATGAAAGGGTAGACACGCTCGGTACCAGTGCCAGAAGGTATTTTCTAAAATCATAGAATTAAAGGAATGTATTTATCGGACTTTTTAACAGACTTCATAAAATTGATGTTTTTTATACAGGGTGTTTTAGGAGGAAACGAACATAGTTTAGTGGCAGATAGAGGTCACCGAGGGTAATCAGAGTCACTCATAGCCTCGTTGCTGAAATATAGGAGGTGTTTTATGCATTTTTGCCAACATTTCTTTTGGTTTTTACTTTGTAAAGGAATTAAATAATAAGTTCATATTTGGCATCTGTAATACAATAATGATCCCGAATAAGCAAATGTACAGGCACGTGCTGGCCCACGGGGATGCCGGGAGTTTCACAGTGGGCCCTTATAAAAAGGGCCCCAGAGCCGGATTTATGACGGGACACTTGGGTCATAGTCCAGTCAACGAAAGAGTTGTAGAAAACATGGAGGAGGGGAGCATTTTCCTCTTCAGGAATGTGTTGGGAGTAGTAAGGAGGTAAACATACTAAAAGTCCCCGCGCTTCAAGGGGGGGTGGGGGGTTGGAAGTTTCTTTTTTCGATTCTTCACTTATAACTCGGAAGGTAATCTATGCAAAATTAAACAATTAAGTTTCTTACATAGATTACCTTTTTCCGTACGACACATCATTTCCAAATTATAAGCGAAAAATCGAAAAAAGGAACTTTTCCACCCTCCCCCATCCCCTTGAAGCGGCAGGGCTATGAGCGGGAACTTTTAGTATGTTTACCTCTTAACTACCCACAACACATTCCTGAAGAGGGAAATTCTCCCCTCCTCCATGTTCTCTACAATCCCCTTTTGGGCATTCATTGATTGGACTATCATCGGAACATTTTTTTCAGCACGCGCCTGCCTGGGACCATTTCTAAGTTATTTTCCCGGAGCCCAAAATCGCCCCAGCACGCGCCTGCACAAGCATGACACAAAAAAATCCAAGTCCGAACTTAACTGAAGAAAACTGTGCTCTCTACATGTTTTTTTTTTTGAAAATTCAAGGTGTAATTCGAAAAGTACATAAAAAACCGAATAAAATGGCCTCATTAATTTTTTTCGTCACATTCTTGCCACCTTCGAAATAAATTCACTAAATAACACAATATGAGACTCGAAAAAAATTATCAACGAATGATAAGTGCAAAAAATGCTTCTAGAAATAAATTAGGCATTTACTTTTTTTCAACAAAAATAATTTTAGATAGAGTGAAATAATAATGTCACCGAATCAAGAATCTATTTCATTTCTCTCATTTATCCTACTCATTTATAATACTTCATATTTTCTACGCTTATTAAAATTTGACCTTCATATATAACAGATGTTAACAAATATTTAGTGATAACGCGGTTAAAATTTAAGACCAATACATTGTCACTTTCTTGAGTTACGACCAGTTAAACCAAAAAAATAATTCTTTCAATGATTTCATAATTTTACTTCCACGTCCAGTGGAAGTATAGTAACGACAAAAAAATTTTTAAAAATTTTTATTGTTGATAGGCTTAGAATGTCATGAAACGTCGAGATTTTAAGTTTGAGCGAAAAAAAATTTCTGTCTGTCTGTCGGTCTGTCTGTCGGTCTGTAACTTTTTTTTGTGCGCACGTTTACTCTGGAACCGTTTGAGATATTGACTTGAAATTTGGTACACATATGTACTTTAACGAGATCTAGAACTAGATTATATTTTTACTTTGTTCCGTCGAAGGGTTGGGGGGTAAATTGAGGTAAATTTGGGGTAAATAGGTAAATCAAGCAGGTAAGAGTTCATAAAATTGGTATTTAGTATATACAAGAGAAGCTAAGGTCTCAAAAAAAAATTGGCATTAGTCACCCCCATTACCACCCCACCCCATTATTAAAGGGGATGAAAAAAAATTGTGATTTAGTGTGTGTACAAGAACCAGAAACCTCAAAATATTTTTTTATTTTATCCACCCCCGCCCCCACCCCCTATCACCACACCCACCCCACTACCGATGTGGGGTATCGTCTTATGGGTTTTTGGGGTAGATGATTTCAAATATTATATTATTAAAGTTCCATAAACAATTATTTCGACATACAAAATTTTTCGTTGTGAGTGACTTGGATAGAAAATCTGGATGTGGAAGTAGTGATTCCTTGGGCAGCGGTTTTTCTTATAGTTTTGCCTTCATCTTTTATCCCGACTAACCAAAAGAGTCATAATTTTTTATTCTACTGAATACTTCGGTTGAAGTTATATTACTTTATACCTCAAAAAAAATTTTGCGGCCTGGCCGCTCTACTAGTTGTATCAGTGACGTCACGGCGAGGACTGCGGCAAAGGGACGTCTCTCGCTCTTTCGCAGTATCACAGCATGCTGTGGTATTATGCGCTCATACTATAATTGTACCTGATTCTAGAATAATAATATAAAGTTCAGATGAGGTCAAATTTTACGTGAAAGTTGAGACAAATATACGTGAATATCATAATTTCACAAACGTTAATTATCATTTTTATTTCCATTATGAACTGAATATCTGTAATTGTGATATGTACCGAAGAATGTGGTGAGTGAATAGTGAATACAGGGGCGGCCCTTGCAAATTTTTCAGGTGGTGCGAGATCTCATTTCGCTTATTCGTGATTAGGCTGTACATAGAGACCGAAGATAACACACATTTTTTACATCCAAAAAAAATTTTTTTTTTAGTCCGAAAACAGCGGGGGAGGGAGTAATCCGAGAAACTTTTTTTATCCAAAAAAATTATTTGAAGAGCGGGGGGCTAAAATCCGAAAGAATTTTTTGAAGAGCGAGGGGAGAAATCCGAAAAACAATTTTTTTTAGTTCGAAAAAATAAAAAAAAACAGGCATACGCCAAATTTACATCGTAAATTAATTAAAAACTGAAAAAAATGAATATAGATCTTTTCACGGAAATGGAAGTTGTGAGGTTAAGTGATATTAAGGTGCTTGGGTTTTATTTTTTACGCAGACGAACTATCATTGCATTTTCGGTGCCCCCTCAAGAAGGCGCCCGGTGCGGCCGCACCGCTCGCACCGCCCTAGGGCCGCCCCTGAGTGAATAATCACCATTCTTTCAACTCCATGAAATTGCTCACTGAAACTATGCTATGCACTGTGCCATTGTTGTTTAAATGTGATTTTGTAGCACTTTTATTTGAATTTATTCATTAACTCTTCTGAAAACGGTGTAGTAAGAGAAGGAGCCTTTAGTGACCTACAACAAATAGAAGCCATATTAACATATACTGGGAAAGACATCACACATTTCTCAATACAGCGCAGGAATTTTAGTCAAAATATAGCTTGTACCCGGAATTAATTATTGTAAAGCTGAAAATTTCCAGGATTGTAGTTTTGGTCTAGAACAACATGTACCAAAAAGTCCCCTACTCTCCCCCGTCGGCTTCCCTGTTTTTTCGGAGCAACAAGGGCCTAAGTCGCAAACATTGCAGAGCTGGCTACAAAGTGCAACAGAAAGGTTTTTACTGGTCCGATTTTGGTCGAAATGATCACAAAAGATTAGGAGAAGCATATCCGTTCTGTCCGTTAATATTTCGGATGTTCCATGCATATTTTCGTTCATAATTTTCCATTCTAGTTTTGTCAACATTTCAAAAATTTACAAAATTTAAAATTTTTTTTTAAAAATTCCGAAATGGCGCCATTGTGGATAAATTAAGACTCGGAGGGGAGAACGTACCTCAATAAACATTTCTCTTCAAACTTTGAGCTTTCCATTGGTATGTCTATCTTCTCTGTAGCGTCACCCGTTACGGAGTTACGCCACACTGAGTGTTGCACGCCAATATTCTTGGCTAGAGATGTCGGTCTCGGATGTCTGGGGCCGGGCAGGACTATTGCCCTTTACCCCAGTACATCGCTGTAGACCGGGGACCGGCCTCGTGCAGGGCGGGCGAACTTACTTTACGTCGGCCCCACTCACAAATGTGAGCGGTGCAGACGATTTCGGTCCACCTCCCTGGGTCCTGGCTCGTTGGACCTTGCTGGCTAAGGCCTCTTCTGGCGTTCTTCTTTCTTCGTCTTCTGTTCTTCGCCAGCTTGTTTGCCCCCCGGGAGGTAGTCATCGGTCTGTTGGGTGTTTTGGGTTTGTGGCTGGAGTGACTGCCGGTACACAAGATGCCAAGAGGCATCCTGTCATCCGGATCATCGGTAGGGTAAGGATGAGCTGTGTAGCTCGAGGAAGGGCAGACCTAACTGCTTTGGTAGCATTTTTGGTCTGCCCGGAGCTAGGGGGACTACAGGTACTGGACGATTGTTTGTCCGGTACCCGCAGGGTCTTGGGTGGGTGGTTGGGTATCGTCATGTCTCTTCCGTGGGGGTGGATCGTCGGTTGGTGGTATGCTTCTCATACTCACCCGTTATCCAGGAGCTGCACCTTCGGCCGCTTGTGCCTCGGAGCATCTGCTGGGTCATAGTCAGTGGCCTCCCTGACTAGTGGGTTCCCATGCTCCTCGGCAAGGGCGTACATCTTTCTGGCTCTCTGCTTGATGATCTCAGTGACCGGGGTGTATTCCAGGTCCCTGTAGATGTCCTCGTTGCGGATGAACCAGGGTGCGTCGACGCGGCGGCACTCGAACATTTAAGTGCTTTTCATTGTTGCGCCTATCACGTCTAGTCTAAACCATCAAGAAGGCGCAAGACGAGCTATACCCTTAGTTCATTAACTTTGACAGTTCTCTAAGTCTATGCATTGGTTCATTTGTCCTTCAAAATTGAGTGATCTTAGTTAAGCCATGTAGCACAGGAATTTTAGTTTTTGACTTTGAACTAATTATTGTAAAGCTGAAAATTTGCAGTATTGTTGTATAGCAAATTATAACAAATTTAAAAAAGAAGTCAAGAAACATATTAGTTCGCATTTTGAAAATTTTCAAGGTATATTTAATTAGCAATGCGGGTTGTATTATTGTTATCATATAGCAGAATATTTGGTGAATAGTGTTTTACAATGTACTCTTAATCTTTTTTTTTTTTAATTGCTTACCCACTCTATTTCATTATGTTTAAAAAAATTTTCAACTAACTGATATTCCAATGAATTAACTATAATATATATGTATATGTGTGTGTGTGTATGTATGTGTGTATATGTGTATATATATGTATATATGTGTATATATGTGTGTATGTATATATATGTATATATTTAGGTATAAATTTTTTTGTTTATTGTTGTTTTTATTTCGTTTCTTTATTCTTTCTATTTCCTCAGTAGTTCCGATTAAAAAAAAAAAAAAACTAAACGTAATAATTAAAAAAAAATTGTATATTAGTATAGAATAATTACCTGCCATACTATATGGATTTTTGATAATAGGTATATATAATATATAAACTTGGTCTATATCACAATACAGGTATTTCATGCCTAGGTGATCAGACCAAGTTCTGTTTTTTTTTTTTCCTTTTTGTACATATTATATATTATGTGAAATTAATATATACCTGATGTTTGTAATATTCCAGAAATAAATTGATTTGATTTGATTTGATTGGTCCAGGACAACACGTACCAAAAAGTCCCCTCCTCTCCCCCGTCGGCTTCCCTGCTTTTGCGGAGCAACAAAGGCCTAGGTCGCAGAAATTGCGGAGCTGGCTATAAAGTGCAGCAAAAAGGTTGTTACTGGTCTGATTTGGGTCGAAATGATCATGAAAGCATCGAAAAAGCATATCCGTTCATATTTCACACGTTCCATGAATATAATTCATTCGTAATTTTCCGTTCTAGTGAAACTTGAAAAAATTTCGAAATGGCTCCATTGCGGATAAATGAAGATCCGGAGGGGAAAACGTATCCGAATAAACATTTTTCTTCGGCTTTCCATTGGTGTATCTACCTTCTCTGTAGCGTCACTCTTTACGGAGCTACGCCACTTTGAGTGTCACCGCGTGGCGACCGCGCCTATCATGTGCCAGGTGGAACTGCCCTGGCTGCGGTGATGAGACCCAGTGTGAATTCCTGTTTATATATTATTGGAGTTTTATAAGATTTACTGAATGAAATTTAACATGTCAGACTCAGAAAATGACTTTATTCGACTAGACAATTGACATTATCGATCTACTGGGAAGTGGGTTTGTCCGGATCATCATGCATATCCACGACTTTTTGTTTGTGCAGCTGAATCCTCTACAGCTTCGGCACATGATGCTGCAGTTAAGACCAGAATTCCTGCACTCGCACCAGGCACCGCAGTTCGCCTTGCAGGCACAAGAAATTAGCCATAGCTGGCTATCAGGAGCTGGCTGCCTTGTGGTAGGAACATGCCTATTAATTGAGTGCTGTAAGCTTTTCGAGAGATTAAATCCTTACTATATTCTTTATAACTCCTCTCCTCTTCTCATCTAGAGGACTGGGGGTGGAAATCAGGACTCCAGGGTCTGGTTCCCATTTCTGTTCCTACGACAAGGCAGCCAGCTCCTGATATCCAGCTATGGCTAATTTCCTGTGCCTGCAAGGCGGACTGCGGTGCCCGGTGCGAGTGCAGAAACTCTGATGTGCCGAAGCTGTAGAGGATCTAGTTGCACAAACAGTCAGTCGTGGATATAGATGATGAACCAGACGACCCTACTTCCCAGTAGATCAATAATGTCAATTGTCTAGCCGAATAAAGTCATTTTCTGAGTCTGAGACGTTAAATTTCATTCAATAAATCTTATAAAACACCAATAATATATAAACAGGAATTCGCAACTGGTTTCATCAGAGCAGCCAGGGCAGTTCCACCGGACACATGATGGGCGCGGCCGCCACGCGGTGACACTCAAAGTGGCGTAGCTCCGTAACGGGTGATGCTACAGAGAAGCTAGACCCTCCAGTCGAAAGCCCAAAGTATGAAGAGAAATGTTTATTCGGGTACGTTTTCCCCTCCGAGTCTTCATTTATCCGCAATGGAGCCATTTCGAAATTTTTTCAATTTTTGAAATTTTGACAATACTAGAACGGAAAATTATGAACGAAATATGCATGGAACAAGTGAAATACGAACGGATATGCTTCTCCGAAGCTTTTATGATCATTTCGGCCCAAATCGGACCAGTAACAACCCTTTTGCTGCACTTTATAGCCATCTCTGCAATTCTTGCGACTTAGCTGTTGTTGCTCCGCAAAAGCAGGGAATCCGACGGGGGAGAGTAGATGACTTTCTGGTACGTGTTGTCCTGGACCAAAACTACAATTCTGCAAATTTTCAGCTTTACAATAATTAATTCAAAGACAAAAACTAAAATTCCTGCTACATGGCTTAACTAAGATCACTCAATTTTGGTGCACCAATGAACCAATGCATGCACTTAGAGAACTGTCAAAGTTAACGAACTAAGGTTATAACTCGCCTTGCGCCTTCTTGATGGTTTAGACTAGACGTGATACACGCAACAATGAAAGCACTTAAATGTCCGAGTGCCGCCGCTGCGACACTCAGTATGGCGTAACTCCGTAACGGATGACGCTACAAAGAAGGTAGACATACCAATGGAAAGCCCAAAGTATGGAGAGAAATGTTTATTGGGATACGTTTTGCCCTGCGAGTCTTCATTTATCCGCAATGGCGCCATTTCGGAATTTTTTAAAGTTTTTTTTTTAAATTTTTTAAATTTTTGAAATGTTGACAGAACTAGAACGGAAAATTATGAACGCAAATTTGCATGGAACATCTGAAATCTGAACGGATATGTTTCTCCTAATCTTTTATGATCATTTCGACGCAAATCGGACCAGTAACGACCTTTCTGTTGCATTTTATAGCCAGCTCTGCAATTTTTGCGAGTTAGGCTCTTATTGCTCCGAAAAAACAGGGAAGCCGACGGGGGAGAGTAGGGGACTTTTTGGTACGTGTTGTCCTGGACCAAAACTACAATCCTGCAAATTTTCAGCTGTACAATAATTAATTCCGGGTCAAACGCTAAAATTCCTAGGCTAATTGGGTGTTAGGTAAATTTTCAAAAAAAAATGTGAATTGCTCATCAATGTTAATGTATTTCTGATAATAACACAGCCCCACAAAAAAGAAAAGTTGTCTGCGCCGGGGTATTGACCATACCTATCTCTTGTATTTTGACCAGCTGAACACGAATCTGACCTTAAATTTTCCTCTATACGTCAGATTTTTTTTTAAAGCAAAAAAGTCTAATATTTATATATTTATTTGCTGTTAAAAGAAAAACCTGACGTGCTGGGGAAAAACTAAGATCAGATTCGTGTTCAGCGGCTCAAAATACAAGGGATAGGTGTGGTCAGTACCCCCGCGCAGATGACTTTTTTTGTGTGGGATTGTGCCACATTGAGTGTGGCACAGTGGCAACAAGAAAAAGTGGTCTGCGCGGGGGCACACCTATCCCTTGTATTTTGAGCCGCTGAATACGAATCTGACCTTAGTTTTTCCCCAACACGTTCAGCGGCTCAAGATACAAGGGATAGGTATGGTCAGTACCCCGGCGCAGACAACTTTTTTTTTGTAGGCCTGTGTAATTAATAGTGGACAACACATGTTCAAAATGTTGTACACAGAAGGTGTATATATTTATACTGGGTGGCTCAGCCGGTAGGGACACTCTTGTAACTTTTGAAAGGGCGAATGGATTTTTTTCAACTTTGGTGTAATGATATGGAATGAAATTTCCAATTGTATGATGTACAAAACTAAAATGGCCGACTTCCGGTTTCGATGCAATATACATGAAAATCAAATTATTAAATGGGACAACCTGTATATTTTCATATATTTGGATCCTGCTGTCCAAAATACGTATGATCTGGCCCTCAAATATTTTAATTTTCAAAAAATATAGATTTGTTTGATTTTTTTCTTTTTTTTTTTCAAATTTTTCAAAGAGAAGGTATCATTTTGTTCGTAATTAAAAGATCTAATTAAATAACAGGTTGTCTCGTAGGAGTTCCATTTAAAAAAGATAGTTTTCGTTGAAAAACCAATATCGTTGAATTTAATGAAGAATAAATCATGTTTAATATTAATATCTGAAGGAATAATATTTTAAAGGTGTTTGCAAACAGATTTTTAACCATTTTGGCAAAATTGCGGCCTTCTATGATTAAAACTAAAAATTAAAAAAAAAATTGAAAATCAAAATAATATTTGAGGTTCAGACTATATGTATTTTGGCCAACAAAATCCAAAAATATAAAAATATACAGGTTGTCCCATTTAAAAATTTTATTTTCATGTCATTTGCATCGAAACCGGCCATTTTGAAAATTTCATCCCATATCACTACACTAAGTTTGAAGAAAATCTATTCATCCAATCGAAAGTTACCAGAGTGTCCCTATCGGGTGAGCCACCTGGTATACATAATACGTGCATATTGTAAGCGTAGATACCGTGCGTGTAATTTCCCATTAGGCATGTACATTCACGTAGCGCGAGAGATTTGACAACACCTGCAGCCGTAAATTCGTCCGTCGGTGGAGCATCATCCCAGCTCTATTATTTCATTTCAGCCAGCTGGCACACGCGATGTTGTAATTCTTGCTCCCCATGCCTAGCCCGCGACTACACACACGGTATGAGCAATGGACAATGTTCTATTCTACGTCTATATATGTACCAGAGATGGGCATTTTTTAGTTGACTAATTAGGCATGACTAATGACTAATTAATTAGTCGTTAGTCAGACTAAAACTTGATTTATTTGTTATTCATGACTAATATATGTAACGACTAATTTCGTATCCATATAATTTTAACTAGGAAAATATCTCAGCAATTATTCGCAAGAAAAAGGTTAATTTTACTTCCACATTCTCGTGGTGGAGTGAAACTATATAATCGTAACGGTGACAAAAATAAAATTACTTCAACATCTACATAGTGGAGAGGAGTATGGTAATGGTAAAAAAAAATCGATTTTTTTACTCAAATAGGCTTAAAATGTCATGGAACGTCGATATTTGAAGTTTGCGCAAAAAAAATCTGCCTTTTTTGTGCGTCCGATTACTCTGGAGCGGTTGACTTGAAATTTGGTATACATATATATGTATTATAACGAGTTCCGAAGCTAAATTAGGTATATTTTGAACTTATTTCGTTGAAGGGTTGGTGGTTAAATGGGGGTAAATAGATAAAGCAAGTAAGTAAGAGTTCATAAAATTGGAATTTAGTGTGTGTCGACAGCAGCCATCACCACTTCAATATAAAAGGAGGTAAAAATATAAAATTTAGATTTAGATTTAGTGTGTGTACAAGAACCAATAACCTCAAAAAAAAATTTGGCATCAGCCACCCCTTCTACACCCCCGCCCCTCCATTATTAAAGAGGGTGAAAAAATAAAATTTCGATTTTATGCGTGTACGAGAAAGAACCGAAGGACTCAATTTTTCTCATTATAGTAATCGTTACTTTTCCATTTTGATTATCCTCCGACTTACTAAACCTGTAGTAATACAAACTCATATTTATTAAAAATGCTTGCTTATTTGACCAGTGGGAACAGAACATAGAAGAAGATCGAGGTCTTGCATTTCATTCACGTTTCTTGTATGCACGATAACTTAAGGAAGAAAAGTCCGATTATATTGAAATTTGGACATTAAATTAGTATTAGCTAGAGGAAGAAGCTTATTGTATTTGAAATAGATCACTAAATAAAAAAGTTATTGATCATTTCAAATTAAAAAAAAAGTATCGCTTCTACTTAAATAGAAATCTTGCGCAATGCTATTTCCTGTGATTATTCTTTGTTTAAACATTTTAGTAAGATACATTTCATAATATTAGGTATATCTATATAATCCTTGAAATATGAAATTCGAATAATATATATCACAGTGTTGCAGTGACGTATGACGGACCAGCATGGGCGGATCCAGGAGCTCCCTAAGGGGGGGACAAATAATATTGAAAAGTACCTGATAAAAAAACCCAAGTAGCAAAATAAATAATTTATTTTATAATAGTTTATAAAACCTTTATAAAATTACTTTGCCACTTGGAACGGTGTAAAAAAGCATATGCTGGGTGACTTCGACAAAGCGGCGCCGCCGGACCGGACGTTTCAGATTTTCGCACAGCACAAGGAAGGCCCAAGGGGGGCAATTGCACCCAATTGCACCCAATTGCACCCATTGCCCCCCCCCCCCCCCCTTGGATCCGCGCCTGCGGACCAGTGGCTAAAGTTTTGCATTACAATCAAATGGTCATGTGTTCGAAACCCAACGAGGAATTGTGGTTGTTCTTTTTTTTACTTTTTTTTATATTAATTTTTTACCAACAAAAATGGTATCATAAAATTTAAAATATCCAAAACCAACATTATTTACACGAAAACTGAGAAGAGAGTACTCTATAGAATGTGAAACAATTATATAAAATGTTCAACCACCGGGGAACAGTATAATGTTTATTCTAGCTGATATACGATGCTTTAAATAATGAAAATAAAAGAATATAATATCGTATAAGGGATTTTTTGCTTATAAACGAAAAAGATAAAAACCTGTTAAAAACAATTTGTCATTGATATAAAACTGGATGTTGTTTATAAAAGAGTTGCTCTGAACTGTATTAGCTTCTCTACCAGGAAATGGTACATGTGGTACGAGTCTGTAGCGTAAAAACCACACCAAGACCGTCACTCAGGGCTGACGACAGAGGGGGGGGGGGCAGACGGGGCTGCAGCCCCGGGGCCCGGGCCCGAAAGGGACCGCCACCATTACTGTTAAATATATTTTCGTATTGATTCTATTTCAAGTGAAATATTACGTGAATTGAAAATTAGTATTTTTGATGTGTCCCGGACGAGGGGGGCCCGCCAATTTGATTTTACCCCAGGGCCCGTACCGGCTCTCCACGGGCTTGCTCTCACTTCCCGTTTAATAATATTGGTGATAATGGTCTGTCATATCCGAATACATGTAATTCTTATTTTTATGGTTTTATATTTATTTATTATCTATTATTTCTTTGTAACTTATGGAAATAAATAATGATAATAATGAATTTCACAACTTTTTTGAAATAATAAATGATTTATAACTTTTTTTATTTATTAATTTTGTTTAAGAACAATAGGGTTGATCCTTGAGCGAACACTAATTTACTCTCTACCACGTAAATGTGGAAGTAAAATCGCCAATATCGTATTTTTAACTTAAAAATAAAAGACCCCGAAGAATCCTTATGGGAAATGGCTTTCGGTCAAATTCTTTGAAACTCTGGATTCTGGTAGTCCTTGATGAGTAGATCAAAAGTCCCCATGGGTACTATGTCCTAAAAACTCAGGTCTCTGAAGTTGGACTTTACGTGCATTCCCTAACACAGTTAAATCCTTATGGGAAATGGCTTTCGGTGAAACTTTTTGAAACTCTGGATTCTGGTAGTTCTTAATGTGTAGAACGAAAGTTTTCAAGGGCACTAAGTCCTAAAAACTCATGGTTTTGAGATATAGCCCTCTGAAGTTGGACTTTGTGCATTCCGCAACATAGTTAAATCCTTATGGGAAATGGCTTTCGATCAAACTCTTTGAAACTCTGGATTCTAGTAGTTCTTGACGTGTAGAACAAAAGTTTTTAAGGGCACTAAATCCTAAAAACTCATGGATTTGAGATATAGCCCCCTGAAGTTGGACTGGTGGTTGTTTAGGTTTAGGGATAGCGGGTGAAGGGTAGGTCGGGAAATATTATCACCATCAAATTCTCCGCCCCTAGAACGGAGATATACCGCTTTCAAGCTGATTTTCGTTGTTTTCGTGGCATTTCATTATTGGGGGTGGTCACCTGTGGTCAATATTTACTTATTTTATTCAAATTGAATATTTTCTAATACCATATCTAAATAAATCCCGTTCCCTCTACCTTCGTGGGGGGGGGGCGAGCAGGGGGGCGAAGACCCACATTAAAAATATATATATTTACACATACATACAAGTATACAAGTATACTTATATATTACGATAAATGTCATATTAACTATGCTGCAGAATGCACGTAAAGCCCAACTTCAGAGGGCTACATCTCAAAACCATGAGTTTTTAGGACTTAGTACCCTTGAGAACTTCCATTTTACACATCAAGAACTACAAGAATCCAGAGTTTCAAAGAGTTTGACCGAAAGCCATTTCCCATAAGGATTTAACTATGTTGCAGAATGCACGTAAAGTCCAACTTCAGAGTGCTCTATCTCAAAACCATGAGTTTTTAGGGATTAGTGCCCATAGAGACTTTTGATCTACTCATCAAGGACTACCAGAATCCAGAGTTTCAAAGAATTTGACAGAAAGTCATTTCCCATAAGGATTCTGCGGGGTCCTTAACACACCCATTTCAGTTATAATTTTACTTACTTACTAGATTTGCAATTAATTTACAATAAGTTTTTTTTTAATTTTTTTGTTGCGCTGAGGCTATTAGTCATGAATTTAGTCATTAATCATTAGTCATGACTAAAGATTTAGTCGACTAATATCACTTCTGATTCAGCGACTAGACTAATTTATGATTGATGATTAATGATTAAATTAGTCATGACTAATTTAATCGGTCAGTTTCAATCGTGACTAATGATTTAGTCGACTAATGCCCATCTCTGATATGTACTTTGTAATTGCTTTAGGTTATACTTTACTTGATAAACACTAACTTCTGACTTGCCACAAATAGATTTATGATATGTAAATGTATGTGATATGTAAAGTGATTAAATCTATCTATCAAGGTCCATCTATCTTACCGTAACGACAGTGTCCAAAGTCAAAGGATAAAATTTTCCAATACTTAAGTAAATAGGCCGCTGCATGCGGCGCATTGTTATTAACATCGAAGATTTATATCTTCTACTACCACTGAGCCAATTGGAGTCGTACAATGCAAACATTATTTCCTCACTCTGAAAATAATCCTCACTATTAGCAGAAACTAATATTCTTTTACTCTTACCGCCCTGGTAATTCCACTTCCATACCAACAGAATAACCCTAGTTGCATGAACATACAGATGAAGTACTGCAATTGGGTGATAAATTCAGAGGAAGTAACTGGTACCTAGAAAATATCCTCATTTTGTTTTCATTTTTAAAATAGTAGAAGCTATAGAATTTCTATATTTTTATGAAGCGAATGATACGTTGTTATGAAGTAAATTCTCTGGTAGATCCAAAAAAGCATTGTTTACACCCTTTCATAACAAAGTTGGTCTAATGAAGCAGTTTGTTAAAGTTCTAGATAAAAAAAGGAGGATACTTTCGGTATTTATAGAAACGATTCTCAAACATGTCTGATGCAAAACTAAAAGAAGTAGTTTACGACGGACCACAAATTCGAATGAATGAGAATTTCGTTGCAACAATAAATAACAATGAAAGAACTGGATGGACCAGTTTTAAGAAAGTTTTACAGAATTTTTTGGGGAATCGTAAAGATGAAAATTATAGAGAAATAAGAATGGCAAAACTAAACTAAAACGGAGGTTCAGCTTCAAGGTATACGATTTTGGAGTTATAAATTGTAAATTGAAGCGTTTTTCTGCCTATATTCTTTGGTTACGGAGAATGAGTCAAATTTGACACCCCACTCGGTTTCAGCGACCCCAAAATCATAAAGTAACCAAAAGCCCAAAAACAAGTTATAGTTGTTTAATTAAGGAAAAAGTACTTACTGAGAGGCTGAATAAGTATTACGAATTGTAATGTACAGTGCATATACTTTGAATTTTCCGAATTGTTATAACTTTTTTCTATAAAATTATCCATCTATAATATTCGGAGTACTCATCTCAGTGAATTCTATGCATACTGGAATGAGCTCGGATGGGAGTGGGGATGGCAGAAACTATAGAGAGAGTAGCTCCCCCCAGCAGGTCCCCTGTCTCTGTTGCCTGAATACAAGTGTGAGGGAGACAGAGAACCTACTGATATAGCTTCTCTTTCTATAGTTTCTGCGAAAGAGAATAATAGGTTCCCACTGTTCGTGCGCATTCCAAATTGTAGAGAGTTCATCTGTTGAGTTGTTTTCAAGTATTTCGATTTTCTTCTGACAAATATGACTATTTAAATGGTCGATGGACTCAGGTGATAATTTAGTTTATCTCTTCATTGAAATGTCACAAATGAACTTAACTAGGATGTGCAGTGGCAGATCAAGGTTTTGTTTGAAAGGAGGTGGACGACGACAGTTGTCCTTTCGAATATTATAAGTTGTGTTTTCTAGCGAAAACAATATAAAATGTAATAAATATATTTCCGTAAATGTAAACAAAAATAAAAAATGTCTTAAATATCCTTGTGAAGTGCAAGGTTAGGCTAATTAAATGGTCTCGAATTATTCTCGACCATATCCAAGTTTTCAACTTCCTGAGAGTGGGAATATTTCCCTTTGCAGCTGTTTCAGATATTGTAGCGCGGTCAAGGTTAATATTTTGGGTTTCCAAGATCTCATAAGCCGTGTAACGGTTGCACTCTATATTTAGTATTCCAGTAAGAAACTTTTTGACTCAAAAAATCTTGAATTTAATTTCAGTTGTTAAGATAAGAAATATGGTTAGGTAATAAATTAACAGCAACAACAAAGTAGGGCAATAAATGACTTTCTTGTACCAAGCTTTCAATAAATATTGATTCTGAACTGAGCCCAAACTACTCAGTGGCGTACTATTAGTTTACTAGTATATCGCGCCAAAACTGAATTTCTTGCAGCGCATCCACGGAAATACACACGATACAATTTTTTCTCAAGAAATAATATCTCCCCAGAAGACACAAAAACAATGGATCTATTACAGAACGTATGAACGAAGACAACCAACTACTGGTGCAAAAAATTAATTGTGACGGGAATTGCCTATATGGAGCACTAAGCAGCTAGAAGGAGAAAACATAACCCAGGCACATTTACGCTATGAAAAACCTACGATAACAAGTAGCGGACTACACACAAAACAATATAGATTACTTAACTCCGTTACTGCTGGCCGAGCCAACTGGTGGGAGATAAGTAACTGTAAAGGAGGAAATTAAAACAGCATACAGAGTTGCAAATGCAATTATATCGTTCATCAAGAAAAGCAAACCAACATGGGACCTAATCAAGAGATTGTGCATAGGCACTTTACTGACAACGGTGACATATGGAGTTAAAAACGGGGCAAGGACAAAAGCCAACAGAAGCCCGAGAAGAACTGAAAGGGACATCATCCAACTACTCGCAAAAACAACTAGACGAAAGCAGCGATATAAAACGTCAACATTACTAGGAGGGAAAACAGTTACAAAAATGATATAAATGTACGCAGTGAAGTACTGGGGACATTCTCAAAAAAGGGACCAAACATGTATACTGAAAAAAGCTCTAATACTGAACAGCAACAAACTAAAAATAGGCTAGACGTGAAGAACAAATTTAGAGGATCATGAACAAACTAGGAAAGGGCCAAACATAAAGAAACTAATATTATACAGAAATCTCAACGATATGTGCTCTGCCAGAATCAAAAACGGAGGAATCAAAAGACTCAGAAGAAGAAGATTTTTAGAAGCAAGGACAGAGAGAGAGAAGCATAAACACTTCAAATTACGACATAATGCGGCAACGCATCTCACAAACACCTACCCTGCCCATCCCACACCCCCATACCATGCGTCATGTTGCTCTCGCTGCTGACAACAAGCAGCAAATTCAGCCCAGCGTAGCCGTAGTCGGTAAATGAAATCAAATCAATAAATGAATTTTGAATATTTTCAATGAACAAAGGGAGGGAAGGGGGAAACACCACCTCTATATCCGCAACTGGGATATGGTTAGAAACGACACCTAATTTTCATGTTATACTTACAGTGGCAGCAACAAACAAACAAGACGCAAAAATTATTAATGAAGCAAGTGTTTGTCCCAATGTAACCAAATTGAAAATTGCTTCAAGCTCCTTCGCTGTCCTAAAATAGATCAATTTTAAATACGATAACGACACAATGATATTTTCAATCAGCTAGCACTCTTATTGTGCAATTTTTTTATGGATTTTGGCAAAATTTTTGTATCATCATCTACTACTACTAGTTGGAGGTTGTCTACTATGTGGTGTGTTTACGTTTAATAGAATACTGTACATTTAATTATTAGTACAGCACATAGAGGTGACAAATATGTAAAACTTAGGACAATGATAACCCAGGCACACAAAACAAAAAAAGTCATGTACTTTTTTACCGACTATCATAACTATACGTAGCTTGGGGCGCTGAAACCGACTCCAAGCTCAGAATTGTCACGTCAATATTTTCAAAAATCAGCTTAGAACTAGCCTAAACCCAGGTAAAAGGTTAATTGAGGGTTTAAAGGAGTTGTTTTTATATGTATTTTGGGGCGCTGAAACCGAATCCGAATTTTGTTATCATGTCAGGATTTTGACATAACCTTAGAAAAATCTCAAAAAACACCTCAAAAATGGCCAAAAATGCATTTCATTTTACAGGTTCTTTGAAACTGCGTCAAAATGTAGACGTTTTAACGTGTGAATTTCATTTTGGCACATATTCGATTTTAATGACCAAAAATACGTGTTGGTACTTGCTCATTTAAATTTTGTTAGTTTATCTGTACATGCATTTTTGACCGTTTTTGAGGTGTATTTTAAGATTTTTCTGAGGTTATGTCAAAATCCTGACATGACTAGAAAATTCTGATCACGGATTCGATTTCAGCGCCCCAACATCCGCATAAAAACATGGTCCAACTCGTTTAATCTTTCAATTTGCTTTCTACCCGGTTTCAGGCTTTTTCTAAGCTGTTTTTTGAGCTTACATGAAAATATTGACGTGTGACAATTTTGACCTCAGATTCGGTTTCAGCGCCCTGAAATACGTACAAAAACGTGGGCGAACTCGTTTAATATCCCATTTTACTTTTTACCCGGTTTCAGGCTCGTTCTAAGCTGGTTTTTGAGCTTACATGATATTGACGCCATGTGACAATTCTGACCTCGGATTCGATTTGAGTGCCCCAAAATACATATAGATATTATAGTCGATAAGAAAGTACATGACCTTTTTTGTTTTGTGTGTTTGTGTAATTTTTCTTTATGGATTATAATTCTAGTAAAAGGCATTATCTTCAAATTCTATATTGTCCGGACGCTTGCTTTTACTCTCAAGGGGTGAAAATTTAGATATTTAATATTTGAAAAAAAAGTATTATTGATTGATTCTTGGAACGCTGTCGAAATTAAAAAATTCAAAATGGCGGATGGAAAACTTTTCTAAAGTAAGTGTTTTAAATAGACAAAAATATTAAGCATAAGATAACGACATTTAAAAAAAATGTGAGAACGCACATTGTTTCGGTCATAAATTGTTCATTTTTTATGATACAGAAACAAACCCAAAACCACTTTAAAGACTGCTTAATTATCTTTAATTCTGTTCCTTAGAGTTTTTGACGAAAGTGTCATGGTTTCTAAGATATTCAACATCTAATCTAAATACTCCATCCTACAACACAGCTTCTGCGAATGTTGTTGGACAGCTGAGGGCCATTTCCGAAGTAACTTTTCGCTCTGAATCCGAATCTGGCTTCAGAATTGGCCCATCACGTCAGGATTTTGAAATATTTGAGGTTAAGTACTTAAAAATTTTTTTTGCCGACTTTTGAGGTTATATATAGAACTCAAAAATGTTTTCAGCTTATTTTTAATAAATACATCATTTAGTATCATCATTCATCTTTAAAATGAGCTTTCGGATGGTCATCTATGATGATTCCTCGCAAAGTTATAGCCATTTTAAGGTGACGTGAATTTGAAACCTTACAACCCTACAATCTTAATTAATTTATTTGCGAGAGAGATTTTTTTTTAGCTTTAAATCTTGATCTGTTTGAAGTCCTTTGGTTAAGATTGTTGAGTTTTAGGGGACCATGGTTTCAAATTCATGTCACCTTAAAATGGTTATAACTTTGCGAGGAAACATCGTAGACGACCATTCGAAAGCTTATTTTAAAGAGGAAGGATGGTACTAAATGATGAATTTATTAGAAATAAGCTGAAAATTGCTTTGAATCCTATACATTACCTCAAAAGTAGACAAAAAAGTATTCAACCTAAAATATTTCAAAATTCTGACGTGGTGGGCCAATTCGAATTCAGTGTGAAAGATTACTTCAGAAATGACCCCCATCTGCCCAACAACAAAACCTCGCAGACCTGTGTAACCTTTCGAATGCCATCTATAAACGTATATAACTCCTAAACTATTCTACATAAATATTAAAAAAGAAAACAAAGTCATTCTCAGTTTATAAGTTTTATTTTTGATGTCCATAGTTTGAACTTTATGTTCAACATCAGGTTAAGGTAAGCGGTGCTGTGAACGTAGTTCTACAATTTCTCCTATGTCGCTGAACCGATTAAAAAATTTTTGACAGGCTTTTAGAGACAATTTTATAGAATGGTACTATAGGCGATTTAAGAGTAAAGAAAGAACAAATTTTTCTTGTTCGAAAATCAAAATTTCTTTTGTTGACTTCAATATTCCGGTATCATTCTATCACGTTTTCTCTAAAAGCCTATCAAAATATTTTCTCAATACTGGAGCGGATCTGGAGAGACAAAGAGGAGTTTTGAAACCAACTTTTTTTAATTTTTTTTTTTGACAATTCGTTAACACGCGTTCTCTTTTATCATGTTATCAACTTAGTTCAGATTAATCACACGAGGTGACAGAGGAATTCGCATTTAAAATTCGCAAAAATACGTTTTTCCATGATAACTTTATTATTATTGACCTGACGATAAAAAATTAAAATCAAAAATTGAAGATCTCGCGGAAGCGCATAATCTCTTTTTTTTCAAATCAGACGGTAACTTTTCGTGAAAAATTTTTTTGAAAATACTCGTTTTTTTGCCCTAACACTAATACACAAAAAAGTAATTTCTTAATTTTTTTACGAAAAAAAGAAGTTAAGGGGATGAGATTTTTTTGAGGTAGGTGAAATAGATAAGAATTGATGGAGCCGGAGGATTGGGGGGGTGGGCCAATTAGGGGAGGGAAGGGAGATAGGGAAAGGAAAATTATTTCGAACTTTTTTCCCTGTTGTGCGATTTTCAAAAACCAAAATGGAATTTGTTCGTTATTACGTCCAATATTTGACTGAATAATTTTTTTTATTTTTTCCAAATAAACAAATTTGTGGGAGGGGAAAACTTTGTATTTTTTTTTAAATGCGTTTTTGAGTACGAAGGAAAGGGCTCAGAAGAGAAATTTTACAGGAAAGCGATATTTTTTTTATCTTTAATTTAAAAAAAAATGATTGCAATCCAAGCAATAGGAAGGGAGGGAGGCGGCATAATGCGTTTGCGGGAATAAAGGGTTAAGGAAAATGGATAGGGATTTCTGAGCTTAATATTCGGATATATAAATCTTTTTTCCATCTTAATATTTTATCACTCTACCCTCCATCAAATATCAAACTTATTATAAATAATTATTTAACACCGCCACGAGTTTTCGCGGCGCATTTCTCTAGTTTTAGGTGTGTATTGGATATATATAACAATTATTTTTCGGCTTAACTCAAAAACGGTACAATGCATTAATCTCAATTTTTTATCATGTTATCACTGTTAACATAATGTGTGAATATGTAGGTCAAATTTTAATAAGTATAGAAATCATTACTTTCTTTTCTAAGGCTATGTCGAAAATTAGCATTCTCAAATGTATCATGCGGGAAACTTTTTTATCTTTCGAAATAGATACTAAGTGTTCGAGAAGTAACGAAGATAAAAGATGGACGTAACTTTTTTATTTGAAACTTTTTTTCTAGAATTAGCAGTTTTAGAGAAAATTGCAAATGAGTGATTGTTAGCCAGGTACTGCAAACGTGTGGAAATCTAATAGCAATTAATTGCAGTACATCGCATGCATAGAAACTTTTCATTGATGCATTTACTATTTTACTATTAAGTAGCAAAAAAATGAACGAAATTTAATTCATATAACATTATTCCAAAGGTAAAACCTCTAGCTACTGTACTATATTACCTATAATAAATCATACTCTAACGTACAGTGTATAGGTTTTTCCACTATAGAAAAGTCAATCTGAACTGTTTCGGACCTTTTATTTTACTGTTTGGTTCGAGATGATTAACTCTCTTTGAAAAACTAGCATCCTGTTTCACCTCATACCTACCCTAATAACGTAATTAAATGTTTAATTGAGTGGGTGAGTTCCCTGTATAATTCTCCCTCAAGTTCAGGAAAATCTTCATCATGAAGAATATGAAAATTGTGGGGTAAATCCAATCTCCTGAAAACTCTTTGTCTAGTCGTTCTCATGGCTTCACTCAATATTATCAATTGAGTTTTTAGACAGTTTAATAGAGCAGCGAAAAATACGTCATAGCCTAGAAGATGAAAGTGTACTGTTAAAATGATTATTTATGGAAAATAAGTAAAGACGAATTTTAACTTTGACCTCGTTTTAAAAAAAAATTGACTCCAGCCGTCTTGCGCAGAGAACAACATTTTATGAAACTTTGAGGCGCAGTAGTGTTTGCCATTGATTTCAATTAATATTGTTACACAGATTATAGACTCAGTTTGTGCAATTCTACAGGGTGTTTTTGAAATACATCCATATATTTTAATGTGTGAGCCCTTATCTAATGTAAATAGTGTTTATACAGATTTTTTTTCAAATAACGAAATTTCTGAAGCAAATGTACCAAATTTGAAATTCAATACAGTTAACATAAATATAGTACGTGATGTAGTTAATAAAATGAAGAATGAAAGTAGTAAAGATCACTACAATATGTCAATACCAGTCTAATCAATCAATGCATTAGAGTAGGTTGTTTATCCAGAAGTTCTAACGGTCACAAAGGTGATAACAATTCATTTCATAATATTATGACATAATTTGTCCATTTGACTTGTGTAAAATTTTATTGTTAAAATCACCAATAAATTTGATTTAGTTTGATTTGATTTGATTAATGATTAATGTGGAGACCGATGCCACTTTTTTAATTACAAAATTCAAAACAAAAAAAATATTTTGAACTCACCCTCCCCCTTAACCCAATCTCGACCTCCACAACGTAAGTTAATCACTTTTGTTATTGCATTGTCAAGGCTGCACAAAATTAACAAATTTCATTAAATTTAAGGAGGAATATCTGGTTCATGCAAGATGGGGCCCCGTTTCATTATTCTATTGCAGTAAGCAATTACTTAAATAAACAATTTTCCCATCGATGGATTGGCCGAGAAAGCGAATTTCAATGGCCATCTCGTAGCCCAGATTTAAACCCGTTAGATTTATACTTTTGGGGGATATGAAATCACTAATTTATGCGCAAGCGATCAACAGTCGTCAAGAATTATGGCAACAAGTACAGAATGCTGCCAATTTTATCAGAAACTAGCCCAGCAAATTTTTTAAAGTAAGGAGAACTTTTAACACAAGATTAAGAAAATGTATCGAAGTCAATGGAGCCCAATTTGAACATTTATTAAAATAAATTATTACCACCTGCAAAAAGTATTGTTTTATTTTCAAAGCTTTTTCGAATTCAAAACTCTCGAGAAATCGGCACTCTAGAGCAATATATTAAGAGTACCTTTTTTGCGTAAAAATTATTGAGAAATAAAAGAAAACCAAGAAAACAAATATTTGGATAGTGGCGTACAAATTAAGGGGGGAAACTCCTTCGCCCCCGCTACCGTGGCAATAGTGAGGAACCAGTTCTTTTGTTGATATTATGCGTCTTGGATCACTAACACTATACCAAAGATGATAAAGAAATATTAAGTAATTACTTCCACATCCAGTGGAAGCATAGTAACGACAAAAAAATTTAAAAAAATTTTTATTGATCAAATAGGCTTAGAATGTCATGGAACGTCGAGATTTCAAGTTTGAGCGAAAAAAAAAAATTTCTGTCTGTCGGTCTGTAACTTTTTTTGTGCGCACGTTTATTCTGGAACCGTTTGAGATATTGAAATTTGGTACACATATGTACTTTAACGAGATCTAGAACTAGATTATATTTTCATCTTGTTCCGTCGAAGGGTTGGGGGGTAAATTGGGGTAAATTTGGAGTAAATAGGTAAATCAAGCAGGTAAGAGTTCATAAAATTGATATTTAGTATAGACAAGAGAAGCTAAGACTCAAAAAAAAATTTGGCATTAGCCACCCCCATTACCACCCCCACCCCATTATTAAAGGGGATGAAAAAAATGTGATTTCGTGTGTGTACAAGAACCAGAAACCTCAAAATATTTTTTTACTTTATCCACCCCCCCACTCCCACCTCCTGTCACCACCCCCACCCCACTACCGATGTGGGGTAGAGGATTTCAAATATTATATTATTAAAGTTCCATAAACAATTATTTCCAGATTCAAAATTTTTTCGTTGTGTGACTTGGATAGAAAATCCGGATGTGGAAGTAGTGATTCCTTGGGCAGCAGTTTTTTAAAATAATTTGTAAAAATATATTTTTAATTTTTAACTTCTCAGTAAGTTAGCACATTTTATAGAACTGTTTTTGGTTAAATCTTCATACTTTGTGCTAAGGATTCTTCAGTTATCGTATGATCAATTATTAATGAAACACCCTGTATAAATTGAGATTTCAAGTATGAGATTTCAAAATAATATTTTCTTTTACTTCCACGTCCAGTGGAACTATAGTAACGACAAAAAATTTTTTAAAAATTTTTATAGTTCAAATAGGCTTAGAATATCACGAAACGTCGAGATTTTAAGTTTGAGCGGAAAAAAAATTTCTGTCTGTCGGTCTGTCGGTCTGTCGGTCTGTCGGTCTGTCGGTCTGTCGGTCTGTCTGTAACTTTTTTTGTGCGCACGATTACTCTGGAACCGTTTGAGATATTGACTTGAAATTTGGTACACATATGTACTTTAACGAGATCTAGAACTAGATTATATTTTCATCTTGTTCCGTCGAAGGGTTGGGGGATAAATTGGGATAAATTTGGGGAAAATAGGTAAATCAAGCAGGTAAGAGTCCATAAAATTGATATTTAGTATATACAAGAGAAGCTGAGGTCTCAAAAAAAATTTTGGAATTAGCCACCCCCATTACCACCCCCACCCCATTATTAAAGGGGATGAAAAAAAAATGTGATTTCGGGTGTGTACAAGAACCAGAAACCTCGAAATGTTTTTTACTTCATCCACCCCCACTACCACCCCCTATCACCACCCCCACCCCGCTACCGATGTGGGGTATCATTTTATGGTTTTTTTGGGTAGAGGATTTCAAATAATATATTATTAAAGTTCCATAAACAATCATTTCCACATACAAAATTTTTTCATTGTGAGTGACTTAGATAAAAAAATCTGGATGTGGAAGTAGTGATTCCTTGGGCAGCGGTTTTTATATTTATTTCTACTTACTTATTAGATAAATATTAATATTAAATATCTAATCCAAACCACTTACATCCAATGAACCAAGCGTATATGCCAAGACAATAATCCATAAAAATGAAAGCATATTCACATTTCGCTTTTGTGTCTACTTGAAAAGGCATACGAAAATAGAATGAAGTAAAATCGTAACAAGTTTTATTTCCTTGAAAATCATTTCCTTTTATTTCACTATTTATCATAATCTCAGAAGATATATGGGCAGACACTCCCACGGAAGAATAGATGCAAAATAGCTAAAAAATTATCAATAAATAATAAATATAAACACAGACTGTTTCAATATAGTCCAACCAAGCTGAAATTATTTGGACATGATTAAAGTTATATTGTCATCTCTGGATATTGTCAATTTTGTTGGCGAAAGGCACGTCAGCGTTTCTGTGTTTATGAAAACTACTTCAGTAAAAGTTAATCAATAGTTGACCATCAAATAATAAACTATACTGAATAAACAAGTGAAATTAAACCACCAACTACGAAATTTCTATGCCTTGTTGATAAATTATTATACCGATATGATATTATAATCAAGTAGGTATTTTGTTAAACTCAAATAATAGTAGTCACTTGGTGTTAAAAAGTACCCAAACTTCGGACTAATTCTATAGCGGTTGGATTTTTGTTTGCGGATTCTTAAAGTTTAGATCAACTTCAAATATTAAAAAGGAATAGATGGGCTTTTACCCCCAAGGGGGTGAAAGTCAAAAAATCAATAATTAATGAATTACTGAGAATAAATTATTGAAACTTATATTATTTAAGTTTTTGGGAAGTCATAAATTAAAAATTTTATTTTATTTTATCCCCTCAATATGGCCGATATGAAAGGGTAAAATGGATGGATTAATTATTTTTTGTTTATTTTGAGAAATTAGGACCTTCTTAGCAGGTTGTTATATTTTGACACATAAAACTCATCCCCTAATAAGAAAAATAATTACTTTTACATCTAAGAGGTGAAAATCATCTCTAAAGTTAAAACGGAAGTACAAAGGAAGTATTGGGAATTTATTAATGAAACTAATATTAATTTAACCTAAATTTGTTATAATTATTCATCTTCATCAATATTTGAGTCATTATCATCTTTATATATATTTACTCAAATACATACATGCATGCGATGTCAAAGGACTTAAAAAATGTGCATGAATGTCAAAAAAGTAAAAAATTATTATTGTTCCTTTATAACTGAAAATTGATTTTATCGCCAAACGAGCAATATCGTAATTTGCTAAAACGAGGCGAGCTCCTTATTTCGGTCATGTCTCATTTGCAATTAACGCTAAAAATCACAAAAAATGCATTTTGAAGGCCTCTTAATTCTCTTTAAGGTCGGGTAGTTTAAAATAATACAGAGGTTCTCAGTTTTTCTATATTCATCTTAAATGCGTCAAAAAAAAAACGTTAAGAGTTAAATTCAAACACTATTAACACTCCTAAGCTATTGTCTATCAAAAAAATAAAAAAGTTTTTGTCAGTTTATTGCCATAATTTTTTGTCTATAGTAACATTCAGTTAAAATGCTTCCTTGTAAGTTAAATAACCATTTAACTTTAAAAGCAAAAAAAATAATTTCTTAAAAAATTTTCAAAATACATTAAGTGTAAAATCTTTTAGATAATGCGTCCATCAGCGTCCAAAAAATTTGAGCATATACATAATAGTTAGGACTAACAAAAAACACGATTTATATTTTTTTTTTCAATTTGAAATTTACTGGGACTAAGAGATGGGCACTTTTTTGTCTAACAAATCAAAATTTTGCCTTTATTTTCCTTGTATCATTTTTGATTTTGTAGATATCAAAATTTGCCAAAAGAGAATTTTAAGCTACGATAATAAGCTTTAATTTGGTTCAAGGTACATGTTAAAAGGTTTTTTTAAACCAGAGATATGACTGTTTGAAGAGCGTGGCCTTTTCAGGGCTATGATCAATTGCTCCTAACATTAATTGCATCCTGGCAATGATGAACCTAAAGAAATTTTTATTTTATGGATTACTTTTGTTATTTTATAAGCTAACTTTTTTGTTATGACAAACTTTTTCGAATATGTGATCAGCTTTGAGTAATTTGCTTAAAACCTTTGGAAAAACAATGTTTTTTGCTTAAAAATCAACTTTCAACCTCCTGTAACTCGGCGGATGATAAAGTAAAAATAATGTTATAGGGGTTTTTTGGGGTACAATTCGACGATCTGCCCGTTCCAATAGTAACTTTTTTTTCGAATCCCTTGAGTTGGAACAACATAGAAAAATACCCCCAACACAAAGCATCATTTTAGCATTTTAATATATCATATTTTTTGATCCATTTTGAATCAAACTGTCCAAAAATATTTGAATTCAAAACTGCTATAGTGTTTATGTGCATGTAGTCATGGAAGTAAAAGCATGGCCATCTCTATTTTTATCCATTTTTAATAAACTGAAATAAGTGTAAAAGGTAAAGTCACAATACACAGTTTTTTAAATACATGCTCCCAAATTTCCAGAGCTTTAGTATTAGCTAAAATTGTTTGGTTTGAAAGTTCGAGGAGTTCTGGTTAAGGAAACCTTCCGAAAATCCCACCTTTCGAACCGGACAGAATTCAAAGGTGCAAAGGACAAAGCTGGATAAGGAACTTTAAGAGAAACCAAGAGCGCCAAAATTGTATATAGAAGGACCTATGATCAAGACTTCTTCATTTTGTAATCAACATTTAAGGTGATTAAAAAAAGGGTTGTTCAAACTCCTTTATTTGTTATGGTTTCATCAGTAGTTACTGGAATAAAAAGAGTGTGAAGAAATTGAGATATTATAAACAGTGTCAAGATTATGATCAACTTTTAGAAGTCATCTAATAATATTTTCTGCTACTTGTAGTCTAGGTTTTTTCAAATTCGAATGTTTAGAAGCAAATCATATTATTTTTTTCCAACCTATGTTTTTAGAGTAACTCGACCCCGCTGATTTCGAAAATTTCTGTTGTCATCTCAGATTCGGGGTGAACCACCAGAAACCTAAAGGTTTCACTCCTAAAGGTACATTTTTTGAATTTGTCGAGAATATCTTCGTAAGAACTGAATTGGGAGAAAAATATCAAGAGAGTTGAAATGTAGCTTATAACATTTTCATTAAAATGATGCATATAAAGTTATAATTTCACGATCTCATTGGCGTGCAATGGGGGTCTAAAATGAAACATATTGCAAAAAAAAACAACAAAATAGTTCATCATAGTTGTTCAGAAGGATATTACTTTGCGTTATGTGTAAAATATATTTAGATTTTCATTACCAAATATCTGTTCCATACATTGCTTAACTGGACTGTCTACAAAAAATAATATGAAATTATAATATTACCTAATTACCACAATCTACTTACGTGTCCTTTATTTGCACCAGCAGTAAGTTCGAAACAAATCTGGACGAAAGCAGCGTCGCGTGTCATTTCTGAAGGTAAACATTCAATTTTCTTCGCATTTTGCTGGTTTTTCAGTAAACAGCTGCTGTGGTAACGAGCCTCAGAAGCTATTACGGAGGCGAAGTTCGTAGTTGACTTTCCCGAGTTGCTTTATTTTATTCTCCATATTAAATGACATAATTTGTTTAGATTGCTCCTTTGTTTCACTCTGGCAAAAAATACATAATTTTCAACCAGGCACATTGCTGTCTCGTTGCCTCAAACATTTTCTTCAGTTTCGATCTACAGTTTCCAAATTTCCTGAATCAGCAGCAACATGAGTCGACTTCTTCCGAAGGCGCTCTATCATAGATTTGTTAGTGTAATTCGAATAACATAATTTGTGATATTTAAGATTTTTCGCGACGTCACTTTGTAAAATATTCTCGAGTTTCGAAATTACACTGGCCCATTTTTTGTCTTGTAGTATTTTCCGAAGATGTGTTGCCTCAGATAAGTGGGACAGTCCTTTATCTTCAACCGCGCCTAAACGATCAGATTTAGTTTTCTGACACAACACACAACACACACGCACTAAAGTCAATATCTTCTGAGCTAAAACTAACAAGTGAACCCATTCTAATATCTATTTTGAAACAAAAGGAAATATTAAAACTCACGCATGATAGTTGCTTACTCCTTTTGGACGCCTATGGAATTTTAAACTTTACAAAATGACGAAAACCTGAATATATTTTACACACAATGTGAAGAAATATCCTTCTGATCAACTATGATGAACTATTTTGTTATTTTTTTGAAATATGTTCCATCTTAGACCCCCATTGCACACCAATGAGCTAGTGGAATTATAACTTTATATACATCATTTTAAAGAAAATTTTATAAACTGCATTTCAACTCTCTCAACATTTTTCTTTCAATTCACTTCTTACGAAGATATTCTCGATTAATTGAAAAAATGTACCTTTAGGGGTGGTTTTGAGGTGGTTCAACCCCGAATTCGAGATGACAATAGCAACTTGCACATTAGCGATGTCAAATTTCTCTAAAAACGTAGGTTGGCAAAAAGTAATATGATTTGCTTCTAAGAGTGATTTCCGAAGGCTTTTTAGAAAATTGAGCCTAGACTATTGGGAGAAATTGATGTTAATAACCATCATACTTACCATAATCGAAAAACGTTGGCTGAGTTTCTTTGCGTCGAGGAACATTTTACCTGGTTTGAAATCACCTAACGGTTCATATCTAAAATGCTTGTCCTCTAACGTATCTATAATTGCCTTGAGTTTTCCATGTTGAAGCACCAGAATTCCAACTTTCATCATGCCCAGAGTGTGACAGAAAACAAGCCCTAGTTGGCTGAAAAATTTGTTGAAATCTTTGACAGTTTCGCTAAAAATCATGAACTCTAATATAAGGAACCACACGGCAATGGAATACACCAAAAATGTCCACAAGTATTGAAAACATTTGCGAATCGTGGACACTCCTTCTGTGTTATATAACCAAAGACCTGCCAAGTTGTGTATGACTTCATTTGTACGAAAGAAATTCTCGGGATAATCATCATTCTCCATCGTTTCTCGAATGCTAACACACAGTAAATTTCGTTTATATAGCTAGTAGTATAGTCGATAGGTATATTTTTAGTCCGAATAAATGCGGGAGTTTTGAAACTTTGGTAATTTGTAGTATAGATTTCAATGCCCTGAATCAAATGAGAAAAAATGAAAAATGTGATCTCAGCCGCCGGCGTCGCCATATTGAAAAAATGGCGCACAAAAACAGTTATCTCGCTTCCGGTACCTCATACGGCAAAAAATGTTCTTATAAAAATAATAGAGCCTTAAATTTTCTACAAAATATGTCATACATTTTTTTCGTCAAACTGAATAGTTTCGGTGCAGCAACCGATCGATGTCCAGCATTCTTGACAAAATGATGATTTTTTGTAATTTCTCAATTTAGTGCGACTTTTATGAAGGAGTGTTTTTGTGTTGAGACAAAATTTGTTTTCATACCTGAAAATCATAAAATATAGTTGGTTTTACGTGTCTGCTACGCATAGCTCAATGTTCAATACTCGTTTCCACACCACCGAGTATATAGCCCCTTTTCTACGTGGTTGTCCCCTACAGGTCTAATCCACGACTAGCTTGCTTCTTGAGGCGTTTTAGGTGCTTGATGACGAAGGTTCAGGTTTGTTGTAGTCTTCAACAATACTTTCTTCGGAAAATACTTCCGTTGTGCTTTCCACTGATTCTACGTATTGATTGTTCTCCATGCTTGCGAGAAATGTTTTGACTGGAGAGTCGACTTCTTCGTCGTCATGAAGCTCGTCATCTGTTGCTGGTGCATTGTCGCAGCTTTGTCCGTTACAAAATTTGCAATTTCCAGAACATTTTAACCCTGCCTTTCTACAACCATATGCTGCACTGCACCCTTTATTGCATTTACAGAAAAGAAATTTAAGTAGCTTTTCAGAAGCAGGATCCTTCAGCATTGTTACTGGCGTAAGCCCAGCTTTGCTCTGTTTCCAGCCCCATTCTTCAACATTTTTACAAACCCCCTGCCACTCCTGGACTTGAAAATATGTCCTGAATGAATGCTATAAGGGACAACCGTGTAAAAAAAAGCGCCATATACTCTCCTTCAAGGTGGTGTGGAAACGAGTATTGAAAATTGAGATATGCGTAACAGACAAGTAAAATCAACTATATTTGAGGATTTTCAGGTATGAAAACAAATTTTGTCTTAACACAAAAATACTCCTTCATAATAGTCGCACTAAATTGAGTAATTACAAAAAATCGTAATTTTATCAAGAGTGCTTGACTTCGATCGGTTGCTGCATCGAAACTATTCAGTTTAAAGAAAAAATGTATAGGACATATTTTGTAGAAAATTTAATGCTCTTCTATTGTGATAAGAACATTTTTTGCCGTATGAGGTAACCGAAGCGAGATATTTAAAAGAAACTGTTTTGTGCGCCATTTTTTCAATATGGCGGCGCCAACGGATGAGATCACATTTTGCATTTTTTAAAATTTCATTCGGAGCATCGAAATCTACAAATTTCCAAAGTTTCAAAACTTCCGCACTTATTCGGACTAAACCCCATCCATGATTTATGCTCTCACCGCTGTATTGTAGGTGCAAATCTATACTGATTTTAAATACGTAATTTCACAACTGTTATCCTCTTTCCCGCAACCATAATTAAATGGCAGGAAAGAGGTCAATTATAAGTAAATAGCACAGTGTACATTAAATATTATATTAATAGCTATTAGAAAGCACCACACAAACTTATTCTTTTTGCATAATTTGCTATGCCAGTCTTCAAAAATTTAAAATTATGGTCGGTATTGTAGGTATTTGTAGATAGAAATACAGGGTGTTTCGGTTAAAAGTCCCCGGGCTATGATCTCGAAAAAAATTGTTTGTAAATAGCGTATGAATGATACCATAAAAGACGAGAAACTAACATTTTAAAAATATGAAATAATGTAGGAAGTATTGTATTTAATAAGATAAAAGATCTAAGTTCTAGAAAAATTAAAAAATAAATCATATGTAACTCCAAACTGCTAATTACAGTGGAAGTAGAGTAACGCAAAAAATTTTTGAAAATTTGAATTGTTCAAATAGGCTTGAATGTCATGAAACATAGAGATTTTAATTCTGAGCAAAAAAAATCTGTAACTTTTTTTGTGCGCACATTTACTTTGGAGCCGTTTAAGATATTGACTTGAAATTTGGTACACGTATGTATTTTAATGAGATCTGGAATTAGATTATATTTTGATCTTATTTCGTTGAAAGGTTGGGGGATAAATTGGGGTAAATGGGGGTAAATGGGTAAATCAAGCAATAAGAGTCTGTAAAATTGGTATTTAGTATACACAGTGTGTCCCCCGATTGAGTTCGCTATAGGTGAAATGGACAAAAAGTTTTCGAATTTTTTTTTCAAATTTGCTTACCTAAAAAGTAATTTTGGGTGTACTTTTGTTTTTTTTAAATCATGTAGGCCATGACAGTTAAGCAAAAATGAATTTCATGTTAGGTAAAATACCTTTTCTGTAAAATATAGAGGAAAATGTCATTAAGGAAAGTTATTCAGATTAAAAAGTTATAGTCCTATACAAAATTTCAAGAACATACGCCTACTTTGATAATTTTGTTTTTTTCAATATAATTGCATTTTAGGAAAAAAAAATAGTATGCCAGTTTACTAAAGTGTTTGATCTATTACATAATGGAGTAAACACTTTAGTAAATCGTAAACTTTTTTTTTTTTCGTAAAATGCAATTATACAGGGTGGACCATTAATAACAGGCCATAGTTCAAGGGTAGATTCTTTGGACCAAAATATGAGGATATAACCAAACATGCTTTAGTAAATTGTTGCTGTGGAAAAAGATACAAAATTATAATTTTTTTTTCTTTTTTTTTGCAATATTTCAACATCTTGTATAAAAGAAGTTAAGGTCTTAAAAAATTCACCCCATTAATAAAGGGGGTGAAAAAAATAAAATTGTACATTAGCGTGTGTATACAAGAACCTAAGGCCTCAACATTTTTTAAATTTCATCCACCCCCACTACCACCCCTCTACCACCACCCTACTACCGATGTGACATATGGTTTTATAGGTCTTGGGGTAGACGATTTCAAATATTATGTTATTAAAGTTCCTTAAACAATATTTTCCACATAGTGAAGTGCAAATATAGTATAAAAATTTTTTTCGTTGTGACAAACTTGGATAGAAAATCTGTGTGGAATTTTAAGATTTATAAACACCCTACAGGTTGCATTGTAATTCGAGTCCTATGAACAAACGAACATCAGCGTGCCTGCTTTTCAAGATTATTTTAGCAGGTTGCTAAATTGACACTAATATTTCGAGGATAGATGAGGAGCTAGCGTCAGAGGCGCGTCATCGCGTGTGAGTTTAGCTTTTACGATTTCAAATTAGAATACCATGCAACCGGTACGATGTTTATAGATCTTCCATATTTTCTTGATTCTATAATAAGTGGGTTACCTCGAGTAGTATGAATGCGCAGTGATTTTTCTCGAGTACTATAGATGCGCAGTAGGTTACCTCAAGTAGTATGGATGCGCATTGGCTTTTCTCGAGTACTATAGATGCGCAGTAGGTTATCTCAAGTAGTATGGATGCGCAGTGGGTTTCCTCGAAAATTATGGATGTGCAGTGGCTTTCCCCGAGTAAATCGGGTTACCTCGAGTAGTATGGCTGCGTAACATTTTTGAGAATTATCATTGTTCAAATATGATTTTGGTGCTCACGATTACTCTGGAACCGTATTTAACTATTTTTTGAGGTTATCTTGAATATATGATCCAATCGATCAATTCTGATCTCAGATTCGGATTCAGCGCGTGAAAATGGGAATATGTTAGTTTAAAGGGCAGGCCAATTTTTTTTGTGGCTGTGTTATTTACATATACAAAATCTTTTTCATTGTGAGAGACTTGGGTAGAAAATGTGGATGTGGAAGTAGTGATTCCTTGTTTTTATAAAGTTTTCTATAAAATCAAAATTATTCTTAATTTATTCCTTAATCATATGAATCATGTTTAAAGGTTCCAGTCATCGAAAAATGATTTAGCACCGAAGCGCCATCTCCGTGTACTATAAAGGAAACATTCCAACTACATTGTTTACTGTCTCTTTTGGTATCAATCATATGCCATTTACAAATTTTAGCTATCTTTATTATTTTTGGAATCTAGTCCATTTATTAATGAAAAAAAATTCTGACTTCGATTTCTTTTTTAATTTCAGGAAAAGTTTATAGAGAGGTGTGCTTTTCCTTTTTCAATTGTTATTAACAAATAAGTGCTTTTTTAATACACTTTTAATTAAAACATTTATAACTCTGTATTTATTTAAAAAATTGCCTGAAATTTGATAACATGAGGTTTTTGGGATCGCAGATTACGAATCTGGCCCCAAAATCGGTCCTAAAAATAAAATTGCGTCTACAAAATGGCGTCTAGAAAATGACGTCGAAAGTCTAATTTTTTATCTGTTTCATGTTTGTTTTTGTTAGATGTCTGGGGGTTTTTGGGAAAAGTTTTTTCATTCTGATTTTATTTCTTAATGGGGGTTTTTTGGGTCGCTGGTTTCAAATTCTGTGCTAAAATTTATCAAAAATGGAACACTGTGTCTAAAAAATGGTGGAAACAAATGATGAAGAGTTAAACTAATATTAAAGATATTATATTTTAATCGATTTATTAAATTTAACTCAGGATACATTTAAAAGCCAGAAAAAAATTATATAGTTTTTAATTTCTTCTTCTTCTACTTCTTCCATAGAATTAAGACAACTATTTCCGTCTCATTCACCGAGCAATAAAGACCACTTTTCCTACACCTACAAGCTGGCCCGCAACCAGTTTTGCAATTGCAAAAAATAATTTTTAGGATGTTTTGTGGAGCTAGTTCTTATGTCATTAGGACTGAAAAATATTTTCCTCTATCATATTTCCGCTGAAATATCTTGGTTTCCCACCCACAAGTTTTGCACGCGCGTTAAATGTTCTGCTGCATCCATCGTAGGTCACAAAGATGCAAAATTAAGGCTACTTCTTTAGTAGACGCCATAATAAAAGAGCCAAATCTGAAATTCAAAATATTTTTATATAAGAAATATAAAAATAATAAAAAACTTTAACTAAATTAAGCATGCCTGCAAGAGTTTAAGCAGTTACATTTTCTTTGCACCGTACATTGCAAGCATACACTTTATACCAGCAGCCATGATAGCTGGTAAATCAGCATCTTCTTTTTATAAAATTTCACAGCTTTCTGTAAATCACTGCTATTTTCAAATATTTTGGCAAATTTATTCTTTCATCACATTCTAAGCCCATTTGAACAAAAAAAAACATTTTATTTACTGTTGCTAGACTTCCACATTCATGCAGTTAAGATGAATTTTTTTTTTCTTCAAATGGGTTTAGAATGTAACAAAATTGATTTTTTGCAGAAATAACCAATTCAAAATGTCTTTTTCTGCGAAACTCCGCGCAAAACAAGATTAGGGCACACACCCAGCGGGGAGTGCAATATGAGGTTCTCGCGTAATGCAGACTTACCAATATCAACAATTTAATTTCATACTATGTTATGAAAATTTTTATTCTGCTGTATAAGAAAATGTAGTTTTTGTCTTCTCTATGACGTCGGTTCTATGTATCCAAAAACAACAAAATAAAAATTTATGATTGGAATTCTGCCAAATCAAAGTAAGATTAATAATTATGTAAAATATATTTAAAATGTATTTTCGACAGCTTAAACTATGTTGTTTTGAAATATATTAATTATTTTCTGAATTCAATTCAATACTTACATTTATATGGTTTCTCATGTTATGGACGAAAATTCTTTTGCTTGTCCGAGAAAAGGCGGCTTATGTGCCATCCCACTCAGAGCCGTAGCGAGCCAACTTTTTTGGGGGGTTATTTTTCAAATTTGCCAACTTCATAAACTTAAGAAGCCAACTCTGCAAATAAGTAAATAATAATTCCTCCAAAAAAATGATGAGCAGGGGAAAGAAAATCTAAAAAAAAAATTTCCACACCCCAATAAAAATGAAGCGGGGGGGAAAACATTTAAAAAAATTTCCACCAAAACAAAAATTGCCAACTTATGTCTCAAATTTCCAACTTTTGCCAAGTCTGAAAAAGTTGAGGGGATAACCCTCGCTACGGCCTTGATCCCACTCTCTAAACAACTAGGAAATCCAGATTTATATGATTAAAGGAACCATAACTCTTCTATTGGAAATAAACTATTTTCTGACAATAATTTTTCCATTAATTCTCTTCCAGCAAATACTACCAGGGGCGTACCATTAGAGTAACAGTACACCGTGCCAAATTAAATCAATTCAAAAATAATAAAAACTTGGATAAAATTGTTGCCCATTATTAGCTTGGTTTCAGTGCCATTAAAATTTAAAAAATCTCATGCATGCTATAAAAACATACTGACTGTCTACACTTCACATCTGGTACGGCTCTGGTAAGGTTAATGAATTTTATTAAAAAAGTTTAGGTCCGTAAGAATACGCAAAAAGTAAGCAAGAAATAATAACTCTGCAGAGAACACAAAAATAATGCATCCACTACAAAACGTAACAACGAAGACACATCAGCTACTGGTACAAAAATCGACGGCGACGGGAACTGTCTATATGGAGCACTAAGCCATCAGTTAGAAGGAGAAAACATAACAACCCCGGCACACGCCAACACTATGAAAAGACCAGTACATGAGTTGCATAGGTAACCAGACGAGAGAGCTCCATCGAAATAAGGACGGAAAATATAAACGAAAACATAGCCACGGCAATCATACAAAATGATCAAGATCATTGATCATTGATCAATCAGATAAGACAGCAGGAAGTGTATTCATGCAACTGATTCAAGAAACCAGAAGAAACGAAAAAAGAAAAAAATGGGGAAACCGGGTTACACGCGGAAAACAACAACTAAGAGGATCATGAACAAACTGAGAAGCGACCAAACATACTGGAAAAGAAAGCGAGTGGGAAAAATGAACTCCACAAAGAAATCGCAGCGATATACTCTACCAGAACCAGAAACTGAGGCATCAGAAATCTCGAGACGACCAGACCTGCTTTATAATGCTCTGTCACCAATGGATACCCATAAAAGTTTATAAAAGTTAAATAGTGACAACGTGTAAAAAATATAGTTAAAAAAAATATAAGTGGATGTGTTTGTAAAATAATACATATCTCGGAACATTTTCAGTAATTGATAAGAAATATTAGATAGTGTTTAATTAGGTATACAAACCAAAACTTTACACAGTGCTTCCCCTCTAACGAAGTAAATAAAGGTATATATAGTGCAGTGAAATCGTGCCAGGCGGCAAAGAGGAGAAAGAAATCAGTAATAACCGAAGAGAGGACTGTCTATATGGAGCACTAAGCCATCAATTAGAAAAAGAAAACCGGCACACACTAACGCTATGAAAAATCAAGAAAAATGTCCATTATACTATTAGGAGACTTCAATGCACATATATTCCACACATGGCCTAACGAAAATGGAAACGCGCTGAAAAACCTAGCACACATGTTTGACTTAACAATAAGAAATACATGGAGCAAAAGTCAAACCTGCATTGACACGTGGAGTAATGGAAGCTCAATCACACAAATAGACCATACCCTGGTAAGCAGAGAGATAAGGGCAAGGATCAAGAAGGTTAAAGCAAAAAGGAGAGCAGAAGAAAGCGCTAACACTGAACAGCAGCAAACAAAAAATAGGGAGACCATGTTACACGTGGAAAACAACAATCGAGAGGATAAAAAAAAACTAGGAAAGAAAAGCGAGGAAAAAACATGCGTCATGTGGCTCTCGCTACTGACAATAAGCACGACCCAAATCCAACCCAGCATCGAAAACCGAGGAATCAGAGAACTCAGTAAAAGAAGATTTGAAGAAGCAGAAACACAAAAAGAGGAGCATAAACACTCCATATCAAGACACAGCACATATTTCACGCGAAGATTCAGAAGAGGCAGATGCCCAGAACCAAAAACACAAAAAAGGGAGCTTAAACGCTCCTACACCTCCCATCCCATGTGCCATGTGGCTCTCGCTGCTGGCAACAAGCATGACCTTAGTCCAACCCAGCGTGGACGTAGCAGACCCAGCTGTATAACCCTGGAAGTGGCAGCAATGCCTACCGCGCGCTGGTAAATCAATCAATCAATCAGTGCGGCCGACTATTTATTTTTGTTTTATTCTGTTCCCTTTGTGTCTTTTTGTCCAACATTTTCAAACTCGTAAATTAAAATTCTGTTTCTTTATCTTCCTCTTAATTTTTTTTTATCAACCTGACTTAACTTAACCTAGATATTTTTTTTTGTTTTAATTATTATTGTCATTATTACTTTTTGTACATATACTTTTTATTTTTTTCCTTTTCTCTCTTTCTTTTTTTTCCAGGTTTTATCATTATCTTCATTATTGTTTCTCTCATTGTTTGGGAAAGAACGGGGATCATTTGGCTAACTATATGTTTAGTCTTATTCACATATAAGAGGGACCTTGGAACGATTATATCGGGAAGATAAGGAATAACTAGACCTGAACTTTTTGGAAAATGAAATTGAGGGCTTTTTAGGAGAATTACCTATGAATTTGAGAAGAAGCATTTATTATCAACAAGATGGGGCTCCGCCACATAACTTTCGAGATGTCTCTAATTATTTAGAAAACAGATTTCAAAATAGGTCATTTCAACATATGGGCGCACAATATGGTCTGCCAGATCACCTGACCTAACCCCTACGGATTTTTTCCTGTGGGGTTACGTCAAAGAATGAGTTTATACATCATCTTCAAGAACCTCCAGGAGTTGGAAATCAAAATTAGCCAAGCTTTTGCAACAATACTGCTCAAATGTTAGAACGGGTGGTAAGGAAAGCCATCACGAAATGTACTGAAGTGAAGCAATGCATATTGCGAAAATTGTATTTAATCTCTGTGTATTTTTTTAACAATTCCAATTGGTAAATGTAGCATATACAGAAATCCAATAATTTCAAAGTAAATTAGCACCGAAACTAGACGTATTATGCCGTGCGTGTAATTGCCCATTAGGCATGTACATTCACGTAACGCGAGAGATTTGACAACACAGCCGTAAATTCGTCCGCCGGGCGGAGCATCCCAGCTCTCAGTTATTTCATTTCACACAGCTGGCACACGCGATGTTGTAATTCTTATTCCCTATGCCTAGCGCGCGGCTACACGCACGGTATATCAAATAAAAGGTTAATCTTTTGGGATTTGTACCAACAAGTAAAAAAATATGGTTACCGTTTTAAAAAAATGAATAACATTCATCTGCTTTTTATATTTTTTCAAAAAATTGTTTTTCAATTCAAAATAGTGATTTTGGCACGAAATAAAACTTTTATTGAAATGCGACAATAAAAATTAAGGTGATACATCAGATTCAAGGTCTTCTGGGTAAATTTTTTGAGAACACAGTCTTGCAGTTGCCAACTTAGATTTTTCACTTTTTCGAATTTATGACGCCATTTGGAAAAAAATTACCTAGTTGTGACACATCGTTGCAACAAGAATTTCATGTGAAAAAAATATGCAAGAATATATATAGGTAGCTATTTAAAAATCAAAAGTTGTTGCCATTCCGATTGGACAGGAAGTGATATTTTTCACTTAATAAGTACAAAGTGTGGCTTTTTGTGTCACAAATGATATGCGTAAATTTCAAAACTGTATTCCTAAAATCAACCTAGAAATTGGCACGGGACTAATCTCGTCGTTATCTCTAGACATATTTTCTATATTTCATTAAAAAAACTGCTGCCTATATCCAGATTTCCTACAACGAAGCAAATTTTGATGTTATATTTGAACTCCACTAGGTATGTGGAAATATTCGCAGAACTTTAATAATATAATATTTGAAATCGTCTACTGCAAAAATTCCTAAAACAATATGCCACATTGGTAGTGGAGTTGGGGGTGGTGATATCGTGTGGTAGTGGAGGTTACTGATGTAAAAAAAATTTGAGACCTTTGGTTCTTGTATACACACTAAATCACAATTTTATTTTTTACCCCCTTTAGTAAATGGGTAGGGGTAGTAATGGGGACGATATTAGGGTGACATGATAAAAACAAATTTGAGAGATTTGCTCCTCGTGTATATACTAAATCTCATTTTTATGGACCCTTACTTGTTTGCATTATTTATTTACAACCATTTACTCCCCAATCCTTCAACGGAATAAGATCAAAATATACCCTGGTTCCAGATATCGTTATAGTACATACGTGTACCACGTCAATATCATAAACCGTTCCAGAGTAATCGTGCTCACTAAAAAAGTTACAGACAGACGGAAATTTATTTTCTAAAACTTAAAATATCAACGTTTCATTACATTTTAAGCTTATTTGAACAAAAAAAAATTCAAATGTCGCTGTAGGTATGTTTAATTTAGGGGCTAGATATTCAATCCACTCAATATCTGGACAGTCCTAATCTAAACAACTGTAACTCCATTTAGTGGAGTCAAATTAGGACTAAAAAATTCGTAATGTGAATTGTCTGGTCAGGGAATTTTTTTTTGTTTTAACGTGACCAGGGGATCAACTTAAGTTCACAGTTCAATTTTGCAGTTTCTGCACGATCGGTGTATTGTTTATTTAAACAATTTAATTTCTTAGACCGTGTTTTCCATCGGTTTTCTTTGAATATCTAGAAATTTATAAGCCTTATGGAAAGCAAAAAAATAAGGAAAATGTAATACATAAATTATACTTCATTTCAATAGTTATTATTATTTAAAAAAATTGAATATTGCAAAATTATGCGTTTCTAAACAAATCACTATTTTTTCAAAAGTAATGGATAATATTCAATGAAATTTTGGAGAAATATAGCTCTTATAAAGTATAATCGCCACTTGAAATGTCAAATCCCACCATCAAAACCAAGAAATGTGTACGATGGTTTTTTATTAGTACTTTAAGATCACGGAGAGAGAATTATTTTTTTTTTCAAAATTTAAACCCTTTTTATTACAGTTATTTATAATTTTCGAAATTGTAGTTATAAACAAATTCAAATAACTCTTTGTTTTTTTTTATGAAATCAAAAACGGTAAAGGAGTAATGAAAGTAGATTAAAAAAGTCAACTTAAAAAAAAATTAATGCTCTACTTACATTTGGAGCTGAGATACGTTAGTTTTTACGTTTAGGTCACTTATAAATAAACAAATCGATATTTCTTATTGAAATTAGGACTGGTAATTCTCCAATATTTTGCCTCTGTTACTTGAAAATAATCCAAAACTGCAACCTGCGACTGTTAAAAGATACTGTATAGAAGCCCGAAAATGGGATCTTTAGCGATTTTGTTAGAGATCCGAAAAATCACCAAATATGTCTAAATGTTATATTATGTTTTTACAAACCGGACTTTTGTCGCTAGATAGCCCAGTGGGTAAGGCGACTAGCACTTTTTATTCAGGATGCGGACGTCTCGGGTTCAAATCTTGCTCCCGAAATATATTTTTTATTGTATCAGTGATATTAAAAGTTTTATAAAGCTGTATACATAAACGTAAGGATAGTTGTTCATGTTAGGTTGGCTTACCATTTTCATGACAAAAATTAAAAAAGCTATAAATTTGAAAATGTACATTGTATTCTCAAAGCCTCTTTATTCGATGTCTTTTTAACAATTGAAGCTTTGGGTTATCTTCAAATGGCAGAAACAAAATAAATAATAAGCATTGGAGAATAACCAGCCCAAATTTCAAGAAGAAATATCGATTTGTTTATTTATAAGTGACCTAAACGTAAAAACTAACGTATCTCAGCTCGAAATTCAAGTAGAGCATTAATTTTTTTTTTCAAACGTTGACTTTTTCAATGTATTTTTATTACTCGTTTACCGTTTTTGATTTCATAAAACAAACAGAGAGTTACTTGAATTTGTTTATAACTAAAATTTCGAAAGCTATAAACAACTTCAATAAAACGGGTTTCTCTTCGTGATCTCAAAGTACTTATAGAATGCTACAATTTGAGCCATCGTACACGTTTCTTGGTCTAGATGGCAGGATTTCACAAGAGTGCAAAGTTTTAGCAACAATTGTATATGTGAGCCGTTTTAGTAATCATTTTGATTTGAAATTTTAAGTGGTGATTGTACTTTATAAGAGATAAAATTTAATTGAATATTATCCATTATTTTTGAAAGAACAGTAATTTGTTTAAAAAGGCATAATTTTGCAATGTTCAATTTTTTAAAAATAAGTGTAACAACTGGAATGAATTATAGTTTATATATTTTTATTGTGCGGTTCAAAACGAACATTTTCCTTCTTTTTAATATTTTCCATAGGACTTATAGATTTCGAGATATTCAAAGAAAATCGATGGAAAACACGGTCTCAAATAATAAATTGTTTAAATGAATACGCTGACCTCGCAGAAACTGCAAAACTGAGCTGTGAACTTAAGTTGAACCCCTGAACACGTTAAAACAGAAAAACTGCCCTGACCAGACAATTCACATTAAAATCCTAATTTGACTCCACGATATGTTTTACTTACCCCCAACAAGGAACTATGTTCATAGGGGAGCTATGAACCATTTTAGGGTAAATGTTTATGGACAAGATTGGACCTTTTTTATGTTTTACCCCGTTTTCTTCAAATGAAGGCAATTAATTATTAAACAACTTGTGTAGGTATATCATAATCACCTTGCTATATTTCCTACCCTACATTTAGAATATAAATACTGTTATTTGTAAAATAAAATATATTAATTAATTTTTTTTACCAAAGCTTTTGTATTAAAAAAATATGTCCTGTTAACTTTTTGTATTTTCCGTAATTTCAATACATCAACATATATAGACTTAAAACTTATAGGTCTAGAAATGAATTATAATATCCTACTTTGTTTTCATTCGGACATTTTTTTCATTTATAAGTAATTCAAAAAATGTAAGTATTTATTCTATTAAATAAACAACTATTAAATTCTGGTGACAAATAACATTTATTAGCACCTTCAAACTAAATATTAGTATTTTGCGAAATGTTTAAAAATAATAAAAATGGAAATATTCGTAATATTTAAAACGTTATATTGTTGGGAAATCTTCTTTTACGACCTTATAATATTTGGGTATTTCCAAATGTTGATAACAATCACCCCAATTATTATTACTGAAAATGGTTGTTTGAACGTGTTTACAACTGTATCTTGCAATAAAATTTTAATTCCTTTGGGAAATAATCACCCTTAAATACCCTTTTACTAGTTTTACATATTTGAGTTTGTAATTAGATGTGTCAAGTAGTTATTTGAAGAAAAAACCGCATTATAAAAAATATTTTATTCCAACAAAAATAAATACATTTGCAATTCGTAATAAGAATAGTATAAAATAGTATGTATAATATTTACACCTAAATAATCCTAAACCTAAACATTTGGTATCTCTAATTGGAATATGAAACCATTTTAACAGTTGCAAGAAACAGGAGAGGCTCCCATACCTAACTACAAGAAGTCGCCCATAAATTGTTTTTTACGTCAATCCTCGAATTAGAAAAAATAATAACAGCTGCAACTAGTCGTTCTCATCATATCATATTAACACTTTTTATGGCGCTTCACGAAATGGCGTTTTTTCAGAAGTCAGTTTATACATACAGATCACAACTGGCGGGCAAAAAACATACCCCCTACTAAGATTTAAGTACTTCTAAAACACTAGAATAACATACAAAAAGATTTCGGTAAAATAGTCGAATAAAACCGAGCATCAAAAATGCGATTTCAACTATTGTTTGGGGCAGGCGGGGGAGGAATTTTTTTGTGGGAAGTTTTGTCGAATTTGGGAGGGGAGCATTTCTTGAAAATTAAGTTATAATCTTGAAAAACGTGATTTTGTCTCGTTATTTTTTTAATGTCTCGTGTTCTGTATATCGTATCATTCCATACAAAAAGTGAAAATGTTTGTAAATAAATTATAAACAAAATTGCAAAGATCCAAATTCGATCTGGCATTTTATTTTTTGCAAAAAAAATTAAAACTAAGAAAATTTCTAATTTTACATAAACCGAAATAACTAAAAAAATAATGAATCTTTTTAAATGCAACTTGGTGCAATTATAGGTCTTTACATCTAGTAAACCATTATGGAAAATTACAAACAAAAATATTTATTATTTTCTTCAAAAAAAGAGATTTTTAGAAAGTTTTGAAGATTCATGAAAAACTGCCATTTGGTCACACTTAGACTTTGTTTTTCTTAAATTGTAGCTTTTTGAACGTGCTTTAAGTAAAATAATGACAGAAATAAATTTTGGTATTATTTTAAAGTAAGATTTCGTGCATTTTTGTAAAGTGCATTTTTTTGTAAAGCATTTTTTTATTGAAAAAATACTTTTGTCATCTGTTAAAATAGTTTACACCTACAGGACCTATAATTTCGCCAAGGTTCATTAAAAAATATTAATTATTTCTTCACCAATTTTGTTTTATGTTAAGTTAGAAATTTTCGTGGTTTCTAATTTCTTGCAAAAAAACAAACCGGCAGATCGGATTTGGACCTATGTAACTTTATTCATAGCTTTTTTACAAACACTTTTATTTATGTTTGACCTGATCCGATAAACAGAACCCCACATATTAAAGAAAAACGAGACAAAAACACATTTTTCAAAATTAAAATTTAATTCCCAAAAAACGCTCCACTCTCAGATTAAACAAAACTCATCCTAATAAGAGACTGATTGCATTTCAATAAAAATCCCCCCCACCCCCCTCCAAACAATCTTGGAAAACATAGTTTTATTAGACTGAAATGCGAGTCACAAATATTTAAAAATAATCTCTTTGTTCTGGGCTATTTCTATCTACACTAAAAAATTGCAATCATCCTTCTTAACTTAAATTTGTACAAGTCTGTTATATCACCTCCTCTTCCTCCTCATAAATGCGTGTTCCAGTCACCTTCCATTCTCCACATGCTGAAGGCGCGGGACAGTTTTTCGTGGGCCGTATAAGAACAAACGTTCCCTAAAACATCACTTTCACCTGGATTTTCAGGCGTCGAGGTAGACAACACGTGGTATAAAAAGTCTATGTACCTAGCGGCTAGCTTCAGTGTTTGTATCTTAGACAGTTTGTCCGACGGCAAAGTTGGAATACTCTTCCTCAAGCTGGCGAAAGCCTCGTTTAAGCTCTGCGTCCTTTGTCTCTCGCGCACGTTAGCCATTATTCTTTGGGTTTGGATATCCTCGAAGCTTTGCGGCGATTTTCTCCTTGATTTCGATTTGGAGTTGAAGGAGTTCTCGTCGTCCGAATCTAGACTTTTGCGCTTTCTTCCTATTGTTCTTGTCTTCAGTACGGGTTCCTCTACGGGTTCCACTTTAATATATGTCTCGTTATAATCAAACTGGGGTCTCGACTCTTGGTACTGAGATGGTAACCGTCTGTCATCATTGTAATGTTTATCATAATCCTCGTAGAATCTCATGCTGTCATTTTGGTACATAGAAGTAACATCTTTCTGTGCATGGTATGAATATATATTGAAGGCACTTTGATTGTCTGGATGGGGTAAAGTGGCTGGCAGGTATTTTTCACTACTATTTGTTAAATCCATTAACTTTGTGGGTGTATATTGTTCATATTCTGACGAGGAATTGGGGGATGATAATTGTCTGTACACTGGTGACGTCGAGTCACTTCGAGTCTCGAACATGTTACTTGGTTTTATTTCTAAAAAAGGCACTTCACTTTGTCACTCGACACTAGAACTTCAAAGACACGCTTACTGTAACAAGAGATGCGCTACTGTGGCTGTCTTTCCGATATTCTCCCAAAAACTTAAGATTGCTTAAATGTATTCCCGGCCAATAAACGATCAGGAGCATCCCTACTCAGGAGATGTATTTGTTTCTATCTCTGCTTGATCTGTGCCAAGCCCTTTACTATCTCGCTCGGTCATTTGCATATAGTATCATCCCAAAGGCTCTTTTTGTATTATTTTCTGTCTCTTTCCATTTCATTGATGTTTTGTAGAGTCTAGACGTTTCACTTTTATGCACTGAGTTTATTTCGCTGCTAATTTTCGGAATAAGTCGGAAATTATTTAAAATGAATCCTGTTTTACTAATATACCTTAAAACTAATTAAGCTGATCTGTGGAGGTCTGGGATAATACAATTAGTAAAAAATTAATTAAACAATTTAATTACAATTGGGCTTATTTTCATTTTATTAAATAGGTATTCAATTAAGATTTTTCTGCAAATATTGTATTTTCATTATGCACAGCCTTCTAACTTTTAATTTAAGTAGGTCCTCATTTAAAAATGTTCTTCATGTACGTTTTCTTTGCTTATTTAATATTTGGAATCTATTGTCTATACGACTTTTTCTCACGCTTTTTGGTTTCGTAATTTTTTTAAAGCATAAAGTTCCCTCCTACTGTGTGGCTCAGTCGCAATATAATTTTCTGAAATAAAAAATTATTGATCCGATCGACATCGATAACTAAAATTTAATACATCAAACAATGAATCTTTTTTGGGAACAATCCTCGAATGTTTGTATTACCACTTTTGATGTCATTTTAAAAAAATGGCCGGTGAATCAACAAAAGTACGGGAACAATAGTACAATTTTCTAAAATGTGATTCGTGTGCCAAAACTGTCTGCTACAATTTAATTTTGCATTCACTTCAGCAAAATTGTGCTAAAACTTATTAGTTTTGTGCATATTACTTCCACGTCCAGTGGAAGTATAGTAACGACAAAAAAATTTTTAAAAATTTTTATTGTCCAAATAGGCTTAAAATGTCATGAAACGTCGAGATTTTAAGTTTGAGCGAAAAAAAAATTCTGTCTGTCGGTCTGTCTGTCGGTCTGTCTGTCTGTAACTTTTTTTTGTGCGCACGTTTACTCTGGAACCGTTTAAGATATTGACTTGAAATTTGGTACACATATGTACTTTAACGAGATCTAGAACTAGATTATATTTTCATCTTGTTCCGTAGAAGGGTTGGGGGGTAAATTGGGGTAAATTTGGGGTAGATGGGTAAATCAAGCAGGTAAGCACCTCCTTATTAAAGGGGATGAAAAAAAAAATGTGATTTAGTGCATGTACAGGAACCAGAAACCTCAAAATATTTTTTTACTTCATCCACCCCCCACTACCACCCCCCTATCACCACCCCCACCCCACTACCAATGTGGGGTATCGTTTTATGGGTTTTTGGGGTAGAGGATTTCAAATATTATATTATTAAAGTTCCATAAACAATTATTTTCACATACAAAGTTTTTTCGTTGTGAGTGACTTGGATAGAGAATCTGGATGTGGAAGTAGTGATTCCTTGGGCAGCGGTTTTTTTCAAATTATAATAGCGTAAAACGAAATCATTACCATCTCCATACAGTGTCATATTTGAAAAGTTTACTGTAATTTTTATATGGAGAATATAAAATGCTAATTTGCTAATATACTATTTAAATGTATTAAGACCCAATTTTATGCGAATAATTTAACAACAGAGGAGCAGAAATTTTTTTAAAAATAATGTGTTTATTATGTGTCCATTGCAAACTACTCACTAAAATTTGAATAACTTCGGTTAAAATATTATGAAAATAATTTAATTTATGCCATATCTGTATATATGTATCCATTTCTAACGTGATTTTCGTCGTACAAAACATTAAGTGATCATTTTTCGAAAATCACATATCATTTTTATGTAAAATTCTATAGTGATATGAAGGGACATCCTTTTTATACGTGGCAACTTTTTAAATTTTTTTGTCAACATTTTTGTTATTTGCAAAAATATGTTACCATTTCTAAGGCAAAACTTATTTTTCTAACATATTTACTTCTAATGAAATGAATTATTATTTCGAAAGACATAAAATCAAACGTATTTGAATCGAATTCAATATCGATATTATAGTCTCAGCTCCCATGGCACAAAAAAGTACCCCATCGAACACCTCAAATTTAAAAGGCGAAAAAGGTTGGAAAACATGTAGAAAACATGTTACGTCCAACACACTAGTAAAAATTTGTTAATTGTTATTTTTATGAATTTTTGAAATTAGCTGAAAAATGAATTTGCTTTTCAAAACACCTGCTTGAAATTTACACAATTTATGGTAAATAATGTATCATTAAAAAAAAAATTGTCTGGCTGAAAATTATTGTGCTACAGACCAGAGGCGCAGCCAGAAAATTCATCTGGGGGGGGCCAATAGAACCGGCCTCTCCAGAGGATGAGGAAAACTTTTAAGAAAATTGTTGTAAACTAGATAATATTAGCATTATTACAAAATATTTATTTCAAGGGACAGTTTGAATACTGCTTTGTACTGATAGAGATTATGCGTCTTTATTTTTGGTTCTTGGGGGGGGCCGGGCCCCATGGCTCCCCCCCTGGCTGCGCCCCTGCTACAGACATTCTGTTATAAATATTTTTTTTCGTGAAAGTACCTACACTTCATATCACGTCCTTTGTTTTCGTTTTAAAATGAAGGTTGAGATCTCCCCCTTCTATTAAAACTTGTCTGGCTGGACATTTTTGTTAATTACCTTGTCAGACTTAATTACTTCCACGTCAAGTGGAAGTATAGTAACGACAAAAAAATTTCTAAAAATTTTTATTGTCCAAATAGGCTTAAAATGTCATGAAACGTCGAGATTTTAAGTTTGAGCAAAAAAAAATTTTCTGTCTGTCGGTCTGTCTGTAACCTTTTTTTGTGCGCACGTTTACTCTGGAACCGTTTAAGATATTGACTTGAAATTTGGTACACATATGTACTTTAACGAGATCTAGAACTAGATTATATCTTCATCTTGTTCCGTCGAAGGGTTGGGGGGTAAATTGGGGTAAATTTGGGGTAAATGGGTAAATCAAGCAGGTAAGAGTCCATGAAATTGGTATTTAGTATATACAAGAGAAGCTAAGGTCTCAAAAAAATTTTTGGCATTAGCCACCCCCATTACCACCCCCACCTCCTTATTAAAGGGGATGAAAAAAAATTGTGATTTAGTGTTTGTTCAGTAACCAGATACCTCCAAATATTTTTTTACTTCATCCACCCCCCACTACCACCCCCCTATCACCACCCCCACCACTACCGATGTGGGGTATCGTTTTATGGGTTTTTGGGGTATAGGATTTCAAATATTATATTATTAAAGTTCCATAAACAATTACTTTCACATACAAAGTTTTTTCGTCATGAGTGATAGAGAATCTGGATGTGGAAGTAGTGATTCCTTGGGCAGCGGTTTTTTAAATGTGCAACATTCATGCATGAGAGAGATGCCAGGCTCAACCGCTGGCATCTCATAACACATCCTTCTATTAAAAATGAACTTTAAGATCTCCTCTATGCATAAAAATTGATCATCGAAAAAATGTTTTTTCCTATATCAGACTTAATTTTTAAACCGTATCAACGTCTTTTTTTTTTTAAATAACCTTCTACGGCGACAACGTCAAAACACCATCTTAATGTTTGTCTGAAATTAAATTTTTATGCATAAAAATTGGTCTGTCGGCGAAATGAGATATTTAATTTATGAGATATTTAATTTTTTAAACGCCGCGACCACGTTCTTTAATTAAAATATGTGGGTATGACAATAACTAAAATTTTCTGATGATTATTAAAATTGTTATGTTTTATATAAAATTTTACAAACTTGTTCAATATTTTTTTTATTTACTTACATGTCAAAATAATACTTTAATAGCAGGACAGTTGACAAAAATGAAAGAACATTTATTAAAAAAAAAACAAAGGAGGTATTACGAAATGTATTTTTATTAGAAACAATAATCGATAAAAAATATATTTTAGGTATTAATTAATAAAAAATTCCACCCACACAAGTTTTAATAAATAAAGGAGATTTCAAGCTTCATTAAAAAAAAAACAACAAAAAAGTTATTATCAAATGTACTTTTATGAATAAAAGAATATTTATAAAAAAAAGGTCTGTCAGATATTAATTAACAAAAATTTAGGGCTGGACAAGTTTTATTAGATAGGGGATATGTCAAACTTCATTTTAAAACGAAAACCATGGAGGTGTTTTGCAGTGCGCTTTCATGAAAAAAATAATTTATAACAGATGTTAATTAACAAAAATTGTCAGGCAGACAAATTGTTTAAAAAATGATACACTATTTACAATAAATTGTATAAATTTTAAGCAGGTGTTTTGAAAAGTAAATTCATTTTTTTTAGCTAATTTCAAAAATGTATTAAAAATAGCAATTAACAAATTTTGGAACATGTTTTTTACATGTTTTACATGTTTTCCAACTATATTCATCTTTTAAATTTGAGGTTTTTTATACAATGGGAGCTGAGACTATTAGGTACTTAATAAGGTTTAGTTAACTGGACGATGGTGAAATTTTATTTCATAATTTAGCCACCTCTTTTGAAGGCTTTTCAATTTTTCTCAAACATTTTTTAGAGTGTGAATTCTGCAAGATATCGATTTTAATTATAGCTCTTGAAACGGAAATATTTTAAAAATAATACCATATCTAGATTGACTTGAGTTCTAAAATGACTACTGAAAATTGAAATAAATCTCCGTTGGTCTGTACGTAGGTAGGGAAAGTTGCATCCGTAATGATTGATTTTAATCACTTCATCTATCCCACTGAATTTTATAGTGATCCGTTGAGCAGTTCAGTTATTATAGATAATAATTTAACACGGTCACGACGTTTCGCGGACCATTTTTCTCGTTGGCGCCTATTAGCAGTTTATTTTTCGTTTAAATTCTACTAACTCAAGAATGGAAAGATTAATTGATCTCAAATGTGGATGGTGTTTTTGTAGAAGAACCTTACGCACAGCATCTGATGGACGCGGTGACTTATTAAGGGCGCCAATCACGTTCCCCCTTGATTTGTGTGGTTGTTTCCACTTCCAGCTGAGTTCTATATATTTAAGATATGTTTGATAGACGAGAAAGGTAAAAGCTGTACTTACCGTAAATTGCTAACTGCCTTCTATCTCAATTTGGCTTCTCTGGCGATGCACTTTAGCTTATTTATCCAACACTATGGATGTTGTGCTTAGAGATCTCATAATCACTTTCATAGAAAATCCCTCTCGAGCTTTCGCGATCCGATCGGTTTTTTAAGTTACAAAATTGCGTGGTCGGGAGACATGTGATATTCAGAGCAGACATAACACACAAAAGACCTTGAGGGAAAAGACTTAAAGTTAATCATTCAATCAGTAAAATTCAAGAGGTCAAATAATACCATTTATTGAATGGGTTAAAAAAATACAATTATGGTCATACAATAGCCAATCTAAGAAAATATATTTTAATAAATCACCTCCCCAAGTAGGACAAGGACGAGAGAGGACCTTTATATCGCAACTACCATAATATAATGGAGAGCGTACAATATCAATAGATTAGGTAAAAAGATTCACATAACTTCATCAGAAGTTTATGATGGCACTTTGGTTTTGGGACTGACTGAAAATAATATAAAAATATTTTACTTTAAAACTTTTGGGATACTAGTGGTTAGCTTTAAGGTTCCTTTTAGTAATTATATAATTCACAAGAACAGACTTCAACTATGGGTTTATTTTGCTTTCCTGCCTCCTTTACGGCGACGTACCGACGCCATATATTTAACCTCGCTTTCGAGCGACTTTTTTGCAAATGACCTTTTTATCTTACTTATACACAAGGCGGTGTTGCCATCTTTAAAGACCTGCATTTGATTTTGTTACGACAGCTTTCTGCCGATTCTCCAACGCAGTCGTCCAAGTGACGAGTCGCTGGATGAATCTAAATTTATTTTATTCGAGAAACCGACCTTGACCATTTTTACTAATTTTTGTCTAATAAAATTTTATATAGACACCTTTGCTACATTTTTCGGTTCGCGTCTTTCAGTACGTGGCCTCATCAACATTTTATTGTCATTCTTTTGAATGATGTCCTTGGTGACCGTGTCAATTTCATCATGTTTCGTGAAACAATAGAAAGTTAGAAATATTTAAAATTATTAATATTTTATTACATATTATATAAACTATATTTTATTATTATTTTAGATGCCAAAGGTCTTTCATTAAAAACATAAAAAAAAACAAAAGCATGCAAGATATCTAAACTGCAATTCAGTACGTCTTTCAGGTTCAAGCGAACTGTACGTAGGTTAGACAATATATCAGTTTTGTCTTAAAATGTTATTGAGGTGTTCTTAATAAGACTATTGTGAAAAGAATAAAAGTTACAGTCGGGCGTTGCCGACTGCGAATGTCTATTAAACACTGTTGAACTCAAAATCTTTGGTATATATGCACAATACAAAACATATACAAAATAGCATGGTAGAACACTTCCTAGTGAAACTGGATCATCTCCGTCATACAGGGTGATCATCAGATCATTCTATATAAACTATGAGTCATTATGACTTTAGAGAAAAGTGTTCCAAAGATTTTTGATTAAGGACATAAAAATGCAAAGATGTACGAAATATCTAAACTGGAATATACAGTGCGTGTCTTTCCAGATTCGAGCGAATTTTATGTAGGTTAGATGATATAACAATATTACCTTAAAATGTTATGCAGTATTTTTAATAAGACTATTACCAATGTAAATAAAATTTGCAGTTGGGCGTTGCCGAATACCTAATAAACACTATGACTTCTGACAGAAAAATTTTATATGTAGATTATTCCGACTACTACAAAATACAGTGTGGAACAGCCAAATGGAATAAATTCAGTATCTCAATTATTGTGCATATTTATAAAAAATCCCTAGACACGTCGATTTTGGATTTTGAAATGACATCCTGCAACGTACAAACTTCATCCCTAAATTCAACCCCCTTCGAGTGGCATCATCATCATCATAGTTCAAGCGGCAATCGACGAGTGCAGACCTCCAGTGTGCAGTTGAAGACAGTGCGAAGCGAACTAGAGAAGTGGCAGCCCCACAGAGAGTGCAAGAGGAGAAATATCAGTCGTCTTTATTAAGACGCTGGTATAAAAGATAAATAAAGTCCCCCGCCTGGGGACACTTGTGTTTTACCCTACCCATTCCTTTTCCTTATTTTTCCTTTAGGCGAAAGAACGAGCGAAGACGATATGGCAAAGTACAAGAAGGGGATAGATATGGACATAGACGATGCGTCCCTAGTATCATCCAGGGCATCTTCCAGAGCATCCTCACCAGGGAGAACGTCCTCGAAGTCACGATGCAAACAACTCGAAGAAGAAAACCGACAACTGAGGGAGGAAATAATGCAGTTGAATGACGCAATCAGGACCACAAAAGAGCAGGCAGCTAAACAATACACAGAGCTGATGAATGCCATTTTATCACTACAAAAGCCCGAACAGCCAGCAAGGAACAGCGAAAACCCCCTACAAGCACCCCCAATAGAAGCCACTAAAAGGAAGAACACACAGGACAGCGGGGAAACAACCCCCCCTGCTAAGGCACCCAAACAGCAGGCACCCAAACAACAGACACCTCCGGCACACAAAGATGAACAATCCACAAGCCAAACAAAAACAGGCATAGAGATCTCCGAGGCCCCCAAAACCCCCCGGAAGCCCCCCGTTGTGCTAAGGAACAAGGAAACCTGGACCGAAGTAACCAACAAACTCCACCACGCCAGGATAGGGTTTAACAAAGCCAAGGTGGTGAGAGAGGGCATTTCCATAGAGCCAGCATCTAAGGAAGACCACTCCAGGATGACCACGCTGTTCGCCCAGGAACAACGGGAATTCCACACATACGCCCTGCCCGAGGAGAGGATGCTGAGAGTGGTAATCCGGGGCATTCCCAGCGACGTAGGCACGGATGAAGTCAAACTGGATCTGAAGAGACAGGGATTCACACCCATTTCAGTCCAAAGCATGACTTCCCGGAGAACAAGACAGGAACTCCCCCCGATGCTGGTCCTGGTCCCCCCGACGCACGAAAACATCCTGACAGTCAACCGATGCTGCTTCCTAGTGGTGAAAACCGAAAAGCAACGGGCAAAACAGACCATCTCCCAGTGCCACCGGTGCCAGACATACGGCCATGCCCAAGGACGGTGCACGGCGCAGCCAAAGTGCGTCAAATGCGGAGAGACCCACCACACAAAAGACTGCCAGAAGACCAGGGACACTCCCGCAAAGTGCGCAAACTGCCAGGGAGCGCACCCTGCAAGCTACCGAGGATGCCCCCGATGCCCCCACCAGGACCACCCCGTCGATGGAAAAGCTACGCGAAGAGACATGACGACACCCAACACCCCACCCACGACCCTGCGGGTACCGGATACCGTCCAGCACCTGTAGTCTCCTTGGCTCCGGGCAGACTCAAAATGCTACCAATAGCATTTAGGTCTGCCCTTCCTCGAGCTACACAGCTCATCCTTACCCAACCGACGATCCGGATGTCTCTTGACAACCTGTGTACCGGCAGTCTCTCCTGCCAAAACTTCCACTAAACCTAACAGACCGATGACTACCCCCCGGGGGAAAACAAGCTGGCGAAGAAAAGAAAACGAAGACAGAAGAACGCCAGAAGAGGCCTTAGCCAGCAAGGTCCAACGAGCCAGGACCCAGGGAGGTGGGCCGAAATCGTCTGCACCGCTCACATTTATGAGTGGGGCCGACGCAAAGTAAGTTCGCCCGCCCTGCACGAGGCTGGTCCCCGGTCTACAACGATGTACTGGGGTAAAGGGCAATAGTCCTGCCCGGCCCCAGACATCCGAGACCGACATCTTTAGCCAAGAATATTGGCGCCTTCGAGTGGCAGTTGCAATCCTTAAATTACTTCCACATCCAGTGGAAGTATAGTAACGACAAAAAAATTTTTAAAAATTTTTATTGTTCGAATAGGCTTAGAATGTTACGAAACGTCGAGATTTTAAGTTTGAGCGAAAAAAAAATTTCTGTCTGTCGGTCTGTCGGTCTGTCAGTCTGTCGGTCTGTCGGTCTGTCGGTCTGTCTGTCGGTCTGTGTGTAACTTTTTTTGTGCGCACGTTTACTCTGGAACCGTTTGAGATATTGACTTGAAATTTGGTACACATATGTACTTTAACGAGATCTAGAACTAGATTATATTTTCGTCTTGTTCCGTCGAAGGGTTGGGGGGTAAATTGGGGTAAATTTGGGGAAAATAGGTAAATCAAGCAGATAAGAGTCCATAAAATTGGTATTTAGTATATACAAGAGAAGCTGAGGTCTCAAAAAAAAATTTTGGCATTAGCCACCCCCATTACCACCCCCTCTATTAAAGGGGATGAAAAAAAAAATGTGATTTAGGGTGTGTACAAGAACCAGAAACCTCAAAATGTTTTTTTACTTCATTCACCCCCACTACCACCCCCTATCACCACCCCCACCCCGCTACCGATGTGGGGTATCGTTTTATGGGTTTTTGGGGTAGAGGATTTCAAATATTATATTATCAAAGTTCCATAAACAATTATTTTCACATACTTAATTTTTTCGTTGTGAATGACTTAGATAAAAAATTTGGATGTGGAAGTAGTGATTCCTTGGGCAGCGGTTTTTTTAAAAGGGTATTAGGGGCTTGTAATACCTCATTTGAAAGGTCTTTTCATTCTCTATTCAAAAATACTATGGTTTTAATATTCAGTGTTCTTTTCAACATTATCAACTGAAAAGAAGACATAAAAACATTAAAATTCTTCATTGCTGGCATTGCCAGTTTTATTGAAAATGCCGTAGTGATTGACAGCAATAAATAATTGTCATAGTTGAAGGGACAAGTGGATGAATGTGTTATGTTACCAATACTTAATTTGCCACAAAATCGATTTTAAGTAATTTTTCTGTGAATTTTACATTAATAATACCCGGGACTTGAGTTTTTTTTTAACCATCCTTCTGAACAGTTCTGTCTTAATAGGTATGAAATAAAATTATCATATTTTCTAGTTTTTGCTTAAAAAAAATATTTATTGTACATAACGTGTTCTTCCATGCAACCCAGAAAAATAAATGTATACCTATGAATGGAAGAATGATTTAATTAACAGTGGACTCTTTTTTTGCTTCTCTGGTTATTGTTAGGTTTGATTCTTCATTTTCCTGTTTTTTTTTTGGTGGATGTTGTTGGCTTTGATCCCCCCCCCCCTCTCATTCTCTTTTCTGACTGTTGGGTTTTATTCCTTCTTTTTCTGTTTTCTAAGCTGTTGTTGTATTTGACTGTATCTGAGAAACAAATCCAAAACAAAACCAGCGGTACTCCTCGTCAATGTATGGCAGTTGTAATCGAAGGTTCTCAATTTTTTTAGACTCATTTTATGAAAAACCGGTGAAAAATTTTTTTACAACGGAGTATTTTTCTTTTAAGTGTCTAAATAATACCACAATTTTTAAATTAATATTTAATAACATAAAAAAATATTTTTACTTATTACGGACGGTTTCAGAGCATTGTATCGGCTTAGTGTTCGCCGCGCGGAGCTCTAATTTCAACATTAAATTAAAATTATTAATAATGGAGATAGAGTTTCGAGAGTTGGGACTTTTTTATTGGAAATTTCTTCCTCTTTAAGAATTCTTCTTTAAAATGTCTTAAATACTAATAGTTTTTGAGTTATTTACAAAAAACAAAACTCGTTATTTTTTCAATCTTCATTTGTTTATGACTGTTGCAATTGTTTATGTGCGGGCTTGAAAATTTGAACATTTTTCTAGACGTCATTACGAATCCAATGAGTCATCACTCATATGTTTACGAGTTTTATCAAGAATAACACGGCTTTGAACTCGTGAACTTGTGAGTGTAATATGAGGATATAACCAAACATGCTTTAGTAAATTGTTGCTGTGGAAAAAGATACAAGGTGTCGAAATTGTAATTTCTTTTTCTTTTTTTTTGCAATATCTCAACTACCTCTTAACCGATCTTCTCCCAATTTGGTAAGGAAACATTTTTTAAGCTAAGAAACAATAATTTATGTATTACATATTATTAATGGTCCGCCCTGTATGCGCATGCACAGATTGAACTTAGCATATTCTTCCATTATAATGTAGATTTTTCATCGAGAGGGGAACTGGATGATCGTGTTATGTACATTTATATGCACATAGCATATTCATCCATCCACCAAACAGAAAATATTGTAACGTGACATATTCATTCATTCAAATAATCTAAGAAATATTGTCTGTGCGCATATGAAAGTTCGTGACAAGATACAGTGGTACAAAACATGTTTTCTCACCAAAAATCTCAATTTCTCAATAATTGTAACATAACACATTCATCCATTTGCCCCTTCAGTTGTCAATAAATAGTTGTCAGTGTTTTGGGTATTGTTTGAGTTTTGTTAACTGCAATTTCTAAACATGGTTTATTTAAACGAAATGGATAAAATAATAATTTTACAGATGGCTGGTTACGGTAGAATGCGATCACGGCACGAAGTTGCTCGCCTATTTCAAGAAAAATTTGCTAATCTGCTGCCTATATCCCAACGTACAATTAGCAAAATTGAAAAGCAATTTCGCGAAAATGGATATGTATAGCAGATAAAAAACAGAAGTTCCAATGCAATGAGTAACGATACCAAATTAGGTATACTGAGTTTGAAGAAAACCCACAAAGTTCAAATCGATTAACAGCTTCAGCATTTAAGGTTTCCCATTCCTCAATTATTCGCGTATTGAAAGAAAATAAAATGCACCCATATAAACTGACCCCAGCTCAGGAGTTTAGTGAAGACGATTTTGATAGAAGAATGTATTTTTTTGAACAAATGATGCAAATATGAGGTAACAATGTTATCCAACTAGAAAATGTTTTTGTTTTCGGATGAGTCCACTTTTACTCTTCATGTCCATGTTAATCGTCAAATCTGTCGCTACTGAGCTAATGAAAATCCGCACTGGATGAAAGAATTACATACGTAAAATCCTGAAAAGGTTAATGTTTGGGCGGGGATAATTGGAAACCATGTCATTGGTCCCTTTTTCATTGATAGCAATTTGAATGGAGATAATTATTCCAAAATAATGTCGTGCCAACTTTGACAAACTTATATCCTTCTCAAGCAAATCCATAAGTTCAAGCTCGACATTTCCAAATCGGTGGATAGGGAGACGAGGATCGCTAGAATGGTCAGCACACGTTCTCCTGATCTTACACCCTTAGATTTCTTTCTATGGGTATATGTGAAAAGTATGGTATACAAAACTAAGCCATGCGATATAGCTGACTTAAAAAGAAAAATAACGGATGTGGTTAGGTCGGTCACGCCTTAGATGTTGGAGAACGTTAAAGGACATTTATTTTTACGATTAGGATACTTCCGAGACATTCAAGAAACTCATTTTGAACATTTACTACATTGAGGTTAAGTTTTTTTTAGTTTGCTGTAGTGAATTACGTTAAGCACATGAATTAATTTTTTTATCATTAATTTTTGCAATAAATATTAAAACTATAGCAGTTTTGAATAGAGAATGAGGTTATCACAAGCTTCTACTTCCCATTCCCATTTAAAAATTTAGGGGTTGCACCAGTCGAAGGGGCTTGAATTTTGGGATGAAATTTGTACGTTGCAGAATGGCATTTCAGAATCCAAAATCGACGTGTCTCGGGATTTTTTATAAATATACATAATAATTGAGACACTAAATTTAGCTGTTCCACACTGCATATGTAGACTGTGTACTAAATACTAGCTGCACCATTTAAAAGTGAATCGTGCTGTGTTCGTGCAAAATATGAATCAAATAATTCGCAGTCGGCCACGTCCGATTGCAACTTCTACTCATTAAATATATGTTCATATCACTACAAATAAAGTAGTATAGTAGATATATGCAAAAAATAGGTGATAGATGGAACTAATTCCCACTAAGACGGGGTGTGAATTTCTTAGTTCGTTGTTGGTATCTTTTTGACATACTAAATGTCTAGAAAAGTCTAAGTGTGCAAAATTGCGTTTTTTTTGGCATCTTGAAAAAATTTTAAAAAAATTATAAAAAAAAATCGTGTGTTGTATCAAAATACAGAAAATTTCATGCTGGAAAAGATTATGATAATGATTTTAAAAAATAAAAATAAATAACAAAATGGTGACCGAAAAACTGAAAGCTTATGCAGTGTTGAAAATCATATTTTTGTTAATCAAAGTGCGTTTTACAATACAAATGCATATATATTTCATCAATCTTACATCTTGCATAAGAGAAAAGCTAAATCTAATAGTCTTCTTCAGTTTCTTCTAAATCACTTTCTTTCAGTGCACTATTTGTGTAATCTGTACCAGAACAGTTACAACATATCACAGTACATTCCACACCATAACGACGACACGTACATCTACCACTACCACACGGCTCATTTGTATCCGTTTTGCAGGTGCAGCGAATCATGTTTAGTAATAACTCTGGTGCAGGGCTCATTTCACATGTTATGGGCTGGAGTTGGTCTCCTACTTTATTCCAACCCCACTCTTCGGGATTGGCAATATTGGTGTTCATAGTTTTCCAACAAAGACATTGTAAATGTACGCGGAGAAGATGATGAACAGCAGCATCTTCTGTATCTTGCAATATTAAATTCACTTTTGGTAGTTGTGATTTTTTCAAGTAGAGATTATATCATAGTAGGTTCAGAGTCTCTGTCTTTGAATTTCCACCGTACAATGATACCAATGCTTTGGTGCCAATATCTGTGAGTTCCTTTTTGTTTACATTTTCTGATCCAAACAGAGTAGCGCAAATGCTAAATTCATCACATTTCCAAATATGTCGATATGCTGCCCATTTACTTTTAGCAAATAAAGAGCTTATAGTATCGCATATAGTTAAAGTATGTGAAAAGAGAATTTCATCCTTTTTCACCAAACACATGTTGCATCGATTTAATATCACGTTTTTTTATCAGTGAACGTAGATGACTGCAAACAAATACTTCGTGTATTATGGTAAATCAAAAGTATAAGAATATTGGTGTAGTCAGCAACAACTGTTAAATGCTTTTCTTCTGCCAATGTCAGTACTGATTTGAAAATAACAGTGTCAGCATTATCTGTAGCATGAATCTCAGTGTGGCTATTCGCTTCCAAGTGTTTCCCAGGTATGGTTATAAAGGATTGTTTATTTTCATCATTAGAAAGAAAAGGGCCTTTGCCAATAAGAAGTGGAGAGCTCTCAGTAAATTTCACTGTTACTGATGATTGTTTTGTGCGCATCTGATGCTCTGCATCCTTTGTACTGGAGATGGCATAGCCATCAAATACAATTGTCGCAACTTTATATTGCTTAGCAATATGACTGCTATGTAGTCCACATCTGAAAATTTCCCAGTTTTTGGCCGTGCACCCCCGTCAAGAACACACGGTGTTTCCGCAGGTAACATGTAATTTAAACTAGTTGCTATGTCATCTAAAGTTCTTGCCAATAATGATTTGTCACTTTTTCTCAATAACTGAGTTTCTGGATCAAATAGAGACGGAGGAAGTATATATAATTCATAATTGAAGTTCTCCTTTAATTTTTGCAGATCAGGATTTACAGACAAACATGGCAGCATTCTCTGGGGGCGGATTCCTATATCAATATGTTGAATAGCTCGGTCAACGGCAATACCTTTTCTTAATATCTTTATTGTGCCAGCTTGATCCTTTTTAACCATGGTAACAAAGTTTGAAGCTTTTCCAGTCAGTTTGGATTGGATTCGAGGTCCAATTAACTTAGCTTCATCTGCAGTTACCTTGTATTGACTGTTTACTAACCCACTGAAAATATTATGTAGCTCAACGCATTGTGAATCAAATGGATTGTGTTCTTCCACAAACTGAAGTAATGTAAGGAAATCCTTAATATCTCTAGATTTTCTAGCACAGGATATTTATTTCCTAGACTTTTAGTGTGTTATTTATTTTTATTTTTTAAAACCAATATCATAATCTTTTTCAGCATGAAATTTTCTGTAATTTGATACTGCACACGGTTTTTTATGATTTTTAAAATTTTTTCAAGATGACGGCCAAAAAAATACATTTTGCTAGAAACTCAGATGTTTCTAGACTTTTAGTATGTCAAAGGGATACCAACAACGAACTAAAAAATTCGTCTTTGTGGGAATTAGTTCCATCCAAGAACTTATATCTACTGTATTAAAGTGTTTACGTAGTCGATTTCTTTGATATTTTAGGAAACAACTTTATATATTTGTTTATTATATTTTTAAGTGGGATAAAATGCTCAAAAACCGACTTAATCTCACACACATAATTATTCGGTAAGCACTTCTGACCATAAAACTGACTGATGCAGGTGCATTAATCATATGCATCCATGCAACTTACAAGTTTTTTTTGGGTTCGGAGAGAACCTTTTTAATCGATCCGGGATATGTATAACGAGTGATTTGATAGCTTTTTTAAGCAGCGGTGGTTTGTGTTGAAAGCACCCTCTCTGAGATTTTTTTTTAGTAAGTGTTAGAGTAGATAAGATAGATTAGTCTTCGAGGGGACCGCGACGTCTCGAATGTGACAGCTGGGGAGGTTGAAGTAAATTATAACGTGAGCTTCAGTTATTTTCTTACTTGATTCGGTTTCCTCAGAATATATCCTACAAAGAATAATAGTACAGGGCAGTAGGTATACGAATTTTACTGAATTTCGGCTATATATTCAATATACATTTTTTATATTCTTGACCATTGACTTAAAATATTTCAAAAATTCTTCGTCTTTTTCAGGTAATTAAACAAGCTAAAAACATACTCTTCGCATGTTCACTGAACTTTTTATATAACTGTTACACATTCTATAGGATACTCGCAGGTTTTTTGTAAATAATGTTAGTTTTAGACATTTTTAATTTTATAGTACGAACTTAGTTGGTAAAATACTCAGTGTAAAATAAAGTAAAAATAAAAAAAAAACTATACCCTACCCCATTTGGGTTTCGAACCCGAGACCCTTGGACTCCGAGTCAAAAACGTAACAACTACACCACCACCTTACACGTAAAAAATGTAAATTTTTACATTATAAGACACGAGCTAAAATCATATTTTCACGGTTGCATATTACATTATGAAATGTATATTTGTAAAATATATAAATATTTAGATATTAAAATGAAATATCATTTCCCCAGATTTCTATTCAATTACAAAAACATAAAAATCAAAAAAAATTTTTTTTTAATTTAAATCATTAATAACATTTTTATTTACCGATCGATTTTGTTCAAAAACACTAACTTACTGTCTGAATTTCAGTACAATCGGATTTTTCTTTCTTGAGTTATCGTGCTTACAAGAAACGTGACGGACGGACGGACAGACGGACATTTTAAAAGTTGTTCAGAATTCGTTCACTAACACAATGATATGAACATTTTTTCTCTACGAGTGATATTTATGATTTTATAAATGTGTCGATCAAATACAATATACTCTTCGTTTTTGCGAAGAGTATAACAATGTTTTTTTCTGCAATTTCTCCGTTATACGCCTTACTCAGAAATGCTATAGCTCGAGATTAATTAACACTGAATGGTTTTCTTTCACATTGCAATAATATATTGGTTAAACTATTATTTCCACATCCAGTGGAAGTATAGTAACGACAAAAAAATGTTGAAAATTTTTATTGTTCAAATAGGTTTAGAATGTCATGAAACGTTGAGATTTTAAGTTTGAGAAAAAAAAATTCTGTCTGTCTGTCGGTCTGTAACTTTTTTTGTGCGCACGATTACTCTGGAACCGTTTAAGATATTGACTTGAAATTTAGTACACGTATGTATTTTAACGGGATCTGGAACTAGATTATATTTTCATCTTATTCCGTCGAAGGGTTGGGGGGTAAAATGGGGTGTAAATAGGTAAATCAAGCAGGTAAGAATCAAGCTAAGGTCTCAAAAAAATTTTTGACATTAGTCACCTTTATTACCACCTCTACCCTATTATTAAAGGGGATGGACAAAAATGTGATTTAGTATGTGCATACAAGAACCAAAAGCCTCAAAATATTTTTTTATTTCATCCACCCCCACTACCCTATTATCACCCCCATCCCATTACCGTATGGGATATCGTTTTATGGGTTTTTGGGGTAGACGATTTCAAACATATTAATAAAGTTCTATAAACAATTATTTCCACATACAAAATTTTTTCGTTATGAGAGACTTGGATAGAAAATCTGGATGTGGAAGTAGTGATTCCTTGGGCAGCGTTTTTTTTTTAACTTCTACTTATAATTCACTAGCAAAATGCCTATGTTCCACTAGGGGTTCGTTAAGATAATTAAAAATAATTAATAATAGGCCCATCCGATTTACATTAAACAAGTACCAAACTATTCAAATAAAGATCATCTATAAATTATCCGGTTTTGGAAGTTCCGAAAAAAATTAACGTTTTTTCATTTTTATTAATTTTATCTATTTGCTTTCAAGTTTAAATGTCTAACAAACAGATATAGACATTATATTGCCTTTAATTGTGTTTTACCTATATTTAAGTGTACAGTAAATTGTTTGAGTATCTCCCGAAGAGCTAGAAATTTGAAATTTGACAACACTCAGAAAATTCCAAAACTTGCAAAACTCAAAATTGTGGCTCCAATGTGGCTGCAAGTCTATATTAAAATGAAGACGCTGCCAAAATAGTAAGAGCTGTGAAAATACTATGGAACCATGTTGTTGATTTTTGATGTTCTTTCAGCGGAACAAGATAGATTTTATATCAAATATTCAGTATGATGACAAATCTATATACCTACTTATATAAAAGAATACCCGGACTCGCTGATCTATCAATGCACAGCTCAAACCGCTGGGTCTAGAAACTTCAAATTTTACATAAAGGTTCCTCAAATGACGTAGGCAACCACTAAGAAGGGATTTTTCGAAATTCAACCCTAAGAAAAAGAAGGTTGAAATTTTAGGTTTTTTTCGGAAAAGGTTAGATCTAGATGCATGAAATTTGACAAAAATATTTCTTGTTGAAATCTAGATACGTGTAAGACGAAATTTCGTTTTTCACTTTTTGAAGGGTGATAGTTTAAAGGTCACCCGTATTTTTGAAATCGCGTATGTCAGAAACGTCATTATTTGAACAATGGACTATTCTGAGGAAATAAGGAGACAGGTATTCGACAGTTTTTAAAAAAAGACTCCCGACCGGATGAACAGGAAGGAAGCTTTTAGAAGCATGAAATTTGGCAGAAATACTCTTTATGGGAATCTATTAAACACGAGTAAGACGAAATTTCGATTTTCACTTTTTGAAGAAGTGAAAACGGGGATGGTAGATGGTTTAAAGAGTACCCGTACCCAGAAACAGGATATTCCAGCGATGGGCTCTTCTGAGGAAATAAGGAGACACGTATTCGACGGTTTTCAAAAAGAGATCTCCCGAACGGGTAACAGGAAGAGGAACGTTTTTAAGCATCAAATTTGAGACATACCCGCTAGGGTTTTCAATCGCGGGACAGGATTAGGCTTTCGGGATTATCGGGATTACAAATTCCAAATCCCGGGATTACAAATTTTCAGACTCAAAATACATCGTCAAATATTAACATAAAATTAAAACATAACAACTTTCAAAGGTGTTTTTTTTTATTTGAATGAAATAGTAATAGATAACAAAAACGAATAGTTTAAAATTTATTTTTAAAAAAGGATCTTAGAAGAACTAATGTATCTAATGTTTCGTCCCCTAGTGTAAACCGGATCTTTGTACAGAGTTCACCAGCATTAGAAAAGGCTCTCTTGAACTCTATACTTGTGGGAGGTATTATTGTTAAATTCTGATATGCAATTTTTAAATTTTTTCCTAAAAAACCACCATTTTCAAATAATGCCATTTCTTGTTTTACAACTACTGTTTATAGGCTTAATGGCCCTATCGCCGTTCTTTCCTTCAGCTTCATATACTGCTTTGAATTTCTTCATTTATTTTATGAGTTTTTTTATACGTTTCTGTAAAATTACTTTTTTACGTTTATTGGTATTATACGAATGTATGATGTATGTGACATTTATATTTGCTAAGTAGGTTATATATTATGTTATACAATAACATGAAGCAAATAAATCAGTAAAGCCGCTTATACCAAATTTTGATTGAAAACAACAATATTTCCGAGAATTCCGAGCATACTTCCTGAAGTCCTGAAGAATGCGCAGGATTGATTTTTGAAATCTCGGGATTTTCGGAATCACAAATTCTTCCGGGATCCCGGGATTGGTGGTCCAGGGATTAGGATCATGACGCCCATGTACTCTATTCACTCTAACACAAAAACAGAATAATTAATTGTTATCAAATTGCGATACGCAGTGGGTTTCTCCGAGTACTATGGATGCGCAGTGTCTTTCCTCGAGTGCAATCGATGCGCAGTGGGTTTTCTTGAATGCAGTGGATCTGCAGTGGGTTTCCCCGAGTACTATGGATGTGCAGAAGTTTTACTTGAGTGTAATGAAAGCACAGTTGGTTTTTCCGGGTACCATGTATACGCTGTGGGTTCCCTCGACTGTACTTCCTGAGTACCATAGGAGTAATTAGTGAGTATGTAGTACTTCTTTATTGGCATAAGTTAGTATGCCAATGTTCTTAATTCCAAGGGGACGAAGTCATCCATGCGAACGAAGTCATGGGCATCAGCTAGTACTTGATAAACTAGATATAACATGTTGCAAATAAATACATTTATTAGAGAAATTAGTAATATGAATAATTTTACTTAGAATGAGCATTAATTCCTCGAATTTTAAGGGCGTAAAGGCAATTATTTGAACGGATGAATTTATATTATATTATAAACAAACCAACATCAGGAAAACTGTCACTTTGTGTCTTTACGAAACATTTTCTGTCATCGTAATACTTATAAAACACTTCTAAATGATGAATTATTGTTCTATTTAATATTAATATTACCTGAACCAGCTTATAATAACGACAAATAGCCGAAAATATTCTTGACGCCGCCATTTTGAATTTTTAAATTTTGATCACATATTTGTTTTCTATTTATCACGCCCTTTCTTTTGATACCTACTAGTAAAGATAGAAGCCTTAAAATAATAATATGTCATGTGACGTCACGCAAGTCAGAATTACTCGCATAAACTCGTCAGTTTCTCGGAAATATTATTAAAATGAACTTAAATTTAATTCTTATGCCTGAAAATTATTAATTAAAATTACAGGAGTAATAGATTTACATTATGCATACTTACCTAAATTAAGGGTGCTTAAGAAAATGATTTCGTAATTCGACAATTTCTCCTATAGCCCTGAACCGATTGAAAAAATATTTTGATAGGCTTTTAGAGAAAAGTCAATAGAATGACACCAGAACATTGAAATCAACAGAATTTTTTGTTTTATTTTCGCACAAGAAAAATTTTTTTTCCTTGTCTAGTTTTCAATAGCCTAGTACCATTCTACAAAGTTGTATCTAAAAGCCTATTAAAACATTTTTTGAATCGGTTCACGGGTGTAGGAGAAATTGTCGAATTACGTTTACGACACCGCCCACTTTAACACCTAATAATTTAGCGTCACAGTAGCAACCTATTATAACGGGCGTCTCAACGAGAGCGCCGGATTTGCATTTGCCGCCATTTGGTTTGTGCGATTAGTTCCGTGTTCATTTGTTGACAGTTGTCATGTACAAACCACGCGATTAGAAGTCATGCAGCATTATTCAAACGAGCAATGTTTAATTATTGTGAAAACTCACTACAAAAGTGGTGAAAGTTTTGGGGAAACAGTTCGCAGATTACGTGCAATTTTCGGTCACAACAATGCACCAAATGAGTCTACAGTTCGACGTTTATTTAACAAATTTGAGACAAAATTCACGGATGATGATGGATGAGAAGACCACTGTGCGTCGCTGTCCTTGTCGGTCGCTCGTAAACATAGCCGCAGTGAGGGAGTGTGGTCGAGAATCCAGACACTTCCATTCGGCATCGTGGTCAAGAATTGAACATTACCAGACCCACTCTGCAACGATTTTTAACAAAAGATCTTTATTTTTTGCATGCGTATAAGATTCAATTAACGCAAGAAATCAAGCCAAGGGACCATGTGCAGCGACGTGGATTCGTTGATTGGGTGCTGGAGCAGGAAGCGGATTTCTGTAAGAAAATCATTTTCTCCGATGAGGCACATTTTCAACTAAACGGGTATGTAAATAAGCAGAACTGCCGAATTTGGGGTGCTGAAAGTTCTCGTGTAATACTGGAGAAACCAATGCATCCACCGCGAGTAACTGTTTGGTGCGCATTTAGGGCTGACGGAGTGATTGGACCGTATTTCTTCCAAAATGCGGCTGGAAATGCGCTAACTGTTAATGGTGTGCGGTATCGCGAAATATTAACCGAGTTTTTGTGGCCCGAATTGGATCGAATTGATGTGGATGATATGTTTTTCCAACAAGACGGTCGACCTGCCACACAGCTCTCGAAACAATGGCGTTACTGCGGACCAGGTTTCCACACCGTGTCATTTCTAAGTTTGGCGATCAACATTGGCCACCAAGGTCGTGCGATTTAACGCCGATGGACTACTTTCTTTGGGGTTATCTGAAGGACAAAGTATATGAGAATAAGCCACAAGCAATTGAACGCCTTGAAGAATAGATACAGCGCGTTGTTGCGGAAAAAACGCCACAGGTATGCGAAAAAGTAATCCAGAACTTTATGAAGAGAATGACCGTGTGCCAGAGGTCCCGTGGTGGCCATTTGCCGGATGTCGTGTTTCATGTTTAATCGCAACTATTCCCCTTCACGTTGAAAAATAAATATTCACTTAATTAAAAAAAAAAAGTGTTTTTTTTACATTAAATCCGGCGCTCTTGTTGAGACACCCGTTAGATAACAAAAACGAACAGTTTAAAATTTATTTTTAAAAAAGGATCTTAGAAGAACTAATGTATCTAATGTTTCGTCCCCTAGTGTGGACCGGATATTTGTACAGAGTTCACCAACATTAGAAAAGGCTCTCTCAAAAGGCTCTCTCAAAAGGCTCTCTCCGACTTTACGCTTGTGGGAGGTATTATTCTGATATGTAATTTTTAAATTTTTTCCTAAAAAACCACCATTTTCAAATAACGCCATTTCTTGTTTTACAACTACTGTTTGTAGGCTTAATGGCCCTATCGCCGCTCTTTCCTTCAGCTTCATATACTGCTTTGAATTTCTTCATTTATTTTATGAGTTTTTTTATACGTTTCTGTAAAATTACTTTTTTACGTTTATTGGTATTATACGAATGTATGATGTATGTGACATTTATATTTGCTAAGTAGGTTATATATTATGTTATACAATAACATGAAGCAAATAAATCAGTAAAGTCGCTTATATCAAATTTTGATTGAAAACAACAATATTTCCGAGAATTCCGAGCATACTTCAGTCCTGAAGAATGTGCAGGATTGATTTTTGAAATCTCGGGATTTTTGGGACCACAAATTTTTCCGGGATCCCGAGATCCCGGGATTGGTGGTCCCGGGATTAGGATCATGCCCCCCATATACTCTATTCACTCTAACACAGAAACGGAATAATTAATTGTCATCGAATTGCGATGCGCAGTGTATTTCTCCGAGTACTATGGATGCGCAGTGTGTTTCCTCGAGTGCAATCGATGCGCAGTGGGTTTTCTTGAATGCAATGGATCTGCAGTGGGTTTTTCCGAGTACTATGGATGTGCAAAAGTTTTACTAGAGTGTAATGAATGCACAGCAGGTTTTTCCGGGTACCATGTATGCGCTGTGGGTTCCCTCGACTGTACTTCCTGAGTACTATAAGAGTACTTAGTGAGTATGTAGTACTTATTTATTGGCATAAGTTAGTATCTCAATGTTCTTAATTCCATGCGGACGAAGTTGTAGGCATCAGCTAGTACTTGATAAACTAGATATAACATGTTGCAAATAATCAAATTAGTAATATGAATAATTTTACTTAGAATGACCATTAATTCCTCGAATTTTAAGGGCGTCAAGGCAATTATTTGAACGGATGAATTTATATTATATTATAAACAAACCAACATCAGGAAAACTGTCACTTTGTGTCTTTACGAAATCATTTTCTGCCATCGTAATACTTATAAAACACTTCTAAATGATGAATTATTGCTCTATTTAATATTAATATTCCCTCAACCAGCTTATAATAACGACAAATAGCCGAAAATATTCTTGACGCCGCCATTTTGAATTTTTAAATTTTGATCACATATTTGTTTTCTACTTATCACGCCCTTTCTTTTGATACCTACTAGTAAAGATAGAAGCCTTAGAATAATAATAGGTCATTTGACGTCACGCAAGTCAGAATTACTCGCATAAACTCGTCAGTTTCTCGGAAATATTATTAAAATGAACTTAAATTTAATTCTTATGCCTGAAAATTAAAATTACAGGAGTAATAGATTTACATTATGCATACTTACCTAAATTAAGGGTGCTTAAGAAAATGATTTCGTAATTCGACAATTTCTCCTACAGCCCTGAACCGATTGAAAAAATATTTTGGCTATATTACAATATTACATGATAGGATTCCTGGCATTTTAAGGCAAAAAAAAATATATTGAAAACACTTAAATTATTTATTGAAATTCAGTCATTCACAACAATTATTATTGAACCTTACATTCTATTTCAACTCTAGAAAAGTTGTACAAGTTTTTTCGAACTCGTTAGTTCTCATCAGTAGAGTATAGAAACATTCATTCATTATTTACAAGCCTATTCTTGATTTATTTCTTGCAATTAATTATTTTTTATTTATTTGCTTTTATCATGATTAGAGAATATTATTTAGGTATTATGCAAATCACAACTTACACACTTTTTTATTTATTATGAAAATCATGTAATTCAATACTTCGTCAGTATTAGCTAGAAGAGTAGTTGTTTTGATTGGTTTTCCAATAATGAGTGTTTTAATGTGTTTTCCTAAGTAGTATATTAGCGTGACCGGTAAGGTACCAATATACAGAAAGTAGATAATTTCATATTAAATAAAAAAAGTGTGAATGACTAAATGTAAATAAATGATTTAAGTATTTTCAATATTTTTTTTTCTTTAAAATGCTAAGAATCCTATCATGTAATTCAATACTTCGTCAGTATTAGCTAGGAGAGTAGTTGTTTTGATTGGTTCCCCAATAATAAGTGTTTTAAAGTATTTACCTAACTAGTATATTAGCGTGCCCAGATTAGGGCAACAATATACAGAAAGTAGGTATTTTCATAATAAATAAAAAAGTGTGTAAGTTGTGATTTGCATAATACCTAAATAATATTTTCTAATCATGATAAAAGCAAATAAATAAAAAATAATTAATTGCAAGAAATACACAAAAACAAATTACCCAAATTCATTTCAGTACTTATTGTTTCTCCGTAGTTAATTATCTTAAAACATTTAGCCTTAAACAAGGCGAATCATTTTCTATAGCTTGCAATTTCTTTAAATAGTCAAATTGCAATTATTGTGTATATGTGTCTCTTCACCAATAGCAGATCTACCACCTTAAACACGTCTTATAATCGCGATTTCGTGTTTAGCGTGTTTTCTTCAAAAATTCTCACTGTTACTCTACGAATAAGTATGTTGTTGCAAACATAACATTCAATTCGATTCATAAGGAATACAAAAAAAAAAAGTCGAACAAGGAATAGAAAATAATAAAAAAGAATTTTTTAAAAACTTACACGATAGAGATATGAAACTAAGAACAACAAAATTAAACAAATACTAAATTATTAGCATAACTAGAGTATAACTAAAGATATCTAATCAAAGCGCTACGGAGGATATGCAAGTGAACAAAGAAATTCTTAATGATAAGATTTTGCAGAGTGAGAGGGAAATATGCGTTTATTTTCGATTTATTATAAATACTTAAATCATAAGTGGTATAATCTTTAAAATAATGTGACGTGTTTCCACCCCTAGGAAATCACCCTTGCAAATTCCGTGGGTTCCAAAAATTATAACAAGAGATTGTCCACAACACACTTTATTAAATAGTTTACTGGATACTTCACAATACTGATTATTAACTTGAATGAACTTTAGTGACTAAAAATAACAATGTTTATCACTTTGTTTGGAGTCTTAACCTCACTTGTCCATATGTCAATTCAAAAACTACTATACTTTCTGAACTACCCGCCGAGAATGCGGTCTTTTATACCTAAAAATGACAGATCTCGATTTTTCTGTGATGACGCCACCATTCTCTAGATAATTCCGGATGTCATCACTCTAGAACTACTACTGGTAGGTTCTTTCTCGAGTAGGTGCAAATGCATCTGAATTAATTGAATTCATTCTAGGGGTTGCAACACATCACAATAATTTCAGATACTTCCCATTGTTCTAATGAATACAACCATACACAGTTTTTATCATAAATTTTGTATATAGTTAAATGACATACTCTAATAATGAAATTTGGAACTATTTTCGTTGACAAACTACAGCATTCAAGTACAACAGAAATTTACAATAAAAAATATACATGTTGTATTCCTTAGAACAATAGCAAGTATCTAAAACAGTTTTAAAGATTATACGATGTTTAGTTTTTTAAATATTTATAATAAATCGAAAATAAACACATATTTCCCTCTCACTCTGCAAAATCCGGTGAGCAAGATGCTATGATTCTCTCAGAAACGTCAGATTTCATACCAAAATTTTTTATTCTTGTACTTTCATAAATAATACATATTATAATGTCAAACAATAAAACAACTAAACAACAACTAAACAACAACACTTTTATAAATATGACCCAAATTAAAAATTATTATTTTTCAAAAAATATAGATTTTTATTTATAAAAAATTCACGGAGGTGACGTTCTTAGTCATGAAGCTGAGGCTCAATGGATAATCTAACAAAATGATACGTAAATAAAACTCTCGGTGGCAAAAGATGAACAGAATACATTTATTAACTCGAAAAGACAAAAAAATAGAGAATGCTAACATTTCAAACACAAAACCATCAACTCATTCAAAAAAATAAAACTATAACTTACAATCAAAGTAGAAAGAAAATATATACTCTTTGGTAGCATTTATTAATTAGGTAATTTGAATACATAAATAAAGTTAAGTATATTTTAAAATAATAATTTTTTAAGTTAAGTATATAGGTACTTAACAAATATGTTCTAGTTCGGGTAATTTAAAAATATTTCTCTCACAACTATAAACAGTTGGATAATCTAACACAGGTACAATATCATCAAACAGTACAACTGAAGTGTTGTCAATTGGAGGAAAACAAAGCAATTGCCAATGGCTGATTTCTAAAAAAAATTTACAAAACATTTTTTTTCACATTAATTTAATAATGTGATGGGGCATTAAAGGTGAAAGGAGCCATTTACGAAAGTATTTTCAGTAAGAGTTTTTTGATATGAAAGACACAAACTTTATGTAAAAAAGTTTTACCCAATTTGACCAAATATTTTTTTCACTTGTTAATTTTAGGTAAAATTTTCTGCGCCTTCGCCAACATTTTTCAAACTTTATTTAACACTATTTTTATAAAAACAACAAATATTCTTAGTGCACAATATTATAAATGGGCTATTAGAAAGTATCACGATATAAAATGTATTAGAGAATATTATTTAGGTATTATGCAAATCAAAACTTACACACTTTCTTATTTATTATGAAAATACCTATTTTCTGTATATTGTTGCCCTAATCTGGGCACGCTAATATACTAGTTAGGTAAATACTTTGAAACACTCATTATTGAAGAACCAATCAAAACAACTACTCTTCTAGCTAATACCGACGAAGTATTGAATTACATGATAGGATTCTTCGCATTTTAAAGAAAAAAATATATTGAAAATACTTAAATCATTCATTTACATTTAGTCATTCACACCTTTTTTATTTAATATGAAATTATCTACTTTCTGTATATTGGTACCTTAATCGGGTCACGCTAATATACTACTTAGGAAAACACTTTAAAACACTTATTATTGGAAAACCAATCAAAATAACTACTCTTCTAGCTAATACCGACGAAGTATTGAATTACATGATAGAATTCCTGGCATTTTAAGGCAAAAAAAATATATTGAAGATACTTAAATTATTTATTGAAATTCAGTCATTCACAAGAATTATTGAACCTTACATTCTATTTCAACTCTAGAAAAGTTGTACAAGTTTTTTCGAACTCGTTAGTTCTCATCAGTAGAGCATAGAAACATTCATTCATTATTTACAAGCCTATTCTTGATTTATTTTTTACCATTAATTATTTTTATTTATTTGCTTTTATCATGATTAGAGAATATTATTTAGGTATTATGCAAATCAAAACTTACACACTTTTTTATTTATTGTGAAAATACCTATTTTCTGTATATTGTCGCCCTAATCTGGGCACGCTAATATACTAGTTAGGTAAATACTTTAAAACACTCATTATTGGACAACCAATCAAAACAACTACTCTTCTAGATAATACTGACGAAGTATTGAATTACATGATAGGATTCTTAGCATTTTAAAGAAAAAACTCTATTGAAAATACTTAAATCATTTATTTACATTTAGTCATTCACATCTTTTTTATTTAATATGAAATTATCTACTTTCTGTATATTGATACCTTAATCGGGTCACGCTAATATACTACTTAGGAAAACACTTTAAAACACTCATTATTGGAAAACCAATCAAAACTACTCTTCTAGCTAATACCGACGAAGTATTGAATTACATGATAGAATTCCTGACATTTTAAGGCAAAAAAAATATATTGAAGATACTTAAATTATTTATTGAAATTCAGTCATTCACAAGAATGTATGAAAAAAAAATCATGAATTCGGAATTTTTTAAATTGACCTCTTGTACATTTCTTAAGCTGTGCTCGGAAACTAAATGTAGGATCAAGTTGGGCCCACTAGAACTTTAACCACAAAGTTGAAATCTACAACTATTAAAAATTTAATCAATTTGAAAATTCAATTTATATAAGAAAAACAGCGGGGTCCTTAAAACTGTGGTTTTTGGATACGGTTTCTACAAATTCTGCGAAGAATAAGAGTTTTCCATTGTTTTGAAAGTCTGTAAATGCGGTGTAAACATAAAATTAATAAATAAATATTCAGTAACACAAAAATTGTTTTACACAATCGCGGCCTTCCTAATTTAACACACTGAGTTTTTTTTTTAATATCTGCAAGAAGAAAGCGCGTGAAAGTCTGCCTTCGATGCGTTTATTTTGAGTCTATGGCCTATTTGAAATTTAGAGGGAAAATATAATGAACATTTTACAAGTATTTCATCCCAAGCAACTTAAGATTAGTGTGTAGTAAATCAAGCAAGTAATTTTCTTTGATAGAGTTATGTTTAACAAATTGCTGCACTAATTCCAGTTATATTGGTCACGTTAAATAAATAGTTTTGCTAAATTTCCACTTGGAGGTAGATTTAATTGAATGAAGACAAATTACGCTTTCAAAGATTTAAATTTAGAAAATAGTGTAACAGCGTCGCTTTTATGCCAATGAAAACAATATATATTTTGAAAGGATTAAATTAATATAAACGATCAAGGACTGGAAGATGACTATTTAGGTATTTTTATTCAAGTTGGCATCTGACAGGGTGACACAAGTAAAAAAAACAAGCCTTTTGCACAATACATGCTTTATACACTGTGGTTCAAAATTGTCTCCCAATATTTCTTTGACTGATGGTATATCCAAAAATAAAGGTACTCTTTTATATAAAATTATAACCGAAAATGGAAAATAGAGGAGTTATAACCATTTAATGGGGATAATAAGTATCAGTTTTTGTACGATATCCACTGACTGTCTTAAAATGCTATCAAATAGTATCAATTAAAAACAGTCTGATAATTTCAAAAAATTAAATAGGCTTCGAAAAACTGATCCAAATCATATAGAATTAAACGAACAATACAAAAAGCTTAAAGCACAACATACCCGAAATATAATTATTGCAAACCAATTTCTACTTAAACATAATAAATCACTCGGACAATGAAATTTGGAATATAGTAAATAATAAACTCAATAGAAATAGAATCTCCCGGAATATAAAATAAATCACAATAACAGACTAATTTCTGATGTTACAAGTATTTCAAATATTTTTGAGAATCTTTTGTCTCAGCAACATATGACCAATTAAAACACTTTAGTAATAACATTTTAAACTCTTGTATAACATCATTAAATCATATGAATGGCCCATTGTTGTTGGAACCCTTTACAGAGGAAGAAATTAGCCGAATAATAACTAATTAAAAAAATAAAAAATCATCAGGTCACGATGAGGTGCCCATAACATTAATAAAAATGCAGCGGTGAACTCTCCGAGAAACTATAGCCACTATTTTAAACAAATATATTGAACTTGGGGAATTTCCCAAACGACTAAAAATTTCAGTTATTATCCCCGTATATAAAAATGACGATCCTCTGCTAATTCAAAACTATAGACCTAATTGCCCTTTTAGGTATTGTTTCAAAAATTATGGAAAAAGCTATCTACATGAAAATAACCAAGTTCTTAGAGAAACACAAAATCTTTGTTCATAACCAACACGGATTCAGGGAAGGGCGCTCTACGAAAACCGTTACCCTAATTTTTTTCCGATGTATTCATAAAAAAATGAAAAAAAAGAGATATATAGTGGGGTTATTTTTTTATTTATCCCGCGCTTTTGCTAGCCTTAACTTCAATTTTGTAACAGAAAAACTATCAAAACTTGGATATATTCGTTTTTAAATCATCGCAAAATATTAGTCAGAATTCATGACAAAACGTCGGCAGAATTTGAGGTCAATTCGAGCATCCCCCAGGGGAGTTTCTTGATATTCATTAATGATCTTCCAGACTATATATTAAACGGTGAAATTTTTATTTTTGCTGATGATAGGAACATCATAATTTCAGACCCAATCATTCGAAAGGTAATCAAAACATTTTTGAAACTACGCAATCATACTCAAAATCGTCTCGGGAATCCAAAAATGTAAAAATATACACGTTCTATTTAAAATTTTAAAGTTGAGGTAATTTCTGGGGAAATTGGAAGTGATGGAGAAGTGCCAAATTATGAAAAATTTGCTGTTTTTTGTATATTAACTCTGCCAAATTTAAGACTTATATCTTGAAACTTTGATTGACGTTCTTGTGCTTTCTCCTGATGGTGAGTGGTCCAGGTACTCACATAAAAATAGGCAATTATGAGGGAGTAGCTGATAATAAAAAAAATGAAGGGTAAGGATAGTTAAATTTTGTTCAAGTAAATTACTAGGTAAAGATGATGTAACTCTAGACAACAACTGTAACATTTATCTAGAATTTATTACAATAAAATTTAAAGAAAGAATTACCAAGAATATCAAGAGTTACAAATTTACCAAAATAGAAATTGTAATAGTATTTTATATAACAAGTGGCTAAAAATTACGAGTGGGGCGTGTATAGTACGAGCCGAAGGCGAGTGCTATAAACCACATGAGTAAAAAAAAACACATTTTAGTTTTGAGTTATAGGTATACAAAATTTTTTGTATCGCCATGCAAAATTAGAAAACAATATAATTTTGTAAAAATAGACTAAATTCTATTGCTGTTTCCATAGAAACCAATAAGTTTTATTTCACACTGTGAAATAAAATTTCTTTATCTACTCTTTTTAGGTTATATACTAATTAATGAACTGCTTTTGATCAATTAATAGTATCCATAAACAAACAGCGTGAGTTATAAGGCGTGAGTTATAATGCGTGAGTTATTATAACTCACTAGGTACAGAGCCAATCACCTTTATCTTCATGCCTAGCCTGTCCAATCGACGTAACGCGCAACACACGAATGTGGAGCCAGGGAGGTAGTGACAGATTATTCGCGTTAATATCTATAAAGATTTTCTGAAATGTCACAAAATGCTACTTTTGATTCGTTCGTGCCGAGCCGAATTTTCGAATTTCGCCGTGCAATTTACGATCAGGTTTATCTGGAAGACTTCCTCTTTACGTCGCGACATCATACGACCACCCCAATGGTGTTTTTCGAAAAATATGAACGTGCCAAGAATGCATGTTTTTGCAATTTTTTCGACTCCGAAATGTAAGCTGTTTTTTGTTATTTTTCGCAGATATCTCCGAAACGGTGGGAGTTAGCTAGAAATAAAAAAACAGGTCAAACGAGTATTTTCCATTACGAATCTTTTGCTACTATCAGAATTTTGATTTTTTTTTTTTTTTTTCGTTTCGAAGATAACTACTGAAATGCAAATGCAAAAAATCGCATATTTTGAGCTTCTACAGTTGGCAACTTTTTAATCTTGGCTCCTACGCCAAGACTACTCTAGTTAACTTAAATAGTACCAAATTTGCTAAAAGTTTTTTTTTAAATTTTTTGAATTCCGACAAAAATGAAGGAATTAGAAGGGGCGGGATTTGGGACATTTTTTTTTCCGTAAAATTTCTCCATTTTGTCACCGTAATTAATCGGTAATTAACTGAAATCGATCTCATATACGATGTTCACTTAATACCATGTACTACTTTGACGCTCCGTTAATCTTGGCCCTTCGAAACAGAGGTTTCTGAGAAAAATTATTTTTTTAAGATTTACATACACTCTATAGGAAAACGTGTAATTTCTTACATTTCATTGAATATCTCGATAATTATCGTCATTTTCGAAAAATTTGTAGACAGCTTATGTAAAGAGAATTGATTGAGCTTTCCGACGCTTTTTAAATTTTTTCTCTAACAAAAATAAGACTTTTGACCGAATATGCGCTCCGGGCTATTGCAGTTCGCGGAGAAGTTTTGCATTTTCCGCAGCGTAATATTAATCTACAAAGCTGATTTTTTGTCTACAAGCAGTTTATGCACTATTTCGATCAAAAATCCACATCTTACCTCCGCTTAAAGGTGGTTAAATCTTTGAAGACAACAAATATAAAAGGGCGAACAAAAATTAAATTTTACAGTTAATTTTATTAATAAACAAACTGAGTAATTTAAACAAAATTTTCTCAATTTAATATTTATTGTCATAATCGTAGATAAAAGTAGTATTCAACTTGCGGTAATGGTAATAACTCACTTGATGAATTACAGCACTCGCCTATGGCTCGTGCTCTAAACTTTCATCTGCGTGAGTTATTACCTACATTACCGCTCGTTGAATAATATTTATTATTTCACTCTTTTTTCTTTATTTTACACTTGTCAATAATGACAATTGTTTTGATTCATTGAAACTGTTAAATAAATGTCATTTTAGGATATGGCGTTACAAAAATGTACTTTAAATAGTACTACCCGTACCAAAATTCTACTATAAACAAAACCTCTGCTAGCAAATAAAACGGACAAGAAAAGGTTACTATTATTTTCAACTTCAAAATCAAACTGTGAAGTTATCTTTCTTAATCAAAACAATCATTTAGCTTATAATTTATTATTATTATTTTTTCTTCTCCTTATCGACTAGGTAGGAAGGTTATTTTGCTATGTATTATGTGAAGTCTTAGAAGGGATATGGATTTGAAGCATTTGAATAGACTCTGTGAAACTATTCCATAGATAATGTCTGGTCAAAAGTGTTAGTCGTGATGCGATAAATTGTTTGTGATTTTTTTGTCGAAACAGTTTAGGTGTGTCGTCAAAATTGAATCGTTATTCTGATAGAATTTTTTCTGTACTTTCCGAATCCGCTAATAGTTTTTCAGAAATGCGATAAAAAAATGTACTTTTTTGTCAAAAATGAGAACGGCAGTGGATTTTTTAAAACCAAGTATTCCATTCTGACAAGTCCCAGCTGAGGAATGTTATTGGTATATTTTGTTCGATTACATTCAAGCATTGCAGAGATATAGCTCTTTGGATTTTCCGATCAGATGCATAAAACACCCTGTATCTTCTTAACCAGTGGCCAAAACATATTTTTCGTCTTGAAGAGCTCTATTTACCATTGGCTTAAGGCATATTCCTCGCGAATCGCCCTGTATACACTTCGCATTAAAATTATCGCACCAGTAGAAAATGGCCGCAATTTCAAAGATGATTTTCTCGCGAACAGCCAAACTAATTTTGATTTTGATTTATTTTAATTTTATTTCTCGGTGTTGACACCATTGTAGTCCTTTATATTAAAATTAACGTTTTAAGTAAATACAGCAAGAGTGATCATAAGTTTTACGCCCGAAACTGTAAACTGTTTGTGCAGACAACCTTTGAGCAAATTAAACGAAAGTGACCGTTTGTACTATGAGTACTATGGCGAATCTGTTTTTTATTTTTCCATGACCTACCTAGTTTAAGATCTTAAATTTTTACATTAAACTGGAGTTCTTTAATCTTTAACTGGACGTAGTTATGAGAGAACCTGCCAACCAACAAAATCAGTATTGGGAGAAAATCAGTAATAAAGATGCTGAAATAAAATTGTAAATCGTTACCAAAGTAAGATTTGGCATCAATTATTTTTGGCATGTAAATAGGTACCTATTCGCATACTTTCAGATGAGAAAAGATGATTTTTCTTTTTTTGAAAATTTCATTCAATTTTGAGAATTGGTAGCTTTCTACTAAGAATGATTTGAAATCAATAAGAACAAGGCTTAAAATCAAGACCCTTTGCATTGAACCTTTAAATTTGAGTAAAAATCAACGCAGCCTAATGGGATGAGATAAATAATTTCTTGTAGGTTTTTAAGTTAAGTTATTTTCGGCTATACCTTTTGCCATTACGCCAGAGAGCAATAAGATCACGAGAAATACTTTCATCGCTTTCTTTGCACTTTCGCGGGATATAAACGTTTTTCTTTTTAATGTTAATTTATTCATTTGACGTATCAAGATCGTTTTGCTGAATTATTATAAAAAACGATTTATTTTTTCTATCCGTATGGATCGAATTCTAAACCAATTAAATTTCATGCCTTCCACCATTGTTTTTCTGTTAACAATTTTTTTTCCAATTTTTTGTATGGAAAAAAACATTGGACTTTATTTCAGTGATAATAAGAGGCGAGGCTTTTTTCTCCATGTACGCATGACGTTCATATATTCAGACGGTGTATACAATCTCTGCTGGTGTTTCAAAGCTGATTCGATGTCGGAAAAATTTTTGCAGAAAACTACCAATGTCATTTGGTTGAAAATTGCATATACCAACCAAGTGATTGCCTTCTGCATTACATAAATGATTAAATAATGGATATATGGGTTGCTAGGTAACCTATAAAACACAGGCCTGTAGCTAGCGGGGGGGGGGGGGGGGGGCGACGCCCGTCCTGGAATAATTTTCGCCCGACCTACGGCGACAGCAAGGGGGGGGGCAATTTCAACTGCCTTTGCAATATTCTGAAAGAGATTGGGTTAAAAAAAATTTCTATTTGTTCCTTCCCCCGCTTATCAAAAATTTTTTCGGACTAAAAATTTGTTTTTGGATTTCTCTCCCCCCCGTTCATCAAAAAATTTTTTTACGGGCCCGCCCCTAGCTACTACTAGGCCTGATAAAACAATAATGTCAGTTCCTCGAATGAGTTGATAGGTTTCTGCAAATCAAATAATAGACAACGACAAGCTTATTTTTATGCATAACTCCTTTTAGGTGACATTGTGGGTTGGTAGGTTTCTGCATAACCACGTCCAACTGTGTATTTTTTTTTTTTATGGCATTAGGAGTTATCCATGCAGCCAGGCACAAGTTGTTATATATAAAACTAATGGGATAAACACATTTGCACACATATACACGCAGCACACATCTATACATATATTACCCTAAACCTATCCTAATCCAAAAAACAGGAAATTATAAAGAAGATCCAAGGGAAGGTACGAATGCACATTCTTCTCGCCCAGGAGTCTTTCAGGGCATTTTGTTAGACACACTATAATAGACTACGGTAAAAGGGAATTAGGTAAAATTAAAACAAAGGTGAGACATATAGGGAACGAATCTATTAGTTACCACATTTATACTTTCAGACCAGACGTTTTCAAAAAGCGTATAATAACTGCATTGACTCTATTATCGTTTAGAGCTAATAGGTGTAATAGATTGACTGGCATTTGAATGTTAAGGTTCAGAATATCTGCATACAGTTGGTCACGTCCAGATGAATATTTAGCACAGTTAAAAAATAAATGGTCCAGATCGCCTACAACATTACAAATTTCACATATTTTGGTCGGTAAGATTCCTATTTTATTTAAATGTAGAGGGTAGCAACCATGTCCAAATCTCAGCCTAATAAGTGTAGTAGTATATTTCCTAGGAATATGAAAAAAGTGGAACCAAGGTCCCTTAGGAATTTCTATTTGGATATGGGTATATCTTGTAGGCGTAGTAAAACAATATTCGTGCCAATGAGAAGTCCATTTTTTATTTAATCTCGCTTTGCTAATATTTATACCGTCCTGTAGACACAGACTGTCTACAGGATCTCCATGTTCGACACTGTCTTTGGCCAATATGTCGACTTTTTCATTGAATTTTATGCCGCTGTGAGCTTTAACCTATAATTAATTTTAAACCCAGATATTTTCAATAAATAATTATAGTGTTTAATTAAATTAATGAAAGGGTGACACATGCTGGATATAGGATTATAAGTATTACTTATTGCCAAGAGAACTGATCTGGAGTCACTTAGGATGATTGAGTTTTTAACCTGCTTATGTATAATATGTTCTAAGGTTTTGGCTATAGCATATGCTTCTGCTGAGTATATGGACGTGTCTTGGGAGAGTTTAAATTTTGATTGCGTACTTGTTAGGTATTAAGAATGAACAGCCTGTACCCATAGTCAGATTTTGAGGCATCTGTATAGAAATGCGTAGCAGTAGGAAGTTTTTCTAAGATGTTTTGGAGGATAACTTCATTTACTCTGGGATTTTCTGTATAATTAGGGAATAATATATGCGACTGACTTATCAAGTCAAAATATTCGACCTGAGGGAGAAAGTGGTGTTGGTTGATATTTTTAGAAACTTGTAATACTTACTTCACGATATCCTATGCACAGAGGTGGGGAATTTCTTTTCTCCCAGAATAACTGTGTATTTCATTTGATTTCGATGACGTGAATCAAACAAATTGTTCAGGAAAGATGAGACTACAGTATGATTGTAGTAGACACACGTTGTTGTAGCTGGTGCAACCCATAGGGTGTTGAATAGGCTGTATTTATTCATAACGTTAATTTGAATGAAAAATACTACAATACCGATGAATAAAACTTAAATTCAAAAAAGAATCAAAATTAGTTCGGCGGATCGCGAGAATATCCACTTTGAAATTGTGGCCAATTCTACTGGTGCGTTAATTTTGATGCAAAGTGTAGTAGAAATCCAATTAATGAAATAAATAAAAGAAAATCCAATGAATTGAGTACAAGAAGAAAAAAATATTTAATATCAAATGACGAAGAAACGGTACTTTTACAAAAATGCTATTTTCCAATTTACTGTAAATATCACCACTGGCGCTGATGCATGGGAATACTTAAACTGAATTAAAATACACAATATACCCATTTAAAATATCGGTTACCTCCTCGACAAGAAAATTGTAATAAAAACCGTTTATTTGGATTTAATTTGTACTTGTTATTGATATACTCAAATAAATTTAATGGCATTTAATCCTCAATGAATGAAGTTACTGAGAACAAAATGAATGACCGTCTAGAAGCTCGCAACAATGGCGCCAGTTGACTTCTGAGACAGCTGAATGCTGAAAGAATTGTGAAACGGTAGTCGCAGCCGACGGTGGGTTCCCGCGGGATATAAACGTTTCCGGACCACTGTTGACGTCAATAATATATCCTGAAAAACAATTTGTTCGATGAGTAACGGTCTTATGTTTCATAGGATTACTAATTTTACCCCAAAAAAAAAACTAACAAAGTGACTAATGTTGGCGTGATGAATATACTGGAGAAGCAAATAATATTCTCTAGCAGGGTTCATAATAATTACACAAATTATAAAAGATCAGTGCAATTTTCAGTACTATTATATAATTATACAGACAGAACTTTGCCTGCACTATATAGTTAAAAAAAAAGACAGTTCCAGTGGTGTAGTGGCAAATCTTCCAGTGTGGGAACTGGGAACTCTAAAAAAATACTAGATACTAATAGTATTCTAATATATATACTGATTTATTTAACATTCACTTGTAAAAATGCTGTGAAAACGTTTCAAGCTATCTGCATTTGGTTTAAAATTCTTATAATTATAAACACTTTTGAATAAAGTTGTTTTTAACCCCCGACCAAAAAGAGGGTGCGGTAACGGAATAAGTTTGACGCGTATGTTTGTTTGTCTGTCTGTCTGTCTGAGGCTTCATATCTCTTTAACGGGTGATCCGATTTTGATGCACTTTTTTTTTATTTGAAAGAGTATTTTGTCGAGAAGGTTTTTGCCATATTAGATTTTGATGTTAGGTCGCCATCTTAATTACAAGCTTTTATTTAACTTGCCTTGTTCTTGTGGGTCAAATCTTGCAACTGAATTTTAAAATAGTTATCCCCAACCGATTGAACTGAAATTTTGCATACACGTTTAGTCTGGATGACAATAGTGACGTCATTCCAAATCCAATATAGCGGACTCCCAAAAATGGCGGACCAGTTATTTTTTACGCACCCTCATGATATGGGTATCAAATGAAAGAAGAGAAGAATACGAAAATAAAATGACGTCACACTAAATTCAATATGGCGGACGCAACTGAATTTTAAAACAATTATCCCAAAACGATTGAGCTGAAAGTTTGCATACACGTTTAGTTTGGATAACAATGCATGGTTAACTAAGTGACGTCATTCCAAATCCAATATGGCGGACCAGCTACTTTTTATGCACCCCCATGATATGGGTATCAAATGAAGAATACAAAAATAAAATGATGTCACACTAAATTCAATATGGCGGACGCCCCAAGATGGCGGACAATATTTTTTAGTTTTAACACTATAATTTGATCGTATAGTGTATTCGCTCATACGAAATGGTGAAGGATATTCGGGTTAAACTATAAGTTTTATATCGGATAGGAACGACGCAATGAATATACACTTCTCCAAGAAATTAACGCACCACCAAAAAAATAACCAAAAGTTTGAAGTTAGTTAATTTTTAACCCCCGACCCAAAACGATAAGTTTGACGCGTATGTTTGTATGTTTGTTTGTCAGTATGTCTGTGGCTTCATATCTCTTCAACGGGTGATCCGATTTTGATGCACTTTTTTTTATTTGAAAGAGCATTTTGTCGAGAAGATTTTAGGCCATATTATATTTTAATGTTTGGTCGCCATCTTGAATTCGCCATGTTGAACTTCTCTAGAAATTGTCCGATTGAATTAAATTGAAAATGTGCAGACAATTATGGTAGCCGAATATGATTTCGGCCTCATTTTGAGGAACTGTTACGATTAGATACATTGATCGGGAGTTTTTAAAAATTTTCAATTTTTTAACCCCCGACCCAAAAAGACTCGTATGTTTGTATGTTTGTCTGTCTGTCTGTCTGTCTCTTCAGCGGGAGATCCGATTTTGATGCAGTTTTTATTAAAATTAAATATAACACATAAATAAATTTATAGTAGAACCGGTCTTGTAGACTGTGTGCGACTAGTAGAATACAAAATTGGACCGCGTCGGCTTAAAGGTTAAAAAGTTCTGTGTGGGACTCATATAATAATACGCTATGTTGTATGTATATGTTTAGTTTAAAAAGTATAAAATTAAATTAAATTACAAATTTAAAAAAAACACGACACAAAAATATCGACTAATATAAAAAAATTTAAATACACAACTTTAAAAATTATGAAATAATTTTGATTCCATATACGAACTCTTATGATTTATTTAAATCCAGCTTACAGTTTCTTTGTCCTCGAGATTTGCTTTCTTATACGCATGAATATGTCGGGGGCTGCTGTAAAGACGAACTACTAAATAGTTATATTCAAAACAGCAGCTCCCGATATATTCATGCGTATAAGAAAGCAAATCTCGAGGACATAAAAAAATGTAAGCTGGATTTAAATAAATCATAAGAGTTCATATATGGAATCAAAATTATTTCATAATTTTTAAAGTTGTGTTAATTTAGTTTTTTTAAATTTGTCGATATTTTTGTGTCGGGGGTTTTTTAAATTTGTAATTTAATTTTTTTATTTAATTTTATTATTACATAACATAACTTTATGCTATGCATTTTTTTTATGAAAAAATCTATTTTTAACTGGAGAGTGCTATGGAATACGTCAAAATTAAAAAAAAATCAAAAATTCAAGATTATAAATTTTTAAAATGTTTATTTAAATTTACCGAAAAACCAGTGGGGGAACGCCGTTCCATTCCGTTCCCCCTCCACTACATCCATGGACAGTCCATAACAATGCAATAACATTGTATTTTAGTCTATATATTCTGTACGTACTTTAAATTTGGTTATTACTTCCACATCAGGTGGAAGTTAGTAACACCAAAAAAATTTTTGAAAATTTTTATTGTTCAGATAGGCTTAGAATGAAACGTCGTGAAACGTCGAAATTTTATGTTTTAATTTCTGTCTATCGGCCTGTCTATCTGTAACTTTTTTTTGTGCGCACGATTACTCTGGAACCGTTTAAGATCTGACTTGAAATTTGGTACACATATGTATTTTAATGAGATCTGGAATATATTTTGACCTTATTCCGCTGAAGGGTTCGGGGTAAACGGGTAAATAGGTAAATGAAGCAAGTAAGAGCCCATAAAATTGGTATTTAGCATATACAGAGTGACCCATTTAAAAGTGGGGGTACCTCTCTAAAGTTATCATTTATTCTGCGATTTGAATCAAATTTTACTCAAGTATAGAACAAATTAGGACCTGGCTGCTGGTTTCCGGGTCTTCTTCCGCGTAGACTTGGTTGAGTGCTTGACGTTTCGACCATCTTGTCGTGGTCTTCTTCTGAAGCGAAGAAGAAGACCACGACAAGATGGTCGAAACGTCAAGCACTCAACCAAGTCTACGCGGAAGAAGACCCGGAAACCAGCAGCCAGATCACCAGCTCCGCGAAAGCCTTAGCACCAAAAAATTAGGACCTAATTATGACCAGAAAAACATTCGCCTAAGGATGTGAAAAAAATAAAATTTTGATTTAGTGTACGTACAAAAGTCTCAACATTTTTTTTTACTTTTTAATCCCTGCGTCTACTATAAGAATCCTATAGAATTGCATAATGATCCGTCGAGTAGTTTAAATATTATAAATGACACAGACACAATTCAAAAAAGTGACCTTTTTCTGGTACTCCTATATATTTCGACATGCTGAATCGAATCAGGTATCCGTTTATCTCCGTTACTCACCAATTTTTTGTAAATCGCGAAAATAACCTAAATTATGAGTTTTTTTTTTAGGTTATTTTCTCGATTTGCAGAAAAATGGTGGCCAATGGAGCTAAAAGGATACCTGACTCGTGTTCAGCACGTGGAAATACATATGGACATGGAGTACCAGAAAAAGACCACTTTTTTTTATTTTGTGTGCCTGTGTAATTATTTAACAGTCACGAATTTTTTCATACTATTTTCTCGTTCTCGGTGTCTATTGGATAAGTAACGACTATTTCTCCTTTTAACTCGCTCTAACTTAAAAATGGAACTGAATTGTTCTCTAGTTTTTACAGTGCTATATTACTGCATACTCGTCAACAAAATATGTTAATACAAAGGTAAACTTTTAATAGCGTAGAAAATATGAACTTATTTCTATGGCCTATGACATGTACCTGTAAAATGTGAGAATTTTCAGGGTAAGTATAGCAAGCGAGATACACTTTTATATTTTGGAATAAATACGATCGGTAGTAGGAGGTAGTATATTGTATATATCCTAAGTTAAAGATATTGGGAAAAGTTAAAGATATTTATTTATTATATGGCTCAAATAATTTTTGAATGTGACGCTTTCCCATGACGTCCAATCAAAAAAAGTTTGAGACAAAAGATTTCAGTTTTATGGGCTCTACATAATGGCACTATGGCACTATGGCACTATCTTTTATAGTGGATTTTTCAACTTTCAATAATTTTTTATGGAGAAAGTATGCGCTCTATAGAAAATTGTAAAAGAGAAAAGTTGTTTCTTCTTTATGTAGAATATACCTTAATTTTTTCATATTTTTCTCCGAGGGGGCAACCGCTGGCGATATTTTGTACACCTAATACCTTTTCTAGAAAAATACCCTTTGTTTTTCCTTTAATTCCTTGTAATTCCCTTAATTCCTCAAATACCTTTATTTCCTCCTAATACCTTAATATTTTCTAGATTATCTCGGGAACGGTGCACTTTTTGATAAAAATACCTATATACAAAATTGTTCCTTATAAAATTCTCTATCAAAAATGTCTCTACACTTTTTTCCTAAAATTAATAGTACCGTGGGAAATAAGGCGCACACATAAGGGTTGGTTCCGGTCAACACAATAAATTATAAATCTACTTTAAAGTTCAGTACTTAACGCTAAAGCAGTAGCTACTAAAGTCCGCCTAAAATTATAATAAATTCCTCTCACCCCTATAAAATAATGCGATTTTTGATGAAGCGAGAATATTGTATACCGGGTCGCTCAGCCGATAGGGACACTGTTGTAACTTTTGAATGGGCGAATGGACTTTTTTCAAATTTGGTATAGTGATATGAGATATAATTTCCAATTATATAATGTAAAGAACCAAAATGGCCGACTTCCGGTTTCGATTTTAGCCGAAAGTGGGTTTAAAATACCCGGTTTTTGTGTAAAATCCCGCACATTGGCAGCCCTGAACAGTAACAGCGTTTACAGCAAGCTCTAAAATAATGCAGTGACCTTGGGTCGTCTGAGATGTAGTGGGAGAAATTGAAATTTTTTACATTGTGGTGGTGTACAGATATTTATACTTTTTTCGCGTAAAGACAGCTTTGGAAATAGCCATACGGATATTCAGCGAATTATATGACCTGCGCTGATTACATTTGCGCCTCATTTACCAAAGTACTATTAATTTTAGGAAAGAAGTTTGGAGAAGTTTTTTATAGAGAATTTTATAAGGAATAATTCTGTATATAAGTTTTTTTATGGAAAAATGCACCGTTCCAGAAATAATCTAGAAAACCTCAAAATGGGGATGGAAACGACGTCCTCTAGGGAATGAAGCACGCAATTTTTTAAACTTTATGAATTTTGTCCAATATATTACAATTTTAACTGTTATATTACTGAAGTATTACAAGACATCGTACAAAGTTTTAATAATGAAAAAGCTAGTCATCGAGAAATTGTAGACGTAGGAAAGCGATTTGTTCTAGCTTTATACAACTCTACCTCCGCAGAAAAAAGTCTAGATGTATACAGATTCATGACCTTTAACAAACTTGTTGGTAAAGCGAACAATACTGTAATATTATCAAAACTACCAACAACTTCTGCTGCTGCTCGGCAACATTCATATCGCGTTTTTTACCAAATTCAAACATGGAAAAACGTTGCTCTAGAAGCTACTGATTGGGGATGGAAAAAAGTTGGCGGTATATTAACCCGAACTATGACAAGAAAAGAATCCATTATAACACTAATTTCTTGTTCATGCAAATTAGGGTGCGAAAAACAGGTGCAGTTGCAGAAGAGCAGGCTTACGTTGCTCCACAATGTGTTACCATTACCACGGAGCATGCATGAATGTCGAATCTATGGAAGACGATGAAGATTAATTAACGTAGGAAACCTTTTGACAATTAGTGGATTCGGCCTACAGGGGACACCACACGCCAAGTACTTTACCTCTAGGGTGGCGTGGAAACAAGTACAATATACAATATTTACGCTTCTTTAAAAATCGCGTAATTTTATAGAGGTGAGAGGGTGGAAGTGGTACATTTATTATAATTTTAGGTGGAGTTTAGTAGCTACTGCTTTAGCGTTAAGCATTGAACTTTAAAGTAGATTATAGTACTATTAATTTTAGGAAAAAAGTGTAGAGACGTTTTTTATAGAGAATTTTATAAGGAATAATTGATCAAAAAGTGCACCGAGATAATCTAGAAAACCTCAAAATGGGGGTGGAAACGGCTAGGGGATGAAGCACGCTATTTGGGGGTGGGAACTTTTCGGTTTAGTAATTCTTATGCTATTCTTAACATTTCTACCAATTTTCAAAACTTTATGAATTTTGTCCGATATAAATCTTTATATTACTGAACTAGAATAGAAGTCCATAGTATCATCGGTAGTTTAATTAAATTAAATATTTTTTCTTCACTAGATATTTTTAGTGCTAATATCTACGCTAATGTTTCTACAACACTAACGTTCTTTATATAGGAATTAGTATGTAATTCTTCAAGATAAACATTTCGTTTCAATAGTTTTACGCTTTAATTCCCTCCTAATACCTTTTATTTCCTCTTAATTCCCTTCTAATACCTCGTAATAATATTTATTTCCTCCAAATTCCCCTGTAATTCCCTTAATACCTAATAATTCCTTCCGAAATACCTTCAATTCCTTTCTAATTCCTTCCTAATTCCTCCGATTTGTACACTATTTCCCCTCAGCGGTTGCCCCCTCGTTTTTCTCGTAAAAATTTTTTTTTCCAATTTTGGCAAAAAAAAATTTTTCAAAGCAAAAATCTAAAAAAATAAATTTGCAAGATATCTCTAAGGCAATTTCCAAACATTGAAACAGTTCAGCACTACACTGAAATATTATCTCTCGAAGCGCGTTTTGTGAACCCTCTTAGCCTCACCTGGAGATGATCTCCAGATGATATCAACATCGTTGGCGGTTCGACTACTAGTATTTAAAGCAGCGTAAAAGTGTGTGCTAAAACTACTTTAGCAGCAGCATCGCACTGAAGATTTCAGTTGCTCCAAGATCTGTAGATATCTTTTTCCTGTTCGATCCCCGTACTCCACAGAAACAAAACTAAAATACACCACTGGTTATTGGATCAAACAAATCTGGGTGCACTATGCATCTAAATACCAGAATTACGTTTCGGCGCAGAATAATTTATGGAAGGGATTTTGGAACGAAAGAAATTTGAGACGTGTTTAATATTTCGTTTTCACAAATGTAGACTTTGATTTTTTGAAAGACAGTGTATCTGGAGCGCTGTGTTTCAGTTTCAAGTTTAGATCAGTTGTGTTAAAAACTTATTTCTGAAGTTCACTACGTTAAAAAGGAAACGTAATTCTAGTACAGTAACTAGAGGTTTTAACTTCGGAATAACGTCATATGAAACGGATTTCGTTCATTGTTGGCAAAATAATAGTAAATGCATCAAAGAATAGTTTCTTTATTATGCGGCGGCTTGCTAATTTATAGGAGGTGGATGCCACCCTTTTTTAGGGGGTGGCAACTAAAAAAAAAAACAAAAACATTGGAGCTGACAGAAAATCATATTTTGAGAAGAAAAGGTTCTATGCAACTTCTCATGTAAATTGACAGTCTTTAAGTTATAACGACTAGAAAATTGGGATTTTGGCTTGAAAAATAGGTTTTCGTCAAATAATAGGTATTACGTTGAGCGAAAATATGCTAGAGACAAATAAGAAAGCTACTAAATTGAGGATGAATTTCTAATTCTAATTTCTGTAGAGCTAATGGTTTCGGAGATCTGGAAGAACAGAGGTGACGTCCGAATGTCTATAACGAAGTATTTAGTCTAAATGTTGAATATCTCAGAAACAATGGCACTTACGTAAAAACGTTAACAACCAAAATGAAAGGTTATTAATTAGGCTGTCAAACGATTTTTTGTCTATTTCTATAACATAAGGAACAAAGAAAGAAGTTATGCCAGAAACAATGTACTTTTTCACATTTCTTTTTTTTAATAAAAACGTTGCCATTTTGTTAATGTAAGTAGTCAGTAATTAAAAAAATATATTCTCATTTACTGTTTTTTCTTAAAGCGATCGGCAATGTCTACATTTTAGGCGCGATTTCAGATCAAAAAATGCACAATTCCAGTATTTTAGTCCGTTGCTAAGAAACTATCAGAAAACAGACCGGAAAAGATCCGTTACCAAGCAACGATCAACAAAACCGTACGGGAATGTTACTTTTCCGGTCTAGGCCGGGAAACTAACATTCCCGTACGGTTTTTTATGTATATTTTAGACAGTAGATAAATCTACGCAGACAAACCAACTCACATTAAAATTTCATTTATTAGTAAGCAGTTAGATTGTAATGAAGAAATGTTATGCATTAATACAAATTCCTTAATTTATAATAACATTGATTTTGATTTCAGAAAAAATAGTATGTGTACTTCGGTGTAAAAGCACATTCCCGGACTTCGATGCTTGTTAGCCTCGGCTAGCGCCTCGGCCAACAATTTGCATCGTCGTCCGGGAATGTATTGCTTTCACACCTAAATACACAATATACTATTTCATTAATATATAATATGACCTAGACGCTCAAATTTTTTCGTCCGCTTACAGCACTTGCTTTAAGAAAAAATTACATTTTAAATAGTAAAGGAATTTTAGAAAAAACGTAACATTTTTGTTTCTCTGCAAATATCTCAATAAATATTAGTTTTGAGGAAAATATTGTGGACATCAAAAATAAAGCTTATAAACTGAAAATGAATTTGTATTTTCTATATATTTGTGTAGGGTTGATAGTTTCGGAGGTGTTTAATTTTATAAATGGCATCCGTTTTAGGATACGGTATTTAATTTAAAATGTTGAATATCTTAGAAACTGCGACACTTCCATAAAAAATTCTAAGATATAAAATTAAAGATAATCAAAAAATCTTTAAAATGACTTTTTGTTTGTTTCTACATCACAAAAAGTAAAGAAGTGAGGGCCGATACAATGTGCGTTTTTACATTTCTTTTAACAAAATGTCGCCATTTTGTTATTGTAATTGCTCATAGTCGGGGAGCCCTCCCTAGCTGTACGTGCATCCCCTCCCCGACAATATTTTTCATAAAGATTAAAGCCTAAGAAACAATTTAAGACATGTCCTAAAAAAAGAAACTGGCTGTACTTTCAAAATGGCGGCCATGTGTTAAAAAAACTGTTGTTAATGTTGTTTTTGTCATTTAACACAAAAAACAACGTGCATAAAATTTTCTACAATTTTGTTCCTATACAATATTTTGATAGGAGTTACCATTTTCTAGATAAATAAGTCCAAACTTAAGAAAACATAGAAATTCATATATCGGTAAATCACTTAAAGGAAATAACTGGGACAATAATTATTGGTAGGCGTATAATATAACTTTATATTATTGACATAACAAAAAATAAAATAAACTGAAAAAAAAATTAATAATAATAATCTAATATATAAAAATCTCGTGTTACAGTGTTTGTTATCGAACTCCTCCGAAACGGCTCGACGGATTTTTATGAAATTTTTGGTGTATATTTGGTAGGTCTGAGAATAGGTCGTAGGCTATTTTTTATAACCCTAGGTGATAAGGGTGGCCCTATCCAGAAATTTTCTTTTTATTTTTTGGACAAAAATGTATAATTTATATGGCAAAACAAAGTTTGCTGGGTCAGCTAGTAATAATATAATTTGCAGACATTTATCTCGAAAACGGTAACAATGGTATCTGGAAAATAGTAACTCCTATCCAAATATTGTATAGGAACAAAATTGTAGAAAATTTTATGCACTTTGTTTTTTGTGCAGAAAGTTTTTCTCCATCTTTTTTAGTTTTTGTGTTAAATGACAAAACCATATTGGCCAATTTTTTTTTAACGGACACCATTTTGAAAGTGCAGCCAATTTATTTTTTAGGACATATCTTAAATTGTTCCTTAGGCTTTAATCTTTATGAAAAACATTGTCCCCAAGGATCTGGGGGGGAAGTGCACGGACACTTTGGGTGGGCTCTCGTAGTATCAGTAATTAATTTTTCTTTCAAAAATGCTGTTTTTCGTTTATAGCATCACTTAGATGCTCTATTTTTTTTGTCAGTTTAAAACACTTGTTTCAGAAAAAAATTCCATCCGCCATATTAGAGCTGCCATTTAAATTTTTTAAATTTTGGCTTCAGATTCGTAATCAGCGAATTTAGAGGTGGTTTTCACCCCTTGATGGTAAGAGCAAATATCCGGACCATATAGAATCTGAAGACGATACCTTTTACTACAATAATAACCCATAAAGAAAAAGTATCATTAGATATGAAATTATTCCGAAATTTTACATATTTTTTATCTCTAGGTACTGTACTAAAATACTATCGTTGATTATTTTATTGGATATTTTATATAGAGAAAATCTGGTCTAATAACTCCTTGGCCTTAATGGGTTATTTAGAGGGATAATTATACGGTGAACAAATATATTTTACTTGTTTGCAAAATATAATCAACAGTCGCAACATCATTTGATTTATTAATTTGAATTGTCAGTCTATGTAATTAACTTGTCAATATCATTCAGCAACAAAAATTAATATTTATTTAATGTTACTAAAGCTAAGTCAGTGCTGTCTACAGAGTGGTCTATAGAAAATTCATTCTCTACAGGTAATGTCTGAGAAAAAAATATTTTTTAAATTTACGTACTTTTTCCCAAAGTTGCTATTGTGAAGAAATGCTTAAATACGGAGTTTAGTTGCATAATAAGAAAATAACAATTTGTATCCCCGGATGGGGTACCGCCGAGAAAAAGTCACTGAGTAATTGAAAAAACTTTGTTAAATAAAATTTTCATTAAAAATGTAAAAAAGAAGGTAGTTTGCTTGTCGATTTCATATTTTCTAATTTTTAGAATACCCTGCATAGTTTATCTTAAGTTTGACAGCTTTCTAAGACAAGCAAAACTTTTTATAAAGAATTACTTTTTCTCGGCAAATCAAAAATAAAAAAGTTTACAAGAGTGCGGTACCCCATACCTACTGTATATTTTTTATAAATAAAAACATAAAATGTAATAATATATATGGTATATAGGTAGAAATAAAGTATCAATAATTTTTTTCTACCTATATACCTCACTTACCTTTGACCTCCCTCCCTTTGCAGCACTAAAAAACCCTAAAAAATAATCAAAATATAAAATGTAGTAGGCCCAATTATTTATTATAAAATGCTATAAAAAATGCTGATACATTTTTTCATAAAATTAATAGATAAAAGTTATTAACAATAATAGTTTTTGATCCCCTAAACTTTCATTAATTTTACTTCTTAATTATTGAAGTTACAACAAAGTTATTAATAAAAGTTGTATATAATATTATTATCTACAAAAGAGCTCTCTACAAATTTTTTGTGGAAGTTATAGTTTTCAAGATGTATTAAAAAAAAAACATTTACACCCTCATTTTCAAGATGGCGGCCAAATGGGTGCACCCCCGACCCCGAAAACTCAAATTTAAACTTCAGTTGACCCCTTTTTAATGCCGGATTGAGTGGACTATTAAAACCGTGGGAAAACAACCTGAAGAGTATTATTTAAAAATTATTTCCGTATCATAAACATATTATAAATTTCAAGACATAAATTTTACTTCTCTGCTTCCCTTATCAATTGTAATTCTATTTATTCAATAGGTAAGCTATCTGGCAGAACCCCAAAGGTGTTACTGCCTACTAACTGCCATCGTTCGAAATTTACAAGCTTTATGGAATAAACTAATCAGCTAACACATGTTTCCGGGGGTCATCCAATTTTCCCTTTAGAAAAATCGTCACGTACTTACTTCAATAGTGTATAAAATTAATGTAGTTACGCCGGACCACGGGCATCCCTTTAAAAGAAGACATCTGGGAGCCGACAACGGGCCCTCAAATTCAAAACAACTTCTTGGTCCTGTTTACATCTGGAGCGCAGGATTTGCCCGATTGTGGGTAAGCCCTATCTTTTTATTACAGGATCGTGCCAAAAATTATTGTTATATTTCTTGGTTGCTTGAACAGTTGGTACACACTTGATGTACGTTCTGTGGGAACGTGTAAATGGCCACAGGTATGAAGAATATTTTTGCTCCATTATGTTATGCGGCAAAAAAATATTATAGAACAATGAATTTTAGTGATTTTACGACAAAGGCATATATTCATTGTGTCTACATATATTCTGTGAATATGTATATTTTCTAATAGACCAGTCAAATAAGATTTTCAAATTGATTTAGATTAGAGCTGAATGTAGTACACAACTAAAAATATTATGCATACGACACGCTGCTAGAACTGGGACAGTTGTCAAAAAAATTGACAAACAATATTGTAGAATATTTTCCTATAAAGAGGTTTAAGAATATACCTTAAGAGTGGCGATGCTGTGTTTAAAAAAATGATTTCGTAATTCGACAATTTCTCCTACATCCCTAAACCGATTGAAATAACATTTTAATAGGCTATTAGAGAAAACATGATAGAATGATACCAGACTATTGGAGCCAATAGCATTTTTTTTTTGATTTTCGCACAAGGAAAATTTTTTCTTTCTTTAGTTTTCAATACCCTAGTAACATTTTATAAAGTTGTCTCTAAAAGCATATCAAAAATTTTTTTGAATCGGTTCAGGGATGTAGGAGAAATTGTCGAATTACGTTCACGGACGCCCACCTTAAGAAAATAATTGTATATCTGTGTTTTTTTGTATCTCTATGATAAAAACCGCTGCCCAAGGAATCACTACTTCCACATCCAAATTTTTTATCCAAGTCACTCACAACGAAAAAAATTTGTATGGAAATAATTGTTTATGGAACTTTAATAATATAATATTTGAAATCCTCTACCCCAAAAACCCATAAAACGATATCCCACATCGGTAGCGGGGTGGGGGTGGTGATGGGGGGTGGTAGTGGGGGTGGATTAAGTAAAAAAATATTTTGAGGTTTCTGGTTCTTGTACACACACTAAATCACATTTTTTTTTCATCCCCTTTAATAATGGGGTGGGGGTGGTAATTGGGACCTTAGCTTCTCTTGTATATACTAAATATCAATTTTATGGACTCTTACCTGCTTGATTTACCTATTTTCCCCAAATTTACCCCAATTTACCCCCCTTCGACGGAACAAGATGAAAATATAATCTAGTTCTAGATCTCGTTAAAGTACATATGTGTGCCAAATTTCAAGTCAATATCTCAAACGGTTCCAGAGTAAACGTGCGCACAAAAAAAGTTACAGACAGACAGACCGACAGACAGACAGACCGACCGACAGACAGAAATTTTTTTTCGTTCAAACTTAAAATCTCGACGTTTCGTGATATTCTAAGCCTATTTGAACAATAAAAATTTAAAAAAAATTTTTTGTCGTTACTATACTTCCACTGGATGTGGAAGTAAAACTGACTGAGATACAATTACTTGAATAGACGTAGCTTTATTATTTTAGAGAAAAAGTGGTAGTTATTTGAAAATACTTTACAAATATCTTTGTATAAAATATTACCTACTCTTTACTTTTTGTAAGTTATCAAAATGCTTTCAATTTGCTTTTTTTATTTTTTTTGCGATAAAAAACATCTAATTATGTCGTACTAACTGAAAAACGAAGTAATAAAAAAGGGGGAGAAATATTTTATAGTTTGAAAGCTAAAAATATATAACTGGTGATTTAAAACAGGAGTTTAAAATTATATATTTTGTCACTTTTTACGAAAAATTTCAATTTTATAATTTGATAAGATAAGATAATTGTTTATACAAATAATTATTTCCACATCCAGTGGAAGTATAGTAACGACAAAAATTTTTTAAAAAATTTTTATTGTTCAAAAAGGCTTAGAATATCATGAAATGTCGAGATTTTAAGTTTGAGCAAAAAAAAATTCTGTCTGTCCGTCTGTCTATCTGTAACTTTTTTTGTGCGCACGATTACTCTGGAACCGTTTAAGATATTAACTTGAAATTTGATTCACGTATGTATTTTAGCGAAATCTGGAACTTAGATTATATTTTCATCTTATTCCGTTGCAGGGTTGGGTAAATCAAACAGGTAAGAGTCTATAAAATTGGTATTTAGTATATATAAAAGAAGTTAAGGTCTCAAAAAAATTTTTTGGCATTAGCCACTCACGTTACTACCCCCACCCCATTATTAAAGGGGATGAAAAAAATAAAATTGTAATTTAGCGTGTATACAAGAAAATAAGGCCTCAAAAATTTTTTTTACTTAATCCATGAAACGTCAATATTTTAAGTTTGAATAAAATAAATTTGTCCGTCGCGTCGGTCTGTCTGTTAGTCTTGTTTCTATCTCTTCAAATAATGTTTGCGACTTTTCTAATGTCATAAAAATAGAATATTGTATCGAATTCAAAAAATTTTAAAAAGAAAAAAGTTCTCGATTCGATCAATATGTACAAATTCGATCCGATTGTAGTTTCATCAAGATACGTCTAGTTTTTAAACTAGACGTGCTCACTTTAGTGATCAAAAATTGGAAACGAGTTTTTTTATACAGGGTGCATACGGTTAGTGGCCTATTAGACGTTTTAGAAAAACTACAAACAATTTAATAAAATAACGTCACAGGGTCACACCCTTCCGGTTATACCGGAAGTTGACATCAACTTCTCTATTTTAAATGGCATATCTTATTTTACTTCCACATCCAGTGGAAGTATAGTAACGACAAAAATTTTTTTTTTAATTTTTATTACTCAAATAGGCTTAGAATGTTATGAAACGTCGAGATTTTAAGTTTGAGCGAAAAAAAATTTTGTCTGTCAGTCTGTCGGTCTGTCTGTAACTTTTTTTGTGCGCACGTTTCCTCTGGAACCGTTTAAGGTATTGACTTGAAATTTGGTACACATATGTACTTTAACGAGATCTGGAACTAGATTAGATTTTCATCTTGTTCCATCGAAGGGTTGGGGGTAAATTGGGGTAAATTTGGGGTAAATACGTAAATCAAGCAGGTAAGAGTACATAAAATTGTTATTTAGTATATACAAGAGAAGTTAAGGATTTTTGGCATTAGCCATCTCCATTACCACCCCCACCCCACTATTAAAGGGGATGAAAAACATTGCGATTTAGTGTGTGTACAAGAACCAGGAACCTCAAAATATTTTTTTACTTCATTCACTCCCACTACCACCTCCAACCCACTACCGATGTGGGGTATCGTTTTATGGGGTCGAGGATGTCAAATATTATATTATTAAAGTTCCATAAACAATTATTTCCACATACAAAATTTTTTCGTTGTGAGTGACTTGGATAGAAAATCTGGATGTGGAAGTAGTGATTCCTTGGGCAGCGGTTTTTTATGCCGGATTCGAATTCTATTCATTATTTTAAAGTAACTTTCAATATAAAAAAAAATAGTTTTTGAGATATTTCGATTTTAATGAAATCTGATGCGAAGACCAACCCATAGTTGGAAGCTTATGTGGGTCAAGCTACAAATGCCCCAAAATATACAGGGTGCCCAGAACTTCGACAACTTCGACCTCCATTAAATCGCTTATTTCAAATGGAACATGCTATATTTTATAAGTCTATTCGCTTCCCTCTTTTAATACTTTTCAACCTATACGTGCATTCCCTATAACTAAAATGGCTATTGGGTTATTTAAAGTTATTTAAAAAAAACTGTTAAATTAACGTCAATATCGACAATAGTGTGCCATGACAATATAGTAATTTACAACAATTTTGTAAAAGAAAAAATCTGAAAAAAAGATGAAAAATCAAATCAATCAAATTTTGCACGCTTGTTGACTTGAGCTTATATTGAAATTTTTCATGCCATTTTGTCTTCTTGCAATAGCGCATGGAAGAAAGCCGTGGTAAAACCAATAGCTAAAAAAATAATCCTGTAAGTTCCAAAGATCTAAGGCCAATTAGTTTACTCTGTGCGATATCAAAAATAATTGAGAGGCATATACATAACCAAATCTATGAATATCTGCAAAAAAATAAATTATAGTCGACTTATCAGTCAGGGTTCAAAAAAAATCATAGTACAACTACAGCATTAACACACATAGTTGATGATGTCATCAGAGAAATAGATAATGGAAAGTTCATTTGTCTAGTACTGCTGGATTTCTCAAAAGCTTTTGACACCCTTGATGATTCACTACTGCTATCAAAATTACATTATTTTGGATTTTCAGACATTTCACTGCAGTTAATGTCAACCTATTTTAAAGAACGTAGTCAATGTGTTGTTATAAATCAAATGTCTCAATTTAAAACTTTACAGGCAGGTGTGCCACAAGGATCAATCCTAGGGCCACTACTGTTTTTAGTATATGTTTCAGATATGTCTAAAGTTATTAAAAATACCACTTTCCATCAATTTGCCGATGATTCGCAAATTTATTGTTCATTTGATCTAGCAGATAATAACTCTATACAAGTTAAAATCAATCAAGATTTAAATAATATATATAAATATGCTTATGACCATAACCTAAAATTAAATGCATCCAAATCACAAGTCATTTTAGTAGGAACAGTGCTAATGAATAAAAAATTTCAATCAATGAATTTAACTTTCAAAATAAATAATGAAATAATTCCAGTGGTCAATGAAGCAAAAGATCTGGACCTCTATTCTGTAATTATGGGAAGAGTGAGCATTCATCGTGCGAAGCGAGAGCTCCCATCACACGCATCTCACCCGATCGTCCTAGACTGCATTACGTTTGTGCAGGGAATAGGTGGTGAACGTGAAGTGATTCAGCGAAAATAACCGAATTTACAACCAATTAGGTTGGTGCAAAAGCATCAGCTGTTCAGTGTTCAGTTGTTATTTTTTAAGGGTTAATCTTATGAAGAACTTGCCGTTCCCCTTCCAAATCCTCCTCGGCATCACGAAGATCTCGTAATACCTAGAATTTATTTATTGACCAAACATTCCGTAAGGATATACTCTCGTTATTGGTAATATATGTTTAAAAAAATATGACTATAATAAACTAAAAGAGTAATTATAATATTTGGTAAAAATTATATTATTATTACCACATTGGCGATGAGCATATCCGCATTGTCCATTCTAATTCACAGATTTAACAACAATAATTTTTGGACGACGCAAACTGTCATAAAAGTACGATTAGGATCGTCGTTCTCCCAGGGAACTAACGGATTCCCTCACGATTTACCAGTAGAAGTAAGTTCACGCACTTTTCGCACGAGGTGATCACTCCACTAGTTACAGAATAAACTTTTATTCATTTTCAAGTGAAGTCCACCCACTTCTCACGGGAATGTACTTTCACGCTTTTACAGAATAAAGGTCCTGGGCGTAACTCTTGATTCATTCCTGCAGTTTGAAAGCCATATTAAAAACAAGCTAAAAACGTACTCTTCGCCAATTTACTGAGCTTTTTATATATAATTGTTACACATTCTATAGGATACTCTTCGTAGTTTCCTTGTAAATAATGTTAGTTTTTGGACATCCTAAGTTTTGTGATACCATCTTTGTTGTGAAAAAAATTATATAAAAAAAAATGAAAAAAAACATCCAACCTGTGTGGGATTCGAACACGGGACCTTTGGATTGCAATGCAAGCAAGCAAGCAAGCAAATAAAATTTATTAATATTCATATATACATATGCGCCTTCCGAAACCTGCCTTAGAGCCAGCCAGACAACCACGACGCGCAGCGCCGTGGTGATTGTAGAGCTGAGCGGGGCAGGTTTGGCTCGGCTTGGCGACAATGATAAAAAAAAAGGAATAATTAAAATTCCTACCCACCTAGTGTGGGTTTAAAATTAATAATATGTTTAAAAATAATGCTGCCCACAAAGGCCTAAAACTAACGCATATAAAACTTAGAACTAGTTGCTGGTTGTAACACTGAATAAATTTTGGCTGTTGACTCGGGTGAAAAGCTAAACGAAAAAACCCGTACGAGAACTGCCGACCTGGTGGTCTCCCTGACACCAGGAATATGTGGTGGAAAGAGAATAGGGTTTAAAATGTTTGAATTTTTAAAGGTTTATCGGTCAAAATGAAATTTTTGGTGACAAAAAAAACAAAGAGAATAAAAAAAGGAACAATAATAGAACATACAGAAAGATAATAGAGATGATTGGAAAGATAAAGTTGAGGAAAGATCAAAGGTGGGGGAATGGTAGGTTGTGGTATAGGAAAGTATGGCTAGGGAAAAGGTTGCTGGAAGATAGGCAACGCCTGGTATGGTAGGGGGTGTTTGATCTGGAATGGGACATTATGCATTCTGATTTGGGTTATGTTGCTGGTTAGCGAACTATCGCCCAGTTTGAAGGTGTAGAATTTCTGGGAGATTTCTTGGACGTAGTCCGCTAGTGGGGATATGTCGTGACATCGTGCGTATAGATTTCTGAGGGAGGTGTATCTGCCGGAATCAGAAATGGGGCGCATACATTTGTGTTTGAGAACTCGAAGTATTCGCATTGTCGTGGCCGGAATGCTGCACCACGCCTGCACCGCCTATGTGATGGCAGCTTGATCACCATCGTGTACAACAGTTTCTTATTTGTCCTGCTAAGTCACTACCCCTGACCAGGAGCGGGTACAGACTCCTGGACATGGTAGACCTTGCGTATTGTTTCGTTAATATGTATGTTAAACGTCAGTCGTTTGTCCAAGTTAACCCCCAGATTCTTCACGCACAGTTTGATTGGAATTTGTTGTCCCTCGATCGAAATTGGCGTTTCTCTGTGAACCGACGCGTGAAGAGGATCGACTCGGACTTCTCGGCGTTGATCCGAACCTTCCACTTGTCATAATACGCCGCACAGTGGGGCAAATAGCTCATTTTTTGGACAAGCGATAATTCCCAAGCCTGGAATTAATGAAATTAAAAAAAATTTTTTTTAAACTGTTCGTTATAAAATTGCCTTTAATTCTATCGAGCCCGAATTTTGAAATTTCAAAATTAAAGGACTTAAATTTTGAAAGTAAATTAAAATTTTATCAAAAAATTGTTTAAAATTATAAAAAAATTGTTACTTGGGGTTTTTTTTTTTGGTTTCTAATCTCATTTCTGATCCCCGAATTTTGCCATTCATAAAACCAAGATAGCGGATCCAATATAGCGGCCATAATATTTTTTTAAATGAAATGTACATGCACAAACTGTTAAAAATTGTTACTTAGGACTTTTAAGGGTTTCTGATCGAGAATCTGAAATCTAAATTACGTAATATCGTAATCCAAAATGGCGAATCCAATATGGCGGCCATAATATTTTTTTAATTGACATGTAAATGCGCAAATTGTTAAAAATTGTTACTTGGGGGGTTTTAGAGATTGCTGATCATGAATCTGAAGTCCAAATTACGTAATATCAAAATCCAAGATGGCGGATCCAATATGGTGTCCGTAAGTTAAAAAAGAATGACAAATCAAGAAGGAAACTGTTAAAATTTGTTTTTCGTTTTGAAGTTACACTGAGAGTAACTTTACAAATGTGAACAATGTGATATATTTTTAGTGCATATCCAGATTTAAATATCTCATAAGAAAAGAGGACATATTAATTATTTCATTTTAGCACATACTGGAAATGCAACCCTAGAATTCAAAATTACGAAATTTTAACTGCGGAATCAGAAACCTCTAGGAACTAATTTTTAATGATTTTTGCATCTACGTCTTATTTTTTTTTAATTTATAACAGCTATATTGAATCCGATATTATGGTTTCCAAAGTGACGAAACTAAAATATCCAAAACAAGATTAGCGAATTAAGCCCCTGATTAAAAAATTTTAGCAATTTCTTTCTTGATTTATCATTCTATTTTAACTTACGGACACTATTTGGATCCACCATCTTGAATTTCGATATTACGTAATTTAGACTTCATATTCATGTTCAGTAGATCCTAAAACTCCTAAATAACAATTTTTAATAATTTGCGTATGTACATTTCATTTAAAAAAATATTGTGGGCGCCATATTGGATCCGCTATATTGAATCCGCCATCTTGAATTACGATATTACATAATTTAGACTTCATATTCATCATCAGAAACCTTTAAAAACCCTGAGTAACATTTTTTATCAATTTGCGCATGTACATCTCATTTAAAAAAAATATTACGTCCGCCATATTGGATCCGACATCTTGGATTTCGATATTACGTAATTTGGACTTCAGATTCATGATCAGCAATCTCTAAAACCAAGTAACAATTTTTAACAATTTGCGCATTTACATGTCAATTAAAAAAATATTATGGCCTCCATATTGGATTCGCCATTTTGGATTACGATATTACGTAATTTAGATTTCAGATTCTCGATTAGAAACCCTTAAAAGTCCTAAGTAACAATTTTTAACAGTTTGTGTATGTACAGTTCATTTAAAAAAATATTATGGCCGCCATGTTGGTTTTTTGAATCGCAAAATTCGGGGATCAGAAATGAGATTAGAAACAAACCCCCCCCCCAAGTAACAATTTTTTATAATTTTAAACAATCTTTTGATAAAATTTTAATTTACTTTCAAAATTTAAGTCCTTTAATTTTGAAATTTCAAAATTCGGGCTAGATAGAATTAAAGGCAATTTTATAACGAAGAGTTAAAAAAAAAAATTTTAATTTCATTAATTCCAGGCTTGGGAATTATCGCTTGTCCAAAAAATGAGCTATTTGCCCCACTGTGCGCCGTGGCACGGGCATGTGCACCTTCAGCAGCATGTTAGCTGCTTGTGTGTTGTGCGAATGTGCTTACATGGCCGTGTCATCGGCGTACTTGGCAAGGCAATGCAAAACTTTAGCCGCTGCGCCACCACATATTGCTACGAAAATTGATTATCTATGATATATATCTTTCGACAATCATACATATTTCAACTCGTACTTCTGTGAAATATAGATTAGTAAAATTCATACACAAAAAAAATATATTACGGAAATAATATTTCGCAAGATTTTCATTTTAGTACAAGCGACAAAAATTAAGAGAATGTATATTTTTTAATTAAGTAATTAATAACTTTTTTATTTACTGATCGATTTTCTTCAAAAACAATAGGGTTCGGTTCTTCCTCTAGCTAACAACTAACTTACTTTCTAAATTTCAATACAATCGGACTTTTCTTTATTAAGTTATCGTGCTTATTAGAAACATGACGGACGGACGGACGGACGGACGGACGGACGGACGGATGGACGGACAGACGAACATTTTGAAAGTTGTTCAGAATTTGTTCACTAACACAATGATATGAAATTTTTTTTCTCTACGAGCGATATTTATGATTTTAGAAATGTGCCGATCAAATACAATATACTCTTCGTTTTTGCGAAGAGTATAATAAAAAAAAGTTGGCATATTGTCGTGTAAGAAAGTTATACCATTTAAAACATAACATTCTTCAGAAATGTAAACAAATATTTTGTAATTCGTTAATATTATCTCTACTTGATTATGGAGATGTAGTTTATGGTAATACGCTGTCTTCTTTAATGAAACATGCCATACAAAAAGTTCAAAATTCTTGTATGAGGTACATTTATAATACTCCCTTCCGCAATCACATCACCCCATATCTAAATGAGCATAAAATTTTAAATATGGAAAACAGAAGACTACATCACATGTATTGTTTCTTATGGAAGATCATTAAAACAAATGAGCCAACTTATTTAAGTTCTAAATTAATTACACATAACCACGGCCATGATACCAGAAATTTAAACAACATTGTAATAGCCCCTCACAGGATTTTTTAACAGTCATAAACGTATATAGCAGCCCATTTATGGAATGAACTCTCAGATGAAATAAAAGTTGAAAAATATAAAACCTTTTTAAAATATGTTGAAACTCAATAATTGTTGCTCATCCAACGTCAATAGTTCTGTGGTGCCCCCTGTGTTTTGAGTTCTTTATGGGTTATGTAGGGTTATGTAGGATATTTATCAGAGACTTTTGTGCTGTTAGCTTGTGATACGTCATTATCATGAAAAGAGATATTTTAGTTTTAGCTTTAATTTAGGTTTAGTTAGTAGTACTGGGCAAATGGAAGAGGGCAGTATTGTCGAATTTTTACCATTTCATTTATTAATAAATGTATTTATTATTATTATTATTATTATATTGTTATTTTTAAGTAAGGAATCCATAAAAAATCCTGTTATGCGGAACACCCTGTATAAGGAACAAAATATTGACATGTTTTTAGTAATAACTCACTGTTACAGAATTATTATTTTTGCAATACACTGGGATCCCGTATGGTTATAACAATATTGTCAAATTGTATTATTTTTCGATATTCAACAAATGAACCTCTTATCCACATTATGTGGAACACTTGGCATCCGTTACTAAGAAAACAATTTTACATCTCTTTGATTTTATTATGTTTTGACAGAATTCTGTGTCACCTTTAGCGCAAAGCACACCGTTGACATATTCTTTATTAGACCGTTGAAATAAGATTGTCACTGGATTTTAATATATGAACAACAAGTGTGTAATATTGGTCCTGGTGAGCATAATGACAGGATGTGCGCCTCCCAGGTCTGCCACGATGAGACGTCGGGATAAATCTCAGCTGTTCCGGCGTGTACACACACCGTACCTCGTCCATTCTGCAGCAAAATTCATCTCAATCCCTTTGCGGCTTTACATGGCAGTTGGTCCCGACACCCGTGCGATTGTCGTTTGTCTGACATTTAACAGGTTGAGTGAAGTTTCATTCATGGGATTTACTCGTCATATTTGCTGGTTTTGTCTATTTTAAACTCTGTCAATTGAATATTTGTAAGGAATCCTGAAGTAGCTTTTAAAATCAGTTTCATTTAGATTATTCGTATACAAGGCGTTAGTTTGCTCAGGATGATTTTCTCTCATCAAAATAAGACAAAAAGTCCATATAAATATGAGCCCAGAAATGCACCGCCACACGGTGCTTTTTTCAAAGCAGGCGTCAAAAATCGGTAACCTAGCCAATTTTCGATAAAAATTTACGAAACGTGGTAGAGTTAAGTATTTGGATATGCTAAATTCAGTTTTGCTGCAGATTTTCTTTTTTTCAATATGACAGCTTCAAAATTTGGGTCAAAAGAAGCAAACAAAAAAAAGTCCTGATCCTGGAACTCGACCCGAGTACTCCAATGTATTTTTCGACGCTGAATTCGAATACGACCTCAGAAAATCCCAATCATCCTCAAAAGTTTGAGCTAGAGCGAAAAAACACCCTTAGAATAGGGTAAAATCACCTCTCATCACATATGGTGACAATAAGTACATGCAAAAATTACTCCTTGTGATGTCTTGAGATGTCTCATTAATAATTTATAATTTAGTAAACTCACATTAAGTAATTGTATTTAACAATTACTTCCAGTTAATAATAAAACTACCAAGGCTGGTTACAAACTGATATATTTTCACATGACATATACAGACACCATCTACAAAAACCCAACTGATATAAAAACCATGTAAAGTAATAATATAAGAAATCACTATCTTATTTATATCAATAAAGATATTACATCCCTAATGTACAATCTTTGGGTTTTTGAGGTTGTTGATTTCAAATTTCAACATGTCAAAAGCCAAAAATTGATTCTCAGGGTGAAAATCGAATAAAATAGGGATTGAAAGGAGTGAAAATGAAAATTTGACAAAATACGTAATTTTCATTCCAAAAGTATATTTCTAGAGGTTTTTGTGGTTGCTGATTTCAAATTTCAGCATTCCAAAAGCCTAGAATGTATTTTTAGGTTAAAAATAGAGTAAAGTAGTGGTTGAAAGGGGTGTAGAAATAAAAAGTTGAAACAATAAGTAATTTAGATTCTGAAATTATGTTTTCAGGGGTTTTGAACTTGTTGAGTTCAAGTTCGAATCCGATCTCAGAAAAGCCCATGTGCCCTCAAAATTTTGAGCCTTTAGCGAATAAACAACACTAAAAAAAATCATCCCTGATTTGTGGTAACAATAAATACATGCAAAAAGTAGTTAAAAAGCGCAAACGTATTGTATTTAAATATAGATTTTTGGTATATTGCAAAGGATTTTCTACTCTGAGGTGGTTACGCAACCCCCAGATAGAGGAAACCCACCCTAATATAAAAATAAAGTTCATGAGAGTGGTCGAAGTCACTTTAGTTCCTATTCAAAAATTTATAAATCAAAAACATCCACACTTTTCATATTTTAATGGTAATCATGTATTTTATTTTTATACAAGGGTAGTTTTTACACTCATATGTACTTTGATAAAAGGGGTGAAGTCACTTTAGTTCTAAATAATTCCAAACTTTTAAATCTTCATTTATTATGTCATTTTTTAGCATTTATATACTCTATGATGGTATGATGGTGTATATTCTTTGCAAGAAAAGCCTAATCTTTTTAGCCTAATCTAAGAGTAGATGTTGTTATGTTATATTATTTAGGGAGATGACTGTTAAATATAAAACATAACCTTCTCCCTTGTTTTGATATTCTTTGCCATTCATTCACATCAATTTATAAATCTTGAAATGCCTCGTTTTAGGATGGCTTCCTTCTATTTTGGGGGTTGCTTAACCACTTCCTAGGCGATATGCCAAAAATCTTTATTTAAAAACAATACTTTTGCGCTTGTTAACTACTTTTTGAATGTATTTATTGTTACCACAAATTGGTGGGGAGGGATGATTTACCCTATTTTAGGGTTGTTTATTCGCTAAAGGCTCAAAATTTTGAGGGGCACATGGCCTTTTCCGTGATCGGATTCGAACTTGAACTCAACAAGTTCAAAACCCCTAAAAATATAATTTCAGAATCTAAATTACGTATTTTTTCAACTTTTTATTTCTACATCCCTTTCAAATACTAATTTACTCTATTTTCACCCTCAATGTTTGGAAGTACTTATATAAGTTTAGAATGAAAATTACGTATTTTGTCAAATTTTCATTTTTACTCGATTTTCACCCTAATAATCGAGTTTTGGCTTTTGTTGAAATTTAAAATCAGCAACCTCAAAAATCCCTAGAAAAAAACTTTTAGAATGAAAATCACGAATCATTTTAGTCTAGGAAATAGCGTGCAAATTCGACGACGAATGGTTACCGTCTGCCAGTCGGTAATCGAAGAGACCATATAAGTACAAAATTGTTTTCTCTCTGGAACTTTTTGATATGAGGGGGCAATGGCGCAGCCAGAAATCTCATCTGGGGGGGGCCAATAGAACCGGCCTCCCAGAGATTGAGGAAAACTTCTTAGAAAATGGTTGAAAACGGATGTGTATAGATTCCTCTACTGGATAATATTGGCATTAATTACAAAATATTAATTTCAAGAGATAATTTGGATACTGCTTTTAGTCCCTTCAAATTAGTAAAAAAATTGCTGTTTTATGGAAAATTTTCCCACAGTTATGAGACCTGTAAGAAGTGAAGTATTTGGGATGTCTAATCATCATTTCCACCCCCCGCAGTTCTAAAAAAGGATGGTTTTTGAGAAATATATCAAGAGAGCAAAGTTGTAGAGCATAAAATTTCCTATAAGTTTTGTCTCTACCATTTTTTTTTCGAATACCGCTTAGTTTCGCCGCTAGAGGGTACGAAAGAAATAAATATACATATGGACTTTTGTGCCTTTTTTAAATTTTGAGCCAAAATTATGCATTTTTATAAAAAATTACGTGAGATTAAAGCTGTAGAACATAAAAAATATATATATTTTTATGAAAAAAAAAAAAAAAACAGAAAACACCTAAAGATAGTGAATTTTATGTTCTACAACTTTGATCTCATGTAATTTTTCATAAAAATGCATAATTTTGGCTCAAAATCTAAAAAAAAACGCAAAAGTCTATATGTATATTTATTTCTTTCGCGCCCTCTAGCGGCGAAACTAAGCGGAATTCGAAAAAAAAAAGGAGAGACAAAATTTATAGGAAATTTTATCCTCTACTACTTTGCTCTCTTGATATTTTTCACCAAAATGCATAGTTTTTCCCGAGGTTTTTCCTCAAAACAGAGAAAAAGACGAAAAAACGCGGGGGGTAAAAATCATGTTTAGACAACCCAAATACTTAACTGTTTACAGTCTTATAACTGTGGGAAATTTTTTTTAAATATTTCCTAATTTGAAGGGACTATTTGTACTAATAGTGATTATGCTTCTTTAATTTTTGGTTCCTGGAAGACGGCTTGGGGGGGGGCCCGGGCCCCATGCCCCCCCCCTGGCTGCGCGCCTGTGAGGGGGGATAGGGAGGGGGGGCATTTATTTTTTAATCGAATGATTATCTATATCTGTCCGCATAGGTAGTTAGTATATGTACTTCACATACCCCAATTACGCTGGCAGACGAAACTTTCGATCGGCGCGCCGGTTAACCTCAAATAGAAAAAAAAAATTTTAGTTTCTATTTTAGGTTAACGCGCGCGCCGTTAACTGTAAACTGAATTTCATCATGTTACGACTATGGAACGATCGATTTTCTTCTTTTCTAAGCTGCTTTCTGCAAACGGCACAGCACTTTGCACTAAATATATTGTCACTAAACTGTGCAAATATGAATAGAGAACATTATTTAGGTATTAAGCAAATCACAACTTAAAATAATGTGACGTGTTTCCACCCTTAGGAAACCACCCTCGCAAATTCCGTGGGTTCCAAAAATTATAACAAGAGACGTCCACTAACACACTTTATTAAATATTTACTGGATACTTCACAATACTATTATTAATTTAAATACACTTTATTGACTAAAATTACAATGTTTATCACTTTGTTTATCTTTGAAGTCTTAACCTCACTTTCTATACTTTCTGAACTTCTGAACTACTCGCCGAGAATGCGGTCGGTCTTTTATACCCAAAAATGACAGATCTCGATTGTTCTGTGATGACGCCACCATTCTCTAGATCATTCCAGATGTCACCAGAACTAACTTCTGGTAGGTTTCTCGAGTAGGTGCAAATACACTACATTCATTCTAAGGGTTGTAACACATTACACTGCCCCCTCCTTAAGCCTGAACGTCCCGGTCAGGCAATTCAGCCTCTTTCACATACTTCGCCAGTCTATCCAAGTGTACGATCTTCATCTTGGACTTTTTGTTTCGTTGAATACGATAGACGACATCATTAATTCGGGTAATAACAGTATAAGGTCCTTCCCAAGGAGGTTGAAGTTTCGGTGACTTCCCTTTCTTCCGCTGTGGGTTGTACAGCCAAACCATATCTCCTGCCTTGAACCCTTCTGAACTACCCTTACGGTCGTATCGAGCCTTCATTCGGTCACTGGCTATGGTGATTTGGTCTCTAACCAGCTCATGAACATTTCTTAGCCGTTCACTCATTTCATCGACATAGCTGTTCACAGGAAGCTGTTCTCCGCCTGGTGTTCCGAAAATCAAATCACACGGCAGTCTGATCTCATGACCAAATACTACACGGGCTGGTGTTTGTTTCGTAGACTCGTGGATAGCAGCTCTGTATGCCATGAGGAAGAACGGTATGTGGAGATCCCAATCGCGTTGATTCTTATGAACCACTTTAGAGAGATGTTCTTTCATGGTCTTGTTATGTCGTTCCACCATTCCATCTGATTGCGGGTGGAGGGCTCTTGTCCGTGTTTTGTGTATCCCCAATAACTTGCAGATTTGCTGAAACACCCCTGACTCAAAGTTCCTCCCTTGATCTGAGTGCAGCTCCAGCGGTACACCAAACCGACATATCAAATTATCTACCAAGACTTTGGCGACAATGACTGATTCTTGGTTTGGAATTGCCTAGGCCTCTGGCCACTTACTAAAATAGTCCATGGCAACCAGTATGTACTTGTTCCCATCCTTGGTTACTGGGAATGGGCCGGCTATATCGATCGCGATCCTCTCGAAAGGAGCTCCGACGTTATATTGCTTCATTGCACCCCTACTTCTAGTCTGTGGTCCCTTACTGGCTGCACAAATTTTGCAATTGCGACACCAAGCTTCCACATCTTGACGACTATTTACCCAATAAAATCGTTCTCGTACTTTATTCAGGGTCTTATTAACGCCGAAGTGCCCACCGGATGCTCCATTATGCACTTCCTGAAGTACTTTCGGTACTCGACACCTGGGAATCACTAGACGCATAACAACTTCCCTGCCATCCGGGCTTTCCCAAGCTCTCTTTAGCAGCCCATTCATGACTTTAAGTGAATCCCATTGGGCCCACAAAGCCTTCAATCCAACTGCCTTATCCGAAACATCCTTCCACGCTGGTCGAATTCCTTTCTCCTTTGCTCTCAATATAGCCCCAATTTCTGTGTCATTTAGTTGTTCTTGTCTCAGGGCTTCGGTTGTCCAATCGTCCGGAACCTCTATTTTAATAGTGTTGACAGCCACCGCACCCTGCAATTTCTCAACGTGGCGGCAGTGCTTGCAATCTTCCTTGCATGGTCTTCTAGAAAAAGCGTCTGCGTTCTTATGAGATCTTCCAGGTCGATGTTCTATTTTGAAATCATACTGTTGCAGCCGTTCTATCCAACGAGCCAGTTGACCTTCAGGGGTTTTCAACTGCAACAGCCATTTTAATGCAGCATGGTCGGTCCGGATCTTGAAATGTCGTCCATAAAGATATTTATGAAAATGGTCCACTGATTTAACGATGGCCAGTAACTCTTTCCGAGTTACACAATAATTTCTTTCCGGTTTGGACAGCACCTTGCTGAAGTACTCGATCACTCTTTCCTGCCCATTCTGGATTTGGGACAGTACACAACCGACCGAAGAATTGCTGGCATCCGTGTCTAAAATAAAAAGTCCTTCCCGTTGTGGGTATGCTAGCACAGGACCAGTACATAAAGCTGCCTTCAATTTTCTCCATGCCGTTTCACATTCCGGTGTCCATTGGTACTGCACTTTCTCTTCTGTCAGCCGGTGTAATGGGTTCGCAATTTCTGCAAACCCTTCCACAAAGCGCCTATAATAAGTGCAGAGGCCAAGGAAGCTCCTTACTTCATGAACGTTACATGGTCTTGGCCAATCTCGTACAGCAGAAATTTTGTCGGGGTCTGTTTGTATTCCATCCGAAGAGACCACGTGACCAAGAAATTTGACTACTTTCTGGAATAGCAGGCACTTCTTCGGGTTCAACTTCAGATGGGCATTCCTCACTCGCCCAAATACTTCTTGAAGATTTTTCAAATGTTCTGTAAAATCCTGTCCCATAACAAGCACGTCGTCAAGGTAAACCAGGCACGTCCTCCAGGTTAGCCCTCGCAGTACGAATACCATCAATCTTTCAAAGGTAGCTGGCGCATTGCAAAGTCCAAAAGGCATCACAGTAAATTGATAAAGACCACTGCCTGCTGAAAACGCTGTCTTCTCCTTATCATCAGGATGAAGCCCCACTTGCCAGTATCCACTCCTAAGGTCTAACGTAGAAAACCATCGTGAGCCTGCCAACGTGCTTAACGTGTCGTCAATTCGTGGTAATGGGTAACTGTCTTTCTTGGTGACATCATTTAATTTTCGATAATCGACACAAAATCTTAATGTTCCGTCCTTCTTGGCATCCAAAACTACTGGCGATGACCAGGGACTCGTTGACTCCTCAATGACTCCATCTTGCAGCGTCTTGTTTATCATTGCCGAGGCATCCTCTTGTTTCGCTAGTGGAAGCCTCCTAGGTGGTTGTCGAATAGCTGGTGAGTCGCCAGTATTTATCCGATGCTGGACTATGTCTGTTTTTGTAAGGGCCTCTGTATTCTTGGCAAATACTGAACTTTCCTTTTCCAGGAACTTGATTGCCTCCCTTCGTTCATCCTCAGATAAATGCTCCAACTGAGTACTCAGTAAGGTCAAAACTTCCTGGTCTATTTTTGTAGACGAACTTCCCTCTGTTTGTTCCTCGCACCTCACTGCCCATGTGACTGGTTCATAGAAGCCAATCGGTTTGCCTTCCTTAATTGTCACTGAGTGGGAATTTAAATTTACGACTCTTATTGGGATTTTGTCTTTAGTCCGGGTTAAAGTTCTCGCCACAATAACATTGGGTAGGGACTTAATCGATTCGTCATCTTCAACTAGGCCAACACGGTACCCTCCAGGATTTCCTTCTAAGGCAGCATCGATCATTTGTTCTGAATGAGCAGGAATCTTGATCGTCTCTGTTGTTAACAACCTTGCTTTATGGAATTGGTCATCTGCGGTTGCCAGAATAAATTCCTCATTTCCAATTTTTAAGACTCGCTCCCCTACGTCAACAATGAATCCCTGCTCTCCCATGATGTCTAGACCCAAAATGAAATCATCCATAATGTCAGCCACAATGACCTTGTAATTGAGCCTCAAACGTCCAACCTGCAGTTCCAAGTTAACCTCTCCATGGACCGCAGCCCTGTCCCCCGTGGCTGTCCGAATGATTACTCCATTTTGCTTCTTGTCAATCTGCAAGCCTGATATAAACCCTGGCCGCACTATTGATGACATAGCACCGGTGTCTATCGTAAACACACATTTTCTTCCATTCACATATCCTTGCAACAGCAGACTACTTGGAATTCTTTGGAGCTGGGAAATCTTTACTTCTCTGGGGGCACCGCATTCCCTAGCCAGCACAGCCCCCTTGGTGCTGGCTATCTCTAGTTTTCCTGCTTCTCTTCAACATTCACAGCATTTACTCGACTCTCCGAGTTCTGCTGTCGACAGTCTCGTTTCATATGTCCCACCTTGCCGCAGTTGAAACATTTAATACCTCCGCTCGGCTTTCCTTTATTTTGTTGTTTTTCCTGCTTTCCGAGGCCATCCAATTTGTCGCATAATTTGGTGAATATTTTCTGCATCTCAGTCAGCAAGGGGTTCTGGTTCATTTCTGGTTGCGATTCTTCGAGAGTCACAGCTCGCACTCTCGACCTTGGAGTATCCCTGTAAGCGGCTTCTACTTCGAGTGCACGCACCAAAGCTTCGCTACTACTTTGGTGTCTCGTCAGTCTCAGAACTCGCCTGACCTCTTCGTCCCTTATACCATCTAAAAAGGCCCCTACGGCTAATTGTTCCTGGAATTCTTTAGGTGCACTCGGATACGCCAGGTGTGCCAGTCTCTCTATTGCAGCTTCAAATTCTTGTAAACTTTCCCCAGCTTTTTGCATCCGGGATTTCAGCTGAGCCTGGTATAATTGGGCAAGGTGTTGATCGCCATACCTCAAATCTAATGCAGCTTCCAAGACTTTAAAGTCCCTTTGTTTCTCAACTGGGATGGTTTGGAGTAACTCTGAAGCTTGGCCCCTTAGTGCTAGAACTAATGCCATGGCCTTTTCCTCATTATCCCAATTGTTCGCACACGCTGCTGCCTCAAACTGCCTCTTGTACGTCGTCCAGGAACTTTGGCCGTCAAAAGAAGGAGGTTTTAGTCGCTGCCCTGATGATACCACCTGCTGGCTTCCTCTATCTCTCAACTGTCGTTTAAGCCGGTCTATTTCTCCCTTGACTTCTTCTTCGAACTCACTCATCTTTTCTTCAAACTGATTTACTTTTCCTTTTACTTGACCGACTTCGGTCTTGACTTCACCTACTTTATCTTCGACCTTATCTACTTTTTCTTCTACCTTGCTTATATCTTCTTTGACTTCACTTTTGACAGAAATGATTGCGTCCTGTTGTATTTTTATTTGATCGCTCAGGATTTTCCTTAATTCCTCCTGGCGTCTTTCTTCCAAGTCTTCCATTATTTTTCTCAGTGCGTCTTTTTCCTCTTGACGTTGTCTTTCTTGCTCTTCTTTCTCCTCTTGCTGTCGTATCTTCAGGTCCTCCATCATTTCTCTCAATTCGGCTTTTTCTTCTTGGCGTCTTGTTTCTTCATCCTCTTTTTCTTTCTGACGTCTTATTTCCTGATCTTCCATTATTTTAATTCGTTCCTTTCTTCTTGACGCCGTTTTTCTTCCTCCTGGCGTTTTCTTTCTTGCTCTTCTTTATCTACTTGACGTCGCTTTTCTTGTTCTTCTTTCTCCTCTTGACGTTTTTTCTCCTGTTCTTCTTTATCTTCCTGCCGTTGCTGCGCCATCATTTTTTGGAATTGTTCGAATAAGTCCTGTATTTGTTTATCGGATGCCATACTTCTTGTTGTTACGGGCATACGATGAAATTAAAATAAAATAAATTTAACTGTCACGTCAATATCGGTAATGGAACTTCCCAGACAAATCTCGAAATAGCACGAAAAAAAGTCTTATCCAGAGTCTTTTGTCACTATCCAGTTCAGAGAATTTAATAATCTCCGCTAATGTCCAAATAGAAAAGTTCTAGAAATTTTCACGCACTAAATGAGTCTTTTTCAGTGTCTCTATCACTTCTCAGTTCAAAGGATTTAATTATCACACTAATGTCCTAATAAAATGTTCTACAATGTCTCAAAAATGCACTTAACACTATTTTCCTGTTCGAAAATAACCCTCGAACAATGTCCAGTAAATGAGTCCTCCGTGTTAGCACTAACCCTCGAGAATACTTCTCGAACACTCCAGCACAACTTCAGAGCTCCTCTTGTCATAAAATTCCGCTTTCTGACACCAATTTGTGACGTGTTTCCACCCTTAGGAAACCACCCTCGCAAATTCCGTGGGTTCCAAAAATTATAACAAGAGATGTCCACTAACACACTTTATTAAATATTTACTGGATACTTCACAATACTATTATTAATTTAAATACACTTTACTGACTAAAATTACAATGTTTATCACTTTGTTTATCTTTGAAGTCTTAACCTCACTTTCTATACTTTCTGAACTTCTGAACTACTCGCCGAGAATGCGGTCGGTCTTTTATACCCAAAAATGACAGATCTCGATTGTTCTGTGATGACGCCACCATTCTCTAGATCATTCCAGATGTCACCAGAACTAACTTCTGGTAGGTTTCTCGAGTAGGTGCAAATACACTACATTCATTCTAAGGGTTGTAACACATTACAATAAAAAGACTTCTTCACCGCATTTCGATCGAAAAACACTTATTAACATTAATGGCGGATACTGTCAAAAGTGTCAAACTGAGACTATGATAATCGAACTGAACCGATCGTGCCCGAATCGGTCGGGAATAGATCGACTAGCCAATCAAGAACTTATGGGAAGAAGTGCCTTAGATTGTAACTATCTCAGCAACATATAAATCAGTACACTTATGTATCTAGATATGTTCTTTAATCGGAGATATAGATATAAGAGACACGCATTTAAATTCATTGTCCTCATACTTAAAGGTTAGGAAACAATTGTACAAATCCCTAATGATGCAACAATAGCCTAGATATTAAACGGGATGTTCCACAGGGATCTATACTTTGTCCCATACACTTTATACTTTTTGCGAAAAATTTTATTCTGTACTTAAATAAGATGGCTAATTTTTTTACGGTGATAACACTAGTATTCTTATAGTGAAAATAATTTAGATAAATTAAACCTCACCACTGAAAAAGTTTATAATACTAAGTGCCCAGTGAACACGGATACATACCTGGTATGTTTCTCTTACGTAATCTATTCAACATGTTATATCCAAGGATATTGGATGTATGGTAAATGTAAGGTACATGGACCTTAAAATTTCAGCAACAAAAAAAGTTATAGCCATGTAATGGCAACATAACTTGTAATATACTCATATGTGGCAAATATATAACATACATGTAAAAGACATATATTGTATTTCAAAATATTTACCTTAAAATATGTTCTGATGTTACATGTGTGCTATATAACATGCAATTTCCGTGGTATATGCACAAGGGGGTAGCAAATAATATACAGGGTGTCCCCAAATGGGGTTACCTATACCACAAGTGGACCTAAATTTTAGTTTCTCGACAGTCGCTATAAAAAAATTTTGTTTCTTAAAGAAATACGATGTGTTAAGAAAATGTACTTTTTTATGCAGGGCGCTCAAAAATTTCAAAAATATGAATTTGACCCAAAAGCAAACTACCTTTAGTTTTCTCATTTTTAAGGAAAATGCAATTTGAAAAAATTGTTTATTAAATCTTGTTTAATACGTCTTTTTCCCCAATGCCTCACCTCAGTTTTTCTTATTTTTCCGTAACGGATACTAAAAAATTTAGGATTATGAAAGAAAAGTATTTCAAATGGCTTTTTTATTAAAAATGAAAAATAAAGGTAGTTTACTCTTAGGCAAAATTCATATTTTTGGAATTTTTAAGCACCCTGCTCCTTCATAAAGAAAATAATTTTTTTTAACATAAATCGTATTTTTTTAAAAATGCGGAAATTTTTATAGTGACTTTTTGTCCAAAGATTAAAATTTGGTCATTTGTTGTATAGCTAATCCCATCCGGGGACACCTTGTACTACTGTTACAATATGGTTTAAGTAAGGAAAAACTAGATGTAAAAAAAGGCCAATCTAAAATAAATAATTTTTATATTCATAAAATACATATATCATAATAATATATTAATCAAAGTCATACAAGAAGGATACGTTCATTTATATAATGAGTTAATCAAAAATAAACCAACTGCCAAATTAATAAAGGAACTAAATGCCAAATTGCACATTCTCTAAACTATATAGTTTGTTTATTACAAGCAAACTTTTGGTTAACAGAAAACATAGAAGATAAAATAGCTGAAGAAAAATAACATAAATAGAAAAAGTTAGCTGATTGCAAGCTATGTAATAAGGTAAAAAAAATAAAGAAAAGCCTGACAGTATACATGAATCATTTTCATTCCGCTATAAGTTACGAAGAAATAAACATTAGCATGATTACTATAGAGACAAGAAAAGTGTATAAGTTTTTGGTAAAACAGAACAGCTTTATCTTACATTAAAAGAAGTTTCAGGGAAAAAGGTAGACATTAAAAGCTTAATGAAGTTTGTTCCAAATGATGCTCGGACTTTTACAACATTTAAAAACTATGGATTTTGAGGGTGACGTTGAAGGCTACAGTAACACTATTGATTTTGATATAGATGTAAACGAACAGTAGAAATGAAAATCGCAGGCATATTAATGAGAAGTACGACACTTTGCATTTTCTAAGTGTCTATACACCTACATACACAAAATATACTATTTTTGACAGTCGAGTTATTATTATATTATCTATATATTAAACACAGGTAATTTTTAGTTTTATTACTTATTTACTCTAGTGATTGAATAAATGCTTTTTTGAACTATATATTTAACATCCGAATAAAGTTTAGTTTAATGTATGGTTATCCAAATTTAATTGTACCAAATATCAACTAAAATTCTGAACGAAAATAGTTAATGAAAAAACAAGAATTCTTCAATTATTTAAAAAGGAGCTAAAAATTTATTAGAAACAAGAAAAATTCAACAAGCGTGACGATAATACTCAGATAATGACGAAAACAAATTTCCTATATAAAAAAAAATTTTACTTACAGACAAACCTGTCAGCATGAATTTGCAAGCAGACTAATACTTAAAACTTAATTATCTTAAAACTAGTTTTTGGCGCTTGGTTTCCTTTTTTCATACATATCTCAATAAATTATGGTACAATAACTGCTCCAGCTTCTTGTTTTCTCTCTGTAGCCTTTGCTTTGACAGTCTGAACCACTCACTAGCGATGTTCTCAAATTCTTTTTCACAATGTGGGAACGTTTCGTTAACAGCAGCTAGAACAATAGTTTATGACAAAATTTTATAACTTTTTTGTGTATTATTTACTTAAAAGCAATTTCTAACTTTTTTAGAAATTCTTTGTCATTACCTATAGGTACCAACAATATGTTACATCGTTGCCCAAGGACTTTGTTTCCATTTATTACTTATATAAATGTGTAGTTTTAATGATTGTGATTATACAATTTAAGCTACAATAAAGCACCTATAATTTTTCTGTGGCTTGAGCTTAGTTAAATTTCATTAAATTTCAATTTCAAGATTGGGAAATATGTCAATAAAACTCCAACAAATAAGTAGGTACTTAATAAGCGACTTAACACTGCACCGAGGTGCTAATATGATTTACACTTCTACGTACTTACCTCTACAATAGTTTTGATCTCTGAACTTGATTCCACACAAAAACAAAGACGATATTTTTAACATGTTAAAAACGCACGCTAGAAGTCACGTTGCACCTCCTTCAGGGTCACTTGTGTTAGATTAGAATATTACGATTAGGTTATTTTGTTAGGTATAGTCAGGGATATTTGAGTTAATTTCGTATCCTTTTCTAGCACGAACTATGTAATACAGAGTGCGAAAGAGATGTCCTATAATAATTTTATAACCAGATTTACCGGGAAATTTAAAACATCACAATATTAAAATGTTATCCAACTGTATGAAGATACGGGATTATTAAACTAATTTTTGATCGGCGAATTTTATTTTTTGTTATTAGATACATAAAAAAAATAAAACGGCCGGTAACACTAATCACTATTTTAATAAATTTATAGAGTATTTAAACGAATAAATCATCAAGTATTATATAGGCACAATTACATTTTCATTACCACTTAATGGCAACTGAAGACATTTTTGTTTAATATCACAAGCGTTAATTGGTAAAAGAGCTTCTTATTTTTATTGGGCATGCTATTATTATGTTGATTAAACTACACTGGTCACTGATGTTATAACCTAACTATAGCAGCTACTACACCAAAACAATATACATAATATATATACTTAACCAAACTTTTTTGACATTCCATATGTAAGCTAGCTTGTTTCACGTTTGTAGTTTACCAAATTACATGATTAAATATATATGTGTAATGTAATTGTAGAAAAACTTAAAATGTCCATGATGATCACAAAATATATAAATGTTATATCTGGTGTAAACATATAAGATGGGTTGTTGTGTAATATGTAGCAATTATCTAAATATCACATATTTTAATGTTATTATTTAACACACAAGCAATATAACTTTAAACGTACATACTGATTACAGAAATACATAAATGTTATATAGCTGATAAATACACATAATACTTGTTATTGTAATATAGCAGTTACGTAAAAATCACATATTTTAATGTTATTATTTAACAAACAGGCAATATAACTTAAAATCTACATGATGATAACAGACATACATAAATATTATATGGCATGTAAATATACAAAATACTTGTTATTGTAATGCAGCAGTTATGTAAAAATCACATAATATAATGTTTGTATTTAACAAACAGGCATGTTTGTTAATAACTTAAATTTATATGGCATTTGAAGATGGTTTATATAATAGAGATATATTTGGTAATATGGTGTGTGTTACCTTGACAATCTCTCTTTGGTACGTAACAGCCATATGTGTGTTCACTGGGTGGGTGCGCAAAAAGAAACGCTATTTAAATAAAAGCAAGCTAAAAACGTACTCTTCGCCTGTTCACTGAACTTTTTATATAATTGTTACACATTCTATAGGATACTCTTCGCAGTTTTCTGTAAATAATGTTAGTTTTAGACATGTTTAATTTTATAGTACGAACTTAGTTGGTAAAATAAAGTAGAAATATAAAGAAAGCTATACCATACCCCATTTGGGTTTAGAAACCGGGACCCTTGGATTCCGAGTCAAAAGTTTAAGAACTACACCACCACCTAACATGTAAAAAAATATACATTTTTACATTATAAGAGGAGCTAAAATCATATTTCCACGGTTGTATATATATATTACATCATGAAATGTATATTTGTAAATTATATAAATATTTAGCTATTAAAATAAAATATCATTTCACCAGATTTCTATTCAATTACAAAAATATAAAAATCAAAAAATTTTTTTTTCAAATTTAAATCATTAATGACATTTTTATTTACTGATCGATTTTGTTCATAAACAATAAGGTTCTTCCTCTAGCCAAAACTAACTTACTGTCAAAATTTCAGTACAATCGAATTTTTCTTTCTTGAGTTATCGTGCTTACAAGAAACGTGACGGACGGACAGACAGACGGACATTTTGACAGTTGTTCAGAATTAGTTCACTAACACAATGATATGAAAATTTTTTGTCTGCGAGCGATATTTACGATTTTAGAAATGTGCCAATCAAATGCAATATATTTCCTACAGAATCCATTAAAATGTTGGGAATTACTGTAGATATGCATCCATAATGGAATCAGCATATACAAATGCTATGTGGGAAATTAAAAAGCATGAAAATGTTCATGGTAGTATCGAAATTTTACTTACCTACTCTTTAATGCCAAGGTACATTCGAGCTTAAAATATAGTATAATTATTTATAGAACTAGCTCACAAGTAATATAAGTAGAGTTTTCATATTATAGAAATATGTAGTACGCATAAAGATTAAAAAGTTTGGCAACTTGCAGAAATGCTTTCAAAACCAGTTAAATTATCTCCAAATTATAAGATCTTTAGAACAAAACTCAAACACTTTCTAGTAAATAAAGTTTGCTGTCAGACGAATTTTTTCTTGATTACAGATATTACATCTTTTTACTTTTTACAGACTTGTTATACTCTTCGGAAATACGAAAACGAAGAGTAAATTGCATTTGATCGGTACATTTCTAAAATCGGAAATATCGCTCATAGACGAAAAATTTTCATATCATTGTGTTAGTGAACGAATTCTGAACAACTTTCAGAATGTCCGCCTGTATGTCTGTCCCTCCGTCACGTTTCATTTAAGCCCGATAACTTATGAAAGAAAAGTCCGATTGCACTGAAAATTGGACAGCAAGTTAGTGTTAGCTAGAGAAAGAACTCTATTGTTTTTTTAACATACATACTTATGGTTAGATTTGTACTGGGCAAGTAACTGCGATCTCTTTATTAAATGTTGACGCAAATGTCCAGAATTGCCACAGTGTAGGTATGGTAAAAGAGATTTTGTCAAAGCAATGTTTCACAATTTTGGCGGCGTCGCCTGATTAGAGGAAATAATAAAACCGCATTAGTAAAAAAACATATAAAAGTACCGCCGATCACTATACCGACGATCCAACTTGGTGAAGCCAACCTTGTCGGTACGCTTTGAATATTGCTGGAATTCGAGCAGCTCAGCTCACTTTTACGAATGAGTTCAAAGGATGCCGACAATGTTGGCTCCAGCAAGTTGTATCATATGTAGATTCCCTAACACTCGGTCAGGGTCGAGTGCCTTCAACACTGCAGTTGTAAAAGAATCAAGTTTTTAGATCAGTACGTTTCACCAATACAGTAGATTTCCGATAAAAGTTATTACCGGCGCTATGACTACATTAATAGAAAAGCCTTAACTAAAAATAATAGAAAAATAATATATTTATCGTTATGGATACCAAATAAAATTTTCTAAAAGACACTTATATCAAATTTCCATCTAGCAACAGGCTGCCAGTAATAAAATAAATTTAGTTTTTAGTGAGTGGCGATGGAAGCCACGCACTTCGGCCAACTAGTCGGCGGAGGAGTGAGTAAGAGGGTGGTAATTGTTTAACTGATTGCACTGGGGGGATATTGAGTGGAATATGGTAAAACAAAATATGTTAATTTTCGATAATAGTAGCTATATTTAATAGTAATAAAAATTCGAAGATAACACTTTAAAATATAAATAGATAATCAATATTTCACATTATATACGTATAACGTAGTTATCACAAACTGGGCAAATAGCCGAAATAGAATATTTTATATAATAATGAACGAAGGTGATCACTTTCGTCAAAAAGACCGCATAAGATTCATATACATATTAATATAATAAACAACAAAATATTCAGGTGTAAAGTAACACCCCAAAAAAATATTATTACTCCTATAAATAAGGCAATTAAGGTAAATAGATAATTAAATAAAATATAGCCACACAATAATATTAACACTACAGAGATAAAAGATTTTTCTATAACTGTATAGGTTGATTGCAGTTAGATATGTCGCAAAAAGGTTGGCACTTAACCGTAATCCTACGGCGTAGAGGGTAGGTTTCCCCGCTTCGTCGGCGATCCCAAAAATATCACGTAGGATGGCGACAGCAAAACAATCGGCTGGAGGCTATGATGTAACAATCCTGCCTGGGCGGTCTTGAACCATAATCTTATTGCTTAACTCCAGGGACAATAGATTTCACACAAAATCGGCACGTAGATTGATCAATCCAAGAGGGAAAAATAATACAACACCAGGGAGGAGAACGGAAAATAAATAACCCAACACACAAAAAAATTAAAGCCCTGAAATATAAAAAAAAATAATAGGACATCGTTACATAAGAACAACGGCTAAAAACTGTTACTCACTTCTACACTCCGTAGAAGGCTTCTTCGAATACATGGACTTGTCTGAGGGCTGGTTTCGGGATACAGTTCTGAAAGGAAGTAAAAGAACTTCGTAGGAATCTTCTAATTAAGATGGTGGAAAGAAAACTTACCATGAGCTGAACAATAATCCGTATAAACGATAATTGAGGGAACACAAAATACACAATTCTCAACAGAAAATATTCCCCACAATATTTAATTACTCAGTGAAATAACTCCCAACTGAAGGGACACACACGATTTTCACTAGAGTAAAACAGCTTAAAAGTTAACAATCTTAACTGTTTAGCACCTCAGACGAAACAGAACTCCAGAAAGCGAGCGAGGATCTCAATAGAAGGACACACAAAAAAATGTTATCACCAACAAATTAATATAGACGCGGTAAAAAGGACCTTAAACTAAAGTAAACCTAACACATAAATATAACATAATCATAAACATTATCTCATATCATCCAGTTTGCAAATACTTTACTATTTATTTCGGGACTACATTTCGGTGGAGGAAAGGTGCTGTTTTTGCTAAATTTCTTATATTACCGCAAATAAATTCAAATAGTGAGCTATATAAATCTATCCATATGAGGTGACTAGGTAGGCAACCAATTATTATCACGATTAAAAGGTCGTATTTTATTTGAAATAGTTGATTGTTCCGATTAAAATGATAATTCTTTTTCTAAGGGAATTTAACACGTAACAAAGTATGTTACGTATTAGTTCTACATCCAGTGGAAGTAAGTAACGCCAAAAACATTTTTGAAAAGGGTATAGATGGATAAGTTAGGGAAATGTGCCCCCGCACTTACTTAGTTAAAATGGCTTCCAGATGATGCAGTTTATAGAGTATATTACACGATAAAAATTTTAACCCTCTACTACCTCTACGAAGGTGGAAAAAAAATAATATGTTTTTAAATATTATATATTTTTTTTCGGTTTCTATGCAACCGATTGATTTGAAATTTGGCACGAGTATTGCTTGCGTGGAGATAACCTCCAAAAAATAAGGTCATTTTATGACCATTTTATCCATCGGAAAAGAAATATAAATTTTTTTTAGAGGACATAGGGGTGGCTACCCTTTGTGGTACAATCACCATTCTATGATATATTATGTCTTAATACTTCGTGATTATCATACTAAATTGTCAGATTTTTTGCTGTGGTGGAACAATATGAAAAAAAATAAAATTGGTAAAATAAAATATTTACACATGCCTCTTAGTTGTAACAGTTAATACTTATAGCTTTACAAGGTATTGTTGCATATCTACAACCACCGCGTGGGTGCCAGTGCGATGTGGCCAAGTCTACTTTTTCCCCTTTTCCTCTAGGACCTTGGGGAAAAGTTTAGCAACAAATGATGTTCATTGTAATTACTGTCGCATTACGACATCTAAAAAACGACGTACTGAACCAGATGAAGAAAGCGATGGAACGATCGAAGAAGACCAGCCTGTTGTGCCTTCGGCATCTTCTAGCACTACGGCTAGTGACTCTGACGAAATAATGGAACTACCATTGCAAAGACTCGTTGATACACATAGATACTATTGCATATATGGTGATGATAAAGAACTGACCGTAATACCCACTAATGTGAGACTACAGTGTTATTTAAACAAACAAATATACATCCCCGAGGCAATCGTTGCTGTAAAATATGTTTGATTAAACATTGGTGTTATGAAGACGATATTACACATCAGGAACCATATGCCAATTGTAGCTCGATTCCTAGATAGGATTTATGCAGTCTATTAAATTCCTTAATTCTAATAACAACTCTAAAAGGCTCTACAGACCACTGCGGTTTATCAGAGAAGCAATTATTAATGTTTACAGGCTTAACATTAGATGTCATTTGCGAATTAAAATCACTGTTGGAAAATTCCAGTACAAGAACTTCTTCTGTTCTTGTTTTTCTATTAAAACTGAAAACAGGTAGTAATAATGATAACAAAATGACCTCCTACATTACAAAATTGTTCGATATGGTGCCTTTTAGAGTTGTTATGTTATTGGGGTTAAGGAATTTAATAGAATGCATACATCCGATCTAGGAATCGAGCTATAATTGGCATATGGTTCCGGATGTGCAACGTCTTCATAAAAGCGATGTTTAATCAAGCGTAGATACATTTCACGCCCACGGATCCATCAGGGCGACTTAAGTTTCCACATAGACTGGACCACGGATAGTAGGTTAAACAACAAAGGTTATAAAAACAAAGGCATATTAGGAATCAATATCACAAGTCAGGATAAGTATTGACAAACGACAATTAATGTTAAACAACTGTACCATACTGAGATAAAAAATTATCCATCTACGTAGCTGGCTGATGGAACCCATCCAAGGCCAAAAATGAGGGGACAAAAATCAAATGTATTTTACAGCAACGATTGCTTCGGGGGATGTACATTTATTTGTTTCGATATCACTGTAGTCTCGCAGTAGTGGGTATTACGGTCAGTTCTTTACCATCACCACATATGCAACAGTATTTATGTGTAGCAACGAGTCTTTGCAATGGTAGGTCCATTATTTCATCAGAGTCACTAATCGTAGGCTAGAAGATGTCGAAGGCACAAATGGCTGGCCTTCTTCGATCGTTCCCTCACTTTCTTCATCTGGTTCAGTACGTCGTTTTTCAGATGTCGTAATGCGACAGTAATTACAAAGAACATCATTCGTTGCTAAACTTTTCCCCAAGGTCCTAGAGAGTTAATACTTCGCCCCTGGGGGGTGAACCCTGGAACCTCCAGAAGTGGTATTGCTAGATTGTGAAGAATTTCCGTACGTCTGGGGAAAAAGTAGACTTGGCAACATCACACTGGCACCCGCGGTCGGTTGTAGATATGCAACAATACCTTGTAAGGCTATAAGTATTAACTGTTACAACTAAGAAGCATGTGTAAATATTTTATTTTACCCAATTTAATTTTTTTCCATATTGTTCTACCACAGCAATAAATCTGACAATTTAGTATGATAATCACGAAGTGTCAAGACATAATATATCATAGAAAGGTGATTGTGCCACGAAGGGTGGCCACCCTTTCTTCCTCTAAAAGAAGTTTATATTTTTTTTCCAGTGGTTAAAGTGGTCATAAATGACCTTATTTTTTGGAGTAAGTTATCTCCATGCAAGCAATACTTGTACCAAATTTTAAATCGATCGGTTGCATAAAAGCCGAAGAAAAAAATATAATAGTTAAGGACATTTTTTTTTTTCACCTTCGTAGGGGTAGTAGAGGGTTAACATTTTTACCGTGTAATATACTCTATAAACTGCATCATGTGGAAGCCATTTTAACTAAATAAGTGCGGGGGTACATTTCCCTAACTTTTCCGGCTATACCCATTGTATTCTTAGAGTGAAACGTCAAGATTTTAACTTTGAGCGAAATAATATTTTTCTGTCTGTCGAACTTTTCTTGTGCGCATGATTACTCTGGAACCGTTTAAGATGTTAACTTGGTAAATTTGGTATACATATGTATTTTAACGAGATCTGGAATTATATTTTGATCTTATTCCGTTGAAGGTAAATTAGGGTAAATAGAAGTAAATAGGTAAATCAAGCAAGTAAGAGTCCGTAAAATCCGTTGAAGGGTTGGGCGGTAAATTGGGGTATATAGGGGTAAAGAGGTAAATCAAGCAAGAGTCCGTAAAATTGGTATTCAGTATATACATGAGAAGCTAAGGTCTCAAAACATTTTTTTGCATTAACCACCCTCATTACCACTCCCACCCCATTATTAAAGAGGGTGAAAATAAAATTGTGATTTAGTGTGTGTACAAGAACCAAAGGCTTAAAATTTTTTTTTAATTTCATCTACCTCCACTATCATCACATCAGGAATTTAACAAACTAAACTTTTTCTTATATCCTATTAAAATTATATGATAAAATTTCATCATATGAATAAAAAGTTTTTTCGAGCAAGATGGCCTTTATTTTTTTCTTGAATGCCAGATCTGGTAGTCTTATTATATTCATTGGCAATTTATTATGAAATTTGGGTGCTAAAAATCGAATTCCTTTTTGACTTTTAGTTAATCTGACGTACGGTGCTGTTAACATATTTTTGTGTCTTTTATTATAATGGTAGTCACATTATCTGTTTACACTTTGAGGGTACAAGTTATCTCTAGCATACAATAGCAACTCATAAATATATGTATATGGTAACGTGAGTATCTTTAGTATTCTTTATAATTTAACCCAGATATTATACGTATTGCTCGTCTTTGTAGAGCAAAAATTCTAGGCTAATTTGATGCTTGACCCCAAACTAAAACAACATAGGAAAGCAAAGAGTGGCATAGTCCAAAATATGCATTTTTTTAAAGCTTCTTCACCTGCTTCATTTGCTAGACTTCTCAAAATAAATGTATTATTTGCTAGCTTTTTTGACAAGTTTTGTACATGTACTTGCCAAGTCAATTTGTCATCTAGATAAACTCCCAAGTACTTTGTTGTTTCCTGGGGGTCAGGAACATTATGCCCTATCTTATTACGCAATGAGAAGATCATATGCACTGTTTTTTCTCTAGTTAAGTTTATTTGACTTGAACCACTGTTCTGTCTTTGGCTTCGCCTCACACGCCATTGCAGAAAGTTGTTCAATATTCTTGTTTTGAACTGGAATAATCGTATCGCCTGCAAACAGAATGTCACTAGAGTGTTCGCTTGAATATGGGAAATCATTCATATATATTAAAAAGTAAGTAAAGAGGGGGCCAAGTATTGAGCCTTGTATTATTTTTGTTTTATTAGAATGTACATTATTTACTTTAATTGTTTGATATTAATTTGATAAATACGGTTTTAATAATGATGGCAGAATTTATACCTCTTTAGCTTCTCTAGCAGTACTTTGTGTGAGACGCAATCAAACTCCGTTTGCAGTCACGTGTTTTTTTTACAAATTACGCCATATACAAATATTTATGTTACGGAAAATGAATATTATTTTGATTTTTTTTTTGTTATGATCGTTTTCTGCGTAATGGAAATTACGGGCAAATCACTTTTTCAAGCTTTTAAAATTTCATGCATCTTCCCCATTGGAAAACCACATATATGGTTACTTTGATCAGAAATCACCTATTACCTCACTTCGTTAGATCGTAACCCTCTGGGGCACCCTGTATAGATTTTTCTGCTAAATTGGTCTAATTAAAATTGTGTTGATATTTATTAAAGATTAATTCCAATAGTGTAAAAGCTTAGAAAATTCTTAAGCAAGCCCTCACAGCATGTGGTAGCTGCCAAGTCAACAAAACGGGTGTACTTATTAGGGATAAATAGATTTACTAACGGAAAACACATAGCTCGGGCAAAACCAGTGAAGACAACAATGATTATTGTAAGGGGTTTATTACATTTTATAATCAGAGGATAACTATTTTAATTTTATAGCCTGTTTATACTTGTTGTTCAATATTCAAATTAGACGGGAAATCCTCAAATTTTGTGTTTATTCTCTGCTTACCTACCTACCACTGGAATTCCCGTCGATGGCCGTGCGTAATGTAAAACGGAACTATTTACTTTGATGGACTTAGTCCTGCGAAAATGCGGTGGTGTAATCTCTAGTATCATAAATCAGAAGCACTTCAAGTCTTAATCCAATTGTTGACTGTGATAAAGCAAGGAAAAGATTCGATATTTCGTAGAATGTTTAATTTCAGAAAAAATATTTTTGAAAAAAATTTAACCTTCAAAAAAGGTTACTTAAAATTTATTTTGAGTATTCAGCAGATAACTTTCAAAGAAATCATTTCGTTCCTTTCATATATTATTGATCTAAATCTGACCAAACTAGAATATCAACGAGTAGTCCTCTTACGAACAAACTTGTCGATTTCTTTATACATTTACTATGTCTAACATTCAATATGAAAAACAAGAAAATAACCATTCTTTCTATATATTGAAGATCTAAGTCTGATCATGCCAATATTTTGTCAGAAATCCACCCTTACGAGGAAATATTTCAATATGTATATACAGGGTGTTTGACTTATCGTTCTACAGTCTATATCAAGGAACATAATTTTTACGATTTTTTCTCAAGCTGCGTTTTGACTTTTCAAAGAATAAGCGTCATTTTGCATTCCAAAAATTGTGAATGGTCGCCCTAAATTTTATTTATTTTTTTCAAATATTAAAATTTTTACACCAGATTTGAATTCACCATCCAGATTCGAGCCCAACTTGGTAATAAAATTATGCAATCAAATTAGGGCCAACTGATTTTTCGATTTTAAGTGATTTATCATTCTATAGTTTTTATCTTTTGAATTAATAATTGAAACTTAAAAAAAAGAAACGAATATAATTTTTTATACCTTTCTCAAACTACATGTTTGACAGCTTAAAAAAAGCGTCGTTTTACATTTCAGAAATGTCCGCCCGAAATTAAATTTTTATTTTCGACCCCAACTTGGCAATAAAGTTATCCGATCACATCACGACTAATGCATTTTTTCGTTTTTTCACTCCAACTGCAGATCTGTATATAAAAATAATCTTGTGCTCACATTTATATTAATTAAATTTTGAAAATATGAAATTTTGATTAGCTCGGTATGGCAAAACGGTACCATGTGAATCCTCACTTAACCTCTTGATCGAAAGGTTAAAGCTAGGCCAGCGTTTAAATTTGAATCTCAAATTCGAAAATCCAGAAGAGTAACAGTGTAGGCAAACGGTTAATTTTTGACAGAGTAATCTAGAAAAAGGAACATTCTCACGAAATTGACCAAAATGCAGTTGGCTATGATTTCATCGGATACCTTTATTGTTATGTTGGGGTCGAATTTTGATTAATTTTGACTCGCGAAGATTTTAATATTTGAAAAAAAAATGAAATTAAAGAAGAACATTCAACTTTATACAAAGATATTTTTGAAAAAAAAAACGTATTTTTTTCAAATATCTCAATAAATATTAGTTTTGACGAAAAAATGGCGAAGACCAAAAGTTAAGCTTATAAATTGAGGATGAATTTGTTTTTCTTTATTTTTCATTTCTGCAGGATTAATAGTTTTGAAGCTATAGAAGTTTAAAGATGCCGTCTGCATATTGATACGACGAAGAAGTTATGACCGAAACAATGTACGTCTTCACATTTTTTAAATAAAATTGTCATCATTTTTTTGTTGTAATTAGTCAGTGCTTACTTTAGAAAAATTTCATCAGCCATATTGGAGCTGCCAATTTGAATTTTTAATTTTGACTACAAAGAACCCCACAGAATCCTTATAGGAAATGGCTTTCGGTCAAACTCTTGGAAACTCTGGACTCTGGTAGTTCTTTATGTGCAGAACAAAAGTTTTTAAGAATACTAAGTCCTAGAAACTCATAGTTTTGAGATATAGCCCTCTGAAGTTGGACTTTACGTGCATTCTGTAGCATAGTTAAATCCTTGGGAAAATGGCATTCGGTCAAACTCCTTGAAACTCTGGATTTTGCTAGTTCTTTAAGTCGTAAAAACTCATGGTTGGACTTGGAAGTTGGACTTTACGTGCATTCTGCAGCATAGTTAAATCCGTATGGGAAATGGCTTCTGGTCAAACGCCTTGAAACTCTGGATTCTGGTAGTTCTTGATATGTAGATAGAACAATAGTTCTCAAGGGCACTAAGTCCTAAAAACTCATGGTTTTGAGATATAGCCCTCTGAAGTTAGACTTTACGTGCATTCTGCAGCATAGTTAAATCCATAAGGAAAATGGCTTTCGGTCAAACTCTTTGAAACTCTGGATTCTGGTAGTTCTTGATGTGTAGAATAAAAGTTCCTAAAAACTCGTGGTTTTGAGATAAAGCCCTCTGAAGTTGAACTTGGATGCGTTGAATCGGTCAAACTCTTTGAAACTCTGGATTCTGGTAGTTCTTGATGTGTAGAATAAAAGTTCCTAAAAACTCGTGGTTTTGAGATAAAGCCCTCTGAAGTTGAACTTGGATGCGTTGAATGCACGTAAAGTCCAACTGGCCAAAACCATTCCTATATCTCCATCTTACTCATCACGATTCCCCTCTCGTCCCTATCCACATATTGTTCGTTGACATGTGGTGCCACCGTTCTTATTTTGCTGAAGCAGTCATAAGCTCGCGAGTCGCGATACAAACATGTTGATGTCCAGCGAACGAGGGTCTTATGTTTATTAAAAGTTATAATTCTCTAGGTAGGTTGTAGACCAGCGCAATCAGTGCCGGTGCCAGGGTATTTGGAATGTGAAGCAAATATTTGCTTGCCGCCCTAAGAAAAAACATTTACAAGTCACTACTGTTAGGACAAATTTCTTAATAAAAACTTATTAACAAAAATCTCAAATAATTCTTTCACTAGTTTCACTTAAAATTCAAAAACAAGAGAAACCTTTTAATTACCAATTGTCGCATTTCATCTTTTAAGTCGCACTGTAACAATCGTGTTTTGCTCGAAATTGCAATTGTTCCTTGTCCTCAAGAAAAAAGCGGCCGACGGCCAGCGCGGTTGACATGTTTAGTACGAGTAAACAAATAAGTCCGGAGTACGGATTAGAATATGTAACGCTCCACAATAAAACACTCATTCGGGGTTCTAAAAAATGTTTTTTTGAGATTTTTGTGCAATTTTTGAATTTCTGAAATTTATCAAAAGGTAATAATCAAGTCTTAAAATGCCGCCTGAAACATCTGCTTTCACCCCTTCGCCGGCCCTGGAGCGCAATTAGACGTAGGTAATTAAAAATATTTTATTTTGCCATTCGGTTCAGCTCCATGGAATAGTATTTATGAGTACGTTTAAGACTTCCTAATTTTTTTAAATAATGAGAAAAAAGAATATGCAAATGTCGAGGATGGTGTTTTTGATCTTTCAGCGCTTACGTATCGAAAACCGTAATAAATACGACAAAAATGCACCGCACATTTTTTTGTACAACATGGAATTAGTACACTGGAAGTCCGCGAGGGCATATTCTTATCCATTATAGTTTTCGAGCTACGCAGGTGCCCACGTGTAAGCATAAAAATGACTGTTTTTTGCGCTACTCTCCAAGTAGCACGGGCGTGCGCCGACTTCTCGGCCGACTCAATTAACAAAAAATTAAGAAAACGGCGATGCTAATAGTCTAATTTAAATTACGCAAAATATAATGAGTAACTTCTGTTTAAAACTGTTTTTTATACAATGCATAATATTTAATAATGGAGTTCCAAGTATTAAAAAAATAGTTAAACATTATTTGTGTCATTGAAATGTATGTACAGAATACAGAAAAAACATTAATTAATAAAAATATGCGGCAAGTTCCAGTTATATAAAAATCGATGAAAATGAAAAATTACACTTTTCGGTACCTAATAATTATTGTTTATATGCGATAAATAAAAACAAAATGATACGTCAACAACAAATACATTTTTTGAAGAAAGAAAATTGGGCTTGATTTTGTATCTTTAAGCCTCATCGACTGCTGAAATACATTTTTTATGAACTGTGTTTATAACAATTTTTAAATATTTTTTTTTAAATCGATTTCCTCGCTGACCCATTAAAAGAGTATTTTTTAAAATCAATAAAAAGGGTGAAGTGCATTTTCTTTATACTTATTACCGTTCTTGCTGCGTAAGCTGTGAAAAGTCAAAAAATACCTTCTTCGAAATTTCAAATTTTTTTTAAAAATCGTGTAAGCAAATTGGGAGGTCTTGAAATACTCACAAATACTGTTACCACCTCAATAAAATCGCACTGAAATATTTTTTTTGCTAGTACCAGAAAATAAATGCAAGCGATTTCAGAAGTGTACCATTTGTGCAGTGCGATACTTTATCGCCTCGAAAACTTTGCTCTCGAAAAAGTAATACCTACTTGTAATTAAAAAAAAATTTAACCAGTCTTTCCGCAGATATTCAAATTAAGTTAATTAAACTGTATTATGTTTACTCAGGGGCGTAGCGAAGGGGGTATGGGGGGTACGTTACCCCCCAACTTTGTCAGACCTGGCAAAAGTTGGATAAAAGTTGGAAATTTGAGATGCCAGATGACAATTTTTACTGAAATTTTTTTTTTAAGATTTTCTCCCCCCGCTCATTAATTTTTATTTCGGCGGAATTTGGCAAAAGTTGGGTAAAAGTTGGAAATTCGAGATGTAAGTTGCCAATTTTTATTGAAAACTTTTTTTTTTAGGATTTCTCCTCCCCGCTCATCAATTTTTATTTAGGGTAAAAGCTGGATATTTGAGATGGAAGTTGTCAATTTGCACTGAAAAAATTTTTTTTGGAGGGATTATTATTTAATTATTTACAGAGCTGGCTTTAAGTCTTAGGAAGTTGGCAAATTTGAAAAATAACCCCCCCAAAAAAGTTAGCTCGCTACGCCCCTGTGTTTACTAATTATTACTCTTTTTCCCAATAAAAGCATATTTTCGTTTTAATTATAAAAAAAAATGCAATTACAGAGAAAAACCTATAAACAAATAATGAACCCATCACTGCAGTAGCATATATTTGGGAGAAGATAAAATAAAATATTTTTGTACCAATTAGGTTATATTTTGATCTTGGTCCATTGAAGGGTTGGGGTTAAATTGGGGTAAATGGGGGTAAATAGTTAAGTCAAGCAAGTAAGAGTCCGTAAAATTGGTATTTAGTATATACAAGGGAAGTCAAGGTCTCAAAAAAATTAACCATTGTCATTCCCATTATTAAAGAGGTGGGAAAAATAAAATTGCGGGTTAGTGTGTGTACAAGAACCAATGGCTTCAAACATTTTTTACTTTATCGACCCCCTCCCCCACTACCGATGTGGCATATCGCTTTATGAGTTTATAGTATCAAAATATTTTTCGTTCTGAGAGACTTGAATAGAACATCAGGATGTGGAAGTAGTGATTCCTTGGGCAGCGGTTTTAACATTTTAAAATGACAGCCAGAGCCCAAGGAATCACTACTTCCACATCCAGATTTCCTATCTAAGTCTCACAATGAAAATACAATATTTGCACTCCACCATGTGGAAATAATTGTTTATGGAATTTTCTATTTGAAATCGTCTACCCCAAAAACCAAAAAACGATATGCCACATCGATAGAGGAGGTTGGGGTGGTGGTAGGAGGTGGTAGGCGGGTGGCTGAAATAAGAAACATTATTTTAGGCCTTTGGTTCCTGTACACACACTAAATCACAATTTTTTTTCACCCCCTTTAATAATTACGTGGGGGTGATAATGGGGGTGGTTAATTCCAAAAATTCTTCTGAGACCTTAACTTCTTTTATATAATAATAAACTAAATACCAATTTTATGGACTCTTACTTGCTTAATTTACCTATTTACCCCCATTTATCACAATTTACCACTCAATCCTTTAACGGAATAAGATCAAAATGTAACCTAGTTCCAGATCTCGTTAAAATACCAAATTTCAAGTCAATATCTTAAACGGTTGCAGAGTAATCGTACGCCCAAAACGTCACAGACCGACAAGATAGACATTATTTTTTGCTTAAACTTAAAATCTCGACATGTCATAACATTCTAAACCTATTTGAACAATAAAAGTTTTCATTTTTTTTTGCATTACCACACTTACACTGGAAGTGGGAGTAATACGTAAAAGATGGCATGACAAAAATATAAAAAATCATAATGTGCCGTGGACTACATGGTGGACATAATCTACTTTAAGCACTTTCTTTTAGAAAACCCACTGCGCATCCATATGGGTAATCTACTGCGCATCAATAGTATTCGAGGAAAGCCACTGCGCATCCATTATACTTGAGGAAACCAACTGCGCATCCTTACCACCCGAGATAACCAACTTCACATCCAAATTATTCGAGGTAACCCTCCACGCATCCATGTTACTCGAGGAAACCCAAAGCGCATCCATACTACTTGAGATAACCTACTGCGCATCCATTTTACTCGTGAAAACTCACTGCGCATCCATACTACTCGAGGTAACCCATTGCGCATTCATCTTATTCGAGGAAATCTACTGCGCATCCATATTACTTGGAGTAACCTACTGCGCATCTATAGTACTCGAGGAAAGCCACCGCGCATCCATAGTACTCGAGGAAATCCACTGCGCATCCATATACTATTCGAGGTATTAAAGAATAAAGGAAATAATAAAAGATCTATAAACACCGAACAGGTTTCATGGTATTTTAATTGAAAATTGTAGAAGCTAGACACACACGCAAGGACGCGTTTCTATCTCCTCATCTATCCTTGAAACATTGGTATCAATTTAGCAACCTGTTTATAAGCCTTAAAAATTCCACATCCACATTTTCTATCCAAGTCTCACAACGAAAAAAATGTTGAAACTATATTTGCACTCCACTATGTGAAAATTATTGTTTATGAAACTTTAATAACATATTATTTGAAATCGCCTACCCCAAAAACCTATAAAACGATATGCCACATCGGTAGTGGGGGTGGGGGTGGTGGAAGGGGGTGAAAGGGGGTGGTAGAGGGGACGAATGAAGTAAAAAAATATGTTGAAGCCTTTGGTTCTTGTACACACACTAACACACAATTTTATTTTTTCCACCCCCCCCCCCCTTTAATATTGGGGTGGTGGTGGTAATGGGGGTAATGTTTTGAGACGTTAGCTTCTCTTATATATACTAAATACCAATTTTATGGACTCTTACCTGCTTGATCTACCTATTTACCCCCATTTATCCCAATTTTTCCCCCAACCCCTTCAATGGAATTAAGATGAAAATATAATCTAGTTCCAGGACTCGTTAAAATACATACGTGTATCAAATTTCAAGTCAATATCTTTGATGGTTCCAGAGTAAACATGCGCACAAAAAAGTTGGACAGATAGAAATTTTTGTTTTGCTCAAACTTAAAATCTCGGCGTCTTATGACATTCTAAGCCTATTTGAACTATAAAAATTTTTTTAAATTTTTTACCGTTACTATACTTCCACTGGATGTGAAAGTAATAAAATTCACTTTATCACGTTGTGCGCATTTGTGATGCACACGGTACATGGCAGTTTTATGCCATTAATCCTTAATTTTCTTTGTTATGTATGATTTAATATTATATAAAAATGGTTATTTTACTGGAAAAGAAATGTTTTATATTTAATTGTTATGAAAATAAACATAATAAACACGCCACACATACTAAACAGAAGAGGAAGGTATGTGTTTTGCTCAAAATTGTTTTTTATTTGCTGGGTATGCATTACATGTTTTTGTAAGAATCATTACCGTTTTTACTTTTAAAAATTCAATGTAGCCCGGCAATGATGAATATTTCACCATTTAGTCGTTTTTCTGAATGTTTCAGTATAATATAATAATATTATGTCTATATGAGAGCCGCCTCTGGCGTATATACAAATTTCCTAAGCCTTGTTTATCAAAAGTGACGATTCACGCGACGTGAACCATACGAGCACAGTATAGACTAATGTTTGTGCAACTGAATAATAAGATCTAGACCACAATGCCGGTGGCGCCGTACTGTATATCAGACCCTGCTCTGGCTACGGTCTTCAGTACACGGTTGCGCCTCTTGGTATAACTTTTCACTCAACGCCGAAAGCCATTTCCCATAAGGATTCTGCATAGTCCTTTGTAATCAGCGACTCCAAAAAAATAAGCCATCAGAGATGTCAGTTTGACGGTTTGTATAAACAAATGTAAATATTCACGAGATCTATTTTAAAAATCCTAGTAGAAAATGAATTTCATGACATTATCTCTATATACTAAATAAAGGATCTCCGAGAAATCAAAATATATTATGTCTGAAAATAAATAAACCTGAAAAAATATTTAGATTTAATATTCTTAGGTCGATAAACACCGAAGATATCTAATATCCGTTAACTTTGAGCTTGTAATCCTTTCTGGGAAAACTATTACATTAATAACAACATTTTTCCAAATAAGGACCACTTACAGTAGTCCAATAAATTTAGATTTTTGTTTGAACTCGCTGAAAATTTCAGAGGATATTTTCAAAACGGTAGAAAAAAGTTTACCGAGTTAACCCTTGTGCATTTTTTTATATTTAACAAATTGGGGCACAAATATGGATTTGTGTTAATAATTTTCTTTATTTGTTTTTTTTTTCGGAATATGATAAGAGGACAAAAGGAAGAAGAAAAAAATTTACTTGAAAAATGCAAATACCATTTTCTTCATTTGGTCAAAACTATTGGAGCTAGAAATTTTGCTAACGCTCGGATCGGAATTCAGCGGCACGGTAGGTATTCGACCGCGCTTCAACAGTGCGAGCTTGGGAGCTAGACAAAAGGTTCTGACTGACAAAACCAAATGACAAAAATCATAATATATACAACGGATCGAAGACCAAAAAAATAACACTGGCAGACAAAAAAAAAAGTTCTGTCTTTACAATCAAACATATCATTTCCTAAGTATTTTGATGCGCTGAAACCAAATTTGGCAAAAAAAAAAAATTTCTACCGTGTCAATTTTTCTGTCCACACCCATATAACCCCCATAAATTAAGCTTATCATAATGAATTAATGACAGCGTTAGGAAATTTTGACAGTTTGCTAACGCTGTCATTAATTCAAAATTCATTTTTGACTTAGGATTTGTATTCAGCGACCTCAAAAACTTAAGAATGTGCATTTAATATCAATTTTTTACATTTTAGTAAAATTTGACAGTTTTTTGACAGCTGTCATTAAGTCATAATTCATTTCTGACTTCGGATTTGTATTTAGCGACCTAGAATACTTATGAATATACAATTAATATCAACTTTTTACATTTTGGTGAAATTTGACAGGTTGTTGACAGCTGCCATTAAATCGAAATTTATTCTTGACTTCAGATTCATGATCAACGATACAAAAAATCCATACAAAAATCATAAAAAATAATTTAAAAAATTTTTTCAAAAAATATCATCTATAAGAATTTATGGGGGTTATATGGGGGTGGAGAGAAAAATTGACACGGTAGAAAAATTTTTTTTTGCCAAATTTGGTTTCAGCGCATCAAAATACATAGGAAATGATATGTTTGATTGTAAAGACAGAACTTTTTTTTTTGTTGGCCAGTGTAATTGTTGAATATTTTTAAAAAAGCTATCCAATGATATCGAACTCGACCTCCTACCTCCACCCTCTGGGAGTGGGGTGGGGGGCAAGTTTGAAATCTTTTTTTATTGCAAATTCGGATTTTACGCTACAAAATACTTAAATTTTGAAACTTTTTTTTAAATTTGCAATAGGTAGGGTTGTAATCGCAAAAAATAAGATTTTTCACAATTCTCGAGAAATACACATCGGGTTCAATATGGTATTCCGTTACACTAGTTTCATTTTTCAATCTTCATATCATTTTCAGATTTCGGGGAGGCTAGACCTCAATTTGTACTTCCACTTGATTTTGAGATCCACCTGCTGCGTTTGTCCATCACTATTTTGTGGAGTCTGTTTCGATTTGTCGTTTTCCGTTCATCCGCTAATTAGTCATTATGATGCGGGATATGGAGATAAAGTAAGAGCATATCTAGAGGTTGCATATTTATTTAATGCCACTAATGGTGGCCTTGAACTTATTTCAAAAGATATTGCACTTTGAACAGTTAATCGTTTTCAACAAACTGGTTTTGTTAAAGATGAAACAAGATCTGGAAGACCTAAAAACGCTAAAAATGATGTTTTATTGCATTTTCAAGATAATTGTCACATATCGAGTAGAAAAATAGCTCAACAAATTTTGTGTAAGGCCATTTTTTATTGACGGCAATTTGCAATTTGCAATGCTCAAAAGTATGTCAACATTTTAGTGAAATAATACCTTCAATACAAGAAACCGTAGGACATATATTTGGAGATGTATATGTATAGTTCCAGTAAGATGGAGCTCAAGTGCACTATGCTTTAATTGTACGCAATTTGCTGAACATTATTCTCCCGGGAAGATGGATTGCATAGGAATGGCCACCAAGGTCCCCCGAATTGACCCTCTCGACCTCCTTTATTGGGAATATTTAAAAAGTAACGTTTACAAGACCAAACCCGACAATATTGATGAGCTGAGAGAGAGAGAATACACAATCTTTCAAACTCAATAACAACATAATTAGACATGAAACATGGAAAATGTTTCTTAACAAGTTTACCTTCGGTTAGCACACTGCCAAGCGCAGGAAGGTGGTCAATTTGAACATATTATGGAATCAATTTTTGCTTGCTTCCTAATATTTAGTGAGAGGCGAGGGGACTCACCTAAAACAAGCACCTCGAGAGAACAGAAACCTATTACGATCACGTCGTTGTTCCTGGGTAACGCTAAAAGCAGATTCTTGAAAAAATTCAACGCTATCACAATAAAAAAATTGTTTGAAATAGAACCTACAGGTAAAATCTAATTCTGCAATAAAAAATGAAGAAGAATTTGAGATCTGAAAGTTATCCCCATTCCCCCATTGTTTTCCAAAAAACGCTTTTAAGTTATTACCTATTAATGGATAAAGTTATGTGATATGAAGTTTGTCGCTTATTTTAGTTAAACAGCTGTCAATCTTATAATTTTACTTCCACGTCCAGTGGAAGTATAGTGATGCAAAAAAAAATTGAAAAATTTTTATTGTTCAAATATACTTAGAATGTCATGAAACGTCGAGATTTTAAGTTTGAGCAAAAAAAATTATGTCTATCGTTCTGTCGGTCGGTCTGTCTGTAACTTTTTTTGTGCGCACGATTTCTCTGGAACCGTCTAAGATATTGACTTGAAATTTGATATACGTATGTACTTTGACGAGATCTGGAACTAGATTATATTTTGATCTTAATCTGTTGAGGGGTAAATTAGGGTGAATTAGGGTAAATAGAGGTAAATAGGTAAATCAAGCAAGTAAGAGTCCATGGCATTTAGCATATATAAGAAAAGCTAACGTATCAAAAAAAATTTTGGCATTAGCCACCCTAATGACCACCCCCACCTCGTTGTTAAAGGGTGTGAAAAAAATAAAATTGTGATTTAGTGTTTGAACAATAACCAAAGGCCTCAAAAATTGTTTTTACTTCATCCGCCCCCACTATCACCCCCTTCCACCACCCCCACTCCCAGTACCGATATGGCATATCGTTTTATGGGTTATTATGGTAGACAATTTCAAATATTATATTATTAAAGTTCCACAAACAATTATTTCCGCATACAAATTTTTTTCGTTGGGAGCGAGTTGGTTAGAAAATCTGAATGTGGAAGTAGTGATTCCCTGGGCAGCGGTTTTTTATTAAACGACTTCATATTTTAGGATCGTACCTACTTAGTAGAGTAAAATCTGGAAGTAAAGTCGCTTAGTTCTCGAGAAAAAAAAACCGGCGTAGAACCAAACCAGACTTAGTGGGATTCTTTAGTAAGATAATCGTGTACACGAAATCGTATTTTACGACATTTTTCGGTGGTCGAGAACTTTTTTATTTCGGAAAAACTCAAAAAAATAGATTTTTAATGAAATATGTTTTTTAACGTCTCCACCGCTATATCTCTGAAAATATTTGTGCTATCAAGGTATTTTTTTTTTAGATTAAAGTAGACACAATAGCGCTTCGAACAACGTCCCACGTGAACCCGATTTATTTTTTTTTAAGTTGGTAAAATAATAGGAAACTCAGACTTGTTATTTTCAGTAACGTAATTTTAGGCAATCGAAAAAAAAGTTTATTTATGAAAATTTGTATATACATGCTGCGTACAAATTGAAGCCAATAGTTGAAAAAAGTTTTTAGGATAAAAATTTTTCATGTCCCGTTCATAGTATTGGGTCAGCGATTTTTTTTAACGGGCCAGTCATATCCTTGCGCGCTCGGCTGTAGCAAGCCTGCCGACTGCAACGATCTGACGATCCCGGTCGGGGTGTATAATAAAATAGTTTAACTTATATCAATAGGTACAAAACCAGTAGTGATCAAAAGCATCTAGGGGATCAATATTATTGTTCAATATTTCATATATTGTACAGTAGTATTGATCATATGTTGTTAATATTAAGAAATTGTATAATAAATATTAAATAGTCTCCTTTTAATAATAAAAAGACAGGTGGTAGTAGTACAGTACCTAGAGGTAAAAAAAACTTCGAAGTAATGTCATATTGAACGGATTTCGTTCATTTTTGGCAGTATAATAGTAAATGTTTCACAGAAAAGTTTCTATATTGAGAGGGGGCTTGTTAATTTATAGGGGGTGGATGCCACCCCCTTTGAGGGGGCGGCACTTAAAAAATATATGAAGTACAATCATATTTTAAGAAGAAAAGGTTCTATGCAATTTTTCACATAAATTGAAGTTTTTAAGTTATAACGACTTCAAAATTGCGATTTTAGCTTAAAAAAAGGTATTTCTAAACGGCTTTCGTCAAGTATCTCAAAAAGTATTACTTTATCGAAAAAACGTTATAGACCAATTACAGAAAGTACAAACTGGGAATTAATTATATTTTTTGTTTATTGATGTAGGATTAATAATTTCGGAGATATTTAAGTTTACATTTGGCATCCAAGTGTTCGTAAGATAACTATTTAGAGTGAGAGTTAAATATCTCAGAAACTGTGACACCTACGCCAAGGATACTAATAGATACAATAATAGGTTATTAATTAAGCTCTTAACTATTTTTTTATTTGTTTATGTAGCATAAAAAACAAAGAAGTTATGACCGAAGCAATGTCCGTCTACACATTATTTTAATAACAACGTCGCCATTTTGTTACTGTAATTAGCCAGTAATTAAAAAAATAATTAATTTCAATCACGGTTTCTCATTAATATACAGCATGACGTAGATGCTCAAATTTTTTGGTTCGTATACAGCACTTGCTTTAGAAAAAATACAGTTTAAACTATAAAGGTATTTTCGATAAAACGTATTTTTTTTTCCTATTCCAAATATCTCAATAAATATTAGTTTTGTTCAAAAATGTGTAGAGACCAAAAATAAAGCTCATAAACTAATAATAATGAATTTCGCTTGTTTATTTATTTACATAGATTTAATAGTTTCGGAGATATGAGTTTACAAATGGCATCCGAACGTTCATAAGACGAAAAATGCAGTTTAAATGTTAAATACCTCAGAAATTGTGACGCATGCTAAGAAAGGAAATTAAAGACAATTAATTGCGCTTTCAAATTATTTTTTACTCGTTTTGTTACTCTAATTAGCCAATAATCTAAAAAAATTATCTCAAATACAGTTTTTCGTTAAAATGTAGCATTACCTAAATGCTCAAATTCTTTTTTGCTCATTTAAAGCACTTGCTTTAGAAAAAAATGCATTTTAAACTTTAAAGGTAATTTCGAAACCCTTGGATACCAAATATAAACTTAAATATTTCCGAAATTATTAATCCTACATCAATAAACAAAAAATATAATTAATTCCCAGTTTGTAGGGTGCTTTCTGTAATTGGTCTAAAACATTTTTTCGATAAAGTAATACTTTTCGAGATACTTGACGAAAGCCGTTTGAAAATACCTTTTTTAAAAGCTTTTATTTTAAGCTAAAATCGCAATTTTGAAGTCGTTATAACTTAAAAACTATCAATTTATGTGAAAAATTGCATGGAACCTTTTCTTCTTAAAATTTGATTCTATTTCAGCTCCAATAAATATATATATTTTTTAAGTGCCACCCCCTGAGAGGGGGTGGCACATTTTTCTGAATGATATCTAATTTTTTAGATGACAGTAAGCAACTCCACCCCAACCTAGAATGCCATAGATTCAACTAACGCTATTTCTACGCGACTAATCTGACCAATCTGCATGCGAGGTGTATTAATTGCGTCCCAATGTCGCGTTTAGCGCTGATAAAAAAAATCGCTGTTGCCAAACGGTACACTTTAGGCAAAAACATATTTTTTCAAAAACTTTTGTGATTATTAAGCTTTATTTTCTTCGCTGCATGTATGCAAATATTTTCAAAAATAAAAAAGTTTATCGATTGGTGAAGATTTCAATACACAAAATATGTATTTTTAGTTTATTTGATTTTTAGAAAAATGAAAGTGCGAATTGTGCCCAAACCGTTTATATTGGTAAAAGCGCTACAGTGTGTGCTTTAATTTGATACAGAACAAATTTCCGTACCTTTAATAGTTTTAAAGATATGGCGGTGGAAACAAAAAAAAAACAATTTTCTTTAAAAATACATTTTTTTCACTTTTTATTGATTTAAAAAGTTCGAGACCACAAAAAAATGTCGTAAAATATGATTTCATATGCCCGGTGACATACTCAAAGGAACCTAATATGTTTGAACTAGTTCTACGCCAAAAAAAAAAAACGACACGATAGACTTAAGAAATCGCTGCTCTAACTCTAAAAATACTAAGTTACAACATGTATGATGCGAAAAATCTATAAAAATTTATTTTGTAAAATACAGCTCTTTGAAAGACGTACATTTAAAAAAAAAACGATTCTGCCTCTGATACATTAAATTTCAAATGGTCTAGTTAATAAATGTTACCAACATTTTGTAGGCGGATATTATTATTAAGTTTGGACTGATGTACTTTCAGATGTTCTATCGAATTTTTTATAAAAATAACAATTTACTTATTGTTTTCACAAAATTCGAGAAAAACATCGAAGTCGAAAATCGTATGTGCCGAATTTATCAATTGTGTAAAAAAAAATTCAATATCAGGATTTTATGGATGAAGGTCTCCTCTTTCAAATCCTATATTTATTTTTATTATTTTTTATTCTGTATGGCTACCAATACGTAGATATATAATATTATAATAATATACATAGAAAGCAGTATCCACGTTAAAACGAAGACGCTGCCAAAATGGCAATAGCTGTGAAAAAAAAACTATATTAACAAAATTAGAGAGTATTAAATTTCACATAAAAAAGTGAGTGATTCGTGAGGAAAGATACCAAAAGATAGAGAATATTGAGGTGATCTTAAAACCCAATGAAATTTTGTATTTTGGTTACAGTAGTCATTCATCATCAAATGCCTGGAATCTTAATAAAATATCAGGACCGGATCCAGAATAAAAATATTTTTAAATTATTCCTAGAAAATAACACTCAGTTTACTGTTGTCTATAAAATTTTTAATATTGAAATATTAATTTACACCTAGAAAGATACAGAATCCCATAAAAAATATTTTGACATCATTTCATTGTTTAGGTAAAAAAATTAAATCGTTGAGGATTCGATTGTTTTTTTAAATGAAAAATTGTATTAGCAACATATTACTGCACTCGCTGGAGGTCCCACTATGAGGATAAACTCCAATTTGTATTTTAAATTAGATTATTTCACTCATTAACGCTATAGCCAATGAGAGCCCGTTTTTTCACAACATTGCACCAATCAAATGTCATTATTAGTGGTAATTCAAGCTAGATCTGCTTTTGACAGGACCAACATGCAAAATTTATCGCTCTAATTTTTTAGGTCGCTGCAGCGGCAAATATTGCGAAAATTTTTTGACGTTTTGTGTCGTGACATGTTTTCGGCAAATAGGACAAATCGTGCTTTTAAATGTTATCTATAAATATCTTCTCTAGCTTATTACTAATTGTTAACGTAAATTGTGAATTGTAGTATTGTATTAAGAACCTAAAAAGCCAATGCTGTGTGGAACTTATATAGGTTCGGGACAAGTTATAGGTACACAGCTTTCAATGGCTTAATACCTAACATAATTACAAAGTAATTTTCACAACTAAAATTAAATATGAATATCTACGAAGCATCAGTTATTTCATGATAAATACACAAATGTAGGCACTTACGTATGGTAATTCATCAATCATTACAAAGCAGCTAACACTTATTTGGAAAATCAAAACTCTGCAGTATCACTATATACATTATAATTCGTTGTACTTAAAATCTCTCTACTTAAACAAGTAAACCTTAACTTAACTATCAAACTTCTCAAATTAAATACATAAATATATATTAATAAACACTTTAATATAATAATTCAATTCACTGTTTAGGCTAGTAACTAAGTTAAGCTAGCGTTACTAGATGGTGGTACCATATCATCTGAGCCGGCAGCCTTAGAACGTAAAAGGGATAGATTGGTAATATGCAATTTGTGTGATTTCACCGGTAATGTGATTGGTCGAAGCGTGCTTTGTTGTGATGACTAGTCTTATAAGTTACACTACCTATGGTTTAACGTTTATTGTTTTTCTTGATTGTCATAATTTAAACCTACTTTGTTTTTTATTAGATGAGTCGCTTTGGAAATGCATTTTAATGTGACGTAAATGATGAAATTGAAGATAAAGGTGAGTAATCTCTAAAAAACACCAAGGAAACGTCTGAAGGCAATTAATTACTGAACATAATATTGAAGATATACTTAATGAATTATTTATTCGTGAAATATTCTCCACAAATACCACTCGTGCTTTAAATTTTATCTAAAAATTTTTTCTCAAGCTAAGTTGCCCCTAGTTAATATAACTCATGCAAATTGGCAGTTTATTATCAAAGATTAAATCCCTCCCGCTAAAGCGGTCGGGATTTAATCAGATAATAAACTGCCAATTTGCACTCTTTATATTACCAGGCAACACGCTTTCGAAAAAATTTTCGATAAAATTTTAAGCACTAGTTTACATACGATAATTTAAAGCAAATGTAATTTTTTAATCACCTATTTCAAAGTGACCACCACATCAAATTCAGTTATTTTCTTAATCGTGTTATATAGCTTATACTATTTTATTATTCAAATTCATTTTTAATTTAATTGCATGAGTAATTAATTGTTACAATCATCTGCTCTTGCTGTTACATTTGTTTTAAAAGCTATGACTACTTTTTTAATAATCTAGTTATATTGCAATCAGTTACTTCTAATTAAGGAATGTCGTCACCACTGTTGCTTTTACTGGTTACAATATTGTCTTGTAGTTGTAATAATTCTAAATCATGCCGTTGATATACAAAGAGTAGAGAATACGCAAATATGGTTTTTGTCTGCAATTAGAGAAAAAAAAAATATGTTACTACTGGAGTGACTCTTTTTTCTCAATTTCTCATAAAAAAAATTGGATCCACAACAATTTAAATTTTTTAATTAAACAATGAAATGCTGCTAAAATATCTTTATATGGAATTCTGTATCTTTCTAGGTGTAAATTAATATTTTAATATCAAAAATTTTATAAACAGTATACAGAGTGTTATTTTGTAGAAATAATTTAAAAATATTTTTATTCCGGATCTGGCCCTAACATTTTATTAAGATTCCAAATATTCGATGGTGAATGAATACTGTACCAAAATACAAAATTTCATTGGATTCCGTTTACGCATTACAGATATATGCCGAAAAGGAAATTATTTCAAGAAATATAAATCACCCTGTATTTCGAAAACGGGACCACTTTAGCCATTACTGCATGGGGATTTAAGATCACCTTAATGTTCTCTATCTTTTCGGAAAGTACGACCCTCTTCTCACGAATCACCCTGCATACTGTACGATGCCACACTTTGCACGCTCTCTTTGCACATTCTACAGGGCGGACCATTAATAATAGGCCATAGTTCAAGGGTATATTCTTTGGACCAAAATATGAGGATATAACCAAACATGCTTTAGTAAATTATTGCTGTGGAAAAAGATACAGTACGTCAAAATTGTTTTTTTTTTGCAATATCTCAACTACTTCTTGACCGATCTTCTCCCAATTTGGTACGGAAACATTTTTTAAGTTAGGAAATAGTAATTTATGTATCACATTACGTTAGCCCATGGAGGGCGCCTCATGAGCTATACCTGATGATGATATTTTTCTCTTTTTTTTACGAAACTTTTGGCTAGAAAATCTCATGCAGTCATTTCTACATAAAAAAAGGTACACTTGATAGAAAACTGCCGCAAAAATTTCAAGAATTCTTTGATAACACACTCAATTTGAAAAGGAAAAATTGTATTTATTGAAGAGTGTGCTTTGATGATGCCTTAGTTGTGTCAAAATGTCAAACTAATGAAATTGTACGTAAATGACAGAACTAAGACGTCACCAAAGGACACTTTTCAATAAATACAATTTGTCCTTTTCAAATTGAGTTTATTTTCAAAGAATTCTTGAGATCTATGTAGCAATTTTCTCAAAAACGGTTGGAATTATCAGGTTCTATCAAGTGTACCTTTTTTACGTAGAAATGACTACTGCATGAGATTTTCTAGTCAAAAGTTCCACTACGTTTCGTAAAAAATAATTATCATCATGTATAGCTCATGAGGCGCCCTCCATGGGCTAGCATGATGTGATACATAAATTATTGTTTCCTAGCTTCAAAATGTTTCCTTACCAAATTGGGAGAAGATTCAGGAGTAGTTGAGATATTGCAAATAAATTGCAATTTAACAGACTGTATCTTTTTCCACAGCAACAATTTACTAAAGCATGTTTGGATATATCCTCATATTTTGGTCCAAATAATATATACAGTGTGTCCCAGGATAGATGTAACAAGAGGTGTAATGGACCAAAAATTTTAGAATTTTGGAATGGTATTTGGGGATTGAGTCCTGCTTGTTGTAAAACTAAAGTATACCAAAAATGACTTGATTTGGTGTTCTACAGGGTGTTTTATAAGCAAAGTTGTAAAAATCACCACTAATATCTCTGTATAGCGTGGACGTGGACAACCTAAATATCAGTGATCATTTTGCCCTTAAGATGAACATTGACTTAGATCTCCAAGATAATGCCAATTTAAATAGAGAAATGTATATTCGAAATGAATCTGAGAGTAACCTCTTACGTCTCAGAACATATTTAAGAAATGAAAGTTTCTGCTCTGTTTATGCATACAATAGCAATATTAATTTAACCTATTCTAAATTTATCAACATTCTAAAATTTGTCATACAAATTAACTGCCCTACGTTTAAAGTTAAAAAAAATGCTAGTGATAACAATAATAAATGGGTTACTCCTGAAATAATAGCACGAAAAACCGAACTTAAAAATATGCTTTGGTTACTTAAAAATACAGGGGATAATCAGTTAAAAAATAATTATTGTCAAAAGAAAAAAGAATATAAGTCTCTTATAATACATACTAAATAAACCCATTTTCAAAATAAATTAAGTAAAGACGAAACTATAAAACAGAAGCAAATATGGAAATTAGTTAATGATAAAACTGGTAAGAGAAAAGAAAACTTACCAATCAATTTAAACATAAATGGGCTACATATCACTAGGGAATATGAGGTAGCTTCAGAATTTGCGAAATATTTTGCTAATGTTGCCAAAAATGCTGTGTCAAGTTGTACTACCGGGTTTGCACCTGTTAACACATCAACAGAGAAACACCCACATTACCATTACGTGCAGTCATTTGCATTTTATCCAGTACATGCTCAAGAAGTAATAGATGTTATAAAAAATTTAAAAAACACGACATCAATGGGCGAGGACTGTATCTCAACAAAAATATTAAAAAACGTATCCGAAATTATTGCGGAACCCTTAGCACGTATCATAAACACCTCTGTGGAATTTGGCCAATTTCCTGATGTTCTTAAAAATAGGTAAAGTAATACCTATATTAAAAAGTAAAAGTAATGAATTAATAGACAATTATAGGCCTATCACTATCTTAGCAGTCATAAGTAAAGTCATTGAGAAAATTATGTATAATAGACTCATGGACTATTTAAATAAATACAGTATGCTATCTGACAATCAACATGGATTCAGAATTGGTAGATCCACGGAAAGTGCTGCATACAAATTTGTTAATTATATTTACCTTAACTTAGACAAAGGACAATATGTTGGTGCAGTATTTTTCGATTTATCCAAAAGCCTTTGATTGTTTAGATTTAAGTTTTGCAAAGGAAAAACTGGAATGTTTTGGCCTTAGAGGAAATGTCTTAAACTGGCTAATGTCTTACCTCCACAGTCGGAAAATGTACGTTAGTATTAATAATACTGCATCAGATTCTCATAATATTGACCTCAGAGTTCCGCAGGGATCAGTCTTAGGTCCGTTGATATTTTTATTATATATCAATGACCTACCACTTGAAATTAGCTCTGACTGTGTCGTTCTTTTTGCCGATGACACATCAATAGCTGTTTCTGTCCATACTCATGAAGAACTCCAAGATAACCTAAATATTATATCCAGCCAATTTACGAATTGGTGCAATAAAAATAAGCTTCTGGTAAATGCAAATAAAACAGTATCTATGCACTTTTATAATAAAAGAATTACTGCACCAAATACAGTAATTGTAAATGGAGCATTGATCGACAGTGTTGACAGTGTAAAATTTCTTGGTGTACATGTTGACGCAAATATGAGATGGCAGACACACATAAATGCCATAAGTAAAAAAATTAATAGCGGTTACTATGCAATACTGCAGCTTAAGTCTTCCCTGCAAAATAACCAATTAATTAACGTCTACTATGCATTAATATATTCAGCCATACAGTATAATATAGCACTTTGGAAACTGTAGTGGCGCAGAAAGAATTCTCATATTGCAAAAACGAGTACTAAGATTAATCTTTGATCTGGATCAAAGAGAATCGTGTAGGCCACACTTTAAAAAAAATAAGATATTAACTGTATCCTGTGTATATATATTAAAATGCATAAATTGCATAAAGACAAACCTACAATTTTATCAACAGATTGGAAACTTTCATTATTATCCAACTCGAAAAGGTAATGATTTGAGATCTACTGTTCATTCTACAACTTTGTATGAAAATTCACCCAATCATTCTGGTATAGTCTTATATAATAAATTACCATACGCAATAAAAAATATTGGATCAGTAGAGAAGTTTAAAGGGAAATTAAAGGAGTTTTTAATCTCAAAAACATATTATTCAGTGAGAGAATATATGGAGGATAACTGTTAGGCAGTAACGGTTACCTCAAACTAAATATATTATATTTTATTTTCATATTGCAATAATATGTATATAAACATGTCCTTAACTCTGTCTTGTTTAAGGTAGACTGTTTTTATTATTTTTTTATCTGTGTTTAGACTATGTAAATACTATTGTATTTACTGTTATTATTTGTTAAATGTACTATAGTGTCGCTATTTAATTCAGTATTTGCCTATTTACTTATTACTTTATATATTTACTTTATTTATATTTATTCTACCTGACTTACCAAATGTACTTAAATGTATCTAAATTGGTTAATAAACTTATTATTATTATTATTATTATTATTATTATTATTATTAATAAAGTACCTTTATTTTTCAAAATATGAAAAAATTCCACTAATGAAAGTTATTTAGAATGCAATTTTATACTTCTATACCAAAGTTCAGGAATATAAAATTATTTTTTTGAAACTTCCCATTTTTTCAATAAATTAGTATTTTATTTTGAACCATTCAATTAAAACTGCATAGAAATTATTTTTTGTGAATTAATATTTAATGTTATGTAGAAGATAAAAGTAGGCTATGAGAAAAGCAGTGGATACACATTTATCATTTATTATTGACATATCTGTTAAACGTAGTCAATATTATCCTTAATTTCTGTTTCAAATTAACGAACCAAGCATAAAAAATTAGGTGAAAATGGTACTTACAGTGCGTGGAAAAATTTATATTGTGCAATGCTACGGAATTGGCGGTGAAAACTCGCTAAGAGAAGTGGTAAGCCAATTTAATTTGAAATTTCCAAACACGTACTCAGTCTATGAGAATAATTAAAAAGTTTCTGGCTACTGGTAGTGTTCTTAACATGAAAAGAAAAATAAAAGCATATGATGAAGACAATGTTGGGGCTATTATAGCTCATGCCCCTGTTATAGAAAATCCTAGGATGCCACTAAGAGAGAGATCAGCTCTTATTAATATTAGCAAGTCTGAACTCCAAAGAATTTACAAGGCAAAGAAAATTAGGGCATATAAAGCAAATTATAAACATAGGCTTGAAGAGGGAGATGACGGCCGTAGGTTGGATTTTTGTTTGACCATTGGAGAAAAAATCATGGAAGAGAGATTTTTTCATCATTTCATAATTTTCTCAGATGAATCCACATTCACAACCAATGGTGTTGTTTCATCTCAGAATTGTCGGTTTTGGGCTTCTGAAAATCCAAATTTTAGAATTCAATGTAGAAGACAATATTATAAAAAATTGAATATGTGGTGTGCCGTTTCTTATCACGTTGGAGTTATTGGACCTTATTTCATTGAGGGAATGTTAAACCAGCACACTTATTTACAGCTTCTTGAAAGATTTTCTGAAGAACATTTAAATATTTTAAGAGATATGCCTTTAGTTCATTTTTAATATGATGGTTGCCCTGGCCACTCCACAGAAATGGTTAATTGGTGGTTGAATTTAAATTTTGGAGAAAATTGGATTGCCAGAAATGGACCGATCAAGTGGCCGGTGAGATCCCCAGACCTATCAATATTGGATTTCTTTTTATGGGGTAGCCTCAAGCAGTTGGTTTACGCTAAACCACTTCCTAACGATGTAGCAGTATTGAAGCAGAGAATTACAAATGCCGTAAACTACATACCGTTAGATCATATTCGAAACAGTTTTAAGGACTTTTTAAGGAAGGATCGAAATGTGTGTGGATGTGGGTGGTAGCTACGTCGAATAATAAAAAAAAATATAAACATTGTTTTGTATTGTTCAATAATTAATTTGTTGGTCAATAATTAATTTGTTTGTGAATCTGTTATGTTTTTGACATTTATTACTTGTTATAATTTTTAAACCTCATTAATCTTCTGTTAGTAATTGTTTCTTGTTTTACAATTAGTCCGATTAACATTATACTTTCTAACATCTCGTATATTCAATTTTTTATTTACCAATAGCCTACTTTTTGAGATGATTAACATTTGCTCCTACACAACTTTAAATATGAATTTAACTCTTAATTCACAAAAAATGGGATGTTTCAAAAAAATAATTTTATATTCCTGAAATTTGGTATAGAGGTATAAAATTGCATTCTAAACAACTATTCTTAGTGGAATTCTTTCATACTTTGAAAAATAAAGGTACTTTATTAGTGGTGATTTTTACATCTTTGCTTATAAAACACCCTGTAGAACACCAAATCAAGTCATTTTTGGTATACTTTAGTTTTACAACAAGCAGGACTCAATCCCCAAATACCATTCCAAAATTCCAAAATTTTTAGTCCATTACACCTCTTGATACATCTATCCTGGGACACACTGTATATACCTTTGAACTATGGCCAATTATTAATGGTCCACCCTATATAAAAGATAGGCATATGCTCCCAGTGACTTTTTTGTGGAGAATTTAATTCTGTACAACTTTGTACATTTTTTCCAAATATCTTACCATTTTGGCAGCGTTTTCATTTTAATGTGTGTATTGTGATAACTGCAACATTTTTATGTATTTTTTGTGATATTTTCATGATTTTCAAATTACTTAGCCATTTTGAATCTACTATTTTCAATTTCGCAAATTATAAAATCATCAGTGGTCTTGAAAAACCTCCGTATGAATTTTCTCGAAATCATTCAAATTATTTGAATTATCACCGTTTCAAAATATTTTTTGATAAAATATTGGTTATTTTGGAGTTTTCTTGAGATAAAAAAACATTTCACGCTTTTTTAATGGGTAAACTTTTAAATTAATCATTTTAGAGTAGGTACGTTGCAAAAGGTTTCGTTTAAATCCCTTAAATTCAAAATATTTTCCTAATAACGTACCTTTTTCATCTAAATATACTTTACTATAATAAAAATTATTTTGGAATATACCTATACATAGAAATTGTTAATTCTATTGCTACAAGTGACACCTCCATTAAACTTTATCATTTTATAGATCCTGAGCAGAAAAACTGTCGGTAATAGAAAATGCAGGCATAAAAGTCTCTAACAGAAAGTCCATTAAAACATTCCAAGGGTTGCCTACCACCCTGGGTGTTTTTCTACTAAAAACTATCATCAACGGTCTGTAAATGTCATTATTCTTTCTCACACAAACAAAATCTATTTGTCAGAAACTTCAGTGTCACGGTTATGATTCCACGAAATATTGACCCCACCGACCGACTGAATGGATATTTGAATTGCAGAAACATAAAACTTACTTTAACGACTTATTTACGATGCCTAAGAAAATAAAAGAGCGAGTCACTTTACCTACATTGCTGTTAGTTTCTAAATACCACATCGCCATTTTAGAAATCGGTCCATTTTCAGATGGTAAGTTTGATTGGAACAGGTATTTTTCACCTCGACAGGTGGCTAATTCTCGCCGTCAAAAGCCACAGTTCTATTGGTAGGAAAGTCAGGTAGTTTAGATGTAGGATCTACTTTATTTTACCTTTTATAGGTAACACGATGCCAGCCATTTACATATACGGTGAAAAAGACCGCCAACTATATCGGTCATTTCATTTCTAGGGGATTTTATCTCGAATACTTCTGATTTATAGTATTTATTTAATAACATTCAATTCTCCAATATAGTTATATAATATCGTATTTGAGGTATTTAAAAATAAATATCTTTTATTTCGGCTTACACAATTATTGAAAATAGTTATTTGTTTAACCTAAGCAGCAAAACATAGTAGATGGACTGCCGCGGCTGGTATAGGGTGGACCAAATTAGATGGGATTTGAGGTTTGCTCTAAAACTATGGCAGATAGACAAAAACCAATATAGAATATTATGCATGCCTCAGTTTTCGACATATAGACATAACTTGTGTTTTTTTAAATGGAACACCCCTGTAAATCATTTCATTATTCGATCACAACTTAAATTAGCTATCTAACGATATATCATATGTCATATCTATCTCTAGAGAAAGTGGTTAATTTTCGAAAAATTTAATATATTTTTGAGGAGGCCATGGAAAATTACTAACAACAACACTTCTTAAAATATAAAATAATTTTGCCAAAAATAGGAAAAAACAAACTGCAATAAATGTTCGAATTGTGTTCCATTGACATCTATGCATTTTTGACACTTTCTCCTTATAGTCCGGGAGCCCGTGTATAAAATGACTGACTATCCGGCGAACTTTGACAATATGTAAAATACATTGTCCTTATGAAAGTTAACAATGAATGGACCGTCAGCTGGTTGGGTAGCGGTGGGTGTGGCTGTCAAAGGGTTAAGAACACGTAAACAGAATTGAAAAAAAAGCTATCCGGCGAATGCTGAAACTTACATGAGGGGAAGATTATGTTATATAATGAAAGTAAAACATAGTCAGCTGGACGGGAAGCGGTGGATTTACCGTCAGCTGATCGATCGAACAGGTCCAAAAACATGAAAAATTAAATTATTCGGCGAACTTTAAAATTCGGGTATAAGATAATATTTATACTGAGATTCACGAAAAACGTAGTCAGTTGCAAGTATGTGGGTGGAAAAGTCGTCAGCTGGCACAGTAAAAGTGCTGAGTCTTGACTCGCCTGAGAGGCAGCGCGCACCACCTTTCTTGCGCCAGCTGACGACTTTTCCACCCACATACTTGCAGCTGACTGTGTTTATCATTAATCTTAGCATGAATATTATCATATACCCGAATTTCAAAGTTCGCCGTAAAGATTTAATTAGTAAAATATAATAAATAATAAAACATAAGGTTTTTTTTGGGAAACAAAAACTTTAGAGTTATGGATATATTTAACATACAGAGTGTTTTCAAATTAAAATATAATAAAATATAATTTAATATAAACGGCCAAAACATTCTGCCCCCGGGAGATTGAATACTAATTCAATGCGTAAAAAATAAATCTATATATTCTATAAGCTAAACTAAAACTATACAAACTTCACTTAGAATTTATCATTAACCGGATACCTAAGTAATATACAAATTAACAATTTAGTAAAAAGACAAAACAACAAAAAAGAGATAGCTACTAGATTTTACAAACACATTTCAACTATTGTGATTGATTAGGGAGTGGACATAATTTTACCACTGGTCTAGTGTAAGAACTGTTTTTTGTTCGTACCACTGCTACTCTAGAAACACCATCTTTACCAGCACACAATTTTTCAATTATGGCTAACGGCCAATGTAGTGGTGGAACATTATCTACCATAATAACCACTATCATACCTATTTGAGCAGGATTAGTTGGAGTATTCCATTTTTGTCTGGCTTGTAGAGTAGAAAGGTATTCTATATGCCAACGTTTCCAATAGTGTTGCACCATTGAGTCTAATAATTTATAACGATTTAAACGATTAGGAGACTCTGTTGACAAATCTTCTGCAGGGAATGAATTTAATGGGGATCCATATAAAAAATGTGACGGAGTTGAAGCTTCTGGATCCTTTGGATCAGAGCTTAAGGGACACAGAGGTCTAGAATTAAGTAACGCCTCGATTTGGGTAAGTACTGTATTAAATTCTTCGTAACTTAAAATTTGATTTCCAATTACTCTACAGAGGTGAACTTTAACAGATTTTATGTTTGCCTCCCAAATTCCGCCAAAGTGGGGGGCCGAAGGAGGATTAAATTTCCAATCAATTTTGTTATTAATAAGTTCTCGAGATAGGGCATCTTTATATTGTTGAGACTGAGTTAGTTGGTAAATTTCATCAAGTCTAGCCTTTCCTCCTACAAAATTAGTTCCTTGATCAGAAAACAAGGTGGTACAATTTCCGCGACGAGATAAAAATCTTTTGAAAGCCGCTAAAAACGAATCTGTAGATAGATTACTGGCAAGTTCTAAGTGAACGGCCTTGGTAGCAAGACAAATAAATAGGCAAACATATGCCTTTTGGCTTTTAACTCCGCATTTTCTGCCTAATGTTATATAAAAAGCTCCTGTAAAATCCACGCCTGTGGATAAAAATGCCTTTGCTTGATTTACTCTTTCGGAAGGTAAATCTGACATTATGGGATAATTCGGTTTAGGATTTAATCTAAAACAGTAATTGCATTTCCAAATACGTTGGCGAATAATACCACGAGCTGCTAGAATCCAATAATTTTGTTGTAATAATGATTGCAGCAAATGGGCACCGGTATGAGAATATTTTCTATGGTTATAATCAATCAACAAGTTAATAAAAGGATCTGATTTTGGTAAAAGAATCGGATGTTTATGATTAAAATCAATATTTGCATTCGATAATTTTCCACCTACTCTAATTATACGATCCTTGATAAAGGGATTTAATTTTCGTAGAACATGGGATCGTAAAGGTTTGTTTTCTGAAAGAAGTTTGTATTCTTCGGAAAAATGACGTTGTTGCACAGCTCGTATTAATGTGTATTCAGCTTGGTTAAGGTCAGATTTACATATCGTGTGATTTCGAGGTAAAAGTTTGAGAAATCTCAATACATATACGGTAGAATGAAGAAGTTTAGTCCAAGAGGAAAAATATTCTATCAAAATATATAAGGGAGAAATTGTTGGTTTAACTACGAGGTAAACTAAACTTTCATCTTCCGGAATAGTGATTAAATTATCACTAAACGATTTAATAGGCCATTGGGAGGAATCTAAAAACAACCATTCGGGACCAGAAAACCAATAGGGATGCTTTATCAACGAATCAGGGGAAAGCCCTCGAGAAGCACAGTCAGAAGCATTCTGTTTACCGGTTACAAAATACCAATGAGAAGAAGGTAGACAGTTTTGAATTTTAGTGACTTTTTCCACTTTTTTGGAGAGGAATGGATCCCTATGTGATGTATTTGGCGAATTTAAGCAGACTGTATGGAAATTATGAGATATTAAAATGACTTACCCTTCATCCGGCGGTAGTTTCTGTCATTCAAATGTGTTTCACTCGATGGGAGAACGGGAATGGAAAAATATGGGGAATCAGGAGGAAGCGAAGACACGTTTAAATTATAAATAATAATATTTAACACTATTTGATAACTGATAAAATAAATATGCGTTGAACTGGTAAACTTACTACTACGAGGTTTTTATTCGATCTGTCCGCCGCGCTCTCTCTGCCTAGTAAAAAACATAAGGTTTTTTTTGGGAAACAAAAACTTTAGAGTAATGGATATATTTAACATACAGAGTGTTTTCAAATTAAAATATAATAAAATATAATTTAATATAAACGGCCAAAACAATATTGATAACTTAATGTTGGAAAACGTGCGTGCGGCATTCCCGAGTTTTGTTTTTTTTTTAAGTTGATTAAATATTCAACTTATTATTAATATATATTATTTTATGAAAATACAAATTAATACTTTCGTACATTTCAAAATTATACAGAATAATCTGATCAGAAAATTTATTAAATGGGTATGGAGAACGAAACCTACTTTTGAATCATCAAATGCTTAGAATAATGATAGGGGCAGAGTCGGAATAAAGAATCGGGAGATTCTGATTCTTGGAAGAATTGGAATGTTCCGATTAATTTATAAATTCTTGAAAGAATCGGAACGTTCCGATTATTTTATTTTATCCGATTCTCAATTTTCCATTCCCATTTTTTTCTTAATTTTTCCCCCCGATCATCAATCTGCAGACGCAGACGAAAGGTTTCTCCCCCTCGCGTGCATCAATTGGCCCGGTCACCACCGCAAAACTACCAAACTGTACTAAAAATTGAAATTCTCAGAAGCCGATTATTATTTCGATTCTCTCCAATTCCAGGGATTCCGATTCTCAGAATTGCCGGCTCTGGCCTAGTTTAGAATACCTTGTATTCGAATTTCAGTGTGCCTCGTACAATTATTGAGATCGTCTAACGATATAATATTATTAAATGAGACCGAAAATGTCTAATATCGAAAAGTTTTGTGTGATTTGTTTAAAAAAAAAGACAAATTATTGTCTTTTAAAGAGGAAACATTGGTAAAATATAAAAACATCTTGATTGTTAGGAAAAACAATAATTTAAGCATGAGCAATGTGCATCTTCCTAGCGAAGTAAACAACTTCCAACTATACCATAGCCAGTGCTACCGTGTTCTTACCGCTTTACCACCGTGTTCTTACCGCTTTACCACCAAAATATCGAATAGTTCAGCAGCATCAAAGTATCAAGTAAGTAAATAATATCTACTAAATTGCTTTACTTCATTATTTTCAAGCGGATAACATATTTTTAACTCAATCAAGAGTTTGATAAAAATAAAAAACCGCTGCCCAACGAGTCACTACTGCCACATACCGATTTTCTATCCAAGTTGTATGTGGAAATAATTGTTTATGGAACTTTAATAATATAATATTTAAAATCGTCTACCCCAAAAACCTATAAAACGATATCCCACATCGGTAGTGGGGTGGGGGTGGTGATAGGAGGGTGGTAGTGGAGGTGGATGAAGTAAAAAAATATTTTGATGCTTTTGGTTCTTGTACATACACTAAATTACAATTTTTTTTAATCCCCTTTAATAATGGGGTGGTAATGGGGATGGCTAATGCCAAAAAATTTTTTGGGACATTAGCCTCTCCTGTATACACTAAATACCAATTTTATGGACTCTTACTTGCTTGATTTACCTGTTTACCACCCATTTACCCCAACCTTTCGACGGAAGGAGATGAAGTACAATCTAGTACCAGATCTCGTTAAAGTACATACGTGTACCAAACTTCAAGTCAATATCTTAAACGGTTCCAGAGTAATCGTGCGCACAAAGAAAGTTACAGACAGACCGAAAGACAGAAATTTTTTTCCGCTCAAACTTAAAATCTTGACGTTTCATGACATTCTAAGCCTATTTGAACAATAAAACTTTTTTTAAAAATTTTTGTCGCTACTATACTTCCACTGGATGTGGAAGTAATTGATGATCGGAAAATAAATGTTACCGAGGTTTTCAACATCCTCTTATTTGTTAATACTGTTTTTCACACTCTTTATATGAATTATTTCAGAAATCGTACGTTTTTTCCAGTCGTTCTCAAAATTTAATTTTTAGTTTGAAAATATAAAAATTAAAAAAAAAAAAAATAGAATTCTTAAAAACTTGTCTAATAAACATTTCGATTTTGAATAGTTTTTTATTTCTTATTTATTTTAATCAATATCACACGAGTTGCTTGTACTATTACTTCCACGTCCAGTGGAAGTATAGTAACGACAAAAAAAAATTTAAAAATTTTTATTGTCCAAATAGGCTTAAAATGTCATGAAACGTCTATATTTTAAGTTTGAGCGAAAAAAAATTTCTGTCTGTCTGTCGGTCTGTCTGTCGGTCTGTCTGTAACTTTTTTTTGTGCGCACGTTTACTCTGGAACCGTTTAAGATATTGACTTGAAATTTGGTAGACATATGTACTTTAACGAGATCTAGAACTAGATTATATTTTCATCTTGTTCCGTCGAAAGGTTGGGGTGTAAATTGGGGTAAATTTGGGGTAAATGGATAAATCAAGCAGGAAAGAGTCCACGAAATTGGTATTTAGTATATACAAGGTCTCAAAAAAAATTTTGGCATTAGCCACCCCAATTACTACCCCCACCCCCTATTAAAGGGGATGAAAAAAAAATGTGATTTAGTGTATGTACAGGAACCAGAAACCTCAAAATATTTTTTTACTTCATCCACCCCCCACTACCACCCCCCTATCACCACCCCCACCCCACTAGCGATGTGGGGTATCGTTTTATGGGTTTTTGGGGTAGAGGATTTCAAATATTATATTATTAAAGTTCCATAAACAATTATTTTAACATAGAAAGTTTTTTGTTGAGAGTGACTTGGATAGAGAATCTGGATGTGGAAGTCGTGATTCCTTGGGCAGCGGTTTTTTTTATATAGTGTGCAAAAAACTACTATTATTTATATTTTCTACACTGATAGAAATTTCATTGGCCAGTTTAGTAAAACACATAGAGCTAAATTAACAGTATTGAATATTGTTAATTTAGAAAAAAAATTACTTGAATTATATTAAAAAACTGATCTAAATTAGAAACATGGATTTATCTGAAACAGCTAAATCATTTAGGTACCTAAATTACGTAAATAATTTAGCCGCTTTGTGTAAACGCATATTTCTAATTTAAATCAATTTTTTATCTAATTTAGGTAAACTCTCGGGTAAACTATTTGTCTAATCTGGAGAAATGTAAAAAAATTTGGATGAAAATGGGCGTAGGAAATAAAGAACGATTTTTGTACATAAACGATCTGTATTTAGCACTTGGCGAGGATTTGTGTAATGCGTTGCCCGCTTTCCACGGTTTTACGAGATGTGACTATAATCCCGCATTTTTTAAGAAAGGGAAAAAAAGCCATTTACTATATTAAGAAAAAATCAAGGATTTATTGAAGCTTTTAAATGTTTCAATAATTTACCAGATGAGAATCTAAATAATGTCATTAACCAAATAGAGAAGTTCGTTTGCGCAATGTATGGATTTACAGCCATAAAAAACGTCAATGATGCTCGAGTAGCTACCTTCATGAAGATGTACAAATGGAACGAAAACGATCATGAATTCCGATTACCATACAAACATTTTGATGCGTCTCTCTTGCCACCGTCGAAATCGGAACTTATACAGCACATTTTAAGAACTGTGTATGTGACCACGATTTGGAGCAATGCACACAAACAAGTGCCATCTATATTAAATCCCCTTGGTTTTGGGTGGCAGCTCGAGGAAGTTTATTTGCAAGTGGTTTGATGGAGATCAATTACCTCCATCAGTAGAAATGATTATCCGAGAGGCCGAAAATACTGAAGGTATTATATCATTTGTGCATTTCATTCTATTATAATTTTAATAAATTTTTGATAAATAATAATTAATTTTTTCAGATGCTAGTGGCAAAGAGGAAAATGATCTTTCACCCACTGAGGATCAAGAGAGTGATGAGTCGGATGAAGATGATAATGAGGAAGATTTGTTATCGGAAGCCGAATAAATTCATTTCTTTTTCACAAAACTAAATAAATTTTCTAAGCAGATTATTCTGTATAATTTTGAAATATACGAATGTATTAATTTGCATTTTCATAAAATAATGTATATTAATAATAAGTTGAATATTTAGTCAAATTAAAAAAAAACAAAACTCGGGAATGTCGCACGCACGTTTTCCAACATTAAGTTATCAATATCGATATTTTACTAATTAAATCTCTACGGCGAACTTTGAAATTCGGGTGTATGATAATATTCATACTAAGATTAATGATAAACACAGTCAGCTGCAAGTATGTGGGTGGAAAAGTCGTCAGCTGGCGCAAGAAAGGTCGTGCGCGCTGCCTCTCAGGCGAATCAATACTCAGCACTTTTACTGTGCCAGCTGACGACTTTTCCACCCACATACTTGCAGCTGACTATGTTTTTCGCGAATCTCAGTATAAATATTATCTTATACCCGAATTTTAAAGTTCGCCGAATAATTTAATTTTTCATGTTTTTGGACCTGTTCGATCGATCAGCTGACGGTAAATCCACCGCTCCCCGTCCAGCTGACTATGTTTTACTTTCATTATATAACATAATCTTTCCCTCATATAAGTTTCAGCATTCGCCGGATAGTTTTTTTTTTCAATTTTTTTTACGTGTTCTCAACCCTTTGACAGCCACCCCCACCGCTACCCAACCAGCTGACGGTCCATTCATTGCTAACTTATATAAGGACAATCCATTTTACATATTGTCAAAATTCGCCGGATAGTCAGTCATTTTATACACGGGCTCCCGGCCTATTACAGCATTTGTTGCATTTCCAATCATGACAGGAGTTAATGTCCGAAACGCAGCTAATGTTTTGTTTTCCAATTCTTCTATGTAATTAGAATGCTCTCTATATATAATATTTTTGTATAACCCCAAAGCCAAAAGTCGGCAGGGGTTATATCGGGAGATCTAGCTGGCCACAAAATAGGACCATTATTTCCTAAAAATTAAACAACATCAAAATTACTTTGTTGTTTATTAATGGCCAGTTAGCAAAATTAATTGCTAGTTATCAATTTAGTTAACTTAGCTAACTAGATATTGTTAGAAAACTAGGCATATAGATACCTATCTAATCCTCCCCAAATTGAGCATTTAAATAATTTCGTCTTTCATTTGACGTGTTACCTGGGGCACCATCGTGTTGGTAAATTAATCTTTTTGTTGTCGTACAATGTTAATAAAATTTTCGGTATTCAAATTACCGTGAAAAAATGAGGACTTATTTTTTGGTATCCAATAAAACCACACCATACACCAAATCGTCCTTTACGATTAACTGTAGCGGTTACGTGCGGATTTTCATGAGCCGATTAAAAATTCCCGCACTGTTTATATGGGCCTCGTTTGTTCATATAATTGTTTCCTCAAATCCTGGTACTTCATTGCACTGACGCAAAAACCACTGGCAAAAATCGAGACGCCTTTGAAAGTCGTTTGGGTATAGATGATGACTAATCCTAATTTTGTAGGGTTTGAATTTATTTTTTTTAAGCAACGCAACGCAGTTGTTTTTGGGATTTATATTATTTCCTGTATTTCACGAGATATATTAGGAATTTCTCTTACAGTTTCTGAAACAATATTTTCCGCAGCTTCTCTACCTGCTTTATTATATATTTTTGCTGGAGGTTTTACAAATGATCCAAACACTTTTAAATTCTGTTGTAGTTTTTCAATATTTTTATGTCTGGCTGTCTCTTTTCTGGATATCTAAAAATATTGCTTAAGTGGCACCTTTGGCACAAAGTTTTGCTGTCTATAACTAACCCGAGGGCGGATCTGGACCCGCGTGCTGAAAATAACAAAAATGTCTGGACCAAAAATTTTGGAATTTTGGCATGGTATTTGGGGATTGAGTCCTGCTTGTTGTAAAACTAAAGTATACCAAAAATGACTTGATTTGGTGTTCTACAGGGTGGGTGTTTTATAAGCAAAGTTGTAAAAATCACCACTAATAAAGTACCTTTATTTTTCAAAATATGAAAAAATTCCATTTAGAATGCAATTTTATGTCTCTATACCAAATTGCAGGAATATAAAATTATTTTTTTGAAACTTCGTTGTATATAAACCCTTTTAAATCTAGGAAATTCAAATTTGTCTGAATACAGGAGACGGAGGCCTTGCAGTTTTTAGTGCAATACAAACTATTTCTTCGAGATAATTTATATTTAAAAACCGCTGCCCAAGGAATCACTACTTCCACATCCAGATTTTTTATCCAAGTCACCCACAACGAAAAAATTTTGTATATGGAAATAATTTTTTAAGGAGTTTTAATAATATAATATTTGAAATCCTCTACCCCAAAAACCCATAAAACGATACCCCACATCGGTAGCGGGGTGGGGTGGTGATAGGGGGTGATAGTGGGGGTGGATGAAGTAAGCAAATATTTTGAGGTTTCTGGTTCTTGTACACATACTAAATCATAATTTTTTTTCATCCCCTTTAATAATGGGGTGGGGGTGGTAATGGGGGTGGCTAATGCCAAATTTTTTTTTCTCTTCTATATACTAAATACCAATTTTATGGACTCTTACCTGCTTGATTTACCTATTTACCCCAAATTTACCCCAATTTACCCCCCAACCCTTCGACGGAACAAGATGAAAATATAATCTAGTTCTAGATCTCGTTAAAGTACATACGTGTACCAAATTTCAAGTCAATATCTCATAGCGTTCCAGTGTAAACGTGCGCACAAAAAAGTTACAGACAGACCGACAGACAGACAGACAGACAGGCAGACAGACAGACAGGCAGACAGACAGACAGACAGACAGACAGACAGACAGACAGAGAGGCAGACAGGCAGACAGACAGACAGAAAATTTTTTTTCGCTCAAACTTAAAATTTCGACGTTTCGTGACATTCTAAGCCTGGAAGTAAAATTATTAAATGCAAACTCACTCAACTCACTGCAATTATTTTTATGTATCCCTATATTATTTTGTTCATAATGTATTGAGAAAAAAAGTTAAACATAAAGTAATAAATATTGTCCTATCGGATTTCTTTCTTCGAGGAAATAAATATATTTTTAAATGTAACTATGAACGCCTGATATCTTACACCTAATATAACTTCCAATTATTTCTAGGTCTCAGGAATATTAAAATAAAAATTGGAATCAAAGACTGACCACACCGACATGTGAAATGTGACCGTAAATTGTCCTTTTGTCAACTTTTTCTAGTCATCTAAGAGGCATTATAAATTCAAGTAGCCTTAACTAAATATACAAATGTGGGTTGGTTCACATTCGTTTTATTAACTTCCAAGGCAAATAAACTGAAATGTCCCACAATATGAAAAAATAGCACAGAAGCCCTCCCAAATCCTCAGATAAATAAAAGACCGGCATCAGCAAAAAATATTTGCTTATTTTGGATGTACGCCCCACATACCGCCAGAAGCTTTGTGTCGGCAAATATTAACTCAAGTCTTCCTCAAACCGGATATATAAAAGATGCGACCATGAAAACTGAAACTGTAAAGGAATAAAAATTTAATGATTTGATTTTTTGCTGTATGTTCTAAATGCTACATTGTTTCAAAATTCAAAATTGAATTTGGATTCAGTTAATTTTTCAATTTACGTATTTTGACAAATTCGGAATAGTCTAAGTATTTTAAATTAATTAAGTAGTACAAATACTGTCAAATGCTCACTAGCAGGGGGGAAAGTGGGGCAATATAATTTCTCTTATATTCCTCTTTCATTTAAAAACATTATTCTGCTTCTATACTATTTATAATTAAGCCATTTTAACACAAAATCAATAAATAAACGCTGCCTAAGGGATCATTATTTTACATCCAGATAATCTATCCAATTCTCGTACATATATTATAATATATTTGTAGGTAGGTACTTCACTGTGTGGAAATAATTGTTCATAGAACTTTAATAATGTAATATGTGGAATCGTCTACCCTAAAAACCCATAAAGCGACATGCCACATGGGTTGGTATTGGTGGTGGGGGGGAGGGGTAATGGGGATGATAGTGGGCGTTACTGAAGCCAACAAATATTTTTAGACCTGGGCTTCTCGTCAGGCCTGTAGCTAGGGGGGGGGGGGGGGGCAGGACGGGCGGCGCCCGTCCTGGAATAATTTTCGCCCGACCTACGGTGATCGCAAGGGGGGCAATTTTAATTATCGTAGCCCCTTCCGCCCAACAAATTTTTTTTTTGGATTTCTCCCCCCCGCTCATCAAACAATTTTTGCCCCACAGCCCCCCCCTGAAAAATTATTTGCCCGCCCTCAAAGCACTTTCTAGCTACAGGCCTGCTTCTCGTACACACACTAAAGCTCAGTTTTACGGACCCACTTGCTCTACATATTTAACTCCATTTATCCCCCAACACTTCAATAGGCTCGTTGCATGTGCTGTATATTTTAAATTAATTTATATATATTAATATAGTGTTTCTAAACATTAGCATTTATCAAATTTGTTTTCATAATTTCTAACTGGAAAGTATTTAAATCACCGACTAATATCCGGGAGAAGGGACAAATCTGAGAAAACACTCATATTGGACTTGACGTCACTCTCTCTATCTCTGCGCGTGCAATGATTCGGACACATAATTCGTGCAGTTTGCGGTTATTTTCTAAAATTGTTTAGTTATATTCGGTCTGTGCTAATAAATTACAGTATGTATTTAATTGCTCCATATTAAAAGGGTTTAAATTGTTTTAAACACAACTGAAAAAGGTTATTTCAAAGGTCAATCGGATCATTTACGCCGTACTCCTGCCGGCCATATGCTACTGCGTCACAAAGATATTAATAAATAAAAAACTTCTCCTGTATCTTGGCTTTAATTGCTTCGCTGCATGTATATGAAAATTTTCAAAAATAAAAAAGTTTGTCGCTTAGTCAAAATAGGAGTACATTTTCAGCGAAGTAATAGTCGAGTAATAAGTTCATTGTTGTTTAAAGAAAAAAAAAATAATAAACAATTATCGATAGAAATAAATAGACCCCATTGGAAGCGCTTATTTTTGTGTACTTGATTTAAAAAAAATGAGATCGATAGCTCAATTAGATTTGGAGATATGGCAGTGTAAATGTTAAAAAACACGATTTTTATAATCAATTAACTTCTCAAGTTTTTTTCGAAATAAAAAATATTTTTACCACAACAAAATATCGTAAATAGCCACTTCTCATGTAGAATTCTTCACTTTATGAAAACTGTAAGGTCTGGTCTGGTTCCACTCTGATTTTTTTTCTCGAGAACGGAAATATTTTTATGGTCTATTTCGCTTCACTCTCAAGCTATTACAAGGGCAACGTCCATGAATGGAATTAATTTAATGTTGAATACCGTCTGTAAAAGAAAAAACAAGAAAAAATCCTTTACACACTGTGTTTTCTATTAAGTAAAGATTCTATAAATGCTAAAATTATGTTTTATGGCACAAGCCTATAGTTCACCGAAAATGCGATTTTAGAAAAAAAAAACAGAAAAACAGCTATTTCTTTTACGCAAAGTTGTAGGCCTTGTGGTATAGATTAAGGACACCCGATATGTCGATTTTTCGGCCGTTCTTTAACAAAAATCCTGGAATAACTTAAAAAAGGTGCATCCGATCAAGAAATGTGAAATAAAAAAAGCGTTCAGAATTCAATTTTCTACAGAAGTACGGCATAAGAAATTCCATTTTCCCAACCGCTTTTCCGAATAAGTGGAAAATTCGAAATTCGTATGTATAAAATGTCCTTAAAAATCTTATATCTCGAAAACGACCAAGTATCGTTTAGTTGCAGATTTCCTATAATAATATAAGCATTGTTTAAGGAAATTGTATACATACGAATTTCGGATTTTCCACTGATTCGGAAAAGCGGTTGGAAAAATGGAATTTCTTATGTCGTACCTCTGCAGAAAATTTAATTCTGAACTTTTTTTTATATTACATTTCTTCATCTGATGCACCGTTTTTAAGTTATTGAGGGATTTTTGTTAAAAAACGCCGAAAAATGGATGAAGTAAAAAAAAACGCTTCCACGTCTATATTTGCTGCTCAAGTCTCTCACAACGAAAAAATATTGTGTGTGGAAATAATTGTTTATGAAACTTTAATAATATGATATTTAAAATCGTCTAACCCAAAAACCCATAAAATAATATTTCACATCGGTAGTGGGGTGATGGTAGTGATGGATGAATTAAAAAAATATTTGAGGCCTTTGGTTCTTGTACACACGTTAAATCACAATTTGTTTTCATTCCCTTTTATAATGGGGTGGAGGTAGTAATGAGGGTGGCTAATGCCAAAAAATGTTTTGAGTTATTAGCTTCTCTTGTATATACTAAATACCAATTTTACGGACTCTTACCTGTGTGATTTACCTATTTACCCCCATTTACCCTTCAACGGAATAAGATGATAATATAATATATTCCAGATCTCGTTAAAATACATACGTGTTCCAAATTTCAAGTCAATATCTTAAACGGTTCCAGAGTAAACGAGCGCACAAAAAAGAGTTACAGACAGGCAGACAGACCGACAGACAGAATTTTTTTTTGACCAAACTTAAAATCTCGACGTTTCATGACATTCTAAGGCCTATTTGAACAATAAAGAAATTGTTGATACCTTAGCTTCTCTTATAAATACTAAATACCAATACCAATTTAATGGACAGACAGAATGATAGACGGAAATTTTCTTTTGCTCAAACTTAAAATCTCAACGTTTCATGACATTCTAAGCCTATTTGAACAATACAAATTTAAAAAAAAAATTGTCGTTACTATACTTCCACTGGATATGGAAGTAATTTTAAAAAAATATGGGGAGTTTAATGCATATCAAGATAAATAATGTATTTAAGCATAAGATAAATAATGTATTTAAGCATACGATAAATAGTTTAGGAGCAGGGCCGGTCTTTGGGGAGGGGGTGAACGAGGGCGCCGTACCCCAGGGGGCGCGACGAGCTTAATATATTTTTCGTGGCTACAAACAAAAGTTTGAAATATAAATTGTAGAGAACATAGTGTTCTGCAAGAATGCATTTCACATTTTAATGTACCCTCAAAAGTTTACGAAACAGTTTGCAATAACTACTTTTTGCAGATTTTGACGTGATGTAAATCGTAAACGGTTAGTTTTACAAAAATGAGCCTGTAAAGAGATTTGTAGGGAATTTCGCATAGATGGCGGTTAATGCACGCGCCGACCACACCAGCTCGACAAAATACTCAGTAGGTGCTCCAGCACTAAAAAAAAAACAATTTACGCTCTTTGCAAAAGTACATATTGATTATATTACTGGAACGATCTATTGAATAACTTGAAAAATTGTCAACATTTATAGGAGGAAGAAAGTATAAATAGCAATTAATATTATTCATTTATTATATTCTAATTATTATTCTCTCAGATTGTTCATGAACAGTGACACACGTATTGGGCGTACTTTATTTTATATTGTAAAAAATAAATGTGAATAAAATGAGATGCATATACCTCGCCAAAACCAATAAAATGTATAATTTCAACATCTAAATTTAGACACGAGTTTAAAGGTATGCGAAAGAAGACTTTTTCATATATTCCCATAGCATATTCAGTTCCCTAATTAAACCGAACATCAACTTCCTGTTGAAGTTCATTAAATTTAAAACGAAGCTACGGCTTATATCCCTTATTAGGGACACCTAAATGAAAAACTTAACAGATTCTATCTAGGCTCGGAGAATTTACGTGTCATTTTATTTTGTTTATGTAGGAAGCGAGTAGCAACCACAAATATACTAATATTAAAATGTAACTATGTTTTATTTTATTTCCAACCACGGGGGTGATCAATACTGAGCAGTTTATGGATTGTGACAATTATTGGAAACTTAAAGTCAGTTGTGGTATTTTTTCTTATTAACGGCGCCTTGACAGACGTGTTGTGATTCACGCATTATTCTAGTTGACCTCTCTTTGCTGTATAGTACGCCTGACAGCATCACGCTACCTGTTTCTGCTGGAATAAGAACCTTAATTCAGCATATCTTTATGATAGCCCTGTTGTGTATCCATTTCCAAAGTTTCGTTCTGTATTGTTCCTCACTCCGGTTGTTGTGGCTAGAAATTGAGAGGATTCGGGAGAATACGATGTTGGAGAATCCTTTGGGAGACGTATTTGTTGGACTGTTGGTGCGATGGGCTGTCCAGAGAGCAAACGTCTCTAGGTCCACATCTCAAAAACATCATACGCCGTCTGTCTGCCATTGACCGCTGTCAATGTCTCAGAGACGTGAAAAAATATGGAAAAAACTAGGACGAGTTTCTTTTTTCTTATTACTTGTTTTTTATAAGCATAACAATATTAATATTATAGATTTCTCTAACCTTGTTATCAAAAATAAACAACTTTCCAATAACTACATTTTTGATAGCGCATTTGCATAAATACTAACCAGATTGTCAACACAAGTCAGTTCTACATTGATCTTTGTAATTAAAACATCATAGATAATGAAAGTATTGTGACTAGTGCTGGTAATAAAGCTCTCAAATAAATCTATTGTGTTTGATCTTCTCGCTCAGCATAATTGGCGCAGTCAGCATTTTGATTGAAGTTGGCAACTGTATATCCCAGGACCCTCCAGGAGAATTTTTCCGAGTTTTTCTCTGGCATTGGCATAAAATTTCTTGATTGGAACCAGTGGTCACCAGATAGAAACAAGAAGCCTACAGAACTTCGAGAAAACTAGTAAATCCTTACTTTCCGTTTTCCTTCTGGTTTTATTCATTGATTGGTGTGGAACTCCAGAAATTATCACGATTCGCGAGTAATTTTTGACTGTTTATCAGAAACATAACTCTCTTTTTATTAAAATATCATAGATAGAATAGAATAGAATACATTTATTTATCCAATAGATCACATACATTACAGATATCAAATCAAAGAAAAAAAAATAAAATATATGATAACAGTAAAACAGTATTGCAAAATAAAGATATGTATAAGTATAAGTGTGTAGTATAAATTAATACATTAGAAATTCAGAAATTCATCCACAGAATAAAATGCATTTGAAGTAAGAAATACTTTTAACTTTGCCAAGAATGTTTTTATGCTAGCAACATTTTTTAAATTTGGACTAAGTTTGTTATAGAGCACAGGGCCCATATAATATGGATTAGATTTGTATAATTCAAGTCTGTGTATTTCATGTTGCAAATCCGAACCATGACGAGTTTGATAACTGTGGTGAATATTTAAAGAATTAAAGTTGGACAAATTCTTTTTTACCAATTTCAAAATTTCAAAAATATATAAACATGGTAGAGTAAACATTTTTTGTTGCTTGAATGTCATTTTACAAGATTCCCTAGATTTAATTCCAAACATACAACGTATGGCCCTTTTTTGTAACACAAATACTCTATTTGCCCATGTTGAATTATCCCACATAGTAATCCCATATCGGAGACGAGATTCAATATTAGAAAAATAAAAAGTTTTTACCGTACTTATGTTTGTAATGGTTCGTAATCTTTTCAAAGCGAAACAGCTGCTTGCACATTTACCATATAGATAAGTTACATTAGTTTTCCGGTATAGAGATTGATCTATATTAATACCTAATAATTTGTATGTTGAATCTATTTCCCATCATTTTTCACATATACACTTGATGTGATCCAATAGGATGAAACTCCAAAACAAAAGTTTTATTTTGATTCAACACAAGTTTTTTATTTTTAAAATACTCCGAAATGGAGAGCAAATTAGTGTTCAATAAGTGTGTTGCATCAGCTAAGGCTTTACCGTTAGCAATGATTGAGATATCATCTGCAAAAGCACAAAAGAATGTAGACAGGTAATTATCTAAGTCATTTGTGTATAAAATAAACAGAAGAGGGCCCAGCACACTCCCTTGGGGAACTCCGATGTCCACTGTAATGAAGCGTATTTTAAACCCCAATATACCATTTATATTTTCCAAAAATAAATGTTTCTGTGAGATTATTTAATAAAAATTACCAGGCTGTGAAAAACAATTATATCACCGCATAAACTAGTAGGCCTCACCAGGCCCAACCGTTCTGAAAATGCATACTAAACCGTGATCTCCGCAGAAAGCATTCAGTTGCTACCAGTGAACAACAGCGAGCAGAAGTGCCTTCTCCAGGGAAACCGCCAGCAGACGTAAGTTACAATATTTGAATTATATTTCCGCGACACTGTACTACGTTGCGCCTACGGCAATCAATATCCACGCGCACCGTTCCCCCGTCATTACCGCGAATAGAGGGGATAGTGGACTAGATACCCGAGGCACTGAGAGCAGACAGTTCAGTTCCTCACGAGCTCCAACAGCGACCAGACGTGCCCACTGCAGCCAGCTCCGGAAATAAGATCACCGCTGAGAAGACCGGAGTGCGACTCGAGACCGTTACCAGACCGGACGTGGGCCAGGACGAAAAGTGAGTAGGTTCATAAATAATAGGTACAGGTAACGACTTGGCTGATATTAGGGATTCATATCTTTCTGTTCTTTGTTTTGGTAAGATCTGTGTTCTCGGGGTGCCCGAGGGTCTAGCCGTTTCCCTGAAGGTACGTCGTGGGCATGGAACCCACACACTAACGACTCTGTGGTCTAGTCGTTCTTTTCAGAGACCGTTGGTGTGTGTACCGCCCTAATCATACATTTATTTCATGCCAGGAGGACGAGAGCATCTGCTGGGTTGCCGCTTCCAGGATTCTTTTAGTTAGGTAGAGTTCTGTGTTCTCGGGGTACCCGAGGGTCTAGCCGCTTCTCTGAAGGTACGTCGTGGGCATAGGATTAGCACACTAACCACTCTGGGGTCTAGCCGCTCTTCCCAGAGACCGTTGGTGTGCATACCACTCTAATCATACCTTGTTACAGGCCTGGAGTTGCAGAATGCCGCTTGACTAATCATTCCTCTCTTCCAGCTTTGAGATTTCTGGTATTAGCCAAGTTTGACCCTAAAAATAATTCATTTTGCTGCTTTGTTTGGTAACTGCTTGTTTCTTCCTGGTATTTAATGACAACCCGTAACCTGATTAACTCGGCAATTCACTCCTTTAACCTGTCATTGTCTGTCAAACTGTACGTCACCGCCATTTTTACCGTCATATCGCTGCTTCACTCCTGCTTACCTTAGTAACGTCACCGTATCGCATGGTAGCACTTACCGTAATCATCAGCACGTCACAGCCTGGGTTTGCTCTTTTGTGCGTTATGAATGTACTGTATATATTAAACTAGTTAAGCTGTAAATAGTTTCGTTATCACTGTAACTTATAGGAAATGAATAGATATCCTGTTTTACCGAATTCTGTGTTTTACTACTGTTTGTGTAACAGTCCAATTTTTCCAAATTGACCCACTGGAAGTTACTGTTTTCTCCACTGTAGCTATCCCAGCCCTACTGTAACAGGCTGTGTTAAGAGGCTAGTGTGGGACCTTTGCCCCACGTAAAAAATTGTAAAGGTGGCGCCCGAGTAACCGAACCGATGCTAAGGTGCCAAAAGTGACCACTTTCCGGCCTCACCGGAAAGTATACGTCACACCACCTCCAATTCCTCAGATCTTACACCAAAAAAATCAACAAATTGTTTACGGTTACCTAAATATGATGTTAAAAGTTTGTTACATGTTCCTTGCAGACCATAACGCTCTATATTTTTTAACAGGATACTATGATCAACACAGTCAAAGGCTTTGGACAGATCAATAAATAAAGCTATAACTTTATTTCCTTGGTCTAGATTTTTATACACAAAGTCTAAAATATTTGTAAGTGCTGATATTGTTGATCTATCTTCTCTAAAACCATGTTGATTTGATGATAAGAATTTCTTACTCTCTAGAAATGCAATTATACGTTTAGCTAATAATTTTTCAAAAATTTTAGAAAACACTGATAATATTAGAGAATTGCTTACTGTCTCCATTTTTTAACAGAGGTATAACTTTTGAAAGTTTTAAGAGGCTAGGGAAAGATCCACTCTTAAAACATTCATTAATAATATGTGTTAGTGGTTCCGCAAGTTGTCTTGTACATCGTTTGATTATTTTTACAGAATAGTCATCTGGACCAACCGAATTTGTTAATTTTAAGTTATTTATCACATCAATTGTCTCTTGGAGAGTGACAGGTTCTAGACAAATTAAGTCATCAGTGACAGGTAATAAATTGTTTGCAAAAGTATTAACATTATCTCTTTGCTCAGAAACTAAAGTCTTTGGTAAATTAATAAAAAAGTTGTTAAATTCATTGGAGATTATTACTTTTTTTTGTGGTGGTCTCATTTTTTATTTCCATTTAAAAGTTACGGTGCATGTTTGGCTCATTTTTAGTACAACTGTTTATTATTTTCCATACAGTTCTAGATTTGTTTGCAGAGTTTATAATAATGTTGTCAAAATATATCTTTTTGGCTCGTCTTATGACTCTTTTATAGACTTTTTTATATGATTTATAATAATGAAAGCATTGTGACTAGTACTAGTAATAAAGCTCTCAAATAAAATCTATTGTGTTTGGTCTTATCGCTAAGCATAATTGGCATAGTCGGCATTTTGGTTGAAGTTGGCAACTGTATATCCCAGGACCCTCCAGGAGAATTTTTCTCTGGCATTGTCACAAAATTCGTTGATTGGAACCAGTCGTCACCGAATAGAAACAAGAAGCCTACAAAACTTCGAGGAAACTAGTAAGTCCTTACTTTCCGTGTTCCTTCTGGTTTTATTCATTGATTGGTGTGGAACTCCAGGAATGATCACGATTTGCTAGTAATTTTTGACTGTTTATCAGAAATATAACTCTCTTTGTAATTAAAATATCATAGATAATGAAAATATTGTAACTAGTGCTAATAATACAGCTCTCAAATAAAATCTATTGTATTCTTATCGCTCAACATAATTGGCATTAGCCTACCTTTGTGAGTTTCGTGATATTTATGTTACGCTAAGTTTTGCTTAACCGCCAAGTTGCCGATCCTGTCATCTAATTCTTCACCGAATCTAATACTAGTCCAATATACATATACATTCGGGCTAGCAAAAGGTCGGAAAGTTTTTAAATTTGACAGGGATGTAGATTTTGAGGTTCTGAATAAGCCTCATGCATTTGCGAACAGGCAGTCGCAATGCCCAAGGTTATTTGCAAACTACGCAAGTCGAACGAATTCCGACATTTTGCTATTCTCGTGCACTTGCGTTCACTCGCACATGCCTTTGACACTTGCAACAACAGCGAGCGAGCTTTGGGTGGTCGTGACGAATTCGCGTGCAGTTTTGACAGTTGGTTTGTAGGTTAAGGACATTAGTTGACATGTAGTTTGATAACAAAAAGACGCTCGCAACGCCATCTTGAAAAAATGGCGCCGAACACAAGAAAAAGGGCTATATCATCGTAACGGTACACTTCATCGAAATGACACCTCAAACCAAAAACTTCTGCATAAAATTCTCTAAAACTTTGCTCTTTTCTATTTTTTTATACGATCGATAATTTCGGCGATACATCTTTATAATCAAGTCAGTACATAAATAAAATTATATAAAAAAATATTTTTAAGGAAAAGCTTTTATTTGAAAAAACTACTAAAAAGTAAAAATAATTTTGTTTAAATTCATACACATGGAAATCAAAAGCTTTGGGGGCGGTCAATTGAGCAAAGTAACTATGCAATAGCGCTATATGACCGCCCCCAAAGCTTTTTGTTTCCATGCGTATGAATTTAAACAAAATTATTTTTACTTTTTAGTAGTTTTTTCAAATAAAAGCTTTTCCTTAAAAATATTTTTTTTATATAATTTTATTTTTTACTTTTTAGTCTACTTATTTTACAAACAGACAGACAAAACCCTTTAATTTGCCACCGCCATCCACCCCTTCCCTCTCCCCTCTAACACTACTTCCCACCCGTTTCCCACCTCTTTCCACCACTTCCCCTGCCCTTTCCCACCTCTCACCACCTCTTTTCACCCTGTTTTCACCGCTTTACCACCTCGTCCCACCCTATTCCCACCTCGTCCCTCCCTATTCCCACCTCTTCCACTGCCCTTTCCCATCTCTCTCCACATCTTTACACCCTATTTCTACCTCTTCCCACCTCTTCCCACCCCTCCCCATATCTTCCCACCCCTTCCCTACCTCTTCCTACCCCTTCCCACTTCTTCCCACCCCTTACCCACCTCTGCCCACCTCTTCCCACCCCTTTCCCACCTCTTCTCCACTTCTTCCCACCTCTCCCACGACCGCCATATTGAATTTAGAATGGCGTCACACACTTTATCGTATTTTACTCGTCAAACCCTTTCATTTAACACCCATATCAACGGGATTGTGACTAAAAAGCAGATCCGCCATCTTGGGACGTCCGCCATATTGGATGTAGAATGACGTCACATTGTTTATCGTATTTTACTCGTCAAACCCTTTCATTTGATACCCATATCAGGGGGGTTGTGACTAAAAAGCCGATCCGCCATCTTGGGACGTCCGCCATATTGGATTTAGAATGACGTCACATTGCTTATCGTATTTTACTCGTCAAACCGTTTTATTTGATATCCATATCAGGGGGGTTGTGACTAAAAAGCCGATCCGCCATTTTGGGACGTCCGCCATATTGGATTTAGAATGACGTCACATTGTTTATCGTATTTTACTCGTCAAACCCTTTCATTTGATGCACATATCAGGGGGGTTGTGACCAAAAAGCCGATCCGCCATCTTGGGACGTCCGCCATATTGTATTTAGACCGATAATGGCTGTACTATGTTGCATTGTCACCGGACTTATACACGTGTGCCAAATTTCAAAGCTCTAGCTTAATTAGAACTGGTCGAAATTTCAGCTTGCAAGATTTGACCTAAACCAACAAACAAATTCAAACATTGCAAGTTAAATAAAAGCTTTTAAAAAAGCGTTTTGTTTGTAAAAGGTCGGAAAGTTTTCAAATGACGCCGAAAAACAAGAATAATGGTAACGGTACATTTTATTGAAATGAAACCTCAAACCAAAAACATTCTCCATAAAATTCTTTACAATATTGCTCCTTTGCATTTTTTTAAACGATCGATAGTTTCGAAGGTAAAGTCTATTTATTCTCAATTGAAAAAGCGACGTTGATCTTTACGGCGACGATACTTTGACAGCGTCACAGATCAAACGTCGGCGCTTTGTCGGCCTTTTCAATCATTTTCCAACTAAGTTTAGCAGAAGTATACAGCTTTAGTCCAGTCAGTATATATATTCGAGCTCGCGAAAGGTCGGGAAGTTTTGAAATTCAGTTGTCAGGGAGATTTTAATGTTCTGAATAAGTTCCTGAATTTATCGTCGCAACGTCATCTTGAAAAAATTATAATGGTAACGGTACATTTTATCCAAATGACATCTCTAAGCAAAAACGTTCTGCGTAAAATTCTCTACATTTTAAGCCTAATTTGCTACTGTTGGAGGATAATAAATAATATAGCAAGTGCTACTTTACTCATTTCTACACCACCCATGAAGTAATCAGCGCGTTTTTTTTTTGTCTTAATGAAGTCCTAATTCACAATGAAGCCCTAATTATCGAGCTATGTATGAGACAAAAAATAAATTTCTATCGTGTCAGCTTTCCTCTACAACCACCTTTTATTTCCTAGGAGTGGCAGAGGGAAACTGACACAATACAATTTTTTTTGCCCAAAACTAGCTCCAGAACATCAAAATACTCCAAAAAAGTTAGATCAGGATTTTAGGACAAGACCTTTTTTGCCCCTTTTAGGGGATAAAAGGGATGGTATTAGTATAATTTTTTTGTTCAAAATTAGCTTCAGTACATCAAAATACTTCAGAAACGTTATATCAGAACATTAAAACTGGACCTTTTTTTTTGTTAGTCTTAGGGAATAAAAGAAGTGGTATATTTTTTTTTGTCCAAAATTGGCTTCAGGCGCCAAAATGCTTCAGAAAAGTTATGTCATAACCTTAGGACAAGACTTTTTGTCCTTTTTAGGGGATGACAGGGGTGGCAGTAGTTTTTTTTTAATATCAGAATCGCTTTTACCATGTCAAAAACGATGGGATAAGACGGTTCTGATCAAAAGAACATCCACTTTTTTTTGTGTAATCGGCATTCATTAATATTACGAACGATATTTTTTTCAGTGTACACATGAAGATGCAGAGAGCAGAGAATCTCCACTTCTATACATATCCTCCATTTAAATCCTTCTAAAAGACTGGCCTATTATTAAAGAATATTTTTACAGTGTTCAAACGTTATCATCATAAAAAACAAAGCTGTGGCCAACAAAACAATCGAAAATTTTGCAATTACCTTTTAGTGAACCCTTGAATCATCATGTAAGTATGTACATACGTTTACACAATCTAGTCATATTAAAGGTATTTCATCAGGAAACAGACTATTTCCAAGAATTCACACAACCGGAATCGTTAGTGTAATTGTGGTCTTGTTGGCAATAAAGTATCATATTTCCACATTAATAAAAATGACCTCATTATAGTTTTTTAAAACTTACAGCCTGCAAAGAAAATGATATCCAAGACCGACAAAGCATAAATTGTTCATTAGGACAGTTGTTAGAGAATTTAAATTTCTACCATGGGAGGACCGATTCGAATCACTAAAAAGGCGTATCGTCATATTTCAAGTAAACTGTCAGATATAAATACTAATTATCTCAACAGTACAAAGCTCGTGTATTCCAGTATCACTGGGATAATTAATCAACGTATTTGCTGAAAAAAGTACGACACACCATCGATTTCTTATTTGGATCAACTATAATGATGATATTTAGTACGTTTAATGATTTTAGGAAGAAAGATTAATGAGGATGTCCCACTTTATTGAAAGTTGGATTTTTTATGAATACGATTCTACAATATACAGGGTGATTGGTAGAGCCCATCTTACCATTATGCAAAATCCAATCGTTTTTGAGATATTTTGATTTACGTCTTTTTAGAAATGTTTAAAAATTTCTAAAAATATACAAAAAATAAAACTTGTTTTAATATTTCGATTTCTCGCGTCAGTTATTTACATAGTAAAACAAGTTATGTATCAAATATTATGTTAAATACTTTGATAAAAATACAAGAGCTAAAACCGACATCCTAATAGATCGATTGGTCGGAGTTAGGGCCAGGCCTAAAATTCGAAAAGCCGGACTTAACTTATAAATTTGGCCGGACATTTGGTACCAAAGGCCGAACAGCATTCGTTCGCCATAAAAAAGTAACTAAAACAGAAAATCAGTCTTTTAATATTTTTATTAAACTTGATTAATTTAAAAATAAACATTTCGTCACCTTGAAGGTATACTGTTGTATCAGTGACGTAGTCAGGGGAGGGTCCGGACCTCCAGATTTATTGACATTTAAATAATTGCTAGACATATTAATTACCCCCATTACCCCCCCCCCCCTCCGTAAATCCGCCCTTGAAACTTTACCTTACCCTTGCAAAGTTTTAAAAGTGTACATAGTATTCTAAGATGTAGGAAAATACATAGTTGTATCGAGGTGAAACAATTATTTTTTGCAATAAATCAAAGAAAAAGGTAATGTTACATATAACAGTATAACTCCAAGGCGACGATTTGTTACATAGGAACACAAAAAAACAATAAAACGTATCTATAGAAAAGGGTAAACGGAAAAAAAATCCGCCGAAAAAAAATCCGCGGAAATAAAATCCTGGAAAAAAAAGCCGAAGGAAATAAAAGCCGCGGAGGAAAAGGCTGCTTTACAGAAAACGAGGTTTCTTTCACTTCGACGAATCTAGGAAAAAAAGCCGCGGAATAAAAAGCCGAGGAAAAAGAACCTAAACTCTGCGACAAAACGGAGTAGCGAGTTTTCTAACTACATCTCGTCTGCAAGTTTGTGATAGAGCATTGTGATTGGCGTATGTTCTGTATACTGTACAGAATGTGAAAAGTGATGAGATCCGCGACTGGTGGGGAGTGGGTTAACATTTCGAATTGTTAATTATTTAAAAAAAAATACAAGTAAACTAAATAAAAAAAACAAGTCAAAAACAAATTATTTTCGTATATACAGGGCGAGCCAAAACGAAATTACAGGATCAAGTGCCTTCTTTTTAAATGCAGTGACTGACTCGAGCTGCGCTCCGGCAAGGTTTTAGAAGAGTGCACCATTAAGAAAAGATATGAAAACAAGTACATATCTTACAGCAGCAGTGACCGATTTTGGTTGGAAAGTTACTGAAATTGGATGTTATCGGCCTGGCGATGTTCCTTGTGATTCTGGGGAGGTGCTCACCAGAGTGAGGTGTTCATAACAGTACATCGAAATTTTTACCACCATGCAAATGTTTTTAGCAGACAATGAGAAGTCTGAAAATATTAGAGATTCTTATAGTGATGTAGAATATGATATTGATGATGAAAATGAATATTAGCTAATAATTTGAACTGAATCTTTAAGTCTGAAAGTGTTTCCATCAAAGATATTTATTCTAAAATGAAAGAAATATGTTACGTTACCGATAAAGAAATAAAACAAATATGTTAGATTCCTCATACATAATTAGTTTTTATTTGTTGCCCATGTCTTATTTGTAATGTATAATACAGTTTTTCGCCATTTTGGATTCAATATGGCACTCATTTCACCTGATTTTATTGAATGAACACTGTGAAATGTTATTTATTATAGCAAGTGTGGAAACTAACTAAACTTTCTAAAAACGATGATTTTTTTTCACATAATTAACAATTATAAATATTAACCTCTAACCTATGACTTAAAAATCACTCATTTAAAGAAGCTCCTTGTACGAGTCTTTACCGTTGCAATAATTCTATTTTTGCATATCTTGTCTCATCGTTCATAAGTTTTTAACGTAGCTTTGCTATCAGCAGTTTTCTACGCGGCTTTTTTTTCCGCGACTTTTTTTTCCTCGGATTTTATTTCCGCGGATTTTTTTTTCGTTCCCAGGTTCGCATCTATTTACATATTTGATGGTTTTTTGAGTCAATGTGTTTTGTGTAAAGTGGCTTTTTTATCCGCGGATTTTTTTTCCCCGGCTTTTTTTTCCTTCGTCTTTTCTTTCCAGGATTTTTTTTTCCGAGGATTTTTTTTCCACGGCTTTTTTTTTTCCTAGATTCATAGAAAAGCGACTAAAAACGAAAAAAAAAAACGAAAAAATCACGTTTTAGAGCCTTAGGCAAAAAGCCAAAAACAGGCCGGACATGTTAATTTTTAGCCGGACGAAACCGTAAAAAGCCAAACACGTCCGGCTAAAGCCGGACGCCTGGCAACTCTAGTCGGGATGCAGATACACCGATCAAGTTACCTGCTCGGACATCTGATCTTGCTCCTCTTGATTTCACGGTGCGGAGTTGTTTAAAATAAAGAGTTTATAATAGACAAATTAACACCATTGAACAGCTGAGAATCGAATTTTCGATGCTACAGAATGTCGAAAGAATTTTACAGGGTATTCAACGTTCTTAAAAAAAAAAAGTCTACACATTAGGGAAAATGAAGGACATCAAACAATTTTTACTGATAAATTAGCAACTGTTTAATTTAATTATTTTATGTACTTAACATCTCAAAACATTCTTTGTATAGAGTGGACCAAATTAGATGGAATTTGAGGTTTTCTCTAAACTATGGCAAATAGACAAAAACCAATATGGTGTCCTGAGCTCGATTTTCGAGAACAATAGCGCAAACCGCGATCGTCTATCTTCTTCGACTACCGAGCTACAGGGCGTTTTTGGAAAACTGGCATTTTCGATGACCTTTATATCTCAATTACAAAGTGTCGAATCGAAAATCCAGTAAGACATTCTTAAGACACTTTTTTGAGTAGTATCCGTTGCTGATAGGAAGAAAATTATGCATACCTCAAAAAAAAAGGAAATCGAAATAATCGTAATTTGTGAGTTAATTGTGAGTGAGCAAAAAAGGTTCAGTTTAGTAATGGTGAAAAATATGATATGATTAAGTGTTTTATAGAATGCGGAGAAAATTCAAAGGCTATAGCGGGATAAGATGATGAAAATTGCCCCCACCTGGATTGGCCATTCGAAAGGACATATTTGAAAACCTCTTCAGCCAAATTTTCAGTCCCCTAGGTGCTAATAGGGTGGTTTTTGGAAAAAAATTTCTCCTGCTCGACTATTTGTTCCAAAAAATCTGAAAAAATTCATGGACGTGTACTTTTGAGAAAGAAAACACCCTGATTTTTTTTCAGACAGGTGTCAAAGTGACACTTCTGTAACTAACAAATTTTAGACGCATTTTATCTGACAGCTGTCAAAAAATCTTTCGCGCGAAAGTAACTGACTCCTGTCAAAAAAAGATTTTCAAAATATATAGTCCCCAACCAACACAATTGGCTTGACGTTCTTAGAAAAAACGTGTATGGCAGTCTTCATGCTTTAACACACTAGTCTACCGAACGTTAGGTTAGATTATAAAATATAACTTACACAAGAAGCGTGTTATTTTGTTTTTTAATTTTTTTCGCGGAAACCAAATCGAAAGGGTGCAAGTGTGATATATCGTTGAAGTCGGAATTTTTACTGCTTTTTGAATGGTTCGATTATAAATTGTTAGTAATCATAAAATAAACAACTTGTTGTGCCAAAACGGCACTAAACGTAATCCATCTCAACCAAAGCCTTTTCAGATCTTCTGGAGCACTAAAGAAACATGCAAAGTTTCATCCAAATCAATTTGGTAGTTTCGCCGCTATCGTGCTTACATACATACACATATAATACACACACACACATACACACAGACATTTTTCAAAAATCACTTTTTTTGATTTCTGGGATCTTAAAACGTAAAGATTTGATGTTATCTCAATTTTCGATTTTGGACCAATTTTACTAACCTCCCACTATTATATTGGGGGGGGGGGGGGGGGGGGGCGGTAGGTTAAAAATGCGGAAAAAACGGTTTCTTCAAATTTTGAGCATGTAAAATGGTAATTCTGATACCGGCATTCGAAAGTACGGGAAAAAGGACAGAAAAAATTGTTATTTAAAAGTTAGCCAAATATGACCTTCAAAATCATTGAAAAATTCAAATATTTTTCCTGACCCCAGTTTTGATCCGAAAAAGTCACGTTTGCAGCAACCATTTTTCTTCTAATACCTATTGATACACAGTCTTTTAATAAATTGAATCCTTTTATAGCAATAGGCAAATTCCTCAAAAATTTTATTTTTTTATAAGCATCGTCCCAACTTAAAAAAGAACCGAGTAAATCATCGTTGGTAATGTTTAATTTGTTTAAAACTTGATCCAGCATGACTACATCATGAAGAGCATCATGAGCTTTATCACAATTTATGTTCAATTCTTTAGCAAGATTTTCTAACTTATTATCACCTTTCTTTGTTTTCCCAGTTTTTTCTTTATTATAGGAAGTGAATCGGAATATCCAAGAATTATTCCATGAAAATGTTCTTTTAATAAACATTTTTCTATAGCACCCTACAATCGAGGATAGTCGAATGAGCAATTACGAGCAGTTAAAATGCATTTGCGGTTGAACAAACCTAAAAATTCATATAACACGACTAATGCTTCTGATAAAGTAACAGTTCTAATCGGTTTGCTATGAAGTACAAGCTTATTATCAGGGTGTTTTCTTTCTCAAAAATACACGTTCATGAATTTTTTCAGATTTTTTGGAACAAGTAGTCGAGCAGGAGAAATTTTTTTCAAAAAAAACACGTTTTTTACGATAGGAGCGCCCTATTAGCACCTAGGGGACTGAAAATTTGGCTGAAAGGGTTTTCAAATATGTCCTTTCGAATGGGCAATTCGAAATAAAAATCCAGGCGGGGGCAATTTTCATCATGTTATCCCGCTATAGCCTTTAGCTTACGAGCTTTATTTTAATAGGTAAGTTATAGACAGCAAAACTTTGTGCCAAAAGTGCCGCCTAAACAATATTTTTAGATATCCAGAAAAGAGACAGACAGACATAAAAATATTCAAAAGGCTACAACAAAATTTAAAAGAGTTTGGATTATTTGGATATGGAAAATGTATAATAAAGGAGGTAGAGAAGCTGTAGAAAATATTGTTTTAGAAACTGTAAGAGAAAATCCTAATATATCGTCTCACGAAATACTGGAATATTTAGGAATCCCAAAAACAACTGCGTTGCGTTGCTTAAAAAAAATAAATCCAAACCCTACAAAATTAGGATTAGCCACCATCTACACCCAAACGACTTTCAAAGGCGTCTCGATTTTTATCAGTGGTTTTTGCGTCAGTACAATGAAGTGCCAGGATTTGAAGGAACAATTATATGGACAGACGAGGCCCATATAAGCAGTGCCGGAATTTTTAACCGGCATAATAACCACCATTAGGCTCATGAAAATCCGCACGTAACCCCTACAGTTAATCGTCAAGGACAATTTGGATTTGGTGTATGGTATGGTTTTATTGGTTACCAAATAATAGTTCCTCATTTTTTTTTGCGGTAATTTGAATACCGAAAATTTTATTAATATTCTGCGACAAGAAATAGAGCCCATTGTAGACAATATGCCTGTAAGACAATTTCAAAGATTAATTTATCAATACGATGGTGCCCCAGGTCAAACGTCAAATGAAACACGAAATTATTTAAATGCTTAATTTGCTGAGGATTGGATAGGTATCTATTATATAACTCAAGACTAGTTAGCTAAGTTAACTAAATTGATAACTAACAATTAATTTAGCTAACTGGACATTAATAAACAACAAAGTAGTTTAGATATTGTTTCATTTTTAGGAAATAATGGTCCTATTTTGTGGCCAGCTAAATCTCCCGATATAATCCTTGCCGACTTTTCGCTTTAAGGTTATTTAAAAAATATTATATATAGTGTACGTTCTAGTAACATAGATGGATTGGAAAATAAAACATTAGCTGCGTTTCGGACAATAACTCCTGTTATGATTAGAAATGCAACATATTATGCTGTTAAGGAGAAGGTGTCAGAAACGCATAGATGTCAATGGAATACAATTCCAATATTTACGAGGGGGCAACCGCTGAGGGGAAATAGTGTACAAATCGGAGGAATTAGGAAGGAATTAGGAAGGAATTGAAGGTATTTCGGAGGGAATTATTAGGTATTAAGGGAATTGTAGGGGAATTTGGAGGAAATAAATATTATTACGAGGTATTAGAAGGGAATTAAGAGGAAATAACAGGTATTAGGAGGGAATTAGAGCGTAAAAATATTGAAATGGAATGTTTATCTTGAAGAATTACATACCAATTCTTATATAAAGGACGTCAGTGTTGTAAAAACATTAGCGCCGAGATTAGCGCTAAAAATATCTAGTAAAGAAAAAATATTTAATTTAATTAAACTACCGATGATACTATCGACTTCTAGTTCAGTAATATAACGATTTATATCGGACAAAATTCATAATGTTTTGAAAATTGGTAGAAATGTTAAGGATAGCATAAGAATTACTAAACCGAAAAGTTCCCACCCCTAAATAGTGTGCTTCATCCCCTAGGACGCCGTTTCCACCCCCATTTTGAGGTTTTCTAGATTATCTCGGGAACGGTGACCATTTTGATAAATTATTCCTTATAAAATTCTCTATAAAAAACGTCTCTACACTTTTTTCCTAAAATGAATAGTATCGTGGGAAATAAGGCGCACACATAAGGGTTGGTTCCGGTCAACACAATAAATTGTAATCTTTACTATAATCTACTTTAAAGTTCAATGCTTAACGCTAAAGCAGTAGCTACTAAACTCCACCTAAAATTATAATAAATGTACCATTTCCACCCTCTCACCTCTATAAAATAACGCGACTTTTAAAGAAACGAGAATATTGTATATTGTACTTGTTTCCACGCCACCCTAGAGGTAAAGTACTTGGCGTGTGGTGTCCCCTGCAGGCCGAATCCACTAATTATCAAAAGGTTACCTACGTTAATTAATCTTCATCGTCTTCCATAGATTCGACATTCATGCATGCTTGTCCGTGGTAATGGTAACACATTGTGGAGCAACGTAAGCCTACTCTTCTACAACTGCACTTGTTTTCGCACCCTAATTTGCATGAACAAGAAATTAGTGTTATAACAGATTCGGGAGCCAGTTCGTTTGTTGTCATAGTTCGGGTTAATATACCGCCAACTTTTTTCCATCCCAATCGGTAGCTTCTAGCGCAACGCTTTTCCATTTTTGAATTTGGTAAAAAACGTGAGTGTTGCCGAGCAGCAGCAGAAGTTGTTGGTAGTTTTGATAATATTACAGTATTGTTTGCTTTACCAACAAGTTTGTTAAAAGTCATAAATCTGTGTACATCTAGACTTTTTTCTGCGGAGGTAGAGTTGTATAAAGCTAGAACAAATCGCTCTCCTACGTCCACAATTTCTCCATGACTAGCTTTCTCATTATTAAAACTTTGCACGATGTCTGGTAATACTTGAGTAATATAACAGTTAAAATTGTAATATATTGGACAAAATTCATAAAGTTTCAAAAATTGCGTGCTTCATCCCCTAGAGGACGTCGTTTTCTAGATTATTTCTGGAACGGTGCATTTTTCCATAAAAAAATCTATATACAGAATTATTCCTTATAAAATGTTCTATAAAAAACTTCTCTAAAATTTTTTCCTACAATTAATAGTACTTTGGTAAATGAGACGCAAATATAATCAGCGCAGGTCATATAATTCGCTGAATATCCGTATGGCTATTTCCAAAGTTGTCTTTACGCGAAAAAAGTATAAATATCTATACACCACCACAATGTAAAAAATTTCAATTTCTCCCACTATATCTCAGACGACCCAAGGTCACTGCATTATTTTAGAGCTTGCTGTAAACGCTGTTACTGTTCAGGGCTGCCAATGTGCGGGATTTTACGCATAAACCGGGTATTTTAAACCCACTTTCGGGTAAAATCGAAACCGGAAGTCGGCCATTTTGGTTCTTTACATTATATAATTGGAAATTATATCCCATATGACCACACCAAATTTGAAAAAAATCCATTCGCCCATTCAAAAGTTACAACAGTGTCCCTATCAGCTGAGCGACCCGGTATACAATATTCTCGCTTCATCAAAAATCGCGTTATTTTATATGGGTGAGAGGAATTTATTATAATTTTAGGCGGACTTTAGTAGCTACTGCTTTAGCGTTAAGTATTGAACTTCAAAGTAGATTATAGTAAAGATTACAATTTATTGTGTTGACCGGAACCAATCCTTATGTGTGCGCCTTATTTCCCACGGTACTATTAATTTTAGGAAAAAAGTGTAGAGACATTTTTGATAGAGAGTTTTATAAGGAACAATTTTGTATATAGGTATTTTTATCAAAAAATGCACCGTTCCCGAGATAATCTACAAAATATTAAGGTATTAGGAGGAAACAAAGGTATTTGAGGAATTATGGGAATTACAAGGAATTAAAGGGGAAATAAAGGGTATTTTTCTAGAATAGGTATTAGGTGTACAAAATTTCGCCAGCGGTTGCCCCCTCGAATATTTATTATAGTTTAGTTTTTCCTATTTTTGGCAAAATTATTTTATATTATAAGAAGTGTTGCTGTTAATAGTTTTCCATGGCCTCATCACAAATATATTAAATTTTTCGAAAATTAACCACTTTTTTTAGAGATAGATATGACAAATGATATATCGTTGAATAGCTAATTTAGGTTATAGTCGAATCATGAAATAATTTACAGGGTGTAAAGGGTGAAGCATGCATAATTTTCTTCTTATCAGTAACGGATTCTACTCAAAAAAGTGCTTTAAAAATCTGTTACTCGATTTTCGATTCGACACTTGGTAATTGGGATATAGAGGTCATATAAAAATGCCAGTTTTCCAAAAACGCTCTGTAGCTCGGTAGTTGAAAAAGACGATCGCGGTTTGCGCTATTGTTTGTTTCTCGAAAATCGTGCTCAGGACACTAAATATATTGGTTTTTGTCTATCTGCCATAGTTTTAGAGAAAACCCCAAATCTCACCTAATTTGGTCCACCCTGTATAAATAATACAGTTACAGTAAAGTCTTGTCCAATCTGGGAAATTACGTTTTAATTTTGAATAACGTGTTTTTGTCTCCTTTTATTTATTTTTAATATTTCGGGTTCGTCAGACCAAACAACAAATCAAAATGTTTGTAAATAAATTATGAATAAAACTGCATAGGTCCAAATCCGATTTGCCCTTTCGTTTTTTTGCAAAAAAAAAAGGAAATCACTAATTCTACATAAACCGAAATTACTAAAGAAATAATTCATCTTTTTTAATGGAGCAGGTGTAAACAAATATGGAAAACTACAAATAAAAATATGTATTATGTTCCTTAGAAAACGAATTTAAAAAAAATCGAATCTTCATAAAAAAAGGTACCATTTGGTCACTGTAAGATTTTGTTTTTCTTAAATTGTAGCTTTTTCAACGTGCAAAAATTTAAATAAAAATTAGGCAACCCGCATCAGCAATCATAAAAAAATAAAATATAATATTCTTTATTTAATTACCTCAAATTGACGATCAGTGCATCCATAAATGATGCTTACATTTTCTCACACAGAGATGTGAAGGTTTTAAATGTGTTTACATTTTATAGACAGGATTTTTACGCGTTGTATTATAAATATTTGTTCTTCTTGTATACAACTTGTAATGAAGTAAAAACATAATATGTGATTACTAGTTAAATGATGTATATAATATTAAATCTGTCTCATTTTATCTTCTAAAGAGCCGGACGGATAGACAGAAATGTGTGTCTTCTAGTCTTTTACGAATTAATGAACTTATCCTGGGGCTTTTAATTTTAAGCCAATTAATCTTTGTTTTTAATAACTGTCAAGGAACTTTCGTTAGTTACGCAAGTCTTCTTACGCGTAGTTATTTATGCTTCCCATGGATGATACAAAGTAACATTTGTGTTTAATTTCAATTTTATTAAATCCATAGCTAGTAACAAAAAATTCACAGACTTGCATCTTAAGCAAGTATTGGCGTATTGAAAATATCTGGCACAGCTGCTAATTTTCTAATCTGAAATTTAATAAACATTTTAGAAAAAGTAATACTCGTCTCGATCTCCTAAGAACAATACCAAAATTACGAAAGAAAGAATTTCTAAATTTTATTTTTTATTAATTTTACATTCACCATTCTTATATTTTTTGACCTTATAATATTTTTCGTAATTTTTCCTACTTTTATTTATTTTCCTTTTTCTTTTTTTACCTTGTAATATCGAATTCCTTTATCTAAATCCCTTTAACCATTCAATAAATACTCATATATTTTATTTCACGAGTCTAAAAACTAAATTGCTTGAGAGCTAACCGGAAATAGAAACTAAAATTTTTTTTTCTATTTTCGGTTAACGCGCGTGCCGATCGGAAGTTTCGTCTGCCAGCGTAATTGGAGTATGTGAAGTACATATACTAACTACCTATGCGGACAGATATCGATAATCATTCGATTTAAAAATAAATGCCCCTCCCTATCCCCCCACCATACCAAAAAGTTCCAGAGAGAAAAAAAAATTGTACTTATGTGGTCTCTTCGATTACCGACTGGCAGACGGTAACCACTCGTCGTCGAATTTGCATGCTATTTCCTAGACTACTGGAGATCTATTGTTACTGTGCATTTAAAATTGTATTGAGCGTTTATTATTGTGCATTTACTGGTCATTTTTAATTTTTACTTATATTTCACATTTAAGTAAACATTTCATTACTATTTTTTACTAATTGATACAAATTGAGTTGATCGAATGATTATTATAAATGTATGACACGGAAATAATGACTTAGGCTGATATACTTGTATATTTCAAGGTCCCAGACATCACTCGATAGCCTTAGGACAACCACTGGCCATACTTGGAGGACAAGCGGTACGTCCTGGGGACGTCCTAAACTGGGTTAATCCCGATTTCGGAACTCCTGTGGATATCTTTTTGGTGCAAATCGGGTTTGCCAATGGATGTCTTCAATGATATAGAATGGTCGTCCATAGGAAGAAAAAGGGACCAATTTGGGTTAAAATCAGATGTCCACAATAGGATAGCCCGTGGTTGTCCATAGGAAGAAAAAGGGACCAATTTAGGTTAAAATCTGGAAACCACAGACATCCACACATAGTTGCATAATATCTCTACACAGGATCAAAATTGATCTTGTGTAAAATCGTGATTACTGTAGACAATTTAAAATTTGGGGTATACTCACCCTTCTTGAGTAATAAATAAATCTCATATTGCAAAAAAATTAACTCTCGTAAAAGAGGCATTTGAAAGATATGTGCATTTCCTGCGTCGTGGATAGATTACACAACCTGTAGTTTCAGGCTTACTAGGTGAGTATCGCAACAGAAGTAATTTGCATCTTGCAAGGAGAGCCATCTAACATGAATTATTGAAACTAGCACTTATAATGAGCTAACCAATATCCCCATTTCGGCTGTTATTAAGACCATATTTTATAAATGATGTCTTCTGCCAATAAAATTCATTCGTCACAATGAAAGTGAAATGCAAATATAAACTAAATAAAAAAATTCTCATTTGTACTTATCAATTATCATGAATTTGGGAACTACATTAGCCCAACAGGTTGACCTATGGATGGCCCTAGGGATAGCCTTTGGTTATCCCTATTTAGGTTTTAAATAGGTCATCAATAACTCTAAAGGCTATCCTATAGATAATCATGTAGGTTATCCAATGGATAACTAGTGGACTTCCTATCGACATCCCAAACGAAAAATCCATTTATCGGATATACGGGATCATTTTAGGATATCCCGTGGCCATCCTGTGTTCTGTGGGGTCATTCTGGCAATTCAAGGCTAATAAAAAAGAGTTAGTTTCCATCCCGAATATAATGCATTTAGATAACCAGGAATGTAAATGCGGAAAGGCAATGACAAATGCCTTTGCCTATCTCTTTTTTTTTTTGGCATCTGGCCACCAGCCATACAGCCAACCGCCACCCTAAAAACCATTTATTCCAATTAACCTATGTCAAAAATGAAAAAACAAATATTGAAGATCAACAAAGGAGAAAAAACAGGGACACACGCTTCTCGTCCTGGGGTCTATCAGGACATTTATTTTTTTTTTAAATACAAACAAAATTAGAGGACCACTATAAATTAAGGGATGCAACAGAGGGAAAACAACAGAGGATGTGAAGCTAACCTACTTAAACATTGACTCACAAAATTCATAATAAAATATTCGGTTCTTCCAAAAAAACCGATGATACAATCAAAAATTTGTTTATTATGGAGGCTGAGTAGAAAATGTATATTAAAAGGAGCCTGAATATTATAATATATAAGATTGTTATGTAGTCTGTCACTTGCTGCCTTATATTTAGAACACTGGAAGAAAATATGATCCAGGTCACCTTTAATATTACAAATATCACAATTCTTTGAAGGCAGAACATTTATTTTATGTAAATGTGCTGGATAACAGGCATGTCCAAATTTGAGGCGTATTATTGTTGTGATATATTTTCTTGGATATTCATAATTTTCGTGCCAAAACTTAGATGGGAGGTCAGGATGAATATGTGTATATCTAGTAGGATTGGGATGACAGAACTCCCGCCACAGTCCATCACTATAATAGTGTATATAATGTTGATTCACGTAGATATGATTCACATATAAAACTTAATCCACATATAGATCAAATAATTATACAGTCTATTACACAAAAGGAGATACGTGATTCCTTAAAACGATTAAAGTCAAACAAAGCATTTGGTCCTGATATGTTATCTTCGTACATCATTAAAGGCTGTATTGACTTTTTTGTATACCCGCTTCATTACTTATACAACCTAAGTCTAATAACTAAAGTATTCCTGGAAATCTGGAAAGAAATTCGTCTTTGCCCAGTACCTAAGAATGATGATAAAACCAACATTAAAAATTATAGACCTATTGCTATATTGTCAGACCCAGCCAAGCTTTACGAATCGATTATCTATAACAAAATATATATAACTCTGTACACAATAGAATATCCGTACACCAACACGGTTTTATGAGACACAGGTCAACTTCTAGTAACTTAATTAATATTACTCAGTGTATATTGCAAGTAATACAAGATGGTAGTAGTCGGGCAGATATAGTCTTTTACTGACTTTCAAAAGCATTCGATTCGGTGTCACATAATTTCCTTCTTTGTAAACTTTAAAATGAATTTGTATTCCATGAAAATCTGTTAGAACTTTTTACCTCATATTTAGAAAATAGAAAACAGTGTCTCTGGATATGCATCAAAACACAATATTGCCTTGTCTGGGGTTCCTCAGGGTTCCAACCTTGGTCCACTGCTATTTCTTTTCTTTATAAATAGTTTAACTGAAATAATTAAATCATCCAAATATTCATTATGTGCAGAAGATCTAAAAATCTACATTAAAGTTGAAAACTGGACTGTTATATGCTCCAAAACGACATAGATAACGTGCATCAATAGACACTTCAGAATAAATTATATCTTAATATCAATACATGTTTTATTATGAGTTATACTAGGAGAAAAAATCAGATTATATATAAGTACAAAATAAATGATACAAGATTGGCCAGAGTTGAAACCATGACGGACCTAAGTATACCTTTTAACACCCAGCTTACCTTTACTGGCCATATTCATTCCATGATAAATAAAGCTAATAAAATGTATGGTTTCATAGTAGGTACGTAATATCAAAGTGTTTAACAACACAAGAGCTATTAGACATTTATTTATATCATACCTTAGATCTGTGTTGGAATATTGCTCCATCGTTTGGAGTCCGTTTTACCAAGTACAAGTACATGTAAACAGTATAGAAAACAGTACAAAATAAAGCATTACTATACATAAACTATTAAGCGACTGATTTCTATGACTACTGTAGAAAAAAACACGTTAAGGGAACAGTATAGGTAATCTGGAGAGTCGACGAAAATACGTTTATATTGTATTTCTACATAATCTGTTAAATGGCAATGTTAATAATCTTAATTTTACTTCCACATCCAGTGGAAGTATAGTAACGACAAAAAAAATTTTAAAAATTTTTATTGTTCAAATAGGCTTAGAATGTCATGAAACGTCGAGATTTCAAGTTTGAGCGAAAAAAAAATTTCTGTCTGTCGGTCTGTAGGTCTGTCGGTCTGTCTGTCAGTCTGTCGGTCTGTAACTTTTTTTGTGCGCACGTTTACTCTGAAACCGTTTGAGATATTGACTTGGAATTTGGTACACATATGTACTTTAACGAGATCTAGAACTAGATTATATTTTCATCTTGTTCCGTCGAAGGGTTGGGGGGTAAATTGGGGTAAATTTGGAGTAAATAGGTAAATCAAGCAGGTAAGAGTTCATAAAATTGATATTTAGTATAGACAAGAGAAGCTAAGGTCTCAAAAAAAATTTTGTCATTAGCCACCCCCATTGCCACCCCCACCCCATTATTAAAGGGGATGAAAAAAAATGTGATTTAGTGTGTGTACAAGAACCAGAAACCTCAAAATATTTTTTTACTTTATCCACCCCCCACTACCACCCCCTGTCACCACCCCCACCCCACTACCGATGTGGGGTATCGTTTTATGAGATTTTAGGGTAGAGGATTTCAAATATTATATTATTAAAGTTCCATAAACAATTATTTCCAGATACAAATTTTTTTCGTTGTGTGACTTGGACAGAAAATCCGGATGTGGAAGTAGTGATTCCTTGGGCAGCGGTTTTCTGTCTTCAATATGTACCCAAGTATTCTACCAGAACATTGAGCATTTGCTAGTACAAACTATCAAATTAATTCCCCCCGTTATAGAATATGTAGTATTTATAATTAGATACAAACCAATTGTGATATATTTAATATCAGCTCAGGAAGTTTAAAATCTACGTTAAATATATTTTTATTGGTGGTTGATGGTCTGTACTTTAATGCTGGTAACGGTTAACGGATATAGACCAAAAGGTGTTAGGAAAAAACTTTTTTAAATGGTCGACGTTTCGTCAAAATTTATTGACATCCTCAGGACTATTTAAGTGAGTTTTCCTTGGTTACATTAGATTTCAAAAACAAAACAGAACACATTGATATTAATATTAATATTAATAAATACAACGACTCCTCAACGTATGAGTAACTAGTTACTCGACTTGATGATTCGTTGTATTTATTAATATCAATGTGTTCTGTCTTGTTATTAAAATCTAATGTAACCAAGGAAAACTCACCTAAATAGTCCTGAGGATGTCAATAAATTTTGACGAAACGTCGACCATTTAAAAAAGTTTTTTCCTACCATCTTTTAGTCTATACCCGTTAACCATTACGAGCGTTAAATATATTGTTTTAACGACAGCTTGTTAATATTATTATTAGTTATTAGTTCGTATTAGTAGTTATTATTAGGTAGTAGTATATAATTGATATTATTTAACTTATGTACCACTCTGTTGAGTACATTATAAGGTAAATAAATAAAATAAAATATTTAAAGATAAAAACCGCTGCCCAAGGAATCACTACTTCTAAATTCAGAATTTCCATCCAAGTCTCTTCAACGAAAAAATTTTGTATGTGGAAATAATTGTTTATGGAACTCTAATAATTTAATATTTGAAATTGTCTACCCCAAAAATCCATAAAACTATATGCCACATCGGTAGTGGGGTGGAGGTGGATGAAGTAAAAAAATATTTTGAGGTTTTTGATTCTTGTACACCCAAAATCACCATTTTTTTTTCACCCCCTTTAATAATAGTGTGGGGGTGGTAATGGGGGTGGCTAATATCAAAAAAAAAATTGGGACCTTATAGCTTCTCTTGTATATACTAAATATCAATTTTATGGACTCTTACCTGCTTGATTTATCTATTTAGTCCCAATTTACCCCCCCAACTTTCACCCCCTTTAATAATGGGGGGGGGGGTGATAATAGAGGTGACTAATATCAAAAAAAAATTTGGGACCTTATAGCTTCTCTTGCGAGGGGTAGACCGCTGCCCAGATTTTGTACACCAGATTTCCATTTTGTCTCGATTTTCAATGATTTCCACTGATTTCCATTGATTTCCAATGATATCCAATGATTTCCAATGATGTCCAATGATTTCCACTGATTTCCATTGATTTCCAATGATTTTCAATGATTTCCAATGATTTCCATTGATTTCCAATGGAAACATGCGCATGCGTAGGTATTTAAATTCTGATGCTCTGCGTATAAAACTCAGATTTCGGAGTACAGATCTGTATGAAATTATACGAGAAGTCATACTTAAAATACAAAGCACAATATATACCGTTTTTTCGGATAAAAAGTTATTAACAATGACAGCAACAAATGCGGGGTTTTATGCTTTTTCGTCAATATCTTAAAATATAAACGAGATAGGTTAAAAATGTGCCTTTCACTTTTTATAGAGAAAATTATAATTTTCTGTATAACAAAAAACACTCAATTTTAATAATTGCGTAATGCGGTACTGATTCATCATGCATCAATACTGGTCGTTTCCTGTTAAATGTGTAGTGTAGATCCATTCTATATACTTGAGACATCCAGAATATCAACGATGGTGCTTTGCTTTATTTAACGAATATTCTTTTTCTCAGAACTTGACGATTGCAGCTGCAAGCCGATTGCAACAGCAAAAGACATATTGTCCGATGGTACTGCGCTTTTAAACATTAATTTAAACGAATTAAAAAAAAAAAAATTCGTACTATCCGGATTGCAAAAATCAAAAAAAAAAATTCTTTCAAGGTCACTGCGGCGGCAAAAATAATCATCCGATCAAGTTGCTATTTTAAACACAAACTTAAACGAATTAATAAATAATTTTATATAAGTACTACCAGGATTGCAAAAAACAAACTATTCTTTATTTCAAGATCACTGGCAAAAATAATCGTCCGATCGGGTTGCGATTTAAAGCGTTTGTAGGAAAAATAGGTACACACAACTTTTTTTCACTACCCATTCTCTTTAAAAAATATTTACATGCATATTTAAAGCGACCATGCCTCGACACAAAATCGCAAAATCGGTCCTAGCGTAAATGTGGGGGGAGTAAGCCCCTAAAAACCAGAAAAAATATGAATATTTTTTTTCTCTTAAACGGCTCTAACGATTCTATTTAAATTTAACACATAAATACTTTCTTGGTACCATTGGTTAGTACCAACGGTAGAAAGGATTTATTTTTCATATTGATGAAATGGCATGACCAGTTACTCCAAAAAAATGCAGAGAGAGAGGTTGTGAGGGAGTAGTAAAGAAATTAGTAATTTTTTTTTCTGTAAACCGGCTCTAACGATTTTGATCAAACTTGGCACGTGGATACTTCCTCAGTAACAAGATGAGATAGTATAATCAGCTGCTCCAAGAGAATACAGGGAGGGCGATGCTGTGGAGGCAAAGTGTAATGAATTAAAAAAAAAATCTCTAAAACGGCTCACACAATTTTGATTAAATTTAACGCATAGATACACACTGAGTACCAGTGTGAAATGACATAAAGGTTCCTCTTAGAAAATGTAAGAAGGAAGGTTGCGGAGGCAAGGTTTAAAGAATGAAACATTCTTTTCTCTAAAACTACTTCAACAATTTTGATTAAATTTGGCACTTGAATACTGCCTCAGTACCAGTGTACGATAGTATAAACTGCCCTTACTCCTAAATGGAAAAGTTTGTCCGAGTTGTGTTGGACCGATTTTTGGTAGAGAATTAAATTCTCTAACAAAATGGTCATAAAAAACGGTACAGTTTTGATAATTGAGCTTGTACCGACGCCAAAGTCTCAAAAATGGTTCCTAGGCACTTGCTTTTCATCACTTTTTAAAAATCTGAAAAAGGATCCATGAAATTGTCTCAGATGATACCTAAGTCCTGAAATCCGCAAAAAACTATGACAACAAGAAGTTTATTTATGTAGTAACAACTGCTTAAACAGAAAACCGCTGCCCAATGAATCACTACTTCCACATCCAGATTTTTTATCTAAGTCACTCACAACGAAAAAATTTTGTATGTGGAAATAATTGTTTATGGAACATTAATAATATAATATTTGAAATCCTCTACCCCAAAAACCCATAAAATGATACCCCACATCGGTAGCGGGGTGGGGGTGGTGATAGGGGGTGGTAGTGGGGGTGGATAAAGTAAAAAACACACCCTAATTCACAATTTTTTTCATCCCCTTTAATAATGGGGTGGGGGTGGTAATGGGGGTGGCTAATGCCAAAATTTTTTTTGAGACCTCAGCATCTCTTGTATATACTAAATACCAATTTTATGAACTCTTACCTGCTTGATTTACCTATTTTCCCCAAATTTACCCCCCAACCCTTCGACGGAACAAGATGAAAATAGAATCTACTTCTAGATCTCGTTAAAGTACATACGTGTACCAAATTTCAAGTCAATGTCTCAAACGGTTCCAGAGTAAACGTGCGCACAAAAAAAGTTACAGACAGACAGACCGACAGACAGACCGACAGACAGACCGACAGACCGACAGACAGAAATTTTTTTTCTCTCAAACTTAAAATCTCGACGTTTCGTGACATTCTAAACCTATTTGAACAAAAAAAATTTTTTTAAATTTTTTTGTCGTTACTATACTTCCACTGGATGTGGAAGTAAAATAGGACTGAAAAAACTGCTGTGCTATGAAAAGTGTTTCTTTAGAATCCATAGATGATCTGTGATTTTATTCAGACTTTCAATCACATTTTAAACGAACGAGAAAAGTCGTAAGGTTTCTATCAAAAAATAACAAAAAGTAAGCGCCCTTTAATAAATTCTGATAAAATGTGGGATTCCCTGAATACTGAATAAAATCTATGACCGGGCTCTAGCATTACGTAAGAAAGGCTATTTTGTAAGAAATTCAGGTGATTGTAAAGTGAAATTATTTATTTCAGAGTTTTCACTAAACATTAAACTGGACATTATAAGAGTCACACATTTATTATATTATACACGTAATTTGGATGACAAAGAATAAGTTTATCGCCCTTTACCGCGGTACAATTCGCATTTGCTTCCACAATAGAAAACCTGTCGCTGAGAATTCGTTATGAGCGCATGCGCAGTGCAATTGTTTTCAAATTTATTTCCATTGATTTCCAGTGATTTCCAATTGAATTCCAATGATTTCCGTTGATTTCGTTGATTTCCATTTATGTCCAATGATTTCCAGTGATTTCCGCTGATTACCACTTGCGTGTACACCAGATTTCCACAGCGGTCTACCCCTCGTTCTCTTGTATATACTAAATATCAATTTTATGGACTCTTACCTGCTTGATTTATCTATTTAGTCTCATTTACCCCAATTTACCCCCCCCCCCCCAACCCTTCATACGTGTACCAAATTTCATGTCAATATCTCGAACGGTTCCAGACTAATCGTGCGTACAAAAAAGTTACAGACCGACCGACAGACAGAATTTTTTTTCGTTCAAATTTATAATCTCGACGTTTCATGACGTTCTAAGCCTATTTGAACAATAAAAAATTTGAAAATTTTTTTTGTCGTTACTATACTTCCACTGGATGTGGAAGTAAAATTGCCACCGAGTTTGGTAACAATCTCAGTAACAATGATCATATTTATATATTCAGTAAAAAAATACATAAATAAAAAAAGTGTGACCGTAAAAAAAGTTGTATTTATTTAGTTCAGTAAAAAATATGTTCACCGGTAAGTCAATATCATTGAACACTGGTGAATTGTTAGTAAAGTTGTGTGACCCAATGCGATGAAAGAAATATCGAAACAATATCTGTTCACATTGGGTATCAGCACGCGCCCTCTCATAAATCACATGACAGATGCAGAAAAAACAGAAGACCACTTCTGAGTACCGGATGAACGGTTTACCACGACTCTCCTGACCTTTTTGCATTTTACATAAGTGGCTTAGGAACTTGAAGTTATTTAAATATCTCTAAAGTAGGATATGTGTATACTTACTTACCTATATCTTCTTACTTTTGTACTATTTTATTTGCATTAAGTTTTAAAGAAACTGCGAACAGAAGGCCTAGAAAGGACCACGTTTTATGATTTTTAAAAATGAATTAGAAATGGTGGATGGGTAAGGTAAACATCAGTGTCGGCACGGTCCCGTTTTGTTACAACAGCAAAAAAGTTTTTTTTTCAATGTAACTACTTGGTAATAGATAATTTTACTTCCACATTGTAAAAGTATAGTAGTTGTAAGAAAAAAATGATTTTTTTTGCTTAAGTAGGTTTAGAATGTCATGAAATGTTTTTGAACAAAAAAATGATTTCTGACTATCTGCCATGTCCGTCGGTCTGCGACTTTTACTTGTGCGCGTGATTTCCCTGGAACGGCTCATGATATTTATTTTCACCCTCTTTAATAATGAGGTGGCTAATGCTAATGCTAAGATTTTTTTTGAGATCTTAGCTGCTCTTGTATATATTAAATACCAATTTTATGGACACTTACTTGCTTGATTTACCTATTTACCCCATTTACCCCAATTTACCCCCCATATATGGAATAGGATTAAAATATAATTTAATTCCAGATCTCGTTAAAATATATACGTGTACCAAATTTCAAGTCAATATCGAGTACAATCTGTGGTATGACAAATAATATTTTCATTGATATATATGAAAAAGGTTTATACGGGTGGGCGTGCCCCTTTGACCAATGAAATATGCCGTTTACGTAAACAGGAGGAGATTAACATATTGTGTAATATAAGAGAAATAGATGAAATATATTTCTGTCGTACAGAGTCGAATTTCGCGTTGGGTGCACAAGAATTTTTATTTAAAGTAATTTGAGTAGGATAACTGAATGCGGTTGTAGTGATTCCTGAGGCAGTGGGTTTTAATTAAAAGAAAAACTATCTGTAGATACATAATGTAAATGTACAGTGTACAGGGTGTCCTAGTTAACGCGTTATGTCCGATTTTCTCGGTAGTTTTTGAGATAAGTATTTTTTTCCGGGGAATCGATGCCGCTAAGAAACATATAATTGAACAAGAAGAATTGATTATTTATGTTCTTAATTGACTATTAAAGGAAAATAAAAAAAGGCATGTAAATTTTAAATATCACTTCCGGTTTACATGGCAATGGCGTTCTTTTTCTTGAAAATAGAATATTAATTACTTCCACATCCAGTGGAAGTATAGTAACAAAACAATTTTTGAAAATTTTTATTGTTCAAATAGGCTTAGACTGTCATGAAAGGTCGCCATTTTAAGTTTCAGCGTAAAAAAATGTCTGTCTGTCTGTCGGTCTAACTTTTTGTGCGCACGATTACTCTGGAACCGTTTAAGATATTGACTTGAAATTTGGTACACGTATGTACTTTAACGGGATCTGGAACTAGATTATATTTTCATCTTATTCCATCGAATGGTTGGGGTGTAAATTGGGGTAAATGGGGAGGTAAACAGGTAAATCAAGCAGGTAAGAGTCCGTAAAATTGGTATTTAGTATATATAAGAGAACCTAATGTCTCAAAAAAATTTTTGACATTAGCTACCCCCATTACGACCCCTACCGCTAACCCCCATTTTTTAAGGGGACGAAAAAAAAGTGTGATTTAGTGTATGTACAAGAACCAAAAACTTCAAAATATTTTTTTACTTCATAGGCCAAGAATTTTTATTGAAAAATTACCAAAAATCCTTGCTATGTTGGGGTGATTTCTATTACGAATAACTGGCAAAATAAGGATACATATATTACTTCCACATCCAGTGGTAGTATAGTAACGACAACAATTTTTTTTTTAATTTTTATTGTTTAAATAGGCTTAGAATGTCATGAAACGTCGAGATTTTAAGTTTGAGCGAAAAAAAATTTCTGTCTGTCGGTCTGTAACTTTTTTTTGTGCACACGTTTACTCTGGAACCGTTTGAGATATTGACTTGTAATTTGGTACGCATATGTACTTTAATGAGATCTAGAACTAGATTATATTTTCATCTTGTTCCGTCGAAGGATTGGGGGGTAAATTGGGGTAAATAAGTAAATCAAGCAGGTAAGAGTTCATAAAATTGGTATTTACTATATACAAGAGAAGCGAAGGTCTCAAAAAAAATGTTGGCATTAGCCACCCCCATTACCACCCCCACCCCATTATTAAAGAGGATGGAAAAAAAATTTTGATTTAATGTGTGAACAAGAACCAGAAACCTCAAAATATTTTTTACCTTATCCACCCCACTACCACCCTCTATCACCACCCCCACCCCACTACCGATGTGGGGTATCATTTTATGGGTTTTTGAGGTAGACGATTTCAAATATTATATTATTAAACAATTATTTCCACATACAACATTTTATCGTTGTGAGTGACTTGGATAGAAAATCTGGATGTGGAAGTAGTGATTCCTTGGGCAACGGTTTTTTTTTAATTGTTAAATTAGTGTACAATATCGATAATTCTATCATTTACAATTGAAATTAAAATTTTGTGGACATGCCTATTGAAAGTCGCATTTCGGAGATATGAACTTTATTTTGCTTTTTTTTAAAGGAACACTCCATATATGTACCATTTGAAACGCCATAAAAAAAGCTTTGTATTTATAATATAATACGTGGTGCTTATCTTAAACAAATTTTGTCTAATTTACTATAAATTTACAATTTATCAAATTAGCCATGGAAAACAAAAGTATGTAAATTAAAATAAACAATATGTTAGTTCTGTCTAATTTCAGTTAATTTTAAATAAAATGGAGAATTTCAATAATTGATACAGTGTGTTTCACTTGAAATGGTAACACCCCAATAACTTTTTTTTTCCGATTTGAATCAAATTTTACTTAAGTATAGAACAAATTAGTATCTACTTATGACCAGAAAAACTTTCACCTCCTACGGTACCAAAGCCACCCGCGGTACCAAAATATGTGGAGAAAATCGGAAAATCATATTAGGCATTTTTTTATCGGAAAATTTTGTTAATAAAACTTGTTCAGAATTGCCCAAAATGGCCAAAATTTAATCAAAATTAAAAAATGAAAAACTTGAAACTTTAAAAATTTTGAAAATAATTATTTAAAAAAAAACTGTAAATTGCTTTACAACTACCTGGCAGCTTGGGTTTAATTTCAAATAAAATTGTCATGGTACAGTTTTCTAAACGAAAAAACGTATTAAAATGATATTTTTGGACATTATTTTAATAAAAATTTATATATTTTTTATTTTGATTGAATTTTGGACTTAAGGTTTCTGAACAATTCTGAACAAGTTTCATTGACAAAATTTTCCAATAAAAATATGCCTTATGATTTTTTGATTTTATCCGCATATTTTGGTAACGCAGGTGGCTTTGCATTTGTAGGCGGTGAATTTTTTTCTGGTCATAAGTAGATCCTAATTTGTTCTATACTTAAGTAAAATTTGATTCAAATCAGAAAAACAAATTAAAAAGTAATATATTTTTCGGACTACCATGACTTAATGTAAGAAAATATGAAACTTAATATCTACTATAGTTTTTAAGAAAAATACTGTGTCATATATCATTGAAAAGATTTTTCTATGGCCTTTCAAATGGTGTAAAAATATATGGGGGTGTTCTATTTAAAAAAAACAAGGTAAAGCTCATATCTCCGAAATTCGACTTGTTTGAATTGTTTTGCTGAAATGATGTTTGGAAAATACATGTGATATCTCATAACTTTTATTTTTGAACTTATTTACGTAACTCCAAAAATAAAGAAGTTAAATGAGGTTCTAACGTTTGCACAACCACCCTGTACTGTTGACTATAATAAGAAACTTTAGTCTAGTTAATATAAAAAACACGTTCTCAAATAAATTAAACATGTTCTCATAGAACATATTAATAATAATAATTTTTTGTTTTTATGTCTTTGGTGTTTTTCAAAAAAATTGCCGCCCTTGGATTTTGCCGCTATAGCCTCTATAGCCCCCCCGCCCTAAATCCGCCACTGACTGCGCTCCGTCAGAAACCCTAAATACCTATATGCATGTTTGGAGCATATTTAATGTCCGATATATCAAAAAATATTACTAGATCTATCAATCTTTATATGTTTGAAATTAGGGATAAAGGATCTAAAAGAATATGTAAAAATATACAGGGTTTTCATTTAAAAAGCAACCTTCATTGTTATATCACGTGACATATGCAAGCAATTGTTTTTTAATTGCATTTAAAAAAATATGTATACAACCCTACAACTCTTATACGAAACTTTTTTTTATCTCCAATAATAACATAAATAAAGGGGGGTCAAAATATAGTTATAATTCGCCCGCTGTCTTGGATTCCTAAATTTTTACCAAAAATTCGTAACCCGCATCCCCGAAAATCCCCAGATATCGATTTTCATTCGAATAGGACCACAGATGACGAAATTCGTCCGCCATCTTGGATTCCTAAATTTTGACCAAAAATTCGTAACCCGCATCCCCGAAAACCTCCAGATATCGATTTTCAGTCGAATAGGACCACAGATGACGAAATTCATCCGCCATCTTGGTTTCCTAAATTTTGACCAAAAATTCGTAACCCGCATCCCCGACAACCCCGAGGTATCGATTTTCAGCCAAATAGGACCATAGATGACGAAATTCGTCCACCATCTTGGATTCCTAAATTTTGATAAAAAATTCGTAACCCGCATCCCCGACAACCCCGAGGTATCGATTTTCAGTCGAATAGGACCATAGATGACGAAATTCGTCCGCCATCTTGGAGTCTTAAATTTTGACCAAAAATTCGTAACCCGTATCCCCGAAAACCCCCAGATATCGATTTTCAGTCGAATAGGACTATAGATCGCGAAATTCGTCCGCCATCTTGGAGTCATAAATTTTGATAAAAAATTCATAACCCGCATCCCCGAAAACCCCCAGATATCGATTTTCAGTCGAATAGGTCCATAGATGACGAAATTCGTCCGCCATCTTGGATTCCTAAATTTTGCCCAAAAATTCGTAAACCGCATCCCCGAAAACCCCCAGATATCGATTTTCAGTCGAATAGGACCATAGATGACGAAATTCGTCCGCCATATTGGATTCTTAAATATCTTAGCAGTATGAGATTCCTCGGAAAACCTACGTCAGACTGGATTTTGAACCATAAACTTATCTCAGAAACTACCGTGAAAACCGAGCATAGCGCGTTGACTGTACCTATTGCCTGTACATTTTGCTTGGTAATAATTTCGAATAAATTGATTTCTGACCTAACTAAAAACCGAATTCAAATTTTCATAATAAAATTTGTAGGAGTGTTTATACAAAACAGTCCTCTCTATTTGGCACCTTTTATTTATGTATTAACATTTTCAAGAATTTCATCTATTAAGTCATTCCTGTAAGATAAAATAATTTATAAATAAATTTAAGATTACAATTACCAGAACTGCTAAATGCTTCCCTGGCAAGCATTCATTCGCGTCTGGTCTCCATGACAACAAGTTCCTCCCTAAAGTCTAAGAGCGTGTAAAGCTATGCGAATGCCGAGGCGAGTGCCATCTATTGACGGCAAAATTGGAAACTATTTATTGAATTTATGTTTGAAAATTAAGAGGTTATATTTTATCCACGTAATTAATTAAGGACTATCTAGGGCGTCACGCTTTCGTTTTTTGTAAATTCCAATTTTTCGACGTCAATTTCGTCGTTGATCGCGTGTTTTTGATTAAAACAAAAAATTAAAAACGTGACGAACTAGAATATATATTTTAATACATACGTACAAAATTTTGAAGTTTCTATCTTCAAAAATAAGCCGAATAATTCGTTTCTTCATTTCACTGACCGCAGATTATACTCTTAAACGGTTCCTAATCGTGCGCACAAAAAAAGTTACAGACAAACAGACCGACAGACAGACAGAATTTTTTTTTGCTCAAACTTAAAATATCGCCGTTTCATGACATTCTAAGCTTATCTGAATAATAAGAATTTTCTATTTTTTTTGCATTGCTATACTTCCACTAGTACACTAGTTCACAAGTTCAAAGCCGTGTTAATTCTTGATAAAGCTCGTAAAAATATGAGTGAGGCTCATTGGATTTGTGCAAAAGTTTCAAACCCGCACATAAACAATTGCAAAAGTTGTAAACAAAATGAAGATTGAAAAAATAACGAGTTTCGTTTTTTGCAAATAACTCGAAACTATTAATATTTAAGAAATTTTAAAGAGCGATTCTTAAAGAGGAAGAAATTTCCAATAAAAAAGTCCGAACTCCCGAAACTCTATCTCTATTATTAGTAATTTTAATTTAATGTTGAAAATAGAGCTCCGCGCGGCGAACACTAAGCTGTTACAATGCTCTGATACCGGCCGCAATAAGTAAAATAGTGTATTGTGTATTTAGGTGTGAAAGCAATACATTCCCACCAACAAGCTTCGAAGTCCGGGAATGTGCTTTCACACCGAAGTACACACTATTTTTTCTGAAATCACAATCAATCTATCTATCTATAAGAGAATTCCCTAACTGCCTCACTCACTGATCTATCAACGCACAGCTCAAACCGCTGGGTCTAGAAACTTCAAATTTTGCACAAAGGTTCCTCGAATGGCGTAGGCATCCACTAAGAAGGGATTTTTCGAAAGTCGACCCCCAAGAGGGGGAAAAAGGGTTGAAATTTTAGGCATTTTCGGAAACGGTTATATCTAGATGCGTGAAATTTGTCAGAAATATTTTTTGTTGAAATCTATTAGATACGGGTAAGACGAAATTTCGATTTTCGCTTTTTGAAAGGGTCAAAACGGGGGTAGTGGATGGTTTAAACACATACGGTGCAAACGGCAAAATATATCATTTTGACACTGAAAATGTCACGTCAGAAGATACAATATTATTATGTTTCATATATGGTGTTATCATTTCCAATGCCTCCAATGGTTGCAAGGATTGGGAAATTTGTGAATTTTTACTTTTTTTAAAGAAATGGTTAAAGAAAATCTAAGTTGTACAACATACTGATGTCCCAATTGTAGGTGACGGAGCCTGTTTATTCCGTTCCCTTTCATTCTTAATGTACGGCTCACAAGAAGGTTAGTAAACCAATAGTCAGCTTTGTGTTAGACAATTGGAACGAATAACAGTGAGGGCGACAATTACTCCACATGAGCTGAGGTATCCGGATCTCTGAAATCACGTAAGTCAGAGTGACGGGATCTTCTGAGGAAATAAGGAGACACATATTCGACGACCCCCTCCCAAACGGGTGAACAGGGAGAGGGATGTTTTTAAGCATGAAAGACACTATCCACCCATGTGCTCTATTGTCGATTAAAATAATTATTTTTTTCGATGGGAAGAACGTTTCCTTAAATGCAATGAATGTGTAGTGGGTTAGTATCTCAATGTTCTTAATTCCACGCAGACGAAGTTCCACCCGAACGAAGTTCCATGCGGGCGAAGTCGCGGACATCAGCTAGAGGGTGAAAAAGGGGGTTGAAATTTTAGGCTTTTTCGTTAGATCTAGATGCATGAAAGGATCCCGGAACAAAACCCATGAAAATGTTGATTCGGTGGAATCGGCCGAAATTTTGATATTTTGTAGTTCAAGTCATGCTGATCAAAAGTTCTTATCACATCGACCCAATCCTATGGACAGTTCTTGAGATACAGCTTGTCAAAGTTAGGTAATTTGCGTCATTTTAGACATTCAAGAACTTTTTACTCTTAAACTATTAACTTTAGCAAAAAGTTGCAAGGGTCAAAATATTTTTGTTCAAGTCCAATGGAGCTCAAGATTTTTTTTCAGAATTTTTTAATCAATTTTTAGGTCAGTTAAAATATATATATGTCATATTCCGGCATGCTTCGGTGGGATTGGCTGAAACTTTGTTATTTTGTAGTTAAAGTCATGCTGATCAAAAATTCCCATTGCACTGAGTCTATCCTATGAGTCGTTTTCGCTCCAGGAGTGCCTGAAAGTCTTAACAACGAGGTAACGGGTAATTTATATGTACGTGTTTATGAATGGCTTCCAGCGTGTTGGTGTACTATGTGTATGCGTTTGTGTGTATGTATGTGCCAGTGTATACAGAGTTCTCCGGAAATATCGATGACAAACTTCTGGTGCAGATTCTACATGCAAAAATATGTTCGCAAATACCTTGAGCTACGGTCGTTTGAAAATGGCACCCAAAAATTGATTAATATTTTATATTTCAGAAACCTTTTGATTTACAGGGACGCGACTTTATACGCATATTGAACAATAATACAAGCTTATTTTTATAGTATTTTTAAAAAATATTTTTTACCGTAAGTGGGTGATATTGAGGGGGGCTGTCGATATTTTGCATTCATTTCTTGCATTTTATTTTTTTTTCACTTTGATACAAGAACTTCATTCACTAATTAAAAATACACAAAAAATGTCCTCTTTCATTTTAGTCGTAGGACTAGTGTGAGAAAAATCGTTCTAATGAGTTTGATGCGGAACCGCTGAAAACACAAGCGTATTATGGTTTTTGGGGAACGCCCAGGCGCGGATCCAAGGGGGGTAATGGGTGCAATTGCCCCCCCTTGGGCCTTCCTTGTGCTGTGCGAAAATCTGAAACGTCCGGTCCGGCGGCGTCGCTTTGTCGAAGTCACCCAGCATATGTTTTTTTACACCGTTCCCAAGTAGCAAAGTAATTTTATAAAGGTTTTATAAACTACTATAAAATAAATTATTTATTTTGCTACTTGGGTTTTTTTTATCGAGGTACTTTTCAATATTATTTGTCAATTTGTGCAACTGTCCCCCCCTTACGGAGCTCCTGGATCCGCCCATGGGAACGCACGGCATGAAAATCACATAAAATATTCATCAATGATTCTTCTTCGAACGATACATGATGCTGGAAACAGAGCACTTGTTCCTGAAAATCCTATGGATGTTCTCAATATTTAAAAACTAAAATAAAAATATTAAAAAACAACAAAAAGTAAAAATAAACAGATAGAAAGTGAAACCAAAAAAATGGGATCACCCTGGTTGGCAATGAGAACGCTCTCATAAGAAACATAGTGCCGGTAAGAGCAGGTTCTTTGATAAAAATAATCACACACACATGCACGCACGTACACAAACACGCTGGAAGCCATTCATAAACACGTACATATAGATTACCCGTTATCCCGTTGTTAGATCTTCAGGCACTCCTGGAGCGAAAACCGCTCATAGGATAGATTCAGTGCAATAGGAATATTTGATCAGCATGACTTTAACTACAAAATATCAAAGTTTCAGCCAATCCCACCGAAGCATGCCGAAATATGTCATATATATATTTCACCTAACCTAAAAATTGGTAAAAAAATTCATGAACTTTATTGGACTAGAACAAAAATGTTTCGACCCTTGCAATTTTTTACTGAAGTTAATAGTTTAGGAGTAAAAAGTTCTTGAATGTCTAAAATGACGCAAATTACCTAACTTTGACAAGCTGTATCTCAAAAACTGTCCATAGGATTGGCTTGATATGATGAGAACTTTTGATCAGCATGACTTGAACTACAAAATACCAAAATTTCAGCCGATTCCACCGAATCAACATTTTCATGGGTTTTGTTCCGGGGTCCTTTGGCAAAAATATTTTTTATTGAAATCTATTGGATACGTATACGTGTAAGACAAAATTTCGATTTTCACTTTTTGAAGGGGTGAAAACGGGGGTGGTAGGTGGTTTAAAGCGCACCCGTATTTTTGAAATCGCTTAAGTCAGAAACGTGATCATTCGAGCGATGGACTCTTATGAAGAAATAAGAAAGATGCGTACTCGACAGTTTTCAAAAAGAAACCCCCGAAACGGTGAACGGGGAGGGGGAGGTTTCCTCGAGTACTATGGATGCGCGGTGCATTTTCCCGAGCACTATGGATACGCAGTGGGTTTCCTTAAATGCAATGAATGTGCAGTGAGTTAGTATGTCAATGTTCCAATGTTCCACGTGAATGAAGTTCCATGCGGACGAAGTCGCGGGCATCAGCTAGTATTATTATAAATTAAGGAATTTGTATTAATGCATAACATTTCTTCATTACAATCTAACTGCTTATTAATAAATGCAATTTTAATGTGAGTTGGTGTGTCTGAGTATATTTATTTGCTGCCTAAAATATACATAAAAAACCGTGCGGGAATATTACTTTTTCTGAAATGGATCGGCAATGTCTACATTTTCGGCGCGATTTCAGATCGAAAAATGCGCAATTCCAGTATTTTAGTCCGTTGCTAAGAAACTATCAGAAAACAGACCGGAAAAGATCCGTTGCCAAGCAATGATCAACAAAACCATACGGGAATGTTACTTTCCCGGCCTAGGCCGGGAAAGTAACATTCCCTTACGGTTTTTTATGTATATTATAGACAGTAAATAAATACACGCAGACAAACCAACTCACATTAAAATTGCATTTATTAGTAAGCCGTTAGATTGTAATGAAGAAATGTTATGCATTAATACAAATTCCTTAATTTAAAATAATGTTGATTGTCATTTCAGAAAAAATAGTATGTGTACTTCGGTGTGAAAGCACATTGCCGAACTTCGATGCTTGTTGGCCTCGGCTAGCGCCTCGGCCAACAATTTGCATCGTCGTCCAGGAATGTATTGCTTTACACAATATACTATTTTCTAAAATCGATCGGCAATGTCAACATTTTCGGCGCGATTTCAGATCGAAAAATGCACAATTCCAGTATTTTAGTCCGTTGCTAAGAAACTATCAGAAAACAGACTGGAAAAGATTCGTTGCCAAGCAACGATCAACAAAACCGTACGGGAATGTTACTTTCCCGGCCTAGGCCGGGAAAGTAACATTCCCGTACGGTTTTTTATGTATATTTTAGACAGTAAATAAATACACGCAGACAAACCAACTCACATTAAAATTGCATTTATTAGTAAGCAGTTAGATTGTAATGAAGAAATGTTATGCAGTAATACAAATTTCTTAATTTATAATAATATTGATTGCGATGTCAGAAAAAATAGTATGTGTACTTCGGTGTGAAAGCACATTCCCGAACTTCGATGCTTGTTGGCCTCGGCTAGCGCCTCGGCCAACAATTTGCATCGTCGTCCGGGAATGTATTGCTTTCACACCTAAATACACAATATACTATTCCCGGTCTAGGCCGGGAAAGTAACATTCCCGTACGGTTTTTGTGTATATTTTAGACAGTAAATAAATACACGCAGACAAACCAACTCACATTAAAATTGCATTTTGCACATTCCCGGACTTAGATGCTTGTTGGCCTCGGCTAGCACCTTGGCCAACAATTTGCATCGTCGTCCGGGAATGTACTGCTTTCACACCTAAATACACAATATACTATTCCCGGCCTAGGCCGGGAAAGTAAGATTCCCGTACGGATCTTTTCCGGTCTGTTTTCTGATTGTTTCTTAGCAACGGAGTAAAATACTGGAATTGTGCATTTTTCGATCTGAAATCGCGCCGAAAATGTAGACATTGCCGATCGATTTCAGAAAAATATTTTCTTATGTTATTAAATATTAATTTAAAAATTTAAAAAAAGTATGGTATTATTTAGACACTTAAAGGAACAATATCCCGTTGAAAAAAAATGTTCACCGATTTTTCATAAATTGAGCCTATTGTTCATTATAGTATATTGTGTATCTAGGTGTGAAAGCGATACATTCCCGGACGACGATGCATCGAAGTCTGGGAATGTGCTTTCACACCGAAGTACACATACTATTTTTTCTGAAATCACAATAAATACTATTTTAAACGTATAAAAATCAAAAATATAAACATTTAAAAAAAAAATTTTCTGAAATCATAATCAATACTATTTTAAACGTATAAAAATCAAAAATATTAACATATTAAAATATATATAAAAAACCGTACGGGAATGTTACTTCCCGGCCTAGGCCGGGAAGTAACATTCCCGTACGGCTTTGTTGATCGTTCCTTGGCAACGGATCTTTTCCGGTCTGTTTTCTGATAGTTTCCTAGCAACGGCCTAAAATACTGGAATTGTGCATTTTTCGCTCTAAAATCTCGCCGAAAATGTAGACATTCCCGATCGATTTCAGAAAAACAATTTTTTTTAGAGTTTGCGTTTATATTTCAAGTCGGATAATTGTTAAACAAAACCCACTAAAATTATTTCGCTTCGTGGAGACCTAATGTCAACTATACTTTACGGGATTATGACATTGCGATGTTTTTAATTGTTATAGTCTATTAGATATTAATTATTTAACCTAACAAAAAACTAAAAAATGAAAAAGAGAGGTTGAAAACTTTTTTTTATTAATTACTTCCACGTCCAGTAGAAGTATAATAACGACAAAAAAATTTAAAAAAATTTTTATTGTCCAAATAGGCTTAAAATGTCATGAAACGTCGAGATTTTAAGTTTGAGCGAAAAAAAAATTTTCTGTCTGTCTGTCTGTCTGTCTGTAACTTTTTTTTGTGCGCACGTTTACTCTGGAACCGTTTAAGATATTGACTTGAAATTTGGTACACATATGTACTTTAACGAGATCTAGAACTAGATTATATTTTCATCTTGTTCCGTCGAAGGGTTGGGTGGTAAATTGGGGTAAATTTGGGGTAAATAGGTCAATCAAGCAGGTAAAAGTCCATAAAATTGGTATTTAGTATATACAAGAGAAGCTAAGGTCTCCAAAAAATGTTTGGCATTAGCCACCCCCATTACCACTCCCACCCCCTTATTAAAGGGGATGAAAAAAAATTGTGATTTAGTGTATGTACAGAAACCAGAAACAAAATATTTTTTTAATTCATCCACCCCCACTATCACCCCCCTATCACCACCACCCTCCCCACTACCGATGTGGGGTATCGTTTTATGAGTTTTTGGGGTAGAGGATTTCAAATATTATATTATTAAAATTCCATAAACAATTATTTTCACATACAAAGTTTTTTCGTTGTGAGTGACTTGGATAGAGAATCTGGATGTGGAAGTAGTGATTCCTTGGGCAGCGGTTTTTAATTATTATTACTGTTTTTATATTCAAAAGTACTATAAGATTACATAAACTTTAAATTTCCATTGCTATTTGTTTAAACATTTTATAAACAAATAGATAAATTACGTATTTTTGAAAAAAAAATGGCCATTTTATTTGTTATAAATAAAATGATTATGAATAAAATAATTAGAAGAAAAAAAAATTCTTAAAAAATTTTTTTAATATGTATTAAATTTAAAATTTTATAAAAAATATTAAAAAAATTGTCTGATATCTTTATTATGTATTGTTATTTTTTTTATATCTAAAAAATATATAAACACATTCGGCGATTGCTGATAACAAATTGTTTATTAAATAAACAAATAAATTAACAAAAACAAGAATATTTCTTTTTACCAGCTTATAGAAAATTGCAAATAATAAATTTTAAGAATAAATTTTTTTCTTAACAATGTGTTTAAATAATGAAAAAAATTTCAAGAATTTTTTTTAATCATAATATTTCCTAACAAATAAAATGGCAAAAAAATGTTTTCAAGAATACGCAATTTATCTATTTGTTTATAAAATTTCTTTAAACAAATAGCAATGAAAATTTAAAGTTTATGTAATCTTCTAGTACTTTTGAATATGATAGATAGATAGATAGATAGTGTCTTTATTAATCCAGTAGTAAAAGTTACATCATTACCCAGAGGGTGTAGGACATGTCATAGCATAAGTTAAAACACAAGTTGATAGTTAAAAAAGAAAAATACAAAAAATGAATAGTAACGAGTTAAAAGTACATACATATGATTTAAAATTCATAAAATTTAAAATTCGTAAAATTATCATTAATATTGTGTAAAATATAAGAAGAAAGGTGTTTAAAAATTATTAATTCCAATATGTTAATAAAAAGATAAAATATAGGAAGCTATTTTAGATCAGAGTTTGTATCACAGTAAAATTCATCTAGAGTATAGTAGGCCTTTTCTATCAGTATACTTTTTAGTTTTTGTTTTAATGATTTTATATTTAACACTCTCAGGTTTATAGGGATTTTATTAAATATCTTTATAATTGAGTATTGGACATTTTTTTGTATGTAAGTGAAATTGCTTTTAATGTTAGTAGGTATGCTTTTAGAGGGCAGAATATTTACTAGTGAAATATTTTGTCGAACTCCTCTATACGTTTCCTTAAATATACAAGGAATAAAAACCAGACTGCAACCAACAGCTATTCTCCGGACTAATGCCCCGCCGAGCGCTGAATTACGCGGCCAGGTTTGTAATTCGTAATTCAGCGCTCGGCGGGGCATTAGTCCGGAGAATAGCTGTTGGTTGCAGTCTGGTTTTTATTCCTTGTATATTTAAGGAAACGTATAGAGGAGTTCGACAAAATATTTCACTAGTAAATGCTTTTAATGTTGTTCAAGTCCAATTTATATCTTGTGTCATGTTGATGATTTCTGTCACAATCTTGCAATAGTGTGCTATTCTCTTTTATAAAGATTACAGCTTCATATATATATAAGTGCTAATCAAAGTCAGAATTTTATTTTCCTTGAATTTTTGTCTACAAGTTTCAGTTTGCTTTAAATTAAAAATGTTTCTCAGGCATCTTTTTTGCAAAATAAATATTCTGACTGCCTTCGTGCTGTTAGCCCAGAAAATCACACCGTATCGTAATTGTGAATGAACATATGCATGATACGCAATTATTGCTGTTTCACCATTGATGTTTTGGGAAAGTACCTTTAAAGCATAACAGTATTTTGTAATTTTCCTGGCTAAACAATCAATATGATATTTCCAATCTAGCCTATACTGCCCTCCTAAGCCAAAAAGACGTATCTCAAGTTTTGGCCGAAATGCATATTTTTATACCTTAGGATAGTTGGACCTATTTTCTATATATTTCCATAGCGAAATAAACGTATTTCAATCGTTAAGTATTTTTAAAGTGCTAACAAAGTTTGATGTATCTAAAAAAATATGAGAAAACCTAAGCGATTTAGCCAATTAGACGTATCCCATTGTAAAAAAAAACTAGTAACCTAATTAATATAAATTCATAACTACACCACTATTAACCTCTACATTAGTACAACTACAAAAAAAATTAGTAAATATTTGAAAATATTGACGCGATTTCGAAGATTCAAAACATGCCTTATATCTCAAAACAGTGAAACCTTGAGATACGTCTTTTTGGCTTAGGAGGGCAGTATAGTCAATTTCAATTCCTAGAAACCGTGGTGCTGTTTGTACTGTTTCTAGTGTTTTTTTTTGTTTTGAACAAAGTTTATTCTTGTTTCAGATGTTTGGTAACTAAATTTAATCAAATTTGTTTTGTCTATATTCAACAGAAGATTGTTAGATGAAAACCATCTTTCTAATGTATTCAGTGTATCAAATATCTGATTGTTTGCATTATTTGTGTTACGATCCATAGTGAAGATAATAGAGGTATCATCAGCAAATTGTATCAAGCTATGTGTTATCACCTTAGGCAACTCGTTAGTGTACACAATGTATAAAAGAGGACCGAGAATTGACCCTTGCGGGACTCCCCTTTTAACTATTTCAGTACTTGACGTTATGAGATTATCTGCGTCATCGTATTCAATTACACATTGTTTTCTTTTGGTCATATATGATCGTAGCAGGTTTAAAGCTGTGCCTCTAATGCCATATTTTTCTAATTTCAGCAACAATAGTTTGTGGTCTACACTGTCAAATGCCTTAGAAAGATCAAGGCACATGGCGATGGTGTCTTTTCTTGAGTTTAGGGATTCTAATATTTTGCAAATGGCCTGATAAATTGCTCTAGTTGTAGATTTCTTTTTCCGGAATCCATTTTGATATTCTGATAAAATCTTTTCATTTCCAAGAAACTGTACCAGTCTTTCATATATAATTTTTTCAAGGATTTTGCCTTTATTGCTTAACAATGCAATTGGACGATAATTCTGTATAGAATTCTTATCGCCTTTTTTGTAAATCGGTTTTATTAGTGCCACTTTAAGTTGCTCAGGAAAAACACCATTGCTAAGCGACAGGTTTATAATATGTGTTAAAGGAGGTGAAATTTCAGAAGAGACATATTTTAGCAATGTGACAGGAACTTCATCATAACCAACAGATTTTTTATTCTTGAGATTCATTATTACGCTGTATACTTCTTCATTGTTTGTAGGATACATGAATAAACTTTTTTGATGATTTTCAATATTCTCAATAGCGGTATTATAGTCAATGTCTAATTCTGGACATCCATTAATATAAAAACTGTTAATCTCATTTAGAATGGCTTGTGAATCTTTTCTGTTACCTTCTCGAAGATTTCTTAAAATTGAGTCTTGTGTCTTTGATTTTTTGCCAGTATATTTATCTACTAATTGCCAGATAGCTTTTCCAGGGTTTTTTGCGTTTTTTATGTAATTTTTATTTGATATTTTTTTTGCCTCTTTAATGACCTGTTTTAAAATTTTTGTGTATGTTTTATATTTTTCTAAAGTTACAATTCCCTTAGTCATTTTTCTATATAGGCTTCTTTTATTTTTTGTGGAAACTTTGATGCCCTGCGTTATCCATGATTTTGTTAATTTATTTACTGACTGTTTAACGGTGTTTAATGGAAAAATTAGATTTATAAGGTAGGTAATTTTACCCAAGAAATTTTGGTACGATTCATTTACGTCATTAGAGCTATATACTTCCTGCCAATTTACTTGTTTATGTTCATATTTAAATTGCTGTAGTTTAGCTTTGGAAAATATACGCTTTTTGTATGATACAGTATGATTCTCCGACCCACACAGCACAGAGACTTCCAGAAGTTGTCCTTCGTGGTCTGATAATGAATTAGTTATAACCTGGCCCTGTTTTTCGGATAATTCATTAATGAATATATTATCAAGCAGTGAAGCTGAATTCTTACTGATCCTTGTTGGTTGATGAAAACAGTAATAATAATTAAAACTAATAAAAACAATTTTTCAACCTCTCTTTTTCATTTTTTTAATTTATTGTTAGGCTAAATAACACAGGCACACAAAAAAATGTTGAGTGCTAGAAGGCTGACCTAAGTATTCCCATGCACTTCGACCCGCTGAACACGAATCCGATGTTCGTTTTTCCGGATTGGCTCTTGCATTTTTGCTAACCTCAAAAAACACCTTAAAAATTCCCAAAAAACCCCAAACAAGTAAATAAAAAGTTTAAATGAGCTGATCAGAATATCTATACGTAATTTGGGATGGTGAAACTGAATATGAGGTCAGAATTAGGAATTATGAAGTTAGGACATAACCACAAAAAACACCTAAAAAATGCCCAAAAATCTAAAATAAATAAATTAAAAGCTTAAACCAAGAACTCTAAAACTAACATAACCTAAGGTAAGAGCATTACATCAAGAACTTTGAACCAAGAACTCTATACCTAACATAACCTAAGGCAAGAGCTTTGAACCAAGAACTTTAAACTAAGAATTCTTAACCCAACATAACCTGAGACAAGAACTTTAAACCAAAAACTTAAACCTATTATAAATTAAGACAAGACTATTAAGTTTCTAAGGCAAGAAGTATTAAGGTTTAGAGTTCTTGGTTTAGAGTTCTTTGTGTAAAGATCCTCTCTTAGAATATGTTACATTTAGAGTTCTTGGTGCATAGTTCTTGTCTTATGTTTTGTTAGATTTTGGTTTAAAATTATTTGTGTAAAATTCTTGCCTTGTTTTTGGTAAATTCGATGTTCCGAAGTATCAAAAAAAATGAACGATAAAATAAAAGTAATTATCTAAAATGTTATAGTATGGAAATAGTGGATAAAGGTTTTCCATGGTACCTTGCATCATATGTTATATGTTGGACAAATGGAAATAATGTTCTGAAAGTCAAGAAGATGACAGTGAATATGAAGACAGTGAATGTGAGTGTTCGATAAGAACTAAAACTCCCAATATTTGGTAAAATGATAAACTTAATAATGTTATTAGAAATTTTGGTCTATCTAATGGTAGGGAAGAATATTTAGCGGCGATTATGGAAAAAGACAATTTATTATCAAGTGATGTTCGTTCTAGCTCATATAGAATTACAGAAAAAGAGAAACAGACTTTAGAAAATATTTTACACAAGGAAAAGAACACTTGCTCGTATATTGTCGTAATGCAGAAGGGTTGATGAATATACTTATATATAGATTTTTCATAAATATTTTTTATTTTATCGCTGATTTTTATTCGATTTTTCGGAACCTCGAATTTACTACAAACAAAACAGAATGAATTCGCATTATTTACACAGTTGTACTCATAGGAAGCCCCAAGTTTCCCAACTTCACTAGAGCTGCGGTCGCCCGCGCTCCCGCTTTCCCAACCTAACCGGCCGCCGATACTGGGTTCCCTCCTATGAATCGTAAATTCTTTCTCTACTTTTGCCATGACGGAATTTCTCTTACTTAGGAACTTAGCCGAAATAAATCGTTGCCCGCCGTCACCACGTGGAGGTGTCCTAGTCGCAAAAATAGAAAAAGAAAAAAATGGCTATGACAATGAAGCAGAATAAAGAGAACTAACTATACAATTATAAACAGTTCTAAGAAAAAAAAAGTAAAAAATCATCAAGGGTTGGTAAATAAGACCAAACGATATTCCTCTCTCAACAGAGCAAATTTTGTCCGAAAATTTTTTCCCAAAAATGTCACTGTTCAGTAATATTTTCCTTTAGATACTTGAAAATTTAAAAGTTACCCATCTCCGCTTACTAGGGTTGAGGAGAATATATCGTCGTTAAATTTACAAAGTGGCGTATATCAGAAAATAGCGAAAATGAGATTTTTGGAATTTTAAGTGGCACTGGAGTTGCTCTATTAGCTCACAAACTGACATTCCTCAATTTCTAATAGTTTAGATGTTATGACGTTTTTTAGTTTAGGCGTATATGTAAAATGGGTAATAAATTTTGAAGCAAACAGGCGAATATGAAATACACCCATGTGTATGTCTTGAAAAAACGTATTTATTATTAAATGTGTAGTGGAGTGGAAATATGGAAAACGAAATGCAGTGGTTTCCAGTGAACTTACTTGTGTAAAAAAGATGAAATTATACAGAATGGAGCAGAAGTTAAGATGCTACATCGAAACGTTGGTATTATGGAAAAGCTATTGTTGCAGAAGAACTTGGTGATTCCTCAGAAATGGGCAGTTTTTTTGTAGAGGGAGGAGATATTCAAATAGTTAAATCTCTCTTTTCATCGTCCAAAAAAGGATCAATGCACATTATGTATTATTTAAAACAACGACGATGAATCTGTTAAGTTATCACTAAAAGAGAATTATTTAAATCACGAAGCAGAAAAAAGAATGTAAGCGAAATAAAAGCTACAAGTAAAGAACGAGCAGTAAAAGATAGTAAAATCAGTGCTGTTTTCGACTTGCAGCAAATCATTCAATTGCCAATCTCAAGTAAAACTGCCGTATTTTATAAGCAATTTTACTATTTATAATCTTTCCTCAAAAGATTGTCACTGTTACATTTGGTATGAAACTCAAAGCAAACGAGGTTCGTCGGAAATGTCAAGTTGTTTATACTTATTTTTTATTTTTTAAAAAGTGTGATGAAAAGATCAGAAAATGTAGAACTATTTTCTGATCTTTACCATGGACAGAACAAAAATTCAATGTTTGCTTACTTGTTTCTTCTTTATGACAGCAATAATATTAAACACATAACCCTTCATTTCTTTGGGACATGTCATCGTTAAAGTGAAGGCGACTCGGTAACACAGTGCTATAACTACAGCTATTAAACAGGTTGGAGAGGTTTTCATGCCCAGTCAACTAATACCGATCATAAAATTAGCTCATAGAAAATTTTCCTATATTGTTCACGAAATGACATACTGACTTTTTGGATTCTAAAACTCTTTCCCGAGATATGCGGATTTTAAAAGTGCGACAATCTGACGAAATGAATTCTGAATCTGATGACTCCTTAAATTGAACAAAAATGTCCGCCGTAAAGGTAGAAAAATAAGATCTTTTATAAAACCAGCCACAGAGGAGAACAATTCCAAACGGTTTCCTTACCAAGAAATGAAGACATCACAAAGACAAAAATTTTAAAAATCAATAATGCTCGCCTTATGCTTCCAGAGAGAAAAATGTATCTCTGTTGTCACTTTGCGAAGGATTAACTTCTGTGATTCTTCTTAATTTAATATTTTATAATAGAAATAGTAGATTCCTTTTGAATTTTCTCCAATATTTTAATGGGCATATATGAAAATGTTTAATAAAAAAAAACTACTAAAAGGCGTATATCATTATTTTCAAAATTACTCTTTCTAGCTGATATTTCTGGTTTTGTCCATATCGGCATTTAATCACCTACAATAAATTGTAAGTCTGTTTAAAAACTCAATACAAACAGTCTAATACTTCCCTGGTAGTGGCAAAATGAAAAACCGGTAAAACTTTAAATGTGTCTCCTCTAAAGTTGTTAAAACCCATATATGCCATTTTGCAAATTTAACGACGATATGTTGTAATGATAATTCTCTATAAAGTTTGCAGATTGCGTTTTAATTCTGACTACGGTATTGTGTTCAGCTCGTGAAAATACGTCGGAAATTATATTGTGATGTGTTACAACCCCTAGAATGATGTATTTGCACCTACTCGAGAAAGAACCTACCAGAAATTCCAAAGTGACAATCTGGAATTATCTAGAGAATGGTAGCGTCATCACAGAAAAATCGAGATCTGTCATTTTTAGGTATAAAAGACCGACCGCATTCTCGGCGAGTAGTTCAGAAAGTATAGAAAGTGATGTTAAGATTTCAAAGAAAAACAAAGTGATAAACATTGTGATTTTAGTCAGTAAAGTGTATTTAAATTAATAATAGTATTGTGAAGTATCCAGTAAATATTTAATAAAGTGTGTTAGTGGACATCTCTTGTTATAATTTTTGGAACCCACGGAATTTGCGAGGGTGGTTTCCTAAGGGTGGAAACACGTGACAAATTGGTGTCAGAAAGCGGAATTTTATGACAAGAGGAGCTCTGAAGTTGTGCTGGAGTGTTCGAGAAGTATTCTCGAGGGTTAGTGCTAACACGGAGGACTCATTTACTGGACATTGTTCGAGGGTTATTTTCGAACAGGAAAATAGTGTTAAGTGCATTTTTGAGACATTGTAGAACATTTTATTAAGACATTAGTGTGATAATTAAATCCTTTGAACTTAGAAGTGATAGAGACACTGAAAAAGACTCATTTAGTGCGTGAAAATTTCTAGAACTTTTCTATTTGGACATTAGTGGAGATTATTAAATTCTCTGAACTGGATAGTGACAAAAGACTCTGGATAAGACTTTTTCGTGCTATTTCGAGATTTGTCTGAAAAGTTCCATTACCGATATTGACGTGACAGTTAAATTTATTTTATTTTAATTTCATCGTATGCCCGTAACAACAAGAAGTATGGCATCCGATAAACAAATACAGGACTTATTCGAACAATTCCAAAAAATGATGGCGCAGCAACGGCAGGAAGACAAAGAAGAACAGGAGAAAAAACGTCAAGAGGAGAAAGAAGAACAGGAAAAGCGACGTCAGGAAGAAAAAGAACACCAAGAAAGACGACGTGAAGAAGAAAAAACCGAACTAAGAAAAATTATAGAAGACCAAGAAAAGCGACATCAGAAAGAAAAAGAGGACGAAAAAAGAAGACGTCAAGAAGAAAAAAAAGAACAAGAAACAAGACGGCAAGAAGAAAAAGAGGAACAAGAAAGACGCCAGGAAGAATTAAGGAAAATTCTGAGCGATCAAATAAAAATACAACAGGACGCTATTATTTCTGCCAATGAAGTACTAAAATGTGAAGTCAAAGAAGAGATAAACAAGGTCGAAGGTAAAGTAGGAGTAGTTGAGACAGAAGTCAGTCAAGTAAAAGGAGAAGTAACTGAAGTTAAAGAGAAAGTAAACAAGTTCGAAGAAGAAGTCAAAGGAGAAATAGACCGGCTTAAACGACAGTTGAGAGATAGAGGAAGCCAGCAGGTGGTATCATCAGGTCAGCGACTAAAACCTCCTTCTTTTGACGGCCAAAATTCCTGGACGACGTACAAGAGGCAGTTTGAGGCAGCAGTGTGTGCGAACAACTGGGATAATGAGGAAAAGGCCATGGCATTAGTTCTGGCGTTAAGGGGCCGGGCCTCAGAGTTGCTTCAGACTATCCCAGTGGATAAACAAAGGGACTTCAAAGTCTTGGAAGCTGCATTGAACTTGAGATATGGCGACCAACATCTCGCCCAAGTATACCAAACCCAGCTAAAATCACGAACACAAAAGGCTAGAGAGAGTTTACAGGAATTCGAAGCTGCGATAGAGAGACTGGCACATCTGGCGTATCCGAGTGCACCTAGAGAATTCCAGGAACAATTAGCCGTAGGGGCCTTTTTAGATGGCATAAGGGACGAAGAGGTCAGGCGAGTTCTGAGGCTGACAAGACACCAAAGTAGTAGCGAAGCTTTGGTGCGTGCACTTGAAGTAGAAGCCGCCTACAGAGATACTCCAAGGTCGAGAGTGCGAGCTGTGACTCTCGAAGAATCGCAACCAGAAATGAACCAGAACCCCATGTTGACTGAGATACAGAAAATGTTCACCAAATTATGTGATAAATTGGATGGCCTCGGAAAGCAAGAAAAACAACAAAATAGAGGAAAGCCGAGCGGAGGTATTAAATGTTTCAACTGCGGCAAGGTGGGACATATGAAACGAGACTGTCGACAGCAGAACTCGGAGAGTCGAGTAAATGCTGTGAATGTTGAAGAGAAGCAGGAAAACTAGAGATAGCCAGCACCAAGGGGGCTGTGCTGGCTAGGGAATGCGGTGCCCCCAGAGAAATAAAGATTTCCCAGCTCCAAAGAATACCAAGTAGTCTGTTGTTGCAAGGATATGTGAATGGAAGAAAATGCGTGTTTACGATTGACACCGGTGCTACGTCATCAATAGTGCGGCCAGGGTTTATATCAGGCTTGCAGATTGACAAGAAGCAAAATGGAGTAATCATTCGGACAGCCACGGGAGACAGGGCTGCGGTCCATAGAGAGGTCAACTTGGAACTGCAGGTTGGACGGTTGAGGTTAAATTACAAGGTCATTGTGGCTGACATTATGGATGATTTCATTTTGGGTCTAGACATCATGGGAGAGCAGGAATTTATTGTTGACGTAGGTGAGCGAGTCTTAAAAATTGGAAATGAGGAATTTATTCTGGCAACCGCAGATGACCAATTCCATAAAGCGAGATTGTTAACAACACAGACGATCAAGATTCCTGCTCATTCAGAACAAATGATCGATGCTGCCTTAGAAGTAAATCCTGGAGGGTACCGTGTTGGCCTAGTTGAAGAAGACGAATCGATTAAGTCCCTAGCCAATATTATTGTGGCGAGAACTTTAACCCGGACTAAAGACAAAATCCCAATTAGAGTCGTTAATTTAAATTCCCACTCGGTGACAATTAAGGAAGGCAAACCGATTGGCTCCTATGAACCGGTCACATGGGTAGCGAGGTGCGAGGAACAAACAGAGGGAAGTTCATCTATGAAAATAGACCAGGAAGTTTTGACCTTGTTGAGTACCCAGTTGAAGCATTTATCTGAGGATGAACGAAGGGAGGCAATCAAGTTCCTGGAAAAGGAAAGTTCAGTATTTGCCAAGAATACAGAGGCTCTTACAAAAACAGACATAGTTCAGCATCGGATAAATACTGGCGACTCACCCGCTATTCGACAACCACCTAGGAGGCTTCCATTAGCGAAACAAGAAGATGCCTCGGCAATGATAGACAAGATGCTACAAGGTGGAGTCATTGAAGAGTCAACGAGTCCCTGGTCATCGCCAGTAGTTTTGGTTGCCAAGAAGGATGGAACATTAAGATTTTGTGTCGATTATCGAAAATTAAACGATGTCACGAAGAAAGACAGTTACCCATTACCACGAATTGACGACACGTTAAGCACGTTGGCAGGCTCACGATGGTTTTCTACGTTAGACCTCAGGAGTGGATAGTGGCAAGTGGGGCTTCATCCTGATGATAAGGAGAAGACAGCGTTTTCAGCAGGCAGTGGTCTTTATCAATTTACCGTGATGCCTTTTGGACTTTGCAATGCGCCAGCTATCTTTGAAAGATTGATGGAATTCGTACTGCGAGGGCTAACCTGGAGGACGTGCCTGGTTTACCTTGACGACGTGCTTGTTATGGGACAGGACTTTTAAGAACATTTGAAAAATCTTCAAGAAGTATTTGGGCGAGTCAGGAATGCCCATCTGAAGTTGAACCCGAAGAAGTGCCTGCTATTCCAGAAAGAAGTCAAATTTCTTGGTCACGTGGTGTCTTCGGATGGAATACAAACAGACCCCGATAAAATTTCTGCTGTACAAGATTGGCCAAGACCATCTAACGTTCATGAAGTACGGAGCTTCCTTGGCCTCTGCACTTATTATAGGCGCTTTGTGGAAGGGTTTGCAGAAATTGCGAAGCCATTACACCGGCTGACAGAAGAGAAAGTGCAGTACCAATGGACACCGGAATGTGAAACAGCATGGAGAAAATTGAAGGCAGCTCTATGCACTGGTCCTGTGCTAGCGTACCCACAACGGGAATGACTTTTTATTTTAGACACGGATGCCAGCAATTCTTCGGTCGGTTGTGTACTGTCTCAAATCCAGAATGGGCAGGAAAGAGTGATCGAGTACTTCAGCAAGGTGCTGTCCAAACCGGAAAGAAACTATTGTGTAACCCGGAAAGAGTTACTGGCCATCGTTAAATCAGTGGACCATTTTCATAAATATCTTTATGGACGACATTTCAAGATTCGGACCGACCATGCTGCATTAAAATGGCTGTTGCAGTTGAAAACCCCTGAAGGTCAACTGGCTCGTTGGATAGAACGGCTGCAACAGTATGATTTCAAAATCGAACATCGACCTGGAAGATCTCATAAGAACGCAGACGCTTTATCTAGAAGACCGTGCAAGGAAGATTGTAAGCACTGCCGCCATGTTGAGAAATTGCAGGGTACGGTGGCCGTCAACACAATTAAAATAGAGGTACCGGATGATTGGACAACCGAAGCCCTGAGACAGGAACAATTGAATGACACAGAGATTGGGGCTATATTGAGAGCAAAGGAGAAAGGAATTCGACCAGCGTGGAAGGATGTTTCGGACAAGGCAGTTGGATTGAAGGCTTTGTGGGCCCAATGGGATTCACTTAAAGTCATGAATGGGCTGCTAAAGAGAGCTTGGGAAAGCCCGGATGGCAGGGAAGTTGTTATGCGTCTAGTGATTCCCAGGTGTCGAGTACCGAAAGTACTTCAGGAAGTGCATAATGGAGCATCCGGTGGGCACTTCGGCGTTAATAAGACCCTGAATAAAGTACGAGAACGATTTTATTGGGTAAATAGTCGTCAAGATGTGGAAGCTTGGTGTCGCAATTGCAAAATTTGTGCAGCCAGTAAGGGACCACAGACTAGAAGTAGGGGTGCAATGAAGCAATATAACGTCGGAGCTCCTTTCGAGAGGATCGCAATCGATATAGCCGGCCCATTCCCAGTAACCAAGGATGGTAACAAGTATATACTGGTTGCCATGGACTATTTTAGTAAGTGGCCAGAGGCCTATGCGATTCCAAACCAAGAAGCAGTCACTGTCGCCAAAGTCTTGGTAGATAATTTGGTATGTCGGTTTGGTGTACCCCTGGAGCTGCACTCAGATCAAGGGAGGAACTTTGAGTCGGGAGTGTTTCAGCAAATCTGCAAGTTATTGGGGATACACAAAACACGGACAACAGCCCTTCACCCGCAATCAGATGGAATGGTGGAACGACACAACAAGACCATGAAAGAACATCTCTCTAAAGTGATTCATAAGAATCAACGTGATTGGGATCTCCATATACCGTTCTTCCTCATGGCATACAGAGCTGCTATCCACGAGTCTACGAAACAAACACCAGCCCGTGTAGTATTTGGACATGAGATCAGACTGCCATGTGATTTGATTTTCGGAACAGCAGGCGGAGAACAGCTTCCTGTGAACAGCTATGTGGATGAAATGAGTGAACGGCTAAGAAATGTTCATGAGCTGGTTAGAGACCAAATCACCATAGCCAGTGACCGAATGAAGGCTCGATACGACCGTAAGGGTAGTTCAGAAGGGTTCAAGGCAGGAGATATGGTTTGGCTGTACAACCCACAGCGAAAGAAAGGGAAGTCACCGAAACTTCAACCTCCTTGGGAAGGACCTTATACTGTTATTACCCGAATTAATGATGTCGTCTATCGGATTCAACGAAACAAAAAGTCCAAGATGAAGATCGTACACTTGGATAGACTGGCGAAGTACGTGAAAGAGGCTGAATTGCCTGACCGGGACGTTCAGGCTTAAGGAGGGGGCAGTGTGATGTGTTATAACCCCTAGAATGATGTATTTGCACCTACTCGAGAAAGAACCTACCAGAAATTCCAAAGTGACAATCTGGAATTATCTAGAGAATGGTAGCGTCATCACAGAAAAATCGAGATCTGTCATTTTTAGGTATAAAAGACCGACCGCATTCTCGGCGAGTAGTTCAGAAAGTATAGAAAGTGAGGTTAAGATTTCAAATAGAAACAAAGTGATAAACATTGTGATTTTAGTCAGTAAAGTGTATTTAAATTAATAATAGTATTGTGAAGTATCCAGTAAATATTTAATAAAGTGTGTTAGTGGACATCTCTTGTTATAATTTTTGGAACCCACGGAATTTGCGAGGGTGGTTTCCTAAGGGTGGAAACTCGTGACAATATGTTCAGATATTGTGTAGAGCAAAGTCAATTTCGGGCTATGATTCAGTCATTTTTGGGTACGTTTTCATCCTAAACATGGATTTTACAAGATATTCGATCGTCGCGCATAAATGACCTTGGATTCGGTATCAGTGCTCCAGATTACGTATAGATATAGTGATCAGTTCACGTAAGCTTTTCATTTACTTGTTTGGAATTTTTCGGGCATTTTTTAGTTGTTTATGTCGAAATTCCTAACTGATCAGCCAATTCTGACCTCAGATTCGGTCTCAGCGCCCCAAAATACGTATGGAAATGGCGGTCAGCTCATTTAAGCTTTTTATTTACTTGTTTGAGATTTTTCGGGCAGTCTTAGGGTGTTTTTTGGAGTTAGGAAAAATGTAAGAGCCAATCCGGCAAAACGGACATCGGATTCGTGTTCAGCGGGTCAAAATGCATGGGAATACATAGGTCTACCTTCTAGCACTCGACATTTTTTTTTGTGTGTGTCTGTGTAATTAATAACTAATAGACTATAACAATTAAAAACATCGCAATGTTATAATCCCATAAAGTATAGTTGACATAAGGTCTCCACGAAGCGAAATAATTTTTAGTGGCTTTTGTTTAACAATTATCCGACTTGAATTTAAATTTTAAAAAAAATGTTAATTAACAATAGGCTCATTTTATGAAAAATCGGTGAATAATTTTTTTTCCAACGGGATATTGTTCCTTTAAGTGTCTAAATAATACCATAATTTTTTAAAATTTTAAAATTAATATTTAATAACATAAAAAAATATTTTTACTTATTATGGCCGGTTTCAGAGCATCGTAACGGCTTAGTGATCGCCACGCGGAGTTCTATGTTCAACGTTAAATTAAAATTATTAATAATAGAGACAGAGTTTCGGGAGTCGGGACTTTTTTATTGGAAATTTTTTCCTCTTTAAGAATCCTTTAAAGTTTCTTAAATATTAATATTTTTCGAGTTATTTGCAAAAAACGAAACTCGTTATTTTTTCAATCTTCATTTGTTTATAACTTTTGCAATTGTTTATGTACGGGTTTGAAACTTTTGCACATTTTACTTCCACATCCAGTGGAAGTATAGTAACGACAAAAAAAATTTTTAAAAATTTTTATTTGTTTTGTTCTAGGCTTAAAATGTCATGAAACGTTGAGATTTTAAGTTTGAGCGAAAAAAAATTTCTGTCTGTCTGTAACTTTTTTTTGTGCGCACGTTTACTCTGGAACCGTTTAAGATATTAACTTAAAATTTGGTACACATATGTACTTTAACGAGATCTGGAACTAGATTATATTTTCATCTTGTTCCGTCGAAGGGTTGGGGGGTAAATTGGGGTAAATTTGGGGTAAATAGGTAAATCAAGCAGGTAAGAGTCCATAAAATTGGTATTTAGTACATACGAGAAGCTAAGGTCTCAAAAAATTTTTGGCATTAGCCACCCCCATTACCACCCCCACCCTCTTATTAAAGAGGATGAAAAAAAATTGTGATTTAGTGTATGTATGTACAAGAACCAGAAACCTCAAAATATTTTTTACTTCATCCACGCCCACTACCTTATCACCACCCCCTCCCCACTACCGATGTGGGTTATCGTTTTATGGGTTTTTGGGGTAGAGGATTTCAAATATTATATTATTAAAGTTCCATAAACAATTATTTCCACATACAAAATTTTTTCGTTGTGAGTGACTTGGATAGAGAATCTGGATGTGGAAGTAGTGATTCCTTGGGCAGCGGTTTTTATAGACGTCATTCCGAATCCAATGAGCCCTCACTCATATTTTTAGGAGCTTTATCAAGAATTAACACGGCTTTGAACTTGTGAACTAGTCTATATGTGGAAGTAATTACAAATACAATTTAATGATTTTATTTATGCTTTATTAAAAATATATGTAATACATATCAAAATTATTGAAAAGTTACTGCATGTTTATTATCTTCATCATCATCAGGGCACTTTATCTTTTTGTTAACCTTTAATCCCAAAGATTCGTCTACGGGCGGGTACCTGTCAATGTGTGCAAATTTCACCAATTCTCTTGGTTGGGCGTTAGGAGGATGTATTTTGTTCCGTTTTATTTTCAGTTCTACGGGACATCCATGGTCCATTACGCAGTAATATTTGTGTTTGTAATGGTTGGCTGGATAAAAAGCTGCATAGTACCGCCAATCCACCCAGTAAATTTTAACATCCAAGTATTCTTGTTTGAGAACACCCGAAGCAAGCATTCGTCTGATTCTCTAAATAAATTAAAATTTTGTTAAAAAAATATATATAGTGTACTTCGGATTATAATCCAGGCATTAGAGAATGTTATCTGGAAAAATTCATGGTAGTTCTGGAAATAGGTTTACTTTATGTTTTTTGGCTCGCTGAATCCAAATGTTTAACTTCCCACCGAAAATTCCCCCCACAACCCCCTCAAATTTAGAGAAAATCCCAAAAATTGTTTTTGATTTTTTTCATCGTTCTGTTTTCATTTTAGAGAAAAAATTCCCAGACGTTCAGAAAGTAAACAAAATTTAGAGTAAAAAAAGTCCTTTGATATTTTGACGTACGACGAACGAGTGGGTTCCGAAACATGCGCCTCGGCGCTGCGCGTGCATTTAGGCAACTCCACAGTTGCTCTCTCGTCTTTCGATCTTCTTGGGGTGTCCCTTCCCTGCCACGCCCCTCGAGCTAGCATGCTGTTGCCAACAGAAGAAATAAATATCGCCTCATTTTAATGATCAAAAGAAAGTTTGAGATGGCAATTTTGTCAGTGCGACAAGCTGACGAAGACGCAGACTCTCATCGTCAATTCACAAATTGAAATGGCACCAATCTATGAATACGTGATTATTGTCACCGAAGATATAGATTTATTAGTCTTATTAATTGCCCTTTCTCAATCCGCCAATGTTTCCTTTATGAAACCGGGCCAGAAAAGCGGGTTGAAATGTTCCATCATATGCCTCGAGTGCAACAATTCATGCGAAAATATTCCTGAAGAATCCTCGAGGATCTGGATGAAAATGATTTCCAAGAAGTGGAACTCGAATTGTTGATAGAGAAGATGGATCAAGGTGATGAGAACAATTTGGATGAACCATGTGAACCTGAAAATCCAGAACCCGAAAACACGGACGAATTGTCAGGTTAGTCGTTTTTTACATCCTCTTTTCTCTCCCTTTATCTATCAAACAAACGATCTAATCCCTCAATAAACCGAAGTTTTTAGGTTTGATCGACTACTACAAATTTTCCGAACATAATTCAACTATGTTTTGGTCTTTTCCAACAATTTTTGGCAACTACGCATTCATTAAAATCTATTGCTTTATCAATCAATTAATCCGCTTTAACAACGGAAGTTGAAACAAATTATATCTTTGTCACGCATGTACTTAACTTTCAGCTTGACTGATAAATATTTTCGTATGTTTCAGACTTAGGTGAGACACATTTGACGTGATTTGACTCGATTTGATAGTGACGACTAAAGTGATGAACCTGGGCCCTCGGTTGCAGTCGAGCGGAAAAGAAAGATTTGACATTTGTCATAAAGTTGTCATTATAAATAAAAAATTAAATGCATAAATGCAAACAACAAATGCATGTCCGTTCGCATTTTTTCGCATTTTCAGTTAGACTTGGGCCAAAACTAGACTCAGAACTATCAAATCATATTGCAACTGCCTTGTAACATTATTGTACGTATGTATTTTGTTTGTTTTTACCGTAAAATTCAAAATTGCAATCTTTAACTTTGACTGAAAAAATGTAAACAACGTGTAACTTAGCGCATGCAGCCCCGCCGCGGCGCCAAGGCTCATGTTTCGAGGCGTGTTAGTGCTTCCAAGTTCGTTCAACGTTGTCAAAGGACCTTTTTTGTTGCAAATTCTGTCTACTTTCCGAATTTCTAGGTATATTTTTCTTAAAACGAAAAAAAAAAAGATTAAAAAAAAAACGATTTTTTTGGTTTTATTTTCAAATTTTTGAGGAGGTTGCAGAGGGAATTTTTGGTGGGAAGTTAAAATTCGGATTCAGCGCTCCAGAAAACGTAAAGTAAGCCTAGTTCCAGAACTACCACGAATTTTTCAAGGTAAGGGCTCTCTAATGCCTGGAGTATTACTGGTCGAAGGGAAAAAACTAAGTATTTATCTTGGACTTTTCGAAAAAATTCCCTTGATGAAAAAGTTACTTTTAAAATTTTTAAAATAGTCCAGTAGGGACAAAAAATGGTCTTTGTCTTTCAAAAGATGGAGTAGTAATGATTTTGACATATGTTGTTTAAGTAAAAGTTGCTTTTCTCGATTCTTCGCTTATAACTCGGAAACGATGTTATGAAAAAAGGTGTGAAAAATTAAACAATTATGTTTCCTACAAAAATGTCTATGTTCATTTCCTTCCTATGTGTTATAGTTTTTCGCCAGCCAAAAGCGGATTTCTCATACATAAGCTCATCTGGTAAAGGGCATCCTCAGATTCCGCAATTTGTGGTGGATACGTGAAAATCGTATGATTTTTAATTTTTTTCAGCATATTTTGGTACAGCGGGTGGCTTTGCCTTTGTATCAGGCGAATGTTTTTCTGGTCATAAGTAGATCCTAATTTGTTCTATACTTGGGTAAAATTTGATTCAAATTGGAAACAAAATAAAAAAGTTACAAGGGTGTCTTCATTTTAAGTGAGTCACACTGTATATTTAAGGAAATGTATAGATTTCGACAAAATATTACGTTAGTAAATACGTCGAGTGTTTGTTGTAAAATAAAGATTAATTTGTGACTTTGATTTATTAGCAGACCACGGTAAACAGCTTTGATAGAAATATTCAAGGTGCCTAATTAATTTATTTATTAAAACACGTTCGCTGTCCCAATAGTCAGCCATAAACTATAGCAAGGAGTCCCCGTATAAAAAGCTATATACCATATTTGGGTCATTATAAAATTACATCCAATGAGATATATAGTAACCAATGATTTAATATAAGTCCATGCCCCAAATTTGGTTCATACGTATGTTTTGTATAGTAACCTTATTATACAAGGGAGTCCCTGTGGATAACCTGCCTATTGGTCGACAGTCCGTCTTATAATCAAATAGGAAATAGAACCTAAACGTAAGCCAATTATGGGGCACAGGATTTACGGAAAACATGAGGCATGACCCATAGATGGGTCACTAGACAGTGAACGTGTTAATTATCTATTTTGGCTGACAACACATAGGAAGAAAATGAATATAGACCTTCTTGTAGGAAATTTAACTACGTTTAATTTTGTATAGATTACCTTTTTCCGTACGACGCATCGTTTCCGAGTTATAAGCGAAGAATCGAAACAATAAACCTCCCCCCCCCCTGAAGCGGCGGGGTTAGGGGTGGGGATTTTTAGTATTGTTTACTTCATAACTACCCCCAACACATTCCTGAAGAGGAAAATTATCCCCTTCCCTATGTTCTCTACAACTCTTTCGTTGACTGGACTATATCAAAACGTACCTAATAAAAAAAACTACTATTAAAATGAACAGTTTTAGTTTGTGAAAATTATGATATTTAACAAAACAATCATATATTATGTGACAACAGTCTTGTCATTCTTGCCAAAATAAATATCGAAGCAATCTTGTCACATTTTCTTCTTGCACTAAATATAACACAAGACTCGGAAATCTCTACAAAATTTTCCTTGCTGTCTTATTTGCGTGCTTGTTTGACATGGAAAACTGTAGTAATAGTGGAGTCAATAGAGGCTGAAATTATGCATTATTTCGGAATAATTACGGGTAGCTTCGATTTTCCCAAAACCTTTTGATATCACTTTTACATAACTTGAAATAAAAAGTTATTACCATATAATCGCGAGGAAATTGTTCATTAATAATTTAAACAAAAAAAAAAAAAACGTTTTTTCCTTAACAAAATTATTAGTTGAGAAATTTTAAAGCAATTTAATTCATACTGACAGAAGAGATTTTTGAGGTCGCTGAAACAGATTATGATGTCAAAAAAAGGTAATTCAAAATGGCTGATCCAATATGGCCGACTTTTTGGTAAAAATTTCATTAAAAATGAAGTAACTCGATAAATTTCAAACAAATATCCCTCGGATTAACATATTCAAGATGGTATTGGTGAGGTTCCAAAAAAATAATATATCTCCATATAAAAAGTAAAAATGGTTTACGCAAAATAAAAGATTTTTATTAAACACAATAAATATTCAAATTATATATTCATTTTTTAATATAGATTTCTTCACTTAATGGAAGTTCGACCTGCTATTCTTGTTCCTGTTCTTCTATTTCTTTCTGTTATTTAGGCATTATATTTTGACTCATGACCCTGTACCACGTGAATACTTTTAATATGTTTTCGATATTTTAAACAGGATAAAAATTTTAAAAACAATCAACATTGAGCAGTGGCGGACTGACCACGGTGGCGTGGTGGCAATCGCCACAACACCCCCGGTCCAAAACGCCCCTCTAGATCCCAAAAAGTATTCTTACCTGTGCCTTCGCCTCACAGTGTGGCCAAACGGTCAAAAATCGCTCTGAGAATTAACTATTGAGCTATCAACGTTTTTTTTTTAAATACTTGCAAAGGAGTCTGGAATAGTGAGTCACTGCCGCTTTAACGAATTTTATTATCTTTTCATCCCCTTTACTAATAGTGTGGGGGTGGTAATGGGAGTGATAGCCAAAAAATTTTTTGAGACCTTAGCTTCCCGTACATGGCCTATATCCCAATTTTATTGACTCCTACTTGCTTGCTTTACCTATTTACCCTCATTTACCTCCATTTACCCCCGAACCCGTCAACGGAATTAGATCAAAATATAATCTGGTTTCAGATCTCGTTATAATATATAAGTTTACCAAATTTCAAGTCAATATAATAAACGGTTCCAGAGTAAACGTGTGCACAAAAAAAGTTACAGACAGACCGACAGATGGGCAGACAGAATTTTTTCTTTGCTCAAACTTAAAATCTCGACACTGCATGATATTTTAAGCCTATTTCAACAAAAACATAAATATTTTTTTGTGTTATACCTTTCACTCCACTACGTGGATGTGGAAGTAAAATTCGTCAAAGCCACAGTGACTCACTATTTCGGACTCCTTTGCAAGTATTATAAAAAAAATAACGTTGATAGCTCAAAAGTTGACCCTCAGAGCGATTTTTGACCGTTTTGCCACACTGTGCGCCATCACAACCATCAACAAGTGTCAGTCCGCCACTGACAGTGAGTCGATTTACCGAAAAAACTTTTCAATATTTCGTGAAAAGTATAAGTTTATATTATATTCATATTTTTTATTACATCAGATTTACTTACTTCGAGGTCCTACTATAAACGTATGCTGGATAGGTAGGCTAAATAATTTTTTAAATAAAAGTTATTAACGTTTATTTTACCCATAATCTGCAAAAAATTTTTGAAAATCATATTTGAACGTATTTTTTTTCCGTAGAATTAGATTCTGTATTAAAAAACAAAGTTGGGTATTACAGGCCCTCACCAAGGTCACGGATCCGGTGTCCGACCACAGAATCAGATGGCCTTCTTAGAACCCAACAACTTTTGTAGAGGTCATTTCTTAATTGGTGGTTTACACGATGAAATATTTGCAATAATAGATTAAAATGGTCCACCTTGTATATCTTTTATCACTTTCTCAAAATTTTGAAACTTTGGAAGTGTACATCTTCAAAAATAAATTTTTGAGCTTTTTCAGTCATCGGATGTTTTTATAAATTACTCCAAGAGTAAAATGTGAAAGTCCCAGGTTATCTTAAAAATTTTAGAAGTGGTAGAGCTTTTACCGATTTCATCGCAAATCTCTTTATGTTCCGACTTCATATATGTACTATTCCTACATATATTCATTTTTATATTTGAAAATATAAAAATCCAATTGCCACATGTTTCTTCTTTCATTTAAACTTTTGTGAGGTCAATTTCATTGATTAGTTCAAAAGTTACAACAAATTTAGCACAGCGCTCCCGAGACCGCGTGCGCTTCGCACGCTGTACTTAGTGTCGCCCCGTTCCATTTTCATGCGTTAAACAAAAAAATCTGGAGCCTACATTTTTGATTGTACAAAAAAACTTGATATATATTTTTGATGTGAAATTTCCCGCACTTTCGAATGGCGCAATTAGTTTTTGAGAAAAAAAAAAACATTTTAAGATAGATGTGACAAAAACGGGTATTATGCAACTAATTTGTTTAATAACAAATTACGCTCAAGGATTATTGTTGGTAACTTTTGGTGTGTTTTTCCAATTCCGCACAGCCTTGGCTTTGGATTTGGAGGTTGTCTACTATATGTGGTGTGTTTATGTTTAAATATTTATATATATTGTTCCTGACATGTTCATGTATTCTCAAAAGTTACCGCTTTTCGGAATGTTTCCGAAGTGAAAACCTCTATTGACTCCCCTATAAAGAATATAACGAAAATGGTTTTTTTTTATGAAAATTTTGGACTAATTATTTAATATTGAGAACAATGACGACTAGAAAAAGCAATATAAATATCAGTAAATATACTAATCGTTTCTCTGACAAAGGCGGTTGTAGGCGATGGGGACAATTTTTAAAGAATGGAAGTTAATTCAAAACACTAGAAAATACGCACTTAATAGAAACAAATGACTGCACGATTAAGTTAGTACGTCGCCCTCCACCTTAACACCAACTCTAAATCTGCTCTTGTTTACTGAAGAAACACAAAGAATTTTAAAGAATATTTTATACTAAATCTCCTTTATTTGGAAAAATATTCTTAAAATGCTTTTCCAATTAAAGGAAAATTGGTATAAGAATTCTTCGGACTTTTTAAACATACCTTACAAGATATAGGGCCGACACCATTCCCCCACACGTACAATAATCTCATTTGGCTAATTTTTTTTATTGAGTCGAGCACGTCCATCATTCCGTAATCCGTGATAAGGTTATTACTTATATCCAGATATCTTATTTTGGAAAACGGTAAACCAAATCCAAGAGCTCTAAAAAACATTAAAGTATGAACACGTATATTAATGAAAGACATGAACGTAGAGAAAATAGTAATTTTTCTACGACTGTTAAAAAGAGTGGAATTTCTTTCATCATTTTTAGTGTGTAAAATACGTGTTTATGCTAATAGTGACAAAAAGTAAAAAACGTAAAAAAATAGTAAAAAAACAGTAAGTACATTTCTGTGCAATAAAATCCCGTACATTTGAAAAATCAAGTGATCCAGTTTTTACTAATACTAAGTGATGTGAATCAGTCTTTTTAGAATTTAGATTTTTTTATTATCATACAGGGTGTTTCGAAAAGATTGGGACAACGCTTAGCCGTAGATTCTTGACATAAAAACAAGTCGATTTAACTTATCAGGTCCCTAATTATAATGATGCTATTACCGATGCCATATTTTATAGATGGCGCTAGTTACAGAACTTTTACGGGACACTTTATGCCATAACTTTTTCAAGGTTAGGTTTTGGACATCGTCTTCTACTATAATCGAAGCGCAATTTAGTTTCCTAAAGAAAAGGTGTACTTGTTTAAACGCGATAAAATGCACCTTTTCAGAGAAATACGCGATTTACAACTTTATCACACACCAGTTCGAGGAAATTCAATTATACCTAAAAGCAGTTTTCTTATCTAGTAGATGTACGTCAAGTATGATGTCTTGAAGTCGTCAATAGTGCTTGTTGTAGATACGTATAATATTCTCCAAGATAGAGACAAAATATGAAAACAATTTTTTTACTATACCACTCTGTATCTTGAAAGCGGAAAGAGTTAAGAGTTTTGGGTTAAATTAACTTATTTTAATGTCAAGAGTCTACGCTAAGCGTTGTCCCAATCTTTTCAAACACCCGGGGTGTTGAATTTCTTCGAACTGGTGTGTGACAAAGTTGTAAATCGCGTATTTCTCTGAAAGGGTACATTTTATCGCGTTTAAACAAGCACATCTTTTCTTTAGGAAACCAAATTGCATTTCGATTATAGTAGAAGACAATGTCCAAAACCTAACCTCAAAAAAGTTATGGCTTAAAGTGTCACGTAACAGTCCTGTAACTAGCGCCATCCATGAAATATGGCATCGGAATATCACCATTGTAATTAACGACCTGAAAAACATGTAGTTACCAACTTTGAAGTAGATACGTATAATAGTCTCCAAGATAGAGACAAATTACGAATACAATTTTTTTACTTTGCCACCCTGCATCTTGAAAACGGAAAGAGTTAGACCACTACTTTTTGAGTTAAATCGACTTGTTTTGATGTCAAGTATCTATGGCTAAGCGTTGTCCCAATCTTTTCGAAACACCCTGTATAGGTTATAAAAAAGTGACATTGGTTGTGAAATGTCATAAGTAAAGTATTTGGAAAAATGTTAATGATTTAATGATTTCGATTTATAACAAATGTAAAAATTGACGTTGAAAAATTGTGTCTGAGATACGGCCATCCCAAGTAGCAAAATGGAATCCCAAAGGAACTGAATTATTTTATAGTTATCGTCTAGCGCCGTTTGATGAACAGTTTTATTTCTTAGAGTATCAAATTCATACAATTTTATCGTATAAGAGAACGTTTCTATAATATTGTTGTGTAAATGTTCTTATAGCTCATATTATAGGACAAAATCTTATTGTACTACTCACAAATTTTATAACATTTGTATAACATTTTATACAACCAGCTATAAAAATATTTTAAAAGAATCGTATAAAAATTATATTACAATTGTATACCTATTCTAACAACTTTTAATTTCTGTATTAAAAAATAGTTGTATGGAAGTTGTATAAAAAGCTGTATTAAAGTTCTTTAAGCTAATTTATGAAGCTGTTCTTACAGTAGCAGTGTACAATAAGCATAAAATCATTTTATAATTACCCTATAAGTACATCAGTTTACTGTATTATAAATACCATATAGTACAAAAATGTAGTCCTCAAAGATAAATTTATCGGAAATTCTGCGTTATAAAATCTGTTTACACATAACCCCATTTTGTCATAAAAATTAGACTAATTTTACTAGTCAGTTTTAAAAAATATATCGAGCAGTATCTCAGTGGATGAAAATTAAAGAAGTAGATTTTTTAAAAGAACAGTTAAAAAAAATTACCATCGAATTCTTGGGAGTTACAATTCTGGCCGACCTTTACAAACTGCAACTAATAATTCATCTAACTGCAACCATGGGGCTAATATGGAAATAAAAACAGTATTATCTGCCACTGCCAGGCATCATAAAAATGATACTCCAGTAGAAGAGCTACCAATAAACATGGTAGAAGATTTTCTTGCTGGGTTTTGCTTAGTAATGTTTATCAACATTTTCTCGTTATTTTATGCAATTACAATATGCTCCTCAAAAATGTATACATTTGTTTTTGCTTTTAGCCGCATCGATATTTGAAAACGATGTTGAGATGTACAGAGATTTTTATGGTGAAGATATAACAAATAATATACACCTACACAATCTCTCACACTTAACTCACGAAGTAAAAAAAAATTGGAGTGCTATCAACATTTAATGGGCATATCCTTTTGAAAAAAGAATTTTTTTATATTAAAAATTTACTTATAAATAATTTCCATAATGGAAATTGTCGTCTGCCACAAATAGCTAAAAAATTGGGTGAAAGGCTAGAAGTTGGTAGATACCAAGTTCTCCAAGGGCACAAAAGTTTCCAAATTTAAAAAAATGCTGAATTAACAACTGACAACAAAACATACCAACTAAATATGTTCAATTTTGTAAGTTAGGTTACTAATGTCTACGTACTTTATACTGGAGTTGTTTGCAACAGAACAGAACAGAATAATTGTTTAGTGCAATATATACAATCGTTACGTGATACATTTGTTTTGAAACGTGGTTTGCGGACGAACTACAGGATAACATCGAAAGTTAACACACGGGGTTGCCACGTTATGCAAAAATTGGATAAAATTAGGGAAAACTATGTTTGGTCAATAAATTATATTTTCTTCTTCTGCATGGTATTGAATCCGAGAACTTTAGCAGGCCGACACACAAATCGTCATGCTAAGGGTGCCACTCAATATTTTACATGTTTTCAATCACTATTCTTTACTAGTTTGTAGATTGATTTATTTATCGTTTGTAGTGGATTTATCACCCACACTTTATATCTCTTAAACTATTGCCGGAGAAATAGAAATTTTACAGACTGCTAAATAGGATTTAAATCTAATTGGTGTAAATAACCCTCAACTGCATAACAATATATTGGATCAATCAAAAGCATTTCAATCAGCTGTTAATATGCTAAAATTTCACTATAAAAAATATTGACTATGATTTTTTTAATTGGTAGCAATCTCCATTTTCATAAAATGTTGGCTAATTCGTATACTATAAACTTGAAATTAGAGGAAAATAAATTTGACTATATCTCTGCAATTACTTAAATTGTCGTACTCTATTAAAAATGTGTGAGACAATAGTTTAATATATTTTGAAAAATGGCAACCTTTAAAGTTCAACTTGTTGGTTTATTTCGAGAATATTTGTATAGCGCCTATAGAAACAACATTATAGGATTTTAATATCGTATAGAGTTTCGAATAACACAAAAGCGTTGTATAACGTTTCATATGGGACAAAATTATCGTATTACATTACGCCATATTTACTTAAGGATTTAGCGGTTCATCAATTGCTGCCATTATGCAGAATTCTCATAGAAATGAAAAAAAGGCCTATTAATAATTAATTTTTCAGAATGGCAAAGATTATTTTCTTATCAATTTAATCAATATTTTGTTTAAACTGAAAATTCAACCATTTTAAATTTAATAAAATATATTTTTTTAATTTTTAATAAACCAAACGCGTATGCTAAACTGAGGCCCTTCAGTTTTTTGCTAAAAATATATACATATTTTGTCAGAAAATTTCGCCGCGCAAGAGAATTTTCTTGCTACTAGCGTGTTAATTACATTGTTTAACGGGATTTTACCATGTTTAATGGATCTTGAGCGCCATTATTGAGGTTGTTATTGGAAATAATAACTACACAACATGTTTGCGTTATATAACCATTCTTGCAATAATTTTGTTCTGAATTTCATCACTAGAAAACAAACTGATTGTATAAATTTTTGTTAGTGGGATACCGTCTACATTATAACTCACTTATACAATTACTATACAATAATTTTATAGCAGTTGCCAAGTGCATATGTAAATATGTTGTATAAGTAATCCTGAGGATATACTTATAGGACAGTTTTATAATCATCGCGTTAAATAGTTTTATAGTGATTGTATGGTTTTCTAATAGAACTCTTATAGTACCAAAAGGTTGTATAAAAGTGGGCCCTTTTTGGTTGTATAGATATTGTATAATGGTATTTAACTGCCTTATATAATTTACATGTTTCTATAAAATATGTTGTATAGCAGTTCTAACAACCTTTATAAAAGTTATTTTGCTACTTGGGATATTCTGAAAGCTCAAAACATTAAAAAGCGGTTTTCGGCATGGCTGTTCTGCACGTGTCTGTCTGTGATAATTTTACTTCCACATCAGTGGAAATATATTAACGACAAAAAAAAATTGGAAATTTGTATTGTTCAAATAGCTTTAGAATGTCATGAAACGTCGAGATTTTAAGTTTGAGAAAAAAAATTCTGTTCTGTTCAGTCAGTAAGGCTGGGGTAGCCACTGCCGAATAGCATTAAGTTGATAATGAATTTAATAATTTAATAATAAATTTACTACCTAATTAATAATATCGAATAAAGAGGTTAGAGCTGGCAAAGTTTAACTGTCAATAAAATGTTGTACTGTCTACGCATGTTGGACAGAGTGCACGTATTACTTCCAATCCAGTGGAAGTATAGTAACGACAAAAAAAATGTTGAAAATTTTTATTATTCAAATAGGCTTAGAATGTCATAAAACGTCGAGATTTTAAGTTTGAGCGAAAATTAAATAGAGGTAAATAGGTAAATCAAGAGTCTATAAAATTGGCATTTGGTATATACAAGAGAAGCTAAGGTCTCAAAAAATTTTTTGGCATTAGCCACCCCCATTACTACCCCCACTCCATTATTAAAGGGGATGAAAAAAAAATGTGATTTAGTGTATGTACTGTCGGGAGCAAAAAAATAGGACAACTATTTTTTTCTAATGTAAATTTGTCTCTATTTGCACACTTGCAATGAATTTTGACAAATAACTGACAATGTTACACAAATTAAAGTTAGATGTACACAACTATATTTTAGCAAAAATACGTTATAAGACTTGTCCTATTTTTTTGCGCACGACAGCACAAGAACCAAAAACCTCAAAATATTTTTTTACTTCACTCACCCCCACTACCACACCCTATCACCACCCCCACCCCATGTGGCATATTGTTTTATGGGTGTTTGGGGTAGAGGATTTCAAATATTATGTTATTAAAATTCCATAAACAATTATTTCCACATAGAAAATTTTTTCGTTATGAGAGACTTGAATAGAAAATCTGGATGTGGAAGTAGTGATTCCTTGGGCAGCGGTTTTTTTTGCTGCACCAACTAGACAGTACAGTAGTCACTTTCTTGTGTTTATTTTCTAAATAATACAACCTAATATTTTGTCATGGCTCCGTTTTCTTCCAAGACGTGATTGAATCTTGTTGGCATATAAGTAATTAGTCTACGACAATAGTTTTCTTCTTCTCTTAGCTCCTGCCAACAATTTTCAATGGCCGACCACAATTCTTCTTCATTTCTTGGTCTGAAGTTTCGTTCGTAAATATTTTTTGCTAGCAAACCCCAGACGTTCTCAACTGAGTTTATATTGGGACTGTACGAAGGCCACGGTAATAATTCAATATCATTGTTCCCAAACCATTGAGTAGTTATCCTGGCAGTATGAATAGGGCAGTTATCTTGTTGATAAATGAATGTGCTGTTTGGATATAATTGCTCCACCGAAGGAAGCATAACGTTTTCCAAAGTATCCCTATAAACCTGTCCATTAAATCTATGAATCATAATACATCACGCTACACCAGGGCCATACACGCTTATCCATGCCACATTAACAGAAAATCGTCCGGACCTGTTCCACGGAGACACGTAGCGTTCATGGAATCTGGTATTTGCAGGATGGTACACCCGAATGTGTTCGTCATTACAAGACTGAAAAACTTTTTCATCGGTAAACCCAACATTGTTCCAAAACTCCAACGGGCGATAGACATAATTTAAACAAAACAGAATGCGTGCTTGCTTATGTTCTTCTGTTAATATAGTCTTCTTGGCACTTACACAGTTTTTTAATTTCGATTTTCCTATCCTTCGGCTAGCTGTTGACCTCGATGCTGGAAAATTTGTCATGGACACAGCATCTACTGCTGTTTGAAATGGATTTTCCCTCAAATAGCCAAGGAGTGCTTCATCTTGAGCGAGATTTGAACTTCTCGGTCGGCCTGAACTGCCTTTTCTCTTTATGATACCTTCCTCCTCCCACCTTGTCTTCATACTCATAACGGTACTTTTATTTAAGTGAAAATGGTTAGCAATTGCTCTGATAGACCATCCCTCTTCAATTTTAGAGAATTAGAATTTTTTCATGTTCAGTTAAGAGGAGACAACACCACCAATGACAAAGTTTTATCGACAAAGCTAAAGCTGAAGTGGGGCGAAGGGTAGGCAGTGTCTATTATAGGGCATCTGCACGTGACGTCACAGCTAACCTCCAAAATATGTGTTTCTTAATGTTTAAGAGTATTACGAAGCTGTTATTAAAATTTCTGCCTGGTTCCCGTATTTTCAACTAAAATCTAGTCCAGTATAATGTTTATGAAGTTCTAATTAATTTATCCTAATAAAATAGAACTCTTTTTGTAGGTTGGAAATCTAATCTGTAATTAGCAGTCTATTTACTTCCACGTCTAGAGGAAGTATAGTAACGACAAAAATTTTTTTAAAATTTTTATTGTTCAAATAGGCTTAGAATGTCATGAAACGTTGAGATAAGTAAATGTGTGATGTGATGTCAATTTTATCTTACCTTGCACCAAAATCTTTAATATTATTTGAAGAGACGATCAAAGCACGAAGGGGTGGTCTAGTTTTCAGCCAGGTTGCTATTAATTGTATACCAAAATCGCCCATCGAGTTACAAGCCACATCTAGCATCTCTAGTTGGCAAATGTTCGCCTTCAAACCACTTAGTAGTATTTCAATGTCGTGCCCATCAAATTGCACCTTTTTAATATGCAATTCTCTTAACGTTGGGTTCAACTGAAAACAAACCAAGATTATTCTATTTTACTTACAGGGTGATCTACCATGGCATGCGGAAATGTATCAGTAGGTTGTCCCCACCGAAAGCAGTTAAAAAAAGAAAAAATTAAAACAAAACGACCAAAAAATTACCTTATTCTTTTTGTAGAAATGCGGCGCCAATCACTTTAACCAATCTGACGTAACGCGGTACAACCATATCACTTTATCAGATTTGGGATTGACACTATTGACAGCAAAGCTGGAGAAGGTAGAAGTGACTTTTTGGTTTTAATCAAATCACACTACAAAAATAGCGAAATAAATTGAAAAGACATTGACCCTATGCTAGTGAACTCTGCAACAACAAGTACGTATAACAGATATTTACTTAAACCCGCCAATAACACAAAAACACCAACTTCGGCGGTGCTTTGTACTGATTGTTCGACCGAAAGCAAAAAACGCGGCACTTTGACCGCACCGGCCCGCTTCACTTCTTATACCGATTAAGGAAATGTAAACATCTCTAATATGTTCCTTCACAAGTAAGTTCGTCGCCCTATCACTGACCTAGACTATAACAGTAGTGTATCTTCGTAAATTTTAACCATTTTTAATATATTAAATTACCTCGGAACAGGGGCTTTCCCACATTGTAGACTAGAACACCATTTTATTTTCCGTATGTCATGGTAAATCACGTTGTATATAAACATCTACATAGTGATGACAGGTGAAATTTGTGGTTGTGGCTATTCCTTAATATAGGAGCATAACATCCCCACAAAACTATACGATATGACTACCAAATTAAATAATGTGATGAATGGAGTAATTAGTTCAATAACGGTACATTATAGTTACTTTAAACGTAGATTTTTTTTAATCTTGTATATGTTATAGAGAGTATGTTTTAGACCTCCAAACCCTTGGCAAATTTTTGTGTGGACGAAAAAACCACGAATTTTTGGCACTTTTTCCAGTTTGTGGCCTATAACATAAAAACAATGCATCCAATCGAAAAGTCATCTATTATCAAAATTAAAGAGCATTAAATTTCGCTTCGAATGACTACCTCAAAGTTCATCAAGAGGTATGGGCGTATTTTTTTTATTTTTTTTATTTTTATTTATTTATATTGATCGAAATTGGAAAATCAGGTAATCTATGAACTTGAAATTACATGCTCTACAACTTTCATTCTATGGATTTTTTTCATTTAGATTAGCCGTTTCAGAGCTGAAGACTACGAAAGCTCTGAAGGGTCACATTATAATTTTTTTAAAAGTTCAACTTTTTTCTTGAAATTTCAACTTGTTTCTTGAAATTTCAACATTTTAAAAAGTTGAAATTTCAACTTTTTTTCTTGAAATTTCAACTGTTTTCTTGAAATTTCAACATTTTAGAAAATTGAAATTTCGGCTTTTTTTCTTGAAATTTCATCTTTTTCACTGATGAGATTCCAACATTTGCTGCTGATACGGCAGTCTCAACTCAATGTTGCCAGATCTACTGTTTTGCAACTTGGTCTACTGTTACACTGTTCTTGGGCGGATATCTACTTCATTTTTAAAATAGTGGGAAGAGAAAAATTTTTAGATGCGCTAGTATAGAATTAAATAACCATAACCCTGAGCTCTGTCTTCATGCAATCTAATTTGCTGGCAATAGTGGTAATCATGACCTTCAAACACAACGAATATGAATATAGGTACAAACAACCTCTGAATCCCGTTTAGTCCAGTCAATGAAAGAGTTGTAGAGAACATTGAGGAGGGGAGAATTTTTCTCTTCAGGAATGTGGTGGGGGTAGTTAAGAGATAAACATACTAAAAGTCCCCGCCCCTAGCCCCGCCGCTGCAGGGGGAGAGGGTGGTGGGAAAGTTCCTTTTTTCGGTTCTTCGCTTATAACTCGAAAACGATGCGTCGTACGGAAAAAGGTAATCTGCGCAAAATTAAACACAATTAAATTTCTCACAATATTTATATTCATTTTCTTCCTATGTGTTATAGTTTACGAGATATTCGCCAGAGAAAATCGATAATTAATAAAAAAAATCAATTATGTACCTTGAATATTTCTATCAAAGCGGTTTACCGTGGTCTGCTAATAAATCACAGTCACAAAACAATCTTTATTTTACAACACTCGAAGTATTTACTAACGTAATATTTTGTCGAAATCTATACATTTCCTTAAATATACAATGAGACTCACTTAAAATGAAGATACCCTTATAACTTTTTCATTTTGTCTCCGATTTGAATCAGACTTTACTCAAGTATAGACAAATTATGATCTACTTATGACCAGAAAATAATTCACCTGCTATAATGGCAAAGCCACCTGCGGTACCAAAATATGAGGAAAAAGATTAAAAATCATATTGATGGGTCTTGACGAATTTCACGTAGTCACCACAAATTGCGGAAACTGAGGATCCCCTTTGCCAGATGAGCTAATGTATGAGAAATTCCCCATCAATAACCAAATCAAATTTTGGTGTATATACGTTCGTTTCGCCGATCGGATGCATTTTTTAGAATTGCAAACATTCAATATGTTTTATTTTTTTCAGCGTATTTTGGTACCGCAGGTGGCTTTGCCTTTGTAGCAGCCGAATGTTTTTCTGGTTATAAGTAGATTCTAATTTGTTCTATACTTGAGTAAAATTTGATTCAAATAGGAAACAAAATAAAAAAGTTATAAGGGTATCTTCATTTTAAGTGAGTCACACTGTATATTTAAGGAAATGTATAGATTTCGACAAAATATTACGTTAGTATATAAGTAGTGTAAAATAAATTGTTGTAAAATAAAGATTGTTTTGTGACTGTGATTTTATCAGCAGATCACGGTAAACCGCTTTGATAGAAATATTCAAGGTACATAACTGATTTTTTTTTATTAATTATCGATTTTTGCTGGCGAATATCTCGTAAACTATAACACATAGGAAGAAAATGGATATAAACATTCTTGTGGGATATTTAATTACCTTTAATTTTGCATAGGTTACCTTTTTCCGTACGCATCGTTTCCGAGTTATAAGCGAAAAACCGAAAAAAGGAACCTTTTCACCCCCCTCTCCCCCTGAAGCGGCGGGGTTAGTGGTGACTTTTAGTATTTTTACCTCCTAACTACCCCCAACAAAACCCTAAAGAGGAAAATTCTCCCCTCCTAAATGTTCTCTACAATCCCCTTTTGGGCATTCATTGATTGGACTAGTTACTACATCTCTCATTCTCCCATTTCCAGTGGCGCAACCAGGATTTCGCTCTGGGGCGGATGAAATAATATTAATCCATGTTTCTAGATAAAAACAAAACTTTTCTTATTTATTTGAATACAACGTATACACAGTTTTAAATTTCATAGGTTTCTTTCATGGTATTTCTTAAGTAAGTTTTGGTTCTTTTTAAAGTTGAAAATGAGCGTTCCGCTCACTCTATAAACACTGGATATCGCATAGGCTCTCTCCGCCGCACTTTCAGCTGTGCGGTGAAGCGGCTATGGGTCCTGTCCTGTTTTCGATTATAATCGAACATATTCGTGCAAGATACCGTACACGAAATAATTTCGTGATAGAGCAAGTTGGTATTTTCAGCCGAGAGTCACATTTTTTCGAGTAGATTGAAAGGCTGTTAATCCCCGAATGTAATTCAATGTTTTATCCACGACCACGGCCAAATTACGAGCGTGAAAGCCGTATGAGAACAGATGACAGGGATTTTGAAAAACGTCAGATTTGACAAGTTTATTTTGACTCAGAATCTTTTGATTTTGAGAAAAAAATAGAAGGTCTTCGAATCGTTTCTATGACATGAGTTTGTTTATTAGTTGACAAAAGCGAAAAAACTTGCAAAATCGACAGAAAAAATGTGAGAATGCTGAGAATTTCTTCATTCTGGCTGAAATCATGCAAGAAACTCAAGAAGCAGCATTACGTCTATTATCAGCGAAAAGCAAGAAGATCGTTCTTGATATAAATGTTAATATTAATAATAATTCTAAATAAAATTCTATAAAATCGAAGAATTATGAATTCTAATCCACTAGTGTATTAAAAGGCCGTTAATCCACGGAAAATAGACGTATTCTATACCTTTTTCCTAATATAGTGGTCGTGGATAAAAGCTATTTATTATTTTCGTGAACAAAGATAATCTGCAAAAAAAGGCGATATGATGAACTTTTTCTTGAAATTTGAACATTTTAAAAAGTTGAAATTTCAACTTTTTTCTTGAAATTTCAACTTTTTAAAATGTTGAAATTTCAAGAAAAAAGTTGAAATTGTAAGAAAAAAGTTGAAATTTCAACTTTTAAAAAAATTATGATGTGACCCTTCAGAACTTTCGTAGAAGACGTTTAAAAAGTTACCCAGTGTGAATTTTTTACAAGTTGGTAAAAATTGTTGTTATTCCACTGCCAATTACGCCCATACCTCTTGATGAAATTTCAACTCATTCGAAGCGAAATTTAATGCTCTTTAATTTTGATAATAGATGACTTTTCGATTTGATGCATTGTTTTTAAGTTATAGGCCACAAACTGAAAAAAGTGCCAAAAATTCGTGGTTTTTTCGTCCACACAAAAATTTACCAAGGGTTTGGAGGTCTAAAACTTGGATTCTACATACTCTCTACAATACATACAAGATAAAAAAAATCTAGTACCTCGTTTAAAGTAACTATCACACCCTTTCGATGACGCCGTTCCTGAACTAAATGTAGAAACAAATGTAATTATTTCTGTATAACTCCTTTGTTTAGATTTGGTAGTCATATTAACAAAACCCGAAAATTAAGATCTAATACTCCAATATTAAGGTATGCATAGTGCAACAACAAATTTCATCCGTCATCACTAGGTAGATATTTATATAATATAATATATATATTATAAGTAGATATATTACTATAATCATTATAATGTATTTCTAATATATTCAAATTACATTTTTTGTCGGTTTGATATATTTACTAAATATCATTTATATATTTTATGCATATTCTATAATATTTAAATATTCCAACATATTATGTAAATATTGAGAATATGTAGCTTGAATATTTCTGAAACTTTTTTTGAACATGGACAAGTGGGATATATTTATACAATATTCCATACATGTAATTTTCATAACTGTAAATGGTTGTTATTTTGTAATTATGTATAGCTGGTCATGGATTTATTTGTCATATTGTCTTTCATTATACGGCATCTGGTAATCATGGAACAGTGGTCTGGTGAGCAGCGTGCTTTTGCAATAAAATCGTATTATAAAAATAACGACAGTGTAGTTGCTGTGCGGCAGCAATTTCGACTACACTTTGTGATTCCTCGTCACAGGAGAATTCCTTCCGCTCATGCCGTAAAATCGTGGATTCGTAAATTTGAAGAAACAGGTACAGCCAATAAATCCAAACTTAAAGGACCCAATAGAAGTGTTAGAACCCCTGAAAACATTGAACGACTCAGAGCATCTGTTACACAGTCCAAAACGTTCAGTTAGAAAACGAGCTATTCTCCAGTGGAGAGAATGCTCAATTCGGGAGAAAGGAAAAAGAAGAAAGAAGGAAAAGGAAGGAGATGAAAAGAGATAAAACATTCACATCCTGTGCTCCCTGATTCGAGAATAGGGTCCCAGGAGTTGCGCTTAGGTAAATCTTCTTTGCTTGGCTCAGAATTTTACACAAGGATCTGAATCTTCATCCGTATAAAATCCAGTAGTTCAAGAAATAAAACCAACAGATTTCCGTTAGACATGCTGTATCGTGTAATAGAAAATTTCACCAATCGTATTCTAGAGTGCGTAGAGATAAGGGGAAGACATTTACCAGGAATTATTTTTAAGAAATAAAAAATGCATATAATTACCTAGCCATTGTTATGTCTTATTTTAAATAAGCAAAGTTACTTTCAAAATTATGATGTTTTCAAAACTTCCCGTTCTCAGGGACCACCCAGTATAATAAGTGCATGAAATGGAGGACACTTGCAGAAATGACATTTTTTCACTTATTACTTATTAGGTATACCTATTATAGTAAATAAGGCTGGCCAAAAATTCGCAATTTTTCATACCTTCAAGGGCGGTTCTGGACCTTGAGCTGGGGAGGGGGTAGAAAATCACAAACAAAATTTATAAACACAACTAAATACACAGCGGCGCAACTAGACGTCATGGGGGCCCAGGGCAAAAAATTGTTGGGGGCCCGGCCCCCTATTATATTATTTTCTTAATACCTAATCATAATCCGAAAAATTTTATTGATGAGCGGGAGGGAGAAATCCGAAAATAGTTATTTTTATACCAAGGCCGCGAAATTCTTTTTTAGGTACTGAGAGAAAAACTGTCGCCGAGGCCACTTGCGGCCGAGGCAAGATAATCTCGAGGGCACTAAAAAATTTCGCGGCCATGGTATAAACACTATTTTTTGTGCAACCGTAAATTATAGTTAGTATAAATGGTGAAAATGACACCACCGTTTATGCTATATTGTGCTAAATAAACGCGGTGGCCTTAACGTCAGAGCGTTTCTATGGAAACGGTATATTTTGAATATATACTTGCGACAATTCTCGAATAATCGTAAAAATGTCTGAGAGCGATAATGGGATTTCAATTTCTTGAACTCCCCCAGAGTTAAAATGTATTATAAATTCGGTGCTTGCCGATGTAATATCAGAAAAATCCAAACTGATATACGAAAAATGTTACAGCGAGTTAAAATATAACAATTTTTGCTTGTCATATTTTAAAAATGTCAATTTTGAAGTGACTTAAACGTCAATTATTATGAAAGTGACTTTTAGTTTTTTGGCCGTTACTAAGGGTAACGGCCGTGAAATTGAATTTCTCGGCCTGTTTTGAAATACTCATTTCCACGTACGGCTGCACAAAAAAATTTTTTTTCGTCCCATAATTTTTTTGATGAGCGGGAGGGGGAGAAATCCGAAAAAAAATTTTTCGTCCCAAAATTTTTTTGATGAGCGGGGGGAGAAATCCGTCCTAAAATTTTTTTGATAAACGGGGAGAAATCCGAAAAATAATTTTTTCCGCGCTTGCATACCTTTAATACTACCGCCAAGTCATCTGCTAGGATAGCTTGGTTAAATTTTGTATAATAAGATTTTGGTATAATTCTTGACAAATCTAAAATTTTCAAAGTGCTGTCTTCAATTACGATAAGAATGGATTCGATGCTCTCCAAGGTTAGATCCGTTTCAGCAATGTCAATGTGCAATAAAGTTGGACATCTTTCAATTAATCTTGCTATATATTGCGCTCCCTGAAAGAAGTAACATTTTTATTCACTAAAATAAGCAGATTAGAGAATAACAAAAGCTGTAGCTTTTTGTAATAATATTTTCATGAGAAACGAAAATTTACGAAGGCGTGGAAACACCACGTTGCTTTTTATTTTATAAGTTACACTTATAAACTGGGGATTATACTAATTTACACTTACAAACTGGGAATTTTGCTAATTTGCACCTAGGAATTATGTTAATTTACAGATACTAACTGGGAATATAGGCTAATTTACACTTAGGAACTGGGAATTATGCTAATTTACACTTATAAACTGGGAATTATGCTAATTTACACTTACAGACTGGAAATTAAGCTAATTTACACTGGGAATTATGCTAATTTACAGTTACTGTTAAAATTATAATAGAGTGAAGACATTGGATGAGAAAGTAACTGATTTATTGTAATATAAATATTATAATCATTAGTAAATCATCTTATATTGACAAGTGACATAGAGTAACTTTTTTATATATATTTTTTTTTAACAAGCCATCTATTTTCTATTTACTAAATATTAAATTTAACATCCTTAACAGTTACTAACTGGGAATTATGCTAATTTACAATTACCAACTGGGAATTAGGCTAATTTACAGTTATAAACTGGGAATTATGCTAATTTACACTTATAAACTGGGAATTATACTAATTTGCACTTACAATCTGGGAACATAGGAACTAGTAATTATGCTAATTTACAGTTACTAACTGGGAATTATGCTAATTTACAATTACCAACTGAGAATTAGGCTAGATTACACTTAGGAACTGGGAATTATGCTAATTTACTCTTATAAACTGGGAATTAGAGTAATTTACACTTAAGAACTGGGAATTATGCTAATTTACATAACTGAGATTTAGGCTAATTCACACTTATAAACTGGGATATAGGCTAATTTACACCCAGAAACTGAGAATTATTCTAATTTACAGTTACTAACTGGGAATTATGCTAATTTACACTTATAAACAGGGAATAATTCTAATTTACAATTATAAACTGGGAATTATACTAATTTACACTTACAAACAGGGAATATAAGATAATTTACACCTAGGAACTGGGAATTATGCTAATTTACAATTACCAACTGGGAATCAGGCTAGATTACACTTAGGAACTGGGAATTATGTTAATTTACACTTAGGAACCGGGAATTATGTTAATTTACACTTATAAACTGGGAATTAGGGTAATTTACACTTAAGAACTGGGAATTATGCTAGTAGTCCAGTGCAATTAATCATTATAAATGAAAAATGACAGAATCCAACAAACACAAAAGATCGGCCCATCAGCGGGCCATCACTGGGCCAGAAATGAAACTTCTGGCCCTGTGATGGCCCACTGGAGGGCCAACCTTCTGTGTTTGTAGGGAACCCAGCTATAGTGAATGGATTTGAATGATTTTTTTTTTGTTGGATTTCTAATGCTAATACTAAAAAGGTTACCGATTGAATATTACTGCAATTTCGAAAATCCGTAAATTAAAAAAAAAATTAGAAATCTCAACGAAAAATACAATTATCTAAATTTTTTAATATTTATTTTAAGAAAATAATGATTGATTGCTATAGCAATCAATCATTTTGATTGATTGCTATAGCAATCAATAAAAAACTATAGTTTTTGAGATTGTTTATAAAGAATTCATTAAAAATGAAACTTTTTAAAATTAACTTGAAGATGGCAGAAGTTCTAAAAAGCAAAATAACTGAATAGTACAGGAAGTGAAGCTTTTAAATCCTAGCCCGAAAACGATGTAATGAATTTCCAATTTTTCTTCAACATGCTTCATAAATTGTGTACATAAGAATCTATAGTGTCATTTTTCCTGCTTTTTGATTAGGTGTGGTTCCCACCCCTTCTCTTGCCGCAAAAAAACCAAAAAATACACATAATCTGATAGAGAATCAAATTATAAGAAAGAAAGGTCTTATACACTTTTTTGCTAAAATGCATAATTTTCGAGATATTGTGAACTGAAAATTGCAATTTTCACACCCTAAAATCAGTATTCCTAGACGTTATTTTTTAAATTACTCGAAAAATGTGGACTTTAAAAAAAATGCAAGGGTACAAAATTAAAGCTTTTACGAAAACAAATCGAATGGTTTTTTTCTTTTTTCTTCTCAGATGTTTAGTTTTGGAAATATGGCATTTTCAAAATGGCGCTGAAACCTTCAGAAAAAATATAGACGTTAAAATCTAAAATTACTCAAAATCTACAACTATGAGAAAAATTGTTATTCTTGTAAAAACTAAAGGCATTAAAATTTTCTTTCGATTGAGACATATTACGACCTTTTACACTGAAAACTAAAAAAGTGACAAACAAAAAAGTCAAAATTTAGGCGACATTTTTTTAGCCTTATTGCTCTAATTTCTTATTAATTCAATTTTTTTTTTAAATCCTTCTGCATATTGTTAATGAATATTATTACTAACATGCTCATTTTCTTTAGAATTTCTAAAATAATTATTTTTCATTCTGTACCCATTTTCAATAATTAAAATTTTCCTAATTTTTTTAAAAAAATCGGGTTTTTGGAAATTGCTTTTTATAAAAAATGGTGAGAGTACAAAAATAAAGCTTATAAAAAAACGAATAGTTCGTTTTTTTTTTTTACTTTCCTACGACAAACTGTTCCAGCGATATATAAGTTTAAAGATGGCGCTCGAGCGCATACGCAAAGAAATTATGTATTTAAAATTGAAATATCTCAAAAACTATAAGATTGATAAAAACATGATAAAGAATTAAATTAAGCTTATAAAAAAACAAAGAGTGGGTTTTATTTTTTTCCTACGACAAACTGTAGCAGATATGACAGATGACAGTTTGAGATATTAAAAATGTTATTTAATTAGTTTACTTAACTGTATTAATTTGATTCATTTATCACAATCATTATTTTTAATAAAATTAGACATACTACTATATACTCTTTTGTGGCCACTTTAATCCACCATTTTTTTTATATAAATTTAGACCTCATAATCATATTCAGTGATCTAAAAATTATAAGTATATGGATTTTCGTGAATTTATTTGTAACATTAGAAGAATTATTAATTTTTCAGTATTTAAGGGTGATTTCTTGTATCTTAATATTTTTGTCTCCTAAGTTTTGATATCACAGTCATATTCAGCGACCTCAAAAACATAAGTCTATGAGTTTTCATTAATTTATTCGTAAAATTGGAAGAGTAATTAATTTTTCAGTTTTTAGGGTTGGTTGGTTGGTTGGTTGGTTAAAAATAAAAAAGCTGGTGATGCGACAATCCAGGTTTTAAAAATTACAGATTAAAGTTTCATTTTTTACAAATTCTTTATAAACAACCTCAAAAACTATAACAATCATTATTTTCTTAAAAGAAATATTTAAAAATTCCGATAATTGTATTTTTTGTTGAGATTTCTAAAAATTTTAATTTTTTTTTTAATTTACGAATTTTCGAAATTGCGGTAATTTTACAAACTTTTTAGTTTATGGCATTAGAAATCCAATAAAAAAAAATCATTCAAATCCATTCACTATTGCTGGGTTCCGAAGTATAAACCTAATTGCATTGGACTATAGGCTCCATCTAGCGGCTAATGACGTAATGTCCATTGCAATCGATAAAAATTTGGAGGTTTGTAGCAATACATAGCGGCCAAACCGGAGAATAACCATTCGAAAGGCTATAAAAATAACTCTCCTTTGACCTATCACAAGAGGTAGGTTGCTATTTGAAAAAAAAATGGGTTAGCTGGGGGCTCTGGGTGAACAATAAAAAAAACCGCTGCCCAAGGAATCACTACTTCCACATCCGGATTTTCTATCGAAGTCACACAACGAAAAAATGTTGTATCTGGAAATAATTGTTTATGGAACTTTAATAATATAATATTTGAAATCCTCTACCCCAAAAACCCATAAAACGATACCCCACATCGGTAGTGGGGTGGGGGTGGTGACAGGGGGTGGGAGTGGGGGGTGGATAAAGTAAAAAAATATTTTGAGGTTTCTGGTTCTTGTACACACACTAAATCACATTTTTTTTCATCCCCTTTAATAATAGGGTGGGGGTGGTAATGGGGGGGGCCAATGCCAAAATTTTTTTTGAGACCTTAGCTTCTCTTGTATATACTAAATACTAATTTTATGGACTCTTACCTGCTTGATTTACCTATTTTCCCCAAATTTACCCCCCAACCCTTCGACGGAACAAGATGAAAATAATATAATCTAGTTCTAGATCTCGTTAAAGTAGATATGTGTACCAAATTTCAAGTCAATATCTCAAACGGTTCCAGAGTAAACGTGCGCACAAAAAAAGTTACAGACCGACAGACAGACCGACAGACAGAAATTTTTTTTTCACTCAAACTGGAAATCTCGACGTTTCATGACATTCTAAGCCTATTTGAACAACAAAAATTTTTTAAAATTTTTTTGTCGTTACTATACTTCCACTGGATGTGGAAGTAATAATTTTCATATGAAAAGATATGCAAATAGTAAATTTGATCTGATCAAGGTTTTTATAAAAAAGTAGCCGGTTCAAGATGTACTGAATTTATTTTATACTTTTTACACAGGCTGTATAAAATTATATGCTAGACAACATTCAATTTGTATTTAATTTGATATAATACATATGTAAAGACTGTCTAAATGGCAGATTTTTATGAGTTTTATAGCAGGATTGAATTCCAGCAAAATCTTCTAATTTTATATGCAATTGAACCTTGTCAAACAAAATTAATAATTAAGAAGAAACTAATACACCGACGGTGAACAGTGATAATCCTGTATTATTTTGAAAAAACAAAATTGCACAAAGGATTTATCTAGGAAAGTTCCAGAAAATACTCATCATCCTTTAAAGTATTAAATATATTTATCCAAAATTGGCCGTAGACTTGAATATTTTCTTCTAGAAATTTTGCCAGATAAAATGTTGGTAAAACGTTTTCTTCTGTGTAAATTAAGTCTGCCCAATTGTCTCCTTAAAGTTCGGTCACTATTTGTTATGATTTAGAGCAGACATGAAAGTATTTCTAAATGCTGAAGGCCCAACGTAACGTAAAACGTGATTAAATAATCCAAAGAACGATCCATCATGAACATTTCAGTACTATATCACTTAACTGCAAATGCACCATGTTTCAAGCGAAACAACCTTTTACAGAATGCCATACTGCGTACATATAATTCCCAGTTTATAACTGTAAATTAGCATAATTCCCAGTTGCTAAGTGTAAATTAAACTAATTCCCAGTTTGTGAGTGTAAATTAGCATAATTCCCAGTTGGCAACTGTAAATTAGCATAATTCCCAGTTGCTAAGTGTAAATCAGCCTAATTCCCAGTTTCTAAGTGTAAATTAGTATAATTCCCAGTTTATAAGTGTAAATTACAAAATAAAAAGCAACGTGGCCTTCCCTGTCAAAAAAATCTCATCAATCCGTATTGAAAATTATCAAAAATTAATAAGTATCTATGAGAACCTATATGGTCAATAAGTTTCTATAAGAGTTAGGTAAAGTTGCTGTTGAAATTGTTATCTGTTTATATCAGAATTGACCAGCAAAACGAGTCAAGCCATATCCATTTGTAAATCCAAACATTTACTTATACCACATCAATGGGAATTTATGAGCACAGTATCTAATGTAATTCGTGCGGTTTTCCATGATTAAAAGACAAGTGTTTCTTTAAGAAACGAGCTGCATTAGGTTAGAACAGTTTTGATTTGAAATTGAAGATTACAAATTACAATGTTTGAATAGGGATTTATGAGATCAGTTTCTATGAGTATTAATGTTTTTTTTTCAGTAATATACTAAATGTGTTTTCATTTGTTTGAATGGGTAAAAAGAAAGGTCAGTTTTCAACTGCAATTACAAATACAAGTTTAATCGCTTCGAATGGGGTTATATGCGATCAATTTCTAAAAGTATTTATGCTGTTTTCCGAATATAATTGTGATGAGGTTTAATCAGTAACAAATTGTTCACTATTTGTTATGATATAGTCGGAAATTCCAAGTACACATTTAGTATTCCTTCAAGAGGATTGATGAGAGCAGTTTCTACGAGTATCTATTTGTTGTTCCTATAGTAAATTATATAAGCCTTTATCAGTACAGATTCGAATCTAATTTAAATATGAAAATTATATCAGAATAAAGCAACCAAATATTTTAAACAGTATCTATTTGTAAATCCAAACATTTACTTATACTATCTCAATGAGAATTTATGAGAACAGTATCTAATGTAAAACGTGCGGCTTTCCGTGGTTAAATGGCAAGAGTTTCTATAAGAAACGAGTTGCATTAGGTTAGAACAGTTTTGATTTGTAATTGAAGATTCAAAATTATAATGTTTGAATAGGGATTTATGAGATCAGTTTCTATGAGTATTAATGTGTTTTCTTCAGTAATATATTAAATGTGTTTTCATTTGTTTGAATGGGTAAAAAGAAAGGTCAGTTTTCAACTGCAATTACAAATAGTTTAATCACTTCGAATGGGGTTATATGCGATCAATTTCTAAAAGTATTTATGCTGTTTTCCGAATATAATTGTGATGAGGTTTAATCAGTAACAAATTGTTCACTACATGTTATGATATGGTCGGAAATTCCAAGTACACATTTGGTATTCCTTCAAGAGGATTGATGAGAGCAGTTTCTACGAGTATCTATTTGTTGTTCCTCTAGTAAATTATATAAGTCTTTATCAGTAAAGATTCGGATCTAATTTAAATATGAAAATTATATCAGAATAAAGCAACCAAATATTTTAAACAGTATCTATTTGTAAATCCAGACATTTACTTATACTATCTCAATGAGAATTTATGAGAACAGTATCTAATGTAAAACGTGCGGCTTTTCGTGGTTAAATGGCAAGTGTTTCTATAAGAAACGAGCTGCATTAGGTTAGAACAGTTTTGATTTGCAATTGAAGATTACAAATTATAATGTTTAAATAGGGATTTATGAGATCAGTTTCTATGAGTATTAATGTTTTTTTTTTCAGTAATATATTAAATGTTTTCATTTGTTTGAATGGGTAAAAAGGAAGGTCAGTTTTCAACTGCAATTACAAATACAAGTTTAATCACTTCGAATGGGGTTATATGCGATCAATTTCTAACAGTATTTATGCTGTTTTCCGAATATAATTGTGATGAGGTTTGATCCGTAACAAATTGTTCACTACATGTTACGATATGGTCGGAAATTCCAGGTACATATTTAGTATTCCTTCATGAGGATTGATGAGAGCAGTTTTTTATTTATTTGTTGTTCCTACAGTAAATTATATAAGTCTTTATCAGTATGCATTCGGATCTAATTTAAATGCAAAAATCATATCAGAATGAAACCTCAAATATTTTAAACAGTGTCCACCTGTAAATCCAAACATTTAAAGATAATATTATAATGAGAATCCATCAGAACAGTATCTATAATGTAACGTGTGCGGTTTTCCGTGGCTAAATTTTAAAATTATTTGCAATAAATAAGCTTTAAGGGATTCGAACAGTTTTCATTTGCATTTCCAGATAAATAGTTTTAACTGTTAGGGATCTATGAGGTCAGTGTACCTAATGTTTTTTTTTTTCAATAAAATGTGTTTTTATTAAAAAAATACATTACACAAAGACACTGATCTCATAGATCCCTATTTAACAATTAAAACTATTCATCTGGAATTGCAAATTAAAACTGTTCAAATCCGTTAAAGCTATTTATTAAAAATACTTTTAAAATTTAGCCACGGAAAGCCGCACGCGTTACATTAGATACTGTTCTGATTGGTTCTCATTAAAATATATCTTTAAATGTTTGGATTTACAAGTGGATACTGTTTAAAATATTTGGTTGTTTCATTCTGATATAATTTTTGTATTTAAAGTAGATCCGAATGCATACTGATAAAGACAAATTTTCTATTGGAACAACAAATACATACTCATAGAAACTGCTATCATCAATCCTTTCGAAGGAATACTAAATATGTACCTGGAATTTCCGACCATATCGTAACATGTGGTAAACAATTTGTTACTGATCAAACCTCATCACAATTATATTCGAAATACTGATCGCATATAACCCCATTCGAAGTGATTAAACTTGTACCTATTTGTAATTGCAGTTGAAAACTGACCTTTCTTTTTACCCATTCAAACAAATGAAAACACATTTAATATACTTATTACTGAAAAAAATAACATTAATACTCATAGAAACTCATCTCATAAATCCCTATTCAAACATCATAATTTGTCATCTTCAATTGCAAATCAAAACCCGGTCTTCGAAGCGTGTCACCCGGGTTGGCTCCGGCGGGTTATATCGCCTGTAGTCCCCCCTCAAGAAACATGTAATTAGGTTTGTAACCTGTTTGTTTCTTCTTCTAGATAAATAAATAAATAAATAAAAACTGTTCTAACCTAATGCAGCTTGTTTCTTATAGAAACTCTTGCCATTTTACCACGGGAAGCCGCACGTTTTACATTAGATACTGTCCTCATAAATTCTCATTGCAAGGGCGGATCCGGGGGGGGGGGGGGGGGTAGTAGGGGCAATTGCCCCCCCCCCGGGAAAAGTATTTGTTACGTTTTCAAGGCGATAAATTTTTTTCCGCATGAGGTGGGGGAAAAATTTTTTTTGTATTTTTCATTTGCACCCCCCTCATGAGGCGAAAAAAATTTTTCAGATTCCGAGGCGAGCGAACGATAAAATTTTTTGTAGATGTTAGTGCCCCCCCCCCAGTAACCTTTCTGGATCCGCCCTTGTCTTATTGAGATAGTATAAGTAAATGTCTGGATTTACAAATAGATACTGTTTAAAATATTTGGTTGCTTTATTCTGATATAATTTTCATATTTAAATTAGATCCGAATGGATACTGATAAAGACTTATATAATTTACTATTGGCACAACAAATACATACTCGTAGAAACTGCTATCATCAATCCTTTCGAAGTAATACGAAATATGTACCTGGAATTTCCACACGTAACATGTAGTGAACAATTTGTTACTGATCAAACATCATCACAATTATATTCGGAAAACAGCATAAATACTGTTAGAAATTGATCGCATATAATCCCATTCGGAGTGGTTAAACTTGTATTTGTAATTGCAGTTGAAAACTGACCTTTCTTTTTACCCATTCAAACAAATGAAAACACATTTAATATATTACTGAAAAAAAAAAATATTAATACTCATAGAAACTGATTTCATAAATCCCTATTCAAACATTATAATTTGTAATCTTCAATTGCAAATCAAAACTGTTCTAACCTAATGCAGCTCGTTTCTTATAGAAACTCTTGCCATTTAACCACGAAAAGCCGCACGTTTTACATTAGATACTGTCCTCATAAATTCTCATTGAGATAGTATAAGTAAATGTCTGGATTTACAAATAGATACTGTTTAAAATATTTGGTTGCTTTATTCTGATATAATTTTCATATTTAAATTAGATCCGAATGCAGACTGATAAAGACTTATATAATTTACTATTGGCACAACAAATACATACTCGTAGAAACTGCTATCATCAATCCTTTCGAAGTAATACTAAATATGTACCTGGAATTTCTGACCATATCGTAACATGTAGTGAACAATTTGTTACTGATCATACCTCATCACAATTATATTCGGAAAACAGCATAAATACTGTTAGAAATTGATCGCGTATAACCCCATTCGAAGTGATTAAATTTGTATTTGTAATTTCAGTTGAAAACTGACCTTTCTTTTTACCCATTCAAACATATGAAAACACATTTAATATATTACTGAAAAAAAAAAACATTAATACTCATAGAAACTGATCTCATAAATCCCTATTCAAACATTATAATTTGTAATCTTCAATTGCAAATCAAAACTGTTCTAACCTAATGCAGCTCGTTTCTTATAGAAACACTTGCCATTTAACCACGGAAAGCCGTACGTTTTACATTAGATACTGTTCTCATAAATTCTCATTGAGATAGTATAAGTAAATGTCTGGATTTACAAATAGATACTGTTTAAAATATTTGGTTGCTTTATTCTGATATAATTTTCATATTTAAATTAGATCCGAATTCAGACTGATAAAGACTTATATAATTTACTATTGGCACAACAAATACATACTCGTAGAAACTGCTATCATCAATCCTTTCGAAGTAATACTAAATATGTACCTGGAATTTCTGACCATATCGTAACATGTAGTGAACAATTTGTTACTGATCATACCTCATCACAATTATATTCGGAAAACAGCATAAATACTGTTAGAAATTGATCGCGTATAACCCCATTCGAAGTGATTAAATTTGTATTTGTAATTTCAGTTGAAAACTGACCTTTCTTTTTACCCATTCAAACATATGAAAACACATTTAATATATTACTGAAAAAAAAAACATTAATACTCATAGAAACTGATCTCATAAATCCCTATTCAAACATTATAATTTGTAATCTTCAATTGCAAATCAAAAAGCCGCTGCCCAAGGAATCACTACTTCCACATCCGGATTTTCTATCCAAGTCACACAACGAAAAAATTTTGTATCTGGAAATAATTGCTTATGGAACTTTAATAATATAATATTTGAAATCCTCTACCCCAAAAACCCATAAAACGATACCCCACATCGGTAGTGGGGTGGGGGTGGTGACAGGGGGTGAGAGTGGGGGGTGGATAAAAGTAAAAAAATATTTTGAGGTTTCTGGTTATTGTACACACACTAAATCACATTTTTTTTTCATCCCCTTTAATAATGGGGTGGGGGTGGTAATGGGGGTGGCTAATGCCAAATTTTTTTTTGAGACCTTAGCTTCTCTTGTCTATACTAAATATCAATGTTATGGATTCTTACCTGCTTGATTTACCTCTTTACTCCAAATTTACCCCAATTTACCCCCCAACCCTTCGACTGAACAAGATGAAAATACAATCTAGTTCTAGATCTCGTTAAAGTACATATGTGTACCAAATTTCAAGTCAATATCTCAAACGGTTCCAGAGTAAACGTGCGCACAAAAAAAAGTTACAGACCGACAGACAGAAATTTTTTTTCGCTCAAACTTGAAATCTCGACGTTTCATGACATTCTAAGCCTATTTGAACAATAAAAATTTTTACAAATTTTTTTGTCGTTACTATACTTCCACTGGATGTGGAAGTAACTGTTCTAACCCAATGCAGCTCGTTTCTTATAGAAACACTTGCCATTTAACCACGGAAAGCCGTACGTTTTACATTAGATACTGTTCTCATAAATTCTCATTGAGATAGTATAAGTAAATGTAAAGACTTATATAATTTACTAGAGGAACAACAAATAGATACTCGTAGAAACTGCTCTCATCAATCCTTTTGAAGGAATACTAAATGTGTACTTGGAATTTCCGACCATATCATAACAAGTAGTGAACAATTTGTTACTGATTAAACCTCATCACAATTATATTCGGAAAACAGCATAAATGCTTTTAGAAATTAATCGCATATACCTAACCCCATTCAAAGTGATTAAACTTGTATTTGTAATTGCAGTTGAAAACTGACCTTTCTTTTTACCCATTCAAACAAATGAAAACACATTTAATATATTACTGAAAAAAAACATTAATACTCATAGAAACTGATCTCATAAATCCCTATTCAAACATTATAATTAGTAATCTTCAATTGCAAGTCAAAACTGTCCTAACCTAATGCAGCTCGTTTCTTATAGAGACACTTGCCATTTAACCACGGAAAGCCGCACGTTTTTACCTTAGATACTGTTCTCATAAATTCTCATTGATGTGGTATAAGTAAATGTTTGCTGCTCCATTCTGGTAGAAACTGATAGAAATTTCAGCAGCAGCTTTACTCCAGGCTCCAGTAGAGGGAGCTGTATACGTGTCGCTAATTCATATCTACTCTAATGTGACCTAAGGAACTGACGTGTGTTTGTTAAATTAAAAGTAAAGCAGTCTTTTTCACTGCCAACTCATTCATTGCTTATAGGCTAGAACAAGAACACCCGAGGAAATAAGGACTTTGCAGTATTTTGTGTTTACCACAATATTAGTATTTCTATTTGAAAAGAAATATGCAATTTAAACTGTACATTTGTCGGCATGCATATCCAAATTAATACTAATAAAAAAGCAAAATGGAAGTTTACAATAAAAATACATCTGTAAAATATACAATGGAAACTGTACATTTGTTGACATGTATATCCACATTAATACTAATAAAAAGACAATGTTGAAATTTACAATAAAAACATGTTGATAAATGGTGTGTTATATACGATAGATACTGGAGAAAGGACGGACTGGACTCTTATGATATTACTTATAGAAAAGTTTAGAATCTCTTTAAAGTTGTATCTGTAATTTCATATGTTTACAGATATAAGGGCAAGGGTGCATTTGCAGACACTAAACTGTAGATTTGTTGATGTATATTTCATATAAGTACTCATGAAAGGGCAACATGATAATTCCAAATAGCTCATTCGGAATTACTGTTTCATAACCGATTTAAAACTTAATAAAACAGATAAAATCCTGTCTGTATAATAATAATATAACTTATAGGAAAGATAAAACCGCATCACTTTTTTTTTTATAAGTTTCTATGTGGAATTTTTGGCACGGTTTCTATGTCTTCGCAGAAAATAGCCCATACGATTTGACGACCACATTTCCCCATTTTCTTCGCCCCCCCACTTTTTTTGGTGTGCGTTAGTAATATTGATGTTTTGAGATTGTTCCCGTTTATGTATTCTAAACAATACTAACTGGTGTTCCAAAGTGAAAAAATGGCCGCAGATAAATACATTTAAAAAGTTGTTTTACCCCAGGTCCTAGTTTGTTTCCATTAATCCTACAAGATTCCAATCCCAAAAATTCACTCGACGAGAGAGCTTTCATGCCATCTCTTTCGATGTCGCAGTGCATCAAATTCAAATGTTTTAAATTGTTTTTCTCATTAAAATAGTTTTCCGCTAGAATCTTGATGCCATTATCTCCTAGATCATTATAACTCAAATCCAGTTTGACAACATTAGGTTCCACTTCTTTCAAGAAGGTAGCTAGCTTGAGCATATCAGTCTCTTTCAGACGAGTACTGCAAATTAAGAAAGTTAACCTTATAATTTAATACTGTACCATAAGACTTTTTTAAGACTTGGTAATTTTAAAAACTGAAAATTGAAGTCACAGAATCGAATGGATAGATATATTGTGATTTCTAAACTATTCCCTTTTTAGTAGTAATAATAATAAACATCTTTATTACTTTTTTAAGAAAATATACAATAATTTCATATCATTTTGATTTGTTTGCATTACAAAAATAAATGGCGAAGTTCAGTTCAGAAGGATATGTGGAAACTGCTCTTCCACTTAATCACTTAACCATTAATACTTTCAAATTAGTAACATAGAATACTGTTTCATAAGCAATTGAAAAAAAAGTTATGACGAGATCATCTCAAGTTTATTTATCCATGGCCTTTAATTTGTAAGTTAACCTGCAAAGATGTTATTGTAATATACAATTAGTTGCATATTAAATCCCTATATACAGGTTCTGGCAGCTAAGTAGGGCCATCGGATCAGATTTACATGCGAAATAGTTGATCAACCGACTTGGATAGGACAGCCTGTTCGTGCATTTTCTAGCCGCATTTTGCAACTTTTAGCACGTTAACAAGACGCTGCAAAATCTGGACCGTTTTAGCGATCTCCGTAGTCTCCCTCTGCTCATCAGAAAAATTGTACCGAAGTTTTTTTTGATCGCTCATAAAAAAAGATCCGCCATAGTGTCCGCCTCTCCTCTGCTCATCAAAAAAATTTTGGGTTCCTTTGATTTTAGCCACTTTTTCTTCAATCTAGCCCTGATTTATACTAGAATTTAGCTCAAAAAATAATGCAATGCTGGCATAGGATGCCGGTAGACTATTTGTGGTCACACCGGGCTTAGAGAATGAGCTAAGCCAGTGTCTTTACAGAGCTACACGTTGTTGCTGATAGGGGATAATCGCATTTTCAATTGTTCAAGTTTCGATTTATGTTGGTCAGAGCATCTAAAAATTATAATTACTCGCATTAAGTGTAATATGCGCCGAATGACTCGGTCCTAAGAAGTGTTATAAAAGAATGTTTATTAACAAAATACATTCTTAACGTAACAAAATTTAAAGATTTTAAAAAACAAAAAGAAAATGAATTATAATAAATATTCAAATAGACCTCTTCTTGGGCTAAACAATAACCAAATCGATCATAAAAATTTCTAACATTTAACAATATATAAGATAATTTGTTGGAATACGTTTACGATTTTCAACTGCAATTATTCACGATTATTAGCCCTACTTTTCTTAATACAATACAAGACAACTTTATTCAGCCTCTTGTACAAGATAAATATGACAGCCTAGACAGGACAAAAAATTAGAATACATTGATAAAATTCTTATAATAATATAATATATAGATCTTAATATAATTGCATAAAATCACAAATTAAAACATTAACCATGGCAAGTTAATCAGGTGAATTACAAAATTAGTCTACACTCTAGCAAGCCTTATCCCGGAAACAGGCCAGAGTTGCTGCTTGGAAAGAAGCTATTCTATGGTTTTTAACCTTTTTTAACCCAAACGGCACTGCGGTTGACGAAGGACTTCTAAACAATTCTAGCCTAGCTCTTGTAGTCATCGTTATTACTAAATTCCTTATACAGTAATGTTTTGCTCCCTCATTTACATTAAACTTTTTTAAATTAAGTTTTACATACATTATGGCATGATACATATATATAGTTAATACTTTGTATTCCCTGAAATACTGTTTACACGAAATATTCCTTTTCAGCTTAAACAAAATTCTAATACAATTTTTTTGACTAGTTAATAATGGTTTTAATTGCCCTGAACATCCTCAAACCCAAATTGAATATTTAAAATGAGTACATCATTGAATAGTAATAAGTTCGACATAAGAAAGGTGCCTTAGTATATATTCCTTTTTACTTATCTTATTACAGATGTTGGTAATATGTATACTCCAATTTAAGTTTTCAGTTATCGATATACCGTTTTAAAATATAAATAATGATTTCTACTTTCATTCATTCGCAGGGCATTAGATTGACACCATCTGTTAACTACATTAATTTCTTTATTTACTATCTCTTCAAGGTTGTTGTTGGTAACAATTAGGCTGGTATCATCAGCATACATGACTGTTTCTGTATTCATACCAAGTTGGCACACTAGGTCGTTGTTGTACATTGTGAAAAGAAGGACCCAGCACTGAACCCTGTGGTACACCTCTTGTTAAGTAATTACCTCTACCCCGTTCAGTACCAATTTCTACAGCCTGTGCCCAATTTTTCAGATAGGAGCTGATCCATTTTCCCGTCAGTCCTCTTATACCACAAGAATTTAATTTTTTGATTAGGAGCTTGTGATTGACGAGATCAAAAGCTTTGTTCAAATCACAGAATGAACCCACAACTTTTAATTTTTCATCTGGACGACAATATATTTTCTAGTAGAAATAAGAGAGCTGTTTCGGTGGATTTTCAATGGCGAAAACGATGTTGATTCTCTAGAATTATTTTGTACCTATTTAAAAAGGATTCTAATCGCTGTGCAAAAATCTTTTCATTATTTTTGAAATTATCGGAAGAATAGAATAGGTCTATAGTTCTGACAGTCATCTTTACTACCTATCTTGAAAATGAGGCACACTTTTGCTATTTTTAATGAATCTGGAAAGAATTCAGTTTGTGTATTTTAAAGCCATAATATACTGTTCTATGCTTTCGTTTCGTTTGTTAGCTCCAAGTACATGGTGTTAATATTTAAGTTTTCTTTCATTGTGCAGTTTAATTCTAATCAACATTGAATGTGTTTCCAAAATGGTTGTTAAAATTCTGCGCTATGTCTATAGGATTAAAGTATATAATTCCATTTCAATTTATATTTTTAATGCTTACATTTGGTTTTTTAATATTTGTTTCTTGGTGAATATTGTTCCATATACCTTTTGCTTTATTGTCAACAGTATTTAAATGTTCTATAATGGAACACTGTTTTGCTGCTCTTAAAATTTTTTTATATATTTTCCTATATGTTATATAGTAGCGTTTAAACTTATCAGTTAATAAGATTTTGCTTAAGTGATAAAGCTCCCTTAATATTTTTTTACTTGTGAGTAACCCTAATGTCATGAATATGTTTATTATTTTCATCTTTATGCCTACCATTGCAATATTCCATGGGAAAACAAATGTCTATGTAGTTAACACATTTTTAAAATTCTCTAAACATCCGTTTACAGAATTGATTTCATAAATGTCAGTCAGTCAGACAGTAGTCAGATATTGTCTTCGGGAAATATCTCTTGGGTTCTTCTTACTTTGTATGATCGGTAATCATTTTTCTTGAGAATCATTCTTACTGTCCTGTCACTTGAATCTACTACCTAAGTAATTGCTGTTAGCAGAAAATGTTAGATTTTCACTAACAGTGGTCAAAACTATTATTTTCCATATTTCATCATTATTATTTCGGGGACAGATTCTTTTTGTATGTATTCTATTCTATAGAATAAAAATGATTAAGTGTATTATTTTATAAGGTTACTGAAAAATTCCAAATAATTATATGGTAATTATAGTATCATGTGGATAGCTGAGTTACTCAACTGTAGTGCACAGTTCTCTAATTCTCTAATCTCATCCAACCTTCTTACCTTGCTGCCACAATCTGTATTATACTTTCAGTTTGAAAAAAGACCTGATAATGGAAATCTTAGCTCATACCCAATTCTCTGATAGAGGTCCTTCCCTCTGAGTTGCAGATTTTTCGTGCCATCAGAATTCTTTTCACAAAATAATTGCAAAAATACATCACTAAATTTATCACCCATCTTCAATATATTGCTTGTTAAAATGTCACAATGACATACTCACATGAACATACAGGGTGCCAGACAAAAAATAAGAAAAATGATTTGGTATATACAGGGTGTTCACAAATATCAATAACAAACCTTTGATGAAGCTTCCTACATGCAGCGCAGCAATCTTATAACGCAAAATTTCAAGGGGGCACAAAATTTTGCTATAAACAAACCTAATAATTTCATTTTAAGAAAAACAATAAATAAAAATAGACCAAAACATTGCTGCATTATATATTTTCAATTTTCTGTAAAAATAAAAAATATGAATTCGTTTGTATAGCGTAAGCAACTGTTTGGCAATTCATCTGCGATTGTGCCATGTCATGATCAACATCATGCACTACAAAAACAATAACTAGAGATGGGTATTAATACTCTAAATTAAAAATTAACATTATTGTGACGGTCTTACTGGACATAATGTGCATATTGTCTTTCTTATATTTCAGTACTTATTGTGGCATGTAGCAGGGAAAGTAGTTGTTTCAAAGAAAAGTGAGTGGCACGCGTTTTTTCTAGTAAAAATATAAAAATAGACGTGTTTTTCTCCAACTTCTAATTTTTTCCCTTCATGGCCTCTTTCGCATAACCACTCACATTTATACTTATCAGTGATAAGTTTTTTTTTTTGTAACAGTTAAAACAATTACTTATATCTTATTATACCTTAGCCAGGAAAGGAGGATAGTGATGAAATGAATTCTCTGTGTCAAGCGGCATGTCATTGAGCAAAATTTATATTTATATATTTGTTATATAAATATTTCTACCCTATTCAAATTACTTTTAAGATCGTTTGACCATGAAAAATTCAAAATTTTCGTCTACGGCGAGTTTGGACCACCTCCCATCTATGAATAAAGAAATATATTCAGGAATTCATATACAGTTCATTTAATTGCTTCGCCATTTGCTTGACCATAATTGTCATAGACTGGAATTCAGAGTTTTCTCTAGAGTGCTAGAATTTGTCATTTCTAATACTTTTGATGTTAAAAAGTGTCCAAATATTTGAACAGTTTCTCTTCCATCCACCCAGTGGCGGCGCTAGGGGGATGCTGGGGTGGGCGGGAGCCCACCCTGCAAATCCAAGCGCCAGTCGCTGCCCACCGTGCGCTGCCGCCGCTGACTTGAGGCATCACGCTCGCTACATCTCTACGTTGGCGATGCAGGATAATAATAATATAAATGATAAATGTACACTTTGTTTTTTTGCTAACTTCGTCTATCGCTGTACCGCCCGCCCTTTGCCGGCATCCGCCCACCCATTTCAAAAGGTTAGCGGCGCCACTGCATCCACCCACTAAAATATTTGCTATCTTCCAACCACAAGCATTTGTGGCTTTGTCTACACTAACCTGGATGTATGTCCCATTGAGCTGAGAAGAAATTTTCTGTCTAATACTGTAACATGCCGGTGATAAATATTTTTTCTTAGCATCGACACCGATAGTACCAAAACATTGCTATACTTGCTACTAACACTCGTTTGCGAAGTGTCTAAAAGTTAATTATCTAGTTTCGTTCACGGTATGTTACCAGTGGCGTCCTGGCTAGGTCCGCAGGTCTGCAAACGCGGACTGGGCCCCAAATCCTTTTGGGCCCCCCTATCCTATCAATAAAACATGGCAATAAACAATCGAAAAATTTTAGTGGAGTCAAATTAGGACTAGAAAATTCGCAATGTGAATTGTCTGGTCAGGGCAATTTTTTTGTTTTAACGTGTTCAGGGAATCAACTTAAGTTCACAGTTCAGTTTTGCAGTTTCTGCGAGGTCGGCGTATTGTTTATTTAAACAACTTAATTTTTAGACCATGTTTTCCATTGGTTTTCTTTGAATATCTCGAAAACAACAAAGAGAATGAAAATGTTCGTTATGAGCTGTACAATAAAAGCACATAAACTATAATCCATTTCAATTATTATTATTATTTAAAAAATATTGCAAAATTATGCGTTTCGAAACAAATCACTGTTCTTTCAAAAATAATGGGTAATAGTCAATGAAATTTTGGAGAAATATAGCTCTTATAAAGTACAATCACCACTTAAAATTTCAATTCAAAATCATTAAAACGGCTCAAATATATAAATTACGATAGCTCAAATTGTAACTTTTCATAGCTACTTTAAGATCACGATGAGAGATGTGATTTTTATTTGTTTTATGAAAGGAATTATTTATACTTTGTTTTTTTCTTCAAATTTTTTAACTTATTACTTGTTATTTAATGTATTTTAATCCAAAGAATATATGTTTATTTTTTGTAAATAAATATGTTTTTATATATATTTCAATTTTCTCAGTAATATAACATTTTTTAACAATAAATAATATTAACTGGAAGGCATGAGCGTCATGAGGACCGTACAAGGAAATAGCTTGCACTTCCCTGGTATTACTCACGTGCCTGAAAGAAATACGGCAGACGATACGAAAAATGTCAGTTTGAATTTTGCCAGGACGCCACTGTATGTTACATTCAACCATCACTTCATCACAAGTTAAAATTGTTTAGCTTTTTACTATCAGTAAGGCCACTCACACTCATGATTTTCTGAGGAAATGTGCCTATTAACCACAAAAGTACTTTGTCACAGTTTCTGTGATAGTTCTGTGCCATCAAATTGCAATTTCAGAATATCGTGAATCTACAAGTTTACTGTAGCCTGTGGAAAATGAGAACAAGACATTTTAAAAACCTCTGCTGACTCTATAATTGTGTGCCGTTCCTACTGTATTCTCTACATATCTGATGCATTGGTGAGGTCGAAGTCTGTAACTTCCAATCCTTCCTCCTTTCTGCCCTTATCAGTTGAGCCATGTTTGCAGGTAAGTAAATTTCCAGTATTGCCACAGTGAAGGTATTACGATTGTGAAACAACCTATAAGTTTCTCAATAAATCTATTTTATGTATTACGATTTTAAAATCAAGTAAAATTCATCATTCTGTATAAAATTCTGTTTCACAGTACATTTTGGAAGTAAACGGTACATGATATTTAAATTATTTATGTTTGTCATGTTATATAACACGACATTATAAATGTTTTTTTTTTTTTTTTTAATTATTTTTAGACAAAATACGATTTGTTCTTATTTTTATTAATCCATAAAAAGTATGGAATCGATGATTTAGTCTGCCTTTTTGAATAAAAAACTCATGAAATATTAAATATTCAACAAAAGTATTATTCTGTATCATCAGTGTGCTTATTTATACATGCACACTGAATAAAAACACGTACATTTAATCGCATACTTTTAGTTATAATCATCGATACTACACTTCTGTGCAATAAAATCCGGTACACTTGAGAAATCAAGTAATCCAGTTTTCACTAATATTAAGTGGTGTGAATCACTCTTTTTGGAATTTAGATTTTTTCATTATCATATAGATTATAAAAAACTGACATTGATTGTGAAACATCAAAAGTAATGTATTTGAATAATGTTAATCCAGAAGAAAAACATACGTATTCTTGTTTTTTTTTTTACTTTTTTACACCATTCGATGGGAATGATTTCGATTTATAACAAATGTAAAAATTGACGTAACTGCTTTTGTATTTATTGTGTAAATAATGTTACCTAATATTTTGTACATATGTCCGTCATTACAAGACTGAAAAACCTTTTCATCGGTAAACACAACATTGTACTAAAACTCCAACGGGCGATAGACATAATTTAAACAAAACAGAATGCATGCTTGCTTATATTCTTCTGTTAATATAGTCTTCTTGGCACTTACACAGTTTTTTGCCATGTTTTTTGGATGAAGTAAAAAAATATTTTGAGGTTTCTGGTTCCTGTACATATACTAAATCACAATTTTTTTTCATCCCCTTTAATAAGGAGGTGGGGGTGGTAATGGGGGTGGCTAATGCCAAAAATTTTTTTGAGACCTTAGCTTCTCTTGTATATACTAAATACCAATTTCATGAACTCTTACCTGCTTGATTTACCCATTTACCCCAAATTTACCCCAATTTACCCCCCAACCCTTCGACGGAACAAGATGAAAATATAATCTAGTTCTAGATCTCGTTAAAGTACATATGTGTACCAAATTTCAAGTCAATATCTTAAACGGTTCCAGAGTAAACGTGCGCACAGGTACCATAACGTACTTATCTTTTTCTCACCATGAGGTGTTGACGAAGGTATATGACGGCATGAGCTAGGGTTTCACGCACCGGTACTGACGTCGTGTGATGTTCGTTTACTTTTGTAGACAGGTATCATATGACGCAATTAGCTCCGTTCAGGCCTGTACCACCTACAGGATGGGAGGTAGCGAACCCAACGTCCTGAAGCTATATCAGGATCAACAGCGTGGAGGATGGAGCTCAGTCGCTCGGGTGCTTGATGCATCAGGTATGGACCTGCTGTGTCGTGTGCACGGGGGACTTTGTCTCACCCTTGGAAACCTGCCTGGTATAAACCGTGTAGAGTAACTTGGTGACAGGCTTGCTCTACGTGGGGGTCTGCCTTAATCGGCCGACCAAGTGGATGGGAGCCACAATAAAACTCCCCCCAAGTCAAAGTGGAACAGCATAAGCCGAGGACTGCGTGACTAAGGGGAAGCTTAGTCTCTATTATGCGGACTCCAGGGCACCTGGCGCACCCTGGTTTCAATTATGCCTGCCTGGAGTATGCGGGGCACTGCCTCAGGTAATTTGCTTTTCCTCCGCTACTCGTGGGACTTTATGGAGACCAGACAAGAGCAAGGGTATAGGCAAAAAGGGCCACAAAAAAGGCCCCAAGCTGCCAAAATGCCCCAAAACTTGAAATTCCTCCAGATAAATCTCCACCACGCAAAAGCAGCTTCGAGCGTGCTTAGCAGGAGATTTATTAGGGATAAAATAAACATGGGGCTAATTCAAGAGCCCTGGGTATACAGAGGACACATCAAAGGACTCCCAACACAATCATGTAAGTTACTTTATTCTACCTTGCATGACAATCCTAGAGCAGCCTTACTGCTCGACAAAAACACTAATTTTGTTCTCCTTTCAGAGTTCACAACCAGGGACTTAGTTGCCGCAGTTGTGGACGTACCTACGGAAAAAGGCAAAAGGCAAATTGTAATTGCCTCTGCCTACTTTCCCAGCGAAGAACGAAGCCCACCTCCAGAGGAAGTAAAGAGCCTCATCAACTGGTGCAAAAGGAAGAACAAACATTACATTATTGGCAGCGATGCCAATGCGCACCATCTTATGTGGGGCAGCACGGACACTAACACTAGAGGTGAGTACCTTTTTGAATATTTGTCTGCAAATAATATCGACATTATCAATAAAGGTAATGAACCCACCTTTATAAATGCGATTAGAAAAGAGGTTCTAGACGTAACCTTTGCTGATCCATTTATAACCGACTCTATCAAAAACTGGCATGTTACAGATGTCGGATCACAGACATATTCGATTCGACTTGGAGGCATCTGTAGCAAGCTTCGAGGAGTGTAGAATACCTAGACTGACTGACTGGAGTGTTTACAAGGAACACTTAAAGTCGGAGGTCGAAGGTATCACACACCCCATCGACACAATAGAGGATTTAGATATAACCTCATATCAATTACAAAACCTCATGACCTCGTGTTATGAAAAAAGTTGCCCTGTTAAACAAAAGGCAGTCCAAAGAGATGTGACTTGGTGGAATAGGGATCTCAGTCGCCTTAAGGCTGAGACCAGGAAAACTTTCAATAGAGCTAAGAACTCTGGAAACTGGGAGGACTATAAAAAAGCCCTCACGGAGTACAACAAAGAATTGAGAAGGTCTAAAAGAAGATCATGGAGACGGTTTTGCGAGGGGATAGATGAATTAGCCCCAGCAGTCCGTCTACAAAAAGTCCTTGCAAAAGACCACTCAAACGAAATAGGGCTACTCAAAAAGCCCGATGGTCAACATGCAGAGAGTCAGCAGGAAAACATAAGAGTACTTTTAGGTACTCACTTCCCTGGCTCCCATGTAATCGAAGGTGAACTTCCACAGGCCTTCCTGGAAGAGGATGCACATCGTCCTACCAGAGAAGGGAAAAGGCTAGCTGGAAAAATATTCACCCCTAACAGAATTAAATGGGCGGTATCGACCTTCAAGCCCTTTAAATCACCGGGCAGGGATGGTATTTTTCCTGCCCTGCTTCAACATGGAATTGAGGAACTTATCCCATGCCTGAGAAGCATATTCATAGCAAGCTACACTCTTGGGTATATTCCCCAAGCTTGGAGGGAAGTTAAGGTGGCGTTTATCCCAAAGATAGGCAGACGTCCACCAGACGAGCCAAAATCTTATCGCCCCATCAGCCTAACCTCTTTTCTCCTTAAAACAATGGAGAAAATACTAGATCAACAGATTAGAAGCGAAATCATTACAGTGAAACCGCTTCACTCGAAACAATTTACCTATCAACCTGGCAAATCAACGATAAATGCTCTACATGGCCTGGTCAAAGGCATCGAAAAGACATTTACAGCAAAGGAACTGGCTCTGTGTGCTTTCATAGATATAGAGGGTGCTTTCGACAACACCTCCTATGAATCCATACAAAGAGCCGCGGAAAGAAGGGGAATAGAGTCCCCAACAATCAGATGGATACAATCCATGCTAAGAAGCAGAATAATTACCACAAATGTGGGGAACGAGTCGGCCACCGTGACTGCAGTTAGAGGTTGTCCACAAGGTGGAGTCTTATCGCCTTTGCTGTGGTCAATGGTGGTGGACGATCTTCTCCATAAGCTGAGCAATTATGGCTTCAACGTTCAGGGCTACGCTGATGACCTGGTCGTTACTGTCAGGGGCAGGCATGAGGTTATGATCTCAAACCACATGCAAATTGCCTTAAACATAATATCCAAATGGTGCGCGTCAGAGGGTCTTAGTGTCAATCCGAGCAAAACAGTTATTGTTCCATTCACCAAAAGGAGAAAACTCAACTTGAGAGCTCCTATGTTGAATGGAACAGTACTAACCTTTTCCAGTAAGGTCAAGTATCTAGGAGTAATTCTGGACCAAAAACTCACCTGGAACTCACATTTAGAAAGGACACTTACCAAGGCAACAACGGCCATTTGGACGTGCCGTAGGCTGTTTGGTAAGACTTGGGGTCTAAAGCCGAAAATGATACATTGGTCATACCTATCGGTTGTGAGATCTATGGTTACCTATGCATCATGCATATGGTGGCCAAAAACAGAAGAAAAAGTAGCACAAGGAAAGTTGCAGAAATTGCAACGCTATGCCTGTCTAGGGACTACAGGAGCAATGCGCTCGTGTCCCACAGCAGCTATGGAGGCAATGCTGGACTTACTCCCTCTGCATTTGCATGTGAGGAAGGAGGCAGCACTTAGTGCCTTTAGGCTGCATCAGGCACTTAAATTCAGACCAGGCGACCTGGTTGGTCACTTAAGGATTCTGGAGTTAATCCAATTCGAATCTATGACCAAACCCACTGACTCAATGCCAATCAAATATGACTTTGACTGCCCATTTGATGTGCTGATTGAAAGCCGTCAGGCGGGCAGGGCCGGAGCATTGCGGTTGGAGAAAGAGTCACACATCTGGTACACAGACGGATCCAAGATGGATGAAGGGGATGGTGTGGGCGTAGCAGGGCCTAAATGCAGGCTATCTAAAGCCCTTGGTAACACCCCAACCATCTTCCAAGCAGAAATTTATGCTATAGATCTATGCGCCCAGGAATGCCTAAATAGAGGCACTCGAAGGGCAAAGATCTATATACTTTCAGATAGTCAGGCAGCATTAAAGGCTCTCAGGTCATATACCTTTGAGTCAAAAATTGCCTGGGAATGCAGACAATCCCTGAAGCAACTGGCAAAAAACAACAAGGTTACCTTGATGTGGGTGCCAGGGCATGAGGGGATAGAAGGCAACGAATTAGCTGATAGCCTCGCAAGAAAAGGGGCTGAAGCCCCGTTTTTTGGACCCGAACCGTTCTGTGGCCTATCCAGGGGACACATAACGGAGGAGGTCCTAAAATGGGAAAAGGAACAAAAAGAGTCCTACTGGAGGAACACTCCAGGACAAAGACAAGCAAAAAGGTTTATAACCTATTCTACAAAGAATGCCACAAGGCTTCTCGAACTGGAAAAGTCTGATTTAAGGCTGATCACAGGCCTTCTAACTGGCCATTGCCCCTTGAGATACCATCTCAAGAACATGGGCATGGCAGTAGACGACAAATGCAGATACTGTGAAGCTGCAACCGAAACTGCGGAACATATACTTTGTGAATGCAAGGTATTAATCCGCATTAGGCTAAAGTACCTAGAACAGGCGGAATTAACGCCTGAAGACATAGGGAATTTAGCCCCCAGGAAAATCGCAAGCTTTGCAAAAAGTCTTGGAATCCTGGGTAACATCTAGATGCAGGGTAATTCACAAAAGACCTTTTAGGTCGAGGTGAAGAAAGGCCAACCCAGGGCCAAGCGACCCCTTAAACAATCTACGTCTACAAACGTGCGCACAAAAAAAAGTTACAGACAGACCGACAAACCGACAGACAGACAGAAAAATTTTTTTCGCTCAAACTTAAAATCTCGACGTTTCATGACATTTTAAGCCTATTTGGACAATAAAAATTTTTTTGTCGTTACTATACTTCCACTGGACGTGGAAGTAATTTCAGTAGGTATGAAACATTTTGAACAAATCCTTCATCAGCTCTTAGACTATATGTGTTTCGTTGTTCAAAATTGTTGTTATTTGTTAGATGTCTATTAAGTGTTTGTAACACCTACTACAATTTTTAGGTAAGATATATTATCAACACTGGCAACACTAAAAACCCTCATCATTTCTTTAGCTTTCTATTGTTTGGAAACGTGTGGTAAGGTGTTTACAATATATTATATTTCACAATTTCCTCCTTCAATAATTACATAAACACAGGCAGTTTCCGACTCAGTCACAATGATTAAAGTAAGTTTTTTCCTCTTATTCCCTCTCGGACCCTTACTAGTTGAACCGTCGGTTATCACTACGTTTTTTTGGGTCATGCGAGTCATATGTGTATCAATTAAGTTAATGTGTTATTGTTAAGTGTAATCTGTGGAGTATGCATCACTCCACAACCATCATCTACCATCAACTTCACTGGTAAAAAGTAAGGCATATCTATTTATGTTCTGAAATGCAACAGACATACTTTCTATTACTAATAGCCTAATTCGGCCACATGATTCATTTGTTTATATATTTATTGTAAACATATCTCCAGGAAATAAATTCCCAGTTACAGATATTCGTGTAAAGTAAAACAAAATAAAACATACGTGAGTGGTAGTATAAATGCAAGGAAAAAGTGCACATATAAAATAACCGAAAATTAAGAACGTATTAGAGGGGTTTTAAATCAGATTATGATTCGTCAAACATTCGCCACGAGCTTAATATAAGTCACTTTTTTTTCCCAATAAAATTTATGAGGACAAAAAAATTTTGTTTTGGAATAACATGTTGATACACATCGATTTACTCAGATCGCTTCGGTCAACTGCGGCCTCTACATACACAGTTTGATGTAGCAGGAGCGTACACCTATCGCTATAGTTTTGGCGCTGTGGTTCATTTGTTTATTTGAACTTACATTCCGCTTTTACATATGAAAATAAAAATTAGTGAAGACACATCTGTGGATAAAGAGCTTTATTTTAAAAAGAGAATCATCAAAATTGGTCCAGTGAGAGCCGCTGGCGAAGCCGGAAAAGAAAACGGCTTGTGTTTTAAATATGTAGATTGAAGGAGAAAATTGTGAAATGTACTGAAAAATTAATCGACTTAACCTGAAGATAACATCCCACCCTCCTTTACAAACCATTTTCTAAAGATCTATTTTAGCACAACACAACGCAAGTGATAACTGACGCCTCGACTAGTAAGGAGTCCGAGATGGCATAAGAGGAAACTCTTACTTTAAAACATTGTAACTCAATCGCTCAAGAGACAGAAACTACCTGCGTTTATGTAATTATTTCGGAGGAAATAGTTCATATAATTTAAATTAATCTTCAAATAACTTGATTAATTTTTCAATTATTATATCTGCATAAAAGCTGTCTCTAGAATGAAGATCTTCCGTCCAGGTTCTGATTATTATTTAAGCCATTGGCCGACTGATTTGTTTCCATGTAAAAATAATTTACCTAAACAGACTGTTTTTACAATTCTACAACAAAAAAAAATAAAATAAAATTACTTAACAGGGAATAAAATAATTTATTAGTTAATCTCAAACATATATAGCTTTTCAAATCAAACCTTAACCCTTGTATGTTATAAAATTTATTTACACATACAGGAGCTCTGTAACACTAACACTAACCAGTCTTAAGTACAGCAATTTTGTTTCAAAATTGACCCGACCATATCTAGACCTAAACGTAAAGTTAATATTTTGATCTGTAAAAACATATACAACATAGGCATCAAATGCTTTCCAGTAAAATAAACGGATAAATTAAACAAACACTCAACAAATCAATAATCTAACTCATAAGTAATACTCTGAATCCAAGATAGCGCTGCACGGATATTGGATAATTTGGCCCTGCATAGGAAGCTAGAAATAAGTAAATATTCAGGATATGTTCTACGACCAACTCTCTGGGTTCTCCCTTCAACACTTTGTGTTTCCGAATTCGACGCTACTGGCTCTGAAGGAGTTGAAAAAGTCTTGTTGTTGATTCTTCCTTCGCAGAGTATTTTCGTTGTCAGACTCAAGAGCCACTGTAAAATCTGAAAAGTATAAAATAAAAAAAAACATGACACAGTTTTAACTGCTTTTAAGTTTACCTCTGCACTTGTTGGCAATTTAACCATGCCAGGCTTCAGCCAGGAACTTGGAGCCCATAGTAATAATTGGCATACGTTCGCGGCCACTTCTGGGTGGAGACGCTAGAAAAGAAGTAAAATATTTTACAAGAAACAAGAAAAATATACAATGTTTTTAAGCTTACTTAACAGTAGTGAGTTGAAAAAGGTTTATTTAAAAATGATATAACCAAAAGTCATGCTACTGTCATATAATTTTGTAATTTTTTCACCTGTATAGCCGCTACCCTCACAGGTAAACGCAACATGTGGTTTGTATTAATTTTTCTTTTTCACATAAAATTCGTTCAAGTGAACGTTCAAAACTTCAGGTACATAACATTTCACGATTTTATGTTTAATACTTAAATTATTTATTATTAAATCTCATTCAAGTCCACCCATCGTTGAAGATGGGTAAAGCTAATGCACCAGGGGTCAATAATCCGTTAAATGAAGTGTCACATTTCACCATACCATTTCAAAATGATCCTTTACATATTTTCCTGGTTTATATTCATCCGACTTCAAACATTGAATAGAACCTTTTTATCATGCCCTTAAGATTCAAATATGCTATTATCATCGGTGATTTTAATTTCAACGCAGCCAAAAACAGACAATTAAATACCTTCCTCAACAACACAACATTTCAAAAGGCAAACATTTCTCCAACATTTCTTATGCCAAACAATATTGATTCAACACCTGATGCTCTTCTCTACACAAAAAACATTTCAAACAACTTCCAGAAAATCGAAGTTATCCCAGATGTTGGTTCCGATCACTTGTCGATTAAAATTAATTTTAAGTTAAATCTGCCAGTAGATTCTTCAGATCAAGAAGTGAATACTGTATACTTATATAATAAATGTGATATGGATGAAGTAAATGCTGAAATGCTTAGATATATCAAGGAAAATAGATTCGTCACTCCAGATACAATAAAGTCATTTAATGAGAGGCTAAAAAGTTCAATTCGAAACGAAACCCCAACCTCTACCCACAAATACTTTGCACATCAGTTACCATCATTCATAATAAGATTGATCAAACAGAAAAGAAAAATTTACAGAGATTACAAGCATAATCAAGACCCTGATCTCAAAAGAAAAGTCAACGATCTTAACAAAAATATTCATAAGATGATAATGCAGTTTAAGTCCACAAAATGGTTGGAAGCATGTGAGGAGATAAATAAATCAAAAGGACGTAACTTTTTTTCACAAGTCAACAAAGTAACCAAATACAAACAGAAATTTCATGTGCCAACAATAGAAGAAAATGAATTACAATATTGCTCCGACGATGGAAAATCTCAAATATTTGCTGAAAACCTAAAACAACTTTATGTTCATAATAATAACCCCAACTTTAACAATAAAACATTTAATTCTGTAATCGAATGGCATAATCAGTTTTTTTGATCATATTGACATAAATGAGGGTATAGAAATTAACGAAGAGGAGTTCTTCCAAATTCTTGATAAAGAAAAAAATTTGGCACCTGGCATCGACAATGTTCCCTGGTCGTTAATAAAAAAACTAAACTACGATATTCATCTTTATATAATAAAAATTTATGAATTCTGTTCAAACCATCACGACAAAACTCTGAGAAAAATAACTAATTTTGTAAGATGTAACGTAGGTAGAAAGTCTATTCCATCATACTATACAAAGCATTTACTAGTTTTATTTCTAAGAGTGCTAAGTGCTCGAAGAAAAAGTTGATGTATACGAGTTACTGTATTGCAAAGGGTTAAAATCCAAAAATGTGGATAAAACGCGAAAGGGATTAGCTACGATTTTAAATTTCATAAATTTTGAATCTACTTTTAATGTAGAATCAGCCTGCGCAAACCGATTTTGGACTCATTTTCATCATAATTTTTTCACCTTCAAACACACTGTGTTGTATGACCAATAAAGATCTTATATTATTATCATCATTATTAAATTTTAAGAAATAGTATATTGTTTTATTAGGAGTAAAAGTGATACTTTTGTGACGAGTCTGCAGGTTGGCAATTACAGACGAGTCACAACAAGTGGTTTTTACTCTGAATAAAACATGCTATTTTTTCTTCAAACGTCCATTAGCTATTAAAAAAATAAAGATAAAAATCTCGAATTTCACCACCAAAAATTAACATCACATGGCCGGGGTATTACATGAAATATGCGTTGCCATGGATATTACTTTTTCTGCCGCTCACAACGTCAGAAAAAGTACTTTTACCTGTTGTTAACGGCAACGCACAGCCGTCAAAAAAGTCAAACTTTAATATCATGAAATGAGTTAACTGAAATTTATTTATTAAAATAGGATAACCTAATATACATATACTTATACATAAGAAATGTCATATGTTTTTCTGACGTTTGAAGAAAAACCCATCTTTAATGTTTTATTTTCCAGTTCCTTAGGTACACTTCCCGACAAATAAAACTAGGACACTTTATTTCAGTTTTGTAAAATAGCCTTTGACAGTTCAGTTTTGACAATTGTTGATTTGTCAGAAATTATTATTTTTAATTTCCACGATGCTTCAACAATTAAGCATCATTCAAAAATTACGAATTGTTTCGAAGATTGAGGACGGTTGGTCAATAAGACTTCTTGCGGAAGAATTTAATGTCAACAGGAATACTATTTTGAAAATAAAAAGAAAATGGGAAAATGAAGGAACTGTTGAGAGAAAGGTAGGAACAGGCAGACCAAGAAAAACCTCGGAAGAGCAGGACACTATTTTAGTAAATTATTTACGAAATCATCCTTTCGATAATGCAAGTAAGGCTAAAGTTGAAACAAATTTCCCCGCCTTCGTAAGGACGGCTTTAAGAAGAGTGAAAAAGTCTGATTTTAAAAATTGTGCAGCCGCAAAAAAATATAAATTAACAGAAGAGAAAAAGCAAGGTCGTATAATATTTGCCCTCAATCATTTATTAAATGATGCAGATTTTTGGAGAAGTGTAATTTTTTCTGATGAAAAAATATTTCATCCCACAATGACGGTCGTATTCGAGTGTATAGGCCCCCACGCTCTAGGTTTAATGAAAATTATATTGCACCCAATAATAGATCTGGAAGGTTTTCAGTGAACATTTGGGCGTGGATATCTATGGAAGATTGAGGGATTTGGTGGAATATCGATGGAAGGCTAAATTCTAGGAAATATTTGGAAATTTTGGATAATGTTGCCGTCAGACAACGTTTCCCTAATGACAATTTTCTATTCCACCATGATAATTGCTCAGTGCACACCGCCAATTGTGTGAGAAATTATTTAGATGAAAATGTTACCTTGGGCTGCTAAAAGTCCCGACATGAATTCGTTGGAAAACGTTTGGGGAATAATGGTTACGAAAATGCAGAAACAAAATGTTATTCCCTTAAATAAAAATCATTTATGGTCGCTCATTGAGGAAACCTGGTAAAGTCTGGAGGAAAGTCATAACCTTACCAGAAATTTGATAGATTCAATGCCCAGAAGAATGCAAGAAGTAATAAATAATAACGGGACCATGACTAGATATTGAAATCTCATATTTTTGTTTTTGTTTGTTTTTTACTTATTTATTTTTTTTGTTTATTTTATATGTATTACTTTAGATATTTTTAATAAATTACTGTCCAATTTTTCTAACGGCCAGTTGTATTATTTGAAAAATATAATAGAGCTGGCACCGCCGCACGAATATCGTCTACCAAGATCGATTTACATAACTAAAAAATACAGTTTTCAATGAACAAGAGTTGTCCTACTTTTATTTGTCGGGAAGTGTACATTTTATACATTTAAATACGGCAGTAAAAGTTTTAGTACAATTTTACAATTTTCTAGGATTTAGTACAATTTCTTGGTAGATGGCAGTAAATTTCGGCTGAAGTGAACAGCAACACTGAGCCAGAGAGATACAGATAAAATATCTTCCACATATATATCAGGCATATATGTATATGCATATATTATAATTATATAATATTACACGCGGTGATGCAAAATTTCAAATTTCATTTTGAATGTTTCAATTTGAATTTGAAATTTCTGAAAGTTCAACGTACCCTCATAAATTTCTGAAATATCTGAATTTTATGAAAGTTTCAACCGCAAAATCTGTATTTCCGTTACGTCGAACGAAATTTGAATTTCGCGCGCCTTTTTAGCTTGCTTTCAACCAATAAGGATTAAAGTATGGTTTTGACATTTATTTTACAGGTTAGGTTAGTTAAAAGTCGCAGGAAAGTGAAGAAACCCATAATAAACAACAAAATGAAACCAAAAATTGCTAAGTACTTGGAAATATTTTTCGCATGTCCAAAATAATAACAATGTGACTTGTCAATTTTGTAATAAAACGTTTTTCAAAAGTGGGATTTATTAGTCATTATCTCTCAGAAGTTTAAAACATTATGAATGTTACACAGAACTTAAGTTTCATTATTTCATGAAATATTGCAATGTTTCACTTAACTTTCATAATATTAGGAAATTATTCATTTAAGTTTCATAAAATAAAAGTTTCATTGAAATTTCACGAAAGTTTCATGATACTTATTATGTTTAGTTTTATATTTCAAAAATTTAATAAATTTCAGATGAATTTCGAAACTTTCACAAAAGTATCATTGAAATTTCATAAATTTTAAGTTTTATGAAATTTTGCATCACTGTTTACAAATAATGTTATACAGAACTTAAGTTTCATCATTTCATGAAATACCTATTTCAATGAAATTTCGCTTAACTTTCATAATATTAGAAAACTATTCATTTGAATTTCATAAAATGAAAGTTTCATTGAATTTTAATGATACGTATGTTTAATTTTCAACTCCTGACCCCAAAAGGGTGTAATAGCATAGACTTAGAAGAAATAGACTTCAAGACAAATCATTTCCTTGGGGCCAGAATAGTTACGACGTTCTGCTCTCTATCCTTCTTCGTTCATACTGTAGCAGTTATATAAAGCCGTCTCTCTTTGGAATTATGAGCAATTGTCTCTTTCTATTTCGTTCTCACTTCAATTAAACTGTTTTTAGGCATTTTTTCGCGAGCTTACCACAACTAACTGTGGTAAGGTGTAAAAGATATGGCTACATATAATTAAGATGTGGATTGGTTATGTATGTATAGCCATCTCTTTTACACCTTACTATAGTTAGTTGTGGTAAGCTCGCGAAAAATGCTTTATGTTTAACTGGCATTAGACATGATCAAATGACTGATGTTTGTTGTTGTCAAAGCTTTTTTGTTCTAACCTCTAAACATTTGGACACCGACCGTTAAAGGAAGATATAATTTTAGAGAAAATAAAAAGAGAAATGTAATGTTCCTGAACGATTGGAGAAAGACACAAATTCACCGATGTATTTTAGTCAAGCCAAGGAAACGTCAGGCCTGCAGCCAAGGGGTGCTTAACACTTTCTAGGAAAAATTTGTGCATCCTCGCCACCGACAGCGGAAAAGAAAAAGTTAGTACCTATTACTGTTCCAAGAAATATATAACGACGGATTGGTCTATATGAGAATACATAACCTCTTGGCTACAGTCATAACTTTTGCTTGCAACACTGTAGTATCCAAATCCACCCTTCTGAACGTTAATTTCTACTTAATGAACGAAAAGTCAAAATACAAATATCATATTTGACAAGTTGGACTTGCCGCGAAATATAAACGTCACTTTTGACTTTTCGAATACTTACTTATGGAATGATAAGTTTGGACTATTTTTGGGTGTTGCACCGCAAAAACAACACTTAACCATCTCAAAATGTTATAACAATATATATATATATATATATATATATATATATATTAACTAAATTCAAAGCAAACACGCCACAGCCCACAGCTAAGTTAAATAATTGTTCGTTGTCCGTACTTTCGACAGCGACTAGCCAGTTCTCTGACCAGACGCCCAAACTTGATAAACGGCGACTCCTATTGTCGTATACATCAGCGCGTAAGTCTGAGCACATTCCAGCTGAAGATAATCCCAAAGAGAGATAGAAGATATGGTTTATAGTGTATATGAAGGTGACAGAGTTAATAACGCATGTGTAAATTTTGGAGACAGGTATTTAAGTAAACGTATAAGGGATCTTGGTCTATTTATTTTTAAGTCTATGGTTAATAGGCCATAGTAGATTTTGATGTTTGGTCGCCATCTCGAATTCGCCATGTTGAACTTTTCTAGAAATTGTCCGATTGAAGTAAAATTGAAAATGTGCAACAATTATGGTAGCCGAACGTGATTTAGTCATATGAAACTGGTACGATTAGATACATTGATCGGGGGTTTTTAAAAATGTTCAATTTTACTTGTATATTTTAGAAATTTCATAAATTTCAGATGAATTTTGAAACTTTCACAAAAATGTCATTGAACTTTCACAAATTTTAAGTTTCATGAAATTTTGCATCACTGATTACAAGTATACTCACATTTATCAATATATGTATAACTATATTTATCAAAATAAGTTGATATTGTTTGACCATTTTTGCACATTGGGTCAAATTGGGCCAAAATAATTCTTAATATTGATTTATGTTTGAATAATAGCCATTTATGTAACCAGTTAGGTACAAAAGACTTTATTTCGTGTAAAGAGTGGATGTTTATGGGACGAGCAAGATTTTTTCTAATTTTAAACGTCTAAAAACCCCTTAAGGGGTTGTTCTGATTTTTGGTTTCAAAAAGTCTATTTTTCTTTTTCTGCTTTTTTATACTTCTTAATATGTGTAGAATACGCTCCTAAAATATTTTGACGAAATTTGTGTTCTTTAAAAAGTTATACATATATATGTAATATAATAATATGTAAAATATTTTGACGAAATTTGTCTTCTTTAAAAAGTTATACATATATATGTATAACTTTTTAAAGAAGACAAATTTCGTCAAAATATTTTAGGAGCATATTCTACACATATTAAGAAGTATATACACGTATTATAAGTACGACACAAAAAACCGGTTTCCAGCCGGCCGCTCGGCACGCGGCAGTAGCAGCTGCTCTTATTGTTATATACACGAATATAATAACACAAACGTACGTCTGGCAAAAAAATAAATAAATAGAAAATAATAATAATTTTAAAAATAATTCACTTTAAAACACATAAGAATCTTTAAATGCTTTTTTCTCAAAATGCCCTTTTTCAAAACGGTTCCAGCGATTAAAAAAAACTATTTAACATATTGACTTAAATCTTTCGGCAATTGGTCCAAAATCGTGTTGGCGAGTTCGCTAGTGTACAATTTTTTTTCAAACGCTTGTTTATATTTTATCCCCCCCTTTTTACCCGTTTTTGTCCGGAAAAGTGGCATTTTTTTGTGTTTGTCACTAAAATAAGTGTGGAATTTTTTTTTTTGTTTAAATTTTGACTAATGTCGACACTAGCGAACTAAAGGACGTAATTTCTAAGAACACTGTTTTTGATTTTTACATTTCAGACCAATGGGGGCGGAGCTATCGCTGGAACCATTTGCCATGTTATTTTTGAGGTCTCAACTTCAGCACGTACTGCACATTTATTTGACGGCAAAAAAATAAATAAATTTTTTGTGAACCTTAAAAGTTGCCTATTGCTTTGTAAAAAGTTTTGTACATAAAAATAATAAAGGTTTTCTAAAAAAAAAAAAAAAAAAAATCCAAAAATCGTCAATTATTTGCCTCAAAAATCAGAACAACCCCTTAAACATAAATACGTGTATTTAAAAATTTTAAAACGTTATTTAGCCAAGTTATAATATTGGTGTGGAAATGAGTTTTTTGGCCAAAACGCATGTTGGAGTAGTACGCTAAAACTATCCATTTTACGAAAAAAAAAGGTTATTAAAAAAATTATAGGAATTTTTCTCTAGTTTAATTTATTATATAACTGTTTTTATCGTAAAATGGATCGGAAAGAAGACATTGTCAAAAAACGGTTTTTAGGCGACATTTTTCCAATATGGCGGCAGGAGCGGCAAAGATACGAGGTGGCAAAGTAGAAATTCGAAAAGAGCACATCGAAATCTATAAAATCACCAATTTTCAAAACTCCCAGAAAACTTCCCTTCTTTTTTGAGCACCAAATGACTGTAGTAATTGTTTATTTTTCTTAATTGATGATATAACGAACTTTTCCTCCCCAGTTAGGAAAAATTTAACTTTTCATCAGGAAACGAAACCGAAATTAATTTCGGTTAATTGGTTAGAGTTAAATAACATATTCCTACCATTTTCAGTTTTCATTGCAGCGACAATTTGGTTTTCATTTACGGTTTCGGTTGTCAAGGCAGCGACAATTCGGTTCTCGGTTATGGTTTCGGTTTACAGATTCGCGGCAATTCGGTTTCTGTTAGAAAAAATTAGTAATTATGGTGCAGTTTTTGGTTTCAATTTTGGTTTCTGGCTTTTCACTTGCCTTTTACCTTATATAATCTTTATAATGGACGCATCGACTTAGATATGGTTTTCACCATACAATTTGGTATTTCTACATCATGGTTTAAAGATTTGAATCTTTGATTTCAACCATATTTTTTGAAGTTTAAAGTCGTAAGTATGGTGCAGATTCCGGTTTCGGTCCCTGCTTTTCATAACTGCTTATGAAAAGTTGGACGTTTTAACACTTATGTCAGTTTTGAAGTGTCATTTTATATATCAAAATTAGAAAAAATATTATATGACATAGTTTTTCAATATCTCCTCCGTAAAGTATAACCAATATTGATTTGATATAGTAAAATGTTCATATTTATTATTGGATCAATATTAAGTTCTGTACATTGAATCAATATTAGTCCAATATTAGTGTTCTATCTGGGAAATTATAAATTCTTCAACAAAATTAATTCAACCATGATTGAGTATATAAATGGGATACAAGAACAGGAATTAATCACAGAGTTAATAACTGAATTTAACATAAAACTTTCACAATCATTCATTGAAAACACGCCTTTAAAAGAAATAAAATACCACACACGAGCTGCCACCCTTTATAATGCAATTAATAAGAAAAAGAAAAATGTACCGAGAATACAGAAACACTAATAATCCTGAAGCTAAAAGGGGAATAAACACTCTTGAACAAAACCATACAAGCATTAATCCAACAATTCAGAGCACATAAATGGATCAGCACAGGCAGCGAAATAAACAGAAAAAAAGGCAAAAATTACTGGCAAGAAATAAATAAATTATCTAAATACAAAAATAAAGGGGTAGCAAACTCAACCATTGAAGATAACAACAGAAAATATGAAAAACCAGAGGAAAAAACTGTAGTATTTGCAAGACACTTCTAAAAAGCCTATTCAGAGACACAGGATATACATTTTAATAATAACCACTACCAAAGAGTCCAAGAATGGTACGACACATTTATTAATGAACCTATGCCAACAGAAGAAGCAGACTATTTCGAAGTAGTAAATTAAGACAAAAATACAGGACCAGGTCACGATTATGTCACAAAGAGTTATGTAAAAAACTCGACTTAACAATACACTTATTATAATTAAAATCTACGAATATTGCTTCAAACACCAATACATCCCAAAGGAATGGAAAACTGGAACAAATATAACGATACCGAAACGTGGCACCGATCACTCCAAAGTGGTCAACTACAGGCCAATTACCTTACTGCCAGTACTAGGAAAAAAATTCGAAAGACTAATAAAAAACAAAATACAACAAAACATTGGCCATCAAATACCCAACTACCCATTTTGGATTTAAAACTAACTGCTCTACATCTCATCCTTTATCGATACTAATAAACAATGTTGAAACTTCAAAGATAAATGGAAATAAATCGGTAGCATTGTTCATGGACATCAATAACGCCTTCGACAGTGTATGGCACAAGGGTCTGCTTTACAAACTACACAAACTAGGATGTTCTAGAGATCTCCTTCTTCTAGTTAACAGCTTAATTTCCAACCGGAAATTAAGAGTGAAAATCCAGAACGCTACATCTTATGAATTTACTCCAGAACAAGGTCTTCCACAGGGGGCACCACTTTCACCACTTCTGTACAATATTTATTGTGCAGATATCTACCACAATGATCCACAATATTTTTCACATCAGGCATATGTACTACAATTCGCAGATGATACCACCTTGATCTCACATGATAAAACCATTAATGCCGCTATGGAAAACCTTCAAAATCTCGTCGATGGCACATCTCTTTGGTTCAACAAATGGAGGCTCAAACCCAACCTAACTAAAACACACCTAATGATATTTCACCACACTCCCTCCAGAAATTCGCCTACATATGTACAATCAGACAATTCAAACAGAAGCATCTACAAAATATCTTGGCATTACCAGCGACAATAAAACCAATTTTAACAGCCACACAGCTAATGCCAAAAAAACAAATAATTTACTTACAAAAGAGAAGGAATTAATCTTACCACCATGGGTAAAATTTACAAACTTATTTGCAGACCCATTATAGAACATGGACATGTAATTTTCTCTAATCTAAAAAATCCAGCCATCAAAAACCTCAGAGTAGCTGAAACGAGTGCCATCCGGACTATTACCAAACTTCGCCATCCCAACAATCCCTTACATAACCCACCAAACCAGCTCTTGTATGAACAACCAGCCAATCCAGGAACGACTTTCCTCTCTTACGCGCAGATTTTGTCAAAAACATCAAAATAAAAATATAATAGATGAGTATTGTATAAGAAGAAATGGCAGAAGAAACAGAGATATCTATCCTGCAAATACCCTTTGGGAGAAAATCACATTGCTGGGATAATCACCACAAAATATACAGCACACATATGCATGTTTTTTTTTATATATGCATATATATTTAAATCTTAATTTTTCTTTTTTGTTTTATATAAATACAAATGAACTTATAATTATATTAATTTACGTAAACTTGTTAAATGACATTAAGATGGAAATCGAAACGGGCTGAAGGACCTCGGTCAATTGCCTTTTGAAATGTATTAGCTCATTTCAATAAAGTTCTTTTATTATTATTATAAATTCTTGTAAAATTCTATATCTTTTCGAACTTTCAATTTATTGACGAGGTATTAGAGGTCAAAGGAGCCATTTCCGAAAGTTTTTCAATAAAAGTTTTTTGATCAGGAAGACACAAATTTTATGTAAAAAAAGTTTTAGCCAATTTGACCAAATATTTTTTTTCACTTATTATTTTTAGGTAGAATTTCGAAACGAATTTAGAAACATTTTTCAAACTTTATTTTTTTTCTACACTATTTTTATTAAAAAAAAAAACAATATTATAAAAAATTATTAGAAACTATCACAATATAAAACGTATGAAGAAAAAAATCATGAATTCGGAAATTTTTTAAATTGACCTTTTACATTTCCTGAGCTGTTTCGGAAACTAGACGTAGGATCGAGTTGGCCCAAGAGAGCTTTTGATCAGAAAGTCAAAATATGCAATATATTAATAATTTCAGCAAAGGGCATAGCAGGATAAGCATGTGTTAGGTGCCCCCGCACCAATCGGGTCGAAATTTTTAGCACAAGTTGATAGTAGTGTTAGATGAAATTTCTCAAAATATTATTTTTGGAAAATCATTTTTACGGGAGTTATGGGGGTAAAAAGAAAAATGGAAAACATTTTTTTTCTCGAGAACGGATAAACCGATTTTCATGAAAAAAATATATGTTATGGCTTTTGATGGTGCAAATGTGAGAAAAAATTATCGAGTCCATTTGTCGAAAAAAGTGGTGAAAAAATTTTTTCAATATAAAAAATAATTTTTTCTTAGGGGATGTTCTAGAGGCACACCAACCATTTTCTTCCAAATAAAAGCTTATATGCCCCTTTAAAACATATCCAATTTTCAAAGCGATCGGAAGGGTACAACATACTCAAAATTGATAATCATTGGCAGACTGCGGGCGGCGCGTAGTCTATGTAATGAAGCACGACCTTTTTGTAAATATTTCGTGCAAAGACGAGATTACCTTCTCCCCCTCGTTTTCGAGGGTGCTGAACACGATGCAAGTGGTGGGAGAAGTTTTTGATCGCCGCAACCCCCTGCAACTTTTTTGAAAAAAATTTTTTATGGGATGTTCTCGAAGAATGAAGACTAAGAAAAGTCTCATCAATATAGAGTAACCTGATTCGTGAGAGGCAGGAGGACTCACGCAAAAAAGTCAACCCGAATTGTGAGAGGCAAGGGGATTCATAATAACCAAGCACCTCGACTAATGAGAGGCAAGGGAACTTACAATGAACAAGCGCCCCAACTAGTTAGAGGCAAGGAGACTCACGATAAATAAACACCCCGACTCGTGAGAGGCAAGGGGACTCACAATAAACAGGCACCTTCACTAGTGAAAGGCACTGTAACCTCCTCGTAGTGGACTTTGAAAACTAGTTCTTTCGTAGGCTGACTGCGGACGTCATCCTTGCAAAATCTTCAGATTTTCAAACTAGATTTTGTTTGACCCCACAGTTGACGTCAGAGAATTTTTGCACCACACTTCTTGAAGTTTGATACTGATTTAAATGGTAAGGTTGTAATGGCCGCCAGTGACCGTTGTAGTAAGATGTAGTAATGAACCGCTAGTCTATGTAATAAAGGCAGAAATAGTGTAAATATTTCTTGCAAAGACGAAATTACCTTCCTCCGTCCGTTTTCGAGGGTGTTGAACACGATGCAAGTGGTGGGAGAAGTTTTTGACCGCCGAAAACCTCCTAAAACGGCCACCTCTCTTATGGATCTCTTTATGTTTTCTATACAGGTCTCGAGAGTCATTTATCAACGGGTTATACTTGAAATAACATGGAAGATAGTTATAGAGTAAGTTGAGTCCAGACAGCAGGTCTAGGGGGTTAATTAAACCTTTCCGAGGAGTGGAAAATCATTTTTTATCAAATAATTCGGGTTCAAACGCGTTTCCACCGTTTTTGGGCTGATCATGGGAAAAATATTCATTTTTAGCTCCAACCCTCTTCATGTCTGCCCGTTTGAGAGGGTTGGAGCTAAAACTAAATATTTTTCCCGTGATCAGCGACCCCAAAAATGGGGTATACGTATTTGAACCGAATTATTTGAAAAAAGAAAAAACTACACCTCTCGGGAGGGTTTAATCAACCCACTAGGACTGCTGCCTGGACTCTACTTGCTCTATAACCCCCTTCCATATTATTTCAAGTATAACCCGTTGATAAATCACTCCCCAAACCTGTTTATATATGAAAACATAAAGGGATCCATAAGAGAGATGGCCGTTTCAGGGGGTTGCGGCGGTCAAAAACTTCTCCCACCACCTGCATCGTGTTCAGCACCCTCGAAAACGAAGGGGGGGAGGTAATCTCGTCTTTGCACGAAATATTTACAAAAAAGTCGTCTTATAATGTTTCATTACATAGACTACGCGCCGCCCGCAGTCTGCCAATGATCAATTTTGAGTATGTTGTACCCTTCCGATCGCTTTGAAAATTGGATATGTTTTAAAGGGGCATATTGTATTGTATTGTATTGTATTTATGAACCCCTATTGTATTGTATTTATGAACCCCTTGTTTTTTTGACTTGTGTAAAACTCTTGTTTCTTGGCACCAATAAATTTTCTATTTCTATTTCTATTTCTATAAGCATTTATTTCGAAGAAAATGGTGGGTGTGCCTCTGGAACATCCCCTAAAAAAAAAATTTTTTTTTATTTTGAAAAAAAATTTTCACCACTTTTTTTCGACAAATGGGTTCAATAATTTTTTCCCACATTTGCACCATCAAAAGCCATAACATATATTTTTTTCATGAAAATCGGTTTATCCGTTCTCGAGAAAAACATTTTTTTCTCTTTTTACCCCCATAACTCCCGTAAAAATGGTTTTCCAAAAATAATATTTTGGGAAATTTCATCTAACACTACTATCAACTTGTGCTAAAAATTTCGACCCGATTGGTGCGGGGGCACCTAACACATGCTTATCCTGCTATGCCCTTTGACCGAAATTCAATTTTCATAAGAAAATTTATTTATTTGTAAATCTAGTCACTAAATTGTAAAACCATTGTTGTGACTCAAACACTGTAATTTTGTGAAGTCTGTGAAAACTAAAACTCTCAGGGATTTTTACCCAGTTGAAGTTTCAAGAATTAGTCATTTTATATATCGCTTACCTTATTGGGATTGCGCTTCAAGCAATTCCTCACTAGCATCTGAACAACAAAAGGCACATCCCCAGGTAGATCAGGTAACTCATCTTCGTTATAATTAATACTTCGCAATTTCTCCTGCTTGTTACCTCCATAAAATGGATTAACACTGCCAAATATCTCGTATGCTATAGCTCCCGCCGCCCACAAATCAGACTTGGTATAATTAAGTACGCTGAAGGTTCCCGGTTGTTGTCCGAGTATCTCGGGAGCCATAAGTGCGGTGTTACCGCCTTTATCAACATCGTAGCTTGTGTAGGGAAGCATCAGGCCATGCTGTTTGTCTGCAAGGCAACATCCAAAATCGCTAATCACTAAGATAGGAGTATCAGGCTCGGAGGTGTCTAGGAGGATGTTGTCCGATTTTAAATCACGGTGTGCGATACTGTGCGCTGTTAAGTGGGCGACACCTTCTAGAAGTTGCGTCAGGAGCAACATCGAAGTTCTTTTCGATGGAGGCATTGATTTCATGTAATGTTCCAGGCTTGTGTTATATCTGAAAATTTAATTAAGCATATTAGAAAAAATATCGAAAAAAGGCTGCAGGAAAGTATTGGATATGCAATTTAGAAATATCAATTTGGTCTCAAAAGGGGCTGTTCTACATTACAACCATTTACCATCTTAGCTGCAAATACACAAAATAATAATATTATGGGAAACAAAACGGCCGATCATATAAGTTAAAATGTTTGGAACTTATCTATATGTCCAAAATGCCTAAAATTTGGACTGACTACTTAATATTGGAAGTGAAGCCTAAAAAAGTTAAAGAAAAGGCCAACGTCAATGAACAAAGACATCTATGAGATGAGAGGTGCACGTACAGCTAGGGTGAGCTCCCAGACTACAGAATAAATGAATTTTATAATTTATTTTTATTTTTTATCACATTTTTGATTCGAATGGGGTTGCAAAATCAGTCCAATTTTGTTTCCTAGAGTGTATTTTAAATGACAATTTTTTTTTTTTAACAAATAAACTCAACTCGCAGAGAAAAAAAAAATCAGAACGAAAAATTATATTTATTAGGGTACGGGGGTTACTAGTGGTGACAGGGAATATATTTCTCTTCCTATTATCAATCTTCCGGGACAATGGCGTCTTAATCAAACTATTTTATTGCTATATTCGGTCTAAACTTGAGTACTGCTCACTTATTTGGAGCCCTATCTATGATTATCAAGTCAAATTAATCGAGTCCGTTCTTAGAAAATTCTTAAAACTACTCTGCTTCCGCACTGATGGTAGATATCCAAACAGAGGCTGCGACCAGACTTATCTGTTAAATAGGTTCAACTTCGACTCATTACAATTTAGAAGGCAATTTTATGCTGTAAAATTCCTGTATTTGCTCATACACAACAGAGTTGACTCCTCTCTTGACTGCCCTCCTGCACTAAGCCAGTTGAATTTCTTGGTTCCAAGAGCCGCCAGTCGCAACCCTCTCACATTTTATTGTCAACCGGCACGAACCAATATAATGCTGAAGTCTCCTATATTCGTTATTTGTGCTAACTACAATTCAATTTGTGATACTTGTGATATATTCAACTGCACGGTCAATACAATTCATACTTCTCTTAAGAATTGCAGCGTCCCATAATGTTAATGTTAAAATAATATAAACATGTAGGGCACTTGTAGTTAATTCTATATTGTTTGTCACTTATATGTATGTATGTAGCTATGTATTTTTCTTTTTTTTGTCGCTTTCTTGTCCTGTAATTGGTTCTTTTGTACTGTTGGACAAATGTATTGAATAAATAAATAAATAAATAAATCTACTGACATCGCATTTGGTAAGACAGCTTCTGGAGCCATTTTACTTTAGTTATCTGGCTAGACCCGTTAATCCTTGTTGCAAAATCATGGAAATAGCATTTTATGTCTATCACCCTATCACCCGAATTTAAATCTTATTAAATTGGCATGGGCTACAGTGCAAGATAATGTTGGTGCAAAAAAAAACTCATTTAAATTAGAAGACGCAAGTTAGCCAAATATGAATTTAGGAAAATAACGACAGAGGAAGAAACACTGTGACTTGTGATTAAAATAGAGGATAAGCATTTGGCAAATATGCTTGAAGCGCTCATGGATGATTTCGGCTAAGTTGAACAATTATTTACTCAGTAGCAATAATCATTCTGATAGTGATAATTAGTGCCTAGTCAAAGGCATTTACATTATTTATGTGTTAACATTTTTATTCATTTATTAATTTTATTTCTTTATTAATTATATGCTGAGCCATTTTATATTTTACAATTCAATAAATGAGAACGTAATTACATAAGTAAAACAGTAAAACAGTAAAACATGGTGTCCCCAAGGGTCATCAGGCTATGCGCTTTCCCACTATTTTACAAAATCATTCTGTTTAGTTTTCCATTAGGTCGCTCGTGCACTACTTGTACTTGAATTATACTTCGGCTGCGCAAATCTGCATCTTGCCCGACTGTCACTACCTTCGAGGGTGCATTTTCAATTTTACAACAACGTGTATATTTGTTCTCAATACATATGGGCAAGGTACGCGAGAGGCATAGTAAACATCCATAAAACACAATAGAACACGAAAGTAAACAATACGCAAATAATACTAAACGCCATATTAGAGAGCATCCCCTACTGAACACATTATTTAGTATCAGACAAGAAAATCGGGGATTAATAATTTCTTGTTTACAGTTGTGGGCCGAACAAACAAACAGCCGTTTAGCGATCTCTATTTTCCCCTATATTCTCGAAGGTCACTACTTTCAGCTTTCAGTTGTCACGCCATTATTGTTTACATATGTGTGCTAATCCGTTTGCTTATTTGTAAATAACATGAGTTTCCAATGAAATTGACTAGAAATGACGCTGTTCTGTTGAATATTTAAAACTGTAATGGGTTTTAAGTGTTGTGTTGTTTTAACAAGGACGTGAAAATGCATATTGATTTGTAAAGAACGTGACTCCCAAGAAATTGACTAAAAACGACTGTGGTATTATTGGATTTTAAAGACTGATGGGTTCTACGTGATGTGTTTCTACTTCTAAAAATTCTAATAAGGACGTAAAAATGTATATCATTTAACTGTATTACAGGTATTTTGATACATTAGTTACTTTAACACTTTACTTATTTCAACGCAGCTTCAACATCTTAATACTTTTGTAATAATTTTACTTATGTTACTTTTTAAATGTTATTGCATTTATTGTAATGATTTTCCATTAAGTTAATAATTGATCAATTTCTAGTTTCAAAATGACTTATTTCATTTTAAGCCCACCATTAGACTATAAAAGTTCTTTGACAAAGATCTTTTATAAAAGATATTTTATGAGTAATTTGATAGAGATTTTATCTCATAAAATATCTATAATAAAAGATCTTTGTCAAAGAATTTTTATAGTCTAATGATGGCCTAAGCAATTTGTTTGAAAATCGTTTAAAATTCTCGCCTGTACCAACCCCGCCTGTATCAAAAAGCCGGCGTAATGTTTGCAGTTTGAAAAAATACTGAGAGTTCCCTATCTATATATAATATACAAGTCTTTAATCTATGGGGTCTATCCTATGATCAATTCTGTTCCTTATATATATTAATGACCTCCCAAACTCGGTAAACCAAATAGAGACCATTCTATTTGCTGATAATGCTAATCTAACATACCTAAACACTAACCTAGAGGAATTACAAATAATGTCAAAGACACAGTCAAATGTACAAAGTTGGTTCCTGACTAACCGCCTGAATATCAAAAATGGAATCAATGGTATTTAGTCTACGAAGCATGGAGGAAATATGCAACCCAATATCCACTAAGTTCCCTGGTCCACACCTGGACCAAAAATTATCATGGGATAAACATGTCACATGTTTATAAAAAAATTTCTAAAAATATATACCTACTCAGATCTGTAACAGGCAGAATTACTCAAAATGCATTGGTAGCCACATACCATGGTGTGATTCATTCGGTAATATCATATGGAATACTAGTATGGGATTATGCTCCTACATCTAGTAGGGTGTTTTCTGTACAAAGAAAAGCTGTACAAATTATATCTGGACTTAGCTATAGAGACGATTGCAAAGAACAATTTAAACAATTAAATATACTAACTGTGCCCTGTACTTACATATTACAATGTCCTTTGTACATAAAAAATAATCTAAATAAATACATGTCTCGAAACGAAATACATTCACATAATATTAGGAATAAAAATGATAGTATTCTAGTATTCAATGAATAAGCATGTCTAATATGTGCTCCTGTTTTAAATATAAAAAAGAGAGTCCAGATACTACTGCAGTATGTGAAATCTGTGAAAATGGATTTTGTGGGACCTTTGCTAATATTTCAGCAACTGAAGCAAGAGTTTTTGCATTGAAAAATCGAGTTTTACTATTTTTATGCAGTGAGTGCAAACCCATAATGTATGAAAAAGTTAACTTACCAAAGCAAAATGTAATATACAAAAAACTGATAGTTGATAAAGAAACCATGATAAATAATAAACAAAAAATTATAGATATTCTCGAAAACAAAAACAAAAATGAAAGAAATAAAAACACTAGCAAACCGAAAGATATAATAAATAAAGAAACTCTCAGCAGTTCTAAAACAAAAACAGAAACAAACAATGCAAACGGTTATGAAATGGAGCAAAGAAAAATAATGCAGAACATAATCGATCTAGCTAGTCCAACACGCAAAGACCCTCCTACATCCTGGGCTCAGATAGCAGCATCCTCAATTGCATCACAAGTAAATAGGAATAATAATGTTAATAGGCCAAAAAGAAATATTTTCATTGGAACGGGAGAATCAATTGAAAATGAAAGTTTTGTTGGCAGAGACGATAAAAATAAAAAAGTATGGTTGTTCATCTCTAGAGTACCCGATAAAATAGACGAGGCTATTGTTAGGAATTACATCAAGAAAAAATCCAATGTTACCAATGACGATGACCTTATAGTGAAATATATACCTACCAGAGTAGAACAAACAAGAGCCGATAGCAGGTGCTTCCAAGTGGGAATCAGATATGATTTATTGGACACAGTATATCAGCAAAATTTTTGGCCACGTAACGTTGCTTTTCAACGATTTAAATTCAGAAGACATCCCAATCAGGATACAAAAGATTCCAAAGACACCGTGAATGATTTTTTAGGGATATAACCCAATCTGAGGGTAACAAATTGTATGAGTCTCAAAAAAGTTTGTATAATTTTAAAATATTGCATCTGAATATACAGAGTATTAGAAATAAAACAAATGAGTTGGAAATTTTTCTAAATGGACGTAACTACAACTTTTGCTAATAAATGAACACTGGTGTACTAACGATGAAATGAATTATGTAAGTATTAATAACTACAATTTGATCTCTAAATTCTGTAGATCCAATTCCACACATGGAGGGGTGGCTGTGTATGCATCTGATAATTGCATGAATTGTATAAATTTAGAACAGATAAATAATAAACTCTCAGTTGAACTTCAATGTGAGACAGCTGCTACTGAATTTGGTAATACTAGATTAATGGCGGTATACAGACCTCCAAATGGTGATTATGATTTATTTCTGGAAATACTTAATCTTGCTCTTGAAATTTTCTCCAAGGGTGACAAAATAATGTTTGTATCAGGTGATTTCAATGCATATTTACATAAAGAAAAAGAACAGCGTACAATACTACTTATAAACACATTTACCTCTAGTTATACTGGATTTACCAGAAACAATCACTGTTTGGATAGTATTTTTACCAATATCAATTCTAATAACCTGTATACGCAATCAGTAGACACCAAACTGTCAGATCATTTAGGAATACATTTAGAGACGAATATTGAATCCAAAATATTTTCTAAGAGAATAACATATAGGCCCATAAATGAGCGCGGCCTATTAGACTTAAATAACCACATTGAAAAATTAAATTGGGATTTTATTTTCGATCTGAATCTGGACATAAATGATCGTTTCATAAAATTTATCAGTCTTATCACAGAATCTATAGATACAGTTTTTCCAACTAAATCTCGTATAGTAAATAACTCCAAGCAAATAAAAATTTATTGGTTTAACGACAATCTTCGACGCATGCGAGAACATCTAAATTTTCTTTATGAATATTATAACAGAAACCCCACTAACAATAATAATAGGGTCATACTACACAATTTCCGGTCGGATTATCGTCGAGAAATAAACCTATCCAAAAAAGCAACTTATGACAACTTTATAAAAAGCCATAATAATCAGCAACAAGCAATATGGAAAATTATTAACAGCCACAAAGCAGTCCCAAATAATGTGTCCTGTAATATTAGCAGCGAACAATTTAATAATCACTTTGTTAATGTAACTGAAAAAATAATAAACGAATTACCACCACATAATTCACACTATACTGATTATTTGGATGAATTCAGCCAACCGAACCAGTTTTACTATACTCAAGTATCTTATCAAGAAATTGCCGAGATAATTACAAATCTTAAAAACAAAAAAAGTAAAGATGCTTATGATATTTCAATAGGAATTATAAAGGGTATAATGCATTCTATCTTAATTCCCCTTACTATTCTAATAAACATATGCATATCTATGAACGTGTTCCCTGATTGCCTAAAGATATCCAAAGTAGTGCCTGTTTATAAGAAAAATAACATCGATGATTCGTCAAACCACAGACCAATATCTGTTATACCGTGTGTAGCTAAAACATATGAGGTTGTACTAAAAAATCAGTTGACGATATATCTAGAATCAAATAACCTTCTCAATTCTAATCAATATGGCTTTCGAAATAAATATTCTACTACTCTAGCTATTGACAAATTAACATCTATGATAAACACTGGATTTGAGGATAGAAAATATATATCTTCTCAATTTTTAGATCTCACTAAGGCATTTGATTGCGTCTCCCATGATAAACTTATCCATAAATTAAATTATTACGGCTTTACTGAGGAAAGTAGATCTCTTCTAAGTTCCTACTTGAATAATAGACAACAATTTGTTGTATACGACGGTGTTAAGTCTCAGTTGCTAAAATTACAACATGGTGTTCCTCAAGGATCCGTCCTAGGGCCTATACTTTTCTTAATTTATATAAATGATTTCCCTAAGGCACTTACAGATAATATTCTGGCCATATTGTTTGCTGATGACACAAATCTAATTATTTCCAACACCGATATTGAGGTTTTACTAAATGATATGCCAAATATCGAACTAGATGCCCAAAACTGGTTTGCATCAAATAATTTAAGCTTAAATGCATCAAAGACCGAGACCATGGTATTTAGTTTGCGCAACCTAACAGAAATAAACAACCCAGACTTCATAAAATTCCTTGGAGTTAATTTAGACCCCAAATTGTCATGGGAAAATCATACCATGTATATCTGTAATAAAATCTCAAAATATTCATATCTGCTTCGAAATCTAGTTGGAAAAGTATCTCAAAATATCCTAACAACTGCATACCACAGCCTCATCCACTCCACTATATCATATGCCCTCCTAGTCTGGGGGCATGCTACATCATCCACTGACGTGTTTTCTGCCCAACGAAAAGCGATACGCATAATTTCCGGTCTAAGATTTAGAGATGATTGTAAAGAACAATTTATTAAATTAAAAATTATGACAGTACCATGTACTTACATATTTCAGTGCCTCTTATATATAAAAAATAATGAGAACTCATTTTGCCTTAGAAGCCAAATACATTCATATAACACCAGAATAAAAGATAACTTAAACAACAATTTCTTACGCCTAAGCAAAACTAGAAATGGAACGGGCTATTTAGGAATTCAATTCTTCAATATATTACCACCTGAAGTAAAGTCTCTTAATATCAAACAGTTCAAGATGAGAATAAAACAATACTTACTTGATAAAGCTTTTTATAGTATACGTGAATTTATGGATCTACAACATCATTTTTAGATAATGTACTTTGTATGTACTGATGTATTATTCTTAAATAACTCCAACTCATAATGTCCATAGTACATAAAATATGTGGAATAAACCCTTAAATGTGTATTAATTATTTAAGTATGTTCATATTGTATTTGATTCTCTGTCCCTGAGTTTTACATCATATTGTCATGTTATTTTTATGTATTTTACTAATCTATTGATATATTTTACCTTATTACTACTTATTTTATCCACGTTGTACACTTTGTTGTTAATAATCGATTTTAACTATAATGTTTAGTCTTATATATTTTAACCATACTTACTATTGTTACATTACTTAGCTTATTTAGCAAATGTTTTGACGTGTGTAAACACTTTTGTGAATTTTAACACTAATAAAGTATCTATCTATCTATCTATCTATGATATCCACCAAAACTTTTTACGCCTAAAAAAAAACTAGGGATGGCACTGGATATTATGAAATACAATTTTATAATGCACTGCCTCCAGCAGTAAGACTTTTGAGTGAATCTAGTTTAAATCCAGATTAAAAATGTATCTTATTACAAATGCTTTCTATAGTTTTCAAGAATTGAGCGAATCATCACAAATTTAATTAAATAAATCGGTATGCTAATATGTGGTTTCCAATGATTATCTCTATGATATCTTGTTAATTCATGTGTAATTATTAACTATTGAATGTATATTATAATTTTTAACTAGCTGAATATTGTTTGTTGTATGATGATGTTTTTATTAGTATTTAAGCTTTTTGCTTTTTGCATAATGTGTCTAACTTAGTGTTTTTATTTTTTCTGCATATACATTTATACAAATATGTTTTATAAGATCTTTCGTATCTACTATTGTTTGTTTTTTTATATACTATTTTTGACTTGTGTAAACACTTCTATGTATTCGACATTAATAAATCATTCCATTCTATTCATAAAAATAGTTTTGGAATGATAAATAAAACAAGAGAAATACAAATTTTCACAAATACAATAAAATTCAGCTACACCATGCTTTAGTCTTAATTTTAATTACTTATACAAAATTTAACTTTGATTATGAATATAGTGACGAGCCGAAGAGTTCTATATCTTTATGGAATGAGTTTGCTGTTCTAAGTGGGGCTTCCAAGTCCCGGGACTAAAGGGTCATTCGGGACCCCGGAACCAGTACTGCAAAGTCCTGAAAATACTTAAAATGGCGGATATTCGCCTCATTTTCAATTTCAATTCATTTTGCTTAAGTGGTGAATGAAAAAACAATGAAGTATGTAGAGAACTTAAATTTTATTTATACTAAACGAACATAATTATAATATTAGAGCACACTTGTTGTGAACTTCCCCTTGAGATTTCCAGAAATTTATTGTTATTTTACTCTTATGTACAATATTACTGGAAATAAAGGCATTTATTATTATTATTAACATAACAAACAACGGCCAATTCGGCCATGTAATGAATAATTAATAATAATACTTATTTATATATTAATAATAAAAAAAATACATTATTGTGATTTAAAGAAATATTTTAGGGCAACTAGGGCATTTAAGGAGTCATTCTCCAATGACGCTCATGACGCGCAAAAGAGCCTGCCACTAAGAAGGCCCTCTCTAACTCCACGCTAGTTGGAGGAATCGTCAACAAGTATTCGTAGGCGCCTTCGGCGAACCCGGAACCTCAGCAATGGTCCCGGGACCAAAAAATTTGTAGTAAAATCCCGGGAGTCCCGAGACTGGAAGCCCTAGTTCTAAGTTATCTGCTTGTAGGCTCATTTTGACTATAATTTGTAAGATGAAAAGGTATTTTAAAGAGTTCTTAATTTCTTGTTCTACAATCATTTAAATTAAAGTTAATCAACTGAAGTATCTCTGGATAGTCTAAGGAATTTTGATTTTGAATTTTTAAAGTAGTTATTTGTACCTAGCTATTATTTATTAGCTATATCACAAATGGCATGTAATGGGGTCGTTGCACGTATTTTTTTTATTGCATATTCTGAAAATATAATGAAAAATATTAGACCCGTGTTTTTTGTTTTTTTTTTTTGCATGCGTTTTAAGGGTGTAAATTAGCATAAAAGTTGAAATGATGACGTAGCGCGGGCAACGCCGAATACCTCCGAAAATAGTCGGAACTTACCGATCCATCCGTGCCCGTCCCTGTCATTCAAGCGCTAGAGATGGGTCCGGTTCCTTTAGTGGTTTCGGTCCGTTTGGAACCGTTCCGCTTGTGGATTCGTTCCATCGGATCCGCTTCAAAATGTTTACGCAATTAGGTAGGAAACTAAAAATTGTCCATCACTTTTTTCTATTATTTTTATACAGGTATCTAGTATCTATCATCTATCAATATCAAGTCAATGGATATTTTTGTTCTTTTTTTGTTGCATGCGTTTTAAGAGTGTAAATTAGCATCAAAGTTGACGTAGGCGGGCAACGCCGAATGCCTCCGAAATTAGTCGGAACTTACCGATCTATCCGTGCCAGTCCCTGTCATTCATAACAAAACAAAATGTTTGTGTTGGTTTGACAGTTTGATGTTGTGCATGTTAATTTTAAAAGGTCCTCTGGACACGTCACTCCCGCGCAAGAATTTTATTGGCTCCTGGAGTTACCAGGCAAGGGCGGATCCAGAAAGGTTACTGGGGGGGGCACTAACATCTACCAAAAAATTTATCGCCTCATGGGGGGGGGGTACAAATGAAAATCCAAAAAAAAAAAATTTTCGCCTCATGGGGGGGGGGGGGTGCAAATGAAAAATACAAAAAAAAATTATCGCCTTGAAAACGTAACAAATACTTTTCTCGGGGGGGGGGGGGGGGAATTGCCCCTACTGCCCCCCCTCTGGATCCGCCCTTGTTACCAGGCAACCTGTCTCTTTTACAAATCTTGACCTAAGCCTATGTGTCGATCAATAATCCGACGCAAGAGCATCATCGTTTTCAATTTGGTGGTTTAAATTTCGGACAGTAGTTTGGTCAATTCATGTAACACAGGGCATTAACAAACCCACAGTTACATTTTTCATACAAAATCACACTCAATTTCGATATAGTGCAACGACCCCAGTACACACATATCATACCAGATCAATGGACCGCAGACCCGGTTCGATCGACATCGTGGATTCGTTCGAACCCATTCCACCTCCGGATTCGTTCACTTGAAACAGGTCCGCCCGGACCGCCCATCTCTATCAAGCGCATCAGCGTTTTCATGACGTAGCAAGGGCACAGGAATTGTGCTGACGGCGCCATTTATTTTAAAGTGGTGTAGTTCAAATTTTGCGCAATAGTTTGGTCAATTTATGTAACACAGGGCATTAACAAACCCACAGTTACATTTTCCATACAAAATCAGACTCAATTTCGATATAGTGCAACGACCCCATTACTTAGTTTTAATTTATTTTTCTTTTCAATACCCTTTTAATGGTGATCGTCATCATTAATCTGTTTTGCAGTATGAATATTATTATCATTATTATTATAAACATAAAAAATTATTTACATCTTACTTTTCTTGATATGAAAATTAGTAAAAAAGTGAAAAGTAAAAAAATCAATCTCCTTACATTTTAGTGATTATCAATAATTACTAAAACCTCTATTTATCACAATCATTTTAATGTTGTTTAATAATTTTCTAGAGAAATTTTTATGGATGATTCAAAGTTTAATCTCATGCTTAAAACTAATAACTGCTAATACTGAGAGTAGATAAACACAATTTTATTTAAACATTAGACATAAAAAATTTAGAATTAGCATTCTTATAAAACATTATTTTCAACTCATAAAACATAATTAAAAAATGAACAATTTTTGTTACCTACCTTTTCATAAGCAAAAATAATGACATATTTCTTCCTTCTCCATCTGGATGCAATCGCCTAGGTAAAGCAGCTGGATAAAGGCCTCTACAATCTTCTAATTCGGGAACATAATCAGTGAAGACAGAAAAAATCGCTACAATATTTGGGTGAGGTGGCAAATGCCTGTTTCTCTTGGACAAACTAAAAATAAAAAAGTTTTATACTAAAGTAAAATGGTCCAAGGTAACTGAATTTCTCGATTATTGCAACGGAATGCTTATTTGAATAAGGCTATATAGAATTCAAAAACTACGCAACAAGATAGAGTTGGCAATATCTTCGTTCACATACAGAGGCATCAGATTATTAAAGAGTATAAAAAAATTGGACCAACAAATTAATAAAATTGGAGGAAATTTTATTTATTTAGTCAAATCAGTCTTTGGACAAACAGCTTGGGAGCTAGCGACATAAACTTTAAACTTTAGGTCGATTTCATTAACATTTTTCTTATTATTTTTGTGAATAAATAGAGAAAATGGCTGTGTGTCATGCAGACCAGAGTTTGATAGGAGCATCTCAAGAACAAAAATAGTATCATTGACTGAAAATCATTAATGCCGAATTTTTCATTTTTTTATTTTATGGACATTCTGTAATACCCTGTCTGCCACATTTCCCTGCGGGATAAAGTGGTGCATCTGTCACTTGAACAAGTATGTAAAAAAAATGAAGTAGTTGGACTTAAATCATTAATGTTAATATTTCTCATATTAATAGTTTAGAGTATAAAATGTAAGAAAAAACTTAAGTGGTCAAAACGTGGCCAAAAATCCCTGAATTGAAATTTCGATTTAAGAACTTTTTATGCCCTAGATATTAGTGTGGTAAATCTACTATATGACGTAGCTGTTTGTGAGGTCCATGTGTATATATATATATATCTAACCCAAGAATCTATTGTAAAACCGAACATCGATCATGGCGCATCTCGAGCGCACGTTTCGTGAAAAATAACGCTCCTTCCAAATGTTTATTGTGTGGTTTGCAGTTGTCCAAATTTGATTTTGAAAAACGGACTTTATTCTTGATAATTATATTTTAACTGTCTACTTCAAATTTATTAATAATCAAACTTAGCATGTAAAATAATATGGAATTTTCTTCATTCCTGCTCCAAGAAATATATACAAAAAAGGTAATAAGTTAATTTTCCCACGGTTTCCTACCATGAAACCAATTTCCCTGTGCTCGTTACAGACTCCTTCATAATTCCTGTAAAAATTAGTTTCCCGCAGCTCCCCATTTTTTAAAATTCAATTGTTTCGATTGTAACGCAGTGATCAAAATGCTCGAAAACTTGACCAAAACTCTTAGATGTCTTTCAATTTCGCTGGAAATTAGTATATAGGGGTTTTCGAGGTAGCTGATTTCTTAGTTTGTTGGGTATTTTGTCACTGTAAAAATATTTAAAAATTTGATGAAATAAACCTCTGCGCCAAAAGGATCAGACAGAGGCCGGTTTTTATACTTCTATTACAAAATGTCCACACCTAAAAATACATAAACTGAAACAAAATTGTTAAATGATAAATTGAAAATTAAAACGAAGGCAGTTGACGTTTCAGAAAATAGTTCTTTTTCCGTTATCAAAACTTTCACTTTTGAGAATGTCAAACCAGACAGTTTGTTGTTTATGTATTTCCATAGTCACGTGAGACATTAAATTATATTTATTTTATTTTTACTTACTTCGTCTCTGAGGATCGGCAACCAGCTGGTACAGAAATCTATAGAATAATTAGAAACACATTTATACTCATTTAACAAAATAATAGAGGATTCCTTAAGTTTTCTTTTAGTTGAGTTGCTTTCTTTTTCCAAAATTTTCACAGAGTCCCACTAGATCCTATGATTGTTTTTTTTTTTTTAGAGGAGGGCTCCAATCAATCACTGGTATATTGGAAGTGTCAGACTCTTACTGACTAAAGCCCCCTCCTCCCCGGGCTCGTCTGTATACTACTCCGAGGGCACTGCAGCCTCGAGGGCTTATTGTGCTCACCCTGTATTGCCCGTAAGGTGTTCTTACTAGCATTGCTAGCAACTGATCGCTGCGCGGTGCCCCTTAGATGTTCTGACCACCATCGGTCACCCATCCAAGTCCTCACCGTGCGCGATGTTGCTGCACTTCGGTGATCTAGCCTTGGTCTGGTTTAATACCTCCCTGACTTCTCACCTTCCTATGATTGTTATCCCACGCATGTGTTTAACAATTTTGTTTCAGGTTATATATTTTTAGGTGTGAGACATTTTGTAATAGAAGTATAAAAACCAGCCTCTGTCTGATCCTTTTGGCGCAGAGGTTTATTTCATCAAATTTTTAAATATTTTTACAGTGGCAAAATACCCAACAAACTAAGAAATCATGAATATGCCACAAATAATAAATTATAAACAATATGTCGCTGATTTCAGATGTGATATTTAAAAAAAAAATGGCTGATCCAATATGGCCGACTTTTTTTAATTAAAAAGTTAGTTTTTCCAGCCGAAAGTCAGTGTAAAAGGGTTTCCGATATCGCTGATTTCGAATTTCGAAAAAAAAACGGATCCAATATGGTCGATTTTTTTATTAAAAATTTAGTTTTTTCAGCTGAAAGTCAGTCTATAGGGAGTTTTTGAGATCGCTGATTTCGAATTTGATATACAGTGTGTTTTAGTTAACATCCCCACAGCCGATATTTCGGAAACTAAGAAATATATTTTTATTCTGTAAACGGTTATAGATTTCTATGGTTAATGCCTTCTTCAGGAAGTACAATTTACTATTATATTATCACCAGAGATGGCTCTGCAGTTTAAAAATATTTTTCGATCAAGGAAGGTTTGAAACATATGCCATTCGATTAAGAATCAAATTTTGAACAAAATTGCTCTTATTCCAAAAAGTCAGATCTGCAGTAGTTTTTGAGTTATTTTAATTTTATTGTCTAACTTTGAAGTGCTGCATTTTTTTTTTTTAATTGCTGTAACTTTTTTAATCTTGGTTTTCGGGTGTAGGTTCTTAGTAACTTTTTTGCCTGTCATAAGAGAATTATTTACTGGTGGGAAATTTTTTTTCTTCCACTTCCACTTCAAATTTTACCGGAAACTATTTTAAATTGAGAAATTTAAATTAAAATAATTGAATAATTTGCAACTGTTTATTTATTGACTGTCAGAAGTTTAATTTTCATTTGCGTGTGTCATTTTAAGAGTACGTTTGTAAAATTTGTCCAAAATATGACCCACACTAATGTTGACAAAGTTAATATGTTATTAATTTATGGAAAATGCAATAAAAATGCAAAAGCAGCCAAACGTATGTATCAATTACAATTTACAAACAGACCACAACCCGTCGCAAAACTTTTTCCAATTTGTGTAACAACTTATTACAATATGTTTTAAAAAGTTGGAATGTGAAAGCAAACGAACAGCAAGAACCCAGGAGAATACGGCTTTAGTTTTACAAACCGTTAACAATGATCTCCACTCATCATTGCGACAAATAAGAGCCTCCACCATAAGTACTTTCCATATAAACCACATTTATTACATCATTTACTGCCTACGGACTATGATCGTCGCTTAACCTTCCTTGCTGAGTTTTTATTCTTTATGAAGGAAATTGTAATTTCCTTACAAATGTACTATGGAGTGACGAAAGTAAGTTTCACAATAACGGCACAATTACATATATCTATCTATCTATCATTTTGGGACTGGACGTTATGGGAGAGTATAGATTTATTGTTGACGTAAGAGAACGAATTTTAAAAATTGGAAATGAATTTATTCTGTCAACAGCAGACGAACCAATTCCAAAAAACAAGACTATTGACAACACAGGCAGTTAAGATTCCTGCTCACACGGAACAAATAATCGAGGCTGCTTTAGAAGGAAACCCTGCCGGATACTGTGTTGGCCTCGTTGAAGAAGATAACTCAACTAAGACTGAAAACATTATCTTGGCAAGAACTTTAACCCGGATTACAGACAAAATTCCAGTTAGAGTGGTCAACTTGAACTCCCACTCAGTGACACTCAAAGAAGGCGAAGCAATAGTCTCTTACGAACCAGTTACATGGATTGCACGGTGCGAGGAGCAAATAGAAGGAAGCTTGTCTACAAATTTAGACAAGGAAGTTGTGGCCTTGCTGAGTTCCCAGTTTGAGCATTTATCCGAGGATGAGCGTAGGGAGGCAATTAAGTTCCTGAAGAAAGAAAGTACAGTATTTGCCAAAAACACAGAGGCCCTTACAAAAACTGATATAGTCCAGCATTGGATAAATATTGGCGACTCACCCGCCATTCGACAATAGCCGAGGAGGCTCCCTCTAGCGAAACAAGAAAGATGGAATAATTGAAGAGTCAACTAGTCCCTGGTCGTCGCCAGTAGTTCTGGTTGCCAAAAAGGACGGAATTTTGCGTCCCTTATGTATAGCAAAATATATTTTATTTAATTTCATAAAGATGTACTATTATAAAAATTGATATATAAAAAGGGACACTTTTTGTAACAACGGCTGGCCCGGCCGCCTCGTATCACGGGTTCAACAGTGTGTATTAGTTCTGATGTACAATAAAGTCACAACTAAGTTTATTCCGATTTTTAATTACCCAAATTGGTAATGCCCAAATAGAACATTTGGCGACGAGGTATCTTTTAGTGACTCACGTGCAAGTGCAGTGTAATTATTGACACTAAATTAAATTTGTTTTAAATTAAATTAAATAAATTAGTGACAATTTATCAAGATGGTGGAACGAGTCGGTCTTTTAGGATCGCTGAATATTTTTGACCCCAAAAATTCAGACTTTCTAGTGTTTAATGAGAGGCTTAAGCAATTTTTTATTGCAAATAAAATTACGGACGAGGATCGCAAAAAAGCTATTCTTTTAAATACCCTTTCTGAAGACTGTTACATTTTACTTCGAAATTTATGTGTTCTAAATTTACCGGAAAGTAATACATATGAACAATTAGTCAAATTATTAGTTGAATATTTTTCACCGGTAAAATCGTACTTCTCTGAACGATTAAAATTTTACACAGCTAAAAGACAATTAAATGAAAGTGTGTCGGAGTGGGAAGCAAGAATAGAAAGTTTGGCCTCAAATTGTAAGTTTGGTGAAGAACTAAATATCGTTATGCGAGATATTTTCGTAGTTGGTATAAATCACGAAAAAATCATGGATCGTCTATTTGAAGAAGATGCAGAATATATTCCTTAGAAACGTGGTTAAATTGGCATTATCAAAGGAATCTGCAATGCAGGAACATACCACCAGGGAGAGTTTGGTAACCATGAGTGTGAAGACAGAAACAGATATAAATTTCAACCAGCAACAGACACGAGTTCCTAGAGCCTCCCGATCGAGTAGACAGGACACGGTGAAGCCTCCTAGCAGCGCAGGTACGAACCAGGAAAGAAGTCAGCCGGTAAGCTACAAAAATCTCTCAAATCAACAAGGCTGTTTTGTTTGTGGCCATAAAAATCATATGGCAAAGGACTGTGCTTTTAAAAATTGCATATGCCATAAGTGTGGTGTTAAAGAACATCTGGCACCAATGCAAAAGATTTTCACAAAATTTCTTAAGTGAAACAGAAGTAAATATTTTTAATGATTCTATGTTTAATTTAAGTAGTTTAGAAAATAATTTATCTGATGAAAATGGCAACATTAAACCAACATTTGTAAATTTAATTGTTGAAAATGTACCAATAGGTTTTGAGGCTGATTCGGGATTTGCACATTCGGCAATTTCTGAAAAATTATACCAGAAACATTTTCGTAATAAAGAATTGCATAAAAATGATTTAGCATTGAAAGATTATGTTGGCATAACTTTTGAACCTTTAGGATATTTAAATTTAAATATAGTTTTTGATAAAAATTCTTACAGTTTAAAAGCATATGTTATAAGAAATGGTGGACCACCACTTATTGGTAGAAATGGTTTAAACATGCTCAATTTGGGTATTTGTAAAATTCCAAGCACTATGTGTAAAATAGAGTCTTCCGCCAATATCGATATTATGCTTGAAAAATATAAAGATGTTTTTGATAAAAATATAGGAACCTTTAATAAATTCGAAATTTCTTTAAACTTGAAAGACGGAACAGTTCCGAAATTTTGCAAAGCTCGACCCGTACCATTTGCTTTAAAACCAAAAATTGAAATGGAAATTCAGCGATTAGTTGACAATAAGGTATTAATCCCGACTGAATTTTCAGAGTGGGCGACTCCTATAGTTCCGGTTTTAAAACAAAACGGTGGTATAAGAATTTGTGGTGATTTTAAAGTAACTTTAAACCCCCATTTAAAAATACAACATTTTCCCTTGCCACGCATTGAGTACTTGTTTTCACAATTACAAGGAGGAGATAAGTTTTCTAAAATCGACTTATCAGAGGCGTACCAACAGGTTTTATTAACGGAAGAGTCTAGAAAACTTGTCACCATCTCTACACATAAGGTTCTTTTTTCATATACGCGTTTACCTTATGGAATAACTAGTGCACCATCCATATTTCAAAATATTATGGAACAAATGTTTGTAATGCCTGGCGTGGTTTGCTTTTTAGATGATATTTTAATTATTGGGAAAAATGATCAGGAGCATATGGAGCGTCTGTTGAGTATTTTTCAACGATTGCAAGATTGTGGCCTTAAGGTAGGGAAGGAAAAATGTTCATTTTTTCAAAAATCTGTAAATTATTTGGGGCATAGAATTGATAAAGATGGGTTACATACTTCAGATGAGAGTGTTAGCAATAAAAAAAATACCAGTTCCTAAGTCGGTTACGGAGTTAAAATCATTTTTGGGAACAATAAATTTTTATTGTAAATTCACTCCAAAAGCTGCAGAAATTTTAAAACCTCTTTACAGGTTATTAAAAAAAATGTTAAATGGGCTTGGTCTACTGAATGTAATGAAAGTTTTGAACAGGCAAAACAGATTTTATTATCTTCTTCGGTTTTAGCACATTTTGACCCTGAGAAAAAAATTAAATTAACGGTTGATGCGTCGCAATTTGCAGTAGGGGCAACTTTAAGTCACATATTTGAGGATAATTCAGAAAAACCCATTGCTTTTGCATCACGTTTATTGAACTCTGCTGAATTAAGCTACTCACAAATTGATAAAGAAGCCTGCTCTATAATATTCGGGTTAAAGAAATTCTTTCAATATCTATTCGGACAAAAATTTATATTATGCACTGACCATAAACCTTTGCTAACAATTTTTGGTGATAAAAAAAGGTTTACCTGTTTTTGCTGCAAATAGATTGCAGAGATGGGCTCATATTTTATCAGCTTTTAATTATGAAATAAAATTCGTAAATTCTGATAGAAATACAGCTGATTTTTGTCAAGATTGCCAATAAACGATGTCGAAGTACTAAACGATAAAATTTCATATTTACACTCAAATTCAAATATTTCTTATGTTAGTTATTTAAATTAATTTAATTTGCCAGTAGATTTTAAACAAATAAAAAGAGAAACAGCTGTTGACCCAGTTTTAAGCAAGATATTTTTTTATGTACGTCATGGGTAGCCTAATAAATGCCCTTCAGATGAATTTAAGCCATATTTTACTAGAAAAACGGAAATTACGGTAGAATCTGATTGTCTCATATGGGAATATAGGCTAATAATACCAAATAAATTTCATAAATATATTTTAGATGAATTACATAGTACACATATGGGTATGGTAAAAATGAAATCTTTGGCAGGTTCATATCTATGGTGGCCATTAATCGATAAACAAATTGAAAATGTTTCTAACTGTTGTAAGGCATGTTCTGTATATTCAAACAACCCGCCAAAAATTTCATTAGCAGTGTGGGAATGGCCTAAAGAACCCTGGACTAGATTACACGCAGATTTTTTTGGACCATGTTTTAATAAAAATTTTTTAGTTATCAAAGATGCCACATCTAAATGGATCGAGTGTTTTGAAGTAAATAACTTAACCACTTATAATACTATAAAAATATTTCGTGAATTGTTTGCCAGATTTGGTTTGCCGCTAGAAATTTGTACTGATAATGCAAAAACTCTCACGTCTCAAGAATTTCAAAATTTTTTTGCATCTAGTGGTATAAAACATTCAACAGGAGCTCCCTATCATCCTGCTACAAACGGGCTAGGGGAAAACGCTGTCAAAATTATGAAAAAAGCCATTTTAAAAGCTAGATATGAAAATCCTAATTTAGATATTAATTTAATCATAAATCGCTTTTTATTTCAGTACAGAAATATTCCTCATACTATAACAGGGGAGAAACCCTCAAAATTATTAATTGGTTGTAGTTCACGCACAAAATTTGATTTATTATTGCCTTCTACTAAGCAAGTTGTTGAAAATAAACAAAATTATCAAAAAAGATATTATCGAGGAAAAAGAGATATTTATTTTAAAGTAAATGATCATGTTTGGGTTCGTGATTATAGAGAAAACTATGATAAATGGTGTGCAGGCATAATAATTAAAGTTATTGGTCGAAGAACCTATTTAATTAAAACGGAGAGTGGAATGACATGGAAAAGACATAAAAATCAACTTAAACAAAATAATTATTTTGACACCAAGGAATCAGTTTCTTTTATTCCACGATCTAATTTAAACACTGTAAACATATCAGATAATAAGCAAAGTGAAAATAGTGAACGTGAGGTAGAAGTTAGTGACACATCCGGTATATCGCAAAGAGAGTTAAGGCGTCGCAGCCAACTCAAAGCACCCGATAGACTGATCATTACATAACCATTATTTGAGGCTAGTTAATATGTTTTTTTTTTTTAGTTAGATTGAACTATAATATGGAAAATAGTATGTAGATTAGGAAACATGTATTAGTAGAAATTTAAGATTTTTAGGGGAGAGGTGTTATGTATAGCAAAATATATTTTATTTAATTTCATAAAGATGTACTATTATAAATAGTGTATAAAAACTGATATAAAAGGGACACTTTTTGTAACTATGGCTGGCCCGGCCACCTCGTATCACGGTTTCAACAGTGTGTATTATTTCTGATGTACAATAAAGTCACAACTAAGTTTATTCCGATTTTTAATTACCCAAATTAGTAATACCCAAATAGAACAGCGTCGATTACAGAAAGTTGAACGATGTCATGAAGAAAGACAGCTCCCATTGCCACGAATTGATGACACATTAAGCACGCTGGCAGGTTCACGGTGGTTTTCAACCTTAGACCTTAGGAGCGGGTACTGGCAAGTGGGACTTCACCCCGATGACAAAGAAAAGACGGCTTTCTCAACAGCCAGTGGTCTTTACCAGTTTACAGTGATGCCTTTTGGACTTTGCAATGTGGCAGCTACTTTTGAAAGATTGATGGAATTTGTACTCCGAGGGTTGACTTGGAAGACGTGGTGCCTGGTTTACCTTAATGACGTGTTGGTTATGGACCGGGACTTTAAGGAACATTTGCGAAACCTTCAGGAAGTATTCGGGAGAGTTAGGAACGCACACCTGAAGTTGAATCCAAAGAAGTGCTTACTGTTCCAGAAAGAAGTCAAATTCCTTGGATGGAATAAAAACACATCCGGACAAAATTTCAGCAGTACGAGACTGGCCGAGACCATCAAATGTTCATGAAGTGAGAAGCTATTTTGGACTATGCACTTATTACAGATGCTTTGTGGAAGGGTTTGCGGATATTGCGAAGCCACTACACCGGTTGACAGAGGAAAAAATGAAGTATCAGTGGACACCAGAATGTGAAACATGCTGGAGGAAGTTGAAGGCAGCATTATGCACTAGTCCTGTGCTAGCATATCCACAACGGAATGGCCTTTATATCCTGGACACTGATGCTAGCAATTCTTCGGTTGGATGTGTACAGTCCCAAATCCAAAATCAATCAATCAATCAATCAAAATTTATTAATCTTTTGGGCCACTGGTTACAGTGGATGAGGCAAGTCAACAGTACATGGGTATAAAAAAATACACAGATTAAAATATGAAGTACAACATAGGATAAAAAATATTACATTCAGACTAACATTTTTTAAAACTCGCGACATAAAATGATTGGGTAACAAATTAATAAGAGTAAAAAGAAAATATGATGGCTCATACTATATCTAAGCCATTTAATGCCTCTGTGAACTCATTAATAGTGTAGAAACACTTGCTGAGTAAAAATTTTTTCAGTTTTTTTTTAAATTGGAGAGATGTTAATTCTTTCATATAAGTTGGGAGTAGATTATAGAACTTAGTTCCTGCAAATACTGGTGATTTTTCATATTTTGAGTAGGAGTGTTTTATGGGCTGAAAATTGTTTTTACCTCTGGTATTGAAGTGATGTATTTGGGCATGAGTTTGGAAAAGATTTTTGTTATCATGTACATATGTTAAAATTTTTAACAGGTAGGTGCTAGTTAGAGTTAAAATTTTGTGTTCTTGAAAAATATCTCTACAAGATGTACGAGGGTTTACATTGAAAATTAGTCTAAGGATAGCTTTTTGTTTTATAAATATTCTATTAGCCTTCGTAGATTGCCCCCAGACAGCGATATTGTAGGTCATGACAGAGTGGAATTTCGCATAATATACTGATACAAGGGATTTTGTGTCTAATTTGTTTTTTAGAGATTTAATTAGAAAATAAATTTTGTTTAGTTTTTTACATGTAAGATCAATGTGGTTATGCCAAGAGAACTGTTCATCAACCATTGTGCCTAAGAATTTTGTTGCATTGACTGCATTTAGAGGTTCGTTGTGAAAGTGGAAATTGAAATTGTGTTCAGTTTTTAGACTCGTTCCGAATTCTATACGCTTGGTTTTTCCTAGATTAATAATGAGACGGTTTTGTAGGCACCAATTGCTGAACTCATTTAAGGTGATGTTGACTTTCTGCTGTACTTCTGTGGAAGTTTTACCTGACAAAATTATGGAGGTGTCGTCTGCATATATAAATACCTTTCCGTTTGTGATGTAATTGGGTAAGTCATTTATGTATAATAAAAACATGAGTGGACCAAGAACGCTGCCTTGCGGAGAACCAAAATTTGTTGAGAATATTTCTGATTTTATATTGCCTTGCTTTACATGGAAGCGTCTATTAGTGAGATAAGAGACCAGAAAATAGTTTATGTTTCCACGTAGGCCTAGGTTTGACAGTTTTTCAGACATAAAGTCGATGTTGAGTGTGTCAAAGGCTCGGGTTAGGTCGAAGAAAATTCCAACAACAATTTCTCTATTGTCGGTTAGATTGCGTATGTGTTGAACAAACGAGTGTCGCAGTTTCTGTGGAGTGATTTTGTCTGAGGCCATGTTGGCTGTCTGTGAGGAGATGAAAAGCTTCAAGGTAACTATTTATTCTTTGAGCTAGTATAGTTTCGATGATTTTGGAGAAGATACTTATTAATGAGATAGGTCGATAATTATCAATATTTGTAGGATCTCCTCTCTTTAAGATGGGTACGAGAATTGCAAGTTTGAGCAAATCTGGAAATTGTCCGTGTAAGATGCATAGATTGGCGATGTGTGCAATTGGTTCTATGAGTATGCTACTACATTCTTTGACGAGTTTTACGGATACTTCGTCAAATCCCGTGCTTTTTTTATTAGGTAATGACTTGATGACTTTCAGAACCTCATTTGGGGTAACTGGGGTAAGGTACATATTGGAATTAACATTGGAGGACGTCGTGCATCTTTTAGGGATAGTGGCATTAAAGTGTATCTTTATCTTATCCTCTACGATCGAGGAAAAGTATTTACCAAAAGTTTGTGCTACTTCCATATCATCAGTGATGGTTTTGTTGTCATGGTTAATAGTTAAGTTATTTTCACTTATTTTATGATTTGGGTTATTAACTAGGTTCCACAATGCTTTACTATGGTTATTGGATTGTTTGATTTGGACAGGAGAAAGTGATTGAGTACTTCAGCAAGGTGGTGTCTAAATCTGAAAGGAATTATTGTGTAACAAGGAAAGAACTATTAGCCATTGTCAAATCCGTGGACCATTTCCTTAAATACCTGTATGGACAACATTTCAAGATTCGGACTGACCATGCTGTGTTAAAATGATTATAACAAATTAAAAAACCCCAGAAGGTCAACTGGCTCGCTGGATAGAGGTTGCAGCAATATGATTTAAAAATCGACCATCGACCTGGGAGAGCTCATAAAAATGCAGATGCCCTATCCAGAAGTCCGTGCAAGGAAGATTGCAAACACTGCCAACGTGTACAGAAACTGCAAGGCATGGTAGCAGTCAACACTATTAAGATAGATCTTCCAGACGATTGGACAAAGGAAGCTCTAAGGCAAGAGCAATTGAACGATGCAGAAATTGGGTCTATATTGAGAGCAAAAGAAGGTGGAACCCGTACAAAATGGAAAGATGTTTGAGGCTGAAGGCTTTATGGGCAAAATGGGATTCGTTTAGGGTCATAGACGGGCTATTAAAGAGAGCATGGGAAACCCTGGATGGCAAGGAAGTTATGCGTCTAGTGAATCCCAGGTGTCGAGTAGCAAAAGTACTTCAGGAGATGCATGATGGAGCATCTGGCAGACACTTTGGCATCAATAAGACCCTGAATAAGGTGAGGGAACGATTTTACTGGATCAATAGTCGACAGGATGTGGAGGCTTGGTGTCGCAAATGCAAGATTTGTGCGGCCAGTCACGGGACCACAGACTAGGAGTAAGGGTCAATTGCAGCAATATAACGACGCTCCTTTTGAGAGAATTGCGATCGATATTGCTGGCCCGTTCCCAGTGATCACTGATGGCAATAAATACATCCTGGTTGCTATGGATTATTTCAGTAAGTGGCCAGAAGCTTATGCCATTCCAAATCAGGAGGCTGTAACTGTGACCAAGTGTTTGGTGGGTAATCTGGTATGTCGATTTGGGGTACCCCTGGAGTTACATTCAGATCAAGGGAGAAACTTTGAATCGGGGTTGTTCCAGGAAATCTGCAAATTATTGGGAATCCACAGGACACGGATGACAGCTCTTCATCCCCAATCGGATGGAATGGTGGAGCGGCATAACAAAACCACGAAGGAACATCTTTCTAAGGTGGTTCATAAAAATCAGCAAGATTGGGATCGTCACTTGCCGTTCTTCTTCATGGCATACAGGGCTGCCATTCATGAGACTACAAAACAGACGCCGGCTTGTGTGGTATTTGGACGTGAAATCAGACTGCCGTGTGACCTAATGTTTGGAAGACCAGGCAGGGAACCCCTCTCCATGAACAATTATGTAGATGAAATTAGAGAGCGGTTAAGAAAGGTCCATGAATTGGTTCAAGGCCAAATCACCATAGCCAGTGACCGAATGAAAGCTCGTTATGACCGTAAGTTCAGTTCAGAAGGATTCAAGGCGGGAGATCTGGTTTGGCTGTACAACCCTCAGCGAAAGAAGGGCAAGTCCCCCAAGCTTCAACCGCCTTGGGACCATATTCAGTCATCACCCGGATCAATGACGTTGTGTATCGGATTCAAAGAAGTAAAAAATCGAAGATGAAAATCGTACACTTGGATAGACTGGCGAAGTATGTGAAAGAGGCTGAATTGCCTGACCATGACGTTAAGGCTTAAGAAGGGGGCAGTGTTATGTGTTGCAACCAACAGAATGTAGGCAACACAGAATTCAATTAGTTCGGATGTTGTCTGAATGTAGAGATTTGCACCTACCAGAAGCTCTAGAGTGATGACATCTATTCTGGAACTATCTAGAGAATGGTGACGTCATCACAGAAAATTCGGGATCAGTCATCTTTAGGTATATAAGGCATGGAGTAAACCAGAGTAGACAGTTAAGTTTTTGACAGCAAGTCAGTAAGACCAGAAGAGTCAAATAAAGTGATCAAGTGCCTAAGTGAATTATTATAGTATTTAGTAGTAGATTAGCAAAGTAAATTATTGGTTGTAATTAGTAGGTTAATAAATTAGTGTTTAGTGTTACCCTGGTGTTATAATTTCTTAATCCACGACACAGGGTGTTTACAAAAAGGGTGTAAGCACGTCACAGTATCATAAACATAACTTTTTCTTTTTGACAGTTTTACGTAAAATACCAAAAGTGACATTCTTGGATATGCATGTGTTAATATAATCTTATTCAAGCCAACCAACAGATAGACAGAAAATAATCGTTAACCCTTTCGGGACGGCAACGGTTTTAGCACGCCAGGCCGCACAGACGGCAGCAGACTGCGCTTGCGGATTTGTCCGTTTACAGCCGCGAACTTTCAGATATGTACGGCTCCCAAACTCAACATTTTTATAAATTTAGGTGAAATATCAATAAAAAAATGCTAATAATAGAAATAAAACTTGTATTGAAAAATAACAATTAAATTAGCAACTAGCATACTTACTCAATCTCCCAATCTGAAATTCCTACATTGCTGTAATATAACCTAGCAGGTACAGTCTCCCTATACATCGCTTTCAATATTGCCATTGCACTAGACTGTATGTCGTAGTTGAACATCATTTTAAGTGCCAATGGGAATTTGGTAATATCATCGCTAGCCTCAGTTTTGACCTTCTTAATGTTATCCCCAAAAGCGCCCTTGGGTTCATTATCGCCAGCTTCTAATAGTGATGGTTTCTCACTATCTTCATTAGGTGTGAGAATTTTGGCAGCATAGACAACAGCATTGGATCCCTTTGCGATTGGCTTGCCAAAAGATAAATCGTTAATCGTTATGGGAGAGTTTTCGAATCGGCTTTCGTCAATGTCGACGTCGTGGTAATGCCATTTTATTTTAGAAATGGCCTCCTGTAACAGCAAATAATTAAGTTAAGTTTAAAGAAATACAATGCTAATAAACATACTCTTATTTCCCAGCATACACCTTCCAGTTCTTCTTCTTTCGTTAGTATTCCCGTTCCAGATGCCAAACTTACACCAACCAAGGCAAAAAATGGTCCTGAATCTCCATAAAGAATCCTGGAAAAAATGTACTTATAAGTATTAGTGTCGTCTTTTATGATGTTAAAAATGTGATGAGAAAAGTGCATTTAACTGATAAAAAAATGTTGTTAATCTGAAGAATTCGATAATTGCACATTAAAACAATCTAAAATACTGCTGCGGTGATTGGGGGAATGATTACTAAACAAATAACAGTGACTTCACAATAAAATGCTTGAAGTATGAAATATGGTGCACACAATTTTTCCATAGTTGACTTCTCGATCTCGATACAGGAGAATAGCAAATTTAAGATTTTTGACAAGACCATGTTTCTTAGAAAATGATCTATTGATTTTTATATGTATTTGCTACTATAATATTTTTACTGATAATATATGATAGTTGAATCAAACTATATCTTTTTCAGCGATTGTTTGGAGGCGGGGTCAAATTTAAATTGAGGAGCGGGGGCAGAAAATTGCAATTTTTTTTCTCTCGAAAATAAAAATTCATGTGTGAGAGGAGGAAGAAAATCCCAAAAAAATCCCCCCCCTCGGAAATTCCCACCTGCAAAACGCCTCAGTTAATCAAATTTTGCGCCTTCGGCGGCCGCCAACTTACCTACTGCTCTGGCTTAGTTAATGAGAATACTTCATTTTTTGTTTTTGTAAAAATTTGTATTTAATTTTTTTGATATCAGTTCATTTTTAAAGAAACTTTCTTATAGACCAAGCAACGAATGATTATAGAGGGAAATTTTAGGGATAGAAAAATTGACTTCGGAACTTTGTTTGGACTAGTCTGGAGATGAACATATCAAAAGTCCCCACTCCTAGGTGGTGAGCGGGGCACTTTAAAGGTCCCATTTTTTGGTTTTTCGCTTATATCTCAGAAACCATGCGTCGTATGGAAAACGGTAATCTATGCAAAATTAAACATAATTAAATTTCCTACAAGAATGTTTATATTCATTTTCTTCCTATGTGTTACAGTTTACGAGATATTCGCCAACCAAAATAGATAATTAAAAAAAAAAGTATTAAGTACCTTGAATATTTCTATCAAAGCGGTTTACTCTGCTAATAAATCACAGTCACAAAACAATCTTTATTTTACAACACTCGACGTATTTACTAACGTAATACTGCTGTATTAATCTACTCAAGGTTAATTCACAAAAAACTAAGTGCATATTTTGGTACCTATTAAATTCCTGGGTGTGAAATTAGACCCAAAGTGTTGTGGGAAAATCATACAGCTTATGTTTGTACCAAAATCTCGAAATACACCTACCTGCTCCGAAACCTCGTTGGTAAAGTATCCGAAATTACCTTAACTACTGCATATCACAGTTTCATCCACTCTACAATTTCATACGCGATTCTAGTATGGGGGCATGCAACAACCTGTGCAAACGTATTCTCAGCCCAAAGAAGAGTTATACGAATAATATCCGGATTAAAATTTAGGGATGACTGTAAAGAACAGTTTAAAAAATTGAGAATCATGACTGTACTCTGTACTTATGTATTTCAGTGTCTTCTATATATAAAAAAAAATCAGGATTCATTTAGCACCAGAAATCAGGTTCATTGTTATAACACGAGAATTAAAGATAATCTAAACAATAATTTCCTACGACTAAGTAGAACCAGAGATGGCACTGGTTATCTAGGAATACAGTTTTTTAATGCTTTACCTCTTCAGGTAAGGGCCTTAAATGAAATTCAATTTAAAAAGAAAATAAAAAATTATCTACTTAACGGCGCTTTCTACACCACAGATGAATTCTTATCTAGCGACTTTAATCTGATTTAACATAATTTTATAAACACTAGGGCGACTCTCTATGTCCATGTTTCCATGTTTTTAAGGCACATACATTGTTTCTGTACTTACCTGTTTTGTATTAATTTTATTTGTCAACTTATACCCTGTCCTTGTAGTATACATTTTTATTATTCTACCGTATTTATCTAGATGTTTTAGTACCTACTTGTATATTTGACGTGTGTAAACATTTTTATGTATTTTGACATGAATAAACTATCTATCTATCTATCTATCTATCTACCACAGAAGGCTATGCCTTTGTAGCAGACGAATGTTTTTCAGGTTATAAGTAGATCCTAATTTGTTCTATACTTGAGTAAACTTTGATTCAAATCGGAAACAAAACAAAAAAGTTATAAGGGCATCTTCATTTTAAGTGAGTCATATCTGTATATTTAAGGAAATGCATAGATTTCGACAAAAAATTACGTTAGTAAATACGTCGAGTGTTGTAAAATAAAGATTGTTTTGTGACTGTGATTTATTAGCAGATCACAGCATAAACGCATAGTTTCCGAGATACAAGCGAAAAACCAAAAAATGGGACCACCTAGGAGTGGGGACTTTTGACATGTTCATCTCCAGACTAGTCCAAACAAAGTTTCGAATTCAAATTTTCTGTCCCTAACATTTCCCTCTACACCCTTTTTTAAGGATTCGTTGCCTGGATTATTAGGAGTACATATGGGTTCTACTTCTTATATTTCAAATTAAAGAAACATATTTAGTAGTTTATAGGTGCGTATTCATTAGAGCATTCGTTCCGTATGAGTACTGAACGGGCGCGGAATGAGCAAATGATCGGACTAGAGATGGTACGAAAGAACCGAACCTGTTCTTTCGGAACAGGTACGAGCTACCAGTTCCGCGGAACAGTTCTCAGATTTAGAAAATACCAGTTCCGACTCCGCTGGACTGTCATGCGTTTGAGCTAAGCACTGAGCACATGATAACGTTGTTACTGGACATGGAGCCGGAGTGAAGTGAGCAGATCAGATTTGCGGACATTTTGGTATTGGTGGTAGTGGTAGTATTTGTGTGGGATGTATATAATAATAATAAATTCTGTTTAATTAGTGTTAAGTATTACAAAAATGTAGCTCTAGCATTTTTTAATTTGAGGAATTTTAGGAATAGTTTGAAGCATTAAGTGAATATTTTAACTTATTTCCATGCATGTAACAATAAAATGAATTGAAGAAATGGAAAAACTTAGAAATGAAATACTCACGGTTCTAAATCGCATTACAAAACAAATTGAAAGTATATTAATTTAAAAGATACGTCATCGACTCTTATTCAGAGTTCAAATACTAGTTCATATCGGTTTTGGTATACCGGACGTATTTTGTATTGACCGCTTTCTTTTCAAGAGCTTGGAGCACTGGAGATTTCAAAATCAAAACTGTGAATGGAGCATAATTGACATGTCAGCTTTCAACTTTCATCAACCAATCAGCATTCTTGTTTCAAAAAAATCAGGACTCCAAGCACTTGAAAAGATAGCGGTGTCATTATGGAGTAGAGATGGTACCGAGTGGATTTTTCTCGGAACAGGTCGGAACTGTTCCGGGTAAAAAAGTATACCTGTTCCAAAAACCTGTTCCGATTCCGACCTGCTCCAAGTAAGGCATTAGTGATTGCCTGTTCTTTCGCACTTGCAGCTCCATATGCTCCATAATGACACCGCTATCTTTTCAAGTGCTTGGAGTCCTGATTTTTTTGAAACAAGAATGCTGATTGGTTGATGAAAGTTGAAAGCTGACATGTCAATTATGCTCCATTCACAGTTTTGAATTTGAAATCTCCAGTGCTCCAAGCTCTTGAAAAGAAAGCGGTCAATACAAAATACGTCCGGTATACCAAAACCGATATGAACTAGTATTTGAACTCTGAATAAGAGTCGATGATGTATCTTTTAAATTAATATACTTTCAATTTGTTTTGTAATGCGATTTAGAACCGTGAGTATTTCATTTCTAAGTTTTTCCATTTCTAAGTTTTTCCATTTCTTCAATTCATTTTATTGTTACATGCATGGAAATAAGTTAAAATATTCACTTAAGAGGCAATTTGCTCTACACTCGTAGGGTATGGTCCTCCGCGGGGTTAAGAGACGAAGAACATTCCACAAATTCCAGTAAAGACCGCCTTCGGCCAGGTGCCTCGCTGTTTTCTACAATATTGCAATACGCTCAAAGGGAAGTTCAGGTCCGTACTACATAAATTGTACAATGCTAATACACGCACTTCCGCTCTTTCCACCTCCTTGTCTCTTTTCACTATTGTGTATTGTCTCCTATTATTCTCCAATAATATATTTCCTATTTTGCTTAACAGGCCAATCTAAACATATTATTGCTGCTCATTGCTCAATTTTACTTCCACATCCAGTGGTATAACGACAAAATTTTTTTAAAAATTTTTATTGTTCATATAGGCTTAGAATGTCATGAAACGCCGAGATTTTAAGTTTGAGCAAAAAAAATTCTGTCTGTAACTTTTTTGTGCGCACGATTACTCTGGAACCGTTTAAGATATTGACTTGAAATTTGGTATACGTATGTACTTTAACGAGATCTGGGACTAGATATTTTCGTCTTATTCCATTGAAAAGTTGGAGGGTAAATTGGGGTAAATAGGTAAATCTAGCAGGCAGGTAAGAGTCCATAAAATTGGTATTCAGTTATATATAGTTATATATAAAAGTAGTTTTTTGGCATTAGCCACCCCCATTAATAATAGGGTGGGGTCCCACCCCCTTATTAAAGAGGTGAAAAAAAAAATAAATTGTAATTTAGCATGTATACAAGATCATAAGGCCTCAAAAATTTTTTTTTAATTCACCCACCATTCAAGATGCCAGACGTTTTGCCATTCATGGTCCGATTCGACTCAAAATCGGTAACTCGAGGTTTTCGAGGTCACAGATTACGAATTTTTTGTCAAAACAAAAATTCAAAATTGCGGATTAATTACCCAGGTAGCAAAGGCACGTGAAAATGACGTAAAAAAATGGTCAGGAGTGACGAGAAATGACGAGTTAGATGACGTAAATGAAACGTGAAAATGACTTCCTAATGTCTCAGACGAATGACGTCTTATGCTAGACGTTAATTTGACGTCTTTTATTTGGTAATCTTATATTTGGTAATCCCCCCACAGGTTTTTTAGTAATAGGAACATATAAAACTACATACTAGTTAGTAGTCTACTTAATAAAAATAAAGTAATTAATGCATAAATAAGTATTGTCCTATGAATTTGTTTGTTAGCCATCCCTATATTTTATTTACATTAACATATCTAATATTGTTTCCCATCACTCCAATTTTTTCTCACAAGGGTTGCCTGCAAATTATAATGTTTATTAAGTTATTAAATTCATTTTTACTTACCTTTACCAATTGCGGTCGGTAGGAATCGAACCTACATGTCTCCGTTGTCCGTATTACAGTACTGATTCTTCCACCAACTGAGCTATCTTAGTGACCGTTATTTCGGATGCTAAAAGCAGTATTTATGGTGATGTGTATGAAGTCTTTATTCTTTATTATGTGAAATTGAATTTCTAGCCTTATTTAAAATATATGAAAATCTTTCAGGTTCTCTTTTTTTTTCTATCTTTTTACGTGTTCCTAAACCTGAATTATTGTTCGAGTATTTTTATTTATTTATAATTATTAAGAAGAACTTATTTAATTTAATTAAACTGTCACCAGTGTCACCTGAGAAGTACGAGTACTTGTTGAACAACGTAATTATTAGTATTATTACATTAATTCCGTGGCGGTTCGTTAAAAAAAAATGCTTTCCCCAGATCTCGAAATTGGAGAGCAGAGAGGAAGAAATCCGAAAAAAAATTTCCTAATCTAAAATTTGATGAGCGGTGGGGGGAATTCAGGAGTCAACTATTTTAAGAATTTAAGTTTTAAGGTTTTTTTTAGGTTTTAAAGTACTTATACAAACCTGGGAAACGTGTTGGAGAAAAAACGGTAAAGGTATAATATCATCTACAACATAAATAGAATATTTACTGGTCTAAAACAGACCTAAAATTGAAAAGAAGTATATTCGTACATCGGCTTTATAAGCAATTATTACCTTAAAAAAAAAACAACTAAAATTTTTTTCGCAATTATTTTAACAAAAAAAAAAAAAACGGAATGAGCAGGGGTCGAACCAAAATCAAATTCAATACAAGTTTATTAGGTACTAACCGAGGACCTCGTGACTTGCAAGACGACGCCTTTACTCACTCAACCTCTAACCTCTATTGCTAAATTGAAAAAGAAACTAAAAAATAATGTAATCAGTTCAATGTTTTTTTTTGTATGTTTAGATTTAGCATTTTGAGCATTTATAATGTAATCTGGTTCTCTGATTTTCATATTTCTGGTATGTCTGGGATCAATGATTTCAGGCAATAAACAATTGTAATAAAATTGATTAAATTTCGGAACTATTTTTGTCTCAAAGAATGTGAATATTCAACGTAACAAAACAGTAACAAGAAACAAAAGAAATAAATATTTTTAAAAACAAACTTAATTAAAATGCACTAAATAGGAAATTGCAAAATTTTTATTTTTTTATTTTTTTTACTTTAATAACATAAACTGAAGCTATACCTTTATAAGAAAACATTAACACAGTCCATGTACAGGGTGAGGTAAAGAAATATTCAAAGGAATTAAATTTTCTTTCTTAACGATGTTTTCAAAACATTTTTTTTCAATCACTCTGTATGCATGTTTAAAGGTTTTAAAAATGTCTACAATTTAATGTGCCCAACATGGTCATCGCTTCAAAAATAAAAAAGTTGCAAGTCTGGGGAGTTTTAAGTGGCGCACCCTATATATGTATTAATATGGTTTAATTTTTGAGGTCTAGAAATGACTGAGAATTTTTTTTTTTTTTTTTTTTTTTTTTTTTTTTTTTTTTTTTTTTTTTTGTGGCACTGTGGAACTAGTCCAATCAGCCAGAAACAAGACTGAGAAATTAATATTTTATTGACTACTTCTTATGCGATCAATAGATCTTCTTATTAGGAAATTGAGAGACATTTATCATCCAGGCATCCTACTTAGTACAGAAAATATTAATAAAATTATGAGTAAGTACGTAATAATTCACATAGGTGAGTTAACATACTGAAAGAACTGAATCTGAAAGAACAAAATTGTTGTGGTGGTTAGCCCATGTAAATAATCCACTTGGGGAGCAGTAGAAAATAAGAATCCACTTACAAAGTTGTATCTCAGCAAATTTTTCTCATATAGAATCAAAAAAATAATGAATTTCTATTTTCAAATATTACAACACGAACGACCCAGCTTTTGTTTTTATCAAAAAAAAAAAAACGCTGCCCAAGGAATCACTATTTCCACATCCACATTTTTTATCCAAGTCAGTCAACGAAAAAATTTTGTATGTGGAAATAATTTTGCATGTGGAAATAATTTATGGAACTTTAATAATATAATATTTGAAATCCTCTACCCCAAAAACCCATAAAACGATACCCCACATCGGTAACGGGGTGGGGGTGGTGATAGGGGGTGGATGAAGTAAAAAAAAACGTTTAGAGGTGCCTGGTTCTTGTACACATACTAAATCACATTTTTTTCATCCCCTTTAATAATGGGGGTGGGGGTGGTAATAGGGGGTGGCTAATGCCAAATTTTTTTTTTGAGACCTTAGCTTCTCTTGTATACACTAAATACCAATTTTATGGACTCTTACCTGTTTGATTTACCTATTTTCCCCAAATTTACCCCAATTTACCACCCAACCCTTCGACGGAACAGGATGAAAATATAATCTAGTTCTAGATCTCATTAAAGTACATATGTGTACCAAATTTCAAGTCAATATCTTAAACGGTTCCAGAGTAAACGTGCGCACAAAAAAAAGTTAGAGACAGACCGACAGACAGAAATTTTTTTCTCTCAAACTTAAAATCTCGACGTTTCGTGACATTCTAAGCCTATTTGAACAATAAAAATTTTTTTAAATTTTTTTGTCGTTACTGTACTTCCACTGGATGTGGAAGTAATTAACGTTGGAATATCATATTACATCTAACGAAACCATTATTTATTTTATAATTAATTCCTTCTTAGTACATTTTATTATATTTGAATAAAATATTGTTTTTAAAACAGACAAAGCTAGCCAGGGAATTTCTAAATAAATACACTGCTGTCGGTCGTTACAAAATAGATATTATTTATTACCTACCTGTTGAATTTAATGACGGTTTTTTCCTTTTAGCGGACAACCGTAGTTTACATTTTTTGTCGCATCGATAGTCCATGATTGGGTGAAATGTTCCTATTAGAACAAGTAAATCGTAAATGCGAAAAAGGGGTATAAGCCGCTCCTGCATTCGATCGCAATACCTAAATACTAACAAATATGAGTAAGCGTTAAGTTGCTCAATACTTCAACGATGGCACCACTTGACAATGATAGAATAACTCATATCTTCTAGCAACAAGGCTATACAATTATATATAGATTTACAAAATATAAAATTTTTTTTGCCAAAATATATTTTTTTTTAATTACACAAGGCATCGATTTAGCTCTGTCTTGTGACAGAATTAATTTATTTTGTCATTAAATATATGTTTTGAAGCGTACAAAAACGGCCATAATCCCCATTTTCCCTAACTTTCAGCATATAAAATAACCAACAACTGCATAATATTAAAAATGTATCACAAAAGAGATGTGAAGGGATCTTTTCTCTTTCGAATACATTTTTGTTTGAAATTTCTATCTCATTTATTTTCATAGAAGTTTACTATATTCTGATACATGTCCATACATCGTGTGAACGGGGCAAATGTCCTCTTAATGCTTCAAACTATTCCTAAAATTCCTCAAATTAAAAAATGCTAGAGCTACATTTTTGTAATATTTAACACTAATTAAACAGAATTTATTATTATTATATACATCCCACACAAATACTACCACTACCACCAATACCAAAATGTCCGCAAATCTGATCTGCTCACTTCACTCCGGCTCCATGTCCAGTAACAACGTTATCATGTGCTCAGTGCTTAGCTCAAACGCATGACAGTCCAGCGGAGTCGGAACTGGTATTTTCTAAATCTGAGAACTGTTCCGCGGAACTGGTAGCTCGTACCTGTTCCGAAAGAACAGGTTCGGTTCTTTCTTACCATCTCTATTATGGAGCATATGGAGCTGCAAGTGCGAAAGAACAGGCAATCACTAATGCCTTACTTGGAGCAGGTCGGAATCGGAACAGGTTTTTGGAACAGGTATACTTTTTTACCCGGAACAGTTCCGACCTGTTCCGAGAAAAATCCACTCAGTACCATCTCTAGATCGGACAGTGTGGACGTCGCGCTGAGCTAAAACCGAGCAGCTCATGTCGATCCGCTGACTGTCGGTACATCAAAGCGAGCGTTATCTGAACATGCGCTCCTCCATGCTCAGTGTGGACTTGTTAATACAAAGTTCGATATCGATCTAATATATAGAGAGTATAGAGCAACTGTTATAATAAAAATAATTAAAATTTGCTTTACAAACTTCTGGTAGGTAAAATTGTTGAAATTACTGTTTGGACATTTTAAAAAGGTATTGCAAACTTGAATAGGAGTCCTCATCAGTTGCAAGAAATCTTAAAGTAAATTTTTGTAATAAAATTTGATTTTTCCGTCTTCTGTATATCGCTTTTTGCCACCAACACTCTAGTTTTTTCTTTTTTAGCTATAAATATATCACGATAAAACTAGCTAGTATTTGCTATTATAATACTTGTATCCATATTTATGTAGTTCAGCATTCATTCCATGGATCAACTGGATCAGTGCTCATGTGGCACATCTCACAAAACCGAATGAGTTCGGTCCGGGTACAACCTGAGCGAATTCGATGCTCATTTGATGCTCATGCGGAACGAATGCTCTAATGAATACGCACCTTAACAGAATGCTACAAACTTCTATGGCCTTCAAAACAATAAAAAAAAAAAAAAATTTATAACAAAAAACTAAAAGATAAAAATTGAATGTGCCATATATTTTAAATTAATTTCAGTATATATATTAATATAGTGTTACTAAACATTAGCAATTATCAAATGTTTTCATAATTTCTAACTGGAAAGTATTTAAATCAACGACTAATATCTGGGAGGCGAGGCGTATCTGAGAACACACTCGTATTGGACGTCACATCATCTAACAGTGTATCTATGCGAGTGCAATGATTCGGACATATAATTCGTGCAGTTTGCGGTTATTTCCTAAAATTATTTATTTGTTGTATTCGGTCTGTGATATTAAATTATAGTGTGTATTTAAGTGTACCATATTTAAAAGGGTTTAAATTGTTTTAAACATGACTGAAAAAGGTTATTTCAAAGGTATAACTTAAAAAATATTCCATATGCTACTGCATCACAAAAATAATCATAAATACGCACGAAATAAATTATCAACCACCTTGGCTATAGATAAGTTAACCAGTCAGGTAAATCTAGGTTTTGAACAAAAGCAATTTATTTGCTCTAAGTTTCTAGATCTAACCAAGGCTTTTGATTGTGTATCACATCAAATTCTCATAAATAAACTGCACTTTTATGGCTTTACAATAGATAGTATCAGGCTTATTGATTCATATCTCAGCAATAGGCAACAGTATGTCGCTTATAACAACAGTATATCAACCCGACTTGACATGAAGACTGGTGTACCACAGGGCTCAGTCCTTTGTCCAGTTCTGTTTCTAATTTATATTAACGATCTACCTTCTTCGATAGACAACACAACCTCAACCATCCTGTTTGCTGACACAAATCTTACCACACGAAATACTAACTTAGACGATTTAAAGGTATCAATGCTAGAAACAGAATCAAAAGTAGAAGATTGGTTTCTTGCGAACCAATTAAATCTCAACATCACTAAGACTGAGACCATGATTTTTAGTCTTAGAAAAATTGTTCAATTTGATAATCCAGATTCAGTTAAGTTTCTTGGTGTTTATTTGGACAGCAAATTATTATGGGATAGTCATACAGATCATGTATGTAGCAAAATTTCAAGAAAAATATACCTACTTCGCAGTTTGACTCATCAGGTATCTAGAAAAATCCTTATCACTGCATATCACAGTCTCGTTCATTCCGTAATATCATATGCTATACTTGTGTGGGGACATGCTAGCTCTACTGCTGATGTGTTCTCCTTACAAAGACGAGCAATAAGAATTATTGCAGGTCTCAAATTCAGAGACGACTGTAAATCCAAATTTATCGAATTAAAAATATTAACAGTTTCTTGCACGTACATTTACCAATGTCTACTGCATATCAAAATTAATCTGGAATCATACACGAAACGTAACGAAATACATACTTACCACACACGTAACAGGAATGATCTAGATAATACCTATTTAAGATTATCAAAAACCAGAGTTGGTACGACATTTTGGGGCATTCATCTCTACAATGCCTTACCACTTGAAATAAAACTCCTGTTGCTAACATCTTTTAAAAGTAGAATCAAGCAGTATCTATTAAAAAATGCTTTCTATAGCACAGAAGAATTTTTAAACAGCAAATTATTTACAACATAATTACGAAAGCTCTTGTGCGCCCGTATGTATATCTTTAAATAATAACTAAACATAGTCTGTAATTGAGAATGTTTCATGTCCACCTTTTACTCATACTTATTTTAAAATTGTTTTACATACTTAATCTGCACATGCTTTTATTCAAAATTATAATTTTTAAATTTTTATCCGTTTTAATATGTTTTACTATATTGTATCTACCAATTATTTCTTACATATTATATTGCTTTTATCTATTTTAATATGTTTTACTGTATTGTATCTACCATTTGTTTCTTACATGTATTGTTTTATCATTTTATATTTTTTCCCTTTTGACCTGTGTAAATACTATTTTGTATAATGAGCACCAATAAAGTATCTTATCTTATCTTATAATAAAAAACTATAAGTCCTAGATGAAAATAATTTTTTTTTCTAAAACTCCTGTATCTTGGCTTCAATTGCTTCATTGCATGTATATGAAAATTTGCAAAAATAAAAAAGTTTGTCGCTTAGTCAAAATATGAGTACATTCTTAGCGAAGTAATAAGTCGAGTAATAAGTTCATTGTTGTTTAAAGAAAATAATAAACAATAATCGATAGAAACAAAAAGACCATTGGAAGTTTTTGTTTGTGTACTTGAATTATCAAAAAATTCAGATCGATGGCTCAATTAGATTTGAAGGTATGGCGGTGTAAATGTTAAAAAACACGATTTTTATAATCAATCAATTTCTCAAGTGTTTTTTTGAAATAAAAAATATCTGAACTACAAAAAAATATCGTAAATAGCCATTTCTTATGTAGAATTGTTCACTTTATAAAAACTATATAGTCTGGTCTGGTTCTACGCTGATTTCTTTCTCTTCTCGAAAATGGAGAGACTTTTATGGTCTATTTCGCTCCACTATCAAAGCTGTTACAAGGGCAACGTTCATAAATGAAATTAATTTAAAATGTGCGCACTCTGTGGCATCTCCTGTTACATGATGTCATGCGTTGTTTGCACGCCTAACGGATTTATTCAAATTTTCATGCTGAATGCCGTATGTAAAAGAAAAAATACGAAAAAATCCTTTACACACTGTGTATAAATAAAGATTCTAAATATACTAAAACTAAACTTTTTGTAAGAGACCTATTGAGGGCGAGTTGTACCAAACTACCTAACCCGGTGTTAAGCAAACCCCGTATTAAAATTTAACACTGGTTTAAAAATTTCGCAAATTGTACCATCTGAATTAACCCTGGTGTTAACAAACAGAAATAACTAAGTATAAATACAGAATAAAGAACTACCAGAAGCGACAGTCTCCACACCGCCTTTAATGTTTCTTGATCAATTTTTGTGGCCTTCACTATCTTTTGTAGATATTTCCGTCAGTTCATTTATTGTCTTAACCTAACATTCCGTGACATAATATCCAACAGTTCAACTATATTTTTCAATAAATATGGAAATACCTACAAAAAGATGGCGTCAATGGAATTTGGGCGGGAAGCTTTAGTGTCATTTCCGGTAGTTCTGTTTTCTGTGGTATAAGTGCAAGAGTGCAAGCTTACTAGCGGTGCGAGGGTGCTGACAGTCGAATTATATTGAATATAAAAAAACTCTCGAAAAAACTTGTCGTGTCAAATGCGTTATAAATATTATTATCACCCAGGTCGTAGGTTATACCTATAATGAAAATGGGCAATGGGATCGTTGCACTATATCGAAATTGAGTCTGATTTTGTATGAAAAATGTAACTGTGGGTTTGTTACTGCCCTGTGTTACATGAATTGACAAACTATTGCCCAAAATTTAAACTACACCACTTTAAAATAAAGGGCGCCGATAGCGCCCTTGCTATGTCATAAATTAAAACATAAACACACCACAGATAGTAGACAACCCCCAAATCCATAGCCAAGGCTGTGCGGAAGGGGGTTACACATTTGGAAAAACGCAGACATACATCCACATCCACCGGTGTTGTCAATACCGGGGCTGGGGGGTCGAACCCAGAGCTAAGAAAACGTTGATGCGCTTAGGTGCAGTGTTGCCATTCATCTCAGTAGAAATGTACTGCCATCCAACCAGGAATTGTACTAAAACACAGCTTGTATCTATAGACCTCCAAGCCTATCAAAAGCAGATGATGAACCATTATTGACCATACTAACAGAAACGGGCTCGAACCTAGAAAACCTATTTATATTCGGAGACTTCAACTATCCTACGCTGGATTGGAACAACCCTACGCCCTCAGAAAATAACTCAGCGGCTGACATATTTATGAATGCATTCCTGTCAAACAGCCTCGTTCAACATATAAAACAACCCACACGCTTCAGGCACAACAACAGACCCTCGACCCTAGACTTGCTGTTTACCTCGGATGAAGAACTTGTCTCTACCATGGAGTATCATGCTCCAATTGATCTGAGTGACCACCTAGTCATTGTTGTAACCTCTCAAGTTATGTGCAATATAAACTTAGATAGATCATTTCCAAAGAAGAACTTCAGGTTAGGAAATTACAATGAAATCGACCAACACTTCCACAATACGTCTGTGCCATTGACAAATATAAATGAGAGCTGGATTACATTTCTCGGGGAAGTAAATTGGATGGATCAATTTATCCCAGAATATAATATTAAAAAGTCCAAATCAAAACCATGGATCACTTCTGAGCTAAGAAATTTGATTAACAAAAAAAGGAAATGTTGGCATAAGTACCGGTTTTCGAATTCACCAGAGGATTATTATGCATATAGACTCAGCTGCAATAAAGTCTCAACTGAAATAAAAAATGCCAAGTCAAGATATGAACATGAGCTAGTGGATCATAAAAGTAATAAGCGTTTCTACAGATACGTCAAAAGTACTCTGCAATCTAGAGTCAGCACGCCTGTCTTATGTGATGGCAACGGGGATTTAGTAAGCAATCCTGAAGCAGTAGCTAACATGTTTGCAAAGGAATTCATGAAAAGCTTTGGTGTGGAACCCATGAACAATCTTCCAGATATTCTTCACAGCCCAAAAGTAGCAAACTCTCTTACTATGGTAGACATAACAGAAAACAAGGTAATAAGTGCTCTCAAGGGCATTAAACTGGACTGTAGCCCAGGACCAGATGATATACATCCAGCATTCCTTGCGAACACCCCTTCAGTAGTGGGCCATTTAACAAGTCTTATGAGAATGTCATTAGAGGAAGGAAAAATACCAAACCAATGGAAAACGTCCACTATCATCCCAATATATAAAAAAGGCAGCAAATTCGATCCCGGAAACTACAGGCAAGTAAGCCTAACCTCCATACCTTGCAAGATGATGGAAAAAATTTTGGTAGAGGAACTTACTACATTTTTCCTTGAAAACAAAGTGATATCTAAGAAACAACATGGGTTTCTTCCCGGTAGATCAACAGTATCAAATCTGCTGGACTGCGTTAATTCCTGGACTTTGTCAGTGGATAGAAATGAACCAGTAGACATAATCTATCTCGACTTCAAGAAAGCCTTTGACCAGGTTCCTCCCAATAGACTGATTCAAAAGTTGGAATTTTATGGCATACGAGGAAATTTATTAAGTTGGATCGAGGATTTTTTATCTGGCAGAAGCGGTAGAGTGAGAATTGAGGGAGAATTATCGGATAGCTACCAAATGACAAGTGGAGTCCCGCAAGGTTCTGTGCTGGGCCCCGTCCTATTTAATGTCTACATTAGTGACCTTATAGTAGGGCTAAAATCCGAAATATCTATGTTTGCCGATGACACTAAAATATACAACAATCCACTAACTCACTACCAGGAGATAGTTGTTGACTTACAGAGAATCGAAGAATGGTGTACTCTTTGGATGCTGGCTCTTAACGAAAATAAGTGCTCGGTTATTCATGTGGGCTCAAAAAACCCCCGTCACCAGTTTTTACTAAATAACACACCAATTAAAAATGTAGAGCTACAAGAAGACCTAGGAGTCACCATAAGTCAAGATCTAAAATGGGCACCTCATATAGGAAAAATCATAAAAAAGGCAAACTCAGTCACCTATATGGTCTCTCGAGCTTTTAGGAACATCTCACCAGAACTCCTTGAAAAAATATATAAAATCTATATTAGGCCAATGCTTGAATACACAGCACCAGTATGGAACCCATATTTCGTAAAAGACATTCATGCACTAGAACAAACCCAAAGACGGATTACCAAACTTTCTCCTGCAATTTGTCACCTAACTTACGAACAGCGCCTCAAAAAACTACACTTGACAACACTAATAGATAGGAGGCTCCGTGGTGACCTAATCGAAACCTACAAAATACTTCATGGGCATTATTCAATTGATCTTCAAATTTTCTCACTAAACACGGATAGAAGACTAAGGGGACATAACTACAAACTAGTTAGGAACAAATTTCATAAACTATGCCGCCAGCACTTCCTCTCTAACAGAGTAAATAGGGACTGGAACTCTCTATCAAATGACTGTGTTTGTGCAGTGTCAACGAACTCATTTAAGAACTGCTATGACTCTTCCCATTAATTCTCTAAGCTAATTAAAAGTTTAAACAGCTTCGCTGCCTAACTTATAATAATAATAATAAAATAATAAAACTACTGAGTTCTAATTAACTGGTATATGGCTGTAATATTAAACTTGTCCAGTCGAGAAACAAAGGAAAAGAATATTTTTTGTTACAAATTAATACTGCTCAGGAAACCTATAGGCACATGCGCATTTTCAATAACATGTTACATATACAATATTGTTGCTAAACATTATTTATAAAGCCACTAAATATTGTAATTATATGATTCAATTTTTATAGGAACTACTTTAACCCTTTCACTGCTCAAAGCGTGTATACGCGCGAAAAATAAATGGGCCCACTGTGCTCCAAGCGCGTTAACTCGCCTGTCGTTTTTAAATTGGTTCAGACTGCTCAAAGCGATTTAACACGCGTATATGTACTATTAGTACATTTTTATATACTTACACAAGTTTCTGTTGTACCTTAATATTTTTGATAAGAAAGTTGTTTTGTTTTTATGTTTATGTTCACTTGTACTGTTTTTAACCATTTTTTAAAAATAAATTATTATTATTGAAACTAGAGCACTTGGTTTTTGTTTTTCTTTCAATTTTATATATAATAATAGACTATGCATACAATAAACCAAATCAAATAGTAACGTAATATCGGATCTGCGTGCTCCAAGCGCGTATACTCGCAAGCGGTCAATTTATTGCGCACTACACGAGAATTACGTGAAACCGCGCTGCGCAGCGAAAGGGTTAAGCTACTGGAATGTACATTAAGATCGAAACTTAAGCACATCAAATCGCCATACTACGACGTAGTTTAAGTTTTACGGGGTTAAGTGCACCCACGGTGTATTAAATAGGTGGTCCGACGTATGGCACTTTCCTATTATAATAATGGCTTCATAAATGCACGGTTTCTATTAACTTTACTAGATGGCGCGAGCAATAAGGTCCTACAATTACCTGGGCATGTGCATCGTATCAGTATCATAACCTCAAATTTTAAGGTTTTTTTCGTTTATTCTCATTTTTAATGTTTGTACAGGCATTTTTTAGCTTGGAACCATACTGGCTCCAAGCAAATATATTTAAAAATTCACACAAATAATTTTTCAATATTGTTGATTAATAAAAATAGACTGCTAATTATAGGTTAGATTCCTAACCTGCAAAAAGTGTCTTATTTTATTGTGACAAACTATTTAAAACTTCATACACATTACGTTGAACTTGACTTTGGTTGAAAGTATAGGAACCAGGCAGAAATTTTAATAATAGCTAAGTAATACTTGTAGATCTTAAAAAATATATACTTTTGAGGTTAGCTGTGGCGACACGTGCAATGCTGCATGTAGTGCTGCATATATTCTTTCAATGTTTTAATTTAGCTACTTAATGTCAGATGTCACTGGACTCTTGTTTCACTAAACAAAAGGCCGGGAATGTATGCAACACTGTATGCACGTATACACAGAACCTGTAAAATTATCTATCTATGTGTAAGTAATGAGAGAACTTATTGGTCCTGCCATCTATTACATTATGTACGAAGTAAGCACTTATGAAGCCACTGTGAGGGTTGTCGTCGCATCACTCATTTAATACACTCCGAGTGCACCCAATAACCTTAAAATTCAAGGTTAGCGTATTGGTACCATGTGACATTGCTCTTAACCTCTTTCAACACAGGACACACCATGTGTTGCCCGTTCGGCTTTAAACTGACAAAAAAATGTTTTTTCTTCATTTTAATAATAAAAAGCAACATTGCATTTTGAAAATTGACATCTAATCATTTAACATCAAGATTATGATTTTAAGAATAACATTTTCCTTGATGGAAAAAATCTATCTTCTGTGGATATACGAGTACAATAACTTCTTAATTTAAACATCGTAGTCTCAAGTATAGTTTCATTCTTTCTGTGTATACATTGTACACATACATAGTAGTCATATATAGTAAAACTACTGCGTCAACTTCAAGAATGGTGGCTAGCAAACTAGTGACAGGCAGAACTCGATTATTTTAAGAATTGAGAACAAGGTGTTGAAATTTACATTTATTTTTGTTATTTTTTAAGTTATAAGTAATTATTGACAAAAATATTTATTGTCTGCCCTATCTAAAGTTATAAACGTTAAAATAAGATATATCATTAACTTGAGAAGTTAGATTGAGCGCTTACTGTGTCTAAATCGCCCCCAAGGCCACAGATCTTAAATTGTTGTGTCGTGTCAATTCCGAAGTTAATTCATACAAGAACTCATTATTCGAATTCTTTTTAAAAAATTTTTGAGAATAGTGGGCACTTATGAGAATCGAATACTTCTTGATTCACGCATTAGAATACTTCAATCATTATAGCAAACCTCTATTTACATAGTTACACCAAGTGCAGCATTACAACTAATCATTCTCTGAGATTTGTTATCTAAAACTATTACCTAATCATTTTTTCAATGAGTGGAATACATATACATAAACAACAGAAGATTCAGAGCAATTTTCAAAATACATACCTTCTTGCTGCTTTCTTCCTCAATTCCCCAGCAAGACTGTTCGTGACTCGATTTAGAACATTATCGATAAGGATTCTTCTTGCTTGTAAACCAATTTGAACTCCAACATTTCTAAGACCAAAGTGTCGCGGTACAACTTGATGGTTGAATACCTTGCTAGGCTGAGATGTTACTTGTGCAGCATTAATTTTGTCAGCAATGATGGTTGTATTGAGGTCTCTTTTACATAAATGCCGAACATAGGCTGTACCATGTTTAAATAAACGTGTCCCTAACGCCCTTACAGACATTTTGCACTATTAGAAGAAGTATTGTACCCCTGGGGGGCCAATAAGTTTTATGGATCGGAAATTTACTGCGTACTTTTCACACTATTAAAAAAAATTCCAACACTTTGACGTCTCTGACATTTCGTTTGCGTTCTCTCAACTACCTTCATTCGTATTCGTACTTCGTACTATCCACTCTGCTATCCACGAAAATGACTCATCATAGACACACGGCATTGTCTCTATCTATAGTTTTTCCGGTTTTGGCATGTTAAGATTAGAAGGAGATAGTAGTAGGTGCAAGAGAATTTATTTTAGGTATAAATCACAAATTTATTTTTAAACTTTTTGCGCATTAAACAAAACTTGGTACTTTGCATGGAGGTAGAATTATTTATTCAACCTCATTGGTACTTTGTTAAATTATTAATGCGAGATACAGTAGTTCTGATGTTCGACTATAAACTATGAACACGAATCACAAGGTTTGTTTTGGTTTTAAGAAATAACAGTTCTCGGATGTCAGGAGCATGCGCAGTTAGTAAAACGTGTTCTGTTTTAGTCACTGCGCAAGCTGTTTTACTAATTGCGCATGTTCCTAACATCCGAGGACTGTTATTTCTCAAAACCAAAACAAACCTACAGAAGACTAAACAATTCTTCTGTGACACGAATATAGCAGTAAAACTGCAAAAGAAATTCAAACACAACTGCAAGAAGTGCAAGAATGTGACTTAGGCCCGCTTTATACTAGAAAAGCTCTTTGACAGATATCTTTTATAAAAGATATTTTACGAAAAATGTGACAGTGTAATATACCAAATTCTATAAAATATCGACCATATTTTATAAAATATTACACATTTCTCATTAAAATATCTTTTATAAAAGATTTTTGTCAAAGAACTTTTATAGTTCAATGCGGGCCTAAGGAATGTGATGGTTTTAAAATATAAAAGTATTAAGGTGGTCGGTGGTCAAACTCGAGTTACAAGCACTATTCACGAAAATCACCCACCAATAGGTGGCGCTCTAAATGTTAGATTCTAAGAGTGAACGCAACTAAGTTTTGACATATATATAATATATAATAGGCATTTGTGACGTTAGAAAAACAGTTTAATACAGTGAAAATTGTATTAGGTAGCTTTTTGAACTATTTAAGAAAAGGACAAGTATGAAAAAAATGCCTAATATAATTTTTTCCGTCGAAATAAAAATTAATAAGCTGGGGGGAGAAAATCTTTAAAACATTTTTTTCACCGAAATAAAAATAGCCAACTTATATCTCTCAAATTTCCAACTTTTGCCAAGTCTGTCAAAGTTAGTGGGGGAGGGGGTAACGTAAGTTGGTACAAAATAATGACGTGTTCCGTAAATGGTGTTTTCCCATTTTTTGGTTTCATTGGATCCTTTTACGTTAAAAATTGCTGCGATTTAAACAATTCAATTGACGGGGTTCCTCCAGTTACAAATAATGTATTAAAGCACTTACCTCTTATAAAATGTTTGCTGCAGCCCAGTAAGCACACTAACGTGAATAACACGTGAGAAATTATACCAGAAACAACGTTGAATGAATGGCCAAATGTCGCTGCATGGTTTCAACCAAAATTTCAACGTTTCACGTTAATTAACGTTGAAAAAACGTGTAGTTGAATATTCAACCAATTATTGCAAGTGTAAAAATCAACCTACTAACGTATGTACACAACCAAATAACGTTAAATGCACGTGTGTGTGCTTACTGGGAGACTCTCTGGTACTTTGAGTTTTGATTCTGTGAGATCATCTTTTTTTATTGCAGTTATCCATGCATAGGGCCCCTACGCCTTATGGATAATTCGTTTTTATTCGTTAAAAACCTGTAGTTAGAAATCGAAGGTATACAGTAAAAAGCTACTTGCCCTGTTGGCTCGACTCCCACAACTAAGTACAAAATACAAGTCATAGGCATTATGCTTGTAATAACACAAATAAAAGTCTCACAAAACTATAAAACAACTCCGAACACGTTAAAAATAACAAAACGAAATACTTAAGCTAAGTTCAGATGGTCGCGCGTGAACGCGCGTTTATAGCTCGTCGGCGCGCGATGATCTATTCAGATAATCGCGCGTTGGTAGCGCAGCACCGCGCGATGGTCTGTTCATCCATAAACAAATCGGTGTTGAAATCGACGTTCATCTTGCAACATCATACGTGTAAACGCCTCCACTCGCGTGGATCAACTGAACACGTCTATATCTGATTATTGTGTGCTTCAATATGCGCGATGTCGCGCGCATTACTCGCGAGTCAAGATACCCGGCGATAAACCATAGACGATCGCGCAATCGCAATAAAGTATACGCGCGATGACGCGCAACCATATAAACGTGTATGACTACTCTGAATCTTAATACACAACTAGTCGCGCGGTTTGTGGAACGCGCGTTCACGCGCGACCATCTGAATTTAGCCTTAATGACAACAGTAACATCAACATTGGCTACATTCGACATCTGACCGATGTGGTCCGCCCACTGTGGTCGAACCGAACTTGCGGTCGAACGCGTCAGAATTTGAAGTATTTTTCCAATCTCCATAAACGTTAACCCTAACCTCAAAAACCGGTATTTTGACTTTTTTAACAGTGATTTATCATGGATTTGAATAGTAATTAGCTCGTTGAATTGCATATTCACTTAATCGGACTTTAAGTTTTACTCCGGTATGATGTGTAATTTCCACAAATGTATACTGTTCCTTTATTTATGAGACTTATTTATTGTCGCCATTTTAAGACGGAAATTATAACACGTCGAACGATTCTGACCACACAAGTCAGGTTTTAAAATGTGACCACATCGACCACTCAGCTGATCAAGTCGGACCATCAGTCCGAACGCTTTTGACAGGTCCGACCGTGGTAAACCCGCCTATCGAATGTAGCCATTGTATGCCAACGTCGGCCATATTGAATTACGTTTGACAGGTCGTTTGATAGCCTAATTGTTTTGTGAGAGATTACTTTACTACTGTAACCCCGACTCTCGCGCTCCTTGCCCATAAGTGTTCAGAACAGACATTCGCATTGTTGTAAGATAGAAATATATAGATATTTTCCCCATTATGCTCGAAGGTTCTATGTTCTATGAGCTTTATCCCGAGGTCTCTGTGACACGATCTTTGCTTCCACTGATCTATTTTATTTCCGTGTTCCCAAGATTCCGTGATCCGTGCTGCGTGCAATTTCCAATCACGTGATTAGCAACTTCAGTACTTCAGCTGACACCTCAGTTTTTTGCTTTTGATTTATAAATAAATATTTAATATTTTGGTAATACATCTCAAATAGTATTATACTCTTGGAAAAATTGAAGGTAACCAATATATTGTAGACTCAAAAAAACTGTTTTTTCGGAGTTTTTTCCTTAAAATAATTAAGTATGTATAAAAAACTGATTGTTTCCATATCTGTGAAAATAACCTAGTAATTGACTATACTTTCATATTTCAGAACTATGTTAGCAAGTTTCACATTCCATTGAAAACGTTTTGTTAGTTTTTTTATTAACATTTCAAGGATTGAAATGTCTCGTAAACCAAATAGTGCTACTTCCAGATTAAAGCAAGATTATTTGAGATTAAAGAGGGACCCTGTGCCTTACATCACAGCAGAACCTCTTCCCTCAAACATCTTAGAATGGTAAGATTACTTAAATGTAAAATTAGTTCATAATTTTGGGAAATAATGAAAGCCATTGACATCCTGAAATTTTTCCACATTCTATCTAATCTTGTACTATCTTGACATTTACACTATGACGTACAACACTCTAAGATGACAAACTTACTTTGAAATAAGGTTGTTTTGAATTGAGGAGAATTTAAAGATAAAAAGATTCGGTTGAATAAATAGATTTCAAACTTTAACTCGATCTTCAACCGTACTTTTGATTTGTTGTTGAAACTTAATTTTTGATGTTATTGTGACATTTTCTTATATTACAGGCATTATGTCGTATGTGGTCCTGAGAATACCCCATATGAGGGTGGTTTCTACCATGGAAAATTAGTTTTTCCAAGAGAATTTCCTTTTAAACCTCCATCAATATATATGATAACTCCCAATGGACGTTTCAAAACAAACAAGAAGCTCTGTTTGAGTATATCTGATTTCCATCCAGACACGTGGAACCCAGCTTGGAGTGTTTCTACCATTCTTACTGGACTCTTAAGTTTTATGGTACGTTTCAAAATAATCTTGAAAATAATTAACTGTTTAAATGGGTTTTATTGAAATTGAGATTATAAATACTATGGTGTGTGGGAATGGGTGTGTGGGAATGTTAGTATTATTGTTGAGTGGGTAAAGTTATATACAGGGTGAAATATGTCTCAACTTTAATGAAATTGATCTTTTTCAATGGATAATGAGTCCACGTCATATCCAAATACCGGACTTGTAATCAGGTTCGAAGGACCAAAAATATATATAAAATTATATTTGTTGGTTACTAAATAATATATAATATAAATAAGGCTATACCTAAATTAAAAAAAAAATAAATAAAAATTTCATTTCTATTCCAGATCGAAAAGAGCCCCACTTTAGGTAGTATAGAAACCTCAGACTATGATAAGAGGCAGTTCGCTTACCAGTCCCTTGAATACAACTTAAAAGACAAACAATTCACAGAATTGTTTCCCGATACAGTCTCAACAATGCAGGTAACTATAAGGGACACAAATCACATGGTTTTCTTATTATTTCTTTAAGGCCCGCATTAGACTAAAAATTCTTTGACAAAGATGTTTTATAAAATATACTTTATATGAAATGTGACAGTGTAATATAGCAAATTTTATAAAATATTACACATTTCTCATGAAAAAAATTCTTTTATAAAAGATCTTTGTCAAAGAACTTTTATAGTCTAAGGACGATTTTTTTTATGAATAAATTAGATAGCAACATGAGCATTTTGCTTTTAAAATTCATGTAAGTTCTGATTTTTTCATTATACGCTATAGGGAAATTTAAGTGCAATTTTTACAGTCACAAATTCCAAACAGTGAATACCAAAATTTAAGAAGCGTTAGTATTTAAGTGGCTTCAAGGCAATACCAAATACCAAGGTACCAAGTTCATTATAGTGTGCTTTCCAGGAGAAAAATATGTATTTGTGTTAGTATAATTTGTATTATTTTTAATGTCTACTTCAAATTTTTAGTAGAAATCACCAATGTTGATAAAAATCAAAAAACGCCGATTTATTTTAAAGAATAATAATTATTGAAAAAATGTTATGGAAAACAATATTTGACATGTAGTTAACACAATAGGGTTTTCCCAGAAAAAAAAATTATTGCTGAAGTACTTAATTCACGTAAAAAAATGATCTATGGCATATTTATTATCTTTTTAATTTTACTAATAGTAAAAAAAAAACTTGAAGTTTGAAAAATATTGAGTTCATTTTAAACAGTCATAAGTTAGTGTGTTGTGACGTCAACCCCCTGAAATCCAATAAAAGGTCGGTTACTTTGTTGCATAAGATAGCTGTGAAAAATATAAAACACAACCTCTATTTATTGACAGCACTTTTTAACCCTTTCACTGCGGGAACCAAAGACGAACCCAGCAATTTTTTTTGGGGGGGGGAAAGCTACAACTAATTTGCCAACTGCCCATTTTTTTTACAACTTATATTTCCTTATGTTTTTTTTTTATTTCAAACTTAATCTATAAGTAGCCTAGCGATACAAATATTATGCAAAAGAAGTTTAACTAAACTACATGATGTAGGCGCTAGACCTAAGTTGACCCCGCGCTCTCCTTCGTCTAGAAGCTACTGGATGAGGTCAAGGTCTGTAGAGGACAGGTTGCCTGGTAACTAGGGAGCGCCATATTGCGCATCATCCAGAGGACCCGCTTCTACAACTCACTTCACAGATAAAAGATGCAACAGTCGACCTATGTACCACTAACCTCGTTGATCTCGTCGTACTTTGTTTAATATATTTTATTTCTGCTTACACAGTTATTGAAAATATTATTTTGGATATTCATATTTTAAGTAGGTCATTTGTTGTGTATGTTAATTTTAAAAGGTCCTCTGGACACGTCACTCCCGCGCAAGAATTTTATTGGCTCCTGAGTTACCAGGCAACCTGTCTCTTACAAATCTTGGGATGAGGTAACAGGTAACCATTATAGTTTAATGACCGTGGAGAAAAGCAAGATACAATACGATTACGCGCAAGTCGGGGCGCAAGCTCGTGAACGTCCGCGCTAGTACGGCTACCGGCCACTTCCCGCTTCACATTGTGATACGCAATAGGTAGCATTAAGGGGTCTACACACGATCCAGCGGCAGGGAGCCAGCCTTGTCGGCATGCTTTGAACTCATTCGTAAAAGTGAACTGGTTCGCTGGAATTCGAATTATCTTCAAAGCGTACCAACAATGTCGGGTCCCAGCAGCTGGATCGTCTTTTAATAGTCCCAGATTCTGATTCAGTGTCCTCTAAGAATTTAATATTTTAACAATTTCTGACCGACAACAATTTGTTATTATTATTATTCAGCGGCGGCTGGTGAAATTTCAATATTTTTTTTCTCGTCTGTGGCGCATGGGACCCATACGAAATTTGGGAAATAACATCTAGAGAAGCACTTCTCTAATGACCCCTAAAAAATTTTGAAAAAGCAGTTTGCGAAAAAATTTTTGAAAATTTGCTAGCCTCCCCTGGGTCTAGGGACCCCTGTTTACTTTTATTTTTTTTTGTCATATGCATTTGACTTTTCATAAAAATGCATCGACAGATTTTAGAGTTTGTGAAAATATTTTCATTACTAACTGAAATACAATGAACTGAAATTTTGTAATTTACAATTTAACAAATTACAATATTTCAATTCGCTGTATCTCAGTTAGTAATGAAAATATTTTCACAAACTCCAAAATCTGTCGATGCATTTTTATGAAAAGTCAAATGCATATGACAAAAAAAAAAAAAAGTAAACAGGGGTCCCTAGACCCAGGGGAGGCTAGCGAATTTTCAAAAATTTTTTCGCAAACTGCTTTTTCAAAATTTTTTAGGGGTCATTAGAGAAGTGCTTCTCTAGATGTTATTTCCCAAGTTTCGTATGGGTCCCATGCGCCACAGACGAGAAAAAAAATATTGAAATTTCACCAGCCGCCACTGTTATTATTATCTCTCGTTGAGAGGTTGGTAACTGATATTAGTGATACTCAGTATAAACCAACAACCAACGACTTTATAGCTAGGACAAAGCATTGTATTGATAAAGGCAAAAAGGAGTAATATTCTAATATTTCTAATGTAAAACAGTCTTTGTGAATTGTATGCTCTAGCCGTGCCGTCTACTGGGTCGAACGTCGAATTTCCGCGAGTTGACGAGTTTATTTTGTTAGCCCGTCGCGTAGGCCCGTCGGCGTTGTGCGTTGTCCGTCGACTATTCGGTGGCTCTCACATCAGTCGCATCTAGTCATAAATAATATCAAATAAAATTATTTATAAAAAATGGTCATAGTGACAGTGTCATTTAATTCTTATCAACTCATTATTCGTTTTTTGCAATTATACCCAATAAAGATTTTTTACATTTTTGTTGATTTTCCCAACTCAATCAACATTGGGGGGGGAGCGTACCCCCCCATAACCCCCCGTGGGTTCGTCTCTGGCGGGAACCGGCTAATTACGCGAGGATGGAGGCATACTTAAATGCAGAAACCGACCGAATCCGTATGTGAATATGTTTATAATATGTACTAAACTTCAATTTGACACACCCACAAAAAAAAAAGCTCTTTCATGTTTTTATATATTCATTATTGTCTATTTTATATGTTTTTATAATAAATACTTCATTCTAGAGCAAAGTTTATTTAGAAATCTGTAAAATGTGACATTTTACAATATTTACATGTAACATTTTGAATACAATTAAAGCGCACCAATGCGGGAAACATACACATCCGCGAACGTGATTCATGTTAGTTGCGGGAGACGTACAAATCCGCAAGGCCTTATGGCGGCCGCAGTGAAAGGGTTAATTATGAGTTGTAATGGATTATCAAAATGCCTAAAAAAGTTTGTTTTGTACCTTTGTGTAATAATACTAGGGGAAATGCTCCCCCAATATTATTTTTGACAGTACCACTTAGTATTGAAAGACGAAAACGGTGGTTTTCTGCAGTAAAATCTAAACAAATATTTCATCTGGGAAAAGATTTGTTATAAAAAAATTATTCACCATTTCAAAGTCTACTTTAGGTAAATTATCAGTGGCACCTTTAACATATCCTTCTGCTTTACTCATTTTGATCGTAGAATTAATAAAACATAAACCAGAAACTGATAAACTGATAAATAATATTTTCACTCCAAACAATCAAAACATCAAAATATAAATAAAGTTTTAGGTTAGTCATCTGATCTGTACCGTGGCCTACGTAAGTGATTTCATCAGGCCACCGCATTGCACTCGAATCCACCTGTGACGTCAGGAAAGGAGTCCTTCGATTTTACAAAGCTACTGCGGCTGCGGGTGGATTTCGCGCGATTTTCCAAGATTAATATTTTATTATTTTATTTCTTCATATAATTTGTTTAGTATGAAGTTGAGTATGAGTTAGTGCCAACTAATTGGGTTTCAATTTGTATTGGAGTCGAATGAAAAGTGAGTTACTTAAATATTTAATGTGCCTAACACAGTAATAATTCAAACAGATGGAGAGAAATACTTAATAATCACTAACAGTTATTGAAATTTGATCTTGATGTACTACTGTATTTTTATACTGTGAACATTATGAAAGTGCCTTTAATTAATGAATGTCAATTAAACGCAGGTAAGAATGCCCCGTAGATATTGTGTGCCAGGATGCAAATCAAATTACAGTAAACAACTATATACTACTGTGTTTTGTTTTGCGTCGGACAAGAACCTGGCAATAAAATGGCCTCACAGCATTCACCGAAAACATTTTATCCCTAATAAAAATTCAGTAATCTGCGTTAATCACTTTAGTAAGCAATTTTTGATTACTGAAGAGAGAAGAGACGATGGAACTCTTTTAACATGTTGAGCCCCGGTGTAGAATCGATTTTAGGGTTCTCCCGGACCGGCATTTTTTTGTTACAAATTTCCTTATATAAGGTCAAATAAATACACTTGGTGCCATTTTTATTGCAATCCTTTTGATTTTTGACTTTTATTAAGGTACACGCAAGTACCTCGCGGGCTGGGGCAGTGTGGGACCGGCGAGGTACTCACGTGTACCTCACATGACATGTTATTTGTTTCTGCACGTTCATTCCTGTCTGGCATCCGATGCGTATGTGGTGGTTTTTGTTAGTCGTATGCAGGGTTGCCAATGGCTGCGTTCGAAAATACCCACAGACGTTGCCAAGATTCCCCAAAGCCGGGGAATTTTAGTAACCAATTCCCCATAGTTTTCCCCACAAATAATAAAAGAGAAATCAAATAAAAAGCAGACATAGTACAATGTTTATTAAGAAAAATATAAAAAAAGAGATTTCTTATTTAAAACTAAGTACAATAGGTTCACTTTTACACTAAAAGTCCTCCTAATTGAAACAAATTATACAAAAATAATTAGCTTGAATCACAACTACAAGTTACGATTTGTCTCATGCATACGCTACATAAATCTTTTCTTGTCATATTATTATATTATCATATCATAACTCGGTTAAGACTGTTAAGAAGAGTAAGAAATACGAGCAACGAGCATCTCGCAACACTGCAACTGTAAAATTAAGCTGTCAAGGGCATACGCATTCGCAGTCACGGCACGGCCCACGCCTACACCCACGCACACAAGGCAAGGACTCACGCGCAATTCGATGCTGCTGCTGCCCAATCACCGTATCACATAAGGTCAAGGTATATATTTTTCCTCGACAAACGCGCGTATGTCTTGCCTTAAGTTGATGGTATTTATTCGAAAATCCCCGCATTTTCCCCTCACTACGGCTCTCCCCAAATATTCCCCAATGAGCTTCAAATTCCCCGTAGTATGGGGAATTCCCCGCAGATTGGCAACTCTGGTCGTATGTAGCATTTAGGCGTGAGAGGTTGTAAAATGGGAGAATACGAGCGTGAACAAGAGAATTTGGAAAGAATATGGCAGGAAATTTTATCTGATGAAGAGGATCGTGAAAGTGAATTTGGAGATATTTATACCTCGAACGAATATGAACCCAGTGATAGTGAAAACAGTTCAAGTGACAATGATGTGACCCTAGCAATTGTAAAGAACGTAAGATAATGACGAGAAATAGATTCGAACAATTGCTAACCATGTGGCATTTCAATGACAACAATGATGAATTCTATGCAAATGATAGACTTCGTAAAATATCTCCTTTGATAAAAACACTAAACCAAAAGTTTGAAGAGGTACTGACTCCAGGAACCAACGTATGTATCGATGAAACAATGGTCCCATTCCGTGGTCGTTTGACTTTCAAACAATTTATTAAAAACAAACGCCACAAATTTGGCATAAAGCTATATAAATTGTGCACAGAAAGAAGTTATACTTATAACATGAGGGTTTATAGTGGAACAGATACCTCAAAAACTGGTAATGCTTCTCAAAAAGTTGTAATTGAAATGACGAATGGCCTTCTAGATTGTGGTCGCACTCTATTTACAGATAACTACTATACAAGTGTAGCTTTGGCTACTGAATTGCTAGAACGAAAAACGCATTTGGTTGGCACTATTCGTTCAACCCGAAAATTGAACTCAAAGGACGTAGTTGCTAAAAAAACTTCAGAAACATGAGGTTTTTGCACAAGAAAACAACAACGGCATAGTTATGCTCAAGTGGAAGGACAAAAGAGATGTCCTAATGCTTTCCACTAAGCATACGGATTCTGTAAAAATAGTTCATTTTCGTCGGCCATAACGAGGAACGGTCAAAGAGACTCGGAGCAGGGCTAGCAAGCACAGGGGCCTGTGTTGAACTAACGTAAGTCGCCGGATAATAAATTATGAATTATATTTCACAAGTCCCTCGTAAACCCTATATTTGAGTTAAAATATAATAACTTACTACTGGATCTCTCAATGCACACGGGATAACAGGCAAAGTCTTATTGCAGAGAGATAGATGTTTATAAGACAAGTACAGGTATACAGGAATCTCACCTAGAGACAGACAGACGGAACAGGTCTTAACACCGTAATCGTGGAATTGTATCTGGTTACTTTTGGTCGTGGGTTCGCGGCTTTTATATGATTCGCGGCGTTAGTGGGGTCGTGTGCAAAATTCACCTACGGAGGGCCTCTAACACATCGCTTCACCTGCGAACATGCATGGTTTTTGTCTACATTTTTATCTCTGAAAATGAAACCAACACTTTCTTATACATAGGTTTACGTTTTATGATTGAAAAATTATTTTTCAGTTTTATTCTCAAACATTAGTTTTCAAGTTAACAAAACTATTCGAAATAAACCTTTTAATATAGCCAGACCAAATTAAATTAAAAATATTAGAACTAACATAAAATAATTAATACAGACAAGGCAAATTGAATTATGAAATTTAAAATACAATAGCAGACTTATTTTGCTATCAGTATGAAAGTAAAATATCTAACGCGGGCAAGGTAAAAATAAATTAATATCGCTTAGTTTATAGGAGAAATGTACAACGAAGTTTGTGTTTGAAAGGAATTAAAATTATGTAAAAATTAAAACAGAAATTCGCTTCGTTACACTACCTCGCGGTCCAGTGGAACGTTTGGAGTGTGGGTCAAAATTTACCCACCCGGGGCTCAATGTGTTAACATGTCCTCGAAAAATCCATAAACTTTGTGAAGATGCTGTTTCTACAATTCTTAATGAACAACCCAAATCCAGAGTTTGATATGACTTTCTAAACACAGTGCCAAATATCTTCATTTATTGCTTTAGATACAAATGAATTAGAAACGAAAAAAAATTAGAAACGGAATATGGGAATATACAGAAACTTGTGATAGTTGTGGTATGCAAAGACTGCAACTAATTCGTATTTGTTTAACATACTTTTCTAATATATTGTTGAACAATTATTCTGAAGTGAAAAAATAATCATATCAGGGAAGAAAAAAAAAATGAGGTGTAATAAGAAAAAAAGGTTATTATTAAGAACGCCGACTTCTGGAATTTTTCCAATTTTTTTTGCATAGATGTGTTCACAGACGTTATAGTAATTGTTTCTGATAGTTGAAATGTTGTGCTTATTTTGTAAAACTCTCTGTTTTTAAACTGTTTTTAAACCAGGAGGACCGTTTCAAATTTACTGCGCTAAATAATACATCTGTGATTGGATATGCCTTCGCCAGTTTTACACAAGGCAATAGTCGTAAATTTTGACATATATGTCAACTACTATTCAATTTTCGTAGTTTTTGTGGTTTGTACATTAATAATTATCAGTTAATGTTTTTTATATCAGAAATAGAGAAGAAAAACAGTTCTTTTAAGTACTTGGAGTTTTTATAGTGCATAAAATAAACTCTTAAATATGGATAAAAAAAATACATAGAAGTCGATGTATTATATAATGTAATGAAATACACACAGATATACTGTAGTGGTGTATTGTTGGTTGCTCAAAACGCCAAAATGGTTCTAGTGTATTTTCTGGTTACTTCTATGGTGTAAATGGGACTTCTATATTTAGTCCTTCTGGTTTAAAAACAGACTATAGTACAAAGTATTTAAAATATGTATATTATAATATAAGTAGACTATGATATCATTTTACTAATGTTTTTTTAGTAAATATGATTATTTACATCTAATTATAAATTTAAACTTAAAACGCAATATAAAACAAACTTTTAAAAAGTTGGGTTAGAAGATAAAACATCACTTCCATCAATCATGGCGAAACCACATGGGCGTGGCTGGTTTTATCCTGTAGATAGTAGTAGTAGTAGGACTTAAATGTGCCAAGAAAAAAATGATATGCTTAAGTGGCGTGTTTTAGAGGTAATGAATATACAAAAATTTGTATTTTTTTTCGCGCAGGCCCTACTTACGCAAATAATGATCGTCCTATAAATTTATCGAGTGGTAAAAATAATAAACCCCAACATTATAAACAAGTAATAAATATCTTCCATTTAAATATACAGTGCCTACGCAATAAAACTTTAGAGCTAGAAGCCTATCTAAACGATACAGTCTCTTATCACTTCCTCTGTTTTAATGAACATTGGCTGAATGAGGAAGAAATAAATTCTATATGTGTGGAGGGATACACACCTGTCTCTTCCTTTTGTAGATCGCATAGAATATACGGAGGTGTAAGTATTTTTGCCCAAAACCACCTTAAATGTTCACCGTTATCCTTTGATATTAATGGTTTGTCTTGTGAAATTCACTGTGAGAAGGCTGGCTTACTGTTTGATGATTATCAAATTATCACAGTATACAGATCACCCCTAGGAAACTTTAACATTTTCTCAGAAAAGCTAACCCTACTTCTTGATAAACTCTCGCTTACTGGAAAGAGAACCATACTAACAGGTGATTTTAACATTAAGTGCCACAGGCACAGCAAATCAATAATATTTTTCAGTCTTACGGACTGAGAGAAACAGTCTTTACAAATACAAGACAAAACTCTTGCCTAGACAATGTTTTCACAAATTGTGAACTAAATACAACACTTGTTGAAACTTGTGATCCAAATCTTTCTGATCATCTTGGTATTTCTCGATCATGCGTTTTTGCAGTTTTATAACTTAATTGAACACACAAACTTCTATTTTATAAATGATGAAAACTTACAATCTGAAAATAAATGTGAACGGTTTCTGGATTGCATAAGTAATGCTATTGAAATCTCCTTTGCATTAAAATCAAAAATAAATCCCTCTTGTAACACTCCTAAGCTGAACTGGTTTAACGACGACCTTAGAGCTATGAGAGATCGTCTGAACTTTCTCAGAAGAACACACGTAAGTGATCCCAATTTTATTACACAGGAATGTCTTAACTCTTATAAAGCACGGTATCGTACTGAACTCAGCAAAGCCAAAAAAAATGCTCACGACAACTTCATAAAAAACTTCCAATTCTCAAGCAGCCTTTTGGGACCTTATAACAAGAAATAAAAAACATCACCATAGAGACTTCAACATTTATTTTACTGATATTGCAGATAATATTAGCGAACTCCCAGAAACCAATCAAAATCACCGAAAATATTTTAAAAAGACCAATGATACTACAAATTTCAAATTTAGGGAAATTACTTACAACGAAGTTCGTTAGGATGCTTATGACATCAATGTAAAACTTATCAAAAGTATAAAAAACTTAATTATAATCCCTTTAACAAACTTGATAAACATGTGCATCAAAAATAATATATTTCCCAATGTTTTAAAACTCGCAAAAGTAATTCCCATTCACAAGAAGGGTTCATATGAAGACGTTAACAACTATAGACTAAAAAATCAAATTAATGAATACTTTGAACATAACAACCTATTTCACTGCTGTCAAAATGGTTTCAGGAATAAGTGATCCACAACTCTCGCAATAAATAATGTTGTTCAAATTGTCCTTGATACATTTGAAAACAAGAAATATACAACATCTAGTTTCTTTGATCTATCTAAGGCCTTTGATTGTGTCTCACATGACATTCTCATAGACAAATTATTAGGTTATAATTTTCATCCTGACAGTGTGGCACTTATTAATTCTTACTTATCCAATAGATTCCAATATGTTAACTATAACCTATGCACTTCCCAAAAACGCAGAGTTTCTCATGGTGTTCCTCAGGGTTCTGTGGTGGGTCTGATACTATTTACGATATTCATCAATGACCTTGCCAATTCTGATGATAACACAAACTTTATACTGTTTGCAGATGATACCAGTGCACTAAACACTAATTTCACACCTGATGAACTAACACGGACTGTCACAGAAACTGATAAACATATTTACGAATGGTTTTTAACTAATAGATTAAAACTGAATGATGACAAGACACAATCATTAACATTTACATTGCGAAACAGGGAACCAAAAGAACAGACCGATGCATACGGAAAATTTCTAGGTGTGTACTTGGGCTCAATATTATCCTGGGAAGAACATGTTACAAAACTATCGACTAAACTCTCTAAAAATATTTATTTCCTTCGCAACCTTGTCAACACAGTATCCTTTAACTACCTACTCATGGCTTATTATGGTTCTTTTCATGCAATATGTTGTACGGAATTTTAAACTGGGGGCACTCAGCCCATGCTTCCCACATTTTTGGTTTACAACGTAGATGTGTTTGCATACTATCTCATCTTAGATACAGAGATGATTGTAAAGACCAATTCATTAATCTCAAGATATTAACTATGCCTTGTGTTTATATTCTCGAGTGTTTACTTTATCTTAAACAAAATGAACATCAATATGTAACTCACAGCCAAATCCATGAATATACCACAAGGAATAACGATAAAATTAATGTCAATTTTCTTCGACTTACGAGATCTAGAAACGGAGCAGGTTATTATTCTGCCAAATTTTACAATACTCTTCCTCATTCAGTAAAAAACTTAAACTTTTTGCAATTTAAAAATAAAATTAAAGGTTACTTAAAAACTAAGGCCTTCTACAGTTTTGAAGAGTTTTTCGAGAACGATTTCTCAGATTTAATTTAACAAGGACCTAAGCACTGTACACTTACACTTATTACCACATGTTACCCTTGCTTAATTTGTTAATTAGTTTAGATAATTTTATATTACTTTTAATTTGTTGTCATTCATTGTCTTATGTATCTATGTAGTTTACCTATTTTCAATATCTTTTGTATATCTACTTTATTGTCTTACTGTTTTGACCTGTGTAAGCATTATTATGTATCTTGACATCAATAGATTATTATTATTATTATTATTATACATTTTTTTTGTTTTCAGGCCGAATTAACAAAACGAAATGCAACCCAAAATGTAGCACTGGAAAATCAAAGATCCAGTCAAGCCGCCACCCAACCCAGCAGTTTCCAATCATGCATAACAAATTTATGTGTGATTATTGGGTTTGCTGCCTTCGCCTTTACTGTGAAATATGTTATGAAAACCACAGCTTCCGAAACGGAGTAGGTTTCGTTTAACATGTTTATTTTCTATTCTAGTTTAACAGGAACGTAGATAGATTTTGCCTCATAGGACTCTTGTATGAGAAGGAAATATAACTATTTATTTAAAGATTTCATATTTTTTTATAAACATTAATTCAGAGATGTAAATTTTCTTATTTAATAATGCTTTATAATATCAAAGGAGAAATTGTTACATAAAAAATATTTCGTACTTACCGTCAAAATTTTCGATTTATTGTTTATTCTTTATAGACCGGGCAGGGTTAGTAGAATGATGTAAAATACTTTTAAGAATCAAAATTCTGCCATTTTTTAAAAATGGCGGCTGGAGCCCATCGTCTGTGATCGATGTAAATTCTTTTGTGTCTATTTAGGGTAAGTATATGGGCAAAAAGGCTTTTAAAAATCAAAAGTCGGCCATTTTTAGAAAATGGCAGTTGAAGCCCATCTGTGGTTGTTGCAGAATTTCTATCTTGTATCTATTTAGAGTCAGATATATGGACACCTGTACCAAATTTGTGCTACTAAACTGCTTAGGGTATTATGATGAAATACATTTTTATCATGCATTCCAAGCAGAATTTTTCAAAAGGGAATTTTTACGGGAGATTTTAAGTTTTTTGTACATTTACTTCTTTAGGAATGTGATTTGAACAAATTGTCAATTTATATGAGGCTTGATATATTTGAAATATTTTAAATTTAGAATTGGTTCGCAATTTAAATCCTGCGAATATCTTTAACTGCCAAGTTTTTGAGAGAATATTATTTACTCTTGAGAAATTATTGTTTAACTTATTTTTTTAATGCCGAAGCGCACAAAATTAGATTTGCCTTGATTGCCTGAAATCAGAGATGGGCGGAGGAAACTTTCCATATTTGATAAAAGTCACGTAAATAATATAATTGTATGCACTTATTTGGTATCAAAATGAAGCTTGCAATATCACGAATTAAATTTCACCATTTAACTTCCTGGAAACTTTCGGAGTTTACAAAACGGAAAGTTTCCAGGAAGTTTTCCTTCTAACTTTCCATTGGGTATCTTGATAGGCTATTTTATGGTGAAATCTGATTCGTGATGATGCAAGCTTCATTGTGATACCAAACAATTATATTATTTACATGACTTTTACAGACTTTTATCAAATGTGCAAAGTTTCCTCGCTCCATCTCTGCCTGAAATATCTCAATGTTTTTAAGTAAATGAAATTGATTGGTCCCAGAAGCAGATGCCACTGTGTTAAATTCTTTTATAGTTCTACAAATGTATGCAAATATTTTTTAGGGCACTATTTATCAGTAGAAAAAATGGCATGTGTGATTTTTGTATGAATTTCGATTATGGATTATGCTTTAAAACGTCCAATTTTGACCTCGCAATAGTTTTACATTCAAAGAAATGTACAAATGTTACTGATATTGCTATTTATAATGAAAATTGCCGCTTTGTTAACTTTTTTGCTCATTCCATAAGAAGCGTGCACGTCAATTTTCTGGAGGTAAGAAACTTTTATTAATGGGCTTTTCGTGGTCTTGTTTTAAACTTAATAAATCGCCATTTGAAATGAAACCATCTTCGGAATGAGCTGGAAACTGTAAATTTGATGCACTCATAGATAATGCTTTCAAAATGAAGGAAAAAATCCAAACCCTGAAAGCGGGAGTTGTAAATTTCGACAGCTGAAAAGTTTAAAACTCATGAAAATCATACCAAAATCACTACTATTCTAAATTACAGGCAACTGTGAATTTTGTTTAAACTAGGCCCACTTCCAATACCTACATAAATTTTATCCATCTAGAGTGTTTAAATTAGGTAATGGGGAATTGATGTTACAAGACCAAATCTACACTGATTGGAAGCTAATAAAATTAAATCCAAATTAGGGTAAAGAATTAAAATTATCTCACGATCACATACAAGAGAATATAGGCAATTATTTTAGAGAAATAAGAAGTTTTGTACAAATTATATATTTTTTAATTCTCGAAAATCTAAGAATACATTGGTGGAGAAAAGAAATCCAATATCTCGGTTTAAACATTACAACAATCTAGCAGTTCAGCAGTTCCAGTATTGGCTCAAAAGACTTTCTTTATTTTCATCGGATTCAGCCGTTCCTGTACTGACATAAAAGCCTCATTCTTTTTTTTCATCGGCTTCAGCCGTTCCTGTACTGGCTCAAAAGACTTCCTTTTTTTTTCCATCGGCTTCAGCAGTTCCTATACTGGCTCAAAAGCTTCTTCCTTTTATTTTCATCGGCTTCAGCCGTTCCTGTACTGGTTCAAAAGCCTTTTCCTTTTTTTTTTCTTCATCGGCTTCGGCCTTTCCTGTATTAGGTCAGTAGCCTCTCCCTTTATTTTCATCGACTTCAGCCTTTCATATACTGGCTAGTAGAAATTCTTTTCATCGAAAATTAGAAATTAATATTTCTAATCAGTTTTCAAGCAGTGCTTCATCTTGTAACACCAATTCTCTACAGAGGAGTTTATTGCATATCCTTTGAAATCAAGAACTAAAAAATTATTAGATTGAAATGGATAACACTTAAGAACTTTAATTAGCCTATACAGGGTGGCTACATTTTATATTGAACAGTATTGCTATCTTGCAAACCATAACAGTTACAAACTCGGTTAAATGGGAGAAAAGTTTCATATTTCGAAGGCCAATAAAATGAGTTGTAAAAATTCTAAATATTTCGATTAGTTCCGAAGATATACGACAAAATCTGAAATAGCTCATTTTCTTTTTTTTTCCTAGCTCTGTCACTATAAAAAATATTAAAAAATTGCATTGGAATATTTTATTGTAAATTAACTTTGCTATAACTTACCGTAATCAAATTTTAATTATGACGTTTCATCTGTTCAGGGGCACCATCAGCTTTATTTTTTTAAATACGGACCTGTCTTGCCTCGGCCAACAATTGCATCGTCGTCCGGGAATGTATCGCTTTCACACCGAAGTACACAATATACTATTTCTGAAATCCATCGGCAATGCCTACATTTTCGGCGCGATTTCAGATCGAAAAATGCACAATTCCAGTATTTTAGTCCGTTGCTAAGAAACTATCACAAAACAAACCGGAAAAGATCTGTTGCCAAGCAACGATCAACAAAACCGTACGGGAATGTTACTTTCCCGGCCTAGGCCGGGAAAGTAACATTCCCGTACGGTTTCTTATGTATATTTTAGACAGTAAATAAATACACGCAGACAAACCAACTCACATTAAAATTGCATTTATTAGTAAGCAGTTAGATTATACTGAAGAAATGTTATGCATTAATACAAATTCCTTAATTTATAATAATATTGATTTTGATTTCAGAAAAAATAGTATGTGTACTTCGGTATGAAAGCACATTCCCGGACTTCGATGCTTGTTGGCCTCGGCTAGCGCCTCGGCCAACAATTTGCATCGTCGTCCGGGAATGTATTGCTTTGACACCTTAATACACAATATACTATTAAAGCATTTGAAATTATCAATTCAGTGCTATGTCACATTTGACAGTTTTACTACATTTCATCAGAAAAATAATCATCATTAATTTTATTGCATTCGCTCTTTACAAAACATTTTTTTGTTAAGTAATACAAGGTGTGACTCATCATTTAAAAGCTAATTTTATCAATAATACAATGCATTGACGTAGCTACTCGGATTCTGCTGTTAATTCAATATTATTTGCAGAGTGAGCACCAAATAAAAAAATGTATTTCAACGTGTCAATTGTATTTCTTTAAACTACGAATAAAATTTACAAAAGTTGTTCAAAATGCCCATCATTCTCCCGAATGCAAAGTCGCAAAGTTCTCTTGCTTTCGTAATAATATTTGGGGTAATTTGGTTCAAGGCTTCAACAATTCGATTGCGTAATTCATTGACATCTTGGACCTTGTTGTAGTATACTTTGTTTCTTAAAAAATCCCAAACAAAATAATCCATGGGATTCAAGCAAGGTGAGCGAGGTGGCCACCTTACTGGTCCATTGGTTCCTAACCACTTTCTTTGGAAATGCCTGTTTAAAAAATCCTGACCGGGTTAGCATTGCGAGGGTCACAACCATCTTGCATAAACCATTTTATTTTTCTCCAAATCAGTAACGGCATTTCATCGAATACTTCGAGTAACAAATGGATATAATTTTCACCGTTTAAATTGCCCTCAATGAATTTGGGCCCAATTATAATGTCAATTATGCCACACCACAAATTTACTGAAAATGATGCCTGAGGCCGTACTTGATGCGTCAGTTGGGGGTTAACAGTTGAGTAGAAGTGTTTATTTTTCCTGATAAACATTCCAGAATTTGTAAAGATCGTTTCATCAGTTCAAAGAAAATCTATTATTAGTCAATTTTCTCCTAAACCAATTACAGAAGGTTAGTTTGCGGTCTGGGTCACCGCGATGTAATTTCTGTACTGTTTGAAATTAATAGTCTGATATTTGTACTTTTTTAATAATTTTTTGAAAGCTGCTGCCGATATTCAGCATTCATTTGCAATATTCCTTGATGAATTTTCTGGGTTTATGTATACTTGAGCCAATACATTAATGTCATTTACCGTTTCTCTCAATTGGTGCCTCCGTTCCAATTTACAAACTCTGCCTATTTGGAATAAATTCTTGGACACAGTGTAAATAGTATTTCTTGTCGGATGGTTGTGTCAGGATATAAATTGGCATATTCTTGGACTGCCCTGTCAATATTTCTGTAATTCTTAATGTGAACATCATACATGTCTTTTTTTTCTTCTACAGAATAACGAACCATACTGAGAAATAAGTATTAAATAATAGTTTGAATTAGAACAGCAATAGCTAACGAAAACAAACGTCATTAATACGATAAACTAAAATCAAATGACATTTAATGAAACTTTTGTTTTTCAAGGCACTGTAGTGAAAAAATGCCTAAAAAGAAGCGTTTTGTAACGGGCGAAGGCAATAAAATTAATGATGATTATCTTTCTGACGAAACGTCGTAAAATTGTCAAGTGTGACATGGCTTTGATATTACAATTTCAAATGCTTTAAAAATTTTAAATAAAAAACAGGTCCGTATTGAAAAAAATATAGCTGATGGTGCCCCTGAACAGACGAAACGTCATAATAAAAATTTGGTTACAGTAAGTTATAGCAAAGTTAATTTACAATAAAATATTCCAATGAAATTTTTTAATATTTTTTATAGTGACAGCGCTAGGAAAAAAAAAAGAAAATGAGCTATTTCGGATTTTGTCGTATATCTCCGGAACTAATCGAAATATTTTGAATTTCTACAATTCATTTTATTGGCCTTCAAAATATGAAACTTTTCTCCCATTTAACCTAGTTTGTAATTGTTATGGTTTAAGAGATAGCAATACTGTTCAATATAAAAAGTAGCCACCCTGTATACTGGGCACTGCCGGCTAAATCACCACCTACACAGATTTGGATTAGCTGGTAACGCTGAATGCCATCTGCGTTTGAGCAGGATGAAGTGGTAGAGTACTTCTAAGTACCTGTCCTGTTGCAGAAAGAACCGGGTTCTTGCTTTCTTGCTGGGCAACTGCTGCCAGAGGTCCTGGGGTGCTATTCTCGAATTTATTCGTATACAGAACTAGGCAACTTCCATATAGTTTTAAGATGTGTGCATTTTTGAATGGTCGGATCGTATTCATGCACGCATTTTTCCCCGTGAATTAGATTGCATGGTCTGGGGTAATCCGATTTGATTTCCATGCACGGAAAAAAGGATGACAGGTATTTTTGTTGCCATTAATTTAACCTCAAGAACCAGAGTTCTTATTAAACAATGTTTTGTAGTAAGAGGTGATTTAATAAATAGTGATTATATATCGCTATATAGATGAAATAGTTTATTTGGGTGGGCAGATTTAGAGGCTGAGATAGAGATACAGAATTTAATAAGATTTCAAGTTTATAACGATACCTTGAAATATTTGTTAATTCCATGCAAAATGTCCACATCTGTGCATTATTTTTAAAAGTAAAATTTGCGTAAAACCTTCAATTTTTCAAGTATACTTCTTTGAATTTTACTAATGCTCTCTTCTACATTACTTAAAGGTTTATTATTCTGCATTATATTAATTGTTTAAAGTTACAATTTATATAGATTTGAATTAATGTCGAATGTGACATATGTTTAAAGGTTTGTTTATAAACAGGGTTTTTACTTAACAGTACTACACGCGTCTGAAATTAAGATTGCAGCGCCTGTGTGGTTGACATCGGAACTAATTCCTGTGTGATAGGTGTTTTGTTTACATTGAAATCTTTGTATTTTCAGTGATATAAAAGGTATTTTATAAATAAATTTCAATGAAAATATATGTATAGCAATTGATTTTATTAAAGCGATATAAATAATAAAAAAATCTTGCATAATTCAGCTGAAATACCAAAAAGAAGAGCTAGTGTAACATAAGACAAATTACATTTTAATTTAGTGAATACTAAGACGATTCTCTCTTTTACTGTTAACCTACGAGCTCTTTTGTCTCTAAAAACAGACTGCACAACCTCCACTATTGTGTCCAGGAGTTTAAAACTGTTAAGTCCAGTAAAACAGTTCAGCTTACTATCTGTTGTTAACAGAGTACACAACGTAAATACTTCCGTAGTATTTACTTGAACTTGGAAGTCACAAAAACTTTTTGGTCCAACATAATCAGGTTGTGCCTGTAGTACTTGCAATAAACTCTCATTTTCTTGAGTATTTTCATTTTCTTCACAATCACACTGATCGTCGAATGGTCGTTTCGGGGACTATTTCTGCCAACACAAGCCTTCTTTGAAATCGTTCAGACCTATTGGATGGTCCAGGAATGGCATCATTATCACTTACAGTAAATTTCTTGATGGGACTGCCGTTTTTTTTCAAGATTTTATTTTTTTTACTGTGTTCTTAAAATAAGACAATGTCTATTTAACCTTAACCTCAACATACAATAAATACCTCCTTGATAAAAATAATCGTCTTCTGTGAAATGGAGTGAACAAACCTTTATGTACTTTGTCACTGGCCTTCCAATTTTTAATTTTATTATCCAGGCTTTTAGCCTGTCCGCAAAATCCTTCCCCCCAAAACTGTTATCCATCTTCACGCGGTGTTTGCCGGCTTCAGGAAACAAATGTTGGGGTTTTTTTTGCCCAAGACGAACACTGAGGAACTGAACAATATTGATTCATATTGTTTTCAATTTTAATTGAATCCAATCGACAATAAAAACAACGCAAACGATGACACAAGCAAAAAATTAAAGTTTTCACTTGTCATCTCACACAAAATAGTTCGTAATTGGCATTGTAGGTGGCGTATCCTTATTTTGAATCGCGTATATACACACTTAAATGCAACGTTGCCCTATTTTTCATTCGAATATTAACTTCGCACAAAAAGTTCCATTCGAATGGGTTCAAGAATTCGCTTTTCTGTTGGTGCACTGAAAATATTCGTGTTCGATTGATCGTGCAAGAATTTATTCGACTAAGTCCGAGAATAGCACCCCTGGATAGTCTCTCACCCTATAAGATTATCGGGTTTATTAGAAAGCTGAACTTACTGTGTGAAATATGATTAGAAGTGAGCCACAATAGACCGGAGGGTCTGAATATAAGCCCGCTCACATATCAACCTAGCTAGGTAGTAGTTAAGCTCAACTACTACAGAAGTTAAAATATTTCGCAAGCGGTACTCTGTGACCCATGCCATAATTCTGATAATTCCTCAAAATCTTTTGAGGAAGTAAAAAATTCCTCTTGGCTGATTATATCATCCTGAAAAATATTTGTATACCATCAACACTATATGTAAATCCTATGTAAACATGCATACGTTATACTGTAAAATCGATTGGGACAAGTTGTATCTACTTATTACTTTTATTGTTGAGTGTACCTTGATATGATAACTTGGTTCACTGAGTATCAGTATTTGTAACTTTTTTAACCATGTAATGACTTGTCTTATATTTCATGTTTGTTAAAGTAATTTTGATTAGTGTAGTTTTTACACTGATTTGATATACACATAACGAAATTGATCTCTTTGCTATAGTCTTGAAATGTGCTATATACTCTCTTGTTATACCGGCTAGCGGTGACTGATGGTGGAAGAGATACTAAAATAGTCATTAATTGTCCTGTTCTTACTTTAACATGTTGGTTGTATTCAGTTGAACTTTACCAAGGAACAGGCGTACTTTTCTAGGCTTCAAATCATAGTTTTAATTAAAATAAAATTTCTGGTACATTCTGCATCAATGAGAGATATCAGAAATTAGAATACTTGGGGTGAATTTGCATTATTTTCATCAACTGGGATAAAACAAATGATTCTTGAAATGAAAAAAATTAATTGAAGATAAATTAAAGTTAAACTTTAATAAAAACTCGAAAAGCAAAGCAAAAATCAGTCTCAGAGAAAAATTTAATCAAAAGTGGTGATGAAAAGATTCCAGCATTTTTGGGTTAGTTTAAATGAAAATTATTGTTAAGTTTTTCTAAACTATACTAAAGATAGTGTTATTTATTTATGTGCTATTTATTCTGCAGAATAAGCTTTATTCCGGAGATAAGCAAAAAATCGGTATTTTCACCTACAAATAGTGACATCCATTAGATAAATATGGTTTATTCCTAGGACAACCTATCTGGTATATTAACTAAACGCAGATATACACGAAGAAATAATGCGAATATACAACTGCTGCTTAATGAACTCATTTTTTCCTCCAGAGTGAAAAAAGGGTAATGTGATTACAATACCAAAGGCAAACCTTGATCACTGTAACGTAGCCAACTACCGACCCATGACCCATTACCTTGTTACCAGTAATCAGGAAAAATTTTGAAAAGATCATTAAAGAAAGGATAGAAGCAGAGACGAACCCAGCTATTTTTTTTGGGGGGGGGGAAAGCTACAACTGATTTGCCAACTGTCCATTTTTTTTTACAACTTATATTTCCTTATGTTTTTGTTTATTTCAGACTTAATCTATAAGTTAGCCTAGCGATACAAATATTATGCAAAAGAAGTTTAACTAAACTACATGATGTAGGCGCTAGACCTAAGTTGACCCCGCGCTCTCCTTCGTCTAGAAGCTACTGGATGAGGTAACCGTTATAGTTTAATGACCGTGGAGAAAAACAAGATACAATACGATTACGCGCAATAGGTAGCATTAAGGGGTCTACACACGATCCAGCGATAGGGAGCCAGCCTTGTCGGCATGCTTTGAACTCATTCGTAAAAGTGAACTGGTCCGCTGGAATTCCAATTATCTTCAAAGCGTACCAACAATGTCGGGTCCCAGCAGCTGGATCGTCTGTAGACCCCTTTAATAGTTCCAGATTCTGATTCAGTGTCCTCTAAGAATTTAATATTTTAACAATTTCTGACCGACAACAATTTGTTATTATTATCTCTCGTTGAGAGGTTGGTAACTGATACTAGTGATACTCAGTATAAACCAACAACCAACGACTTTATAGCTAGGACAAAGCATTGTATTGATAAAGGCAAAAAGGAGTAATATTCTAATATTTCTAATGTAAGACAGTCTTTGTGAATTGTATGCTCTGGCTGTGCCGTCTACTGGGTCGAACGTCGAATTTCCGCGAGTTGACGAGTTTATTTTGTTGGCCCGTCAGCGTTGTGCGTTGTCCGTCGACTATTCGGTGGCTCTCACATCAGTCGCATCTAGTCATAAATAATATCAATTAAAATTATTTATAAAAAAATGGTCATAGTGACAGTGTCATTTATTTTTTATCAACTCATTATTCGTTTTTTTGCAATTATACCCAATAAAGATTTTTTACATTTTTGGTGATTTTCCCAACTCAATCAACATTGGAGGGGAGCGTACCCCCCCATAACCCCCCGTGGGTTCGTCTCTGGATAGAAGCATCTGTTGGTAATTGCATACCCAACTATCAATTTGGCTTCAGACATGGATCATCCACAATGCACCCCCTAATAGTATTAACCAATAATGTCCAAACCAACAATAAACTAGGAATCAAGTCGGCTGCCATCTTGATATAAACAAAGCCTTCGATAGTGTTTGGCACCACGGACTTCTGTATAAATTACATAAAATTCGGTGCCCAGACTATGTCATATGGATTTTAAAATACTATCTTTCAAACCGATCTCTTCAAGTCGAAGTTAAAAACAAATTGTTCACTTCATTTACTCCTAAACAAGGTTTACCACAAGGCTCTCCCCTTTCTCCACTACTCTACAATATTTTCTGCTATGGCATATATAATTACAATCTGGAACACCCACGGAATGTTGACCGTTGACCATAACGCATATATGCTACAATTTGCTGACGATAATTGCCTGGTCTCCCATGGCAAATCTCAGATAATACAATATTCTGGATGAATAAATGGCGCACTATTCCAAATCCAAATAAATCTCATCTGATTATATTTAACCATAGAATTACAGATAATTCTCCATCAATTAATCTACTTCAACAGACACTCCAACCTTGTCAATCTTGCAAGTACCTGTGTATCAATATTGACAGCAAGCTAAACTTTAAGTTGCATACAAAATGGTGTAAACAAAGTGTTGTATCAAGAACTAAACGCTTTAGATCCCTTACATATAAAAATGAAGGTATAAATATGCCGACGGCATGTAATATATATAAAATGATTTGCCGACCATACTGGTTTCATTCTATTTGGAAATTGTCGAAAGCCAGCCTTAAATAACATCGAAGTAGGGAAAAGTAGTAGTCTGAGGAAAATCACGAAAATTAGGCATCCCAATAATCCCTTCTTTACCAAAAAACCAAAATTGAACCTATACTCTCCTGATTCCAAAGACTCAAAAAAATTCTCCAGTAATTCATCTAACATCGAATTAATAAATCCTTTAATTTACCCAACAAATCCTCCATGACTATACCACTTTGCGATTTCCTATATCAAAATGTTCATTTTTGTTATGTGTATATCTAAAGGGTGTCTCAAGATTTATCTCTTCCACCCGAATAAAACTAACTTCAATAAGGTCTATATTTAAAAAATTCTTTCCATGCAGAGTTCATTTAAATGTTCAGAGATAATTAAATAGTTTTATTCGTATTTTGGGTAATTACTGGGAGTGGGTTTACCAAAGATTACGGTGTCGTTATTGTGTATCAAGATCAGCATAATGGGTACGTTATATGTTATCAGCTGTTATTCAATACCGTATTTAAATTAGTGTTGTACAAAACAAGAAGTTATCGCATATCCCAATGGGTATACATACGTTAAAGAAACGCGTTGAGTCAAAGAAAAAGGGTCGCACGAAAAAACGGTTTCATTAACCAAATACATACGTCTTTTAAACATTATAGATTAATGATTGAATAACATTGTAAAACTATTAAAAAACCATAAATATTCTTTGATTTTCAACATTTACGAAACGATAGTAAACATGAAATATAAACGTTTTTTTTCAATGGTTTAAATAACATTAAATATTCAGTAATTATGTACGTTAATTAAACAAAATTAAACAGAAAAATAAACGTTTTATATTACAGTGTAAAACTTGTATGCTATCTCGGCCCAGCCACAAAATAATAATCTTTAACCCAATCCTTCAACTTAACGTCTGGACCTGTTACTTTTAAAGTACCGTGTATCGAGACCACTATCCTGTAGTGATATCAAAAATGTTTAATAAAATGATATTTCACTTACCGGAATTAGATACAACTCCAGATGACAATTACAAATAATTGATCGTAAGTCCAGTACTCCATATTCGGGACAACATCTTGTTTTTGATTGAAAAATCATCACAACATTGAACTCAACGTTTTGTATTTTGTCAACTAAGATGACATCATTTGGGGCAAAAGAACAGTTTCCGCTAACTTGGTTGGCGAAAAATGTATTGTGTCGCATGAAAGGGCCAAACTCTCCAGGAATACAAAATCAGTTCCTGACTGAAGGGAAATGCTTTTTGGGACACCCTATATAATCTTTCAATGTCTATTATTATACCAGTTAATAAATCTGCAGTCTGTTTTATATTAACCGAAGCTGTGTACCCTTTCAAGACACCATTGTTGTACATATATAATATAATTTATATGCACTTTGTAAAATATGTAGTTATTCTTTTAACATGTTCCTTTTAGTGAAGTCAAATTAGGACTAAAAAATTCGCAATGTGAATTAATTGTCTGGCCAGGGCAGTTTTTTTATTTTAACGTGTTCAGGGGATCAACTTAAGTTCACAGTTCAGTTTTGCAGTTTCTGCAAGGTCGGCTTATTGTTTATTTAAACAATAAAATTTTTTACACCGTGTTTTCCATCGGTTTTTTGTTTGAATATCTCGAAGTCTATAAGTCTTACAGAAAACAACAAAAAGGAGGAAAATGTTCGTTATAAGCTGTACAATAAAAGTACTATAATTCATTCCAATTGTTATTATTATTTAACCCTTTCGGGACGGCAGCGGACTGCGCTTGCGGATTTGTCCCTTTGCAGCCGCCAACTGTAGATTTTTCAGATACGTACGACTTAACAAACTCAACATTTTTATGAGTTTAGGGGAAATGTCAAATAAAAAATGCTAATAATAGAAATAAAACTTTTATTTACCACACAGAAAATATAAATATGTATGCTAAAAAAAAAAAAAAAAATTGAACTAACGGTGGGAGGAGTAAGAAAAGGATTAAACTAACAATGTGTAATAGGCGGATATATATGTTTCCAGTAATTAAGTGCACCTCTTGCCGTGCGTAGATATCCGGTTCCCGTCGCGAAAGAGTTAAAAAAAGTTGAATATTGCAAAATTATACGTTTCCAAACAAATCACTGTTACTTCAAAAATAATGGATAATATTCAATGAAATTTTGGAGAAGTATAGCTCTTATAAAGTAAAATCACCACTTAAAATTTCAAATCAAAATGATGAGATGGCTCAAATAACCAATTGTTGTTAAAACTTTGCACCCTTGTGGAATCCTGCTATCAAAACCAAGAAATGTGTACGATGGCAAAAATTGTAGCTTTTTATAAGTACTTTAAGATTAACGGTGAGAGAATTTTTTTTTCAAAATTTAAACCCTTTTTATTGCAGTTGTTTATAATTTTCGAAATTGTTAGTTATAAACAAATTCAAATAACTCTGTGGTTTTTTTATGAATTAAAAAATGGTAAAGAAGTAATGGAAGTAGATTTAAAAAAGCTAACTTTAAAAAAAAAATTTAATGCTCTACTTGCATTTGGAGCTGAGATACGTTAGTTTTTACGTTTAGGTCCCTTATAAATAAACAAAACGATATTTCTTATTGAAATTTGGACCGGTAATTCTCCAATGTCTATTATTTTACCTTCGCTACTTGAAAATAATCAAAAGCAGCAATTGTTAAAAGGTACTGTATAGAGGCCCGAAAGTGCAATTTTGTTTTTATAAACCGGATATTAGTCGCTGATAGCTCAGTGGGTAAGGCGACTAGCACTTTTTATTCAGGATGCGGACGTCTCCGGTTCAAACCTGCTCGCGAAATATTTTTTTTTTATTGTATCAGTAATATTAAAAGTTTTACAAAGCTGTATACATGAACATAAGGGTTAGGTAGGTTTAGCATTTTCGTGACAAAAAAAAGTTATAAAAAAATTTAAAATGTGCGTTATGTTCTCAAAGCCGCTTTATTCAATGTTATTTTAACAATTCTAGCTTAGAATTATCTTCAAATAGCAGAAACAAAATAGTAAGCATTGGAGAATAACCAGCCCAAATTTCAATACGAAATATCTATTTGTTTATTTATGTGACCTAAATGTAAAAACTAACGTATCTCAGCTCCAAATGCAAGCAGAGCATTAAATTTTTTTTTCAAAAGTTGGCTTTTCTAATCCACTTTCTTTACTTGTTTACCATTTTTTATTTCATAAAAAAACCAGTGAATTACTTGAATTTGTTTATAACTAAAATTTCGAAAACTATAAACAACTGCAATAAAACGGGTTTAATTTTTTACCATTAATTATTTTTATTTATTTGCTTTTGTCATGATTAGAAAATATTATTTAGGTATTATGCAAATCACAACTTACACACTTTTTTATTTATTATAAAAATACCTACTTTCCGTCAGTATTAGCTAGAAGAGTAGTTGTTTTGATTGGTTCTCCAATAATGAGTGTTTTAAAGTATTTACCTAACTAGTATATTAGCGTGCCCAGATTAGGGCAACAATATACGGAAAGTAGGTATTTTTATAATAAATAAAAAAGTGTGTAAGTTGTGATTTGCATAATACCTAAATAATATTTTCAAAACGGGTTTAAATTTTGAAAAAAAAAATGTTTTTCTCAGTGATCTTCAAGTACTTATAGAATGCTACAATTTGAGCCATCGTACACATTTCTTGGTCTTGATGGCAGGATTTCACAAGCGTGCAAAGTTTTATTTGATCTGTTTTGGTCATCATTTTGATATGAAATTTTAAGTTGTGACTGTACTTTATAACTCAATTTTTGAAAGAACAGTGATTTGTTTAAAAAGCATAATTTTACAATGTTCAGTTTTTTTTAACTGGAATTTTAATGGTTGGTTTTTTACTTAGAACTGGTTTTTTAATAACTGGAATTAATTATAGTTTATATATTTTTGTTGTACAGCTCAAAACGAACATTTTCCATCTTTTTTATTGTTCTCTATGGGACTTATAGATTTCGAGATATTCAAAGAAAACCGATGGAAAACACGGTCTAAAAAATTAAGTTGTTTAAATAAACAATACGCCGACCTCGCAGAAACTGCAAAACTGAGCTGTGAACTTAAGTTGACCTCCTGAACACGTTAAAACAGAAAAACTGCCCTGACCAGACAATTCACATTAAAATCCTAATTTGACTCCACACTATTTATATATTATACCTATTATTTGTTGGTGTAAAATAAAACTATTTTGTTTTTATATAATGGATTTATTTTCAATATGTAAATATTTTATTTATTAAAATAAATGAAACAAGTTAATTAAAATTATGAAACGACTTGAATCTTTTTCCCATTTATGTATTTTCAGAGTGTGAAGTGTGACAAGAAAATTACAAAAGGTTATTGAAGAAAATGCTGAATTAACAATTAATGATGTTTTCATTAAAATAGATAATTAAAACTACGAAGGTCAATGGAAATATTTCCAGTTCGTAAAATATTTAAAATGGGAAAATTTCCAAAATGTTCTGAAAATTGTCAACAAACTATTTGAAAATGATTAACAGATGCATATTATCCTAACTGATATATGATATCGACAGTTGACAATATATTCTCTAGTAGGTCAATCAAAATAAATTGAAACTGTCAAATAAATAATGTGTTGTAACCAGTATAAAAGAGGGCCCTAAATTACATCAAAATTATAGATTGAAAGTTCTTGTGTATTAGCCCAGACGACAGAGAACATTTTTATGGTGAAACCCACAAAAAGTTGCAAACTGAATAATTTTTTTTTTAGTGAGTTCATGACAATGTATAGAATAATATCCTGAAAAGTTTACATTTCGCTCGGATGCAGAACAAAAAAAAAGTAAAAAAAAAATTTTTACCAATTTTTTAAAAATTTTTAAATTAAGTCAGGGCAGGAAAAAATAAAAAATACAGGTGAATAGACCATGTGTTTCTGAACAAAAAATATCCTAATAAAATTTTTCGCTAAAGCCACGGTATTCCTGGAAAAAAATAGTGAAGTAACCTTGTCATTCTGCACGGCTAGCGCACAGTTAAATGCATACTATGAAAATTCTAAAAATTCTTAGCTGTTCTATCGAGTAAAATAAAGCATTTTTCTCTTTCTGATTACACATTTTAAACATTTTTCTTAGTGAATAGAAGGATAAATAGTGAGTATGGACGGAAAATGTATAATTTTCAATGCATACACAGACACCGCACATACCCGCTGAATCGCTCGCATGAATTTTTACGTGTCTTTACTGTATTGTATTTATTACAGGTGGTACACCTATGCACATTTTAGCTATATCCAATGGATTCCTTATACATTTGTTAATGCATTGGAAAAGTTCTAGAATTCGTATTCAAAACAATCAAAGATATTTTCATAGTTATAAGGATAAGATCTTGAAAACCGCAATTTCTTATCATGATCTGATTGATCATATTTTAGAAAAAATGCATACAAGTAAACGAGTTTGTGTTTGAACGTTCGAAAAATATACATTTTTTCCGAAATAGTGATATTTTATTTTTTCCAATGGGTCAATTTCTCGACAAGTTACAGCCTTCAATACATATATTTATCAAAAAAAATCATCAAGCAAGGAAATTAAAATGATTTGAGATGCACTTTTTTTTTAATCCTCGTTACTCTAACATAATAAACCATAATAATCATTAAGTGTACATACTTTTCAACAGTTCTCAATGAAGAAAGAATTTTTTTGAAAGGCTTTTATTTTTTTCTATATTGTTTATTGCGACGATTGAGTTCGGGCGTGATAATATATATAAGTATATTTTTCCCATCCATCCTTTGCTTGTATTGTTTAAAACAAAAAAGCATCAGAAAGCTACAATTTCCATCTTTTAAATGAACCAACACTCATATAGAACATTCTATCAAAACCAACCCCACTATGTTTTAGTCTTTTGTCAATAACAAAAAAGGCAAATCTAGGATACCCGGGACAATGCGCTATAATAATGAGGAGCTTCACAATCCTCAAGACATTGTTGAAGCATTTAGTCGACTCTTTGAGCAAGCTTTTCCTCACTCTGAACCTAATGACACCAATGACATCGATCACAATATTGACGTTAACATGCCAAGTTTAAATGTAATCAATTTATCTGAGGAGGAAATAACCGATTCTATAAAAAAGTTGAAGAATAAAATGACAAGTGGACTGGACGGCATTCCTAGCTTCCTTATCAGAGATTGTGCCTATGTACTCTGCCAACTGTTGAGAATATTATTTAACCTATCTCTTAAGTTAGGTACCTTCCCAGATATATGGAAAAAAGCTAGGGTTTGCCCCATCCTAAAACGGGGAGATTCCTCTGGTATTGCTAATTACAGACAAATTACATTATTGTGCAATTTTGCGAAGGTCTTTGAGATGTCCCTGTATAATCGAATCTACCCCCTTGTTAAAAATGTCATTTCTTTGGACCAACACGGCTTCATGGAAAAACACTCAACTACTACTAACCTATTATGTATTACTCAATATCTCTCCGATATTATTGACATGCGAGGTCAGGTGGATGTGATATATACGGACTTCTCCAAGGCATTTGATCGCATTGATCATTGCCTATTACTATCCAAACTTCGACTGTACGGCTGCTCTACCACTCTTGTTCAGTTCTTCTCTTCGTACCTGACAAACCGCCTTAATTATGTCGCTTACAATGGTTTTACTTCTAACTCATATACCGTAACATCAGGGGTACCACAGGGTTCCAATTTAGGTCCGCTATTTTTTGCTCTTTTTGTCAATGATCTCAATGATACTCTTTGCTGCAAAAAGCTTTTTTTCGCAGATGACCTAAAAATCTTTGCGTCAATAAACTCCATAATATTACTGTCATATGCTAAAAACGGAACTTAATAAAGTAGCACAGTGGTGTCATTTAAACTCCCTTGCTCTAAGTATAACCAAATGCAAGGTTGTAACTTACTCACGAAAAGATGAACTCATTGAATACGACTATCATATCGAGACACAATCTTTGTTCCGTGCCAACTCAACCAGAGATCTAGGAGTATTCTTCGATAACAAATTATCATTTGCCAAGCATATCAAGTTAACGGTTTCCTCGTCTATGAAAACCTTAGGGTTTATTTTAAGACTGAGTCAAGTCTTCCGGGACAATGGCATCTTAATCAAACTATTTTATTCGGTCTAAACTTGAGTACTGCTCACTTATTTGGAGCTCTATCTATGATTATCAAGTCAAATTAATCGAGTCCGTTCTTAGAAAATTCTTAAAACTACTCTGCTTCCGCACTGATGGTAGATACCAAACAGAGGCTGCGACCAGACTTATCTGTTAAATAGGTTCAACTTCGACTCATTACAATTTAGAAGGCAATTTTATGCTGTAAAATTCCTGTATTTGCTCATACATAACAGGGTTGACTGCCTTCCTGCACTAAGCCAGTTGAACTTTTTGGTTCCAAGAGCCGCCAGTCGCAATCCTCTCACATTTTATTGTCAACTGGCAGGAACCAATATAATGCTGAAGTCTCCTATATTCGTTATTTGCACTAACTACAATTCAATTTGTGATACTTGTGATATATTCAACTGCACGGTCAATACAATTCATACTTCTCTTAAGAATTGCAGCGTCCCATAATGTTAATGTTAAAATAATATAAACATGTAGGGCACTTAATTAATTTTATATTATTTGTCACTTATATAGATTGAACAAATTCTGATTTAGTGACATGTAATTCAGTGCGTCGGTGTCACAGTCATGAGTATTCAAGCGTGTGCACGCATGGATCTCGCTCCGAGTTATAACGTTACACTTGACTATTTTTTTCCGGGAAAATCGTGGCTTTAACGATAAATTTTGTTAGGACATTTTTTGTTCATAAATACGTGATGTATCCATCTGTATTTTTTTTATTGTTTTCTAACTTGATTTAATTTCAAAATTTTGAAAAAATGGGTGAAAAAACTTTTCAGGATATTATTCTACACACTCACGAACTCATTAAAAAAAGTTTACACAGTTTGCAATTTTTTGTGGGTAAATACCTACGTCGACTGGGCTATATAGGCCAGTCGTCAGGTAGATTGACATTGTTTTAAATCGGGCGAAAGATTTTACTGTTTGAACTAGTAGTTCATTATAGGCTTCTCTTAAACATACTAATTTTTCCCCCTTGCCTGCCCCCAGAACACCCCCAATTTTAGGGTAATATTGCTTAAAAATCATTTTTGCCAATATCTTGGTTCTGAACGGTCCTACCAAAAAAAGATGGTTATCAAATTTAAAGATAAGTAAATTCTCTATCGAAATGTTTTAGACACGTTTTTACGTAGTGTTAACATTATTGGAGTTATAGGCGGGGGAAATCAAGCATTATATCGCATCCGGGTTGTATATCGACAGAACTATTATTGCATGTGAAATAGCAGTGCACTTCGTAGTCCACTTCTTTTACACATAATTGTTTGCATAAAAGCATTAAGACTGTCCGGTACGTCATTTTCAACGTTTTCTAAGAAAGCATCTGATGCGTGGTAACTTTTTATTTCATATACATCTGAGATCTAATATCTTCTAATAATATTGCCCCAGCCGCCTTTACAATTCGCAATCGTTCTTCCACGTTTTTTCGCGATTCTCGTACCAATTCGCTGTTTAAATCTTAAAACTGGTATCCCGAAAACTAATGACAGGATCCTTACTATGCTTGTTAGAAATTATAATATCAGCGCCATATTTGCTTTATAGTTTATTGCTGACAGTTCTGTATGAACTAATGTAACCATTATATTCGCCAAGAATGTCTTTCAAGGAAAACTGACATATATAAAACTGTCGATATACAGCGCGGATGCGATACGGTGCTTGATTTTCCCCGCCTATAACTCCAAGAATTTTGATACTACGTAAAAGTGTGTCTGAACCATTTCGATAGAGAATTTACTTATCTTTAAATTTGATAACCATCGTTTTTTGGTAAAAAAAGATATTTAAGCGATATTGGCCCAAAATTGGGCAAGCCGGTTGGCGGACGAGGGGAAAAAAATAGTATGTCTAAAAGAGGCCTATCATGAACTGATACCGATTTAAAACGGTATTTACGCATCCTGAACTCCCTAACGACTGGGCTAGTAGGCAAATATAACTAATAAACATAGTGGGGAAAATGTTTGAAAAATGGCGTTTCAAAGCTTCCAAGTCACATATCTTCGAAACGATGCGAGATATGGCCAAAAGTGCACAAATTATACGAATGAGATTAATGTGGTCAGAATTACAGACAGGCCTGCTTTGATGCTGCAAGTATAGATGTAAAAAAATTTATTTTAAACCTAGTTGCTGAACCAAAATTTTTTAATAATAGATGCCGCAATTTTTTTTTACTTTATTTACTAGGACAGAAAATACAGATTTCAGATTTTTTCATGTAATTCAAGTGGTAGGTCGAATGAACCCATAAAAATACTCTCTGGCATTATTTTTATTATGTTATATTTGAAATAATTTTATTAAAAGGTTAGAAAAATAAAAAAATGTAACTCTAATCCGAGATCAGGAACTGATTTTACAAATTAGGTACATATCATAATGAGATTCTTGTGCAGTAATTCGTTTTATATTGACTCCATGTTCAAAATGACAAAGTACCAAATTGAAGTTATATAAATCTCTATAAAAAGGTTCTATGCATGTTTTTACTGAAGTCAGCACTTTCCCAGCAATAGCTACACGAAGTTGAAAAATGCTTGTCTGGCGTTGCGAATTAAAATGGCAATATGGCAGTATGACAATCCCTGAAGCAACTGACAAAAACAACAGAGTTACCTTGATGTGGGTGCCAGGGCATGAGGGAATAGAAGGCAATGAATTAGCTGAAGCCCCATTTTTCTGACCCGAACTGTTCTGTGGCTTATCTAACGAACACATAACGGAAGAGGTTCAAAAATGGGAAAAGGAACAAAAGAAGTTCTACTGGAGGAATACTCCAGGCCAAAGACAAGCGAAAAGGTTTATAGCCTATTCGGCAAAGAATGCCCACAAGCCTTCTCGAACTCGAAAAGTTCGACCTAAGATTGATCACAGGCCTTCTAACTGGCCATGATCCCTCGAGATATCACCTCAAGAACATGAGCATGGCAGAAGATGACAAATGCAGATACTGTGAAGCTGATGCAACTGAGACTGCGGAACATATACTTTCCGAATGCAAGGTATTAATCCGCATTAGGCTAAAGTACCTAGAACAGGTGGAATTAATGCCTGAAGACATAGGGAAATTAGCTCCCAGGAAAATCACAAGCTTTGCGAAAAGTCTTGGAATCCTGGGCAACAACTAGTTGTAGGATAAATCACAAAAGATCTTTTAGGTCGAGGTGAAGAAAAGCCAACTCAGGGCCAATAGTCCAGTCAATGACCTATTTCCCATAGAATTTTGCCAAACAGCACCGATTTTCATAAAATATTGGATTTAGGTTCTACTTACCCTCTACTCCAAAATTGACCCTGTACCAGAGGTTGCTTTTACCTTGGGGGTGGATGCCACCCCTTCTCGGGGGTGAAAAATGTTCCATTGAAAATAAGTCCGGGAATGGATAGATTGACTAATTCTAAGCAACTTTTGTTCTATAAAGTATTTTCTGAAAGTCGATACTTTTCGACTTATTCGCGAGTGAAAGTGGCATTTTTTCAATCAATAAACCCACGTTTTCAGACGGTTTTTCGCGAATAACTCAAAAAGTACCTAAGTATTTTATCGAAAAAATAATTCTTAGTAAAAATGTAACTTATAAAAAAACAAAAAGAATGATGGGTTTATGGTGTCTGTAGTCCTAATACAAACGGAGTAATAGCTTGTTGAAAGTTGATTCTTATTCGTCAAACATCAAAATTGAAAGTTTCAACGTGAAGTTGCCAAAAAACAATGCGTTTTTCGGGGAAACTCATGGAACCTTTTTTGAATTGCTTGAAAAAAACCTTTATTTTTATTTTTTATAAAAGTCCCTAGCATCAAAACTAAGCGAGTTATGACGAAAATAATGTTGGTCTCTATTTTTTTCGGCATCAAAAAAATGTGAAAATCACCCCCTAATTACCACCCCAATTGAAAATAATCATTAAGTACCACTTTACAATTTTCTTTATTTATGTACTTGTAACATGCTCTAGAAGTTTGACCGGTTTAAAGTGCTTAGTTTTGAAACAATTTGAGCTTGAAGTGAAAAGAGCATTTTTGTAATTTTGCAAAAATTGCCTTTTCTTCAAAATAACTCAAAAACTATTAATGATACGCGAAATTTTGTAGAGTACAAAATTGTAGGTTTTGCTTTTCTGAAAATTTTCGTTTTTTTTTTGGATAAAACTTGAGTAAGATATTGCCGTTTAAAGTTTGCATATGTTCGTAAATAGTAACTTGTTCAAGCCCTTTCAGCTCAAACCTTATCAAAAATAAGGGCTGAAAGAAATTAAAGAATTAAATTATATGAGCTTATAGCTCTTGAAAAAACCTACAAAATGATTTTTTGAAGGACTTGATAGCTTAAAAACTAAGCGAGTTATGGGTAAAAAACCAATCACATATTTTTGCAAATATCAGAACACGTATATTGGAGCATTGATGAATACACATTATAGCTATATTTAGGCACAGCATACTTACACCTCTTCATAAAAAACAAAAATAAAGGTTTTTTTCAAGCAATTCAAAAAAGGTTCCATGAGTTTCCCCGAAAAATGCATTGTTTTTAGGCAACTTCACGTTGAAACTTTCAATTTTGGCGTTTGACGATAAGAACCAACCTTCAACAAGCTATTACTCCGTTTGTATTGGGACTACAGACACCATAAAACCCACCATTCTTTTTGTTTTTTATAAGCTACATTTTTACTAAGAATGATTTTTTCGATAAACTACTCACTTTTTGAGTAATTCGTGAAAAACCATCTGAAAACGTGGGTTTATTGGTTGAAAAATTGACACTTTCACTCGAGAATAAGTCGAAAAGTATTGACTTTCAGAAAAAAATTATAGAACAAAAGTTGCTTAGAATTAGCTAATCTATCCATTCCTTATTTTCAATGGAACATTTTTCACCCCCGAGAAGGGGTGGCATCCACCCCTAAGGTAAAAGCAACCCCCGGTACAGGGTCAACTTTGGAGTAGAGGGTAAGTAGAACCTAACTCCAAATTTTTGTGCAAATCGGTGCTGTTTGGCAAAATTATACAGTATCGCCGTATTTTACCTTCAATAAACAATCTACAATCTTCAATGGGTATTTACAGTATAAGAATTAAGAATGCTTTTTTTGCAGGAATGTACTACAGCAAAATGGACTATTTTATCATTTTCAAGAATTGTTTTTACTTGATTGTATTTTATTGTTCATAATAATTGTTATAAGAGCCACAATGCCACAAGAACAATTTGTTTCCAACGAAAAGAACAAGAGGCAACTCATCTCCATGTTTAGCGAGAATCTTCATAAGACTAAGATTCACTGTCAAACAAGCTGCTAAAGATGCAGACTGTCATAATTAGTACTGTTATTTAGCTGTCACAAAAACAGTGATAGTAGTTGGTACTTGCATGATAGAATCCTGGGATGTTCAGTCTTCAATGTTTTCTTGATAAGGCATGAAAAAGCAGCAAATCTTGAAAAATTGTACTCTCCCAAAAGCTTCATAGAGACAGAAATTTAGGGACTCTTACCTTTTTCCATGCCCTCGGCAGCATTTTTTCAAGCAAGGAAAAGTTAATTTTATTAATTTATTAAAGAAACACATGAATTTGCAGAGAACTGAGAATATTCGAAGCAAAGCAAAGCAAAGATTGACTGAAGTTGAAAAGTGTAAAGACGTCATAATAAAAAGCCGAAAAAACCATTTCAGTCATTACGGCTTTGCTGATTTTTTAATTAACATTATCTTGAAAGACACTACTTTACACGAACTTTTAATGACAATATGTTGTAAATGCAAGAGCTGCCTGTGACTGCCAGGAGATAAAACTGTAGTGTTCACCCATTTGTGGAAATTGTTAAGGCCAGTCCATCACTAACATTGAAATTAAGGAAAGCAGTATGTATATTGACTACGATGAGCCACTGCAATATGGAAATGAAGACACTTCTGATGATAAACAAGAAAATGAGGATTGTGCATCAGAAATAAATCCCTCAGTAGCAACGGATCATGGATTTCCCTTTCCAGAAAATATTACACAATAGCTGAAAATATGCGCACGTTTTCATGTATCAAATAGCCCCCACCCTACTCCTACATACCCGAAAAGCATCTGATTGAGCGTTATTTAAAGAACATACTATGAAATAAAATGAAAATTAAAGACTATTTGATATTTGTTCAGTGACGTGCAGCTATTGCTTATAAATTATCTAAATCTGAAGAAAAACATGGATGAATGTTTTTTATAGAGAATTTACTTAGTTTCAATTCTGTATACCACCATTTTGTGCATAGGATAAATAATAAACGAGTTATTGCAAAAAAACATATTTTGTAAAATCGATCTCTACAGAAGTTACATTTTGTATGTTCTTTCTAAACTCCAAGTAAAACGAGTCATTTTGACGCTCAAAAATACGTATTTAATACAGTCTGTAGGGCAGAAAAACGAAGGGTACCTACGAATAATCCTACAAGAGATTTTCTTTTTTTATAGTATGGAGGGGCTTGCCCCGATCATTAATTAATGTTTTTCACAAAAATATCATGTCAGCTACTGCCGCTATGTTGAAAAAATGACAGTCAAAATAGGTTTTTCTTAATTATCTCTTCCCTGTCAGTTCTATCCTAAAATTAGGTATTACCAATATTTTAGAAAATGAAAAAGCTACAACTTCTATTTAAACTATTTTTTTCCTATTAATATTTTACGATTTACAGTTGTCAGAATGGTGAAAATTTGTGCTTCGCTGTAGATTATTGCAATTGTCTCTGTCCCCATTGCTCCTAATTAGTTATTATTTATATTGTAAGATCATAAAATTTGCCAAAACTTTTGTTTATAGAATTTTCTTCCATGGTAAACTGTTTTAAACTTATAGCAGCTCAAAATTCTAAAAATGATGAAACTTTCAAGTTGATATAATTAGTAAACAACTGATACTGCAATAAAAAATTTTAAACAAAAATTTTGGGAAATTTTATAATCTACAATATTGATAATTACTAATTACTACGTAGGAGCAATGGGGGCAGAGATAATTGTAATAATCTACAGTGAAGGATAAAATTTCACATTTTTAGGCGGGTGTAAATCGAAAAGTACCTATTAGCAATAAATAAAACGTTTAAAGAAACAACACTATTGTAAGTCAGTTTTATTGATTATAGAAAATTAATAATAAGTATGAATAACATCGAATCAACGGAACAGATATTTTTCCAAATTCAAGAATCTTTTTGAAACTTCGAGCTGCTGTAATTTTTTAAAAATTGACTGTGGAAAAAAGGTTTGGTAAATTTTATGATCTATAATATTCGTAACAGCCGATTACTACGTAGAAGCAACGAGGACAGAGATAATTGCAAAAATGTGAGGCTGTACATGAATAAATAATAAAATATTAATAATAGAGAAAAATAGTTTAAATAAGAGTCACAGCTTTTTCCATTTTCTACAATATTAGTAATACCTAATTTTAAGGTAGAACTAACAGGAAAGAAGATTATTAAGAAAAATCTATTTTGACTCTCATTATTTCAACATGGTAGGAGCGGACACGATATCTTTGTGGAAAACAACAATTTTTCACAGATACCGAATTATGGTTATTATCAATAATAGAGCCCAAAGTCGAATCCAGTATTTCGTCTTCTGCTTGTGTTATAAAACTATTATGATACATTTGGTCCTCATAAATATATAATGCTTTCACCTTTTCATTTCCTTTATTAACAAATTCACTTTTTGTTTCTTCAAATAAACTACTACTGACAGATGTGACATTTTTCGCAGCCATCGAGTTATACTTATTATCAACTGTAGAACTCAATGTTGCTTCCAGTATCCCGTCTTTTGCTTGCGATATAAAACTGTCATGGTACCTTTTTTCAGGAGAAATATATAATGCTTTCCCCTTTTCATATTCATCATTAAGTGATTCGCTTTGTTTCTTCCCATAAACTATTATTACTACTGTCAGATGCAATATTTTTCTCAGTTACGGAATTATAGTTATTATCAACTCTAGAACTTAAAGTTAGTTGAGGCAAGCCCCTCTATGTATAAAAAAAGAAAATTTTTTGCAGTAATTATTCGTGGGTCAAATGACAGATTGTATTAATTACTTTGAAACTAAATGTTGAATTTTGACAAAATAACAATGATAGTCTTGTGCAGACATTTTTTTATAAATTATTATTTGCAATAATTATGTGTACATGAATCTCTTGAATTCGAGCAAAGCTGTCGTAGTTGCCGAATCTCTGGACCACTCGCTTTGAAATTCATTCTGTCACAGTTCATGAGACTCATTTCTAGATTTAGTAATAGTAAATTGAATAAGGAAAAAATGTTTTCTCCTGTAAAATTCTTACAAAAGATTTGGGAACCTTGCAAATTATTAAATAAATCACGCACAAAGTTTAAACAACCGAGGGTAATCTTTCACTTCCTAGAGCAAAGTAACCTTAGTCAGAGGCTTGCTCAGTTACCTATATATGTCTCAAACAACACCTGACTGTCCGGGGAGTTAGCGAATACGAACTTGCTTCCCTTTAGATCATTGAGAAACATAAATAGTTTTTTGTCTAAAATTAATTCTGGAATTTTGCCTCTACTTGCAGCACTTTCAAGTTGTTTAATCTGAAACAGTAGAAACACCGAATTGGTGTTATTTTCACCACTATTGATATTAACTACTTAGCCCATCATACTCATATATTATTTAGGACCCTTTTATCAACTCGTTCCAACTGACTCCACCAAATTGTTTAACAGTTGAAATCTTTTTCAACCTATAAATTAATTTTAAATCTGTACATATAAGTAATCCAGGTCTGGGTCTACATTAAAAGCTATTTCTTTGATGCAGGACCATCATACTTGGCTAATTCTAAGACGTTCTTACAGTTCTCCAACATTATGGGAATGTACCCGACATCGGTTTGTATGAAATTGGGCTGGGGAGATTCCTCGTAAAGCTGTTTAGTTTCAAGCGAGTTTGTAATTGTAGCATAAGGAAAACTGTCTCCGTCTTCCGTCATGAAATTAAGTACGTTGTAATCTGGTGAATTTTGGAAGTATTTGGTGATGTACTCTCTCTGATATTCTGTGTTGTTGGTGAATAAATCCGGAGAGGCGCAAAAATTGGTGCAGGAAAGTGGTAAATACAACATGTTTTTGTAGGAGGGATTCTTGGGACAAATTTGAGGGGCGGCAGGGACCTAAAAAAAAAACATTTGGTTTTATCTAAATTTAAATAGAAATTTAAAAATTTGTCGAACTTCTTTCATGTCATACCAGGTCATATGTCAAATTACTAACCGAGTTTTAATAAAACACATCTTATGAAATCAAACTCATAGTAGCCCCAGTAACCTGACAAAAGATTTTGGATATGTTGTATGCATATAAGTCCTTATTAAAAATACAAATTTTCCAATTTGGCGCACCTGCGCGCGCGTCAGTTGGACCACTTTTGTGTTACTTTTCTCGGTTTTCGCTCGATAACTTTTTACTAGTGCGTCATTACCTTTTTTGTAGATCACAAAATTTGCTACAATTAACTCTAATAACATGTTTTTCTAAATAGCACGAGAGCCCACCGACAAAAATGGAACACATAAGCTGGAGAGTCAAAAATTGGTGGAGATACTTATCAAGTCATTCTCCGAACGTGTGTAGTCGGTTATAGCAATCCGGGTTGCAGCGGCGGAGGGGCAGCCATTTTTGTGATATGGCTCAAATAATTTTTGAACGTAACGCTTTCCCATGGCGTCCAATCAAAAAAAGTTTGAGACGAAAGTTTTTAAGTTTTGTGACACTATGACACTAATGACACTATGTGGTTTTACTTTTAATGGGGTAACATGTTTTTTTATATAATCAACCTCTCTTTTTTATAGTGGATTTCGATTCTACGCCGAAAAATATCAATCTTTTGCTCTTTGCAATTTTTTACTCCGAAGCCAATTTGCGCCGGAATTTTGTCAACTTTCAGTAATTTTTTACGTGGAATATACATGTATTTTTTCAGATTTTTGTTTTGAAAATTTTTTTTTTGCCAAAATTTGAAAAAAAAAATTTTTGCGAGAAAAATCTGAAAAAATTGAGGTATATTTTACATAAAAAAAGAAACAACTTTTCCCTTTTACAATCTTCTCTAGAGCGCGTACTTTCACCATAAAGAATTATTCAGAGTTGAAAAATTTCTGGCGCAAATTGGCCTCGGAGTAAAAAATTGCAAAGAGTAAAAGATTGATATTTTTTAGCGTAGAAGATCCAAAAAACATTACAAAAAACATGTTACCCCGTAAAAACCCCATTAAATTAAAAATTAAAAGTAAAACCCCGTAGTGCCATCATGTAGAGCTTTTTTACCTTTGAGGCTCTGTATTTTGGTAACTATGAGGTTTTAAAAAAATGTTATTAGAGTAAATTATAGGAAATTTTGTGCCCTGCAAAAAACAGGTAAGATTTTGTTTTGAAGGACGCACTAATAAAGAGTTATCGAGCAAAAACCAAAAAAATGACAGAAAAGTGGTCGTACTGATGCGCGCACAAGCGCGCCAAATGAGGAAACATGGATTTTTAATAAGGGCCTAGGTCCATACAACATAACAAAAATAAAAAACTGCATAACCTTTTGCCAGGTAACCCCCACCCTTTTCACGACCTGACTACTATTGGCTATAGCATTATTCTCGACATACCCTTAACAGAAAATTTCGTGTTGATGTCGAAAATAATTTGTTAAAATTGAAAAATGGAGTTCCTCAAGGGGTATTAGGGCCGCTACTATATTTAATATACATATCTGAGAATGCCATCGTTTATCTTTTTCGACTACCATTCTACAGAGCGTGTTTGGAAAATTGGCATTTTTGGATGACCTTTATAATATTGTATCATATTTTTCACCATTACTAAATTGAACCATTTTTAACAATGCAATATTAGACAATTTGAACATGTATTGTACTTTAGTTTTCCCAAGGGTGGATCTGGACCTTGAGCTTGGGGGGGGGGGTTAACAGCCACGAGCTGAAAATAACAAAAATGTTTTTCCTCGAAAATTGAAAAATTGAAATTGATTGGGGGGGGGGGAGAAAATCACAAACAAAAGGGTCTAGCCGTACTTCCATGGCGAAACTGCCCCCGATAGGAACCTATATCATAACCTATGTTATATTGTAGAGGGCGCTAATAATAGTTGATCGAGTAGATATTAGCTCTATATCTTAGTTAATTGAGGAGCTATTTGAAAAAAAGTGTCCGGAGGCGACTTTTTTTCAAAGCGATATATCTTAGTTAATTTTAAAGCTAGGAAAATAAAACTAAATGGCAGTATTATGGTACACTTTACAGTTTATTTTATAGCATTTCCTATGGGCCAAGCCTAAATAAAAGTATTTAAAAAATGCAAAGAAAAATTTTGTCAATCGATTTCTATCAGATCTAATTGAATTACCACTTTGAAAAAAATATATAATAATAGTCTATATCTTGCCTAACAGCACGCCAAGTTTCATTAAAATCCAAGAGATGTAACATGCCGAAAAAAATTTTCAAGTAAGTGGACTGACTACCTTACGACCACTATGTTGACGGTTTTAATTTGCATTACATTTCAATAGTTGCATTTTGACAGCTCATAAAAAGTATATCAACGGTTGGTGGTGTCAACTAGCCTATTACAATGTTTTTTTGATCTACTTTTATAGTGACTGTAGTCGGTCTCAGTTAAGAATGCAGTTGTTTTCGTTATGAGCGGAGCACAGTTTACACAGGATATGGGAATTCCCAAGTAAGTAGAATCCCCCCATGGCCGACTCAAACCAGTTGGTACATGAAATAAAAATTAAGGGTTTAAATTAGGGTGACCATACGTCCGGAATTTCGCTGGAAAATCCAGCATTAAGGAGTACTGTCCAGCATTTACAAGTGTCCAGCGAAAGTCCAGCATTCTGACCATATGTCCGGAATTTCGCTGGAAAGTCTTATAAGTGTCCAGAATAAGTACAGCATTCAAGTTATAGTGAAGTTACAACATTACATTTTGTTTGGAAAAAATTTTCTTTCGGATACTTGCTTCCCGCTCATCAAAAAATTTTGGGACGAAAAAAAAATTTTTCCGGATTTCTCCCTCCCGCTCATCAATTTCAATTTTCGAGGAAAAATATTTTTGTTATTTTCAGCCCAAGCTCAAGGCCCAGATCCGCCCTTGGCAGAAGTGTCCAGCATTCACTTAACAAAAATATGGTCACCCTAGTTTAAATTGGCTTTTATTTGGCATTTGGCTCTTTTATAAATACATTGAAATTATTTAATTCATATTTCAGCATATTTTATTTAGATTAATGAAAGCTCATTATAGACGTAAATCCTCTAAAAATGTCAAGTGTTATAAGAAATGGGAAAACCTACTACTTGCTTGTGCTCGATATCAGGCGAGCTGTTCTTGTCTCTGCCATTCTGAACTGTATCTTTGATCTCTCTCGCGCAGCGCACATCGAAGTTTATTTTATCGTTTTATGATATTTATGAATATTAATACAAAAGAAATTGTACTAATTGTTCATGTATTGTTCGGCTATTTCCTTCCATTTTTATTAAAATCAGACTGCTTTAGTTATATTTATCTCTTTTGTTACAAATAAGGATTCACAACCACGGTATCGCCTGTGCTGAACGCTGTGCGATGTGCGAAGCTCAAGTTGTTGATTTCATCACTCTCATTTAAGAGCATGGTTCTATTTAATTTCATTGTGCGATGTGCGAGGGGCGTCGATATGGCCACTCTCATTTAAAATAATGGTTTATTTAATTTCAGTGTGCGATGTGCGAAGTGCGGTGCTATGTGCGCTGTGCGGTGCACCGACGCGACGTGACGACGTGGTCATGCACTTACACGGAGGTTATGATATTTGTGTACACTTTTTAGGCAGGTATATGAGAGAGATCAAAGATACAATTCAGAACGGCAGAGACAAGAACAGCTCGCCTGATATCGAACACAAGCAAGTAGTAGGTTTACCCATTTCTTATAACGCTTTGACATTTTTAAAGGATTTACGTCTATAATGAGTTTTCATTACTCTAAATAAAATATGTTGCAATATGAATTAAATAATTTCAATGTATTTATAAAAGAAAAATGAGAAATAAAAGCCGATTTAAACCGTTAATTTTTATTTTATTTACCAACTGGTTTGAGTCGGCCATGGGGGGATTCCACTTACTTGGGAATTCCCATATTCTGTGTAAAATATTCGTGCTCCGCTCATAACGTAAATAACTGAATTTTTAACTGAGACCGACTAAAGTCACTATAAAAGTAGATCAAAAAAACATTGTAATATTCTAGTTGACACCACCAACCATTGATATACTTTTTATCAGCTGTCAAAACGCAACTTCTCCAAAGATTAATGAAATGTAATGCAAATTAGAAGCGACAACATAGTGGTCGTGTAAGGTGGTCGACTTGCTTAAAAATTTTTTCGACATGTTGCACCTCTTGGATTTTAATGAAACTTGGCATGCTGTTAGGCAAGACATGGACAATAATTATACAGGGTGTCCCGAAACTCCCGCCTTCCCCTTCAGGTGCTAATTCTCCATGCAAAAATAGTAAGAAAAGTTCCTATAAACATGTGTCCGGAAATGCTTCCTAAGGGAGCTACGGCCCTCTAAGAATGTCGCAAAAATAGAGGTTTTTACTAATTATCTCGGAAATGATTTGGGACAACTTTATGAAACTTGGTTAACTTTTTTCGATTATTAAAGGTTATTGTTTTACAGTATTAGCCAAAATTAATTTTATCCAGGGGCGGAGAAACGAGGTGTTCTTTGTTCCTACATATTAATTTTTCCATTTGACATTTTTAGTATTTTAATCCCTGATTATGATTCCCTGGTTAATTCTGCATAAAAAAGGGCCTCTTTACAATTAGCCATATGGCAAGCCGTTTTCGAGTAAAAGCGGTCTAAACGAAATATTGCGTATTCGTTTGCTAAATGCGCATTATTTATTTTTCAAAGTAGGCATAAAACAATAACCTTTATTAATCGAAAAAAGTTAACCAAGTTTCATAAAGTTGTCCCAAATCATTTCCGAGATAATTAGTAAAAAACATTTTTGCGCCATCCTTAGAGGTCTGTAGCTCCCTTAGGAAGCATTTTCGGACACATGTTTATAGGAACTTTTCTCACTATCTTTGCATGGAGAATTAGCACCTAAAGGGAAAGGCGGGAGTTTCGGGATACCCTGTATATTTTTTTCAAAGTGGTAATTCAATTAGATCTGATAGAAATCGATTGACAAAATTTTTCTTTGCATTTTTTAAATATTTTTATTTAGGCTTGGCCCATAGGAAATGCTATAAAATAAACTGTAAAGTGTACCATAACACTGCCATTTAGTTTTATTTTTCTAACTTTAAAATTAACTAAGATATATCGCTTTGAAAAAAAGTCGTCTCCAGACACTTTTTTTCAAATAGCTACTCAATTAACTAAGATATAGAGCTAATATCTACTCTATCAACTACTATTAGCGCCCTCTACAATATAACATAGGTTACGATATAGGTTCCTATCGGGGGCAGTTTCGCCATGGAAGTACGGCTAGACCCTTTATAAACACAACTAAATACACAGAGGCGTAACTAGACGTCATGGGGCCCCAGGGCAAAAAATTGTTGGGGGCCCCCCCCTATTATATTATTTTCTTAATTCCAAATACGAAAATTTTTTTTTGATGAGCGGGGGGAGAAATTAATTTTTTTTTATGAACGGGGGGGGGGAATTCTCAGTTACGCCTCTGTAAGTACAATATATATTCAAAAATATGAAATAATAATAATAATAATAATAATAATAATAATGTTTATTTGCTCAGAAGTTTTACAATATACAATTGGCACATGTATAATTATTACTCTTTATTTACAAATAAACGAAGACCACAAAGCCTAGGGCTGTCTGTGGTTTAGAATATTTATTTAACGATAAATGTAATAATGATGTGAAACATAACTATATAAACCTACTGGAAATGGACTTTAACAAAAATAATTATATTACTAAGCTAGATTGTACAAGAATTATTATCTTAAAACTAGAAAATTTAATATAAATATACGTCAAATATATATATATATTTATCTTACTAAGCTAGATCTAAACTAAGAATTATCTTAAAACCAGAAAATATTAATATAAGTTTACGTTAAATATACGCAATATATATATAATAAAATACACTAGGTGTACGTATAAACGTAAAATATATATTTTTACCAACATATGTAACATCATATTTTATGAGGTACATCTTCAGAATTTTGTGATTTTAGTTATTTTTCATTGTTATTAAATCATAAATTTTTGTTCTATTTGCATTATAGATGAAATATTTGGAACGTTTTTTAAATATATGATAATTAGTCAGATTTCTAATTTGTTCCGGGAATTCATTATATAATTTGGGTGCGAGAAATGTAAAACTTCTCTGGCCTATGGACTTGTCACAAAAGGGTGTTATATATTTTGATTTGTGTCTGGTTGCATGGGAATGATTTAGTTGAATTAAAGTATCCTTATTTTTAAACTGGTACAGAGCGACAGTATAAAAATATAACTGTCTGATGTCTAGAATTTTAGCATCTTTGAAGAGATCATCGGAAGGGTAAGTATTTGGTTTACTAAGTATTATTTTTAAAAATATTTTCTGCATTATTTCTAATTTGTTTAGGTGCTCTTTCACAGCACTTCCCCACGCAATAATACCGTATTTTAGCCGAGAGTCGATCAATGCGTAGTATATGGTTTTTAAAGTAGAACAATCTAGTATATTTTTAAGGCACTTCATTCTATATATTAAGCTTCTTAGAGTGTTACACACATTATTGATATGGTGATCCCATCTTAGGTGTCGATCTATAATAATACCCAAGTATTTGACTCTGTTTGCACTTTCAATTTTAGTTGTGTGATCAATTGTAAGTGATGAAAATTTGGGCAGCGTATTTTTGTAACAAGCAAAAGGTAGAAATTTAGTTTTATTGAAATTTATTGTCAATAATTTATAATCAAACCAATCTTTTACTTTTTGTAAGTCTAATTCTGCCTGCACTTTTAAATCTTCCCACGTTTGATTACTGTATAGAATGGCCGTATCATCAGCAAAACTTATAACCTTTCCGAAGAATTTTGTTGTTAATAAATTATTTAGATATATTGTGAATAACAGTGGACCTAACACGGTACCTTGTGGGACGCCAAATTCGACAGTACGTTGTTCACTATTCGCATTACCTATTTTCACAAATTGTTTTCTGTCTGTCAGGAAGCTTTTAAACAGATTTATACTAGGACCGCGAAAACCAAAATCACCCAAGGCTTCCAATAGCTGTGCATGACTCACAGTATCGAAAGCCTTGGTAAGGTCAAGAAATACGCACATACAAGGAGTTCCTTTATCCAGATACCTATAAATCTCGGCAATTAAATATTCAATTGCGTTTTGTGTAGATTTGTTCTGCTGAAAGCCAAACTGACGCTCTGATATTAGTTTGAATTTTTCTGTGTAACTATTTATTCGATTTTTGATAAGTTTTTCTAGTATTTTTGCAATGTTTGATAGAATTGAAATAGGTCTATAATTAGAAACATCCGTTTTATCGCCGCTTTTAAAAATGGGATTAACAACAGCAATTTTTAAAGCCGAAGGGCAAATACCAGTGTAAAATACTTGACTATTGATTAAATAAGTAATATGAGGAGCGATATCGTCGGCAATTTCTTTAAGCGTTTCGGCTTTTATCATGTCTACTCCGGGTGACTTGTTATTTTTAAGCTCGTATATAACATTTTTAACTTCTATTCTGTTTGTAGGCGCAAGATAAAAGGAAAATTGCGTTGAAGATCTTAATGGTGTAAGAGACGGTTTTTTAATTTTATTTGCTAAATCCTTACCTATATCTGTAAAAAAATTTACAAATTCACTGGCTATTCTTGAACTATCGGAAGTAAGTTCTCCGGATCTTGTTTTTATTTCCTTAATTAAATGATTAGTTGTGTTTTTGTTAGTTATTTGATTTACTACATTCCATATATTTTTACTACTTTTACTGTTATTTGATATTTTTGTTTTATAATAATTCATTTTTGTTTCTTTTATTAAATCATTTAATTTATTTCTGTAGACCAAAAATTCATTTTTTAAATTTATGTTATTAGGATCGTCTTGTAATTGTTTGTATAGTTTATCTCTTTTTTCCATGGATTTCAATAAACCGGAACTTACCCACGGTGATCTCTTCCGTTGTTTATGAGTTAATCTTATTTTATTTGTACTTTTATTTGTTATATCGGTAATATTTTTTATTAATATATTGGTGGCCTCATCTACACTTTCAGCGTTGTAAAATAATAAAAATTATGAAATTTTAAAACGAAAGTTGGTGGTTTACAGAATCTTGGGGGGGGGGGTAATTACCACGTTACCCCCCCCCATAAATCCGCGCTTGGGTTGTCCTATTTTTGGCAAAATTATTTTATATTAAGTGTTGTTGTAGTTAATAGTTTTCCATGGCCTCCTCACAAATATATTAAATTTTTTGAAAATTAACCACTTTTTCTAGAGATAAATATGACATGATATATTGTTGGATAGCTAATTTAAGTTGTGATCGAATAATGAAATAAATTACAGGGTGTTCCATTAAAAAAAAACACAAGTTATGCTTTATATCTCGAAAACTGAGGCATGCATAATTTTCTTCTTATCAGCAACGGATTCTACTCAAGAAAGTGTCTTAAGAATGTGTTACTTGATTTTCGATTCGACACTTGGTAACTGAGCTATGGAAACGGCAATTTTCCAAAAACAGTCGGTAGTCGAAAAAGATAGACGGAAGCGGTTTGCGCCATTGTTTATTTCTCGAATATCGAACTCAGGAGACCTATATTGGTTTTTGTCTATCTGCCATAGTTTTAGAGAAAATTCTAGATCCCATCTAATTTGGTCCACCCAAATACTCCTTGCATACAACTAATCCTATTACCTACGACAATTAATTGTAACTCTACCTTGACGAAAATAAAGTAATGCTAATCCTATTTTTCCATGGATCTCTGCACTTTCGGTATTCTATTGGAAGCGTACAGACTTAAATACGGTGACCTTATAACGACTTGAGTTTTGCCTGATATTAGTCAACCATCCTAAGTTGGCAAGTAGTCGCGCTAGCTAGCTAGCTAGCTAGCTTAAGAAGCTTGAGAAGCTTAAAAATCTCGTTTGTCTCTGTCCAACAGTGACGATATTTCTTCTTTCTCTGCGCAACTACTTGCCAACTTAGGATGGTTGACTAGTAAAGTAGTATTACTATGAGAAGATGCCAGCAAAAAATATGCGCAGAAACGAGTTTGTGCGCTCCATCATTCTAAGCCAATCAGAAAGAATTACGTGACGTTCAATGTCAACACCAGTGGCGGCGGTGCCCTGCAGTAGAGCGGCGGTGACGGTAATAATAATAATAAAACAACTTTATTAGGCAAAGTTTAGTAGAACTTACTATTCTTACACTTCTCCTGAACAAAGGTTACTCGTAACAGTTGGCAAGTTTTAATCTACTCCATTTTCGCAGTTCCTTGACCGCGAAACTTTTATTGCAATTACACATCTCTATACCCCAGATAAAGCTATATGCCACTGGTAAAAATATTCGCGCATTTTGGCTCCGCCCTGGCATCTTCTCATAGTAATACTAGTCTACATCTTCTACCAATCTCACAGCCACATTGAATAACGTGTGATGTCGGCTACCTCCTGAAGTGCTACGATTTTTTTTTTGTGCAGTCGTAATTTTGATAATTATAACTCTTTACTAAACCATATGCATAGAGTGCACTCGATGACAATTAATATAATTAATGTCCTACAAGTCTGTTATTTTACAATAACTATTTTGAGATACATTAAATGAAAAATGACGCCCTAGGGCGTTATGAATATCTATAACGCCCTAGGGCATTATAAAATTATAGTACAACCCAAAACAAGCAAATTATGATAGCGTTACTGACAAACAAAATGCGTTGCTATGCAACGGCGGCGTTTACAAACAATTTTGATTTTTACTCTCTTTTAAATCAAATCGTTCTGAACATAATAGATGTCAAATTAATAAATCGTAAATGTCAAAAAAAAAAATTCGAATTAAATAACAGACTTGCAGGACAATAAACGTTGAAGGCACCACGGGTGTTGTAGGATAATGACGCCCTCGGTCGACGTACATTCCCTCGGGCCAGAGGCCCTCGGGATTGTACACTGCCGACCTCGGTGCGTTATTATCCTTATAACACCCTAAGGTAACTTGCTGTTTCCGCATCCAGATTTCCTACCACCCCCACTCCATTATTAAAAGGGATGGTAGTGGCGGTGGCTGATGCCAAAAAATCTTTGAGGCCTTTGGTTCTTATGTACACACGCTAAATCATAACTTTATTTTCTTACCCCCATTAATAATGGGGTGATGGTGGTTGATGCCAAAAAAATGTTGAGACCTTGGCTTCTCATATATACACTAAATCCCAACTTTGTATACTCTTACCTTGCTTGCTTTACCTAATTATCCCTCCAACCCTCCAACGGAATATCATCAAAATATAACCTAGTTCCAGAACTCGTTAGAATACATAGGTAGGTGCACCAAATTTCAATATAATTCAACCATTTCAGAGTAATCGTGCGCACAAAAAAAAAGACAGATAGAGCGACAGACAAGATTTTTTTTCAAAATTAAAATTTCGACGTTTCCGGACATTCTAAACCTATTTGAGCCAAAAAAATTCGAAATTGTTTTTACCATTACTACATTACCACTTCCACTTCACTATGTGGATATGGAAGTAAAATTAAATTCGTTGCTATATTGTTTATAGACTATACAGGGTGTCGGGTGTATACATACAAATATTTTCCATGATAATATATTGACCCAAAAAAAGCAAAAAAGTCTTATAAAATATTTGCTTCACTCCAAAATGGTTTTGCTTAAATTAATTATTTTCTAAAAATACGATATTTTCAGGCCAGGTAGTGTATATAAAATATTGTGCAGGTCAGTATTTCTGGACAGACTAGTTTAATGTCTTCTTGCAATCTACATCTCCATTTTTATTATGTTTATTGTATTCATAATGAGACATAAAAAAACTTAAAAAAAACCGCCGGTATCTCTTTCATAAAAGGAATCCTCTGCTGTCGGCATCAGCGGTTCAAAGAAAATGTTCGTGTTTTTCATATTTCGTTGTTTAACTGTAGGTAGGCCGCCGCTTATCAATCATACAGTGTTGTCAGTGTGTTCGATATATCTAGTTTTAAAGTAAATTTACAGTAAAATTAATAAAACCATGTAATGAAGGTGATGAATTAAGTACTTTTATTAACTGAAATTAAATTAACTTCTATTAATTTAATTGCCACAATGGTTAAAGAGATTTTCTATAATAAATAAAAAAAAATGTTATTCTCATTGTTAAAATACAGTTTTGCAGACAGTAAATTACTGAGATCAGTGACAGTTTTTGAACAAAGACAAAAAGGAGAGGAGCTTCAAAAAACTGACCTGGACGCCCTAATTTTCCTAATATAACCTATGGAATAATTGTGATTTGTGCAAAATTGCTATGGCCATAAGTAAATTAATTAGGCAATCCAAACCACGTGACATGCAACATGGCGTGTGAGGGCCTCGAGGGCAAACATTCATTTTCATTCGTTAAACGTTTGTGTTTTTCTGTTGGCTTGGCTACATTTCCGGAATTTAGTAAAAATAAACCCATGTTTGCCAATTGTTTGCCCACAACGCCATATTTTGACAGGTCGTTGGATTTCCTAATATTAAATAACAGTTAGTGTTTTCATTTCAAAATGATTAAACAAAAGGTAAAAGTAAAACTGTTTTATTATTTTTAAATGACAGACTTGCAACACTGTAAAACCCATGTTATTGGCACGGCAAGTGAGCGCGATATCCTTGTCTCTTCCATCTTCTGTTTATATATAGTTATACTGCCTAAATTGAAAACATTACCCATTTCTAATTTATTTTAAATAAAAAAAAATAGGTTTGAGTTAGAATAACCGCAGACACCCACCCTGTATACAATACAGTGTGTCCGCTCTCAAGTGGACACACCATGATATTTCAGTTATTATTCGACAGATCGATTTCAAATTTTTCTCAGCTATGGAACTCAAGGCGCATCTTTTGATGATTTTCAATATGCAGGGTGTTCCTTAATGACGTGCTAATATTTCAGGGTGTGATTTCTTAGGTCATTTTATGAAGAAAAGTTCACATGAACATACAGTGTGTCCCAGGATAGATATAACAAGAGGTGTAATGGACCAAAAATTTTGGAATTTTGGAATGGTATTTGGGGACTGAGTCCTGCTTGTTGTAAAACTAAAGTATACCAAGTACCCTTATTTTTCAAAATATGAAAAAATTCTACTAAGAAAAGTTATTTAGAATGCAATTTTGTACCTCTATACCAAATTTTAGGAATATAAAATTATTTTTTTGAAACTTCCCATTTTTTTCAATAAATTAGTATTTTATTTTGAACCATTCAATTAAAACTGCATAAAAATTATTTTTTGTGAATTAATATTTAAAGTTATGTAGAAGCTAAAAGTAGGTTATGAGAAAAGCAGTGGATACACATTTATTATTTATTATTGACATATCTGTCAAACGTAGTCAATATTATCCTTAATTTCTGTTTCAAATTAACGAACCAAGCATAAAAAATTAAGTGAAAATGGTGCTCACAGTGCGTGAAAAAATTTATATTGTGCAATGCTACGAAATTGGCGGTGAAAACTCGCTAAGAGAAGTGGTAAGCCAATTTAATTTGGAATTTCCAAACACTGCTTTGTCACGTACTCAGGCTATGAGAATAATTAAAAAGTTTCTGGCTACTGGTAGTGTTCTTAACATAAAAAGAAAAATAAAAGCATATGATGAAGACAATGTCGGGGCTATTATAGCTCATGCCTCTGTTATAGAAAATCCTAGGATGCCACTAAGAGAGAGATCAGCTCTTATTAATATTAGCAAGTCTGAACTCCAAAAAATTTACAAGGCAAAGAAAATTGGGGCAAATAAAGCAAATTGTAAACATACGCTTGAAGAGGGAGATGACGGCCGTAGGTTGGATTTTTGTTTGACCACTGGAGAAAAAATCATGGAAGAGAGATTTTTTCATCATTTCATAATTTTCTCAGATGAATCCACATTCACAACCAATGGTGTTGTTTCATCTCAGAATTTTCGGTTTTGGGCTTCTGAAAATCCAAATTTTAGAATTCATTATAAAACATAATATTATGAAAAAGTGAATGTGTGGTGTGCCGTTTCTTATCACGTTGGAGTTATCGGACCTTATTTCATTGAGGGAAGGTTAAATCAGCACACTTATTTACAGCTTCTTGAAAGATTTTCTGAAGAACATTTAAATATTTTAAGAGATATGCCTTTAGTTCATTTTCAACATGATGATTGCCCTGGCCACTCCACAGAAATGGTTAATCGGTGATTGAATTTAAATTTTGAAGAAAATTGGATTGCCAGGAATGGACCGATCAAGTGGCCGGCAAGATCCCCAGACTTATCAATATTGGATTTCTTTTTATGGGGTCGCTTCAAGCAGTTGGTTTACGCTGAACCACTTCCTAACGATGTAGCAGTATTGAAGCAGAGAATTACAAATGCCGTAAACTCCATACCGTTAGATCATATTCGAAACAGTTTTAAGGACTTCAGGCGAAGTATCGAAATGTGTGTGGATGTGGGTGGTAGCTACGTCGAATAATAAAAAAATTGTAAACATTGTTTTGTATTGGTCAATAATTAATTTGTTTGCGAATCTGTTATGTTTTTGACATTTGTTACTTGTTATAATTTTTAAACCTCATTAATCTTCTGTTAGTAATTGTTTCTCGTTTTACAATTAGTTCGATTAACATTATACCTTTTTACATCTCGTATATTCAATTTTTTTATTTACCAATAGCCTACTTTTTGAGATGATTAACATTTGCTCCTACACAACTTTCAATATGAATTCAACTCTTAATTCGCAAAAAATGGGAAGTTTCAAAAAAATTATTTTATATTCCTGAAATTTGGTATAAAAGTATAAAATTGCATTCTAAATAACTTTTCTTAGTGGAATTTTTTCATATTTTGAAAAATAAAGCTACTTTACTAGTGGTGATTTTTACAACTTTGCTTATAAAACACCCTGTAGAACACCAAATCAAGTCATTTTTGGTATACTTTAGTTTTACAACAAGCAGGACTCAATTCCCAAATACCATTCCAAAATTCCAAAATTTTTGGTCCATTACACCTCTTGATACATCTATCCTGTGACACACTGTATGCCCGCAACGGCTTAAATTTTTTGCTAGAGGGTGTCGAATTTTCTTTTTTTTTAATCGTTATTTTTTAATGTCTCAGAAAGTACCTTAAATATTATTTTCAATTTTGGTACGTGTTAATAGGATATAAAACCACATATTTTAGTTAGAAAAGTTATTTTATCGCTCCACCAGTGGCGTCCCTGCAAACATGTTCTCTGATATTATTTACCAAAAAAGTGGTACGCCACTGACATTTTTCCACGTGGATATTTTTTCAGATTAGCCTGACAGTTCCACATGAAAGCGGTCTCTTGCGTTTTTCTCGTCAGACGCACAGTTCTTAATTCAAACAATTAAATTCAAATTGCTTAGCAGTATTGACTATAATAACAGCGCCACAAAAAAAAAGTGGTCTGTCCGGCGGACCAGACCAATGTATCCTTATTAGTACACGGAAATTAGGCAAATTTATGTGGAATAGAAGAAAAAAATTATAATAAGCTGAAATATCTGTAATAGTTAGCTTATGTGTGTAAGAATACATACCAAAAAGTTCCCACCGGGTAAGCTTCATCCCCATTTCACCCCCTTTAGAGACACCGCACTGGTTTTTTTACAATATCTTTTAAACGCTTTATCTTAGGGAAAAAACATAAGTATAGGAAAAGGTTTGTCACAAAATTCTCTTTGTATTGTATTGTGTTATGTATCGATATTTCTATTACTTTTTATGTTATTAAATCGTAAACTGTAGGGTTAAACAAAAATGAAAGTCTGATTATATTGAATACGGTACTTAATCAAACATAACGCAGCTTGATAATATTTCAAATAATCCAACACAATCCTAACCGCCTTATTCATTCGATGGTTACAGTAATAATCCTACCAGCACAAAAAGTATTGAACGCCAACAGAGAATTTTAAGAGGAACATCTCCCACAGTTATTGTTGATGAAAATACGCCAATTACAGACCCTAAAGAAAAATTATTAAGCAACCTTGCCGACAAAGAACGATTAATTTCTCAACTAGTTCAGACTTTTCAAAATGAAGAGATACAAACTGTATAGTTATAGTTCAAACTGCTATTCAAAAAAGTTTTAAATCCGAACCGGTCGTAATTGTAGGACAAGATGTCGATCTACTTACCTTAATTATTGCCCTAACGCCAATTGAAAAGGATATTAGACTACTAAGGGAGGCCCAAGGTAATATAAAAGCAAGAGTTTATAGCTCTACCTAAAGATTTACAGTTAGTTGTCAAATGTCCTTAAGAACCCAACAAAAACAGTTCTTTTTGCTCATGCATTTAGTGGTAGTGACACAACGTCTGCTTTTTTTGGAAAAGGCAAACTCCAAACTATAAATGTATTAAACACGAAAACAAAACAAGAAGTTGTTAAAACTTTTAACAAACCAAATGCTACAAAACAGGATACTACTGAGGCTGGGGAAATAATTGTTCTTGCACTATATAAAGCACAAAAAAATGAAACGTCAATAAATCATTAGAGGTATGTTCTGTTCAACACCTCGGTTGGCAATACTAGTCAAACGGTTACTTTGGCAAGGCTACCCCCGACGTTCGCAGCTTTGCAACAACATTCGTTGCGGGTTTACCACCAAATTCAGGCTTGGCATGGAAATGTTTTAGAGCCAGAAGAATGGGGATGGAAGAAATCAGGTGATATTTTAATACCTGTTTTGACTACTGAAGCAGCAGCTCCGACGAAATTGAATTTGAGCAAGAATTTTAAAGCCTTTAGTGGATTTAGTTTAATTCAATTCTATATAATTTATAAAAAGTTGTTGAAACCGAATGCTACAAAACAGAATATTATAAGCTGGATAAATATTGTGTTTCCATCCAAAAGCGTTTTTGTTACCTACCCCCAAGTTTGCCGTCGATTAACGTAAACACCCTTAATAATCTGCAAACGACCTATAAGACATGTTTTATAGAAAATTTAATTCTCAATATTTTTCAATACCTCTAGTTTTGTCGTAGAACATCACATTTCCAAAATATTACTGAAAAACCAGCACGGTGTCATTATAAGGGTAAAGAAGGATGAAGCTCACCAGTTAGGGATGGGAACTTTTTGATCCTGTATTCCTTCCTACCTTTATCAACTGTCGATTCAGAAAATATCAGCTTATTATAATTTTTTTCTTCTATTATTGCTAATTTCCGTGTACTATATGTATTTTGATCCACTGAATCCGAATCTGAAGTCAGAATTTTCAAATTGGCTTGCTTTTCATCCCTAAATACATGGGGATACACTGGTTTCGTCTGCCAGACAGACTTTTTTTGTGGGGCTGTTAATTTTTGAAGACATAAATCTAGTTATCTTGGAATAAATGACATTTTTACAATTTTCAAAACAATATTTGTTGACATAAAGTAAGTTTTTTGTGTTCAAAACATCTCATAGTATTATTTCTTCGATTTCTAGTGTTTCGTTGAATTTACTTTATTTTTTCGCTGTTTTTATTCGATTATCTCAGTGATTATAAGCCCTGTCAATGAATGTTCAATGAGGGGGTCTAGAGGGAAATGCCGAGATCACAATTTTTGACTTGGAGTTTGGACTATTTAGGAGGTAAATATACCAAAAGTCCCCGAACGAGGAGGTGGGGGGGATGCAGGGGGGCACGAAGAAGGTCCCGGTTTTTGGTTTTGCGTTCATATCTCGAAAACGGTTAGCCCTAATCAAAAAGTGGTTATATGCAAAATTAAAGCTGACTAAATTTTCTACAATAATGTTCCTATTAATTTTTTTCGTATCTGTTATGGTTCAGTAATGAATTGTAAATGTTTTGACTGTATTCTAACTTTATAATTTTATTGTAAATTGAAAATAAATTTTAATAATCATCGTAGAAAAAAATTTCTTGTACAGATATCTACTTCACAGCAGACTGAACTCAAATATCGAATAAAAAAGGTCTTTGCGTCTGTAAATGTGTGTGTGCGTGTATATGTATGTGTGCGTGTATACCGTTTCTTGTTAATACGATAACTTCTGTTAAACTTAAAATATTTAAATACAATTTGGAGCATATGTAAAACAGCATATTACAATAATCTTTATTGAAATTGAGCCATATCTGTAATACATAATAGCTTTAATTTTGCATATAGCCACTTTTTGATTAGGGCTAACCGTTTTCGAGATATGAGCGAAAAACCAAAAACCGGGACCTTCTTCGTGCCCCCTACAGCACCCGCCATCTCTACGTTCGGGGACTTTTGATATGTTTACCTCCTAAATAGTCCAAAGTCCTCAAGTCAAAAATTGTGATCTCGGCATTTCCCTCTAGAAACCATTCATTAACTGGACTATATAGTGAATTATACGAATGCGGAAATGGCGACAACGCATTACGTATATGGTCTCCGAGATGGTACCGCAACAAAGGCCAGAAGTATGTATCAGGAAAGATATCGTAATCGTGCCTTGCCAGACAGCCGATTCTTTTCGAATATTCATCGTCGTCTTTGTGAAACTGGTAGTTTCCAAAATGGTACTTCCAAAAAGGTACCTCGAACTGTCAGTACACCCGAAATTGAGGAAGCGGTGCTGCAGGAAATCGACGAACATCGTGAGACGAGCACAAGAAAGATTGCTAGAGCTCTGAATATATGTCATCAAATTGTTTGGCGAATTTTGGTTGATTTTTTGTTGTATCCGTACTATGTTATTAAGAGTACAGGAATTACTTCCCAGGGATTTTAAAAAGCGTGTGAACTTCTGTCAGTGGTACCTTCAGAGTTACACTAAATCCACAGTTTGAGTCACAAATTATGTTCACAGACGAAGCAAATTTTTCTAGAAATGCTATTCAAAATTTCGATAATAATTATGTGTGGGCGGACGAAAACCCCCATGCTATAACCGAAACCCATTTCCATCTTCCATTTCCAAACTTCCATTTCCAAGAGCAATTTTCGGTTAATGTATGTAGGAATTATTGGTATTAATCTTACAGGCTCTTTTTTTCTGCCAAGACAGTTCAATATGTATAAACTGTAGAAATATGAATGACAAAGTAAATCTGAAAATTGACATACAACATTCAATTTTTGACAAGAAATGTCCATGTTATGAAAGAATAATACAGGCAATAGACAGAAAAAGAAAAAACTATAATTTATAGCAACTAAATCATAATAATGATATTTTTTATCTAAACATACAGGGATTAACATCACATACAGACGAACTTGAAAATCTGTTGTCAATCAACAATCCTGCAATTGTTTGCTTGTCAGAGACACATATTACTAACGATATTCAAAGCAGTGAGATATGTATAGAAGGATACAAATATGAGCAGTGTGTTTCGACAAGTAGACACACTGGTGGAGTTTTAATATTTATCAAGAAAAATTATAAATTCTCCAAAATATTTGAAAGTGTGATTGACATGAATCTCCGGATGATAGGTATTAAAGTAGTGGTAGATAATAAATCAATCTTGGTGATAACAGTTTATCATTCACCAAATGCAAATCACACAGATTTTATAGATAAAATGGAAAGCACAATGGATGAATATAGCTCTCATGTAGGCAATATTATAATTATCGGTGATTTCAATATAAATATGGCGGTAGATAGTTTTTATAAAGATAAATTATGCCAAAGTATCGAAAGAATGGGTCTTCACCAAATAATGAATGTTTTTACCAGAGTAACAAATAATAGCAGCTCAATGATTGATCTTATCATAATAAACAAAAAAGAGTTAAAATTTAAAGTACATCTTACACCTAGGATAACTGACCATGCAATTATTACCATAAATATCGAACAGACTAAAACTCACATAGTGCAACAGAAAATTGTCATTGATTATAAAAATTTTAATGAGACAGATTTCCAGCTGGAATTAATGGATGCAGAATGGTTGGATAGTAATTCAAATGTAAATAGTATTGCTGACAACTTCACAAGCCAAATAAAAACGATTCTTCAGAAACATGCACCTTGTAAAGTAGTACAAATAAAATCTACATGCACATTAAAAGGATGGTGGTCTGATGATATTAAAAATAAAATATATGAGAGAGATTGTCTTTATAGAAGAGCAATAATTACAAAGGATGTAGAAGACTGGAGCAATTACAAAAGAAAACGAAATGAGGTAGTGGCAGTGATTAGACAACATAAAACGTTATATTATAAAACTGAAATAGACGATTGTAGAGGTGATGCCAAAATCATGTGAAAAACTTTAAAAGAACTAATAAATGGTAAACATACAGACAATAAGGAAGAAGTCACATTTGGAGATAAAACACTGACTGGGGACTATTTAATATGTGAGGAATTTAATAAGTACTTTCTGGATAGCATTAAAGAAATTACGAGTGATAGACAAGCAAAAAGACAATGAAGACGTATTAAATAATATTATAACAAATAACGTTCAGTGGGAAAGTTTTAGACTAATGAGTTTGTCTGATATAAGAAAAATTATTAATCGTATGCCAAATAAAAATAGTCGTGTAGATGGTATTACAACAAAAATATTAAAGACAGCATTTGAAGCTGTTGGAAATCAAATCTTAAATGTGATAAATTCATCCCTTCAAAAAGGTATAGTGCCACATAATTGGAAAATTTCAACCATTATTCCTATTGAAAACAAAGAAAATACAACTGTATGCAGTGAATTTCGCTCTATTAATATGTTACCTCCTTATGAAAAATTTTTTGAATTGGCAGTGAAGGATAAAATGTTAGTTTACCTAGAAGATAATAACATTTTAACAATACATCAAGCAGGTTTTTGGAAAGTCAAATTCCTGTGAAACGGCTTTACAAAGTATTTTAGTGCAATGGAAGAATGCTATTGGTAATAAACAATACGTGGGTGCCGTGTTTTTAGATCTGAAGAGAACCTTTGAAACAGTCGACACATCACTATTGCTTTTAAAGTTAAAAAATATGGGTTTTGATGGAGTTGTATATCAATGGTTTGAATCATATTTAGAAGAAAGATCACAAGAAGTTAAATATGGTAACCATACATTGTTAGACGTAGGGGTACCGCAAGGTTCGGCGCAGGGCCCCATTTTGTTCATTTTATATATTAACGATATAATAAAAGTGGTTCATAAATGTAGTATACGAATGTTTGCTGATGATACCTTAATATATTTTGCGAGTGATGATATAACTTATTTATATAACACATTAAATATGGAATTAGAGAATATTAGCAAATGGTTAAATGATAATAATTTAAAATTAAATTTAGAAACCAAGTACATGATTATAAGTAGTAAATATAATTTACCTAATGATGTGGATAAAAATTTTAGATTGAATGACTATAATATTGAGAAAGTTTAAAAATATAAGTCCTTAGGGATCATTATTGATCAAAATTTAACATTTAATGAACACGGGAACTATATCTTAAAAAATTATCAAAAAAAGTATTTTTCTTTTGTAGAATTAGTAATTACCTTCGTATAGAAACAAAAATATTAATATATCATACGCTTATTGCACCAAATTTCATATATTGTCCAACTATTCTCTTTATGTTAAATAATACAGAACTTAATAATTTTCAAATTAAACAAAACAAAGCGTTAAGAATTATACTTAATTGCAATTTATATACTCCTATCAGAACCACGTCAGATTGTTTAAATATTTTGTCTGTGAAGCAGTATATTATGTTAAATGTGTTTTTATTTATATTCAAGCTAGTAAATAATTTACTGAAGAAACATTTACTTGATTATTGCACGTTTGTGTCGGACATCCATAAGTACCAGACACGAAGCTACCAAAATTTTTATGTACAGATGACCAGAACCTGTTTTACTGAGAATCAGTTGTTTAATAAGGGCTTAAAATTATATAACAACTTACCACAGCAAATGAAAGATAAAGAATATAAATATTTTCAGGAAGAAATGTGCAGTATATGTGAAAGAGCAATGGCCAATTTAGGAATTTGTATTTTTATGTATTGTATTTTTTGTGCATGCTGAATGTAGTTTTTATTTCTACTGAAGTGTTTTATGTGTGACTTTATAATTTATATTGTAAGGATCTACTTTATATTTAGCTGAGCAAATAAAAAGAGTATTATTATTAAGACGCCTTAATGAACAATCTTACCTGCATTTTCTTCAAAAAGAACTCCCCGTGTTGCCTGAACATGTACCAGTTGCGTTAAGGAATCAAACGTGGTACATACACGATGGAGTTCCTGTTCATTTCAGTGTAATTGTTTACGACCATTTACATGTAGTTTATCCTAATCATTGAATAGGTCGCGGAGGACCTCAGCAATGGCCAGCAATATCCCCCGATCTCAATAGTTTGGATTTCTTTTCGTGGGGTCATCTTAAAACCCTAGTGTATAAAATGCCCATGAACATTTTAGAAGATTTAAGAGAGCGAATAGTTGCCTCGTGTGAAACAATACGGAATACGCCGGGAATATTTGAACGAGTGCGCAATTCGATGCGAAGACGGGCGGAAACATGCCCATTAAGTGAAGGTGGCCATTTCCAACAATTTTTATAAAACAAAATTTATCATTATCAACGTTAATGACAATAATTAGTTTTAATTTGAATTTAATTGTTTTAATCAAGTACTGTGCGCCTGACGAGAAAAACGCAAGAGACCGTTTTCACGTAGAATTTATCAGGCAAATCAAAAAAAATATCCACATGGAAAAATGTCAGTGGCGTACCACTTTTTTGGTAAAAAATATCAGAGGAAATGTTTGCAGGGACGCCACTGGTGGAGCGATAAAATAAGTTTTCTAACTAAAATATGTGGTTTTATATCCTATTAATACATACCAAAATTGAAAATAATATCTAAAGTACTTTCTGAAATATTAAAAAATAACAATTTAAAAAAAAATTCAACACCCTGTAGCAAAAAAATTAAGCCTTTGCGGATATGTTCATATGAACTTTTCTTCATAAAATGACCTAAGGAATCACAACCTGAAATATTAGCACGTCATTAAGGAACACCCGGTATTTTCAATTGTCACCCAAAAATGAGATTTTTCTATATTTTACAAAAAATACCCCTAGATGTCGAGTTTCATCAAAATACGCGAATTTTGATTATTTTCAAAACTTGCAATAGTCCAGAACTTTACTTTTTAATGGGTAGAGACTTTCTTATTCCAATAGGGTGTGCCATTCTGTCGGGTTCATTAGGTTCACTATCTCGACACATCTCAGCGCATGTAGCCCATTTAAAGGATTCAAGTAGCTGGGTTAGGAAAACATAATAAAACACTGGCGGTGATGTTTCAGCTAAATTAATATATTCTCAAATTGAACGATATCACTTTGATATGGATTTAACACATTAAAATAATGAAGGGGGTCGGCTTTATTGACAGTTTAACAAAGGTCACATATCATTAGACTAATTCCATTATGTAAACGATCTTAAAATACACTGTCAACAGAGCCAACGCAGTTGTGAGACCCGCTATACATTCTGATGTCATCTATATATGATAATTATGATACATAATCGAGTGACAAAACTACTATAGACTGGTTTAGACAAAAATAATGCATTTTATATTTCGGAATTTTCCTCAAAATAATGAAAGTACCGAAGGTCTCTTATTTGTTACATAAATTACGTTGTTGAGAATAGAAAGAAACGAATTTTTAAAATGAAGTTGATGTATCACCGAATTTATGTTGAAAAATACTCAGTAGCAATCTCACTAGTGTTCTAGAATTATTTCCGAGAATATTTCAAGAGTTTTGCATAAAATATGAAAATAATAAAATTGACTATGCTTTAGATGGGGCAGGAGGATAATAATATATAGTATATGTGTATATTATCAGTATGTGCAAAAAACAACATAATAATTAATGAATTAAATGAATAACTGGAATGAATTGGGTTTGTGTTGACACTTTAATGGGATAATCCACTAATACAACTACCCTTCGAGCCATACAGGGTGTCTCAGATTTAAAGGTAAATAGTGTAGCAGAATTCAAAAGAACCTCAAACTTACCCTTGAATGATAATCGCTTTTGATATATGAGGCGTTCCCATCTTGACTACTATTCTACCACATTTTTGGAACAGATATTTCAATAAAATTAGATACAAATATTATGCTCTTTTAGTCCATTCAAAAGTACAATTTAATTGGGAAAAATTCCAGGACAGGATTCAATTTTTATATGTCTCTCAGTGCTTTTACATCACCCTGTATGTAATTTTTTGAGAAATGTTAGTAAACGCTTGAAAAATCAGTAAACCGATGTGTAAAATAGTATCATAATATTAGAGGACACGTTTACGGCTAACGTCATTATTTTATTAATCTCACTTAAATACTTTCCAGAAGTCTTCTTGTGTAACGTTTGTAAGTTTCTTTTTGAGTTTAAATTTTAAGCTAGAGATTTCTTACCAATTAATATTATATTATTGACTTAAAAATCCCAAGTAGGAGTATGTTTTTGTCATTTTTCCAATACAAACGAATTTTAACTATATAAGTTTTAAAAGATAAATGATGAACAGGAAACCATATTATAAAAATTGTTCTGGATTTTTGATTTTGATTGGACTAAGAGAGTCTATAAGACTTTAGCAAAGTTGATCCAAATACGTATGGCCGTTACAAAAATATGGCGGAATAAAGCTTTGGTCAAGAAAACTCTCCGTACTTCAAAAATGATTATCATTCAAGGGTAAGTCTACGGCTTTTTTGCTACACTATGTTCATTTAAATCCAGGACACCCTGTATAATACTGACGCATTGAACACATGACAGAATTTACAGCTTTTGAAAGCAATAAATTAAATCTATAAAAATCAATAAATAATTTCCCAAGTAGCAAGGTGTCGTCTTTATGAAGTCGTTTTAAGGTGATCTGCCGTCAGTAGACGTCATTCGATTAGTTAATGACGTAATAATCACGTGACATTAAAGTCGTCATATTGACGCCATAAAAATGCTGTCATCTAAACGTTATTTTTAGGTGTACCTGTGATAGAGTAACATGGTAGCGTCAATTACACGTCATTGTTAAGTAATGCAAGTCACGTTACAAATTAATTAAGAAGTGAATATAAATATTACACCTTGGCATTGCAAACAAAGAATGTCGAATGTAAGTAACAGTTTTTCATATGGAAATATATCGAGAATACACACTATTTTTTGCAGTACATATAAAAGGAACATCTTTGGATAAACCATATAAAGTTTACATTCTACTATATAAACTTTATTTTTATTTTGGAAAAACGAAGTAAGTTCTCCGACTAAAATTGCGTAACGCATTCATCAGGCATCGCGATGGTTTGAGAAGCGTCTTTGGTTTCAATGAGAGATTAATGATACATAATACATGAACATAATACAATACAGGCGGCTTGCCCAGCAAAATCTACCCACGAGTACCTATTTTTTTGACTATTTCCAACTATACAGTTTTTAAGTAAATTGTAATACGATTGTTAAGTGGTTCAGTGAGTTAAAGCTTTGGCCTGCAAATCAAGAGGTCGGTAGTTCGATCCCTATGTAGACCGCATTTTTTTCGTTAAAAACTTGCGGAAAATTGTAGTGAAATTTGCTTTACATCCCTTAGCACAAAACCAAGATACACTTCTCAAATTACTAGGATGCCCAAGGAATGATTACCAATACGTCATATTGACGTCACAAGTATGATGTCGGTTGTTTGTGACTTACAACTGTCATTTTCACGTCTTAAATACTTCATGATAAAGGTCATCTCGCCGACATCGCTGATCAAAAATTGACGTCATAATGACGACACCTTGCTAGTTGGGTTGAATCTCCTGATGATTCCAACTTGGTTGACGGTCGCGAGTTGACCGTAGTGTTTCGGTATTTCAGGCGACTATTCGGTATTTAAAATTAATATCTTTTATTTCTGCTTACACATTTATTGAAAAATATTATTTTGAATACTTAGCAGATAACTTCCAAAGAAACTATCCATTTTGAGAAATTTTTTGCGTTGTTTTTTAATATTTATTATTTATTAAAAGTTGAAAAAAAAAATAAAACATTTTTTGAGACCTTTGCGATGGTACCTACATAAAATGTGCATTATTTATCTAAAATTGCATACATTTTGTAACCCGACTAAATTATCCTAAATACAACATACAATATAATATAATGGGAATATTTAACTTTATAATATATTTGTACAATATAATCTGGTGTTTCATCGTTATTAGCCTAAGTTTTTCTAACTAGATCACGATCACAAGTATATTTATGTATATTTTTATAGATATAAAGAATGGACCTCATAAACTAGTTCAAAAACGATTTTTGATTAATTCGTTTTTTTTTAAGTAGGTAACCTATAAATAATTCAATCTGCTGCTTCTTTATGATCATTTACTTCGTCATTCTTGATATCTGAGTAATAGAGTATGTTTCAATTGGCAGTATGTTTCAATTGTTTCTACAGAAACACACAAGGAGTATCACTGATGAGCAGGACCGGCCTTAGTTCTCAAGCTCCCTCGTGCGAAATTTTGAAAGGGTCAAAGGGTCAAGTCAGAAAAAATTTTTTTTTTCATATCTCAAAATTAATGAGCAAAGCAAAATTTTTTTGTCCTTATAAATTTCACTCGAAAAAAAGCGACTTATATTAATCTTGCGGCGCCCCCTACGGCACCCTCTTACGGGGCACGGTCGCGCCCCCTCTCCCCCCCAAAGGCCGGCCCGGAATATCTGTTGCACTCTCTGGCACGAGGTCTCTTTCTTAGTACTCCCAAACTCATCTTAAATCGTTATTTTTTTTAATTCTATTTTATTCTTATTTGAATTGAAACATCCTCTATTGTTGTAACGAAGACTAAAGGAAGATTTAGAATATATCGCTATAAATATATTGTTACTTTGGGAAGCATATCATCCTCATTTAAAATTTGTATTTACAAACTTCCAAATAAAATACGTACAACAGGAAGCTCTAAATTTATAATGTTTTTCATTTCAGCAATTTTCTTTTTTTTTTTAAATCTCTGATAAATTTTGAATTATCTACTAAGGCACAACCTTATATTAACACTAAGTACATTATTTACTGCATCTGTACATAAATATGCTTTCATGCTAAGCATATAGATTTTTATCAATTACGTGTGTTAAAAAAGGAAAAGTTTGATTTTGAATTTTGTTGGTCTTAAAAAACGATTATTTCGATAACTTATATGTGCTATTTTTCACTTTGTAGGTAATTTTGAAAACAATGTGTACAGAGTGGATTCAAGTATGGCAACAATTTGAGCTTTTTTCGCTTTATGTAGTCAGTCGAACGTTTTTCGAAAAAAAAGTATGTCCATAAAGAACGGCATTGGGCCAAAAATAGTAAACATGTCTCGGGATGTTAGCTTAAGGCATTTCTTTGTCATAAAGTGATAGAATTTCGGGCAGAGCTGGGCAGAGTACCGCACTAAACTACTCACGGGTACTTCATAACAAATACCTTTAAAAAGTACTCGTGAAAACTTGAGTACTAGTACTTGTTTTTGAAGTACTCTAAAAAATGAATACTTTTGCAAAATTTGGAGAGTACTCTTCTAAAATGAGTAACTAGTATGAGTACTACGAAAGATACCAAATTGAAATAGGTAATCGACAAAAAAATTAGAATACCACTTACACCATTACCATCAGTTAAAAATGTATAGGTACACAAAAATGAACACAACCAAAAATTTAAAATTCTAAGAAAAAAGTAACGCAATATACCGGGTGCCACAGGCTAGTGGCTCACCTCTATATTTCCTTTATTTTTCAGTTTATCCATTTGATATTTGGGGTGCACAAACTACCTATAAAAGTGAATTTTTGAACAAAAAGACGGTATGAGACGATTTCCGGTTTACCCAGAAATTACCGCAACTTTCGATTTTTAAATGGGTAAAAATATACAGGGTGTTCCATTTAAAAATCGAAATTTGCGGTCATTTCCGGGGAAACCGGAAATGGTCTCATACCGCTTTATGTCCGAAAATCCATTTCTACAAGTAGTTTATGCGACCCAAATTTCAAATGGATAAGTTAAAAAATAAAGGAAATATAGGGACGAGCCGCTAGCCTGTGGCACCCGATATATTCAAGTCACAAATTTAATATTTTAGGAGCTTTTTTTTTTGAGGAGCTAGATTTCCAAAAACCTATGATAGTACTTGGTGAGAATTATAATCAAAATTTCAAATGGTTCTTTAAAATTTTATCAAAATAAGATAAGAAAAAATTGACAAAAAATTAATTCAATTTTTATTAATGCAGTCAATTTATGCTCAAAAGGGCCTCTAGCGGGAAAGTTGTGGGGTAATTTTGATTTCTTCCATTTTATATGTTTTTTTGGGTGCTGAATCTGAATCTGAGGTTTGCTAACAAAATTTTGTGACGCAACATTGAAATAAATGCAAAAAAAGGTGAAAAATCTCATTTTTTTGCGGTGTTTTGCTTAGAACTCGAAAACTATCAACTTTTCGTAAATAACCTTCTTATTCAAAATGAAAGTACATAAAATTTCCTAAAAATTTCATCGTATAGGTATTTTTTCTCCAACGAAGCGTTCGGGCTCGAGCGCTAGTTGAAAACTGGTGTATTTTGTCTGCCTCCACAAAAACTCAGGCCAATCAAAATCACCAAAAGGTCGATATCTTCCCCCACCATTGTCACATATTCATTTGACGTTGCTGTTAATCAGTTTTTGCATCATCAAATTTTTCCATTAGCATAGAAGAGGGCTTTTATACCAGACAGGGCAGTTATAAAATCATTTGGGGAGGCCGGGACAGAATAAATAAAATGAAAAGACGTACAAGACGGAATTATATTTGCACAAAATTTAAATACAATATGATTTTGAAAATGCTTTTTTTAGTGCTGGAGATGGCATAACCGTTGAAAACAGTCTACATTGTATTCAACTTAAAACTAGGAGGAATTCATTAAATGACAGCCTTTAATAATAAATTAAAGTTTCGGAGTGGAAAAAGTTGGTTTTTGCAGAGACAGCCGAAATACGGAAATTTTCAACTAGCGCTTGATCCCGAACGGTTTATCGAAGAAGAAAACCTATATAATAAAATTTGAAGGAAATTTTATGTACTTCATTTTGAATAGAGAGATCATAGATTATTTACGAAAAGTTGATAGTTTTTGAGTTATAAGCAAAAAAACCGCAAGAAAATGAGATTTTTTACTTTTTTTGCATTTTTTTCAATGTTGCGTGACGAAATTTTGTTAGCAAACCTCAGATTCGGATTCAGCACCCCAAAAAAACATATAAAATGGAAGAAATCAAAACTACCCCACTACCCCACAACTTTCCTGGTAAAAACACAATTTGACTGGATTATATGTCATAGCAAAAAATTTAAAAATTTTAGATTTTTTAGAATTTTGTGTATCCAACTCTGTACACATTTAGACCAAATACCTAAAAGATGCCAAATGTATATGGCGTAAATAGTTAAAGTCTGTAACGGAAAATCAAAATTTTACTTAGCTACATTATATAATATTATGTTCGATATAAATTTATATAAATATGTTTCATTGATAACTCACAGCTATCAGTATTTTACAGCTTGATATAATTTCATATCTGAATTAGTTATAGGCGAGGAGTTAGGGGTCTTAAACTGCACCAAATCGGAACAAAATTAAGAAAACTAGAAATCGTTTATTTGGGTGGTTAATAAATATGCCATGCTCGTACCCGAACTATGCCACATTGAAAAATACACTAAAAGTAAATCGTCTATTTTCCTCTCTTCGAGCTCTAAGGAAAAAAGTCTATTACTATATTAATATGCAACAGTACATTTAAAAAATATGTTGTTCTTTAGAATATTTTCGTTCATTCATCTTTGCGGGACGAAATATCCTGTAATTTTTCTATATTACCTCAAAGTTGATGATCAAAAATGACCTTCACCTTTCCATTGATATAGACACCGTATTTAATTATCTAATATATAAAAATCTCGTGTCACAGTGTTTGTTATCGAACTCCTCCGAAACGGCTTGACCGATTTTTATGAAATTTTTGGTGTACCTATATTTGGTAGGTCTGAGAATAGGTCGTAGGCTATTTTTTATACCCCTAGGTGATAAAGGTGGCCCTATCCAGAAATTTTCTTTTTATTTTTTGGACAAAAATTTATAATTTATATGGCAAAACAACGTTTGCTGGGTCAGCTAGTAACTTTATATTTTCTTACAGTTCTTTAAATAATCAAACAGAACATTCAAGTTTGGCTCTAGAATCTAAATGATTATTATCAGTGATACGACAAGTTCGGAAGCACAACCTTAAATACAGCTTTTTTCTATACTTTGTCAACCAAGCTCCAAATTATTCAAAATATGTAGTTTTTGATATGCACGATAATATAGTAAGAGAATCTGAGTTGGATAATACCCTAGTATCACATTAAAAAGTATATCGTGCACAGCCAAAGAAAATTATTTCTACTTGCTTTACTTCTCAACCAATTTGCCTGTATACTACAGCATGCCCGCGGATGTGGTTTACAATAGGTGTGTTTTGGCAAAAATTTTTAACTTTTCGAGAAAACGTTATTCTTTGGAAAAGTTTTTGCTTGCCTAAAAAATAGTGACGACGTTGAGAAAAATTATATTTTTTATATGGGGTGATCAAAAATTACAAAAACTTAAAATTTCGTAAGAGTAAACTGGTTATTTTTTTTACTCTGGAACAAAATGTGAAGTAAAAAAGTTGTTTCAAATTATATGGTCTGTCCAAATTTCATTTGAATATTGCAATGTTTCGAGATAAGTGAATTTTTAGTAAAATACTTTGACCAATTTATGAACCGCCATTCTCGAAACATACACATTGGGAAATCTCTCACTGAATTTGTTGAAGAACATAACGGTATGAACTTCCACCGCCTCCATAGCACTTTATTAAAAAAATCCTTTGCTCGACAGTTAACATAATAAAAATAATTTTTTAATGCAGATATGTCATGATATGTAGAGGTAACAACGCACCTAACAATCAAACAGAACATTACAGGACCCTACAGGATGTTAATAAAATAGGATTCCAAATTTCTACAGCTTGTAGTATTTGTCAAAATAAAACAAAATAAAATAAAATAAAATAAAATAAACATTAATCAAAAGACAAAATCTGACAAGTATTTTACTAAAAATTCACTTATTTCGAAATATTGCAATATTCAAATGAAATTTTGAATTTGGACAGACAATAGAATTTGAAACAGCTCTTTTATTTCACATTTTGTTCTAAAATAAAAAATATAACCAGTTTACTCTTACGGAATTTTAAGTTTTTATATAAAAAATATAATTTTTCTCGTCATTACTATTTTTTAGGCAACCAAAAACTTTTATAAAGAATAACATTCTCTCGAAAAGTTTAAAGATTTTAGCCATTACACCTATTGTAAACCCCATCCGCGGACATACTGTATATATAATATCAAGAATTTACACTAAAGTCTGAAAATATACATTTATTAATTATTTACCAAGAGCTGGTGCATTTCTTCCTCCACTGCGTTGGTCTTTGATAGGACAAGAAGTTATCAGATGCGGTCGAAAAATGTACTAGCTTGGTATGTTAAGATATCATTCACGAAATAAATAGCAAATCAGTTCACGCGCCACCATATATTTCGAAAACTAGTAATAGATTTTTTTACGTTAAAGCTAACAGAGAATACAGCGAGTTCACGATGAGAGGAATAAATTCGATAAAATCTAACTTATTTGTGATATTTTTGCGGAAATGACACCAACTTTGCTATTTTAAATACAACACCTTGTATGTTTGTATAGATGTGGTTGGAAGATAAAAACGCTTTCGTTAAACCTCCTATACACATATTTATTATGAATAGTTTTTGAAATATTAAAAAAAAAAAATAAAATAATCACTTAAAACCCCAGAGAGCACAATTATATCCTATATACGTCCTATGGATACCCATATTGAATATGAAGGATATAAAGCGGATATCCTTAAGGAGCAGATATGGACCACATAGGATATCCCATGGATATTCTTTTGCCACAACTTTGGACATCCACTGGACGTACATAGGACGTATTTGTTAAACTGTGCTGGGCAATGAACATACAGCGGATATCCACTGTATGTCCATAGGCCAGTTTTATGAATATCCAGGTTTATAAAAACCGCTGCCTAAGGAATCCTACTTCCACATCCAGACTTCCTATCCAGTCTCTTAGAACTAAAATACTATATTTGCACTCCACTATGTGGAAACAATTGTTTATGGAACTTTAATAATATATTTGAAACCGTGTACCCCAAAAACCCATAAAATGATATGCTACATCGGTAGTGGCGGTAGTGAAAAAAATTCTTGATGATCTTGGTTCTTGTACACGCACTAAATCACAATATTTTTTCACCTCCTTTAATAATGGGGTGGGGGTCGTAATAGACCAACAGATAGACCGACGCGACAGTGACAATTTTTTTTGCTCAAACTTAAAAGCTTGACTTTTCATGACATTCTAAGTCTATTTGAACAATGAAAATTAAAAAAAAAAATTTGTGGAAGTAATACACAGAAAATGGCATGACAAAGATATAGAAAGTCATTGTGTGCCGTGAACTATACGATGGAAGTAGAGCCTCTACTTCAAACATTTTCTTCGAGGAAATCAATTGCGCATCCATACTGCTCGAGGTAACCCACTATGCATCCAATTTACTCGAGGAAAGCCACTGCGAATCCGTAATTCTCGAGGAAACCCATTACTTGAAGTAACTCACTGCGCATCCATTTTACTCGAGGAAACTCAATGCACATCCATACTACTTGAGATAACCCACTGCGCATCCAAAATATTCAAGGAAACCTACAGCACGTCGATAGTATTCGAGAAAAGCTACTGCGCATTCATAATACTCGGGGAAACCTACTGAACGTCCATAGTACTCGAGGAAACCCACTGCGCATCCATACTACTCGAGGTAACCACTTATTATAGAATCAAGAAAATAATACAAGATCTATAAACACCATACATCGTACAGGTTGCATGGTATTCTAATTTGAAACCCTAGAAGCTAGACATACGCGATGATGCGTCTCTGATGCTATCTCCTCATCTATCCTTGAAACATTGGTGTCAATTTAAGCAACCTGCTAAAATAATCTTGAAAGGCAGGCACCTTGATGCTCGTCTGTTCATAGGACTCGAATTACAATGCACCTTGTAGGGTGTTTATAAATCTTAAAATTCCACCCTAGATTTTCTAGCCAAATCTCTCACAACGAAAAAAAAAAAACCGCTGCCCAAGGAATCCCTACTTCCACATCCATATTTTCTATCCAAGTCACTCACAACGAAAAAATCCATAAAACGATACCCCACATCGGTAGTGGGGTGGGGGTGGTGATAGGGCGTGGTAGTGGGGGTGGATGAAGTAAATAATATTTTGAGGTTTCTGGTTCTTGTACACACACTAAATCACATTTTTTTTTCATCCCCTTTAATAACGGGGTGGGGGTGGTAATGGGGGTGGCTAATGCCAAAATTTTTTTTGAAACCTTAGCTTCTTTTGTATATACTAAATACCAATTTTATGGGCTCTTACCTGCTTGATTTACCTATTTACCCCAAATTTACCCCAATTTACCCCCACCCTTCGACGGAACAAGATGAAAATATAATCTAGTTCTAGATCTCGTTAAAGTACATATGTGTACCAAATTTCAAGTCAATATCTCAAACGGTTCCAGAGTAAACGTGCGCACAAAAAAAAGTTACAGACAGACCGACAGACAGAAATTTTTTTTCGCCTAAACTTAAAACCTCGACGTTTCATGACATTCTAAGCCTATTTGAACAATAAAATTTTTTTTGTCGTTACTATACTTCCACTGGACGTGGAAGTAATTTGGTACTATAATTGCACTTTAATATCATAATATTTGAAATCGCCTACCTCGAAAACCTATAAGGCGATACGCCACATCGGTAGTGTGGGGGTGGTGGTAGAGAGGTAGTAGTGGGAGGTGGATGAAGTAAAAAATTTTTTGAGGCCTTAACTTCTTTTATACATACTAAATACCAATTTTATGGACTCTTATCTGCTAGATTTACCTATTTAGCCCAATTTCCCTTCAACGGAATGAGATGAAAATACAGTCAAAATTGCAGCAAAAAGTACCTAAACAACATAAAAATTAGTCCGTCCTTGAAACTTTGGTTGTTAGTGCTACTCGACATGTGGTTTAAGAATCCAAAGTGGAAATGAGGCTTTTGGGGGGAGTGAGGGGGGAGAAATTTTTGAAAATGTACTTTTTTGAAAGTAGAAGTGTGGGGAGTCGTTTTCTATGTTTTTTGCATGCTGAATTGAATGAGGATCAATAGGATTAACCGTTAACGAATAAAAATGGTTCTTACTAATAGTGAAAAAATGAGAGAAAGATAGGTAGGCAACTAAAGTATTATCATCAGAAATTACGTCATTGATGGTGGGCACTTGCTGCATGCAGTTAAGTGGGATATGAATTAAAAAAATCAAACATATTCAGATGTCTGTCTTACATGAAAAACCATTATGAATCCGCTATTGTTGTTTTCGATAGATATGATGATCGTGACAGTATCAAGAGATCCGAACATCTACGCGGGTACAAACATTGTACTCCTCAATTGCACATATCAGACAACAACTTGGCCATCTATTCCAACTAAGAAAAATTTCTTTCCAATGTGGAAAATAAAAAGCATTGATCGAGCTGCTAAAAAAAGAATTTGAGGACAGCAACATTGAGGTAAGACAGTCCAGTGGAGATGCTGACGTATCAATAGTCCAGACAGCCATAGGAAAACACGGCTCTGCCATTGTTTGTCAGAAGGGGGGGGGGGGGGGGGGGCATGAACAGTTGCACCGAAATTGCAGTTTCGTCAGACGTGTTACCCATATCAACAGAGGAGACTTTGATGTCACTAGCGAAGAGTATAATATGATCGATGAATAAAATGCTTATTACCAAGTACTACATACTTCATATAACAATTTTGTAAGTACTACATTAATACTGTACATCTTTTTTTCCTTTTTAATAAAATCTCTTGCGTTTTATCGTATTTTTTAAAATTGTTATTATAGTCCTTACGAAACTTGCAAAAAAAGTCTAAAACCCCAAAAGTGCAAGGGTAGCGAAAAAATACGTCTACTCACCCGTTTTCAAGGACGGCCAACACGATGGTGATACTCGCGCAGTCCCTACCCCTCTCGAACTACCTCTAAACGCATAAAACCACCCCTTTTCTTCTATTTTTCCACCACCCCCTCCCTGGAACATGCAGAAAAACCATCCAAACATGCCGAAAATTGTTTTCTACACGTTTTCAAAGGCGGGAAACACGATGCTGATATTAATTAGCTTCCCATCCCTAACTAACTACCCTATTTAGAGGTTTTTAAGGGCGGGGAACACGATGCTGATATTAGTTAGCTTCCCATCCCTAACCAACTACCCTATTTAGAGGTAGTTGGTTAGGGGTGGGAAGCTAAATAATATCAGCATCGTGTTCCTCGCCCTTGAAAATGTGTAGAAGACAATTTTCGACACGTTTGGATGTTTTTTTTGCATGTTCCAGGGAGGGGGTGGTTTCAACCCCCGGGGGTCGTTAGGATGTTGCGAAATTTTACAGGACATATTGAGTTTCCTCAAAAAAAAAACCGATCCAACAAGTCCTCGCATGCAAGAAAAGGGGTGGTTTTATGCGTAGTTCGAGAGGGGTAGGGACCGCGCGAGTATCACCATCGTGTTGGCCGTCCTGGAAAACGGGGGAGTAGACATATTTTGTCGCTACCCTTGCACTTTTGGGGTTTTTGCTACTTTCGCATGGGCTATTACTTCTACATCCAGTGGAAGTATAATAACGACAAAAAAAATTTTGTTCAAATAGGCTTAAAATGTCATGAAACATCGAGATTTTAAGTTTGAGCGAAAAAAAATTTTCTGTCTGTCGGTTTGTCTGCAACTTTTTTTGTACTCACGTTTACTCTGGAACCGTTTAAGATATTGACTTAAAATTTGGTACACATATGTACATTAACGAGATCTAGAACTAGATTATATTTTCATCTTGTTCCGTCGAAGGGTTGGGGGGTAAATTGGGGTAAATTTGGAGTAAATGGGTAAATCAAGCAGGTAAGAGTCCGTAAAATTGGTATTTAGTATATACAAGAGAAGCTAAGGTTTCAAAAAAATTTTTGGCATTAGCCACCCCCATTACCACCTCCACCCCATTATTAAAGGGGATGAAAAAAAATATGATTTAGTGTATGTACAAGAACCAGAAACCTCAAAAATATTTTTTTACTTCATCCACCCCCACTACCACACCCCCATCACCACCCCCACCCCACTACCGATGTGTGGGTATAGTTTTATGGGTTTTTGGGGTAGAGGATTTCAAATATTATATTATTATAGTTCCATAAACAATTATTTCCACATACAAAGTTTTTTCGTTGTGAGTGACTTGGATAGAGAATCTGGAAGTAGTGATTCCTTGGACAGCGGTTTTTATTATTAGAATCATTTTTTGTTCGTTAAGGGTTGATCCTATCGACTTGATTCGATTCAGCATGCAAAATAACATAGAAAACGACTCCCCACACCTCCACTTTCAAAAAAGTTCATTTTCAAAAATTTCTCACTCCTCCCTCCCCCCAAAAACTTCATGTCCACCTCTCCAATTTTTGAGGACTATTTGGATTCTTAAACTACATGTCGAATAGGAGTTATAACCAAATTTTTATGAACGAACTAATTTTTATGTAGTTCAAACCCCGTTTTTACTGTACTAATAATCTAGTTCCAGATCTCGTTAAAATACATACGTGTCCTTTCAAGTCAATATCTTAAACGGTTTCAGAGTAATCGTGTACACAAAAAAGTTACAGACACACAGACCGACAGACAAACTTAAAATCTCGAGGTTTCATGACATTCTAAGCCCATTTGAACAATAAAAATTAAAAAAAATTTTTTGTCGTTACTATACTTCCTCTGGATGTATAAATAAAATATATCCAGTGCCCGTCAGCTCTGAATAAGTCTAAAAAGCATTTAAATTGTTATACTTGGTATGTAAGTATTTTTAATTACTTCATATCTGTAAAAATATACCTACAGGGTGTTGTATTTAAAATAATAAAGTGGAGTGTCGCTTCCGCGAAAACCAGCGTTTTTCCTCACTATATATTGATAAAGTACCTCCCTTAAGATTTCCAGATTTTCGTCCGATTTCAGACCTCTGACTCCTTACTATAGATGCAATTTACTATTAAATAATTGTTGATTTCCTCAATACATACAATATTGTTTTCACAGGGATTAGATATTTTTCACATTTTTGATTTTTATAAATTTCTCTAATCAATGGAATAGTACCATTCTACTTTACACGTACTTACCATTTCTAGATTATTTACACTAATAACACATTTTGACTAGATTATGGATGAGCCCTGCCTAGAAAAATGTTAAAACTCATCTAAAACAAAAGAGACTACAAACTGAAATATTTCTTGGTCCCAAATAATATGCCTAAAGAGGAAACTGTCAAATCTAAAACAAACAAATTAAAACAACAGTCCTGTTAAAGGCACAATTTTAAATTTTGATAAAGAAAGGATACGATGAAATTAACTTTTCTGTTCAACGATTCGCCAATAGGCAGTGAATAATTTTGAAATGATTCCAGTCAAAGTTAATCTAGCGAACACAAAATATGTGAATAACTTTCCTGGCAATTCAGAATATCCTAAACATTTTGTGTATTCGTTCGTAGAAAAGTCAACTTTTAATCCTGTTTCAACTGGCTTTGTTTAAATATATCGATTTTCAAAACTAAGCTAAACTAACGAGATTGAGCTAAATAAGAGAATAATTTGAGCCACAAAAACAAATAGATATACAATGTGACACAAATTCGATTAATTTAAAAAATATTATTTCTAAATTAAATATTACTACAGGATTTTTCTGGCATCCACTTCGGAGGGGTGGTTTTTTACAAAAAAAGGGACGTTCCACCCCCAAATTGGGGGGGGGGGGATTTTCGGGTATCTATTTCTAACCCTATCTAGAGTACGCATCTCAAATATTATTACTTTTAAAAATTTTAATTTTGAAGCCGCCATTTTGAAAAACAAAATTTAGGCAGGAAAACTGAATTCAGCGTACCCAAATCCTTTAATGTACCAAATTTTGTTAATTTTTATCAAAAATTGGCGTGGCGTGGTGACAGATTTTTGTCATCGTTTAGGTTGATTTTTCGCAAAATAAGAGATGTTTCATCCACTGCTCGGATGGGAAGTCTTCAGATATTTTTCTGATCTTATTATAATCTAGGCGTTTTAGTTGTGTGCTAAATTCGTGCCCTACGAATTTTTTTTTTTATTGTGTTTATTTGGACGTCTTGAATAACACTTGGTAGTTAAGCCACGATACACCTGGAGGATTTCGTGAAAACCGCGTCGGTCGCGGAAACAGCGTATTCGCGATTAACTCAGTTTTTATGACCCAAATGGGAACAACACCTATTATAAAGTTATTTGTACATCTGTAAATTCTCTACCTTAAAGATCCTATACAATTTTTTCGTAAGCCTAACCGTTTTGGAGATACGACGCGGACTAAGTGAAAAATGCTCTTTTTTAATATTGTTTTAATATTTTTTTTATATTGGACAGCGCAGAATTGCCGAGACGTGCTATTGATTCTAAGATTATTCTTGCAATATATGGGGCTCCCAAAATGGAAACTTCCATAGACAATGACCAATATTTAACATTTGCCAAATCTACAAAACTTCAACAGCTGTAAAATTATCATCACTTCCTCCAACATCTTCAGCAGCTCAACAGCATTTGTATAGAGTGTGTATTATCAAGTTCAAACCTAGTTGGGAAAAGACATTGATCCTGAGCAATGGGGCTGGATTAGGAAGAATGATATTTTGCAGCCAGTACCAACGCAGTTACCACCAGTACCAGACATATTGTTAAATTCAATTTTTTGCAACTGTACGAAGGGTTGTGCAGAAAAATGTAGCTGTAGGAAAGTAGAGCTGAACTTGGCCATTGCCACGATCACTCCTGCTTGAATACCGCACCTATAATTGCTATGAATGATGAAATAGACGCCGAAGAATCTTATCAGAATGAAAGTAATGACAACGATTTGTCACTGGACGATAACGTTTCAGATACCGAAGGAGTCGGAAATATTGACCAATTTAAGATGGATTAGGCCTCCTGGGGAAACCATGTAAAAAAATGCGCGTCGAGCATTCTACCTTTAAGGTGGTGCGGAAATGAATAAATTTTTTGACTTATTCACTGTAATAAATGTAAATAAAATATATAAGACATTCTGGTAGAGAATAAAGATCACCTAGCTCTATAACAGCAATATTTAATTTTCATTCTGAGACATAGAAAGCAAGATAATTGCGAAATATGTGGTGCGAAAGAGGTTTGGCGGAACTAAATGCATTTTTTACTTAGTCCGCGTCGTATCTCCAAAACGGTTAGGCGTACGAAAAAAGTGTATAGGAGCTTTAAGGTAGAGAATTTACAGTTGTACAACTTTTATAATAAGTGTTGTTCCCTTTTGGGCCATAAAAACTGATTTAATCGCGAATCCGCGGTTTCCGCGACCTTCCGACGCAGTTTTCACGAACGCCTCCAGGCGTAACTACCAAGTGTTATTCAAGACGTCCAAATAAACACAATAATTTTTTTTTGTAGGGCACGAATTTGGCAGCAAAAATCTAAAACGCCTGGAGTATTAGGAATTCATGTTCGAAATATAAACGCTTTATAAATTATTGCTCCTAAAAATTCTAATTTACGTGGACTAGTAGCGAATTTCAAGTTTCTAGTTGATCGCAAAGTACCAAAAAAGCAATTGGTTGCTTATGGTAACAGATGTCTCACTCAAAATTAAATCTAGTACTAATAGTCCAGTCAACGAATGACCTAAAGGGTGGTGTAGACTGCGCGAGCAGGGACCTAAGCGATTACTTTAGAAAGTTGTTCAGGGTGTTTAGGAGGGGAGCCGGAGGGGGGGGGGGGGGGCGGGCACCAAGAAAGTCCCACGTTTGATTTTTGCGCTCATATCTCTAAAATGGTGCGTCGTAGGGAAAATTTTTCTTATACAAAATGAAAGCTCATCAAATTCTCTACAACATACTTTTTTCGAATTCGCAACCGTTTTCGAGCTACACGCTTCGGAAAAGTGAAAATTTTCGACGTACCATTTTAGAGATATAAGCGAAAAAACCAAAAGTGGGACTTTCTTTGTGCCCACCGGCTCACCTCCTAGATGTCAGGACTTTCAGCATGTTCATTCCCTAAACACCCTGAACAACTTTCTAAAGGAATAGCTTAGGTCCCTGTTCACGCACTCTACACCTCCTTTATTGACTGGAGTATAAATAATGCTCCTTTGAATTTTTTTTTAATGGTGTATAACTAATTGTACTGTTAGGAAATGTATTTCTCGATGCTAATGCAGAGTTATATGATGCTATTCTTTCCAAAGACAGTTATATTTGGCGAAGCAGTAAAAATGGTAAAATTCCCGACCCGAAAACGATGAAAGGAATTTCCTTAATTTTTTTTGAAATATGCCTTATAAAATAGGTACATCAAAATCTAAAACCTAAACAACTGAAACAACCTAAAAACTGAAAAATTAATAACTGTTCTAATTTTACGAATAAATTAACGAAAATCCATATACTTATGCTTTTGAGGTCGTTAAATATAACTGTGGGGTCAAAATTTATAAGACGAAAATATTAAGGGTGAAATCGCCCTTAAATACTGAAAAATTAATGTCTTCTAATTTTATGAATAAAATCACGAAAATCCATATAGTTATGTTTTTGAGGTAGCTGAATATGATTATGAGGTCAAAACATAGGAAAGACGGAAGACAAAAATAATAAGAGATACTGAAAAATGAATAATTCTTCTAATGTTACAAATAAATTCACGAAAATCCATATAGTTATGATTTTTAGGTCACTGAATACGATTATGAGGTCTAAATTTATAAAAAAAATGATGGATTAAAAATGGTCACAAAAGAATATGTCTAATTTTATTAAAAATACAGATTGTTATAAATAAATCAAATTAATACAATTAAATAAACCAATCAAATAACATTTTTAATTTGCACGCTAAACATGCTAAAGTACAATGCAACCGGCTTTTTCTGCGTATTCTTCGAAAAATAGAGGGCTATTGCTCGTTTCTCTACCTACTATAAACATTTAAAATGCGCGTACAAACTGAAAAGTTTTAACATTATCTCAAACTGTCATATCTCTGCTATAGTTTGTCGTAGGAAAAAAAAAATAAAACCCAAACTCTTCGTTTTTTTATAAGCTTCATTTCATTCTTATATCATGTTTTTATCAATCTTATAGTTTTTGAGATATTTCAATTTTAAATACATAATTTTCTTGCATACGCGCTCAAGTGGCATCTTTAAACCTTTATTATATCTTTGGAACAGTTTGTCGTAGGAAAATTTAAAAATCAAACAAACCATTCGTTTCTGTACAAGCTTCATTTTTGTTCTCTTACGATTTTATATAAAAAAATATTTTCTGAGCAATTTCAAAAAACCTGATTTTTTTTTTAATTATGGAAATTCTCATTACTGAAAATGGGTACAGAATGAAAAATAATTATTTTAAAAATTCTAAAGAATTTGAGCATGTTAATAATAAAATACCTCAACAATACCTAGAAGGATTTAAAAAAAATTGAATTAATAAGAAATTACAGCAATATGACTAAAAAAAATGGCGAATAAATTTTTAAATGTGCTGCTTTTTTGTTTGTAACTTTTTTAGTTTTCATATTATAAAAGACATACGTCTCAATCGAAAGAAAATTTTAATACCTTTAATTTTTACAAGAATAAAATTTTTTCTCATAGTTGTAGATTTTTAGTAGGTAATTTGAAATTTTAACGTCGTATATTTTTTCTGAACGTTTCGGCGCCATTTTGAAAATGCTATTTCCAAAACTAAACATCGGAGAAAAAAAAAAGAAAAATCCATTCGATTTGTTTTCATAGTAGCTTTAATTTTGTACCCTTGCATTTTTTAAATTTAAGTGCACATTTATCGAATAATTAAAAAGAAAACGTCTAGGAATACTGATTTTAAAAATTGCAATTTTCAGTTCGCAATATCTCAAAAACATGCATTTTAATAAAAAAGTGTATAAGACCTTTCTTTATTATAATTTGATTCTCTATCGAATTATTGTATTTTTGTGGGTGGTTTCCACCCCTTCTTAACCAAAAGCAAGAAAAGTGACAATATAGATTCTTATGTACATAAAGTCGGAGAGCCGGCCGTCAAATATCCTATGAATTAAGATACATGAAAAACTTCGTGTGAGTGATTAATACTACCACAGACCTAAAAGGAGCCACCTTTTATACAAGCTAATTTTGCCCGCGCCATGGAATTTTGACCTCACTTCCGGTTACGATTTTTAATGTTTTCTTAAGTCAGCAATAGTGACCTTGAGGTAAAGCTTTTACCCCACCAGACCGCAAGACATGACCCCCCCCCCCCGTTTTCGAGGGCAAGGAACACGATGGTGACAATATTTTTCGACCTAGAGTCCAACTACTACCTCTAAATCGAAAAAACCACCGCTTTTTCTGATTTTCCGTTGCTACGCTTGCGAGGGCTTGTCGGATCGGTTTTTTTGGTCAGTTTGAATAAAATAAGTAAAGATTGACCCACCCCCGGGGGTTGAAACTACCCCCACCCCCAATAATTAAATGCCACGAAAACATCGAAAATAAGCTGGAAAACGGTATATCTCCATTTTTGACGGCGAGGAATACGATGGTGATAATATTTCCCGACCTACCCTTAACCCACTACCCCTAAACTTAAATACCACACCCTTTTCCAACTTTCTGGTGCTAGGCTTGTGAGGGCCTGTCGTACCGTTTTTTTTGGTCAGTTAGAATAAAATAGTTGAATATTTACCACAGATGACCTACCCACCCCCCGAGGTTGAATCTATCCTCACCCTCAATAACTAAATGCGATGAAAACAACGAAAATCAGCTGGACAGCAGTATACTCCCGTTTTCGAAGGCGGGGAATACGATGGTGACAATATTTTTCGACCTAGAGTCCAACTGCTACCCCCAAATCGATTTTTTCCGATTTTTCGGTGCTACGCTTGCGAGAGCTTGTCGGATCGGGTTTCTTTTGGTCAATTTGAATAAAATAAGTAAGTATTGACCACAGGTGATCTAACCCACCCTCAGGAGTTGAAATTACCCCCAAAATAATTGTTTATGGAACTTTAATAATCCAATATTTGACATCGTCGACCAACAACACATAAAACGATATGTCGCATCGATAGTGTGGGTTGGGGTGGAAACGGGGATGGGAATTTAAAAAAATTGTCGAAGCCTTTGGTTCTTGTACACACACTAAATCACAATTAATTTTTTTTTTTCACCTCTGTGGTCAATATTTACTTACTTTATTGCACTGAAAAATCGGAAACGGGGGTGGTTTTTTCGATTTAGGGGTAGAACTCTAGGTCGAAAAATATTGTCACCATCGTATTCCCCGTCTTCGAAAACGAGGGTATACTGCTTTCCAGCTGATTTTCATTGTTTTCGTCGCATTTAGTTATTGGGGGTGAGGGTATATTCAACCCTGGGGGTGGGTTATGTCACCTGTGGTCAATATTTACTTATTTTATTCAAATTGACCAAAAAAAAAACCGATCCGGCAAGCCCTCGCAAGCGTAACACCGGAAAATCGGAAAAAGGTTTTTTTTATTTGGGGATAGCGGTTGGAGACTAGGTCGGAAAATATTGCCACCATCATATTTCCCGACCCCGAAAACGGGGGGGGGGTACTTGTCTTGCGGTTCGGTGGAGTAAAAGCTTTACCTCAAGGGACTATTGATGACTTAAGAAAACATTAAAAATCGTTACCGAAAATGAGGTCAAAATTAGCTTATATAAAAGGTGGCTCCCTTTAAGTCTGTGGTAGTATTAATTACTCACACAAAGTTTTTCATGTATCTTATTCATAGGATATTTGACTGCCGGCTCTCCGTCTAATACTTTATAAAGCATGTTGAAGAAAAAAATTTGGAAATTCATTAAATCATTTTCGAGCTGGGATTTAAAAGCTTCATTTACTGTACTAGTAAGAGTCTTAGTTAGAAATGGGGCTGACATGAGAAATACGTTGAATTAAAATTAAGTAATACAGTAACGGAAATAAGCCTCCGTTGGATGATTTTTATTTGTAATTTCAATGTGTATTCTATACTAGGTACACAAGCAGCTTTTATTAAAATATTAAATACGATATAAAAAGTAATCAACCATTGAAACCATCTTCATACATTTCTCGAATATCTTCACTAATGAGAGTGGAGGATTTGTCTTTCATAGGAAATTCGTTAACATGCAGCTCAACTAGCGCCTTATCATCACGAGCGTTGTCTGTCCCAGCGCTTTCCTGTTCACTCTTAGCTATGAAAGACATACTTTCGGTGATTACGTTTTCCAGCGAGATCGACTCAGTGCTAGACTCGTCATCCTCATCCCAAAACTCTTTCCTCGAATCTTTCCAATCAACCAGTTTGAGCAAATTGTACAATCCTACATTGGGTTCGCCGGTTCGAGTCAAAAATGCTAAAAATTTCGGAAATAGTTCTAGCCCAGCGGAAATAGCCGCCAGTACACGCACCTGTTCACTCTCTTTTACATTGTCACCTTGGTGGAAGAGCGTTAGAGCTTCGGCTAGTAGAGGCGTTGCCTTTTGCGGCTGTCCATTATTTAAATAAAATTCCCCCAGTTGCCAATAGGCCTGAGCCAAATAGAACGGTAGATTATGTTTGGCGGAAGCTTCCCTTAATAACATCAATGTTTTCATAGAAAGAACAGTATTTCCATGCATCAAATATGCCTTGGCGAGCTGTATTCTGGCCTCGCACATTCCATGGTGATTGCCAATTCCGAATTGAATGTAATAAGCTTTATTGAAGCTTTTTATAGCCGATGCCGAGTCTTTGAGGTTCATTTCACATATTCCCTTTGCCAATAATGCTCTGGTTTCCCCACCATGAAAGCAGGCCTCAGCAGCCCTTTTTCTCGCTTGGATCGCTAACTTAGCTGCTTTCTCATAGTCCATCGCTTTTATCAGCTGCTGCGCCTCGCGTATCAGACAAATGTGTAGGAGATAACTTGTTTGCAGAAAAAGTATGTCTTTTTGCATCGGGAAAATGAGGTGTGTGGTCCACTTGGTGCCATTTGATAACTCCCGAACTATTTTTAAGTGGTCCGTAGCAGAAACGTAGTCTTTGGCATTTTCGATTAGGAATTTCGCGTAGGCGAACCTACTTAGAGCCTGATACTTGCCTCCTAGAAAGGTGTATTCCGTAGACACAGTTACAGATTGGACTAATAGCTGTTCACCCAACCACCACCAATCTTCGCTTAAGAATGCAAAATACGCAGCTAGCTTAAGAAACTCCTCGCACTGTCTCCCATAATTTTCCGCAATGTAATACTCTTCGGATTTGACTAGACCGTCACTTAATATTTTCAATTCATTTCTACTCTCAGTAAGTTGAGGTCTTGTCCAGAGAACACTTTGCGGTCCGGCTTTCGCTCTCATCGTAGCTTGGTACTCCAATAGTTGTCTGAGGAACTCCGCGCTGCATATGAAACCCTTCTCATTCATGCTGATGAGTAATGCTTCGTGGTAAGGCAATTTGTATTCGCGAATTTGATCCAGAGTGTATACCGGTAAAGCAGCTCGCATTTTCGCGATGGCTCCTTTCGTCTCTTGTAATCGACGTCGCTCTCTTCTGATGTAATTTTCTTCCAGGGGCTCCATGTTGCTGATTTTTTATCGGGTGATGTGTTACGATTATGACAGAATAATTATTTGCCAATGTCATTGGGAACTTCGTTAAGTACTTGCTTGATTAGTCTTACAAATATTAGAAACCACAAGAGAAACATTTAAACACTATAAATTTAGTTTTTATGACAACGAATGTTTTTATATTGTTTTCCACAAAGCCATGACACAGAGTTAAGGTGGGCTCCCATGCATCCGATATCCGATGGTACGACGAGCCGAAAATTTTTCTATTGGTGGAATTATTTGAAATTAATTTGACGGGCTGTCATCGCCCCCAATAGTTTTAACTTTTATCCTTTGGCAGGATTTTTTGGCGTTGAATATCTTTCCAATGACGTGTAGATCTTAACCTCACTTTTATTGACAAATTGTTCCTAATCATCAAAATGTTTAAAAAAGTAGCTAACACGAATTTAATCATAGCTATTGATTTGAATAAAAAAAAGAGAAAAAGACTTTGGTTGCTAGATACTTTCAAATCTAGAAAATTACAAGTTGATTATCACAGCCTTTTTCATGGAAAGGGCCATAACAATTATAAACAATATTTTAATTATTTCATATCTGCCAATAATTTCAATAAACTGTTGAATATTGTTGAACAGTTTACAGGTTTCTGAAACTACTCTTAAAGTTACTAAAATCAAGCTTAAATATCACTAAAATATACGATTATCGGAGAAAATGTTTCGGATCCAAGAGAATAGACATTTTTTTTTCTCCGATGAAAAACATCCGATATCCGATTCCATCTGATGCACGAAAATGCGATGAAGTTGAATGTTTTTAAACGTTTTCCGATATCATATAGGACATGTGCACGTGACGTCACAGCTAACCTCAAAAATATATATTTCTTAAGATTTATGAGTATTTCGTAGCTGTTATTAAAATTTCAGTTTGGTTTCCATACTTTCAACTAAAATCTAATTCAGGGTAATGTTTATGAAGTTCTAAATACTTTCTCCTAATAAAATAGGACTTTTGTAGATTGGAAATCTAACCTGTAATTAGCAATCTATTTTTATTAATCAACAATATTGAGACATCATTTGCATCAATTTTTAAATATTTGCTTATTACTTCAAGCTGAAATGAGTTACAAACATTAAAAATGAGAATAAACCTGAAAAACTTAAAATTTGAGATTATGTTAGTTATATGATGCACATGCTCTATAATCATTTTCGATTGACGTCACGCTGCCGGCGTGGAGGGTATCCAACTGATATTTTGTTTTCTAGAGATGGGTACAAGCTGTTATTTTTTAATAAAATGATAGGTTGTTAAATAGCAACTCATCTCTAATTTTTTTGGTACAATCAAGAAATAAAAAGTTTTTCTTTTGGACTCCATCGGTGGTCACACTGTATATATGGGTCGAATTCAGAACACCCTCCTTTTTAAAATTCTTGGTTAAAAAGCAAACAAAAGTCATTTTCTAGGTTATTTATGAACCGGTTTCAAATCTGAAAATAGCTTTGTAAGGAGAAACTAAAGATCTGCCAGAAAAATCACCTAAATATACAGGAATTATATTTAATAAAAGTTGGGGCCATTTCCGGTTATACCGGAAGTGATTTCTTTGGTACTGAACGGTCAAAATATGGCTACCGATTAGTTATATTCGACGCTACAAATTTCAAAATTTTAACCCTTATCCTTAAACTGTAAAAGAAAATAAGTACTTCTTGTGTCACCTGGTACGCTTTACGCTGCTAAAATTATCTTTCTCGTTTCCTACACTAAAACAGTTCTGAAATAAAAATAGTTACACAAATAGATTGGAGATCGTAGAGTTCAGTAATAAAGCCAAAAAGGAAATTGCGCCATATACCCTGAAGAATAACAACGAAGTAACTACGGACACGTGTTTCGGAATTATTGTTCCTCATCAGCCTAGCTTAAAGAACATGATCTAAAAGGGATAGATCAGGAATAACAATTAAATAGGTCGAAGGTACAGCAGACAGTACTCCACTTGTGACATCGTGTCTGTTGAGCCCAAAAAGTATCCGTAACTGCTTCGTTCTTTCTCCTTTAGTATGACGCGATTTCCTTTTTTGTAAAAATAGGTAATGTCGCCCGTAATATCTTTGTGTCACATTGCATACCGCATTACCAACGTCAACAACTATAAAACTATAAAACAACATAAATATAAATCAACAATGTTACAGACTAAGACGAAAAAAAATTACATCTGGAAATCGTCAAATTTCATTTGCGAGCTGTCCTCGTAGAAGAAATCGAGGTAACCCTTGTTGGGCGCCAGCCTGGGGTCAGGCGGGCTTTGGAATCGTCCGCGCTCTGTCGAGCCGAACGCCTCGTTGAAATCGGGCAGCGGTTTAGGCGATGGTTTCTTGGTGGAGGTGCGAATTTGCGGTGGCACTGGGGGCTGAACAAATAGCTAGTTAGAATATTACAGAAGGCTAACAGCCCAGGGAAATTAGGATTTTTCTGCGGAAAAATTACTGCCAAGCTAAAGGACCCGGTAAAATTGGGTGAATTTTTAATATGTTGTAGATTTCAACTTTCTGATCAAAAGCTCTCGTGGGCCAACTTTCAGTGGAGCGGAATTTAGGTTGAAATCGTTAAACAAAAATTTTTGTAGTAGAAAGATATGGGACCTAGACCATCTGATAGAGAAATAAATAACGAATTATATTCCCGGTTGACGGCCTTTTGCCTTGCTCGAGACAAAATTTGTGAGCATTTAATTTTAGAAATCACATTTTTTCTTATAGGCACGCCTGCAAGTAAAAAAAACATATTACTCGGAAACTACTGCACTTGGGTGAATGATTCTAGTTTTGATTGAAAGAGTTTATTCCATATAATAATTCTATATTAGAAAAGTGTCATAATTCGACTTCTTACATTTTGAAAAAACAATATATAGTCCCCTATCAAATGTACATTCGTGGGATTTTTGATGATACAAGTGTGGTAGTTGTCCCAATCTCTTTGTTTGACCTTGGAGAAACATACTTTCGATGTTGGCACTCTCAAAAATGGTGCGTTTGAGTGCTGCGCGCGAAAAACAAAATGGCCGCCGCCGCAAACACTTTTTCCCATTTATCTAAGTAACCATTGGGATTACGAAAAAAGCTTTATATAAAAAATATTGCTAAATCAATTATACAGAGAAAAGGTTATTACAATTTTTTATGTAGAACTAACCGTTCTCTCAAAAAGTTTCATTTTATAGTTTCCAATAATAAAAATTAATATGTCGGTCTAAAGAGAGATTTGCCAGTGCATATTAACATATTTGACACTATTTCTCGGGCCACTGGAAATAACAATTATAACTAAAACATTAAAACATTACAAACATAAATAAATTAACAAATAAAAATAAAAAGTACCTATATAATTTTAACATTTTCCTTTTTACTTCCTTCTTTTTCCCCCATATGTGTAGCTGGCTGATGGAACCCATCCAAGGCCAGAAAAGGGAAAAAAAAATTTAACGTTTAATGAAGAAACTTATAGAAATGCAGTAGTTACAGATTTATATAGACAAAGTACAGACAAGCAATACTTTTCACTTCTACAATGACATTTTTAATTAAAATCATCGTCGCTTTCAATGCAAATCTCACTTAGCCCCAAATTTTCATCATCGCCTTGCTCGCACCCTCCCATATTATCACATCGGTCGAGATTACCTTCGCACTTACACATTTCGGTACACCGGAGTCCATTCGGCTGACACGTACATGGAGGAGAGCAACGCCTTTGGGAGCATGAGCAGCGACAAAGTTCCAAGATAAGCTCTGGAGCACAAGGTTTGGTACAAGCAACTGGTTCGTATGTGCTCCCTGCTTTCTTCCATCCAAAATCCGAGGGTAGTGGGTTATTGGGATGCTGAATGAGGTCCTGATTCCACTCAAAACACTGAAGGTGGGCCCTTAGCAAAGCCGGATCCAGTGCAGATCTTGTTGGAGGAAGGTTCTCATCTTGACATTGTTTCTGGGTGAACAACAACCATCTCACAGCTCCTATGTCGGTCAGTATTGTTTTGGGGATATAAATCTGAGAAATGAACGCTTCCAAGTCCTGACATCTTCTGTGAGAGACACTGTAGTCCCCAATGTAGCCAAAGCTTCTAGCAGCTTATCACTTGCAGAATTAAAAGTTTTCTACCACTTTATTTTACCTTTGCCAGCAAATGATCCTGTTACATCTGCTCCTGAAATTGCGTGTAATCCAGGAAGTGCAGAGGCTTTCAGGGGTCCAAGTGCTCTGTAAATTGAACCTAGCTGAACAAACCTTTTGATGCCATGGCCAAGGAAAAATACAAACTCTTTCTAAAATTAAGGATATCGTCTTAGTGCCAAAATTAGGACATCTATATCGGGGGAGAATACATGAGTAGTTTTAATTCCTTTCTGTGCTAAATATACTGCATGTAATATGATCTTTTTGTGTCTGCCTCCTCCTGTGTACTTGAAAGACTGGATACATCATCGCCATGTGATGAAGCTGCTTTGTCCCTCCAACTGATTACTAACTTTTTGTTATTGGTCACGCCAAATTGAAGAATCTGACCAGAAAGGAACTCTGTCAGTTTATCCTTCGTCTTATCGTGGGACAAAAATTAAGAGTTTATTCATTGCTATACTTCCAACTTTCGTTTCTGGTCCGATTTTGTACTGGATTGGATCTGAGCCGTTTTGCCGAATCACTCTCATGGCTTTCTTCAACGAGTTTTCTTTCTAGGAGTCGAAAACAACATGGACTTCACTATAATTGCTGAATTTTTGCCCGATCCATTTGCTGAAGCTTAAATCGAGGTCACGGCATGTGCTAGGTTTGTGGTAGGTGTGAAGAAGCGCCATGTCATCTATTATCGCAGCTTTTTCCTGTAGCTCCTCATTTTCTTCTAAAACTGCAGGTGTGGTGGAAGCATGATCATCATCGTTTTCTTCGGCATTGATTGCATTGATTTAAGAGCATCCATAAGTTTGTACTTAGCTAGACAATGGTGCATACTCCCATCAACTGCAAATAATGACTTCGGTAGTGCTGAGAACTCGTAGTTGCTCAAAAAAAAAATAAAGATAATTTCAAACAAATAACTATTAATAAATATAAAGCCATGAAATAATTTTAAAAGTTAAGCTTCTGGGAAAATGGTTAGTCCTACATAAAAACTTATAATAACCTTTTTTGTGTAAAATTGATTTAGCAATATTTTTTGTATAAAACTTTTTTTCGTATTCCCAATGGTTACTTAGATAAATTGTAAAAAGTGTTTGCGATGGCGGCCATTTTGTTTATCGCGCGCAGTACTTATGCGCACCATTTTTGAGAGTGCCAACATCGAAATTATGTTTCTTCTAGGCCTAACAAAGAGATTCAGACTACTACCACACTTGCATCATCAAGGAGCCCACGGGAGCCTATTTTTGTACACTTGGCAGGGGACTAATATGTTTTGCAATGATTGATAAAAATGTTAATGTATTGCTTTCACACAGGCATAACTTTTTATTTCACGATATCGATTTCAAATTCTTTTATATCAACTTCTTCTCTGATGTTTAAGGAACATTTTCTGTCAGATAACATATTGTCGCGTTTCAGAAATAAAGGCTATAAAGATATTTAAACACGGCCGTGTCGCATTAGTCAAGTGGCGCATTACGAGTGGGATAAAGATCGATAGATACGCGAACTAGCGCGTGGAAAAAGGAGGGACTGACATAATGCAATAATACTTACTGATGGAGTATTGCACCTACTGTATTGTGTATTGTGGTACCAACCTGCTGTTGTGAAATAAAACACAGTTAAGAAAAAATACATTTTAATTACCAGTGACTGAATTATTTTAAAATATTTAATCGTTTTTATATTTTTCTCCTGTTTACGTTCAAAAATTTGTACCTCAAATATGTAATTTTTTCGAAGACAGTATAATTAAGTAGGAAATAAATCGCCAGAAGGGTGGGTGGAAGGTAAAGAGCCGCCAGAAGGCGCCAAAGCTGCAAAAAATTTACATGATCAAGTGCACTTCTGACAATTTGCGTACTTATTGTTTGTTTCAAAATGAAATTATGTACAAAACGCCAGAAGGCTAAGTGGAAGAAAAAGAGGGAAAATATCGATGCTGAGAGCGACAGCGCCTTAACCGATCGATCACTTTTCTCTGTATTTTCACATTTTACACCATCAAGTGGACTTCTGACGATTTGTCAAAATAATTTGGAGATGTTCAGTAAACTATTGGTCAACTGTCAGAAGTCAATTAGGAAGATATACAAAAGTTATTCATTTTATTATTGAAAAGATATGACGACTTATTTTATTTTTATTAAAATTATATTAAAAATTTTAAATATTCTTAGAAAAACACTTTCATGTTCGAACTTTCAGTATATTCTTCTGTGGAACGAAATTTTTTTCAATTGTGTTTGAAAATCTTTCCGTCGACTGCCACGAATCCAGGTATACGGTTTCTTCTGATCATCTGTGCTATTTTTTCTCTCTTTTTCTTCCTCTCTCATACTCTATCTTATATTCCTAAAGTTGACTACACACTTTTTTAGCGTGTAAAAAATTTCGGCGTTCTTGGCGGTGCGGTGCGGTGCGGCGTGTTTGATGGTCAAATGCGTCGACATATTTATTACGTCTACCAAGGCTTTGGTAACATGAGACGATCGGCAGACTGTATTTTTTCGATGTCTTATTCAATAAACTATTCCATAGGAAAATTTCAGCCTTGTAGATAAAGTAAGAAATGTTTAATGTTTAATTAATGGAGAGCTTCAAAGTAGTACATGATATTAATTGAACAAAAATAAATTCCCAACTTCCGCCCCCTCTAATTCTGTAATTTTTGTCGGAATTCAAAAAATTTAAAAAAGGAGGTTTAGCAAATTTAATTCTAAGTAAATTAGCTAGAGCAGTGTTTCGGAGGAGGGGCCAACATTAAAAAGTTGTCAACTATAGAAGCTCCACATTTTTACTAAAACTAAAAAAAAAAAATCAAAATTCTGATGGAAGCAAAAGATTTGTAGTGGAAAATACTCGTGTGACATTTTACTTCCACATCCAGTGGAAGTTTAGTAACGACAAAACATTTTTTTAAAATTTTTATTGCTCAAATAGGCTTAGAATGTCATGAAACGTCAAGATTTCAAGTTTGAGCGAAAAAAAATTTCTGTCTGTATGTCGGTCTGTAACTTTTTTGTGCGCACGTTTACTCTGGAACCGTTTGAGATATTGACTTGAAATTTGGTACACATACGTACTTTAACGAGATCTAGAACTAGATTATATTTTCATCTTGTTCCGTCGAAGGGTTGGGGGGTAAATTGGGGTAAATTTGGAGTAAATAGGTAAATTAAGCAGGTAAGAGTTCATAAAATTGAAATTTAGTATAGATAAGAGAAGCTAAGGTCTCAAAAAAAAAATTGGCATTAGCCACCCCCATTACCACCCCCACCCCATTATTAAAGGGGATGAAAAAAAAATTTGATTTAGTGTGTGTACAAGAACCAGAAACCTCAAAATATTTTTTTACTTTATCCACCTCCCACTCCCACCCCCTGTCACCTACCCCACTACCGATGTGGGGTATCGCTTTATGGGTTGTTAGGGTAGAGGATTTCAAATATTGTATTATTAAAGTTCCATAAACAATTATTTCCAGATACAAAATTTTTTCGTTGTGTGACTTGGATAGAAAATCCGGATGTGGAAGTAGTGATTCCTTGGGCAGCGGTTTTTTATTTCGAGCTAACTCCTACCGTTTCGGAGATATCTGCGTAAAATAGCAGAACACAGCTTGCATTCCGGAGTTGAAAAAATTGCAAAAACATGCAATCTTGACACGTTCATATTTTTCGAAAAACACCATTGGGATGGCCGTAAGATGTCACGACGTATAGAGGAAGTCTTCCAGATAAACCTGATCGTAAATTGCACGGCGAAATTCGAAGATTCGGCTCGGCACGAACTAATCAGAAGTGTACTTGATCATGCAAATGCTGCGAAATTTTTTGCAAATTTGGCGCCTTCTGGCGGCCCTTTACCTTCCACCCACCCTTCTGGCGATTTATTTCCTACTTAATTAGACTGTCTTAAGTCATTCTACAAATTTTTAGCACTGCACCTTATCACTTTTTTTACTCGAAAAAATTACATGTTTGACCCCCCCCCCCCCCCTACCCTATATCCTTCCAGACTGCCTTCTGGCGACCGGGATCTCACTATGTCGGTAACAATCGAACCTGTACTCGAGAAAATATCGACTACATTGATATAATACTTTTGTAAATTATTTCAGTACAGTATCAGGAATTAAACTTCAAAATCACTTTGGAGAAAATTTGTCTTTGCCTTGTACTAAAATGGCAAACCAACCTAATTCTCTCTTTGTTCCATTTATAGACCAACATGACGTGAAAAACGAAATAAATTACTTAAAAAATAAAAAAAGCACCGGACTAGATGAGTTAAGTGTAGATCTTATAAAATCTGTACTGTAGTGAACCATTGGTAATAATTATAAATAAATCTCTCGTGGCAGGAATCTTTCCAAACATACTTAAAATAGCGAACACCATACCGATATATAAAAAAGAAAACCCACGTGATATTGAAAATTACAGACAAATCTCACTCCCAAGCGTTCTATCAAAGTTGGCAGAAAAACTTGTTTCTAATGTTATTATAAATTATTTAAATAAGCAAAAGTTATTTACACCCTATCAGCATGGATTAAGAGAAAAGAGGTCGGTAGAGACGGCAGCCTACCATTTACTAAATTTTGTTTATAAAGAATTAGATACAAAAAAATCAGTAATATCACTCATGTTTGACCTTTCTCGGGCTTTCGACACAGTTGATATCAGATTTATGGAGACCAAGTTGTACGCAATGGGCATTCGTGGAAACTTATTAAATTGGATTATATCATACATGTCTGACAGGAGGATGTTGGTTAATTGCAATGGAGCGGTATCTGACACGAGAAAAGTTGAAATGGGTGTCCCCCAAGGATCAGTTTTGGGGCCACTCTTATTTGCGTTATATGTAAATGATTTACCCCAACATATTACAAATGGTATGGTTATAATGTTTGCAGATGATATCACAATTACTTTATCTGCAAAAAACCCAGAAGAATTGTCAACATATATTGCAGTCACTTGTGATGAATTAGAGGCTTGGTGTCAGCGAAATCATTTAATCTTAAATAAAAAAAAGACCGTATATATGAATTTTCATCTAAGATCCCCTTTACCAGAAACCTTTATATCTCAAAATAATCTAACACTCTCGCAGACATCAAAATTCCTAGGTTTATGGCTAGATGATAAACTGAACTGGAATAGGCACATTGAACATGTTTGTTCTAAATTAAATTCAGCATTCTATGCTATAATGCAATTGAAATCTTGCTTAAACACTGAAGAAGTCTTAAACATCTACTACGCTTTGGCCTATAGTCACATAGCAAATAATATTGTTTCTTGGGGCGGAGGCAATGACTTGCTTAGAGTATTCATTGCTCAAAAAAGATTAATTAGATTAATTTTTTCACTTCAACCATTAGAGACCTGTCGAAAAGTGTTTAAAGATAAAAAAATATTGACAGTTCCATCTATATTCATATTGAAGTGCATAATGCACGTTTATAAAAATAAAAATGATTTTGAAACACTTAATAATAATCATTCTCATAATACTCGGCATGGTAATACTCTGTACATTCCAAGTCACACAACCACTTCTTTTAAACACTCTCCACTCCACAGATGTATTACTATGTATAATAGGTTACCAAACCATATAAAAAATATTCAAAATGAAAATAAATTCAAGAGGGTAACTAAAGATGTCTTAATTGACAATGTTTAATATTCTGTAAACGATTATTTAGATAGTTAGTTTTCGTTTCTGTCGTTTTATACATTTTCTATTGATTATTTATCTGTGTTGTATATTATATGTTTTATACATTTTCTGTAGATTGTTTATTTTTGTTGTATATTATGTTTCTATGTATTTTAATAACATATTTGACTTGTCACATGTACAAAATCATGTATTACTTTTAGTGACCAATAAATATCTATCTATCTGAGTCACATGTTCCCCTTTGTAGCCAGCTCTCAGTCTAATATTCTGCCTGAAAACATTTTCTGTTGGAGGAAGTTCTGCTGACCATTTTAACGGATGTAATTTATTAGTTTTCTGAGATCTTTTAAAAATATTGTCATTCAGTAAGATGATACTGATGTTCTCGTTATAGTTTTGTATTACATTGCAGTATTCTCTGAATTATTTCGAGATAAAAACATTTATATTCAAACGGGTCATTCCAATCAGACGACTAATAAACTAAGATACATTGATATAACTTCTATATTATCGAAACTGGGATTTCTGTTTTTGTTTGCCAGCTTTATATTTATTAACGGGTTGTAATACAGCTAGTGAATTTTTCAAAATTAGCAAAAAACTGCATTCAGTGTTGGCTGAAAGATAAAGGAAGATATTAGGAATTTTTCAAATTTCCATCAAACACATCTAGAAGGTGTTCTGCGAAATTGTATAAACACGACAATGTTGAGGCCTGGATGACCTCAGAAAACTAATAACATTACAGTCGTTAAAATGGCCAGCAGAACATCCACCAACAGAAGATGCTTTCAAGCAGCATGTGCTCAGGTTTGTTCAATTTTATTTTTTTTTTTGATATTAAATGAATATTTCGATTTGCAGATGTTTATTACAGAGCAAAATATGGTGCAGCAGTCATAAATTTAATGTTGAGGAGTTTGATATTTTTCCCTTTGAATGGGAATCACATGAAGAAGGTATTCGACCAGTTCTCTTCACAAAAGCACCAATATCTGACGAAATGAGAGATACGTTAAATATTTCCTGAAGAGTTAAAAATTGCAATTCGGTGAAATGTCTTCGAGAAAATCCAAAATGTACATCGGCCTGCAGGTGCAAAAAATGCCGTAATTAATGAAGAACTTCATTTTTGAACATTTTTATTTAATTTTCTATGATCAAAATTAACGATATTTTAAAATTCATTAATTGGAAATTAAAATTTATTTCTTTTTAACTGTATTTTATTTCATAACAGCAGGTAGGCACCAAAATAATAATACTCCATCGGAACTATTGTATTATGTCAGTCCGTCCTTTTTCGACGCGCTAGTTCACCTATCTATCAATTATTATCTCACTCGCAATGGGCTACTTGACTAATGCGACACGCGCGTGTTCAAATATCTCTATAGCAGGCGCTGATTTAGAAAATTCTTGAGGAGGGGGCGCACATTTAAACTAGATATAATTATGGCATTTTGAACTTTTTGTTAAAAAAACCTAAATCTATAAACCATAACCCTATAAATTACTGGCTCAGGGGGGGGGGGGGGGCGCCCCGTGCGCCCCCCCCCCCTAAATCCGTGCCTGCTCTATAGCCTTTATTTGTGAAACGCGACAATATGTTATATGACTGAAAATATTCCTCAAACATCAGGAAAGAAGTTGGTATATAAAAAAAATTTGAAATCGGTATAGTGAAATAAAAAGTTATGCCTGTATGAAAGCAATGCATTAACATTTTTATCAATTATTGCAAAACATATATTGTTTTTTCAAAATGTAAATCGAATTACCACACTTTTTAAATATACAATTATTAAATGGAATAAACCATCAATCATATCTAGAATCATTCACCTAAGTGCAGTAGTTTCCGAGTAATATGTTTTTTTACTTGCAGGCGTACGGTATAAAAAAATGGTGATCTCTGAAATTAAATTCTCATAAATTTTGTCTCGACCAAGGGAAAAGGTCGTCAACCGGCAATATAATACATTATCTATTTCTATATCAGCTGGTCTAGGTCCCATATCTTTCTACTCTGAAAAAAAATTCTCCATAAATAAGCGTGCTACGCTCGAAATTCTGCTCCACTTGATCCTGTGTCTAGTTTCCGAGATACACCTCAAGAAATGTACAAGAATGACCTCTTGTACAATTGAAAAATTTTCGAATTCATGATTTTTTTCATAAATTTTATATTGTGATACGTTCTACTAGCCCTTATTTTGCAGTAAAAAGATTTGTTGTTTTAATAAAAATAGCGTAGAAAGAATTAAAGTTTGAGAAACGTTGGCGAAGATGCCGGGAAATCTGTATAAAATAACAAGTGAAAAAAATATTCGGTCAAATTCCCGAAAACATTTTTTACATAAAGTATGTGTCTTCCTGAAACTTTAATTGAAAAACATTCGGAAATTGCTCGTTTGATCTCTAATACCCCATCAATAAATTAAAAGTTCGACAAGATACAGAATTTTACAAGAATTTATAGCTGTATCTCGGAATAGGATCGAGTTGGGCCCATGAGAACTTTGGATTAGAAAGTCGAAAGCTTAACTTGCTGGGAATTTTTCCGCAGATCTGCCATATTTTAGGCTAATTTTCCTGTTTATAAGTGTAGACAAAAAACGATCCAAGCGGTCATCTGGTATAGTTTACTATTTGTAAATTTTGAATCTCGTTGAGCATCTTTGGATTTGTGTAAACCGAAATATACGACTTAAATTTTTATGTGCAGTCATTTAAATTAACCGCCTTTTTTATATTGTTTAGAGCAGCGATTTCGTAAGTCTATCGTGTCGTTTTTTTTTTTGGCGTAGAACCAGGTCAAACATGTTAGGTTTCTTTGAGTATGTCACCGGGCATATGAAATCATATTTTACGACATTTTTTTGTGGTCTGGAACTTTTTAAATCAATAAGTTTCCATCTTTAAAACTATTAAAGGTACCGAAATTTGTTTTGTATCAAATTAAAGGTCACACTGTAGCGCTTTTACCAATATAAACGGTTTGGGTACAATTCGCACTTTCATTTCTCTAAAAATCAGATAAACTAAAAATATATATTTTATGTATTGAAATCTTCACCAATCGATAAACTTTTTTATTTTTGAAAATATTTACATACATGCAGCGAAGAAAATAAACCCTAATAATCACAAAAGTTTTTGAAACAATATATTTTTTCCTAAAGTGTACCGTTTGGCAACAGCGATTTTTTTTATCAGCGCTAAATGCGAAATTGGGACGCAATTAATACATCTCGCATGCTAGTTACAGTAACTAGAGATTTTAACTTCGGAATAATGTCATATTGAACGGATTTCGTTCATTTTTGGCAGTATAATAGTAGATCCACAGAAAAGTTTCTATATTGTGCAGGGGCTTGCTAATTTATAGGGGGTGGATTCCACCCCCTCTCAGGGGGTGGCACTTAAAAAATATATATGTTTATTGGAGCTGAAATAGAATCAAATTATAAAAAGAAAAGGTTCTATGCAATTTTTCACATAAATTGATAGTTTTCAAGTTATAACGACTTCAAATAGCTTAAAAAAAAGGTATTACAAACGGCTTTCGTCAAGTTTCTCGAAAAGTATTACTTTATCGAAAAAATGTTACAGACCAATTACAGAAAGTACAAACTGGGAATTAATTATGTTTTTTTGTTTATTGATGTAGGATTAATAATTTCGGAGATATTTAAGTTTATATTTGGTAGTGTTCCGAAATTAAATTTAAAGTTTAAAATGCACTTTTTTCTAAAGCGAGTGCTTTAAATGATCAAAAAAATTTAAACATCTAGGTAATGCTACATCTTAACGAAAAACTGTATTTGAGATAATTTTTCTAAATTACTGGCTAATTAGATTAACAAAATGGCGACCTTTTTATATAAAAAAAGTCGCACATTTTTCCGTCATAACTTTTTTATTTCTTATGCTACAGGAACGAGTAAAAAATAATTTGAAATCGCAATTGTCTTTAATTTCATTTCTTAGCATGCGTGACGTAGGTGTCACAATTTCTGAAATATTTAACATTTAAACTGCATTTTTCGTCTTATAAACGTTCGGACGCCATTTGTAAACTTTCATATCTCCGAAACTATTAAATCTATGTAAATAAATTAACAAGCGAAATTCATTATCAGCTTATGAGCTTTATTTTTGGTATCTACCCTTTTTCAATAAAACTAACATTTATTGAGATATTTGGAAAAGGAAAAAAAAATACGTTTCATCGAAAATACCTTTATAGTTTAAACTGCATTTTTTTCTAAAGCAAGTGCTGTATACAAACCAAAAAATTTGAGCATCTACGTCATGCTATATATTAATGAGGAACAGTGTTTGAAATTCATTTTTTTAATTACTGGCTAATTACAGTAACAAAATGACGACGTCGTTATTAAAAAAATGTGTAGACGCACATTGCTTCGGTCATAACTTCTTTGTTTTTTATGCTACAGAAACAAATTAAAAAACAGTTGAAAGCTTAATTAATAACATAATATTCTACCTATTAGCACCCTTGACGTAGGTGTCACAGTTTCTGCGATATTTAACTCTCACTCTAAATAATTATCTTGTGAACACTTGGATGCCAAATGTAAACTTAAATATCTCCGAAATTATTAATCCTACATCAATAAACAAAAAATATAATTAATTCCCAGTTTGTACTTTCTGTAATTGGTCTGCAACATTTTTTCAATAAAGTAATACTTTTCGAGATACTTGACGAAAGCCGTTTGGAAATACCTTTTTTTTTTTAGCTGAAATCGCAATTTTGAAGTCGTTTTAACTTAAAAACTATCAATTTATGTGAAAAATTGCATAGAACCTTTTCTTCTTAAAATTTGATTCTACTTCAGCTCCAATAGAAATATATATTTTTTAAGTGCCACACCCTGAGGGGGTGGCATCCACCCCCTATAAATTAGCAAGCCTTCGCACAATATAGAAACTTTTCTGTGAAGCATTTACTATTATACTGCCAAAAATGAACGAAATCCGTTCAATATGACATTTTTCCGAAGTTTTGCATATTTTTTACCTCTAGGTACTGTAGTATGTAGGGTTGGTCAGATTAGTCGCGTAGAAATGGCGGTTGTCAAAAATCATTAAGTATTCATTGTTCGGATAAAAATTGTGACAATCGAAAATGTGCTTGTTTTAAGGAAGCCTAAAATGTTGCAACGAGTGCAAATGTCGTTCCTGTAACAACATTATTAAAGATTTCGGGGCAGATATGAACGAATTAGAATGCTTTAATGTAGGGCCTACATAAACTACATACTACATATTTATCTATGCAAATAGAAAATTTATTTCAACAATAAAACTCATTTTATGCGTACGTTTTTACTTTCATTCATTTAAAAATATCTAATAAACTTACTAATTAGATGTGTAGTTAGTAACACTGATTGATATTTATAGATTAGGTATTTATATGTACCTACGTCTTTTTATTATTAAAAGGAGACTATTTAATATTTTTTGTACAATTTCTTAATATTAACAACATGATCAATACTACTGTACAGTATATGAAATATTGAACAATAATATGAATCCCCTAGATCTTTTGATCACTACTGGTTTTGTACCTATTGATATAAGTTAAACTAGTACACACACCCCGACCGGAACCGTGAGATCGTTGCAGTCGGCAGCCTTGCTACAGCCGAGCGCGCAAGAATATGACTTTGGCCCGTTAAAAAAAAATCGCTCACTCAATACTATCAACGGGACTTGAAAAATTTTTATCCTAAAAACTTTTTTCAACTATTGGCTTCAATTTATACGCAGCATGTATATACAAATTTTCATAAATAAATTTTTTTCTCGATTGCCTAAAATTACGCTACTGAAAATAACAAGTTTGAGTTTCCTATTATTTTACCAACTTAAAAAAAAATAAATCGGGTTCACGTGGGACGTTGTTCGAAGCGCTATTGTGTCTACTTTAAACTAAAAAAAAAAAAAATAGCTTGATAGCACAAATATTTTCAGAGATATAGTGGTGGAGACGTTAAAAAACATATTTCATTAAAAATCTATTTTTTTGAGTTTTTTCCGAAATAAAAAAGGTCTCGACCACCAAAAAATGTCGTAAAAAATGATTTCGCGTAAAGTAGTATTACTATGAGAAGATGCCAGCAAAAAATATGCACAGAAACGAGTTTGTGCGCTCGATCATTCTAAACCAATGAGAAAGAATTACGTGACATTCAATGTCAACACCAGTGGCGGCGGTGCCCTGCAGTAGAGCGGCGGCGACGGTAATAATAATAATAAAACAACTTTATTAGGCAAAGTTTAGTAGAACTTACTATTCTTACACTTCTGCTGAACAAAGGTTACTCGTAACAGTTGGCAAGTTTTAATCTACTCCATTTTCACAGTTCCTTGACCGCGAAACTTTTATTGCAATTACACATTCCTATACCCCAGATAAAGCTATGCCACTGGTAAAAATATTCGCGCATTTTGGCTCCGCCCTGGCATCTTCTCATAGTAATACTAGTCTACACGATTATCTTACTAAAGAATCCCACTAAGTCTGGTTTGGTTCTACACCGGTTTTTTTTTCTCGAAAACTAAGCGACTTTACTTTCAGATTTTACTCTACTAGTTCTTAGCTATCACAATTTTAATGGCTAATAACTCTTATTTTCTATTTTGATACATTTTAATGTAGTAAGCAAAATTTGTAAAACAATGTAATGTAAAAGAATATAGAATATAGAAAAAATATAGCATATTTTCTCATCTCATAGGTAGTCGTAAATCCATCTTCAATCATTAACATTTACATTACTGCTGATTGAGAACAAATAGAACACTTTTATATTTTTAGAGTTATATGACGTCAATACATTAATAGGGCATATACGGCAATATATTGAAGTCCTCACAATAGACAGTGTCTATACCGAATATTAGTCCTCTACTCCAAATAATTTCTGAGATAATTATTTAAAGAATTCCGACCGCTAACGACATCTGTAATGACGTACTAACCTAAGATCGAAATCTGATTGGTTTTAATCCAAATGGGTAGGGATGAATTCAAGAGGAAATTTTTAACTGGGGGACAGTTCAAGTATGTCGAATACCTGATAACATTTGGTGTTCCGCAAGGAACAACTCTTGGGCCTTTGTTCTTTAACCTATTTATAAATGATATTGTTATATAAGTTATTCATGTTGACTACTCGCTCTTGAACGCTCTTAAACTCTCTATTACTGTTAGCTCCATGCAGAATTACAATCTATTACAAAATTGCTTCTCTAACATATCTAACTGGTGTTTTCAGAACAAGCTATAGAGCGTTGGCTGCTATATTAAAGTCAGTTATTTTTTATGGGCCTGTGAATAGTTAGAAATGCAAAAAATTAAGAGATAACTATATTATATTGTTATTTTTATATACTAATAAATATCAATCAAAAATGGCAACACAAGAGAGTATTTTATATCCCCCTTAAAACTCATTTTGATTTTTCTTCCTAGCTTGTATGGTTTTCGAGCAATTCAATTTATTCTATAGGCCGCGCGCAATAAATTTCAAATAAACGAAAATTCGCGCGCATTAAAAACACAAATTTTGGAATTTTTTTCAATATCGATTTTCTCGAAAACCATGGCATATACAACAAAATTACAATAGGACTTTTTTTATGAAATTAGTCAAGCTTTCTTTTTATGATGAGCAATTTTGTTACATCTTCAACGGTTAAGGAGTTATCAGTAAAATAAGGCTTTTTCCACCGAAGGGGTGGCTTTTGGGGAGGGGGGGGTTGCGGTACCCCCTCCAGAACGAATTTTTGTGGTTTTATGATGTATAACCCCTCCACTAACAGTTATTGAAGGAAAATCTCAGATAACATTATTGCAAGCTTCTGATGTATTTTTTACTTTACGGACTGGAGTATGTAGCCGGTCGCGAAAAAAAAATCTTTTAATTCAATTGTATATTGCCAACTACAAACTAACCTTTTGCACGTCTAAAAAAAGTTGCACTTGTTTGGTACTTGCTTCAACTTTTTAATCGTTAACAGAGGTCAACCTAGTGAAAACGCATTTCGAATTTTTTTAATGGATCGGAAGTTGTCCTTTTTAAACAGACTCGGCCAAAAATGTCAGCCATCCATGGATGTTCCATGCATGGTTGTAAACGAACTTCGGTTTAAGATGAAATTCATGTTTCTATCTTATCAAGGAAGGTTTCACGTAGTTAGTCCAAATGCAAAGTTATGTCCTACACAACAAAGCTAGTACATATTAAATTTAATTATAATATAGATGACGCGGTTCTTCAAAGATCCGAGACGTTTAAGAATCTATGAGTAATCTTTGCCTTTCTTGTACCTCACATGAATTCATCATGTAAACATCAACTATGTCAAAACTATGAACTATCTTCCATTGAATTTACGTAAGGGCACTTCACGCACGATGCCTCAGTGTCTGCTTATTGTGCTTCAGACTCGTGATTGGTAACAACTTGACAACTTTAAATGACGAATCAGAAGTCAGGGATGCGATATCTGGCATATGGACAGAGGATGAAGAAGGATGAAGGTTAATGGTCAATGGTCAATTGGTTAGTATGTCATATTTAGAATACGAATTTGTTCTATTTTTCCGGACTTCTATTGATAGTCCAATCAACGAAGGAGTGTTAGAGGACATGGAGGGGGTAGAATTTTCTTCTTCAGAAATGTATTGGGGGTAGTTGGGAGGTAAACATACTAAAAGTCCCCGCCCCTAGCCTGTCCCTTCAGGGGGTGGTAAGGTCCCTCTTTCGATTCTTTGCTAATAACTCGGAAACGATGCGTCGTGCGAAAAAAGTATTCTATGCAAAATTAAACATAATTAAATTTCCTACCGTTTATTGATTTTCTTCTTATGTGTTATAGTTTCCAAGATATTCGCCAGCGAAAATCGATAATTAATAAATAAATCAATTAAGTATCTGACTATCAAAATGGTTTACCGTGGTCTGCTGATAAATCACAGTCACAAAAAAATCTAATTATTTTACAACACTCGATGTATTTAGTAACGTAATATTTTGTTGAAATCTATACATTTCATTAAATATACAGTGTGACTTACTTAAAATGTAGACATGTATAACTTTTTAAGCTCCCCACAAAATTGTGGGAGGTTACTAAAATTGGTCCAAAATCGAAAATTGAGATAACATCAAATCTTATGTTTTGACTTTATGACCAGGAACCCAAAAAAGTGACATTTTTGGCCGAGTCTGTTTTTGAAAAATGTCTGTGTGTGTGTATGTGTGTTAGCACGATAGCGGCGAAACTACTAAACAGATTTGGATGAAACTTTGCATGAGGGTTTCTTTAATGCACTAGAAGATCTGAAAAGGTTTTGGTTGATATCGGATTACGTTTAGTGCCGTCTTGGCCCAACAAGTTGTTTATTTTATAATTACTTACAATTTGTAATCGAACCATTCAGAACTGTAGCGAGCCAACTTTATTGGGGGGTTATTTTTCCAAATTTGCCAACTTCATAAACTGAAGAAACCAGCTCTGTAAATTATTAAATAATAATTCCTCAAAAACCAAATTGATGAGCGGGGGTAGAAATTCTAAAAAAAAAAAATGTTCAGTACAAATTTCCAACTTTTTTCCCAAGTTACGCCGAAATAAATATTGATAAGCTGAGGGGAGAAAATCTAAAAAAAAATTTTTTTAATAAAAATTGCCAACTTACATCTCAAATTTCTAACTTTCGCCAAGTCTAACAAGGTACCCATATCCTCCCTTCGCTATGACCCTAGAACCATTGAAAAGCAGTAGAAATTCCGATTTCAACGATATATCGATTTGGTTTCCGTGAAAGAAAAAAAAAATAAAAAACAAAGCAAGTTGAGATGGGATTACATTTAGTGCCGTTATGGCACACAATTTAGTGCTCATTTCCACTTTAAAGATCCACCGGGTGGGGAGGTTCCAGCCGCTTCCAGTAGCTGCCGATTTTTTATTTGGTTTCCGATTTGAATGAAATTTTACTCAAATATAGATTAGGATCTACTTATAACCAGAAAAACATTTGCCTGCTGCAAGGGCAAAGCCACCTGCGGTACCAAAATATGCGGAAACAAATAAAAAACATTTTGAATGTTAAAAATTCTAAAAAAATGCATCGGATCGGCACCAAAAACGTACATACACCAAAATTTGATTTGGTTACTGATGGGGGATTCCTCATACATAAGCTCATCTGGCAAAGGGGATCCTCAGTTTCCGCAATTTGTGGTGGATACGTAAAGTTTTAATTTTTTTCCGCATATTTTGGTACTGCAGGTAAGGCTCTTCCTTTGTAGCAGGTGATTATTTTTCTGGTCATAGGTAGATCCTAATTTGTTCTATACTTGAGTAAAAGATTTAAATTGGAAACAAAATAAAAAAATTTATAAGGGTGTGTTCATTTTAAGTGAATCACACTGTACACTTAAGGAAATGTATAAATTTCGATAAAATATTACGTTAGTAAATACGTCGAGTGTTGTAAAATAAAGATTATTTTGTCATTGTGATCGAATAGCAGATTGATTTATTTATCGATTTTCGCTGGCAAATATCTCGGAAACTATAACAGATAGGAAGAAAATGAATGTAGACATTCTTGTAGGAAATTTAATTATGTTTAATTTTTCATAGAATACTTTTTTCCATCTTTTTCGAGTTGTAAGCGAAAAATCAGAAAAAGGGACCTTTCCTGCCCCACTCCCCGCCCCCGAAACGGCAGGGCTAGGGGACTTTTAGTATGTTTACCTCCTGACTGCCCCCAACACATTCCTGAAGAGGAAAATTCTCCCCCTCTCCATGTCCTTTACGGTTGTCTTTTGGGCATTCATTGATTGGACTATGAGTATTTGAGAACAATAAAAGCTGTGAGGACCAGCCTGTATGTGATTAAATAGATTAAAAAAAAAATCTCCTTACTTTTTTCATCTTCACATCCTCCATCTTCCCAAACTGGGGTTGAGGTGCCAGACTCTGCCCATAAACTGGCATGAACGTCTCATGCTGCATATTGTTATTCTCCATGAGCGGTTGCACCGACTCTATCATATGTTTCGATTCAAAGGTCTCTTCAGTAGCGGTCGTTTTGCCTACCTGGTGGTGATGGAGGGCCTCATCAGGTGGCACATTCTCGTTGGAATGCGGAGGTGTCATGGATATGTTGGAGAGCGGCGGCGTCATCGGTAATGGAGTGTTGTTCACTTGATGGAGAGCGTGCGGTGTTTGTCGGTGCTTGTCCATCATCATCGGGCTTGGAATGCTGAGTGGCGGCGAGGGCTGGTGTTGGAAGGCGGGCGGGACTTCTTGCATCATGTAAGGGTTACCTGTAAAATGTCATGACAAATTGATTTTAACAGGGCCAGAAAAATACTGTTTCCATAAAAGTTTATTTTCTCGAGTTTATTTGAGATATTGGAACAAGTGGCATTTTGCTAAGAAGCAACGACAACAATTTCATCACCTTAATGTAAATATATATACAAAATATTTGTGCCTGACGTTAATCGACTTAAAAAATGGAATTGTTTTAGAATACCATACTTATTGTTAGGCAATGTGTCCATTTTTCGATTTAAAAAGTTATTAACAATAATACCCCAGGCATTAGAGACCATATAGGGCCCTTAACTAGAAAAAATCATGGTAGTTCTGGAAATAGGCTTACTTTACGTTTTTTGGAGCGCTAAATCCGAATTTTTAACTTCCCACCAAAAATTCCCCCCCAACCTCCTCAAAAATTTGAAAATAAAACCAAGAAACCGGTTTTTTTCTTTTTTTCTCGTTTTTGGAAAAAGATACCTAGAAATTCGGAAAGTAGACAAAATTTGCAACAAAAAAGGTCCTTTGGCATTTGAACGTTGAACGACCGGAGAAGCGCTAACACGCCTCGAAACATGAGCCTCAGCGCCGCGGGGTGCATGCGCTAAGTTACACGTTGGTTATGTTCTTTCTGTCAGAAATATTCTCGCATGAATTGGACTCGAGGCACAATGTGGAACATTTCAACCCGCTTTTCTTGCAGTTATGTGCACTACGGTAGCCTTTTTTTTTACAAAATAAGTGGATTTATTTATGCTTTTTCATCAATAATCTGAAATCTAAGCGAGATGGTGCAAAAGACTTACAGGGTAGACCAAAATGGATGGGATTTAGGATTTTCTGTAAAACTATGGCAGATAGACAAAAACCAATATAGATGTTCTGAGCTCGATTTTCGAAACAGAGAATGGCGCAAGCCGCAATCGTCTTTTTGGACTACTGAGCTAGCTTTTGGAAAATTGGCATATCTCAATTACTAAGTGTCGATTCGAAAATCGAGTAACACATTTTTTTGAGTAGAATCCATTGCTGATAAGAAAAAAAATTATGCATGCGTCAGTTTTCGAGATATAGACATAATTTTTGTTTTTTTAAATGGAACACCCTGTAAATTATTTCACTATTCGATCACAACTTAAATTAGCTATCTAACGATATATCATATGTCATATTTATCTTTAGAAAAAGTGGCGAATTTCCAAAAAATTTAATATATTTGTGAGGAGGCCATGGAAAACTATTAACAGCAACAGCACTTTTTATAATGTAAAATAATTTTGCCAAAAATAGGAAAAACTAAACTTCAATAAATGCTCGAATTGTCTTTCATTGACATTTATGTATTTTTGACACCTTCTCCTTACAGCATTTTTTGCATTTCCAATCATGACAGGAGTTATTGACCGAAATGCAGCTAATGTTCTGTTTTCCAATTCTTCTGTGTTATTAGAACGTTCCCTGTATATAATATTTTTGCCAAAAGTCGGCAGTGATATATAGATACCTATCCAACCTCCCCAAATTGAGCATTTAAATAATTTCGTGTTTCATTTAACGTATGACCTGGGGCGCCATCGTGATGGTAAATTAATCTTTGAAATTGCTTTACACGCATATTGTCTACAAAGGGCTCTATTTTTTGTCGTAGAATGTTAATAAAATTACCCTAAAAAAAAAGAGGACGTATTATTTGGTATTAAATAAAACCACATCATACACCAAATCCAAATCGTTCTTGATGATTAGCTGTAGCGGTTACGTGCGGATTTTCGCGAGTCCAATGGAGGTTATTATGCACTGCTTATATGGGCCTCGTCTGTCCATATTATTGTTCCTTCAAATCCTGGCACTTGCATTGACGCAGAAACCACTGGCAAAAATCAAGACGCCTCGAGTCGTTTGGGTATAGACGGTGACTAATCCTAATTTTGTAGGGTTTGAATTTTTTTTTAAGCAACGCAACGCAACGCAGTTTTTTTTGGGATTCCCTAATTTTCCAGTATTCCGCAAGACGATGTATTGGGATTTTCCCCTACAGTTTCTAAAACAATATTTTCTATAGTTTCTTTACCTGTTTTATTATACAGGGTGTTTCATGAGGAACTGTACATATTTCCAGGGGCAGTAGAGGACCACTTGGGTATTCAGGAATGGCCATTGAAATTTTCCTATCGCTCTTAATTTCTGAGATACAGGGTGATAAAAAGATTTTGGTCTAAATTTATTTTGGCTAGAACGTCCTCATTATGGATCGAATTTTGTTTAAATTTTAGACACTTTGTACACTATACAGTTAATAGGTTGCCATTATAATTTTTTTTAATGCCAGGGCCGGACTTTTTTAATTTGATTTTTCCGATTCCCGTAAAGAAGATTACCCTGTATATATTTTTTTTTAATATTCAGTTGCCCATTATAAAAGCCCATACATCACTAAACAAAACAATGTAATTAGATTTTTTGTCGCGCCTTTATTGATTCTTTTACAAGCGATTGAATTTGGCAAAATGGGGAATTTGAAGAAACACAGCTTCATTTGCTTACATTAATTGTCCAAATAAATAAAAACGATCAATTTAAACTCGGTAAATAATGTCTAATATGGACAAAAAATATAAAACCAAAGTTATTTTTTGTTCCAAAGAAAATGTAGCGTATAAATAAGTAGGTACATTTTATAATAGGAATCATTAAACAGTTTTCTTTTTATTATAATTATAGTAGGCCTAGACAGTTTGATATTTCTGTTTGTTGTCATAAACATTAGAACTAGTGTACTTTTAATGGTTAACTTAGTCTGCAAAAATCATGCCTTATAATTTTACGAATGAGGAATACACCGATATTGTGTATGTTTATGGATTGTGTGATGGTAATGGTAGAGAAGCCACAGAGGAATACAATTTACGTTTTCCTAACAGAAGAATACCAAATCATCAGACATTTTCAACTGTGTACTGCTATAGGGAGTACGGCAGGTTTCCATCATCAAAAGTGGAACGAATTATTGTTCAAAACAGAGGAGCAATAAAATATGAATATTGTTCAAGGACACCCTGAATTAAGTACCCGATGAATAAGTGCCCAGTTATTAGTTCCTCATGTGCGGGTTTGGATGACTCTATATAAAAAAAAGATTACATCCATATCATATTCAGCAAGCGCAAAGGCTTCAAACAGGGTGACAATGTAAATAGGTTAGAATTTTGCCAGTAGATTTTTGATCACAGACCGACTACATATCGACGAGGCTCAATTTACACGGGCTGGCGTATTTAATTCAAGAAATTCGCATAACTGGGCTGAAAACTATCCTCATGCTATAAGAGAAGCCCATTCTCAACATAAGTTCTCGGTAAATGTTTGGTGTGGTGTGATTAATATCAACCTAATTGGCCCACATATTTTTCCGGCAAGGCTAACTACAGAAATATATTTAGATTTCTTACAAAATATTTTACCTGCTTTAATGCAAGGTATTGATATAAGAGGACAATACTTCCAGCATGACGGAGCTCCTCCTCATTTTGGTATTGGGGTTAGAAGGCATTTGGATAATGAGTATCCAAACAGATGGATTTGACGTGGGGGGCCTCAACTTTGACCACCAGATTTCAACCCCGTCGATTATTTTCTATGGGGATATCTCAAAATTGAAGCATACAGTGTCTCAATAAATAGTAGAAATCAGTTACTTCAGCGAATTCTCCACTGTAGTGATCAAATTAGAAACAATCCAGCGCAAATTAGAAAATCTATTGGCAATTTAAATAAACGCCACCAAAAATGTAAGGAAGCTGGAGGTTCTCATTTTGAAAATGTAAATATTTATTTAACCATTTTTATTTATTTGGACAATTAATGTAAGCAAATGAAGCTATTTTTCTTCAAATATCCCATTTTGCCAGATCCAATCGCTTGTAAAAAAATCAATAAAGGTGCGACAAAAAATACAATTACATGGTTTTGTTTAGTGGTGTATGGGCTTTTATAATTGGCAACCGAATGTTAAAATATATATATATATATATATATATATATATATATATATATATATATATATATATATATATATATATATACATATATATATATATATACATATAGGGTAATCTATTTTACAGGAATCGAAAAAATCAAATTAAAAAGTCCAGCCCTGGAATAAAAAAAAAATATAATAGCAATCTATCAACTGATAAGTGTATAAAGTGTCTAAAATTTAAACAAAATCCGATCAATAGTAAGGACGTTCTGGCCAAAATAAATTTAGACCAAAATCATTTTATCACCCTGTATCTCAGAAATTAGGAGCGACAGGAAAACTTCAACGACCGTTCCGGAATACTCAAGTGCTCTTCTACCGCCTCTGGAAGTATGTACAGTTCCTCGTGAAACACCCTGTATATATTTGCCAGAGGCTTTACAAATGATCCAAACTCTTTTAAATTTTGTTGTAGCCTTTTGAATATTTTTATGTCTGGTTGTCTCTCTTCTGGATGTCTAAAAACATTGTTTAGGCGGCACTTTTGGCACAAAGTTTTGCTGTCTATAACTTACCTATTAAAATAAAACAAATTTGAATCTTCTCCGCATTCTACAAGGTGACTTAGAGTAAAATTCAGTTTTTAAAAAATCATAACAAAGTTATTTAAACTTTATAAAATTTTATTTTAAAATTAAGATACTACATACATGCGGATTTTATTTTTTAAACACTACGTTATCCAAATAACGACCATCTTGCCACAGCACTCCTCCAACTTGATACTTAAATTTTGGAAAACTCGTCGAAACATTTTAACATTCACACTTTTTTATTCTTCAGAAATTTCCTGGATACGACCCCAATTGGACCTGGTTTCATCAGGATGGTGCCACGGCACACTCAGCAGAAGTCTTTGTGAATTGTTTCCAGGTGTGCTTATTTCCAGATTTGGTGATATCCCCTTCCCCCCCAAGATCCCCGAACTTAACGCCCCTGGATTTTTTTTTGTGGGGACACTTAAAGAGTATTGTTTACATCAATCCCCCGGCCAAAACAAACCAGTTAAAGAACAACATTCGGGAGGCCATTACTAATATTCCTGTTGAAATGTGTCGACGAGTTTTCCAAAATTTAAGGCTCAGATTGGAGGAGTGCTGTAGGCAAGATGGTCGACATTTGGATAATGTAGAGTTTAAAAAATAAAATCCACATATATGTAGTATCTTAATTTTAAAATAAAATTTTTTGAACAGTTTAAATAACTTTATGATTTTTTAAAAACTGAATTTTACTCTGAGTCACCTTGTATAATACACTTAATCATATCAAGAATGTGTTACTCGATTTTCTATTCGACACTTGGTAATTGAGATACAAACGTCATCCAAAAATGACAATTTTCCAAAAACGCTCTGTAGCTCGGTAGTCGAAAAAGATAGACGATTGAGGCTTGCGCCATTATTGGCGCAATATTGGCTTTTATCTATCTGCCATAGTTTTATCTAATTTGGTCCACCTGTACCTTTTTTGGTAGAGCATAAAATTGTTTAAAATAAAGATTACAAAAAAACCGGAAGCAAACCTAGCAATGGCAACTAGGAAGACCATTCTAATTTTTCTGAAGAAAATAAATTAGAAGAACTAATCAACCAGAAAATTTCGAAAGTATAAATCGTACTATACGCAAAAGCTCTTTACGACAAAAAAAGAATGAAAGAAGGACAAGCATGTAGACTGAAAAATCCTCAAAAGTTGCGTGTGAGGAATTTCTGTAAGGGAGTAATTTTTAGTGCATACTTTGCAGACTAAAATGGAAGAAAGTAAAAATTACTTTGCAATAACGTTTTCTAGAAAATGAGTTGAAGAGCCTGGTAATTACGTGGTAATAGCCCATACAATGGGCTACTGCCCACAATGCAATACCATCGTTGGCAGTCTTCAAGAATTTTTTTTCAGATCGACTTATTTTATTACATTCAGTCGTTAGCTAGGCAATCGCTGCCTACAGGTGTCCAGAAATGATCTCCCCATTTTGGTCTGAGTATAAAATACATGCAAACTATATCAACATCTTTAGACACTCAAAGTGTAGAAAAAATTATGGAACAAAATTCACCCTACTCCGAAACTTTTTTAAGGCGGCTCAATTATTTGCAAATATTTTTTTATTTAAAACCTTGATTGAGTTACTTGTGTTTTTCTCAAAAACTTGCAAGTTTCATAAAAACTTTTAAGATTAAAATTAGTTTCAAATTTAAATTCTTCATAACCTGAAATATTTCTTTTGTAGATTAATGGATGAATGAAAAGTTCTATAAAATGACCTAATCTACATGTAGCCGCTATGTATCGACTTATTTACGAGAGACCCTGTATATATAAAATTATTAAGAAATGATATGATTACTTCGTATTGCAATTAAACAACACTTACCAGATGATCTGGGCCTCATATCGTCCTGATAATTGTGCCACATCTCCGCCTGCTGCTGTAATTGGGCCAGCGGATTCGGCTGAAAAGAAAAAAAAATAAAATAAAAATGAAATAGCAAACCACTTAAAATAGCGCCCAATTTGCTTCCCGTCACCCCTAACGCCACCTTTTACAACCGGCTGAAATGAAATGACGGAAAGCATTAAATCGTAAAACATAATATACGAAATTTAATATACATTTAATTGCCATTACAAATTCCAACCACTTGTTGCCTTTTGAAGACCAAACGGGCCGCTGCGCGTACACAAACATGAATGAAACGGAATTTTAGTACAGTAAATAGGGAAATGATTCAGTATGGATTGAGGGTTTCCGCGAGCCGGGCGGATGCCGCTTCAGTCGCTCGCTTAAAGCTACGTTTCGACAGTCATTGTCGGATGCCGCTTCAGTCGCTCGCTTAAAGCTACGTTTCGACAGTCATTGTAGGTGACATCCTCAGGAAGTTCATTAATTAATTTATTGGACGCAGGTCAATTAGTGTACTAGTTGAAATTGTTTGGTTCGTCATACATAAAAAAAAACAATTTTTCTTCCTCACGATCAAAAAGTTGTACTTTTCTATTATCACTTCGACATGAAATAGTATATTGTGTATTTAGGTGTGAAAGCAATACATTCCCGGACGACGATGCATCGAAGTCCGGGAATGTGCTTTCACACCGAAGTACACATACTATTTTTTCTGAAATCACAATCAACATCATTATAAATTAAGGAATTTGTATTAATGCATAACATTTCTTCATTACAATCTAACTGCTTACTAATAAATGCAATTTTAATGTGAGTTGGTTTGTCTGCGTGTATTTATTTACTGTCTAAAATATACATAAAAACCGTACGGGAATGTTACTTTTTCTGAAATCGATCGGCAATGTCTATATTTTCGGCGCGATTTCAGATAAAAAAATGCATAATTCCAGTATTTTAGACCGTTGCTAAGAAACTATCAGAAAGCAGACCGGAAAAGATCCGTTGTCAAGCAACGATCAACAAAACCGTACTGGAATGTTACTTTTTCTGAAATCGATCGGCAATGTCTAGATTTTCGGAGCGATTTCAGATCGAAAAATGCACAATTCCAGTATTTTAGTCCGTTGCTAAGAAACTATCACAAAACAGACCGGAAAAGATCCGTTGCCAAGCAACGATCATCAAAACCGTACGGGAATGTTATTTTCCCGGCCTAGGCCGGGAAAGTAACATTCCCGTACGGTTTTTTATGTATATTTTAGATAGTAAATAAATACACGCAGACAAACCAACTCACATTAAAATTGCATTTATTAGTAAGCAGTTAAATTGTAATGAAGAAATGTTATGCATTAATACAGATTCCTTAATTTATTATAATATTGATTGTGATTTCAGAAAAAATAGTATGTGTACTTCGGTGTGAAAGCACATTCCCGGACTTCGATGCTTGTTGGCAAATTGTTGGACAATTTGCATCATCGTCCGGGAATGTATTGCTTTCACACCTAAATACACAATATACTATTCCCGGCCTAGGCTGGGAAAGTAACATTCCCGTACGGTTTGGATCGTTGCTTGGCAATGGATCTTTTCCGGTCTGTTTTCTGATAGTTTCTTAGGAACGGACTAAAATACTGGAATTGCATTGCATTTTTCGATCTGAAATCGCCCCGAAAATGTAGACATTGCCGATCGATTTCAGAAAAAACATCATTTTACTGCAGTACTGAGAAAATATTTCACTTTTCACACTCAATGCGAAAACACCTTTACTTTTCACCAGTGGCGGATCCAGGGGGTGGCACAGAGCACGTGCCCCCTCCCCTGTCGTTTATTTTGGCAAAAATAAATGGTTTCTAAAAGTTCTTTGGTAGATAGCGCTGCTATATAGTCCATAGTCTTTCAGCATTTAATATTAGAAAAGAAATGATTCCTTTTAAATTAAGAGTACTTTCAATATTTTTGTGTTTAAACGTTATTCTGCAATTGTTTTATATGAAATTGAAATACCCTGTATATAAAGGAAAGGGCACAATAACCATAGATGTAACGAATATTTATTTTGAATTATATAAAATTTCAAGATTCCCTCCCAAAATGCCAGATATTTCCAAAGGACAAGGGTAGATAAGCCACATATTTTCACCCCCTAATTTCATAAAAATAAAAAGTTCTCCTTAAAATTATTAAACGTTATTTATTTATAGTTGTACATATGATCTTTAGATTTCTATACGTTTTACACTTGAAAAACAACAGTAAGTTGTAATACTGGCATTTCAAAGTAAACATTTTTGCAGTGTTTTAGTAATTTTTGAGGTTTTTCCTGAACTTTTAATGTATATTTCAGTTAGATGCGCTCGATGAACCAAGAAAATCTATACCTCATTTCACTGTTGAGTATTTAAAGCTTTTAAACAATGGTCAATTTATATTGGTTCATCAAGCGCTTCAATGTATATAAAACAAAATCGTTTCCGCGGGAGTCGTAGTAATGTCGACGTTGCGTGCGAATTTAAACGTGTCAGCGCTCAAAACCACATATTGTCGTGTGTATTGAATTAAAATATTTTTTTCTTCGGTCGTTCCAAAAGTAGGTACTTTCGGTACGATTTTTTGTACCGAAAGTAGCGTATTCTAGTACTAGCCTCGAAAATAGCTATTACGGTACTGTGAAGTGACAGATTATCTAAACGTCAATGTTAACTTGCAGGTTATATTTTACTATGAATCACATTAATCACATTCGTACTCGACGCTAAACAGTCGTGTTTCTATGGTAACAAAATAATGACACTAAAAACTGTCAGATAATAGTTATTTCAAAATGGATTTGGAAAGTGATTTTGAAAATATACCAATTTCAATTGGTTTCATATCTTTATTCATATATGTGATTTTTACATAATTTACTTATATCTAGTTTTTATATTTTATTTTGACTTGTGGATACATTTCTTGTAAATGTCTTAACAACAATAAATAAATATCTATCTATCTATCCAAAGAGACGATTGAAGAAAAAATATTGTACGTAACACGCCCCGAAAGTGCTTTTACTGGACTTACAATTTGCTTTACTCGTCCAGTAAAAGACCACTTTCGGAACTTGTTACGTAAATAACTATTTTTCTGATGTTGCTCAAAAATGTCTACTTTCTCGGCCCAAATTTTAGACCCCAAAATATACTATTCTAATATGTTAGTCCGTTGCTAAGCAACTATCAGAAAACAGTCCTGGAAAGTAAGTTTCTTGGACTGTTTTTTATTTATAAAAGTTACTTTCCCGAACTGTTCTTTATATATATTTTAGACAGTAAATAATGAACACCGAATCTCTCATTTTTATCACCACAATAAAAATTCCTTAATTTATAATAATATTGATTGCGATTTCAGAAAAAATAGTATGTACACAATGTATTATTTCCGAAATCGATCAAAATGTCTACTTTATCGGCGCAATTTCAAATCCCAAATAGTATTTGAGTCCGTTGCTAAGCAACTATCAGAAAACAGTTCGGGAAAGTTATTTTCCTGGACTGTTGTTTATATATAATTTAGGCAGTAAATAATAAGCACAGGATCTCTGACTCTTTCATTTCTGTTATGCTTCAATAAAAATGTCTTAATTTATAATAATATTGATTGCGATTTCAGAAAAAATAGTGTGTGTATTGTGTACCTTATAGTAAAAGTACATTCCCGGACTTCAATGCTTGTTGGCCTCGGTTTAACGCCTCGGCCAACAATTTACATCGTCGTCCGGGAATGTACTGTTTTTCCTACTAGATGCACAATGTAATATTTCAATTAACTGTTTCTTATTACTTGTCAAGACATATACTACTCGGAAATTATAATGACATATGACATGGCCAATGGGCGAAAAAAGGCCTTTATCTACCCTTGTCTTTTATCGGTATATTACTTCCATCCAATATGTCTGCATCTGTGCGTTTTTTAAATGTAAAGTTGACGCAAAACTTTCCATTTTTTAAGCATGGATGCACTTTTATGAATTCTGCTAATGTTGTCTTCTGGTCCATAGTTATAGGGCTTAAACGTTTATTTTTCTGCATCATATCAGTTATTATATATTTCGCAATACGAAAACGAAGAGTATATTGCATTTGATCGACACATTTCTAAATTTTAAAATATCGTTTGTAGAGCAAACATTTTCATATCAGAGTGTTAGTGATCGAATTTTGAACAACTCTTTCTGTGTTCGCCTGTCTGTCTGTCAGTCACGTTTCTTGCAAACACGACAACTTAAGAAAGAAAAGTCCAATCGAATTGAAATTTGGACAATAAGTTTTTTTCTTTATTGCGTTATTGCGTTCGGTCAAGGACCAAACAGCCAGCCGCAATTTGTTAAAAGTGAATTAAACAAAATAAATTAATTTATCCAACACTTTCATATAAAGTGATCTTTACTGATGAGATTTTGAAGGTATAAAGTGGCCCATAAGTCACTAGTGAGATAAAGTAGTGAGCTAAAGTATACTTTAGATCACTAGTGAGGTAAAGTGATTTAATCACTAAGGAGTAATTTTAATATAAAAAAAAGTCCAAGTAATTTATTTATTGTCTTTATTATATGGAAAATTAACAAAGCAAAGAATCCATGCACTAACACTTATTTATTTATATTTATGTTAACATTTATTGTCATCATATTCGATTTTTCCCAAAGAAAACTGCTCTCCTGTACACAATTTTTCTCTATACTAGTAACGACGTCTGTATCGCCTGACTCGTTGAGATGCTTTCCCTGTATCTTTTTATTAATAACAATCTTGTTTGAAACTAAATCTTGCAAATAACCATCCGCCACGGTGGATGATTTCCATCCACCGTGACGTTTAAGAGTTGGAATGTCACCCCCAGCATTGGCCAAAAGAGTTGCCGAGGAACGGCACATGCTATGGCCAGTATACAAATCTGCATCTGGCAATTGCAAATAATCAGCTACAATTCTTGGAATTTTTGAGAGCTTATTTAATCCAACGTATTGGACAGTGCACTTTCCCCTTTAAAAATTTACGAAAAATCTTTTGCGAGACACATTTTGCGGTCTTAAAGACACATATTTCCTAATAAAATGAAGTGAGTTTACCGAAAATCCTTCATTTAAAACTGTGAAAGTCCTTGATTTATTCGTCTTGTTATCTAGTATGGATATATATATATATATATATATATATATATATATATATATATATATATATATATATATATATATATATATATATATATATATATATATATATGTTCAAAGTATGCTTCTAGAGGGCAGAGTATTTACTAAACGTAATTTCTCTCTGAAGCAACCCTCTATACATCCTTATTTCAAAAATAAGGAAATTGACCAGACTACAACAAATTGCAAGTCTGGCGCGTTAAGTGTAATAATCACATATTACTACGAAACGCTGTAATTCGATTTTAGCAAACACCGACCGAAAGACTTATTCCTAATTAAAGGAACTCTCGTGTCAGCCACTACACACCACTTGCAGACTGCAGTTTCGAGCTGTTTGGCTCTCATCAGTGCAAGGTAGGCATGCAGTGACTGGCAACGAGATTTCCGATGTATAGGTACATGTTCGCAGTCTTAAGACTGGCAACATGCAAAATAAATCGAAGGCGCCATCTTGCATGTTGCCAGTCTTAAGACTGCGAACATGTACCTATACATCGGAAATCTCGTTGCCAGTCACTGCATGCCTACCTTGCACTGATGAGAGCCAAACAGCTCGAAACTGCAGTCTGCAAGTGGTGTGTAGTGGCTGACACGAGAGTTCCTTTAATTAGGAATAAGTCTTTCGGTCGGTGTTTGCTAAAATCGAATTACAGCGTTTCGTAGTAATATGTGATTATTACACTTAACGCGCCAGACTTGCAATTTGTTGTAGTCTGGTCAATTTCCTTATTTTTGAAATAAGGATGTATAGAGGGTTGCTTCAGAGAGAAATTACGTTTAGTATATATATATATATATATATATATATATATATATATATGTATATATATATATATATATATATATATATATATATATATATATATATGTATATATATATATATATATATATATATATATATATATATATATATATATATATATATATATATATATGTATATATATATATATATATATATATATATATATATATATATATATATATATATATATAGATAGATATTGTTCTTTATCTTTTATATCTTCGACGCTTAAGTAGGTCAGTTCACCGCAACGGCAGGCACCGCAAACTCCCAATATCAATGCAACCTAAAAAATCCAAACAATTAAATACATAAAAGCAAGAACATAAACACCTACCTTTCACATAAAATGCTCATCGTCAGGGGCATCCATCAAATATTATTCGATATGTGCTCTTTCCAAATTTTGGCCTTTTTGGGTTTGAAATTTCTCGATCGACTTTTTAAGTAGCTATGCCACAAGTTTTCCATATCTTGTTATGTCAAAGTTCCTGTATACTTTTAAAGTCGTCTTTATCATAGAATATTTAGTCCACATCGAAGAAGGTGCAATTTTTTTTACTCAAATGTAGAAAGTAAGCCAGAAGCACTTCTTCGTTTACAGCACTAACTTCTCTTTTTTCATCCAATTTTCAAATTGTGGATATTCTTTAAAATAGGTTACTTTGGAATTTTCTGGAATTAAATTGGCTGTAGCTTCTTTGGCTTCTTGCAAAATATCGGTCGGAATTTCCATATTATATCTTTCACAATTTGCCATTGATGCTAATTACACAATGTTTATTAAACAAACTCCTGGTTACAAACAGAATGGACAACTACAGCTTTCTCGGCACATCCATTCAGAATCTACTTAGCAATAAGCTACTTGTATTTTATATTTTTAGAGAAACATTGTTGACTTTGACATTGACAACTGACAAACAATCGATGACATGACATTTTAATAATTTTATTGTTTATCACTGAGAAAGCATTTATATGAAAGTGTTGGATAAAATGTTGTATTAGACACGTGAGTTATTACATATAAGTCACTTAAGAAAATTAACCTAAACTTTTCTTGCGTGACTTATATATAACATAACTCACTAGCCTAATAAATAACTATTATTACTCATACAACATACTTCAATAATGTGAATAAAATATCCTATATCTATGTGTAACCTGACACGAGAGAGAGGAGAATATACATAGAAGATGACGAAAATGAATATAACAGGGTCACACGCTTCTCGTCCTGGCATCTGTCAGAACATTTCAAAATAGACAATACAGGGAGGATCACGGTAGGGTAAATAACACCAGGAAAAATATACGGTGACAAAGATAGCAGAATTCCAGTATCTTCTAAGAAACCTATAATATGCGTATACATTTTCCTAGATCCTATTGTCAATAAATTGAGCATATTAAACGCAGCCATTATATCGCAGTTTTTTGTAATATCGTGAACTAATGTAACAGAGGCATCCGCCATCTTGAATTTAGAAATTATCAAATTCTGAATTCAGATTCGTGATCAGCGACACCAAAAACCCCCGAGTAACAAAATTCAGGCCAAAATATTGAGTAACTTAGTTTGTGCATGAACGCATTTTTAGCACTTTTAGGTGAAGTTTTCTCGAAATCCTGACATGATGGCGCAAAACCGACTACGGCATCGTGTTCAGGAGGTCAAAAACCTTCGAGGTACGGTAATGGAATCCCATTGGTCGGACATTTTTTTTTTGTTTGTAAACTGTGTTATTAATATACTATATAACCCAGTAACCTTGTCATCAAAAAGGGGTTTTACCTGACGTCAAATCGGGTATCTATGCTTTTTTAATATGTTGTATAGGATTAAAAATTAATGTTAAATCCAAGTTTACGACCTCGGCAGACTTCCTCCAGCAGAATCCAAAAAACTGCGAGATTTTTGTTTTTTTTTCAGTTTTTGTTGATTTTGGTACCTAAGGCCTACTTTTTTGATAAAAACAATTTAGTATTTTAAAAGTAGACTAAATTTGCTACAAATTGGTACCAGAGTGGACTCTGCAGATCAAATAGTATCCGAGATACAGCTGTTCAAAGTTTTCATATTTTACCATTTTTAGCAATTTTTAACTTAAAAATCTGCGAAATACCTACTACTATTATACCGGGGTTCAGAAAATTCATTTTACCCGTGCTCAAGCCCCAAACGGGGTCCAAAGGGGGCCAAAAAATGACCCTCCCCCCATATATAGTACTATTACATTGAATGGATAGGAAAACAGGAAAGAATATTATTTAAAAAAATCAGTTATAAACAGGTTATGCTTTTTAAAACAGTCAGATGAAGATTTTAAAAGATTTTTTTACGCACGAACTGTCACATTTTCCAATGTCAATATTTACTGAAGAGGGAATACGGAAGGGCACGAAATCTTCTTTCCCAGCAGCATTCCAACCAATAAAGATGGATGAGATGCAAGGAAAAACTAAATTTGTTGTAGTAGATGGTGGTCATCTACTTCACAAAGTTGTGTGGCATCCAAGCTCCGGGTCGATAGCTGCCAGGTACATCAAATACCTCGTTTCACATTATGGTCCAAAAGTAGCTGTAGTTTTCGATGGCTACCCAACAGACGCTTCACAAAAGAGTACGAAGAGCTCGGAGGGTGTCGTCGAGTTAAGGCAAATATATCGCCCGACATCATATTTGACGAAACAACTAAAACACAAATTTCACAAGAAAAGTTTTTATCTAATGAAAACAATTCGTTTTATCGATTTATTAAAAACCACATTTGAAAAAGAGGAAACTATTGTAATCCAGGCAGAAGAAGATGTGGACAGGCTGATCGTCACCACAGGTAATTTTTTTGGGTTCTACAAACGATATTGTGGTGATCGCTGACGAAGGCATAGATCTTCTAGTCATTTTCACTGGCATTACAAAGAAACATACAATCTTCTTCCAAAAATGTGGAAGAGGAGAAAACCGGACACGACTTATTCAAACGCCTCCTCGAACTCTTGCAGTTGATATCATGCAGCTGCAAGAGGGGCTGTAGCAATGCGTGTAGTTGCAAAAAATCTGGATTAAAACGCTCGACAGTTTGCACGCATTGCAGTGGACAGTTATGCGACAATGCTTCTGATTTAAGTATAAATATACACTCCCCAGACTTCGAAGAAGAATCAGACGACGAGGCGCTGAATAATCTCTTTTGGGTTCAAGAAGAAGAAGAAAAGTAGATAAAAAAGAACAGCAACACAGACGACACTCCCGGACCGTCCAAAAGAGCTAAAGTTGTTAAGTATAAGATCTGTTTATAACTGATTTTTTTTAATTTTTTTAAATAATATTCCTTCCTCTTCTCCGATCCATTCCATATACTAGTACGATATATTGGGGGGCGGAGCATTTTTTGGCCCCTCTCTGACCCCATTTGGGGTTTGGGCTCGGGGTAAAATGAATTTTCTGAGCCTAGTTATCCCTCATATGATATCTACCAGTATTGATGAGTTTTTGTAGTATATGTAATTAAAAGTTTTTATAGGTTTTTATAGTGTTTTCAATGTAAATTTCCATATGATATCTATTAGTATTGATGAGTTTTTATAGTACATGTAATTAAAAGTTTCGATAGGTTTTTATAGGTTTGCATAGTGTTCTGAATGTAAATTTCCCATAGAAATTCTATTAGTATTGATAGGTTTTTTTACAGATTTTGATTGTGTATTTGAAATATATTTTTAATGCCAAATCCCATAAACTTACATAGGTAAGTAAATATTATTTACTTACTACTAATATATCAAATATCAATAGTAATATTAGTGGTAAACACTAAATACTGCAAAAGTCCTTGTTTCCTCTAACGTTCTAGCCTAAACGCAGTTAATAAGTTAGCAGTAAGAGAGACTGCTTTACTTTCAATTTAACAAGCCCACGCTAGTTTCTTAGGTCACATTAGATTAGATATGAATTAGCGACATGTATAACAGCTCCCTCTACTGGAGGCTGGAGTATGTAACACTAAACTTTCATAAGTTTTAATTATGTGTGTGTGTTTTAAATGTACATTCCTCGTATGAAACCTATTAGTATACGTAAGTTTTTATAGTATTTGAAATACAAAGTTTTTTTTTATAAGTTCTAAATGTGGTTTGATGTGCGGCTATTTGAAATGTTTTTTTAATGTAAATTATTGCCTGAAGTCTATCAGTATTTGCATATATTAATAGGAAATACGAAGTTTTTATAAGATTTGCTGCGTACAATGGGTTTTTAATGTAAATTCCCTATATGGAGTCTATCAGTAGTTACGTTTATATCAGTAGTACGTTTTCACGGTAATTGAAATATGAAGTGTTATAGATATTTTATATGTATTTGAAAAGTATTTTTAATGAAAATTCTCCATACGAGGACTATCAGTGTTTGTAAGTTCTTATATGGTGTTTGAAATACGAAGATTTTATAGGTTCAGATGTGTCTTAGTTTTTCAAGTATTTGAAATGTGTTTTGAATGTAAATTCCTTGCCTGAAGTCTATCAACACTTGCACGTTTTAATAATAAACACGAAGTTTTTATAAAATTCTATGAGGATACGCAATGGGGTTTTAAAGTAAATTCTCTGAATGAAGTCTATCAGTATATTTATAGGTATTTATAGTAATTAAATTGCGAAGTTTTATAAGTTTTTATATGAATTTGAAAGTATTAATGTAAATTCTCAGTACGAGGCTATAAGTATTTATGGCGTTTGAAACACGAAAATTTTATAGATTCTGTGAGTTTTTAACATATATTCCTCGCTTGAGGTCTATTGTAAGACTTGTATGCTTTTATGGGAATAAGAGGGTTTTCTAAAATACAATGTGTATATACTTACAATGGATTTTAATGTATATTATATGAAATCTATTTGTATTAGTAAGTTTAGTTTAGTAAGTATTGTAACTTTTTTAGGTTGACTACTATTGAAATCCCATGAAAACTTTTCAAATTAATAGTTGTAAATAATACTTTTCAATAGGTGCACTGAGAAATCCTTATTAAATTCTTATATAAAACTAAACTAATAATAACCCTTCAAATCTTATAAAAACCATATACTAATTATTTCTTATTAAATGTTATAAAATTCATCCCTGGTTTCCTGATGAAACATTTTAGTTTTACTACTATTGGAACCCCATGAACACCTATCAAATTAATAGTTATAAATCATTATTAATGCTTTTTAATAGATGTCCTCATCAATCCTTATTAAATTCTTATATAAACTAAACTGATATGGATCCATGAAGCCTTATAAAAATAAGTACAAATATATCCTTATAAAAATGTATAAAATGTCTACTGGGAACTCCTTAGTATATTTCCTTCAATTTCATTACTCTTCAGATCCCAAAAAAAGCCACAAAATTATTCAATGTAATTCCTTATTAATACTTTTTAATACGTATCCTTATAAATCCTCGTTAAATTATTATATAAACTAAAACTGATAACAACCCCTCAGATCTTACAAAAACCAACCATACACTAATTGTTTCTTATAAAAGATTACAGAACTCGTATTTGATTTTACTGATGAAACCTTTTCAGTTTCAACACTATTCAGATTATAAAAACTGTTTTTAGTATAAACACTTATGGAAACATACCAATAACAACATGGGTATTCCAACTCAATTAAGACTCCTTTAGATACTTATTCATCCCAATATAATTCCTATATGGCAAAATTAATGTACTGTATAAAACCTTATAAACCAGATAGGCTCTTATGATTACCCATAAAAAATTTATAATTATCTATATGTTTGAAATAGGATTTTTTGACAGGGATAGTAGTAGTACGTATTTCACAGATTTTTAAGTTAAAAATTGCTAAAAATGGTAAAATATGAACACTTTTCAAAACTTTGAACAGCTGTATCTCGGATACTATTTGATCTACAGAGACCGCTCTGGTACCAATTTGTAGCAAATTTAGTCTACTTTTAAAAAATACTAAATTGTTTTTACCAAAAAAGTAGACCTTGGGTGCGAAAATTGACAAAAACTGCAAGAAGACCAAAAATTTCGCAGTTTTTTGGATTTTTGACAAAGGCCCGGAGGTCCCCCGAGGTCGTAAACTTGGATTTAATATTAATTTTTAATTCTATACAACATATTAAAAAAGCATAGATGATTTGACGTCAGGTAAGATGTATAAAGTTATTGTATTAATACGGACCGAATTAGAATTCTAGTACTTAAAATGTCAAAAATCAAATTTAGATAACGACATAAGAGAACAAGCATTCAAAGGAAAAAATATCTTGAACATTCGACGACCCTAAAATAACTGTACTATGTACGTGAAGTTTCCTATTCGCGTTTCTCCCTTGTTATATTAAATAACACGTTTCGGGTTTGCACGGATGCTCGTAAATGGGGTTGATAACATATTTTAAGTTGAACGCCGCAAATAAATTTAATTTCCATGAATCTCTTTCAGTAATGGCAAAGTGGATTCAGATAAATCACCCACAAACGGAATTTTACAGCGTCAGTAATAGTCTTATTTGTTTAGTGTATCGTTTTTACTTTATTATTATAGATGAAGAGTCAGTGACTAAACTAACACTATGGGAGCCCACCCTAACCGTGCACCCCCTCCCCCCTACCCCAATCCTTGGGGACTATGTTTTTCATAAAGATTAAATAGTCCATACGAAACTTGCAAAAAAAGTCTAAAACCCCGAAAGTGCTAAAATATGTCTACTCCCCCGTTTTCGAGGACGGCCAACGCGATGGTGATACTCGCGCGGTCCCTACCCCTCTCGAACTACTCCTAAACGCAAAAAACCACTCCTTTTCTTCAATTTTTCGTTGTTAGACATGCGAGGACTTGTTGGATCGTTTTTTTTTTGAGGAAATATGTCCTGTAAAATTTTGCAATCAGATATCCTAACGACTCCCGGGGGTTGAAACCAACCCCTCCCTGGAACATGCAAAAGAAACCATCCAAACGTGCCGAAAATTGTTTTCTAGACGTTTCCAAGGGCGGGGAACACGATGCTGATATTATTTAGCTTCCCATCCCTAACCAACTATCCCTAAATAAGAGTAGTTGGTTAGTGGTGGGAGACTAAATTCCGTTATTAAGGGAGGGGGTGGTTTCAACCCCAGGGGGGTCGTTAGGATGTCTGATTGCGAAATTTTACAGGACATATTGAGTTTCCCCCAAAAAAAAAACCGATCCAACAAGTCCTCGCATGCCTAACAACGAAAAATGGAATAAAGGGGGTGGTTTTATGCCTTTAGGAGTAGCTGGTTAGGGGTGGGAAGCTAAATAATATCAGCATTGTGTTCCCCGCCCTTAAAAACGTGTAAAAAATATTTTCGGCAAGTTTGGATGTTTTTTGCATATTCCGGTATTGAGGGAGGGGGTGGCTTCAACCCCCGGGGGTCGTTAGGATGTCTGGTTGCGAAATTTTAGAGGACATATTGAGTTTTCTCAAAAAAAAATCCGATCCAACAAGTCCTCGCATGCCTCCCTTAATAACGGAACATGCAAAAAACATCCAAACGTGCCGAAAATTATTTTTTACACGTTTTTAAGGGTGGGGAACACGATGCTGATATCATTTAGCCTCCCACCACTAACCAACTACCCTTATTTAGGGGTTAGGGATGGGAAGCTAAATAATATCAGCATCGTGTTCCCCGCCCTTGAAAACGTCTAGAAAACAATTTTCGGCACGTTTGGATGGTTTTTTTTGCATGTTCCAGGGAGGGGTTGGATTCAACCCCCGGGAGTCGTTAGGATGTCTGATTGCGAAATTTTACAGGACATATTTCCTCAAAAAAAAAAAACGATCCAACAAGTCCTCGCATGCCTAACAACGAAAAATGGAAGAAAAGGTGGTTTTTTGCATTTAGGGGTAGTTCGAGAGAGGTAGGGATCGCACGAGTATCACCATCGTGTTGGCCGTTCTGGAAAACGGGGGAGTAGACATGTCGCTACCCTTGCACTTTTGGGGTTTTTGCAACTTTCGCATGGGCGAAATGCCTAAGGAACAATTTTAGACACGTCCCCAAAAAAATTGGCTGTATTTTCAAAATGGCGTCCGTTAAAAAAATGTGCAAATATTGTTTTTGTCATTTAACACAAAAACTAAAAAAGATGGAGAAAAACTTTCTGCACAAAAAGCAAAGTGCATAAAATTTTCCACAATTTTGTTCCTATATAATATTTGGATAGGAGTTACCATTTTCCAGATAAATGGTTCAGCTCTTAAAATAAAATATAAAATTCAATATAAAACGTAACACCTCGTTCGCTTTCAGATTCACTATCGCTGTCTCCCGATACATCGAATATTTCTTCCAAGTCTTCTATTGATTCATTTATGATATCGTTATCATCCTCATTTTCATCTATTACGTATTTTAAGTAAGTATTAAGTATTTTAGTCAGCGATTGAGGCAGTATTTTATCTGCTCAACACCAAAGAGGTTCTCCATTTTCCTGCCATCCATAATTATTCCAAGACTTTGGAATATTGTGAATACCTTCGTCGGGTAATCGCCAAATACGCGTTTGGTAAACATTCCTTTTAATATGCTCGATAAAGCAAGCTTCTGATGGTGGAATCGAAGAAAAATCAATTTTAGGGTCAATTGATAAAGATAAAGACAAATCTTTCACCACGTTTCTGTCTAATGGCAATTAGGCGAAGCTCGTCCATGCTAGCACATTTCTTTGATCCATCTATGGCACATGTAAACTCATCTAATGATGCGACTAATTTATCATCAATATTCCAGCTGCTCCCCAAATCTTGAAATGTTCGGATATATTTGGTATATTTGGGAGAAAGTAACATTTTTACAGGTTTTATCTTTCCTTTTCCCCTAAAGGCGCATCCAGTAAATGAATGAATTATAATATTATTATTATTAATTTTTTTCAGTTTATTTTATTTTTTGTTATGTTAATAATATAAAGTTATATTGTACGCCTTACAATAATTGTCATAGTTATTTCCTCTAAATGATTTACTGATATATAAATTTCCATGTTTTCTTAAATTTGGACTCATTTATCTGGAAAATGATAACTCCTATCAAAACATTATATAGGAACAAAATTGCAGAAAATTTTATGCACGTTGTTTTTCAGGAAAAAAGTTTTTGTCCATCTTTTTTAGTTTTTGTGTTAAATAAAAAAACAACATTGGAAACAGTTTTTTTTAACATATGGCCGCCATATTTTGAAAGTACAGCCAGTTTTTTTTTGGGGGGGACATGTCTAAAATTGTTCGTTAGGCTTAAATCTTTATGAAAAACATTGTCCCCAAGGAACGGGGGGGCACGTACAGCTAGGGAGAGCTGACCGACTGTAATAATCCTGAGTAATCGTTATATGAATCTTAAATTTTTTTCTCAGTCCCCTTTAATGCGATGTCGTTGGTGTAGGCTGGATAATAGACGAGAGGTGGTTATCTCACACGGCCAACATGAACATAACAAAAATTTCTCTTTGAATAGTTAAATGAAAGTATAGTCAATATCTGCCAGAAAAGTTAAACTTGTTTGAAACTTCTCCAACTAATCGTTACCTAAAACTTATTTTAATGGGTTCCTTTTAACATCGGTTAATAATACTATTAATTTATTTTTACTTGCTTAATTCTGTAAGGAATCGATTTTAACTATACCCTTTGTTTTTTTATTTGCGAACAGTATAATAATAATTTGACCAATGAACTAATGTTATACGTTTAACATTTATTGGAAAAATCACCTTGGGTGCAATTGTCTTACCAGTTTATCAATTTTAGCGAAGAATTGGCCAATTATTTACCATAGTTGGAAAAGGGTAATAATTTGTCAATATCTGTATCTGTACTTCTAATGCATATGCAGGGTGATTTATCACGACATGCGGCAAATAAAATGGCGTTCTTGTTTTATATGTAGGAAAGTCCATGCAGAATTTTAGAGTGATCCTAGATAATTTAGTAATTTTTGTTGCATTAAAACTTGCAAAAATACGCTACTGTTACTTGTCTACGGTTAGTAATAGGACGGCGAACTTACTTGGGAAAGCATATATAGGAGATGTTTACATTTCCTTAATTGGCATAAAATGTTTAGCTGGCGCGTCCTTAAACTGCCGCATTTTTTGCTTTCGGTCGAACGCCGCGGCAGGTACAAAGTATGGTGGAGGTTTGGTCTTTTTTGTTATCGGCGGGTTTAAGTAAATATCCTACTTGTTATTTTAGAGGTCACTGGCATAGGGTCAATGTGTTGAAAGACATTAAAATTATATTTTAAATTGTATTCGTAGATTGATATTTAATACGCCATTCGGCGCTTAGAATAGTGGATTTAATGTAACATTTTCTTTGACTTTTCATTACTTTTACGTTTCGTGCTGTGCTGTATTCTACAAAAATTATTTTAATTTTTGCCATAGTGTGATTAAAACCAAAAAGTCACTTCTACTCTCTCCAGCTTTACTGTCAGTTCCAAGTCTGATAAAGGGGAGGGGAAGTGATATGTTTGGACCGTGTTACGTCAGATTAGTTTAAGTCATAGGCAGCGCATTCCTAAAAAAAAAAATAAGGTAATTTTTTTGATCACATTTTTTTAATTTTTCGTTTTTTAACTCCTTTCGGTGGAGTCACTCTACTGATAAATTTTCTGCAGCATGTCGTGGTAAATCACACCGTATAATTTACTAGAACATCCAAGTCACTAGCTGTCAAACTATTAGATATTAGATCGTATTAATAATATTAGGATAGTAAAACTAGATGTAGGTATAATGTTTATACTCTTCGCCGATATTTTGAAGGTTTGTTGTGAGTATTCGGTATTATATAGAATTAAAAAAATGAAACTCCGACTTAAAACGATAGCAGAATCGATAGAGTTATGAAGAACATGAGCAAGAACAATTTTGTAAAGAATTAAACTGTCTACAAAAAGTCAGTTATGGCAGAAAGATAGGTTTCGACCTCCAAAAAAGCAAGGAATTTGCATACAGATGTTGCATTTGCTTGCAAATTTACAAGCTTCGCAATTTCCGTAATTTATTTTGGCTGTTATTTATTCATGAATATATTACATTTATTAAATAGCCCTACCAGTTTTAATGATTTAAGACTGATAAATCTTTTACTTGTTCTAAGTTAAATTTGGGGAAATTTCCGCACAATTGACTAATTTATTATTTATTATTATTATTATTTTTATTTCACACTTTCTGAGTATTTATACTGGTAAATATTGACCCATCCTTCGCGGTGATAAGTAGCTCTGGGCTCGGGCAATCGGGGAGAGTGTTCCCTCTTTCCCAATTATACATTTATTCATGGGCGCAGCCAGGGGGGGAGCCATTGCCCCCCCCCCAAGCCGTCTTCCATGGGCCAAAAAATAAAGAAGCAGTACAAAGCAGTGTCTAAATTATCCCTTGAAATAAATATTTTGTAATTAATGCCAATATTATCTAATAGAGGAATCTAGATACACATCCGTTTTCAACCATTTTCTGAAAAATTTTCCTCATTCTCTAGGGAGGCCGGTTCTATTGGCTCCCCCCAGATGAATTTTTTGGCTGCGCCACTGCATTTATTCCTTTTCTTCTAATGGTGGTTCAGAAACTTCCTCGTAATGTGACATGTCTGGGGGATGACGTTCTTTTGCATTTAATCGCTCGGTAGTCCCAACCTTTCTGTATTCAATTTTAGAGTGTTAGTGTTAGTTATATTTCTACATTTTCCAACTTCCAGGCGCGTTTGATTTATATTCCAGGTTTTCATATTTGGTGATCTTCTCAGTTTCAGTTTTTCCAAGATTTTGGCTAAGAGGATATGCTATATCTAATATCTTCCCCAGTCGTTTTTTCTTGTCAATTAGCACAATGTCGGGTCGATTATAGTCCACTGCTTTAGCAGTAACTATTGGCCGGTCCCAATAAAGCAGATATCCCTGTCTCTCGACAGGTTCTGGCTGATATTTATAATACGGTGGCGGGTTCTCTTTGAAATGGTGCGAATGTGCTAGTTTTGAGTGAACAATCTTGGCGATCTGGTTGTGTCTACCTAGATAGGCTAAATCTGCTAATACTGGGTAACCCCCCCCCCCCCACTATGTGGTCTATAGTCTCGCCTGGCCTCTTACATTTACGACATACGTCCACAACATCAGTTCTTTTTACGATGTGTGCTTATAGTTTCGAGTAGCCATCACTCCGTCTTGGATTGCCTTGATAAATCCTTCAGTTTCTGGGAACAACTCTCCTATTTTCAACCATATTCTGACCTCCCTGATCACACTTGAGATACACTCTTTCTACGGCTGCGCGAGGGTGCGGATTGAGAAATTTGATAAGCAGTCGACGTTTGAGTCTATCTTGTCATCTAGGTCTGTATTACTCTATTTAATAATGCCGAACGAATATGTGAGCACCGGCACAGCTTAGAAATTGGTTGTTGTCAGGTTTCGGGCATTGAGATAGGAGTTCAACTGTATGGTTTATTATTACTATTATTATTATCACCCCTCGTTACACGATCCAGCTAGCATTAGCTGGGTTCTTTTCATCAGTACCCTGGGGTCCTTCGTCAGAACGTGGCGCAGACGGATATTTTGTCATTGGCTAGCTGGTTTTTGTAGTACTCCTGAAGGAGATATTCGTCTCATCTCAGGATACACCTAAAAATGTCCTGGTGATATGTCATGTTTGTAATATTGTTGCCTTTTGTATGGTAACTAACATAGTTTCAGGAATATTGAACTTATTTAAATTCTTCTTTAGGCTGGTAGTCATTACTCCAGTAGCAGAGATTATCTATTTGGATATCCGTCAGCTTCCACATGTTTTATTTCTGTTGTTAAATTTTCATAGATATTTTTTCTGCTTCGGTTCGCATAATATTATTTGTTAGTGGGTATACCTTTGCTCTATTAATGATGACGATGTCCGGTCTGTTGAAGTCTACCGTATTATTCGTGGCTATAGGTCTGTCCCAATATAAAACAGTATCCGCGGATTCAGTTACTGGTTTGGGCTGGCACTTGTAGTATGGTGGAGGAACTTTAATTGAATCGTAATGTTTTGCTAGTTGCCGATGGATAATTTTTGCAATCTGGTTGTGTCTTCCTAGGTAAGCAGTGTTGCCCAATACTGGGCACCCTGCTATTATGTGTTTATCGTTTCATTTATAGTTTGATACTTCCGGCATTTATCTTCGACTGCTAATTTTAATATGCGTTTTTCATAGTTCTTAGTCCAGATGCATTCATCTTGGATTGCTATTAAGAACCCCTCAGTTTCCGAATGTAAGAAACCTTTTTTAATCCGTGACAGGGAGCCTTCTTTGTATGTATTTGTCGAGCTAATGCGGCCGGATACATTCCGTGTAGTAGTAGTCTCTAGGTTAGAGCCATTTTGGTGCGTGGTCTTACGGCTAGATTTTCTTCAGCTAGATTTAAAGGGGTGGGTATTATTATTATTGTATGTTATTTTGCTAAAGATTTCTATTATTAGCAGACTGTAATTTCTAAAATCTAAGTATTTGACTATAATAGTAAAAACTCATCGTTCAGTCGAAATCCTGGTGGTTGCAATTTGATAAATGCCGGAGATTGAAGGAAATCAGGAAAAGGAAACTTTAAGGTAAAGACGAGGAATCGGCAATATTCGAAGAATTATCGCACGACACAATACTATTCAAAAAATGAAATTTTCTCTAACATCTTTTAGAAACTTCTTTAACTATCTATCTATAATGTCTAATGGCTCACTGGTAGCAGTATCAGTAGTCCACTTTTTGTTGCCCTTTTTGTATGGGAGAATAAAATTCCTGTATAAATGATAGAGTTTATCATCTATTCACTGCTAGGTAATTTGGGTTGCCTATATCAATTAAAGTTCAAATAAAATAAAGAGCGGCGCAAACAATTATTAACATTATTATTATTATTATATTATTATAATATTGTTATTATTATATTATTGGTTTGCTAATGTCTTTGATTAAAATACCGCTCATTTTTTTGCTTTACTGTTCACTCTTATTGCATAAAGATATTTGATGGGCTACTAATGAGCCGCCAAGTTATTAGATGAATTAGTGAGTCGCCACACGGTGGGTTTTGTATCATTTCATCTGGACTACAGAATAATGATCATTGATCTGACCATTATTTCAGTGGTAGTAATACCTGCCTGAAAAAATGAAATATATTTTTATTCCTGCTACCGTTTGCATAAAATTAATATGTTGTATCATCTGAAAGTACACTAAAGTGAAACTGAACTCATGTGTCAACTGAAAAAATCAGACAGATTTAATATGGCTTCGATAAGGAAAAAATAGACCCTAGAGTGATACAAACCAAATTCTAGACGAACTCGCACAACTACACAAGGATATTTTGAGCAGGATTCGTACCGACTTCGATATATGGTAAACGTAGGGAACGCTGTCATGATTGTAATAGCCTGAACTGTCTCGAGTGACATAAAAATCATTGCGCTTCAGTTTTATTTACAGAGAATTTCGATTTGTATTCTATACAAATAACTGTAGGACAAGAAGACGTAGTGATACGGGCAAGGGCTGGGGCACGAACGGAAGTAAAAGCATACAGAGGCGGACACAATAAAGTCCGGGATTACAGTTCTAAATCTAAAATTCATCCAAAACTATTTTTAGATCGAACAAGTCTTTGAAGCAATTACCTTTGTCGGTCGTGGAGCTTTAACTTATCTTCGTCAGTGTGAGAATTTGTATCTTATTGCAGGTACTAAATCATTCTGGACGCTTTTGAATGGAATTAAACGTTGTTCAAAACCAACATACAAGATTCGTTATTTTATTCTTTTTTATAATTAATTTTATTTTGTGACAATTCGACTTATGCGGTTCAAAAAAAGAAAGCTTTAGCTCATCAAAGCAATAAACCTATACGTATAAAATATTTATGTCTGACGTTAGTTTTTACAGATAAATTACTACGGGAGCCCGCCCCAAGTATCCGTGCATCCCCCTCCACCCGATCCTTGGGGACAATGTTTTTCATAAATATTAAAGCGTAATGATCAATTTTAGACATGTCCCAAAAAAAAAAAATAAATTGGCTGCACTTTCAAAATGGCGTCCGTTAAAAAACAAATTTGCAAATATTGTTTTTGTCATTTAATGCAAAAACTAAAAAAGATGGAGAAAAACTTTCCGCACAAAAAACAAAGTGCATAAAATTTTATATAGTTTTGTTCCTATACAATATTTGGATAGGAGTTACCATTTTCCAGATAAATGATTCAGCTCTTAAAATAAAATATAAAATTCAATATAAAACGTAATACTACGGGAGCTCACCCTAACTGTCCCCGATCCTTGGAGACAATGTTTTTCATAAAGATTAAAGCCTAAGGAACAATTTAAGACATGTCCCCCCCCCCCAAAAAAACTGGCTGTACTTTCAAAATGGCGTCCGTTTAAAAAAAATTGCAAATATTGTTTTTGTCGTTTAACACAAAAACTAAAAAAGATGGAAAAAAACTTTCTGCACAAAGAACAAAGTGCATAAAATTTTCTACAATTTTGTTCCTATACAATATTTGGATAGGAGTTATTTTCCAGATACCATTGTTACCGTTTTCGAGATAAATGTCTGCAAATTATATTATTATTATTACTATTATTATTATTAATTTTTTTCAGTTCATTTTATTTTTTGTTATGTTAATAATATAAAGTTATATTATACGCCTTACAAGAATTGTCACAGTTATTTCCTCTAAGTGATTTACCGATATATGAATTTCCATGTTTTCTTAATTTTGGAATCATTTATCTGGAGAATGGCAACTCCTATCAAAATATTGTATAGGAACAAGCTTGTAGAAAATTTTATGCATGTTGTTTTTTGTGAAAAAAGTTTTTGTCCATCTTTTTTAGTTTTTGTGTTAAATGACAAAAACAACATTGGCAACAGTTTTCTTTAACATATGGCCGCCATTTTGAAAGTACAGCCAGTTTTTTTAGGACATGTCTTAAATTGTTCCTTAGGCTTTAATCCTCATGAAAAACATTGTCCCCAAGAATCGGGCGGGAGGTGAACGTACAACTAGGGAGGGCTCCCCGACTAAATGGAATTGCTTCAAAGTACCTTACTCATCGTGAAGTATGTACAATACTTTTTCCCAGATTAAAACTTATTAACAATGACAGCAACAAAATAAGGAGACTTTTATGATTTTTCGTCAGTATCTTAAAAACCAAGCGAGATTAAGACAAAACACTATAAGTACCATTTTGAGTGCATAAAATTCCCTAAAATAATGATTATAACAAAAAAACTGGTACAGTTGATACAGTTTTAAAAAATGAGATTCCGAAGCGTACGCTTGTCTCATAATTAGTTGACTTTTCTCGGTCATATAAAATGCAATTAAAAATCTGAAAAAAATCATCTATGGAGAACACTTCGTAAAACATTAATTTAAATATATACCTACAGTGTCCGCCAAAATGTCTATATCATATGGGAAACTCTGTTGTTATTGACTTTCTGAAAAATTTTATTTTTGATAAAAGTTAGTGCATGTTCTCAAATGAAAAGGAGGATGCACAAATGTGTGTTAGTCCTGGCGCTTAGGTGGGAAAATTAATTTTTTTGAAATTTTCCCAGGAGTAAACTACCTTTATTTTTGAAGATATCGAAAAATGTTATTCAAAGAAGTTGCTTATAATGAAAAGTTATCTTCAGATATCAAATTTGGTTCTTCCATTGAAAAAATAAAAATTTTCCACTTTTTTACGCAAAATTCCTGAACTATATTTTTAAATCTTTTTCTGTTATTGATAATTCCCTCTATTTAATATTTTCAGATTGAGTAATGGATTAAAATCCACTTTTGAAGAACTTTTAGCAATACTTTTTTTGACCAAATGAACATTTCGGAAAAAATGCTAATTTTCTTGGTGCATAGTTATTCTCTCTTTTTCTAATGTTAACTTTTTTAAAATTTTTTAATACAAATCGCTAAATTGCATTAAAAATTTTCGAAAAAGTTAACATTGTAAAAAAAAGAGAACAACTATGCACCAAGAAATTCAGAATTTTTTTTCAAAATATTTATTTGGTCAAAAAATACTGCTAAAAGTACTTCAAAGTTAATTTTATCCATTACTTATGCTGAAACTATTAAACAGAGAGAATTATTAATAACAGAAAATTATTTAAAAATATTGTTCAGGAATTATGCGTAAAGAAGTGGAACATTTTTATTTTTAAAATAGAACAGCCAAATTTGATATCTGAATGTAACATCGCATCATAAGCAACATCTTTAAATAATATTTTTCGATATCTTCAAAAATAAAGATAGTTTACTCTTGAGGTAATTTAAAAAAAATGTTTCCGACCTAAGCTCCAGGATTTGTACAGCACATTTGTACAGCCTCCTTTTGTTTGAGAACATGCACTAATTCTTTCAAAAATTAAATTTTCAGAAAGTCAATAACAACGGAGTTTTCCATATGGTGCATTGGCCACTGGACACTGTACAAAAGATTGCTACTTGAAAATAACAATATTAAAGCAGGTGTTATGAAAAGTATATGGGAATTGACAAAATTAAATTGTTCCACAATTCGTAGAACAGTAAATTAATTATTGTTATATTATATATTATACAGGGTATTCCACGAGGAATCGGACATGCTTTATTGGCAGATAGAGGACACCGGGTAATCATGATAGTCTAGGTGCCCGCGTACATAAATGCAATTTATACATATCCTCGTATAACTTCTTATACGGCATAATTGCGCCTAGTCTATCACTTTTTTCCTCTGCGAAAATTTTCGTAAACGCGGCGTTCCTCCTCGGCATGAGAAAGACGATTTCCACACGTCGCACACAGGCGAATTTTCAAGAAATCGTGGTCAAAATACAAATATACAAAGGTCGAGTTTTCTGCAAAGTATTACGTGCAATTACTTGATTTGTTACCTGGGTATAATAAACAACCTTTTTGTAAATCGGGTAGTATCTCTTTTGAAATTATTTCAGTCTAAACTTGGTGTTTGTGGCAGGTGGTTATTTTTGATTGTTGTGTGCGTTATTAGTAAATATCTTGTGTAATTTATTTTTGAACTTTTTTGGTGAACTATTCAATTAAATTGATATGGAGCCTATAGCTGGAAGTAAGTAGAATATTTTCATGTTATATATATACCGATTTTCTCAATTCGCAGTAGCTGTTGAAGCTGTTGTAAATATGTGCCTTTTAAATTATAAAAAATAAATATCTCGCCTGTTTTCCTAAGCAAAAAGTTATCCATGAAGTTTGATGAAGCCGCAAATTTTACTTAAATTATACATTAGAGTTTACGGAATTGGTTTTTGAAAAAAATAGGTGCGGTAATTTGCGATGTTGCCAGATTTTCGTTTTTATATTGTAAAATGTATTCTCACTTAAAATACACATCCAAGTAAATTTACTTTTTTTTAAGCGAGACTTCTATTGGCGTATGCGGTAAATAATGGTATAATTTTAATAGTATACAGGGGTAGTTCAAAGACTAATCAGGGGAGTTTAAGATTTAGCATTGTTACAAAAGATCATTTGGAACATAGCGCTTACTTATTTTGCACTTTTAAAAGCATGCACTGCTAAAGTGGCATAAAAATGAGCATCAGATTTGTATTCTGATATACTATTAATGATCCTAGTAACATATATATATTATAGCTACAGACGCGAAGATATTGATATAGCGGTATGCCATCGTCCGCTGCATGCACAAATAATTTTTACAAAAATAGCGAATTTTCATGACCTGTTACTAGGATCAGTAATAGTATATCAGAATATAAATCTGATGCTCAGTTTAATGCCAATCTAGCAGTGCATGCTTTTAAAAGTACAAAATAAGTAAGCGCTCTGTTCCAAATGATCTTTCTAACAATGCTAAATCTTAAACTCCCCTGAGTAGTCTTTGAACTACCCCTGTATACTATTAAAGTTCTATCATTATTTACCGCATACGCCAATAGAAGTCTCGCTTAAAAAAAGTAATTTACTTGGATGTGTATTTTAAGTGAGAATACATTTTACAATATAAAAAAGAAAATCTGGCAACATCGCAAATTACCGCACCTATTTTTTTCAAAAACCAATTTCGTAAACTCTAATGTATAATTTAAGTAAAAATTTGGGGCTTCATCAAACTTCATGGATAACTTTTTGCTTAGGAAAACAGGCGAGATATTTATTTATTATAATTTAAAAGTCACTTATTTACAACAGCTTCAACAGCTACTGCGAATTGAGAAAATCGGTATATATATAACATGAAAATATTCTACTTACTTCCAGCTATAGGCTCCATATCAATTGAATAGTTCACCAAAAAAGTTCAAAAATAAATTACACAAGATATTTACTAATAACGCACACAACAATCAAAAATAACCATCTGCCACAAACACCAAGTTTAGACTGAATAATTTCAAAAGTGATACTACCCGATTTACAAAAAAGGTTGTTTATTATACCCAGGTAACAAATCAAGTAATTGCACATAATAATTCGCAGAAAACCCGACCTTTGTATATTATTTATATTTTGACCACGATTTCTTGAAAATTCGCCTGTGTGGCGTCGGACTGGAGAATCGGCAAATATATTTTGTCCGACAATTCGAAAATTGGATTGTACATATTTTTATTAAGCAATCTCGAAATAATCAGCTAGTTATCAATAAATGTTTTAAAGTTATGTTATGTTTATGGTGGTAGACACGTTAACGTTCCAAAATTTTTGTCGGACGGTTTGTAGAAATATATAGAATATATATGTAGAATCCAATTCTCAAATTGTCCGACAAAATATATTTGCCGATTTTCCAGTCCGACGCGACGTGTGGAAATCGTCTTTTTCATGCCAAGGAGGAACGCCGAGTTCACGAAAATTTTCGCAGAGGAAAAAAGTGATACACTAGACGTAATTATGCCCTACAAGAAGTTATACGAGGATATGTATAAATCGCATTTATGTACGCGGGCACCTAGACTGTAATCATTGATAGAAAAAGGTAGGTTGGCCCTTGTTGCTGAATTACAGGATGTCATGTGTATTTTTGCCAAAATTTCTTTTGGTTGTAAGGTTGTAAAGGAATGGAATAATCAGTTCATATTTGGCACATATAATACACTATTGATCCTCAATAAGCACTTTTATCCCTCGCACAGAAAATCCAGGTTCGGACTTGACAAAAGAAATGTTTTTATTGTTCTTCAAGAAAACAATACCCTGTATATGTTTTTTAATTTGAATAATAAATTTGAAAAGAACATAAAAAATTGAACAAAATGGCTTCAATAATTTTTTTGACAGACTTTTCCCATCTTCGAAATAAATTCCACAAAATAAAGCAATTATGAGACTTTAGAGAATATCCATAAATGATACTCACAAAAAATGGTTCCGCTATTAAATTAGGCATTTACTTTTTTTCAGCAATAAATAATATGTTTTAATTACCAATTTTTATGGAGAGGGTAAAATTAGTAAAAAAATAAATGTTAGAGGTCACCGAATCAGGAATCTATTTCATTCTTCTCATTTATTAAAGACTAGTCACAGTAGGCTAGAACCACCTTTAAATGAAATATGCATGCACTCTCTCAATTCCTACGGGAAATGGTAGCTTTATCTGTCCTGAAACAATTCCCGTAAAATCTGAAATCATTCCCCCTTGGCCGTTTTCAAAAAAATTGACTTTTAATTTTTTTTTTTGAAAACTGATTTTTTGCATTGATAAGCTTGTTGATATGTCAACCAAGAAAGTAAATTAAACATTCCAATACAAATTTAAACTTAAGGCAAGTTTGGGGAAATAACATACAAGAAACCTTCATGCCCGACAACTCCAGACGTTTTGATAATATTCAGATTATATAAACTTTCCAAGTAGTCAATTTAGACAAAATCATTAGATCTATTCTTATGTTATTTTGAATGACAGTAATTTTTGTCTACCAATATATCGGTAACCAATGAATAACATTACTATTTGCGTAACTGGATTTGCTAGGGAAATCCGAGCACCTCTACTGGCCGTCTGAGTAAACTTTCCATTCGCTCAGTGAGATAACGGATGAATATGAGAACCATACCACCGCCGATGAAGACAACCCACAGAAGAGACATGACGGTAACCCAACCACCCACCCACTACCCTGCAGGTACCGGACGAGACGCCGTCCAGTACTCGCAGTCACCTAGCTCCGTGCAGACCGACAGTGCTACCAAAGCACTTAGGTCTGCACTTCCTCGAGCTACATAGCTCATCCGGATGGCAGGATGTCAATTGACATTCTGCGTACCGGCAGTCAATCCCAGCCAAAAATACCTCAAAGTTTCCGAACAGACAGATGACCCGGGGGGTGACAAGCTGGCGAAGAAAGATCATCAAGACAGAAGAGCGCCAGAAGATGAAGGCCTTAGCCAGCAAGGTCCAACAAGCCAGGACCCGGGGAGGTGGGTCGAAATCCTCCACACCGCTCACATTTGTGAGTGGGGTTATTGTAAAGTAAGCTCGCCCACTCCGCACGAGGCCGGTCCACGTCTACAGCGACGTACTAGGGTAAAGAGCAGTAGTCCTGCTAGACCTTAGATATCATCATTGCCAAAGAATATTGGCGTCGCTCGGTCAGTTACTCTTTAGAATTCAAGAGACTCCAAGAGTGAAAATTTTTTGGGACCATGATTAAAATCAAAGCAATCATGCAAAAAACGCACGATGAAAATAGATATTATCTTTGTCTATTGTATAATCTACTATCTGTGGTGTGTGTTTATGTTTAATCGTAAGAATCACGGATTGAAGAAGATAACTGATACTTAACTGATAGGTTGTTTGAAATATGTCCGGATATTCAAAGACTTCAAAAATGTAGTAGATTCTTGTTTTTATCAATGCAAAAAATCAGTTTTCAAAAAAAAAAAAAATTAAAAGTGAGTTTTCTAGAAAACGGCCAAGGGAATGATTTCAAATTTTACGGGAATTGTTTCGGGACAGATAAAGCTACCATTTCCCGTAGGAATTGAGCGAGTGCGTGAATATTTCATTTAAAAGTGGTTCTAGCCTACTGTGTAGTAATACAGCAATATAACATACCTGTTAACGACAACAATAACTGTAATAACAAAATTGTGTATCAATAATACACATAGTAACGAGATGACAACAAAATATCAACAGAATAATTGTACCAAAAATAAAAAATGCAGATAGTGCCATAAAACGTATTTACAAATTAAGTTTTATATCCAAAATGTCCTCCCCAGCTTCAGAACATTTTCTAGTGCGGTTCACGAGATGACATCTGGACTGTTTCAAATTTCGTTGCGGCATTCAACAATCCTTTGAATTAATTGATCTCTGCCGTTAACGTCTACTCTTTAAGAGACCCCATAAGAAATAATCTAAAACTAACTGATTTTAAAGTTGTAATTGTTGAGTATAGTAAGCCTTACTTCAAAATTACAACCATTAGAAAAACAAATGACGTGATAACTTTAATCAATAGTTGCTTTATTCCTACCAGTGAACTAGGCTAAACTTAAGACATCTTAGTTGGGCGTTCTATTTGATCCTGAATCTAACAACGCGCATGCGTAAAATTTCTGATCTGTTTTTATCATTCTTTTTGCAAGTTAGTTTAGATAAAAATCTCAAATTAAGGTTTTTATAACATACGTTGCCGAATCTGTTAGGAAATGTAAATATCCGAGGTATGTTTTTTCATCATTATGGGGCCCCACCGCATTTCTCCAATCAAATTAGAAACCATTTAAATGATAACAGATGCATCGGTCACGAAGGTCCATGTATAACCGACAAGATCTTCGGATTTCAACCATGTAGATTATTTTTTACGAGGTCACTTAAAGAGCGAGGTCTACAAAGTGAACATTGATTGCAGAGATCAATTAACTCAAAGGTTTGTTGAATACCACAAAGAAATTAGAAACAGTCCAGATGTGATAAGAAGATCAATCGGCCATCTCATGAAACGCACTAGAAAATGTACTGAAGCTGACTAAGGAGGACATTTTGAACATAAAATTTAATTATAATTCTAATTTGTAAATACATTTTATGATAATATTAGTACAGTAAGCGAGGCAGTAAAAATGGTAAAATTCCCGGCCCGAAAACGATGAAAGGAATTTCCTTAATTTTTTTGCAATTAGTCCAGTCAATGAAAGAGTTGTAAAGAACATTTTGTAGGGGAGAATTTTTCTCTTCAGGAATGCGTTGGGGGTAGTCAGGAGGTCAACATACTAAAAGTCCCTGCCCCTAGCACCGCGGCTTCAGGGGGGAGGGGGGTGGAAAGTTTCCTTTTTTCGATTCTTCGCTTATAACTCGGAAACGATGCGTCGTATGGGAAAAGGTAATCTATGCCAAATTAAACGTAATTAAATTTTCCACAAGAATGTTTATATTCATTTTCTTCCTATGTGTTATAGTTTACGAGATGTTCGCCAGCGAAAATCGATAATTAATTAAAAAAAAATCAATTATGTACCTTGAATATTTCTATCAAAGCGCTAATAAATCACAGTCACAAAACAATCTTTATTTTACAACACTCGACGTATTTACTAACGTAATATTTTGTCAAAATCTAGACATTTCCTTAAATATACAGTGTGACTCACTTAAAATGAAGATACCTTTATAACTTTTTCATTTTGTTTCCGATTTGAATCAAATTTTACTCAAGTATAGAACAAATTAGGATCTACTTATGACCAGAAAATCATTCACCTGCTATAAAGGCAAAGCTACCTGCGGTACCAAAATATGAGGAAAAAGATTAAAAATCATATTGATTTTTAATCTTACGAACGATGAATTTTACGTAGCCACCACAAATTGCGGAAACTGAGGACCCCCTTTGCCAGATGAGCTTATGTATGAGATATCCATCATCAATAATCAAATCATATTTTGGTGTATGTACGTTTGTGGCGCCGATTGGATGAATTTTTTAGAATTTCTAACATTCAAAATGTTTTATTTTTTTTTCAGCATATTTTGGTACCGCAGTTGGCTTTGCCTTTATAGCAGGTGGATGATTTTTTAGTCATAAGTAGATCCTAATTTGTTCTATACTTGAGTGAAATTTGATTCAAATCGGAAACAAAATAAAAAAGTTATAAGGGTATCTTCATTTTAAATGAGTCACACTGTATATTTAAGGAAATGTATAGATTTCGAGAAAATTCACGTTAGTAAATACGTCCAGTGTTGTAAAATAAAGATTGTTTTGTGACTGTGATTTATTAGCAGACCACGGTAAACCGCTTTGATAAAAATATACAAGGTACATAATTGATTTTTTTTTCATTAAATATCGATTTTCGCTAGCGAACATCTCGTAAACTATAACACATAGGAAGAAAATGAATATGAACATTCTTGTAGAAAATTTAATTACGTTTAATTTTGCATAGATTACCTTTTCCCATACGACGCATCGTTTCCGAGTTATAAGCGAGGAATCGAAAAAAGGAACCTTTCCACACCCCTCCCCCCCTGAAGCGGCGGGGCTAGGGGCGGGGACTTTTAGTATGTTTACCTCCTGACTACCCCCAACACATCCCCGAAGAGAAAAATTCTCCCCTAAAAATGTTCTCTACAATCCCCTTTTGGGCATTCATTGATTGGCTAAATATGCTTTATAAAATACGTACATCAAAATCTATATTATCGCATTACCTGCTCTTTATTTCTAAGGGTGGAAACCACCCTAAAAACTGAAAAATTAATAAATTTTATAAATTTACGAATAAATTGACGAAAATACACATACTTATACTTTTGAGGTCGCTGAATATGACTGCGAGGTCAGAACTTATGAGACGAAAATATTAAGGGTTGAAATCACCCTTAAATATTGAAAAATTAATGTCCTCTAATTTTAAGAATAAAATCATGAAAATGCATAGACTTATGTTTTTGAGGTCGCTGAACATGATTATGAGGTCAAAACATAGGAAAGTCGAAAATATTAACTATAACCCTTAAATACTGAAAAATTAATAATTCTTCTAATGTTACGAATGAATTCACGAAAATCCATATACTTATGTTTTCTAGGTCTCTGAATATGGTTATGAGGTGTAAATTTATTAAAGAAAAAATACAGATTGTTCTAAACAAACCAAATGAATACAATTAAGTAAACTAATTAAATAACGTTTTTAATCTGCACTCTATAAATGCTAAAGTGTAATACAACCCACTTTTTCTGCATATTCTTCGTCATATCTCTGGAACAGTTTGTCGTAGGACAAAAAAATAAAAACCCAAACTCTTCATTTTTTATCAGTTCATTTCATTCTTATATCATGTTTTTATCAATCTTATAGTTTTTGAGATATTTCAATTTTAAATACACAATTTTCTTGCGTATGCGCTCAAACGCCATCCTTAAACCTTTATATCTCTGGAACAGTTTGTCGTAGAAAATTTAAAAAAGAAACGAACTATTCGTTTTTTTATAAGCTTTATTTTTGTACTCTTACAGTTTCTTATAAAAAAAATATTTTCTGAGCAATTTCCAAAAATTTTTTTAAAAAAAATTATGAAAATTTTCATTATTGAAAATGGGTACAGAATGAAAAATAATTATTTTGAAAATTCTAAAAAATTTGAGCATGTGAGTAATAATATGCGTTAACAATATCTAGAAGTATTTTTAAAAATTTTGAATTAATAGGAAATTAGAGCGATAAGACAAAAAAAAATGGCGCTTAAATTTTTAAATGCGCTACTTTATTGTTTGTAACTTTTTTAAACTTCATTATAAAAGGTCGTAATACATCTCAATCGAAAGAAAATTTTAATACCTTAATTTTTACAAGAATAAACATTTTTCTCTTGTAGATTTTGAATAATTCTAGATTTTAGCGTCGTATATTTTTTCTGAGCGTTTCGGCTCCATTTTGAAAATACCATATTTCCAAAACTAAACATCGGAGAAAAAAGAAAAAAAATCATTCGATTTGTTTTCGTAAAAGCTTTAATTTTGTACCCTTGCATTTTTTTATTAAAGTTCACATTTTTCGAGTAATTTAATAAAGAACGTCTAGGAATACTGATTTTAGGGGGTGGAAATTGCAATTTTCAGTTCGCAATATCTCTAAAAATGAGCATTTTACCAAAAAGATGTATATGACTTTCCTCTCTTATAATTTGATTCTCTATCAGATTATACGTATTTTTTGTTTCTTTCTTGTGATAACCCCTAAGAAAGGGTGGGAACCACCCCCAACCAAAAAGCAGGAAAAATGACAATATAGATTCTTATGTACATACTTTATGCAGCATGTTGAAGAAAAAAATTTGGAAATTCATTACATCGTTTTCGGGCTGGGATTTAAAAGCTTCACTTACTGTACTATATCTGCATTTTTGTTTTTGGTAATGGCATGTTTTGTTGTTATTTTGTTGTTATCTTGTTACTATGTGTATTATTGATATACAACTTTGTTATTACAGTTAATGTTGTTGTTAATAGGTATGTTATGTTGCTGTATTACTAGTTTTTAATAAATGAGAGGAATGAATTAGAATCTTGATTCTGTGTCATATAACATTTATTTTTTTTATTAATTATACCTTCTCCTCACAAATTGGTAATTAAAACATAGTCTCATATTGCATTATTTAGTGTTCTACTTTTCTCTTCTACTTTTAGAATGTAACATTGAAATAAAAAAAACATAAACAGGCTATTGTTTTCTTGAAGAACAACAAGAACATTTTTTTTAAGTCCAGACTTGTTTTTTTGTGTGTGATACAGGTACTTATTCAGAACTAGTGTGTTATATGTGACAAATATGAACTTAGAGTCTAAGATCTAGCATAAGAAATTAATACCCTCTTCTGTTATTCAGATAAGAAATAGTTTATATAAAAGATAACATGTAGGTTAATAGATCGCGACTAGGTTGCCTAGCCATATCTTGACCCGATGGCATTTAATTTGAAAATTGTTGTCAGGCGAAATCGAAATTTTATCTTTAAACGTACCTATATCGCCTATTGCACACACACCGATTTTGGACGGCCGGTAAAAAATCGGCCGTCCACATTCCTTTAGTGGCATAAAGAAACTCATGGATCCTTTCACACTGGCCGACGACCGGCACAGAGCATACCCGGTGCCGGTTGCTGCCGGCTATTGCCACTGCAGGTAGTCCGGTGCCGGGTCGTTCTAAGAAGATGGTGGCGCACGAGGCCTTGTGGGCGCTTTCACACAAACCGTTTTTTGTCGGTCGAGAACCCCAGTGGACGTGCTTCGAGTTGTTTGTTCGTATACTGTGCTCTGTATACTGTAGCGCATCAAATGAAGCAATGGACATGCGAAAATAATTGAAGAATATCTGTCCATCATTTCTCAGATCTTCAAACAACGTGTAGAATAATCCAACTTGCTGTCTTCTTTCATTGATAGGATGAACCCAATGAAGGCGAACACGACTTCTTCTTTTTTTACGACGATAGTACAACCACACTGCTACAATTTTCGCGCGATCCATTACAACCCAGTGGTGTCAACAGGAGAACTGATGAGCACCACCGGAAAATAACGGTGTGTGTGAAAAGTTTCATGTTCCGGTAAAATATCGGCCAACTTTTTACCGGTCGTCCAAAATCGGTGTGTGTGCAATAGGCGATAGCAGCGAAACCATTACTCCTACTGGAATTTTTCAAGGAAGCAAATTCATCATCATTTTATAATCTTTCTAATAGATCCCCACTAGTTTTTTCCTAGAACTAACATTTATCTAGATATTCGCAAGAGATGAGAAAAAAACACTTTTCCTTGGAAAATGTAAATTTCCAGTTGTATCGCTCCTAGAGTCCTTATTTTTTGTCGTAGAGCAAAAAATAAAAGATAGCTCGACTGTTGTAACGGGTTTTTGGAGTAAAATTTTACACGTCTGTATCCCTTATTCTTTGCGAATTTGGATTAACAAAGGCTTTTTTAAAACATATCTGACGGGATCGGGACAGGTGCAGGTCTATTTAGAATTAAATTCTACGTCTGTTAGGTTATCTTTCGTTGTTGTATTATTTATGGTTGATTAGTTATTAACAGGGGAAGGTCGACTATCTCTTTTTTTGCGACGTAAAGAGATGGGCAAAAGACTCTCTTCTAACACAAAATCGCGATCGAGAAACGTCAAACGAAAAATGCCAAAAATGTCAATTTTGATTCGTTCGTGTCGGGCCGAACTTTCGAATTTCGGCGTGCGATTTACGATGCGGATCAACTACAAGTCTTCCTCTTTCCGTATCGATATGGTACGGGCGACGTGGTATCGTATTTTTGAAAATATGAGTATATTTAGATGCCGGGTTTTCGACGAAAATTTCCCTTCGGAATCTGCATCTTTGAAAACAGTTTTTTTGCCCGTAACTAGGAATCCGGGAGAGATAGCTCAAAAATAAAAACTACCAAAGGAAAACTACATAATGTGAGGAATGTTTTTCCGCGTTCCAAATTTTACTGTGTTTGGGTCCGGCGGGCCTTTTAAGATGGCGGTGTCTTGCACTTTTTGCTTAAAACGTCCAAAACTCCTAAACGGCAAAAAACTACGACCTAACTAATTTGTAGAGAATTTAATAAACCATAAGTCTCTTTTTTATTTTTGGCCCTACGACAAAATGTTTTCATAAGGACGCTAGGAGCGATACAACTAGAAATTTACATTTTCCAAGGAAACGTGTCTTTTTTCTCATCTCTTGCGAATATCTAGATAAACATTGGGTCTAGGAAAAAATTGATAGGGATCTATTAGAAAGATTATAAAATGATGATGAGGTTGCTTTGTTGAAAAATTCCTGTAGGATTAATGGTTTCGCTGCTATATACGTTTAAAGACAAAATTTCGATTTCGCCTGACAAAAAAAGAAAAAACTAATTAATTTTTTGTCGCCTAGTCGCGATCTATTAGCCTACGTGTTATCTTTCATAAAAACTATTTCTTATATGAATAACAGATGAGGGTATTAACTTCTTATGCCGAATCTTGTACTATTGTTATTCCATTCCTTTACAAAATAAAAACCAAAAGAAATGGCAAAAATACATAAAACACCCTGTATTTCAGCAAGGAAGGAGCAACTAGCTTTTTCTATAGATGATTATGACACCCTCGGTGTCTTCTATCTGCCATTAAAGCATGTCCGTTTCTGGAGAGAAATCACGCATAACTTTCTTGAAGTCCGGTCCTGCTACACATGATCGGGCGGCTAAAACTTTAACTTTTTTCATTCATTTTTTTTTGCATAGAAATACAAATCAAAAGCAGATGCCGACTGGGTCGCATGTACCTACTCAATAAATAATAAAGCAGCAGTATGAAGTTTCAATTCAAAAAATGAAAAAAAGTCGAAATATGTTGAAATTTCAATTTAATATGTTTCAATTTCGGCTTGTTATGTTGACACTTCAACTTAATATGCTGAAATTTCGACTTATTATGTTAAATTTTCTACCTGATAAGTTGAAATTTCGGCTTATTTTGTAATTCAAATTTCAACTTATTTTTTTTCATCGTGGCCTCAAGAATCTTCCGTAATCTCAATATTTTTTCTATTATTAATTTTCTTGCATTTAGGCCTATTTTAGTTTTGAATATAAATTTAAAAGGGGTGGGTTCAACCCCTTGGGAGCACAAGGCCTTCATTTCTTGATTTTTTAAACAATATTCTACATAGTCTTTAAAAGACATTTTAGAAAGATTCAAGTCAATTTCATGCACTGGACGAACGTCCCGAGGTATTGCCGTTTTACGGCTTCATTGCCTATACAATATACATGTTGAATTTCCATGCAAGAACTCTAATACGCAAAAAATCGAAGATGTGTCCACGAGCAACGACACATTTCACGCGCATCGATTTATTTTGAATAACAACGTGCAAAATGTGCCGCACCTGCATGTAGTTGGTATGCACCGTGTTCGTCGTAGGTGGCGGCGGAGGCGGCAAGGGTGACTCCAGTTTGCTGTAGCCGGCGTTCATCGGCGGCATAAATTGGTTGCTTCCGGTTCCGTTGGAAATTGGAAAACACACGGGTGAGTCCAGGGCTGTGCGCATGCCCTGCGCCATGGGAGACTGCAACAAAAATTCAATTTCCAAGTTATATGCAACTCCATGAAATCGCTTGGAAAATGTTTTTTAATCAGTTTGTATACAGGGTGAATTTAAATCATCGTAGTAGTCCAATGCATTTAGATTTTTGTTCTGGAGATTGAACCCGCTGAAAATTTGAGCGGATACTCTCAATAGAACTGGTAGACATGATAATCAGAAAAGTTTACCGAGTTAGCCATTGTACATTTTTTTTTTTATTTAGCAAATTAGGTGCACAAATATGAATTTCGTAAATAACTTTGTTAATGTTAACAAAAAGACAAAACAAAGAGGACAAAATGTTACATAAAAAAAAATATATATTTAAATATATACAGGGTGGACCAAATAGGATGGGATTCGAGGTTCTCTCTAAAGCTATGGCAGAAAGACAAAAACCAATATAGGTGTCCTGAGCTCGATTTTCGAGAAACAAACAATGGTGCAAACCGCCATCGTCTATCTTTTTCTACTACCGATCTACAGAGCGTTTTTGGAAAATTGGCATTTTTGGATGACCTCTATATCTCAATTGTCGACTCGAAAACTCTTTAGGCACTTTTTTGAGTAGAATCCGTTTCTGATAAGAAGTAAATTAAAAAAAAAGTAAATTTTAAAAGACAAAAGTTATGTCTATATCTCGAAAACTGAGGCATGCATAATTTTCTTCGTATCAGCAACGGATTCTACTCAACAAAGTGCCTGAAGAATGTGTTACTAGATTTTCGAATCGACACATGGTAATTGAGATATAGAGGTCATCCAAAAAATGTCTATTCTCCAAAAACGCCTTGTAGATTGTAAATAGACGATCGCGATTTGCGCCATTGTTTGTTTCTCGAAAATCGAGCTCAGGACACCTATATTGGTTTTTGTCTATCTGCCATAGTTTTAGAGAAAACCCCAAATCCCATCTAATTTGGTCCACCCTGTACGTTATGTCCACAGTTAGAGTGGAAAATTTATTCTTCATAAAAAGTTTTGCTTTTATTAGAAATGTGATTGCCATAGAATAAGTTAACATGTCATGTATAGGGTGTTCAGTAAACCATGTTCAATTTTAACGATATGAAAAACTGTTACTAAGAAAAGTTGTTTAGAATTAAAATTTATGCCAGAATTCCAATTTGTGGATAAATCTGCCTAATTCGAATTAAAAAAAAAATCATAAGTATCAAGTGGTATCATGCGGTAAGACTTACGGTAAAAAATTATGTTCTTCTTACAAAAATTATTAAATAAGACAAGCTAATTATTCTCGTAATTATATTAAACTACTTTTATTTTTAACAGCATTGAAAAAATTTATTAGGAAACCTAAAACAAATTTTAAAAAAATATATTATTCACCATATTATTCACCACCGTGCTCCACGAATTTTTGAAGGCGAGTGTAAAGCTCTTTGTAACTGTGACAAAATAAATGATATTCTTCACACTATTTGCTTTTTATTGATATTATGACTTGTTGTTAGTCTTAATCCTTTGAGAGTTAAGACCAGAAACATTGAGTGAATTGGAGTCAGAGACTCATGAAACAAGTTTGAAACTGAATGTTCTGGTCAACTTATGGGAGCTCCATTATTACAAATCCTCCAAATCCATTATTACTATGTAAATAAGTAAAATCCCTCAGAGGGAAAGGCCAAATTTCAATTTTTACAAGAGAGAGCGTCGTTAATAATCTACGATAATGCAGCCTTGACCTATTACTTATTCTATCGAGTTATAATCTTATCTCGAACCCGCCTGGTAGTGGAAGACCAGGGCAGAACGCGACTGGCGCCGTTAATAAATAAATTGGTGTCAAAGTCAAAGTCAAGTCAAAGTTCAAAGTATTTCCATAATAACGCAATTTTTTCATCTAAATGCACTGGACTGTAGATAAAAAAAACAAATAACATGGTCCGAGGAGGAACTTTTAATTCATACTATAGAAAGTCTCGTATAATTTCAAAAATTGAATACATAATGAAACTTTTTTTAATTCGAAAAAGAAATTTATAGTATTTCATTTTGTTTCGATGAAAATTGTGTGAAAAGAAGAGGGTCAAAATGCATTTTTGAAAATTGTAAAAAATGCACTTTTTTGAAAATAAAAAGAATTGAACTTTTCGTTACTTTAAAAGAATTCACAATCGAAAAGGAAAAAAAGTGACGCACAATGCCTCCTTGATACTTGACGAAGAATTAAAAAATTTTACTTCGTCCGCCATCCAAAGATGGCGGACGAAATAAAATTTCGTACCATTCTATTTGACTTACAGCGTTCGGGTTTGGTGCATTTTATTTGGTCACAGATGAATTTTATTTTTGCCAACTTTGCTGGAATCACGCCACTCCGTCTTATCGAAAAGATATTCAATTTTGATTTTTTTCCGCCATTTTTGTTGTTTTCTATTTTTTTCCAAAATGACGGATTGACCTATACATATCGGACAGGTCTATATTTTTTTAAGAATTTTATTTTAAATAAGCCAGTATTTTTAAAATTCCCATTCGATCACTAGTGGTAAATGTATCATTTACCAAATAAGTAGAAAATCCGTGAAAGCGCGTCAAAAAGTGCATATAACTTTGAGGCACCGGGAATTTTTGGACGCGAATATTTTTTTCGTAATCAGAAAACATTTGTGAATATTTTTAACTTTTTAATAGCTTCATGAAACACATTGAAAGTGGAGATACAATCATTGTGGATATCATTCAAAAGAATGAATATAAAATTTTAACGATGCGACGTACTGAAAGGGCGAAACCGAAAAATGTGGCAAAGGCGCGTAGCGTCCACAGGCAATTATTTGGCAAAAATTAGTAAAAATGGACAAGGCCGGTTTCTCGAATGAAACAAATTTGGATAAATGCAGCGGCTCGTCAATTGGACGAACGCATTGGATAATCGGTAGAAAGAGATAGTAGGAAAACCAAATGAAGGTCTTTCAAAATGACACAGTTACAGAGAAAACTGCCCTGTGCATAAGTAAGACGAAAAGCCATTTTGTCAAAAAGTCGGTCGAAGGCAAAGTCGGTCGAAGGCGAAGTCGTGTCACAGCCCTTATATTGAACCTATATGAGGACCGGTACGTCGTGAGACAGAAAATTGTAATAACTCATATGTAAGTTGAACTCAAATGTAACTTCGTTCTTATGAATGATATAATTACGGTAAAAAACTTTAAAGCTAATCACAAGAGCCCCAAAATTCTAATAAAAATATTTCAATATTATAAGTCATAAGTCAGACCCAAAACCTAAAAATGCTTTCATCAATTTCTAGGGAAGTTGTGTGAACTTTCCTTCCAAATCGATTGCTATCGTACGCTCTCCATTGTATGGTAGCCACAAAAGCTCTTTAGAGGAGGTGGCCGACCTTGCCCTCCTTGGGGAAGGCAATTCTATTCAAATTATATAATTTATTAGATAGGATATTGCATAATTACTTGCACATCCAGTGGAAGTATAGTAACGACAAAAAAATTTTTAAAAATTTTTATTGTTCAAATAGGCTTAGAATGTCATGAAACGTCGAGATTTCAAGTTTGAGCAAAAGAAAAATTTCTGTCTCTCTCACAGTAGGCTAGAACCACCTTTAAATGAAATATGCATGCACTCTCTCAATTCCTATGGGAAATGGTAGCTTTATCTGTCCTGAACCAATTTCCGTAAAATCTGAAATCATTCCCTTGGCCGTTTTCTAGAAAATTCACTTTTTATTTTTTTTCTTAAACTGATTTTTTGCATTGATAAGCTTGTTAAAATGTCAATCAAGAAAGTAAAATTAAACGTTCCAATACAAATTTAAACTTAAGGCAAGTTTGGGGAAATAACATACAAGAAACCTCGACAACTCCAGACGTTTTGATAATAATCGGGTTATATAAACTTTCCAAGTAGTCAATTTAGACAAAATCATTAGATTTATTCCTATGTTATTTTGAATAAGAGCAATTTTTGTCTACCAATATATCCGTAACCAATGAATAACATTACTATTTGCGTAACTGGATTTGCTAGGGAAATCCGAGCACCTCTACTGGCCGTCTGAGTAGACTTTCCATTCGCTCAGTCAGATAACGGGTGAGTATGAGAACCATACCACCGCCGATGAAGACAACCAACAGAAGAGACATGACGATAACCCAACTACCCACCCACAACCCTGCAGGTACCGGACGAAACGCCGTCCAGTACCCGTATTTCACCTAGCTCCGTGCATACCGAAAGTGCTACCAAAGCACTTCCTTGAGCTACATAGCTCATCCAACCTAACTGTTGATCCGGATAGAGGATGTCAATTGACATTCTGCGTACCGGCAGTCAATCCCAGCCAAAAATACCTCAAAGTTTCCGAACAGACAGATGACTACCCTGGGGGTGACAAGCTGGCGAAGAAAGATCATCAAGACAGAAGAGCGTCAGAAGATAAAGGCATTAGCCAGCAAGGTCCAACAAGCCAGGACCCGGAGAGGTGGGCCGAAATCATCCACACCGCTCACATTTATGAGTGCAGTTAATGTAAAGTAAGCTCGTCCACCCCGCACGAGGCCGGTTCAGGTCTACAGCGATGTACTTAAGAGCAGTAGTCCTGCTCGACCGTCATCACTGCCAAAGAATATTGGCGTCGCTCGGTCAGTAACTCTTTAGACTTCACTAGCCAAACAATCCAAGACTACAAGAGTGAAAATTTTCTGTGACCATCATTAAAATCAAAGCAATCATGCAAAAACGCACGACGAAAATACATATTGTCTTTGTCTATTGTATAAACGTAAGAATCAGGGAATCAGGGATTGAAGAAGATAACTTAACTTGATGATACTTAACTGATAGGTTGTTTGAAATATGTCCGGGTATTCAGAGGCTTCAAAAATGTAGTAGATTCTTGTTTTTATCAGTGCAAAAAAATCAGTTTAAAAAAAAAATTAAAAGTGAATTTTCTAGAAAATGGCCAAGGGAATGATTTCAGATTTTACGGAAATTGTTTCGGGACAGATAAAGCTACAATTTCCCGTAGGAATTGAGAGATATTTCATTTAAAGGTGGTTCTAGCCTACTGTGCTCTGTCGGTCTGTCCGTCGGTCTGTAACTTTTTGGGGCGCACGTTTAGTCTGGAATCGTTTGAGATATTGACTTGAAATTTGGTACACATATGTACTTTAACGAGATCTAGAACTAGATTATATTTTCATCTTGTTCCGTCGAAGGGTTGGGGGGTAAATTGGGGTAAATTTGGAGTAAATAGGTAAATCAAGCAGGTAAGAGTTCATAAAATTGATATTTAGTATAGACAAGAGAAGCTAAGGTCTCAAAAAAAATTTTGGCATTAGCCACCCTCATTACCACCCCCACCCATTATTAAAGGGGATGAAAAAAAAATGTGATTTAGTGTGTGTACAAGAACCAGAAACCTCAAAATATTTTTTTACTTTATCCACCCTCCACTCCCACCCCCTGGCACCACTCCCACCCCACTACCGATGTGGGGTATTGTTTTATGGGTTTTTTGGGGTAGAGGATTTCAAATATTATATTATTAAAGTTCCATAAACAATTATTTCCAGATACAAAATTTTTTCGTTGTGTGACTTGGATAGAAAATCCGGATGTTGAAGTAGTGATTCCTTGGGCAGCGGTTTTTTAATTGTAGTTATTTTACACCTAATTCATAAATGGCATTATTTGAACGATTGCATTTTATTGATTGAATGACTTATCCCTCGAGGGCTTTCGTTTGATAGGCCGAATTTGAGTAAATTGGGTGTCTCAGTCCCCACAAGTTTGCATCCCAATACCCCGGCCACATTAATGAAGCTCGAGAGGGATTTTTTTATGAAGACAATTCAGAGCATAAAATCCATTAAAAAGTTTGGTAAATAAGAAAGAGTGCATCGAGAGAAAAACCAATTTTTGGAGAGAGCGTCATTAGTAATCTACAGTAAGTGCAGCCTTGGCCTATTTCTTAGCTATCAAATATCTCATACATCTTAGTGAACCCGCCTGGGAGTGGAAAACCACACACGAACAAGGCAGAACGCGACTGGCGCCCTTAATAAATAAATTGGTGTCGCGACACTCAAACACTGTGTGGTAAGTTCTTCTACAACAACAAGCATGACCCAAATCCAACCCAGCGTAGACGTACCCGACGCGGCGGTATATCGTGGGAGTAGCAGCAATGCCTACCGTATGCTGGTAAATCGATCAATCAATCAGTCTCATTTCGCTCATTTTCTTAATTTTTGAAACTTAAACTCCTGTTTAACCACCCATTAAATTTCACACACAAATATTAATTTAGTACCTATCTTGTCTAGTATGCACAAAGCGCTTATCCGAACCGACAGCATATTTTCGCAGTGTTTTAAATCCATCCTGGCAGTCCTAATATCGCACCGCGGTCGATAATTGCCTTGACATCACCTTGAGGGCGATGTCGAGGGATATAACACCGAGCGGGATTAGATGAGAGTTGTTGCTGATCTGCCGGTTAAGTTCTGACATATTTGACTGATAACATTAGCTCAGACAAATCGATATTACCGGAAAGTCGTGTTTACGTGTGTCATAATATCACGTTGTATTGTTTTGCTCGCTTTATAAATTCCACATTTTAATGAGATCACAGCGTTCACTATTATATTATAACCTTCTTGGTAGCGGACATCATTTTGTTGTTTTAAAATATGAAATATTCTTGAAGTACGCCTATTATTCCACAAATAATTTTGTTGGAAATAATTGTACTCTCTAGATATTGCAAAAAAATGTGTCACTTTTTTCTAGTTGAGTAAATCTCTCGTTTATTAACTGACATTAATAAAATAACCCATAAATAAAAGAGGAAATAGGTGAAGCCCTGAATCGCACAAAGGACGGTAAGGCACCAGGGCCTGGAAATATTCCAAAAGAATTAGTGAAAAATAGCCCGGAGGTAGTAATTGATATATTAAAGTCTGTTCGCTGATAGAATCCCAGTCGTATAGTGTAAGAAATATCGTCCGGAGCTCTGTCCTTCCTTGTTTTTATTGACATACTGTTTGTAACCTAATCTGTAACGTAAGTTTTAATCTTTGTGGTGAAGTGACGTGTGGCATTTCTATTGTTCAACGGCAAACCAATTTGCGTAACGCGTGTCGTCGTTGAATACGGCTGGAGATTTCAGAGGCGGGTCGATTTTCTCGGAAGTCAGGTATAGCAGGTATAGTGCACTTATTTCAATTAATGTCTGAGAGGGCAATTTTACTCTTTCTATTAAAATAGTAAACATGCATCCCCGTGAATTTTTAAATCCGCAATTACAGCAGTTAGTTTTGAATTTGTTGGAATATTTTCAAAAGGAAAATGAAAATGGTGGACGTTTATTGTCAATAAAAGCTGTTGAAAGGCGAGCGGGTGAGGCTTTAAAATCGATGAGAAGACTGTAAGAAAAATATCTAAAAACGACAAAGAAAATGTGGAACCTCAAGCTTCGGTTAAACGGAATCGTAAAAAATCCAAAACAGATACACGATGCTGTAAAATATGAAATAAAAAATGTTATTTACGATATGATGTCTGAACATAAACATATTTTCTTGGCTATCCTTTTAGAAGAGCTAAAATCTAGAGCAATACTTGATATTGGCCGTAGCAGTTTACATAAAATGATTAAGAAATTGGGCTTTTCCTTTAAAAACGAAATGGAAAGTGTGAAAGACCACAAATTTATCTAAGACGGCTAGAGTTTTTACGCAAATACGTAAAAAATTTGAAAATTAATGACCCAAAAGATGTAGTGTTCTTAGACGAAACTTGGATCTTTAGCAGAGGAGGATTAAAACGTTCTTGGCAAGATGATTCAGTAAATCGAAAAGGCGTCGTACAGCTACAGAAGGTAAAATATTTATATATCTATTCATGGCTTTGCTGAAGATGCGAGTTTAGTTTTCGCCACCAAGAATAAGTTAGCAGATTACCATGACAACAAAAACTGAAAATTTTGAAAAGTGGCTGACAGAGAGTTTTACCGGGGTTACAAAATTCAAGCATTATTGTTTTAGATAATGCTAAGTACCACTCTCGGGTTGAAGAAAAACAACCAACCAGATCTTGGACGAAAGAAAAAATACAAACCTGGTTAAAGACCAAAAACATAGATTTCAGTGATACCGCATTTAATGCCGAATTGCTCCAAATAGCTGGAGCTAAAGAACAGAGCAAGCAACACTATGTTGTCGATAATTTAATTAGAGAGCATGGACATGAGGTACTACGGCTTCCACCGTATCACTGTCAGTTCAACCTAATAGAACTTGATTGGGGAATGTGTAAGGAGTATTACGACAAACACATCGGGAAAGATGGTTTTAGTGACGAAGCCGTTCTTGATACGTGGAATGAGGCTTTATCTCAAGTGTTGAGCTCAATTTGGTCCAAGTGTGTAAATCACACAAATAAATTGTTTTTAGACACATATGATCGAGAGGTTCATACTGAAGAAGTTGGTCCACTCATTATAAGTGTTAATAATGAAAGCGACGATGAGGACTCGGAAGAATTAGACATTGACGAATAAAACTAAATTTATTTATTTATCTTATACTAGGTATGTATTTGTATTTAACTGCCATATTTGTTTTATATAGGGTTCGGCATAATTGGTATTAAGTATATTAGACCAGTCGCAATAGATTGAAAAAGGATAATTTTGCGAAATGTCGTTTACCCGCTTTTTTTCTTAAAGTGTAGTTTGGAATTTAGAGAAACATATGCCAACTATCCGCACGCGCGATAGGTGGGGCAACACACTTTAAAATTCAAAAATCGTCAATTTTTTGCCGTTTTACTCTTTATTTGCAATATACCTGGTATATGAAGCATTTTTTGAAAATATATCAAGAGAAGGAAAAGTTGAGAAAGCCGATTTTGAACATTTTATTATTCTTGACATTTTCTCGGAAATTTCTTCGTTAAGAGCTACAGACGAAAGAAAAATACTACTTTTCTCTTTTTTAATTTTTTTTCTTTTAAGTGATTATAATAAATATTAATACGAAATATATCATCGGCAAAATGTGAATTATGTTTAAATGTCCAATTTACAGTTTAAATAAAATATATTTACAGAATTATTTATAATTTGCATGTTAAACAAAAAAAGAATAATAAAACTTTTCAGGTATTAAGGTATTAAAATGATGGGGAAATAAATAAACAAATATATATTTTTTGACAAACAGACTATTTATTTTATGCATAGTACAGCGTACATGCGTTTCACGTATAACTTAATAGAATATAATAGAATAGAATAAGTTTATTTAACAAATTGATCTACTACAATGTAATTATTAAAAACTTAAACATTATGATAAATAAACTAAGCCCTCACATGAAGTGCTATTTAGAGTACTCGAGCGTGCATTGGACATACAAAAAAATAAATATAATACATATATACACATATAATACACAACACATTATATATAACATAATAATACTTTAACACCACTAACATATTTAAAATGGTATACATTATAAAAAAAGAAAATAAATATAACACTAAGTACTTTAACAATGATATACAATATAAAACATAAGATATACTGCTAAATTTCAGGTGATTAAAATGATCATCTACTGTGAATTAATTATTTTTTAAATCATTAATTTTTTTTTCTTTCAGTTTTCATTACAAATTGTTTGGTGGAAACTATTTTAACTGATTTTATGTTTTTAATTTCAGTGGGTAAAAAATTATATGCTTTCGGAGCAAGGAAGTTATGGCTTCTCTGGTTTTTGACATTCTTTTACAAAAAACATCATTTTTATATCTGGTTTGGTGTTTGTGATTTACCAAGTTCTTTTCTTCAAAGTATGTTTTTACTACTAAGGAGTGAAAGTATAATTGGCGGATGTCCATTATTCTGGCATATTTGTATAACTTATCTGATGGTTAAATTATTGTTTTTTTTTATATTTAGATTTTTTTTCTAGACTACTAAGGTTAGTTTTTAACAACCCTTCCTACCCTATTATGCCATATCGCAATTGAGATTCAATTAAAGCAAGATACGTTGTTCTAAGTTGATCAATATTTAGTATATATCGAATATTATTGAAGAGGTACAGCGTACTTTTTAATTTACTAACCAATTTATTTATATGAATATCCCACTTGAAATGAGAATCTATATAAACTGTTATTATTATTCTATTCTATTATATTCTATTAAGTTATTCATGAAACGCATGTACGCTGTACTGTGCATAAAATAAATAGTCTATTTGTGAAAATATATATTTGTTTATTTATTTTCCCATCATTTTAACACCTCAATACCTGAAAAGTTTTATTATTTTCTTTTTCTGTTTAACATGTAAATTATAAATAATTCTGTAAATATATCTTATTTAAACTGTAAATTGGACATTTAAACATAATTTACAATATACCGATGATATATTTCGTATTAATATTTATTATAATCACTTAAGCATTTTTCTCTCGTCTGTAGCTAATTTTCTGGGAAAATGTTAAGAATAATAAAATGTTCAGAATCAATTTTCTCAACTTTTCTATCTCTTGATATATTTTCAAAAATTGCTTCATATACGAGGTATATTGCAAATAAAGCGAAAAATGGCAAAAAATTGACGATTTTTGAATTTTAAAGTGTGTTGTCCCACCTGTCACGCGTGCGGATAGTTGGCATATGTTTCCCTACATCCCAAGCTATACTTTAAGAAAAAAAATTGCAGGTAAACGACATTTCGCACAAAAAAGCTATTCCGACTGGCCTGTATATAGTGTATTTATTTTGTATATTTGCTCTATCATATTTTGTACTTGAAACCAAAACAATTCAATATTATAATTTCTTTATTTAACTTAAATTATTATAAATTTACAATAGATGTATTTATATATGCTTATAATTCAATTTCCTTTAAATAAATCTAATTAAATATATCAAGTAAAATATAAAACAAAGCGACGTCACTGTCCATTCGAAAACACCAACGGCATTTTAGTTCAGACGTTCGTGACGTCACACCGGGACTCTATCAGCAAACAGATTTTATAAACTAGTTTCAATAAATTGACGAAGAGCAGATACCGGAAGAGTTAAAACTTGGCTACATTAGCCCGATACATAAAAAAGGGCATCGTACTGACTGTCGAAATTATCGAGGAATTACTGTAACTTCTTCTATTGGAAGATTGTATGGCGTCAAGACAAGGCTAGAACAGGTAATCGAGATTGGTGAAGAACAGTGCTGATTCACAGCTGGAAGATCGTCTACGATAACTGAGCCAAAAGTGAATAGCAAGGAATAGAGAGACTCATATGTTGTTTGTAGACTTAGAAAAGGCATATGACACGGTGTCTTTAGAGAAATTATTCTGCATAACAGCTCTGTTCATTACAAATACGTTACCACCATAAGAGATCTTTATGAAGGGCAAAAGAGTGGAATTAAAATTGGAAATCAAATGTCCGACACCTTTGAAGTCACGAAAGGATTTCGCCAAGGACGTTGCCTATCACCGACCCTATTCAAAATCTATATAGATAAGGTTTTAGAAGAATGGCAGGCCAAATTCAGGAATATGGGCGTGTGTGTAAACGACGAATACCTGCATTCCCTTCTTTTTGCAGACGACCAAGTAGTTGTTGCGTCAGATGAAGATGACATCAACTACATGATGCGAAAATTGACGGAGATCTACGAAAAATGGGGATTAAAAATTACTTTTGACAAAACCAAATATTTGATTATCGGGGAAGAAGGGAATCACGTGGATGTAAATGGAAGAAAAATAAAAATCTGTAGTGAGTACACGTACCTAGGAGCCAGAAATAGCAGAAGAGATATAAACAACAGAATAATACAGGGTAATCATGCTATTCAGAAGATAAACTCGATTCGGTGGTCAGAACAAATAAAGATGCCGACAAAAAAAAATAATTTATAAAAGTGTTGTTCAAAGCATAGTGACATATGGATCAGAAACGTGGGAAATAACAAAAAAAAATAAGGAAAGGAAATGGACGCGTTGAGAAAAAGCTGTAGTATCTAGGCTAGAACATATAAGAAACACCGAAATAAGAGAAAGAACGAACACGGAAGAAACAATTATAGATGATATAAAGAAGAAAAGACTGCTGTGGTACGGACATTTAAAGCGTATGAAGCCAGATAGGTGGCCTCAACGAGTGTGGCAGTGGTATCCTCCAGAAAAAAGGTAAACCTGCGAGAGAATGGATAAAGGCGATGGAAAGAAGAGGAAGGATGAAAATGAATGTAATAAGAGAGTGTGGCGCTTAAGATGCGAGAAACGGCCCAGTTTGCTGTAAACCACTCGCTGGATATATGTAACAAAATAACACAGCTCCACAAAAAAAAAATAAAAGATGGGAGTGGAGATGGATAAAGTAAAAATAAAAAAAATTGAGGCTTTTGGTTCTTCTACACACACAAAATGACCATTTTATTTTTTTTCACCCCCTTTAATAATAGAGTAGGGGTGGTAAAGGGGGTGGCTAATCTCAAAAATTTTTTGACACTTAGCTTCTATTTATACTAAATACCAATTTTATGGACTCTTACGTGCTTGATTTACCTATTTACCTCCAATTACCTCAACTTACACCCCAACCCTTTAACGGAATAAGATCAAAATATAATCTAGCTCTAGATCTCGTTAAAATACAAACGTGTACCAAATTTCAAGTCAACATCTTAAACGGTTCCAGAGTAATAGTGTGCACAAAAAAGTTACAGACAAATTTTTGTTTTGCTCAAAGTTAAAATCTCGACGTTTCATGACATTTTAAGCTTATCTGAAAAATAAAAATTTTCAAATTTTTTTTTGTCGATACTATGCTTCCACTGGATGTGGAAGTAAAACTCAAATATCGGTAGATTTTACACATAATTAATACACCTGTTATTAAAATAGATGTCATTTGTTTAAAAATCTATAGGTGTTTATGTAATCCTAAGGAGGAGATTGATAATATGAAATAATTTTATCACAGTTTGCTTGAGGAAGTTGTGATAAAATGATGAGCTATTTATCAACGTTCGGGGGGTACTATTTGTTAAAAACAATTATTAAAAGATCAATTTGTAAAATTAAATGTAGATTATTTATTATGTATTATTTAGTGTGATTTTCTCTATTATTATATTCATTAAATCGTTATTTGAAGTTCCAAATTAACATTGTCAAAAAATAAATTTTGAATTATTGAACTGTCAAAGTGGATGACATAAATCAAAAAAATCCCTAAGGGATCTTATCAGCTATAATATCCCAAGGACGTTGATAATACGAAATAATTTTATCACAGTTTCCGAAAGCACTTGCTTGGTAATATCCCGACGCCGTAGTAGGCGGAGGGATATTACCTAAAAGCAATGTGCTTGAGGAAGTTGTGATAAAATTATGAGCTGTTTATCAACGTTCGAGGGGTATTCGCATAGAAAATTTTTTGCAATCTATTTTATTTATTTGTTCAAAACTATTTATTAAAAACACAATTATTAAAAGAGCAATTTGTAAAATTAAATGTAGATTATGTATTATGTATTATTTGGTGTGTTTTCCTACATTATTATATTCATTAAATCATTATTTGCAGTTCTAAATTGACATTGTCAAAAAATAAACTTTAAATTATTGAACTGTCATTACTGTCAAACTGGATGACATAAGTGAAAAGATCTCTTAGGGATCTTTTCAGTGTAATTCTGTTCTGATTGGTTGTTTCAGCACACGTGATTAGAAATGGACGAATTTAATACGATTGATATGAGCTAAAAATTGTCAGTGTAATTTTGTTCTGATTGGTTGTTTCAGTACACGTGATTAGAAATGGGCGAATTTAATAGAATTATTATTTGAGCTACGATTGATATGAGCTAAAAATTGTCAGTGTAATTTTGTTCTGATTGGTTGTTTCAGTACACGTGATTAGAAATGGGCGAATTTAATAGAATTATTATTTGAGCTAAAAATTTTCAGCTATAATATCCCTAGGACACTGATAATAATTAATGTACGAGATAATTTTATGACAATCGAAAGCACGTTGCTTGGTAATAGAGATTATGAGGCGTTTGTCAATGTCAGAGGGATATTCAGTCAGAAAATTTTTTGAAATAATTTTATTGTCATAGTGATCGAAAATTTCCTTGGATGGTGTTATCAGTGTAATGTTAAAATGATTGGATGATTTGTGTCACATGACAAGAAATAACGAAATTTAATTGGTTGTTAGAACTGTTAGAAAAATTTTCATATATAATATCATAAGTGATATAATTTTGTCGGCAAAATTTAGTGATTATTAAGAGAGTTTGTTGCTTGGCAATTTCGCGATTGACATTGACAGATAAAAATAACGAGCCGTTAGGCGAGTTATTTTTGTTAATGTCAAGAGCGAAATTGCCAAAGCAACAAACTCGAGTAGAATAATCATTAAATTTTGCCAGACGAAATTATATCACGAATGGTATTCGTCATGACTATTTCATGAATAAAAATTTGGAAATGGACTCTTCAATGTTTTCAATAGATAAATCACCAAATCTTTAACATTTGGGACCATTATTCTCGCACATTTTTTACAACTGATGTGAACTGACGTTTGCAAAATTTATTGTAATGACACCGACTTGTTGAATCGGTTACTATGTTTTCAAAAAACAAAGGAAAATTTTCCGCTGAAAAACAGGTTGGTTGCTTTATTCTGGCTTTTTATTGGTTGAGCAACCCTGGCAAAATTTTAAATGTTAAATTTTGTCGATGCGAAACTATTTTTTAATTGAAATGATCGATTCTGATTGGACGAAATTTCTAGGAATGAAATAGTCAATATAATAGTGCTCTTAAAAAGTAGTTGAAAACTGTAAACTTTTTAATATTATCATGTGAGTGTACAGTTACTTCAAATGTCGTATCTATGCTTTATTTTCGTATACCTCAACATAAAACTACTCGGAGACGGTTCTTCTTCGAAAAAATGCATATTCATTGGACATGCCTTATTCTGGCTACAACATAATAATTATCTTACGGTTTCAGAAAGCTTCATTCTAGACACATTTTAGTCAGTGACGGATTGTGTGAGAAAATATTTCATACCTAACAAGCCATCGTTACTGTAAATTAATCGACATCACTTCCAGACCACCTAGCAGATATCAGGGAAATATCACGTATCTTTTCTAATGTCATTAATTAATTAATTACGTCAGATCTCATTTCTAAAGAGAATACCGCCTCCAACACTCATCTTGATGCCTGAGGCTCACGATGGCCATGACGTTAATTGTCTTCTATTCAAATTAGGAGAAATATTTATATAAATCAACCAACTATCACAAACAAAGTCCGATGAAATGAACAGCATTATTATCTATTCCCTTGGATAATATTCAGAGATTTATGTTTAGTGGTATTTTTTTTTGGAGATTCAATTTTTTTTTTAAATTTTACTGAAAAAAATCACAGAAGCTATAAAATAGTAGAGTGCAATTAGATGTAAGAATAGCTAAGATAGATCAAGAGATCAATTCGTAAAAACGCTAGCTTTTTTCTAATTGTAAAGAAACTCGAAAAAATAAATCATTTTATCAAAATTAATTTTAAAAAAAGAAAGATTCGAGCATTTTATGAAAAAAGCTTTTTGAGGTTGCTGATTATGAGTTTAAAACTGAAATTGAATATGGCCGACATGAAGCGGATTATCATTAAAAAAATCAAAAAAACTGGAACCTAATACAAAAAAATGTGGTTTTTTTTGCGGTCACTGATTGGCTCATTCAACACGCCTTACATAATTTGGAAAATCATCAAAAACTCGTAAAAAATATAACAGTGTTGTACGTAAGGGTTTTTAGATCGTTGATTAGATTTTGATTTTTAAGAATCGAAATTGAAAATGGAGGTTAGTATGATCGATCAAACGTCAAAAGTCATTCTAAATTTTTAAAAATATAGTTGAATATACCCCTTTCTGTCTTTTGGTTTATAAAATGAACACTAAAATTATTTTTCTCTTAAAATTTTAATACATGTAGCAATTTTTCGAGTGCCCTATATATTCCACTTTCCTACTTTCTACAATTCCAATAATATTTTTCAAATAACCTCATAATAGTGGTAATGTAAACGTTAAGCTAAAGTAGCAGCAGCAATAAAGTCAACATAAAATCATAAATAATTTATACTAAAAGTATATCAGGTTCTGTTTCTAGAAATAGTGACAACTACATTCCAAACTTTCTTTTCCATCATTGTTTCCTAATTATTTTTTTAGAGTGACCGGACTAGAATAATTTTCACTAAAAGTATATCAGGTTTCCTCCCGGGTTATAGTGTGAACTATATTTCAAATATTATTTCCCACCATCGTTCTTAATTAACAATTCCTTAGGGTGAACGTTCTGTATATTTTTCACTAAAAATTGAAATTGTTTACCGAGAATTTTATTAACTGGTAAATCGGTAAATAAGAAAGTAAATAACCAATTATCGGTATTTATCGGTAATTTTTTAAATGAATCATATTCGCAGTCACGAAAATAAAAATATTTTTTTTTCAGTGTACTCTATTATCCAAAATGTTTCTTTTCATTTATGTACAATTATGAAATGAAAAGAACATTTTTTTTAAATAAAATAAAAAGATATATATATAATGGCGCAAAATTCAATTTTAAAAGTACATTTTTTCCTTTTTTTCACATAAAATGTATACAAAGCAAATAAAAAAATGAATTTACGTCTTTTTTTAACTAAATTTTCAATTTTTATTTTTTTTTGCATTTTCCCCTCCCCCCCTCCTATATCTTATTTTTTAACGGGTAACTTAAAAATATAGCGCGAATTTCAAAATAATATAAGCTATATATTAAAAAATAATTAAAAAAAAAGATTTAATGCACTTTTCTTTTTATCAATTTTCATATTCAATGCCAATGCGTTAAAAAATAAGATATAGGAGGGGGGGAGGGGAAAATGCAAAAAAAATAAAAATTGAAAATTTAGTTAAAAAAAGACGTAAATTCATTTTTTTATTTGCTTTGTATATATTTTATGTGAAAAAAAAAGGATAAAATGTACTTTTAAAATTGAACTTCGCGCCATTATCAGTCAGCCATTTTGAATTTTCCGATTTTCTCTTCAAATTAGTAATTAGTGACCTCGAAAACCCCCGAGAATAAAATTTTTTATTAATTTTAGAGCAATTATTAATTTTTTTTTAAACGGATGCAAATTATGCACTTTAGGATGCGTTTAATGGCTACAATCGGCCCATAATGGGTCTTAAATGACCCAATATGTTACTTAAGGCTTGTATAATACTAAAATAAACCATTTTTCTCAAATTTTTATGAATCTTAAATGAATGTCTTTGAAAAACCCTTGAAAAATGTATAAAAACAGCAAAAAATGCACTTATTTCGCATAATTATGCATTTTTAGGTACTTTCTCCGTCATTCTGTGCGTAAGGACTTTTTACAAGGGCGGATCTAGAAATTTCAATAATTTTTTTCTCGTCAGTGGCGCATGGGACCCATACGAAATGGGGGAAATAACATCTAGAGAAGCACTTCTCTAACGACCCCTAAAAAGTTTTGAAAAAGCAGTTTGCGAAAAAATTTTTCAAAATTCGATTGCCCCCCCTGGTCTAGGGACTCCCGTTTAAAATTATTCTTTTTTGTCATATACATTTTACTTTTCATCAAAATGCAACAGTAGGTTTTGGAGTTTATGAAAATATTTTCATTATTAACTGAAATACAATGAACTGAAATTTTGTAATTTACAATTTAACAAATTACAAAATTTCAATTCGTTGTATCTCAGTTAGTAATGAAAATATTTTCATAAACTCCAAAACCTATTGTTGCATTTTTATGAAAAGTAAAATGTATATGACAAAAAAGAATAATTTTACACGGGAGTCCCTAGACCGGGGAGGGGGGGGGGGGGGGGGCACTCGAATTTTGAAAAATACTTTCGCAAAATGTTATTTCCCATATTTCGTATGGGTCCCATGGGCCACAGACGAGATAAAAATTATTGAAATTTCTAGATCCGCCCTTGAATTCGGACTATGATTTTTCAAGTTTTTATACCTAAAAGATGCATTTTATGCAATAAAATCTTTTGGAGATAAAACTTCCTGAAAATCACCTTTTTTTTTATTAATTCCAACGGCCCAAGAGATGGATTTAATTATGGTGATGAAGTATTTTAACGCAAATCACCAGTATATAAGTGCCGAAATGAGAGGAGTAAAAATTAAACGGTAAGTTGTATTTTTAAAAAATGATTACCATATCTGTTTTCATTATCAAGAAGATATATTATTATTTTGCTAATAATATAGACGGTGTTTTATTTTTTAATGGCATAAAATCTTATTATAAGAAAAAGTAATAAACATCTCTAAACCTCTTTATTTTTAAACAATGTTATGTGTACTCGTCGCTCTGTTTTCTGAACCTTCAATCTTGGCAAGTTAAAATTTTGCATGGCGGTTGTTTTTTAGGACCTACGCAAGAACTTTCTAAAACTCGCCCCCTAAAGGAGTGAAAACAACTTTCTAAACATTGAAATTATTAGTATCCATCACCTACGGTATTTGCGCTGTTCATGGTACAAACAGAGGCGATGAGCAGAAGGGAGAAAATCCAAAACAAAATTTTTCCACCGGAATAAAAATTGCCAACGCTGCGCCCCTGTACAAAAGGTACTTTTAATCCGCATGAGGCATCTGCGGCATTTAAATACAGACTGTTAGGCATCTAGGCAAGCGGCTACCTCTTCCGATGCTATAGACACAGTAGAGAAAAGACCAGTAGTTCTACTCGCAGCGGTCCCTTTGATATTTGTTGTACTCGATTTTATTTTTTTTAATCCACTGCGCATCTACTGTTTGTATCCCACGCGCATTTCGTCGACAGTGGCGACTGTCCAGAAACGTAAACGTAAACAAAAATAAACATCCGCCCCACCCTATATCATCACTGCCGTCCACTGTCGTCGTGTCGTCCACTGCGCATCGAATAGTTTAAGCCCACGCGCATCGCATGCGCACTGAAAATCGTATACAACTGTTCCGGCTGAGTCGGACTACTGGTCTTTTCTCTACTGTGCTATAGAGGAGTGATTGATGTCACGCAGCTATAACATCAAAGCAGAGAACTTACACCACGGAGAAGCGACAGCGTTAACCGTTAACCGTTTTCGTTAACCGCGTTAACCGTTTTCATATGCGCATGTGCGAGATAGGTTGTGTAGTTATCATTGTATTATATTATTATTATTAATTATATTTAATATATGATATAGTAACATATTATACTGAATTGCTTTCAGGGTACATTAAAGTTCAAGTTCTCTCAGTGTAAGAGGTTGTGTTTCACTCATATTCAATGATATTAGAACCGGGCCATAAAATATCAAAGGAACCGCCGATATTGTCGCTTCTCTGTGGTGTAAGTTCTCTGACCAAAGCGCCACGCTTGATGTTCTTGATTAATTTTGAAGCCTATAGAGACCCTAGAAAATTCTTTTCTTTTGAATTTCGCTCTAGAATTAATAGATATTTCAGAAAATGTAATTAAAGAAAATGCTAAATGAGCCCATTACAATACTTAAAAAAAAAGTTACAGACACAGATCGACCGACAGACAGACATATTTTTTTTTCTCAAACTTAAAATCTCGCCGTTTCATGACATTCTAAGCATATTTGAACATATTTTTTTTGCGTTACTATACTTCCACTGGATGTGTATGTGTAAGTAATTAAGTCCGTCAAAATAAAGTCAACGTCCCTGCGGCATGCGGCATGCGGCTATGGACAAAAATATGATCACTTTTGTAGTTTCATCAACAAAATGCAACATTCACTTTTCCCTATCAGCGTGTTCGAGGGCAGAAGCTAAGACCTACGAGACACCATTCTTTTGAGCGCATACAAGAGAATAAAATATAACAATGTGTCCAGCGTAATGCAGTCGTCGTTGTGTGAAGGCATTCCACGAGACTTTATCACAATGTAGAAAAAGTCGTCAACGACAAACTACTATTTTAACGACGCTTCAGCGCGCGCCGTTATCGACAACCGGCGGCCGTGGCATCGCAAAAATCAGTAGTACGCTGGGTTGCAACGTCTACACACATTTACAACGAATTCGCCAAAATACGATATACTTGAATCAAATTAGATATTGTTTGAATAAAAATTTCTACACAGCTGAATTTTTTAATGAAGCATGTTTTCAATATTTTAAATAAAATGCAGAGATGGGTAATAGTGGAGTAAACGTAGTCAAAAAAGAGGCATTGTTTCGGAATAATTTGTAACTGCATAATATTCATAAAAAATTTTTAAATGTATTCTAACTAAGTTTAAGTTCAAAGTCTACCGGTTGGTATTGAACGCTAAATTTCTATTTGTTTATTAATAACAAAAAACTGCAAAATTAGTTGTTAAATGAAATATCTCGAAAATTAATCAAGGAGACATCATGAAAATCAAGTACTAGGGGTTTTTGGGCATGCTGATTATGAATTTGATGTCAGATTTGCAAAATTCAAAATGGCGGATACAAAATGGCCGACCGAAACGTATTAAGAGTGCGAAATTCGCCAGAAAAATGAGCATTAATGGGTTTTTACGGGTTTTTGGGTATGCTGATGACGAATCTGATGTCAAATTCATAAAAATTGTGTAGATAAATGTAAAATGTTTAATATAAATAAATACAATGTACTATAAATATACTTTTATTATAAACTACAATGAAAGGAAGTATTTTAACTGTGATATATGATACATACGGTTTTTCAATCAAGAATGTAATAAAAAAAAAGACTTTATTTATGAACATACAGTGATTGTCCGATAATTGAAGGAATATATTATCGCTCTCTATGTACACATTGATGAATTAAAAAAAAAAAAATTAAATTTCGGTTCGAATTTGGCAGTTGTTATTATATCTTGTTGTATTCCTCCCGAATTTTTCAATAATTTACAATTTTTTTTAAATATTGATTTAATCAAATACATTAATTTCACGCTATTGTTTATCAATTTAAACACGTCATAGTAGTCACCATTTATGCTTGTGTAATATTTAGCAGAATTATTAGTTGTGGTAAACTTAATTTTTTATTTAAAACCTTCGCAATGGTCCAAAAATCGTGTTTTTACCGATTTTTCGCCTTTTTTTATTGTTTAATTGTTATTACGTCGAAAAAAAAAACCAAGAAATATTTTTCAAGATTAGTACCTTAGCTAACACTTCTGTGCATTAAAATAAAAATAATTTTTTTTTTTTAAGTTATTACACTTTTAATAATGTTAAATTTTCGAATTTTTTTCTTCTAAAACGTATAGTTCGACTTACTCGTAAAAAATTAATATAAAAACGCATATGTATCATAAAATAAATCATTGGAGCTTTTAGTACACATCTTTACTTTCAAATTGATCACTTATAAAGTGCCGATATCACGATATTAAGCTGTGATATTGACGATTAAAATTTGGTGTCAACAGCGGAAAACGTCTTTTTTTCAGAAAGGTACTAAATTTAAAGGTCTGAATTTCCTAAAATAAATTTTTTAAATTTTTGGCTGAATGCGTATTTTAGATAATCCCTTAAATGTGCTATCCAAGTATTTTTTTTTAATAAATTATTCATTTTACAATGATTTTTACTAAATAATCGTTAATTCATGCAATGGTCCGCTTTCAAGCTACATATGTAATAATTAAAGTACTTAAAAAATTATTTAAAAACATGTAATACTTCGAGGAAATGATACTTTTTCATCTCCAATTGGTATCATATCATTTGCTTTTTGCAATCAAAAGTAATAGCCACTTACATACAGCGCGCGCGCTACCGCAAGCCTATTCCAGCGTCAGCGGGCGGTCGGCGCAGCGTCACTTGGGATCTTAGTTAACAAATTTCTATTCGCTTCAATTTAATGCGCAAAATACATGTCATATATGTTCCTTTCGTAAAATTTCTTGTTCTTTCGAAAGGCGCTATCAGTTTTTTCGTACAAATAAAATTTAAAAAATTATTCGCAAAAAAACGTATTTTTGCACTTAAACTGTTAAATAAAAATAGGACGCGTACACTTTTTTGCGGTAGACTTTTCACTACGTTATTCTAGCATACTTGAAGAATATTGTTCACCAAAGTCTACCTGGTTACAAATTTTTCCGAAGTGAAAATCTTCGTTTACTCCACTATAAAGGAAACTTTCCATTTGAAAGTTCCCGGAACGAAATTATGATAAAAATGAAAGTTTTCAATAAAAGCTTGGAATATTTGAAAGTTTCCAAAATTCAGGGAAATTTTCCTTCGGGTACTTTTGGAATATTCAAATATTTTACTGAAAACTTTCATTTTTATCAAAATTTCGTTATGGAAACTTTCAAATGAAAAGTTTTCGTTACCTATCTCTGATTTTTAACAAAACTTCGTACCGGAAACTCCCGAAAATTTCTTGGAAACGTTTACAGTACAGTAACTTGTTGATCTCACTTCGGACTAATTCTATATCAGTTTTAAATTAAAATATTTTTGAATAGTTTGGTTCAACATGGATTAAATATGATATATTAAAGGTGCTTTTTCGATGGGGATGAGTTTCACCCCAACTTAAGGGTTTCGAAAAAAAAGAGGCCGTCAGGAACACGTAGATCGTCGAATTTTGCCCCCAAAAAAAAAAAACCTTATAACGTTATTTTTGCTTTAACACCCGCCGAGTTGCAGGGGGTTAAAAACGTTGATTTTTAGGCAAATAACACATTTTCGGAAAAGTTTGTCATAACAAAAAAATTAGCTTATGAAATAACAAAAATAATCCATAAAATAAAAATTTGTTTAAGCTCATCGTTGCCGAGATACAATTAATGTTAGGTGCATTTGAACGTAGCCCTGAAAACGTCACGCTCTTCAAACAGTCATAACTCTGATTTTAGAAAACCTTTATTCTACGACTATTGAATAATTCATTTATTATAGATACGTTTTTGAACATGTATTAGGGCTCATTACTCAGGACCGTGGGTAATAATTCACTACTCAATAGCCTAGATCCAATCACAAAAGTTCATATTCATTTTTCAACAGTTTTTGTAGAGCAATCACAAGAGACAATTTAAAGTCCGAAAACATTGCGTGTGCCATAACTCAATTTAATCTAATAAGTTGGTCATCGATTTCGCTAAAAGTAAAAAAATTGTACTTTCTGTACGCTCCTGTAGGCTCGAATTATCGATTTCGATGTGCATCACATGCAATTCTTCCTCTTTTCATAATGCCATATCAACTCATATATTGAAAGAGATCTCAACGTTTAAAGATTTCGTCTTTCACATTCTTTACAGATTGCGAAAACGGGCGCCTCAACATGGTTTTTGTCGAATAAATTAAAAAGTATCACACCTAGCATAAAAATAAGAATCTCCAAGGTAAAGATCATGGACAGAGGCACAATTTTCGGTTCTTAAAATCTCTGTAACTTTTTGTTTTTTCGGAGATATGGAAGTTTAAAAATGGCGTCAAACGTTTTTAAGTCAAAATACCTCTTTAAAAGTTAAATATCTCAGAAACTATGGCACTTGAGCCAAAAATATTAAGAAATCAAATTAAAGATTATCGATTAAGTTAATAGTATATTGTGTATTTAGGTGTGAAAGAAATACATTCCCGGACGACGATGTAAATTGTTGGCCGAGGCGCTAGCCGAGGCCAACAAGCAACGAGTCCGGGAATGTGCTTTCACACCGAAGTACACATACTATTTTTTCTGAAATCATAATCAATATTATTATAAATTAAGGAATTTGTATTAATGCATAACATTTCTTCATTACAATCTAACTGCTTACTAATAAATGCAATTTTAATGTAAGTTGGTTTGTCTGCGTGTATTTATTTACTGTCTAACTGCTTACTAATAAATGCAATTTTAATGTAAGTTGGTTTGTCTGCGTGTATTTATTTACTGTCTAAAATATACATAAAAAACCGTACGGGAATGTTACTTTCCCGGCCTAGGCCGGGAAAGTAACATTCCCGTACGGTTTTGTTGATCGTTGCTTGGCAACGGATCTGTTTTCTGATAGTTTCTTAGCAACGGACAACAATACTGGAATTGTGCATTTTTCGATCTGAAATGGCGCCGAAAATGTAGACATTGCCAATCTATTTCAGAAAAAAGTCTTTTTCAAGTTATGATCGATAAAATGTGCGTTTTCACATTTTTCCTTAAAAATCGCGCCATTTGTCACAATTATTATATTCGGCAAATTTACCCTCAAGTGCAACTTCATGTTGAGTAGTTGTAGAAAAAGTATGGCATTCTACTTCCGTGTAGTAGCTATTACTCACTCGGATGGATTACGACACTCGCCCTCGGCTCGTGCCGTAAACATCATCCTCTTGAGTAACAGCTATCATTACACACTCGTTGAATTATTGAACTATTAACATGTACCTTGAACCAAATTAAAGCTTATTACAGTAGCTTAACATTTTTGTTGGCAACTTTTGATTTTTTCCACAAAAAAGTGCCCGTTTCTTGGGTCTAGTAAATTCCAAATTGAAAAAAAAAATCTAAATCGTGTTTTTTGTTAGTCCTAGCTATTATGTATATGCTCAATTTTTTTTGACCGTGATGTTACACTTAGTGTATTTTGAATATTTTTGAAAAAATGAATTTTTTTGGCTTTAAGGTTAAATAACTTAGCAGGGAAGCATGTTAGCTGAATGTTACTAAAGACAAACATTATGGTAATAAATTGGAGAAAACGTTGCTTTTTTATTTTTTTGATAAAGGTCATAGCTTAGGAGATAGAAGTGTGTGAAATTAACTCTTAACGTTGTCTTTTTTAAAATTGACGCATTTAAGATGAATATAGAAAAAATTGACAATCTCTGTACTGTTTTGACCTACCTGACATTAAATAGGATTAAGAGACCTTCAAAATACTTTTTTTAGGTGATTTTTAGTGTTAATTGCAAAGGAGATATTACCGAAAAGATAATTTTTATACTATTTTGATATTCACGCACATTTCTTAACTCGTTGGACATCACATGCATCTATGTATTTGTATAAATATGTATAAATATAAAAATGACTCAAACATTGATGAAGAAGAATAATTATAAATAAATTTAGGTTAAATTTCTATATAGTCAATAAAATTGGAAAATATATTTATTGTTTTATTAATTTGATACACCTTAATACAAAAACCCCATCCAAATTCGTAATCAAATTCAAAATCATAAATAATATTAGTTTCATTAATAAATTCCCAGTACTTCCTTTATCTTTATTTTTTAACTTTACCCTCTTGTGGGTAAGACTGGTAAGAGCAATTATTTTTCTTATTAGGGGACGAGTTTTATGTCTCAAAATGTAACAATCTGTTAGGAAAGTCCTAATTTCTCAAAATAAACAAAAATAATTAATTCATGCATTTTATATCGGCTATACTGAGGGTGCAACATAAAATTTTTAATTTCTGATTTCACATTCGTGATCAGCGACCTCAAAAACGTAATAAATAATATAAGTTTCAGTAATTTATTTTCAGTACTTCGTTAATTATTAATCACCCTCTTGGGGGCAACAGCATATCTCTTCCTTTTTCATATTTGAAGTTCTGTTGATAACTTAAAATTTAAGAATCCACAAAAAAAAAATTCCAAGCTATAGAATTAGTCCGAAGTACATTTTGACACCGAGTGACTGTACTTTTATTGGAAAATTTCCAGTACCTATCTCTGATAAAATGTCATAAAAGTCACAGATAACACTCGAGCTTATTTTCTAGATGAAGTGAGTTGCCGAGCCAGATAGGGGGGACCAAATTAGATGGGATTTGAGATTTTTTCTAACACTATGGCAGATAGACAAAAACCAATATAGGTGTTCTGAGCTCGATTTTCGAGAAACAAACAATGGGCGCGTCTTCGTCTATCTTTTTCGACTACCGAGCTACAGAGCGTTTTTGGAAAATTGGCATTCTTAAGGCATTTTTTTGAGTAGAATCCATTGCTGATAAGAAGAAAATTATGCATCTCAGTTTTAGAGATAAAGACATAACTTGTGTTTTGTTAAATGGAACACCCTATAAGTTATTATACTCTTCGCAAAAACGAAGAGTATATTGTATTTGATCGGCACATTTCTAAAATCGTAAATATCGCTCGTAGAGAAAAAATTTTCATATCATTGTGTTAGTGAACGAATTCTGAACAACTTTCAAAATGTCCGTCTGTCCGTCTGTCCGTCTGTCCGTCTGTCCGTCCGTCTGTCTGTCCGTCCGTCACGTTTCTTGTAAGCACGATAACTTAAGAAAGAAAAGTCCGATTGTATTGAAATTTAGAAAATAAGTTAGTGTTAACTAGAGGAAGAACCCTATTGTTTTTGAAGAAAATCGATCAGTAAATAAAAAAGTTATTAATTATTTAATTTAAAAAAAAAATTTTTTTGTTAATTTTTGTGGCTTGTACTAAAATGGAAATCGCGAGATATTATTTCCATAACAAATTTTTTTTTGTGTATAAAGTTTACTAATATTTCTTAGAAGTGAAATATGTATGAATGTCGAAAGATATATATTACAGACAATCAATTTTCCTAGCAACAGGTGGTGGCGCAGCGGCTAAAGCTTTTCGTTGCAATCCAACACCACCAAACGAGACTGAAGAACATGAAAACATTACGAGACTAGCTAGACAAATCCCTACACATTACCCTATCCCTCCCAGAAAACTTTCAAAAATTCACCCCACAGAAATAAAAAACATCTTAAAAACTCTACCAAATCTAAAGGCACCTGGGCCTGATAATATCCCAAATATAGTCCTCAAAAACCTTCCCCAAAAAGCCCTCGTCCAGTTTACCTACATCCTTAATTCGATGCTTAAGCTGCAATATTTCCCTGCATCATGGAAACTGGGGATAGTGATCTCTATCCTAAAGCCAAATAAGTCGCCGCATGATCCTCGCAGCTTAAACCTATGGGGAAGGCGGCTGAGAGGGTCGTGTGGCGACTTCTTCATAAAAAACTTAAGAAACACCGCCTGCTGCCGGTGGAGCAGTTTGGTTTTAGGGAGGGACATAGTACTACGCTGTCGCTAGTTAAAGTGGTGCAGGATGTAATTGACTCATACAATAAGAAGCAGTGCACTGTTATGTTGCTACTAGATATTGAACGCGCCTTCGATACCGTTTGGCATAACGGGCTAGTCTACAAGCTACAATATGTTTGTGGACTGCCCGGGTATTTGGTTGCTCTTATCAAGAATTACCTTTGGGACCGGAGAATAATGGTCAGGGTGAATAACACTTATTCAGAATCCTATAGACTTTCGGCGGGGGTACCTCAAGGGTCCGTCCTTTCTCCAATCCTGTTTAACCTTTACATTTCAGATATTCCTTCACAACCTTCTACTAATCTTCTCCTCTACGCAGACGATACGACAATATACGCTAATAGTTTCTACGCACAGACGGCAACTCAAAAAATACGATACCATACACTAAACTTACTTAAATACTACAAGCTGTGGAAGGTTAGGATCAATCACTCCAAATCGGAGGTCATAACCTTCCACAGAAAATTTACAAACATACGAACCATAACAAAACTAAAACTAGACAACCACGACATTACTGAACGAAAAACAGTTAACTTATTAGGACTAACACTTGACACTCGACTTTCTTTTGCACCCCATATAACCAAGGTTATAAACAAAACTTATGCAGCACTCAGCAGATTATATCCGTTGGTCAATAGATGTAGCCAGCTTACCATAGAAAATAAACTATGTTTATATAAGGTCATTTTTAGGCCAATACTCACATATGCCTGTGCGTCATGGAATTTAATTTCTGACGCACAGTGCCTTCGTCTTCAAAGGACACAAAACAAGTTGCTGCGTCTATTGACTAACTCTCCCAGGTATATTACCATCGCTGAGCTGCACGGGATTACGGGGGTGCAAATGATGCGAGACTACATCGACGAAACAGCACAGAGATTTTTTACTTACAAATTAACAAACTCACAGGTGACACAAAACATTGCAAACGTACGAAGACGAGATAACGTACCACACACACATAAACTAATACACGAACGACTTCCAATATATGACACTCCTTTACTAGACTGACGTCACCCTCTCCCTTAGAAAACACGTACTCTTAAAAAACACCTTCCTTCTAAACCTCATACCTTTTTCATCATCCCTTCTACCCCTCTTGACCCCTTGTTGAAAGCTATAACCATCTAAAGATTTACCATTCATGGTAAATAAATGTTTTTAAACACTTGACACCTAAAGCAGGGTTTTTCATTTTATTTTCCCTGCATTTCCAGAACTATTACTTTCGTCTCTCATTAAAAAGTAAATTCATTTTATTAATATAAAATCTTTGATATAATCACGCTAAAATACGATTGTGCTAATTGAAATCGTCTAATATACTACAGTAACATGAGCTTGAATTTCTTTTGCCGAAGCACCTGGCCGTTGTGGCACTTCTCGCGATCAGTCGCGAGTATGTGACGCAATGTTTATTTATTTTGATTGTACAATGAAATAATGAAATTAATATTGACATGTTCGCCACATTTAAATAAAATAAAGACATGTAATTTGGCAATTTAATTTGGCAATCCAAGGGTCCCGTGTTCGAATCCCACAGGTTGGATTTTTTTTTCATTTTTTTTTCATACAATTTTTTTCACAACAAAGTTTATATCACAAAATTTAGGATGTCCAAAAACTAACATTATTTACAATAAAACTGCGAAGAGTATCCTATAGAATGTGTAACAATTATATATAAAAAGCTCAGTAAATTGGCGAAGAGTACGTTTTTAGCTTGTTTCATTATTCAATCACAACTTAAATTAACTATCCAACGATATATCATATTTATCTCTAGAAGAAGTGGTTCATTTTAGAAAAATTTAATATATTTGTGAGGAGGTCATGGAAAACTATTAACAACAACAACGCTTCTTATAATATAAAATAATTTTGCCAAAAATAGAAAAAACTAAACTACAATAAATGTTTGCGGAGAAGATTCAAATTTAGTTTCCGAGCTTTAGTTATAGAGAGCAAAACTTTATACCAAAAGTGCCGCCTAAACAATATTTTTAGATATCCAGAAAGGAGACAGCCAGACATAAAAATATTCAAAAGGCTATAGGCCGGGAGCCCGCGTATAAAATGGCTGACTATCCGGCGAACTTTGAAAATATGAAAAATGGATTGTTCCTATATAAGTTAGCAATGAATGGACCGTCAGCTGGTTGGGTAGCGGTGGGGGTGGCTGTCAGAGGGTTGAAAACACGTAAAAAAAATTGAGAAAAAAAACTATCCGGCGAACGCTGAAACTTATATGAGGGAAAGATTATGTTATATAATGAAAGCAGAATATAGTCAGCTGGACGGGGGGCGGCGGATTTACCATCAGCTGATCGATCAAACAGGTCCAAAAAAACAAAAATTTAAATTATTCGGCGAACTTTAAAATTTGGGTATAAGATAATATTTACACTGAGATTCACGAAAAACATAGTCAGCTGCAAGTATGTGGGTGGGAAAGTCGTCAGCTGGTACAGAACAGTGCTGAGTGTTGATCACCTGCGAGGCAGCGCCCATCACCTTTCTTGCATCAGCTGACGACTTTTTCACCCACATACTTGCAGCTGACTGTGTTTATCGTTAATCTTAGTATGAATATTATCATATACCCGAATTTCAAAGTTCGCCATAAAGATTTAATTAGTAATATCGATATCGATAACTTAATGTTAGAAAACGTGCGTGCGGCATTCCCAAGTTTCTTTTTTTAATTTGATTAAATATTCAATTTATTATTAATATACATTATTTTATGAGAATGCAAATTAATACATTCGTACATTTCAAAATTATACAGGATGATCTGCTCAGAAAATTTGTTTAGTTTAGTGAAGATAAAAATAAATTTATTCGGCTTCCGATAACAGATCTTCCCCATTCTCATTTTCATCCAACTCATCACTCTCTTGATGCTCAGTAGGTGAAAGATCATTTTTCTCTTTGTCACTCTCCTCTAAAAAAAATAATTATTTATAAAAAATTGATTAAGATTATAATAGGATGAAAAGTGAAAAGCACAAATGATATAATACCTTCAGTATTTTCGGCATCTTGGATAATCATTTCCACTTATGAAGGTAATTGATCTCCATCAAACCACTTGCAAGTTAATTTTGTTTTCCTCAAGCTGTCACCCATAACCAAGGGATCTAATGTAGATGGCACTTGTTTCTGTGCGTTATTCCAAATCGTATACATACATACAACAGTTCTTAAAGCGTGCTGTACAAATTCCGATTTCGACGGAGGCGACAGAGATGCATCAAAATTTTTGTCTGGTAACCGAAATTCGTAACCGACCTTAGTGACAGTAGCTACACGAGCATCATTGACTTTTTTTATAGCTTTAAACCCATCGTGCAAACAAACTTCTCTGTTATATTAACGACATTATTTAGGTTCTCCTCTGGTAAATTATTCAAATTTTTAAATGCTTCTATAACTTCTTTTAGAAGCTCTAATCAAGTTTCTTTCAATGTATTGGACAAGTGATGAAATGGCTCCGTTCGTAGGTAATAAAACCCTATACCTAAATAGTGAAAACTGCTATAGTTATTGAGTTCGAAACGACTATATTTAATCTAGTATCACCTAAGAAAACCCGGAAAGCTTATCGTGTTCTAGTCACGAGGAGGCGGACACTAAAATGATTTTTCACGTATAAATGAGAACACCAGTGTGGTCATAAGTTCAGATACTGACATTTCTATCATCATGCTGGGAAACATGAAAAATGTACATAATAATGTGAAAATTTGGATAAAAATGGAAATAAAGAAACGTATGAAATAAAGAACGATTTTTATATCTAAACGATTTGTATTCAACACTTGGCAACGACTTATGTAACGCATTGCCCGCTTTCCACGGTTTCGCGAGATGTGGTTATAATCCCGTATTTTTCAAGAAAGGAAAAAGAAGCCTTTTACTATATTAAGAAAAGATCAAGAGTTCATTGAAGCATTTAAAAGTTTGAATAATTTACCAGAGGAGAACCTAAATAATGTCGTTAACATAATAGAGAAGTTTATTTGCACGATGCATGGGTTTAAAGCTATAAAAAACGTCAATGATGCTCGTGTAGCTACCTTCACTAAGGTGTATAAATTTAGCGAAAATGATAACGAATTTCGGTTACCACACAAAAATTCTGATGCATCTCTTTCGCCTTCGTCGAAATCGGAACTTGTACAGCACGTTTTAAGAACTGTGTATGTATATATACGATTTGGAACAACGCACACAAACAAGTGCCATCTACATTAGATTCCTTGGTTATGGGTGACAGGTTGAGGACAACAAATTTAACTTGCAAGTGGTTTGATGGAGATCAATTACCTCCATAAGTGGAAATGATTATCCGAGATGCCGAAAATACTGAAGGTATTATATCATTTTTTGTGCTTTTCACTTTTCATCCTATTATAATCTTACTGAATTTTTTATAAACAATTATTTTTTTTAGATGCGAGTGACAAAGAGAAAAATGATCTTTCACCCACTGAGCACCAAGAAAGTGATGAGTTGGATGAAAATGAAAATGAGGAAAATCTGTTATCGGAAGCCGAATAAATTTATTTTTATTTTTACTAAACTAAATAAATTTTCTGAGCAGATCATCCTGTATAATTTTGAAATGTACGAATGTATTAATTTGTATTCTCATAAAATAATGTATATTAACATTAAAGTGAATATTTACTCAAATTTAAAAAAGAAACTCGAGAGTGCCGCACGCACGTTTTCTAACATTAAGTTATCAATATCGATATTACTAATTAAATCTTTATAGCGAACTTTGAAATTCGGGTATATGATAATATTCATACTAAGATTAACGATAAACACAGTCAGCTGCAAGTATGTGGGTGGAAAAGTCGTCAGCTGATGCAAGAAAGTGATGGGCGCTGCCTCGCAGGTGATCAACACTCAGCGCTGTTCTGTACCAGCTGACGACTTTTCCACCCACATACTTGCAGCTGACTATGTTTTTCGTGAATCTCAGTGTAAATATTATCTTATACCCAAATTTTAAAGTTCGCCGAATAATTTAAATTTTTCGTTTTTTTGGACCTGTTTGATCGATCAGCTGACGGTAAATCCACCGCCCCCCGTCCAGCTGACTATATTCTACTTTCATTATATAACATAATCTTCCCCTCATATAAGTTTCAGCGTTCGCCGGATAGTTTTTTTTCTCAATTTTTTTTACGTGTTTTCAACCCTCTGACAGCCACCCCCACCGCTACCCAACCAGCTGATGGTCCATTCATTGCTAATTTATATGAGAACAATCCATTTTTCTTATTTTCAAAGTTCGCCGGATAGTCAGCCATTTTATACGCGGGCTCCCGGCCTACTACAACAAAATTTAAAAGAGTTTAGATCATTTGTACAACCTCGAGCAAAAATATATAATAAAGCAGGTGGAGAAGTTGTAGAAAATATTGTTTTAGAAACTATAAGAGAAAATCCTAATATATCGTCTCGTGAAATACAGGAAAACTTAGGAATCCCAAAAACAACTGAGTTGCATTGCTTAAAAAAAAAATTCAACCGTACAAAATTAGGATTAGTCACCATCTATACCCAAACGTCTTTCAAAGGCGTCCCGATTTCTGCCAGTGGTTTTTGCGTCAGTGCCATGAAGTACCATGATTTGAAGGAACAAGGAACATGGAAGACGAGGCCCATATAAGTAGTGCCGGAATATTAACCACCATTGGACTCATGAAAATCCGCACGTAACCACTACAGTTAATTATCAAGAACGATTTGGATTTGGTGTATAGTGTGGTTTTATTGGATACCAAATAATAGGTCCTCATTGTTTCACGGTAATTTGAATACCGAACATGTCATTAACATTCTACGATAAGAAATATAGCATTTTGTAGACAATATGCCTGTAAAACAATGTCAAAGATTAATTTATCAACAGGATGGCACCCCAGGTCATACGTCAGTTGAAAATTAAGATTAAGATAAGATAAGATTAAGATTAAAATTAAGTTAATTAAATTGGTAACTAACTTAACTTAGCTAAGTGGATATTAATAAGCCATAATTTTTAGGAAATAATGGTCCTATTTTGTGGCCAACTAGATCTCCCGATATAGACTTTTGGCTTTAGAGTTATTTAAAAAATATTATATATAGAGAACGTTCTAATAACATAGAAGAATTGGAAAACAAAACAATAGCAGCATTTCGCTCTTATCATGATTGGAAATGCAACAAATGCGGTAAGAAGACGGTGCCAAAAATGCATAGATGTCAGTGGAAGACAATTCGAACATTTATTGTAGTTTAGTGTTTCCTATTTTTGGCAAAATTATTTTATATTATAAGAAGTGTTGTCGTTAATAGTTTTCCATGGCCTCCTCACAAATATATTAAATTTTTCGAAAATTAACTACTTTCTCTAGAGACAAATATGGCATGTGATATATCGTTGGAGAGCTAATTTAAGTTGTGATCGAACAAAGAAATAATTTGTATGGTGTTCCTTTTAAAAAAACACAAGTTATGTTTATATCTCGAAAATTGAGGCATGCACAATTTCCTTCTTATCAGCAACGGATTTTACTTAAAAAAGTGCCTTAAGAATGTGTTACTCGATTTTCAATTCGAAACTTGATAATTGAGATATAGAGGTCATCCAAAAATGTCAATATTTCAAAAATTCTCTGTAGCTCGGTAGTCGAAAAAGATATACGATCGCGGTTTGCGCCACTGTTTGTTTCTCAAAAATCAAAGCTCAGGACACCTATCTTGTTTTTTGTTTATCTGCCATAGTTTTAAAGAAAACCCCAAATCCCATCTAATTTGGTCCACCCTGTACTTAATAGTACACTCGATACTAATGTTACTAAGCTACACGGGATGTTGGTGGGAGTGCAGCGAAATTCACAGCTTTATTGCGTTGCGTTGGCTTATCCAATAAAAGATATCTCATTCTGAAATTCTCTTTCTGAGGAGTAGCGTACATTGTCAAAAGCATTCGATCTCTATTATTAAAGAAAAATTACTAATTTAAAAAACACGTTTTGCACCGATTTTAAATTGATGTTTGGTAATAAGGTACAGTTCCTTGCTACTTTCCACTAAGAGGTAGGCAGGTATTTGTAAAACTGAGTGAAATATTCTATTTCTTACTTTTTAGAGATAATTTTTGAAGGCGGGTTCGATTAAAAATTCAACCTCTTTAATAGCTTAACATCTTACAAGGTTCCTGCCTGGAGGATAAACAAATAATATATGATAACCTCACTTTAGTTACTTATAATAATAATACACTTTTCGTCCATAGTACATAATATCAAATAGTCGTTTACTTTTCGGTTTCACGTAAATCTACAAATAATTGGCTGGCATTATCGCATCTCAATTAAAAACCATCATGCAATGAAATTGTCATCATTAACAGCATTGAAAACAAAGACATGCGCGAGAGCATGCTGTATATTTTGTTTGTAAAAGCAATGTTGTTCAATGGGCGCGTTTCTCAATAAAAGTCTCAGTTCATACTGTTGTCGTAGAAAAACATTCTTCGGCTGATTCGCCTCCATGCAAGGCTCTCTTTCATTCCGAAATGGTATATGACATGATAGGAAGTTGTTTGTGAAAAATTGTCATTATAAATCGGGAACTAAATATTTAATTGATATCACCGGCGACTCCGCCCAATCTTCGAATATGCTCGTAATATAAATAATTGTTTTCAATTTTTGTTCACCTTACACTGGATGGTGAGACCACCGCCGCGACGGACCATAGCCTACAGTTGGCAGCAGGTTTGTCAGAAATCGCTTAAGCTACGTCATAGTAATCATTGAATATAAAAAAACACAAACATACTTACAGGTCGAATTGATAGACCAGGAGCCCGCCGACCACTAATTGGGTGTCATAGGTTTACTCCCAAAATGTGTGAATTGTTGTTAATTTGGGACAGTAGAGCACATAAATGACCATGTCTTTTTTTTGGGACAGGGGTGTACGACAGGTTCCCAAAGGTGTAAGAAATATGACTTGTAAAAGTAAAGAATTCCGATAATCACCACAATAACACATTTCTTTCAAGAAAATTCTCACTGCAGGAACTAGAAAAAGCAATAAAAAATCGCGCTAATACCTCTCCTGGCGCAGATGATATTTCCTATCCTATGCTAAAAAATATGGGAATACCTGCCAATACTTTTTTGCTAGACATTTTTAACGATATGTGGCTCAATTCTTATATACCAAACTGTCTAAAGCAGACCAATGTCATTCTTTTCCAGAAATTTGGTAAGGACCCTTCTATAGGCGAATCTTGGATTTTAAACAATAACATGTAAAATATGAGGCCCCAGGGTTACATCTCAAGGATTACCACAGGGCTCAGTTTTGAGTCCGTTGTTGTTTAATGTATATACTCGTGATATACATGATATATGGTCAAATAATATCACATGCATTCAATATGCCGACGATATCGCATTATATACTACTGGGAAAAATCATCAAGTCTGTACTAATGAATTATCTCACATTACCTATTGCTTAAAAGAGTGGTGCTTTATAAACGGATTTACCATATCTACAAACAAAACAACTGTTATGTTCTTCACCCGAAGACGTATTAATTTTCAAGACACCATTACATTAAATAAAACTACATTTCCTGTATCTAAATCTTTTAAATACTTAGGAATTATACTTGATACTAAACTGCTGTGGAAAAATCAAATAGAAAATGTTGTGAATAGATGTGAAAAAGGAATCAACATCTTGAAACAAGTTTGTAGTTTTTCCTGGGGAGCAGACCAGGATATAGCCCTACTTTTTTACAGATCCTTTATAAGATCTATAATCGACTATGGCAGTATATTATATGGCACGTCCTGTAACTCACATCTCAAAAAAATCGACAGAATTCAGTTTAAAGCTATTAAAACATGTTTGGGAGTCATGAGCTCATCCCCTAATCAAGCGGCTTTAGTGGAAGCATTGGAGCAGCCCCTAATGTACCGGAGAGAATATTTAGCGTCAAAATATATTTTAAAAAATAAATGCAATGGGCTTATTATGGAAAAAATTCATAACATTTTTGTTAAAAGTCTTACCGACCCCTACTGGGCGAAAAAAAACTCCCCACCACTTTGCAATGCATATGGGCTTTGTCATGATCTCGATCTTCTGGCTGTAAACTCTACCAAAGAAAAAAGTGTCTTCGAAATGAATTATGACACCCTCTTCTTTAAGCCAAATGTTCTTATACCAACCTACCCTAAAGACGATGATATATCTGTTTATAAAACTTTCTGTGAGATTCTGTCAAACTTCCCAACTAACTCTATCAAAATTTATACTGACGGCTCGAAAACTGCAGATACGTTAAGTGGAGCTTTCTATGTTCCTTCCACTCAGTTCGAATATTCCTTCACTCTAAATCCCGTACTCAGTATTTTTTCGGCAGAGTCAGCAGCTATTTCTCAAGCTGTAGAATGGGCAATCTCTAAACAATATAACCAAGTCGTCATTTGCACTGATTCTCAATCAGTTTTAAAAAAGTTAAATAATTTTCCTGGAGCTAACTGCATTTACCCGAACCATTTTATTATAAATATCATGGGAAAACCGCTGCCCAAGGAATCACTACTTCCACATCCAGATTCTCTATCCAAGTCACTCACAACGAAAAAACTTTGTATGTGAAAATAATTGTTTATGGAACTTTAATAATATAATATTTGAAATCCTCTACCCCAAAAACCCATAAAATGATACCCCACATCGGTAGTGGGGTGGGGGTGGTGATAGGGGGGTGGTAGTGGGGGGTGGATGAAGTAAAAAAATATTTTGAGGTTTCTGGTTCCTGTACATGCACTAAATCACATTTTTTTTTCATCCCCTTTAATTAGGAGGTGGGGGTGGCTAATGCCAAAAATGTTTTTGAGACCTCAGCTTCTCTTGTATATACTAAATATCAATTTCATGGACTCTTACCTGCTTGACTTACCCATTTACCCCAAATTTACCCCAATTTACCCCCCAACCCTTCAACGGAACAAGATGAAAATATAATCTAGTTCTAGATCTCGTTAAAGTACATATGTGTACCAAATTTCAAGTCAATATCTCAAACGGTTCCAGAGTAAACGTGCGCACAAAAAAAAGTTACAGACAGACAGACAGACCGACAGACAGAAATTTTTTTTTCGCTCAAACTTAAAATCTCGACGTTTCATGACATTTTAAGCCTATTTGGGCAATAAAAATTTTTTAAAATTTTTTTGTCGTTACTATACTTCCACTGGACGTGGAAGTAAAATTGGCTATGGCATCGACTCAAAATATCAAATTTCATTTTTTGTGGGTAAAATCCCATTCAAATATAACAGGAAATAACAAAGCTGATAATATAGCAAGGCACACCAACGCTGCTATGGCTGAAAAGGAAACTTCTACAGTTTTCTCTGATTTCTATCCTGTCGTCAAGAAAAAACTTTTAGAAAAATGGAACTTCCAATGGCAAGAATATGGAAAACTGTCCAACACGTATTATTTTAAAATCCATCCTAGTATCCCGTCTTCACAATGGTTTAAAAATTGTCACCTTAGTAGAAAAACTATTTCGACTATTAGCAGAATTAAACTTAACCATGGCAGATTCCCCGCCCATTTGCATAAAATCGGAATACGAGAAGACCCACTCTGCCTCTGCGGCCAATTTGGAGATATTAATCACTTAATTTTCAATTGCCCTTTAACGGATATAAACTCTAAAATCCTTATCAGATATCTGAATGAAAATGGGTTTCCTTCACCTATATGGTTACCACATCTCTTAAGCCTCTCTAAACTTAACTGTATGAAAAATCTTTCCTCCTTTTTTATTAATTGTAATATAGATATCTAGCTAACCTCCTATAAAACCTTTGTTTTTCTCCTACTGTTTATTAACCAATCTTAACCGTGGTCCACCTTGTATGTTTATAAAAATGCCCTGAAAGACTCCTGGGCGAGAAGCGTGTCCTCCTCGTCTAATTCCCTATTACCAATCCTGAGTGAGTGAGTATGAATGATGTTTCAGTTGTGTGTAGGAATACTGAAATTTTTTTTTTGTTTCATATATTATAATAATCGGTCATAATAATTTTATCTATATCTATTATTCGTTAATTACTTTTTACTTAAAAAACTATATATTTTTTAATATGTTCGTGGCCAAAACACTGTGTATGTAAGGCCATATTTAGAAGGAAAAAAAAAAGTAAAGAAAAAAATCACAAATAAGTCACAGGTTTACGCATGGGGGTTGGAGGGATTTCTTAATTTACCCCCAAAAATCATCAATCCAGACTCTCATTCATTTTGGGCGGTACAAGGAAGCGCTACGCTCGCCCAAATTTGAAAAATAGTCAGATAAAAAAAATGATAAGTTTATGAATGGCAATCAGGAACCTGGTAATTATGAACCTCCTGAGTACGAAAAGACATTCGCCATCTTTGAAAAGTGGTGCGAACATCTTGCCTTTCACGACAATTGACGGCGTATCGGCTGTTCCTACCGCATGTACTAGTTACCTTTATGATTCGATGAGTATCACAAATTTACGACTGGAAATTATAAACTTGGTAAGTATGAACCTCCTGAGAGCGAAAAATACATTCGCCCTCTTTAAAAAGTGGCGCGAAGGTCTTGTCTTTCACGATAATTGATGGAATAGTATCGGAGCTTCCTGCCGCATATATTGGTTACCCGTGTAATTCGATGAATATTGTAAATTTACGTCTCTCTGATTGAATTACACGGATAACCAAAACATGCGGCAGGAAGCCACGGTACGGTGTCAATTGTCGTGAAAGGCAAGAACTTCGCACCTCTTTTCAAAGATGGCGCACGTATTTTCGCAATCCAGACGTTCGTAATTACCAAATTTCTGATTACCCGTCGTAAGTTTATGATACTCATCGAATTACAAGGGTATCTAGTACATGCGGTAGAAAGAGTCGATACGTCGTCAATTATCGTGAAAGGCAAAACCTTCGCACGACCTTTCAAAGTTGGCGAATATATTTTCGCATTCAGGGGGTTCATAATTATCAAGTTTATGATTGCCAGTAGTGAATTTGTGATACTCATCGAATCACATACTTTGTACTTAATTCTTTTGGCATGAAAGACACCGGTTTTGAATAGGAGCAAAAACATTGTGGCGAGCGTTCCTCGTTTACCTGCTTGTCCCATTTGTGGCGCTGCGAGCGTATCATATGCGTGCTATGATTTTGCTTATATAAGAAAACGCCAGCTGTTTTTATTTTTTGTATCGGAGTTTTCCAATTTCAAGTTTCTTTAATTTTATGTGGATTATTAATTAAATGATTGTTTAAAAAGTAAGCATTTCGTACATAATTAAGTATGTGCAACAAGCTCAGAAACAATAGCTTTACAAATTTTGAAAACCTCAAGTGAATGACTCATGTATTGACAGATTTCACTGATATTATCGCCGAAATGGAATAATCTGTGAAAAAATGATTACGCCTAAGTATGATACATTTGGACATCACTTTGTTAAGTTAACTGTTATATTATCTGATAACTTCTACGAACAAACTTGGCAACGTCGCGTAGAGATGAGCGGTCGCACTTTCGACCGCGCGCCTCGTCCCATATCGACGCTGGCTTCTGCCGGTTACGCAATTCGGGCGCCGCGACGGTCTCGTGCGTCGCCTAGCAACCGTAGGCGGCGTCGACAATCTGCGTCGCCATGGCAACGCGTCGTTGTTCGCTCGCGAATTATTGCAAAAACCATCCGGCATTAACCGGATCCCGGAATCCTTCTTCTTCTTGTGAAGATGCGACGGATGACAAGCCGGGGATATTCTCGCACCAGTGCTCCGAACATCTTGACACGCATTGGAGAGTTTGTATGGGGGGATTAAACAACGTTTCTATCTCCTGCATGCTTTTGAATCGAATTCACAATTTATATATATCGACATATACAGGGTGTGATTTAAGTACGATTCATATATTTCAAGGTGTTATTCTTATTTTAAGAAAAAAGTCCGTTTCTAAAAAAAAAGGTCGATTTTTTCTTATACCGTCATTATTGACGCAGCTGTTTAAACTAAAGGACTCCGTATCTGAACCTATGCAAAAAGTGGTTTCAGTCAAATGCCATAAAACTGGAGTATGTTGTACTTCAAGACATGCTGATTGAAAGTCTCACTGGACCCAACCCCCTAAAGTCAAGGGTTTCCACAGGGTTCGCATTTTGATAAAAAGGTAAAATCCCATGACTTTCTCAGGTTTTCGATGACTTTCAACTGCAGTTTGCCAGACAATTTCACTTTTTAGTACGTAAATGCATAATTACTTTTAATATTAATTTGAAAATAAATGAGCAGATTATCACTCATGTTTTATATTTTTCCATAATTAATCACATAATATAATAAATTAGTTCATATTGTAAATAAAATTTTATTAACTAGTTTAGGTTATAATACAAAACTTTTAGAATAAATTTTTAAAACGAAACTTCTTAAATTCTCTAGTAGGAATGCTCTTCTCTTACTAAGAAAAATTTATATTGTGTCAGTTTCCCTCTGCCTCGGAGATAAAAGGGGGTAGTAGAGGGAAACTAACACGACAGAAATATTTTTTTGTCCAAAACTGGCTTCAGCGCGTCCAAATACTTCAGAAAAGTTAGAACAGAAAATGGACAAGCAGAAAATGTTGGCATATGGTTTTTCATCAATAAGCATTGTCAACGAAAATTTTCCGCCTAGTCAGAAAGTGTCATATTACGTTCCAATTTTGGCCATGATTGATGTCGCCAGTGCTGCCAATTGCACGGAGAAAAAATGTTGGCATATATCGAATGTTGATCGCCAAGATACCCTCTTCAACTAACACCAAGCCCCAAAGTGTTATACTCTGTTCCACAATTGAATATTATCTGGGGCGGCTAGCGCCAAAACGGTCAAGAGAGGAGGTCCGACTCACATAAGATAAAATACTCACAAAAATATTTGCTAAAACATAACAGCAATTCCAACATGTTATATCCCAGGCCCCATATATGTAGCTGTCTCCTAGACTATCACGGTGGAACGAATATTCACACATACAGACAAACATTCTGAAAATACTCGCTCGTATTTGAAATTATAACACAGTTTTATCCGAAAATATCGAAAATTTAAAAAATACATACCTTTTCTAAATCCTCAAAAACAGATCCGATTTTCATGAATTTCTTTTCAAATGTTTGTTATATTCAGTTATTCAAAATCAGAAACATAATTAATAAGGCAGATAATTTTTTGAATCCCAAATTTAAAACTTTTTGAGACATGTGAAATTTAAGGTTTTTATATACAGTGTCCACCGATGGAGTTAAGTACATTTGTAATAAAAATATTTTCAGTTTTTCGAAAAAAAGTCATTCTTAATCATTTTGTTTGTTTATTATATAAATACGATTCATATTAAGAAACTTCGATTTTGTTGTACATAAAAATGTAGTTTTCGAAATTAAATTTTTTTAAATCAAACTTTTTGAAGCATTAAAATTAAAGAGCTTAAAAGGGGTAATTGAAAAGCCTAATAAATTTTTTTCATGAGAGTTATTGTTACTAACATATTTGACATTAAAAATAGACTTTAAACTGATTTTTTTAAATTAATTGTGAGAAAAAACTAACACTTGATCAAGTAAATGCGCTGCTCTAAGGTCAGCATCTTTCTGAAGATATTATTAGTTGACAAATGTTAACACAAAGATTAATGTCACCTAAATATTGTTTGACAGCGACAATCTTGATTTATATTCACAAAATAAAATAGCGGTCTACTTCTAAAAATAACATGAAGTCAATTCAACCAAGGTAGAACCTGAATCGGAAAACTTTGAAACATCCTTTATACCTAAATTTACTAATAATAATTACAAACAAGTAATACATAGCCTTTACAAGTAATACATAGCCTTTAAAAAATAATAATTGATATAATAAGATATGAAAAAAAAAAACAATTTAATATAAAATATCTTAGTAGCAATAACTCCTATGAAAAGAATTTATTTGCCTTTTCGATTACTCCTCTTAAGCTCGTTAATTTTAATGATTCAAAAAGTTTGATTTTAAAAATGTTTTATTTTGAATATCTACATTTTTATATTTTTTGCGAACCCTGTAAAACAAAATTAAAGTTTCTCAACGTAACTCGTACATACATAATAGGGAAAAGTAATTATGAAGAATTACTTTTTTTCGAAAAACTGAAGTACATTTATGTCTATCCGTGGATACACTGTATATTAAGTCCGGTTTTCGAATAAGAAATATACCTGGGAGGTTTTAGGGGTTATTGATTACGAATACATTCTCAAAAAAAGACTTTCTGAAGTCAAAATGGCGGCTAAAATATGAAGGCTGGAATTTTTTTCTAAAGCAAGTGTTTTAAAAGGACAAAAGAAACTGAGCATCTAGGTGATGCTATATATTAACAAAAAAACCGCATTTTTGCAAGAAAAAAAATGCAGGAATGGCAAATGGCGACAATTTGTAAAAAAAGTGAAAACCTACATTGCTTCGGCCATAACTTCTTCATTGTTTATGATATACAAAAAAATCATTCAAAAAGACTGATTAATTACACAGCCACACAAAAAAAAATAAAGTGTCTTGACCCCAGAGACTGACTAGATAGACTTTATGTTTTTCGGGTCGCTGAATCCGAATCCGGGGTCCATTTGATCCCATGTCATCAGGTTTAAGGTCATTTGGAGGTCAAATTGAGATATGACCGTGAAAAATTCCGTAAAAGATTTATGTTTATGTTTTTGAGGTTGCTGAATCTGAATCCGGGGTCCATTTGATCCCATGTCATCAGGTTTAAGGTCATTTGAAAGTCAAATTGAGATATGACCGTGAAAAATTCCGTAAAAAATTTATGTTTATGTTTTTGAGGTTACTGAATCTGAATCCGGTGTCCATTTGATCCCATGTCATCAGGTTTAAGGTCATTTGAAAGTCAAATTGAGATAGGACCGTGAAAAATTCGGCAGGAAATTTATGTTTATGTTTTTGAGGTTACTGAATCTGAATCCGGGGTCCATTTGATCCCATGTCATCAGGTTTAAGGTCATTTGAAGGTCAAATTGAGATAGGACCGTGAAAAATTCGGCAGGAAATTTATGTTTATGTTTTTGAGGTTGCTGAATCCGAATCCGGGGTTTATTTGATACCATCATGTCAGAATCAAAGTCAAATGAAGGTCAAACACATGAAATTCAATAATTAAATCTTTCTTGACCCCGTATTCTGAAAAAGCAGAAAATTTTACGTCCAAGTACATCCTGAACGGTTTATGGAACCGATTTCTTAGGTCATTTGTTGGTTATCAAGCCGTCAAATGCTTATTTTCCATTTCTTAGCTGATATATCGATTGTAAATCGAAAACTTGCATCTATGACTAGTGACCTTTAAGTTTTTGTGGTCGCTTATCACGATCCCGGTATCCATTTGATACCATGATGTATAAACTGAGGCCAAACGCTATAATTCGAATGATATAATTTTTTGGACCCTCTTTGGATCATCTGCAGGTCAAATACAGATTTATTTTGAATCTTTCAACTGAATTGTGAAACCGTCAGCATTAGCGTTACCCGATGTACACCACGAGGAGGTTGCGTGAACGGATTTTGTACATCATAACGGGCTTACTCCGTTGCCCGCCGTCACCGCGAGGAGGTGTCCTAGATGCAGACACAAGTGCTATGCTGATTTGGGTGTAAAGGTTGTCCCATGCAAAGAAATTTCATGATAAGTTGCAGAGCGAGAAAATGAGTTCCATAATTACAGTGGCATGGTTTGGAGTTGTGAAACTCAACAACTTTAATTATAAAGAACAGAATTTTTGCTATGAGAGACTAAGTAATAGTTACTCGGTTATGGGATTATTGAGCAATGTGGTCATTCGAGTAAATGGATTCATCAGCTTTCATCGTCTGTAATCCCCATTTTATAGCTACGGGATCAGGTTTTTAGAGCTATTAGGTTATTGAATTTTGAGGCTATTGAATTCAGCAGATTTGGATTTAGGTCTTTGGACTTAAAAATGTAGTTTAAAACATCTCAAAATAGTTTAATACCTTCATATGAAACCCAAAGTTCGGTTCGACTCAGATCAAGACGTATTTGGACGTAAAATATTTTGTTCTTTGAGAATACGGGGTTAAAACTTTAAGACAAGAACCTTTTTTTTTGCCCTTTTTAGGGGGGTGGATAAAAGGGGTGGTAGACAAAAACTGACATGATAGAAAGCATAAAATCGCGCTAATTTAATGGCCGGCGGAGAACACAAATACAACAGACAAATTCAAACAAGACACTCAGCGGCAGATTTATTCCTTAGCGCCCATTTCCGTAAAACAAGTGTGCGCATCCTCATTTACTAGGAGATAAATTAGACAGGGGTGGCTTCAGTTAGAAAGTTAGTAAATCGTGAACAATTATTAAAATTACATATAGAGTGTGACCCACTTAATAATAATAATAATAATAATAATAATAATAATGAGTTTATTTCCATAGACTATTACAGTATTGGAATTGTCAAATACAAAATAGAACAAAACAAAAAAAGAAAAAATATGTACATATATATGCATGTATATATAGTTAGAGGTAGATTATACAACATATGAAAAATAGACAAACAAACAAGGAGATGTACAACTAAAATCTAATAAAGGTATAACAATAAATAAATAAATGGGTGAAATTTTAATTATCACAGCATTAGTAGGTACAAATTGTAAGATCAGATGGAGAACATTAAGTAAAGAGGTAGTATTCCTCGTAAGAGTAAAAACAATGTTCCGCTAGGAATCTTTTTACCATCTTCTTGAAAATCACAAAACTACTTGCATCTTTTATAATTTGTGGGAGGTGGTTATACATTTTAATTGAAGAGATAAAGGGCCCTCTTTTTGACTGCTCTAATCTATGGGGCGGTACAAAAATATTTTTTTGCGATCGCGTGCTGTATTTATTAACATCACCACATTTTAAAAGACTATCAATGTTTTTCCTGACAAAACATACAGATTGCAAAATATATATAAAATAAATGGTGAGTATGCCATGCTGTTTAAAATAATCTCTGCAGGATGTATTGTAGGGAAGTTTAAACATACTTCTCACAATTCTTTTCTGCAAAATGAACACCTTGCTAATTCCCGAACTATTTCCCCAGCACAATATGCAATATTGCAAAACCGAGTAAATACATCCATAATAGAATGTTTTCAGTGTGTCAGCTTCAACAGTGTCCCTTATTTGAAGAAGTGCAAAGTTTAGACTAGCCAGTTTTTTCGTCAGATTCTCAATATGAGCCTCCCATGACATATTCATATCCATATGTACGCCTAAGAACTTCGTAAGATCATTTTGATGGAGATTGTGATTTCCTCTGACCAACAGGCTAAAGTCCAACTTTGCACGAATCGGGGAAAACATTAAAAATACAGTTTTTTGCTGATTTAGAATCAGACCATTATTGCGACACCATTATGACATTTTATCAACACATAAGGTGGCATTTTTGCTTAAGAGGTCAACGTTAGGAGCAGTTATGATAGAGGAGGTGTCGTCTGCAAAACGAGTTAAGAAGCAATTATTTAAGTTAGTTACTAAATCGTTGACGAAAATAATGAACAATAATGGACCTAATACACTGCCCTGTCAGAACGTTAACACTATCTGAAAGACATTCCATACCATCATGTACAATTTTGATTGTTTGAGTTCTATCCAATAAGTAGGACTTTATCCATTCCAATGCTGGGCCACGGATACCGTATATTTCAAGTTTTTTTAACAACAAATTGTGATTTATGGTATCAAAGGCCCGTGATAGATCGAAAAAAATGCCAGCTGATAGTAATTTTTCATCAAAGTTATGTAGAATTTTCTCATAAAAGGAGAGAACCGCATCTTGTGTTGATTTATTCTTGCAAAACCCATATTGCCTAGGGGTTAACAAGTTATATTTAATTAAAAATGAATTTAATCTGATCTCAAATGCCTTTTCAAAAATTTTTGAAAATATGGATAGGAGAGCTATCGGTCTATAATTTTCCATGGAATGAGGATCATTTTTTTTGTAAACTGGAATTATTAGCGCTAATTTTAACTGTTGTGGAAATTGTCCATTTTCGAAAGATAAATTTATGAGGTATGTTAGGATACTAATCAAATAAGTACTAACTTCCTTTATTAAACAACATGGCACATCATCTGGGCCTGACGATTTTTTCTTGCAAACAGAGTTGATAATATCAGCAACCTCAATCTCTGTAATGGGCATTAAATACATAGTGTTATTATTAACTTCTGGTGCATTTGTTACATCAAAAGTCTTAAGATTAAATGTGGAGGTAAGTTCACTTACCGAATCGATGAAGTATGTGTTGAAACCATTTGCAATATTTTGAGGTTTAGTTAAAATTTCATTTTTCAAATTAATTATTTTGGAGGGAAGTTGTTTTTTATTACGACCAACATTAGTGTTTTCTCTAACTATACCCCACATGGTTTTAGATTTGTTAGAAGAATTTATTATTTTGTTTTGATAATAAGCCTTTTTTGAATTTTTTATATTTTCTAGGTGATTAATTTTTAATATATTATATCTTAACTTAAGGTCTGGATTATTTGATAATTTTAATTGTTTATAAAGGTCTCTGATAAAAATACCTTCTTCAATAATGTTTCTGGTAATCCAGGGTTTCTTTTTGGTAGTTTTGCGGTTTCTTTTTAATTTCACAGGGAAAGCTATATTAAACAAACTAGAAAATGAGTTATGAAACACTTCAAATTTTTTATTTACATCAGGTTCTAAGTAAACCTCCTGCCACATTTCTTTTGCCAATAAAAATTTAAAATAGTTTTTATTTTCATCTGAGAAGTCTCTTTTCCTGACATTACCAGAATTACTTCCCGTTTGCGGTAAGTCAAATGTTAGTAATTGAGCATTATGGTCAGATATTATATTATCAATCGTTTTTGTTGAAATTAAATCTGTATCAATGTCAGAAAAACATTATCAATCAGGGTTTTTGAATCTTTCTGAACACGTGAATATTCAGTAAAACATTTATTGTATCCAAAAGATGATAGTAGATTTAATAAATCACATGTACCTTGATTATTTAAAAGAAAATTGCAATTAAAATCTCCACAAATAAATTTGGGACCCTTAATTTTAAAGAAGTATGTTAATAATTTTTCTAGCGAAACAATAAAAGTTTCGAGATTAGCATCAGGGGATCTATATAAACAATTTACATTTATATTAACATTATTAACACTAACCACAACAGATGTCGCTTCGAAGATTTGTTCAGTAAGACCAAATTTTGTGATATCCTTGACACTAAAAGAAAGATCCTCTCTAACTAATATGGCGACACCGCCTCCTCTTGTATTTTCTCTACAATAATAGTTAGCAACATGATATTTGTCGATTTTAAATGACTTGGCTTCATTAGTAGAGAGCCACGTTTCTGTGAGACATACAATTTCGGGATAATTCAAAGTATGTAGCAATATATTTAGTAGATTGCCCTTTAAGATTGCAACACCCCTGTATACCCGTTAATTGATGCTTGATTAACTTCAAATTTTGGTGGTAAGAAAAGATCGATAAGGTGATTTTTTGAACTTGATAATATGTGATATATGTCAGCAGCGTGCGATTTTAAGGGGGTTTCAAAAGGCGATTTTTCAAAAAAAAGTATTAGGGATTTTTTTAGAAAAAAAAATACTAAGGTATTCTTAATCAGCACCTTTAGAAACCCCTTTGTACAAGATTGCATCGTAATGGATACAAAGGTGTTTGAGATAGTGGCTGTCAAAAATACAATTTTTTCAACCAAAACTAATTTTTATTTGTAAAACGGATTCCCAAATCAAAAAAATCTATTCTTCATTTTTTGTTCAGAATAATGCATTGTACTAGACTGAATTAATTTTATAACAAAATAAGAAAAAAAAGTATACAGTGTGACCCACTTAAGATCGCAACACCCCTGTATACCTTTTTTTTTCTTATTTTATTATAAAATACATATGGATATATTAGTATGGTCCGCCGGACAGATCCTTTTTTTGAGAGGTGTGTTGTGTTTTTCAGAGTTTGGGGTGAAAAACGAGCCAATCTGTCAATTCTAACTTCGAATCCGGTTTCAGCAGGTTAAAATACATAGAGATACACTGGTATAGTCCGTCGGACAGACCACTTTCTTTTTGTTTTGGGGGTGTTTTTTGGGGTTAAAGGTGAAAAACGATCCAATCTGACAATTCTGACTTCGGATTCGGGTTCAACAGGTCAGAATGCATAAGAATACATTAGTCTGGTCCGCCGGACAGACTATTTTTTCGTGAGCTAATCTGTCAATTCTAACTTCGAATCCGGATTCAGCAGGTCAAAATAGATAAGGATACACTGGTATAGTCCGCCGGACAGACCAGTTTCTTTTTGTTTTGGGGGTGTTTTTTGGGGTTAGGGGTGAAAAACGATCCAATCTGACAATTCTGACTTCGGATTCGGGTTCAGCAGGTCCAAATGCATGAGAATACATCAAGCGCGGATCTAGAAATTTCAATAATTTTTTTCTCGTCTGTGGTGCATGAGACCCATACGAAATATGGGAAATAACATCTCGAAAAGCACTTCTCTAACGACCCCTAAAAAATTTTGAAAAAGCAGTTTGCGAATTTTTTTTTTCAAAATTCGGTTACCCTCCCCAGGTCTAGGGACTCCTGTTTAAAATTATTTTTTTTGTCATATGCATTTTACTTTTCATAAAAGTACAACAATATGTTGTAATTTAACAAATCACAAAATTTCAATTCATTGTATCTCAGTTAGTAATGAAAATATTTTCATAAACTTCAAAACGTGTTGCTGTATTTTTATGAAAAGTAAAGTGCATATGACAAAAAAAAATAATTTTAAACAGGAGTCCCTACACCTGGGGGGGTAATCGAATTTTGAAAACATTTTTCGCAAACTGCTTGTTCAAAAATTTTCAGGGGTCGTTAGAGAAGTGCTTCTCGAGATGTTATTTCCCATATTTCGCATGGGTCCCATGCGCCACAGACGAGAAAAAAATTATTGAAATTTCTAGATCAGCGCTCGGAATGCATTGGTCTGGTCTGGTCAGACCATTTTCTTGGGGGTTGGGGTGTTTTTCGGGACGGAAAACGAGCTAATCTGTCAATTCTAACTTTGAATCTGGATTCAGCTGGTCAAAATACATAAGGACACACTGATATAGTTCGCCGGTCAGACCACTTTGTTTTTGTTTTGGGGGTGTTTTTTGGAGCTGGGGGTAAAAAACGAGCCAATCTGACAATTCTGACTTCGGATTCGGTATCAGCAGGTCCAAATACATAATAATACACTAGTCTGGTCCGCCGGACAGACCATTTTTTTTTGAGGGTGGGGGGGTGTTTCTTGGGGTAAGGGGTAAAAAAGGAGCTAATCTGACAATTCTGTCTTCGGTTTCAGCGGGTCGAAATACATACGGATACCGTGGTCTGGTCCGTCGGACAGACCACTTTTTTTTTTGTGGGGCTTGTAATCAGTAATTGGTATTTGGACCCTTTTATTTCACCACATTTTTGTGGCAGGAAGACCACCAGGGTGGAATTGCTTCGAACGGGTTTTTTCGTTGAGTTTTGTTTTCCCGTGCCAGCCACCAAAATTTCGTGCGTGTGGTGCGTGAAATCGATAATTTTATTGTGTTATTTGTTTTGTCTGGCAATCCAAAGGTCTTGTGTTCGAATCCTTGACAGGGCGTTTTCTTTTTCATTTTTTTTTCATATATTTTTTTTTTTCACAACAAAAGTTGGTGTCACAAAATTTAGAACGTTCAAAAACTAACATTATTTACAAGAAAACTACGAAGAGTATCCTATAGAATGTGTAACAATTATATAAAAAGCTCAGTAAATCGGTGAAGAGTATAATGCTTTCACTAGATTTAAGATATATATGATATGACTTTGATCGCAGGACAAAATCTTCAGTTCAAGGCTATCCTGAAAATAAATACCAACGGACACTAAACGCCTATCGTAAATGTGCAATTGAACGTATGAAATTTAAGTAAGAAAATGTGTAAAATACCAATTTCATAAAATGCATTTTAGATCAAATCTTGCATATAACAATAGAAAATTAATTGAGCTGAATCTAATCCTGCTATCATATTCAGTCCCACGTACATATTTGAAACAAAACATACTAAAACGCATATGCTTAACAATAAAATAATTTCAATCAATTTAATTTACATTGAATTTGCATATAAAATTACACATATATAATTTATTATTAAATATGTGGAGTACGAGCATACTAGTCTTCATATCAGAAATACCTTGATGCCTCTGTCTATGGAGCAAGATCGACGACAACAATGACACAATAACAACAGCGGCATTAAATAATATTACTTTCACATCCAGTGGAAGTATAGTAACGACAAAAAAAAATTTAAAAATTTTTATTGTTCAAATAGGCTTAGAATGTCATGAAACGTAGAGATTTCAAGTTTGAGCGAAATCAGGTGCAACGTTTTTAAAATGCATGCCAATCATATATATGAATGAAATTACCGTGAATATGCCAGAAACATAAATTTTAGGCAGTCGTCGCGTGCAGAAGGCTGTGCAAATCGATTTTTTTGTTTATTTTTTTTGTTTTTTTTTTTTAATTTAAAGTGGATGCCAAGAGTGCCAAACGAAAAGCCTTAAAAAAAATCCAAAATCAGAATCATCCAAAATCAAGAACACCAAAAAATTTTACGATTTAATGTGCACATCAACGTGTGTTTTGCGCGCGTAAACTGCATGCCAATGAATTTTCGCTGGATTCTTTTTCACGGCTTTTCGTTTGGCACTATTGGCATCCACTTTAAATTAAAAAAAAAACACAAAAAAAAATCGATTTGCACAGCCTTCTGTACGCGACGACTGCCTAAAATTTGCGTTTCTGGCATATTCACGGTAATTTCATTCATATATATGATTGGCATGCATTTTAGAAACGTTGCACCTGACTGGTCTTGTACCGCCAGTCTATATGTACTTTAACGAGATCTAGAACTAGATTATATTTTCATCTTGTTCCGTTGAAGGGTTGGGGGGTAAATTGGGGTAGATTTTTGGTAAATAGGTAAATCAAGCAGGTAATTAGCCACCCCCACCCTATTATTAAAGGGGATGAAAAAAAAGTGTGATTTAGTGTGTGTACAAGAACCAGAAACCTCAAAATATTTTTTACTTCATCCACTACCACCCTCTATCACCACCCCCACCCCACTACCGATGTGGGGTATCGTTTTATGGGTTTTTGGGGTAGAGGATTTCAAATATTATATTATTAAAGTTCCATAAACAATTATTTCCACATACAAAATTTTTTCGTTGTGAGTGACTTGGATAGAAAATCTGAATGTGGAAGTGGGGATTCCTTGGGCAGCGGTTTTTTTATAGGATTTCGAAAACAGCATAAAGAATAATGTATGAAAAATCAAAAAAGAGAATCTGTCTAACAAAACATAATTTTAAATCATTGTATTCTTTTGATAACCTACTAATGTTTTTCGCCCTTGTTGTAAGCTATTCACAAAAAAAAATATATGAATTTTTTCAAAGAGTATATCATATGCTCCATTATTAGGTAGGTTAATCCTATTTATTTTTATTTTTGAATGCTTTGTTCAGGCATTTGACAATTAATTGCAAAACTTTCTTGATTCGTGATTGAGATTTCTTGAGAGTAGCTTTATGTCTTTCTTAGGAGCTCAAAACACGGGCGAAAAATGTTTCAAAGAAAGAAGTGGAATTTTTCGAGGTGAATTAAAAAATTTAAGATACATACATAAATCCATTTTAGAACTCTTTTTCTGTACCACAACCAGGTGCCAGAGAACTACAAAGATTAAAAATTGATAGATTTTCATTATTAATTGTATAGATAGTTATTTTGTAAATAAAACCATTTTAGATTTTCTTAATTTCTAGCATAATCAGAAGTAGGTTATCAAAAGAATGCAAAGATTTGAAATTAATGTTTTCTTAGATAGACTTTCTCTTTTAATTTTTCCTACATTATTATTTCTGCTGTTTGCAAAATCCTTTTACTGTAACTATAAGTAAACAAAAAAACTAACTAACTTTAAAACACCAGTATATTATTAACCACGTTAATTTCCTAAAATAAAATATCGAAAATATTCCTCTTCCGATGTTTTAGCCACATTTTTGCCTTTTTGTTCACCCACTTGAATAATACTGCAAAGGAACGCCTAAATTAACGTAACTGAATAATTTGCAACCTGCTCCTCTTTATGTTTAATAAATATAATTGTTTTGAAATTAATGTACGAATTAATTACATATTTCTAACAAACCTTTTCAATATCTAACGAAATAATTTTCTGTATATTTAAAAAAATTAATTTTGAATATTCTAAATAGAACTAATTGATGTCATACATACATTTTTAAAATGGGAAATTTTGTATCCTCTTTTAAAAAAATTAGAATTGCTTAGCAATTGAATGTTACAAATTCCACATTCGTTATAAAGGACATTTTTTTAAACCAATGTTACGTTAATGAAGCTTTTTATCTCTGAATTCTCGTCCAGTGTATGAATGTTCATAATTCCTTCTATAAGATATTTTTAATACTATATAAATTAATGCTTGGAGGACTAAAAATAAAAACTAACCATTATATCTAATAGAGAATCAAATGTTTAAGACAAATAAATAGTGTGATATAGTTTCTTATGAAAATTGATATTTTCCAATTTTCCGATTTAAAAACTGCGATTTTAGTATCGAAAAATTGGTATCTTGAGAAAGTTTTTCGGAAATAACTTAAAAAGTATTATATTTAACGAAAAAGTAATGTTAGTACAGTACCTAGAGCTAAAGAATATGTAAAATTTCGGAATAATCTGATATGTAATAATAATTTTTCTTTATTGGTTTTTATTGTAGTAAAAGGTATCATTCTCAATTTCTTTCAAGGGCTGAAAATTTATATATACAGCGTGTCGCCACTTTTCATGGAGCCACCGTCATATCTCGCTCATCTGATATCCGAATATTTTGAAATTTTGGTGGTGAATATATACCTATAAAATGAGTCTTTAAACGTAACCACATTTGATTTTAGTCAGAGGCGTTCGATTCTAGAATGGAAAAAGGGGGTCGATTTTCGAAAAAATATATTAGCGATTTTTTCAGTAAAAAACTAGTGAGATATTCTTAATCAGCACCTTTAGGAACCCCTTTGTACAAGATTACATCATAGTGGGTTCAAAAGTGTTTGAGATAGGGGCCGTCAAAAAAACAATTTTTTCAACTAAAAATAATTTTTACCTGTAAAACGGATTCTCAAATGAAAAAATGTATTCTTAATTTTTTGTTCAGAATAATGTATTGTGCTAGTCTGAATTGATTTTACAATAAAACAATTATTTATTTAATAAGGCAAGAATTCTAATTCGTACATGCTTAACATTTTTCTAATGAATAATCTTCAAAAAGACCTAAGTAAGCCATGAAATCAAAAGTTATTGCGAGTGTCAATTAGTTTTATTTATTTATTTATTTTAGTTTCATTTATTTTATTTTTTAATTTTTGCCTTATTTAAATAAATAATTATTTTGTTGTAAAATCAATTCAGACTAGTACCATACATTATTCTGAACAAAAAATGAAGAATAATTTTTTTTCGTTTGAGAATCCCTTTTGCAGATAAAAATTATTTTTAGTTCAAAAAAATTGCTTTTTTGATGGCCCCTATCTCAAACGCCTTTGAACCCACCTTGTTGTAATCTTGTACAAATGTGTTTCTAAAGGTGCTGATTAAAAATATCTTACTAGTTTTTTTCTAAAAAAATCGCTAATACTTTTTTTTTGAAAATCGACCTCTTTTCTACATCCTAGAATCGGACGCCTCTGACTTAAATCAAATGCGGTTACGTCTAAAGACTCACTGTATAGGTATATATTCACCACCAAAATTTCAAAAAATTCGGATATCAGATAAGCTAGATATGGGGGGTGGCTCCATGAAAAGTGCGACACGCTGTATATAAATTTTGAAAAAATATTACTAATTTATTTTTGAAACGTAGGATATTTATGCTTTTGGGATCGCTGATTACGAATCTGAAGTCAAAATAAAAAAATTCAAAATGTCGGCTCCAATATGGCGGATGGAAGGTTTTTTAAAGCAAGCGGTTTAAAAGAACAAAAAAAATTAGCATCTAGGTGATGCTACATATTAATGAAAAACAGCAATTTTGAAAAAGTTTTTAATTACTGGACAACTATCCTGTCAATGAACGTTCAATAAGGGGGTCTAGAGGGAAATGCCGAGATCATAATTTTTTACTTGAGGGTCATAACCAGAGGCCTGCAAACTCTCACTCTTACGTAGAATAGGTTTTACTTTAATTTCAGACCAAAATGTGTTTTTTTGATTAAACATACAAAAATATGTAATCCAAGCAACGAATGCTCAAAAAAGGGTGTAGAGGAAAATATTAGGGACAGAAAATTTGACTTCGGAACTTTGTTTGGACTAGTCTGGAGATGAAGATATCAAAAGTCCCCACTCCTAGGTGGTGAGCAGTGGGGAGGGGGGGGGCACTTTAAAGGTCCCATTTTTTGGTTTTTCGCTTATATCTCGGAAACTATGCGTCGTAGCGGCTTAACCGTTCTACACAAAATTGAAGCTGACTATACTACTTACATTTACTTACGTTAAAAAATTTTAAAGTATAATGCTCTACAACTTCTTTTCTCACGACTTTTTCGTTGGAATAACATTTGAAGAGTTATCTTAACAAATAGAGCAAAAAACGTGAGGCGAAAAAATTGTTTTCCGCAATTTCCGAATTTCGAGAGCGGATGTCTCGAGAACAGAACAACATATCGACAAATGTAAGTAGTGATTCTTGTAGCTTCAATTTTGTATAGCATGCTCAAGCCGCTATGACGCATAGTTTCCGAGATATAAGCGAAAAACCAAAAGATGGGAACTTTAAAGTGCCCCTCTCCCCCCGCTCACCACCTAGGAGTGGGGAGTTTTGATATGTTCATCTCCAGACTAGTCCAAACAAAGTTCCGAAGTCAAATTTTTTGTCCCTAAAATGTCCCTCTATAATCATTCGTTGCATGGCCTAATTAAGATGTATAAGATTTATTAACTGCAATATACCGGGTGTATGTTAGAGGTTTAAATTAGATGATATATCAATGTTATCATAAAATTTGGAACATGGTATTTTTAATAAGATTATTATTATGTTCGTAGGCCTTTGATTATCACCATGTATTGCAGATATGGCCCAATTTCAATAGGGAGTATTGTACTATGCTATTTTATATATGTTCCGAATTGTAATTAAATATTTTAAGTCTAACGGAAGTTATTGAGTTTACAAGAAATGGTATGTACGATTGCACGCACATACATATACACGCACACACACACTTACAGACGCAAATACATTTTTTATTCGATATTTGAGTTCAGTTTGCTATGAAACGGATATCTGTACAACAAATTTTTTTCCACGATGATTATTAAAAATTTTCAATTCATAATAAATTATAATAAAGTTGGAATATAGTTAAAAGACATACAATCCATTACTGAATCATAAGAGATACGACAAAAATTAATAGAAACGTTATTGTAGAAAATTTAGTCACCTTTAATTTTGCATATAGCCACTTTTTGATTATGGCTAACCGTTTTCGAGATATGAGCGAAAAATCAAAAACCGGAACCTTCTTCGCGCCCCCGCACCTCCTATGTTCGGGACTTTTGGTTTCTAAATAGTCCAAACACAGGCATTTCCCTTCATTGACAGAACTACAATTACAAAATGGCATTTTAATAAAAAAAAACAATATTAACAAAATGGCGACGTTAATATTTAAAAAAAAAGTGAAGAAGCGCATTGTCCCTGTCGTGATTTCTTTGCTATTTATGATACAGAAAGTGCCTGAGATATTTGATATTTAAACTAACTACTTCGTCTTATAAACGCTCGGATTACATCTTTATACTTTAAGATCAAATTAGAAAAAAAAACATTCATCCTCAATTTAGCAATTTTCTTATGTGTTTTTAGCATATTTTAGCTCAATGTAATACTTTTCGAGTTATTTCACGAAAATCTATAGCAGCACTAACAAGTAAACTCACTTAAAGATAATCTAAAGATATGTACAATATCACTTGTGTAATTATCTTAATTTACGAAACCCATCCATCTAATATAAGGTAATTAAAGGAGGGTCTCTAAGGCCAGTTTTTGACCTAATTTATTTTTCAACAAAAAAAAAACTGAAAAACATGTAAGCGGTCACTTTTAGGTTAGTTATTAAGACTCTTTGATAATGGTCGTGAGACCGAAACATATGTCAGAAAAATCTGAATAAAAACCAGTGAAACAAAATACCAAGTGTTTAAATTTCTTAATTTTATTTAATATGTTTCATCAAGAACCTACCGCAGATTCAATTCAATTAATATTAAGAAAAACATGTTTTTATTATTTACATCAATATCGAATCGATTCTACTCCAAACGAAACTTTCCCGCACTCACCTCCCCTTTTTGTACCCCCGTAAACTATTAAATAACCAACATTCAGTTGAAAGATTTTAGCATGACTGTTGTTGAATAAGGGTATTTTTTATTTTGTACGTGTATTTTCGTTGTTTCGGAAGAGGTGGGAGGGGGATGAGGAGGTGACAGGGGATAAGAAAGGGGGTGGGGGAAAGTTTCGTTTGGGGTGGAATCGATTCGATATTGATAGTAAATAATAAAACAATAAAAAAACGTTCTTCAGTTTTTTTTTCAAAAATAAATTAAGCCGAAAACCGGCCTTAGAGACCTTCCTCCTTTATTTATTTTATACCTCAAATCGATATTTTGCAAGAAAAAGCCATATTTTTAAAGTGTGTTAACTAATTTAATATATTTCATATCAAAACCTTTATTTTACAAACGTGCTAACGAGAACTTTTTCTTTCTTTCGTAACGTAGAATTTTGCTGCCGAGAAATTAAATCAGTATTTTAATTAATTGTAATAAGTACAGCAAGTTAATTAAACTAAATTATTGTATAGGAAATCCGTTTAGTTTATAGACATAGTAACTGCATCAATTTCACATTTAATTTGGGGACAAGTAATTATCAAATAATAATGTGTTTATTATTACGAGATTACTATCAGTCTGGAGTTCCATAATACTACATGTTATGTAGTCATGGTTAAGTCAATATGTGGTATATTAGTCTAGGAGATAGCTACATATATGGGGCCTGGGATATAACATGTTGGCATTGTTTTGCCAAATATTTATCTTATGTGAATCGATTCCCCCCCTGACCGTTTTGGCGCTAGCCGCCCCCGAAAATATTCAATTGTGGAACAGAGTATAACACGTTGGAGCTTGGTGTTAGTTGAAGAGGGTACCTTGATGATCAACACTAGATATATGCCAACATTTTTTCTCCGTCCAATTGGCAGCCCTGGCCAAAATGGAACGTAGTATAACACTTTCTGACCAGACGGGAATGTCAATGCTCATTGCTGGAAAACCATGTGCCAACATTTTCTGCTTGCCCACTTTCCAGATTTCTTGGACAAAAATTAGACCTTTGGCCTAAAACGGGCTAAAACTGGTGCTATAGTCCATTCAACCTCACTAATTTTGAGACGCCTTCAATTCCAATTTAATTTAGTAGAGTTCACTCCAGATTAGTTCAAGTAAATTTATGATTTGAGTATAGTGAAGTTCACCTCGCGTAAAAGCCAAACTGATAACGGTATCCAGGTACTCCAGAGTAGCCAATGTACGTCATATCGCCATCTTGCAGTTTCCTGAGCGATGTGAAGCAACATGATAGGAGTTGAGGAACCTCACCAGGACTTACCCTCAATACGTCCATCATCAGGTGGTGAGAAATGTGTTTATTTCTATTGTGTTTATTTTGCTACGATTTTATGACAGAAGATATCAGTGAACTTTCTGTTTTCGTTAACTATTCATTATTTTGTAATTTATATATTTTTACGTTTGTGTGACAATTTTTTGTCTCAAATATTTCTTGTTTCTTTCATGAATCATTAAATGATACTCCCGGTTAACAGTATCATTAATAATCTAGCTCTTTTAACAAATACTACTAAAAAGGATCATTTGGACCATGTGGTCATATTTTTTTTATATACAGTGGAATGGTAACAACCCAATAATTTTTTTATTTCTTTCCCGATTTGAATTAAATTTTACTTAAGCATAGAACAAATTGGGATCTACTTATGACTAGAAAAACATTCGCCTCCTACAAATGCAAAGTCACCCGCAGTATCAAAATATGCAGAGAAAATCGAAAAATCATATTAGACATTTTTTTATCGCAAAATTTTGTTAATGAAACTTGTTCAGAATTGTCCAAAAACCTCATGCCTAAAATTTAATAAAAATAAAAAAAATTGAAAAATTAAAATTTTAAAAATAATTATTTAAAAAAAACTGTAAATTGCTTGACAACTACCTGACAGCTAGAGTTTAATTTCAAACAGAATTGTCATAGTACAGTTTTCTAAGCAGAAAAGCCCATTAAAATGATATTTTCAGACTTGGACATTATTTTAATCAAAGTTTATATACTTTTTTATTTTGATTAAATTTTGTACTTAAGGTTTTTGAACAATTCTGAACAAGTTTCATTAACAAAATTTGCCGATAAAAATATGTCTTATATGATTTTTTTATTTTCTCCTCATATTTTGGTATCGCAGGTGGCTTTGCATTTGCAGGAGGAGAATGTTTTTCTGGTCATAAGTAGATCCTAATTTGTTCCATACTTAAGGAAAATTTAATTCAAATCGGAAAAAAATAAAAAAGTTATTGGGGTGTTACCATTTCAACACACTGTATAATATTACTATTTTGAATTAGTTTATATTTTTCTCTGTTTACCACTGAATTTTCCTGTTTAAAAGATGATTAATAAATTGCATTTTTTATCTTAAAGTTTACACATTTTTAATTTATTTGTTTGTGTCTGTCTTATTATCAGGCTTTTCCACAGCAGTTGGTTTTGTGATTAACGAGGGTAGTCTATTATCAATTTGAATGTAGATGGGGCCCTTTTTAGCAACAACTATATTTTTACTCCCTTTTTAATCACGGAACAAACTAGCTGGGCGATTACCTGTGAAACTATTGGCTCATATAAAAACCGAATCCACGAACCCAGCACTGCACAAGAACACCTAGTCGTAAGCCGCCGTGTTTGTGATTTGGTTGATGTATTTTTATTTATTGCCAAAACCAGGTATAAATAACTATGATTTTTCCAAAATCAAATACGAGTGTAACATCAGGTCGTCATAACTAAAAGATTATCAGGTTATATGAAAAGTTGCGTAGAAGCTTTTTTGTTCTCAAAATCTAATTCTCTTTCAGCTATTGTTTTTTTTTTTAAGTCCTGCTCCCTGAAAAGAGGTGGTATCTATCCCCTATTAATCAACAAGCCCCCGCGTAATATAGAAACTTTTCTTTGATTCCTTTAGTATTAAGTTGTCAAATATGAACGAAACTTAATTCATACATAATTCCAAGATTATAAAATGACAAATAGATTTTTTTAAATTTATGTACGATGAATACTAGTAAAAATATGGCAGTTTTAACATGGCGCTCGAACGTTTATAAGTCGAGATAAAATGTTTAAATCTCACAAATAATAAGTGACATTAAAAATGCATGACAAATATTAGTGGCCTTGAAAATCCCTAGTACGTTTTTTATCCTTACGGGTCGCGTGCGCCGACGTCACAGATTTTGAGACCTTAGGAAAAACAAACAGCTGAGATTGAATCAGAATGTTTTTCTTTAAAGTGAATTTTGCTGTGTTTGTGCCATTTAAAAGCTCAATGTTGGATTAGTAGATATGCTTCTAGAGGGCAGAATATTTACTAGTGAAATATTTTGTCGAACTCCTCTATATGTTTCCTTAAATATATAAGGAATAAGAAACCAGACTGCAACCAACAGCTATTCTCCGGACTAATGCCCCGCCGAGCGCTGAATTACGAGTTACAAGCCTGGCCGCGTTAAGTACAATAACTATGTATTGCCACAAAACGCTAAGTTTCGATTGTAATAGACACCAGCCGAAAGACTTATTCCCATTCAAAGGAGCTCTCGTGCCAGCCACCCCATACCACTTGCAGACTGCAGTTTCGAGCTATTGGCTCTCGTCAGTGCAAGGTAGGTCTGAGACGGCTGTAACGAGGCATTTGTTCACTCTTGGTACATGACGAGATTTATAAAACCACGACATGCAACAAAAATGACAGGCTCCATCTATTACAATCGAAACTTAGCGTTTTGTGGCAATACATAGTTATTGTACTTAACGCGGCCAGGCTTGTAACTCGTAATTCAGCGCTCGGCGGGGCATTAGTCCGGAGAATAGCTGTTGGTTGCAGTCTGGTTTCTTATTCCTTATATATTTAAGGAAACATATAGAGGAGTTCGACAAAATATTTCACTAGTAAATATTCTGCCCTCTAGAAGCATATCTACTAACTGTGCCCATGTCAGGGCTACTGCTGTTTCGATTGTAATGGATATCAGCCGCTAGATGGAGCCTGTCATTTTTGTTGCATGTCGTGGTTTTATAAATCTCGTCATGTACCAAGAGTGAACAAATGCCTCGTTACAGCCGTCTCAGACCTACCTTGCACTGACGAGAGCCAATAGCTCGAAACTGCAGTCTGCAAGTGGTATGGGGTGGCTGGCACGAGAGCTCCTTTGAATGGGAATAAGTCTTTCGGCTGGTGTCTATTACAATCGAAACTTAGCGTTTTGTGGCAATACATAGTTATTGTACTTAACGCGGCCAGGCTTGTAACTCGTAATTCAGCGCTCGGCGGGGCATTAGTCCGGAGAATAGCTGTTGGTTGCAGTCTGGTTTCTTATTCCTTATATATTTAAGGAAACATATAGAGGAGTTCGACAAAATATTTCACTAGTAAATATTCTGCCCTCTAGAAGCATATCTACTAACTGTGCCCATGTCAGGGCTACTGCTGTTTCGATTGTAATGGATATCAGCCGCTAGATGGAGCCTGTCATTTTTGTTGCATGTCGTGGTTTTATAAATCTCGTCATGTACCAAGAGTGAACAAATACCTCGTTACAGCCGTCTCAGACCTACCTTGCACTGACGAGAGCCAATAGCTCGAAACTGCAGTCTGCAAGTGGTATGGGGTGGCTGGCACGAGAGCTCCTTTGAATGGGAATAAGTCTTTCGGCTGGTGTCTATTACAATCGAAACTTAGCGTTTTGTGGCAATACATAGTTATTGTACTTAACGCGGCCAGGCTTGTAACTCGTAATTCAGCGCTCGGCGGGGCATTAGTCCGGAGAATAGCTGTTGGTTGCAGTCTGGTTTCTTATTCCTTATATATTTAAGGAAACATATAGAGGAGTTCGACAAAATATTTCACTAGTAAATCAATGTTGGATTATTTAACATCTACAACTATTCTTAATACTTTTATATCCTCAATTTTGTTTGTCAGGAATAACTGTCTTCCTGACAAACAAAATTGTATTTTGCAGAATTGTCCCATGATGTAAAGGTTAGATATACTGCTGCCATCGAATTAAATCCTTATATTTTGAGAAAAAAATGCTTTAGTATAAATATTAATGTACTTCCAAATATTACACATAGGGATACTGCGAATAACTTGGTTTTTGAGAGAAGTACATAGACAGAAGGATGAGTTCAAAGCATTCAAAATTCTTGAAGCTGTCTGTGGTTAGGTGAAAGAAGTACTGTGCAAGAAATTTACAGAATAAAAGCTTGTTGCAAAGGTAAGAATTGTTATCAGTGATCAACCATTCTTTTCATATATACTTGCCTAATTAAATGTTGCTTTATAAATAATTGCTAACGTACAAATTCATTTTTCAGGTTATCAACTCGTAGCATCGTGAACAAAAGCAATTGACTCCTTGGACTATTGCAGATTCAGACGGTTCCTTAGTACTTACCTCGGTACTTACTGTGAATATGTTGCTAGTCTAGACAAAACATGTTCACTACTTAGCGACAAGAAGAATTTCCTTTTAGATTTTTAGCAGTAAACATGGTTATGGTCAAGGAATTAACAGCTGTAAATTTTGTGAAAAAAAAACCCATGTAAATTAAGCAATGAAGATTGAGGTGCTATAAACTATTGTAAGTACCTATGTAATAAGACGTACCCAATTTCTTCCAGCAGTTAACCTCTCGTTTATAACGTATCTATATATTGGACTATATAATCCATTGTAATTTCTATAAGAACTTTATTTTTCATATATTGTTATGTGATTTGTCTTATAACTATATGTAAGTCATTTGTTCATTATTATTTTATTAAATATTTCCTTTTTATTATGTATTATTTTTCATTCCTTCTACTATATATTACAGTAAACTGAAATAGTCAATTACATCGAACTTGTACTTACGGGTACATGGATGTAACTAAAAGCAAAACAAAATATCTTCACTAATTAAATAATTTATTATCCAAGGTCTATTAGTACTTCTAAGAATAATCGAGAAGAAAGTTATAAGTTATTAAAGTTTATATTGTAACAAAAAAAATAACTGATTGTAACATAACATATACTTTATATTAATATCTATCAAAGCAATAAAAGTAACATTCACAGTTTATATATAACTCAAAACTCAAAGGGCTTTTCTAGCTACATTTAACACTTGCATAGCCCATTCAGACTTTGTTTATGCGTTCACTGGACTTAGACCACTTCAAAGTTTTAATTTTATACTTTTTCAATGTCCAATAGTCCAACATTGAGTTTTTAAATACTACACGATATACTTTAAAAAGGCACATTGCATCACTTGTTGACAAAGGAATTTCCTTTCTTAATGTATGTACTTCATCAAATATCTTTATGAAGCCTGCAAATTTTCCTCTTAGAGTGTACCTTGTTTAAAACAATTTCTGCCGTTGCACTCTCTCTCCGTACAGCTCCACACCTTCGCTCAACTAAATTCTAAACACGAAATAATTATTAAAAATATTGACAAACCAATATAAAATGTTAATTTTCTTTACCATGAATTGTTTATTGCTTGTTTGAGCAGCAGTAATTATTATCATAAGCAGTTTCAGTTTCACATATAGGTTTTAAATTATACCCCTTATTGACAGAGGATGTCCAACTGGACGTATCATCATGGTCTTGTAATATGGCTGTTTCTCCTATAACATAAACCCACGTTAAAAATCAAATCCTTACATTAATATGCAACAACGTACCACTAATAAAATTCTTGGAAGTCTCTTGTAAAATCATTTCTTTTAATTGTTTGAAATTGGTTGCAGTCTTTTAAACCCTAACTTCTTCTGGTTGTAAATGGAGGTTATTTTATAAAAATTGGCGTTGTTTCGGATTGTCACACTTCCACAATTAATAATAAACCAAAAACTTGTCATTTTTGTATGTATAATATACATAGAAAGAATAATATTACGAAAAGTTCAATCAGTTGCCATTTGACAGTTAAGAAATTTCAAGTTCGTTTTTCCTAAGGTCTCAGACTGTGACGTCACGCGCACGCGACCCATAGCTTTAAAGATAACAAACTTAGCGAAGCAATGATTGTTTTCAAAATTTTTAAAGTTTAGGATTTTTTCTGCTGTAGAATGAAAATTTAAAAAATCCCCATTGGTTTTTGATAATACACACTAGGTACTACTGATATGATCTTTCTGGTATTCTTAAAACACGTATTTTAGAAGATATAAAATAAAACAATAATTTCACGATTTTAGTAGAAAAAAATACTTTCTTTTGTAAATAACTTAAAAACCATTATACTAAACGAAAACATGACAGAATACACAAATGAAGGTTATGAAGAAATAAGTAATGTTTCTTTTTTTATTTCTGTAGGATTATTAGTTACGGAATTTGACAGTTCAATAATGGTGCTTGAGCTTTTAGAAGCTAAAAGACATATATGAATCTCAAGTATCTCGAAACCTTTTGACCCTCGAGTAAAAAGTGCTGATAAGTTAAATTTAAGCTTTTAAAGTTCCCTTTAAAATGCTTGTTTTTAATTCGTTGTAGCACCAAAAGAAACCGAGTTTTGACCGAATTAAATTTGTAAAAAATGTGAATACATATTTATTTGTAAGTGTCCTTCCTTACTGTTAATACATATTTTTCTACCAATAAATTAATTTTATTTTTCAATTTAATCAAATCTATAAAATAAACATATTATGGCAATTACTGTCGTTTTTACCCTTTGCTAGAAGATTATATATGTTTCTGTGCTTTGATGCGGTTATTAAATCCACCATTTTTTCTCATTTTATACCTCATATTCATAAGTAGCGACTTCAACTTCAAAAACGTAATATGTATAGGCAGTTTTAGCGACTAGTCAGTAACATTTGACCTATTTTTACTTTCTTGTTATTCAGGATATAAATTCATCAGATGATATTGGTGGTTTCAACCGTTTGAGGGTGAAAGCTGATGTTTCGGGTTTTTTTTACATTATGCTACATGAAAAATACAATACAGAAAGTTTCAAGTCAATACCTCCCTGGACGAGAATTCCTAGGTTTTATTATTTGTATGGGTTTATTGACTCTATTGACATCTTCACTACAGTGAGTGTTTAGGTTGCTGATACCATATCAACATCTACTGAACTTCACATGCAAAATGTCTGTATTGAGCACCTTATATAAATTCCAGAATTTTAACTTTAAATACTCAGCATTAGCATCCGGCTTGATGTTATCCGTAAATAACGTAGTAGCTCCTTTGTTCTTATTAAGTTTAGGCCTGTTTTTCTCTGACCAAGTTATGTCTGTATATTTCTTCGACGCATTTCTATCAATGTCAGGACTTTTCCGAACTAAAAACTTTGTCATCAGCGTAGCACATGTGGACGTTGTATTTGCTTTGCACGATCATTAAAGAAGACAAGGTAAATAAATGGCCCTAATAAGGACCCCTGTGGTACATCTGCATTTATGTAATTTTATTATTCTCTAGTCTGTTCTCATAAACTCTTCCGAACGGGTTTTAATATACCTCGAAAGGTTTAATGCAATATCATAGATATTCCAGGTTTAGATAAACAATTTAGCAATAAGTAAATCAAATGAAAACATTATGTGATAACAGCAATGGTGCACTTTCACTGTGATGTTTATGTACAAAATAAACTGTCGCAATTTTTATAATTGGTATAAGGAGAGCCGTGTCAAACAAACATGGAATTAGAGCAAAACTTTAATAAAAGCGTAAATGGTCTGGTAATTCTAAACTTTTGTCAACTTTTAGCTGGGAGTGAACGAACAGGCAAAGATATTAAATATTCAAATGGCATAATACCCGTTTTACCATTTATTTATTCAGGATATAAATTCATCAGATGATATTTGCCCTCATCCTACGCAAACATCAATTTGATGAAGTTTACTACAGTACTCTGTCTCTGAGTTATTGAAATTATCCCTATTCTTTTTATTCATATCGGCGAATTCTCAGCATTGAACTAATACAAAAGGTGTTGGACTAATATAAGAATCGGTCTGTTTATCAGTATTATTCTTACCTATTTTTACGATCTCAAAATATTTCTTTGAGGAAGCTATAATAATAAAATGCATACAAATTATACAGAGTGTTCCAGAAGTGGACGATCAAACGTGGTGAGGTGATAGGCAAGGTTGAGCTGATTTAAATCATTTGCTTAAAATCATGATTTTAATCAAGCGATTTTTACTTTATTAAAAGATCGGGATTTTTTTTTTCAAATTTAAATGTTATAAAGAAAAGATCCAAGCTTTAACAAACATATGGCCTTATAAAAAATAACAATATATATTTTTCAAAACAGTACAAAGCAAGACGTATTAATATAAGTATTATAACGTTTAAAGAGAAATACTAATTTTTGCGTCTAGCATTTGTGAAAATGAATCATATAAAAATATGACCGAAAGTGATATTTATCGTCCCTTGGGCCGCTATAGTTATTTATGTCGTAAGTGCACTTTTTTTGGTCGAGAATATAGTTTGAAATCCGAGGCCCGTAGGGCCGAGGTTTGCAAGTATTCGATAAAAACTATAATTATTTTAGTAAAATCTCATATTTGCTATGCAAATAGTAAAGGTAACTATGCTTGGAATATATCCATGGCAACTGCCAATAAAATAAAAGGACGCGGTTTCTATTCAAATAACAACTACACTGTCAAGATAAATTAAATCATATTATTATAGTAGTAGGCGAGTCTGCCTGGGATTTTTCCCAAAAATTTTCTATACCATTTGAGTTAGCCACGGATTCTTATAGGAAAAATTCCACTGAACAAGATTTTCTTATGAAAAATTTTCCTAGACAGCTTCTTGGTCAAATAATTGTTTAAACAAAATTTTTTTCGTTCTCATTTAATAAAATGAAAACGGTTTGACGGCTCCGAAAAAATCTTGATTCAATCGAAAGATATTTTCAACACGCGTCGTTTGGCGCCAGGCACAACTCATTTTGTCTACCCGTTCATTTGTTACAGCCAAAATAAACTACTTAATTAACAAATTGATTACTCCGAAACTAATGAGGTCAGGATATTGTTTTTTTCAAAACACATGCCTTTTATACCAAAGAATATACCATATTTTTTTTGGCCCGATATCTTCAATACTTTTCGATTGTTTAAACAATTGGCACAATTTGTTAATTAGCAAATAACTTTTTTTTCGAAAGTTTGATCGACTTCAAACCAACTTTAAACGATAAATATTGATGTCGGGCACAACCCTGATAGAAGTCTGCACGAATGCAACTTTTTGCTTTTGTTTATTTAAAGTTTAAGTTAATTTTGCAAATTAACAAATGGAATATCTCGGCTCTGGGTAAACGCATCGAAATGGGGTCTTGTGCATATAAAAGTGCTTGGAAAAGGAACATTTTTAGACCAAAAAGAACTTGATCGGATAACCGGAACCGGAAATATAAGTAATATTGCGTTAGAGGCTCTAATTTGTTTATTAACAACTTTTTTGACACGAGGTTTGGTGCAAATGAAAGCTAACAAGTTTCCATCGACCACAAAAAGTTCTACAAAAATATTCAATCCCTTTTACGCGTTTTTGACCCTTAAAAAAATCTCTCCCGCAACGTGAAAATAGTAAGATTTGACGAGCAATAGGGTGGCGGGTTCGATCCTCGGTATGGACAATTTTTTTTTTTTCGTCAAATTTGATTTTTTTTTATGTACCTAACCAAGTATTTTTTGTGATAATAAATCTTTTTACTTTCTGAGAAATTTTTAAAAACGTAAATATTTTTTTTTTACAATTTTCCTTAAATAAATGGCTATCTTGCAACAAACATATGATTGTTCTTGTCCAACGAGGGTTTGTTGGTAGTTTTCGTTTTTTTTTTACTATTTTTTGTGAAAAAGAAGGCTTGTTTCACTTTATTTGAGGGAGCTGCATGTCGAAAAAAGACCAAAAATAAAAAGGCAACAATTTTTTTTTTCACTTTTTAAAACAATAAAATAATAATGCCATTAAAATTGTTAAACCTTTTGATTAGTTCTCATTTACAAATAACAAATTGTGTGTTTTTTTGATGAGACGCGGACTTTTTTCATTATAAGAAAAAAGTGAAAAAAAAATTGTTACCTTTTTATTTTTGGTCTTTTTTCGACAGACACCTCCCTCAAATAAAGTAAAACAAGCCTTCTCTTTCACAAAAAGTAGTAAAAAATCAGAAACTACGGACAAATCCTCATTGGACAAGAACAATCATATGGTTGTTGCAAGATAGCCATTTATTTAATGAAAATTGCAAAAAAAATTATTTACGTTTTTAAAAATTTATCAGAAAGCAAAAAGATTTATTATCATAGAGAATATTTGGTTACATGAAAAAAAGCAAATTTGACGAAAAAAAAATTTGCCCACACCGAGGATCGAACCCGCCACCCTATTGCGCGTCAAATCTTACTATTTTCACGTTACGGTAGAGATTTTTTTAAGGGTCAAAAACACGTATAACTCTTCAGGAATGGAATGTTTTTTGTAGAACTTTTTGTGGCTGATGGAAAAACTTGTTAGCTTTCATTTGCACCGAACCTCGTGTCAAAAAAGTTGTTAATAAACAAATTAGAGCCTCTAACGCAATATCACTTATATTTCCGGTTCCAGTTATCCGATCAAGTTTTTTCTGGTCTCAAAATTTTACTTTTCCAAGCACTTTCATATGCACAAAACCCCATTTCGATACGCTTACCCAGAACCGAGATATTCCATTTGTTAATTTGCAAAATTAATTTAAACTTTAAATAAACAAAAGCAAAAAGTTGCATTCGTGCAGACTTCTATGAGGGTTATTCCCGACATCAATATTTATCGTTTAAAGTTGGTATGAAGTCGATCAAACTTTCGAAAAAAAAGTTATTTGCTAATTAACAAATTATGCCATTTGTTTAATCAATCAAAAAGTATTGAAGATATCAGGCCAAATAAAATATGGTATATTCTTTGGTATAAAAGGCATGTTTTTTGAAAAAAACAATATCCTGACTTCATTAGTTTTGGAGTAATCAATTTGTTAATTAAGAATTTATTTTGGCTATAACAAATGAACGGGTTGACAAAATGAGTTGTGCCTGGTGCCAAACGACGTGTTTTGAAAATATCTTTCGATTGAATCAAAATTTTTTGGGATCCTTCAAACCGCTTTCATTTTATTAAATAAAAACGAAGAACATTTTTTTAAAACAATTATTTGACCATGAAGCTCGCAGTTTAGGAAAAATTTTCATAAGAAAATCTTATTCAGCGGATTTTTTCCTATAAGAATCCGTTGCTAACTCAAATGGTATACAAAATTGGTAAAATCATCTCTTTTTTACCCCACGCAGACTCGCCTATAGCTATGAACATTTTTGAAAATAATGTAGGATGTAGAAAATATAGCAAGTAAGGCTTGTCTGGATTTACTTCCAAAAAAGTTAAAACATTTAAGTCAATACTTGTATAAAAGAGAAAATTTTCCCAAATTTACTTTATTTTCCTAGGGACGTTATGAAAAATAATGACCCGTTGGCAATGGCAACAAGTATTTGATACACAAAGCGTCGCTTATGATCGACAAAACAAAGTAATTAGAGTATACTTACGAGGGAGGTATGACGAAAAACTCAGAACACGATTTTGTAGTTTTTCACAATCTACACACCTTTGACTGTCATTTGCAAACTTTGACGTTTCACATAATTTTTCATTAAATGCCAGTTTAAGCCAAAGGTTGGAATCAAAACAGACAACAAAACATTAATCTATATATATATTGATTGACTGATCTATCAACGCACAGCTCAAACCGATGGGTCTAGAAACTTTAAATTTTACATAGAGGTTCCTCGAATGACGAAGGCAACCACTAAGAAGGGATTTTTCGAAGGTTGACCCCTAGAGGGGAAAAGGTGAGGTTTTTAAGCTTTTCTGAAACGGTTAGACCTAGAAGAGTGAAATTTGGCAGAAATACTCTTTATTGGAATCTATTAGACAAGAGTAACACGAAATTTCGATTTTTTACTTTTTGAAGGGGTGAAAACGGTGGTGGTAGATCGTCTAAAGGATACCCGTATCTCTGAAATCGCGTGAGTCGGGAATGTGATATTCCAGCGATGGGCTCCTCCGACTGAATAAGGATACACGTATTTGACGGTTTTCAGAAAGAGACTCCCCCCTCCCCCGAACGGGTGAACAGGAAGAGGGAAGTCTTTAAACATGAAATTTGACACATATCTGCCCATGTGCTCTATTGTCGCTTAAAATAATTGTTTAATTAATTTTTCGTTTCACTTGCTCTAACACAAAAATAGACAAATTGCGAAGCGCAGTAGATTTCCCCAAGTACTGAGAATGCGCAGGGGGTTTCCTGGAGTACTATGGATGCGCAGTGAGTTTCCTCGAGTACTACGGATGCGCAGTGGGTTTCCCCGAGTACTAAGGATGCACTGTGGGCTTCCTCGAGTACTATGGATGCGCAGTGGGTTTCTTTGAGCACTATGGATGCGCAGTGGGTTACCTCGGGTACTATGGATGCGCAGTGGGTTTCCCCGAGTACTAAGGATGCGCAGTGGGTTTCCTCGAATACTATGGATGCGCAGCGGGTTTCCTCGAGTGCAATGGATGCGCAGTGGGTTTCCTCGAGTGCAATGGATGCGCAGTGGGTTTCCTTAAATGCAATGGGTGCGGTGGGTTAATAGTCAATGTTCTTAATTCCTCGCGGACAAAGTTTCACGCGGACAAAGTTTCACGCGGACGAAGTGCAACGCGGACGAAGTCGCGGGCATCAGTTAGTTAGTATAATAAATAAATTCGCAATGTTACTCCTGAAGTTTCTTATTAAATTGTGTTTGTAATTACAAAATTTCCTTTTTTCTTCCTTTCCTTTTTTCCATTTTTTCCATTATTAATGCTGCACGAAAAACAATTGTGTGTCACACATGCAGAAAAGGTATTAGCAGCCTTTAGCTATCAGCTGCTAATATCCGTGGGTTAATAATGCTAATTTTCTGCCCCTATGACACAATATGATATATCCTTCTCAATTTTTTCCTAATATCTGAATGAACAAGTTCATATGAATAAAACATTCTTTCCACGTCTGCAGAAGAAGCAACGGCACTCAGAAAGGGAATTATCAGATCCAGTACCTTATTAATTTAATTTTTTCTCGGAACGGATCGGATTTCGCTTTCAACTTGACTATTAATAGTCCAGTCAACGAAGGAGTGGTAGAGGACATGGAGGGGGATGCATTTTCCTCTTCAGGAATGTGTTGGGAGTAGTTAGGAGGTAAACATACTAAAAGTCCCCGCCCCTAGCCTTGCCGCTTCAGGTGGGGATGGGGGTGGGGATGGGGGGGGGATGGAAAGGTCCCTCTTTTCGATTCTTGTCTTATAACTCGGAAACGATGCGTCGCACGGCAAAAATATTCTATGCAAAATTAAACATAATTTAATTTCCTACAAGTATGCTTATACTCACTTTCTTCCTATGTGTTATAGTTTCCGAGATATTCGCAAGCGAAAATCAATAATTAATAAATAAATCAATTAGGTTTCTGACACTTCTCTATCAAAACGGTTTACCGTGGTCTTCTGATAAATCACAGTCACAAAATAATCTTTATTTTACAACACTCGATGTATTTAATCTCGTTTTTGCTATTTTTGTCAATTTTTGTTCTTTTGTGCCTTTTTGTTCTTCTTCCAAATATCCTTTTGACCAACAACTTCTAGTAAATCCAAACTTTCTAAAATCACAACATCCTCCCACCTCACCTTTCCAGAGGCAGGCAGACCGCTGGTTGAATCTCGTGACTAGCTCGAATGGGTTTTTTCATTTTTTTCCCGTATAACAACAACCTTATCTTCGTTAAAATTTAGTGCGCGTGTGCGACAGTGCGCGGGTGCTAAAAATCCCAACTCATTCTATTTTAGCTTTAAGTAGTTCTAATTATTTTAAAATCTATGTTCTCTGATTACTCGTTAAATAAATTGTTAGGGTTTAAGTTTTAATTTATCTTAAGAACAGAAGACCTAACTCCACCATCTTATCTGTTGCTATAACCAAAGCTGAACCCACCCCACCCGATTATCTATCTACAGCGTCGTTGCACGCCGCGGTAGGGTGACTACTATTTTTTTCTAATGTAAATCTATTTCTATTTAAATATGTAATGAGTAGCCGAAATAAAACAGTTAGCACTTTTATTTTATCTTTTATTGTAATGATGTAGTTATTGCTAGAGCAATATGTAATGAGTAGCCGAAATAAAACAGTTAGCACTTTTATTTTATTCTTTATTGTAATGCTGTAGTTATTGCTATAGCAAATGGTGGATGGTCAATGAGGCAAGTTGCACTGCGTTGTAACATTAACAAAAATCTGGTGTTTAACATTTTAAAAAAGTGGAGAATAAACAGCACAATAAGTATAAATCCTCGATCAGGGGACAAAGGATATCCATCTTAACAAGAAAATAGCTATTAATATTTCGTTATTGCACCATTTCAATTTATAACTTCTATAAGTCTGTTTGGCATATAATTAAATAACCTTATACAATAATCATCAGTAATAATATTTTCCCATGCATTGTTTATTATTTCCAGTAATTCTCGGGCATTCCGTGGTCTCACATTTAGTTTTGGATACTTCTTACGAGTAGTTCCCATACGTCTGCCATGGGGTTAAGATCTGGGCTATGACTGGGACAGTTAAGAACATTAATGTTGTTGTCTTGAAACCAATTAGTTACGGTATGAGCAGTATGAACGGAACAATTATTTTGTTGAGATGTGAATCATTATTAGAAAATAATTGATACAGAAGGGAGCATAATATTGTCTAAAATCCTAATATACTTTTCACTATTAATTCGTTTCTCGATATTTCACAAAACGCCAGGACCACGTGCAGATATCCACGCCAACATATTAACGGAAAAGCCACCACTTTTGTCATTGTTAGATATATATTTCTCATCGAATCGAGTATTCGGAGGTCGGTAAACACAAATACGACCTCTGTGTGTTGACTGGAAAGTTTTTTCGCCTGTAAAAACTACATTGTTTAAAACATTTACATCATACACTAAAAGTTCAAGCGCAAATCCTAGTCGAGCTTCTTTAGGCTCATCTGTAAGTAAGTATTTCTGTGCTGCTGGATGACAGCGTAGCTCCGATTCTCTTACTCGCCGGCGACCAGTACTACTCGATCCAGGAAAATTCGTTTCTTCAGCAGCCTGAATAACTGAGTAAAATGGATTTTCTACTAATGTATTTACCAATTGCAAATCTTGTTGTTGAATTGATATCCTTGTTGTTGAATTGATATCCTTCGTCGCCCTGATCCAGGATTTCTACTGATCGATTCTCCACTTTTTTAAAATGTTACGCACCGAATTTTTGTTAATATTATAACGCAGTGCAATTTGTCTCATTGACCATCCATCTTCTGCTTTAGCAATAACTCCAGCTTTAACTAAATCGCTTATATGGGGCATATTAGTTTTTTGCAAATTTGCAATGAATTTTGGCAAATAACTCATAATATCACAAAAATTAAAGTTAGATGTACACAACTAGATTTTAGCAAAAATACGTTATAAGGCTTGTCCCATTTTTTTTGCGCACGACAGTACTATAAACCAACATTCCCTAGTAACCAGGTTATATTTCTAGGTCCAACTTTTTAATTTATGATTATTGAAAGAAAAGTAATAAGTATATAAATGTCAATGTTAAAAAATATCTCAATTTAACCATTTTTCCAAACGTAGAAAAAAATCGTGTGTACAACACGTAACAAAAGTGTTCTTTCCGTGTTCAGCGTAAAGGAGCATTCACTTGCATACGATATCTGACATCCGAATCGGATATCAGACGTTTTCCATTGGATAAATAAATATGTCAATTCACAGGGATCCGAAATATTTTATCCGATAATCGTATATTTTAATGACATTTAAGTTTGATTTTAGTAACTTTGAGAGTAGCTCTTAAAGTTTTCGTTTTAGTTTCGTTTTAGTTTCCGAACACTGTAAACTGTTCAACAGTATTCAAAAGTTTATTGAAATTATTGGCAGATATTATGTAATAATTAAAATATTTTTATTATTATAACTTTTTTCATGAAAAAGGTTGTGATAATCAATTTTCTATATTTGAAAACATCTCGCACTCAAAGTCTTTTCTCTTGTTTCTAATCAATCCAATAATTATGATTAAATTCGTTTTAGCAACATTTTTAAATATTTTGATGCTTAGGAACAATTTGTCAATAAAAGTGTATTATGTCATCAGAAAAATATTCAACGTCAAAATATTCGTCGGATAAAAGTTAAAATTTTCAGGCGGTGACAGCCCGCCAAGTTAATTTCAAATAATTCCACCAATAGAAAAACTTTCGGATCATTGTATCACCGGATATCGCATGTGAATTCAACCTAAGCCTATACTCAATACGAAAAAAAAAAACACTTTCTGCTCATATGTATGAAAATAACATTTTTTCCACTGTCTACTCTATATGACATTTTTTTTCCTCTAGAGATGAAAATATTTTCATCTCTAGAAGTGAAAATGAAAATGTCAAATTTGACAATTTGACATAATAAATTTGACATTTTCATTTTCAATTCTAGAGATGAAAATATTTTCATGTTTTTCATTTCCATAATTAGATCCTGATTTTTTCTATACTTGAGGAAAATTTGATTCAAATCGCAAAATAAATAAAAATATTAGAGAGTGTTCAGCTTTTAAATGGGTCACTCTGTATGTACGAGTAGAAAAAATAGCATTTCCTACTCGAGATGAAATACGTTTTTTTCGTTCGTGAGATTGCCCAATTAGCTCCGTTCGTGGGTAAATTCTCATCTCACAAAAAAGAACAGAATTTTCATCTCTTGTTGTAAAATATACTATTTTCATCATATATGTATGAAAATAACGATTTTTCCACTGTCAACTCTAGATGAAAGTGACATATTTTTACTCTGACATGAAAATATTTTCATCTCTAGAGTAAAAAAAAATGTCACTTTCATATAGAGTAGAGAGTGGAAAAAAATGATATTTATATATGAATGAGTAGAAAAAATAATATTTCCTATTGGAGATGAAATAGGTTTTTTTCGTTCATGAGATTGCCCAAATTCTCATCTAACGAGAATCTGACTTTAGAATTGCTGCATCACGTCACGGTTCTTTCTGACCACAAGAATAGCGAATTTTCGATGGATTTTTAGATATTTTTAGAGGTTAGAAGAAAAACCTTCACGTGAGGAAGCTATTCAGATTCGAAATCAGCGTATCAAAATACATAGAGGTATCTCTCTTCTTAGTATCACTTTTTATTTCAAGTCATTAATAAATTATTGAAGTAAAGTACCTTTTTTTTTTCATAATTTCTTGGCAAGACCACCTTCAGTGGCAACCATAATTTTTCTATCTTCAATTTCATTTTACCGTTCGGCTAGTAACCTCAGATTTTGCATATCTTTATATTTTTTATTATTGTATCTGGTTTTGACTGGTATGTTTGTTGTTTATATGATCGAGGGATAGGCCCCGAAGACGGTTCTGGAAGACAAGGCCGAAACTAAGATTATCGACACCAGCAGCCTGATACTGATAGTCCGCCATCTTGGGAATCAGAGGATCTCTCGTCAATTGGGAACCAGGTCAGCCTGAGCTCAAGACCAACAAGTTCTACATCAGGATCAACAATTCAGGATCAACAATTCCTGTGTCGAACAATTATTATTCAGGACCACCTGGACGATCAATACATCCTCCCCCGGGTTACAATGCAGTAGAAAGGTATCCTATTCTGTCTGTGTGTCGATTTAACCATCATTGAACCTACCAGGTCTTTGAAACGGAGAATACCAGTCAAGTATTAACTATTTTGTAAATGTAAATTCGGTGTGCCGGCCGAACGAGTTTTGCATTCAATTTGTATATTCAATTTTTGCATTCGACTCTAATTAAAATTTATTTTAATCTTTTATTAGACTATTAACCTTCAGTTAATAGATCGGTTTTAATTTTATAATTTTCATCATTCAAATTCATGTCAAATATCATATTTTGTTCATTTTTTATTAAACTAATTTTATATATGTTTTATTAATATTTTCACGCTTCTGTTAATAAATAATTTTGTAAATTTTTCTTGTTTTATTTTTCTGGGAGAATTTGAAACTTTAAACTCAAGAGGTCAATTCAGTCAAACATTGAGTTCAGTACTCTAAAAAATTTGTTGTTAATAATTTTTATTAGCAGCTGGCGCCCATAATATCTTATTTTATCTTATCTTATTGTATTGAAAACAGACTATAAGTCAACCTGACTAATTTTTAATTTTTCAAGCTCATTAAAATCTAAATAAATTAATTTAACAAATACACACAACTGTGGATCTGCAGCTATTTGTAAATTTAACATCGGCCTTATTCACCACCCCTCCGGAACCACTGAGCAGCCGACAGGCAACAAAAAAACTTATAAAATACTAGCTGAGATTCTATGAATCAAATTTGGATAGTTAGCATTATAGTATGTGACATTCTTTTTGAATGTCTGTGTTATGTTACCTTTACTGAGCTAGACAAATACTTCATATCAGAGATAACAATAGTCACTAGATAACAATCTGCTTTCATATTTTCTCAAATGATGAAAATTATATCCTTTTTCCTCACTCCTTAAGTTCTCAATTATCAAAACGTTATTCTTATCGCATTAATATCGTTGTCTCTTGCTCCTTCAAGACTAAACATACACAGACATAATAAATATATTAGTGGAACGAGATGATCCAAGTAAGTCTTATCCATCATTTATTCATGACATGATACCTACTTCCGTATGAATGACCCATGTAAATATTCTAAGTCTATTACAGATGTAATCCTACAGGATCGGGATAATACATTCATACCCAGCAATCCTTATCCTAATCCTTATATCTCTATACTTTTAGTTATATCCTGAGGGGAAAATAAGAAGCCTCTGCAGTTCTGTTTTTTTAATGTGTTTTAGACTAATTTAGTCCATTTTTTCCTCAAATGTTTTAAATTAATTTAATCTTGCTTATTGCTTTGGTGATTGCCTAGATACTTGTATTTTTCATTTATAAATTAGCAACTGGTGTAAGAAAATATTTCGACTCTAGGCCTATCAGCAAGTTAAAAGATACTGTATCAAATTGTTCAATACCGGCACGGTAGTTCAATCGGTTAAGGCGTATTGAGTGGCGAATACGCTGATCGACTGCCTACCGCGCTCTGGGTTCGACTCCCAGCCCCGGTATTGACAACAATGGATGTATGTCTGCGTTTTTCCAAATGTGTAACCCCCTTCCGCACAGCCTTGGTTATGGATTTGGGGGTTGTCTACTATCTGTGGTGTGTATGTGTTTATAATATTAGCTTATGTTCCACATTCATAATCATAATATTCTGAAATCCACATTTTTCAGTATCGAGTTTAAACTAGGCCAAGAATTTGCATGATTTGCAACACTTTCAAGATAATTTTCGCTGATTTGACAGAGCTGATAAAACATTTTTCTGAGGTTAAGCTTGTAAGTAACTTTTATCGCTGCCATAATAGTGCGGTCGGATGGCATTCAAATTCATAAAAATATTTCAGTGCTGGCGGCGAACATGCCCTTTTGGATATAGATAATATACAGTGTGTCCCATATTTCACGGTAACACCTTCGTAGCTCAATTATTAGTCATCCAATTTCAATCAAGTTTAGACCGGTATCAAAGACCTGTATTATATCTTTTTTGAGTAAAACAAAATTTATTTCAGTCATTGGCGTGCACTTTTATTAAGAAAAAAGATTTTTTGAGAAATCATATTAGGCATTTTTTTGTTGAAAAACTAATGCAATATTATTGATCAGCATGGTGTAGAACCACTATATGCAGAATTTAACAACATTTTGATTTTTGGTTTTCGAATTACGGTCCCCTTAAAATTACCTATTTTAAACATTAAATAATCAATAAACTGGTAACGAAATTTTTTTCGAAAAAAAGACATTCTTCATTTTCTCTTTAAATTCACTTTTTCTACTATCCCATATCATCTAAACTTTCAAATTTCGAAGGCCAAAAATTTTCATTGAAAAATTTTGGGTCATCAGACCTGTAAATTATTCGGGCATTAAGGATTACCGAATTTGAAAGTATTGATGATATGAGGTGGTAGAAAAAATGAATTTAAAGAGAAAATAAAGAATGACTTTCTTGCGAAAAAAGATTCGTCACCAATTTATTGATTATTTAATGTTTAAAATAGGCAATATTAAGTGGGCCGTAATTCGAAAACCAAAAATCAAAATGTTGTTAAATTCTGAATATGGAGGTTCTACAGCATGCTGATCAATAATACTGCATTAGGTTTTCAATAAAAAAAATGCCTAATATAATTTCTCGAAAAATTTCTTAATAAAAATGCACGCCGATGACTGAAATAAGTTTTATTTTACCTAAAAAGTTATAATAAAGGTCTTTGATACCAATCCAAACTTGGTTAAAATTAGGTGACTAATAACTGAGCTACAAAGATGTTACCGTGAAAAGTGGGACAAACTGTATATACCAAAGATGAAAAAATACCCCAGACCCCAAAAATTTCGGGCTCCCCACCACCAGTAATGACGTCATGAGAAACTAGTTTTAGGCATAGACTTATCCACTTAAACGCCATATTTTTTAATGAAACCCATTTTTAAATGTGTTGTATACTAAAACATGATGTCTGTAATGTTTTTATTATTATTATACTCTTCGCAAAAACGAAGAGTATATTGTATTTGATCGGCACATTTCTAAAATCGTAAATATCGCTGGTAGAGAAAAAATTTTCATATCATTGTGTTAGTGAACGAATTCTGAACAACTTTCAAAATGTCCGTCTGTCCGTCCGTCCGTCACGTTTCTTGTAAGCACGATAACTTAAGAAAGAGAAATCCGATTGTACTGAAATTTGGACACTAAGTTAGTGTTAGCTAGGGGAAGAACCCTATTGTTTTTGAACAAAATCGATCAGTAAATAAAAATGTTATTAATGATTTAAATTTGAGAATTTTTTATTTTTTTATTTTTATGTTTTTGCAAAAATTTACATTTTTTACATTTTTTTACGTGTTAGGTGGTTCTTACGCTTTTGACTCGGAATCCAAGGGTCCCAGGTTCGAAACCCACACATATATTTTATATGGGTATGGTATGTTTTTTTTTTTAATTTTTACTTTATTTTACACTGAGTCTTTCACCAACTAAGTTCGTACTATAAAATTTAAAATGTTTAAAACTAACATTCTTTACAAAAAACTGCGAAGAGTATCCTATAGAATGTGTAACAATTATATAAAAAGTTTAGTAATCCGGCGAAGAGTACGTTTTTAGCTTGTTTTTTAATATGGTGGCAAAAATGTTATCATTTTATCTGCATATTCGTGTTTGGTATCAATTTTTGTTCTTGTGTCGGGAAAAGGACGAACTCTGAAAAATGTTCAGACTGTCTGTCAGCACTAAATGACAAAAGTCATTGTGACATTGATGGTGTGCAACTACATTAAAAACCTTTAGTGCTATTTTCTTTATTTCCCGACAAAGGTGTAAATGATCCACTGGATGTATTAAAGTACATCACTCAACAGCCTCAGTGAAAACATTTCAATGGATCTCCGAATACTACTATCCCTTCCTGTGTGAGAGAAAGGAGCTTCTCAAAACTAAAACTTAGTATAAGCCTAGTTGAAATCGATAATGTAACAGAGGACGGTTTAGAGGGACTAGCAATGATGACAATCGAATATGACGCCCTTCAAGAGATTGACACAGAGTTGATCATTAAGATTATGCAGAAAAGAAGGCCCGCAAAGTGCACTTTTCATAAACTAATAACTGATGTTCTTATAATATAAAATTTGTAGTATGTACTTAGTTGATCAGTTATAGACATAGGCTAAAAATAATACACGGTTAACTAATTATTTAATCGTGCTATTTTTCGGATTAACATCCACAGCTGCTTCGCTATATATCAAATACGCTCAAGAGAAGAATAAACTCTTTTTAATGAGCTTTAGCTTTGACAACTTACCAACAGTAAAAATTCAGGCTATCTAGAAAAAGAGTTTATTATATACACATCTCTCTTACTCCATGACTTAAGTTAAAAAGTAGCGACCGCAGTGTCCAAAGAGGTATCCTTGCACTTTAGTATGTAGTACGTCCGTGAAATTCCCGTGGTTATGTCACGAGGGCGCCAAAAAGCGATCTCGCCTGGGTGGAAAATTTACCTTGAGCCGCCCCTGGTCTGCTGCATGAGGTTGAAAGTAGATGTTTGTACAATCTAGTTATCAATGTTAAAAGAAGGACATACTAGATTTAACATTGTTTAAAAAAAGCTATCAAATCAAAAATTCTGTGTAAGTAGTAAGTATCATGGATATTGAATATAGAGGCGGATAGCAGAAAATTAAAATAATAAAATCAGCAGTTTGAGTCTGCTGAATGAGGTTAAAAGTAAATGTTTGTACAATCTAGTTACCAATGTTGAAAGAAGGACATGATAGATTTAACATTGCTTAAAAAAGCTATCAGATCAAAAATTCTGTGTAAGTAGTAAGTATCATGGATATTGAATATAACAGACGTATTCTTAAAGCCATGTATTTAACATACACAGCACATAAGAGATTTTGTAATAAAGCTTTGAGAAAGAAAACAGATTCGGTTTCCGAAACGTCAGCAAAATACATTACTTTTATATTTTTATTCCTATTTAAATCATTATTATTATTATTATTATTATATTTGTCAAAAAACGCCCTCTAACTGTTCTTTTGACGTAAAATTCGCAGGCGCAGAGGATATTTTGTATTATTTTGTAGATTTTCGGACATTATCTTTAGAAGAAAATATATGTGGCAGAGAATCTCAGAAATAAGAACAGAAACATTATAGTGCAGTTGAATTGATTTCTTTCCTATTTACGAAAAAAATATTAACGACTAAAAATTCCTTGTGTGTCAAAAGTTATATTTTTTTGACGCGCTTTCATGGATTTTCAACTTATCTGCTTATACTGGAGCGGATCTGGCGAGAAAAAGAGGAGTTTTGAAACCAATTTTTTTAAATTTCTTTTTTTTGACAATTCGGTTACACGCGTTCTCTTTTATCATGTTATCAACTTAGTTCAGCTTAATCACTAGGGATTGCAATTTACCGGAAATTTTAATAACCGGTAAATCGGTAAATAAAAATGTAAATAATCGGTTAACCGGTATTTACCGGTAATTTTTAGAATGGATGAAAATGGCAATTGTCTTTTTCCATGTACAAAATTATCTAAATTTAACAAAAAACATTTTTATATACGAATATTTGATATAATGAATAAACAAAAGGTTTTTTATCAACAGTAAAATCACAAGAGCTTTTTTTATCGGATAAATTTCTCTTTGTAACGAAATAATTTTGCCAATCAGTGATTTTATAAGAAAAACTGACATGAAAAAATCGCGAGACCGGAGGTCGAGCGATTTTGTCAAATGTCAGTTTATCGAGCAAAATTACTGATTGGCAAAATTTTGAGTTAAAAGAAATTTATCCATAAAAGAAAAGCTCGAGTGTTTTTTGGCAAGATGAATTAACGACAGAATATGTGAACAAACAACAACAATAATTATCTTTATTTATACAATTATTTGAAGGAACAGTTATTAAAAACACAGTTGTTATAAATTGTTTGGTTTGGTGTACTGATTTCAATATTTTCTTCTCTAGTTTCCACACATGTCGAATACTCGTAAATTATAGCTGACAGTACAGATTTTAAAGTGACGTACGGCTACTAGATGTACTCTGCTTTTGAGGAACAGGCATTTTTATCGGTGATAAAAAACGATGCACCTTTTTTATCGCTGTCAAAGTGACAAAAATGTGACTGTCAAATAGACTTTATTATACAAGAGTTAATTTATCAACAGTAAAATTACAAGAGCTTTTTTTTATCGCACAAATTTATCCTTGTAACGATATAATTTTGACAATTTTATAAGAAAAACTGACATGAAAAAATCACGAGACCGGAGGTTGAGGGATTTTGTCAAATGTAAGTTTTTCGAGCAAAATTACTGATTGGCAAAATTTTGAGTTAAAAAGAAATTTATCCATAAAAGAAAAGCTCGAGTGTTTTTTGGCAAGATAAATTAACGACAGAATATGAATGTGAACGAACAACAACAATAATTTATTAAAAATTATTATAATTTTCTCAAAACGACTCATATCGTACAGTATAGTTTCCACAATACTTAAAAATTATAGCTGACAGTACAGATTTCAGAGGACGTGCGACTACTAGGTGTACTCTGCTTTTGAGGAATAGGCATTTTTATCGGTGATAAAAAACGATGCACCTTTTTTATCGCTGTCAAAGTGACAAAAATGTGATTGTCAAATAGACTTTTTATATATGAGTTAATTTATCAAAAAGAACAAATATAAATGTAATAAATTTAAATAAATAATTATTCTGTAAATAACAAAAATATCCACTTAAATAACAAAAATTATAAACATAAACTCAAATAGGGCATTTACTGAATACCTGATCTAAAAATACAATATTTTTTAAAAATAGCCTGTTAAAAGGGTTAGTTTTTCAAAGCTATATCTGTTAGTCGTCTGATATTTGTGCATAGAATACCACCAGCTGAAGATGTCCTTCCTCAATCGATATTGGTGGGTCGATAAGTTAATAAAAATTGGTAATAACATACTTCTAAATGTATTCCACGGATATTTACTGCAGTGAAATCTTCAATTTTCTGTCGTACGATATTGTCAATGTCTCTCATGTATTTCTTAGGGCTTGGTGTTTGGAGTTTACTTTTTATAATATTATTTATTTATTGTTAAAAGTGCTCGGTGTTGGGACAGTCACTCTATATTTAGTGAATACTAGTCAGTGACATAAATAGAAACGTTGAATACGTGACATATCGCAAGTTCAAAATTTACCGAAATAACCGGTAAAAAATAAAAATAACCGGTAAATTATCGACATGTGTTTTTTGTCCTAATAACCGGTTAACCGGTAATGCAATCCCTATTAATCACACGGTGTGGCGGAAAAATTCGCGTTGAAAATTCGCAAAAACAGGTTTTTCCACGATAACTTTGTTATTATTGACTTGACAAAAAAAAAGTAAAATTAAAAATTGAAGATCTCTCAGAAGCGCATAATCTTGTAATTTTTTCAAATCGGACGGTAACTTTTCGTGAAATTTTTTTTGAAAATACTCGTTTTTTTGCCCTAACACTAATACATAAAAAAGTAATTCCTTAATTTTTTTACGAAAAAAAGAAGTTAGGGGGATGAGAGTTTTTTGAGGTAGGTGAAATAGATAAGAATTGATGGACCCGGCAGTATTGAGGTGGTGGGCCAATTAGGGGAGGAGAGGGAGGTAGGGAAAGGAAAATTATTCAACTCCCTCGAACTTTTTTCCCTGTCGTGCGATTTTCAAAAACCAAAATGGAATTTGTTCGTTATTACGTCTAATATTTGACTGAATATTTGTTTTTATTTTTTTTTTTATCTTTAAATTAAAAAAAAATTATGGCAATAGGAGGGAGCATAATGCGTTTGCGGGAATAATGGGTTAAGGAAAAGGGATATGGACTTCGGAACTTAATATTGGGATATATAAATCTTTTTTCCATCTTAATATTTTATCAGTCTACCCTCCATCAAATATTAAACTTATTATAAGTATCTATTTAACACCGTCACGAGTTTTCGTGGCGCATTTCTCTAGTTTTAGGTGTGTATTGGATATACAGGGTGTCCCGTAAATAATGGATAATCCTGAAAATGGTAATAGGCCAGACTATAACCTATCAGAATATCAGAACTTGACCTTATTGAAAACCCTACGGTTTTCGAGATATGGACACTTTTTTGAAATTTTGAAAATTCCTGCTCTAGGATAGTGTATTGCGTGCCACTGCAACAAGGTAAGGATGTTTTCATTCTGTTTTTTGGTGAGTATTCTAGAACAGTTGTGCTATCAAACGTGTATAGGAGTTTTGAGATAACGACGACGGTTTTCTCAAAAAAAATGTATTTCTTAACTTTCGGTTCCACCAAGATTCTGTCTGCTGAATTTAACTTTTTACGGTGTAAAGAAAAGTGCCAAGCGAAACTTGCCACTTATCTTAAAAACTTGATCACTTATTATTATGTTCTAAAATGTTTAAAAATTCTGATTCTTCCTGTTAGAAAAAAAGATATAGCTGTTTGAATAGCGGAGGAGCTAAATTTATCGACTTAAAATTTTTAACAAGTAAGCCTTGTTTTTAATTGCATGTGACGCATGTCATTTTATACGCGGTGTTACCGATTCAAACTTTGTTTGTTTGTCGATAATAACGAATTAGCATTTCTTTGGACTTGTTAAGAACAACAATGCCTCGTAAACAGTATACACAACGTGAGTATGCTAATATGCGTACTATTTACGGCGAATGTCGAGGCAATGCCAGTGCATCCGCTGTGCGTTATCGAGAAAGGTACCTGAACGTACGCCATCCTGACTATCGTATATTTATTAGGGTGCATAACGCGTACTGTGAGGGAAGGGTTTCTAGTTTTCATGGTATTGGTGGTGCCAGTGATGGAAGATCTCGTCAAGATTTCGACGACGAAGTGCAGAATGAAATTAATGATGATCCATCTACTTCTGTGCGTACCATATCACGACGCACTGGCATATCTAAAACAACGGTGCATTGAATTTTAAAATGATACCAACTCTATCCTTTCCATGTACAAAGTGTGCAAACTCTACTACCCAGAGATTATCCCTTGAGAGTGGTATTTTGCCGGCGAACGCTGCGGATGATACGAGAGGATCCAGATTTTTTTAATAAAATTTTGTGGTCTGACGAATCATCGTACAGAAGAGATGGCTTTGTAAATTTACATAATCTGCAAAGTTGGCAGTTTGAAAATTCCCACTTGATGAGAGCAGATTGGTCACAATACCAATTTAAAGTAAATTTGTGGACAGGCATCCTAAATGGTCAAGTGGTAGGCCCATTCGAACTGCCACCAACATTAACGTCAGACAATCATTTGGAAATTGGAATTCCTTCACCCACCGGTCTTATTAGAAGACTTTCCTTTATTCCTGAGGCTGACAATGTGGTTACAGAACGACAGATGCCCTGCACATCATGGAAGAGAGGTAAGAGCATATCAAAATTTGAAATATCCACGAAGATGGATCGGTCGCTTAGCTTCAATTCTGTGGCCACCCAGACCAGGTCACCAGACCTAAATCCTTTAGATTTTTTTTACTGGAGATACATGAAGGAAAAGGTGTACTTCCGACCTGTTCAATCCTTGAATGAATTGCATGAGCGCATCGGAGTAGCCGCTGAAGAAATCAGCCGATCCGGATATTCACACCATTTTAAACGTTCCTTTATTAAAAGGGCTAGAGGAGAGCAATTCGAACATTTATTATGTTGTTTGACTATTTCTTTTTAATAATGTAGGTGAAATTACTTTTTGTTTTATGTCGATCTCTCTTCGTCCTCTTACCTCAGGATTTTTAAACATTTTAGAATATATACTCGATAACGCACAGCGGATGCACTGGCGTTGCCTCAACATTCGCCGTAAATAGTATGCATATTAGCATACTCACGTTGTGTATACTGTATGCGAGGTATTGTTATTCTCAACAAGTTCCAATAAGTCCAGAGAAACGCTAATTCGTTATTATCGACAAACAAAGTCTGAATCGGTAACACCAGACGTACAGCTATATCTTTTTTTCTAAGAAGAAGAATCAGAGTTTTTAAACATTTTAGAGTATACTAATAAGTGGGCAAGTTTTTAAGATAAGTGGCAAGTTTTGCTTGGCACTTTTCTTTACACTATCAAAGGTCAAAGTCAGCAGATGTAATCTTGGTGGAACCGAAATTTGAGCAATACATTTTTTTTTGAGAATACTGTCGTCTTTATCTAAAAACTCCTATATACATCTGATAGCACAACTATTCTAGAATACTCATCAAAAAACAGAATGAAAATATCCTTACCTGGTGGCAGTGGCATGCAAAATACTATTCTAGAGTAGAAATTTTCAAAATTTCAAAAAAGTGCCCATATCTCGAAAACCGTAGGGTTTTCAATAAGGTCAAGTTGTGATATTCTGATAGGTTATAGTCTGGCCTATTACCATTTTCAGGATTATCCATTATTTACGGGACACCCTGTATATAACAATTATTTTTCCGCTTAACTCGCTCTAACTCAACTCAAAAACGACACAATGGATCACTCTTAAATTTTTATCGTGTTCTCATTATATATTTGTTAACATAATGTGTTAATATGTAGGTCAAATTTTAATAAGTGTAGAAAGCATTATTTTTTTTCTAAGGCTATGTCGAAAATTTGCATTCTCAAATGTAACATGCGGGAAACTTTTTTATCTTTCGAAATAGATACCAAGTGTATCGAGAAGTAACGAAGATAAAAGATGGACGTAACTTTTTTATTTGAAACTTTTTTTTCTAGAATTAGCAGTTTTCGACAACATTGCAAATGAGTGATTATTGGCCAGGTACTGCAAACGTGTGGAATTCTAATAGCAATTAATTGCTAACGGATCTTTCTCAGAACCTAACAATTTTTGGACTTGAAAATTTACTCTTAAACAGTGTTTTTCTATTACCTGTTCAGTAGATGGAATTGCAGACAATTCTATTTTCATCATAATATTTGTCAATTATTTTATTAATCTTAGGTTTGTAAAAATAGATTTTTTTTTATGATGAGTCCATGCTAGTCGAGTCATTATAATCAAAAGGTCAATATCATCACCAACTATGATTGTTTTCGGTCTTCAAATCAATAGCAGTTTTAACGTTTGTAGTATCGGCGTCTTCTCTGCATATTTTAACGTTAAAGTCATTACCTATTAACTCTTTGCGCAATTATTTTATAAAGCTATCCTTATTTTTATTATTAACTAGAATTTTTTTTAATTAACCGAGGATTTCATAATGTCACTTGATTGAAATATCTACGCAAACATTTTTTTCTAAACGACGAATGCGCTCGTTATTCTTAGTGCTATTCTGTTCATCGGCATACCCATAAAAAATAATACTACTCTAGTCTTGACTGCTTGGTTCTGATTATTATTGGTCATATATTCATATATTATTATTCTTACCATGCGTATGCTTAATAAAGGAGTCCGCACCAAATGCATGGGTAATTTGTTGTAGACGGAATCGTTGCAAATTCAAGGCATAGAATCCTTAGGTCATTCTCAATGAAAACCGTTATGGATAAAGTTCCAAAATGTCTTTATTTTAAAAATACAGCAGGTCGAAGCTCCAAAAATCAAAATTTTAAAAACGAGATTTTACATATTTTTAATCGAAACGGACTTATGTATTGATTTATATGAAGAAGATACATGAATAATATATTGTGTACTTATGTAAAGAAATATATAACTACTTTTGCCCTTATTTATATACCAGTAGGATACAATAGGCGTAAAAGTTATTAATGCAATTCCGACGAAATTGTTATTAGTATGCAAAATATTATTTTTACTTTTATTATTTAGTTTTCATTAAGAATAAAATACTTACTGATATTCAGTGCAGTACAGGAAAAAACATTATTATAACACTCTTATAAAAATTAATACAATACAACTGCTTACTAAACAAATTCTTTGATTCTAATGTTGATACAGTGTGCTTAATTATGATAAACAAGATCTGATTTTAAAAATTTTATTTTATTTTAAAAATAAATAATACGAATAGATGCGGAAAATAAATAATAAATAATTCATATAATAAATCATATCATTAAAACAGAAGGAAAAGGGTATATTTATTTTCTGAGGTTCAACAAAAATATACTTTTTTCTATTATACACGCAAATTTTAAATTTTCTGTAATTTTTTTATAAATATATTATCAGAAAAACGAATCATACGATCTCGTTTGTATTTTGTTTATTTTGCTGATTTCCATTGAAATAAAAATAGGATTCTTCTTATTTGCGTAAGAATCTTTTATTATACTCTTCGCAAAAACGAAGAGTATATTGTATTTGATCGGCACATTTCTAAAATCGTAAATATCGTTCGTAGAGAAAAAAATTTAATATCATTGTGTTAGTGAACGAATTCTGAACAACTTTCAAAATGTCCGTCTGTCCGTCTGTCCGTCCGTCACGTTTCTTGTAAGCACGATAACTTAAGAAAGAAAAGTCCGATTATATTGAGATTTGGAAAGTAAGTTAGTGTTAGCTAGAGGAAGAACCCTATTGTTTTTGAAGAAAATCGATCAGTAAATAAAAAAGTTATTAATTATTTAATTTAAAAAAATATATTCTCTTAATTTTTGTCGCTTATACTTAAATAGAAATCTTGCGAAATGTTATCTCCATAAACTTTTGCCTTGCAATCCAAAGATCATGTGTTCGAATTCCACACAGGTTGGATATTTTTTTTTTCATTTTTTTTCATATAATTTTTTTCACAACAAAGATGGTATCACAAAATTTAAGATGTCCAAAAACTAACATTACTTACAAGAAAACTGCGAAGAGTATCCTATAGAATGTGTAACAATTATATAAAAAGCTCAGTAAATTGGCGAAGAGTACGTTTTTAGCTTGTTTGTTTATATGAATATTAGAATAATGTATTTATTATATCCTTAAAGCAAATTAAATATTAAAAGTAGTTACTGTTTCGATGAAAAATGCGTAAATCTCGTTTTTAATATTTTGAAATTTGGAGGTTCGAAGCCATTTTGGAACAGTTTTCATTGAGAATGATCTAAGGATTCTATGCCTTGAATTTGCAACGATTCCGTCGACAACAAATTACCCATGCATTTGATGCGGGGTCCTTTCCTTTTCAAATTAATGTAATACGTTTTGTATTAAATTTTTGCAGTTATTCGAGACTTTCTATAGTATATTTTATTTTGTTTGGATGAAAACTGAGTGAAAAAAAGGAGGGTCAAAGAAAATACATTTTTGAAAATAAAAAAAAGTACATAAAATAACGTACAATCGAAAAAAACAATGAAGTACAATGCCTCCTTGATAATTGACGATTAAAAATTTTATTTCGTCTTCCATCTTTAACCGTTCTATTTGACATACGGTATCCGGGATTGGTGCATTATATTTGACCATAAATGAGTTTTATTTTTGCCAACTTTGGTGAAATTACTCCTTCTTATAGAAAAGATATTCAATTTTGATTTTTTCGGCTATTCTTGGTGTTTTCTATTTTTTCCAAGATGGCAGATTGTCCAATACATATAGGACAGGTCTATATTTTTTAAGAATTTTATTTCAAATAAGCCAGTATTTTTAAAATTCCCATTGGATTACTAGTAAAAGATATATTAAGCAGATAAGTTGAAAATTCGTGAAAGCGCGTCAAAAAGTGCATATAATTTTTGACGCACAGGGAATTTTTGGGCGCAAATGATTTTTCGTAATCAAGATGTCATAATACATAAGAATCGACAATAAAATTTCAGGTGGAATGTTGTCGCCGAAAAAAATTAAATTAAATCAATTCGACTGTACTATTAGGAGAATGAAACAACTAACATTTTTATAGACAAAAAACAGCACTCAGGAGAATTCATAAAACGTTCCATTTCGATATCTCTGGTAGTTATCCAGTTCTGTTACATGTTGCCCCCATTTTACTTGAATTAACCACGTTTTTTTTGAGCTTACAGCTTATAATTAAATTCGTTTCAAGATAAATAATGAGAAAGCACGAAATCGGATACTTGTCGATTACAAAGGGTAATTTATCATTTACGTGAGGGTTGAAATATTTTCAAATATGCTCTCACTGAATAAAGTAATTTAATATCTAATTTGTTGATTTACTACAAAGGGATTATTTACTTTGGTATATCGTACCCAATTTAGGCCAAGAGCGCTGTGAAATATACAAACGAATAAAATACATTCAACTAGTGTTCATTCAATAAACAGCTGGATGAACTTTCTAAACTACATTCGGTTTGTCAGAGGAACTTGTTCCGGCTCACAACAATCATATGTTTATCGTTTATCGTTTATACAGGGGTGAACTAATAGGCTTTGTTTGTTTTGCAGTTCAAATCATTTAAAATATTACTTTATTTTGCACAAAATGGTTCATACTTGCGAAACAATATTGAAGATACTTAAAATATTTATTGAACTCACACTTTGTCTTGAAATATTTTCGAAAGTTTCTACAAGTTCCTTCGAACACGGGTAAAATAAAATCTTTCATTTTAAAAGACGGAAATTAATATGAACTTAGCGTAAACATACTCTTCGTCGATTACTTAGTTGGTGAAACACGTCAGTAAAAAATAAAGTAAAAACAAAGGAATAACTACAATCCAACCAATAATGTGAGTCTCTAACCCGCGACACTTGAACTTCGAGTCTTTAGCATTTTATACATATTATATTACAGTATTTATGTTCACTAAGGTGACATGCCTAATATACATTTTTGACACTTTTCACATGCATCTAAGTGCGCTATGATTCTTAAATTAATTTCGAGTCTAAAGCGTAACCAGTAGATCATCATTATTTACTTTCATAAGAGTTAATGTCATAAGATAAAGTGTCTGCATGAAAATCATATTTCGGAGTTTGGATATTATGTTATGAAATGTATATTAGTAAAATAAAAAAGTGGTCTTTTTCTGGTACTCCATTGAGTAACTCATATGTATTTCGACGTGCTGAACACGAATCGGGAGTCTTTTAGCTCCATTGCTACCATTTTTTTTCTAAAACTCGAAAATAACTTAAAAAAACTCATAATTTAGGTTATTTTCGCTATTTATTAAAAATTGGTGGGTAACGGAGCTAAGCGGATACCTGATTCGATTCAGCATGTCGAAATACATAGGAATCCCAGAAACATATCACTTTTCACTGTTTTTTGTGTGTCTGTGTAATATATTTGCATATGCGATTTTCTAGAATATGGTGGAGGATCCGGTAATATTAGACAGACACACGCACAAATAAAGATCTCTTTTTAGGACTCCATTGGGAAACCCCCGTGTATTTCGACATGCTGAATACAAATCAGGTATCCGTTTGGCTCCGTTACCCACCATTTTTTAGTAAATCGCGAAAATAACCTAAATTATGAGTTTTTTTTAGGTCATTTTCGCGATTAAAAAAAAAATTGTGACCAATGGAGCTAAACCTGATTCGTGTTCAGCACGTCGAAATACATATGGGTTACCCAATGACTGAAAGTAACATTTCACAGGATTTCTATTCAATATTACATAAAAATATAAAAATGAAGAAAACACTTTTAAACGGAAATCATGAATTTCTTATTTAATGATCGAGTTTATCCAAAAGCAACAGAGTTCTTCCTCTATCCATCACTAATTTACTATCTTAATTCTATTGTGATTGGACTTTTCTTCAGTTATCGTACTAACAAAAGAACTTGACGAATGGACGATCAAACAGATAGACAGCCAATTTAAAAGTTGTTCAGAATTCGGTCACTAATACTATAATATAACATTTTTCTTCTTTACGAGAAATATTTACGATTTTACAAATGTGCCGATCAAGTGCAATATACTCTTCGTTTTCGTATTTGCGAAGAGTATGAAAATATTAGCAGATTTAGATACCAAGGTAGTCTCCATTAGCACCAGAACATTAAATAATACACTTTTTTGTATAATATACTCCCCTTTATCCCAGAAGGCATGAAGTGACTTTGTGGGAGAGTAAATTAGGATTCATTTTTGTTTTTTAGAAAATCTCAGTGCTACGACTCGGAATCGAACCCGGGACTCCAGCGTGAGAGCCAAATGTGCTTGCCTGTCAACTACGCAATCATAAAATTCTCTCGTATCCCCAACCATATTTACATGGTCTGGGATTAAAATTAAAAAAACTGTTTATTTAAATCTTTCTTAGTGGTAGTCTCTTAATTCCTCTTTTTTAACTACCACATGTACTGTTTTATAAAAATAACGAAAGAGCAATAAAAGAGAAATATACAATTTCATCGACAGTCAAATAATCAATTTTCTTACCAACTTTCACTGTCTAAAAACGTCATTATTAAATAAATTTTGTAAGTTAGGTTGGTTGTGAATAATAAGGGTTGCTAGTACCAAAAAAAAAAATTTGAAACCTTACAGCGTCTCTTGTATATACGAAATACCAATTTTATGGACTGTTACCTGCTTGATTTATTTATTTACCCCCACTGACCCCAATTTACCCCCAACCCTTCAACGGAATAAGATAAAAATATAATCTAGTTCCAGATCACGTTAAAATACATAAGTGTACCAAAGTCAATAACTTAAACGGTTCCAGAGTAATCGTGCGCACAAAAAAAGTTAGACAGACCGACTCGACAGACAGAAATCTTTTTCCGCTCAAACTTAAAATCTTCATGACATTCTAAGCCTATTTAAACAATAAATTTTTTTTTTTTATCGTTACTATACTTCCACTGAATGTGAAGGTAATAAAACATACAAGTATATAGTATGGCGGCAAACACAGTAAAAAGCCTTAGAAAACGGCTATTAGTGAAACAGTTTTGTAATTTGGTATACTGATTTCTATCATTAAAACGACTATTTTTCCGAGCAGTGCCAAATGAAAATGGCTTCCGGTTTCAAGATGGCAGCTGTTTTAGAAAATTTAAAAGACCGACGTTTCTAGCTAAACTATTGATTTTATGAAAAATAGTTTTTAAGAAAATTGTTCCGCATTAAATTCTGAACAAAAGAGTTCTTATAAGTTTTTTTTTATAAAACTAAAAATTAAGGATCTATGGGGTAAAATATCACAAAGTCAGATTCTTCTGATATTTTACAAAATATTCAAAGTAATGTTCTATACTTGTCATAATAATTATTCTTTGACCATAAAGTAACAGAGTCGAATTATAAAAATGAATTAAAAGACGCATGCATAATATCTTAAGTCTCGGTCCTGTAAGCGAATCGCGTAAACAAAATATACTATAATTAACTAGAAATGAGACAAATGTTACACCGGAATTACGACTGCCCAATTTACGACGGCCCCGATTTAGTCCAACTACTTTTGCCTAAAGGGGTTTCGAAATTTGAAGAATATTCAGAAAACTTTTTCAGGCACATATTAAACATAATATTGTCAAATTAAAAGCTAAACATGTCGACATTGTATGGAATGTGTACAAAAAGGACAGTTTATAAAGTCATACGAGAGAAACTAGAACAGTCGGAATAAGAAGGCAAGTCCATAGTAACAATATACTACCAAAGAATTGGCCAGAATTTCTGAAAAACGCTGAAAATAAAACAGAACTATTTTGTTTATTGGCAAATGATATAACATCTAATAACTTTAGTTCTGTCGAAATTGTGTCAACGTTGGCGAAGAAATTGCGAAAAATAGTCATTGCAATACTGCTCTATAATTCTGCAACCAAGAAGAAGCAGATACAAGACTAATATTGCATATTAATGATTGTGTCCAACAAGGTTGGAAGGACATTTGCATTAGAACTGTCGACACTGACGTAGTAGTACTGGTGGTTTCATTTTTTTACTATTTGTATAAAGAAGGGCTAAATGGTTTAAGTATATATTTTAGAGTATTAAAGATACATGAGATAGCACAAAAACTAGGAGAAAGCAAGTGTGATGAATTACAAGGTTTCCACTAGCTAACAGGATTCTGGGAAAAGAACAGTGACCACTTGGAAGACATGGACCATATATCCAGAAGTAACAGAAATGTTCACGTTCATTTCAAGTAAATAATCCTGATTAAATTTTAAACTTATTTCAACAGTTTGTTGTTTTAATGTACTACTTGCAATACTTCTGCCTGCACTGAAATAAATCAGGCACGAAAGAAACTATTTACTTCCAAGAACGGGACAACGTGTAACATCTCCCCTTAAAAAGATGCTTTGGAGCAACATATTTTACGGGCTAGCTTCCAAAGTAGGCACATTTGATAGTCTGATAGTCTCTGACATCATATTTTATTTTGCCTAATCTTAAAAAATGGGGATGGTGCCTGTCCGAAAATGTTTAGGTATCAAAATGGTCAACACGGAGATATTTAAAGCCCTTAGACAATTAGTTCAATGTAGTTGCAAAAAAGGATGCATTGAAACCAAATGTGGTTGTAAAAAAGCCAGCTTGTAATGCACGTTACTTTGCACAAGTTGTAAAGGAGAATGCAACTAACTTAAAAGAGGTATGTAAGTCTAAAAAAAAATTTGTACCTATTTTTATTAAATTATTTTTAGGTTGAAAAATAATGTCTTCAGTTTCTCGTAAAGGAATACTCAACAAGAACATTGTAATTATTGCTTTAGATTGTAAAATATACATAAAATCATTTTCTAGTATTCTTTCGTGTAGCGGCTTTATTTTTAATGTTAGGTAAATATATTGCATAAAGTTTTTTTATTCAAATTTTAATGAAGAATATTTTTCTTAACAATTTTTTTCTGTAACAGTAATTATTTAGTTGAAAAACTCAATCGCGGATCTAGAAATTTCAATAATTTTTTTCTCGTCTGTGGCGCATGGGACCCATACGAAATATGGGAAATAACATCTCGAGAAGCACTTCTCTAACGACCCCTAAAAAATTTTGAAAAAGCAGTTTGCGAAAATTTTTTTCAAAATTCGATTACCCCCCCCCAGGTCTAGGGACTCCTGTTTAAAATTATTTTTTTTGTCATATGCATTTTACTTTTCATAAAAATTCAGCAACACGTTTTGAAGTTTATGAAAATATTTTCATTACTAACTGAGATACAACGAATTGAAATTTTGTGATTTGTTAAATTGTAAATCACAAAATTTCAATTCGTTGTATCTCAGTTAGTAATGAAAATATCTTCATAAACTTCAAAACGTGTTGCTGTATTTTTATGAAAAGTAAAATGCGTATGACAAAAAAAATAATTTTAAACAGGCATCCCTAGACCTGGGGGGGGGTAATCGAATTTTGAAAAAATTTTTCGCAAACTGCTTTTTCAAATTTTTTTTAGGGGTCGTTAAAGAAGTGCTTCTCGAGATGTTATTTCCCATATTTCGTATGGGTTCCATGCGCCACAGACGAGAAAAAGTTATTGAAAGTTCTAGATCCGCGCTTGGAAAAACTTGTAAACTTAAATTATAAACAAAAAGTAACTTTTTTACATTTTCCTATGTACCGCCTTTATTTTTAGCTTTAGGAAAAAAGTTGTATTAAACTTTTTTATTCAGAATTTAATTTGGAACGATTTTTCTTACCAACTTTTTTTTGTAACATCAATAGTTTAGTTTTAGTTTTTATTAGTTTCACTAATAGCCGTTTTTTTCTGGGTTACCGCTCTGCTAATAGTTAAGTCCATCCGAGGACAATTGTGTCTTCAACCTTAGCAAATCCAATGAAATAGCTTTAAAAAATGTTGTCTACCTTTCTACACTTCAATATGTTGTCACGGATAATGCAATTGTCTTAGATAATGTGCAACATCAGTCAAAAGGACGCAAGGAATCAAATTCCTATTACACATTTTTTTGAAATGGCGAATGCGCAGGGGACATTAACTCTATAACGTTTATCTAAAATTACAAGAAAAGGAAAATACAAATGAAGAATGTTACCTACTTAAAAATAATCATATATAAAATCCAGTCATCATGCTCAAATATCGTTTTTCAAATATCTCGGCTTCTGTTGAGGCTACAAAAGAAAATAAGGCGTATTAAAGGGCGTAAAATTTCTATAGATCACTCTACTCTAATTATTTACTTCCACGTCCAGTGGAAGTATAGTAACGACAAAAAAATTTTAAAAATTTTTATTGTTCAAATAGGCTTAGAATGTCATAAAACATCGAGATTTTCAGTTTGAGAGAAAACAAAATTTCTGTCTGTCTGTCGGTCTGTCTGCAACTTTTTTTGTGCGCACGTTTACTCTGGAACCGTTTAAGATATTGACTTGAAATTTGATACACGTATGTATTTTAACGAGATCTGGAACTAGATTATATTTTCATCTTGTTCCGTCGAGGAGTTGGGGGGTAAATTGGGGTAAATGGGGGTAAATAGGTAAATGAAGCAGGTAAGAGTCAATAAAATTGGTATTTAGTATATACAAGAGGAGCTAAGGTCTCAAAAAATTTGTTGGCATTAGCCACCCCTATTACCACCCCCACCCCCATTATTAAAGGGGGTGAGAAAAAATTGTGATTTAGTGTGTGTACTGTGTACAAGAACCAAAAACCTCAAAATATTTTTTTACTTCATCCACCCCCACTACCCCCTATCACCACCCCCACACCACTACCGATGTGGGGTATCGTTTTATGGGTTTTTGGGGTAGAGGATTTCAAATATTATATTATTAAAGTTCCATAAACAATTATTTCCACATACAAAATTTTTTCGTTGTAAGAGACTTGGATAGAAAATCTGGATGTGGAAGTAGTGATTCTTTGAGCAGCGGTTTTTTTTATCTGATTTCACTAATATGCTTTTATTTTTTTCTTTGCTATGTATGTTTTTAAATTCTATTTTGACAGATTTAGATGGATTAATCATCATATTATTATTTTTGCACCAGTTTTTCATATCATTCACTGCCTGATTACAATTTTTCACTAGTTGTTTTTTCGTGTTTCCTTTTCTCATAGAGAAGTCATCAGCAAATTGACAAATGCTTGCATTTGGAGTTACTATATTGGCACACATATCATTACAGTAAACGAGAAATAAAACTAAAGACAGTATCCCCGGGGTACTCTCCTGGAGATTTAATCCACATACTTGCTGTACCTGTTATACCATAGCTACCAGCTTACCAAGCAACAGGCTATGTTCTATTACATCAAATGCTTTTGTCAAGTCATGATGTGACTAAGACCGAAGATAGTAAGGCCAATGGCAAAATAATTTAATTCTGCAAAATAAATTTTATATCAAGTAATGATTAACATTTGCTCCAAAACTTCGCATTGTACAGGGTGGACCAAATTAGATGTTATTTGGGGTCTTCTCTAAAACTATGGCAGATAGACAAAAACCAATACAGGTGTCCTGAGCTCTATTTTCGAAAAACAAACAATAGAGCAAATCGCGAACTTCTAGCACCACTATCAAAGAGGGTGAAAAAATAAAATTGCGATTTTATGTGTGTATGAGAAAGAACCAAAGGCCTCAATTATTTTTGGCATCAGCCAGCTCATTACAGTAATCGTTACTTTTCCAATTTGATTACCCTCCGACTTACTTATACCTGTAGTAATAAAAACTCATAATTATTAAAAATACTGCTTGCTTATTTGAGCAGTGGGAACAGGAACATATAAGAAGGTGGAGATCATTCACGTTTCTTGTATGCACGATAACATAACAAAGAAAAGTCCGATTGTATTGAAATTTGGACAGCAAGTTAGTATTAGCTAGAGGAAGAAGCCTATTGTTTTTGAAAAAAATCAATCAGTAAATAAAAAAGGTATTAATCATTTAAAATTAAAACAAAAAATATCTTAATTTTTATCACTTCTACTGTTCCACTTAAATAGGAATCTTGTGCAATGTTAGTTCCTATTATTTTTTGTTTAAACATTTTAGTAAGATACATTTCATAATAATAGGTATATCTAATCGTTGAAATGTGAAATTCGAATAATATATATGACAGACATTCAAGTCTTGCAGTAACGTATGATGGATCAGAGGTTAAACTTAATTTATTACATATTGTAATGTGTTACAACCCCTAGAATGATGTATTTGCACCTACTCGAAAAAGAACCTACCAGAAGATTCCAAAGTGACATCTGGAATTATCTAGAGAATGGTGGCGTCATCACAGAACAATCGAGATCTGTAATTTTTAGGTATAAAAGACCGACCGCATTCTCGGCGAGCAGTTCAGTAGTTCAGAAAGTATAGAAAGTGAGGTTAAGACTTCAAAGATAAACAAAGTGATAAACATTGTGATTTTTTAGTCAGTAAAGTGTAAATAATAGTATTGTGAAGTATCCAGTAAATATTTAATAAAGTGTGTTAGTGGACATCTCTTGTTATAATTTTTGGAACCCACGGAATTTGCAAGGGGTAGTTTCCTAAGGGTGGAAACACGTTACAAATTGGTGTCAGAAAGCGGAATTTTATGACAAGAGGAGCTCTGAAGTTGTGCTGGAGTGTTCGAGAAGTATTCTCGAGGTTTAGTGCTAACACGGAGGACTCATTTACTGGACATTTGTTCGAGGGTTATTTTCGAACAGGAAAATAGTGTTAAGTGCATTTTTGAGACATTGCAGAACATTTTATTAGGACATTAGTGTGATAAATAAATCCTTTGAACTGAGAAGTGATAGAGACACTGAAAAAGACTCATTTAGTGCGTGAAAATTTCTAGAACTTTTCTATTTGAACATTAGTGGAGATTATTAAATTCTCTGAACTGGATAGTGACAAAAGACTCTAGATAAGACTTTTTCGTGCTATTTCGAGATTTGTCTAGAAAGTTCCATTACCGATATTGACGTGACAGTTAAATTTATTTTATTTTAATTTCATCGTATGCCCGTAACAACAAGAAGTATGGCATCCGATAAACAAATACAGGACTTATTCGAACAATTCCAAAAAATGATGGCGTAGCAACGGCAGGAAGACAAAGAAGAACACGAGAAAAAATGTCAGGAAGAAAAAGAAGAGCAAGAAAGAAAACGCCAGGAGGAAGAAAAACGGCGTCAAGAAGAAAGGGACGAATTAAAGAAAATTATGGTAGATCAGGAAACAAGACGTCAGAAAGAAAAAGAGGATGAAGAAAGAAGACGTCAGAAAGAAAAAGAGGATGAAGAAAGAAGACGTCAGAAAGAAAAAGAGGATGAAGAAACAAGACGTCAGAAAGAAAAAGAGGATGAAGAAACAAGACGCCAAGAAGAAAAAGCCGAATTGAGAGAAATGATGGAGGACCTGAAGATACGACAGCAAGAGGAGAAAGAAGAGCAAGAAAGACGACGTCAAGAGGAGAAAGAGGAACAAGAAAGACGACGTCAAGAGGAGGAAGAGGAACAAGAAAGACGCCAAGAAGAATTAAGGAAAATTCTGAATGAACAAATGAAAATACAGCAGGACGCTATCATTTCTGCCAACGAAGAATTAAAGAGTGAAGTCAAAGAAGAAATAAACAAGGTAGAAGAAAAAGTAGGTGAAGTCGAGACAGAAGTCAGTCAAGTTAAAGAGAAAGTAAACAAGTTTGAAGAAGAAGTCAAAGGAGAAATAGACCGGCTTAAACGACAGTTGAGAGATAGAGGAAGCCAGCAGGTGGTATCATCAGGTCAGCGACTAAAACCTCCTTCTTTTGACGGCCGAAGTTCCTGGACGACGTACAAGAGGCAGTTTGAGGCAGCAGCGTGTGCAAACAACTGGTATAATGAGGAAAAGGCCATGGCATTGGTTTTAGCACTAAGGGGCCAAGCATCAGAGTTACTCCAAACCATCCCAGTTGAGAAACAAAGGGACTTTAAAGTCTTGGAAGCTGCATTAGACTTGAGGTATGGCGATCAACACCTTGCCCAATTATACCAGGCTCAGCTGAAATCCCGGATGCAAAAAGCTGGGGAAAGTTTACAAGAATTTGAAGCTGCGATAGAGAGACTGGCACACCTGGCGTATCCGAGTGCACCTAAAGAATTTCAGGAACAATTAGCCGTAGGGGTCTTTTAAGATGGCATAAGGGACGAAGAGGTCAGGCGAGTTCTGAGGCTGACAAGACACCAAAGTAGTAGCGAAGCTTTGGTGCGTGCACTTGAAGTAGAAGCCGCCTACAGAGATACTCCAAGGTCGAGAGTGCGAGCTGTGACTCTCGAAGAATCGCAACCAGAAATGAATCAGAACCCCATGTTGACTGAGATGCAGAAAATGTTTACCAAACTATTCGATAAATTGGATGGCCTAGGAAAGCAGGATAAACAGCAAAATAAAGGAAAGCCGAGTGGTGGTATTAAATGTTACAACTGCGGCAAGGTGGGCCATATGAAACGAGACTGTCGACAGCAGAACTCGGAGAGTCGAGTAAATGCTGTGAATGTTGAAGAAAAGCAGGAAAACTAAAGATAGCCAGCACCAAGGGGGCTGTGTTGGCTAGGGAATGCGGTGTCCCCAGAGAAATAAAGATTTCCCAGCTTCAAAGAATTCCAAGCAGTCTGTTGTTGCAAGGATATGTGAATGGAAGAAAATGCGTGTTTACTATTGACACCGGTGCTACGTCATCAATAGTGCGGCCAGGGTTTATATCAGGCTTGCAGATTGACAAGAGGCAAAATGGAGTAATCATTCGGACAGCCACGGGGGACAGGGCTGCGGTCCATGGAGAAGTCGACTTGGAACTGCAGGTTGGACGGTTGAGGTTCAATTATAAGGTCATTGTGGCTGATATTATGGATGATTTCATTTTGGGTCTGGACATCATGGGAGAGCAGGGATTTATTGTTGATGTAGGGGAGCGAGTCTTAAAAATTGGAAATGAGGGATTTATTCTGGCAACCGCAGATGACCAATTCCATAAAGCAAGGTTGTTAACAACAGAGACGATCAAAATTCCTGCTCATTCAGAACAAATGATCGATGCTGCCTTAGAAGGAAATCCTGGAGGGTACCGTGTTGGCCTAGTTGAAGATGACGAATCGATTAAGTCCCTACCCAATGTTATTGTGGCGAGAACTTTAACCCGGACTAAAGACAAAATCCCAATAAGAGTCGTTAATTTAAATTCCCACTCAGTGACAATTAAGGAAGGCAAACCGATTGGCTCCTATGAACCAGTCACATGGGTAGTGAGGTGCGAGGAACAAACAGAGGGAAGTTCGTCTACAAAAATAGACCTGGAAGTTTTGACCTTGCTGAGTACTCAGTTGGAGCATTTATCTGAGGATGAACGAAGGGAGGCAATCAAGTTCCTGGAAAAGGAAAGTTCAGTATTTGCCAAGAATACAGAGGCCCTTACAAAAACAGACATAGTCCAGCATCGGATAAATACTGGCGACTCACCAGCTATTCGACAATCACCTAGGAGGCTTCCATTAGCAAAACAAGAAGATGCCTCGGCAATGATAGACAAGATTCTACAAGATGGAGTCATTGAGGAGTCAATGAGTCCCTGGTCATCGCCAGTAGTTTTGGTTGGCAAGAAGGACGGAACGTTAAGATTTTGTGTCGATTATCGAAAATTAAACGATGTCACGAAGAAAGACAGTTACCCATTACCACGAATTGATGACACATTAAGCACGTTGGCAGGCTCACGTTGGTTTTCTACGTTAGACCTTAGGAGTGGATACTGGCAAGTGGGGCTTCATCCTGAAGATAAAGAAAAGACAGCGTTTTCAGCAGGATGTGGTCTTTATCAATTTACCGTGATGCCTTTTGGACTTTGCAATGCGCCAGCTACCTTTGAAAGATTGATGGAATTCGTGCTACGAGGGCTAACCTGGAGGACGTGCCTGGTTTACCTTGACGACGTGCTTGTTATGGGACAGGACTTTACAGAACATTTGAAAAATCTTCAAGAAGTATTTGGGCGAGTCAGGAATGCCCATCTGAAGTTGAACCCGAAGAAGTGCCTGCTATTCCAGAAAGAAGTCAAATTTCTTGGTCACGTGGTGTTTTCGGATGGAATACAAACAGACCCCGACAAAATTTCTGCTGTACGAGATTGGCCAAGACCATGTAACGTTCATGAATTAAGGAGCTTCCTTGGCCTTTGCACTTATTATAGGCGCTTTGTGGAAGGGTTTGCAGAAATTGCGAAGCCATTACACCGGCTGACAGAAGAGAAAGTGCAGTACCAATGGACACCGGAATGTGAAACGGCATGGAGAAAATTGAAGGCAGCTCTATGCACTGGTCCTGTGCTAGCGTACCCACAACGGGAAGGACTTTTTATTTTAGACACGGATGCCAGCAATTCTTCGGTCGGTTGTGTACTGTCTCAAATCCAGAATGGGCAGGAAAGAGTGATCGAGTACTTCAGCAAGGTGCTGTCCAAACCGGAAACAAACTATTGTGTAACCCGGAAAGAGTTACTGGCCATCGTTAAATCAGTGGACCATTTTCATAAATATCTTTATGGACGACATTTCAAGATTCGGACCGACCATGCTGCATTAAAATGGCTGTTGCAGTTGAAAACCCCTGAAGGTCAACTGGCTCGTTGGATAGAACGGCTGCAACAGTATGATTTCAAAATCGAACATCGACCTGGAAGATCTCATAAGAACGCAGACGCTTTATCTAGAAGACCGTGCAAGGAAGATTGCAAGCACTGCCGCCACGTTGAGAAATTGCAGGGTACGGTGGCCGTCAACACTATTAAAATAGAGGTTCCGGATGATTGGACAACCGAAGCCCTGAGACAAGAACAACTGAATGACACAGAAATTGTGGCTATATTGAGAGCAAAGGAGAAAGGAATTCGACCAGCGTGGAAGGATGTTTCAGATAAGGCAGTTGGATTGAAGGCTTTGTGGCAATGGGATTCACTTAAAGTCATGAACGGGCTGCTAAAGAGAGCTTGGGAAAGCCCGGATGGCAGGGAAGTTGTTATGCGTCTAGTGATTCCCAGGTGTCTGGTACCGAAAGTACTTCAGGAAGTGCATAATGGAGCATCCGGTGGGCACTTCGGCGTTAATAAGACCCTGAATAAAGTACGAGAACGATTTTATTGGGTAAATAGTCGTCAAGATGTGAAAGCTTGGTGTCGCAATTGCAAAATTTGTGCAGCCAGTAAGGGACCACAGACTAGAAGTAGGGGTGCAATGAAGCAATATAACGTCGGGGCTCCTTTCGAGAGGATCGCAATCGATATAGCCGGCCCATTCCCAGTAACCAAGGATGGTAACAAGTATATACTGGTTGCCATGGACTATTTTAGTAAGTGGCCAGAGGCCTATGCGATTCCAAACCAAGAAACAGTCACTGTCGCCAAAGTCTTGGTAGATAATTTGATATGTCGGTTTGGTGTACCCCTGGAGCTGCACTCAGATCAAGGGAGGAACTTTGAGTCAGGGGTGTTTCAGCAAATCTGCAAGTTATTGGGGATACATAAAACACGGACAGCCCTTCATCCGCAATCAGATGGAATGGTGGAACGACATAACAAGACCATGAAAGAACATCTCTCTAAAGTGGTTCATAAGAATCAACGTGATTGGGATCTCCACATACCGTTCTTCCTCATGGCATACAGAGCTGCTATCCACGAGTCTACGAAACAAACTCCAGCCCGTGTAGTATTTGGACATGAGATCAGACTGCCGTGTGATTTGATTTTCGGAACACCAGGCGGAGAACAGCTTCCTGTGAACAGCTATGTGGATGAAATGAGTGAACGGCTAAGAAATGTTCATGAGCTGGTTAGAGACCAAATCACCATAGCCAGTGACCGAATGAAGGCTCGATACGACCGTAAGGGTAGTTCAGAAGGGTTCAAGGCAGGAGATCTGGTTTGGCTGTATAACCCACAGCGAAAGAAAGGGAAGTCACCGAAACTTCAACCTCCTTGGGAAGGACCTTATACTGTTATTACCCGAATAACTGATGTCGTTTATCGGATTCAACGAAACAAAAAGTCCAAGATGAAGATCGTACACTTGGATAGACTGGCGAAGTATGTGAAAGAGGCTGAATTGCCTGACCGGGACGTTCAGGCTTAAGAAGGGGGCAGTGTAATGTGTTACAACCCCTAGAATGATGTATTTGCACCTACTCGAAAAAGAACCTACCAGAAGATTCCAAAGTGACATCTGGAATTATCTAGAGAATGGTGGCGTCATCACAGAACAATCGAGATCTGTCATTTTTAGGTATAAAAGACCGACCGCATTCTCGGCGAGTAGTTCAGTAGTTCAGAAAGTATAGAAAGTGAGGTTAAGACTTCAAAGATAAACAAAGTGATAAACATTGTGATTTTTTAGTCAGTAAAGTGTAAATAATAGTATTGTGAAGTACCCAGTAAATATTTAATAAAGTGTGTTAGTGGACATCTCTTGTTATAATTTTTGGAACCCACGGAATTTGTAGTTTCCTAAGGGTGGAAACACGTTACAATATACATTTATATAAATTATTTTAAATTTACATCGTTAGATACATTTTTATTTTAATTGCCTTTTAATTTACTTTTTCTAAAAGGAGTTGGTCACTTGTTTACTATTGTTCCAACAATCCTTCCCGGTCTTACTTCGTCCAGCCTTTCAATTGCTACAACGGGGCTTCGCACGGTAGATGTCAGGCTGGCTCCGGACACGGGTGTGCGGATTGTGTGAAATGGCTGGATTGTGGTTTTTTTACTTTTTTTTATATGAATTATTTTTCGCCAACAAAGTTGGTATCACAAAATTTAGAATGTCCAAAATCAACATTATTTACAAGAAAACTGCGAATAGTATTCTATAGAATGTGCAATAATTATATAAAAAGTTCAACAACCGGCGAAAAGTATAATGTTTGTTCTAGTTGATATATGATTCTTGTGTTGTAAATAATGAAAATAAAAGAATGTAATAGTGTGTAAGGGATTTTTTGTTATACACGAAAATTTAGATAAAAACCTGTTAAAAATAATTTGTCATTGATATAAAACGACGCTGTGTTTGTGAAAGAGTCGCTGTGAACTGTTGCAGCTTCTGATTTCCTGGTACATGTGGTACGAGTCCGCAACGTAAACACCATACCAAGAACCTTCACTCCCCGTTTAAAATTGACGCCAATGTCTGTCATAGCTGTATACAAGTAATTCTTATTTTTATGGTTTTATATTTATTAAGGGCCGTGGAGAGAAAATATCCGAAAATATAAAAAAGAAAATTTTGATGAGCGAGGTGGAGTAATCAAAAAAAAAATTTGGTCCGAAAACCGGGCCTCCAAAACAAGCCCGGGCCCGGGGGGAATCACCTCCACACTGTCACCCTCTCGACGGGACTGTATTTATTTATTATCTATTATTTCTTTTTCATGTATGGAAATAAATGATAAATGATAATGAATTTCACAACTTTTTTGAAATAATAAATGATTTATAACATTCCTATTTGTTGATTAATTTTGTTTAAGAACCATAGAGTTCTTCCTTGGGCGAACACTAATTACTCAAAATTTTACTGTCCACCACGTGGATGTGAAAGTAAAATCACCAAAATCGCATTCTTAACTTAAAAAAAAATTACACAACTATTTCCGTTATAATTTTACTTACTTACTAGATCTGCAATTAATTTACAATAAGTTTTTTTTTTCATTTTCTGTTGCTCTGAGGCAATTGGTTATGAATTTATTCATTAATCATTAGTGATGACTAAAAATTTAGTCGACTAAATTTTTATTCATGATTGAAATTGATGGCAATTAGTCGACTAATTTTTTTATTCGATTGAAATTGACCAACTAAATTAGTCATGACTGATTTAGTTGGTGAATTTCAATCGAATTAAAATTTAATCGACTAAATTTTTAATCATGACTAAATGAATAAAAATTTTGTCAACTAATGCCCATCTCTGCAACGATATATCATATTGCTCCGTTGATAGAAAAGTGACACAAGTCGAAAATTACCATTTTTGGGATAATTCGTCAAAATCAACTCGAAAGACTTAATACTTTTATGTGGAAAAATGACACAATTATAGTTCCATCTTTTAGTCGCGACAGGACAATTTTTTTTTCTATGAAAAACTGTCACAACTAGAATAAGGGTTGAAATTTGCATATTATTGGGGATGTAATCATCATATTTTGAGAAAATATTACAGGATTTCAAAGAATGCATTCTAATGAAGGTATAACATATAAAAAAAAATCAATTGATACATATTTACTATCCTAATTCTACCTTTCATCAAACTTAGTAATTTTAAACTGGCTCTATAGCCCAGGAATTTTAATTTTTTACCCGGAATTAATTATTGGAAAGCTGAAAATTTCCAGGATTATAGTTTTGTTCCAGGACAACACGTAGCAAAAAGTCCCATATTCTTCCCCGTCGGCTTCCCTGTTTTTTCAGAGCAACAAGGGCCTAAGTCGTAAAAATTGCAGAGCTGACTATAAAGTGCAACAGGAAGGTTGTTACTGGTCCGATTTGGGTCGAAATGATCATAAAAGATTAGGAGAAACATATCCGTTCATATTTCAGATGTTCCATGCATATTTTTGTTCATAATTTTCCGTTCTAGTTCTGTCAACATTTCAAAAATTTTAAAAAATTTAAAAAAAAATTAGAAAAATTCCGAAATGGCGCCATTGCGGGTAAATGAAGACTCGGAGGGGAAAACGTACTCCGATAAACATTTCTCTTCATACTTTGGGCTTTCCATTGGTATATTTACCTTCTCTGTAGCGTTACCCGTTACGGAGTTACGCCACTCGGAGTGTCGCAGCGGCGACACTCGGTCATTTAAGTGCGTTCATTGTTGCGTCTATCACGTCTAGTCTAAACAATCAAGAAGGCGCAAGACGAGCTATACTCTTAGTTCTCTAACTTTACAGTTCTCTAAGTGTATGTAGACCCCATTCTGGGAATGCCCACGGACAGCATGGTCCCAAAGTATAACTTCTATAAAAACTTTCAAATCAAGATACCAGACAGAGGGGACTGGAAGAATGGCCCTCCGATATCAGCACAAATAGTCTGGTACACGGACGGCTCCAAGACAGAACATGGAGCAGGAGCTGGGATTTACGGGATAAGGTCGAAAACGGAAATCCCGATAAGTCTAGGAATACATGCCACAGTATTTCAGGCAGAGGTGGCCGCTATACAGTGGTGTGCAATGGAAATAATGAGGCAAGGAACTGTCAACCAGTCAATTGCCATTTTTTCCGACAGCCAAGCGGCGCTAAAGGCAATCGATTCCATGCAGGTCGACTCAAGACTAGTATGGGATTGTATTAACGCCCTTATGGACCTAGGAAGTCAGAACAAAGTGACCGTGGCATGGGTACCAGGACATGAGGGACACAGGGGAAATGAAAAGGCTGATGAGCTGGCTCGGGAAGGCGCATCTAATGCCCTGGTAGGCCCCGAACCCTTTTGTGGCGTGGCTAAGCCATGCAAACGAGAATCCATTAATAAATGGGTACAGGACAAATCTCTAGAATGGTGGAAGAGTTTCCCGCGACAGAGACAGGCCAAAGAGTTCATTAAAGAACGGTCGGCCAAATTCACGGAAGATCTACTAGGCCAAAGTAGAAAGGCCATTAGGATAATAGTAGGTCTTCTAACTGGACATTGTAGACTCAATAGGCATATGAGTCTAATGGGTCTGGCAGATGATGCAACATGCAGATTCTGTCAAGAGGAAGAGGAAACCTCAGTACATGTGCTGTGCCATTGTGAAGGCCTAGCCAGACTGAGATTCCAAATACTTGGTGAGGAAAAACCAAGAGCGGATAGCTATACTAAGGAGCCCCTATCAAGGCTTTGGAGTCTGATACAAAAGACAAAGCTGGATGAGGAACTCTAAATGAATTAGATTAGGAGCACCACAATAGATCCAAAGGGGTCGCGGTGGCCAAGGCTAAGCGGCCAGCTCCTCCCTTCAATCTAATCTAATCTAAGTGTATGTATTGGTTCATTGGTGTGGCAAAATTGAGTGATCTTAGTTAAGCCATGTACCACAGGAGTTTTAGTTTTTGACCCGAAATTAATTATTATAAAGCTGAAAATTTGCAGGATTGTAGTTTTGGTACAGGACAATACGTACCAAAAAGTCCCCTACTCTCCCCTGTCGGCTTCCCTGTTTTTGCGGAGCAACAAGGACCTAAGTGGAAGGAAATTGCAGAGCTGGCTATAAAGTGCAGCAAAAAAGGTTGTTACTGGTCCGATTTGGGTCGAAATGATCATAAAAGCTTCGTAGAAGCATATCCGTTCGTATTTCACATGTTCCATGCAGAAATGGCCCAATTGCGGATAAATGAAGACTCGGAAGGGAAAACGTATCTGAATAAACATTTCTCTTCATACTTTGGGCTTTCCATTGGTATGTCTACCTTCTCTGTAGCGTCACCCGTTACGGAGCTACGCAACTTTGCCCGGTGGAACTGCCCTGGCTGCGCTGATGAGACCAGTTGCGAATTCCTGTTTATATATTATTGGTGTTTTATAAGATTTATTGAATGAAATTTAACTTGTCAGACTCAGAAAATGACTTTATTCGACTAGACAATTGACATTATTGATCTACTGGGAAGTAGGGTCGTCCGGATCATTATCCATATCTACGACTGGCTGTTTGTGCAGCTGGATTCTTTACAGATTCGGCACATGATGCTACAGTTCAGACCAGAGTTCCTGCTCTCGCACCGGGCACCGCAGTCCCTCTTGTAGGCATAAGAAATTAGCCGGAGCTGACTGCTTTGTGGTAGGAACAGGAATCGCAACCAGGCCCTGGAGTCCTGATTTCCACCCCCAGTCCTCCAGGTGAGGAGAGGAGAAGAGTCAGGGAGAATATTATAAGGATTTAATCTACCGAAAAGCTTGCAGGACTCAACTAATGTGCATGTGCTTTTTGCAGATCCAACAATGGCTGACGTCAAGGCAGCCAGCTCCCGATAGCCTGCTACGGCTAATTTCTTACGCTGCAAGGCGGACTGCGGTACCCGTGAGAGTGCAGGAACTCTGGTCTGAACTGCAGCATCATGTGCCGAACCTGTAGAGAATCCAGCTGCACAAACAACCAGTCGTGGATATGGATGATGATCCGGATGACTCTACTTCCCAGTAGATCAATAATGTCAATTGTCTAGCCGAATAAAGTCATTTTCTGAGTCTGGCAAGTTAAATTTCATTCAAGAAATCTTATAAAAGACCAATAATATATAAACAAGAATTCGCAACTGGTCTCATCAGCGCAGCCAGGGCAGTTCCAACTTGCACATGGCGGGCGCGGCCGCCGCGCTCTGACCCTCAAAGTTGCGTAGCTCCGTAACGCGTAACGCTACAGAGAAGGTAGACATACCAATGGAAAGCCCAAAGTATGAAGAGAAATGTTTATTCGGGTACGTTTTCCCTTCCGAGTCTTAATTTATCCGACATGGAGCCATTTCGAATTTTTTTCAATTTTTGAAGTTTTGACAGCACTAGAACGGAAAATTATGAACGAAATATGCATGGAGTGTGTGAAATACGAACGAATATGCTTCTCCGAAGCTTTTATGATCATTTCGACCCAAATCGGACCAGTAACAATTTATTTGCTGCATTTTATAGCCAGCTCTGCAATTTCTGCGACTTGGGCCCTTGTTGCTCCGCAAAAACAGGGAAGCCGACGGGGAAGAGTAGGGGACTTTTTGGTACGTGTTTTCCTGGACCAAAACTACAATCTTGTAAATTTTCAGCTTTACAATAATTAATTCCGGGTCAAAAACGAAAATTCCTGTGCTACATGGCTTAACCAAGATCACTCAATTTTGCCGCATAATGAACCAATGCATACACCTAGAGAACTGTCAAAGTTAAAGAACTAGGGCTATAGCTCGTCTTGCGCCTTCTTGATTGTTTAGACTAGACGTGATAGACGCAACAATGAACGCACTTAAATGTCCGAGTGTCGCCGCCGCGACACTCAGAGTGGAGTAACTGCGTAACGAGTGACGCTACAGAGAAGGTATACATACTAATGGAAAGCCCAAAGTATGAAGAGAAATGTTTATTGGGGTACGTTTTCCCCTCCGAGTCTTCATTTATCCGCAATGGCGCCATTTCGGATTTTTTTTTTTTAATTTTAAATTTTTTAAAATTTTTGAAATGTTGACAGAACTAGAACGGAAACTTAGGAACAAAAATATGCATGGAACATCTGAAATATGAACGGATATGCTTCTAATCTTTTATGATCATTTCGACCCAAATCGGACCAGTAACTACCTTCCTGTTGCACTTTATATTCAGCTCTGCAATTTTTGCGACTTAAGCCCTTGTTGCTCCGAAAAAACAGAGAAGCCGACGGGGGAGAGTAGGGGACTTTTTGCTACGTGTTGTTCTGGACCAAAACTACAATCCTGGAAATTTTCAGCTTTACAATAATTAATTCCGGATAGAAGCGATATTTTGACTAAAATTCCTGCGCTACTAGTGCAAAATTAATAGTTTTTAGTTACGTCACTTTTCTATCAAAGGAGCGATATGTCACATTTATCTCTAGAAAAAGTAGTTATTTTCGAAAAATTTAATATATTTATGAGGAGACCATGGAAAACAATTAACAACAACACTTCTTATAATATAAAATGCCAAAGATGGGAAAAACTAAACTACAATAAATGTTCGAATTATCTTCCATTGACATCTACGCATATGTATTTATCGCATTTCTAATATTTATTGAAAAGGCCATGGTAAAAAAAAGAAAGTTTAACTAATCGTAATTGTCAAAAATTAATTTGTGAGTTAATTGTGAGCATCGTTAAAAATAGTTCAATTTAGTAATGGTGAAAAATATGATATGATAAAGTGTTTTATAGAATGCGGAGAAGATTCAAAAGCTTCCGAGCTATATTTTAATAGGTAAGTTATGGACAGCAAAACTTTGTGAAAAAAGTGCCTCCTAAACAATATTTTTAGATGTCCAGAAAAGAGGCAGCCAGACATAAAAATATTCAAAAGGCTACAATAAAGTTTAAAAAAGTTTGGAATCATTCGAGCAAAAATATATAATAAAGCAGGTAGAGAAGCTGCACGGTCAATAAATTATACGGTTACCTCGATCAGCAGCTTTTGGAAGAGAGAGACGCGCGGACCAAAGAATCGAATCAAAGAAACAGATGTATCCGATTTCCGTCCAAAAGAGAGAAAAGACAAAGATGCCGGTAGGGTCTACAGCCTAAGTCATCTGTAGACACTACCGGCATCTTTGACTCTGACTTCTGCACGGAAATCAGATATATCTGTCTCTGTTTGATTCGATTCCCCGCTCCGTCCGTCTCTCTCGCTCCAAAAGCTGCTGATCGAGGTAACCGTATAGTTTACTGACCGTGTAGAAGCTGTAGAAAATATTGTGTTAGAAGCTGTAAGAGAAAATTCTAATATATCGTCTCGCGAAATATAGGAAAATTTAGGAATCCTAAAAACAACTGCGTTGCGTTGCTTAAAAAAATAAATTCAAAGCTTACAAAATTAGGATTAGTCACCGTCTATACCCAAACGACTTTCAAAGGCATCTCGATTTTTGCCAGTGGTTTTTACTTCAATGCAGTGAAGTGCCAGGATTTGAAGGAATAATTATATGGACAAACTAGGCCCATATAAGCAATGCCGAAATTATCAATCAGCATAATAACCACCATTGGTCTCATGAAAATCCGTACGTAACCGCTACAGTTAATCGTCAAGGGCGATTTGGATTTGGTGTGGTTTTATTGGATACCAAATAATAGATCCTCATTTGTGTCCCGGTAATTTGAATACTGAAAATATTAACATTCTACGACAAGAAATAGAGCCCTTTGTAGACAATATGCCTGTAAGACAATTTCAAAGATTAATTTATCAACACGATGGCGCCCCAAGTCATACGTTAAATGAAACACGACATTATTTAAATGCTCAATTTGGGGAGGATTGGATAGGTATCTATATTATCACTCAGGACTAGTTTGTTACGGTCGATTTTCACATTTAATAATGGCCAGAAATTTATGTACTAATTTTCGTTATTTTCCCAAATTTTATTGTACATTTGAGCCTATTGATACCGTCTCTCGCGAATGAATAGAGTATAACTGGTTGCATAATAGCAGTACCTAATGGCTTACTCTGGTCATTTAATGTACTTTGATACAGGTAGTATGGGTGAGTGCGTTCAGATATTCATTAAGAGAGTGCATTGCAAAAACGCCCTTGTAAAGCTTCTACAATGGCCAGTATTGTTGATTAAACCTTCTTTGGTGGGTAGATTTATGAGGGGACGGCTTTCAGAGTATATTATGATAATATTTGTGGATATAAACGAAGTTAGGAAAATCTATTCTAGTTGTGGGGTGCGCCGTGGAGTAGAAATTCTGAACGTACCGAGACGGAAGACAAGAACTTGACATTTTGATAGAGGACATTTTCTTCTTGGTCATTTTTCCTTTTGCTGCTTGAAGATTGAGTCGTCTGAATACGAGTTTTAGCAATATTGTAAGTTTTGCTCCATTTATTGGATTAAGTATTCATCACGACAAGATTAGTTGTATTTTCATTTGGTTTGGAGTATCGTTTTGGGAAATGCAGCTACGGATTTTCCGGATAAAGTCAATTTTCAAAGCACGTGGCATCGTCTGAATGCAAGATTTTGGAGTGCCATTTTGACGGCAAAGGACCTCTTTCAGCCCACATCACATCTCAGGTACGTCTCTGAAAACCCACTTAAGGTTGAAATAGATTTGTAATTTAGGTTATTTATTTTATTGCAGGGCTGTTTGTTTGTCTGTTGATTTGGTCGTTCGTTAGTTGTTCATTGTTGAGTATATTACAAGTATTGGGATCTATTTGTTGGTTTATGGCTATTTGGATGGATACCTTATGATTTTACTTGGACCTGTTACTGGTATTCCACTTGAGCTTTTATGTCACATCCTACACTTTACGAGGGACTTCCAGCCTGACCTTAGTTTCAACTTCTAGTCCAGATTTTGGTGTCTAGATGGTGGATGATTGACTGACATGTTGTGTATGTATGGTACTGGGGATCTCGGCACGTTACCTTAGACTCTACGTAGATGGTCTACCACCTGCGGCTGTTATCACCCTGAATTACGCTACCCTGGTAGGACGGGAAAAGGTATTCAGACACTACCAAAGGTAAGCGGAATCATATTCTCTATAACGAAGGATCCGGTACATCTACTCAACGTCCACGTCTATTTTCAAGGAATATTGATAATATTTTGCTTGTAACGTAAATTTCAGTAACACATTAGATTTCAGTAATATTTGGTACATTTTGTGTATCGTTACTTCACTCACTTAATAGCATTGCCTTATTTCACAAATAGATGTCAATAATTTTAAGTAATTTTATGTTTTAACGTACCTTGGGTCAATTGTAGTTTTTGTCACGCTTCTGGCATATGACCTTTTGTACATTTTTAAAGGATTTATTATTTTGTAAGATATTTTGTGTATATTAGGTTAAGCGTGTGGGCTCCACTTATTAGAATATATTGTGACACTTGTACTGCGTACCGAGTTATCGGTGATAATTGTGAAAGATTTTGTTCTATGTACCCTGATACTGTATTAAATGTTAAATTAGAAAGACGTTGTCTTTTATATCTGACCACCTACACCACCCCAATTATCGAAGCTACCCCCAAGGACCTGAGTAGTCGGCCGTGTGAGACTTCCTCCTCACTAGCTTATTGCAGAGGGGGTACTGCACGTAAAATATTAAAATTTTGTTCAGGGCACAGGGTGACCACCCTACCCTGCGTTCGAGGTTTAGCAGCCTTTGGGGCCCCCTTTTATAAGTGGGCCTAGGCCTCTGCAACAAGTTTATCAATGTCTAGTTAGCTAAGTAAAGTAAATTGATAACTAACAATTAATTCAGCTTGTTTAATTTTTAGGAATAATGGTCCTATTTTATGGCCAGCTAGATCTCCCGATATACCCCTGCCGACTTCTGGCTTTGGGGTTATTTAAAAAATATTATGTATAGAGAACGTTCTAATAACATAGAAGAATTGGAAAAAAAACATTAGCTGCGTTTCGGACAATAACTCCTGTCATGATTGGAAATACAACAAATCCTGTAAGGAGAAGGTGTCAAAAATGCACAGATGTCAATGGAAGACAATTCGAAGATTTATTTAGTTTTTCCTATTTTTGGCAAAATTATTTTATATTATAAGAAGTGTTTTTGTTCTTAATAATTTTCCATGGCCTCCTCACAAATATATTAAATTGAAAATTAACCACTTTTTCTAGAGACATATAACATATGATATATCGTTGGATAGCTAATATTAGCTGTAATCGAATAATGAAATAATTTACAGGACGTTCCATTTAAAAAAACACAAGTTATGTCTATATCTCGAAAACTGAGGCATGCATTATTTTCTTCTTAGCAGCAACGAATTCTACTCAAAAAAGTGCGTTAAGAATATGGCACTCGATTTTCGATTCGACACTTGATAATTCAGATATAGATAGTCACCCATAAACCAAACCAAAAACGTTCTGTAGCTCGGTAATCGAAAAAGGTAGCCGATCGCGATTTGCGCCATTATTTGTTTCTCGAAAATCGAGCAGGACACCTGTATTGGTTTTTGTCTATCTGCCATAGTTTTAGAGGAAACCTCAAATCCCATCTAATTTGGTCCACCCTGTACTTGTCACACCAAAAACAAATTAAAACAATAAAATCGCTGCATCAAGAGAAATTCATTTAAAATTTATTTCGACTCCACTGCAGAAAATTGAAAATAAGCAACTAATATGCTGCGACCTGTTTTTCTGTATGAATTTATACGTTTATACATTTATACGAATCTATATACGTATAAATGTTCATTTTCTGAGATTACAGACTAAAGTATGTTCTAAGGCACACATTCTGCGCCACTGGTGGTGGACGTATTGTATGGCCGAACAATCAATATGCAGTGCGGCCTGTCGTTGAATAAAGCTAGAGATCTGATCCCTGTGTCTCTGATAGTCGATGGAGGAGATCTTAGGAAACTACGAGGGCTGCCGGCAAATGAGGCGTACACACCGATGTTGTTCCGAATTGTTGGCGCGAAGCTTACACATAAAGTTCAGCTACTGTGAATAATTCACAGTTCAGTCTAAAAAGCGTATACAACATCGGTTTACAACTACATATTATTATATTGTGTGACATTATTGCAGAATAACGCTAATTAGGTATTCGAAACATTTCTACTAGAGTTATTTCAATAAAAGATATATTATAAACCACTATATAGCGAATTGTTTTCAGAAAAAATATATACAGAAAACTGAACTGGGCCAAAATTTTAAAATATCCGTAAGATATATTATATTATACAGGGTGAGGCAATAGTGTGTCGGACTTCGATATCTCGAGTTCTACGGTACCTAGAAATTAAAAAAAAAAAATACAAGTAAACTGAAAGCCAAGATGAAATTACAGGATCAAGTGCCTTTTTTTTTAAAGGACTGCTATTAGACCGGGAGCCAGGTGAAAATTTGGTCAATTATTTCTACTCGAACGATAATTAGTGAGGCGCATCAGGGAGTTGTATCATAATGCCTCGTGAACATCAGCTGCCGTTCCGTGGGTGGGATGAGCGGCGGTAGCCTCCCACGCACGGAGAAAAAAAAATATTTTTAGTCATTTCCTCCTGACTAAAAATTTGTCAAACTATAGCTAATCCAATATCTTGAAGAAGAAAAAAAGTCAGCTGACTATAACATGGTGTGTTATACGTCAGCTGGTCGCTTGAACATGAAAAAAAAATTATACATTCAATGATTTCTTCTCAACTAAAAATGTACCTGATGATAGCTTATATGCTACTGTGAATGAATATAAATGTCAGCTGGCTGTATCTCGGTGGAAAGATCGTCAGCGGATACCTTGAAAGTTGTAACGCAGAAGTTAGGCGGGAGCATCTATCGCCTATTTAAATGCATCAGCTGACGTGTTTTCCCTCGACTTACTGCTACCTGATTTTTTTTTTGTTAATTACAGAAGTATATTAACAATCAGGTTACAAATTTTTATCTGGGAGGATCTTAAATTATTCGGCATTACGCTCCGATACGAGTGTTCTGATTAAAACAATATTCTGTATAGATACTTTAAAACTAATAAGTATATAATTGAATAACTGAAGAAATATTTAGATAAGTAAATTAATCAATTTATAGTTTATTGTAACTTAGCTGTTCGATAAATAACATTAATTTTAAAGAAGTGATTAAAAATAATAATGTAATTTAATCATTTTCGGTCTCGCTTTGGTTTGTGTCACTCTCATCGCTCTCTGATTCACTGTCAGAATCGCTGTCAGAGCTGTCTGCCATCATGTCTTCATCATCATCATCTGTACAAAAATTTTAAAAAAATATTAAGATGCATATTTAGTGTAACATAATCAAAATGATCAAAAAAATGTTACCTTTTTCGGGCTGAATAGTTATTTCTTCAATCGACTCTGGTAACTGAGTTCCAGAAAACCAGATGAATTCAAATCTGTTGTCGATTTCTACCCAGCCATAGTCTGAAGGTTCATCAGTAGTTGGGACTTTCAGGTGTGCGTGCGACCAAATTTGAGCTATGTAACATGCTCTTAAAAATTGCTGATATAGCTCCGATTTGCATGGTGGTAGAGAAGAGTCATCAATACTCTTTTTGGGCAACTTGTGTTTAACGGTCACTATACTAATTCTTCTTGAACACTCTCTACGACTGACTACGCATTCTATTGTGATCGCCCACTCGCGTGCTGGATTCTGTAATGCTATTGGTCAAATGGCCATAAACTGCTGATAACACTCATCGCGGTTTCGGTACAGGTGCGTACTCAGACTCAGTTGGAAGTACATCGTTGTTGTATCTGTTTACTTTTCATGTCATTGTTTAAATTGCATCTTTGTAAATACCGTACCTTGTAATATGATTATTGTGTTTTATTTATATGCTTTCAGAGTATATTAAATAAGTGTGTTTGCCTCTCGGGCATATACCAAGTCTTTGACTATGTGTTTTGTTTAAATACTTTTTCGGTGTATCAAATATATCAAGGACACCTAAAAATATCTAGTAGCACGGATACAGCTGATGAGCCCAGAGAAATTTGTTTGTCTCCTCTTAAATAAAGGCCGAAAAAGTCTCATTTCGACGTAAAGACCAAGGAAATGATTTTAAGCGTGTATAAGCATGAGATTCAAGAAAACCCTATATTACTCAAAGATGAAATTGTAAACAAAGTGGCAAATATGACAGGAGTGTGTGGCCGCAGTGTTTACAAAATTGTCAGAGAGTATACCACTAACCATAAATTTTCGGTGCCAAAAACCAATCAACTCCATAAAAAAATTGTTGATATGGTGGATGACTTCGGTCGATATGCAATCAGGAGAAAAGTTCATCAATGTTTCTTTAGAAACGAACCCTACTTAATTATGTTCCCGCCTAACTTCTGCGTTACAACTTTCAAGGTATCAGCTGACGCTCTTTCCACCGAGGTACAGCCAGCTGACATTTATATTCATTCACAGTAGCATATATGCTATCATCAGGTAAATTTTTAGTTGAGAGGAAATCATTGAATGTATAATTTTTTTTCATGTTCAAGCGACCAGCTGACGTATAATACACCATGTTATAGTCAGCTGACTTTTTTTTTTCTTCAAGATATTGGATTAGCTATAGTTTGACAAATTTTTTACTCCGTGCGTGGGAGGCTACCGCCGCTCATCCCACCCACGGAACCGCAGCTGACGTTCACGAGGCTTTATAATACAACTCCCTGATGCATTCCACTAATTACCGCTTGAGAGGGACTTGGTCATGAAAATCTGTCGCTGGCTCTTAGACCATATATATATCAATATATTTTTTGAAGTCACTTTCTAGACTCCATTCATTTCTATATTATTTTTGATTATCTCCAAACCACTTGAATGTAATGAATTTTTTTGGTGAAATAATGCCATCTGCTGCTACATATTGAAAAATTCACCAAATAGAATTGAGAAGTTCATCTGGTGCAGGAGTTGTTGTTTAATAAATTATTGTTTAAAGTCCAACCCCATTGCTGAGGGTCTAAATCTTTTCCCAACCAAGTTTGAACCTGGTAATATACCCTGAATAGATGTTGTTGAGTAGCTGCTGCTGTGGGTGGAAGCGACGAAAATTGCACAGGCTTATTCAGTCTAGTGCATTTTGCAAAACTAAAATATCTATATTCATCAATTGAAGTCTCTTTTTTTGGAGCTCCGTACATGAAATAAACAATGTGCCACTATTTATTCGCAAATTTGGAATGTTAGAAAGCTACTACTAAAAGCCCTTACTATTATTATTACGAAGAAGTATTCATTTCAAGGACATCTCAGACAGAAAATATGGGGGTATATGTGCATAAACGATGTTCCTCTGTATTCATAGGTCTTGTTATCTATATACAACACTCTACGTATATAATAGTGGCGTATGCACTTTGCTCCGAAGTATTTCAGAAACTATTGGTTCTACGTAAATTTTGTATAGAACCTTTTTTATGCATATTTATCTCACGAACAAATTCTATAATAGCCGAAATTAACATAAAACCGATAATTTGCAAGATATTTGATAAAAACCAATTTTCTTGGCATTTGACCTGCTGTAACTATTGTAGCCGTTCAGTTGGCTTTACGGACTTTTGAGAAATTATTTGTGACGTCAAAATAAAGAGAATCCCGTTGGAAAATCTTAGGTTGGATTTTTTTAGAGGTTTGGCCTTTTTTATGTATAAAGTGATTGGGTTGCAATAATTGTGGCAGAGAGTTTTCCAGAAAATGAAGATAAATAGCTCCAGTCAATGTACCGTCAAAAAAATGTGGTCCTATTACATGTTCTCCAATAATTCCTCCCCAAACGTTTATAGACCATCTGCGCCGGTTATCAGCTTGCCTAAAAAGTGAGGATTTTCCGAAGCATAATAATGGAAATTGTGTCTATTAACAAATCCATTTTTATGAAAAGTTGCCTCATCAGTGAATTATGAAAGAAGGTGACATCTTGCATTTTATCTCTGGCCCAATTACAAAACTGTAGACGCCCTTGAAAATCGTCATCAGATAATTACCGGTGCATTTGAATATGATATGCATGAAACTTATTTCTTTTTAAGATTCGACCAACAGACCTATTTATTCCTACTAATGAGCTCACTTATCTCTGACTAATATGGGGATTTTCAATCGTTGCCAGCATCACAGAAAATTTATTTTTTTCATTCGCAACACGTTTTATTTTTCACTTTTTTTATATTCAACATTTCCAGTTTCCACAAATCTATCGAGAAGGTTTTGGAAGCTGCTAACATCAGGAATCCTTCTTTCAGGATACCATTGCTTATAGATTTCTAGTGGCAAGGAAACAATGTCTGTCCGACTCGCCCAAAACAAAAGTCATGTCTACAAGTTCCGCTTTATTAAAATTCATTTTGTAAAACTCGAACTATTTTAAATTTAATGCAAATGATAACTGACGATCGATAAGTGCGATAAATGTTCATTTGTACAAGACAATGTATACCAAACTGAGGTTTTGTTGCTTGTCGAATAACGAAAACAGCAAAAAAATTTACAAAAAACTATTACAGTAAGAGACCAGTGAAATACCATTTACCCACTTCAATGGATAAGAAGAAATGATCCCACTAAATGGCCACATTTCAAAATTGCATAAAGACGTCTCTCAGTTAAAATGGGCAACATGTGGAGCACTTATGATTTTTTCTAATGAATTATTTGAAGAAATCTCTATTTTTAAGTTTATTCTCGAATTTTGTACTTATTGCTCAATAAAACGAAAATGGTTGCAATTAGCCATGGGGAAGTACTTACAAAAAATGTTCGTTTTTCATTTCTACATCATATCGTTGAAAAATATACAAGATGTCAGATTTGAAAAAAATGAGAATTCAATTTAAAAATGTCTTAATTTAAAAATAATTTTTTGCTACCCTGTACATTTTTAGGAAGTAAAAATGAATCAAGAACATTAATTAGATGTCTTGTAACTAGTATTCATATAAGTTTTTCTTAAAACCCATAATTGTGACTTTGGTGATTTTTTCAATATGCATCTGCAGATGGCATTATTTCAACAAAAAAATTCATTGCATCCAAGTGGTTGGGAGATAGTCAACAATAATACAGGAATGAATAGAGTCTAGAAAGAGGCTTCAAAAAATGTAATAATATGCATAGCATTCTATTTAAAAAAATGCATTTGATCCTGTAATTTCGTCTTGGCTCGCCCTGTATATTCGAAAATAATTTCCGGTTATAAACTTTTTTATCTAGTTTACTAGTATTTTTTTTTAATTTCTAGTTATCGTAGAACTCGAGATATTGAAGTCCGACACACTATTGCCCCACCCTGTATATTATATTGCGTAAGATATATTAAATGGAATACCATAAATGCGGTTTTTTGAGTTTTGCTTATGATTTAGCAGTTTTGTTTTTGTTAAAATAGATCTCTTCGTATTGCCCTTTTGAAATATCGTCCTAGTATCAAATCTATTGCCTAGACAATGAGAAGCGCTTTATAAAAGCTTTATAAACAATCAATACCCTGAAGCCTTTGTTGATAGAACTTTCACATATATAGAAAATGATAATCAGGTACGACAAAAACTTACACAATCTTAATTCCTTCTATATACGGATTATCTGAAAGCCACGCTACGCCGCGCGCCGTGTAGGCAATAGATTTGATATTAGGACGATATTTAAACTGGGAAATACGTTGAGATCTATGTTAACACAAACAAAACCGCTAAATCATGAGCAAAATCCAAAAAGATGCATTTGTAATATTCCGTGTGAGTGTAATGAACATTATGTGGGAGAGTTATTCAGACCATTTAGTGGGTAAGTATAGCATTTGGAAGAATGAAATTCAGAAATCGAAGATTTGCGAACACGTTTGGGAGAACGGACACTGAATAAACTGGGACTCGGCAAAAACAAAAGAGACAGATAGCAAGAAAAGAAGAATTAAAGAATCAGCTAGAATATTATTGAATGGGGATAAATGTGTGTCGAATTGTTCAGTACATGTTTGCACAACCTGGCTGCCGATGTTAAAAGAAACACTTAACAAACTGAACATTGTTTAAAATAATGCTATCAACTAGATATATCAAGAGTTCTGTGTATCTACGGATATTGAATATAACAGATATGTTCTTAAAGCTGTGTATTTAATATACACAGCACACAAACACTTATAATACGCTTTGAGAAAGGAAACAGATTCGGTTTCCGAAACGTCAGCAAAATTCGTTATTTTTATATTTTTGTTCTTATTCATTATTTGTCAAAAAACGCCCTCTAACTGCTTCTTTGACGTGAAAGTCACAGGCGTAGAGGTTATTTTCCAGCAAAACACTGCATAGTTGTATTATTTTGTAGATTTCATGGACATTGTTTCGAAGAAAATACATATGGCAGGGCATCTCAAGAAACACAGAAAAATTAAGAAAATGCCACAACCAACGTTTAGACAATATCTGGATTTTTGTTCGAAATATACTAATAAAGCTTTTTGAGGGAGCACTTTCACTCTATTTTTACTATTCGTCAAACTGCCGATAATCATTTTCATATTTGTCTTTTGATTCTAAAATTTGGAATATATATAAACCTATACTTTACACGAAATATTGAAAAAATCAAGTTTTTTAGGTAAATCGACTCAATGTTGTTTCTAAAATTTGTATCCTGTTTAAAATATCGAAAAATATTCACGTGGTACAGGGCCACGAGTCAAATTATAATGCCTGAATAATAATAGAAAGAGATAGAACATCTTCGGGCAGGCAGTACGCATCACCTGCCCCGCACGCTGTGTCTGTGTCCGCAGAGCATTGTAAAAGTAGTTTGGGCACTTTTTCACAGATCATCTTGATGCTATTTACAATATCACGTTTTCTTAGCTTCTTTTAAAGTTTTTATTTGAATCCAAGTGAAATTTGTTTGATATTTATCGAGTTACGTCATTTTTAATAAAACATTTTTATCGAAAAGTCGCCCATATTGGATCAGCCATTTTGAATTATCTTCTTTTGACATTATGATCTGTTTCAGCGACCTCAAAAACCCCCCATGTCAATTTGATTTAAATTGCTTTAAAATAACTTATAACTTTGTAAAAAAAAATGTTTTTTTTTAATAAATAATAAACAATTTCCTCACGGTTATATGTTTATAACTTTTTATTTTAAGCTATCTAAAAGTGATATCAAAACGTTTTAGGAAAATCGGAGTTTCCAGTAACTATTCCGAAATAATGCATATTTTCAGCCTGTATTGACTCCACTAATTTTTATGCTCCTTTATTTATTCCACTAAAATTTGGATCAAGCTGTACATTCATTACCTGAAAATTAACGCTAACAATTATTAAATATTATTCTCGAATCATAAATGTTTCTTCTGTAGACATAACAAAAGTGCGCTGCATAAAATTTGCATTTGTTCGATAAAGTTACGGAAATCTTGTTTCTGCAAAATCCTCCAAGAATTCTCTGGCATAGCTGTACCAGGGTTGTACCCAGTGGGGATCGATCCGGGCCCTGGGGACCGAGGCCGATATCGAGCCGAACGTGGCCACAGTCTCGTATTGGTTGGTAAATTCATTATAAGTTTTTCGAAAGCCCGGTGCGGAGTGGAAATAGAAAACCAACTCATTACTTAACTAGAAGTCGGGTTCCGATTGAATTTCGCTTGTTCTGTAATAGACAATAAATGGGGGCTCCGGGCAGAGGTGAATTGGAAACTAATGAACCTAGACAATTAAAGCTTGTTGATTAGCTGCTAATTTCTTATTGTCATTCGATTTTTGTGGAAATCGACACAGTAAAATGGGTAGTGGTCGTTTATTTCTTAAAATTTTGCTACATTTCATTATGTTTTCCATCTACACTAAAATTGTAAATTATATCACATATAATATAGAGTCGCATTTCATATCGTTTTGAAAGCCAGTTTTATATTATTTTCTCCAAAATGATCTTATTAGTGTGTCGAGTGTTGAAGTGTAAGGAACTGTACGTCTCGTGCTAACAGATTAAAAATAGTTATAATTAATTATTATAATAAAATAATAATTTTTGACGATGGTGCATACTCGATGGAAGTAAAAAAGATGGTAATAATGGCCAAAACAGTGTTAGTTTTCTACTGGAAGACTTTAAAATAGTCCTTGCTGAAACACTTGAAAAACATACAAAAACATTAATCGACGAAATTGCCAAATTAAAAGAAGAAGTATGTATACTTAAACAAAGCAATATTGATATGATTAAACTTTTAAGTAATGACGTACCATTCAAAGGTAATAGTGAAAATGTTATTAATTTTAGAAATAAATTAAATTTAAATAGTTCTATTGAATCAAATTCATCAGCTGATACGGTTGTCGAACAAAAAGATGAGCTACAAAAAATTGATAAACAAAAAACTGATTTGCTAGCTTCGTGGAGTCTAGTCACAAATAAAAAGTCCAGGCAACGGCAGACTGATAATAAATATGACAGCAGTGACAGAAGGTCTGAGACGAAGACGAAAGAAAATAACGTGATTATAGGAACCAACTCACATGATCGTGCAGATGACTTCGGCGCAGCGGACTCTCAGCTCTGGTTATATGTTGGCCGATGCAAACCACAGGCTACCGCGGAGAAGGTAAAGTCGTACCTTGAAGCGCGCTCCCCTGGTTTTTAATTTGAAGTCACCCAATTAAAAACTCTCGGTAGGAAAACAGCATTTAAGATTGGAGCTAATTTACAACTCCAAGAAAGTATGTATGACCCCTCTTACTGGCCCAAAAAGGTACTAGTTAAGAGGTTTCAATTTAAAAAAACATTTCGGAACCAGCAATCAGATGAAAATTCCGACAGCCCCTTCTAAGGTCAAGTTGGACTTAACTGGTAGTTATTCAAAAATTTTAAAAATTGTTCATTTAAATGTACAATCAATACTTAATAAAATTAATCAGATTGAAATCCTAGTGCAAACTGAAAATGTTGACGTGTTGTGTATATCTGAGTCTTGGTGCACTATTGAAAATATTCACACTGTAAATTTAGACAATTATAATATTAGCCCAGGGTCGATCCAGGTCGATGCTCAACAAATTAGAGACAAGCTGAAATTTGGTATGTTGCTTTGTTTTGAAGTGCTAAATATACTCTGAAACCCCAGCGGTGAGTCGTTGAGCCCGTCCTCCCAAAACAACCCCCTAAAAGGGATAAAATGGTCCCTTTTCTACTTTTTTCTTTATAACTCGAAAACGAAGCATTGCAGGGAAAAATTCTAGGAGGCCAAAGTTGAAGAGCAGAAAATTTCTTATCATACATATTTCGAGTTAGCAGTGACGGAGCAATGAATTTTCAAATTTAGGGCATTTTTCTAAATATTACGAAAAGTGCTAAATTATGTTTTTTTGGCTAGGTAACTATAATTTTAATCAAATATATAATAATACAATGTAGCACTATAGGGCTATAAATTTTTGTGGGTACTCTGTGGTGGGTATAATAATAATAAAGATTAAATAAACCAAAACGTTTAAATTTTAAAATAGGATTTAAAAAAAAACAAACAACTTGTAAAGATCTTCTTCTTCATCTATGTCCAAATTTACAGCCCGGTTTAGAAAGTAATTCCATTGCATTGATTACATGCCATAGTGCACTTCAGGCCCTTTCGTTTGCATGCACATACTTTTTTACATCCTGCTGATGAACAACTACATTTAAATTTTTGTAGAATCCATGTAGGTAATGTTTTGGTCGGAATGAATTGGCTGCAACTCTTGGTTTTTTAGACTCCAATCTTGCGGTGGTAAATGGTTATTTAGCCACGTTTGTACCTAAAAAGTTGAAAAGAATATGACCTAAAGTTTTAGTTGCATGATAAATCTGACTTTGACTTACCTGGTGGAAAACTCTAAAAAATCTAATCTAAAAAAAATCTAACACTTTGCGCTGCTTGAGGTAGGTGGTAATGTGGCCAAGTTAAAATCAGTATTAAGGTTTCGTTTACGTACGTACTGATGATAAAGAATGTATCTAGCACTATCCAAATCTGTATTTGATGAGTTTTTAACATATGCTGCTATAAACAGTTGCGTTGTGACTGCTTCTAATTTCTCCTTTGTAGCCTGAGGGTTATAAAATTCTTTTAGCAGGTTACCTAACTATTTTTCTTGGTGGTATTAACTAAATTAATTTTCCATTTATTGAAAAATGCAGACGTGGTGTCACAACTGGACATAGCGTGCAAACTTAGAATATAAAACATCTTTTAGGTCTCCCAATTTTTGTTGTAAGGTTGGTATGTCGGTTATTTTATTTGGCTTTGATGATTTTCCCGGACGATTCATAAACAATCTTTTCTGGCAATAATGGATTAATAACACCATGAGGTCTATATCATCGCTAACTACTGCTACCGCATCTTCAGAAAAATTCTCACTAATTGTTATTGCTGTCAATGCTGTCATTACAATGAGAGTATGGGCATCACCATCTGAGTATTTTACATTAATTCCATTTTTAAAGAACATTTTTCCGAGGGTACGTATAAAATTGTTTTTGTTGGTGCTATTTAACAAAAAATATACTTTTAGAATCCTCACAGCAGATAAATTCGAAAAAGATACAATGGGTACTACTCTTTTGCTCGAAGGCCTATGATTTTGCTCAACTATTTTGGTCCATAAAACCTCTTTTGTGCGCCACTGTATAATATTTTTGAATAATATTGATTTATCCGATGATTATTACATACTTTGATAATAATTAATCCTAACTATAAAATATTAACATTTTGAATAAAAATCATTGCTCCGCCACTGCTAGGTGAAAATTTGTAACAATAGACTTATTTGATAGGAAATTTTCTGCTCTTCAACTTTGGCCTATCTGAATTCGTTTTTGAGTTATAAAGAAAAAAGTAAAAAAAGGACAATTTTACCCCCTTTTGGGGGTTGTTTTGGAGGGACGGGCCCAACGACTCACCGCTGGGGTTTCAGGGTATATTTAGCACCTCAAAACAAAGCACCATACCCAATTTCAGCTTGTCTCTAATTTGTTGAGCATCACTCATATAACATGAGGAATCGACCCTGGGCTATATAGCCAGTTATTTTAATAGACAAAATCATATACACGGTGGTGTGTTAATATATGTAAAAAATGGTGTTGAGTACAAACAACTTAATAATATAACAGAGTTCTCTGAAGAAATGCATATTGAGTGTTGCGCCATATCTTTTAATGTTAATGACGAAAAATATTGTATTGTTAATATTTATAGACCCCCAAATGGGAACATTAAGACATTCATATACAGACTCACACTTATTCTTAATAACTGCTTTAACCGCTTTAAAAATGTCATAATATGCGGTGATATGAATATTGATAGTCTAAACATGAAAAAAATTTCTCAAAGAGAAAAAGAAAAAAACCTTTTTATAGATCTTCTTAGGAGTTATGAGCTTTCATTTAAAAACAATGAGCCCACAAGAGTGTTTAGAGATATAAAAAATACTATCTCAACTTCAAAAATTGATTACGTCGCTACTAATATTTCACAAGAATTATATACGGAGAAAATCAAACCATTCAACTTCAGTGATCATCTAGGTATTGTGTTTACACTAAAAATGCAAAGTGATAAGCATGTACACTCTCAGTCAAAAACGATCACGAAAAGAGATACCTGCGAAAATAATTTATGGCAATTGAAAAATTACTTAGAATTTGAAAATTTCGACTCTGTATATGAATGTACGTCTGATATTAATAATGTTTATAATGTGTTTTTAAGTGACTTACTGTATGCTATAGATTTAACGTGTCCTTTAATTCAAATCTCGACTGAAAATAAAAAAGCTAATATGTGGATCACAAGAGATATAAAAGAAAAGGGTAGACAATTGAAGGATATGTTCTGGCTGGTAAAGAATACAAATGATGCTGGTGTGGCAATTAAGTATAATGACATGAAAAAAGTATATAAAAAAATATTAATAGAGCCAAATTAAATTATTATCAGAATGCGTTAAGTGGTATAAGTAACATTCAACATAGACAAAAACAAGTATGGAATTTAGTGCGTAAAAAGACCGGTAAAATTAAGACCTCGCAGTCAATAAAAATACAAATTAACAATAAAGTTATAAACGACCCTGATAAAATTGTCAATTCATTTGCTGAGCACTACTCTACCGAGGTCCCAAATAAAATAAAGTATCACTTTGGTAACCAAGTACCACAAAAATGTACTACAATGCCCAATAATAACAATACATTTTTCTTCACGCCTGTTACTGCTGAAGATATATTAAACATAATAAGTCAATTAAAAAATACCAATTCTGTAGGAATAGATTGTGTGTCCACAAAAATTATTAAATCTATTGCTCAGTTTATCGCCGAGCCACTAGCCCACATTGTCAATCTATCTGTAGAACTGGGAAAATTCCCGGAAGAATTGAAAATAGGGAAAGTAATTCCAATCTACAAAAACAATGATCCACACATAATAGATAATTACAGGCCTATCACTGTACTCACTGTCATATGCAAAATAATTGAACGCGCTATATATAACAAAATATTTCCAAATCTAACTAAATATCAAATTATTTCCAGATGTCAAAATGGATTTCACCCTGGCAGGTCAACTGAGAGTGCGGCGGCTGACTTTTTGGAATTTGTGTACAATCGCGTGGATGACGGAAAGTACGTTGCTGCCCTTTTTTTTTGACCTGTCCAAGGCTTTTGATTCTATAGATCCGACATTCGTGGCAGATAAACTTTCTGCGACGGGATTTAGAGGTAACTTTCTTTCATGAATAATATCGTACCTCAGCTTTAGAAAAATTTTTGTAAAACTAGAAGAGGCCAGTTCAGAGAAGTATTGTATTGATCTTGGAGTTCCTCAGGGTTCTGTACTGGGGCCACTTATTTTTCTTTTATTTATAAATGATTTACCACTTCATATTGGTACTGAATGCGTTGTGCTGTTCGCAGACGACGTCTCCATAGCAGAGGAGGCAGACACTCCTGAGGAGCTGCAGGATAAGCTCAATACTCTTTATGAACAATTTATCAACTGGTGTGGTACTAATAAATTGATTGTTAACACCAAGAAAACTATTTTGCTACAGTTTTTTGGTAGGAAAAATCGTACAGACATAAATATTACATATAATCAATTAACAGTTGCTCCAAGTGAAACGACAAAATTTCTTGGTATCCATATTGACAGTGATATGAGTTGGAGATATCACATTAATAATGTCTGTCAGAAAATAAGTAGTGGCTATTATGCAATTTTACAACTGAAAAGTGTATTGGACCAAAAAACACTAATAAATGTTTATTATGCCCTCATAAATTCAGTGCCGTCGTATAATGTCATTTTGTGGGGTGGCGCTTCTGATAGCGAGAGGGTTCTGATTGCTCAAAAAAGAGTTATACGATTAATTTTCGACTTGCAGAAAACTCAGTCATGCAGAGTTTTCTTTAAGCAACACGCTATATTGACATTTCCTTGCGTGTATATATATAATTGTCTCATATATATAAAAAAGAATATTAGCAAGTACGAGACAAATTCGCAACTACATAATTACCCTACCAGACATGGTAATTTACTAAAAATTCCAAAACATAGAACTGCGCTCTATGAAAAGTCTCCACTACTGGCTGGAATAAAATTCTTTAATTGTCTACCTAACGAAATTAAAGAAAAAGCTTCCTTATATTCCTTTAAGAAGGAATTACGGAGCTATTTAATAAGTGGCTGTTATTATTCAGTCGATGAATTTTTAAATCATACATTTTATACATAAAAAAAAAGAGCTACCTGTTCTGAGCTGTACTACTGTATATTTTTGTGTATATGTGCATATAGTATAATTAGCCATATTATTTTATATTTTATTCTATTTATTGACATGTCCTATTTCATTGTATTGTGATCGAAAGGATGAATAAAATTATTATTATTATTATTAAAATGATAAAATTTGAAATGCTTATTCTACCCACAGAAGACCATTATAAGACTATTCTAAGATATTATCATCCACCTCGTCCCCATTGGAGGGGGTGAAATAAACTACTACTACTTTTTGGCAGAACTTTTATGTAAACATTTAAAAAGAAAATACTTATTTTAACACTTTTTTGCCTCTTACTAAATGTTTGTGTACTCAACCCCATTTGATAAACAAAATACAATACCATGCACAAGAAGTTCGCACCAATATTTGACTAATATATTTGTTTATAAATACGCAGTAGGTTGCTGTCAATTTTATTCACATCGATAAAACTCCCTTTTTAATGGAGGGATCTGGCGAGAAAAAGAGGAGTTTTGAAGCCAACTTCTTTTAAATTTATTTTTTGACAATTCGGTTGCACACGTCTTTTTTATCATATTATCAAGTTAGTTCAACTCAATGCATAGGATGGGGGAGGAAGTCGCATTTAAAATTCACACGTTGTTTCACAATAACTTTATTTATTATTGACGACGAAAGTTAAATTAAAAACTAAAGATTTCGCGGAAGCGCGTAATCTGGTTATAATTTTTTCTAATCAGACGGTAACTTTCCGTAAATTTTTTTTTAAAATGCGCATTTTTTTGCAAAAAAGGAATTCCTTGATTTTTTCACGAAAAAAAGGAGTTAGGGGATGAGACTTTTTTGAGGTAGGTAACAGAATTGATGGAGGGTGGTGGGCCACTTAGGAGAGAGGCGGAATTTATTCGTTGTTACCTGTAGTATTTGACTGATTTTTTTTTTATACATTTTTCAAATAAACAAACCTGAGGGAGGGGAAAATCCTTTTGTATTTCTTTTTTTAAATGCGTTTTTGAATACGAAGGGAAGGGTTCAGAGGAGAATTTTTTTACAGGTAAGTGAGGATTTTTTTATCTTTATTTAAAAAATATATATTACAATCCAAGCAATAGGAAAGGAGGGAGGGGGCATGATGCGTTTTCAGGAATAAAAGGTTAAGTAAAAGAGATAGGGACTTCGGACCAAATGATGTTTGTTTTGAAAAAATATGCAAGAGGTTTTTCCCCTCCCACAAGTTTGTTCATTTGAAATTTTTTTTTAAAATAATCAGTCAAATACTAGAGGTAACAGCGAACAAATTCCATTTTGGTTTTTCAAAATCGCACCACAGGGAAAAAAGTTATAAGGGGTTGAATAATTATGCTCCCCACCTCTCTCCTAATTGACCCCCCATCCTCTACCCTCCGACTCGATCAATTCTTATCTATTTCATCTACCTCAAATAAATCTCATCCCCTAACTCCTTTTCTTCGTGAAAAAATCAAGGAATTACTTTCTTGTATATTAATGTTATGTCAAGAAAAAGCGTATTTAAAAAAAAAATCACGAAATTTACCGTCCGATTTAACCAGATTATGCGCTTCCGCGAGATCTTCAATTTTTAATTTTACTTTTTTTCGTCAAGTCAAGTGGAAAAACGTGTTTTTGCGAATTTCAAGTGTAAATTCCTCTTCCACCCTGTGCGATTGAGATGAACTAACTTGATAACATGATAAAAGAGAACGCATGTAACCGAATTGTCAAACAATTTTTTTTAAAGTTGATTTCATTTCAAAACCAGATCTGCTCCGCTATTTCTTGTGGCAAAGCGTTGACTCAGATGAATTATACTGTTTATCAAAGTGATTATGGGCCATAATTTCTGAAACACACACGGTTTCCGAAAGCAGTAACATGGTAACATGGTAACAGCTCAACATCGTAAGGGGGGCTTAAAAAAACGTAGAAAACAAACAGTTGAAAAAAGTTCCATTACAATAAAAATTTTAAAAAATATAAAAAAAAAATGAATACATAAATGAACCTGTAGTCAATATACAATTGTTGGCAGGCTCCAATATGGCGGATGAAAAATATTTATAAAGCAAGAGTTTTAAACGGGCAAAAAACTTGGGTATCTAGATGATGCTATGTATTAAGGTAGTACCACAGAAGACTTATACCAGAAGCGTCACTGTCGGCGGAACGTTTGATGTTTGGGTGCATTTGCACGCATCCAGTAATTTAGTCGATTAGAGAGACGGTCGAGTAATTTAGTAATTGCTTTCCACTACATTACTTGACTAAAACACGCTGTTCGCATTGGTCGAGTACTAAATTATTAAGCCACTCGACTAAATTATTGGATGCGTGCAAACGCATCCTTTCATTGGTAAATTGGGGTAACCTTCGGCCATCTTGTCGGTGGTATTATTGTCAACCTATAAATCCGCACTTTTCTAAATTCACCGCTGGACGCATTGGTAGATAAAATTCGAAGCTGATTGGCTTTGGTTTTCAAAATAGCCAATCATATAATGTTATTGCTTACCGGTGCGCTCCACCGGTGAATTTAGAAACCTGCGGAATTATAGGTTGACAATAATACCACCGACATATGACATATGCCCATAAAAATTCAATATTGGCGGGAAGGCCAAAGAGTCGTTTGTGGTATAGGTCTTCTGTGGTAGTACTGTCGATATTGCAGGAGTCAAAAGTATACACCGTCTCGTTTGACTTGCACAGTATTTAGAATAGGCAACATCGCGATGGAGTGAGAGAGAATTGACAATGATTTATCAAAATCGTCGCTTCAACTGCCTTCGAAATCACAAACGTCAAAAAATGCCACTTTCGATTCGTTCGTGCCGAGCCTAATTTTCCAATTACGATGTGCGATTTACGATCAGGTTTAACTGGAATTCTTCCTCTTTACGTCGCGACATCGTGTTTTTCCAAAAATATGAACGTGTCAAGATCGCATGTTTTTGCAATTTTTCCGGTTCCGAAATGCCAATTCCTATTGTTCTTTGCTATTTTTCTTTTGCGAATGTTTGCTATTTTTCGCAGATATCTCCGGAACCATGAGAGCTAGCTCGAAATTAAAAATAAGGTTAAACGAGTATTTTCCACTACAAATCTTTTGCTACCATCAACATTTGGGCGGAATTGGGAACTTTTCGTTTTCCGGTAAAATTACGCCATTTTGTTGCCATAGTTAATCGGTAATTAATTGAAATTGATCTCATATACGATGTCCACTTAAAATCATATATCAATTAAACGCTCCTTTAATTCAAAACAAAGGTTTCTGGGAGGGATGATTTTTTAAGATGAAATGGTTGAAGATGCATATAAAAAATAATTATAATAGTTTATTAAACATTTTAGGGAAAGTTGAGAATGGTGTTGTTAAAGTTACCAAACACAAAAAATATTACAGAGAATTTTTAATTTTTTAGAAAATAAAGAAAAAAATAACCAAGAAATCGTTATTATAAGATTAATTACTAACAAAATGAAATATTATTATCTGTAACATTATTAGTCATTTATATTTTATTAGATTTAATAAACATATGGCTGTGCTAATCAAACATCGTTCATGTTATTTTTAATAAAGAACTTTTATGAAACCTACATTCTCATATTCCATGTATTTTTATAAATTTTGCGAACATTGTAACTTCTTTTACGATGTTGCCACGTCTAATAAACTACGATATAAAAAGTAGACTTTTAACATTTATTCGCTAATTACTTCTATCACATGCTCTGAAGCTGTACTTTTAAGAGTCGAAAATGTTTTGTATATTATTTTCTCTCGTTTTCTCCTTTTTAATTGAAATCTGAACGGTACTTTTTGTAAAATATGATGAAACCTGTGATTTCTCATAAGGATCAATGTTTATTCGCTAATAATTACTACTATGACATGCTTTAAAGCTGTACTTTTAAGTGTCTAAAATGTTTTGTATATTATTTTCTCTTGTTTTCTCCTTTTTAATTGAAATCTGAACGGTACTTTTTGTAAAATATGATAAAACCTGTGATTTCTCAATGTTAAAAGCATAACATTTCAAATTTCAATATTTTTTTACTGGTTCTCTGTAGCTTTTCAAAAATTTAATTGGATCATTATCTTACCATAATCTACTGATATGCCGAATTTTATTAAATTCTGAACACTAATCCTAAGACCGACAGTACTACCTTAAGAAAAAGCAACAATTTTTTTTCTTTTTGTTATTGTATAATTACAGTAACAATTATAAGTAATTATACAGTAACAAAATGGCCACATTTTTATTTAAAAAATGTGAAGCAGCACACATTGTTTCGGTTGCACTTTTCGTGTTTTTTACATGCTTTGTATGTATGTTAGTTAGTTAGTTGAGATGTTTAGTTCAAATCTTGTGTTCAGTTCAAATCTTGCAAGCCAATTTTGAACTACTTAACAATACAATTCAATAATATGGTACCAAAAGTATGTTTTTTAGTTTTAACAATATCATTTTTCAGATTTTTTTGATCGCATGGTGTATTCACTCAGACGTTCTAAGAAATGTCGAAGGATCCGGTATTATTTTAAGTAAGGACGATGCAATGAACATATAATAACACAGGATCACAAAATATTTTTGCTAGGTACGCTGAACCAGACCTAGTGTAGCATATTTTTTTAGGGTCGCTGAATCTGAAACTTATTTTGCCATATCACATCAGGATTTTTTTTTAAATTAAGAACAATTTTTTTAACCGACTTCATATTACGTGAATATTCGAAGATTTGGCGATGTCGCCGGTAATATCAACTAATTCACACACAGGAAATTATTTTTGTAGTAACATTCACATGGTGCTCAACATATAGAGAATTTCACAATAGTTTAGTTCACTATGTAGAAGTTAAATAAATAAAAAAAGCTACTAAAAAGGTTGAAAAAAATTTTTTGGTATAACTTATATAAATATTTAAAAAGAAAATACTTCAATAGAAAGTCTGCTTTATTTTAACACTTTTTTGCCTCTTGTTAAATATTTGTATACTTAACCGCATTCGATAAAATAAAACGACCCCAAAAACATATGCTACACTGGGTCTGGTCCGGCGCACCTCGCAAAAATATTCTTGCTGAAACCGAATCTGAAACTTATTTTGCCCCATTACGTCAGGATTTTTTTTTTAAATCAAGCGGAACCTTAAATCTGTAGATGAAAACCGCAGCCAGTTTTGAAATTAGATATTTTTCCACCGATTTCAAATTGATATTAGGTAATAAGGTAGTTCCTTGCTACTTTCCACTAATAGGCAGACAGATATTTCTAAAACTGAGTGAAATTTTATTTCTTTCTTTTTAGAGATATTCTTTGAAGACTTTCCTTTTTCAACCTTCTTAGTAGCTTCTTCTATTTATTTAACTTCTGCATAGTGAAGGGTGAAGGAAACTATTGAGAAATTTTTATATTAGGCACCATGTGAATGTGACTACAAAAATAATACCCGGTTTGTGATGTTACCGGCGACTTCGCCAAACCTTTGAAAATTCTCGTAATGTCGGATAAAAAAAATTATTCTTAATTTAAAAAAAAAAAATCCCGACGTGATGGGATGAAGGTTTCAGCGACCCGAAAAACATAAGCTGCACTGGGTGTGGTCCTCGCGAAGTTTTTCTTCTAAAAAAATAGCCGCCATCCTTGTTCCTAAAGGGAAAATGCCCTCATCGCGCATCGCGTCCGGCGCGGCGTCCTCATCAAAAATGAATCGCTTGGTGTAAGAATCAACCATGCCAAATGGCATCCCGTGGAGTTGAAGTAGAGTAAAATAATAGTCCACACCAAAGTTGCAAAAAATGCAAGGGTATAGCAAACATGCCTACCCTCCCCTCATTTTCGAGGGCGGCCAACACGATGGTAATAGTCGTGCGGTCCCTACATCCCTCTAACTACTTCTAAACGCAAGAAACTACCCCTTTTCCCATTTCTCGTTGTCAGGCATGCGAGGACTTATTGAATCGGTTTTTTTTTAGGAAACTCAATATGTCCTGCGAAATTTTGCAACCAGACATCCTACCGCCCCCCAGGAGTTGAATCAACCCCCTCCTTCATTACCGAAACATGCAAAAAACATCCAAACGTGCTGAAAATTGTTTTCTACATGTTTCCAAGGGCGGGAAACACGATGCCAATATTATTTAGCCTCTCACCCCCAACCAACCAACTAACTACCCCTAAATGTATAAAACTACCCCTTTTCCGATTTTCCTTTATCAGACATGCCTAGCATAAGAATAAAAATCATGTACAGGATTATTCATTTTATTTAGGCCACCCTTTATCATCGTTATTATTGGAGATAGAGAAACTATAACTGTACCCCTTTAATAAGATAATGAAAGCACAGTGGCGTGCAGAAATTGAGAGGTACAAAAGGCGATAGTATATTTTTTAACGGTAATTTTTGAATTTTTGAATTATTCTTTTTTTTTCTCATTTCAAAAATATGACATACGATAGTCCTATCTTTAACCGTTTTCAAATTATTGAACATTGAAAATCGTATTTAAGCCATTTATTACACGAACGAAAATTACAATTATTAAAGTAGTCTATGAAAATGACAAGTATTCTGTTATTAAACCTGTCAGCGTCTCATATAATAACAGAATACTACTTGCCATTTTCATAGACTATTTTAATAATTGTAATTTTCTTCGCATAATAAATAGCTTAAATACGATTTTCAATATTCAATAACTCGAAAACGGTTGAAGATAGTACTATCATATGTCATATTTCTGAAATCAGAAAAAAAGGAATAATTCAAAAATTCAACAATACATAGGGCATTCCATTAAAAAATATATTATTGCTTCAATTTCTGCACGCCACTGTATTTCCATTCACTTATTAATGGGGGTCAGTTACAGCCCCACAACTTTCATTCAAAACTTTTTTTCTATTTCCAATAGTTACGATAATAAAGGGTGGCCTAAATATAATGAAACTCCTCTTAAGCTGCAATAAAAAAACTATCTCCCTAGAAAACCTGATCCATTGAGCGCTTGTGATCTCACTATAAGAAAATTCGATGGATTTGGGCGTGCAAGAGTAGTTTTTGAGGACTAAGAGAGAAAGTGATGCTACGATCGTGTTCTCCACCCTTGAAAACGGGGGATACTTTCTATAGCACAATATGATCACATAAACAATCATTTGTTATTAATCGATTGGTACTATTTATTTTCTAATACTGACAATATTAATGCTATGGTTGATACTTTTTATAATGCTCTGTGGAATTTTATCGAAAAGTTCGTTCCTCTACGAACTAAATGCGATCAGAAATATCCTATCTGGTTCAGTTCCGAGCTGAAACATTTAATATGTGAAAAAAAGAAAACTCATAAACAGTACAAGCAATCAGGCGATCCAGATGTGTATTCGGTTTTTAGCGATCTTCGTAGAAGATGTTATTTATTGACTAAACAATGTTATGCTGAATATGTGGGTACTGTTGAAAGATTTATTCCGAAAATCTGACAGTTTGCCCCTCTCAATGTTCTATAATAATTCCAAGGCTGAGGGTGGTGAGGGTATATCGAATTTGTTTGCAAGCTACTTTTCTGCAGTTTACAGTCCATTATACGATGTGGAATGTAATTTCACTCCTGACATTACTGTTGATGTGCATAAGGTATACATCAGACCTTTAGATGTGGAAACTGCCCTTGATTCAATTGATGTTAATAAAGGAGCGAGTCCTGACAAAATCCCACCAATCTTCTTAAAGTCCTCTTCCAAATCACTTTTCTTGCCACTCTTCCTCATATTTTCAATGTCCTTAAAAACAGGTATATTTCCATCATGTTGGAAAAGTTCATACGTAACTCCGATTTACAAAGCTGGAAACAAATCTCTTATTAATAACTATAGACCTGCGTGCATCCTATCTGCAATTCCGAAATTATTTGAGTCGTTAGTTGAAAAACATTTATCCGCTTCCTTAAGTAGTATCATCATTCCAGAGCAATATGGATTCCTCCAAGGTCGTTCTGTGGACTCCAATTTATATATCTATACCAACTTCATCGTTAAATCTCTGGTAAGAGGCGCTAACTTGCATGCGGTATACATGGACTTTAGCAAAGCCTTCGATAAGGTAAATCACTCTCTCCTTATAAAGAAACTCCATAAAATCGGAGTCGGTCCTCCTTTATTATCTTGGATTCAGTCGTATCTCTCTGAGAGAACCCAGCAGGTTCTTGTTGACGGATATACTTCGGAGACATTCTCTGCAACATCTGGAGTGCCCCAGGGCTCCCACATTAGCCCCCTATTGTTTAATTTATTCATCAATGATATTGCTAAAAATATTTATTGTGAATTTCTACTGTTTGCGGACGATCTGAAAATATTTAGTCTCTTATTCTCTGAGTGACTGTGCCCAGATTCAAAAAAATCTTGATTCAATTTATTCATGGTGCGAAGACAACAACATGCATCTTAATGTTGATAAATGCTATTCCATGTCTTTCAGTCGCAGGTTGTTACCCATTAGTCCTGACTACAGTATTAATAGCGTATTAAGAGCTTGCATAACGTAACCACGGTGAAAGATTTAGGTATTATATTTGACTCTAAACTTTCTTTTTCTGAGCATTTCGAACATATGATTGAGAAGGCAAATAAAATGTTAGGGTTTCTTAAGAGAATGGCTCAGGATTTTTCGGATCCTCGAGCATTCACTATTTTATATATATCTCTAGTTAGATCTATTATGCAATTTTGCAACATTGTTTGGTCACCGTACTACAACATATATATCAACAGACTTGAATCTGTGCAAAACAAATTTGTCAGATTTATGTGCTATAAACTGAGCACGAGGGGTATATTCTTAACCTGTGAGGAAGCAAAATCATATTTGGGAATTATTTCCTTACATAGCAGGCGCCAATATTACGATGTTTGTTTCGCCTTCAAAGTTATTAATAATTACATCAGTTCTCCTGATTGCTTGGAGTTTATGCGTTTTAATGTACCATCTTTTAACACTAGAAATATATCCATTCTGTCTGTACCTTATTGTCGAACAACTTAAGCTATGTTCAGTCCGGTGAATAGAATAAATTTAACAGTCAACAGATACTGCACTGAACTTGACTTTTTTAGTAAATCTCTTGGTGGTTTTAAAAACCAGGCTAAACGCGCTATACTGCAGTAATTTTTGTTATTGTTGTTATTTACTTTTAATCTTATCTTTGTATTTCGCTTTTTCTCTTCATGTTTATTTTAGTTGTTAAGTTTTTGGGATTAGTATCACAATATGTAAATGTATTTATACGTAAATAAATAAATAAATAAAAAATAATACCTTCTCTTCGAGGAACACTTCAGGATTGAGGGAGGTGGTGGTTTCAACCCCCGGGGGGTTTTTAAATTTTACAGGACATACTGTATTTCCTCAGAATCCCCCGATCCAACAAGTCCTCTCGTGCATGACAAAAAATGAGGAAAAGGGGTGGCTTTATGCATTTAGGAGTAGTTAGTTAGGAGTGGGAGGTTAAATAATATCAGTATCGTGTTCCCCGCCCTTGAACATGTGTCGAAAACAAATTTCAGCACGTTGGGATGTTTTTTGCATGTTTCGGTATTGAGGGAGGCGGTGGTTTCAACCTCCGGGGGTGGTTAGGATATATATTTTTTTTTAACTATTTAACGTCGGCCTATTTCCGCTACCAGGGCCTATCACCGATGCCAGGAGACGAGCTACCCCCAACCTGGAAATTTTGCCGAACCTCTTCCCTTAAGAAGAGTAGGGATCTTTTACTTGCCTAACATTTAATAGACAAGGGACCGCCTGCTTTACATCCCCTCCGAAGGATGGTATATCCACTACGTAATCCTCGTCTGAAATTACGTAACTTCCGAGTATACACTGATATAAAAGCCTCTAGAAGGTGGGGCGAGAACGCTGTATTTCCCAAGATAGTTGGGTCACCCATCCAAGTACTAACCGCGCTCGATGTTGCTACAACGGAATATCGACTGATATTCACATTGAAGTCGCCTCTTGGTTAGGATATCTGATTGCGAAATATTACAGGACACATTGAGTTTCCTCCAAAAAAGCCCGATTCAATAAGTTCTCGCATGCCTGACAACGAAAAATGGGTGTTTTTCTGCGTTCTGGGGTAGTTCGAGGGGCGCAACTATCATCATCGTGTTGGCCACCCTCGAAAATGGGTAGCCATGTTTGGTTGCTACCCTTGCACTTTTGGGACTTTTGCAACTTTGACATGGACTATAAATCGTACTGCGCCCACTAATGCGGAAATCCGCGGTTCAAATGCTGAACTTATAAAACTTTTTTTTTTTTTAAATAATACACAAAATTTATTTTTGTCACTGTTATAAAGCACGTTCAAAAAGCTATAATTTAAAGAAGAAAAAGTTTTAGTTTATTCTCCATATAGACCAGTAGAATTAATAAACAAATTGAATATTAAAATTTTTTGATGAAATTTTAGGGGTAACTTTGGGGTAATAAAAGACATATTTTGTCAAAGTTTCAAGCACTAAAGTGCTTTTGTTAAAGAATGAAAAATATTTGCAAATTGCGATAATTTTCGCGTTTTTTTGCAATTATTTAAACAAATTTTCAAGCGTTTTAAACGAAACACCTCTCAAATTAACCGTTTTCCAAAGTTCTAACAGTATCTACAAATTGAAAAACCTATCGTTAAAGATCTTTGAGTTATCTTTAAAAAAGTCGATTTTTTTGAATTTTTCAACAATAAATCGTTAAATAAACAATGTTCCGGCGGTCAAAAAGTGGACCAAATTCAGAGTCATGTTCGTAATCAATAAAACCATCGTTTAATTCACGTGGCATCCTGAAACGAATTACAATATGCATAGTTTCTAATTCCACTGGATTAATAATAGTTTACTAGATGTAAGGACCTGTAATTTCACCATTCGGTTTATGTAAAATTAGATGTGATTTTATTTTTTTTTTTTTTGCAAAAAGACAAAATGGCTGATAGGATTTAAGAGTATATGCAGTTTTGTTCATCATCTGTTTGCAAATATTTTGATTTTAGGTTTGGGCTGATTCGATGAACAGAACCAGAGATATTAAAAAAGAACGAGACACGTTTTTCAAAATTAAAACTCAATTTCCGAGAAACGCTCACCTCCAAAATTAGGCAAGACTCATCATCACTGTACCTTCCTGATTACGCCCCCCCCCAAAAAAAAAATCGTTGAAATAATACTTTTAATGCTTAGTTTTATTTGACTATTTAAGGGGCCCGGAATAGAGCTTAAGCTCAAAATTTAAATTGTTCATGTGACGGGCCTCTTCAATCCGTTCAACTTTTATTTCAAGGATGTTCACGAAAATACGTTGGTCCTGATTTGTTGTGCCAACTTAAATGAGACATCAGGTATAAAGTGGCAAGAACGAACAAGGAACTCAACAAAATATGAAGAAAGCTTTACATTTCGTTAACATCCTGGCTAAAATATACTCGCAGTGTAGTAATTACCCACAGTAAAGGAGCAGAGCAAAAAATAAAGTTGTTTCAAGATCAGCTTTAAGCGGGACGCTTTCGGTCTATTATTGCCGTCATCTGCAAGCCATTGTGGTTGCGCCAGTCGTGAAATGGCCGGCATGCGGTTTTAAGCAGGTTCGGAACGAATAAAACAAATTCTTGTGGATTTATCGCCCGGAACCCGGAACTATGACAAGGCCGTGTGCCGGACTTTGACAATTTATATAGGAAGGGAATATGAGCGTGCTGGTGTAGCTGATTTAAAGGTCTTAGAATATACGTGGACATTAATTTCCATGTACTGAAATTTCCGTGTACTGTTTACACGGTACTCCTTTAAATTATCTTTAAATCACATTTAATTAATTTTTATGACTAAATTTAGTGAGGTGCAATCAGGGACGGATGAAAAGTGGGGGGGGGGGGCAAAGGGGCAAATGCCGTCGGGCCGGTGGCTCTGGGGCCGGGCAGGATCGGTCCGAGGTAAATAGGCATTTGTACCGGCGGATAAAAAACCCGACGGCCAAAAGAAATTTTAAACGGCAGCTCTTTTCTCTCCTTAATCCTTACTTAGAACGAAATATTTTCAGGCTACTATCTCGGCCACTGACATAAATGCCAGGTGTCATTTATCATTTATAAAAAGTTATTAACTTAATAACCTAATTTTGCATGTCCGTTTCAAATTCTGCAAGTTTGCTTAAGAAAGTTCTGATGTATTAAGGGGTCTTTTTTCTTTATCTTTTGACCTCTGAAACATTTTTGTTTTTTTTTTAATGTTTCGAGATGTTTATGTAGACAATATTAGTCATAATTATTATTGATTTATTATTCATTGTTATACTGTTAAAAATGTTTAAATTTTTTATTTCGTTCTTTGTCTTTCAATGTCAATAAATTTTAATAAAGAGTATGGATGTTCAGTGGCGTTTTTAAAAATGTTACCAAGATGGTAGCAGTCTGCTTTAGACCGTGGTTGTCAGATTACGTGTTAGTACTTTGAACCTCTAAGTAATTTTTGCAATTGCATGAAAAAAAGGAACATTCGTTTGACGAAACCTATTTTTCGGAGAAAATGTTTTTGCTACTCGAATTTCTAACTTTTCATTTTAGAGCGTTTGACTTTGAAAAATACAAAATATTCGCTTGCGGCGCATTTTTCCCCTTAAGCCCTGACCCACCAAAAAAAATATATGTATTTTTCCCTGGCCCACTCAAATTTGAGGTTCTAGTTCCACGCTTGATTGGGCCGATTCCCTAAAATTGCCAGGGCCGGTTGGACTGACCCTATCCGCCCCTGGGTGCAATTAGATATTAGAGAGATTTTAAGCCACTTAATTTACAACATTATACGTTATCCATTATACTGCTCATGCGCAGTCATTAAAAAATAACGGAATACGTTATTAACCGATAAAGTTTTACGCTATTTGCGTTAGAATAAGGTACGGTTAATAACGTTTAATATTTTGCAGCGTTGCCCGGTAGAGAACATTTATATATTTAGTTATACATTTAATTTATGAATATCTTAACACTTATATTTAAAATATATAAATCTCTCTCTATTCAATATACTTTTTGTATATTTTTTCATTGTGTTCTTAATATCCAATAAAATTAATGCATGGAAATCAGTCTTTGGCAACGTTGCTATTTTTGTCATAGGGTGTTTGTAGTGGTATTGTGAACATAACATGACTTTTTCATATTTATTTGTTATTATATCTATATGCTTGAAAAGAAATCTTCGTAGTGTGAATGAATCTGTTGATTTTGTGATTAAGGAAGTGCTAAAAAACGAGAGGTTATGTATTTTTACGTTGTTAAGGTACGTCACTTAACGTCAAGAAACTATAAAGCTCAGTTTATAAACTGCCGCAGCAGTTGCAGTTGCAGTTGCCGCTCCTGTAGTGTTTATGAAGAATACGAAAGCAATGTTTCCATTTATAAAGTCCGCTGCCGCTGCGGTTGCTGTTCATATTCCGCAGGTAGATAACCAAATTTTATCTTGAACGGCAACCGCAACGGAATTACCAGAGGATAGCCAATGAAATTGTAGTTTATGGAGAACATAAACAAATCGTCACGAGACTTAGGCGTGAAGCGCATGCGTGAAAAACATTCTACGACAGCAACAGCAAGAGTTTATAAATGACAAATTTTCGTCTTTCGTGAATTGCAACTGATACTGCTGCGGCAACTCCAACTGCAACCGCTATTGCAGCGGAAAAGTTTATAAATCGGACTTAATGGTTTCAAAAACTCAAAACGTGTCAAAACGTCAATACCGGAATCCCTGATTTTCGAGTTAATGCGCATGTTCAGTATAACGTTTTACGTTTAACGTATTAGCAAATTTAAGGTGCCTAAAATCTCTCTATTGAAATAGATGCTACCTGAAATTTTATTGCAAAAAACTACTATAAAAAAAGTCAACAAACATCGACTGCCGGCTACACTTTTGGAGAGGAGGAAAGTGTTGTTGCAAATATTTTGAAAACTGAAAATTTTGCCAAAAAGTGTTAAATGTGTAGTACCTATAGTCGCATATATAAGAACTGGCGAAAAAATGGTCATAAAATCGCGTTGGGATAATGAGCGCAAAAAATTGTTTGTTTAAGGAAACTAAGGAAAGGCAAGCATAAAAAGCTTTTAACATGATATTTTCGAACTTTAATCAAAATTTATATAATTTTTCATTTTGATTAAATTTTGGACTTATTGAACAATTCTGAACAAGTTTCATTAACAAAATTTCTCGATAAAAATATGCCTAATATGATTTTTTCATTTTCTTCTTTCTTTCTTTTTATTTCTTTTTTATTTTGGTACCGCAGGTGGCTTTGCATTTGTAGGAGGCGAATGTTTTTCTAGTCATAAGTAGATCTTAATACTTATGTAAAATGATTTTTTTTGTTTCGGAGATAACTACTGAAATGTACGGCAAAAAATCGCAAATTTTGTGCTTCTACAGTTGGCAACTTTTTAATCTTGGCTCCTACGCCAAAAGACTACTCTAGTTAACTGAAATAGATTTAAATTTTCTAAAACTGTTTTTTTTTTTTATTTTTTGAATTCCGACAAAAATGAAGGAATTAGAAAAGGCGGGATTTGGGACTTTTTTTTTCGGTAAAATTTCTCCATTTTGTCACCGTAATTAATCGGAAATTAACTGAAATCGATCTCATATACCCTACGATGTTCACTTAATATCATGTACTACTTTGATGCTCAGTTAATCTTGGCCCTTCGAAACAAAGGTTTCTGAGAAAAATTATTTTTTTAAGATTTACATACACTCTATAGGAAAACGTGTAATTTCTTACATTCCTCGAATATCTCGATAATTATCATTTTTTTATAAAAATTTGTAGACAGCTTATGTAAAGAGAATTGACTGAGCTTTCCGACGCTTTTCTAATTTTTTCTCTAACATAAAAAACAAGACTTTTGACCGAATATGCACTCCGGGCAATTGCAGTTTGCCGAGAAGTTTTGCATTTTCCGCCGCGTAATATTAATCTACAAAGTTGATTTTTTGTCTACAAGCAGTTTATGCACTATTTCGATTAAAAATCACCTTCTACCTCCGCTTAAAGGCGGCTGAATCTTTGAAGACAACAAATATAAAAGGATGAACAAAAATTAAATTTTACAGTTAATTTTATTAATAAACAAACTGAGTAATTTAAACAAAATTTTCTCAATTTAATATTTATCGTTATAATCGTAGATAAAGTATAGTATTCAACTTGCGGTAATGGTAATAACTTGATGAATTACAGCACTTGCCTACGGCTCGTGCTGTAAACTTTCTTCTGCGTGAGTTATTACCTATAGCTACATTACCGCTCGTTGAATAATATACTATTATAAACGTAAATGGTATATTGGTGTTGAGTATAAAATAAACGGTATTTGTGCATTTTACATTTTTAACATAATGCGTTGATACTCACTACCATTTACGTTAAGTAAAACACATGTCCTATATACAAAGCTAATAATTAAAGAACTAAAAAGAAATGTTAAGTTTACAATCGTCGGGAGCGAAAAGGTGAGGTGGAAGGGGCCACACGTTCGTGACCTCAGCCAAGGAACCAGCGCCGCTAACCCTGCTGAAACTCCTGTCAGAGAGCAGGCAAACTGCAATTGCCCATAAAACGATACCTATAACCGATAACATCGGTAGTGGGGTGGGGGTGGTGGATGAAATAAAAAAATATTTTGAGGTTTCTGGTTCTTGTACATACACTAAATCACATTTTTTTTTATCCCCTTTAATAATGAGGTGGGGGTGGTAATGGGGGTGACTAATGCCAAAAATTTTTTTGAGACCTTAGCTTCTCTTATATATACCTACTAAATACCAATTTTATAGACTCTTACCTGCTTTGATTTATCTATTTACCCCAAATTTACCCCAATTTGCCGACGGAATATGATGAAAATATAATCTAGTTCCGGATCTCGTTAAAGTACATACGTATACCAAATTTCAAGTCAATATCTTAAACGGATCCAGAGTAAACGTGCGCACAAAAAAAGTTACAGACAGACCGACAGACAGACAGAAATTTTTTTTCGCTCAAACTTAAAATCTCGACGTTTCATGACATTTTAAGCCTACTTGAACAATAAAAAATTTAAAAAATTTTTTTGTCGTTACTATACTTCTACTGGATGTGGAAGTAATTGATTACACATTTCATAAATACTTATTTACATCGTGTTGTCTATTTATATCGCAGGAGTCAGCTGAGGTCCCGCCATCACTTCACATTTAACATTTCACGTCCCAGGTCCTCCAAACTATCAAAATAATTTTTATACAATTTTGATAAATTTATACCTTATTATTAATTGTACTCAACTTCATTTTGCATGATATAAACCATTTTCCACTGAGTTATGTCTTTCTTATCCTTTACAAAAGTCCTGCAATTCGTCATGTTCCATTTCGTGAAAAATTCGATTTCCTCAATTTTTCGTTCTTTCCAGATAACAAGGGAACTATTCGCCCTACAGGGTTTAGCATGCGCTTAAATTAAAGCAAAATAACTGCGCTACAGCTTCATTTCCCATGACTTCCCTCGTAAGATGAGTGTTTTAGCCGATATCCTGCTCGGACGACGACTAAAACTACAATGTCGAACTTTTTGGAAAAAATGGCCAATTTTTGAAGTGATGTATCTCGGGATCTATTGGATCTACGGAGCGCTCAAATTGTCGCAAAATTTGTCTACTTTGAAAGTGTACAGGATGACTTTTTTCGTAGGATGCACCTTTCAGAAAACTGAAAAAAGTCCGAAAATTTCAAGGTTTTTCGAGCACCATGTTACCACAAGTCTTTCGAAACTGCAAACTTGGTTTTACATTATTGGTGTCTATCCTAACAACTTCCCAAAAAATCAGAACAGTGCAATTTTTTGCGACCTAACGCGATTTTTGTGTCTACGGTGACTGACCTAGTAGGTACTAAACCTATACCAAAAATTTCATGTTTAAATTTTTCTCTTATCACTTTAGCCTCGGTTTTAGTCCATTAAAATCGTCTTCGAAATTCAAAAGAATAAAAATTTACAGGATGTTCCATTTAAAATTTCAAAGTTGAAGCCGTTCCGGAGAAACCGAAGAAATCGAAGTAATTTAAAAGTGCCAAATAATGAGAATCTGGCCACTTTTTGCATACTGTGTGTTAACGAGATCACTTTTCGACCGCCATTTCTTTATTTTTCAACGTATCGAGATGAAACTAGGTTTGTGCCACATATTACCAAAGCGACATTCTTATTAACAACTTATGCTAAATAATAATTATTATAAATTTTAATGGCATAAATAATTATAAATTTTTATTACAAGGATAATGCAAACTTATTGTCTCCGACGTTTTGGTTTTCGATGTTATTCATCAATATCATTGGTGGAGCATTTAAGCAGTTAAGGGCCAGTTGTACGAACTAAATTGAGTCAAGTTCAGCTTGAACCAAGATCAAAAGCCAAGGTTACGATTGTTACAATAATCGTAACCATGGCTCTTGATCTCGGTTCAAGCTGAACTTGGCTCAACTTAGTTCGTACAACTGGCCCTAACTCCTTCACATAGTAAACATGCACTTTTTCTACATCCACAAGCAGAGCCATGCACACCCAGTTTTACATGAACAGAAAATCATTTTCAATAAATTTTCAGAAGCTAGCGGTTGGCGGTTGGTCCATTGCAACTGGTACTAGCGAATTATCTTTTTTTTTCCATCCCCAATTTTTTGGCAACTTTTCATATCCCATCCACAACTGCACTTGTAAATACACTTTTGTTTATATGTTCTAAACTAGCATCGAGTGTAGGTATCGATGAAACCAAGTTGACACAGATATTTTTACTTGTAGCTTTAAGAAAATTGTTTAGATTTTCTTGATTTTAGGAGTATCATATAATGCTAAAATGCATGAAATACCCGATTGCGAAATATTAGTGACGTCAGCATTTTCATCAGTAATAGTATATTACGTAATGGGTGCTGTAAGAAGCATATTACGCACAAATGGAAAAGTTATTTCCGTATTTCCATGAGTGCGTAATTGATTTACAACTCGAATGATGTACTATACTTTACCTACGATCATATTTATTTATTTATTTATTTAGTAAAATCTGGATTTAGTTTACTTGTCAACAATATTATTCAACAAATATTATGTCAGTATTGACAGCGTTTGAAAATTACGTTTTAAACCCCGCGTCAGCGATATAAGCCACCTATAAGTGCGTGTCCCGTGCGTTTTGTTTATCGTGCGATTTGTTTACAGTGCGATTTGTTTACAATATGTAAAGTTCAACTTACATAGATGGCAGGTAGTGTGTTTTTTTACTATTTACAGTAGTGATCGTAGGTAATAGTATATTACGCAATGAGTGCTGTAAGAAGCATATTACGCACGAATGGAAAAGTTACGCACGATGTCGCGTAGCTGGGAGTGCGTATTTCCATGAGTGCGTAATTGCTTTACAACTCGAATTATGTACTATACTTTACCTATCATATTTATTTATTTATTTAGTAAAATCTGAATTTAGTTTACTAGTCAACAATATTATTCAACAAATATTATGTCAGTTTTGACAGCGTTTGAAAATTACGTAGGCGCATTTGCCTTTTTAACCCCCGCGTCAGCGAACTAAGCCACCTATATTTGCGTGTCCCGTGCGTTTTGTTTACCGTGCGATATGTTTACAGTGCGTTTTGTTTACAATATGTAAAATTTAACTTACATAGATGGCAGGTAGTGTGTTTTTTACTATTTACAGTAGTGATCGTAGGTAAACATAATAACAGCATTTTATAAATCTGTACGATTTTCCAATAATTCAACTATTTTTACCCTTTTTGTAAAACGCTGAAGTTGTATCACATTTCATATTTTTTGAATTACTTGGTTAGTAAATCAGGATGAGAAAGAAATCAATAAAACAAATGTAATATAGTCCTCTACGTACGTTTATATATAATTATAGACCTCTGAAGTTTTTATTACCGTAATCCTTTCGGGTATAGTCTGAGGCCGTCTTTATAGATGCGACCGTACCATACCATGTTGAAGCTTATTAAATTATTTAGAATTTGAGACTAGCCCCGTGCAGGCTGGTCAAAATGGTGATTTTTTAAGGCTTAGTGTTTTTTCACCTCTTTTTAAAAAATTTAAATTTCAGCGACCATTTTTCGTGATTAACTCAAAAACTAAAATTTCTACAAACAATGTTTATTACAAAGTTGAAAGACAATTTAATTTCTTATACTTTAGTTCTTAATACAAGGCTCCACGATAAAAATAGGCCAAGTTATGACTATTTGTTTTCAAAAAAGTAATGTAATGGTTTTTCCGGCTTTTTATGATGACGTCTTTGCACTTTTCAACTTCAGTCACACAATAAGATCATATAAAAAATTCTGCCACCAGCACCCTAGCTATATCTTGTTAGTGTTCAAAACCATTTCATCGTATTATTTCATCGATTTTTAGTGTTTCACTGAGTTTATTTTATTTTTTGCTGTTTTTATTTGAATATCTCAGTAAATATGGTGAATTATAACCAGGATAATTTTCTGTACTTTACTTCTGATATATTTTTATAACTTTATATTTTAAGTATTACCTAATTCAATAATATTTTAAAGGAATATTTTTTTAATGATTCATAAAAATACATTTTAACTTTTAGTCTTTTTGAAAGGGCAACTCTAAATCAAAGTAACCGTGCCCTTAGTGTGTACAATAAATTGAGTAGATCACCGCAAATGTAAGATTTGAGGCTTCAACACTGCCATTTGCCGGAAATATCAATGTAAATTAATCTATGCTTCTACCATAACCACATCATAGAGGAGATGTCAGCGTGTTCACAAACATGAATGATAACACCGCAGTAATTACGCATAAAGATGTGATGAAGCAACAACAGAGAGTACATCACTTTACCAACATTTGATTGATGGTCGATAGAATACAGATTTACTTACTTACTGTCAATTTACCACTACAATGAAAGAATAAATTCGTCATAAAGCACTGAAAAAAAGTTACCACTGGCCCACCTGTACTATTATTAAAATATTTTGCATGTATTTACTACACCCTTAGTGACAATCTTTTATTTAATTTTATAAAATGGTTATATAGTAAAGCGGCAAACACAGTAAAAAAACTTTAGAAAGCTGCTATTAGTGAAACAATTTTGTAATTTGGCATACCGATTTCTGTCATTGAAACGACTATTTTTTCGAGCAGCGCCAAATCAAAATGGCTTCTACTTTCAAGAAAATTTAAAAGATCGACGTTTCCAGCTAAAATATTAATTTTATGAAAAAAAGTCATTAAGAAAAGTTGTTCCACATTAACTTTTGAAGAAGACAGTTCTTTTAAGTTATTTCTAAAACTAAAAATTAAGACTTCGGGGTAAAACATCACAAAGTCAATTTCTTCTGATATTTTACAAAATACGCAAAGTAATGTTCTCAACTTGTCAAAATAATTATCCTCTGACTATAAGTAACAATCAGAGTTGAATAATAGAATAAATTAAAAACTAGGAGGCATAATATTTTAAATCTCGGTCCTGTAAGCGAATCGCATAGATAAAATATACCATTATTAACTGAAAATGCGACAAATATTACACCGGAAAGTAACTACGGATGTCCGATTTACGACGGCCCCGCTTTAGTCCATCTACTTTTACTTAAAGGAGTTTCGAAATTTGAAGAATATTGAGAAACAGTTTTTCAGGCATCTATTAAACATAATATTGCCAAATTAACAGCTAAACGTGTCGACATAGTATGGGATGTTTACAAAAAGTATTACGAGAGAAAGAAGAGGAATCGGAATAAGAAGCCAAGTCCGTATTACCAAAGAATTGCTCAGAATTTCTGAAAAACGCTGAAACTAAAACAAGATTATTTTGTTTATTGGCAAATGATGTAACAACATCTAATAACTTTAATTCTGTCGAAATTGTGTCAACTGTAAGCGAAGAAATTGCGAAAAATAGTTATTGCAATACTGCTCTAAAATCCTGCAACCAGGAACAAGCAGATACGAGACTAATATTGCATATTAATGATTGTGTTCAATAAGGTTGGAAGGACATTTGCATTAGTACTATCGACACTGACGTAGTAGTACTGGTGGTTTAATTTTTTACTGTTTGTATAAAGAAGGGTTAAATAGTTTAAATATACAGTTTGGGGCTAATAAATATTTTAGAGTATTAAAGGTGCATGAGTAGCACAAAAACTAGGAGAAAGCAAGTGTGATGCATTACGAGGTTTCCACTCCCTAACGGGTAACAGAAGTAACAGAAGCTTTCACGTTCATTTCGAAACCTCAAGAAAATATTTTAAACTTATTCCAACGGTTTGTTGTTTTAATCTACTGCAATACTTCTACCTGCACTGAAGTAAATCAGGCACGAAAGGAACTGTTTACTTTCAAGAACAGGACAACATTTAAAATCCTCCCTTCAAAGGATGCTTTGGAGCAACACATTTTAAGTGGGCACATTTGGGGACAGTCTCTGACATCAAATTTGATTTTGGCAAATCTTGAAAAATGGGGATGGTGCCTGTCCGAAAATGTTTGAGTGCCAAAATGGTCAACCCGTTGGGAAGTATCTAAAGCAATTAGAGAATTAATTCAATGTAGTTGCAAAAAAGGATGCATTGAAACCAAATGTGGTTGTAAAAAAAACGGCTTGTAATGCACGTTACTTTGCAACTAACATAAAAAAGGTATGTAAGTTTAACTAAGAAAATTTGTACATATTTTTATTGAATTATTTTTAGGTTGAAAAATAACGTATCTTCAGTTTCTCGTAAAGGAATAATCAACAAGAACACTATAATTACACAGCCCCACAAAAAAAATAAAAGTTCAAAGCAGCGAACCGGACCCATGTATCCCTATGTATTTTCGGTCGCTGAATCCGAATCCGGGGCCAAAAAAAATCGTACACTCCCAAAATCATTAGCTAGAGCCAAAAAACACCCCTGAAATGGAATAAAAAGAAAATTAAGCTACCAAAATAGTTGTTACTTCTTAATCAATCGAATTATACAAATTAAGGTTAAACAGCAGCGTACATAGAATAGATATGAAACACACCCCCAGGGAGGGGCGAAAACTAGCCCCCATATATAAAAAAATCGATGCAAAACAATAATGACTGCTGAAATAGCTCGAAATGTCTAAGTTTTGTTAAAGTGTTAAGAAACTACATCAGGTCCGACGTAATATTCATAAACTGCCCTTATAGAGTTAAGAACAACCACCTTTAAGTCCAAAGGACACGAGAAAAACAAGAAAAAACGTAAAATTCAACAGGATTTCTATTTTCATGGATGCTATGATTGGCTGAAATTGCGTAGTACTCTAAAATAGAACCAGAAACTTACGTACCATCAACATCCTACACTGTCAACCCTCAGAGGGTGTGAAAACTACCCCCTATGTAAGATTTAACTATAAAAAGTTTCAGTGACTTCTATAAAAATTCAAAACACCTGCGTTGTGTGGAAGAGAGAAGAAACTAGACTATGTTCGACGATGTGCTTGAAAACCACCCCCATGGGGTTGCAAGATACTACCCTTATATCTGTAGGATGCTGGAAAAACAGAGAGAAACTAACCGGATTTACATTTTTATGGATGCTATGATTGGCAAAAATCGCGTTGCACATATCCTATAAATGTTATTAAGTAACACCCCCAGAAAGGATGTAAACTACCGTAATTCAAGATGTAACGAAAAAGCTATACTGTTGCTTATTCGTTTCATTTCCATAGTTTTTTTTTTATCTCTCAACCCCGTGGGGGTGGTTTTCAAGCACAGCGTCGAATATAGTCTAGTTTCTTCTCTCTTCCACACAGCGCAGGTGTTTCGAATTTTTATAGAAGTCACTGTAACTTTTTATAGTCAAACCTTACATAGGAGGTAGTTTTCATACCCTCTGAGGGTTGACACTGTAGAATGTTGATGGTACGTAAATTTCTAATTCTATTTTAGAGTACTACGCAATTTCAGCCAATCATAGCATCCATGAAAATAGAAATCCTGTTGCATTTTACGTTTTTTCTTGTTTTTCTCGTGTCCTTTAAACTTGGGGGTGGTTGTTCTCAACTCTATAGGGGCAGTTTATGAAGATTACGTCGCACCTGATGCAGTTTCTTATCACTTTAACAAAACTTAGACATTTTGAGCTTTTTCAGCAGTCATTGCTGTTTTGGATCGATTTTTTTATATATGGAGGCTAGTTTTCTCCCCTCGCTGGGGGTGTATTCCATATCTATTGTATGTACGCTGCTGTTTAACCTTGATTTGTATAATTCGATTGATTAAGATGTAACAACTATTCTGGTAGCTTAATATTCTTTTTACCCTATTTCAGGGGTGTTTTTTGGCTCTAGCTAATGATTTTGGGGGTGTACGATTTTTTTTGACCCCGGATTCGGATTCAGCGACCGAAAATACATAGAAATACATGGGTCTGGTTCGCTGCTTTGAACTTTTGTTTTTTTTTGTGGGGCTGTGTTATTGCTTTAGATTGTAAAATATACACAAAATCATTTTGTAGTATTTCTCCGTGTAGCGACTTTATTTTTAGTGTTAGGTAAACATTATATAAAGTTTGTTGTTTCAAATTTTAATGTAGAATATTTTTCTTAACCAATTTTTTTCTGTAACAGTAATAGAGCGGGAGCTAGGTGTCTTTTTCGGCAGCTCATCGTTTTATGAACTTTGAGATATTTTTATGGTTTAATGGATGATAACGATTCATAAAATCGACTTCTGGCGGGGCACCTCATGTCAGGAGCGCCACGAACACTGTTTAAAAATCAGTGAAATCATGCCATCGTTACAAGGCTCATTTTTTTTGTGTGTACACATTTTATGTTTAGAATGAATAAAATAAGATCGCCAAAAAGTGTGGGCCGTCAGGAGGTGCAGCCAGAAAGGTAATAATGATATTATACATCTGAGGCACGGTAAGGAGTGACATATGCCAGAAGTCTATTTTGTCGTTATTTAAGTTCGATAGAATTAATCAGCGCATAGGAAATGCTTGTAACGATGAGTGTCCGAGAAAGCCCCTTAGCTCCCGCACCATAATTATTCAGTTGAAAAACCTGTAGACTTTTAAATTATAAATAAAAAGCAACTTTTTTTATATTTTTCTATGTACCGCCTTTATTTTTAGCTTTAGGTAAAAAGCTGTATTAAACTTTTTTATTCAGGATTTAATTTGGAACAATTTTTCTTAACAACTTTTTTTTTGTAACATCAATAGTTGAGATAGAAAACTCTTTTAAATTTTCTAAATCGGCCGCCATCTTGAAACCGGAAGCCATTTTGATTTGGCGCTGCTCAGAAAAATAGTCGTTTTAATGACAGAAACCAAACCATACCAAATTAAAAGATTGTTTCAGTAATAGCCGTTTCTTTCTGGGTTGCCGCTCTACTAATACGTGAAGACGTTCTAAAATTTGTCCAATTTTTAAAAAGGGCGACAAATTTGTCATTTCAAACTTTCGTGCCATTTCAACAATATGCAACTTTGCAAATGCATATCAATTTTTACTAAACATTTGGAAAGTACAGCCAGTTTTTTTTGTCCCCTAGGATCGGGGGAGGGGGGGTGCACGTACAGGTAGGGTGGGCTTCCAGACTAGTTGAAAATATAAAAATATACAGGGTGTTTAATTTAAAAAAATCACCTTTATTTTATATCACATGACCTATGCAAACTATTGTTTTCCTAGTTCTGTTTTAAAAAATATAGATGCAATCTAGTGTAATTAGAAGTAAAACCAACAAAATATTTTACCTTAAGAGATCATTTTTCTGTTGTCATATTAAAAATTAAAAATTAAATATTAGGCGTTAAAAATACTGACGTCGTCATACCTTCAAGAAAAGCATTAAGAATATACAGTTGTTTAATTTTATATAGGTAAACATGTAAACAGTAGAACTATTCTCCTCAGAATATCAACGCTTGCGAGTATGAATAAAATATGAAACTTTGTTAACAGCAGTTACATGTGTGGAATTCTTTGTTTTACATGTCGAGAGACGAGTGGAAAATTGCATAAAGTATGTCGGGGTTGGAGAGCGACAAGTACACCGCTTGTACTTTCAGGCAAAGTTTCGTACAGCATAATACAGGTTTAGACAACTTATGTCGGATTGCTGGAAGTTTTCTGGAGTTTCAAAGTGTACGAAAGTATCGACTTATCACGATTAACTTGAGTGAGAAGTGAGACAGGCGATATCTGCTTGTAATTTCATAATGGTTCAACAATAGGCACTTTTTTTGCGAAAACAAGTTAATTATTTTTTTAAACTGTTCGGGGGTGCCGCGTGTTAGCCGCCATCTTTACGAAAAGTTCGAACATACAGGGTGATTCAGGTATGCGGTCATTAATTTCTAGTGGTGATTTTACATAAAAAAATATGAAAAAAAGTTCATATAAACATGTGTCCAGAAATCCCTCCTAAGGGCATTGCGGGTCTCTGAAGAGGGTACCTGAAATTACTATTTTATTTAATATCTCAGGAACCCTTGAGCTACAGTGACTAGTTGTTCCACGTGATTCGATATCAATAAAGGTCATTTTCTTATGTTACCCACCAATTGGAAAGGGGTGACTTACTTCTCCCCCCAAATTTTTTAATGTGAATTTTCTGTGATTGTCTCATCGGAATTTGATTTCTTGGTTATAAATACACAGAAGAGGTTATCTTGTTGTAACGCCGTACGATCAACGGGTTTCGAGAAATTTGAACCTAAAGAAACGCATGCATTGCCTAGGATTCAAAAATAAGGATAATGATTTCTCGCTCTTCTGCATAATTTGACAAGAATACAAACCGTGAGCAGTCAATTTTCTAAAATAACAAATTACGTGACACAGAGAAGTACCAATAGGGTTGGCTGTCAACGTGTCAATAAAAAAGAACAAATTATTGAAATTTAATTTATTATTCTCTTGAATAAACCAAGGAAAAATAACAAATTATTACAAAATTAAAGCACTCAACAGGTTTTAAAGATTAACAAATTAAATTAAATGTTCAAAATGGGCGCCATTCATTTCCACATAAGCTTCTATTCATTGAAGCAAAGACCCGTTGAAAAATATCCCCGGACAAAATAGTCAAGAAAATTTAGGTCGGGGGAATCGGGGGGCAATACATTCTTTTGGGATAAGCTGCATTTAAATAACTTCGAACAACTATTCTAAAATGAGGAGGTGCACCATCGTGCATAAACCACATTGTCCTTCTGGTCTCATACGGCACATCCTTCAAGAGATCTCCTAAATTGTTTCTTAAAAAATCTAGATAATTTAACCCATCCAATCTATTAGGCAAAACAAATGGTCCGAATAATCTGTTGACAAGTATACCTGCCCAAACGTTGATGGAACATTTTTCTTGGTGCCTGGACTCGAAGAAAGCATGAGGATTTTCTTCTGCTCGTATGTGATTGTTGTGAAAGTTGACAACACCATCCCGCGTAAACACCGCTTCGTCCATAAACAAATTTTCGCACAAGCCACCGGCAGAACGCCTCCCTTCTTGGTAGATCTTCTGGTTTGAGCGCTTGCACATTTTTCATATGGTAAGGATACAGTAATTGTTCATGTAACACCGTCCAAACAGACGATGTTGACGCACCTTTTTGTAACGCTAGGCTTCTCGTACTGATTTGGGGATTCGGATTTATAGCATTTAATATTGCTTCTTCTGTTTCTGGGGTCCTAACATAACGATCTAGGCATGAATTTTCCTTGTCTGAATAGAACTTATAGACTGAGAGCTGACTCCCATTTGATCTAACCAGAGAGATCTGATTCTGTTTAATATTACAGTTTCGAGTATTATCCGCATGAAATGGAAATCATTAAAATGGGATTTCGAAAAAAATACTGCAATTTAACCGGGAAGATCTATTTTTGTTTTAGAGTTTACTTGTTAGATTACTACCTCCTAAATTAATTTTAACTGGTCTGCCACTCGAAATCGGTCGTAAAATAGTGGCCAGGTCAACTTACACTTTAAAAAAATTGATGTCAATTTAACCGAAAGTATCTAGTTTTAATTTTTCAGCCAAATTACAGGCCAGTGCGTGGCTTTTACGAATTTCTCGGTCTGGCCGTAAAAAACAGCTGGATCCAAGATGCCAGATCGGTTTTTGTAAGGTAGCAAAGCTTGTTAATCGTCGACTACGAGTGAGCTACATTATTTTTCGGTTGATGGTATATTAAAAAATTGATGGAAATGTAATTTCATTGTATGAAAAGAATTATAAGTTTTTCGTCAACATTAGTTTTGACATTTAATTAAGAGATAGCTTGAATTTCACACTCAGAGATTTGTCAGTGATGCTATAAAATCCAATTATTTTTGTAATATTTTCTGTTCTCTACCACGTCACGAGTATCCCCACGTCCTTGCGGAGGCGAAGATACCGATTCTGATGTCCCTTCGGAAGATGATTCCGAAGGGACATCAGAATCGGTATCTTCGCCTCCGCAATTACGTCGATAACAGCAGGTGGAGCAAGGTCTCAATTAAACCACACAGGTTCGTATATCCCAGAAGGACCTATCTTCCAGCCATAGTCTTCGGGATTTAATGGCTGCATCGGGTCCTGTTTTTCGGCGTTCATCCATATATATATATGTTTGAAATATACTTCTTTTCACATGCAGCAGCAGTGATGATTGGCACGGGGAATTGATAAGGAATCAAATGCGGCGAAGCTCTTAATAAGAGGCTCATTCATTTTTCTGGGCTTGTAAGCCATCTCAAATTTTCGGTACCTTGCCTCATTAATTCTTGGACACTTAGGGAGATTGTACATGAAGTAAACAAATTTCTCCGCCGTAGTTATGGGAACAGAATCTGGTTCCGGATCTTGGTAGAATGTTTGAAAATATTTTTGAAATTCTTTTCCATTTGTTTAAAAAGAGTAACTTTACCCGTTTTATACAAGCAAGATGTTGTGTCACATCCTGTGAAGGCATGCAGACCTGGCAAGGCCATACATACATCAAACCGAGTTCGACGAACAATTTCCCTACGTCTAAATAACGAAGTGAGTTGTTGTTATAAAATCCAACCTCCATCAAAATTTTGGATTCAGCATTAATTTTATGGAAATTACCCAATAAAATAACAAGTACATCGGTGGCATTGCATCGCACTACAATATTATTTGGAGACTGGAATTTAGATATTACATATAATATTCTCGTGTCCGCTTCTTCGTGATTGCAAGAATAGTCATCGGAAATAGCTCTGATGATCGTATTATTTGAATTGGTGAATTGGTAGCATGTGTTTTTGTTTTTTTACATACAAAACAAACCGAAGCCATTTCCGTATTTATCAGTACCTAATTTAATTGTAATAATAGGACAGAATGCAAACGAATTAAACATAACCTCGTAACACACGTTGTTAAAATGCCGGATCGGTCCAGAGCAACAGGTAGGAGAGAGCGAGGCACAGTGGTCACTTTTTGAATTTTATTACTTTTTTTAAGGCACTGTTAACATTTCTGCAACTTTTTTTGTGCAAGCCTAAAGTACCATGTATTTACAGGAATTTCGTATATAATACCACTTTACAGAATCAAACGTTTTACATATGAAAACAAAATAACATTTCTTACCAGTGTGCCCCGCAGTTGGGGTACACTGGCAACATTAGTGGGGTTCACTGGTCACTGCTTCGATAAATAAAACAAATGAAAGTTGTATGGTAGGTATTGTTATTTTACTGACAAAATTATATTTACAAAAATATTCGTCCTTAGCCCATATTAAAGTTTGATACATTTATGTTAAATGAGAACATATTTTGAGTTCGGGTTGTTCCACCAGATTGCATAGGTTTGGGTAAGTGACAAACAATATTACATTTTTCTACAACCCGTCCTCCCCTACTTTTTTTGTACGTAGCCACAGAGTCGTACGTTATTCGTCGTTCAGTGAAATGCAGCGTTGCAAGAAATTTGATCTGGCACCCAGTATCCGGCTGCTTTTGATTGCCATATTTAACGATCCATGAAAGCCATTCAGTGAGCTGTAAGTTGGTTCAAAAATAAACATTAGATACTTTCGGTTAAATTGACTTCAATTTTGTTTAACTTTGGATTGGTCTGGCGACGATTTTGCGATCAATTTTGAATGGCAGACCAGCTCGAATTTATTCAGGAGGTAGTAATCTAACAAGTAAACTCTGAAACAAAAATAGATCTTTCCAATTAAATTGAAGTAAATTTTTTCGAAATTAGAAACGCCGCCAGTTTAACGTCCGGCCGCTTTGGACTGCCAGACCGCCAGATTTCTATTTAATGCTAGCTCCAGACTTGAGTAGTAAACGTAACTGTATTAGATCTTTCCGGTTATATCAAATGGGAGCTACCTCTTGGACTATTACCCCTTTCTTGTAACGAACGATCTATACTTACAAAAAATCTTTAGCAAGGTAATCTTCCATTTGGGAAGGCTTCGTACAATCGTCTCGCTTCAGCAGCATCACCCCAGGCTCGACCGTAGAATAAATGAATATCGGTCTGTTCTTGGAAAGTGTCACTCATATTAAATAAGAAATAAAATTCTCCTATTATAAACTGCGTAATGAGAACCTTAACTTTTATGATTAATGACAATTCATTATTGGAAACCAATAACGACCAATTAAGTAATAAAAAGCCAAGTAAGTCAGTGGTAAGAAGTTTTTACAAATAAAAAAATATGGTGTGAATTTTTGCAAGTGCAGATCGAAAGACGACCTTCTGTTCATGGCACTTGCAAGAATGTGAAGAAAATGATGAATTAATTGAAAAAATTCTATTTACGCAAGAAGAATGGAAAAATTCATTTAGGTTCAAATTTCTAGAAACCGGTTGGTCGTACGGCGTTACAACAGGGTAACCTTGTTTGTGTATTTATAGCCAAGAAATCATATTCCGTTGAGACAATCACAAAAAATTCACATTAAAAAATTTAGGGGTAGAAGTAAGTTTCCCCTTTCCAATTTTGTGCACTCCTGATTGAATTTACCATTGGTTGAAAACATCAGATAATGACGTTTATTGATATAGAATCACATGCAAAAACTAGTCACTGTAGCTCAAAGGGTTTCTGAGATATTAAATAAAATGTTAATTTTGGAGCCCCCCTTCAGAGGCCCGCAGCGCCCTTTGGAGGGATTTCCGGACCTATGTTTATATGAACTTTTTTTCATACTTTTTTTGATGTAGAATCACCACTAGAAATTAATGACCGCATACCTGAAACACCCTGTATATATCTCTCAAACTCTTCATGCTACGACGAAAATGATAAGGTTCTCTTTTGTTCACCATTAAATTCTCTACAAATTACGTTATTTAAAGAACACGACTTTTCATAATTTTTAACGGGCTGTAGCTCGTAAACTACTTTTTGTTTGACGCACTGTAACTCCTAAACGGTTAGTTCTACGAAAATGGGTGAGTAAGAATTTGAAAATTAAAATAAACCTTATCTCTTGATATTTTTTTATTTATTTAAATAAGCATTGATTTGCAAATAGTAATTCTACCTATAACGACCTTTTTCAAGTTCAACGTGCAGCTGAAAATTGGACTACCTTTACTATTCCTTGTTGGGCTGGATTTACCTATTTTTACCTGTACTACAAATGGAGTACTATGTACTATACTCTCGACCTATTTTAATTGTTATTCCTGACCTACCCTTTTCAGCTCATCTTAGTTACGGTACGCTGATGAAGAACAATAATTTCGAAACACGTGTCATTAGCTACTATGTGAGGCTGGCTACATAAACTATTTTTCTAGAAGACATCTTTTCTCTAATAAAGACTTCACTTTTTAACCGATTTCATGAAATTTTAAAAAAGAGGAGGTTCTCAATTCGATCTGTATGTATGTTTTTTTTTATACAGGGTGTCAATGAATCGATGATGCAAACCAAAAACACATTTGAACTCGTTATTTGTTCATTTTTACGCCGACCTCAATATCGATATTAGGTAATAAGATTCAAATAATTAATTTTTTTTTCCAAAATTTCTTTTCACCCTTTATTTATAGTCCACAGTACATCGCCCCTTTTTTTTTAATGATTAGTAACAGGCTGAATTTTCGTGAGTAGCTTCGTTTTGACGAGACGCTCAACTTTTTTCTCTGCGAAAATTCTCGGTAGTGGTAGCTAATAGCAAAAATTATTTTTTCTATTTCGCACGAATTGGACAATTCGACAACCTGTCAAATTATTTTGGCAATATATTTTTCATTCGTTAAACGTTTGTTAAAGAGTTTGTTTTTCGATTGCCTTGGTTACGTTTGCGCGAGTTAATTATAATAAACCCCATGTTTGTCCACAACAACATATTGCCATATTGTCGAATTGTCTAATTCGTGTGATATAGAAAAAAAATATTTTGCTATTAGCTACCACTACCGAGAATTTTCGCATAGAGAAAAGTTGGGCGTCTCGTCAAAACGAAGCTACTCACGAAAATTCAGCCTGTTGCTAATTATTAAAAAAAAAAAAGGGCGATGTACTGTGGACTATTAGCTTCTACACATTAAAATATTCGTCGTTATGACTTAAGCTTTAATATTGGACTCGTTATCAAAAAATCCTGAAATAACTATGTATCAAATTTCGTGTAAATTTGCAAATATATTGCAATTAACGCAGCCATAAATCTTAAATTCTTAACTTTTAGTCGAATAAAATTGAGCATTAAAAATACGATTTCAACGCTTGCTGGGGTGGGGGGGGGGATTTTTCTGTAAATGCAATGTGTATGTTGACAGGATGTTACAGTATAGTACTGTCGTGCGCAAAAAAAGTCCTATAACGTTTTTTTGCTAAAATCTAGTTGTGTACATCTAACTTTAATTTTTGTGACAGCTGTTTGTCAAAATTGTGTAGGGAGAGGGGGCGGTGTAAGTTTAAAATTTAGTTTTCGGTACAAAGCAGAGAAAATCTAAGGGTAAAAAATCAATTGTTACTGACATCAGGTCTATTATACATTGTGCAAATGAAAGAAAAACTTCTATTTCATTAAAATTCTTATAAAATAAAGTGGTGGAACTTATTTGCACACTCTTCGATAATGATTTCATTATTCTTGTCTTTTTTAGTAGAGACAATACATATTGCCTCTGATATTAGTAACGTGATTAAAAATGTAAGTGAGCCTTCATATGGTCATAATGAAGATAAAAATCAGATTAAAATAATATAGCATTGTCTGATCTGTGGAAAATCCAGAAAAATTAAGAATAAATTAAAAACATTTTTAAGTAGCAATTTGTACAGGAACGAGGGCGAAAACTAGAAAAAAATATATATTAAAGCTGCAGTGACGAATTGTGATATAGAAATAAAAGGCAGGTTTTACTTTTATTCAGATTTATTTGGGGATGACGGAATTTATCATAAAATTTGTTATGCAAAATATATTAACAAAAAAAATTAAATGTGTACAAACTAAACCACTGAAAGAAAAAATGAATTTAAGGTAGCATTAAACATTTTATTTAGGGAGGTTGAACTTGCTGTTTTGGGAAAAAAGAATCCTTAGCTTTAACATTTTTAAAAACACTCCTTAATGATATATTTGAAGAAATCACGGAAGAAGAATTAGATTATTATATCAGCGGAAATATAAGAAAAAGACTAGAAAGCATTTAAACAAATAAAGGATTTTGGGAACACAAAGGAAATACAACAGTTCATTCAAGTGATAATAAAGCTAAAAAGACTAACGAAATTTTTTTGTCAGACGCAAGTGCTGCCAGTATCTTAAATGAAGCTATAGCTGGACATTTTAAAACTATAAAAAAACACGACTACTAATCAGAATAATCATCAATGTAAACAAGAAGCTTCAGATTTGTTATAAACATTTATATCGTGGATACTAAATATGTCAGCACAGGCAAATTTGATTTAAACGTTATTTCTATAGTAATGCAATTTATATTAATAACTATGAAAAAAAAAACAACCAGCTTAGGCCACTTTTTTAATCCTTTACATATAATTACATGTGTATCGTGCCGTCAGAAGAAAAAAAAACTTATTGATATGCTTTATTCTTTTGGCTATGGTTATTCCTACGATGAAATACGGATATTTAACATCTTTAGCTAGTCACGTATTAGTAAAAACTACGACATTTTTATTTCACCTGGGGTTCCTCCAGTAAGTTCTGAAGAAAACAATTACATTCATCGACATCGACAATTTTGATCAAAACTAAGACAGGCTAGATGGTAAAAATCCCACTCCCATTACTGCTTGGAATGGTATTATTTAAAAAAAGATCGGCCTATTTACACAAGAATATCTATCCAATAAATTTTAACTGATTTTAACTGATTTTAATTGTAACTGTTTTGATTATGTGGTTACCTCTGACACTTTATGGAAAATATTAAAATATACGAAGCAAAGTAAAAACTTTACCAGCTGGCATGAGTTTAACAATTATATATCTGAAAATCAGTTATCTCTGTCTGATACCTATTATTTTCCATTTAATAATGCGCCACCCACATTGCACGACACAATAATACCGGATTATTACAACTAATATTGTATTATTCAATTTGATTTATTAGTTTTATCATCTTACAATAAAGGAATATTATTCTAAAACTTTTGTTACGGCCGCTGGGTGTATCATTTCGCGCTTTATGGCGAACGCGGGAACGAGAGGAGAAGCCTTTCGACTCCGTCACCGTAGTGCGCTTCGTTGTGTTTAAAAGGATGTACCGCTTTTATTTACAGAGCTAGACCCAGCATTAATTGAGACAAAATGAAGTTTATGAAATTTGGCAGTTTTTGGTGAAAAAAACATTCGAATAGCTCAATACATAAGCGAGTTACAACGAGTTAGAGCTTTTAAAAAAATTGACAATTTGTGTACCATCTAAATTAACGTCAATTTTCTAGTGTTAAAGTTATCATTTTTGTAATAAATTATACATCAAATTAAAGAGAATCGTTTATACTATAAAACTAAAAAATATATATAATTCTATCTTTTTTCGTTTGAAAGTTATTCGTTGTTGAATTTGAATTTTGTTATTTTCATTTTCTTTTGTTTTTTTCTTGTAACTTCAGTCTCGACCAATGGAGAGTGTCGTCAAAAGTGATTTCCTATGTAAAAAAACCTGCTGAATAAAATGAAATAGGTTTTGTTTGGTTATACCTCGGTATTGGGTTAGTGAACGCTAGAGCCCGCCATCCGACGTACTAATGGCAGAGTTTATAGTACACCAAATATGGTACTTCAGACATAATCAAACTGTACTTATCCCAGTGCATACTACCAAAAATTAATAGCGGCGGGTTTAAGACCCCCAAACATACATGAAATTGGAGAACCTGTAGCCAAGTTCGACGAAACACGTTTTTCGAAGAAACTGTTTTTGTAAGTCAAATTACTGACTTTTCATTTTAAGCGTATAACCAGAAGCGTCACTGTCGGAGGCACGTTCGATGTTTGGGTGCGTTTGCACGCATCCAGTAATTTAGTCGAGTAGAGAGACGGCCCAGTAATTTAGTAATTGCTTTCCTCTAAATTACTTGACTAAAACACGCTGTCCGCATTGGTCGAGTACTAAATTACTAAGCGATTCGACTAAATTACTGAGTGCGTGCAAACGCATCCTCTCATTGGTAAATTGGGCTGACCTTCTGCCATCTTGTCGGTGGTATTGTCAACCTATAAATCCGCACCTTTCTAAATTCACCGCTGGACGCATTGGTAGATAAAATTCGAAGCTGATTTTGGCTTTGGTTTTCAAAATAGCCAATCATATAATGTTATTGCTTACCGGTACGTTCCACCGGTGAATTTAGAAACCTGCGGATTTATAGGTTGACAATAATACCACCGACATATGACATATGCACATAAAATTCAATATAGACCATTCCAGAACACGTGACTTTGACAGATCCGCCATTTTGTCTGGGTGGCACACAAACCGATTATTCTCCGTGCGTTTCTGTGTTCTTTTGTGCTATGAATTGATTTATTTTGTGATTTTTGCAATTTTTTTCACCAAGATGTCTCGAAGTGTATACTATTCAACCTTTGATGGGACAAAAAAATCGAAATTATAGACAGCATTGTCCCCTATGCAATTCCTCCTGAGGAATGCAGGCTTGAAATTTATAAGTTACCCAATATTACCACGATGGACTTAGTGAATTATTTAATACTAACCCATAGTTATTACACTGGTCAACAATTGAAGGCTTATAAAAGTTTGCAAGCCTACAAACATTATGAATCTGGCTCTGTTCAAGGGATTGTGGCAAAACAAATCAATGATGAGGCATTTATTGCCATTGGCAAGGTAAGGAATCAAAGTAAATGTGTAATTTTACATTATAATTAGATTCTGTATATTAATGTTTATCATTTTAATATGCCACAAAGGTTTTAAGCGTGGACCTTTCAAATCTCGAGGATGCAGATTGACTCGGTTGGATGCTGGAAACGTATTCCAAATTCTGGTTGGGTATCCAGTCTGGATTAGTTTTATCCTCTAGGACAGCTGGTTTTCCTAAAATCGTACATATTATTATAATACTTAATATTTATATATTTGCACATTTAATTTTATCCTCGATTCTAACCTTAAAATCTAAAAGGAATTTTGTACGAAAATTAGGTACTTACCAGTTATAAAATGTTTGGAACAAATACGGCCGTTTTTTAGATGGCTTTCATTTAGGGGCCCCCGTTTCAAACTATTAATCCAAGCATTTCTTCTTTCTCTAGACAATGCATTAAAATGATCTCCTCTATTAGTTAAATTTGCGGGAAATCGAAAAAACGTTACATTATCTTTTTCAGCACGCATTGAACATTTAACAACACTACAAAAATGAGGCATTTTCTATAAATTAGACCAGGATTAAACAACTTTGTAATGAAATACTCTTAATGTTTACATACACAAATTGTATTGTGTGCCACCCAGCAAATATGGCCGAACTGTCAATGACGTCATTCTGGAATGGTCTATTGGCGGGAAGGCCAGAGAGTCGTTTCTGGTATAGGTCTTCTGTGGTATAACCTTGAAAAATATCAAATTTTCGCTTGCGGCGCATTTTTGATGATTGTGCCTCCCTTGTTAATTTATTCTGGATCCGCCGCTGCAAACATTTAATGTTTATTTGGCTTTGACGTCTAGAGTCATTATACCACACTGAAGCAAAGACGAGATTTTATTCAGCGAAAATGATTCCTTTATTGATATGTTTTCTAATTTAAAAAGTTCTAAAGAGAAATCGTTCTGCTTTAATATTAGATTAAAGGGATATAAAGTTAATCTGTTATAACTTTTTTAACGAGCTTGCTTATTGCCAGAACGACATACTTTTTAACGCATTCATCGCAAATTTAAAGAGATTGTCTCAAGACAATATAAGAGTAGTTCCCTCGACACATTTAATATCATACGATTCCCCAGCCGCAAACTATTTTATCGTGTATTTTATCTTTTAAGTTGAAGATTATTCAGTCGTTTTATCTGAAAACAAACTTTGATTTGAGATTACATAGCAACTTATCTTTTTTACCAGTTGATTGAATCTGGAATAAGATTCAGCTGCGAAATATTTTTGGATATACGGGATAACAAGAGAAATGAAAGTGTACGCTATTTGTCAGGTAGATTTTTTTAAGCGAAAAACTTAGATTGAACTGTTTATTAAAATTTAAACATTAAACTTTTTTTGTAGGTAACTTTTGAAATAATAAATCAAATGGCATAGGTATATTATTTTTCCTAAAAATAATTTGTATTCTAAAAAAATCTACTTTTTTGGAAAAAAACGCGGTTTTATTCCAATTTTTTATAAATAATCGTTTTTAAGGATAGGATTTTGCAGAGTGAGAGGGAAATATGCGTTTATTTATTAGAAATATTTAAAAAACCAAACATAGTTAACTGTTTTAGATACGTGCTATACAATTGTATATATTTTTTTATTGTAAATTTTTGTTGTACTTGAATATTGTAGTTTGTCAATGAAAATAGTTTCCAATTTCTTTATTAAAGTATAATATAGAATTTATGATAAAAACTGTATACGGTTGTATTCCTTATACCAATGGTAAGTACCTGTAACTATTTTTAAAGATTATACCATTTATGATGTTTTAAATATTTATAATAAACCAGAAATAAACCCATATTTCTCTCTCACTCTGCAAAATTCTATCCTTAAATAAGCAAAATAATATAAATTTATATTGTTTATTCAATTATCTTTTGAATGGGTTCAACCGTGTTCATTCATCTTAGTTACAGCGTTTTTTATAACCGCCTGAGTCTGAAAAAAAGTATAAAAAGAAACAAACATTTTTCGTTGTCAGAAATTTTTTTAAGACACATAAAAAAAGAATTTATATACTATGACAGCCAAACGATTACAGAGTGGCTTTCTTTTTCACCATTTAGATTTTTCGTTACACGTGTTTGAAAATCACTTTTTCCTGAAAGATTTTCAATTTCTTGCAAATATTTTGAAAAATACTTATTTTAAGAATGCAGTTTATTAATCCATAATTGTAGCTGATAGAATTATCTTGAATCTTCCTGATACGTCTTGATTTATTTATGGATGTCTTATATATACATTCCCATAATACCAAAAATAATGGTCACATTAAAATAAATTATATAAGACTAAACCACAGTCGAGGTGCCGAAAATTATTACGGAGCATTATTTTTAATAAACTACCAAAGACAATTATAAATCTAGATTTTAAGCAATTCAAACAAAAGATGAAAGAAATTCTTACAGAAAATGCATTTTATAATTTTGATGAGTTTTTAAATGACGACATAAATTATTACTTTTAATTTGTTATGACAGTGTATTCTTGTATATGTAACCAAGTACGTATATTTTTTGTTTGTAATTATGCACCAGTTTTCCCTTAATAATTATGTTTTATATTATGTTTTATACAGGGTCCGGCAGAATGAAGTGTCCATTTTAAATTAAGTTGTTTTTATTAATGGCTAAATGTCTATTCAAAAATTAAACACAAGGTTCTTGAGGAAACCCGGAAAATTTATTTTTTAAATACATGTATTACATCAGTTAAATGACCTCCTCCTCACTGCTGACACTCTTGAAGCCTAGCACGAATGTTACTCATCACCCGCTCCAACATTTCAATTGATTGCGTTATTGCGAATATTAAATTTTAGTTGTTCCAAAGTTTGCGGTCGATTGGAAAACACGTTTGACTTCAAGTAGCCCCATAAAAAGAAATCACAAGCTGATATGTGCCCATATTTCGAAATAACATGACCAGGAATTATTCTTCGCAAAATTGTTATAGAATTCCTAGCAGTGTGGGAAGTGGCTCCATCCTACTAAAACAATAATTTTCGAATATTCACAACAACATCACGAAGTTGTTCAAAGTTACGCATTACATGTTGATAACGTTGTGATGTAAGAGTAACTGACAAGTCATTTTCCTCAAAGAAGAACGGCCCAACAATTCCAAAGATGGATACTGCACACCACACAGTAACCTTTTTGCTATGAAGCGGTATTTCGTGCAATTGCAGAGGATTTTCCGTCGACCAGTAGCGAAAGTTCTGTTTGTTAACAAATTCCGGAAGATTGACAAGCAATCAACGATATTCGGGTTTTCAGCAAATAGCCCTTCAAAACGCAAAAATCAACGCGTGTTCCAAAATCTCGAGGCAGAAGTTTTTGTACGATTTGATTTTTGTAGGGATGGAAGTGTAAGTTTTTCAGAATGCGGTGACGACTACAGTTCGAAATATTGAGTGTTAATCCAAGCAACGAATGCTCAAAAAAGGGTGTAGAGGGAAATATTAGGGACAGAAAATTTGACTTCGGAACATTGTTTGGACTAGTCTGGAGATGAACATATCAAAAATCCCCACTCCTAGGTGGTGAGCGGGGGGAGGGGGGCACTTTAAAGGTCCCATTTTTTGGTTTTTCGCTTATATCTCGGAAACTATGCGTCGTAGCGGCTTAATCATTCTATACAAAATTGAAGCTGACAAAATTTGCTACAAGAATCACTACTTACATATATTGTTCTGTTCTCGAGATATCCGCCCTCGAAATTCAGAAATTGCGGAAAACAATTTTTTCGCCTCACGTTAAAAATTTTAAAAATTTAATGCTCTACAACTTGTTTTCTCACGACTTTTTCGTGAGAACAACATTTGAAGAGTTATCTTAACAAATAGAGCAAAAAACGTGAGGCGACAAAATTGTTTTCCGCAATTTCTGAATTTAGAGGGCGGATATATAAATAGTGATTTTGTATAGAATGATCCAGCCGCTACGACGCATAGTTTCCAAGATGTAAGAGAAAAACAAAAAAATGGGACCTTTAAAGTGCCCCCCTCCCCCCCGCTCACCACCTAGGAGTGGGGACTTCTGATATGTTCATCTCCAGACCAGTCCAAACAAAGTTCCGAAGTCAAATTTGCTGTCCCTAAAATTTCCCTCTATAATCATTCGTTTCCTGGCCTATGTTAATGCTTGTCGTATTGCAGGTCATTTAGGACTTCGTAGAACAACTGCTCTTACACTTTCAGCATTTTCAGTGTGCGTACACAAGTTCTTCCTTTTTGTTTTTCTCTGGCACATGAAGCAGTACTGCAAAACTTGTGTACCCACTTCTTAATTGTTATTCGATTAGGAACAGGATCTCGTGGATTTAAATGAAAGTGACAATGAAATAAACTAGAGATTCAACGGATAGTGTTTTGGCCGGATACCGAATACCGGATATCCGGCGTACTTCTTGTACCGGATACCAGATATCCGGCCAACTATCCGGCTTACATTGAAAGTTGGATTAAAAACACGTTTTAAGAACCTCAACGACAAAAAATACTTAGAGACCCCAGATTGAAAACAAGTTTTTTCGATAAAAATCAGGCTGAAAAATCCGTCAAATCACTCTGCTATAGGCTTTAAAAAATAGTTGTGACAATTCATATTCAAGTAGTGATAGTGAAAGTGGTTCTTCTCCTTCCAATAAACAACGTAAGAGATATGCTGATATTCACAACATTTTTTGGAACTGCTTTGACGAAGTAGGTACAGAAAATAGTAGCGTTAAGGATAGAATTTTGCAGAGTGAAAGGGAAATATGCGGTTATTTTCAGATTATTATAAATATTTAAAAAGTCATAAGTGGTATAATCTTTAACATTGCTCTAAGGAATACAGCTATCTACAGTTTTTATCATAAATTTTGTATATAGTTAAATGCCATGCTCTAATAATGGAATTAGGAACTATTTTCATTGACAAACTGCAATATTCAAATACAACAGAAATTTACAATAAAAAAGTAGTTGTATTCGTTAAAACAACAGCAAGTATCTAAAAGCAAGTATCTAAAATAGTTAAAGATTATATTATGTTTTGTTTCTTAAATATTTATAATAAATCAAAAACAAACGCACATTTCCCTTTCATTTTGCAAAATCCCATCCTTAATGACAACGTTTCGAAAAAAACTTCAATGGCCAAGGAGATTGACTATTATTTGAAAGGAGCACGGATTCAAACTTAAAGTAATACGCATGGTGGTATACTAGCTCCAATCAGTATAATAAAACTGTTTCATTTTTTATATCACTTTTTATTTTTTAACTATCCGGTTTTGGCCGAATATCAGGTCTCTATCCGGTGTCCATCCGAATAGTAATAAAGTGGCCGGATAGGCCGGATACCGGATAGTAACCGGATATCCGTTGCACCTCTAAAATAAACGCTGGGTGATTACAACAGAATAGTTATTTTTTAAATAAGCTTCAACCACAAAAGAACGTTGAATATTTGACCAACGCTCCATATTCATAGCTAAACTAACATTTCTCGCATATGCTGTGATAACTGTCTTAAATTTTCATTTATCGCGGAAGCATAGCGACTTGAGTTGAATATATATCTCATTATATTATGACATGAGTTAACTTTGAAAATGGATACTTCATTCTGCCAGACCCGTTATATATCTCATGCAACATTTCTTTCTATGTCTAACCGTTTTCGAGATAATGCTTGTCTAAATAGAGCTGGGACACTCTGTATATCTCAATGTATGTATGTACCAATTTTTACTTCAGTATCATTTTAAACATTGTATATTATACTGACGTGTCTGATTGTGTAATTTACACTGAAAAGGCAAATAAAGAATTTGAATTTGAATTTGGATGTCTCTAAACAAAATTACAGCTATTTAATATACTTCTTGACGCTTTCACGGATTTTCAATTTATCTGCTTAATATATCTTGTACTAGTAATCGGATGGGAATTTTAAAAATACTGGCTTGTTTGAAATAAAATTCTTAATAGACTGGCGGTACATAACCAGCCAGGTGCTACGTTTTTTAAATGCATGCCAATCATATATATGCATGAAATTACCATGAATATGCCAGAAACACAAATTTTAGGCAGTCGTCGCGTGCAGAAGGGTGTGCAAATCGATTTTTTTTGTTTTTTTTGTTTTCAAAAAAAATCGATTTGCACACCCTTCTGCACGCGACGACTGCCTAAAATTTGCGTTTCTGGCATATTCATGGTAATTTAATTCATATATATGATTGTCATGCATTTTAAAAACGTTGCACCTGACTTGGTCATGTAACGCCAGTCTATAAAAAATATAGACATGTCCGAGATGTATTGGTCAATCCGTCATCTTAGAAAAAAATAGAAAACACCAAGAATAGCCGAAAAAATAAAAATTGAATATCTTTTCTATAAGGAGTAGTTTCACCAAAGTTGGCAAAAATAAAACTCATTTATGGTCGAATATATGCACAAATCCCGGAACCGTTTATCTAATAAAAAGGTCAAAGATGGTGGACGAAATAAAATTTTTAATATTTCGTCAATTATCAAGGAGGCAATGTACGTCACTTTTTTTTTCGATTGTACGTTATTACACTCTTCGCAAAAATGAAGAGTTATTGTATTTGATCGGCACATTTCTAAAATCGTAAATATCGCTCGCAGAGAAAAAATTTTCATATCATTGTGTTAGTGAACGAATTCTGAACAACTTTCAAAATGTTCGTCTGTCCGTCCGTCCGTCTATCCGTGCGTCCGTCACGTTTCTTGTAAGCACGATAACTTAAGAAAGAAAAGTCCGATTGTATTGAAATTTGGAAGGTAAGTTAGTGTTAGCTAGAGGAAGAACTATTGTTTTTGAAGAAAACCGATCAGTAAATAAAAAACTTATTAATTATTTAATTAAAAAAATATATATTCTCTTAATTTTTGTCGCTTGTACTTAAATAGAAATCTTGCGAAATGTGGTGTTGCAGTGGCTAAAGTTTTGCCGTACAATCCAAGATCTCAGTGTTGTGTTTATTTTTAAGTTACTTTTAGGTCCATGTGGACACATCAAAAATTTTAATCTAGTTTTTAAGTCTGCCCGTGGCAGACAGGAGCTTCTAGCACCCCCCCTCGAATTTATTTCCAAGCCGAACCGGACCTACCCCACCCAGCCTCACACCCGCCTCGGCGATGTTCGCCGTGGTTGTCTGGCTGGCTCCGGGCTAGGATCCGGTGAGGCACATATATTGTGCTTGAACTTAAAATAAAATATTATTGTTGTTGTTGTTGTTGTTTGTGCAATCCAAAGATCGTGTGTTCGAATCCCACACAGGTTGGATATTTTTTTTCATTTTTTTTTTTCATATAATTTTTTTCACAACAAAGATGGTATCACAAAATTTAGGATGGCCAAAAACTAACATTATTTAGAAGAAAACTGCGAAGAGTATCCTATATAATGTGTGACAATTATATAAAAAGCTCAGTAAATTGGCGAAGAGTACGTTTTTAGCTTGTTTTATGTACTTGTAGGGGTCTAGCACTAAAAATAACGAGCGCATTCGTCGTTTAGAAAAAAAAGTTTGCGTAGATATTTCAATCACAAGTAATATTATGAAATCATCGGTTTGTCAAAAAAAAAATTCTAGCTAATAGTAAAAATAAGCACAGCTTTATAAAATTATTGCGCAAAGAGTTAATAGATAATGACTAACGTTAAAATACGCAGAGAAGATGCCGATACTACAATCGTTACAACTACTATTGATTTGAAAACCGAAGACAATCAAGTTATAATAGTTGGTGAAAATATTGACCGTTTGATTATAACGACTCAACTAGCATGGAATCATCATAAAAAAATAAATTTTTACAAACCTAAGATTAATAAAGTAATTATGATGAAAACAGAATTGTCTGCAATTCCACCTACTGAAGAGGTAATAGAAAAACACTGTTTAAGATTTTATTTCCAAGTCTAAAAATGGTTAGGTTCTGAGAAAGATCCGTTACAATGTAGGTGGCTTAAAACTGAGAATGCCTTTAATGCCTGATGTTATGAGTGAAAGTAATGCTTTTCCTAAAAATTTACCAAGTGATATTTCTTGTAAAAATGTAAGAAAGGCTGTAAAAATATTCAGTGTAGCTGCAGAAAACTAAATATATAATGTTCTATTCTATGAGTCTATTGTAAAGGAAGTAATTCTGAAAATGCTCTTTCTACCATTCATGAATCGGCTATCGATGAGGATGCGGTGAAATTATGGTATATGACTGTAATGAAACTAATATAGTACATTTCATTTTGTTTCGATGAAAATTGGGTGAAACAAAGGAGGGTCAAAGGAAATTCATTTTTGAAAATAAAAAAACGCACTGGTTTTGAATATTAGAAAAATGAACTCTATCCCCTAAAAGTACATAAAATAACGTACAATCGAAAAAAAGTGACGTACAATGCCTCCTTGATAATTGATGAAGAATAAAATTTTTATTTCGTCCGCCATCTGGTGGTGCATTATATTTGACCATAAGTGAGTTTTATTTTTGCAAATGAAAGAGTTTTGTCTGTCTGTTTGTAAAATAAGTAGACTACAAAGTAAAAAATAAAATTATATAAAAAAAATATTTTTAAGAAAAAGCTTTTATTTGAAAAAACTACAAAAAGTAAAAATAATTTTTTTAAAATTCATACACCTGGAAACCAAAAGCTTTGGGGGCGGTCAATTGAGCAAAGTAACTATGCAATAGCGCTATATGACCGTCCCCAAAGCTTTTGGTTTCCAGGTGTATGAATTTTAAAAAAAATATTTTTACTTTTTAGTAGTTCTTGCAAATAAAAGCTTTTTCTTAATTATTTATTATATTATATTCCTTAAATTATAAAAAGGGCAATTTTTTCTCGAAATTTCAGGTAAGATTTAATCAATTTTAATTGCATTTGAAGTTACATTAAAACAATAAAATCGCTACAAGAAAATAATTCTATTCAAAAATTTTAACTCCACTAATAAGTGAATGTGTTTCGTCTATAGAATATACCTAAAACAGTTTTTTTACGCATCATATCTTTTTGAAGAAGTACTTTTGGACTAAAGTATATTTGGTATAATCTGACCCATGGGACCTCAGGAAGGAGTATCAAAGCAGGGTCTCTTACATTCGGAACACCCTTTATATACCAAAACAGCATGTAACGATCAACTTTTTAAGTATTTGTAAATCTTTATTAAAATCCATTAAATTATCTTATTTTATATCTTCATTACAAAATTACCTAATTTGTTATTTTTACAAAAGATATTTAACGCTGGCCCTGTTGGACGTTCAATTGTTTACGAATTAGCATTCCAGAAATTCCATAGAATGAGCGGGTAAAATAGCCGCGCGGGAAATATTCCTCCGATGGCAAGTACAGATATGACATAATGCCTACGCTGCCCTTGGTTACAGCCCGCGAAATTAGTGTGCTAGGCTAGGGCTGCCATAAATATCGTTATGTTGACCGGGACATTTTGAAAAATATGTGTACCCGGGGCACGCGCTGTGGGGGTAGATTTTTTTTTAAAGCTCAAGGTCACCGTGATTTTTAAAGTGCCATAATTCGTATGGAAATATTGTTTTGGTACAAAATAATAAACTATAATAATTAATAGAAGGTGGATATAATTTATAATTGAAGCCATATTCATTGGGCGTGGCAAGCCATATTCGTCTAATTATTCATGAAAAATAACACAGCTTTGCAAACCGCGACGTATGGCAGCCTTATACTAGACGTGAATATAAAACTGTAACTGAGTGTTTATCGGACACTCTCCATATAGGCCGCAGGACTGGAGGTCGTTAAATTATGGCTGGAATTTGATCAATTTAAGTGTTAATTAGTTTTGAGTTTTAACTTCTTGAAAAGTTAACACCAAAACACGTCTAATATAGACGTTTCTGAATGAAAGTAGCATTTTATTGGTGTAATACTAGCTCAGGGGAGTAACGAAGTCAGGTATGGGGGTACGTCATTCCCCAACTTTGTCAAACTTGGCAAAAGTTGGGTAAAAGTTGAAAATTTGAGATATAAGTTTATAAGCTGGCAATTTTTATTTCGGTGGAAAAATTTTTTTTGGATTTCCTCCCCCCCGCTCATCAATGAATTAGAGGAATTATTATTTATTTATTTACAGAGTTGGCTTTTTAAGTGTATGAAGTTGGCAAATTCGAAATATAACCCCCCAAAAAAGTTGGCTCGCTACGCCTCAGTATTAGCTACTTTAAGTGAGTTAATAAGAAAGTTCAGTTTAAAGTCAGTGTTTAATATACCTGTAATAGTATAGTTATGCAGTTTGTTATGGTTAAAAAGCTGGTACCGACCTATAATTTGAGTTCGTAACCCATAACAGTTCCTTCGTCTCTTTTGCCGCAGTTTCGTAAGTACAGAAGCATTTACATTTCTGCCTTGTGTTTACAGGTAACAGCCCCTGGCGAATTTCTTGTAACTTTCCTTTTACATCGTGACCAAAAACGCATATACGGTGCGACTTTTTGTGTTTAGTGAGGATATTTCATTGTTTGTTTTGACAGACTACATCATTTTCGCGAGTGTACGTATCGTCTCTTGAACACTGTTAATACGATTTCTTGTTTAATACCGTAAATAATTCTCTGTGGAGCGCACATTATGTTTTTTCTGTATATATCTTGTAGTTTAAAATGCTACTATGTATTTCATTTCCTTTGTCGTTACCTTTGTTTATGTTTAGGGATTTGTTTAGGATATAAAATGTCAAAATTTTTTTCGAAGTAAAATGTCATTTAAACTTTTTATTCAGTAATATTACGTTGGCCAACTAATAGTTTAGTTATCTATCTTTTTTAGATTATCTACAGTAGTTATTTATGTATTGTGGCCCTCTGCCGAGAATTATTGAGTTATCAGCTATAATGTCCCAAGGAAGTTGATGAATACGGAATAATTTCATCACAATTTCCGAAAGCACGTTGTTTGGTAATATCTCGACACCATAGGCGGAGGCATATTACCTAACAGCAACGTGCTTGAGGAAGTTGTGATAAAATTATTAGCCATTTACCAACGTTCGAGGGGCATTCGCATAGGAAATTTTTTGCAATTTATTTTATTTACTTTCATCTAATTCATAATTTTTGATGCCGCAAAAGTCCATAAATGTATTTCAGATGTACTTTTTACTTTTAATTGTATTACATGGCATGTTTTGCTATATTATTATATTTATGAAGTCGTTATTTGCAATGCCAAATCGTAATTGTAACATTGCCAAAAAATAAATTATTGAGCTGTCAAACTGGATGACATAAGTGATAATTGTCCTAGGGAGATTATCAGTGCAATGTTGTTCTGATTGGTTGTTTCCGCACACGTGATTAGAAATAGGCGAATTTAATAGGGTTTCTATTTGAGCGAAAAATTTTCTTTATAAATTGCCGTATATTGTTACCTTCTTCGTATGCTTGTCTCTTTGTGTAGCATTCATTGTATTTATCTTATATGTTGAATATAATTAACCCCCGACCCAAAAAAAGGGGTGTGATAAGTTTGACGCGTATGTTTGTATGTCTGTCTGTCTGTGGCTTCATATCTCTTCAACGGGTGATCCGATTTTGATGCACTTTTTTTTATTTGAAAGAGTATTTTGCCGAGAAGGTTTTTGCCACATTAGATTTTGATGTTTGGTCGCCATCTTGATTCCAAGCTTTTATTTAACTTGCCTTGTTCTTGTGGGTCATATCTTCCAACTGAATTTTAAAATAGTTATCCTCAACCGATTGAAATTTTGCATACACGTTTAGTGTACACCCCCATGATATGGGTATCAAATGATAAGGTTTGCTGAGAAGAATACGAAAATAAAACGAAGTCACCCTAAATTCAATATGGCGGACGCAACTGAATTTTAAAACAGTTATCCCCAACCGATTGAGCTGAAATTTTGCATATACGTTTAGATTGGATGACAATGCATGGTTAGCTAACTGACGTCATTCCAAATCCAATATGGCGGACAAGTTATTTTTTATGCACCCCCATGATATGGGTATGAAATGAGAAGAATACGAAAATAAAATGACGTCACACTAAATTCAATATGGGGGACGCAACTGAATTTTAAAACAGTTATCCCCAACCGATTGAGCTGATTTTTTGCATACACGTTTAGTTTGGATGACAATGCATGGTTAGCTAACTGACGTCATTCCAAATCCAATATGGCGGACAAGTTTTTTTTATGCACCCCCATGATATGGGTATCAAATGAAAGGGTTTGCTGAGAAGAATACGAAAATAAAATGGCGTCACACTAAATTTAATATGGCGGACGCAACAAGATGGCGGACGCCCCAGAAGTTTTATTTCGGATAGGAACGACGCAATGGATATACACTTCTCCAAGAAATTAACGCACCACCAAAAAATAACCAAAAGTTTGAAGTTAGTTATTTTTTAACCCCCGACCAAAAAGTTTGACGCGTATGTTTGTATGTTTGTCTGTCTGTCTGTCTGTCTGTCTGTGGCTTCATATCTCTTCGCGTGATCCGATTTCGATTCGCTTTTTTTTATTTGAAAGAGTATTTTGTCGAGAAGGTTTTAGGCCATATTAGATTTTGATGTTTGGTCGCCATCTTGAATTCGCCATGTTGAACTTCTCTAGAAATTGTCCGATTGAAGTAAAATTGAAAATGTGCAGACAATTATGGTAGCTGAATATGATTTCGGCCTCATTTTGATTCGGTGATATGAAACTGGTACGGAAGTTTTTAAAAATTTTCAATTTTTTAACCCCCGACCCAAAAAGAGTTTGATTCGTATGTTTGTATGTTTGTTTGTTTGTCTGTCCGTCTCTTTGTCAGTTTTTATTAATATTAAATATAACACATAAATATATTTATAATAGAACCGGTCTTGTAGACCGTGTGCGACTAGTGGAATACAAAATTGGACCGCGTCGTCTTAAATTTTAAAATGTTCTGTATGAGACTCGTGATATTATAATACGCTATGTTGTATGTATATGTTTAGTTTAAAAAGTATAAAATAAAATTAAATTACAAATTTAAAAAAATCCCCGACACAAAAATATCGACTAAATAACTAATATAAAAAAAATAAATTAACACAACTTTAAAAATTATGAAATAATTTTGATTCCATATACGAACTCTTATGATTTATTTAAATCCAGCTTACATTTTCTTTATGTCCTCCAGATTTGCTTTCTTATACGCATGAATATGTCGGGGGCTGCTGTAAAGACGAACTACTAAATAGTTATATTCAAAACAGCAGCTCCCGATATATTTATGCGTATAAGAAAGCAAATCTCGAAGACATAAAGAAAATGTAAGCTGGATTTAAATAAATCATAAGAGTTTGTATATGAAATCAAAATTATTTCATAATTTTTAAAGTTGTGTTAATTTATTTTTTTTTACATTAGTTATTTAGTCGATATTTTTGTTTCGGGTTTTTTTTAAATTTGTAATTTAATTTTATTATCGTTAGCACATTCTATTTGCCTACATCCTGTAGATATCTCTTTGCTCTACCGGTACCTTATCTTTGCAATAAATTTTGTTATTGTTAACTACATATTTTTTATTTCAAAATTCCCTTAGTATACAAGGCGATTCTCATAGGCCGTTCGTTAGAAGTTTTTCAACTTCCAGTTAGATTATAAACTTGAAACTTGGTGTGCAGCCATAATCGATAATGCCCGTTCTACCTAAGATATTTTCAGTCCTCCAGCTGCATGGTGTGCCAAAAGTTGGTACCAACTTTCTTATTTTAAATGGAAACCTACATTTTTTTACATGATTCGATTGGTCTTCCAATTCTGAGTTTAGGCAATCCAAGTTATGTTAACTTATCGGTTACAGATTTTGATACATTTCAATTTTTTTGAAAAAAATTACCGGTGAAGTAGTTTACGAACAAATTTGTATCTCGCAAACCGTTCAAAATTATGAAACCAAATTTATGAAGCAGTTAGCTGGAAGTCCAATCTAACACCTGATGTACTTAAGCATTCCCTATCGAGTTATTCAATAAAAACCAAGAAACACCTCATCTTGCCGAGATATTGCTTGGTTTTTCAAGTATGCCAAGGACACAAAAGACAATTCTAACAGTTTACTTAAAAACATGTATGCATATCTTCAGTCGTTTTTGAGTTATTGGCATTTTTGAAAGAAATATTCTTTTTTCTCCTCAAGGCTAATAGGCTTTGGAAATAATCGTTTAAAAGTTAACAAAATAATTTATTTCAATACAAATGCTCAATGTGTGCACCGTTTTCATTGAGACAGTCTACAATATGCTCCTGAACAGACTGCGTTGCCCTCCGGATTTCGAAAAGTAACATTGCACGAATTAATTGAAACAATAAGATAACAATGACACAATAGTGGCTAGGTTTGACATTTGTCAATTTTTCCAAAGCCTACTACAAAAAATGCCAATAACCCAAAAACGACATGCATACACATTTTTAAGTAAATTGTTAGAATTGTCCTTTGTTTCCATGACAGATTTGAAAAACCAAGCAATATCTCGGCAAGATAAGGTATTTCTTGATTTTTATTGAATAACTCGATAGGGGGTGAAGTTAGGGAATGCTTAAGTAACTCACCTTAAAATTAAATTTTCTTTCGAATGATGTCAAAAAAAAAACAGTACGTGCCATTTGAAAAAATCGACTTTTTGACGATTCTTTATTGCGACATTTGAAAATCGCCTGTGCCCATATGGTATAAGATGGGACCACCGATGGAACATTAGGTGTTAGCCTGCACTTTCAGCTAAATGCTTCATCAATCTGGTTTCATAATTTTGAACGGTTTGCGAGATACAAATTTGTTAGTAAACTACTACAGCGGCAATTTTTTTCAAAAAAATTGACATGTAGCAAAACCTGTAACAGGTAAGTTAACATAACTTGGGTTGTCTAAATTCATACTTTTCATTTAAAATAAGAAAGTTGGTACCAACTTTTGGCACACCCTGTATAGCTGGAGGTCTGAAAATATCTTAGGTAGAACGGGTATTATCGATTATGGCTGCACACCAAGTTTCAAGTTTATAATCCAACTGGAAGTTGAAAAACTTCTAACGAACGGCCTATGAGAATCACCTTGTATACTAAGGGAATTTTGAAATAAAAAATATGTAGTTAACAATAACAAAATTTATTACAAAGATAAGGTAGAACGGGCATGATCGATTATGGCTGTATACTAAGTTTCAAGTTTGTAATGAAACTGCAAGTTGAAAAACTTCTAACGAACGACCTAGGTGAATCACTCTGTATTTACGAATTTTACCTTTGTATATCCCGAATAGGGATTTATTCTCTTTCTTTGAAGTGATAAGCTAGGTTTTTATTTAATTAATAGATCCACTTCTGAGTTTGTTATAAAAAAGCCGGGCTATATTTGTTGTTCCTTTTTGGGGGAGATAATTCCTTTTCAGAAAATAACAGTGATATAAGTAGTAATAACGCAACTTTCAACATCTAAAAGTTCTTTAATTGTGACTTACCATCATGAGTTGTTCCTCGTGCGCCGCCACCCATCCGTGAGAGGTTGCTCTGCGCGCACTCGGCCTAGGAAGCATCGGGGAAGCCCCGATCGAACGGTCCCGCGTGGCCTCCCGCATCGCCTTCCGTATCCTCGCTTCCTTAGGATTGTACACGTAATCTGTAAAGAAAAGAATACTTTTGCAAACTCGGTGGTGATTGACTGTAGGGAAAGTTCTTATTGAAGAAATATTCTTGCATTGTCATTCTTATTTTTTGGTTTCAGCATCGCGGGAGTCATTGGCGTACATGTGTGTCACTCTCATAATTCTTTAGTAGAGAGTTTCAAAAGAAAAATAGAAGAATTTTGTGTTGGATTGTTAAGATTCCTTACATTGGTTTTTACCGAACTTCGATAAAGAATTTTCAACTTTTGAATGACAACAAATTAATAAAATCAATGAATTTGTTAACTACGCAAAGGATCTGGTAGTTTTCTTTGATAAAAATGTATACAAACAGGATAAGTTAACAACATATTAAAATCTTATGCTTGTTTTATATTATTGTACGTGAACACACATATTCTTAATTTCAAAGTAAGAAAAAAATAATAACGCATGGGAACGCAAATTGTTTTAAAAAAACAATAGAATTCATGAAGTTTTATTAAAGAAGTAAGTGTTTAACCACTCGATTTCCTCTATTATTTAATTAATATTAAGTAAATTATTGACTATAATTAAAAAAGAGATACAAATGTATATGGTTATATTTATGATAATAATAATGAATTTTATTGACTAACAATCAAAGGGCAAATGACTGAGGTCTTTCAGCCCGGTACCTTAAGAGCAGAAATTACCAATCAAATAGTTTCACATTTCATATTGTGAGGAAATGGTGCAAAGAGAAATACAAATGATGGGCGTGGCCTTTCAGACCATATCGACATGTTTGTAAACTTTAAAACGAATAAACCGAGTAACTGCATACATACACTGCTCGCCATTATATCGGGTGTTACTTTATATTTATATTTTCTTAATAATTCATGGTTACTTTGTTTTAATAAATCTTACTATATTACGAACGATATATTTAAAAAATATATAACTGTGTTAGAATTGTGTAATCAATTGTGGAGGAGCCGGAAAAGCATAGTGAAGCACTTGATAAAAAAGAAAAATCAGCTTTAAACAGAAAATGTAAAATAAAAAATAAAGCATAAGTTGGCGATTCGGTGAACGTAATTCGACAATTTCTTCTACATCCCTGAACCGATGCAAAAATTTTTTTGAGAGGCTTTTAGAGACAACTTTATAGAATGATGCTAGGCTACTGAAAACTAAATAAGGAAACATTTTTTTTCTCGTGCGAGAATAAAAAAACATGTTTTTGTTAATTTCAATAGTCTGGTATCATTCTATCAAGTTTTCTCAAAAAGCCTATCAAATAATTTTTTCAATCCGTTCAGGGATATTGCAGAAATTGTCGAATTACGAAATCATTTTCTTAAGTGCGGCGCCGCACATTGGGCCTTTTCGTAACGCCTAGAGCCTATCAAAGTTGGCCAATACAATTTTTTTTTTAATTTTCTTTAGAAAATTTCTAAACGATCCCTCACGAGCTTTTTTGAAAAAATAGTTACTCATTAATAGAAGTTAGTTTACATTTTGATTATTATTGATATAAGAAATTGTTTTTTTTTCTTAAACCTCAGTGAAATCAATATTATAAGCAATAAGAAATCAAAATAAAGCTATAAAAAATTCATTGACATGTAAAATTTAGGTACACTAGTTTTTTTTTTTTATTTTTTATAGCTTTATTTTGTTTTCTTATTACTTATAATATTGATTTCACTGAGGTCTAAGAAAAAAAGCAATTTCTTACATCAATAATCAAAATGTAAACCAACTTCTTTTAGTGCAGAGTAACTTTTTTTAAAAAAGCTCGTGAGGGATCGTTTAGAAATTTTATAAGGAATATTTGGAAAAAAAATTATTTGTATAGGTCAACTTTGATAGGCTCTAGGCATTTTTGGGACTACTAACTACAAAAAGCCCCAATGTGCACCGCCAGCCATCAACTTGTTTTTTTAATGCAGGGAAAAGTAGAAAAAATACATGTAAGTATTAAAGTAAATAATTTTTTATTTGCTTATAGTTGCAAAAAAGAAAAATTAGCTTTAAATAGAAAATGTAAAATAAAAAATAAAACAAACTTGTTTTTTTAATGCAGTAAAAAGTAGAAAATACAGGTAAGTATTAAAGTAAATAATTTTTTATTTCCTCATAGTTGCAGTAAAAAATATTTTTATGGGATTTTGCAAACAGCAAAAAAACTAAATATAATCTCTCTAAGGAAATATTAATTTTAATTTTCAATCCCTTGCATCCTTTTGATAATATGCTTCTAGTTTTCAATACAACAGGACTTACCTGGAGAAATTAAACTATCGTACTAAAATTCTTCTTCGCAGCTTAGCCTTTAAAATGCATTTTCGCTCTTGTTTTGAGCCTCATCAAGATTTTATATAAAAATTGAAGTCCTGTTGTATTAAAGACTTTAAGATAGATTTTTGTAAATAAATTCATTTTACAGCACTTTGTCTCTAGCATAACCAGATGTAGTTGTCAGAGTATTACAAAGATTAATAATTGATATTTTAATTAGATCTTCATTATTGATAGAACAGATAGTTATTTTGTAAATAAATTTTAGATCTTCTGAATTTCTAGCATAACCAGAAGTAGGTTGTCAAAAGAATGCAAAGAATTGAAAACTGAAATTAATATTTCATTAGATAGATTGTATTTACTTTTTTCATACACTGTTCTTTCTGTTTATAATTTTTTTTACTATCTACTGAAAAGACCACATGAGAGCAAAGTAACATTTTATAATTAACGTCCCGGACTTCTATTTTTAATCATGTAGGCCTAAAAATGCTGTCCTAGCTTGGAAAATTATTTTTTACTTTTTTGTGCATTTTTAATAAAAGCATGTGTTCAATTTTTTTTACAGAGAGTTAATTAAGTACATATACAGACTTTAAGGAGTATAGAATAGCTTAAAATAGTTTTGTAGAGCATAAAATCTTTTAATTTTTTTCCTATACTTTTCATTTTGTGTCGAATATTTAAATATTATTATTAATCTTCTCCTTACTAACAGCTTACAGCAGACGCATTCTGATATGCCTATTGTTCCTGCTTAGAGCGTCTGACAGCTGCATGCCATCTATAGCGAATTACCACTCATACATGTTTTGCTGTTAAGAATTAAATCGTAAGCCTTCGACCAGTTTCTCATTTAAAGCAGACTTGAAAAATTAGGTAATGAATGAGCTGCATTTTATTATTGAACCTTTCTTTATGTTTTTTGGTCGAAATACCAAACGCTCGTTTACTACATACAAATAAGCCGAAATCTTACCAACATATAAAACAAAATCCACAATAAGGACCAAGGAAAATTGTTCAATAATGATTCTACAAAACACCGACTACAAAAAACATTTCACATAATGTAACTAGTAAATCTTAGAGGGTGCCTCTAAATCATATAATGCCACACATTAACATACTGAATGATATAAATATGCTGAAGGGTCCACTTTTCGACTGTAATAAAACCGTAGAATGAAAAAGTGTTATCAGGTTGACTGGTTCGACACGGCAAGAGAGAAAATTACTGTAAGAGGGCAGGTCGGGGCGATATGGGCAACATTCGAACTTTTTATTACAGCGTAATATGTTTTTTCACTGAAAATAAAATTTCGAAAAATTAATTACTACTATTGATCAATTTGTCCATATCGGTTGCAGGTGAGTTTCTCTATTAGAACGCTCTCTGCATATTTACATAGGGTACAATTTTTTACTCTAGTATTAGCTCAGACGACAGAGGAAATTTTATAGTAAAATCTCCAAAAACTTGCAAAATTAATAATTTTTTTTTAATGAGTTCGTGAAAGTGTATAAAATAATATCCTGGAAAGTTTACATTCCGCTCGGATGCAGGACATAAAAAAAAGTGAAAAAAAAATTTTTTAGATCCATTTTTTCAAAATTTTGAAATTAAGTCAGGGTAGGAAAACATAAAAAATGGAAAAGGTAGATAGATAGATAGACCACGTGTTTCTGAACCAAAAATGTGCTAATAAATTTAGCGCTAAAGCCACGGTATTCCTGCAAAAAATAGTGAAGTAACTTTATCACTCTGCACATGCGCGGCCAAGCGCTCGGTTAAATACATACTATTGAATCTCTAAAAATTCTTAGCAATTCTAACTAGTAAAATAAAGCTTTTTTCTCTTTCTGTTTACACATTTTTAACATTTTTCTTAGTGAATAGGAGGATAAATAGTGAGTATGAAGGGAAAATATACAATTATGAACGCATACACAGACACCACATATAGCCGCTGGATAGAAACAGATCTGCCGCGCCGTCACTCGCATGAAGTTTTACCTGCCTTTACTGTATTTATTACAAGTACACTTACCCACATTTCGACTATATTCAATGGATTTCTTATACATTTGTTAATATATCGGAAAAGTTCCATAATTTATATTCAAAACTATAGAGTTATAAGGATAAGATCGTGAAAATCGGTATTTCTGATCATGATGGAATTGATCATATTTTCGAAAAAATGCATTCAAGTTAACGAATTGTAACGGTTTGTTTTCGGGTAGCTGGTTTGGAGATTAATCAGAGTCCAGATTAGTTAATAAGACAGCCCAATAAAAATATAAACAATTTATTTACTTATTCAAACAGGCAGTGTTACATAACATACAGGTACAGATTATATATCAGTATCTTTTACGGTTCTTAGCACAATATTTTCTATCATCTGAGAAAGAGAGAGAGAGAGAGAGAGAGAGAGTATGTGTAACGATTGCGATGCGACGGTTGTTGTTGCTACTGGAGTGACATCGGGCGTCGGGTGAATATCGTCGACTCAAGAAGTTTCCCAGCTCAACACGCTGTATGAGGTCTCCAGGTCAGGCTCATTCGCTCTGGTTTTGACGGCGAAACGGCGTCGGGGAATGACTAACGACTCGAGGGATCCCAGCTCAACACGCTGTAGGATTCCCAGGGTCAGATTGCATTCGCTCCGTCGTGTTTGCGTCGGGAGATGTACAAAACTGTAATATGTCCAGCTCAGCACGCTGTAGACAGATTGTCAGAGTTGTTCACACTCTGAATTAGTTGATATGGGGCCGGGCTTTTATATCCGAGAATCCTCGCTTACTGGTGACGTAGAACTGCGTATAGTTTAGTGTCGTGTGCAAATCCATGCCTCTAGATGGGAGCTGGGTAGCTTTGCGTGCCGTGTGCATATTGGTGTCGTGTGTAAATCCGAAAACTTTAATAATGGAACATGAATTTATGAATGCTTCATTACAAAATTTATGTTTGAACATTCGAAAAGTATACATTTTTTCCGAAAGAGTGATATTTTATTTTTTCCAATGGATCAAGTTCTCGGCAAGTTACAGCCTCCAATATACATATTTATCAAAAGAAATCATCAAGCAAGGAAATTAAAATGATTTGAAATGTACTTTCTTTGAATACACGTTGCTACAACTTAATAAACCATAATAATCATGAAGTGTGCATACTTTTTAACAGTTCTCAAAGAAGAAAGAATTTTTTTGAAAGGCTCTTATTTTCTTCTATATTTTTATTGCCACGATTGAGTTCGGACGTGATAATATATATAAGTATATTTTTCCCATCCATCCTTTGTTCAAAACTAAAAAATATTGGAAAGCTACATCTTTTAAATGAACCAACACTTATATAGATTGAACAAATTCTGATTTAGTGACATGTAATTCAGTGTGTTGGTGTCACGCGTATTCAAGCGCGCGCACGCATGGCTCTCGCTCCGAGTAATAACGTTACTTGACCATTTTTTTTTTTCGGGAATACCGTGGCTTTAGCGATAAATTTTGTTAGGACATTTGTTCATAAACACATGGTCTATCTATCTGTATTTTTTATTTTTTCCTGCCTTGACTTAATTTCAAAATTTTGAAAAAATGGATGACAAATTTGTTTTTTACATTTTTTTTATGTTCTGCATGCGAGCGAAATGTAAACTTTTCAGGATATTATTCCTTACACTTTCATGAACTCATTACAAAAAAACTATTCATTTTGCAAGTTTTTAGAGGTAAATACCTTCAACGACTGCCATATCTAAAATGTCTGTAATTAACTTTACCTAACGGCCAAATGTCAAAAAATTGCATTTAACGGGACACTTCCTTAAGCTGATACAAATTATCAGGGATACTTCAGGGGTCAGATTTAGGCCTTTTTGTTCATTGTCTATTCATTTGACATACTAGCTTCTATTAAGCATTGTGAAATGTCACCTTGTACTAATGATACTCTGTTGTATGTCTGTTAATCACATAAATCAACGATGACTTAGCTACTACCTCAATTGCCGTTAATTTAAATTTACTTTGAATATTCTGTTATTTGGTAATTAACGTGTTAAAAGACAACTAAATATTAACATTAATGGATCTTTTGTGTATAATTAAGGATATAATTTTATTTAATTTAATTTTTTACTTCATCCGACATATATTGAACTTTAATCTAAAAATATTCTCCGAGGCTGACTGCATATGAAATTTGCAATAGTACTAGATAAAAATTGGATAAAAAATGTTCAGAATGTAAGCTATGAATGATTCTTTGGACTGTGAACATTCTTTAGTCCGGTGTCTAGGGGAAGTGACGAAGAATACGTGGATGACACTTTGCTGGACATTACCATACACAGATGTCGAAGACATTCAATCTACGAAACCAGAAGAATAAGCACCTATTAACGAACCATCGAAACGAACATAAATTGAACAGGACCTGTTGTTTTTATGGTGGATTAGGCCTGCTGGAGACACTACGTTAGAATAAACGTGCCAGTAACTCTGCCGCAAGGTAGTGTGGAAACGAGTTAAAAGAAATGAGAAAGAAGTTGAATAGTGGGGAATAATTAAAGAATACTAATCGGGCAACAGCATTATTAATAATTTATTGAAATCCACTCTCGTGAAACACTTGAAATCTCAAGAGAAACATTTTCACGAATAAAAGAAATCGTTAACTTTAGCAACACTATAACTTTTAAACAGTTAATCGTCCAAAAAATTTCTTGCGCAAAAGTTGTAGAGAATTTTGTCAATTCGTAACAACTAACTTCTCCGTGGGATAAACAGGAAAAGAATTATTATGCAAAAAATGATTTTACCTCCTTTATAACAATATAGACGCTAAAGAGGCGTCCCGAAGTCGAAAACTTGAATTCTTAATATGGGCGCTGCCCCCTAAAATACTTTAAAAAATGTTTCTCCTATATTGAATGCTTCTTCAGGCCCTAAAAATCTAAAAATTTACTGGATTAAACAGTCTTACTGGATAAAGAATAAATAGCAACTTTGCTCTGTTCTCCCCTAGCAAGCGCGGAAAGGTACTCATCACTATAAGCACCGGGAAATTAATTATATTCCAAATCGATTGGTAGAAGGTCGGAAGTATGCAGGTACACGAGCTAAATATTCATACATTCCTGTTAGAACAGAATATCGATAATTATCGGGACCATGGTTGTTACAATGAAATTGCGAAGAGAGGACTGAGTAGAAGCTGATAAATTTTACGAGCAATTTTTTTACCATAATTAAATTAAACATTACTTCAAACGTAATTCGAAAAAGAGAAAATCTCTCAACGCAGAATAGCTTCAAAAATGTGTTCACGTATTTGAAAAATATTAAAAAATTTACATTTTTATTATGAGGAAAATTTAAAATTAAATATCTCGTTTTAATTTTTTTCATAATCTACAGTTGAAAAATTTTGGTATTCTGTTCTGTTTTTATCGTAAAATGTCTCAAAACGCTCAGCACTGAGCGTCTAATTTTTTACACACTGTATATTTTAACCTTCTCTTTATCAGTTAGATAATTTTCCCAGTGATGACCCATTCCTCCGTCCGTATGTCCGTATGTACTTCAATCCGTCCGTCTATATGCCCGTCCATTAGGGTGGGTCAAAAAAAAAATAAAATTTGAATTTGGGAATGGCCCATACTTAGCTGGGAAAGGAGGATAGTAATAAATGCACGTGATCAATGCGTGCAATAAATCCTATGTTTATTTTGTATACAGTATATCCTAATTTATATACTTTATACGTGAGTAGAATTTGATTCAAATCGGAAACAAAATAAAAAAGTTATAAGGGTGTTTTCATTTTAAGTCAGTCTGTATATTTAATGAAATGTATAGATTTCGACAAAATATTACGTTAGTAAATACATCGATTGTTGTAAAATAAAGATTATTTTGTGACTGCGATTTATTAGCAGACCACGGTAAACCGTTTTGATAGAGAAATGTTAGATACCTACTTAATTAACTAATTTATTAATTATCGATCTTCGCTGGCGAATATCTTGGAAACTATAATACATAGGAAGAAAATGAATATATGCATTCTTGTAGAAAATTTAATTATGTTTATACTACAATTAATTTATTTTTTATTATTTGCTTTTTTCATGATTAGAGAATATTATGTTCAATTTTGCATAGAATACTTTTTTCCGAACGACGCGCGACGCCACGCATCGTTTCCGAGTTATAAGCCAAGAATTGAAAAAAGGGACCTTTCCACCCCCTCCCCCCTGAAGCAGTAATGAAAAAAGTTATTTTAAGAACTACTCACTGTATTAATATGAAAGTTTTAATTACAGATTTGTCCGTTATATATCAAGCAGTAATTTTTATTTCTTTAGCATTTTTGGTAAGATTAAAAAATTAAAAAAATTCCCTCTTCTAAACTCAATACATGGTCGTACCTCATGCGGAGGCTTGCTAATTATAGGGGGCAGATGCTACCCCATTAATAGAGGTGGCACTTAAAAAACCAAAAACATTAAAGTTGAAAGAAAATTGAAATTTGAGAAGAAATGGTTCTATGCAACTTTTCGTATTTTTTTCTCTATTCCCGCGACAAGCTTTTAGGACAATTATTTTATTTTTTTTATTGTTTTCGTACACCTAAATAATAATAAAAGCTTGTTTTTAAAAAGTCTTTTTTACATTTAATTTTAGTTTTAAATTTCTAGTTATGTCTTATTTATTTTATTTTATATTCATGCTTAATAAAATAGTACCCAATCCTTCGCTGCACGTGTCCGAAATGGCGAAGGCGCGCCTTCGCCATTTCTTGAATATCTTGGAATACAATGTGAGTGAATACACTATGGGATTAAAAAAAAAAAACAAAAATTATAGTATTAAAACTAAAACACACACTTTTTGGTTCCACATTATAGTATTGTCGCCAGAACTACAGGTGTCTGCAAAAGGGTTTAGCCGGATAAGTATGACGAGTCGGCTCCCAAATGACAACCTATATCGAAATTTATGTTTTAATATCGACTTAATGTATGAACGCGATTTATGTGTGTTTTGCCGCCGTACTCCGCTTTGATCTTGAGATATGAAAATGAGCGCATGCATGACCATCGTTTAAAGAGACATATCTCAAAAACTAATTGAGCTAGAGAGGTAAAACGAACGGGAGGTTTCAGGTAACCTTAAAGAGTATATTTTATATATTTTTTTAATTTTTAGAAGAATTACGCACATTATTAAAAAATAAATAAAAAATATAATAATTAATATTTCCGTGTTTTCTTTGACTTACAATCACTGAAATAATATATGTTGTAATACTTTATATGCACTATTACTCATAAAAGTTGCGTTAGAAGAAAGTTGGTGCAACACTTCGAAAAAGAAATAAAATTCGACGCGCACTACATCATATAAGGATACAAACTTGACATAGGACACACATATAAATATTTTATGAATTGGAATTATTGCCAGAAGAGAAATTGAATGAAAATATAAATAATTGTCATGTAAATATCTATTTCATACGGCGCACAGTGGCACGAATTATCTAGAGCATTTCGCAACCGATTGGGATAATTTTTTTTTAAATACTTGTTATTTAATTTCAAAAAAACACGTAAGAGAGCCGATTTTTGAATTATGCTTAACCAAAATGCCCATTTTTTAAAATCTTAATAAAACTTCTAATCCAATTTACATAAATCTTGTTATTCGGGGGGGTTTTTGAAGTCGCTGATTACGAATTGATTACGAATCTGATATCCAAATTGTCGTAAACCAACCTGCAAGATGGCGGCTGTAAAATGCTAAAAAATGATGAAAATTAAATATTTTTATTAAAGTTTATGCCGAGAAGTTTTGAATATTTCTGATAAGTACTTTTAAGTTAAAATAGACTAAATTTTAAATTCCAGGAAGAAATTCAAGATGGCGGATCCAATATGGAGGCAATAAGATGATAATACTAACTATTAAATGCATTAAACTAGATAGGCTATCCCTAAGAATTGAAGACCTAAGTGGATAAAGGTTATGTCGCATTTTTTAAAAAAATTACTTCATGCAATTTTTGAATACCCCTGATATAAATTTAACACCCAATAAACGGTGAATTCTAAATTTGTAATATTTTATAGAAACTTTTCAATTATAAAGGCGCCATGTCATACATACAACCAGTAATTTTAGTGGATGTACAGTTTTGGACAGAAAAATCTAGTTTCATAAGAGCTTGATATTTTTCTTTAATATTACTGTAAACAAAAGAACATATCCCAAAATTATCTATTTTATGAGGTATTATTCATTTGAATCGAAGACAAAATAAATAAGTTCCATCTCAAAACCGTTTTGTTTAATTTACTTAAAACTTTAAAAGTGTGACATAACACCTTGATCCACTTAGGTCTTCAAGTATTAAAACAATTGAAAAGGAAAAAATTTTCTGAAATTTTCAAATACATCCAATATGGCTGCCATAAATTAATTATCAATCATAAATAATATGCGATTCAGTCCTCCATTAATTTTGAACATAACCCTAAGTAGGTCATATTAATATTTATTTCTTTTTAATCTACTAATAATATAATAAACACTAAAGAACAACCAAGAACTTTAAAACAAGAATATTAAACCTAACATAACCTAAAGCTTTCATTTTTCATAATTTTTTAGCATTTTATAGCCGCCATTGATTCCGCCATCTTTTAGGTTGGTTTATGACAATTTGGATATCAGATTCGTAATCAGCGAACTCAAAAACCCCCCGAGTAACAAGATTTATGTAAATTGGATTAGAAAAAAAATATTTATTAAGATTTAAATAAAAAATGGACATTTTGGTTAAGCTCAAAATCGGCTTTCTTAAGTTTTTTTGAAATTAAATAACAAGTATTTAAAAAAATCAATTTATCCCAATCGGTTGCGAAGTGCTCCAGATAATTTTGAACGAAAAAAATTACAATTCGTGCCACTGTGTGTATGAAATAGATATTTACGCGACCATTATTTATATTTTCATTCAATTTTTCTTCTAGTAATAATTCCAATTCATAAAATATTTATATCTGTGTCCCATGTCAAGTTTGTATCCTTATATGATAGTGCGCGTCCAATTTTATTTTTTTTTTTTCGAAATGTTGCACCAACTTTTTTCTAACTCAACTTTTATGAGTAATAGTGCATATAAAGTATTACAACATATATTACTTCAGAGATTGTAAGTCACAGAGAACACGGAAATATTAATTATTATATTTTTTATTTATTTTTTAAAGATGTGCGTAATTATTCTAATAATTCAAAAAAAATATAAAATATACTCTTTAAGGTTACCTGAAACCTCCCGTTGGTTTTATCTCTTTAGCTCAATTAGTTTTCGAGATATGTCTCTTTAAACGATAGTCATGCATGCGCTCATTTTTTTCCATATCTCAAGGTCAAAGCGGAGTACGGTGGCAAAACACATATAAATCGCGTTCATACATCAAGTCGATATTAAAACATGAGTTTCGATATAGTTGTCATTTGGGGGCCGACTCGTCATGTTTATCCGGCTAAACCCTTTCAGCTCAATTGGACGTCGTTAAGTGGTTCAAAATTGACTTGCAAGATTTTACCTATATACAAGATTTGAACTTAACATCCTAACATACATACATGCATACATACCAAGCAAGTTAAATAAAAGCTTGTAACGAAGAAGTTATGATAGAAACCAAGTACTTGTTCACATTTCTTTAATAAAAACGTCTCCATTTCGTTAATGTAAGTAGTCAGTCATTAAAAAAATATATATTCTCGTATACTGTTTTTCGTTAACTTATAGTGTGACCTAGAAGCTCACATTTTTTCGTCCGTTTACAGCACTTGCTTTAGAAAAGAAATTGCATTTTAAACTGTAAAGGTGTTTTCGAAAAAACGTAAAATTTTATTTTATTTAGAAATAATAGTTTCGAAGGTATTTAAGTTTATAGATGCCATTCGAACGATTAAAGAATGAGGTATTTAGTTGAATATCTTAAAAATCATGACACTTCCATAAAAAATTCTAAGCAATTAAATTAAAGATAACACAGGACCACAAAACATTTTTGTGAGTTTCCGCGGACCAGACCCATTGTAGCATATGTTTTTGTCTGAAACTGAATATGAACTTATTTTGTCCTATCACTATTATATGTGGTACAACTAATTATCTATTTGTTTTTTGACTTGTCCTATAGTTTGTAATTTACTCACTGGATCAATAAACATTATTATTATTATTACATTATATTATTATTATTATTATTATTATTACTATCACGTGAGAATTTTTTTTAAATTGAAAACATTTTTTTTGCTTCATATTACGAGAATATTCGAAGATTTGGCGAAGTTGCCGATAATACCAATTAATTTACATCAATTCGGATTTATGTGTAATAAAAAAATATTTCAAACAGAAATTTTTTTCACAAACATTACATTTCTGGCGAATTTGAGAAGATTTTGCTTGGGCATATTTCCAATCATGGCTGTTTCTTAGTGTTTCATAGCAAACCGAATATCTTCTTTTGTTATTATCATCAACCAAAACATGATTTGGTTTGATATGATTAGGCTGGGGAAGTGTTGTAGAACTTTCTTCCAAAAGCTGCATGAATACTAGTTCTTTGAACTTAGTGATTGACATTTTTTCTTTGTTACAATCTGATGTAAACGATAAGCATTTATTAGCATAGTTCCTGCTAGCACTTCTACTGCTAATTTTCGATACGATTTTGTTCCTTTACGTAAACTTGTAGAATATGCTTCTAGTTGGTCAGAAAGATCTATAAAAGCTTTGCATTTATTGTAATCTAAAATTATTGTCGGATTTTCTATTTCTTCCCTGCGTCTTTTCACAGAAGCCATTGAATCGTCGTGTTTTGTTGAAATCACCAAGACATATTTCTTGTCCTTCCATTTAAAAACAGTACAATCTGTATTACTTTGTAAACTCGTAGTTTGATACTTCTCCAACTTTGCTTTTACAACTAGAGGATTATTTTTTCTGTCTGAGCGTTAAGTTCCCACATGTGTTTTCCTCTTTTGAAGCTCGTGTGCTAAAGATACGCTTCTATAAAAATTGTCTGTGTAAATAGTTCGTCCCTTGTCAAATAAATTTTCTGAACAGTGTTAGTGGCACCGGAAATATTTTTATCATCAGTTTTGTCTTTGCCACTATATACCTTTAGGTTATATGTATAACTACCTTAAACACACAATTTTTATAATTTTATTCCAAAGTGCCGTTTATTCGAAATATATTGCTTGAAGCTTATTTATCAAGGGCGTGATCTTGTATAGTCGATCATTTTCTGGAGGATTGGAGTTTTAACAAAAATGCCATGTTCTTACTAGTATTTCGAACCTGTTCCGTGATAAAATGGAGCTTATTTTATTTCTGTATATATCATTCTTTGACTAAGAATTCCTGACTTGTGGTAACCGGACAATTCCCATCTACAATATTGCTGGCAGAAAAATTTTCATTGCATCATAAGTGGCATCATACCAGCTCTAACGTTAAAAATGTTAAAAACGTTAATTTTTGCAAAAGAGCCACTTCTATCCATTTGAATATAACAACTATTTTACAAAAAAAGTATTTTAACACATAAATTACACAGGCCCACAAAAAAAAAGTTTTTGATCTGGATGACTGACCATAGCATTCCCATGTATTTTTCGACGCTGAATCCGAATCAGAGGTCAAAAAAATTCGTATACCCCAAAACTTTTGCGCTACAGTCAAAAACATCCCCGAAAATGGGGTAAAACCGTCCCATACATCAGGATTCAATGAATGGATGTAAATTAATGGTGAAAAACATGGGAAGAGAAAATGTTTTATATTCAGCAGTCACTTACTTGAATATTGACTGGAAAACTACCCTTATAATATGGTGAAAACTCCCCCTGTACAAGCATAGAGTATATAAATGCCAATAAATCGCGAGAAATGTTAAAGTTTTTATAGTTTGGAATACAGTACATGAATCTTACGCGTGTCTCAAAACCACCCATATATCAGGGTGGAAACCACCCTTATATAAAAATAGACTGCGTGAATACCAATAGATTGTGGGAAATGGAGGAGTTTTCGATGTTTTAATTCCAGAATAGAATCTTGGGTGACCCTGTTCTATCTTATTCTTATTCGGTACAAAAACTATCCCTATAATAGGGTGGAAACCATCCTTATTACAGAATAAAGCACAAATGCCAATAAATCACGGAAAATAACTTTTTTATAGTTTAAGTACAGAACATGAATCTGGAGTGACTCCCAGGGCACCTCGCTTAGTCGTGACCCAAAATCTCTTCTATAAAGGGTGGTAGCCACCCTCATATAAGAATAAATTGCATGAGTACCAATAAATCGTGGGAAATGTTGGAGTTTTTATTGTTTCAATTCCAGAATAGATTCTTGAGTGACGTTGATCTACCCTATTCTCACTTGGTACCCAAAATCATCCCTAAAAAAACCACCACTACATAATAAAATGTACATATGCCAGTTTTTCAATTTTTCTTCTCAGAATACCTTTTCTTCTCATTTTCAAATGATCTCCTCACTGGTTCTCTTTTATGTTCTTCGTGCGTGTCTCTTTTCATAGACCAACAGTAGTCGGCCATCATGTGGACATCCCACCTTCCTTGATACCGCTTTCCCATCTCCGAAATATCCTGGTGAAAGCGTTTGCCTTGCTCTTCATTGTATTCACCCAAATTTTCTGGATGGCGGACAACTGTTGGTCCATAAAAGGAGACACACACGAAGAACACAATAGGGTGCTAATGAGAAGATCATTTGAAAATAAAAAAAAAGATTAGAAAAAAAAATTAAAAAAATGTTCGTATTCTTCAGTCAAACTGCATTAACCTTTTCGTGCAATAAATGCAGCTTGACTGAAGAGTATGAACATTTTTTTAATCTTTTTTCCTAGAATACCTTTTTTCTTATTTTCAAATGATCTCCTCATTAGCTCCCTATGTAGGGGTGGTTTTTTAGGGATGATTTTGGGTACCAAGTGAGAAGAAACGTCACTCAGGAATCTATTCTGGAACTGAAACAATGAAAACTCCAACATTTCCCACGATTTATTGGTATTCATGCAATTTATTCTTGTATAAGGGTGGCTACCACCCTTTGTACAAGAGATTTTGGGTCACGAGTAAGCGAGGTGCCCTGGGAGTCACTCCAGGCTCATGTTCTGTACTTAAACTATATAAAAGTTATTTCCCGTGATTTATTGGCATTTGTGCTTTATTCTGTAATAAGGATGGTTTCCACCCTATTATAGGGATAGTTTTTGTACCGACTAAAAATAAGGTAGAACATCAGGGTCACCCAAGATTCTATTCTGGAATTAAAACATCGAAAACTCCTCCATTTCACACAATCTATTGGTATTCACGCAGTCTATTTTTATATAAGGGTGGTTTCCACCCTGTTATATGGGTGGTTTTGAGACACGCGTAAGATTCATGTACTGTATTCCAAACTATAAAAATTTTAACATTTCTGGCGATTTATTGGCATTTATATACTCTATACTTGTACAGGGGGAGTTTTCAGCATATTATAAGGGTAGTTTTCCAATTTTCCAGTAAATATTCAAGTAAGTGACTGCTGAATATAAAACATTTTCTCTTCCCATGTTTTTCACCATTAATTTACATCCATTCATTGAATCCTGATGTATGGGACGGTTTTACCACATTTTCGTGGCTGTTTTTTGCTGTAGCACAAAGTTTGGGGGTATACGAATTTTTTTGACCTCGGATTCGGATTCAGCGTTGAAAAATACATAGGAATGTGGGCAGTCATCCAGATCAAAAACTTTTTTTTATGTGGGGCTGTGTTATACAAGAACTAGTTAAAAAGAGCATTTTAGATACATTTAACCCAATTTTACAGAGTACCCCCAATATATATTTTTTTAATATTTAATACAGTAAATTCTTGTACAAATTGAATATGTTATTTAAACATACTAGAACCCAGATAACGGCAAATTTGAATCGGTTTTCTGTGGTACCCTGTAGCTCCACAAAAATTTCGCAACATATGACTGACTGACTATTCAGAAAAGTCCACTGGGACCCAGGATCCCCTTTGTTCGAATGCCAAATCCTTTTAATTGACCGCAATTTTACTTAAACTAAATTAAAGAAATATTCCCAACAATCTTGACACAATTTCACACAAAAAAATCAAGCAGCATAATGACGCAACGCAATCAAATGTAACAACACATTAAAGGGACATTGCAAGCCAGAGAAATTAAAATTAACATATTCCTAAAGAATTCGCTAGCGCACAACCATACAATAATTGCTGTAACTGAAAGTTGAATAAGAGACGGAGTATTCAACAGACAACTATGTTGTTTATAGAAAGGATAGAAGTTATGGAAATTTTGGAGGTGGTGTCTTATTGGCTGTAGATAATTCCCTTCAATCCGAATTATGTAATATTTTATGCCCTGTTGTAAAAATAGATTTTGTTTGTGTCAAAATTTTTCGTCAAAATCTGACACCTTTACTATTAATGGTACCATACATTCCACCCAGTATCAGTTATGACGAGTTCGAAGAGTTTCTGGAGTTTTTAGAACACCAACAAGATCTTGATAATATGTTAATTTTAGGAGACTTCAACTTACCCGATTTACAAAAATTTTACGATGAAAATTACTTATCAAGATCAACTTGTCGTTTTAATAGTTTTCTAGACTTATGTGGCTTCATTCAACATAATAAAATAACTAACATCAACAATAGACTGCTTGACATAGTAATTTCTTCCGAGGATGTGTAGTGTGAAGTTAATGAAGATCCTGATCCATTAGTGCCGATTGACGTACATCATCCTGCTTTCCTTGTGAAGGTACATTTAAAATCTGGTAAGCGTAGTAACTTTACATCAACAAATGCTAGGTTCAACTTTAAGAAGGCCAACTATATTATGCTGTATCAATTGTTAAGTGAAGTTAACTGGACAGATCTTACTAATTTGAACAATGTCAACCAGGCTTGTGACTATTTTAATTCAAATCTACAGAATATTCTAGTTCAGTGTGTTCCTCAAGCAAATTGTACCTCATTTAGGTACTCGCGTTGGTTTAACAAAACAATAATTTATAGGATTAAGTCAAAAAATCATTACTTAAAAATATATCGGAAACATAAATTGCTTTTCTACCTCGAGAGAGTAAAATCACTTAGACGCTCCGATTAAAGAACTTATATCTAGATACATAATGGCATTGATTTATTTGTCGCTGAAAGACTGACAATCTAAGGCACTTATTCCCATAAGTTGCTGATTGGCTCATCGGCGTATTCGCGGCCGCTCGTGCACGATCGGCTTCAGTTCGATTATCATAATCTCAGTTGACAGTTCGGCCATTAATGTCAATAAATGTTTTTCGTGTTCTCCGACCAAAAATTGGTGAAAAAGTAATTTTATTTTAAGTTGTGATTTGCTTAATACCTAAATAATATTTTCTATTCATATTTACGCAGTTTAGTGACAATATATTTTGTGCAAATAAATAGTGAAGTGCTGTGCCGTTTGCAGAAAGCAGTTTAGAAAAGAAGAAAATCAATCGTTCCATAGTCGTAACATGATGAAGTTCAGTTTACAGTTATAAAGTGAATAGCAATTAAATTTTAATATCCTTTCAATACATATTTATCTTACTGTTTTATCTTACTGTAATATCGTATGCATACATCACGTTATATAAAGAGCCGGTAATGCAGGAATTGCAATAATTCATTTTAATGAAAATATTTACCATTCTACACATTTTCTACACACACAACGCCACTATTGCCTATGGGATGTGATGTTCATCTATCCATTTTAATTTACATATAATGTGACTATGTTAGGAGCAAACAAGGTATATAGTGAAAAGATAGCCTGTTATGTATCTAGATTATAAGTTCTTTAATCGGAGCTTAGACGTATAATTAAAAATGAAATTAATGTGGCCTACAAAAATTATATAAAAAAATGTGAAGATAATTTGTGGCATAACCCTTCTAGTTTTTGGAGCTTTATAAACTCGAAAAAGAAAAAATCTCGAATTTCAGGTTCTATGCAACATAATGGTGAAACTTTAACTTCGCCTAATTCAATAGTTAATGCTTTTGCTAATCATTTTGTTAGTGTCTTTCTTCCAAATAATGACCAAGTCTCGATAGATCATTTAACACCAAATGATTTAGGAAAAATAAATAATGCATTTACTCTCAACGAAATTTCGGACGGTCAAATTCTAAACGCGGCTAAAAAACTGAAAGGCAAACTAGCTAGTGGTCCGGATAATATTCCTCCTCTTGTAATTAAAGATTGTATTCAATGTTTTTTGTTACCGTTGAAGTTTATTTTCAATCTTATTATAAAAACGGGTACCTTTCCTGATCTATGGAAATTGTCCAGGGTCTGTCCAGTTTACAAATCAGATTCTCTCACAGACATTACAAACTATAGACCGGTGGTACTTATTTCTGTTTTTTCAAAATTGCTTGAAATCATTTTGGCGGAGGCACTTTATGCGCACATCAAACCGATACTCTCGGAACAACAGCATGGTTTCGTAAAAGCACGTGGTACAGCATCTAACTTATGCCATTTTACACAATATGTTTCTAATACTTTAGACTCCACGTATCAAGTAGATGTTATATACATGGATTTCAGTAAAGCTTTTGATCGTGTGTCTCATGTAAAGTTGCTTCAAAAATTGAATAGTTATGATGTCTCCAATAGTGTTTTACGTTTATTGGCATCTTACTTAACCAACCGTAAATTATTTGTAGAATAAGAAGGGGTCAAATCTGAGGCATTCGTGGCTAGTTCAGGGGTTCCCCAAGGATCCAACTTGGGGCCCCTCCTATTTCTAATTTTTATTAATGATATATGTGATCACATAGTCTCCCCTACATTATGGTTTGCTGATGATTTAAAAATTTTTAATGAAATAAGAACCATTGATGATTGTAAACAATTGCAGACTGTTTTGGCTTCTCTAAACAATTGGTGTTACGAAAATCAATTAGCACTCAACATAAAAAAATGCAAGGTAATGTCCTTTACTCGCAAACTTACTGTAACGGTATTTGACTACAATATAAACGATGTCCTACTTACGCGTGTCATAGAAGCAAAAGATCTTGGAGTTACGTTTGACACAAAATTATCCTTTTCACCTCACATTAATAATATTGTATCTGCAGGAATTAAAATGTTAGGATTTGTTATTAGAAACAGCAGAGAATTTTCCTCTGTCGAGGTAATCAGTAATCTTTTTATAACTTTGGTACGCTGTAAACTGGAATATTGCAGCATAGTTTGGAATCCGTTCCATGAAAGGTATATATCACTTCTTGATAATGTACAAAAAAGATTCCTAAAATTTTTGTATTATATGAAACATGGGTTTTACCCCGTCAGAAACTACGATTATAATCTTCTTCTAAACGAATTTAATTTTGTCTCACTTCGCAAAAGACGTGAGTTGGACGGTTTACTAACTTTATATAAAATTATACACAATCATATCGACTCACCCTTTTTACTCAGCTGTTTATATTTAAATATACCACGTCTTTCTTCGAGAAATTGTAATACTTTTCATGTATCGGTGTCAAACTCGTTTCATCATTTTCACTGCCCTGTTAACTCTGTGTGTAAAAGCTATAATAACTTAAATAATGTAGACATTTTTTCTAACAGTATGAGGCAATTTAAAAGCAAAGTTTTAAGTTTACTTCCAAATTAATAAAGGACCCCGGAACAAAACCCATGAAAATGTTGATTCGGTGGAATCGGCTGACTGGTATTTTGTAGTTCAAGTTATGCTGATCAAAAGTTCTTATCACATCGAGCCAATCCTGTGGACAGTTTTTGAGATACAGCTTGTCAAAGTTAGGCAATTTGCGTCATTTTAGACATTCAAGGACTTTTTACTCCTAAACTATTAATTTTAGCCAAAAATTGCAAGGGTCGAAATATTTTTGTTCTAGTCCAATAAAGCTCAAGAATTTTTTTCAGAAATTTTTTGTCAATTTTTAGGTTAGGTAAAATATATATATGACATATTTCGGCATGCTTCGGTGGGATTGGCCGAAACTTTGCTATTTTGTAGTTAAAGTCATGCTGATCAAAAATTCCTATTGCACTGAATCTATCCTATGAGTGGTTTTCGCTCCAGGAATGCCTGAAGGTCTAACAACGAGGTAACGGGTAATCTATATGTACGTGTTTATGAATGGCTTCCAGCGTGTTCGTGTACGTGCGTGCATGTGTGTGTGATTATTTTTATCAAAGAACCTGCTCTTACCGGCACTATGTTTCTTATGAGAGCGTTCTCATTGCCAACCAGGGTGATCCCATTTTTTTGGTTTCACTTTCTACGCTCAAGTGCTCTGTTTCCAGCATCATGTATCGTTCGAAGAAGAATCATTGATGGATATTTTATGTGATTTTCATGCCGTGCGTACCTCAAAAACCATAATAAGCTTGTATTTTCAACGGTTCCGCATCAAACTCATTATAACGATTTTTCTCACACTAGTCCCATGACTAAAATGAAAGATGACATTTTTTGTGTATTTTTAATTAGTGAATGAAATTCTTGTACCAAATTGAAAAAAAAAATAAAAGACAAGAAATTAATGCAAAATATCGACAGCCCCCCTCAATATCACCCACTTACGGTAAAAAATATTTTTAAAAAATACTTTAAAAATAAGCTTGTATTATTGTTCAATATGCGTATAAAGTCGGGTCCCTGTAAATCAAAAGGTTTCTGAAATATAAAATAATAATCAATTTTTGGGTGCCATTTTCAAAGGGCCATAGCTCAAGGTATTTGCGAACATATTTTTGCATGTAGAATCTGCACCAGAAGTTTGTCATCGATATTTCCGAAGAACCCTGTATACACTGGCATATACATACACACAAATGCATACACACAGTACACAAACACGCTAGCAGCCATTCATAAACACGTAGGTACATATAGATTACCCGTTACCTCGTTGTTAAGACTTTCAGGCACTCCTGGAGCGAAAATCACTCATAGTATAGACTCAGTGCAATGGGAATTTTTGATCAGCATGACTTTAACTACAAAATAGCAAAGTTTCAGCCAATCCCACCGAAGCATGCCGGAATATGACATATATATATATTACCTAACCTAAAAATTGATAAAAAAATTTTGAAAAAAATCCATGAACTTTATTGGACTTGAACAAAAATATTTCGACCCTTGCAACTTTTTGCTGAAGTTAATAGTTTAAGAGTAAAAAGTTCTTGAATGTCTAAAATGACGCAAATTACCTAACTTTGACAAGCTGTATCTCAAAAATTGTCCATAGGATTAGCTCGATGTAATAACTTTTGATCAGCATGACTTGAACTACAAAATACCAAACTTTCAGCCGATTCCACCGAATCAACATTTTCATGGGTTTTGTTCCGGGGTCCTTAAAAATTGATTCAAATCACACCAATGTGTTATTTAAACATACTAGAACCCGGATAACTGCAACTTTGAATCGGTTTTCTGTGGTACCCTGTAGCTCCACAAAAATTTCGCAACATATGACTGACTGACTATTCAGAAAAGTCCACTGGGACTCAGGATCCCCTTTGTTCGGATGCCATATCCTTTTGATTGACCGCAATTTTACTTAAACTAAATTAAAGAAATATTCCTAACAATCTTGACACAATTTCACACAAAAAAACCAAACAGCATAATGACGCAACGCAATCAAATGAAACAACACATTAAAGGGACATTACAAGTCAGAGAAATTAAAATTCATTTTCACTGAAAGCAGGAAAAAGCCGCAAGGAAAATCAAGAATAAAATAACGGCATGACTACAAATTCAGTTTGAAAACAAGTGGAATTAAAAAGTTCCATATAACTTTCTGTGACAATTGTGACATAAACGTAATCTCGCTAACATAAAGGAGCAAGCGGCGAAAAGTTGTTGAGGTTGAGAGACATGATTAAATGAATAAAGAGAACATTCTGAATAATTTAGAATTTTAGCATATAAGTTTTATCCGCAGTACGTATTTTATCAAAGTAAAATGCAGAGTAATGGCATTTGCCGTGGCTTTCAAAGAAATAGGAAAACATTTAAACGAATAGATCCAATAATGCATAGCTCAGTTGTAAAGTCGGAAAATGTGGCAATACATAAAAATAACACAGCCCTACAAAAAAAATTCTGATCCCTGAACGCGCCCATAATATTCCCATGTACAGGGTGGACCAAATTAGATGGGATTTGGGGTTTTCTCTAAAACTATGGCAGATAGACAAAAACCAATCCTGAGATAAATTTTCGAGAAACAAACAATATCGCAAACCGCGATCGTCTATTATTTTCGACTACCCATCTACAGAGCGTTTTTGGAAAATTGGCATTTTTGGATGACCTTTATATCTCAATTTCCAAGTGTCGAATCGAAAATCGAGTAACACATTTGATATGTCATATTTATCTCCAGAAAAAGTGGTTAATTTTCGAAAAGTTTAATATATTTGTAAGGACTCCATGGGAAACTGCTAGCAATAACACTTAACTTCTTTATTCAGAAGGCCATGGTAAACAAAAGAAAATCTAAATAATCGTAAATGTCAAAAACTACTTTGAGTTAATTGTGAGTGAGCATTGTTAAAATTGGTTCAGTTTAGTAAGGGTGAAAAATATGATATGATTAAGTATTTTATAGAATGCCGAGAACATTCAAATTTAGCTTCCGAGCTTTATTTTAATAGGTAAGTTATAGACAGCAAAACTTTGTACCAAAAGTGCCTCCTAAGCAACATTTTTAGATGTCCAGAAAAGAGACAGCCAGACATAAAAATATTCAAAAAAATAAAACAAAATTTAAGGGTTTGGATCATTTGTAAAACCCCGAGGAAAAATATATAAGGTAGAAAAGCTGCAAAAAATATTGTTTTAGAAAATACTAATATATCGTCTCGTGAAATAAAGGAAAATTTAAAAATCCCAAAAACAACTCCGTTGCCTTGCTTAAAAAAAATGAATTTAAGCCCTACAAAATTAAGATTAGTTACAGCATCTATACCCAAACTACTTTCAAAGGCGTCTCGATTTTTGCCAGTGGTTCTTGCATCAGTGCCACCTCATCGGGTACAAAAGATTTGAGTTTTTGTAGTCAAAGTACCACATATATGTAGCAAAAAACCGACCGTCTGCCGGGGCTCAATGGTCAACTTCTTATTATAAGAGCTTGCCAAAAGGCGAAAAACTCGCTAAAGTTACTTCATTGGGTACATGCTTGCGTGACAATTCACTTGGAACACCATTATAATTTTTATTTTGTGTGGCAGACGTCAGTATTTGAATGCACACGTAGAGCCTGCCCGTCGCGACGCCCAAAATTCCAACGTTTCTTACCTCATGAGGTACATGAACAAACCTAAGTTCAAATCAAAGTAGATCATGTAGATCATAAATATGTATCAAAAAGATCGGAAGACGGTCAACTATAAAGAGCAGACACTCTGGAAAATGTAACTTGAAAGAATAATGCCAAAGTCGGTACAGGGTTTTACTGACTACATGTTCGGAAATTTGAAAATGCACTAGGAAAACTATTACAATTATTATTTTGTTTGTCAGACTTCCGTGAATATGTAGGCAAAACAACTTCGTAAACAAGAAACAACAGCAATACAAAACAATAGTAGTAAATAAAAATAGCAATAGCAAAATAGTTTTATTGAGTACATGTACGGAAATTTGACAATTCACTAGGAAAACTATTACAATTATTTTTTTTTAGACTTCCGTGAATATGTAGGCAAAACAACTTCGTATACAAGAAACAACACCAATACAAAACAATAGTAGTAAATAAAAATAGCAATAGCAAAATAGTTTTATTTTCGGAAATTTGTCAATGCGCTAGGAAAACTATTACAATTATTATTTTGTTTGTCAGGCTTCCGTGAATATGTAGGCAAAACAAATTCGTATACAAGAAACAACAGCAATACAAAACAATAGTAGTAAATAAAAATAGCAAGGTTTTTTGTTTTATTTAATAATAAATCTAAAGAAAAATAACTATTCGTCATCTTCGTCATCACATGAATCATTAAAACCCTCTTCATTTTCATCATCAATATCCCTTTGCTCCATACCGGTTTCGCGTACAATTATTTCGTCTAGGGTACTAGGTAATTGAGGTCCATCAAACCAAATCAGTGAAAACTTATTATTATTTAAATTCCAACCATTTTCTGAGGGGTTATAAAATTTTGGTTGTTTTTCGGTGGCACTATTCCATATGGCACATATTTGATTCGTTCTTTGTACTTTTAAAAGCAATACATTCTTGCATGGAGGTAACATAGTACTATCAAACAGGCCTGTAGCTAGAAAGTGCTTTCAGGTCGGGCAAATAATTTTTCAGGGGGGGGGGCTGGGCCAAAAATTTTTTGATGGGCTGGAGGGAGAAATAAAAAAAAAATTTTGTTGAGCGGGAGCAAGAAATCTAGAAAAAAAAAATTTTTCGCGAAGGTAATTAAAATTGCCCCCCTTGCAATCGCCGTAGGTCGGGCGAAAATTATTCCAGGACGGGCTTAGCCCGTCCTGCCCCCCCCCCCACCACCCTAGCTACAGGCCTGCTATCAAACTTTTTTAGGTTACCGAATGGACTCTGATTTGGTCTTGGTCTACAATGAGAGTAGAAAATGTCGAATCGAGCTTTATTGACATCACATAATGTGGATTTCCCATACATAGCACAAATTAATTTTTCTACATACGTAATCTGATCTTTGGAAATGCTTTCATTGTTGCCAAATGTACCAAATACCTCCTGCATTTTTTTGTCATTTTTAAGGAGTTCAAAGGGTTTTAGTTTTCCTTTTCTGGAGAAAGCTGCCGTGTAGTCACGCCCTGTTAAAGAATGGAATGCTAGTAGAGATTTACAAACATTAAATCCTAGTGCATTGGAAATTGCATTGACATCTACAAATCGACAAGTATTTTTGGATACACTTCCAACTTCCATCCATACATTTACAGACTGCTCAATGTGATGCATATTTCCTAAAATAATTATTAGGATGTCTGTGTCAGAAGCTCTAATTACAACACTACTGTTTTTTTTTATTTTGGATAAATGGTAAATAATTCGGCTATCAGCCTCTTCGTGGTAGCAAATTAGTATGTCAATGGTTTCTCTTTCGATATACCCATTTACTACCGCAAATTTGTAACACTCATTGTTCCAATTTGCGTATAAAGTTTTATTTTGAAGTATTTCCACAAACATATCATTTTGCCAAAACTGATTTAATGTAATGTACTGATTTTAAGAAAAAAGTACTGATGTAACTATAATTGATGAGCGAGGGGGAGAAATCTCAAAAAAATTTTCTGATGAGCGCATGACCGGGAGGAGAAATTCAAAAAACGTTGCTAAAAAAATATTATTGATTTTTTTAGGGTTCTTCTCCCATGCATATAGAATAACAGCTCAACTTTAATGTATTTCACTGTTTGAGATAAATGAAATTTTATTCTTACTCCTGCATAATTTCCAGAGCGTCTGCTCCTTATAGTTGACCGTCTGCCGATCTTTTTGAAACATATTTATGATCTACATAAAAAGACCTTTGATTTGAACCCAGGTTTGTACATGTACCTCATGAGGTAAGAAACATCGAAATTTTGGGCGTCGCGACGGGCGTCTGCTCTACGTGTGCGTTCAGATACTGACGTCTGACACACAAAATAAAAATTATAATGGTGTTCCAAGTGAATTGTCACGTTTTTAAGCAGGTGCCCAATGAGGTAACTTTAGCGAGTTTTTTCGCCTTTTTGACAAGCTCTTATAATAAGAAGTTGACCATTGAGCCGCGGCGGACGGTCGGTTTTTTGCTACATATATGTGGTACTTTGACTACAAAAATTCAAACCTTTTGTACCCGATGGGGTAACTTAATTGCCTCTTGGCCGTAGGTCTAGAAGTGCCAGGAAGGAACAATTATATGGACAGAGGAGGCCACATAAGCACTACCGGAATTTTTAATCGGCACCACTGGGTTCATGAAAATCCGCACGTAATCGCTACAGTTAATCGTCAAGGACGATTTGGATTTCGTGTATGATGTGGTTTTATTGGATACCCAATAAATTGGTCATCATTTTTTTCACGCTAATTTGAATATCGAAAATTTTATTAACACTATACGACAAGAAATAGAACCCTTTGTAGACAATACGCCTATAAGACAATGTCAAAGATTAATTTACCAACACGATGGCGCCCCAGCTCGTACGTCAAATGAAACACGAAATTATTCAATTGCTCAATTTGGGGAGCATTGGATAGGTATCTATATATCACTCAAGACCAGTTTATCAATGTCTAGTTAGCTAAGTTAACTAAATTGATAACAATTAATTTAGCTAACTGGAGTAGCAGTAGTTCAGATATTGTTTAATTTTTAGGAAATAATGGTCTTATTTTGTGGCCAGTTAGATCTCCCGATATAACCCCTGCGGACTTTTGGCTTTGGGGTTATTTAAAAAATATTATATATATAGAGCGTTCTAATAACATAGAAGAATTGGAACACAAAACATTGGCTGCGTTTCGGACAATAACTCCTGTCATGATTGGAAAAGCAATAAATGCTCTAAGAAGAAGGTGTCAAAAATGCATAGATGTCAATTGTAGTTTAGTTTTTCCTATTTTTGGCAAAATTATTTTATATTATAAGAAGTGTTGTTGTTCTTAATAGTTTTCCATGGCCTCCTCACAAATATACTAAATTTTTTGAAAATTAACCACTATTTTTAGAGATAAATATGTCATATGATATATCGTTGTATAGCTAATTTAAGTTGTGATCGAATAATGAAATAATTTACAGGTGTTCCATTTGAAAAAAAACACAAGTTGTCTATACGAAAACTGAGATAATTTTCTTCTTATCAGCAATGGATTTTACTCAAAAAAGTGCTTTAAAAATGTGTGAAATATCGAAATAGAGTCCACAAATGCCCATAAATCGTGGATAATGTTGAAGTTTTTGTAGTCTGGAATAAAGTGTATGAATCCGGAATGACTCCTATGTGTTCCATTCCCATTCGTTACCCACAAATACCTTAGAATGGAGTGGAAAACACTGATACGTAGATACATAAATGCACAGCACAGAGTACAGAAATGGCAATAAATTGAAAAAGTTTTTTTTGTATTTTTGGGCACTTAATATATTTCTCAGTGTCTTTTCTTAAAATACGATAACCTATTATAAAGAATATCGAAAAAAATACCTTATAAGATTAAGAAGATAAGACAGAACATTACAAAGGAAGCTATCACTAGTATATACGTAAATATAAAGAAGTTGGTTAAAGATGAGAAGCTTAAAATGAATTCTGAAGATAATACATTTCTGCTTTCTTCTTAAAAGTAGAGTGTAGGATAATGAGCCAAAAGACTGGGCAACTTATAAGGAGTTATATACTCATGCCTGGGCACACCAGCCGGGAAACCAACACATGAGTTTTGAACTTTTTTGTAATCAATAGGCCTTTTTTCTGTTGGACAAGGGTCATAAACGACATTAGCTTATTCAATTTTGGACAAAATTAACGAATTTGAAAGTCTTAACTTTGTGGATGTAGATTGTGCGTATTTAAATTGACAAACAAATTTAAGTTTAGCGAAAGAGGATTGCATAACTTTGATTACATGTTCTTTGAAAGTTAAATGGCTATCGAAAGTAACTCCAATATTTCGCACGGTATTTTTATAATCAATTTGATCACCTTCTATAGATAGTTGCACAAGATTATCTTCAAAAGTATTTCTGGCAGATCTGAAAGTTATAGCAACTGTTTTACTACAGTTAAGTTTTAAGTCTATCTAACCCTATGGATATATTGAAAAGATCTTTGTTAATTTTTGCCATAGATTCTTCAACGAATGTAGGACGATATGAAAAATATATTTGTGCATCATCCGCGTACGAATGCCCTTTACAGTGTTTTACAACTTTCGGAAAATCTGACAGGTATAAGGTAAACAGTATTGGTCCAAGTATTGAGCCCTGAGGAACTCCAGAATTGACAACTAAACTATCCGACATTAATTTGCAAGTTACGTACTTTAACTTTTTGCATTCTCTGTGACAAGTAGCTACGAAACCATGCTATAGTATTTGATGCAAAGCCTAGATAGTGCAGTTTTGCTAAAAGCATTTCATGGTTAAGACAATTAAAGGCCTTTGTAAGATGAAGCATAACGGCTGTAGTTACCATTGATTTATCTGTAGCTGCTAAGTAGTCGTCATTTATATCCAATAGAGCTGTAACAGTACTATGGCGAAAACCAGATTGGGTATGAAGAAGCAGGTCGTTAGTTTGTACATGTTGTTTTAGCTGATCATAAATTATCGCCTATAATACAACTAGAGCATTGATAATACCGAGGCCGTAGCCCGAGGGCTATTATCATTAAGCAACATGCTTGAAGCATTCTCTACGACAAAATTTTGAGTATTTATCAATGCTCGAGGTGTATTCGGTAAGATAATTTTTTACTCTCCATTCAATTCGTATTTTCTGATCGAACAACATTCTAAAAACATTTTCCACATATCCCTTTTACTTTTAATGGTGTTTTTGGGTGTATTTTCTAATACAATTTGATTAATTGAATCGTTCACCAAACCTTTATGACACTTTTATCAATTGATTTTCAATTTGAGATTTGTTGAATTTTAATCTGGCATTTGAATGTATCATGTGTGCCAGCCTTGCCTGATAACACCACATGTATGCGTGTTATCTCTGTAATATTTTACTGACTGGATGAATTTTGACACATGACATGAAATGCAAAATTTTGATTGGTTAATACATTTAGTAAAAAATTATCCTCTCTAATATTTTGAAAAAACTGGCAAAATACTGTTTTAGATTGTAACGAGAAATTAATTATATGTGTAACTACATCCAAACAAACGGGTAATATCATTTTAATCATATTTAAAGATAAACGTCTCCTCCAGCAACATTAGTTTTAATTTTATTAACTGCATTCAAAATATTTTCGGAGGTCGCAAGTGTTAAGGACATTTCTTCTAATATAGTTGAAAGTTTATTATTTTCATAAAAAACAATGTCATTGCTAACTGATGTACTCGGCACCGAATTAATGAAATGGTTGTTAAACATATTTGAAGTACCAAAATTATGTAGACATCACTGTTCAAATTAGAATCATGTAACTGGTTTATTGTTTTCCACCAATCACGAGAACTTGCATTCGTTCTAAGTTTAAAATCTGTATATACTTTTTTTTCACATTTTATTGATGTTGTTACTAAGTTCCTTAGTCCCTACACCCATTTATTGTTTGCAAGATTCGAGATAAAATTCTCTTATCTTATATATTTTTTACAGTTGGAAAAGGCGCGGTTACGAAGTCTCATCATAATGTACTTTATTTGTATATAGGAGTAGTTTCTACCCCGTTATGGGGATGGTTTTCATTTAGTGTTTGTGAAGTTGACCGCTGAATACAGAAATTGTCCATTATTCACGTTTTCCACAATTTATTTGTATCCATTCACTCTATCCCGATGTATATGGTGGTTATACCCCATTTTGTGGGTTATTTTTGGGTGTAGCGCAAAAATTTGGGGGTATACGGCTTTATTATCAGATTCGGATTCAGCATCGAAAAATGTGTGAGAATATTATGGGCGCTTACAGGGATCAAAACTTTATTTTTTTTTGTGGGGTTGTGCAATTCGTAGTCAAAAAAATAATTATAATTAGAAGTTCAGTTAAAGATGGCCACTCAAACGAAAAGAAAACAAGATACATAAAGTAGGAGGGAAGTTTGTTTAATCAGCCTTTTAAATCGCTTGGTTTTAAAATGTTTTTTCCTTCAAATTTTACTCTTGACATATATTTCGGTGTACTGAATTTGAAAAAAATATCCACAGCCGTTTGTACAATATGAAAAAGAAACAAAATTTTATTAGCAACTTATGTGCACGATTTTGGATAGAAATAAATTAGGCTTAATAAACTTTGTTTGACGTGTTGAATCTGTGGTTAAGTGATTGGCGTAATTTTTAAAAATATCCTGTATGCCAATTTTACTAAAATTAGGTTATTAAGGTATTTTTAATTAGACTATCATAAAACGAGTGAAAGTTGCAATCGACTGATATCGGCAGCTTAATCTCAGTAACACCGCGTAAAATCGAATTTCTACCAAATATTAATCAACAACGCCCGACTGGAATTTCTACTCATTATATTCTATTAAAATGATTTATTTCGCTAACTCAGTTCTACTCTCAATCTTTAATTTCTATTCATGAATGGCACTGTAAAACACGTTTTTTTCTCTATATTCAGGATTATATTACACCACGAATTAGTTTTTCTCCACAAAACTCGTTGCGGCATATGAAAGTACTACTCATCGCGGTCAAAATGCATTTTGAATTTTTCAGATATCTTATTTCATACATACTTTTCTAAATTTAAAAATCTGACATCATTCCCTCCATCGCGAAAAATTCGAGTTTTTGGCGGAGTCGCCGGTGATACACGCATTACATAAAAAGTCGTTATCACCTCCTCCCACCTACGTCTTCATACAAGGCCAATGATCTCGCTCACAAATGTAAAAACTTACCTTATGTAAATAGTCTCTGTATTGAAATTGATTTTGAATGTTCTGCCTTGAATTTTAACAGCAGTATTTGCTTGGCTGTAATATATAGGTCAACAGAGGGAAATTTTGGTGTCTTTTTAGATCAGCTAACTAACCTGTTATCATTCATAAATAAAAATGCTAAGAAAACTATAGTCTGCGGAGATTTAAACATAGATAATTTAGTAAATAGTCCAGAGTTAAATAAATTAAATGATGTACTTGAATGTTTTCAGGTTACATCCTTATTGAATGTACCAACCCGCTTATCTAAACAAAAAAGCGGCATTACGTGCAGAGCCATTGATCACTTAATATCTAATTTACCTATTAATTTACTAAAATGGCAAGTATTTGATCCTGGCCTATCTGACCATACTGCTCAGATTATTACTTGGAAAATGCCTCCCTGCTCTAACAATGATTTACCTACCTATAGTTTAAGGAGATCCTATACCGACACAGCAATTTCAGAATTTAAAATCTTATTTAACTCTGTGTACCTTGATATTTCCCACTATGACAATATAGATGAGGCGTTTCAGATCTTTTGGGATCATTTTGAATGGTGCTTTAATGCGGCATTTCCCAAAAAAAGATTATGCTTAAAAATAAATTTACTAACAAAATAAAAATTTTATTTTCATCAGAATTAAAAAAGAGTGTAGACGATCTTAAATTGCTAAACTGGTTGAGGAAAAATGCTAATAATCCACAAATTGATAGTCAATATAAAGAGTTAAAAAAAGATGTAAATAAAGCAATTAAAAATGAAAAAATAAATCATTACTCTCAAATCATAAACAGCTCAGTTAATAAAACTAAAACTATGTGGAAAATAATCAACAACAATCTGGGAAACGTCGGTAAACAAAGCATTCCTAAAAATATAGTATCAAATGGTGAAATATTAAGTGATCCCTCACAGATTTCAAATGCCTTTGGGGAATATTTTGCGAACTGAGTAACAACGCTGATGGAACAACATTTTTCATCTCAGAATAGTAATTGTACAAAATCAAAGAAAGTAAGCGAGAACTCGATGTACTTTATACCAGTGTTGGAAGAAACAGTAGTAGAGCTTATACATCAACTACCTAATAAGAAATCTACAGGAATTGACGAAGTCCCCACAAAATTACTTAAAGAGTGTTGCCACGAATTTGCACACTATATAACCATTATAATAAATAATTCTGTACATCTCGGACAATTTCCTAGTTTACTAAAAACAGCCAAAGTTGTACCTGTGTTTAAAAAAGACGACTGTCATGACATTTCTAACTACAGAGCTATATCAATTTTAAGCAATTTTTCAAAGTTAATCGAAAGGGCAGTTTATAATAGTATATATTCCTTTTTAAATACAAACAAAATATTGACGACTGGCCAGCATGGTTTTAGAGTTGGTCTTTCGACTGAAACCGCTTCGACTGATTTTGTACAATACATCCATGATAAAATTGATCCAGGTGAGCATGTTTTTGGTGTATTTTTTGACCTGTCCCGGGCTTTTGACACTATAAATCCGGACTTTTTATCAGATAAATTATCAGCAATAGGTATCAGAGAGCCAATTAATAATTGGATAAAATCATACATGACTGACAGATCTCTTGTTGTTAGAGTAGGCGAGGCGGATTCCCAATTATTTAATACAAACCTAGGAACTCCTCAAGGCAGTATATTGGGACCTCTATTATTTCTCTTGTTTGTGAATGATTTACCAGAATATGTTCTGCAACATGGAGGATTATTTATGTATGCTGATGATACCACCATTGTAGTATCGGGTGTAAACTTTTTAGATGCTGTCGACAAAGTCAGCGTTATATTAGAAGTTTTTAAGATTTGGTGCAACAGAAATAAATTAATTATAAATTTAAATAAGACTGAGTGTATGAAATTTTCCTATGGGAATCGCAACGTACCAGATATACACTTTTCTTTAGGCGATAACCAAATCAAAACTATTACTAAAACTACATTCTTAGGAATCCAGGTGGATGAAAACCTTAATTTTACAGATCAAGTTAGCCAGGTATGCTCTAGGTTGAACAAGTCTTTTTTTGCGCTGCCATCGTTGAAAAATGATTTAAATGAGGATTCCTTGTTGTCATTGTATTACGCCCAAGTATACTCAGCAATGAGCTATAATGTCACAATATGGGGACAATCTACAGAAGCTACTCGCGTTTTTATAACACAAAAGCGCATATTAAGACTAATGTTTAACCTATATTACAGGGAATCATGCAGAAAAAAGGTATATTGACTTTCATATCAATTTATTTACTTAAAACACTATGTTTCATATTTTTAAATCAAAGTAAATTTTAAAAAAATGTCGACTTTCATGATTACCCCACTAGAAATAAAGACATGTTCTGTCTTGGCAAAATCTCTCACGAGAAATATAAGAAGTCTCCAGTCTACGCAGGCTGTAGTTTTTTTAACATTTTGCCGTCTGCAATAAAATCATCACATTGTTTTGCAGAGTTTAAGAGAAAGTTAAAATCGTTTTTAGTCAAAGGTTGTTTTTACACACTGGACGAGTTCATTACCGGTTGCAACATGACACAAGACGTGTGAAAACTTATGTGGTGATTTCCTGTACTATATGTTCCTTTTTATGTTTGTATGTATATTTTGCGTATTGATATTTTGTTTTTTTTATCAAATGTTTTGTATTATGCTATCATTTGTTTGTTTTTTACTATATTTTGTTTTTATATATTCATGTATTTTTTATACAATATAATTACTGACTTACCTTATCCATTCTATTGTATGGCAGAAAAGGTTAATAAATATATTATTATTATTATTATTATTATATAATTGTATTTTCATCAGAATTGCATAAGTTTGCAATGTTTCAAATCGATACGATAATTAGAAATTACTTCTCTTTTGGCATGGTTGTAACGAAAACGCCAAATTAATTAATTTCAGCGGACGATTTTTCCGAGAAGAAATAAAATATAGTTTGGTAAACTCTAAGGTGGCGTATGTATGAGTTGGTAACACGACATACGATTTGATATGTGATGCGCATAAAGCTATCGTAGTGACATAGAGATGAACTAGTTGCGTATGTCTTATTCTCTTATATGATGAAGCGACCTTTGGACGCGCCAGCTTAGAGTTTATTCGACTATATCCGAAGAATTCAAAATGCAATTTGATGGAGAAGAGTAGTACTTTCATATGACGCAACGAGTTTTGTGGAGAAAAATTAATTCGCGGTGTAATATATAACACAGCCCCACAAAAAAAAAGTTTTTGATCTGGATGACTGACCATAGTATTCCTATGTATTTTTCGACGCTGAATCCGAATCCGAGGTCAAAAAAATTCGTATACCCCCAAACTTTTGCGCTACAGCCAAAAACAATCCCGAAAATGGAGTAATACCGTCCCATGCAACAGAATTCAACGAATGGATGTAAATGAATGGTGAAAAACATGGGAAGGGAAAATGTTATATATTCAGCAGTCACTTACTTGAATACTGACTGGAAAACTACCCTTATAATATGCTGAAAACTCCCCGTGTATAAGCATAGAGTATATAAATGCCAATAAATCGCGAGAAATGTTAAAGTTTTTATAGTTTGAAATACAGTACATGAATCTTACGCGTGTCTCAAAACCACCCTTATATAAAAATAGACTGCGTAAATACCAATAGATTGTGGGAAATGGAGGAGTTTTCGATGTTTTAATTCCAGAATAGAATCTTGGGTGACCCTTTTCTACCATATTCTTAGTCGGTACAAAAACTACCCTTATAATAGAGTGGAAACCATCCTTATTACAGAATAAAGCACAAATGCCAATAAATCACGAAAAATAACTTTTTATAGTTTAAGTACAGAACATAAATCTGGAGTGACTCCCAGGGCACCTCGCTTACTCGTGACCCAAAATCTCTTCTGCATTTATTGCACGAAAAGGTTAATGCAGCTTGACTGAAGAACATGAACATTTTTTAAATCTTTTTTTAATAGAATACCTTTTTTCTTATTTTCAAATGATCTTCTCATTGGCTCCCTATTGTGTTCTTCATATGTGTCTCTTTTTATGGACCAACAGTTGTTCGCCATCCAGAAACTTTGGCTGAATACAATGAAGAGCAAGACGAACGCTTTCACCAGGATATTTCGGAGATGGAGAAGCGGTATCAAGAAAGGTGGGATGTCCACATGATGGCCGACTACTGTTGGTCTATGAAAACAGACACGCACGAAGAACATAAAAGAGAGCCAGTGAGGAGATCATTTGAAAATGAGAAGAAAAGGTACTCTGAGAAGAAAAATTGAGAAACTGGCATATGTACATTTTATTATGTAGAGGTGGTTTTTTAGGGATGATTTTGGATACCAAGTGAGAATAGGGTAGATCAACATCACTCAGGAATCTATTCTGGAACTGAAACAATGAACACTCTAATATTTCCCACGATTTATTGGTATTCATGCAATTTATTTTTATAAAAGGGTGGCTACCACCCTTTATAGAAGAGATTTTGGGTCACGAGTAAGCCCTAGGAGTCACTCCAGATTCATGTTCTGTACTTAAACTATAAAAAGTTATTTCCCGTGATTTATTGGCATTTGTGCTTTATTCTGTAATGAGGATGGTTTCCACCCTATTATAGAGGTAGTTTCTGTACCGACTAAGAATAAGGTAGAACAGGGTCACCCAAGATTCTGTTCTGGAATTAAAACATCGAAAACTCCTCCATTTCCCACAATCTATTGGTATTCACGCCGTCTATTTTTATATAAAGGTGGTTTCCACCCTGTTATATGGGTGGCTTTGAGACACGCGTAAGATTCATGTACTGTATTCCAAACTATAGAAACTTTAACATTTCTCGCGATTTATTGGCATTTATATACTCTATGCTTATACAGGGTGAGTTTTCAGCATATTATAAGGGTAGTTTTTCAGTAAATATTCAAGTAAGTGACTGCTGAATATAAAACATTTTCCCTTCTCATGTTTTTCACCATTCATTTACATCCATTCATTGAATCCTGATGTATGGGGTTATTTTTGGCTGCAGCGCAAAAGTTTGGGGGTATACGAATTTTTTTGACCTCGGATTCGGATTCAGCGTCGAAAAACACATAGGAATACTATGGTCAGTCATCCAGATCAAAAACTTTTTTTTCTGGGGCTGTGTAAGCCCGAATATAACGTTTTTGCATTTTTAGGTTAGGATATCTCGAAAACCTGATGTGGTGGAGCAATTCTTAGATCGAAATTTTTAATTTTTTAAATATTTTCAAAGATTTTTAACTTCCAGGCACTGTAATTCTGCAGTGGCATTGAATAAATTTTTTCATATGACATTTTTTGCTCGGAAGCCCTTGAACTACCGATTCAAAAAGTTTGAAGAAAATTCCACCGAAATGATTTTTCCAATGCTAATGGTGTGGGGTCCTTTGCCTTTTCAGTAGCTCAGCTATTTTCGTAAGTATAGGATGAGTAAAAACTGACTAGAGACTGCATTTATATTTTAGAATCACGTTAACTAGAAAATCTTTGTTAATTATTAAGTTGATAAATAAACAGTTAACACGTTGCCGTTGGTTTCGTATTTCAGCGTTTAAGATGTGTCGATTGAGGAGAAGAACTTAGTAGAGACTCCCTGCGGCAGTGAAGTGTCCCAGTTTATTGAACAAATTTCAAAGTTCCCCAATAATCTAGAAAAATTCCAAGATCGAAATTTCCACTCTTCTCGATGTTTCTTAATTGCGTCTGTGCACTGAACAGTAGCGTATCAAAAGATGTTAAAAATGATTTAATTTTTGAATGTGAAAGGTTGAAAGTTTTTTCTGCACTAAATTTTGAAAATAACACAACCCCACAAAAAGAAAGTGGTCTGTCCAACAGATCAGACCAATGTATCCTTATGTATTTTGACCCGCTGAATCTGAATCCGAAGTTAGAATTTTCAGACTGGCTCATTTTTCATTCCTAACTCCAAAAGACATCCCTAAAATAAAAAAAGAATGTGGTCTGTCCGGCGGATCCGACCAATCCCTATGTATTTTGATCTGCTGAATCCGAATTCGAAATCAGAATTGCTACATTGGCTCGGTTTTCATTTCTAACCTCAAGAAACACGAATAAAAACCGGTTCTTCCCTTTCACATTGTTATATGGTTACCGTGATATGAGGTTATGGCATTTGAGCTTATGAAATAAACATATTAAGAAAAAATTCTAGCTACTTATTTGAGTGTGAAAGGCAAAAAACTGGATTTTTGGGGGCTTTTTCTGAGGTTAGACATAAAAACCGAGCCAATCTGACAGTTCTGAGTTCGAATTCGGATTCAGCGGGTCAAAATACATAAGGATGTATTGGTCTGATTCGCCGGACAGACCACTTTCTTTATTTAGGGGTTTTATTTAGAGGTTGAGGATGAAAAACGAGCCAATTTGAAAATTCTAACTTCGGATTAGGATTCAGTGGGTCAAAATACATAAAGATACACTGGGCTGATCCACCAGACAGACCACTTTTTTTTTGGGGGGGGGGGGGCTGTGTAATGTAAATCGATTTTAAATCATTATGCTTATTCTGACAAACTGTCATTGATATCAGTACTTTCCATCGCCTACTTACTACTACCTAGAAATTCACTATCCATGGTTTTAACAGGCTGGTATCACCCGTATCTTGCGATATTGAACTATGGTCTATATAACAAATTACAGTTTGTTGTCTACTATCAGCTTTTGAAGTACCATGATCACTACCCATCCCATTTATTGCCTTTATTTCCATGTGATAAAAAGGGATATTTTCTCATTAATTTTAGTTATCAATGTTCTGCAGGTTTAACATAAGGATATTGTTTATAATTTATTATTTGTGGCATATTCATGATTTCTTAATTTGTTGCCACTACCACTGTAAAAATATTTAAAAATTTTGATGAAATAAACCTCTGCGCCAAAAGGATCAGACAGAGGCTGGTTTTTATACTTCTATTACAAAATGCCTCATACCTAAAAATATATAAACTGAAACAGAATTGTTAAATGATAAATAGAAAAAATTAAAATGAAGGCAGTTGACGTTTCGGAAAATAGTTCTGTCTGATCCTTTTGGCGCAGAGGTTTATTTCATCAAAACTTTTAAATATTTTTACAGTGGCAAATACCCAACAAACTAAGAAATTTAACATAAGGAGTTTTAAATCATACAGAGAATTAGTATTATTATTCGTATTGTAATTTTTAAAATCATCAGCATAAAGCTGTAGGTCTATGGTAGTATCATTAATAAAAGTATTAAACAGGTATGAGTCAAGTATTGATCCTTGATGAACAAATGACACTTTGACAAATTCCACATATTTTTAACCATGATAAAAAGCAAATTGTGCAAGAATAAACACATTTAAATCCAGTGGTGCTTTAATAATGTCAAATGATAAGACGAGAATTTTTTGAAAAATTCCATAATTTTGAATATTGAAAATAGTTGTAAATGTACACAGAACATCATAAAGTTGAAAGCGGATTATACTACCTACAATAATGATTTTTTTTTTAATTCCTGTACAACTGAATTACATACATTGGTACAAAAAAGTGGTTTTAAAAATAAACATGTTTTGCAGAACTAAAGGCCTTTATGTAACCTTTTGAAAGATCTGAAAAATAGTATTCCCTTTATCTACGTACAATTAGTTTTGTTCCAACATATATCACTTTTATTAAAATAATATTTTTTTTATACAGTGTGTGCTATTTAATACCGCAGTCTCGAACGCGTTGGTCGATTTAAATTTTTTTTTTGAGATAAAGTGCTCGATGAGCTTTATTTGACTGTTTTGAAAAATTTGTAATTTTCATATTTCAAGGCCTACTAAGCTCCTCTAAATGGGTCGAAATTTCGAGATTGACTATTAGGCAATTTTCTATCGGCAACTTGCATAGCGTATTCAATTCTCAGTAATCTCATTTACCTCTACACAAAATTTTAGCTCGATACCTCATATAGGGTGTTTGTTATTTAATAGCCAAATTTAAAATTTGTCACTTTTCGTCTGGCCCTGTATAAAAGTCGGTTAGGTTTACGAAAAAGGTAAAATAGTCAATCGACTTAAGAAATATCAGATACTAAATGGGGAAGGAAAAAGAAAAGTTATTCTTTAAATAAATAGTGCTCTATATAACTGATACACAACTACAGAGCAATAACGCAAAACTCGTATATATCAAAAATCTCAGAAAAAAATCGTTCAAACACGGACCTATGAATATCTAAGATATTTCAATATCTAACATCATTCAATCTTTTGAGTGAAAATCAGCATGGTTTCAGACCTAAATATTCAACTCTAACAGCAGAATATGAGTTTGTACAATTCATTTACGAATCATTAGATGCTAATAAATATGTTCTTAGCATATTATCTGATTTAAGTAGAGCATTTGACTGTCTAAATCATGCGTTTTTAATTAAGAAAATTGAATCACTGGGAATTCGCGGAAACCTCAGTAAATGGATAGAGTCTTTTATTACCGACAGAAAAATTGTAGTAAAATTTGACAACACTTACTCACAGGAAACGAATATCAATATCGGTTTGCCCCAAGGAGCAGTCCTCTCTCCACTGCTATTCATAATTTTTATTAACGATTTCGAAGCTCATCTTAGTAAAAACATCAAATTGGTCTTATACGCGGATGATGTTACAATCAGACTTGTGGCCGATTCGCCAGAAGAACTAAATAATATTGCAAATAACCTACTAAAAGCATTCTCATATTGGTTTACACGAAATCAATTGATATTAAACTTAAATAAGACAACTTATATACAGTTTCATAAAAGACGACAGCCACCTGTTTTAAATTTAATATCCGATCAAGGTACCATTACACGATCGGCATCCATTAAGTTTCTAGGCCTAACACTAGACGAAAATTTCACTTGGACAAATCATATAGAGTTTGTATGCAAAAAATTACATTCCGCATTCTCTGCAATACGCAATCAAGTCAATACTATCGAAAGGGCAACTACTAAATGTATATTATGGACTCGTGTACTCTCATCTCAGATATTCCATTATACTCTGGGGTGTGCGTTCAGAAATACAACGTGTTTTTATTTTGCAGAAGAAAATCATTCGCCTCATATTTTCTCTCATGCCACTAGACTCATGTCGACCAGTATTCATAGAAAATAATATTCTGACTTTAACTTCAATTTTTGCATTCGAGGCAGCTGTGTTTGTCTACCAATATAGAAATAAATTTACATTAAAATCAGATAATCATTCATATAACACCCGCGTAGCCAACCAGATATCAATCAACAATTATAACCTCTCACTATTTAGAAAAAGTCCGTATGTCTGTTGCGCCAGCATTTTCAATACACTTCCTGTTGATATAAAAAACCAACAAAGTTTTTCAGTATTTAAAAGTAAACTAAGAAAACATCTAGTAAATAAATGTTTTTATTCTTTGCAAGAGGTTTTTAATAATGATGGCAATCAATGACGTATAAATAAATATAAAGTTTTATTATATGTATCACTTAACATTTTAATATGTAGGGGTTTGTAATTTATTATTTCTGTTATATGTATTATATTATTGTAATGTTTAACAATATTAGTAACTACTTTTGTAGCAAACTATAGGCATTATTTTATCATGTTATTTTATCATTTTACTATTGTATTTACGTATGTTCAATATTGACCTGTCACATCTATACTATTGTATAGCAAAAGTGAATACAGGATTATTATTATTATTATTATTATTATTATTATTATTATTATTATTATTATTATTATTATTATTATTATACATTATTCGGTTGCTCTACGTAGGTGCCTTAATGAAAATTTTTCAAACAAATGGATTAGACGGAAATAGCTTTTCATTTTTCTTCCTTATTTAGTATCTGATTTTGATTTCACTAAATAAGGAACAAAAAAGAAAAGCTATTCCGTCCAATTCATTTGTTTGAAAAATTTTCATTAAGGCACCTACGTACAGCAACCGAATAAGGTATAGAAACACTATTTATTTAAAGAATAACTGTCCTTTTTACTTCCACATCCAGTGGAAGTATAGTAACGACAAAAAAATTTTTGAAAATTTTTATTGTTCAAAAATTAGAATGTCATGAAACGTCGAGATTTTAAATTTGAGCGAAGAAAAATTTCTGTCTGTCTGTCGGTCTGTAACTTTTTTTGTGGGCACGTTTACTCTGGAACCGTTTAAGATATTGACTTGAAATTTGGTACACGTATGTACTTTAACGGGATCTGGAACTAGATTATATTTTCATCTTATTCCATCGAAGGGATGGAGGGTAATATGGGGTAAATGGAAGGTAAATCAAGCAGGTAAATTGATGAAATTGGTGTTTAATGTATACAAGAGAAGCTAAGGTTTCAAAAAAAATTTTGGCATTAGCCACCCCCATTACCACCCCTACTCCGTTATTAAAGGGGATAAAAAAAATGTGATTTAGTGTGTGTACAGGAACCAAAAGCATCAAAATATTTTTTTTTACTTCATTCACCCCCACTACCAAACCTCTACCACCACCTCCACCTCCACTAACGATGTGGCATATCGTTTTATAGGTTTTTGGGGTAGACGATTTCAAATATTATGTTGTTAAAGTTACCTCGAGTAGTATGGATGCGCAGTAGGTTCCTCCGAGTATTATAGATGCGCAGTGGCTTTCCTCGAGTATTTTGGATGCGCACTGTATTTTTTCGTGAATTATAGATCGCAGTAGGGTTACCTAGTGTTATCTACTAGTATGGATGCGCAGTCGGTTACTTTGAGTAGTATAGATGCGCAGTAGGTTACCACGAGTAGTATGGATGCGCAGTGGCTTTTCTCGGGTGCAATAGATGCGCAGTAGATTACCTCAAGTGATATGGGTGCTCAGTGGGTTTCCTTGAGTAAAATGGATGCGCAGTGGGTTACTTCAAGAAGTATGAACGCGCGGTGGCTTTCCTCAAGTAAATTGGATGCACAGTGGGTTACCTTGAGTAGTATGGATGCTTAGTAGGTTTCCTCGAAGAAAATTCTTGAAGTAAAGACTTTACTTCTATCGTGTAGTTTGCGGCACACAACGATTTTTTATATCTTTGTCATGCCATTTTCTGCGTATTACTTCCACATTCAGTTGAAGTACATTAACACAAAAAAAAAATTTGTAAATTTTCATTGTTTAAATAGGTTTAGAATATCATGAAACGTCAATATTTTAAGTCTGAGCAAAATAAATTTGTCTGTCTCGTCGGTCTGTCTGTTAGTCTTGTATCTTTTTGGTGCTCACAATTACTCTGGAACCATTTAAGATATTCACTTAAAATATGGCACACGTATGTATTTTAACCAGATCTGGAACTAGATTATATTTTGATCTTATTCCGTTGCAGAGTTGAAGGGTAAATTGAGGTAAATGGGGGTAAAGAGGTAAATCAAGCAAGTAAGACTCCATAAAATTGGTATTTAGCAAATATAAGAGGAGCTAAGGTTTCAAAAAAAAATGGCATTAGCCACCCCCATTACCACCCCCATCCTATTATTAAAGGTGGTGAAAAAAATAGTGTGATTTAGTGTGCGTACAAGAGCCGAACTCATGAAGAATTTTTTTCACTTCATTCATATAATTTTATGGGTTTTTGGGGTACATGATTTCAAATATTATACTATTAAAGTTCCATAAACAATTATTTCCACATAGTGGAAATATAGTATTTTGTTGTAAGAGACTTGGATGTGGAAGTAGTGATTCCTTGGGCAGCGGTTTTTCTTCATCATTTAGTGTCTGATGATCTTTAAGTCAAATGACTACTTTACCTTTTTAGTAAACCTAACCAACTTTTATACAGGGCCAGTCGAAAAGTGAGACATTTTAAATTTTGCTATTGAATAACAAACACCCTTTATGAGGTATTGAGCTAAAATTTTGTATAGAGGTATTTGAGACAACTGCGAATCGAATACGCTACCCAATTTGCCGATAAAAAATTTCCTAATAGTCGATCTCGAAATATCGACCCATTTAGAGGAGATGAGTTGACCTTGAAAATATGAAAAATACAAATTTTTCAAAATAGTCAAATGAAGCTTATCGAGAGCTATATCTCAAAAAAAAATTTAAATCGGCCAACGCGTTCCAAAATAATGTGCGGTATTAAATAGCACACACTATATAATAGTAAAAATGATATTTTTGTAAAATTACTGCAATATTTGACAACAACTATTAACTTACAAAATTGGACAAAACTTTAGACTTTCAACATTAAAGTATTTTCCTGTTGAAAAAGAAGTATATTTAACACCATTCAAGAATAAGAGAAATCGCACCTAAGCTCGCCAATGCTATAACCAGATGTTAGACCTATTGAACACGCTTGTGAAATCGCTATTCAACTCTTGATGTCACTATTTGCTATTTTTCTCCAGTTTTACCCCAACCAGGAGTAGGAAAATAATTTAATTCCTATCGATAATACTTATTTTAATTGATTATGTCAAATTTACCAAAGCTACATTCCATTACAACTTATTTACAATGATGTAATAAATACAGGAAATGAGCAGATGCTAAACGTTTCCTGTTGCCCGGTGTATATCTGAGATTTAATATAAGTAACTGTAGTCAACATTAAAATTCAATTAAAATCTCTTTGATATTAACTTATGTGATAACAATAAACTGGTAAGGAAATAAAATTTAAATATTACTTATATTGAATTTTATTATCAATAACTCTATTATCAGCGACTCTAAAATATTTTCAAAAGGTACTGATATTATTAATTTGTTTCGTGACCTTGAGAGTAATAACTACCAAAAGTTTGGTACAGAAAATACAGTATGTTGACGCATGGACGCAACAAAAGGAAAACTTTTTATCTTCGATTTTTATTTAAAATATTAAATTATTTTTCCTAAGGAATTATGCTTATATTTAAAAGTAAGCTGATATGGAAAAAAGTCCAAAAATACATACTGGGTGCTCAAAAAAACGAAAAATGTAAGAGTATTTCAAAATAGAAATGTTCTCATTTTTCATTTTGGAACAAAACGTTTTTTGAAACAGTGATTTAAAATGTTAAAATAAGCCTTGATACTAACTTTTATTGATTTTTTCAAAAAAGTATTTTTTTATGTCTTTTCTCTGAAAATATTTTCTTATTTCTAACTTAGGTATATGCCATAAAATAACATGTTAACAATGTTAACTTTAAATTAACATAAAAAGAGTTTCCTTCCCGCACTTTATACTTTTTTATTTTTTTCCTAGCACTTTCAAAAAAAGAACCAGTAAAATTTTGTAGATAAGCTTATTTTAACATTTCCAACAACTTTTTCCAATTGCTTTTTGCTCCAAAGTGAAAAATGAGGATAATTATCTCTTGAGCTACTTTTACATTTTTCATGTTTTTTGAGCATGCGGTAAAGGTATTTTAGGACTTTTGAGAACTTACTACTGATTTTTGAGTCATCTCATAGAGGGAGTTATTGGAAAGTTAACAATTGTAGGTACGATAAAAGCATATTGCTATTATATTTATAATAAATTTTAAAGTAAAATACTCAATTTTCATTTCATTCAGTATAAAGATACCATAAAACATAATAACATATACTAGAAATATCTGCTCGTAAAGGAAAAAAAATCAGTATTTTAATCATTGCGTTAATCATCGAAATCTGAACAACTTTCAAAATGTCCATCTGTCGTCGGTTCGTCAGTTATGTTTTAGCTATAACTCAAACCAGAAAAGACCGATGGTATTAAAATTTGGACAGCAAGTCAGTGTAAGATAGAGAAAAAACTTATTGGCTGTTGAAAAAAATCTATCAATTAATATAAAAGTTATGAGACATTTAAGAGAACTGCACGTGAAGAGTATTGTAACCTTTGATAAAATTGTACAAATGCAAAAATATGCACAATATACTGAGTAAAGTTTTGACAGTCAAGATGGCATCGTCAGGAGATAATTAAAATATTAAGCATAGCAACTTTACCCATGAAAATTATTTATTTAAAAAAAAACTGCGAAACTACATAATGTTCAACAATTATATAGAAAGTTCAATATCCGACGATGTCCGATAATGTTTACATTTAGTTAATATATCTACTTTTGTTGTTACATGTTTACACATTAAAGTGTAATTTTCAAAGTTGAAAAAAATATATTGTGGCCAAATACTGAGCGCTTCAATTTAATTAAAATACTTTACTATGTCGTCAAAGTCAAAGTCAATGCAATTAATGTTGAGCACAAGAAATAATAACAACCCTCAACTCATAACCATATTCATATAAGGGGGCGTACCTGGGGCTACGAAGGAGCCGGCAGCCTGCCAATGTTGTGGAGGATAATAGGGGGTGTTCCCATAATAATCATGGTACATCTGCTGCCCATAAAACTCCCCATGGTACGGCGGCAAAGGTTCATGGTAATACTGAGACCCATAATAGGGCTGATGATGTCTGTATTGCATGTAATTGCAACAATCCATTTTCCTTATTGGTCCTTACAAACTTAAAAGCACGTGACAGTATTTGGCACAAAAAATTCCAAAAAGAACAGGAAGAAACTTGACGTTAAATCAGAAGCATTTTGATTATAGACAGTCGGGTTAGCGTTTCGCGCCAAAATCGAACGGACGACTAGACCGATCGCAGAGCAGTGCGAACTCTCGACGCGAGGAGCGAACGAGAAATGCGAGGACGCGCAGTTGGCGACGCCGGTCGCCGTCGCCAACTGAACTGTACAATCAATACGGCACCGCGACGCCTCACCTACGGGCGCGCCTTAGTCTGCAGTGCCGGCGCTGTTGCCCCAACTGGGTCATTCGCCCGTACACGCACCGGTGTCGCTTTTGGTCCAGCGGGTTTTCGAAAATTATTTCGTAAACTTCCCTCCGCTGATTCAACCAATGCGGAGTTTTGTATTCATGTAAATTAAAAGATATATCATATAATCAAAAATAATGTATACCCGGTGGTCAAAAATTGTCTTGTCCGATAATTTTGTGGCTGGCTAAAACCAAAAATAAAGGTACTTTTTAACCTCCCTACAATTGTGGGAGGTTACTACATTTGGTCCAAAATCGAAAATTGAGATAATATCAAATCTTTACGTTTTGAGGTCCAAGGAACCCAAAAAAGTGATTTTCAAAAAATGTCTGTGTGTGTGTATGTGGGTGTGTGTGTGTATATTAGCACGATAGCGGCGAAGCTACTAAACGGATTTGGATGAAACTTTGCATGAGGGTTTCTTTAGTGCTCCAAAAGATTTGAATAGGTTTTGGTTGAGATCGGATTACGTTTAGTGCCGTTTTGGCACAACAAGTTGTTTATTCTATGTTTACTTACAATTTGTAATCGAACCATTGAAAAGCAGTAAAAATTCCAATTTCAACGATATATCGCACTTTCGATTTCGTTTCCTTCAAGAAAATTAAAAAGAATTCGTTATATGTGCACACATGACAACATCCAAAAAATATTATAGGGCATGTGCATCATATAACTAACGCAACCTCAAATTTTAAGTTTTTCAGGTATATTCTCATTTTTAATGTTTGTATACGCATTTTTAGCTTGGAGTAGTATGGGCTCCAAGTAAATATTTGAAAATTCACGTAAATCATTTTTCAATATTTTTGATTAATAAAAATAGACTGCTAATTACAGGTTAGAATTATAACCTACAAAAAGAGTGCTATTTTATTAGGAGAAAGTATTTAGGACTTCATAAACATTATACTGAATTAGATTTTAGTTGAAAGTATGGATACCAAGCTGAAATTTTAATAACAGCTACGAAATACTCATAAATCTTACGAAATACATATTTTTGAGATTAGCTGTGACGTCACGTCATTATTGTTAAGGAAAATGTATTTTGCCATCTGTCAAAAATATTTGAGTTGGTAACGTTTGTGAATGTTGATTTATAAGTTATGGTACGTGACTTCACAGCTAACCTGAAAAATATATATTTCTTAAGATTTAAGAATATTCCGTAGCTATTATTAAACTTTCTGGCTGGTTTCCGTACTTTCAACTAAAATCTAGTACAGTGTAATGTTTATGAAGTTCTAAATACTTTGTCCAAATAAAATAGGACTCTTTTTGTAGGTTGGAAATCTAACCTGTAATTAGCAGTCTATTTTTATTAATCAACAATATTGAAAAATTATTTATGCGAACTTTTAAATATTTGCTTGGAGCCAGTACGGCTCCAAGCTAAAAATGCGAATACAAACATTAAAAATGAGAATGAACTTGAAAAACTTAAAATTTAAGGTTATGTATGTTGCAGATGCCCTATAATAGTGGTGTAGGTGGCACCATCTATTAAAAAGCATTGTACTAAAATTCTTTACTGGGAAAAAGCAGTTTTTAGGCAAACGGCTGGCGTTATTAAACTGAAAAAAAAGATATTCTTGTAAGTAAATGAATACTACACTTCTACTGAAGAACATTTTTAGCTAAAGCTTGTTTATTAGGAAGATCTCTCTTCAGATTGGCTAATAAACAAGTTTTAGCTAAAAATGTTCTTCAATAGAAGTGTAGTATTCATTTACTTACAAGAATATCTTTTGATCAGTTTAATAACATGAGCCAGTTCGCTAAAAAATGCTTTTTGCTGGAATTTTTTTTTTTTTTAGTACAATGCTGTTTTAGTAGATGGAGTCACTTCGATATAATTATAATAATGATTTATATAACTATATAACCGATGCGCACTCATTTCGTGTATTTGAATCTTGGTCTCGATGTATTCTTGACTTTTCAGGCGTGATTGTAAAGTAGGTAGAGCAATAGTAAAGAAAGTACGAACGCCAAAACTAGACAACCAACACAACAGCTCTCTGTACTTTATTGGCTAATTGCCGCCCACTCCCCTCTGATTTGATCGCGTTGCTCCCTCTTAAAGGTAATAATTGTTTATAGCCGTGTTCGGATATTACGTCTGATTGATGGGACGCGTCGACGCGTCACAATCGTTCATTTAATGCAAATCGAGCTAACCGAGCTAAATCTGAAACGTTCGAATATTACAAAATAAAGGACTCTGACGAAGCTCGACTTGCTCGGACCTTTTTGATCGAGCAGTAAGATTTTAATTTGACGTATGCGTAGTCTGCTTGAACTGTCCATAATGTTATTGACTTGTTGAGGTTAGAGTGTCATTTGGGCTAAATTCTGTATTATTCGGAACGTTATCTGTTAATGCCCCTATAATATCCGGAAATTGATTAACGCAACATAACCAAAAATGAGAGGTTATGTTTTAACAGATTGCTTGTAGTCCACTTCAGTTCGTTCGATATTTGTTCATGAAATAAATGGCTTCCAAAGTCACATGTAATTTATCAGTGCTCTGATTTCCGATATAATATCCAAACATAGCTGATTTGGATCCACCGTGTGGGGAGGTTCCAGCCGCTTCCAGTAGCTGCCGATTTTCTTATCCTACAATTATTTCCGAAAATGGATAATAAAGGAATTATGTTTCTTTAAAGTATAAAGTAAAGTATGAAGTATAGTCTCATTTTATAGTATTATCGAAAAAACTTCTTAGGGGAGTTTATTGACAGTGAAAATTTGGACATTGACCAAAAGTTTAAAATGTTTACTAACACTCTTACTGGATAGCCCAGGCGACAGAAAAAAATTTATAGTGGAATCTCAAAAAATTTGAAAAAGAATAATTTTTTTTTAACGAGTTCGTGAAAAAAAAATTTTTTCATCTATTTTTTTTTTAAATTTTGAAATTAAGTCAGGGTAGGAAAAAATAAAAAAACCGATGCCCAAGGAATCACTACTTTCACATCCAGATTTTCTATCCAAGTCACTCACAACGAAAAAATTTTGTTGTGGAAATAATTGTTTATGGAACTTTAATAATATGATATTTGAAATCCTCTACCCCAAAAACCCGTAAAACGATACCCCACATCAGTAGTGGGGTGGGGGTGATGCAAGGGTGATGATAAGAGGTGGTAGTGGGGGTGGATGAAGTAAAAAAATATTTTGAGATTTCTGGTTCTTGTACACACACTACATCACATTCTTTTTTCAACCCCTTTAATAATGGGGTGGGGGTGGTAATGGGGGTGGCTAATGCCAAAGTTTTCTTTGAGACCTTAGCTTCTCTTGTACCTGTATACTAAATACCAATTTTATGGACTCTTACCTGCTTGATTTACCTATTTACCCCAAATTTACCCTCCAATCCTTCGACGGAACATGATGAAAATATACTCTAGTTCTAGATCTCGTTAAAGTACATATGTGTACCAAATTTCAAGTCAATATCTCAAACCGAGTCTCAAACGGTTCCAGACTAAACTTGCGCACAAAAAAAAGTTACAGACAGACACCGACAGACAGACAGAAATTTTTTTTCGCTCAAACTTAAAATCTCGACGTTTCATGACATTCTAAGCCTATTTGAACAATACAAATTTAAAAAAAAATGTTTGTCGTTACTATACTTCCACTGGATGTGGAAGTAAAATATAGACCACGTGTTTCTGAACAAAAAATGACCTAATAAAATTTATCGCTAAAGCCACGGTGTTCCTGAAAACAAAAATAGTGAAGTAACTTTGTCACTCTGCGCGGCCAAGCGCACGGTTAAATGCATACTATGGAACCTCTAAAAATTCTTAGCAGTTCTACCGAGTAAAATAAAGCTTTTTTTCTCTTTCTGATTACACATTTTTAACATTTTTCTTAGAGAATAGGAAGATAAATAGTGAGTATAGAGGGAAAATATATAATTATGAACGCATACACAGACACCACACATAGCCGCTGGATCGAAGCAGATCTGCCGCACCCGTCACTCGCATGAATTTTTACATGCCTTTACTTCATTGTATTTATTACAGGTACACCTATCCACATTTCGACTATATCCAATGGATTCCTTATACATTTGTTAATGTATTGGAAAAGTTCCAGAATTCATATTCAAAACTATAGAGAGTTAGAAGGATAAGATCGTGAAAATCGCTATTTCTGACCATGATGGGATTCATCGTATTTTGGAAAAATGTATACAAATAAACGAAGTTGTGTTTGAACATTCAAGAATTATGCATTTTTTCCGAGATAGTGATATTTTATTTTTTCCAATGGGTCAAGTTCTCGGCAAGTTACAGCCTCCAATATATATATATTTATCAAAAAAATCATCAAGCAAAGACATTAAAACGATTTGAGATGTACTTATCTGAATCCACGTTACAACAATTTAATAAACGATAATAATCATGAAGTTCTCAATGAAGAAAGAATTTTTTTGAAGGGCTTTTATTTTTTTCCTGTTTTTTTGGTGCGACGATTGAGTTCGGGCGTGATAATATACACATAAGTATATTTTTCCCATCCATCCTTTGCTTGTATTGTTTAAAACAAAAATGCATCGGAAAGCTACAATTTCCATCTTTTAGTGCGTCGCACAGTGGGAAAAATATGCCCTTTTTTGGACAAAAATCTGCCGACAGTAGAGATTTCAATCAAATTAAATTAAAAAAAATGGCAAATACGCTTAAGACATTGTACTTTAGAGTAGTGCTGCGGCAAAGTGGCTTTGGATTAACCTAACCTAAAAATCGCAGATATTACTTACACATCCAGTGGAAGTATAGAAACGACAAAAAAATGAAAAAAATTTTTATTGTTCAAATAGGCTTAGAATGTCATGAAACGTCGAGATTTTAGGTTTGAGCAAAAAAATGTCTGTCGGTCTGTCTGTAACTTTTTTGAGCGCACGATTACTCTGGAACCGTTAAGGATATCGACTTGAAATTTGGTACACATATGTATTTTAACGAGATCTGGAACTAGGTTATATTTCCATCTTATTTCGTTGAATGGCTGTGGGGTAAATTGGGGTAAATGGGGGTAAATAGGTAAATCAAGCAGGTAAGAGTCCATAAAATTGGTATTTAGTATATACAAGAGAAGCTAATGTCTCAAAAAAAATTTTAACATTAGCTACCCCCAATACTACCCCCACCCCATTATAAAAGGGGGTGCAAAAAATTATTTCATCGTAGATGATCATTCGAAAGTTTATTTTAAAGAGGAAGATTAAATGATGTATTTATTAGACATAAATTGAAAATTTTTTTGAATCCTATACATAACCTCAAAATTTGCCAAAAAAGTCAATTTTTAAGTAACCTAAGATATTTCAAAATCCTGACATGATGGGCCAATTCTGAGGCCAGATTCGGATTTAGCGCGAAAAATTACTTCGGAAATTGGATAATGTTGGGGTTAAAACTGAATGAAGTAAAAAAAAATTGGGGCCTTTGGTTCTTGTACACATACTAAATCTCATTTTTTTTCACCCCCTTTTATAATGGGATGGGGGTAGTAATGGACGTGGCTAATGCCAAAATTTTTTTTGAGACATTAGCTTCTCTTATATATACTAAATACCAATTATATGGATTCTTACCTGCTTGATTTACCTATTTACCAACATTTACCACAATTTATCCCCCAACCCTCCAACAGAATAATATGAAAATATAATCTAGTTCCAGATCTCCTTAAAATACTTATGTGTACCAAATTTCAAGTCGATATCTTAGACGGTTCCAGCGTATTTAGTATATACAGGGTGTTTCGAAAAGATTGGGACAACGCTTAGCCGTAGATACTTGACATCAAAACAAGTCGATTTAACTAAAAAAGTAGTGGTCTAACTCTTTTCGTTTTCAAAATACAGGGTGGCAAAGTAAAAAAAATTGTATTCGTAATTTGTTACTTGACTATTTTTTTGCGGGAATACCGTGGCTTTAGCTATAAATTTTGTTAGGATATTTTTTGTTCATAAACACGTGATCTATCTGTCTGTATTCTTAATTTTTTTCTACCTTGACTTAACTTTAAAAAATGGATGAAAAAAATTTTTTTTTACTTTTTTTTATGTTCTGCATCCGAGCGAAATGTCAACTTTTCAGGATATTATTCTATGCCCTTTTACGAACTCTTTAACAAAACATTATTCCCTTTGCAAATTCTTAGGGGTAAATACCTTCAACCACTGGGCTAGAAGCCTACGATATTGCTTTTCCAGAAAAACAAATATCTTGCAGTGACCATAACAGTCACCATGTTAATTGGCTTACAGAAGAATTAAGAGAAATAAGAGAGCAACTTCATTTCCTAAATGATGTGAGTAAAATACATAATACACCTAAAAATAGAAAAACAAAATACGCTTTCAGATTACGACACAAATATGCTCTAAAGACGGCAAAAATTGCTGCAAATGATGATATTATAAAAAACTCAAGTAATGCGTCAAGAACTATCTGAGAACTGATAAAACCTAACAAAAAATATCCTCTCCAATATCAACTTTAAATAGTACTGATTTTAATAATTTCTTTGTCAATGTCTCTGCAGACACTGTCAGTCAACTAACTACCAACAACTAACATTGATCCAATGGAATTAGGATGCCATTTAGCTGCTGAATCCCTTGGTGAAAGCATATGTAATATTTTGTCAGCATTACATTCAGTAAGTGGTTGCGATACTACCAGTAGATTAGCCAGTAAAATAGAATGTTTGAAAGCTGCAACGGAGGATTTTGTACAAACAGCCCGTATCTTTGGGAAACCTTGACCTAAATGCTAAACAGTTAGAAACAGTTTTCACATATGTTAAAAAAAAAGAAAAAAAAATTAACTGCTGATGAACTCCGAAATAAACTGATTTCCCAAAACATAGGTTTCGGCTTTAATTTAATGAAAGTGATATGTACGTCAGATGCTTTACATTTGCATTTGATAAGAGCTACAGTACAAACATTTATTTGGAAAAATGCTCATCAGTCACAATTGGAGCCCATTGATTTCTAGCTACATTGACTACTGGTTATGAAGAGCACAATGGTGACTTACGTCCACGATAAATGACAAAGCCGCCTTTTCCAGAGTCATTGATTCAGCTTGTAAATGTATATCCAATTGTCGAACAATATATTTTTTTTGATTACCAATAAATATTTCTTATTATCATAATTTTTGTTTTTTATTTCATTTAGCAACCTATCATCATTTTCATCATAAGAGAAAACTATAAATTATGACTAAATTGAGTTTGTTGTCAAAGATGCTTGAAATATTTGCAGAAGTTTTCTCGAAAACGGTTGAAATTATCAAATTCTACCAAGTGTACCTACCCTTCTTAGGTAGAAATGACTCTTACATGAGATTTTCTAGTTAAAAGTGCCACTACGTTTCGTAAAAAAAAAGAGAAAAAATATTTATTATCAGGTATAGCTCATGAGGCATCCTCCATGGACTAGCGTGATGTGATACATAAATTATATATAGCTTAAAAAATGTTTCCTTGTGAAATTGGGAGAAGATCGATCAAGAGGTAGTTGAGATATTGCAAAAAAAAAAACAAAAATTACAATTTTGACAACCTGTATCTTTTTCCACAGCAACAATTTACTAAAGCATGTTTGGTTATATCCTCATATTTTGATCCAAAGAATCTACCCTTGAACTATGGCTTATTATTAATGGTCCACCCAGTGTAGTAAGAGGAGAGGGGATAAAAAAAATTGGACCAAAAAATGGAACGGCAAGATCCGGATTATTAATCTTTGAACTATTCTCAGCTAATATCCATTGACAAAATGCGGTCCACACATTTTTCATACTTACTTCCTTCTAGCGCTTGGTCTAAGAAGTAACAGAAGCTTTAACGTTCGTTTCGAAACCTCAAAAAAATATCCCTGATAAAATTTTAAACTTACTCCAACGGTTTGATGTTTTAATGTACTGCAATACTTCTGCCCGCATTGAAGTAAATCATGCACTAAAGGAACTGTTTACTTCCCTCCCTTCAAAGGATGCTTTGGAGCAACACATTTTGCGGGCTGGCTTCCAAAGTGGGCACATTTGGGGACAGTTTCTGACATCAAATTTGATCTTGAAAAATGGGGATGGTGCCTGTCCGAAAATGTTTGGCTGCCAAAATGGTCAACACTTCCAGAAGTATCTAAAGCTCTAATAGTCCAGTAGAATTAGTAAAAAATAGACTGAAATTTATTGTAATTCGTTTCAGGATGCCTCGTGGATTAAACGATAGTTTTATTGATTGAATTTGGTCCACTTTTTGACCGCCGGAACAATGTTTATTTAACGATTTATTGTTGAAAAATTCAAAAAAATCGACTTTTTTAAAGATAACTCAAAGACCTTTGACGATAGGTTTTTCAATTTGTAGATACTGTTAGAACTTTGAAAAACGGTTAATTTGAGAGAAGTTTCGTTTGAAACGTTTGAAAATTTGTTTAAATAATTGAAAAAACCGCGAAAATTTTAGCAATTTGCAAATATTTTTCATTCTTTAACAAAAGCACTTTATTGCTTGAAACTTTGAAGAAATATGTCTTTTATTACCCCAAAAATTTCATCAAAAATTTTAATTAGTTTCAGTGCTATTCAATTTGTTTATTAAAAACATAAATAATGTAAAATGCAAATTCACCCAGTTCCCGTTGTCGTAGAGGGTTGATCTGGACATCCTTTTTTTTTTGTTGAGACTTAAACTTTATGTTTTCATTAATGGTAAATCAAATTTGCATTATTTTCAACTTCAAAATGGCGTTTGAAAAAGTGTCACATTTTAAGGTTAGGTTTTTCGCTAATAACTTTTAAACAAATGAAGATTTTGCAATATCGTTCTCACATCTTTGTTGCTGGGGGTCTTTTCACACATTTTCAAAAAAAAATGACTGTGTAGCCCTATTAGAAGCCGAGAGGATTTTTTTCTTAATAAATTCGTAAAAAATTTTTTAACAAAAAATAATTGTTTATAACAAATTATTGTTTAATTAGGAGAAAATCGACATGACAGATATTATTATTTCATCACGCTACCCCAAATAAAAAAAGTCAAAATCGGAGAAACGGTAAATTTTTGGTTGATGGATTTGAACTCGTCTCGATCATTTTATGAACGTGTTACAGATATGACTCATGCTTCTCACTCCTGACGCTGATTTAAAATTAATTATTGTTATCGTTGCAAATTGAATTTTTTCCCCCAAACTCAGCTCTATTACAAAGATAGACTATTAAACTAGTTGTTCGCCAAGTTTCAGCTGTTAATGTTTATTCATAAACAAATTACGAATTTATTAAAAAAAAATCATCTCGGCTTCTAGTAAGGCTACAGTCATTTTTTTTTTGAAAATATGTGAAAAAACTCCAGCAACAAAGATATCAGAACGATATTGCAAAATCTTCATTTGTTTAAAAGTTATTAGCAAAAAACCTAACCTCAAAATGTGACATTTTTTCAAACGCCATTTTGAAGTTGAAAATAATGCAAATTTGATTTACCATTAATGAAAATATAAAGTTTAAGTCTCAGCAAAAAAAATGATGTCCAGATCAACCCTCTACAACAACGGGAACTGGGTGAATTTGCATTTTACATTATTCATGTTTTTAATAAACAAATTGAATATCTCTTACTAATTAAAAATTTTTGATGAAATTTTAGAGGTAACTTTGGGGTGATAAAAGACATATTCTGTCAAAGTTTCAAGCACTAAAGTGCTTTTGTTAAAGAATGAAAAATATTTGCATATTACAAAAATTTTCGCGGTTTTTTGCAATTATTTAAACAAATTTTCAAGTGTTTTAAACGAAACTCCTCTCAAATTAACCGTTTTTCAAAGTTCTAACAGTATCTACAAATTGAAAACCTATCGTCAAAGTTCTTTGAGTTATCTATAAAAAAGTCGATTTTTTTGAATTTTTCAACAATAAATCGTTAAATAAACAATGTTCCGGCTGTCAAAAAGTGGACCAAATTCAGAGTCATGTTCGTAATCAATAAAACTATCGTTTAATCCACGTGGCATCCTGAAACGAATTACAATATGCATATTTGCTAATTCCACTGGCCTATTAGACAATTAATTCAGTGCAGTTGCAATAAAGGATACATTGAAACCAAATGTGGTTGTAAAAAAGCCGTCTTCTAATGCACGTTACTTTCCACAAATTGTAAAGGAGAATGCAACTAGCTTAAAAAAGGTATGCAGGTCTAACTAAAAAAATCTTTACACATTTTTATTAAATTATTTTTAGGTTGAAAAATAATGTCTTCAGTTTCTCGTATAGAAATACTAAACAAAAACATTATAATTATTAGTATTTCTCTAGTATTTCTTCGTGTAGCGGCTTTATTTTTAGTGTTAGGTAAACATATTGTATAAAGTTTTTTTTTTCAAATTTTAATGTAGAATATTGTAGAATCGACCGCTATCTTGAAACCGGAAACCATTTTGATTTGGTGCTGCTAAATATTCGTTTTAATGACAGAAATCAGTATACTAAATTACAAGATTGTTTCACTAATAGCCGTTTCTTTCTGGGTTGCCGCTCTACTATTAAGCCCTCAGTTATTTCTAATTTCGGATAAATTGCAAAAAATTTACTGAACATGTTTTTCGCGATTAAATAGAAATGGTGCAAAATTTTGCAATTTGGATTTGGAAAAAATTTATTTTGCGCACCTGTGTGCACTTTTTGACAACTTTAGTAACAAAAAGCACGTATAAACATAATTTCTTTCGCCAAAAATTTATATTTACCTAAACACCTGACAGTAAAAGTGAATGAAGTTTAAATAACACATCGATCAGGTCATACGTCTGTTTAAGCTGTTTTTTTGCAACGCTCATTATACCATTACCCTGTATAAAAAATTGCAAAGTTGAATGAAAACTCCAGAATCAGATTGAAGACCCGGGCTTAGTCTACAAAACTATATTTCAAGTTTCTTTCGGGACTTCATCATAATTTCAAAGCTCATAAAGTAATAAAAGGTATAGCACGGGATAACAAGCAGTCTACGTCGCAATCTCATAATTTCGGGAGCAACATGTTGCAGTTCCGAGAATTTCGATAAGAAGAGGGCGTAACCCCCTCCTTTACACATTCAAATCCATGAATGAAACATAACATGCTATCTTCGTAAGCGAAGCTCTGTGTGATCTTCTGGCGTTCGGTGCGGGCTGGATAAACACAAACAATCCTTTTTCATGCAGGGTGGGCGAGTTTCAGAGACTTCACTTTAGCAGGAGCTTTATAGATAACTGGAATAGTGCACGAGCGTCGGCGGACGAGACCGACTATGATCGAATGGGCGTTCGATTCATGGATTTTTCTCTCTGAGCTTCGCGTTTTTATGCGACGCGATTTTTGCTGTGGGTTTGAAAAGTTTAGATGTTGCAAACGTTGTGCTTACTCAATTTCCTGGCGTTAATTTGTAATCGGATATATTTATGCATCTGATTCTAAATTCTTGATTAAAACAAAAGTACAGCTTTAAAAAGACTAAAGTTGCAAATTAGATTACCTTCGGAATTGAATGCAAACATGTTGATAGTATTAATAGTCCAGGTGCCCGCCTATAGAAATTGCAATTTATACATATATAGACCACAAGTCCATGCTATATTTTTAGGGGGTCATATGATACCGCCTGAAAAGGTATAATTTTTGTAGTCCTCCAGAAATAAATCACATTGAGCCCCATGTCGTACATTTTAGGTGGGACATGGGAATGCCGCGGAAAAGTGAAAATCGCAACCCACCGGGGTTGCATTTTTTCAAACGATACTGTACGGCTTACGTTTATTTGGACTGTATTTATATCTGTGACTCTTAGAGAATGCCGTACAAACATAATGGGACAGAAGTACAGGAATAATTTGTTTTCCAAAAAGTGACCTCTATGTACTAAGGTAATACGATACCGTACGGCTTTTATGAAATTCGATTTTTATATTAACAAGGATGAACTTTTTTGCTATGCCGTACAAATCAGTTGGACCATGGGGTGGCCAACGCGAGATCAACCCCCTTCCTAGACCTAGACCCTAGACCAATAAGGGTGGTGATTTGATCCTGTACGGCATCAATTCCAAAATATTATACATTTAAAATCTTTTTAAAAAAATGACCCGTCTAAAAAGAACGGGTATTATCAATGTAAATAAAAAAAATCACCCCCCGAGAAAGGGAAAAACTCACGTTTTCAAGGGTAAGTTTATTTGATACTGTACGGCTATTTATTTTTTGGATTAAAATAGGTTAGAATTTGTATTTTATTTAGTAGCCGTACAAAAAATAATGGACAATAATAAAATTAGAATACTTTCAAAACAAGTGAATTTTTTAAAAATTATCCAATTTAAAAAGTCCTCTATGTTTTAATACAATGGATTGATTTTCAACTTTACATCGTTTTTCCTTTCCTTAACTATAAAAGAATACAAATGTGTCATTGCCATACATTTTCATTGTTGGGATTTTAGACACTAGATTATGATAATCATGCGATTTACACGACCCTTAATGGTCATTAGATACCGTACGGCGTTTGCAAAATATCATTGAAAATAGCAAAAGTTGATAAATAATCACAATGCCGTACATTTTAGATGGGCCGCAATGAAATACCAGAATCAAATGTCTCTGAAAGGTGCGGAAAAAATGCTACCACAAATTCCTGATGCTAAAATATGACGATCTAACCCAACTTATCTCAGTCCAAAAGTGGATGATTTCGGAGATACAAGGTGTCTAAAGTTGGTTTTTGGTTTTTTTAGTTTTATTTTTTTTAATAATTGTTGTATTGTCACAATATTCGGCTAGGAGGGGGGGGGGGGGGGGGTTGTGGGGTGACAAATTAAAATCTGCCTTCATTTTCATTGTACGATTTAGAGTACCTGTGGTACTTTGCATACATTTAAAACGAAATAACTTTTTTGAGCCACACTGTATTTAGCTTTTATAAACATTCTTATTCTCCAACGTCTTTTACCTAAAAAAAGGTGCACCTGGTAAGAGTTGATTTGAGCAGCCGTTTTTGAGATATCCTGATTTAAAAAATTCATTTCGTGTATGGCCAGGTCTAAATTATTGTAATACAATTGAACACAATTTGAAGCGATGGCGTTGTAATAAGATCACTGTCACTAAAAACTGATGTTTTAAATTGCGAGTAGTACTGGAATATCGTGAAAGTGAATTAGCGAGCGCCGGTGAATTGTCGAACAATTGTAAATTTATTTTCGTCATGGCCGTACAGTATATCAACGAAGAAATGGCCGATATCTTATTGGTTTTTGGACATTGCCAAGGAAATTGTTTAAAATCTTGCAGAGTATACAAATGTGTAAATGCCGTACATTTTCATTGTTTTAGACACTAGATTACGTTAGTCATGCGATTTACACGACCCTTCATGGTCATTAGATACCGTACGGCGTTTGCAAAATATCATTGAAAATAGCAAAAGTTGATAAACAATCACAATGCCGTATATTTCAGATGGGCCGCAATGAATTATCAGAACCAAATATATTTTTCAAAGACGAATTTTTCTCGAAGTAAAGTAAGAAATTGGTATATATCACTTTTAAACTTTAAAATACAATGTAACGTAATTAATTATAAAAAATGTGTACAAATTACCCAAAATTTTCTTTTTTGGGTTAACTTATTTGGAAACCTTATGAAAAAATTATGTGTTACAGTCTTTGCAATGTAAAAAAATTTAGAATGTTTCATGAGTTCATTTTTAGGCAAAAGTTTTTTCCAACTAAAAAAGTTACCTCCATCCATACTTTATCGCTGTAAAGTATACAAAAGTGGTAACTCTTTCATTAATACTTATTTATTTTTCAGTTACATCAAAACATATATTGTTTTTGCATACACCGTTGGAAAGCGAAATGTTTGAGTATTGCAATAATAAAATATCAAATTTTTATGACAACGAATAACGGATATAGAGGAGTGGAAACATTAAAAATGTGAAAATAGTGATTTTCGGAAAAAGTATGAAAAAGTGCAATTTTTTCCAATTTCGCAATTCCAAAACAAAACGCGACCTCAAAAATACGTTTTGTCAGGTGCTTTTACATAAGAATCCACTGTCTGTTTTTGTGTATTCGAGAGTTGTATAGTATGTGTCGAATTTAGGGGTGGTCTCGCTCCAGTGGCGGATCTAACCGGGCGGCCAATGAGCAAATGCCTCCTCAGGGCCTTTATACTGTAGATTATATATAGGTTATCATCCGAAAAAATGAACCCTTCAAAGCGTTTGCCACCTGAGCTTTTTACCTTAGATCCGCCACTGTCTCGCTCTCCGGCTAATAGAAAATAATATTTTTCAGCTTTTCTATTACATATTTTGATAAATATTCATTTTTATAAAGTATAATTTATTTATGCACTGTTTCGAAAATTTTTGGAAAATCCTTTTGCGTTTCAGGTCCATTAATTTTGAATTATTGGTTTCGAATAATTACAATATCAAGTATTGCTCGAATGTAATAAAGTCTTAGAATAATTTTTTATTCAGAAAAGGTCACTCTGGGACGGAAAATTCAATTTTCCAGACACATGTACCAACTAAAATGTACGGAATGGTAATAAAAATTATTATTATATAAAATAGTATTCAAATAATTAAGCTTTATGTGGTATCAAATCACCACCCTTAATAGAGGTCTAGGAAGGGGGTTGATCTCGCGTTGGCCACCCCATGGTCCAACTGATTTGTACGGCATAGCAAAAAAGTTCATCCTTCTTAATTGAAAAATCGAATTTCATAAAAGCCGTACGGTATCGTATCACCTTAGTTCATAGAGGTCACTTTTCGGAAAACGAAAATTATTCCTGTACTTCTGTCCCATTATTTTTGTACGGCATTCTCTTTTTAAGAGTCACAGATATAAATACAGTCCAAATAAACTTAATAAGCCGTACAGGATCGTTTGAAAAAATGCAGCCCCCGTGAGTTACGATTTTCACTTTTCCGCGGCTTTCCCATGTCCCAACTAAAATGTATGGCATAGGGCTCAAAGTGATTTATTTCTGTAGGACTACAAAAGTGATACCTTTTCAAGCGGTATCATATGACCCTCTAAAAATTTAGCATAGGCTTGTGGTCTAATACTCTTCCAACTTCTTGTATGGCTTAATTGCGCCTAGTCTACCAATATTTTTCTCTGCGAAAATTTTCGTAAACGCGGCTTTCCACCTCCAATTTTTTCGAAAGACGTGCGTTTCCCGTTGTACGAAAAAGTTATATATACTGTACTTTTACAAAATGTAGTCGCAAGAAAAATTGATGAAACGCGAGAGAAAAAAATTGTCCGAAAAAAATTTTGGAACGTTAAGGGTGTCTACCACCCTAAACATGCCGAAATAACGACTTTAAAAAAAATTGTGATAACCAGCTAATTTTTTCAAGATTGCTTAATAAAAATATGTATAATCCAATTTTCGAATTGTCCAACAAAATATATTTTCCGATTGTCCAGTCCGACGCGTGGAAATCGTCAGTTTCATGACGACCAAAAATTTATTAATAACTGTCGGACAAAAAAAATATATGTGTCTAAGACCAGTACCTAATATGTGGTTCAAATGGCGGCCAAATATATAGCGGCGAATCGGACAAAAAAACAGCAATTTTCACAACATTTATATATAGCCCGGGTAGTTTCGGCACCCCCGCTAGGATAAATATTCTGGTTCCGTTTTTTTTGCATAATCTTACTTCAAATAGTCCCCTAATAAAAAATCTGCATGTTTTCGTTCACAGTCATTAATTGATTAAACAGTTTTTGTTAAACAAATTGTAAAAATTTTCTTACAAGAGGAAATGCATGTCTTTCGGAAAAATTGGAGGTGGAAAGCCGAAAATTTTCGCAGAGGAAAAAGGTGGTAGACCAGACGCCATTAAGCCATACAAGAAGTTAGAAGAGGATATGTATAAATTTCAGTTTATATAGACGGGCACCTAGACTATAATAGTTTATTCGCAAAATACAAAATGCTGCTTACTACTTTTCTTCGCTGAATGAAAGAAAAGTAATGTATTCATGCCAAAAATTAGACATTCGAGATTGTCACTTATCTCTACTTTTCCGGCCTTAGGGAATCCAAAGAAACATGTTTTTATGAAGTGCGAACTAATGCACAGCAATATTTCATATTGTCTGAATATCATTTGTAGAATTCTTTTGCTTCCTAGAAATGTTTTTATAAACATTTGCAAAAAAAAATTGTGACTTTCGGTTCAGATTTGTTTTATATTAAAAGTAGCTCTAAGAGAGAAAAAGCCGGCAACATTCTGCACAAAACAAAAAAGTATATTTTTGTAATAAGTTTGCGGTCCAATTGAAATGGACCAAGCCAATTTTTATGTTGAATTTAAAGCCATATTTTTTGAGCAGAACAGATATCAGTATGCGCTTTTTATGAGTTAAAAAATAATTTATTTGTGAAACAGCGAGTTTTGCCCAATTCTTTTATTTTGGAGCACGTTACTGTCTACAGGGTATAAAAGAAAAGCGTGTTTTTTAACAAACTATATAACTACCAACATTCCACAAAAAAATTTGTACATTTTTTTGATACGCATTTTTTTAGTCAAGTTATATTGTGGGGAAAACATGTCTCAAATTTTCGGTATCTCTCTTATTTTATAAGATAATGATTTTTTTCTGAAAATCTATTCTTTATCCGTTGTTTGCAGTTAGGCCTTATTGTGTTTTGTTTATAATGGCTAATTTAAAACAATAATAAGTAATTTTTTGCACTTTACCCAAAATCAGTACATGTTCATAAATTGGTGATCCTTTTTTGGGTTCAGTACATCAAAATGTAAAAATGCAACCCCATTTATCTCCGGAACGTTTAAAGGTATCAAGTTGAAAGGCGCAGATGTAAAGGGCTTTAGCTGTAGATACAAACAATATTTTTTTCAAATTCTCTTGATGTATTTTTCTCACGAAAATACAATAATATACGAAAAATCGTATGAATCCTTTTAATGGAATGAAATGGAATCTAAATAAACAATAAACAGTATTAATTTATTTTTATAATCACTGTTAGTATTCACAATGTCAACTGAAGAAAAAGGAAAGAACCAAAATTTTTAATTTTTAATTGAACAATAAGAATAAAATATGTAGTAACACGAAAAAAGATATTCACCTGAACTGAAAGTACAATAAAATTATTATTATAAAAATCAAAAGGTAATATAATAACCTACAACGACCATACTAAATACAATAAGGCCAAACTGCCAAAAAAGTGGAAAATATCACAGGTTTTAGAAAAAAAATCGATCAAACATTTGAGAAACTAGTTTCTTCCGCATAAACCAGAGAATAAAAAATGCACATAAAAAAAAGTTATTATGGAATCTCGGTAGTTATAACACCGTGTAGATAGTAACGTGCTTCAAAATAAAAGAATCGGTCAAAACTTGCTGTTTCACGAATAAATTATCTCTTAAATCCTGAAAACTGCATATTTATATCTGCTCTCCTTTGAAAAAAATGTGGTTTTAAATTCAACCTAAAAATTCGCTTGGTCCGTTACAAATGGCCAAATTTTTCAAATTATCTAGTCGAATTGTACTTTAACATGGCGAAAATAGATGAGTACGATCTAATTGTTTTAAGTTGATGGACTGGACATCCAAGACAAGCCCTTATAGCGTGCCAGGTGATGTCATACCGGATAAGGGAGGTGAGGGGTGGTGGGGGAGGAAAAGATGAAAAATCGGTTTTTAGCGTTTAAATAGAAGGCTAATAATCTCAGAGAAAAAGTTCAAATGAGGAAGTTATAGCTATTGGAAAACCTATAACGTTAACCCCGAACGTTAAGATAGCTTTATTAGGTCAGGAGTAAATTCAAGAAAACGGGAATTTTGAATTTTTTTTTAATTTTAGCAAAATTTTTGAAATTTTACTAAAGTACCTACGTGTTATATAATAAGGAATATTTGGTAAAAATTTCAGATTGATATCTGCATTATTTTTCGATAGATTCAACTTTTTGGAAAAAAAAGGTGTCTTCGAAAAATGGCTATTATACAGTGTGTTTCACTTCTCGTGAAGACACCCCTGTATCTTTTTTATTTGTTGCCGAATTAATTTCAAATTTTTATCAGCCATACAAGTCCATAAGGTGACTTTATTCAACAAATAAATGCCGTCTAAATCTAAAACCGGCCTACTGCGATAAAAAGAAAATGTCAATTTTCGAGAAATCATAGTAGGCTTAGAGATAGACAAAAATTTTGTTAACAAAAGTTGTTCAGAATCACTTGATATGCCCCCCTGTAAAATTTTGTGAAAATCGGAATATTTTCAAAAAATAATTTTTTGTTTCACTTCTCGTGAAGACACCCCTGTATCTTTTTTATTTGTGGCCGAATTAATTTCAAATTTTTATCAGCCATACAAGTCCATAAGGTGACTTTATTCAACACATAAATGCCGTCTAAATCTAAAACGCCGGCCTACTGCGATAAAAAGAAAATGTCAATTTTCGAGAAATCATAGTAGGCTTAGAGATAGACAAAAATTTTGTTAACAAAAGTTGTTCAGAATCACTTGATATGCCCCCCTGTAAAATTTTGTGAAAATCGGAATATTTTCAAAAAATAATTTTTTGTTTCACTTCTCGTGAAGACACCCCTGTATCTTTTTTATTTGTGGCCGAATTAATTTCAAATTTTTATCAGCCATACAAGTCCATAAAGTGACTTTATTCAATACATAAATGCCGTTTAAATCTAAAACGCCGGCCTACTGCGATAAAAAGAAAATGTCAATTTTCGAGAAATCATAGTAGGCTTAGAGATAGACAAAAATTTTGTTAACAAAAGTTGTTCGGAATCACTTGATATGCCCCCCTGTAAAATTTTGTGAAAATTGGAATATTTTCAAAAAAAAAAATTTTTGTTTCACTTCTCGTGAAGACACCCCTGTATCTTTTTTATTTGTGGCCGAATTAATTTCAAATTTTTATCAGCCATACAAGTCCATAAAGTGACTTTATTCAATACATAAATGCCGTTTAAATCTAAAACGCCGGCCTACTGCGATAAAAAGAAAATGTCAATTTTCGAGAAATCATAGTAGGCTTAGAGATAGACAAAAATTTTGTTAACAAAAGTTGTTCGGAATCACTTGATATGCCCCCCTGTAAAATTTTGTGAAAATCGGAATATTTAAAAAAAAAAATTTTTGTTTCACTTCTCGTGAAGACACCCCTGTATCTTTTTTATTTGTGGCCGGATTAATTTCAAATTTTTGTCAGCCATACAACTCCATAAGGTGACTTTATTCAACACATAAATGCCGTCTAAATCTAAAACGCCTGCCTACTGCGATAAAAAGAAAATGTTAATTTTCGAGAAATCATAGTAGGCTTAGAGATAGACAAAAATTTTGTTAATGAAAGTTGTTCAGGATCACTTCATACGCCCCATGTCGTCTAAATCTAAAATGCCGGCCTTAGAATAATTAAAATTAAAATCTAATTACTTTAATGAGTTTTAACATCTGTCAAAAATATATAGGTTGGTAGGATGCTGTCATATAACGAATTCTTTTTGAATTAAATTGGTGGCCCTGAAAAGGGCCGATGTTTTTACAGAGAAGACTACTAATAATGAATGATAATATTGTCGGAAAAAAAAATACAGATAAAGCAAAAGCCGCAGTGTTAGAATAGTTCAAAAATAAAAGAAGTTAATGGTTTTTTTTACTTATTTATTATATTGCGCCCCTTTCCACTAACCCACCCTCAAGTGTAATACACTTCTCAATCCGTTTTCTGTTATTTTTTACAACTCTTCGCAGTTCTTGAGCTGTAACTTCTAAACATGCTTGCCTTATCCTCTCACAAAGCTGCTCTATATTTTGAGGTCTGGTCATATAAACTTTGTTTTTAATGTGACCCCAAAAATAAAAATCCATTGGAGTGAGATCAGGTGATCTGGGTGGCCAATGTATTAAAGGGCTATTTCGTCCTATCCATCTTTGGAGAAAATGTTCATTCATCCATACTCTCACTACTACGGAATTGTGGATAGATGCTCCGTCGAGTTGAAAATACAATTGTTCCAAAGGAAAATCAACAATTGCATTCCAAAGATCATTATTTAAAAATTCTAGCAAATTTAACGCATTTATATTTTGAAAAAAGAAAAACGGCCCTATTATTGTTTCGTTAAAAATTCCGCACCACACATTTACTTTCTGGGAATATTGCCTTTTACAATTTATTATCCAATCAGGATTTTCTACTGCCCAGAACCTAGAGTTTTGTGATGACACTACCCCGTTGGTGGAGAAAGTTGCCTCGTCCGTGAAAATTACTTTCTTCAAGAAGTCTCTATTGTTAAACAATATTCTAATCTTCTCTCTTCATCACCTTCCTCCAAGGTATGTAAAAATTTTGGTTTAAACGGTTGTAGCTTATGGCGTTTTAAACATCTCCAAATTTTTGATGCCGACAAATTAAGGTCACGAGCCATATTTCGAAGACTGGTAGTGGGATTGGCGTTAAACGCCGCTAATATAACATTATCATCTCCGTGATTTCGATTAAGATGTACTCTCGGTTTAAGCACATTGCCAGTTGTATTGAACAAGTGACATATTCTTGCTACGGTACCATGGTGTATTGGTTGTCTTAGAGGATGTCTTAAATTAAATTCTTCTGCTGCTTCTCTTGAAGACCGTACATTTTCACCGACTATCTTTATTATTTCAATTTTTTCATCAGTAGTTAAAAGTATTCTAACCATTATGAGAAAAGATATGAAATAAGGAAACTTTAGTATGAATAAAATTATTAAAACAAGAAAAACTAACAAACTCCACAGAGAATAACAACAATCACTTCTGTCATGAAAGCAATGACGAAATAAATAAAACAATACATATTGACAGTTAATTTCACGGCACTCTTTACATTCAACGCAATAAAACCGTCCATGTTCCTAAATTTCTGAGCCGATAAGGAGGAAGGATATGATGGAAGAGTTACTCCTCCAGAAGAGAGATAACAAAAAGAAAAAAAGAAAAGATATTACATTCAACTTGATATGTAAAAATAAAAAGCCCTTTTAGTGTTTTATTGAATGCTGATTTTTGTTCACAACTTTCATTTGTTGGAAAAAGTTCTCTTTATGTGTTCTCTTTTTTTGAAAATATTCCGATTTTCATAAAATTTTACAGAGGGGCATATGAAGTGATCCTGAAAAACTTTTATTAACAAAATTTTTGTCTATCTCTAAGCCTACTATGATTTCTCGAAAATTAACATTTTATTTTTATCGCAGTAGGCAGGGGTTTTAGATTTAGACGGCATTTATGTATTGAATAAAGTCACCTTATGGACTTGTATGGCTGATAAAAATTTGAAATTAATTCGGCCACAAATAAAAAAGATACAGGGGTGTCTTCACGAGAAGTGAAACAAAAAATTTTTTTTTGAAAATATTCCGATTTTCACAAAATTTTACAGGGGGACATATCAAGTGATTCTGAACAATTTTTGTTAACAAAATTTTTGTCTATCTCTAAGCCTACTATGATTTCTCGAAAATTAACATTTTATTTTTATCGCAGTAGGCAGGGGTTTTAGATTTAGACGGCATTTATGTATTGAATAAAGTCACCTTATGGATTTGTTTGGCTGATAAAAATTTGAAATTAATTCGGCCACAAATAAAAAAGATACAGGGGTGTCTTCATGAGAAGTGAAACAAAATTTTTTTTTTGAAAATATTCCGATTTTCACAAAATTTTACAGGGGGACGTAACAAGTGATTCCGAACTACTTTTGTTAACAAAATTTTTGTCTATCTCTAAGCCTACTATGATTTCTCGAAAATTAACATTTTCTTTTTATCACAGTAGGCCGGCGTTTTAGATTTAGACGGCATTTATGTGTTGAATAAAGTCACCTTATGGACTTGTATGGCTGATAAAAATTTGAAATTAATTCGGCCACAAATAAAAAAGATACAGGGGTGTCTTCACGAGAAGCGAAACAAAAAATTTTTTTTTGAAAATATTCCGATTTTCACAAAATTTTACAGGGGAACATATCAAGTGATTCCGAACAACTTTTGTTAACAAAATTTTTGTCTATCTCTAAGCCTACTATGATTTCTCGAAAATTGATATTTTCTTTTTATCGCAGTAGGCCGGCGTTTTAGATTTAGACGGCATTTATATGTTGAATAAAGTCACCTTATGGACTTGTATGGCTGATAAAAATTTGAAATTAATTCGGCAACAAATAAAAAAGATACAGGGGTGTCTTCACGAGAAGTGAAACACACATAAGTACTTCAATTTCTATCAGATTTTGCCTTGAGGAAAAAAATCGAGGGTTGAACAGCTGAACAGCTGTTCAACAGTTACAAATGTTTTCTATATGGTCACTATTCAGAAAAAGTGGTGAAAATTGAATTTGAAAAAAAAGATTTTTTTGCATAATACCGGGGAGGAACGCCGCGCCGCGTTTACGAAAATTTTCGCAGAGAAAAAAGTGAAAGACTAGGCGCAATTATGTCGTACAAGAAGTTATACGAGGATATGTATAAATTGCATTTATGTACGCGAGCACCTAGACTATTTATTTGAATTTGAAAGTAACAATTTAAAAACATAAAAATTAGTGATGACATATGTGGATGGAGAGCTTTATTAAAAAAAAAGAATAATCAAAATCAGTTCAGTGGTACCCTCTGGTGAAATACATTTGTATTTCAACTTTACAGAGACTTTTAATACTGTCAGGTGCGAACAGGTGAAATGATTTTTTGGTTGACCGGTTATTTTAAGTCTATGTTACTTGCCTGCAAAAGATGAGTTGGCCCTCTTTGCTTTTTGATTATTTATTTGAATTTATTTTGATTTAGTTTTAGACCGCTACCCAAAAAAGCATCTGCTTCCAAAAACGTCTTAGATCTAAGTACTCACACACAGATCAGACTTTAGATAGGTTAGTCGAGACAGAAATGAAACCTGAAAAGACTGAAGATAGTAACGATTGAGATTATGAATACATAGATTAGCAATTAGAAATTTATTATTTATGCCCGAACTATTTCTAACTCTCTTCATTTTTAAGATTACAACCTACAATTACAATTATTCTTCATACAGTATTAGATTTTATTAATTCTTCTTACTTATAACGCCTTGACAGAGAGTAGAGAGTACAAATTTTTAAATATTTTTTACGTTACTTCTTACTAGTACAGTCGAATTGATTTAATTTAATATAATGCACCAATCCCGGACACCGTATCTCAAATAGAACAGTCAAAGATGGCGAACGAAATAAAATTTTTAATTCTTCGTCGATGATCAAGGAGGCATGTGACGTACATACTTTTTTTTCGATTGTACGTTATGTTATGTACTTTTAAGGGATATTTTTTTTTTTTAATTGTCAAAAAACGTGCGTTGTTTTAATTTTCAAAAAAAGTGCATTTTTACAAATTTCAAAAACGAATTTTCTTTGATCCTCCTTTTTTTCGACCAATTTTCATTGAAACAAAATGAAATATTCTATAGAAAGTCTCGTATAACTTCCAAAATTTAATACAAAATGTAACTTCATTAATTTGAAAAGGTTTGTTAAGCATACGCATGGTAATAATAATAATAGATGAATAGGTATATGATCAATAATTAGAACCAAGCAGTCGAGTGTAGAGTAGTACTATTTTTTATGGGTATGCTGATGAACAGAATAGCACTAAGAATAACGAGCGCACTCGTCCTTTAGAAAAAAGTGTTTCGTAGATGTTTCAATCACAAGTGACATTATGAAGTCCTCGGTTAGTCAAAAAAAATTTCTAGCTAATAGTAAAAATAAGGATAGCTTTATAAAATTATTGCGCAAAGAGTAAATAGATAATGACTTTAACCTTAAAAAATGCACAAAAGACGCCGATACTACAATCGTTAAAACTGGGATTGATTTCAAACAGAAGACAATCAAGTTATAATAGTTGGTGAAGATATTGATCTTTTGCTCATAATTCAATTCAATTCAATTCAATTCTTTATTCGTGTTAATACAATAAACTGTTTACACATGTCAAATTAGTAAGTAAAGTAATAAAAGTAATAAACTACAATAACGATGATGTGAACAAACTAACAATAAACAATTAATGTAAAATATAAAATGGAAATAGTTGTATCTTTTAAGTTCCTATTACAAAATATGAAAAATTGTTATTACAAAATTCATTTAGTGAATAAAAACATTTATTGAGCAAATACTCCTTGATTTTATTTTTAAATAATCTTGGTTGTAGGTTTTTGATATTACTTGGCAGGAGATTGAAAAATTTAGGTCCAAAATAGGAAATGCTTGTACGTGATTTATATACTCTATGATAATCTAAGTAAATACTGGAATTATTTCTAGTTTCATAATTATGTACATCGTTATGCATTAGATACCGCTCGCTGTTATTTTTTACGTACATAAGGCATTCAAGTATAAATAAACATGGAAAGGACAGAATCTTTAACTCAATGAAACTCTTTTTACAGTCTTCCCTATATCCTAGCCCATCAATTAAACGTACAGCTCTGCGTTGAAGACTGAATAATCTTGAGGCCGAAGGTGCATGGCCCCAGGCTAAAATTGCGTAACTTAGCTTAGTTTGGATTAGTGCATGGTAGACAGTTTTAAGTACTGGCTGGGCTACAATTCCTATCAAGTTTCTTATGACAAAGATATTAGTTGTCAGGCTTTTTGCTACATGATTCACATGTGCCTCCCATGTAAGTTTAGGATCTAAGTGTACACCCAAAAAGCGAACTGACTGAGGATTATTCCATTCCTTAGCCTCTCGAAGTGTAAAGATAATGGTCTCAGATTTACTGTTGTTGAGACTGAGTTTATTAGTTGCAAACCAGTTTGTCACCTTCGACTGTGCATCTTCCATATTTTTAAGCAGTAAGGAAAGCTGTTTATTTCTGGATACTACAGTAGTATCATCCGCGAATAGTATAAGGTCATTGTTGGGTACGCTTGATGTTATATCGTTGACGTATATTATAAACAGGATAGGACCCAACACCGAACCCTGAGGAACACCATGTTCGATGATATCAACATTGGAATGTATGTCATTAACAATTACTTGTTGTTTCCTATTGGAGAGATAAGAGTTTATAAGTTGTAGTGAATTATTGTGAAACCCATAGTAATGCAGCTTTTCTATGAGTATTTCAACAGATATGCAGTCAAAGGCTTTAGTTAAATCACAGCATAGAGCTCCAACAAATTCGCCTTTATCATAACTAGCTGATATTATTTCAGTTAGTTTATTTATAGTCATTGTAGTCGAGTGGTTCGTACGAGAACCAAACTGTGCTTTATTAAATAAGTAAAGTATCTATTAATCCTGGATTTAAGGGCTTTTTCAAAAATTTTTCCAATAAGCGGAATTATAGATATTGGCCGAAAGTTGGCTGGCTCATTTAGGGAGCCTTTTTTGTGAACAGATATAACTTTTGAGATTTTTAGAATATCAGGAAATGTATTACTTTGCAGGCACATGTTAAACAGATCAGTTAGTGGTACTACTAAGTAGTCAGCAATGTTTTTGATGATTGTCGTATTTATTCCAAAGATGTCCTTACTGTTTGTATTTTTGAGCGAGGAGATAATGTCATAGATTTCATCATAAGTGATATTCTCGAATTGAAATTGAGTTTGGGTTTTTTCAATATCAGAGAGTTCCATATATTCTGAGTTAGAATACATAGGAGTCGGCAACTCATCTATTACCTGCCTCGCAACATTAATAAAGTAATTATTTAGTTCATCAGGTGAAAGCGTTGTGTGATTGTGAGTATTTTTGGTGAGCCTGTGACTATTAATCACATTCCAAGTTGCTTTTTGCGCATTTCCTGATTCACAAATGTAAGCTTCATAGGCCCTGCACTTTGCTCTTTTAATTGCAAGTTTGTATTGCATCCGATATCGTCTAAGGATATCCCTACACGCGTTGCTATTAGTATGTTTTGCAGCTTCGATAATAAAATTAAGATTTTGTCTCATTATCTTAAGTTCATTAGTAAACCAGTTAACTTTAGGTGTATTATCAGCTGTAGCCTCTACTGTTTTTTCAGCAAATGCTGTGTTCATTCCTGTAACCAGAATATTTATCAGTTTATCGAATTTATTGTTTACCCCGACTTTCCTATCATAAATAAAGTCCCAGTTAATATTAGTGATAAAGTTTTTAAGTAATTGCAGTCCTGCCGTAGTTATTGGTCTTATTTTTATATATTTAGGTGTAGAGGTAGTGTGATTGCGTAAGGTTATTGTTATAGCATGGTGGTCTGATAAATGTGGATCGTAACTAGAGGTTTCAAAGGCATCAATGTGAGCATTAGTGAAAATATTATCTATACAGTTGTTTAGGCGGGTGTTTGCAGTTATGGTGGGTTTTAGTCCATAAGTTGACATTAAGTCAATTAATTTTATAGTTTTATTGTCTTGTTTATTAAAACAGACATTAAAGTCTCCATTAATTACCAAAGTGTGTCTGTAAGTAGTCGCATAGTCTAGAATCTTTAGCAAAGTATCATAGAAGATCTCAAAGTCCCCTAAGGGTGATCTATAAATAGTTATGATAAGCAGGTTGGGGTCATGCACTTCCATGGCTGCTATTTCACAATGTAGTTCAATTGATAAGGTATTTAAAAAATGGTTTGATTTAGGCACATTATTAATATTGAGATTATTTCTAGCAAAGATAGCTGTCCCTCCATGAGTGATTACATTGCGACTAAAACTAGATATTAAATTATAACCATCTATATATGTATGTTCAATCTCCTCACAAGTTAACCAATGTTCTGTAATACGTATATAATTATAGGTTGTATTTTCATATTTAAGGAATGTTTCAAGTTCCAAAATCTTATTTCTCAGGCACAGTATGTTAATATGAAGTATATTTGTATCTTTTTTATTAGTTTACTTGATTTTATGTGTTTAGTAGTAAGGTCTGGACTCCCTATAAGTTCTTCTCTCGGAATTTCTTTGCTGATAGTGCCACTTTCTGTCTTTCCGAAAAAATGTAAATTTATTTACAATGATACCTTGAGGCCAGAGTTCGGGATTCAATAACTGATTTGCAATAGCTTCTCGTGCTTCCACTCGAAAATTTGCGTAATCTCCAGAATGGACCTTAAGCTTTTCAATGGAAAATGTCTCATTGCCAAAGTGGTTCTGTAGATGTTCCAACAGGTCGGCCTCAGTTACCTCATTAGCTAAGCGTTTTACCTGGACTGAACTTTTCTTATAAGTAACAGCAGCTACCAGTTTACAGTTTGATTGGTTGGTTTTCAGAGTTCCAATAACAGAAGCTGGTTTACGAAAGTTCTCAACTTGACCTGACTTGTTTGACCAGTTTTGTTTGGCTTTTGGTTTATTGATGTTGTTTATCGGCTTAATAGTACCAGTACAGTAATAACTCAACTAGCATGGAATCATCATAAAGAAATCTATTTTTACAAACCTAAGATTATAAAATAATTGACAAACATTAAGATAAAAATAGAATTGTCTGCAATTCCACCTATTGAAAAGGTAATAGAAAATCACTGTTTAAGAGTCTATTTCCAAGTCCAAAAATGGTTAGATTATAAAGATCCGTTTGGGTGGCTTAAAACTGAGAATGGCTTAATGCCTGTTGTTATGAGTGAAAGTAATGCTTTTCTTAAAAATTTAGCAAGTGATATTTCTTGTAAATGTAAGAAAGGTTGTAAAAATAATCAGTGTAGCTGTAGAAAACTGAATGTATAATGTTCTCTATTCTACGTGTCTATTGCGAAGGAAATAATTATGACAATACTTCTTCTACCTTTGATGAATCGGCTATCGAAGAGGAATGCGGTGAAATTATGGTATATGATGGTAATTAAACTAATAAAGTATATTTCATTTTGTTTCGATAGAAACTGGATGAAAAAAGGAGGGTCAAAGAAAATTCATTTTTGAAAATTGTAAAAATGCCTCTTTTGGAAATAAAAAAAACGCACTTTTTTTACAATAAAAAAAATGAACTCTATCCCCTAAAAGTACATAAAATACCTTACAATCGGAAAAGAAAATGACGTACAATACCTCCTTGATAATTGACGAAGAATTAAAAAAGTTATTTCGTCCGCCATCTTTGACCGTTCTATTTGACATACGGTGTCCGGTATTGGTGCATTATATTTGACCATAAGTGAGTTTTATTTTTGCCAACTTTGGTGAAATTGCTCCTACTTATATTCAATTTTGAATTTATCGACTATTCTTGGTGTTTTCTATTTTTTTCCAAGATGGCGGATTGACCAATCCATATCAGACAGGTTTATATTTTTTAAGAATTTTATTTCAAATAACCAGTATTTTTAAAATTCCCATCCGATTACTAGTACAAGATATATTAAACAGATAAGTTGAAAATCCGTGAAAGCGCTTTAAAAAGTGCATATAACTTTTGACGCACACGGAATTCTTGGGCGCAAATATTTTTTTGTAATCAAGAGGTCATAATACATAAGAATCAACAATACAATTTCAGGTGGAATGTTGTCGCCGAAAGAAATCGGTTCAACTGCAGTATACATATGACTGAATTCTACAGAAAATGTCAAAGTTCCACTGTGCTCAGGTGTAAATACATAGACACTGATATCGAAGACAAGAACTACTCTTTTTATCGTATACATCCAATTTTATGACAGGGCTTAGTTTCAATTACGCTTTCAATATTACTTATACAATATTATGGATTAGGTAATCGAAAACCCTATTAAACAAGGTTTACACAATTTTCCTTTCTCAGTCAACATGCTGCCATGTGTGCAGCATGTCTCAAATGATCGCCTCCCGTACAGGATCGATCCTCCAATTTAGAAGCTTTCCCCAATTTACGGCAAATCAAATTAGCACCCTCTGCTCCAACTTTGGCAGACATAAAATGGCTGCACGATTATTTCGACAGTAAAATTTACTGGCTAATATAATTCCTCTTGATTTTCTCATCAGTCTTAAAAGTTCAGGATTTAAAGTAAAAATTACGAAACGTAAGAAACGTATTTAATGAATAATAATTAGTTCAGTTGTCGAATCGTCAAAATGGGGGTAGAGGAATACACTGAAAATTAAAATTAACCTACCACCCAATATTTTTTACCATGATTTTGAAGCTAATTTTTTTCTATACCGTTTGTACGGTTTTAATGTTTTGTAAGCTAACTCTTCTGAAATAGTACATACATTATAGTACATATTATATGAAGTCGGAACATAAAGAGATTTGCAATGAAACAGGTAAAAGCTCTACCATTTCTAAGAATTTAAAGATAAGAATTTGGGTCTTTCACATTTTACTCTTAAAGTAATGTATAAAAAAATCCGATTGATGAAAAAAAAATCAATAATTTATTTTTGAAAATGATAAAATTTGATATACAGTGTGTCCCACTTTTCACGGTAACACCCACGTAGCTCAGTTATTAGTCATCCAATTTCAACCAAATTTGGATCGGTATCAAAGACCATTATTATATCCTTTTTGAGTAAGTAGTCGGAGAACGAGGGATCTCTACGATGCATTTTAAGGACCCTCTATAACACTCGCGAACAACCACCTAAAAAAAATTGATTCTTATGTAAATCGACCTGGCGGATTCGATTTTGGAGTTCGCCAGACAATCCGGAATTGCAAAACTGGTCAAAATCGGCAATTTCCGAAAAATCTCAAATTTTATGGAAATTTTTTAATTTTTACTTATCACCCTATATCTCTTTTAGTTTAAGTCCAATTAAATTGAAATTTTTAGGAAAGCCAATTTAGATCTTTGTTATTATGACTGACATGACAGAAATGCAAAAAAGATTACGTGTCACCAGTAATATTTTTTTTTAAAGTTGGTGACACGAAATTTGTTAAAAATGCAGCAACAAATACTCGATCGAGAAAACTTTTTTGTTTTTAAAGATACATGTATATAGTAATCTACAAAGTTGTAGCCAAAGAACTAAAGAAACTTTTTTATTTCGGTGATTTTTTTGAAACTTGCTTAGTTTTCAAGAAAACGGTGCTGCAGTATTTGACCACCGCACCGGGTCGCGTCGCAAGATAAAAGATTGGGTTGGCCTATACCGCGGCTTTGTTTCTAGTCTTTCAGGATGCCCCGCCCGATGTGAATAAAATAATGCGTAGTTGTAAATATTGGTTTTTCTAATTTTGATATAAAGTGACAGTTTTCAAAACTGACGTAAGTGTCAAAACGTCCTACTTTATGTAACCAGTTATGAAAAGTAAAATTTTACGTAACTGGTGACGAAATAGTATTTTATATAACAAGTGGCTACAATGGTATTTTTTTTTACGAGTGGGGCATTTATAGTACGAGCCGAAGGCGAGAGCTATAAACCAAACGAGTAAAAAAAAACACATTTTAGTCTCGAGTTATATACAAAATTTTTTGTATCGCCATTCGAAATCAGAAAACAATATAATTTTGTAAAAATAGACTAAATTCTATTGCTGTTTCCATAAAAACCAGTAAGTTATATTTCACATTGTTAAATAAAATTCCTTTATTTCACTCTTTTTTCTTTATTTTACACTTGTCAATAATGACATTGTTTTGATTCATTGAAACTGTCAAATAAACGTCGTTTTAGGACATGGCGTTACAAAATAGTATTTTATATAACAAGTGGCTAAAATGGTGTTTTTTACGAGTGGGGCGTGCTATAAACCACACGAGTAAAAAAAACACATTTTAGTCTTGAGTTGTATACAAAATTTTTTGTATCGCCATTCGAAATCAGAAAACAATATAATTTTATAAAAATAGACTAAATTCTATTGCTGTTTCGATAGAAACCAATAAGTTTTATATCACACTGTGAAATAAAATGTCTTTATTTCACTCTTTTTTCTTTATTTTACACTTGTCAATAATGACACTGTTTTGATTCATGGAAAGTGTCAAATAAATGCCATTTTAGGATATGGCGTTACAAAAAGTTCCTTATGTCATCAATTAGGAAAGATAAACAACTCTCAAAAAGATAAAGAAACAATGTTTATTCAGCACAAAATAGAATACTAAGTCCATAAAGTGGAAGCTTTTAAATTCTTCTTTCCTTCGAAATACGCTAACAAAACGTTTGCATTAATACAATTTACCTTTATTATGTTATCAAATTAGGATTTCAAATAATATTGTAACTTGACTAAATAACGTCTGTCAATTTTGACATTCAAATTATAATGTGTGATAGCGGCAAAGGTAACTATGAAAAGGATTACTTAATTTTTAAGATTTTTAAATACATCCATTTCATTTATTATGTTTAAATTGTTTTTAGAATTTTAAAATTAGAAAAATCATGTATGTAACGAAAGACAATCTTGTGTAACTCGTGTTGTTACGTCTTTTGTAACTGGTTACATAAATAGCTATTATAAAACGTTTATTTAGTTGTTTTTAACCGATCGACAGGAGTTGTCGTCTGTGTGGTTTATGACGCTTATTCTTATTGAAAATTGATGAGTTGCAGCTACAATAATAATTATTATTGCGTTAGGAAAGAGGGTAAAAAAGTAACGGAATTTCTTTTCCAGACATTTAAAACTAGTTTTAATATTTAATTTGAACAAAGAACAACTTTTAAGCAATTTTTTTAACGTCAGTAGTTTTGTGCGCGTTTTCAACTTTTTTTTAACAGCTAAACCCAGAGTTAAACTTTATGAAATGCGTATTTTGCCAACAAAATAGTGAAGAAACTGTGTTACAGAAGAAGCACTGGACTAAGCATTTAAAACAGTTTCTATAGTCGGATGATATCTCTCTTAAGTTGAAATATTACACCAAAAAAAGGGATTTATTTTTGTCAAAATGTCCTGTCTATCATGCAAGATGCAGAAGAAATTACACCAGAAAAGCTTATAAACAAAAAGAAAGCACAGATGTGGCTAATACTGGTTATAAAAAAAGGAAGACCGTTGAAAGCCCAAAACGTTGTATAATTTGCGATAAAAAAATACAAATGTGGAAATAAAATGAGTATGTCTAAATTGCCTTTATCAAAATTTAAAACTTTATTTTTTATATTTTGCTCCTTTTTCAAAATTTAAATTTACTGAATAAACGATTATTAAATAGGTTATTATTAGTACGATACAAATCCTGGCGCTCTCAAGCTATGCATGGCGTTATCGCTTGTGCAGTGCGTGACCGGCCGCGGCCGGCTTAGTTCATTTCTATATTGCGGCACCGTTATGTTAAAAACTAAGTCAGTTGTCAAAAAAATCACTGAAATAAAAAAGTTTCTTTGGTTTTTTGGCTACAATTTTGTAGCTTACTATATACATCTATCTTTAAAAACAAAAAAGTTTTCTCGATCGAGTATTTGTTGCTGCATTTTTAACAAATTTCCTGTCACCAACTATTAAAAAAAATATTACTGGTGAAACGTACATTTTTTTGTATTTCTGTCATGTCCGTCATGATAACAAAGGTCTAAATTGGCTCTCCTAAAAATTTCAATTTAATCGGACTTAAACTAAGGGATATATAGATAGGGTGATAAGTAAAAATTAAAAAATATCCATAAAATTTGAGATTTTTCGGAAATTGCCGATTTTGACCAGTTTCGCAATTCGGGATTGTCTGGCAAACTCCAAAATCGGATCCGCCAGGTCGATTTACATAAGAATCAATTTTTTTAGGTGGTTGTTCGCGAGTGTTATAGAGGGTGCATCTTAGACATTGCTCGTTCTCCGACTAAAGACAAAACTTATTTCAGTTATTGGCGTGCATTTTTATTAAGAAAAAAAAGGTCGATTTTTCCAGAAATCATATTAGGCATTTTTTTGTTCAAAAACTAATGCAATATTATTGATGGACATGCTATGGAATCCCTATATTCAGAATTTAACAACATTTTGATTTTTGGGATTCGAATTACGGCCCACTTAAAGTTGCCTATTTTAAACATTAAATAATCAATAAATTGGTAACGAATCTTTTTTCGAAAGAAAGTCATTCCTTATTTTCTCTTTAAATTCATTTTTTCTGCCACCCTATATCATCAATACCTTCAAATTCGGTAATCCTTATAGTTCGAATAGTTTACAGGTCTGATTACCCAAAATTTTTCAATGAAAATTGTTGGCCTTCGAAATTTGAAAGTTTAGATAATATAGGATAGTGGAAAAAGTGCAATTAAAGAGAAAATGAAGAATGACTTTTTTTCGAAAAAAATTTCGTTACCAATTTATTGATTATTTAATGTTTAAAATAAGTAATTTTAAGTGGATCGTAATTCGAAAACCAAAAATCAAAATGTTGTTAAATTCTGGATATAGTAGTTCTACAGCATGCTGATCAATAATATTGCATTAGTTCTTCAACAAAAAAATTCCTAATATGATTTCTCGAAAAATCGACTTTTTTTTTCTTAATAAAAATGCACGTCTCTGACTGAAATAAGTTTTATCTTACTCAAAACAGAAATATTAAAGATCTTTGGTAAAGATACGAATTTGGTTGAAATTGGATGACCAATAACTGACCTACGTAGGTGTTGCCGTGAAAAGTGGGACACACTGTATATAACTAAGTTTAACCACCTATTTCTCTGGTTTAAATCTCGTTATTAGATCTTTGTAGGAGCGATTTTTAAACCTTGAAATGTGTACTTTAAGATGCTTCAAGGGGATTTACCTTAAAAATTAAGTTAAATTAAATTTTTACGGAAATAAAAGAGAAATTTTTTTGCTCTAAAATCCGTGAAATTATGGATAAAATAAAAGTTAATAGCTTTTACAAAAAAAAATATTTAGCCTACCTATGCAGCATACGTTTATAGTAGGACCTCAAAGTAATAGACGGAGAGCCGGCCGTCGAATATCCTATGAATAAGATACATGAAAAACTTTTTGTGAGTGATTAGTACTACCACAGTCCTAAAGGGAGCCACCTTTTATACGAGCTAATTTTGCCCGCGTCATGGCTTTTTGACCTCACTTCCGGTTACGATTTTTAATGTTTTTTAAGTCATCAATAGTCCCTTTGGGTAAAACTTTTACCCCACCGGACCGCAAGACATGTACCCCCCCGTTTTCGAGGGCGGGGAACACGATGATGACAATATTTTCCGACCTAGCGTCCAACCGCTACCCCCAAATCGAAAAAACCACCCCTTTTCTCGATTTTCCGGTGCTACGCTTGCGAGGGCTTGGCAGATCTGTTTTTTTTTGGTCAGATTAAATAAAATAAGTAAATATTGACAACAGGTGATCTAACCCACTCCCGAGGGTTGAAACTACCCTCACCCTCAATAACTAAATGCTACGAAAACAGCGAAAACCAGCTGGAAAACGAAATACCCCCGTTTTCAAGGGCGAGGAATACGATGGTGATAATATTTCCCGACCTACCCTTCACTCACTACCCCTAAACCTGAATACCACCCCCTCTTCGATTTTCCGGTGCTGGGTGCGAGGGCCTGTCGTATCGTTTTTTCTTTTGGTCAGATAGAACAAAATAGTTAAATATTTATCACAGGTGACCTAACCAACCCCCGGGGGTTGAAACTACCCTCACCCCCAATAACTAAATGCCACGAAAACAACGAAATTCAGCTGGAAAGCAGTATACCATTTTCGAAGACGGATGGAATACGATGGTGACAATATTTCCCGACCTACCCTTCACCCACTACCCCTAAATCGAAAAAGAGAGATTTTGAGATTTTGGTTCTTGTACACACACTAAATCCCAATTCAATTTTTTCTGTCACCCTTGTGGTCAATATTTATTTATTTTATTTAAATTGACCAAAAAAAAACCCGATCCGACAAGCCCTCGCAAACGTAGCACCGAAAAATCGAAAAAAGAGGTGGTTTTTTCGATTTAGGGGTAGCAGTTGAATTCTAGGTCGAGAGATATTGTCGCCATCGTATTCCCCGCCTTCGAAAGCGGTGCTTTCCAGCTGATTTTCATTGTTTTCGTGGCATTTAGTTATTGGGGATGAGGGTAGATTGAACCCCCGGGGGTGGGTTAGGTCACTTGTCGTAAAAATGTAACTATTTTATTCTAACTGATCAAAAAAAAAACGATACGATAGTCCCTCGCAAGCCTAGCACCGAAAAAATTGAAAAGGAGGTGGTATTTAGGTTTAAGGGTAGTGGGTAAAGGGTAGGTTAGGAAATATTATCACCATCGTATTTCTCGCCCTCGAAAATGGAAGTATACCATTTTCCAGCTGATTTTCGCTGTTTTCGTGGCATTTCGTTATTGGGGGTGGGGGTAGTTTCAACCCCCGGGGATGGGTTAGGTCACCTGTGGTCAATATTTGCTTATTTTATTCAATCTGACCAAGAAAAACCAGACCTGGCAAGCCCTCGCAAGCGTAGCACCGGAAAATTGGAAAAAGGGGTGGTTTTTTCGATTTAGGTAGCGGTTGCACATTAGGTTCGAAAATATTGTCGGATCGGGTTTTTTCTCAAAATCTCTCTTTTTCGATTTAGGGGTAGTGGGTGAAGGGTAGGTCGGGAAATATTGTCACCATCGTATTCCATCCGCCTTCGAAAATGGGGGTATACTGCTTTCCAGCTGAATTTCGTTGTTTTCGTGGCATTTAGTTATTGGGGGTGAGGGTAGTTTCAACCCCCGGGGGTTGGTTAGGTCACCTGTGATAAATATTTAACTATTTTGTTCTATCTGACCAAAAGAAAAAACGATACGACAGGCCCTCGCACCCAGCACCGGAAAATCGAAAAGGGGGTGGTATTCAGGTTTAGGGGTAGTGAGTGAAGGGTAGGTCGGGAAATATTATCACCATCGTATTCCTCGCCCTTGAAAACGGGGGTATTTCGTTTTCCAGCTGGTTTTCGCTGTTTTCGTAGCATTTAGTTATTGAGGGTGAGGGTAGTTTCAACCCTCGGGAGTGGGTTAGATCACCTGTTGTCAATATTTACTTATTTTATTTAATCTGACCAAAAAAAACCAGACCTGGCAAGCCCTCGCAAGCGTAGCACCGGAAAATTGGAAAAAGGGGTGGTTTTTTCGATTTAGGGGTAGCGGTTGCACATTAGGTTCGAAAATATTGTCACCATCATGTTCCGCGCCCTCGAAAACGGGGGGGTACATGTCTTGCGGTCCGGTGGGGTAAAAGCTTTACCCCAAGGGACTATTGATAACTTAAGAAAACATTAAAAATCGTAACCGGAAGTGAGGTCAAAAATCCATGATGCGGGCAAAATCAGCTCGTATAAAAGGTGGCTCCCTTTAAGTCTGTGGTAGTACTAATCACTCACAAAAATTTTTCATGTATCTTACTCATAGGATATTCGACGGCCGGCTCTCCGGCTATAAGTAAATCTGATGATGAAAAAATTTCGGAAAATATATAAACCTATTCTTTTCACGAAATATTGAAAGAATCAAGTTTTTTCGATAAATCGACTCAATGTTGATTGTTTTTACAATTTTTATCATGTTTAAAATATCGAAAACATATTAAAAATATTCACGTACACAGGGCCATGAGTCACATTATAATGCTTGAATAATAGAAAGAGACTGAAAGTAAAACATCTTCACAGCAAGCAGTACGCATCACCTGCCCCGCACGCTGCGCTGTGTGTGTGTCCGCAGAGCATTGTAAAAGTAGTTTAGGCACTTTTTCATAGATTATCTTGTAATGCTATGTACAATATCACGTTTTCTCAGCTTCTTTTAAGTTTTTACGTGAATATTTAAATTGTGTTTTTAATTATTTTATTGATTGATGGAAATCGGCCATATTGGATTAGCCATTTTGAATTACCTTTCTTTGACATCATAATCTGTTTCAGCGACCTCGAAAACTCCCTTATATGTCAATTTGAATTAAATTGCTTTAAAATTCTTCAACTTATAATAATTTTGTTAAAAAAAAGTTTATTTTTGTTTAAATAATTAATAAACAATTTCCTCACGATTATATGTTTATAACGTTTTATTTTAAGCTATGTGAAAGTGATAACAAAATGTTTTAGGAAAATCGAAGCTTCCCGTAATTATTCCGAAATAATGCATATTTTCATTTCGTGCGGACGACTTTCGAACAATATAGTGAAATTCAAGGTACGCGAGTATCGCAATGGTAAAAATAATTACAACGTTAGAAAGATGAATCTCTAGTGAACAAACCTTATTTTAAGTGTTTTTTTTTTAATCGAGTGTGAGTTTTATTAGAAAAAGGCGATTTAAAATGCCATGGTGTTCCAAAAAAGCATTTCTTTTAAATAACTTTGTTAGGAACAAAAATTGAACAAAAGTGCTAATAACATTTTCTGTTCTTTAGTAAAAACAAGGCAGTCTTGTAAAAAACGAACATTCTATCTTTAACGGTTTAAGAGATATAATTCATTAACCATTTTACCCCTTAACGGGTGTCAGAGGTGAGGGTCGCGTGATTGGGGGTGCCAAGAAAGGTTTTGTACTTTTCACACGAAATATTGAAAAAATCAAGTTTTTTCGGTAAATCAACTTAATGTTGGTTGTTTCTACAATTTTTATCCTGTTTAAAATATCGAAAACATATTAAAAATATTCATGTAGTACAGGGCTATGAGTCAAATTATAATTCTTGAATAATAGAAAGAGACTGAAAATAAAACAGCATCTTCGCGGTAAGCAGTACATATCACCTGCCCAACACGCTGCGCTGTGTGTGTGTCCGCAGAGCATTTTAAAAGTATTTTGGGTACTTTTTCACAGTTCATCTTGTAACGCTATGTACAATATCACGTTTTCTCAGCTTCTCTTTATGTTTTTATGTGAAAATTTAAATTGTGTTTGTAATTGAATAGTGTATTGAATTATTTTATTGTTTGATAGAAGTCGGCCATATTGGACCAGCCAATTTGAATAACGTTTTTTTGACATCATAATCTGTTTCAGCGACCTCGAAAACCCCTCGAAAACCCCTTATATGTCAATTTGAATTAAATTGCTTTAAAATTTTTCAACTTATAATAATTTTGTTAAAAAAAGTTTCTTTTTGTTTAAATAATTACTAAATAATTTCCTCACGGTTTATGTTTATAACTTTTTATTTTAAGCTATGTAAAAGTGATAATAAAAGGTTTTAGGAAAATCGAAGCTTCCCGTAATTATTCCGAAATAATGCATATTTTCAGCCTCTATTGACTCTACTATTTATTCATGTTACTTTAATCTCATGTCTTTCACCTCCGTCAGCATTTATATAAACAGCCGAAATATTTAAAGGTTACATTTAAATGTATTAACGGCCAATGATCTCTTCTGACATGACCTCAAAATTAGTTCTCGTAAATTGATTTTAGTTTAAATAATCCCACCTTCTTGATTTTCTTTTCCGTTATAATCACAAAGTTAAGACAATTGTAACGGAGGTGAGGACTTATGAAATGTGAAGTTTTTTGCATAGAATATTAAACTTTATACAGGGTAATTTCCCGGGACATGCAGAAAATTTATCAGTAGGTTGTCCCCACCGAAAGGAGTTAAAAAAATGAAAAATTAAAAAATGTGACCAAAAAAGTTACCCTATTTTTTTGTAGGAATGCGCCACCTATGACATTAACTAATCTGACGTAACGTGGTCCAACCATATCACTTCCCCTCCCTCTTTGTCAGACTTGAGACTGACAGCAAAGCTGGAGAGGGTGAAGTGACTTTTTGGTTTTAATCACACTACAAAAATAGCAAAAATTAAAGTAATTTTTGTAGAATACAGCAAACAGAAAACTTAAAATTAATGGAAAGTCAAAGATAAACGTTACATTAAATGCACTGTTCTAAGCGCCGATTGGCGTATTGAACATCGATCTACGAATACAATTTAAAATTTAATTACTTCCACATCCAGTGGAAGTATAGTAACGACAAAAAAATTTTTAAAAATTTTTATTGTTCGAATAGGCTTAGAATGTCACGAAACGTCGAGATTTTAAGTTTGAGCGAAAAAAAAATTTCTGTCTGTCGGTCTGTCTGTCGGTCTGTCTGTAACTTTTTTTGTGCGCACGTTTACTCTGGAACCGTTTGAGATATTGACTTGAAATTTGGTACACATATGTACTTTAACGAGATCTGGAACTAGATTATATTTTCATTTTGTTCCGTCGAAGGGTTGGGGGGTAAATTGTGATAAATTTGGGGAAAATAGGTAAATCAAGCAGGTAAGAGTCCATAAAATTGGTATTTAGTATATACAAGAGAAGCTGAGGTCTCAAAAAAAAATTTTGGAATTAGCCACCCCCATTACCACCCCCACCCCATTATTAAAGGGGATGAAAAAAAAAATGTGATTTAGGGTGTGTACAAGAACCAGAAACCTCAAAATGTTTTTTTACTTAGTCCACCCCCACTACCAACCCCCTATCACCACCCCCACCCCGCTACCGATGTGGGGTATCGTTTTATGGGTTTTTGGGGTAGAGGATTTCAAATGTTATATTATTAAAGTTCCATAAACAATTATTTTCACATACCAAATTTTTTCGTTGTGAATGGCTTAGATAAAAAATTTGGATGTGGAAGTAGTGATTCCTTGGGCAGCGGTTTTTTAATAGGGTCAATGCCTTTCCGACACATTGACGACACATTGACCCCATGCCAGTGAATTCTACAACAAGTGAAGACCTAAGTGGATAAGGTGTTATGTCACACTTTTAAAGTTTTGAGTAAATTAAACAAAACGGTTTTGAGTTGGAACTTATTTATTTTGTCTTCGATTCAGATGAATAATACCTCATAAAATAGATAATTCTGGGTTATGTTCTTTTGTTTACACTAATATTAAAGAACAATATCAAGCTGTTATGAAACTAGATTTTTCTATCCAAAACTGTGTACATCCACTAAAATTACTGGTTGCATGTATGACATGGCGCCTTTATAATTGAAAAGATTCTATAAAATATTACAAATTTAGAATTCACCGTTTATTAGGTGTTAAATCTATATCAGGTACTTTGTACCTGCCGCGGTGTTCGACCGAAAGCAAAAAATGCGGCACTTTGAGGATGCGCCAGCTTAACTTTTTATGTCAATTAAGAAAATGTAAACATCTCCTACTTATTCTTTCTCAACTAAGTTCCTTACTCTATCACTGACTACAGACAGGTAACAGTAGCTTATCTTTGCAAGTTTTAATGCAACAATAATTACCAAATTACTTAGGACCACTCTAAAATTTTGCTTGGACTTTTCCACAAATAAGACTAGAACGCCATTTTATTTTCCGCATGTCGTGGTAAATCACCTTAATACTATGGTAACTAGAGGTTTTAACTTCGGAATAATGTCATATTGAACGGATTTCGTTCATTTTTGGCAGTATAATAGTAAATGCTTCACAGAAAAGTTTCTATATTGTGCGGAGGCTTGCTAATTTATAGGGGGTGGATGCCACCCCCTCTCAGGTGGTGGCACTTAAAAAATATATATATTTATTGGAACTGAAATAGAATCAAATTTTAAGAAGAAAAGGTTCTATGCAATTTTTCACATAAATTGATAGTTTTTAAGTTATAACGACTTCAAAATTGCAATTTTAGCTTAAAAAAAAGGTATTTCCAAACGGCTTTCGTCAAGTATCTCGAAAAGTATTACTTTATCGAAAAAATGTTACAGACCAATTACAGAAAGTACAAACTGGAAATTAATTATATTTTTTGTTTATTGGTGTATGATTAATAATTTCGGAGATATTTAAGTTTATATTTGGTATTCAAGTGTTTCGAAATTACCTTTAAAATTTAAAATGCATTTTTTTCTAAAGCAAGTGCTTTAAATGAGCAAAAAAATTTGAGCATCTAAGTAATGCTACATCTTAAAGAAAAACTGTATTTGAGATAATTTTTTTAAATTACTGGCTAATTAGAGTAACAAAATGGCGATCTTTTTATATAAAAAAATATAAATACGCATATTTTTCCGTTATAACTTCTTTATTTCTTTTGCTACAGGAACGGGTAAAAAATAATTTGAAAGCGCAATTAATTGTCTTTAATTCCATTTCTTAGCATGCGTGACGTAGGTGTCACAATTTCTGAGATATTTAACATTTAAACTGCATTTTTCTTCTTATAAAGGTTCGGACGCCATTTGTAAACTTTCATATCTCCGAAACTATTAAATCTATATAAATAAATAAACAAGCGAAATTGATTATCAGTTTATGAGCTTTATTTTTGGTCTCTACCTATTTTTCAATAAAACTAATATTTATTGAGATATTTGGAAAATGAAAAAGAAAATACGTTTTATCGAAAATACCTTTATAGTTTAAACTGTATTTTTTACTTCCACATCCAGTGGAAGTATAGTAAAGACAATTTTTTTTTTTTTAATTTTATTGTTCAAATAGGCTTAGAATGTCATGAAACGTCGAGGTTTTAAGTTTGAGCGAAAAAAATTTCTGTCTGTCGGTCTGTCTGTCTGTCAGTCTGTAACTTTTTTTGTGCGCACGTTTACTCTGGAACTGTTTAAGATATTGACTTGAAATTTAGTACACATACGTACTTTAACGAGATCTGGAACTAGATTATATTTTCATCTTGTTCCGTCGAAGGGTTGGGGAGTAAATTGGGATAAATTTGTGGTAAATAGGTAAATCTAGCAGGTGAGACTCCATAAAATTGGTATTTAGTATATACAAGAGAAGCTAAAGTTTCAAAAAAAATTTTGGCATTAGCCACCCCCATTGCCGCCCCCACCCCATTATTAAAAAATTAAAATTTGATTCTACTTCAGCCCCAAAAAATATATATATTTTTTGAGTGCCACCCCCTGAGCGGGGGTGGCATCCACCCCCTATAAATTAGCAAGCCCCCGCACAATATAGAAACTTTTCTGTGAAGCATTTTCTATTAAACTGCCAAAAATGAACGAAATCCGTTCAATATGACATCATTCCGAAGTTTTGCATATTTTTTACCTCTAGGTACTGTACTATAAGGCTTTATAGCTAGAATGTTATTAAAGGTAACATTAATTTCATCACCGATTGTTCATCCTTGCCTAATATGATACACTCACGTACTAAATATCCCATTTCCGTTACTAACCTTTTTCGTTTTTCCCATGTATTTCCCCTTTATTTCATAAAATACTCATTGGGATCTCAAAGAAATTATGTATTCTAGTTTCATATATTTACTGAAGTTAATGGTGTAGTTGAAATAATTTTAAACAAAACTTAACAAAACGTAATTGAAACTTAAATTAGTTTGAATTTTATTGAAGCGGCTCTTATATCGAGAGAAAACAAAAACAGAATTTTTGTTTTCGGTTCAAAGATGAATTACAATTTACAGTTGCAGTTTTAAGCAAAACATAGCCTCTCTGGATGTACTTACATAAAGTTATTTTCAAAAAACTATTATTTTCGAAAAACGTTCGAAAATTTTCTAATTTGAGAAGTCATAGTTCGCGAACTTTTGGGTTAGAGGGATTTTTTCTAATTCATAGAATATTAAGTGTACTTTAATTCAACTTTGAGGCACTTTTATGCCGGATCATCTGGGACAACTTTATTTTAAGAAATAGAAAAAATACGATTATCTCGATTCATTTAATACGAATTATATTTTAAAATATTGAATTGAATTGAATTCAATACAAACAACAACAAATAGAATTCAGACAGGAGTGGATGGGGTCAGTCCAACCGGCCCTGGCAATTTTAATGAAATGGCCCAATCAGGCATGGAACTAGAACCTCAAATTTGGATGGGCCAGGGCAGGATCAATTTTTTTTTTTTTTTTGGTAGGCTAAGGCCCAAGGGAAAAAAATGCCCGAAAATGTTGTATGTTTCAAGGTCAAACGCTCTAAAATGAAATGTTAGAAACTTGAGTTGCAAAAACATTGTCTTCGAAAAATAAAAAATTTTTCTTTTTTTCATGTCATTACAAAAATCATTTAAAGGTTCAAAGTACTAATACGTCTGACTTAACCACGGTCTGCCAATATCGATCTATTTTGCAAAATTTGGGACGAACATGCAAAACTAGGTTATTGGGTTAATAACTTTTTATAAATGACATCTGGTATTTATGTCAGAGGCCGAGTTCTTCAGACAGCAGCATGAAAATCACATCTGAGATTTCTTTCGTTCTAAGTAAGGACTAAGGAGGGAAAAGAGCTGCTGTTTTAATTTTTTTGGCCGTCGAGTTTTTTATCAGCCGGAACAAATGCATATTTACCTCGGCCTTCCCTGCCCGGCCCCAGAGCCACCGGCCCGACGGGTATTTTCCCATTTTCCCCCCTGTCTCATCCACTCCTGAATTCAGAACAGTAAGAAAACAACAAATAAAATATCAGAAGCAAGTAATTATTAATATAAATCAAATTAAGAACAAAAAAATGAGTTTATATTCAAAATAGTCACCTCCCCCATCGTCAATACATACTCTACTTCTTTTTACATATTCTTGATAGCTTCCTGTATCATTTCTGGAATTTCTCTGGTAATGTAATAATAGCATAATTCTCTATATTTTTTTGAATTAATCCATGTCTACATTATTAAAAATGTTAATATAATATACAATTTATTCAACGTTGGTCGATTTTCGCAACTAAATCTAATCACCATTAGGCACACTTGGAAATTCTAAGAGTAGTGATTTTTTATTTGCCCAACATTTAATAGATAAATGATCGACTGTTTTATATCCCCTCCGAAGGACGATATATCCACTATGCATTCCTCGCCTAATATTGCATAGCTTCTGCCTATATGCTAATATACAAGCCGGTATAAAGTGAAGGTAGCTGTTTTCCGAATATTAAAAGTGACTAACTTTGCTTAACTTTTGACGAAATACGAGTATAATCAATATGGATCTGCACCTACTCTTTGAATTTCTGAAATAATTTAACATCTTCTAAGATTTGTTTAGAAAGTTCCTTTGTTTTGAACACTTTTATGAACATCAATTATACTTGAACCTGATTCAAGGTTTTTCTGTCAATGTGCCTTAAACAGTAATTTAAATCATTCTTATTCCAACTAGAGTAACTTCTACTGACAAATTCTTTGAGAATCCTACAAGAAAATTTATATTTACAGAAAAAATCAAAGAAGAACCTTCTAGCTCATTATTCAAGCCACATAGTTACCAATGCATCAAGAATGCTTAAATTGTACAACTAAAATACATCTGAAGCTGAAACGATGTTCAATCATCATTAGCGGTGTAGAGAGAAACTGCCGCGAAACTCAAAATGACATCCTTGTGACGGCATGGCAGTACATAAAATGCTTCCTAAGTAAAGGTCAAAGTTCACTCAAGTGTACGCTACATTTCCTTCTTTTACAGTCATGGGCGTGCAAGCAAAGGACTGATATGCAAATATGTAAAACCATAGATGTCAAAGAAAATATCTACGAGATTCTCTCTCTATATGCGGGGGTTTGCTAATTAATAGCGGGTGGCAACCAAAACAAAAATAAAACCATTGGAGCTGAGAGAGAATAACATTTTGAAAAGAGAAGGTTCTATGCAACTTTTCATATAAATTGACAGTCTTTAAGTTATAACGACAAGAAAATTGTGATTTTAGCTTGAAAAAGAGGTACATTTTTCGTTAAATAACTCGAGAGGTATTAAATTAAGCGAAAACATGCTAGAGACAAAGAAAGAAAGCTGCTAAATTGAGGATGAATTTCGTTTGTTTCTAATTTCTGTAGAGTGAATGGTTTCGGAGATTTGGAAGTATGACATCCGTAGATGTGGTGTCCGATCATCTATCTATAAGACGAAGTATTTAGTTTAAATGTTAATTCGAAACTTACGTTAAAATGCTGACAATCAAAATGAAAGTCCATTAATTAAGCTTTCAAATGATTTTTTGGTTATTTCTATTGCATAAAGTATAAAGTTACGACAGGTACAATGTACTTTTTCACGTTTTTTTAATAAGAACGTCGCCATTTTGTTAATGTATGTAGACAGTAATTAAAAAAAATATATTCTCGTATACTGTTTTTCGTTAATCTATAGTATGACCTAGATACTCAAATTTTTTCGACCGCAATGCATTTTAAACTGTAATAGTATATTACGTAATGAGTGTTGTAAGAAGCATGTTACGCACGAATGGAAAAGTTACGCACGATGCCGCGTAGCGGCGAGTGCGTATTTCCATGAGTGCGTAATTGCTTTACAACTCGAATTATGTACTATACTTTACCTACGATCATATTTATTATTTATTAGTAAAATCTGAATTTAGTTTACTTGTCAAAAATATTATTCAACAAATATTATGTCAGTTTTGACAGCGTTTGGAAATTACGTAGGAGCATTTGTCTTTTTAAACCCCGCGTCAGCGAACTAAGCCACCTATATTTGCGTGTCCCGTGCGTTTTGTTTACCGTGCGATTTGTTTACAGTGCGTTTTGTTTACAATATGTAAAATACAACTTACATAGATGGCAGATAGTGTGTTTTTTACTATTTACAGTAGTGATCGTAGGTAAAGGGATTTTAAAAGAGAGATAATACATTTTTATTTCTTTGGAAATATATAAATAAATATTAGTGGCGAAGAAATGGTGGACATTAAAAATGAAGCTTTTAAACTGATAATGAATTTGTTTTTTTATATATTTGTGTAGAATTTATAGTTTCGGAGATATTTAATTTTATAGATGGCATCCGACCGTTTATAAGATGAAGTATTTAGTTTAAATGTTAAATATCTTAGAAACTGAGACACTTCCATCAAAAATTCTAAGGAACAAAATTAAATATAACACAGGAACACAAAAAAAAATTTCAAAGGTGAAAGGGACCTATCCTAATGTTCTTTGAACCGCTCATTCCAAATATCATGTCAAAAATATATGTTTCACTGTTCAGTTTTTCGCAAATTGACATTTTATCCCTTAGGGTTAAATGGCTATTAAATCTAATAGAACGAGACGCGTGGGGGGCGAGCGTAGAGGCGACTTCAATGTGAATATCAGTCGATATTCCGTTGAAGCAACGTCGAAGCAACGTCGAGCGCGGTTAGTACTTGGGAAATACAGCATTCTCGTCCCACCTTCTAGCGGCTTGTATATCGGTGTATACGCGGAAGCTACGTAATTTCAGACGAAGATTACGTAGTGGATATACCATCCTTCGGAGGGGATGTAAAGCAGGCGGTCCCTTGTCTATTAAATGTTAGGCAAGTAAAAGATCCCTACTCTTCTTAAGGGAAGAGGTTCGGCAAAATTTCCAGGTTGGGGGTAGCTCGTCTCCTGGCGTCGCACAGTGGGAAAAATATGCCCTTTTTTGGACAAAAATCTGCCGACAGTAGAGGTTTCAATCAAATTAAATGAAAAAAATGGCAAATACCCTTAAGGCATTGTACTTTAGAGTAGTGCTGCGGCAAATTGGCTTTGGGTTAACCTAACCTAAAAATCGCAGATATTACTTCCACAACCAGTGAAAGTATAGAAACGATAAAAAAATTTTAAAAATTTTTATTGTTCAAATAGGCTTAGAATATCATGGAACGTCGAAATTTTAAGTTTGAGCAAAAAAGAATGTCTCTCTGCCTGTCGGTCTGTCTGTAACTTTTCTTGTGCGCACGATTACTCTGGAAACGTTTAAGATATTGACTTGAAATTTGGTACACGTATGTATTTTAACGAGATCTGGAAATGGATTATATTTTCATCTTATTCCGTTAAAGGAGTAAATTGGAGTAAATGGAGGTAAATAGGTAAATCAAACAGGTAAGAGTCCATAAAATTGGTATTTAGTATATACAACAGAACCTAATGTCTCAAAAAAATTTTGGAATTAGCCATCCCCATTACTACCCCTACCCCATTATAAAGCAGAGAAAAAAAATCGTGATTTAGTATGTTTACAAGAACCAAAGCCCTCAATTTTTTTTACTTCATCCACCCCCACTGCACCTCCTTTCACCACCCCTACCCCCACTACCGATGTGGCATATCGTTTTATGGGTTTTTGGGGTAGACGATTTCAAATATTATATTATTAAAGTTCTATAAACAATTATTTCCACGTACAAATTTTTTTTCGTTGTGAGAGACTTAGATAGGAAAATTAGATGTGAAATTAGTGATTCCTTGAGCAGCGGTATTTTTTTCTATTTATTCCGCGTTTATCTCCTTGGTCGATAGTCAGAAACAAACGAAGTAGTGTTTATGTAGATTGGATACCAAATTCATTTTTATGGGATCAATAGGATGCGAGTAAGATTAAAGATGAGATCTGCATCAAAAAACCATGAAGAACAACTTTTGATCACTTAAACTTTATTTCACTTGAATCTCGAATTTTCACCACCTTAAACCTTCAACTCCTATTTTAACTCCTTAAAAGGGTTATGGTTTATACGTTAAAAACGATTCAAGAAACTTAAGCAATTAATTTATGATTCCATAAAAATGAATTTGCTACCCAATCTACATAAACACTACTTCGTTTGTTTCTGACTCTCGACCAAGAAGGTAAACCCGGAATAAATAGAAAAAAAACCTGCTGCCCGAGGAATCACTACTTCCACATTCAATTTTTCTATCCAAGCCCACCCCCTTTTATAATGGGGTGGGAATAGTAATGGGTAGTAATGGGGGTGGCTAATGCCAACATTTTTTTTTGAGACATTAGCTTCTCTTGTATATACTAAATACCAATTTTATGGACTTTTACCTGCTTGATTTACCTATTTACCCCCATTTACCCCAATTTACCCCCCAACCCTTCAACGGAATAAGATGAAAATATCAAGTTCCAGATCTCGTTAAAATACATGCGTGTATCAAATTTCAAATCAGTATCTTAAACGGTTCTAGAGTAATCTTGCGTACAATAAAGTTACAGACAGATCGACAGACAGAGAGACATTTTTTTTGCTCAAACTTAAAATCTCGATGTTCCATGACATTCTAAGCCTATTTGAACAATAAAGATTTTTTAAAATGTTTTGTCATTTCTATACTTCCACTGGTAATGGAAGTAATATCTGCGATTTTTAGGTTAGGTTAACCCAAAGCCAATTTGTTACTGTCGGCAAATTTTTGTCCAAAAAAGGGCATATTTTTCCCACTGTGCCTCGGTGATAGGCCCTGGTAGCGGAAATAGGCCGACGTTAAATAAATAGTTATTAAACTTCCGAATCATTTAAAATGGCTCTAGTCACATACTCCCAACGTTGTATCATACCACGGACATGATGGTGGTGTACTTTTCCTTCCCAAAAAACTACTACTACCCTTTGTTCTAATTTTTCCATACTACGCTTGTGGGGGCTTGACAGATCGGGGTTATTACAGGAAATATTGATAAATCGAGGACCCTTTCACCAGGAGACGCCAAAACAACTCCCGGGGGTTGGAATCACCTCTTCCCTGGATGGCAAAATATTTCGAAAATACTGTGAAAGGGCTAAAGAATGGTTTCCCCCCGGTTTCGAGGACGAGGAACACGATGGTTGCAATACTTTTTTCCCCACCTTTCTGGAACTACCTAAATAGAAAAAAACTATCCCTTGTTCTGATTTTTTCGTATTACGCTTGTGAGTGCTTGACAGATCGGGGTTATTACAGAGAATATTAATATCTTTTGACCAGGAGACGCCAAAACTCCCGGAAATTGGTACCACCCCCTCCCTGAATGACAAAATATTCAGAAAATACTGCGAAAAGGCTTAAGAACGGGTTTCTTCCATTTTTGAGGGCGAGGTGGCCATATTTTCTCTTCTACCTTCCTCTGCCCTCATTCGAAACTATCCATGGATTGAGAAAATCACCTCTTTTTTCGATTCAAGAATTTATCATGTGAAAACTATCAACTTTCGAGAAAATATGCAAAGAACAAAAGGTGTTTGAAACTTCTGTTTTTTTACAAGCTGAATACTGCAGCTAGTACCATTGGTTGAAATTTAAAAATTCACCAGATATCATTCACCATCATTCACCAGATATCATTGGTCCAAATTGAGGTGCTAAGAAAATTGACTTTTCACCTAGAGAAAAGAGCTAGTGAGCAAGAAGACTTAATATGTATATTGAAACAATCAGGTAGTCATATTAATAAATTTAGTGCAAAAGTATCAGCAGAGCCATCTACTAGTAATGCTGGCAAATCAGATAATTACACTTTTACTATATCTCCACAAGGAGACAAAAAGGTACATACACAACAAAAAACAAATCCAGGAAAAAATATCGACAAACAACATGAATTATACTCAAATGCAGTAAAAAACGACCCCTACAAAGAAAACTATAAACAGTGATACGGTGTTTAGATAAAACGTCAGAGGGAATTCCCAACAAAAAACAAATACAAACAGTGTAAACAGATATAAACCAATAATAGGTAATGGAAAAAATAGCACTACTGTGTTGAAAACTGTTCCAAAAATGGGATACCTTCACGTATACCGTTGTGCTCCAGATGTAACCTGTGATGAATTAAAAAAAGTCTTGACGGAAACAGCACCAAACATAAAATTTAACTGTGAAGAATGGAACAAAACTGAAACTGGACAATCATTTAAAGTATCTTTCCCAATTGAATATTGTAATGAGGTAGCCCAGATTTGTGGCCAGCGGGGGCTGCAGTTCGCCGTTTTACTTTTTCTAGGAGATCAAATTTTCAAGAAGGACGAATGACGCAAGAAGTCAACTAGAGACTTTTGAAGACGCAGATGTAATACATGCGGTGGAAAGAAATACCTTTAACATAGGGCATGTTAATGTACAAGGTAACGCAAATAAAATTTATAATGTTGACATTTTTAATACCAATCAAAAATTAAATGTATTTTGTATCTCAGAATTTTGGATGCAATATGATCAACTGCAATTTCTTAAAATACCCAATTTTGAATTGATTTCATCTTTTTGTAGAGACAAACACCTACATGGTGGCGTAGCAATTTTTGTAAATACTCAAACAAATGTTAAATATAAAATAAGAAATATAAATGTTGACAAATTATATCAGAAATGGATATTGTGAGCTTTGTTCTATCTCTGTTTTGATAAAAAATAAAAATATTGCTATATTGACAATTTACAGACCTCCTGCAGGTAATATGAACATCTTTTTTGTAAATCTGACAGAATGTCTAAATTTTTTGACACAAAAGTTTGATAATATTGTTTTATGTGGGGATCTTAACATAGACTACTCAAGTAATTCCTTAAATAAAAAAAATGCTAGCGGACTTACTCATGACATACGAATTAGTAGTGAAATTAAATAAACCAACGAGAATCGCTAAGAATTCAACTGGTAGCATTTCAAAATCGTATATTGATTATCTAGTATGTAATTTACCAAATGAAAGTTACGACTCGTTTATTTGTGATCCATGTATTGCGGATCATTTGGCCCAAGTCCTCTCATTTAACTACTCGCAAAATAACACAGGAAACGAAAATAGACAATTAATTTCTTATAGATGTGACTCAGATAGTAATATGGAACAATTAAAACATTCATTAAGTATTGTTGACTGGTCGGAAATTTACACGAGTAATATTGACAAAGCGTTTGAAAATTGTATTGCTATTTTTTTAAAATGTCTTGATTTGTCTTGCCCTCTGATCTATAAGTATGGTAAGGAAAATATTAATTTTAATATTTCAAAAAAGTGGGTAACAGCTGAAATAATTAAACAGGGGGCTGATCTGCGAGATCTGTTCTTATTAGTAAAATTATCACAAAATGTGGATACTCTAGAATATTATAAATCTAAAAAAAAGTTACATAATAAGTCCATTCAATGTGCAAAAAGGCAATACAATTTAAATCAAATAGCAAATTCCAAAAACTCCTCTCGAGAGATTTGGAATATAGTAAACTCAACTTTAGGTAGAAACAAAAAAAAAATGAGAAAGTTGTTATAGATATAAATGGAAAAATCACAGGCAACCCAAAAGAGGTCGCGGATTATCTAGCTCATTACTTCTCCCATGTAGCTGAGGATAATATTAAAAGTCATTTTGTGGACAACATCCCACTCGAATGTACTACTAGCAATAATATGTCCGGGAGATCGTTTTTCATGGCACCCGTCACCGTTTGGCAAGTACGGAACATAATTCATGAATTAAATAATAAAAAGTCCAGTAGTGTGGATGGAATATCTTCTAAGTTTATAAAAAATAGTTGTGATTCTATAATCGAACCATTAACTTACTTAATAAACAAATCTCTTGAAGAGGGGAAATTTCCGTCAATCCTAAAAGTAGCCGTTGTTTTACCAATATTTAAAAAAGGCGATCCAAATAATCACGAGAATTATAGGCCAATATCTCTACAGTGGAAACAGCTTCAATACAATTTCTTCAAATAATCTATGATGAGTTGGACAAAAATAATTACGTAATCGGTCTATTTTTTGATCTAACCAAAGCATTCGATACAATTAGTATACCATTTGTCATTAAAAAAATGTTTTCTTTAGGCATCAGAGGCACAACACTTGAGTGGATCAAATCCTTTTTAGCGGACAGAAAACTTAAAGTAAAAGTTGATGATGTAATATCCGAAGAGTTTGACGTTAATATGGGGGTTCCCCAGGGCTCAGTCTTGGGGCCCCTTATTTTTTTGCTATTTATAAACGACCTGCCCAAAAATATACCCCAAACAATGGTAACGATGTTTGCTGATGACACGTCGATGGTAGTAACAGCAGCTGATGTTGATACCCTACAAATTATGGTTAATATTATAGTGAGAGAGTTTTATGAATGGTGCAATAAAAATTTGTTAATATTAAATTGGGCCAAAACTGAATGGGTATTTTTCTCCAAAAGGAAAACACTACCCGACAGCTTTACAGTCCACGTTTCAGACTTAAATTTAAATCCATCAAAAGAAGTTAAATTTTGGGAATTTACTTAGACAGCAAGTTGTGTTGGGACAACCATATAAATAAACTATGTAAAAAATTGAATAAAGCATGTTTTGCAATAAACCAACTAAAATCTACAATGGACGTCAAACATTTACTAAATGTTTATTTTTCCTTGGCCTACTGCCATCTGTCATATAATATTATATTATGGGGCCAAAGTGTTGACATTCAAAGGGTGTTTGTTTTACAAAAAAGAATACTCAGAACCATTTTTAAAATCAAACCAAGAGAGAGCTGTAAGCAATACTTTATTAATAACAAATTACTAACTGTACCATCCATTTACATTTTGTCTGTATTGAAATTTGTCAAATTAAATTTAACTAAGTTCGTACTAAATGGAGACCAACACTCTCACAATACAAGATGTCGAAAAATGCTAAGGCCTCCTCATCACTCAACAGCTCTGTACATGAAATCACCATATTATAATGCAGTAGCTCTCTACAATAGATTACCGGAGGATATTAGGAAAGCCAATTCTTATAAAGTATTTAAGGATAAAGTTAAATTATTTTTAATTGAAAATTGTTTTTATAGCGTAAACCAGTTTTTTAATATGTAATTGTATATTTATTATTGTCTATGTATTTATCTTTTTAAATATCTTACTCTTTTTGACATTCTCACCAATTTTTATACGATAAAGTGTGGTATCTAAATTCTTTTAAAAAAATGTATCTTCTATGTTTTATATTTTTTCCAATTTTGTAGCTGACTTACCATATATACAACTTTGTATCATTAGTGGTTAATAAACATTATTATTATTATTATAGTTTATGAAAGAAATATTCATTATTAATTTTGCATAGTCAATAAAATTTACTTACAGTAGTGTTGTTTCTTTAAAAGAATGAATTTTATCTGACTTTTTTCCGCATATTTTCGTACCACAGGTGGCTTTGCCTTTGTAGCAGGCGAATGCTTTTCTGGTCATAAGTAGATCCTAATTTGTTCTATACTTGAGTAACATTTGATTCAAATCGGAAACAAAATAAAAAAGTTTGAAGGGTGTCTTCATTTTAAGGGATTCACACTGTATATTTAAGGAAATGTATTGGTTTCGACAAAATATTACGTTAGTAAATACCTCGAGTGTTGTAATATAAAGATTGTTTTGTGACTGTGATTTATTAGGAAACCACAGTAATTACATTTACATTTTTCCGTACGACGCGACGCACATTGATGAAAATGGAAACAATTCGAGCCACGCGACAATTTCATTCGTACAGCCATACATTTTTTTTTATTCTCCTCGGAATAACATGTATTTTATGGGGGAAATGCGGAAAAGGTGAAATGGTTAGGTCTTTTTGTAAATAGGAGAAGGGGCCATTAGTCGCAGCATGGAAGTACCTAAATCCGAGAAAATCGGTATGAACGAAGCTAAAAAAATAGTACTTTTAATAATGCTTTTGAACCTCAATCGCATTATTATTATTTTTTTTTAGTTTCGTAGATGCCGATTTTCTCGGTACTTCCATGCTGCGACTATGGCTTCTTCTCCGATTTACGAAAACCCATATAACCAAATTTCACATTTTCCGCACTTCTCCCATAAAATACATATTATTCCAAGGAGTATGAGAAAAAGTATTGCTGTTCGATTGAAATTGACGCGTGGCTCGAATTGTTTCCATTTTCCATCACTGTGCGACGCATCGTTTCCAAGTTATAAGTGAAGAATAGAAAAAAGGAACTCTTCCACCCCCTTCCCCCCTGAAGCGGCGGGGCTAGGGGCGGAGACTTTTAGTATGTTTACCTCCTAATTACCTCCAACACACTCCTCCATGTTCTTTACGGCTCTTTCGTTGACTGGACTATGATCATTGCTTTTTATTTCATATTGGCAATTTTTCTTGTTTCCATATCTTGCTGGTGAAAACTGATAAAAATTTCATAGAGTAGACATTCTGAACCTCTCTTCAATTAGAAGACACATTTTTTCGAATAACGTGCAATTAGTTAAACCGGTATTCTGGGTATTAGTGGGAAATGCAATTCATTGCACGCTCAATTTATGATTTGTTTTAGATGAGCTTTGTGATTTCTTTTTCTTTGACAACGTAAAAAAAACGTATTGATCATTTTTCTTGGGCCCCGGGCATGACGCCTATGCTTATTCTCTATGATAGGTATTTCCTAGAATTCGCATTGTACAGCTTCAACAGCCCGGAGCCCCGTTCCAACATACTTACATAGGTTTGTTCAGTTGGGTCACTATATAATTCTTCAGAAAAAATATTTACGTATTACTCTGAATGAAGTGTGAAATTGCAAACCGTAGAATGATCATCTAGCACCTCATTAGTATATAACTGTTTAAATCCACAATTAGTTCCTGTAAAATTGTATTTAAAATAAAATTGTATTTAGATTTTATTGTTACAGAGGAAAATCTACTTGTAATAAAAAGTATTGGATAACACATCCTCGACGATTGTTTTAAGTTTTAGGTTTAATAAACTTCAGCAAATAATCAAGTTTTTTAACAATCTACAATATGCCGGAGGCGCCGGTACGTAATTATTGTACTATGTTAAAACGGGCGCAGTGGTGCTTTTTTTCAAAACAGGCCCCAAAAATCGGTAATCTAGCCAATTTTCTATAAAAATTTACAAACCTTGGTAGACTTAAGTATTTGGATGAACTAAATTTAGTTTTGCTGCAGAATTTTTTTTTCAATATGGCGGCTTCAAAATTTGGGTCAGAAGAAGCAAACAAAAAAAAATCCTGATCCTGGAACTCGACCCGAGTAGTCCAGTGTATTTTTCGACGCTGAATTCGAATCCGACCTCAGAAAAGCCCAAACACCCTCAAAATTTTGAGCTGGAGCGAAGAAAAAACCTTAAAATAGGGACAAATCGTCCCTCATATCACGGTAACAATAAGTACATGCGAAAAGTACTCCTAATGTATGAATCTGAGGTTGTTGATTTCAAATTTCAACATGCCAAAAGCCTAGAATTTATTCTTAGGTTGAAAATAGAGTAAATTAGTGGTTGAAAAGGGTATAGAAATCAAAAGTTGAAGAAATACGTAATTTAGATTCTGATTTAGATTTTTACTGATTTTGACCTTGTTGAGTTCCAGTTGGAATCCAATCTCAGAAAAGCCCATGTGCCCTCAAAACTTTGAGCCTTTAGCGAATAAACAACCCTAAAATAGAGTAAATCATCCCTGACTTGTGGTAACAATATATACAAGCAAAAAGTAGTTAACAAGCGCAAACGTATTGTATTTAAATATAGATTTCTAGAATATCGAAGATTTTCTACTCTGAGGTAGTTAAGCTAGATAGAGGAAAACCACTCTACTATAAAAATAAAATTCATGAGAGGGGGTTAAAATCGCTTTAGTTTCTATTAAAAAATTTGTAAATCAAAAATTTCCACATTTTCCATATTTTAATGGCAATCATGTATTTAATTTTTATATAAGGGTGGTTTTTACACTCATATGTACTTTGAAAAAGGGGGTGAACTTTAAGTCACTCTAGTTCTACATAATTCCAAATATTCATTTTTTATGTCATTTTTTAGCATTTATATACTCTACGATGGTATGATAGTGTATATTCTTTGCAAGAACAGGGGTATTTTCTAGCCTAATACGATGGACTTGTAAAGTGCGACACAGAAAATTTACAGAGACTAGAATCAGAATTGTTCTGTCACTCACCATTTTTTTTTGTAAGTAGCGAAAATAACCTAAAAAAAACTCATAATTTAGGTTATTTTCGGAATGTACTAAAAATTGGTGGGTGATAGACTAAACGGACATCTGATTCGTATTCAGCACGACGAAATACATAGAGGTTGCTCAATAAAGTCCCAGAAACAGACCATTTTTTGTGTGCCTGAATAATATCTGAGAGATTTATCTCGGCGTCAGAGAGGCTCTCATAGATATAATATTATACTGCAAACAGCTACTGAAACATTCAGAAAAACGACGAAATGGTGAAATATTGCCAAATAGAATGTATTTTTGGTGATAAATTTAACCTAAAAACGGTAACGATTCTAACAAAAATATGTAAGGCATATCTAGTAAATAAAAAAACAATTTTGAATCAAACACATACCTTCCTCTTCTGTTTAATGTGTGTGGCGTGTTTATTATGTTTATTTTTATAATAATTAAATATAAAAAGCCAATAAGCTGCTGGCAACATAAAACGTTTTTTCCCAGTAAAATAAACCATTTTTATATAATATTAAACCATACATAACAAACAAAGTCAAGGATTAATGACAAAAAACTGCCATGTACCCAATTCAATTCAATTCAAAACAGATTTATTAAAAGTTTAACATACAAATGTGCACCCGAGTCGGATCCCGGTTCAGAGGCGACCGCACAACCACGTCGCGCAGGGTCGTGATGAATGTACGGTCAAATGAAGCGGGTTCGACTCAGGTTGGAACAACAGGTGGAATGTGGAGCTAGGACTCCTGTCCAGGGGAAGGGACTTAAACCTAACAATTTTATTACTATAACTAGAACAGTTTTAAAAACACTTAAAGACTAAGGAAATGAGTTTTTGTTAGCACGCGCGCACTGTCGCACACGCGCACTGTTTTAGGAGAACTGATTGCTGATACGGGAAAAGCTCAACGAAAAAACCCGTTAGAGTCAATGGCAATGCTCTTGCGATGGTCTGCCTGCCTTCAGAAGGGTAGGGTGAAGGGGAAGCTATGGTTGAAAAAGTTTTGATTTACAAGAAGTTATTGGTCGAGAGGGGATTTTGAAAAGAGACAAAAAAAGGACAAAAGAACAAAAATTAACAAAATTGAGATTAATAGAGAGAATAGAGAAGGGATTTGGGAGTAAAAGGTGGTGAAGGTAAAAAGGTGGTGAAATGGAAATTTGGGTATAGGAAAGATTTGGCGAGGGAGGTTGCCGAAAGATAGGCAACGCCTGGTATGGTAACGGGTGTTTCATGTTGAAAAGTATGGCATTATGCTGACTGATTCGTATAATGTCTCGGGTTAGCGGACTGTCTCCCAATTTGAATTGTTAGAATGTTTGCGATGTATTTTGGACGAAGTCCGCTAGTGGCAACATGCATAGAGGTCTGAGAGGCTGAAATGAGGAGCATAAATTTGTGTTCTAGTACTTTTAGTTTTCACATTGTCGTGGCCGAGATGCTGCACCACACCGGCGCCGCGTATGTGATAGCCGGCCTGATCACCATCGTATACAGCAATTTCTTATTGGTCCTGTTTAGTCCGCTACCCAGCACCAGGAGCGGATACAGACTCCTGGACATGGAGTAGACCTTTCGTATCGTCTCATTTGCGTGCGTATTGAACGTCAGTCTCCTGTCCAAGTTCACCCCCAAATACTTCACGCACCGCTTTATTGGAATTTGTCGCCTCCCTATCGAAAGTGGTGTAAGAATGCGATTTTCGGTGAAGCGGTGCGTGAAGAGAATTGATTCCGATTTCTCGGCTTTGATCCGAATCTTCCACTTAAGTGGCACGGGCCATGTGCGCTTTCAGCAGCATGTTCGCTGCTTGTGCGTTGTGCGAATGCGCGTATATGGCTGTGTCGTCGGCGTACTTGGCAAGGTTCGTATTCGGGAACTCCGGGAAGTCGGAGACGTACAAGTTGTATAACTTTGACGACAGGCACGACCCCTGGGGGACGCCCGCGCGAATGTCCCGCTGAGTTGAAAGTTTGTTATTCACCCTAACCTGCAGTGATCTGCCCGTCAGGAAAGAGTGAATAAGTTTCGTGATATGCGTTGGGAAGTTAAGCGAATTCAGTTTGTAGAGTAAGCCCCGGATCCACACTGTATCGAAAACCTTCTCGATATCAAGCAGCACCATGACGGTGCTTTTCCCGCGGTTGCACTGCACTTTGACGTCATTCACGATCCTGACGACCTGGCGTACAGTACCGCTGCCGTTCCTGAAGCCGAACTGACATTCGTCGTCGATGTGGAGTTAATCCTGGGCAGCGTCTAGTCTGACCAGGATGACCTTCTCCACAGACTTGGAAATCGCCGAGAGCAACGAGATCGGCCGATAGCTACCGGCGAGTTTGGTGTCCTTGTTCGTTTTCAGGATCGGCACGACCACGGCACACTTCCACTGGCTGGGCCAGTTTTGTAGTCGCAAGATCGCGTTGACAATGTACGTCAATTGGGAGATATTTGAGAAGGCTGTATTCGATACAGTCCGCACCCGGGGCCTTGTCATTTGGTAGTGTCCGGACAATGCCCACAACTTCCGAGGGCTTGGCCATGACTTTTAGAAATTCGCGTCTTCTCAATCGGATGTCATGGCCAATCAGTTCATTAACGTCGTTTTCGATGCGGTCGTGTCCCGGATCGTTTGGTGTTTGTGCGTTGTGAATGTCTGCAAAATGGTTAGCTAGGCCTTTCGCTTTCTGGACGTCTGTCATAGCCGTCCGTCCATTGGCGTTAGTCAGTGCGGGTATGGCCTCCCGCATATTTCTCATGGCCCTTGATAGATTGCACAGCGAGTTGTCCAAAGGATTTAACGCCTCCAGCTTGTCCCGCCATTTCTGGTTTCTCCAGGTGTTGATGGCGGTCCTCATTTGCCGTTGCAGCCTGCCCATCTCGGCCCTAGCGTTGACATCACGATTTCGCTGCCAAAGCCGTCTCAGTCTATTCTTTTCGTGGATGTCTCGTATGACCGCTGCGTCGAGTCGGTCTTTGTAGGGATTTATAGTTATCGTAGTTGCAACACTCTGCTTGGCGTCCTGCAATATCCTTGTGGATTCCCCCACCAAATTTTCCAGCTCGGCGGGTATGGTGATATCATTTACAAGTGTAAGGTGTGTGTTTATATGTGTCTTATAGAGAAGCCAATCGGCGTCCCTATAAGAGGTGACTTTTCGTGTAGTGTCTTCCCTCGACATGTTATCCAACTCCAACAGAATTGGATTGTGGTCGGATGCGAGTTCCCCGCGCCACTGGTGGTGTGGAGTTTCTCAAACCCTTGTTGACCACAATGTCGAGGTGTTGTACCGTTTTCCGGAAAATGAGTGGGATCATCCGGATTCTGCAGTACGACATTATGATTACTAACGTAATCATACAGTGTTGCCGTTGGCGTTGTTGCGATGACAGTTCCATGAATTATGTCGAGCGTTAAAGTCGCCTATAAGCCAGCAGCGCGGGCTCGCGTTTAGCAAATTCTCAAGGCAACCCGCCGTGAACCCGTTCAAGGGCCGATTGTACGCGGCGATGATGCTCATGCCGTCTTCCAACGTCACACACACGTTCTCCAAGGAAGTGTTCCGTAGACAACGATGCGTGTGCGCGATGTCTGACTTTATGAGTATGGCCACACCGCCCCCTCTGTTTATGTCGGCCCTATCTTTTCTAATTGTCGTATACCCTTGGACGCGCAGCTTGTCCCGTCTGTCGAGTTTTGTCTCATTCAGAAGCATAATGTCGATTTTATGCCTCGTTAAATAATTTATTAAAAAAGGAATTTTATTACCTATACCATTGGCGTTCCATGAAGAAACCTTTAGTTTAAAAGGCATCGGCAGGCAGCTCCCTGAAGAACGTCGTCATCACCTGGAAACGATCTGTGGCGCAGATACAGCTCTCGAGTTGCTCGTTGAGCCTGTCCATATGTATCAGCAGTTGATCGATATCAACCAACGAAGCCATCCTCATGGTGGAATCCCGGAGCCGACGGAGCTTATCCATTCCGGATCCGGAAGGGTCGGTGGATGGTGGCCTTCGCTGGTGATCCGCTCGTGATGCGGGGGGAGGGTATGGTCTTGTCGTCTGGTGCTGGGGTTGTCGGATCGGCTGTGCAGGTAGGTGTGGTAGCGGCAGAGGTTGAGATTGTGCCGTTCTTCTTTGTGTCCAGGCATTTACCGTCGGCAGTGGTGCCGCAACGTATTTCATCTGGGGAGGAGGGGGAATTCTGGAGTTCCTTGATTCGAGGGCAGCCATCTTCCTCCTGTATACGGGCAGGTAACACTATTAGCCGTGTGGCTTTCGCCACAGTTGACACAGACTGCCGGTTCGTCCCTCGGCTTTTCGCATACCCTTGTTAAGTGGGGTCCTGCGCACTTTACACAGTGGAGGTTTGCATGACAATTCGACGTATGCCCCCATTGCTGACAACGATGACATTGACTGATTTTTTTATTGTTCAATTGGCGCTCCCACTAAACAGCGGACTCGGGCCTGCATCTCTGTTAGTGTTACCTTATTGGAGGTAACCACCATATACAGGGGGTTTCTGGCCCCCCTCAAGTTATAGATCTCCTTGAAGGAAATTTTATGGATCGGTACCAGTTCTGTTTTCAGATCCTTTATATCTACCTCGTAGATACCCCGAAGAACGAAGGCGTGAAACTTCTCGTCCTTCGAGGTGTATGTATGGAATTCGACCTCCAGATAGTCGTTCATGGTGAGCCAGTCATTTTTGTTTGCCAACTGCAGCATAGTCGAGTTTGCCGAGTGTTTCTACAGGTGGTCTCCTCTTAGTTTTCCTTTCAGAAAGTCATTGACATTTCTGTGGTCATTCAGTTTTCCGTGAATGACTATCGGAGGAGGTTTCTTGGTAGTAGGTTGTTGCTGGCGTGGTGTCTCATTTCTGCAGTTGGCTGGGGCTGTGGCGGCACCACATCCATATCCTCTTCGCCTACATGGCGGTTTTCGGTTGTTATCGGCACCTTGGTTGGTGGCGGCATAACGCGCCTTGATGAACCGAGATGGGTAAACTCTCTGGAACTTTTAAACATAAACACACCACAGATAGTAGACAACCCCCAAATCCATAGCCAAGGCTGTGCGGAAGGGGGTTACACATTTGGAAAAACGCAGACATACATCCACACCCACCGGTGTTGTCAATACCGGGGCTGGGGGTCGAACCCAGAGCGCGGTAGGCAGTCGATCAGTATATTCGCCACTCAATACGCCTTAACCGATTGAGCTACCGCGCCGGTTAAACTGCTAGTTTTCTTTTTTTGTTTGTATTTTCAGTGGGGCGCATTTTGAATATTGCCGTCACTTCGTTTTGGTCTTGAGGTTTGGCAGCAGCTGTGCGCGTTGGAGCCGCCTTGACACTATCTGCGAACTGCGACCCGCTGTCCATATCCATGTTATCTTCCGCGGTGAATGCGGTCGGTTTGGCGCCTGCGCCATTGTTTTCCATATTTTTGGGTTGGGATTGAGTTTGAGTTTGACTGCGAGTGGCTGGTCGTTTAGCGTTTTCCTCATTATCGTCCTCCGGTCCAAGGTCACTTTCATTTCCTGACCTCCTTGTTGGTGGAAGGGAAGGCCAGCCCTTTGACCAGCCACTTAACTGCTTTTGGATGTCTGCTATTTCTGTTGGATTCATGGTAGTCTTTTAGTATTAGTTTGTAAATTGTCCTCGACCGATTTTCCGTTAAATCGGTCGGGGGAGGGAGGTCGTGTTGTCTTTGCCCGGAAACTGACGGGTGTCAAAAATTTTCTTTGTCGAATTTTCGATGACAGCTGTCAAACTTTTTCTCTGAGGGAGAACTGTCAAGATGACAGCTGTCAAAAAATTTGCCCCCCAAAGTTGTTGGAGGAAAAACTGTCAAATCTGGTTCCTAAAAAATTTTTGGGGATTTTTGGTTTTTGGAGTTGTTTGAAAATTTGTAGGTTTGTACGAATAGTCTTTGGTTCGCTTTGATTGTTTTTGGGGCTAGATTTCCTGAAAATGTTTCCGGAAAAACACCGGAAACTCGTTTGAAGTTATTTAGTTTTCAAATATCACTGTCACTTAGTTAATATTTTGAAGAAAAACTCACGTGGGACCCTGCTGAGGGCCGTTCACAGCCGCCACGGACACTTTGCGGCTTCACGAACCTTAATATAGCTATCACCGGCTTTAAGGTTTTACTACTTCCGCGAAAACCCACGATTTGAAGGACGCCTCTAAGACACGTGTGAACGCGACAAAATACGTACAGGTTCTTGCCATGTACCCTGTGCATCATAAATGTACACAACGTGATCAAGTGAATTTTATTTCATTTTAAAATGTTAAAACCACTGCTCAGGGAATCACTACTTCCACATTCAGATGTTTTATCCAAGTCTGTCACAGCGAAAAAGTTTTGATACTATATTTGCACTCTACTATGTGAAAATAGTTGTTTATAGAACTTTACTAATATATTTGAAATCGCCTACCCCAAAACTCATAAAACGATATACCACATCGGTAGTGGGGGTGGGGGTGGATGAAGTAAACAAAATTTTTGAAGCCTTTGGTTTTTGTACACACACTAAATCACAATTTTATTTTTTCACCCTCTTTAATAATAGTGGTAATGGGTGACTAATGCCAACAATTTTTTTGAGACTTTAGCTTCTCTTGTTTATACTTAATACCAATTTTACGGACTCTTACTTGCTTGATTTACCTATTTACCCAATTTACCACCAATTTACCATATACCCCAATTTACCACCCAACCCTTCAACGGAATCAGATCAAAATATAATCTGCTTCCAGATCTTGTTAAAATACATGTTCACCAAATTTCAAGTCAACATCTTAAACGGTTCCAGGGTAATCGTGAGCACAAAAAAAGACAGAAAATATTTTTTCGCTCAAACTTAAAATCTCGATGTTTCATGACATTCTAAGCCTATTTGAAAATTTTCCAACATTTTTTTGGCGCTACTATACTTCCACTAGATGTGAAAGTAATACGTAACTAACTACATTTATCGGAAATCTACCACATTGTGAAACGTACTAAAGACGAAGTTGATTGTTTTACAATTGCAATGTTGAAGATCCTGACCGAGTGTCAACATTAGATTCCAGTGTACGGCGGTACTTTTATATGTTTTTTACTAATGCGGTTTTAGCATCTCCTTTAATTAGGCAACGCCGCCGAAATTGTGAAACATTGCTTTGACAAAATCTTTTTAACTGTACCTATACTGTGGCAATTCTGTGCATTTACGTCAACATTTAATAAAGGGAAAGGGCAGACCATCTGAGATCGCAGTTTCGCAATTGCCCAGTACAAATCTAGCCATAAGTATGTATGTAAGTATCTACAAACCTAGTGTGAAATTATACAGCGTCGACGGTTACAAAAATGTCTCGTGCTTTTCAGGCTGCGAAATATAAATAATATACTTTTATATTCGTTGTAGGTCGTGAAAAATTACATATGTGTGCGTTACTTTATGGTAGTGTAAAATACATATGTGTGTTAGTTTAATATTACATCCCACAATACCTCCTCTTCGAGCGAGTGTTTATAATAAACTGACCATATTAGTGCTTCCAATATTGCATTATTGTAATATATTTATTTACCGTGTTTAGATAATTTAACAAAAAACCGTCTTCAACATATTCAAAATACTTGCTGTAGATTTGTATTTAGGTTAAGAAAGTATGATCGTGTTTCTCAAAAAATAAACGAACAGGGTTGGCTTAAAATCAAAAATTTATTTAAATATCATTTAAGTGTATTTGTTCATAAACTTCTGCTAAATTCGTTACCCCCATACCTCCGGGAAAAACTTTGTTTTAGATATGACATTCATAATATGAATTTACGATCTCCAACTAATCTTGAGATTCCAAAATATAGATTATCGCTATTTCGTCGTTCATTTTCCTATAACTCGGTAATGCTTTATAACAGCCTTCCACTTCAATTCAAATCTTTTTCCGTAAACAAATTTCGTAACCATGTCAAATCATATATTTTTTCACTAGTCACAAAATTTATCATACATATTTATTTTATTTAAGTATGTTCATAGACCCTCTAGCGTTCTGGGTTTATTTAGTTATTTGTTTATTTGTTATTTGTTACTTTATAATGTTTGTCTATTTTTATTACACTGTGTTGACCATTTTATATATTATGTTGATTTTTTTATACACGATTTCTTTTAAAACATGTGACAACATAGTTCAATGTCAATATATATCTTTTTTGATTTAGTTTTAAGGTGCTTAGGTTGAGTTGAATAGCTTAAGCTAGACTCCGCCTATTTTAGGGAAATAAAATGTATTTTTTTCTTTGAATAAAGACCTATTATTATTATTATTATTATTTCGGTTTCCCGCTGCCGGACATGTATCCCCATGTATTTTCGGTCGCTGAATCCGAATCCGGGGTCAAAAAAAATCGTACACCCCCAAAATCATTAGCTAGAGCCAAAAAACTGAAATGGGAAAAAAGAGGATTAAGCTACTAGAATAGTTGTTACTTCTTAATCAAACGAATTATACAAAGCGCGTACGTACAATAGATATGAAACACACCCCCAGGGAGGGGCGAAAACTAGCCCCCTTATATAAAAAAATCGATCCAAAACAGCAATGACTGCTGAAAAAGCTCGAAATGTCTAAGTTTTGTTAAAGTGTTAAGAAACTACATCAGGTCCGACGTAATCTTCATAAACTGCCCCTATAGGGTTGAGAACAACTACCTTCAAGTTCAAAGGACACAAGAAAAACAAGAAAAAACGTAAAATCCAACAGGATTTCTATTTTCATGGATGCTATGATTGGCTGAAATTGCGTAGTACTCTAAAGTAGAACCAGAAACTTACGTACCATCAACATCCTACACTGTCAACCCTCAAAGGATGTGAAAACTACCCTCAATGTAAGATTTAACTATAAAAAGTTACAGTGAATTCTGTAAAAATTCGAAACACCTGCGTTGGGTGGAAGAGAGAAGAAACTAGACTACCCCCACGGGATTGCGAGATAGTACCCCTATATCTGTAGGATGATGGAAAAACAGAGAAACTAACCGGATTTACATTTTCATGATTGGCAAATCGTGTTGCACACTTAGAGTTTGAAACTCATGCCCTATAAATGTTATTAAGTAACACCCCCAGAAAGGATGTAAACTACCGTAATTCAAGATGTAACGAAAAAGCTATACTGTCTACTTACTACAAAATGTAAATATATTAAAATCATGTATTAAAAAGTACATTTATTATTTTTACAAAAAATTATTTATATTATGTTTAATAATTAAAATTAACAGAGCAATTTTTACCAATTTTTACAATTTAAAAGTTATTAACAATCAAAATTAAAAGTAAATATAGTTAGATTATCAAATAAATAAAAATGCGGTCATTTATACGCCGTACCAATACCGTTACAATAGAAGGCATAGAAATCATGATCATACTTTTTTGTTTGTTTAATAATTTAAACGTGGTTGAGGAATGTAATTAACTATTAATTATTTTACTTATTGTTTGTAGCATACATTGACATTACAAAATTATATTAATTTTTATAAATAATAAAAAGTTTTTGACAATAATTAAAAAACATACAACGAAAAAAGGCATTTCTTCGGAATTTTCGATTTTCCGGCAATTTTTTCCAGGGCACTATATATTATTTTTTTATTTATTGAAAGTAGAGGAAAAACAAAAAAATGAGCCCTGTCCGAACTCTATCGGACAAGTACTTTTATGAGGAATCGCAGTTGAAAATTTCACTTTTTCTTTTTTTAAATTGAATTAAACAACAACAGCTAAATATTCTGCTCCAAAAAAAATAGTGCTTATGTGGGACACCAAAAGGTATACTTTCACCAAGTTTGAGCTAAATCGAATTATTTTTGTGGAAGAAAAAAATAAAAAACCGAAAAAGGGTTTTTTGCGTGTATCTCGAAAAATTTTGAGGTTAGGATAAAAATGCTCTCCACAAAAGTTGTAGATCTCTTTATTACTTACAACTTTTGTATTTAACTTTTTTCGATAGGATGCGTAGTTCAGCCAGAAATCGCAAAAAAACGCCCCCCCCCCTAAAAGCACATCCCATGTCCCCCCAGATAATCGCAGGTGGTTCGGATTATTTTTCCTTCATTAGTTATGATATGTTCTACAATATTCCACTATCAGTTTGCTGTAACGACTTATGTTTTTTTCTTAATTCTGACACTTATCTAGCCTGGCCTATTATATATGGGGGCTAGTTTTCGTCCCTTCCTGGGGGTGTGTGTTTCATATTTATTGTATGTACGCTTCTGTTTAACCTTGATTTGTATAATTCGATTGATTAAGATGTAACAACTATTCTCAGGGGTGTTTTTTGGCTCTAGCTAATGATTTTGGGGGTGTACGATTCTCATTGAATCCGGATTCGGATTCAGCGACCGAAAATACATGGGAATACATGGGTCTGGTTCGCTGATTTGAACTTTTTTTTTGTGGGGCTGTGTAATCTTTAATTATTATTATTATTATTAACTATGGATATTACGGAATTCTCTAAAAAAAGTACAAGGTAAGTTCTGTCATACTTGCATACAAATCTTTCCGCGCTGACCTAGAGCCAACTCTGATTTTGACGTCACAGAGATAAAATTCCCGTTCCTTGGTACTATCACCGGATCCTCCACATATGCAAATATATTACACAGACATACACAAAAAAGGTGAAAATTGGTCTGTTTCTGGGACTTAATTGGGTAACTTCTATTGTATTTAGATATGCTGAATACGAATCGGGTGTCCGTTTAGTTCCATCAGCCACCAATTTTTAGTAAATTGCGAAAATAACCTAAATAATGAGAGTTTTCTTGGGTTATTTTCGCGATTTGCAGAAAAATGGCGGGCGATGGAGCTAAACGGACACTTGATTCGTGTTCAGCACGTCGAAATAAATAGAAATGCTATGTATCAGAAACACCACTTTTTTAATTTTGTGTGCCTGTTATTCAGTGAACAACATCCCGATAAGCATGTGAAATGAAATATATTTCGGAGTTAGTAGAAACTGAATCAGTGGCTAACAAGAAAATTAACTTGACGTGTGTGAGTGTTTTCAAACTAATCAATTTGAACTACCTAAGAACCTGTCTGTTTCATTCTTAATGGCTCACTCTGTATTATCCCCTAGCGTATATTTTGAAATCTCATATTTTGAAATATTTGTTCGAGGATTTACGTCTTATAAAAAATGAAAACTCTGTCACTTAAAGGTCCCAAGCGCTTCGTTGTCGCTGCTCGAACGGGATTTTCGCAACTCCCCCAGCTCATAGCGGCTGACTGCAAACCAACGCTGGCTGTTACAGTCCTTTCTAGCACCTACTCGATACTAGACTGGTCGATGCCGTAATCCACACATGCCCCGTGAAACTAGAACACTCCACACGACATTCGCCAGAGCGTTGGGAACTCCAGGAGTCGGAGTGCGCTGAATTTTCAAAAACTAGAATTTTAATGTAAAGAATATTTTTCTAATATGTCGATTCTACGTTCATTATTAAAAAATAATTTATGATTTAAAAAAGTTAGTTACTGTATGGTTCACCGATGTTTTATATCAGATTGTGATGAATGGCAAAATGTTAAAAAAATCGATAATATATATAGCCAAGTCAATGAAGGTTTTTACTTCTAAACCCGAAAAAAACATACCGATTTTGATGATTTTTTTAAAATGTTTGTTATATTTAATTATTCAAAATCAGAAACATTTCAGCTGGGGCTAATTTATAGGGAGTGGTGTATAAAAAAAAAACAAAAATATTGGAGCTGAAAGAGAATCAAATTTTGAGAAGAAAAGGTTCTATGCAACTTTTCATTTAAAATGATAGTCTTTAAATTATAACGACTTGAATATTGGGACAGTAGCTTGAAAAAGGAGGTATTTCAACACAATTTTTGTCAAATAACTAGAAATAAAAAGTATTACATTGAGCGAAAACATGCTAGAGACAAATAAGGAGATGAATTTTGTATTTTTCTAATTTCTATAAAATTAATGGTTTCGGAGACATGGAAGTATAAAAATGATGTCTGAACGTTTATAGGTATTTAGCAAAAATGTTAAATATCTCAAGAACTACGGCACTTACTTCAAAAATGCTAACCATCAAAATGAAAGACTATTAATTAGGCTTTCAAATGATTTTCTGTCTATTTCCATAACATAAAAAACGAAGAAGTTATGACAGAAACAATGTGCTCCCTCACCTTTTCTTAATAAAAAAAAGTCGCTATTTTGTTAATGTAAGTAGTCAGTAATTAAAGAAATATATTTTCATATACTGTTTTTTGTTAATATATAGTATGATGTTCAAAATTTTTCGCCCGTTTACACCACTTGCTTCATTTTTCTTAGCTAATATCTGAATAAATGTTAGTTTAAAGACGTTACGGTGAATAGATGCCTATTAGATAATGTTACTTTTAAATCGGAAGAAAAATCGGTAATAAGCTGGCCCAAATAGGTCAAAAGTGCATTCGTTGTGAAGTGAAAAATTGTGCATGCGGTGGTAGTGTCCGAATAGCAACAATTAAGTGATAAGTGCTAATATTTAATTAATACGAGTGATTGAATCTTTCAGTGCAGCGTAAAAAAGTGAAAACAGTCGACAAATATCGAGTAGATACCCGACCCGAAGGAAGGAAAGGCGTTAAATCAATCAAGATAAGTCCACTTTACCCTTAAAATATTTATGTCTTAAGTACTCGTAGACAACTTAAAGAATTTCATAAACAGACCTGAAATGCAATAAATTAGAAATAAGTTAATAAACAATTCTGTTCCAGCAAATACTACCAGGGGCGTACCATTAGAGTAACTGTACACCGCGCCAAATTAAATCAATTCAAAAATAATAAAAACTTGGATAAAATTGTTGCCCATTATTAGCTTGGTTTCAGTGCCATTAAAATTTAAAAAAATCTCATGCATGCTATAAGAACATACTGACTGTCTACACTTCACATCTGGTACGGCCCTGGTAAGGTTAAGGAATTTTATTAAAAACGTTTAGGTCCGTAAGAATACGCAAAAAGTAAGCAAGAAATAATAACTCTGCAGAGAACACAAAAATAATGTATCCCCTACAAAACGTAACAACGAAGACACATCAGCTACTGGTACAAAAATCGAGCACTAAGCCATCAGTTAGAAGGAGAAAACATAACAACCCCGGCACACGCCAACACTATGAAAAGACCAGTAGAGGAGTTGCATAGGTAACCAGATGAGAGAGCTCCATCGAAATAAGGACGGAAAATATAAACGAAAACATAGCCACGGCAATCATACAAAATGATCAAGATCATTGATCATTGATCAATCAGACAAGACAGCAGGAAGGATATTCATGCAACTGATTCAAGAAACCAGAAGAAACGAAAAAAGAAAAAAATGGGGAAACCGGATTACACGTGAAAAACAACAACTAAGAGGATCATGAACAAACTGAGAAGCGACCAAACATACTGGAAAAGAAAGCGAGTGGAAAAAATGAACTCCACAAAGAAATCGCAGCGATATACTCTACCAGAACCAGAAACCGAGGCATCAGAAATCTCAGAAGGAGAAGAAGAAAATTTGTAGAAACACAAAAAGAGGAGCATAAACATTAAATAACGAACACAATGCGACAAGTGGGTGTGTTTGTAAAATAATACATATTTCCGAACATTTTCAGTAATTGATAAGAAATATTAGTTAGTGTTTAATTAGGTATACAAACCAAAACTTTACACAGTACTTCCCCTCTGACGCAGTAAATAATGGTATATATAGTGCAGTGAAATCGTGCCAGGCGGCAAAGAGGACAAAGAAATCAGTAATAACCGAAGAGAGGATTGTCTATATGGAGCACTAAGCCATCAATTAGAAAAAGAAAACCGGCACACACTAACGCTATGAAAAATCAAGAAAAATGTCCATTATACTATTAGGAGACTTCAATGTACATATACTCCACACATGGCCTAACGAAAATGGAAACGCTCTGAAAAACCTAGCACACATGTTTGACTTAACAATAAGAAATACATGGAGCAAAAGTCAAACCTGCATTGACACCTGGAGTAATGGAAGCTCAATCACACAAATAGACCATACCCTGGTAAGCAGAGAGATAAGGGCAAGGATCAAGAAGGTTAAAGCAAAAAGGACAGCAGAAAAAAGCGCTAACACTGAACAGCAGCAAACTAAAAATAGGGAGACCATGTTACACGTGGAAAACAACAATCGAGAGGAAAAAAAAAAACTAGGAAAGAAAAGCGAGGAAAAAACATGCGTCATGTGGCTCTCGCTGCTGACAACAAGCATGCCCCAAATCCAACCCAGCATCGGAAACCGAGGAATCAGAAGACTCAGCAAAAGAAGATTTGAAGAAGCAGAAACACAAAAAGAGGAGCATAAACAGTCCATATCAAGACACAGCACACATTTCACACGAAGATTCAGAAGGGGCAGATGCCCAGAACCAAAAACACAAAAAAGGGAGCTTAAACGCTCCTTCACGACACAATGCGATAACGCATCTCATAAATACCTACACCTCCCATCCCATGTTCCTTTACCATGCGCCATGTGACTCTCGCTGCTGGCAATAAGCATGACCTTAGTCCAACCCAGCGTGGACGTAGCAGGCCCAGCTGTATAACCCTGGGAGTGGCAGCAATGCCTACCGCACGCTGGTAAATCAATCAATCAATCAATCAACTTAGCTTTTAAACATATGCCCATTTCATATGTGTTTTTACATACCAAATATTAGTTTAAATTCGTTTTTACGCATACGCCAAAAAGAAAAGTGAGGTTTTAAGTTCCACTGTGCTGTGCTATGTGTTTATTTGGTTCCCCCCTGGTTGCCCCCCCCCCCCGAGCACATTCCTGCGTACGCGCCTGCGCAGGACACATCTGGACTGAAAACAAACTTCAAGGAAAGCCTAATAATGGAGTGAGAGCCGTCAACAAAAGAGAATTGGACCAGCGGAATGGAACACAAAATAAATGAATACTCCCTAAGAAAAAATTGAAGTACCAGAATCAGAAACGGAGGAATCAGAAGATTCAGAAGAAGAAGAAGATTTATAGAAGCAGAAAAACAAAAATAGAAGCACAAACAGCAGCGACACTGCGGCAACATATATCACAAGAAGACCCAAAAGAGGCAGAAGTCCAGAATCAAAAATACAAAAAAAAGGGAGCTTAAACGCTCCCTCACGACACAATGCGGTAACGCATGTCACAAATACCTACACCTCCCATCCCACATTCCTTTACCATGCGCCATGTGGCACTCGCTGCTGGCAACAAGCATGACCTTAGTCCAACTCAGCGTGGACGTAGCAGGCCCAGTTGTATAATCCTTGGGAGTGGCAGAATTGCCTACCGCACGCTGGTAAATCAATCAATCAATCAAATGTTAGTTTACGCGAAAAAATGATACGATATCAAATATAAAGCTTATAAACAGAGAATTAATTTGTTTTACTTAGGATATTTACGTAGGATTAATAGTTTCGGAGATTCTTAAGTTTATAGATGGCATCCGAAAGATTATATAAGATGAAGTATTTACTTTAAATGATGAATGTCTTAGAAACCATAAAACTTTCACCAAAATTTCTATGAAACGGAATTACAGGTAATTAATCAGTCTTTTAAATGATTTTTTGTTTGTTCCTGTATAATAAAAAATAAAGAAGTTATGCCGAAGAAATGTGCGTTTTCACATTTTTTTTTTTACAAAATGTTGTCATTTTGTTATTATAATTGGCCAGAAATTGATTTACGTTTAAAAAAAATACTCTTTTTTGTTAGTATATAGCGTCACCTAGATGCTCAATTTTTTTTTAACACTTGTTTTGGAAAAAATTGCCATCCTCCATATTTTAGTCGCTATTTTGAATTATTTTATTTTGATTTCAGAAAATCTTTTTTTTGACAATGTATTCATAATCACTAACCCCAAAAACCCCCCATGCATAGTTTTTATTAGAAAACTAAACTAAAAACAAGGTGGCCAGTTAATGCTCCCTCGGAAGATTGTGCAATAATGACTAACTTTATGGAAAACATTTCTTAACAAAACTTTCAATGTTTCATCTCTACTACAACACAAAATTATTTTCAATTATACAAGGTATCACAAAAAGGATTTTCACAAGTGTCATTTTTTTAAACGGAACACCCTGTATTTTCTTGGCACCAGTTAAGTCTCCAAGGGTAATGTATTATTAAAATATTTTGCCAATCGGATGGAGCGTTGCCAAGTTATGATTTTTTTCCTATTTTTTTTTGTCAATTTACAAATATTTTCTTGACTGCCATATCTCCGCGATTTAGTAATTGTTTTTTCTAAAAATGTAGGCTGATATTTGATAAGGACGTATTTACTGAGAAACATTTTTGAAATAAATTATTATTATACCGGGTGTCCAAAATATTTTTTTACATTTTTTGATATTTAATTATTGTTTTTATCAATTTTTTAAATGGAATGCCTATACTTTTTTTACCTGGATGAATAGAGCATACAATTCCCCACATTTTAATATCATACACTTTATTTTAATTTCAACCGGTTTTTGAGATACGATTATTTCAATTGATTTCTGCGTAAATTAAGGTGCTCTTTATTTTACCATTAAAATCTAGTATGGCTTTGATTATTTGTTTCACATTTTTTTTCCATTTCTTTAAATACAACACCTTTAATTTTTTTACATGGTTAAATAAAGCTTACAATTTCTCACATTTTGATATCACACACTTTCCTTTGATAATTATGAACGGTTTTTGAGAAACAATTTTTTCACAATTTTGAAATTGGCCCAACAGTTGCTTAAAATATCCACCATTTTGACCCACGCAACACTGAAGTTTCTTGATAAATAAACACTTTACATTGTATAACATATCAACATTTATACGATTGAAACGCTGACGAATTATTTTCATGATATCTTCTCGAGTCCTTGGTTCTACTTTATAAACGTCTGACTTCACAAATCCCCAAAGTAAAAAATTCATTGAAGTTAGATCGGGTGACCTAGGTGGTCATACAATGGGACATAACAAAATTTAATAAAATAATAAATTAGATATAATTTAACAGTATACTAAAATACCAGACCTCCTCTTCGTATCCACCTTTCAGGAAACTAATGGCCTGACGAACATTTCTATTAAAATTTGGTGGTGGACCATCAACTTATAACAACATATTATTTGTAATATAATAAGGAATATGCTCGATCATTTGTGGAATCGTATTTTGCATAAAATCCAAGAAGACTGCTACATTCACATTTCCCTCAAAAAAGTGAGGATCAATAACATAATCATGTTATAGCGACTATTGCGACTCACTCACTGGAAATTGAGAAGTTCCTATGGAGTCAAGAAAAAACAAAAGAAAAAACATTCGATTCGATAACAAAAATAATAACAATATACTTTGAAATACAGAAAAATCATATAAGATATTAAAGAAAACAAATATACGTATATTTACATCGATTTTAATTTTATTTATAGCATTAACGCTATAAATTTGGTCACCAAATTTATAGCGTTAATGCTATAAATAAAATTAAAATCGATGTAAATATACGTATATTTGTATAGCGATATATACAGTTTGAGGCAAACGTCTTTTCCATAATTTTATCAATAAATCTTGACTAACCATGCTGAAACCTCCAACCATATTCAGCATGGATCTATAGAAATCTGACGGCTTCAGATCACTCATTTGGGAACCTGATAACAAATCATTGAGGCGTTTTTCCTCACCCTTATGGTGGTGGCTGATGCAAAAAAATTTTTTGAGACCTTTTAGCTTCTCTTGTATATATATACTAAATACCAATTTTATGGACTCTTACCTGCTTGATTTATCTATTTATCCCCATTTATCTATTTTCCAAATTAATGTTTATTTAGCGTAAATTTTATGCCATTCTGGGCCTCCAAAGTGGTAATGACAAATATATTAGATAATTTGATGCTTAACAATTTTTATTTGGAATTATTTTTTGTAAATAGACAGTTCCAGTTCCAGCTTTTTTTGGGAGAACATTATAAAATTTTTATCAGAAGATGTGCCTGCAAATTCCCTTGACTGCATGAGTTTCTTTCGTCTGTTACTTACTATTGTGTCTTTATATAAATTAACGAGTTTTTTTGAAAATTGGACAATGGACAATTTTTGATTCATGAATTCTCCTGGGACTTTAAAACCATAAAAGATTTATCTTTATAGCATCACTCTTTATGTCATATGTGCAGGTAGACACGAGAACTGTCTGCCGTGGCAAATATCAAACGTAACGTGACGACAAATAAAATGGTCTTTACATGTTTAAATAACATGTCACGGAAAATACAGCGTATATAACGTATAAGTTACAAGATCGTTATTTTTATTTGAACGATATACTTTATAGGTGGTAAAATTAAAATTAAATGGGCGGAATGTACACTTGTTACATTGAGGCACTTTTCGTGCAACTTTGATTCAGGTTATGTTTTAGCACATTAAATAGTTGCTTCTAATGGCATTTCCTGCAAATCCATGTTTGATAACCTTATTACTTCCACATACACTTAGTGGAGTGAAAGTACTTAAGTATAGTAATCGTAATAAAAATTGAAATTTTTTTGTTCAACTAGGCAATAGGTAACTCGTAAACTTCTCCAGTCAGCATGTCTTTAGTTCTAGCGCTAAAGCCTCACAGTTCCTTCAAACTATCCCAGTGGAAAAATAAAAGGAGATGTGCGTTTACCATCGATACAGGTGCTACGTCATCAATAGTAAAACCAGGATTTATATTTGGGTTAGAAATCGATAGGAGACAAAACTAAATGATCATTCGGACAGCTATAGGCCGGAAGCCCGTGTATAAAATGACTGACTATCCGGCGAACTTTGAAAATATGTAAAATGGATTGTTCTCATATAAGTTAGCAAGGAATGGACCGTCAGCTGGTTGGGTAGCGGTGGGGGTGGCTGTCAAAGGGTTGAAAACACGTAAAAAAAATTGAGAAGAAAAACTATCCGGCGAACTCTGAAACTTATATGAGGGGAAGATTATGTTATATAATTAAAGTAGAACATAGTCAGCTGGACGGGGGGCGGTGGATTTACCGTCAGCTGATCGATCAAACAGGTCCAAAAACATGAAAAATTTAAATTATTCGGCGAACTTTAAAATAAGATAATATTTATACTGAGATTCACAAAAATATAGTCAGCTGCAAGTATGTGGGTGGGAATGTCGTCAGCTGGCACAGAACAGTGCTGAGTGTTGATCGCCTGTGAGGCAGCGCGCATCACCGTTCTTGCATCAGCTGACGACTGTTCCACCCACATACTTGCAGCTGACTGTGTTTATCGTTAATCTTAGTATGAATATTATCATATACCCGAATTTCAAAGTTCGCTATAAAGATTTAATTAGTAATATCGATATTGATAACTTAATGTTAGAAAACGTGAGTGCGGCATTCCCGAGGTTCTTTTTTAATTTGATTAAATATTCAAATTATTATTAATATACATTATTTTATGAGAATACAAATTAATACATTCGTACATTTCAAAATTATACAGAATGATTTGCTCAGAAAATTTAGTTTAGTGAAAATAAAAATAAATTTATTCGGCTTCCGATAACAGATCTTCCTCATTCTCATTTTCATCCAACTCAGCACTCTCTTGATGCTCAATGGGTGAAACATCATTTTTCTCTTTCTCACTCGTATCTAAGAAAAATAATTATTTATAAAAAATTGAATAAGCTTATAATAGGATGAAAAGTGAAAAGCACAAATGATATAATACCTTCAGTATTTTCGGCATCTCGGATAATTATTTCCACTTATGGAGGTAATTGATCTCCATCAAACCACTTGCAAGTTAAATTTGTTTTACTCAAGCTGTCACCCATAACCAAGGGATCCAATGTAGATGGCACTTGTTTGTGTGCGTCGTTCTAAATCGTATACATACATACACAGTTCTTAAAACGTGCTGTACAAGTCGAAGGTAGCTACACGAGCATCATTGACGTTTTTATAGCTTTAAACCCATACATCGTGCAAACAAACTTCACTATTATGTTAACGACATTATTTAGGTTCTCCTCTGGTAAATTATTCAAACTTTTAATTGCTTCAATAACTTATTTTAGAAGCTCTAATCATGTTTCTTTCAATGTATTAGGCAAGTGATGAAATGGCTCCGTTCTTAGGTAATAAAACCCTATACCTAATGCTGAATACTGCTACAGTTATTGAGTTCGAAACAACGATATCCAATCTAATGTCACTCGAGAAACCGTGGAAAGCTTATCGTGTTCTAGTCACGAGGAGGCGGACACTAAAATGATTTTTCACGTATAAATGAGAACACCAGTGCGGTCATGAGTTCAGATACTGACATTCTTATCATCATGCTGGGAAACATGAAAAATAATGTACATAATAATGTGAAAATTTGAATAAAAATGGAAATAAAGAAACGTAGGAAATAAAGAACGATTTTTATATCTAAACGATTTGTATTCAGCACTTGGCGACGACTTGTGTAACGCATTGCCTGCTTTCCACGGTTTCGCGGGATGTTGATTATAATCCCGCAATTTTCAAGAAAGGGAAAAAAAGCCTTTTACTATATTAAGAAAAGATCAAGAGTTCATTGAAGCATTTAAAAGTTTGAATAATTTACTAGAGGAGAACCTAAATAATGTCGTTAACATAATAGAGAAGTTTGTTTGCACGATGTATGAGTTTAAAGCTATAAAAAACATGAATGATGCTCGTGTAGCTACCTTCACTAAGGTGTATAAAAGCCAAAATGATAACGAATTTCGGTTACCAGACAAAAATTTTGATGCATCTCTCTCGCCTCCGTCGAAATCAGAACTTGTACAGCACGTTTTAAGAACTGTGTATGTATGTGTATGATTTGGAACAACGGACACAAACAAGTGCCATCTACATTAGATCCCTTGTTTATGGATGACAGCTTGAGGAAAACAAATTTAACTTGCAAGTGGTTTGATGGAGATCAATTACCTCCATAAGTGGAAATGATTATCCGAGATGCCGAAAATACTGAAGGTATTATATCATTTGTGCTTTTCACTTTTCATCCTATTATAATCTTAATCAATTTTTTATAAATAATTATTTTTTTTAGATGTGAGTGAAAATAGAAAAATGATCTTTCACCCATTGAGCATGAAGAGAGTGCTGAGTTGGATGAAAATGAGAATGAGGAAGATCTGTTATCGGAATCCGAATTAATTTATTTTTATTTACACTAAACTAAATAAATTTTCTGAGCAGATCATTCTGTATAATATTGAAATGTACGAATGTATTAATTTGTATTCTCATAAAATAATGTATATTAATAATAGTTTGAATATTTAATCAAATTAAAAAAAGAACCTCGGGAATGCCGCACTCACGTTTTCTAACATTAACTTATCAATATCGATATTACTAATTAAATCTTTATGGCGAACTTTGAAATTCGAAATATGATAATATTCATACTAAGATTAAAGATAAACACAGTCAGCTGCAAGTATGTGGGTGGAAAAGTCGTCAGCTGATGCAAGAAAAGTGATGCGCGCTGCCTCGCAGGCGATCTATACTCAGCACTGTTCTGTACCAGCTGACGACTTTTCCACCCACATACTTGCAGCTGACTATGTTTTTCGTGAATCTCAGTATAAATATTATCTTATACCCAAATTTTAAAGTTCGCCGAATAATTTAAATTTTTCATGTTTTTGGACCTGTTTGATCGATCAGCTGACGGTAAATCCACCGTCCAGCTGACTATGTTCTACTTTAATTATATAACATAATCTTCCCCTCATATAAGTTTCAGAGTTCGCCGGATAGTTTTTTTTCTTAATTTTTTTTTACGTGTTTTCAACCCTTTGACAGCCACCCCCACCGCTACCCAACCAGCTGACGGTCCATTCCTTGCTAACTTATATGAGAACAATCCATTTTACATATTTTCAAAGTTCGCCGGATAGTCAGTCATTTTATACACGGGCTCCTGGCCTACTACGGGAAAAATAGAGGAAATAATTCGTGTAGAATCCAATTTTTGTATAGTTCTAGGCTGGAGTGCTCTGAACAACATACTAAACGTCCTGACCGGTGGGAGGTGAGCGGGGGGTGGGGGGGAGATAGTTTAAAGCTTCCCTCTTCACGTTTCTCCTGAATAACTCGAAAACTATGACCTCTAGCGACAAAGTGTCCATATGCAAAATTACACGAATGATTTCTCCTAATCGGACTTTTTTGGTCTACGTTGACTGGATTAAGACAGGACGGCATTTCATGGAGAAGCCGACCTGGATTTGCAGATTGGACGTTTAATCACAAGATCATTGAGGGTAACATTATGGTTGACTTCATTTTGGGACTGGACGTTATGGGAGAGTATGGATTTATTGTTGACGTAGAAGAACGAATTTTAAAAACTGGAAATGAAGAATTTATTTTGTCAAGAGCAGACGAACAATTCCAAAATACAAAGAAGGCTATTGGCAACGCAGGCAGTCAAGATTCCTACGCACGGAACAAACAGTCGAGGCTGCTTTAGAGGGAAACTCTGCCGGATACTGCGTTGGCCTTGTTGAAGAAGATAACTCAATTAAGTTTGAAAACATATTATCTTGACAAAATTCCAGTCAACTTGAATTCCCACTCAGTGACACTTAAATAAGAAGCAATAAGAAGCAATAGGTCTTATGAATCAGTTACGTGGATATCATTCTCAGTTTGAATATTTATCCGAGGGCGAGCGTATGGAGATAATTAAGTTCTTGAAGAAAGAAAGTATGGTATTTGCCAAAAACACAGAGGCCCTTACAAAAACTGATATAGACCAGCATCGGATAAATATTGGTGACTCAACCGCCATCAGCCGAGGAGGCTCCTTCTAGCGAAACAAGAAGAAGCTTCAACCGCCTTGGGAAGGACCGTATTCCATCATCACCCAAATCAATGACGTTGTCTATCGAATTCAAAGAAGTAAAAAGTCAAAGATGAAAATTCTGCACTTGAATAGACTGGCGAAGTACGTGGAAGACACTAAATTGCCTGACCGCAACGTTCAGGCTTAAGGAGGGGGCAGTGTTGTATAGGGTGTAATTAGTTTTATGTCATTAAAAAAAAACTAGTGGTGAGGAACGACTAGAGAAACAAAAAAATCTTATATAACATGGGGTCTAAAGCCCATAGTTTTGGAGAAAAAAAAATAGACAAAAATTTCGACAATTTTTAGTAATATTGTTGGAATGTTGAGGTAGGATTTATTATCGTCGCGTATGTCGGTGCGTTTGACCATCAAACGCTAATGGTGTCCCATCAAACTGCCGCCCTTCTTGTTTGAGACCGCGTGGACGCGAGGACACAAAAGTCGGTAATTATTACACTTTTTTATGACTTTTTAAAAGTAAGTAAGAAACTTCTCTAATTTGGAACTATATGTCCATTGACTAAGAAAAGCAGTGGTTCTCAAATATCTCCTACCTTAACATTCAAATTTTTGACCTAGGTCAGTTTTTTTCTCAAAGTGCCCATAAATGAAAAAGTCATATAGGTTTTTTGTTTGTCTAGTCGGTCCCCATTACCAGTTTTTTTAAATGACATAACTAATTGCACCCTGTATATGTCTACCTTTTTACAGTGATCTGTAATATGTCCTCCTTCAGTAGAAAGCTGCACAAATAAGTAAGTGAATAAGTTGATAGTTCGTCAATAACCCGAGAGATGGCGCGGCATCTAGAAAACTCTAAAAAATTACTGACTCTACTAGAACATTGTAGAATGTTGTAGAACCAGTTACCTATGGCTATAAAAGGAGAGTGAGTGGACGCATAAGACAGTTCAGTTCAGTAGTGAATTGAGATCAGATCAAGGAGAAGTGACTGAAATACTGAATTGTAGTACTCAAGTGCAACATTAGCGAAAAATTAAAATTTTTGTTGTTAATTTATTTGTTTATTTAATAAATAATTTGTTATCAACAATCGGCGAATGTGTATATATTTTTTTTAGATAGAAAAAAAAATAATAAAAACAACCGTAGACATAAACTTGTCAAAAAAACAATTAAATTTAAAATTTTATAAAAAATATTAAACATTTTTTTTTGACATGTTTGTTATTTTTTTTCTATCTAAAGAAAATATAAACACATTCGGCGATTGTTGATAACATACTGTTTATTAAATAAACAAATAAATTAACAACAAAAATTTTTCATTTTGCCAGCTTGTAGAGAATTGCAAATAATTAATTTTAAAAATAAAATTTTTTCTTAATAATTTTTTTAAATATTGAAAAAGGGAAAAAATGTTTATACAGTGTGTTTCACTTCTCGTGAAGACACCCCTGTATCTTTTTTATTTGCCGAATTAATTTCAAATTTTTATCAGCCATGCAAGTCCATAAGGTGACTTTATTCAACATATAAATGCCGTCTAAATCTAAAACGCCGGCCTACTGCGATAAAAAGAAAATGTCAATTTTCGAGAAATCATAGTAGGCTTAGAGATAGACAAAAATTTTGTTAACAATAGTTGTTCGGAATCACTTGATATGTCCCCCTGTAAAATTTTGTGAAAATCGGAATATTTTCAAAAAAAAATTTTTTGTTTCACTTCTCGTGAAGACACCCCTGTATCTTTTTTATTTGTGGCCGGATTAATTTCAAATTTTTATCAGCCATACAAGTCCATAAGGTGACTTTATTCAACATATAAATGCCGTCTAAATCTAAAACGCCGGCCTACTGCGATAAAAAGAAAATATCAATTTTCGAGAAATCATAGTAGGCTTAGAGATAGACAAAAATTTTGTTAACAAAAGTTGTTCGGAATCACTTGATATGTTCCCCTGTAAAATTTTGTGAAAATCGGAATATTTTCAAAAAAAAAATTTTGTTTCACTTCTCATGAAGACACCCCTGTATCTTTTTTATTTGTGGCCGGATTAATTTCAAATTTTTATCAGCCATACAAGTCCATAAGGTGACTTTATTCAACATATAAATGCCGTCTAAATCTAAAACGCCGGCCTACTGCGATAAAAAGAAAATATCAATTTTCGAGAAATCATAGTAGGCTTAGAGATAGACAAAAATTTTGTTAACAAAAGTTGTTCGGAATCACTTGATATGTTCCCCTGTAAAATTTTGTGAAAATCGGAATATTTTCAAAAAAAAAAATTTTGTTTCACTTCTCATGAAGACACCCCTGTATCTTTTTTATTTGTGGCCGAATTAATTTCAAATTTTTATCAGCCAAACAAATCCATAAGGTGACTTTATTCAACACATAAATGCCGCCTAAATCTAAAACGCCGGCCTACTGTGATAAAAAGAAAATGTTAATTTTCGAGAAATCATAGTAGGCTTAGAGATAGACAAAAATTTTGTTAACAAAAGTAGTTCGGAATCACTTGATATGTCCCCCTGTAAAATTTTGTGAAAATCGGAATATTTTCAAAAAAAAAAATTTTGTTTCACTTCTCGTGAAGACACCCCTGTATCTTTTTTATTTGCGGCCGAATTAATTTCAAATTTTTATCAGCCAAACAAATCCATAAGGTGACTTTATTCAATACATAAATGCCGTCTAAATCTAAAACCCCTGCCTACTGCGATAAAAATAAAATGTTAATTTTCGAGAAATCATAGTAGGCTTAGAGATAGACAAAAATTTTGTTAATAAAAGTTGTTCAGGATCACTTCATATGCCCCTCTGTAAAATTTTATGAAAATCGGAATATTTTCAAAAAAAGAGAACACATAAAGAGAACTTTTTTCAACAAATGAAAGTTGTGAACAAAAATCAGCATTCAATAAAACACTAAAAGGGCTTTTTATTTTTACATATCAAGTTGAATGTAATATCTTTTCTTTTTTTCTTTTTGTTATCTCTCTTCTGGAGGAGTAACTCTCCATCATATCCTTCCTCCTTATCGGCTCAGAAATTTAGGAACATGGACGGTTTTATTGCGTTGAATGTAAAGAGTGCCGTGAAATTAACTGTCAATATGTATTGTTTTATTTATTTCGTCATTGCTTTCATGACAGAAGTGATTGTTGTTATTTTCTGTGGAGTTTGTTAGTTTTTCTTGTTTTAATAATTTTATTCATACTAAAGTTTCCTTATTTCATATCTTTTCTCATAATGGTTAGAATACTTTTAACTACTGATGAAAAAATTGAAATAATAAAGATAGTCGGTGAAAATGTACGGTCTTCAAGAGAAGCAGCAGAAGAATTTAATTTAAGACATCCTCTAAGACAACCAATACACCATGGTACCGTAGCAAGAATATGTCACTTGTTCAATACAACTGGCAATGTGCTTAAACCGAGAGTACATCTTAATCGAAATCACGGAGATGATAATGTTATATTAGCGGCGTTTAACGCCAATCCCACTACCAGTCTTCGAAATATGGCTCGTGACCTTAATTTGTCGGCATCAAAAATTTGGAGATGTTTAAAACGCCATAAGCTACAACCGTTTAAACCAAAATTTTTACATACCTTGGAGGAAGGTGATGAAGAGAGAAGATTAGAATATTGTTTATGGATCCAAGGTAATTATTTAAACAATGGAGACTTCTTGAAGAAAGTAATTTTCACGGACGAGGCAACTTTCTCCACCAACGGGGTAGTGTCATCACAAAACTCTAGGTTCTGGGCAGTAGAAAATCCTGATTGGATAATAAATTGTAAAAGGCAATATTCCCAGAAAGTAAATGTGTGGTGAGGAATTTTTAACGAAACAATAATAGGGCCGTTTTTCTTTTTTCAAAATATAAATGCGTTAAATTTGCTAGAATTTTTAAATAATGATCTTTGGAATGCAATTGTTGATTTTCCTTTGGAACAATTGTATTTTCAACTCGACGGAGCATCTATCCACAATTCCGTAGTAGTGAGAGCATGGATGAATGAACATTTTCCCCAAAGATGGATAGGACGAAATAACCCTTTAATACATTGGCCACCCAGATCACCTGATCTCACTCCAATGGATTTTTATTTTTGGGGTCACATTAAAAACAAAGTTTATATGACCAGACCTCAAAATATAGAGCAGCTTTGTGAGAGGCAAGCATGTTTAGAAGTTACAGCTCAAGAACTGCGAAGAGTTGTAAAAAATAACAGAAAACGGATTGAGAAGTGTATTACACTTGAGGGTGGGTTAGTGGAAAGGGGCGCAATATAATAAATAAGTAAAAAAAACCATTAACTTCTTTTATTTTTGAACTATTCTAACACTGCGGCTTTTGCTTTATCTGTATTTTTTTTTTTCGACAATATTATCATTCATTATTAGTAGTCTTCTCTGTAAAAACAACGGCCCTTTTCAGGGCCACCAATTTAATTCAAAAAGAATTCGTTATATGACAGCATCCTACCAACCTACATATTGTTGACAGATGTTAAAACTCATTAAAGTAATTAGATTTTAATTTTAATTATTCTAAGGCCGGCATTTTAGATTTAGACGACATGGGGCGTATGAAGTGATCCTGAACAACTTTCATTAACAAAATTTTTGTCTATCTCTAAGCCTACTATGATTTCTCGAAAATTAACATTTTCTTTTTATCGCAGTAGGCAGGTGTTGAATAAAGTCACCTTATGGAGTTGTATGGCTGACAAAAATTTGAAATTAATCCGGCCACAAATAAAAAAGATACAGGGATGTCTTCACGAGAAGTGAAACAAAAATTTTTTTTTTGAAAATATTCCGATTTTCACAAAATTTTACAGGGGGGCATATCAAGTGATTCCGAACAACTTTTGTTAACAAAATTTTTGTCTATCTCTAAGCCTACTATGATTTCTCGAAAATTGACATTTTCTTTTTATCGCAGTAGGCCGGCGTTTTAGATTTAAACGGCATTTATGTATTGAATAAAGTCACTTTATGGACTTGTATGGCTGATAAAAATTTGAAATTAATTCGGCCACAAATAAAAAAGATACAGGGGTGTCTTCACGAGAAGTGAAACAAAAATTTTTTTTTTGAAAATATTCCAATTTTCACAAAATTTTACAGGGGGGCATATCAAGTGATTCCGAACAACTTTTGTTAACAAAATTTTTGTCTATCTCTAAGCCTACTATGATTTCTCGAAAATTGACATTTTCTTTTTATCGCAGTAGGCCGGCGTTTTAGATTTAAACGGCATTTATGTATTGAATAAAGTCACTTTATGGACTTGTATGGCTGATAAAAATTTGAAATTAATTCGGCCACAAATAAAAAAGATACAGGGGTGTCTTCACGAGAAGTGAAACAAAAAATTATTTTTTGAAAATATTCCGATTTTCACAAAATTTTACAGGGGGGCATATCAAGTGATTCTGAACAACTTTTGTTAACAAAATTTTTGTCTATCTCTAAGCCTACTATGATTTCTCGAAAATTGACATTTTCTTTTTATCGCAGTAGGCCAGCGTTTTAGATTTAGACGGCATTTATGTGTTGAATAAAGTCACCTTATGGACTTGTATGGCTGATAAAAATTTGAAATTAATTCGGCAACAAATAAAAAAGATACAGGGGTGTCTTCACGAGAAGTGAAACACACTGTAGACAATTAAAAAAAAATTTAAGAAAAATGTGTTTATATTTAAGAAATTTTTTTTTCTTTTGATCATAATATTTTATAACCAATAAAACGACAAAAAAAATTTTCAAGAATACGTAATTTATCTATTTGTTTATAAAATTTGTTTAAGCAATTAGCAATGAAAATTTAAAGTTTATGTGATCTTATAGTACTTTTGAATATAAAAACAGTAATAATAATTAAAATCAATAAAAAAAATTTCAACCTCTCATTTTCATTTTTTAGTTTTTTATTAGGTTAAATAAATAATAACTAATACCTAGAATATAACAATTAAAAACATCGCAATGTCATAATCCCATAAAGTATAGTTGACATAGAGTCTCCACGAAGCGAAATAATTTTAGTGGCTTTTGTTTAACAATTATCCAATTTGAAATATAAACGCAAACTCTAAAAAAATTGTTAATTAACAATAGGCTCATTTTATGAAAAATCGGTGACACCATTTTTTTTACAACGGGATACTGTTCCTTTAAGTGTCTAAATAATACCATAATTTTTTTAAATTTTTAAATTAATATTTAATAACATAAAAAAATAATTTTACTTTTTACGGCCAGTTTCAGAGCATCGTAAAAAAATTATTAATAATAGAGATAGAGTTTCGGGAGTCAGGATTTTTTTATTGGAAATTTCTTCGTCTTTAAGAAACTTTCTTTAAAATTTCTTATATACTAATAGTTTTCGAGTTATTTACAAAAAATAAAACTCGTTATTTTTTCAATCTTCATTTGTTTATAACTTTTGCAATTGCGCGGGTTTGAAAATTTTGAACATTTTTCTAGACGTCATTCCGAATCCAATGAGCCCTCACTCATATTTCTACGAGCTTTATCAAGAATTAACACGGCTTTGAACTTGTGAACTAGTCTATAATTAAAATTTGCTGAATTAGGTACATATTGTTACGTGTTTATATAGAAGAATCTAGCACACTGCGTCTGAGTGACGTGACACCAATTTATTTATTAAGGGCGCGTTGTTACTTACATGTTGGACTATTTACCCAATTGTTTTCATAATTTTTAAATGCAAATTTTTGCATGCAATTTTTTGGCACTTTAAGAAAGAAGGCCACTCTGAATTTTTCATCGTAAATTACTCATTTATCAAAGCCTATTCTCAAATTATTTTCATATTTTTAAAAAATGTGGAAGATAGTTAAAAAAACGAAAAACTGCATTACCGACCATTCTCTTATACGCACCTCACTATCATTTGGAGGCATGTCTTGTTAACAAATATACAGGATGTTCCATTAATAATTGGACATACGCTAACTGAAGAATCCTTAGTTCAAAATATGAAGATTTAACCTGAAACACTTAGATAACATGTGCCTCCTTACTGAGATACAGGGTGTCAAAGTTTTTCTTCTTTTTTTTTTGCAATATCTCAACTATCTCTTGACCGATCTTCTCCCAATTTGGTAAGGAAACATTTTTTAAGCTAAGAAACAATAATTTATGTATTACATCACGCTAGCGCCTCATGAGCTATACCTGATGATGAATATTTTTTCTCTTTTTTTTTACGAAACGTAGTGGCACTTTTGACTAGAAAATATCATGCTAGTCATTTCTACATAAAAAAAAGGTACACTTGATAGAACCTGATAATTCCAACTGTTTTCGAGAAAACTGCCGCATAGATCTCAAAAATTCTTTGAAAACAAGCCCAACTTGAACAGGAAAAATTGTATTTATTGAAGAGTGTGCTTTGGTAATGTCTTAGTTCTGTCATTTACGTAAAATTTCATTAGTTTGACATTTTGACAGAACTAAAACGTCACCAAAGCACACTTTTCAATAAATACAATTTTTCCTTTTCAAATTGGGTTTGTTTTCAAAGAATTTTCTATGCGGCAGTTTTCTCGAAAACGGTTAGAATTATCAAGTTCTATCAAGTGTACCTTTTTTACGTAGAAATGACTCCTGCATGAGATTTTCTAGTCTCTCTAAGTGCTCGTCTCCATATGCACATTGTATATTTATTCTTTCTGTGATTCACACTTAATTGTTTATTTTAAATTGAACGTTGTTGTATTATTATTGTGTTCTGTGAGGGGTCCAGGTTGCAACAAAAATATGTACGAGAATTGAGCGGACTGTAAACTCTAGCTTTATAATTTTGAGAATTTTAATTTTAATTTATTAACGTCAACGAAACGTGACAGCCAGGAACAAATGGCTTACCTTAATTGCAGTTTCCGGCATTCAATGGTGGCTTCTCGGTTGCAACCTGGACCCCTCACAGAACACAATAATAACACAACAACGTTCAATTTAAAATAAACAATTAAGTATAAATCACAGAAAGAATAAATATATATGGTGTATATGGAGACGAGCACTTAGAAAGAGAGTTTTAAAAGTAGTAGTCTATTATATATCAGTCTTCTCGCCAAGCCACCCACACGCTTGACTGCCACGTGGTTTTGCGGAAGAAAAAAGGTAAAGCAAAAAATATAAATAGATAATTTATATTTTACATTCATAAAAATTGATAATAAATTTATTTTATTAATAATTAAAAATAAGGACGAAACAGTGCCACTACGTTTCGTAAAAAGAATGAGAAAAAATATTCATCATCAGGTATAGCTCATGAGGCGCCATCCATGGGCTAGTGTGATGTAATATATAAATTATTGTTTCTTAGCTTAAAAAATGTTTCCTTACCAAATTGGAAGAATATCGGTCAAGAGGTAGTTGAGATATTGCAAAAAAAAAAGAAAAAAAAACTTTGACACCCTGTATCTCAGTAAGGAGGCACATTTTATCTAAGTGTTTCAGGTTAAATTTTCATATTTTGGACTAAGGATTCTCCAGTTAGCGTATGTCCAATTATTAATGAAACATCCTGTATATTTGTTAACAAGACATGCGTCCAAATGATAATGAGGCGCGTATAAGAGAATGGTCGGTAATGCAGTTTTTCGTTTTTTTTAACTATCTTCCACATTTTTTAAAAATATGAAAATAATTTGAGAATAGGCCTTGATAAATGAGTAATTTACGATGAAAAATTCAGAGTGGCCTTCTTTCTTAAAGTGACAGAAAATTGTATGCAAAAATTTGCAATTTTTTTTTGCATACGAAATTTGCGTTTAAAAATTATGAAAAAAATTGGGTAAATAGTCCAACATATAAGTAACAACTGTGACTTTTTTTCGGATTTTTTCGTACAACATATCTACTGGAGCGGATCTGGCGAGAAAAAGAGGAGTTGTGAAACCAACTTTTTTAAAAAAAAATTTTGACAATTCGGTTATGCGCGTTCTCTTTTATCATGTTATCAAGATAGTTCAGCTTAATCACACGAGATGGGGCAGGAATTCGCATTTAAAATTCGCAAAAACACGTTTTTTCACGATAACTTTGTTATTATTGACGAAAAAAACTTAAAATAAAAATTGAAGACCTCGCCGAAGCACATAATCTGGTAATTTTTTAAAATCGGACGGTAAGTTTTCGTGAAACTTTTTTTCAAAATACACGTTTCTTTGCTGTAACACTAATATACAAAAAAGTAATTCCTTAATTTTTTCACGAAAAAAAGGAGTTAGAGGGCTGAGATTTGTTTGAGGTGGGTGAAATAGATAAGAATTGATGGAACCGGAGGATAGGGGATGGTGGGCCAATTAAGGGAGGGGGAGGAGGTAGGGAAAAGAAAATTATTCAACTCCTCCAAACTTTTTTCCCTGTCGTGCGATTTTGAAAAACCAAAATGGAATTTGTTCACTGTTATCTCTAGTATTTGACCATTTTTTTTTTTAATTTTTTTCAAATAAACAAATTTGTGGGAGGGGAAAAACTTTTTGCATTTTTTTTTCAAATTAGTTTTTTTTATGTAGGAAAGGGTTCAGAGGAGAAACTTTTTTACAGGTAAGAGAGGATTTTTATCTTTATTTTAAAGAAAATTATCGCAATCCAAGCAATAGGAAGGGAGGGAGGGCATAATGCGTTTGCGGGAATGAGGGGTTAAGGAAAAGGGATAGGGACTTCGGACCTTGATATTCGGCAATATAAATCTTTTTTCCATCTTATTATTTAATGAAAATAATGAAATATTAAACAGCCGAAACGGCAGTTCATAAATAAGTTGCGCTATTACTATAGTATACACACTGCACAAACCTTAGGGTACGGACATGTCGAAGAAGTCACGACTCTATCCGTGCATCTCGGAGTTTTAGCCAATTAAGTGCTACGACGCTGGGTGGACATGCCGGAGAAGTTTATCAATCCGTTCCGTTTTTCGGGGGAATTGACCTGCTTTTATTGTATCTCATGTAAATCATTTCTATTTCTGCAGTGTGTCGCCGTTTGTTTGGAATCACCATCATAAAACATGTATTTTAGGTCCGATTTAGGACTTTTTTTTAACGTAGATCTCTGAAAAGTGCATTCTTGTGATACATTAAATTTTATAAAACGCAAAAGGTCGACCTATTGCGTTTGTTATTGTGGGTGGAAAATTATGAAATGTAACGAAAGTTGCATGGCGCATGGCAATAATTATTATTGCAATCAGAAATTAAAATAATTAAAACTTAATACAAATTGACAATTACAGTGGATTTTCATTGGCAATTTCAGAATTTTTATTTCCTTCGGAAAAAATCCAAAAATAGGAATTTTTTTCACGAAATTTGGAACAAACCCATTTAAGTGCGTATTGTTATGGCGGAAACCGGAACGAGAGGTTGGGGGTGAAACTTTCGAATTATACAGAAATATGCCCTTCTTATGGGACATTTCAAATACAAATTATTTAAATGGGGATATGCGCAATCAGTGAATAGGTGTACTATTAGATAAATATAAAATTTAGTTAGTTGGCATGATTTAATATACGTGTACTATCCGATTAAAAAGTACTGGCACCCCACTATCTGTCTATTCTATTTTTTGTTGAATTTTTATTGTATCTTTTAAAATACATTAGGAGAACACTGTACATTACTGAACAAAATTAATTGATGAATTAGTTTGAAATAATAAGAAATAAAATATGATCTCATGTTTCTTTACAATAATTAGCAATTATATTAGCAATCGAGAAAATTGTTATCTTTCGAAATAGATACCAAGTATATCAAAAATAAATGAAAATACAGGATGGAAGAAACTTGTTATTTGAATTTTCTTTTTTACTATCAGTAGTTTTCGAGAAAAATACATGTGAAAATGTGGAGTGTGCATTTTTTTATCAACTATTATTATTATTCTCATTTTAAAATTAAACAAAGATTTTAGTACTTATAAAATAGCTATAAGCTATTTTTGTAGCAAAATAAGTTACATTGTGACCGGATTAATTTTCTGGTTGCTTACGAACAAAACTACTCTATAAATAGTTAATTCGAACATTCAAAACATGACTAAAAATTAAACCCATTATTGAAAATTACGGCTAGGGCCTAGCACCGTCGCGTGGCTCTTTCCTTCGCGTGGCTCTTTCCGTCGGATAATACGAGTCGTCTGCGTCTGTATATAATTCTTTCTGCGTACTCGTTAATGTAATTTGGTGTTCACTAAAAATCATTACACATAAAAAAAATTCAATATAAATATTGTATTGTCCCCAACTGTACCAGTATAGTAACCAGAAAAGTAATGCTTCGGTTTTTATACGTTTGCCGATGGATATAAAACTCAGGTTTATAGGTATCCGTCGGATACTGCTTAGTTATAAACTTTGGCAAATAACTATGAAATGAGTGGTTCAAAATTGACTTGCAAGAATCAGCCTAAACCTACTAACAAACACATTAACTAACTAATGAACTAATATACAAATAAAAGCCTTGTAAAAAGAACATTCGTATTATTAAACACATTGATGCAACATTTTGTATCGCATCTAGGAACGGCCCTGCATACATATAATTTGTTACATTACTTCCACTTCACTACGTGGATGTGGAAGTAAAACGAATAATGAATTCAATTGTTATTTATTTCAGATATAATAACATGTTTCTGAAAATAGACAACTGTGGTGGTGAATCTTGTCGGGCCCTGACTGAAACTGACCTCGTCAATGTTGGCTCCAGCAAACTGTGCCGGGACCCAACGGTCCGTCTGACAAACTTCAAAGCGTACCGACAACCCACTAAACAATGCATTATTACTTTAATATAACATCAACGTTGTCAGAAAGTAATTTGTCATACTATTAAATGTTACGTAATGTAACCAACATTACGTAAATATTTGTTTAATATTTCGAAATGTAACATTTCTCTGTTACGTTGTTGTAATATAAATATCATATTGCAAGAGAACATTACAAATGTTACTTCCATTTAACATTGCATACCATTACGGATACATTCTTTGTTTGCTGGGAAGGTTAATTGGTTGGTTGGTTCGATCTTCTGTAGACCTCTTTTTCTTGGGCCTGAGTTAATAAAAGGGGTCTACAGACCACCAAACCAACCACAACCTTCTCGGTACACTTTGAAACTTGCTATGACAACTCGCAAAAGTAAGCTGGTTTGCTGGAGTTCCAGCGTCTTCAAGGCGTACCGACATTGTTGGCTCCAGCAGTTTTACGAGTTTGCATGGCAAACTTCAAAGTGTACCGAAAAGGTCGGTTGGTTGGTTGGTTGGTCGGTTAGTTGGTTGGATCGTCTGTATAAATCTTTAGGGGGGTCTACAGACGACCCAACTATCGGGAGCCAACATTGTCGGCATGCTTTGAACTCATTTGTAAAAGTGAACTGGTCTGCTGGAATTCCAAAAAGCGTACAATATTGGCTCCCGATAATTGGGTCGTCTGTAGACCTCTTTTCCATTCAATATACATATGTATTCTATGTAACGTAACAATTTTGGTTACATTTTATAATTATACCTACTCATATTAAGAATTATAAATTTATTTTTTATTTAATTTACTTATATTTAATTTTCAGAAATATCAGGATCTGAAAGAGAAGTAAATAAATGTTGCATAAATGCGATATACTTTTATGTAGAGTCCTGTACGTCCGTTTAAAGTAATTATCAATATCTGAAGTTTTTATTGCCGTAATCCTTCCGGGTAAAGTTTTCGTAAAATATACTCGGCACTTTTCTAAATTGACCGGCAGACGCACCCGGTGGACAAAGCACGAAGCTGATTACCTATGTTTTTCAAAATAGCCAATCAAATAATGTTTAGGTATTGCTTACCGGTGCGATCCACCCGTGAATTTAGAAATCTGCCCACTTTGTTACAGTGCAGACCACGCCCACAACCGTGTTAAAGTAAATTATACGCGGCCACAGTGCCGTCCTGTAATCTATACCCGGCCGCTAGAATAAATATAATTTTTACAGTGTTAAGTTACACCTACTTCTATCAGTGAGTGAGTGTTGATAAATTCACAATAATGAACGACATCGAAAAGAAATTGTTAGCAATCAATGACAATTAATGCGAATTTTCGGATGAAATATTTGTTAATGACAGAGGTTTTAAGATGTTAGGGGGCGAACGAAATAAAATCTTGAACGGTTTGAAAGTGACTATAGTGCATTTTGCGATCATTGTAATTTTTATACACTTTATATTATGTCGCGTTATTGTGCTTTATTACAGGTAACCCACTAAACAAGATATTATTACTTTAATATAACATCAACGTTGTCAGAAAGTATTTTGTCATACTATTAAATGTTACGTAATGTAACCAACATTACGTAAATATTTGTTTAATATTTCGAAATGTAACATTTCTCTGTTACGTTGTTGTAATATAAATATCATATTGCAAGAGAACATTACAAATGTTACTTCCATTTAACATTGCATAACATTACGGATACATTCTTTGTTTGCTGGGAACTTATGTTCATAATAATCGTCACATACATGTGGCTGAAGCGTAGAGCATCTTGAAAATGAATAATGAAACGAAACTAATTTTCTTAAATTACTTTGAAGAGAGCATAATACTAAGTGGTGCCAAAAATTTTCATGATATGAAGTTATTCAACGAAGCCTAAGAAAACGTCTTTCAAAAAATATTACCGCAAATATGCCCAATACTAAAGTTAAAATAAATTTTGTTACTTTAGGTACTCATTTTGTCAACTTTTACCTTTAAATTTATGTTACCTGCATTTTGATTAAAGTAAAAACTTCATCTTAAACAGATTTATATTTTCTACGCACTTTCATTAATGAAATATTAGGTACATAAACAAAGCAGAATGTACAACTGATATCGTGAATCGAGATACACATAGGCAATAGACCCTTGTGTACGTTTTATTAAAATCTCTATACACAGATATATTTTCCAGTTAACCTATAGGGGCTAGCCATAGGCGTGGTGTACACTGACAAGGAATATTTTACAAAAACGCTTCCGTCGTAATATCTACGACGTCGGTATCTACTTACTACACTTTACCTGTTGATTCAGATTGTCTTCCTAGTTTTATTTCCACATCCAGTGGAAGTACAGTAACGACAAAAAACATTTTGAATATTTTTACTGTTCAAATAGGCTTAGAATGTCATGAAGCGTCGAAATTTTAAGTTTGACCGAAAAAAAAAATTTCTGTCTGCCTGTCTGTAACTTTTTTGTGCGCACGATTACTCTGGAACGTTTAAGATATTGACTTGAAATTTGGTACACGTATGTATTTTAACGTGATCTGGAATTAGATTATATTTTCCTCTTATTCTGTTGAGGTTTTTGGTAAATAAGGGTAAATGGGTGTAAACAGATAAATCTACCAGATATGAGTTCATAAAATTGGTATTGGTATTTAGTGGTGATATTTAGTATTAGTATTTATACAAGAGAAGCTATAAAAGGTCTCGAAAAATTTTTTGGCATTAGCCACCCCCATTACCACCCCCACACCGTTATTAAAGGGGGTGAAAAAATTGTGATTTAGTGTGTGTGGGTGTGTACAAGAATCAAAAACCTCAAAATATTTTTTTTACTTCATCCACTCCCACACTACTACCGATGTGGGATACTGTTTTATGAGTTCTTGGGGTAAATGATTTCAAATATTACATTATTAAAGTTCCATAAGTAATTATTTCCACATACAAAATGTTTTCGTTGTGAGAGACTTGGATGGAAAATCTGGATGTGGAAGTAATGATTCCTTGGGCAGCGGTTTTTCCACTCCCTACTCAAAATATGCCGGTTGTGGTGCTGTTTATGGCGTTTCTCCCACAACGCTGGAGCATTGATTGATTCGTCCTTTTTATTCATTTTCACTTTTTCACAAAATAAAAATAAAAAGATATTCAGTATATATCGTACACACATTCCTGCGTGATGGTTATACACTGTAGACTAGTATTACTATGAGAAGATGCCAGGGCGGAGCCAAAATGCGCGAATATTTTTACCAGTGGCATAGCTTTATCTGGGGTACAGGAATGTGTAATTGCAATAAAAGTTTCGCGATCAAGGAACTGTGAAAATGGAGTAGATTAAAACTTGCCAAGTGTTACGAGTAACCTTTGTTCAGGAGAAGTGTAAGAATAGTAAGTTCTACTAAACTTTGCCTAATAAAGTTGTTTTATTATTATTATTACCGTCGTCGCCGCTCTACTGCAGGGCACCGCCGCCACTGGTGTTGACATTGAATGTCACGTAATTCTTTCTCATTGGTTTAGAATGATGGAGCGCACAAACTTGTTTCTGCGCATATTTTTTGCTGGCATCTTCTCATAGTAATACTACTTTACGGCGAATCTAGACAAACGTAGTGTGTACTGGCTAAACCTCAACCCCTCACAGTTCTTCAAAATTAATCCGCATGTGTACCATCAATAGAAACACTGGTGGGAATTGTTGAAAGTAAAATACGGCACACGGCACGGATTCAATGCTGGAAAAGCCGTACTATATTTGTATTGCTACTTTTTCAATTTAATAGCTATTTTAATTATATACCAATAATTATAGTTGCTAAATACCCCACTGTCGGGGCCGTCGACAGCTTTACTGAGCCCCGGGGCTGCTTATTATTGAGGGCCCCTTCCCTCTTTCAAGGTTTTGTCGTTTCATTTTTCTGTTTTTAATTTATTAAAAAACTATCACAGTATTTAATTGTTACAGATTTTTATTGAATTGAAATATTTATATAATTTTTTTGAGAATCGCCAAATGTGCACAACTGAATGGCCTAGCCTATATGACGTAATATAGCTATAGTCTTGGGCGCCCTGCCCCCCCCCCCCCCTGTCGGCGGTTCTGCCCACTGTCCCTACTTCTGGTGTAGATATATAGCCATAGGCAAAAAAATGATTCATAGAAATATTTACTAAAATCATGTAGGTAACATATAAAATAAACATATAAAAATAATTTTAAGATACGAGCTTGTATATATGTTAATTATAAAGCAATAATTAAGGTTGTTAGCTATAACTTAAAACAAATATCCATAGAAATATTTATTCAAAATATGATAAATATTCGCGACCCGCGTAGTCTACCTCTCTACCACCAAGTAAAAACAAACTATTTTGTTTCGACGTGGACATGCTAGTTGACTTCGGATATAAACAGCTCTGGTAACATCCTCGACATGTGCGGTCGCATTTAAATGTACAGGTTTGTTTTACAAATTGATGAATTCGATGCACGGAATCAAATTGTGGCCTAAACTTCTAGATGCGAGGATGCGAGGATCTGCGTACCTCACACCAAATATATAAAATTATGAATGGCCAGTGAAGTGCAATGACCGCGGTGATTCCCGTGTGAACTGCTAGGATGAACTGCTGCAAGTATCTTCGGCATGCGCTATCCCATTTAAATGTACAGGTTTGTTTTACAAATTGACGGCGACTGTAGTAGTGAACTACTCATTTAACTATTAAGATTCTTCGACATGTTCGTACCCTTAGATTCGGGCGAGTACTAACAACTAAGTTGGCGTTATAACATTAAAAATGCTTAAAACAAACATAATCGGTTTTTTAACAAAATTGATCGGTAAATAGAAAGTTATTAATCATTTAAAATTTAACAGATTGTTTTCTGATTTTTTTAGATTTGTAATTGATTAGAATTTTTTTTAAATGCTATTTTCTATCATTTATTTATATATTTAACTATTATATATTTCATAATAATATAATATTAAAACGTAGACATGATTTTCAAATAGTGACATTATATTAGCAATATTATCGCTTTCGGAAACAGGGTATGGTGGTGTTATAGGTAGAATTAATTATAGCTTGAAATCCAAGGATCGCAAGTTTGAAACACAGGCAGGTTATTATAGATGTACTTGTTCCTTTTTACTTTTTCTTTATACTGACGTGTTTTATCAAATAAGTCGTCAATATAAGATTTAAAATGTTCAAAAATTAACATTTATTTCCAAAAAACTGGGAAGAGTATTCTAAAGAATGTGCAACAATTATATAAAAAGTTAAACAAATCGGCGAGGAGCATGATTTTTGCTCTAGTTTTTTAAGTTTTTAATTTACCAGTCGTGAAGGTGTGACACTTTCAGAGATTGAAGAGGGAATATGCAAAACTTATTTAATGATAAAGAGATCATAAAGAACGTGGAATTCTGATAGAAATTAATTGCAGTACCGGGCCAACAATCACTGATTTGCAATTTGCTCGAAAACTGTTAATGCTAGAAAAAAAAGTTTCAAATAAAAAAGTTACGCCAATCTTTTATCTTCATATGTCCTCGATATACTTGGTATCTATTTCGAAAGATAAAAAAGTTTCCCGCATGTTACATTTGAGAATGCAAATTTTCGACATAGCCTTAGAAAAAAAGTAAAGATTTCTACACTTATTAAAATTTGTCCTACATATTAACACATTTTATTAACAAATATATATAGTGATAACACGATAAAAATTTGAGAGTAATCCATTGTGCCGTTTTTGAATTAGAGCGAGTTAAACGGAAAAATAATTGTTTTATATATCCAATAAACACCTAAAACTAGAGAAATGGGCCGGGAAAACTCGTGACGGCGTTAGATAATTTTAAGTTTAATATTTGATCAAGGTAGATTGATAAAATATTAAGATGGAAAAAAGATTTATATTGCCGAATATCAAGGTCCGAAGTCCCTATCCCTTTTCCTTAACTCTTTATTCCCGCAAACTCATTATGTCCCCTCCCTCCCTTCCTATTGCTTGGATTGCGATATTTTTTTTTAAATAAAGATAAAAAAAGATGCTCACTTACCTGTAAAAAAGTTTCTCCTCTGGCCCTTTCCTACGTAAAGAAAACCATTTGAAAAAAAATGCAAAAAGTTTTTCCCCTCCCACAAATTTGTTTATTTGAAAAAAATAAAAATAATAATCAGACGGAGATAACAACGAACAAATTCCAATTTGGTTTTTCAAAATCGCATGACAGGGAAAAAAGTTTGGAGGAGTTGAATAATTTTCCTTTCCCTACCTCCTCCCCCTCCCCTAATTGGCCCACCACTCCCATCGTCCCGCTTACATCAACTCTTATCTATTTCACCTACCTCAAAAAAATCTCAGCCCCCTAACTCCTTCTTTTTGTGAAAAAATTAAGGAATTACTTTTTTGTATATTAGTTTTACGGCAAAAAAACGTGTATTTTAAAAAAAAAGTTTCACGAAAAGTTACAGTCCGATTTGAAATTTTTTTTACCAGATTATGCGCTTCCGCGAGGTCTTCTATTGTCAATATAACTTTTTTTTTCGTCAAGTCAATAATAACAAAGTTATCGTGAAAAAACTTGTTTTTCCGAATTTTAAATGCGAATTCCTGTCCTACCATGCTAAAAGAGAACGCGTGTAACTGAACTGATAGAAAAAAAATTAAAAAAAAAGTTGGTTTCATTTCAAAACCAGATCCGCTCCGCTAATCCGAGAATATTTTAAAAAACGAAAATCAAAAAGCCCCCCACCACTTCTCCAATATGGCGGCTGCAGGCTTGAAATTTTGGGAAAATCATATTTAGTGTAAGCCCCTTCAAATAGTTGATAATAAACAAAATTTTGTTTGGGGGCAGATTTTACATGCTTATTCTGCTATGCCCTTTCTGTTGTACTTGAATATCGTAGTTTGTCAATGAAAATAGTTCCTAATTTTATTATTAGTACGGCATTTAACTATATACATTTATGATGTAGAAGGTTGTATTCCTTAGAGCAATGGGAAGTATCTATTTTAAAGATTATACCATTTATAACGTTTTTTAATATTTATAATAAACCGAAAATAAACGCATATTTACCTCTCACTCTGCAAAATCCTATATTTAAGCGATTTATATGGAATCTGCAAGAAGGTATGACTGCGGTGGTACCATTATAATTACAAGTTAGTTTAAGGCGTTTCAAAAATTGAAACAAATTTTTTTCAGTCGCAAATTTGGTGTAGAAAAAATTCAAATTTCGTTGGAATTGCACTAAAATTTTTAGTTAGGTATTTTAGGGATATCTGATAAAGAATGTGATGTCAAAAATTACGAATTCTAAATAGAGAATCCAATATAGCTGCCGTAATTGCAACGTTTTTGCAGATTTACGTAAAATTTGATACATGGAGTTTTCAGGATTATCTAATAATGAGCCTGACGTTACTAACGATTTCGACACCCAAAAGTCTCTTTTTAAAAAATTATTAAATTCAAAAATTTATTTTTTATAAAAATGTTTTAAGTACAATGTATGTATTTAATCTAAGAAAGCTAGTTACAGACTGAATCTAAAACAATGCAAAATAGGAAAGAAGGCACAGCGCCTTATCTTCTAAGTATCAGGTTACAACTGCTGATGCTGGGAAACATAGTCGTCCCCTTATAATTTAAATGGGGGGTCGATACATAATTCCTCCCCTCGAAGATTCAACTACGGAGTGCAGCGAGGAAGTTGAACGTTTGGTGGGATGGCTTCTGGTCGATTTCCCTCGATGTCTTCATTATGTTTACTTCGTCTGGCTAATATACATTTTTTATATGAAAAATATGAGATGATTAAAATAACCATAACATAGAGGAGTACTGTCCATGTACTGGGAATATTGGAGATTCCAATTTCGTCATAAGATATTTGGGGTTGATTTTCAATTATTTGTTTTTGAATATCCTGTAGTTCGTCTAGGTTGATATTCTCTAAGTGGATGGTAAAGTTTTGGTTTGGTGTAGGATTTTCCTCTTGGTCTAGTTCTGGGAAAAATATCGGCTCGTTTTGATTTATGGCTTGCTGTTTATTGCTGATCTTCTCTCGGGTGCTAATTATTTCGCACCCTATTGGGATGTTGATTAAATAGGTACCAATTAACTTTTGGACCTCTTCTTGTTGTTTACATTTCATGGTGATTGCCTGCTTGCTGGGAAATATACCAATCCATTGTGTCGATTCTTCTAGTTGCTTGATTACGGCTCTTGTAGTTTTGATCTGGGTTCTTTGACAGCTTGCGGTGTTCTTCATATCCAGGAGTTGTATTTCACAAGGGCTGTCTTCGTCGATTTCTTTTATGTCAAGTTTCTTACAAGCATAATATTGTGGTGCCATTTTGGTGCATATGTCACTTTCGAATGTAAAGTACAATTTGTCTTTTAGCAAATATCTATTATTTGGAATTATTGCCTTGAATTGACTCTGACTATACACAGGAATTGGGTACAGGTGATAATAATTAAAGGTTTCAGGGTACATGATTGGTAAACGAAGTAAGTAGGTGATTTTATTATTAAGGATATAACATTCAATTTCTATTAATTTTTCTATTAGTAGGGTATTTTCTAGTGTTATTTCAAAGGGCAATTGTCCCGGTTGTATATTTTTTTCCAATTTTAATAGTTCTTTGAACAGATCGACAGTTTTTATTATACTTGGGTGCATGATATTTAATCTGGTGAACGTAATTGAATTTTCTATATCTTGGAGAATAGAGTTAATTATTTCATACATATTTATAATTTGATTTAAAATGTCTTTCATGAAGTTAGTAGTTTTGCGTTTTAAGTCTCGTTCAGCAATGGCGGCAATCCGTTCGATTTCTGATTGTAATACTTTTTCATTATGAGATATTTGTTGAATGGTTAAATTAAATTTATTAATTATGTCTATAGAGATTGAGTTTTGTTTTGTAATGCTTGCAGCCAATTTATTTTGATTATTTTGAATTTGCCTAATGAGATTGTCATACCGTTCTCCGTCGGTGGCATCCAAATTACCAGATATTGATTTAAAAATAGAACCTAGACCGTTTATTAAACCTCTTTTGGTTCTTTGGGGATGCGGAAGAATTTCTTTTAACTTGATTTCGACCTTTTCTTACGTCAACTTTAATATTTTAACATAGTTTGATGTATCTTGGGAGTAATTTTTATTCAAATTAATGCTATGCATAAGATTTTCTGATTGTTCATGTAGCTTATTAATTTCGGTGATAATTGGGTTTAAATCATAGTAATGGATCAAGGTGTGACTATATTCTTGTACCTTTGCCAGTCCTAGTTTAAGTGGTATTAATCCGGGGTTGTTTTCTAAGCTTTTGATTGTTATTCTCTCTTGTAATCCGAGTACAAGGGGAAATCTGAAATATAACAGTTTAGTTATTTAAAATCGTAAGTTTTCTTTAGTGGTCGTTTTAAGTTATCCATGTGGATTTTGTTTTCGGTCGATACGGTTTTTGAATTTTTGTCTACCGTTTTTATTACCGTTGGTTTATGAAATTTATTCGCGGTCTTTTGCCTTTTATGTTTTTTAATATAAGTGGTTGATTTAGACTGAAATAATTTTGGATCATCGCGATTTTGATTTAGTTTCTCTATAGTTTTTTCTTTATTTTCTATAAGGTTTTCATTTATTTTTGAGTACATTAATTTAGTCCTTTCTTTATGTTCGTTAATATAATCGTTAACGAGTATCTTTTCAATGTCCATATCGAATGGATTTTCATTATTTATGTGTCCTTTAATGATGTCTATTGGTTTTAACTTTGTTGTCGAATGAATCGAGTGGTTATACGGGGTTGGTGTAATATTCATTTTCATTCTTACGGGATGCCTTTCGTATTTTCCTTGTTGACAAATTTCACAGTCGTTTATATATGTTTGAATTGAATTTTTCATTTCGGGCCAATAATATCGCTTCCTGATTTGTTGCTCGGTTTCATTTATACCACGATGGTTGCTTTTGCTTTCGTGATAATTTTTTATTATTTCCTGAACATCGTCCTTATTACTGACATCGATTAATTTTAGTTTACAATTTTTTAATTTTAGGTACGGCCATTTAAAGTTCTTACGTATAACTTCACAAAATGGTTCATACATATCAGGGTCTTCAAAATATAAATGATAAGGTGTTTTTGGCACTACATAGTTTTTGAAAAAGTTGATTATATCTTGCTCGAATTGATTTTGAGATATTTGACAATCTAGGCGTTGCTTTTTATTGAATAATATCGTCAGTTTTGGTCTAGCAGGGGAATGTAGAACCGATTTAATAATTATTTGATTTTGTCCGTAATTAACGGGTGTTTCCACGATGGGAATTTCTGCTATGGGATGGTGCTCGGCATTTGTGTGTACAGTAATATTATCATTATCGTTATCGTCCTCGGGGTTATCAGTCTCTAATCTGTGTTCATCTGGTAGTACCCGAGTGGAAATATTGTCGATTTCCGGATCTGGAGGTTCCGCGGGTTCTGGGAATTCCGAGGGTTGAGCTGAAGTGCTAGCGCCGATTTGCTCATTAAACTTGTCAATATATTCAAATATATCACTCGTCTCTTTTGCGTGTAATTCTATGCGGGATAACGCGTCTGCGTTCGTATTTAATTTACCCTTTTTATATATGATATTGTAGTCGAATTCTTCCAACTTGAAACGCCATCTTATTAATTTAGAATTTGGCTCTTTTAACGAGAATAGCCACTGTAGGGGTTTATGGTCAGTTATTATGTTAAATTTCCGTTCAAAAAGGTATGGCCGGAAGTATTTAGTAGCCCAAACGATAGCCAAAAGTTCCCTTTCTATCACGCTATAATTTTGTTCGGAATCATTCAAAGTTCGAGACGCGTACGCGACGGGTAAGTCTTTCCCAATTTGGCCCTGGGACAAAATGGCGCCAACGGCCACATTGCTCGCATCAGTGGTTAAATTGAACGGTTTTGTGAAATCGGGGTATTGCAGGATAGGCTCGTTAATCAAGAAATTTTTACAAACTTCAAAACAAGATAAGAATTCTTCGTCGTGGGTGATTTTTGCATTTTTCTTTAAGCATTTCGTCATCGGTTTGGTAATTTTGGCGAAATTATTTATAAATCTCCTATAATAACCCAATAGTCCCAAAAAGCCTTTAATTTGTTTAGTTGTCTTAGGGACTGGGTAATTTTTTATAGCTTTTATTTTATCCGGGTTTGGCTTAACCCCGTTCGGTGTAACAATGTGGCCTAGGTAGGCCACTTCCTTGCGTAAAAATTCTGACTTGTCTAACTGAATTTTGAAATTTGATTGTCTAAGTCTATCAAAAACTGATCTTAACCTTTCTATATGTTCCTGAAGTGACGTAGAAAAAATTATTATGTCGTCTAAGTAAACTAAGCATTTTTCGTTTTGTATACCACGAAGAATATTGTCCATAATTCGCTGAAACGTCGCGGGCGCGTTTTTTAGGCCAAAAGGCATTCTTAAATACTCGTAATGCCCGTTTTCTGTGTTAAAAGCTGTTTTGGCTATGTCGCTTTCGTCCATCTCTATCTGATGAAAACCACTAGCCAAATCCAAGGTGGTAAAGTATTGACATTTGCCTAACTTGTCCAATAAATCGGTAATATTGGGAAGTGGTCGTCGACCGTCTTTTCATTCAGTTTGCGGTAGTCCACCACTACACGCCACTTCTGTATTCCCGAAGCATCGGGTTTTTTGGGCACCACCCAAATAGGTGATGACCACGGTGAATTGCTAGGCTTTATTATATTTTGATCTAACATTTTTTTCATTTGGTTTTCTACTTCCTTTTTGTGGATGAACGGGTAACGATATGTTTTCGTATATATCGGTACTTCGTCCGTCGTATTAATTTTATGTTTAATTTGATTAGAAAAAGTTAATTTAGTGTTTTCTTGATAGAAAATGTCTGAATATTCTTTACATAAATTTTCAATTTTACTTTTTTCTTCCGGGTTTAGATGGTCGGTACGAATGTTAGATAGGCTTAAGTATGATTTTGGTGTTTCATCAAAATTGTTTAAGTTTATTTCATGAATTGATTTTTTTTCGAATCTCTCAACTACTATAGGTTCGGAAAAGTCTAGAGTGATGGGATTGACCGTATTATTTAATATTGTAGTAATAGCTTCGCCATTGTTGGCGGTGGCTAAACATTCTGGTATCTCACAATTGTGAATTTTTTGATAAGGAATTATTATTTCTCCATTTTCTAGAGACGTTTTTATTTTTATTACTTGTTCGCTGCGAGGTGCGATTGATATTAAATTTAATTCGTTTTTTGTTTTATAGTAAGATAAGGTAATTTTTGTATACGGCGTTATCAATAATCCTTTGTCGAAGTTTAAGCTAGCCTGAAGTATTTTTAAATTATCCAATCCGATTAATCCGTGAAAACTATTATGAAATCTAAATAAAAAGAATTTTAAACTTGTTGGTTGTGGTAAATTAAATAGTTTTGAAGATGGTATTAATGCACTTTCTTTGTGAGCGGATTTTTGAAAAACGGTAGAGACTATAAATGGATCATTTTGAATACAGTTAGGGTATAATTTATGAGCAAGATTAGGGTCGATAAATGATTTCGTTGAACCCGAGTCGATTAAAAATTTTAGGTTATGTTCAGGTAGTATAATATAGGGTAATTCATTAGAATTGGTGGCATTGATTGAGATAATTTCAGAGTTTACGTTTGATCGTCGACCGGTGGGTCTTGCTGAAAATTTACATTTTCTTGCTGAAGATTTATATTATCTTGCTGAAAATTTATATTATCTTGCTGAAAATTTATATTATCTTGCTGAAAATTAATATTATCTTGGTAATATGCCTCGTTTACGTCTCCGTAAGTTTCAGGAAGGTTTTGGTTGTCATACTCGTAAACACCGCTAGAGGTTGGTTCAATTTCGTTTACTTCAGTGTTATGAAGTTCATGGGAAGCGAAATTTCTTTGAGGGGGCCGATATTGATTTGAGGTCGATGGTCCCGGTTGAGGTCGGAAATTATTCGAAGTTTGCCTCGTTGATATACTCATAGGAGTGGGGTTAGGCAGATTTTTGTATGGATTTGGCCTGAAAACGTTTTGGTTTTGGTTCCTGAATATTTGCGAATTTGTGAAAAATCTCTGCTGTGGATTGTTCACTCTAGGGTGAAATTGAATCGGTTGAGATGGGAAACTATTTTGTTGACGAAATTGATTACTCTGAGTTTGATAATTGAATGAGGGCATTTGGCCATTGAAAGGGTTTCTGGGGAAGTGGTTCATTGGTCTGCTGAAATTATTTACTGGTCTATTAAAGTTATGCATTGAATTTTGTTGATGAATGGTTGGGAATATTGGTCTTGGTTGTACAGGAGCCTGTTGTACGAAATTTTTGTTAGTCAAATTTTGATAATAGTGCGTATTATCTTCTTGAGTAATAAATTGCATCGCCTCTTTCATGTCTTTGGGGCGCATGCAACGAATAGTTGTGCCTAGAGGTTCTTTTAGCCTGACAAGAATGTTTTTAGAGTAAGATTGTTATAGAGAGCTCGTTTTAATACTTTGGCTTCTGCTTCTTTTTCATGAATGTCTACATATGAACATATTAAATTTAATAATTGTAAGCAACGGTCGTAAAATTGTTGCGGTTTTTCGCTTGGAAGCTGTTTTAGCAAAACTAAATCTCTATTTAGACAAGCTTCGTCGCGTTGATCTGCAAAGTTTCTATATAAAGTGTCTTTTAGTTCTTGCCAAGTAGTAACACTCTGTATATTAACAGCTAATTTAGCGTTATCTGTTAATTTGCCTATTAGCGAGTTTAATAAAAACACGTTATGAAAACTATCAGGGTGAGCTGTGTCGTAAAATTCTGATATAATGCTATCACAAATACTTAAATATCTATTTAATTCGTTCGGATTTCCGTCAAATTGCGGAACGCATTTTAAATACTCTGGTTTGAACTGAGTCATTTTCGTATTATTTAAGGTTAAATTAACTTCTAAATTACTTATTTCACTAGAATATTGAATGTTATTTTCTGGTTTATGTGAGGAACTAGAAGGCAAAAGAGAATTATTATCTTCTACGTCTGAGTCAGTTAAAGGTGATAAGCTTAAGTTTTCAAAAAGTTTTTCGAGTGACATCAAACTGTACTTACATTAATATTATTGTGACTTTGAGCATCGTTTTTCACTAACTATAAGGAGCCCTCAAATGGATGAGCGATTTTGTCTTCTCCAAATTACGAGTTCCTTGCAGAATGGGACGATGTAGTTCCAATTCTCGTGAATTATTGTTGAAAGAGTCTTGCACAGGTTTGCGATAAACTGGGTTTCCTAATGTTCGAGGAGCCACTCTGTTTTAGGCACTTTCGCGAATTTTTCACTTTTTTGTCCGATAATCGATTAATCGTTGAAACGAAAATTATCTGTTCGATACACGATAATTTCGATAATCCTTAGACCGACTGCGCCACTAACGATTTCGACACCCAAAAGTCTCTTTTTAAAAAATTATTAAATTCAAAAATTTATTTTTTATAAAAATGTTTTAAGTACAATGTATGTATTTAATCTAAGAAAGCTAGTTACAGACTGAATCTAAAACAATGCAAAATAGGAAAGAAGGCACAGCGCCTTATCTTCTAAGTATCAGGTTACAACTGCTGATGCTGGGAAACATAGTCGTCCCCTTATAATTTAAATGGGGGGTCGATACATAATTCGTTACAGCTTCAAAATTGTGTAGAAGCTAAATAAAGTGGCTACTGAAAACGGTGAAAAAAAATTTTGTCTCACTAGATTAGTATTTTTTTTTTCACTTATTGAGCAATATTATATTAAACATTAATTTAGAATGTTAATGAAAAAATAAAAATTTGTGAAAAATAAATGTACTGCCTAAAAAAGGTTGTAGTGCAGGAGCCACATTGGTGACGACTGTTGCACGGAGGTGTATAGAGAATTTCTTTTCTAAACTTAGTTTCTATATGCCTAAGGATACGTTTTAACTTGGATACACGTTCTGGTATGGGGAGGTTTCTCCCAATATGGCGGAAAAGATGGCTGCCTGGCCCATATGTAGATCTATCAGAAAATGGCCTATATCTCGAAAACTATTGCTCGTAAACACTTGTCAGCAGAAGAGGCAGAATTAAAACTCAATTGTGTTTATGACGGGCAAGCAAAATATGAAAAGTTCCGTGAAGAAGTTCAAAAAAACTACTAGATACACTTTCATTAAAAACAGGACACAAGAGTAAAGAAGATCCAAAACTTATTGATGTAAAATTGGAAACGCCTAATGCTCAAAGAATAATTGACATTTCAAGAGATCGTGGCTACTATTCTAGGTGCCCGCGTATATAAATGCAATTTATACATATCCTCGTATAACTTCTTGTACGGCATAATTGCGCCTAGTGTATCACTTTTTTCCTCTGCGAAAATGTTCATAAACGCGGCGTTCCTCCTCGGCATGAAAAAGACGATTTCCACGCGTCGGACTGGAAAATCGGCAAATATATTTTGTTGGACAATTTGAGAATTGGATTCTACATATATATTCTACATATTTCTACAAACTGTCCGACAAAAATTTTGGAACGTTAAGGGTGCCTACCACCCTAAACATAACATAACATAACTTTAAAACATTTATTGATAACCATCTGATTTTTTCAAGATTGCTTAATAAAAATATGTAGAATCCAATTTTCGAATTGTCGGACAAAATATATTTGCCGATTTTCCAGTCCGACGTATGGAACTCGTCTTTTTCATGCCGAGGAGGAACGCCGCGTTTACGAAAATTCTCGCAGAGGAAAAAAGTGATAGACTAGGCGCAATTATGCCGTACAAGAAGTTATACGAGGATATGTATAAATTGTATTTATGTACACGGGTACCTAGACTATACTCAATTGATAAACTGTTAACATTTGAGCTAACATCGACTTCCTTTTTTTTTGACCAAAGATGGTGCGCTTTTAAAATAAAACAAAACAGAATTCGTAAACAAACTTGAAAGCCACTGTCACCTCAATACATCCTTGCCTAATTTTTGATTTTATGCTTCATGCTCGCAAGTTCAATTAAAAATTTTGGTAATTTTGCTGAAATTATATTGAACAGAATAATTTATCTGTCAAAGTCCGCCAAAAGGGTTGATATCGTCTTCGATCTATATGACGAGAATAGTATAAAAACTGCAAAAAGATTGAGACGCATGGAAAAAGATCCAATCAACATGACAATCTCAAGCAGTGTGACATCTTTGCCGAAAGACATGGACGCTTCCTGGGTTTCAATTCAAAACAAGACACAGTTTCAACATTTTTGCCGAAACTATCTTATTCAACATAGGGGCAGACTATCAAGTTCAATAGTTTATTTGAGTGGTATGGCTGCAGAAGAAGCATACAAAGTATAAGCAGATATTGTTACAGAAGAACCTCAGTTATGTTGTACACTTGAAGAAGCCGATGAATGGATATTTTTTCACGTAAATCATGCCGTTAACCACTCAAATGTTGAAAGTGACTTAATACCATCATCAGACACAGATGTAATTGTGTGTGCCGTTTACTATTTTCATAAAGAGTTTAAGGCTAATGGTTTGAACGAATTTTGAACTTATTCTGGGGTAGGACAGACTTTAAGATTTATTCCAGTACATGATGTATGTCAGGCTGTTTCAAACCATGTCATTGAAGTACTTCCTGCCATTCACTCACTGAGTGGATGTGACACTACAAGCAAATTTGGCACAAAAAAACTTTGGAAAAGAAGAACTGTCAAATACAATAATTGAAAATGCTGAAGAGTTTTTGACAAGGATGTTATCTAAAGACTTTAGGAAAATTAATGACTTAAGAATTTTTAAGTACCACCGAATGAAAACTTTAGACTTCATCAAGCTTCCACCGACTTTACGGCGCTACACATCAAGCGGGCATATTTACAGGCTAACCAGTGGTATGGTCTATTAGAAGATCTAGGTATATCTTATCCCGGTGACTATGGCTACGAGGAAACAGGATGAATTCCTCAAATTATCACCGAGCAACTTCCTCCTGATTTTCCTCACATTTGTTCATGAAAGACTTGTGCACGGCCAAACATATGTATATGTAGGAAGAATGAAGTTGGCTGTTCCAGGTTCTGTGCTTGTAAACTTCCAAAGTGCCATAATAATAGGAATTAACTTTTATTAGTCCCTTTAAAATACTATTTGTTACTAATAGTCGCTTAATCTTCTTATCATTCGTAGTAATGTTGCAAATAATATAGTGTTTTTATTAATAAAATCTTTTTTTAATTACAACTTTTTCATGGCTTAATAACATGTAAAATGATGCTCTTATCAATTTTGATACCTTGTAATTTTCCGCTACGAGATATAGATCATTTTCTGGTAAAAGTACATATGGACAAGGCGGCCATCTTGGCGGCCATATTGGGAGAAGCCTCCCCATACCCGAAACGCGTACCCAAATCAAACCTTATCCTTAGACATCTAAGAACTCAGTTTTGAAGAGAAATTCTCTATACACCTCCGTGCAATAATTGTCACTAGAGTGACCGTGACCCCTAGACCACTGGTAAACATTATGAAAATAAATTTTATCGTCGAGTCGCCCAGTTAACTGAACCTTAATGCCTAATATCGATATTGAGGCTGAGTATATCAACTTCAGTATCGATTTAGATAGTTCAGTTGAACTGATTTTTTTCTGCGACAACATTCCACCTGAAATTTTATTACTGTTTCTTTTGTATTACCTCCTGATTACGAAAAAAATATTTGCGCCCAAAAATTCCTTGTGCGTCAAAAGTTGTATGCACTTTTTGACCCGCTTTCCGGATTTTCAACTTATCTACTTAATATATCTTGTACTGGTAATCGGATGGGAATTTTTAAAATATATTTATAATAAAATGCTTAAAAAATAGACCTGTCCGATATGTATTGGTCAATTTGCCATCTTGGAAAAAAATAGAAAACACCAAAAATATCCGAAAACATCAATATTGAATAACTTTTCTATAAGAAGGAGTAATTTCACCAAAGTTGGCAAAAATAAAACCCATTTTATGGTTAAATATAATGCACCAATCCCGGACACCATGTGCATTTTTTTTTCAAGAAAGTGCATTTTTACAATTTTCAAAAATGGATTTTCTTTTCACCCAATTTTCATCGAAACAAAATGAACTATATTATAGAAAGTCTCGTAAAACTTACAAAATGAAACTTGATGAATTTGAAAAGGAAATTTATTAAGCATACGCATGGTAATAATAATAATATATGAATATATGATCGATATAATCAGAACCAAGCAGTCAAGACTAGAGTATTATTATTTTTTATGGGTATGCCGATAAATAGAATAGCACTAAGAATAACGAACGCATTTGTCGTTTAGAAAAAAATTTCATTCACAAGTGATATTATGAAATCCTCGGATAGTCAAAAAAAATTCTAGCTAATAGTAAAAATAAGCTTTATAAAATTATTGCGCAAAGAGTAAAGAGATAATGACTGTAACGTTAAAATATGTAAAGAAGACGCCGATACTACAACCGTTAAAACTGCTATTGGTTTGAAAACCGAAGACAAGTTATAATAATTGGAGAAGATATTGATCTTTTGGTTATAATGACTCAACTAGCATGGAATCATCATAAAAAAATCTATGCTTACAAGCCTAAGATTAATAAAATAATTGACAAATATTATGATGAAAATAGAATTGTCTGCAATTCCACTCACTGTTTAAGAGTCTATTTCCAAACCCAAAAATGGTTAGGTTTTGAGAAAGATCGGTACTGAGAATGGCCTATGAGTGAAAATAATGTTTTTCCTAAAAATGTACTAAGTGATATTTCTTCTAAATGTAAGAAAGGCTGTAAAAATAATCAATTTTCAATTCAATAACAATTTATTAGTAATTAATCTTACAAGAATGCGCCTAGCCGGATCCCGGTCCGGAGCCAACCGTTCAACCACGGCGCGCAGCGTCGTGGTGAATGCGCGGCTGGGTGTTAGCACTCCTGTTTAAAAAGGTGAAACTTAAAGCTAACAATTTGGTTATATATAGAACAAAGAACTTTTAAAAACTTAAAATTACACTTTTGGACGAAAGGACAAAAGAACAAAAACTTAATAAACCAACAAAAAGAGAAACGAATAAAGGGAATAGAAAAGGGGTTTAAGGTAGGTAAAAGGTGGTGAAAAGGGAGGATTATGGTATAGAAAAGTGTGGCTAGGGAGGTTGTAGAAAGATAGGCTGGTAAGGTAATGGGTCTTTCAGGTTGAAAAGTACGGCATTATGCTGACTGATTCGTGTTATATCGCGGGTTAGCGGACTATCGCCCAGTTTGAATTGGTGGAATTTTTAGGTTAGACTATAAAATATATCTGTAAAAATAATCAGTGTAGCTGTAGAAAACTGAATATATAATGTTCTATTTTATGTATCTATTGTAAAGGAAATAATTGTGCCAATGCTTCCTCTACCTTTAATGAATCGGCTATCGACGAGAAATGCGGTGAAATTATGGTATATGACGGTAATGAAACTAATATAGTAGTATATTTTACTTTGTTTCGATGAAAATCGGGTGAAAAAAAGGAGGGTCAAAGAAAATGCATTTTTGAAAATTATAAAAAAATGAACTCCATCCCCTAAAAGTACATAAAATAACGTACAATTGAAAAAAAAGTGACGTACAATATCTCCTTGATAATTGACAAAGGATTCAAAATTTTATTTCGTCCGCCATCTTTGACCATTCTATTTAATATACGGTGTCCGGGATTAGTGCATTATATTTGACCATAAATTAGTTTTATTTTTGCCAGCTTTGGTGAAATTACTCCTTATAGAAATGATATTCAATTTTGATGTTTTCGGTCATTCTTGGTGTTTTCTATTTTTTCCAAGATGGCGGATTGACCAATACATATCAGACAGGTTTTTTAAAAATTTTATTTGAAATAAGCCGGTATTTTTAGAATTCCCATTCGACTACTAGTACAAGATATATTAAGCAGATAACGTTGAAAATCTCTGAAACCGCGTCAAAAGTGCATATAACTTTTGACGCATAAGGAATTTTTGGTCACAAATATTTTTTCCAGGAGGTCATAATACAGAAGAATCTACAATAAAATTTCAGGTGGAATGTTGCGTCGCCGAAAAAAATCAATTCAATTACACTATTAACCTAAATCGATACTGAGGTCGATGTACTCGGCCTCAATATCGATATTAATAGTCCACGAGGCAGTGAAATTTTTTCGTACTTATTTTCCCAGTCGGTGTATATGAATTAATCTGTTCTCTTAGTGACAAAAAACAAGAATTTTTGAGTCTGGCTAAAATTTTTGGATGGATTCAAAAAATAAAAACACAATGCAAGTCCACTTATTTTCCCAGTCATAAATATTTTACATTTACTAAAGTGGAACATAAAGTTTATGAAAATAGCAGTCTGGCTTATCTCAGATAGCGGAAAGTGAGTCTGGCTGAAAATTTGCGGATTTCAAAATTTGACGAATTTTGCGGATCCGTAACCCTTATTTTGCCAGGCTTGAAATTTAGCACATAAATTGATACAATTCTAAACTGTAATTAAAAATAAGTCTGGCTCATTTAAGAAATTGGCAAATGAGTCTGGCGGCATCTTCAAAATGGGAAAAATAGAAAATTTTTGCTCTTATTCTCCCGGATTTGGAAATTTGCCACATGATAGATTATACTATAATTTCATAGAAAATACACGTTTGGCTGACATTTACAATCACGAAGGCCTTGCCAGACTCACAAGCCAGGTAGTTAAACGAGGAGTGAAATAGCAGCACGTGCGTATTTAGGTAACGACGCTGGAATGCGAGTTACCTGAGCGCAGCTGCCTAGACCCCTGTCCCTTGTATACCTATCTCTGTCAGTTACTCGGATTTTGAGTTCGTTCTTACTACCATATGACAATATACACTATAGTGATGGGTCGAACCAGCTATTTTCGTTTAGCAGCTACTACTAGCTGCTATTTTAATAGCAGCTATTTTTTAGCATTAGTTGTTTTGGCTAAATGGCGCATATTAATAGTATTAGCACTATTAGCAGATAACAAATGATCAATTATAGTTATTTTTTTCATTAGCCGATGTAATTTTGTGGCTTTCATTAAAATTCGATTTCATCAATAAATTTTTTCAACCTGCCCCATCATAATTCTACACTCTATACAGTGTATTTGCTTTTTTGTATTCAATTATTTAATGCTGTCATAAAAAAGAACATGTACGTATGACAATAATCACCTGTATAATTGAACGTGCCGAATTCAGCGCGCCTGACGATCATTAGACGAGTCTGGCAAGGCTTTAGGGGTGTTCCACATTAGCCAGATTGTATTTTAACCTGTTATTATAATATAGGCCATCATCTGATAAATTTTCATGACTGCGAAAATGAGGGAAATTTTTTTGATAAAAACTTTTCAGTTTTTCACCTGCCAGACATATTATCCATACTCACAGATTAGCCAGACTATTCTTTTTACTTAACTTCAGTATACCTCTTTCTACTAGAACTATTTTTATCACTGGGAAAAAAAGGGCAGTGTTTTCGTATGTTCTGACGCATTTTCCGCCTCAACCCATCGAAAAACCCCCCCCTAAATATATATGAATTTTGCTTAGAATTACTAACCGAACAATTCTATCCATGTTTGCTGACTGGGAAAATAAGTACCGAAAATCGTCACTGCCTCCTGGACTATAAGCTATAAGGTTCAATTAACTGGGCGTCTCGACGATGAAATTTAATTTTTAGCAACTTTTTTTAGGCAGTCCATTTGTTTTTCACAAATTTTTATTCTTTCATTAAAATTCTAAATTAATGTTTAATATAACGTTCTCAATAAGTGGAAAAAAATATTAATCTAGTGAGTCAAATTTTACAGTAGGACCAATTCGACAAATGTGCAAAAAACTGGACGACGATAAAGGTTCTGGTCTCTAGATTGGCAAGAAATAAGTGGTTGGCCTGCGCGTTTCTTGAACTTACTTCTTCTTCATTTTTTTTGAAGTATATGAAAGAAAAGCGTATAAAGACGAAGGCCCGATAATTTCTCAGATTAATATGATTGGTTATTATAAAACCACAAACGACAATTCTGAGCAGATACATCAGTTGTCTTAAACGAGGTTCTCTATTAATTTTCACTCAAATACTCTTTTGTTTTGTGTTGTTGTTTCACACCCGATATATTTTTATATTATTTTGCATACAAAGGTCATCCACATATGCAAATATTCAATACAGAGAACGTCAAGGCTCGAGAAAGAACTCCTTCATTAGAATCTTGTCACTGCGTCATTAGCATTGATTTTAGTGAAGCCATAACCGTTCTCCTTGTACATGATTAATTCATTTTCCAATAAATGAAGTTTACCCCGTCAAACACAGGAAATTAAATCCATCTGTTCCCTAATTAAGCCGAAAGAAGTGATAATCAACACTTAAAAATCCAATATAAGCGGTCTCGATTGCAATGATTATTGTTCGGGGGCGAAACTGAAGGTTTGTACATATTTCACTATGGTAAATCTGTTAAAAGATTTAATCCAACTTATGAAATTAAAAGGGAATTTAACTATGTGAGTTGTATAGATTACGCGTTCACTTTGAAAATGGGTCATTCCCATATCTGATTAACCATAGATAGATAGATAGATAGATAGATATTTCTTTATTTGTTCCATAAATCATAACGATATACATTACCCATTAAGGGTGTGGAACGTGTCAAAAAGCACCTTTGCACATTTACTTAAAAAATAGTACAGATAATTAAAAACATTAAACTATAAATATCTAAAAAGACTTACAGTATAAAATATAAATACAAAAACACGAATACAAAAAAAAACACTTACATAGTATAAAAGAGAAATAAAAGCTAAAAATAATACAAGCAAACAGACGCCTATACTCTTAACTTATTTTCATTAAAAAATTCATGTATGGTGTAATATGGTTTATTGAGAAGATAGGTTTTGAGTTTATTTTTTTAAATTCTTTTTGGGAGTACTCTAAATTCGCTGGGTAATTTATTCCAGATTTTAATAATACTGAAGTGCACATTTTTTTTGTATATATGTGTATTTCGATCCATCTGCCATTAGGTCTTTTTTGTTTCTTGTGTTATATTTGAAATTTTTTGTACACTCTGAAAAAACTTCATTATTATCAAGTATGAACACCACAGCCTCATAAATATACAAACTAATTATTGTTAATATTTGTTCTTTAATGAATATGTTACGACATTTTGAAAATACCTATTATACATCTCTTCTGCATAATTAGAATCCTGTCAACCTCAACCGAGTTTCCCCAAAAAATTAACCCATACCTTATTTTTGATTGAAAATAAGCATGGTAGGCTACTAGTGCTGCTTTTGTATTTACCTCTTTCGCAATGGTTTTTAATGCATAACATTGCTTGGCCATATTTTTTGCCAGATTGCCTATATGTGGTTTCCAATTCAATTTTTTGTCAATATAGACACCAAGAAATAAAAGAGTTTCTGCTGATTGTATTTGAGTGTCACCAATATTAGCTGTAAATATTCCATTATTTGATCTGTTTTCAAATTTTATTAATTGTGTTTTTTCAGCGTTTAATAACAGATTGTTCGCTTCAAACCAATCATTCATTGTGTTTACTGTATCACTTATTATCATTCTACAGTCTTCACTCCTTTCCTCGCTAAATATCAGTGATGTGTCATCTGCATATAGAATCATAGTTTTTTCTACAACTTTCGGTAGTTCATTTGTATATAAAGGGCCCAAAATTGAGCCTTGAGGGACTCCCTTTCGCAAGACAGCCATTTCCGATTTTATAATTTCCCCATTTTTTCCTACCTCAGCTACACACTGTTTGCGATTTGTTAGATACGATTCTATAAGCTTCAGCGGCACATCTCTAAATCCATACAATGCTAATTTTACTTCCACGTCCAGTGGAAGTATGTAACGACAAAAATATTTTTAAAAATTTTTATTGTCCAAATAGGCTTAAAATGTCATGAAACGTCGAGATTTTAAGTTTGAGCGAAAAAAAATTTCTGTCTGTCTGTCGGTCTGTCTGTCTGTAACTTTTTTTTTGTGCGCACGTTTACTCTGGAACCGTTTAAGATATTGACTTGAAATTTGGTACACATATGTACTTTAACGAGATCTAGAACTATATTATATTTTCATCTTGTTCCGTCGAAGGGTTGGGGTGTAAACTGGGGTAAATTTGGGGTAAATGGGTAAATCAAACAGGTAAGAGTCCACGAAATTGATATTTAGTATACACAAGAGAAGCTAAGGTCTCAAAAAAAATTTTTGGCATTAGCCACCCCCATTACCACCCCCACCCCCTTATTAAAGGTTATGAAAAAAAATTGTGATTTAGTGTATGTACAGGAACCAGAAACCTCAAAATTTTTTTTTACTTCATCCACCCCCCACTACCACCCCCCCATCACCACCCCCACCCCACTAGCGATGTGGGTTATCGTTTTATGGGTTTTTGGGGTAGAAGATTTCAAATATTATATTATTAAAGTTCCATAAACAATTATTTTCAAATACAAAGTTTTTTCGTTGTGAGTGACTTGGATAGAGAATCTGGATGTGGAAGTAGTGATTCCTTGGGCAGCGGTTTTTCGCACAATATCTGATGATCCACGCTATCAAATGCTTTAGACAAGTCAAGACCCATTGTCACGGTTTCTTTGTTGTTATTTAGAGAATTTAGTATTTTTACTAATGCTTGATAAATTGCACGTGTCGTACCTCTTCCTTTTCTAAAACCATTTTGACTGTCGTGTAGAATTTTATTCTTATCCAGGAAATTACTCAGCCTTTCATATAAAATTTTTTCTATGATTTTACTGATATTCGATAAAAGTGACACCAGCCTATAGTTCTTAAAATCGTCCACTTCTCCTTTTTTGTGTATTGCCTTTATTAACGCAATTTTTAATTCATCAGGGAAAACACCAGTGTTGAAAATTAAATTAATAACATGTGTTGACGGTTGTGCTATTATATCTGATACTTCTTTCAATAACTTAATCGGAATTTCATCTTGGCCAACAGATTTTTTATTTTTTAGTCATTTAATATGTTTGCAGACTTCCTCCATATTTGTAGGTGTTAAAAATAGACTAGACGTACAGCTTGATATTTTCCCGAAGTCTCCTTCTATGTTTTTATTGGTGTCTGGGCAGGCATTTAAAAAATATTCATTTATTTCATCAAGAATCACACTTGAGTTAATTTTACTGTTAAAATGATCAATTATTGATTTGCTATTATCTTTTGGTTCTCTATTTGATATATTTCTTATCAAAGACCATGTTGCTTTAGTTTTATTTTCTGAATCCCTTATATAGCGCAAGTTCGTCAGTTTTTTTGCTTGAATAACTACCCTTTTAAACACACCTGCATACTGGTTATATACTTCTTTGTTTACACGTCCAGCTTTTTGTTCCTCATATAAAAACCTTTTCCGTTTACTCGATATTTTTATCCCCGCAGTGATCCATGATTTTTGTCCATTGGTTTTAAAACTAATTTTTTTCTTGACGAAAATTCGATTCATTATGTTTTTGAACTCATTAATAAATATCTCGTATGCAATATTAGAGTCAGAGGAAGTCATAACTCTTTCCCATGACACTTTCTTTAATTCTTGTCGAAACATTCTCATTCTACCGGCCGAGAAAATTCTTTTCCTTGTCCAATCATTCCTCTTTTCTACTTTAGTTACCCCCATGTTTAGACACAGTGTTTGCGCATGATGATCAGATAGAGCCGAAGCCACTGTATTATTATCACTAAACTCGTTAAAATTGACAAAGATATTATCCAAAAGAGATGCATTTCTCTTAGTTACCCTAGTTGGTTCAGTAATTGTTTGAATTAGATTGTGAGTATTTATGAGATCTAACAGAACTTTGCTTTCTCTATTATTTTTCAATAAATCTACATTAAAATCTCCGCACAGTATTATTTTATATTGTTTAAAATTTACCTCAATTATTTCTATAATTTCATCCATCTACTCAATAAACAAATTAAACTCTCCCAACCCTGTCCTATATACACATAGCGCAATAATTTTCAGTTCTTTATTTCTTACACCAACACATTCTATCTGCCCTTCAATACTTTTCTCCTTTATTCCATGTATTTCTTCATAGTTAAAACCTTTTTTTCCATAGATACAAACTCCTCCATGTTCCATACTGTCCCTTGACAAAGATGCTGCCATAGCATAACCATTTAATTTAGTAATTTCTTCTTCCTCCTTTTTTAGCCAGTGTTCCGTTATGCAGATAATGTCAGGCTGATTTTCCAGCGTGTTAATGAAAAGCTCTATTTCCTCAGTTTTATTTCTCAGGCATTGTATATTTTGATGTAACACAGTTATTTTATCATGTATTATTTCACTTGCGTTTATGTTTCTTTTTGATTCGATATTATGAAATGTGATTTTACTCTTTTTTTAATTGTCTTTATGTGAAGTTCTGATCCTGAAGGTCTGTGGGAAAATTTGTTTTTTCATGATTTTTATTTCTCAAACGATCTAAATACCTTTCCTCTTTTTTAAAATTAAATCTGTAAACTACCACTCCTTTTGGCCACAAAGTGTTAGTATAGGCTGTTTCCAAAAGGTTATACCTAAGGCCCACCTTGAAACATCTGTTATCCTTTATTTTGTTAAAAGTATCTATTTCCTTGACATAAATGTTCGAAGTGTTTTCGGCTTTAGTCTTCTTTTGTATATATTTCCCTACCATTTCTTCTGTCGCCTGATCTTTGACCCTTGCTACAAAAAGCCATATTTTTTTCTCAGGTAATTCCCTTCCTACGAAACCACTTCCATCGTCCTCTGATATTTCTGCTTCCCCACATACTTTTGGTTCTTTTGTTTTTTTCTCTTGGAAATAACCATTTGAAAAGGTTGTCTCTTGTCATGTTCAAAATTTTCTTTGAATGCATTGGAGGGATTGTCCTGATTTGATAGATTGATAACGTCCTTCATTTTGCTTAGTTGTGCTGCCTCTAACTCTCTAAGATTCCTCTCTTCATTGCTTTCTGACGCCCTGAAGTTTGTTGTTGAATTTGAAATTCCCTCATTTAATAGTTCAGTATTTATTTGAGTGGGGGACACCTGTTTCTTAGCTATTAAACTGTAGGACTCATTTTTTTGGGTTTTATCATAGACAATTTTATTTACTGTTTTTTTAGGTTTTACTTCCAGCTCTTGGTTTATCATCTGAATTTTTTCTTCCAATAATTTTTTGTTCTCCTCTAGTAGATTCCTATTACTCTCTAACAATTTATTTTTGATTTCAACTTCTTCCAAGAGTTTTTTTAGCATTCTGTTTTCTATTTTTAAATTCTCTAGTTCAATTGTACTTGCCTCAACTTTTCCTGGACTGTGAGCAATTTTCGAATCCAGTGATGGAACAGGTTTACAACAATTTACAATTGTGTCACTAATAACATGAAGATTATTTATTCTACTTGTACAAGACTTGTGGTAAACACCTCCACAGCTTATACACACAACAATTGCACATTTTTTCGTTTTACAACAAGTAAATACAACATTTTTCTGGATGTCTGAATCTGGTTGCTCCTCATTGGGAGCCATCTTTAAAAAAAGTTCAGTTATTTTTGAACCACTGAATTTTATTCAAAGCGTGTATATCATGTGTAAAATGTCAGAAGATTCAGAATATTATTTTATGTAACAAGTTCAGAAAAAGTATCTTTAGAAATATATAAAGAACAGGTGCATTTTTTCTATCGTATCTGATAACTCTCTTGCACTATCCGATATACTTTTAGTCATATCAAAGACCAACACAGTGGGCCTAGTTTGAAATCGGAAGCAAAATGGCGTAAGGCCCATTTTTAAAATTGAACTTTTTCGCGTCTGACAACAATCTTGCACCAAGAAAAAATTAAAATTTACCTCAAGTAGAGTTGGGCTACGCACATGCAATAAGCATTTCGTCAATAAGCACATATATAAATGTGCTTGACAAAACCTCTTTTGAGATTTCACTTGCACACAGCAAAATGGCTTACATCTCAGCCTGAAATACACTAGGATACCTACTTGCCAAGTGGCGTCAATATACGAGCCCTTGACTTGCATTCGTGTACACCGACACCGGTTCCCTGGAGGTCTGGAAGGTTCCCTCTTGAGTCTTCCAGACCTCCGAGACTCAGAGGATTCATTTTATTGCGTTCCCCGTCATATCGTCTAGCGAACACGACTACATATGGAATAGTGAGCTTGTAGATGGGGAGACACTGTCGTCTGTTTGCTGCTTTCCTAGCTTCCAGTTCCACTTCGAAATGCAAGAGAGTGAGTCCAAGGATGGTCTCCATTGCAGTCGTTGGAATAGTCCTGATTGCTACTGTTATTCCTAGGCAAGCTAGCCTTTGAACTTGGCATATTTCGGCCCTAATTGTGAAGCGCTATTAGGAGCGCCACCACACAAGTGCGCCATATGTCATGAGAGGTTTAACCATGATGGTGTAGATCCAGAGAGTAGTCTTTGGATTTATTCCTCACTTAAGACCGAAGAGATGCACAGGCTTTCCTTGCTTGAGCTTCCATGTAGTTCTTCCGCGACAGTTGGAGTCTAGGGTTACTCCCGGGTACCTCACTGTATGGGAAAAGCACAGACGCGTCCATAAGAGAAGGAATCGCTTCTTTTTCTCCCGTTAATGAACGGCATTCACTCTGTTTTGCCAGGGTTGTCAGAGAGCACGTGTCTGTTGCACCATAACTGAACTATGTCAAGAGCCATTTGCATGAGCCCTGCAATAGTCACTACAAATCGGCCTCTTTTCATGAGAGCCAGATCATCTGTATATGCTTGCGCATAAAAGCCTCCTTCACCCAATTCGGCCAGTAGCCCGTCGAGCGGTTCTACAATAGTGGGGACAGCAGCTTTGGCCCTAACCGTTTCATTGCGGAGTGTAATTTCAATGTTGCGGATATCCACTTAATTATGGTATTGTCCACGACGCGATCCGCAACTGCTTTACAAAGAGAATCGAAAGTTGGGTTATTGAATGCTCTTTTGATATCCAAGAATGCTATAATGGCCAGTTCTTTCTGCTCTAGTGCCATCTCAGCTCTAACAACGATCTGATGAAGGGCCATCTCTCTCCCCTATAAGTTTGTTTCTCAAAATTATTATTTTTAACCATTTACTCTCAGTGGTAAAATAGACTTCAAAGTATAAAATAAACTATTATACTTCATAAACATACGTTAATATAAAAAAACTTCGAAATTATGGCATTCGTAACCGAGCCTTAATTTGAATAGAATACTATTTAAGGGACAGAACCCAATCCGTTGTCGAGATATCGGTAAAATCGTTACGTTTAACTCGCTCAAAGTTTCCACAGGTGTTCCACGAAGGAGTATTCTGGGCCCTTATTATTCGTACTATTTATTGACAATATTGCGCTTTACATAGATGACACATTCATATCACTATTTTCAGATGATTTCACCACTGATGACGGCTAATAGTATAAAAACAACTAGGAAACCAGATTACAGCATGTTAGTTAAAACTGATAACTCTACTGTAAAACACAACAATGGCGGTAAATTTCTTAGGGTTTATATGGATCCTTTTTTAAATTGGGAAACTTACGTAGATTTTGTGAATAATAAATTATCTACACAATGCTCCATCGTATAGCAATTACGCTCTGTTGTTAACGTACATATTTTAAAAATGTACTATTTTGCTCATATCCACTCCTGCTTAAACTATTGTGTCATCTGCTGGGGCAACCGTTCTCGATTTACCGAAATGTTTACGCTCCAAAAAAAAAAAAAAAAAATTATACGTACGATATCCTTCAAATCTCCTCGTCACTTTTAGAAACTCCTTTTTACAGAATTAGGAATTTTAACTTATCATATTCTGCGACATATAATTATATAATTTGAACATCAGTCATACATACATATCCATCGTTGCAAAAGGTTCCAAATTAATTTCTGTCAAGCTACTTAACAAATTGTACACTCATGTTAAGAAAATAAATGTGATTCATTTTTTTAAAAGAGAAGTAAAACCATTTTTATTCAAGTATTCATTTTATTCGGTTGATGATAGCCAGGAAGGTAGCGACAGATTTTTTCCGTTAATATCTATTTTTTTCCCATGATAGCTTAGACAGTATCAATGATGAAAGTGCAAGTTTAAAAAACTTTTAGTGTTGCAAAAATGAGTTACAAAAACTTGCATAAAAGTATTATATCTACAAGATTAAAATTTTACATACTTACAGGTGACATAAAAACATACCGGAAAATAATATTCTACCGCGTCGGTAGGCAGGTCTACCACCCACGCAAAGTCTGGAAAAAACATTTTTGACTTATATCTACATGGCCGAAATTTTTTCTGGAATAATATATTTAATAAGACATCCAAAAAATACAGTCTACCGATCGTCTCATGTTGCTAAAGCCTCGGTAGATGTAATGGAATGCAAGCGCGTAACCGCGGCCTCTGCGCTCCGGGCCATTGCAGTTCGCGGAGAAGTTTTGCATTTTTCTCCGCGGAACATTAATCTACAAAGCTGATTTTCTTGCTTACAAGCAGTTTATGCGCTATTTCGATTGAAAATCACATTCTACCTCCGCTAAAAGGTGGCTAAATCTTTAGTAGACTTTGGCAAAATGGCAATACATAGTCAAATCATGACAATTATATTCTTCATTAATATTAACGAACAGACAGTTTTCTCAAAGGACCCCGCACAAATTCTTGAATAAAAGTTAAATTGACTGGATTTTTGATATGTTCTATATTTTGGGCCCTTGATCAAATGTCTCGATGGGTCGGAGGTCCCAAACCACCAGGGTTTCAAGATAGAGCCAGTTAAAGTTGGGATTATTAGGTATTGGCCGTACATCGAACATTATTCAAATTATGCCCTTGTTCTTGGGTCTGGAGAGTTTTGGTTGGCCTACAGTGAGGGAAAACCTCAGATAACGTCACATCGGGTCATTCCATGTCACATGCAGTCATATCAGGTCATTCCCTGTTATTGGGACAATTAGTCAACGCTAGAAGTAATTGTAGAGTGAGTAGGAGAGAGTGGGGGAGAGAGAGTGGTAGAGAGGTACTCTACGGTACTTGGTGGTAATCAAGTACCGTAGAGTACCTCTGTGTCTGACTCTCCCTCTCCCACTCTCTCCTACTCACTCTACAATTACTCCTAGCGTTAACTAATTGTCCCAAAAACAGAGAATGACCTGATATGACTGCATGTGACATGGAATGACCCGATGTGACGTTATCTGACAAGTTGATGCATGACACTGAATAATCATTGACAGGTTTTCCCTCACTGTAGACCACGGTGTATTAAATAGGTGGTCCGACGTACGGCACTTTCCTATTATAATAATGGCTTCATAAGTGCATGGTTTCTATTTACTTTAGTAGATGGTGCGAGCAATAAGGTCCTACAATTACCTGGACATGTGCATCGTATAACTAATATACTGGCTCCAAGCAAATATTTAAAAATTCACGCAAATAATTTTTCAATATTGTTGATAGAGAGAGAAAAATAGACTGCCAATTATAGGTTACGTTCCTAACCTGCAAATAGTGTCTTATTTTATTGTGACAAACTATTTAAAACTTCATACACATTATGTTGAACTGGATTTTGGTTGAATGTACAGGAACCAGGCAGACATTTTATTAATAGCTACGTAATACTTGTAAATCTTAAGAAATATATATTTTTGAGGTTGGCTGTGGCGACACGTGCAATGCTGCATGTAGTGTTGCATATATTCTTTCAATGTTTTAATTTAGCTACTTAATGTCAGATGTCACTGGACTCTTGTTTCACTAAACAAGAAACAATAGGCCGGGAATGTATGCACGTGTGCGCAGAACCTTTAAAATTATCTATCTATGCGTAAGTAATGAGAGAACTTATTGGTCCTGCCATCTATTACATTATGTACAAAGTAAGCACTTATGAAGCCACTGTGAGGGTTGTCGTCGCATCACATATTTAATACACCCTGCTGTAGACCAACCGAAACTCTCCAGAGCCAAGAACAGCAGAACAGGGGCATCATTTGAATAATGTTCGATGTACGGCCAATACCTCATATCCCAACTTTAACTGGTTCTCTCTTGAAACCCTGGTGGTTTGGGACTTCCGACCCATTCAGACATTTGATCAGGGGCCCAAAATATATAACATATCAAAAATCCAGCCAATTTAACGGAAGCGACTTTTATATAAGAATCTGTCCGGGGTCCTTTATCTTTCAATTTACATATATTTTTTTATGTCAAAGAAAATATATTCAACATATTAATAAATAATAAATTCACGGTCCTATGTAAATCTCATTGTAAGAAATGATCTTATAACTTATTCAAAAAATTCATTCTTTTATGGTGTGTTGTGCGAACTAAGTTCAAGACAAGTTCAGCTTATTTTATTATTTCAAGTTTATTATTATTTACCAATGTTACTATTAATTAAATACTAAAATTATTACGTCATGATTTGACAGTCCAATTGATATTTCGGAAGGAAATTATGGTGTTTCGTACGAAAGTGATTCTGACGACGAAATCAGCTACGAGAGTTAAAATGGATATTCAGATATGAGTAGCGAATAATTCGACAGTTAATTTGATTATAAAAACACTATGTGTGCCCTAATTCAATTATGATAATTAAATTTATTTTATATTCATTTTATTAAAATATTGTGTTATTAATTTATATAAAAATATCACATGAAATTATAATAATATATCGATAATGGATGCAAGTAAATAAGTTACTATCGATTCACTGAAAATAAGCTTACTTTACCTCTCAGATTTCTATCCACAACGTTTCTATACCATCTGAAATTTTTATACATGCTTTTTACTATTGAAAATTGAATAAAAAGAAGGAATTGAAATGATTATGAGGAAACTGTAAAATTTTTATGCAGTCGGGAAAGAAATTCAGAACGTTACAAGTTACTTAACTTTTTTTATGTCCTGTAATTTCAGCAACGTCTACCAAAGATTTAGCCACCTTTCAGCTGAGGTAGAATGCGATTTTAAATCGAAATAGTGCATAAACTGCCTGTAGACAAAAAGTCAGCTTTGTAGATTAATATTCCGCGGCGGAAAATGTAAAACTTTTCCGCGAACTGCAATGGCCCGGAGCGCAGTGGCCGCGGTCACCCGCTTGTATTCCATTGCGTCTACCGAGGCTTTAGCAACATAAGACGATCGGTAGACTCTATTTTTTGGGTGTTTTATTCAATAAACTATTCCAAAAAAAATGTCAGTCTTGTAGATATGTCAAAAATATTCGTTTTTTCCACGCTTTGCGTGGGTGGTAGACTGGCAACGCTTCCGACGCGGTAGAATATTATTTTCCGATATGTTTTATGTCACCTGTGAGTATGTTAAATTTCAATCTTGTAGATCTAATACATTTATGCAACTTTTTGCAACATGTTGCTTAATATTTTACTCATTTTTGCAACACTTATAGATCGGTAGAATTTCACCCTCATCATACATAATCACTGGAAAAAAAATCTAGCTCTATAAAAATGATTTCACGAAAATGTCGCTACCTCCCTGGCTATGAGGACTGATCTTATCCGTAACAGGTATTATTTTTCGCTGTTTGGAAAATTTATATTTTGAAGTCTCATATTTTGATAGACATGTCTGTTTTTTATAAAATTAATATTTGTAATTGCATTTATACGTTTGGTGTAATTTTAATAATTTGACTATATTCTGATGCTTGTAGAAGTCTATGGAAATCAAAATTGTTATTAATATTATTGATTGTACTGGTCCAACAGTATGTTTCAGGTCACTAAGAGGTAATACTTATGGAAGTTTTATTCTTCCAGAAATAAGAAAATTTCAACATCCTCAAAATGACGACGCTCGTAATCGTGGTCATGAATATCGACTATAGGGCTTTCGAAAATTCAAATAAGCAAGCTAAGCAAAAACGACGAGCGTCAAGAGCACCTCTGGTGTGTCGGATCAGAAGTGGGACGCCCACGGCCGCCGCGTTGTTGAATAAAATTGCCTCACTTTGCCGACGACGTTTATACGAACGTGTTCATTTGAATAACTCGCGACTAAATTGATGCAAATCAATTGAAACCCTTCGGGGCGCCCTGCATATTCTATCCGTCACCGACTTAGACGTCAGCGGCAGCTCGATGTATATATAGGTGACACTGAGGCCGCGGTCAAATTAATCTATATGTCGAGGGCGGGTGCAAACATTTTAAACAGTTGCAAGCTGGCATAATGTATTAGGGCATTTTAAGGGAGGAATTTTTAGTGGACTGCAATTAGACTTGCATTATTTCTGAATAACTCATTTAGTCAATATAGACCGGGCGTTCGAAGGAAATGTGAGGGCCGCATTTCATCAATGGATATTAGCTGAGAATAGCTCAGAGATTAATAATTCGGATCTTTCTGGTCCATTTCTTGGTCAAATTCTTTTTATCCCCCCTCCTCTTATCTATGAAGGAAATCGATGGAGTACATACTATGGAGTCATTTTAATGATTATTTTAGTCAAAATGTATAGTTTTCTCTTATGATGAAAGTGACGATAGGTTCTTAAATGAAATAAAAACAAAAATTATAATAATAAAAAACATTTATTATTAATAAAAAAAAATACATAACAGGAAACAGCGAATTCAGACAGACATATATGAAAGCAAGACAAATAATTAGTCATTTTTATTTATACAATCATTATTTATACATTTACACAATTAAATACAAAACCGCTGCCCAAGGAATCACTACTTCCACATCCAGATTTTCTATCCAAGTCACTCACAACGAAAAAATTTTGTATGTGGAAATAATTGCTTATGGAACTTTAATAATATAATATTTGAAATCCTTCTACCCCAAAAACCTATAAAACGATACCCCACATCGGTAGTGGGAAGTAGGGATTGCAATTTACCGGAAGTTTTAATAACCGGTAAATCGGTAAATAAAAATGTAAATAACCGGTTAACCGGTATTTACCGGTAATTTTTAGAATGAATGGTTAAGGTGGCGAAAATAGCAATTGTCTTTTTCCATGTACAAAATTATCTAAATTTAACAAAAAACATTTTTATATACGTATAATTAATATAATTAGGCTTTGAGAAACATATTTTTTCCAAATTGAAATTCGCTTACAGTCGATTGAAAAAATTATACAGTTTTCCGAAAGACATATCTAGAGAGTGTAAATCAAAATTTTGTGATTCACTCGTATTATCTTTAGTTGATTATGGTGATGTTGTATATGGAAAATTATTAACGGCGACAGCAAAAAAGAAAATTCAAAAACCTTAAAATTCATGTATGCGTTATATTTACAGTATCCCATATAGACAACATATATCACCACATCTAAATAAACACACCATATTAAACATGGAAAACCGTAGACGTTTACACATGCTCACACTTATTTGGCGAATAATTCATAATGACGAACCTCAGTACTTAAGAAATAAGTTAATTTCCCGAGATCACTTGCATAATACAAGATACATACAAAATTTTTTGGTGCCTCAGCGATTTTTCAAACATCATTTACGTATTTTGCATCTCATCTTTGGAATGAACTTTTAAATGAATATAACCAATATAAATCAAAAAAAAGTTGTTAAAAATTACATTTTGGCTGATCAGAATCAGGAGACTTGATACTGCGTTGTGGATGCGCGTATATTTCTTTTTCTTTTTCCGATATAATTTTATTTACTTTTAACCTTTTTGTTTCGCTTCGTGGGGTCTACCCGTTCCCCTTGTCTGCTCGCATGTCTGAGTGCTGCTGTTGTTATTATTGTTATTATTATTATAAAATATAACATTTGTTAGATTATTACAATTCATTAATGAATATTAACAAATAAAATAGTTATTATTTTTTTCTTGAAATTTTAGATTTATATGTATTAATATTTTTTTATAATCTTTTTATAATCTTAGATTTAGGTTATTTGTGTTTGGGCAAATGGAAAAAGAGCTCTACAGTTCAATTTGTACCATTTTACCAGGTTTTTTATCAAAAGGAAAAAATATAAATGAAATAAATTTAAATAAATAATTATTCTGTAAATAACAAAAATTACAGACATAAACTGAAATAGGGCATTTACTGAATACCTAATCTAAAAATACAATATTTTTAAAAATAGCCCATTAAAAGGGCTAGTTTTTCAAAGCTGTTTCTGTTAGTCATCTGATATTTGTACATAGAATACCACCAACTGAAAATGCCCTTCCTCTGTCGATATTGGTAGGTCGATAAGTTAATAAGAACTGGTAATAACATTCTTCTAAATGTTTTCCACGGATATTTAAGGCAGTGAAATATTAAATTTCCTGTCGCAAGATATTGTCAATGTCTCTCTTATTTGTATTTCTTAGGGCTTGGTGTTTGGGTTTTACTTTTTATAATATTATTTATTTATTGTTAAAAGTGCTCAGTGTTGGGACAGTCACTCTATATTTAGAGAATACTAGTCACTGACATAAATAGAAACGTTGAATACGTGACATATCGTAAGTTCAGACTTTACCGAAATAACCGGTAAAAAATTAAAATAACCGGTAATTATCGTCATGTGTTTTTTGTCCTGTTTACCGGTTAACCGGTTAACCGGTTAACCGGTAATGCAATCCCTAGTGGGAAGGGGGTGGTGATGGGAGTAGTGGGGGTGGATGAAGTAAAAAAATATTTTAAGGTTTCTGGTTCTTGTACACACTCTAAATTATAATTTTTTTTCGTCCCCATTAATAATAGGGTGGGGGTGGCTAATGCGACCTTAGCTTCTCTTGTATATACTAAATATCAATTTTATCGACACTTACCTGCTTGATTTACCTATTTATCCCAAATTTACCCCAATTTACCCCCCAACAATTCGACGGAACAAGATGAAAATATAATCTAGTTCCAGATCTCGTTAAAGTACATATGTGTACCAAATTTCAAGTCAATATCTTAAACGGTTCCAGAGTAAACGTGCGCACAAAAAAGACAGACAGACAGACCGACACACCAACAGACAGGCAGACAGAAATTTTTTTTTGCTCAAACTTAAAATCTCGACGTTTCATGACATTCTAAGCCTATTTGAACAATAAAAATTTTAAAAAATGTTTTTGTCGTTACTATACTTCTACTGGATGTGGAAGTAAAATGATTCTTACTTTTTACAACTTAACTGCGAGACATTGTTCGACAATTGGACGTACATTTACAAGGCTGAATCAATGACTCTGGCCATGGGCGCAGCCATGCCCCCCCCCCCCCAAGCCGTCTTCCATGAGCCAAAAAATAAAGAAGCAGTACAAAACAGTATCTAAATTATCCCTTGAAATAAATATTTTGTAATTAATGCCAATATTATCTAATAGAGGAATCTACATACACATCCGTTTTCAACCATTTTCTGAAAAATTTTCCTCATCCTCTGAGGAGGCCGGTTCTATTGCCCCCCCCCCCCCCAGATGAATTTTCTGGCTGCGCCGCTGACTCTGGCAAAGGCGGCCTTGTCGTTTGTCGTGGACGTAAGTCACCATTGCATATCCAAATAAAGACTAATCAATGGGCTCCAATTGTGTTTGATAAGCATTTTTCCAAATGAATGTTTGTACTGTAGCCCTTAACAAATGCAAATGCGAAGCATCTGACGTGCATATCATTTTCATTAAATTAAAACCGAAACCGTTTTGGGAAATTAGTTTATATCGGAGTTCATCAACATTTAATTTTTTTTGAAAAACATATGTGCAAACTGTTTCTGTTTTAATTGTTTGGCATTTGAGTCAAGGTTTCCCAAAGATACAAGGGTTGTTTGTACAAAATCCTCCGATGCAGCTTTTAAACCTTGTATTTTACTGCCTAATCTACTGGTAGTATCTCAACCACTTACGGAATGTAATGCTGGCAAAATATTACATATGTTTTCACCAAGGGATTAGCAGCTAAATGGCATCCTAGATGATTTTATTAGAAGGTCCACGTGCTAGATTTTCAGAATTTCTCGGCAACCTTAAATAATCACTATAACAATGTTTGTGATACCTCACTTCAATAGCAAATAAATCTTCAGGTCGTTGACAAGTGCTAAGTTGAGTAAAAACATGGTCTTGCTGAATACGTGTAGTATTCAGGGCTGGATTAAGGATTGATGCGTCCCTAGGCTAATTATATATTTGCGCCCTCTTATTCATGGACAAGGTTACGAAAATTGATGAGCATTTTGATGAACGGGGGAGAAAATAAAAAAATATTTTTCTCTAAAACGAAAATTGATTACCGGGGGTTTTTTAATAAGCAGAGGACGCAAAAAGCTCGCGGTACCCCTTCACGCATTAGCACCTCTAGGCTATGGCCCGTTAGCCTTATGGATAATCCGGCCCTGGCAGTATTTAAAATTTTTTCCACTGCTGTTATTTCGAAACAAAAAAGTTGCTTATCTTTGTTCCTCGTTAATTTTCCATATATTTCAACTGTTTACTCTTTTCTACAGGCTCCCTTGATGACTCACGAATATTTCGGCAACCTGACACACTTGCTTCAGAAGTTGAAGTGGACGCTTCTTCTTCTTTATATAACGCTATTTCTCGACACCTTGTTTTCTCATCACTTATAGAGCTAGCTAAACAACCTTGCCTTGGTGCCATGAAAACCTTTGTGTTGTGGACGCTGGATTATACAGCTTTTCAAATTTTCACTGATATAGTCCTTTCTTCTATTTGCTGCTTTTTAAATACTGAGCCACGTTTTTGATTTTGGTTCTTTAACTAAATCTTTTGTTCCATCACAAAATAAATACGATAACTCGTTCGGTCTTTTTCTTTTCAAATTTATCACTTCTAACGATATTTTTACGTTTTTTAATGAAACACGCTTTAAGTAGACACTCAAAAACAACGAAAATTGAATTATATTACATATACACGACAAACGCGAGCCTTCAACGCAATGTTTTTTTGTCGATTGACGCAGAAACGTGGGAGGGGACGGCAGGGGACTAGAAGGGACCACCGCAGCTGCCAACAAGATGGATTTTTCCATTATTTAGGGTCTTAGGTATAAGAATCTGAACATATTTGCTGGTCCTCACATTTTTGCATACTCAACTACTCCCAGCGCCTACACTAATAATTCCTTTTCTATGGGTTTTACCCCAAAAATAATTCGCCATAATCCTGGAGGAGACTGGAAATCTTTAGAAGGGAATCTAGCGCTCGCTAGGGTGCATTGTAAAGTTGGAGGGTAAACTAAAGCAGATTCCTATGGAAAAGGACACCGCTATGTTTTCTTATGGAAATTGAATTTCAGTAAAATTGGCTGAATTTGTAATATCTTGTAGATTTTGACTTTTTGATCAAAAACTCTCAGCGAAACAACGTCTAGTTTCCGAGATACAGCTCAAGAAATGTACAGTGTTATTCATTATATTTAGGCCACCTTCTGTTGTCGTTATTATTGGAGATAGAAAAAAAAGTTTCGGACAAAAGTTGTAGTTACTGAAGTTAATAAGTTAATGGAAGCACAGTGGCGTGCAGAAATTGAGAGATAAAAGAAGCAATAATATATTTTTTAATGGAACGCCTTATGTATTTTTGAATTATTCTTTTTTTTCTGATTTCAAAAATATGACATATGGATAGTCCTATCTTTAACCGTTTTTGAGTTATTGAACATTGAAAATCGTATTTAAGCTATTTATTATACGAAGGAAAATTACAATTATTAAAGTAGTCTATGAAAATGACAAGTGTTCTGTTATTATATGGAACGCTCACACTACTTTAATAATTGTAATTTCCGTTCGTACAATAAATACCCACGCAGCAAAACTTGATTTCAGAAATATTTCAGGTACCTATATGACTTTGAAACAATATTTCTGAAATGTTTCGAAACGTTTATGGAATATTTCTAAAATATATATAAACATGCCGATGTCCGCCTTGCGTAATATAACATTGTTACATTTCTGAAATATATATTAGCAACGTTTTGCGAAATCGAAAAAAAGTACAGTCGTATATCGGTTTTATAATCAATTATTACCTTAAAAGAAAACAACTAGAATTTTTTTCGCAATTATTTTAACAAAAAAAAACGGAATGAGTAGGAATCGAACCGCCGACCTCATGAGTTGTAAGTCAACTCTGAACAAGAACAAGAAATTATTATAATTAGAAGTACAATTATGCGCCTCCTCGAAGCCTGCTCTGGAGCCAGGCAGACAACCAGAATGTGAGTCTGGACGGGGCAGGTTCGATTCGGCTTAACGAGTGTTTTTGAGTCAATGCTCCTGTTTAAAAATTAAAAACTTAACATTAACAATAAACAATTTAAATATAATATACAAAGATATTTAAAAATAATTAAAATAAAACTTCTTAAAATTAATTGTTGCACACACGCACTAAAAAAATTTGGATTGTTGGCACGGGAAAACAAAACTCAATGAAAAAACCCGTTCGAAAGTGACTCAACTCTTTAACCCACTCGAACACTGAACTTACATATTATGGACTACTACTTACTTAAAGACTTATATAGTTGGGAGTAGGTAACGGCTAAATTTTGCTTAGAAGTTTTAATCTAATTTTATTAAAAAGAACTCGATACCTGCACAAATAAGCTGCCGGATCTTAGACTAATATCGTTGATTGAAGAGTCTATTTCTCAACGCTAATATACCTATTTATTTCAAAATGTAGAAAACATTTGAATGTTTAATAAATGTTTAGTATCAAATGATATCATTAATAATTTACAAAAAATTAAATTATTAATGACAAATTACAAACTACTACAAAAAATAGACTACAAATTTTACAGAAATAACGATCAAATATAAACAAAAGCATTGTTGAATTGAAAAACCAGTTTTGTTAACGTTTTCTTGTTTTAATATTAAGGTTTTAATATTAAGGTTTTAATATAGGCGACCTGCTGCTGTCCCTGTAAAGACCTAAAATGTGTGTACTTGCTGTAGGTACATAAACTGATTATCCAGAGGACGTCCATTGCGGCACAAATGTTGACGTTCAGTGTGGTATTCGCTGGTATGTATACGGACATAAAATGTACATACTTCGCGTACATAAAATGGACATTCAGAGGACGTCCATTCCGTACAATTTCAAAGTAAATCCGATGATAGAACGTCCGGTAGACAGGCCCCAACGTATCGGAGCCTGTCTACCGGGTACTGAGTTTAGGGACCCGGGCTTCCGAGGGGCCCGCCAGAGATCTCAAATTTCTCCCCCCCGCTCATCAATTATTAAGCACGGGGGCTCGTTGGCTTTCGATCCGAGGGGCCCGTAGCGGGGCCGGCCAGAGATTTTGACAGAAAACTTGTTTCCCGCTTATCAATTATTAGGCGCGGGGGCCCGCCAGTGAATTTGGTACCGGGGCCCATGATTTGATGTAGGGGGCCTGCCGGTAAACGTCCAATTTATGTCCATGGACATCAGTACATTAAATGGATATAAAACGCACGTCCGGTGGACATCGCGTGCTATTAGCGAAATGAAAAAAATTATTTAAATATCATCATTTTAACAATACAAAGATTCATTCTAAAATAAAATAAGAATTTAATGTAGGTATACTCATAACAAATATAAAAAAACCAGTTTATTTCTGCAAGTTATCTGAAACATTAGCAGATATATATTACATTTTTAAGTTATGAGATATATGTCACACTCAAAGAAAATGATAGGTAAATTCAACCAAAAAGAGCATATGAAATCGCGCCTATCTAGTTTCATAGTTAAATCAATCAGAAAAGAATATAGTCATACAACTTTATTTGTTTTCGTAAACAAATAGTAGTTTAATAATCATATCTTCTTGTAACAAATTAAATAGTACAATGACATTTTTTTATGTTCACTAACCATTTTCAATTTGGTCTACAATTAAATAGTACAACGACTTTGTTTTTTGTTCACCAACTAATTTTTAGGTTGATCTACACTTTATTGTATGATGAAGTTTTTTTTGGTTAGCCAAAATCTCAATATTGAGACATCAGACCATCAGACTACCCAAACCAAAGATTAGAGTTTATAAGATCCATCCAAATATATCGATGATCCCTGAGAGAATTTGAACATTGCAATCATGTTATTAATTTTCTATAAATTCATAAGAGTATAAGATAATGCATGATTGATTATTGTCAGTGATTTGTATGTGGCGTCATCTGGGAATAATTTCTGTAATAGACTACGTGGTAAGCAAGCAAATTTTATGGTAATTCTTTTAGAACTTCTAGAAGACGACAATAATATTGGTTTGTCGACCAAGTACAATAATACAGCGAACTAATACTGGGTTAGAATTACAATTCGATAATAGTTAAAAATAAAATATACTATTATCTAGTTTAATTTGACAGAATTTAACAAAATAATAGTCAGACGAACAAAATAATAGTCTTATTCATCTATTTTTTAAGTTAGTGTTTGTTTTGTTGTACGACAACTTTTTATTAATTAAAATAACAATCACCTCTTGTTTAAAAATACCATCAATATAGTTTGGTTTAACAACATTAACGATATTGTTAGTTAACCATTTTTTTTTCTTGTTGAATTTACCCATACTATTTCTTTGAGTGCAGCAACATACGAAATGAAATATTTCAAACTTCATATCCAATATTTCAGAAATATAGGCACTGAAATGTAAGATTTGAGCAACATTGGAACATTTCTGAAATATTACTGAAACAATGCGCGCTGTGTGGGTAGCTTAAATGCGATTTTCAATGTTCAATAACTCGAAAGCGGTTAAAGATAGGACTATCATATGTCATATGGAAATGTTGGTCATGTACGGCTAGTTAACTTAAGTAGAATTGAATTTGCTAATAGTCATTTTTTTATTTTTTGAATTCCGACAGAAATGAAGGAATTAGAGGGGGCGGGATTTGGGACTTTTTTTTTTGGTAAAATTTCTCCATTTTGTCACCGTAATTAATCGGTAATTAACTGAAATCGATCTCATATACGATGTTCACTTAATATCATGTACTACTTTGACGCTCCGTTAATCTTGGCCGTTCGAAACAAAGGTTTCTGAGAAAAATTGTTTTTTTAAGATTTACATAGGAAAACGTGTAATTTCTTACATTTCCTCGAATATCTCGATAATTATCGTTTTTTTCGAAAAATTTTTAGACAGAGCTTATGTCAAGAGAATTGATTGAGCTTTCCGACGCTTTTTTAATTTTTTCTCTAACATAAAAAACAAGACTTTTGACCGAATATGCGCTCCGGGCTATTTCAGTTCGCGGAGAAGTTTTGCATTTTCCGCCGCGTAATATTTATCTACAAAGCTAATTTTTTGTCTACAAGCAGTTTATGCACTATTTCGATTAAAAATCACATTCTTTCCGCTTAAAGGTGGCTAAATCTTTGAAGACAACAAAAATAAAAGGGCGAACAAAAATTAAATTTTACAGTTAATTTTATTAATAAACGAACTGAGTAATTTAAACAAAATTTTCTCAATTTAATATTTATTGTTATAATCGTAGATAAAGTATAGTATTCAACTTGCGGTAATGGTAATAACTCACTTGATGAATTACAACACTCGCCTACGGCTCGTGCTGTAAACTTTCATCTGCGTGAGTTATTACCTACATTACCGCTCGTTGAATAATAATACTATTAAATAAACAGCAGAAACTGCAAAACTGAGCTGTGAACTTAAGTTGATCCCCTGAATACGTTAAAACAGAAGAACTGCCATGACCAGACAATTCACATTAAAATCCGAATTTGACTCCACTATAATAGCACAGTCGATGAAGGTATTTACCAACAAAATTTTGCAAAGTAAACTTTTTTTTTAATGAATTCGTGAAAGTGTATAGAACAATGAAAAGTTTACATTTCGCTCGGATGCAGAACATAAAAAAAAAGTGTAAAAAAAATTTTTTTCATCCATTTTTTTTTATTTTGAAATTAAATCAAGCTAGAAACAAATAAAAAATACAGATGGATAGATCACGTATTTATGAACAAAAAATGTTCTAACAAAATTTATTGTCAAAGCCACGGTTTTTCCGGAAAAAATAGTCAAGTGTAACGTTATAACTCGGAGCGAGATCAATGCGTGCACGCGCTTGAATGCGCATGACTGTGACACCGACGCACTGAATTACATGTCACTAAAACATAATTTGTTCAATCTATATGAGTGTTGGTTCATTTAAAAGATGGAAATTGTAGCTTTTTATGCTTTTTTGTTTTAAACAATACAAGCAAAGTATGGATGGGAAAAATACACTTATATATATATGTATATATATATATATATATATATATATATATATATATATATATGAAAGGTTGTTGTGCTTCCAGGTGTTTTCCCGCGTAGTTGACAGGCTCCTGCTGGGGCCACGGTTGTCTAAACGACGTTTCGGCAGAATCCCATCTGCCATCTTCAGGTTCTCGCTGAAAGCTGCCTACTGCTGCTCCTCGTTGCTCGAACTGAACTGACGTTCTCCGCGCTGTGCGGTTCCTTATATATGCTGGGGCCTAGAGCGCGCATGCGTAACTGGCTACGCGTTGTTGGCCCTCTACTATGTGTGGGAGGTGTAGCGGGCGCCTGAGATAATCCGGCAAGTGGCCTCGCTGTGACGTCACGTCTCACGTGACTTCCCGTTGGTGGTCGTGGATCCTCGTGTCTAATCGTCTTCGTAAGTGGTCGTGTTTCTGTTTGATTGCGCGACTGGCTACGTGTTATTGGCCCTCTACTATATGTGGGAGGCGTAGCGGGCGCCTGAGCTAACCCGACAAGTGGCCTCGCTGAAACGTCACATTTCACGTGACTTCTCGTTGCTCGTCGTGCATCCTCTTGTCTAATCGTCACCAGAGGTTGTCGTGTTTCTCTTTGATTGGCCAGCGCTTGACTTCGGCTCCTCGTGATAGGTCCTCTTGTGGCAGGCTGTGGTGTCTCTTCGTGGTTTGTCACTGCTCGAACGTGCCTTCTCGAGATTGGTTCATTTTCCGTGGGTCGCCGTATGTTTTCCGTTATGTATCTGCCTGAAAGTGCGGGCTTCCATGCAGTAGGTAATCTCAGCGTATCATCTCGTTTGTTAAGGTTTTGGGGTCTCTTTTCGATCTCTATGGCCTCTCTGGTAATTCTTGATGTACAATGTTCGATATTGGCTACTGTTCTGGTGTTGTCGAAGTCTATTTTGTGGCCTGTGACTTTTACGTGTTGTGCTAGGGACGATGTTTTCTATACGTCTATTGGTCTGTCCTATGTATGATTTGCTGCAATCTTGACACGGGATTTCATATACTCCTTGGCTTTCTAGGGCAATTTTTGATTTTGGGTTGCGGAGGACTGTGCTGATTTTTCGGTCTGTTTTGAATATTGTGTCTATGTTGTGTCTACGTAGAAGTTTGCCGATTCTATCCGTTGTTCCTTTCACGTACGGTAGATATGCTTTTGCCACTGGTTTCTCGGATTCTTCCTGGGTTCTTGGTCTGGATGGCTCTTGCGATTTTTGTATTGTGTGCTTTGAAAACCCATTTTTCATTAATGCTTTCTGAAGTGACGACATAGGACAGACCAATAGGACAGACCAAAAGACGTATAAGTGTAAGACGGGAAGAACATAGGAATGCAGTGCAAAAAGAGGAGAAAACATCGTCCCTAGCACAACACGTAAAAGTCACAGGCCACAAAATAGACTTCGACAACACCAGAACAGTAGCCAATATCGAGCATTGTACATCAAGAATTACCAGAGAGGCCATAGAGATCGAAAAGAGACCCCAAAACCTTAACAAACGAGATGATACGCTGAGATTACCTACTGCATGGAAGCTCGCACTTTCAGGCAGATACATAACGGAAAACATACGGCGACCCACGGAAAATGAACCAATCTCGAGAAGGCACGTTCGAGCAGTGACAAACCACGAAGAGACACCACAGCCTGCCACAAGAGGACCTATCACGAGGAGCCGAAGTCAAGCGCTGGCCAATCAAAGAGAAACACGACAACCTCTGGTAACGATTAGACAAGAGGATGCACGACGAGCAACGAGAAGTCACGTGAAATGTGACGTTTCAGCGAGGCCACTTGTCGGGTTAGCTCAGGCGCCCGCTACGCCTCCCACATACAGTAGAGGGCCAATAACACGTAGCCAGTCGCGCAATCAACCAGAAACACGACCACCTACGAAGACGATTAGACACGAGGATCCACGACCACCAACGGGAAGTCACGTGAGACGTGACGTCACAGCGAGGCCACTTGCCGGATCATCTCAGGCGCCCGCTACGCCTCCCACACATAGTAGAGGGCCAACAACGCGTAGCCAGTTACGCATGCGTGCTCTAGGCCCCAGCATATTATAGAAAAAAATAAAAGCCCTTCAAAAAAATTCTTTCTTTATTGAGAACTGTTGAAAAGTATGTACACTTCATGATTATTATGGTTTATTAAGTTGTAGTAACGAGGATTAAAAAAAAGTACATCTCAAATCATTTTAATTTCCTTACTTGATGATTTTTTTGATAAATATATATATTGGAGGCTGTAACTTGTCGAGAAATTGACCCACTGGAAAAAATGAAATATCACTATTTCGGAAAAAATATATATTTTTCGAATGTTCAAACACAAAATCTTTTACTTGTATGCATTTTTTCGGAAATATGTTCAATCAGATCATGATAAGAAATTGCGATTTTTACGATATTATCCTTAGAACCATGAAAATATCTTTGATTGTTTTGAATATAAATTCTGGAATTTCTCCAATACATTAACAAATGTATAAGGAATTCATTGGATATAGCTGAAACGTGGATAGGTGTACCTGTAATAAATACAATACAGTAAAGGTACGTAAAAATTTATGCGAGCGATTCATCGGCTATGTGTGGTGTCTGTGTATCTATGCATTGATACATAATTATATATTTTCCCTCCGTACTCACTATTTATTCTCCTGCTCACTAACAAAAATGTTTAAAACGTGTAATCAGAAAGAGAAAAAAGCTTTATTTTACTCGATAGAACAGCTAAGAATTTTTAGAGGTTCCATAGTATGCATTTAACTCTGCGCTGGCCGCGCAGAGTGACAAAGTTACTTCACTATTTTTTTCCAGGAATACCGTGGCTTTAGCGATAAATTTTGTTAGAATATTTTTCGTTCAGAAACACGTGGTCTATCCGTCTGTATTTTTAATTTTTTCCTACCCTGACTTAATTTCAAAATTTTGAAAAAATGGATAAAACAAATTTTTTTTCACTTTTTTTATGTTCTGCATCCGAGCGAAATGTAAACTTTTCAGGGTATTGTTCTATACACCTTCACGAACTCATTAAAAAAAAGTTTACTTAGTTTGCAAAATTTTGTGGGTTTCACTATAAAACGTTCTCTGTCATCTGGGCTATAAGTAAATTGACCTAGTAGATAGATTATAAAGTAATCAGTTATAGGTTCTTGTCAAAGCATATAAGGAGTAAATAGGAAATTCAATTTTCACTTACTTGGATACTTTTTCTTGTGTTCCAAGTCTATAACTCGTGCTCTGTCAAAATATTTATTTTTTTCGGCAATGTCTAAACCTTTCCAACTGCTTCCTAACTTTTTACTAATTTCTTTGTTGGAGTCGGCAGGGAACTGTTGTGCCATAATTTTCCTATTTTCATTCGCGTATAACATAAAGGCATTTGGTGGCCTAGGAATCTTCGGCTTCAAAGCTAAATTCTTTGCATTTTCATAAGCTTCCTCCTCTGTCTCTAAAATTATGTATCAGAATATATAACTGTACCTATAAACAATAATATTTACCATCCTTGCAGATCTAAATTGATAAAGCTTATTTTTAAGACTGTAAATAATAAATGAAAGTAAATCTCACGAATTTAAAGCTACTAGAATAAAAAAAAGAAACCACCAAGTATCTGTACAAGAAACAAGAGAAAGATCCTATATTACACGAGAACTAGATTATTATTCGGACGTATGTAGGTATTTAACATTTAGTTCATTCAAATATGAAACATATTTTTATAATTTACCAGGTTTAAACACTAGTTTTAGGCAATATTGTTTAGTGCGAGCCATTTTTAAAACTTTGAATCAAAATATACTAGGGATTTTCGATACTGGCAGCACTGTAACATCGCTAGATCGGAGTATGCGCAGTAACATATTACGCGAGGATCTTGGTTTAAATAATGGCGGGATACATATTAGGCATTTATAAAATAATTTGATCTGTATCGAAAAAAATTAAAGATAACATTTGGAACTTCTAGGTAATACCGATTCGAATATACCTAAGTATGTAATAATTTGTTTTGTTTTAAAAAAAAGTAAATTAATAAATTACATGGTGTGGTGTACTTATATAACCTAATAATTAATTTCAATGTCATAATAATTAATAATTATCCACCATTTATTGCCACTTTAAGTAAATTCTGCAATTTTAATATAGTATATAAAGTGAGGGGAATTTTATAAAACTGAATTACTATGAAAACTAATCTCTACTACAAATACCGCTCCTAAAAGTATTGTTATGAATGAATCTGAAAACTTTGAGGGAAGATGTTAATGGCTGTGCTTAACTGTTTCTGAGCCGAAATAAATACTCACGTCGTAAAAATTAATAATGCCTCTGAAGTTTCTACAAACACAAAACACTCGAATACTATTTACTCGATGGTTGTTTCGTTAACCATGTTGGCATCATCAGGGGTCTCATTGAAACTCAGTTTTAACTATTCATAGATGATGCCAACTTGGCTGGAGAAACTCGTAATAAAATCGTCTCCGAACAAGAATAGTAATAATACAATAGTAATTGAAACGTGATAATGCACATCAAGAGATTAGCTATCTGCATTTGTACAAATCCATTATATCGTGTAGTATAAATCAAACGTAAGCCTTGGGTGGTCTGGCCTTTTAATTCTGCGTGGTCTTTCGTGATAACACTATATTTGTTTGACGATCACAGTTTATTTATGCCTAGCGGAGCGACTTTGCCTCGCTTGGTCATTTCACAGTACTTTGCGTTATCTCCAACTAAGCGTCTTGCACAACACCCTGAACATGACGAGCCATTAGCACCTCCTCTATGTTATCACAAGCAAAGCGACTGTAAGAGCAGAAGACATCAAAATTAGCAAGATTGCAACTAGCAAGAACACAACATTGGTTCAGTAATATAACAATTTATATCGGACAAAATTCATAAACTTTTGAAAATTGGCAGAAATGTTAAGGATAGCATAAGAATTACTAAACCGAAAAGTTCCCACCCCTAAATAGTGTGCTTCATCTCCTAGGACGTCGTTTCCACCCCCATTTTAAGGTTTTCTAGATTATCTCGGGAACAGTGCATTTTTTTATAAAAATACCTATATACAAAATTATTCCTTATAGAATTCTCTATCAAAAACGTTTCTATAATTTTTTCATAACATCAGTAGTACCGTGGGAAATAAGGCGCGCACACATAAGGGTTAGTTCCAGTTAACACAGTAAATTGTAATCTTTACTATTATCTACTTTAAAGTTCAATGCTTAATGCAAAAACAGTAGCTACTAAACTCCACTTAAAATTATAATAAATGTGCCGCTTCCACCCTCTCACCCCTAAAAAATATTGCAATTTTTAAAGAAGCGAGAATATTGTATACTGTACTTGTTGCCACGCCACCCCAGAGGTAAAGTAATTGCCCTTTTTTTTTACGTGGTGTCTTTTGTATGCCAAAGGTTACCTGTGTTAATTAATCTTCGTCGTCTTTCTTAGATTCAACATTCATGTATGCTTGTCCTTGGCCACGGTAACACATTGTGGAGCAACATAAGCCTGCTCTTCTGCAACTGCACCTGTTTTCGTACCCTAATTTGCCTGAACAAGAAATTAAGTTAAGAGAGATTCGGAGGCTGGTTCTTTTGTTGTCGTAGTTGGGGTTAATATACCGCCGACTTTTTTCCATCCCCAATCAGTAGCTTCTAGCGTAACGTCTTTCCATGTTTGAATTTGGTAAAAACGCGATATGAGTGTTGCCGAGCAGCAGAAGTTGGTGGTAGTTTTGATAACATTACAGTATTGTTCGCTTTACCAACAAGTTTCTTAAAAGTCATGAATCTGTATACATCTAAACTTTTTTCTGTGGAAGTAGAGTTGTATAAAGCTAGAACAAATCGCTCTCGTACGTCTACAATTTCTTCATGACTAGCTTTTTCATTATTAAAAGTTTGCACGATGTCTTGTAAGTCATCTCTTTTATTAAATACATTAATTGCATTAACTTTTCCTTTGGAAAAGGTTGTGTTGTAACCGCTAATGGCGTGTGCAAATAATATTGTTTATTTACAGTTTTTTAAAAAAGTTGAGGATTGTAAATCTCGTGAACTGTAAATCATTTTGCTGGTATTACCTTGTTTTTCTTTCAAAAATTTAATGTCTTTGTCAGAGGGAGAAAGAGCAATAAGAAGAACTAGCAGGTCAATATCTTGCCCTACGACAACAGCTGTGTTGCACTTATATTTTTCGATAGCAGTTTGTACTATTAATAAATCGGTGTCATCCGCAGCAACGAACACCTCGTTTCCTTCATTCCTAAATTTTTCCACTAGTTCTACAATCAAATGTTCTTTGTTAAACAAATTACTAAGGAACTTCGTAGTTTCAGAAACAACAATGTTTTCATCAAATAATGTAAATTCAGGACAGGTTCTTTGCAGTACCCGTCTTTGTCATTCTAGGCTCTTCGTGCTGTTTGCATTATCCAAATAACCATCTTATGTAACTAACGTAAGCGGTTGTAAATGTTATTACATTCTCCTTTTTTTGGCCATATTACGCGGCGAAGCAAGTATCGTCCATCAATCACATACTCACTATTTTCGAAAATATGGTCCCGTTTTGGGATAGTATTAATTGATTGCATCATCATATTAATTGATTGCGTCGATCATACTATCCTGCTAAGCAAACTTGAGCTACTTGGTATTAGGGGAGCCTGTTTGCAGTGGTTCAAATCATTCCTATCTTAGAGGCATCAAATGTTGTGTGCAAAGGAAAAAAATCTGAAATAATGCATAATAAAAATCATGTTCCACAAGGGTCAATTTTAGGTCCTGTGCTCTTTATAATTTTCATCAATGACTTACATAAAACAATTGAATCTGGATCTACTACAACATATGCTGATGATACAGTGAATGTAAATGCGGACTGGGCATGTACTCCACGTAGCGCGAGAGATATGACAACCTAGGTAACAGCAAATTCGCCCGTCGGCGGCATAGATTAAAGAGTCGGCGTTAGACCACTGAAGCATTCCCGTTCTCAGTTATGTCATTTCAGCCAGCTGGCACACGCGATGTTGCAATTCTAACTCCCTATGCCCAGCCCGCCACTACACACAGTGTATAACCTTGCTTACTGCCAGCTCAGATAATTTTACTGTCCTCGTAAAAGACGTCAATAAAAAACTAAATAACACCTATAAATATCTCTGTGAACAATGTTTAGCTACGAACAAGAGTAAAACAGTGAACATGGCATTTTACTCAAGTCTTAAACCACACCAAAGTGAATTGGTAAAAATTATGGAGAAAATCATCTGAGTCAAATAGAATATTTAAATTGCAAAAACGTGCCATACAATACATGCTTGGAATGAACTTTAATGCCAGTTGTTGAGATAGTTTAGAGAACGTGAAATATTAACCTTGCCTGGTTTCTACATATATAATGTTCTATGCTTTGTTAAAACGAATTTTGAGAACTTTACTCAACATAGAAATAATCATAACTACGATACGAGGGGTAGGAATGACTTACTGTATGATGCACACCACCTTGAGCTCTATAAAAACAACCCATATTATCAAGGTGCTTTATTCTATAACAAATTGTCAAATGAGATTAGACAATGCCACTCCATAAAACACTTAAAAAAAAATCTCAAAGCATATCTAAGTAATTGAAAACTGCTTCTATTCTGTAGACGAATTTCTAAATGCCTGACCATATCGGTAGTAAAACATTTTTACAGTTGCCTTATTGCTTTATTTCTTCTGTCTTGTTTTTTGATATGATAGACGTTTTATAATAAAACTGCATGTGTACTTTAAATTTTATCTTATCACTCCACTCTAAGTTCTAAGTTTTATCTTGTACTCTAGTTTTATCCTGTACTGTAGTAACTAGCATTAAGTTCTGTTTGACACATCCAGTATCATGTAATTGATCAAATGGGAAAATAAATATCTATTCTATCTATTATATTCTAATAATCCGGTATAAAGTTGCTTTGTTAATTGTTCTCATTGGCCTTTGAAGTGCTACATTTATTATAATTTTAAGTGGAGTTTGGTATCTATTGTGTTAATCCTTGTGTGCGCCTTATTTCCCAGGGTACTGATAATTTTATGAAAAAAAATGTAGAGACGCTTTTTATAGAGAATTTTATAAGGAATGATTTTGCATGTATATAGGTATTCTTATCAAAAAGTGCACCGATCCCTAGATAATCTAGAAAACCTCAAAATGGAGGTGGAAACTACGTCCTAGGGGATGAAGCACTCTATTTAGGGGTGGGAACTTTTCGGTTTAGTAATTTTTATGCTATCCTTAACATTTCTACCTATTTTCAACACTATGAATTTTGTCCGATATATTACAATATTAACTGTTATATTACTGAACTACATGACTTCTTCATTGTTCAGTAACAATCAGTTTCAGTTTAAGTAGGATTAGAGAAAAAATGCTTTAAATATATTAGGGATAATGTACTGGTCAGAAGCTATGAAGCAAACTGCATCAAGGCCAATATACATACAGAGCAGGCATGACAGAAACGGCACTTTATCGAGTCTAATCCAGAGGGAGGAAAACGTTATTGAACACAAGAAGGTGGCACTGGGTGCCTTCCTTGACATAGAGGGGTATTTGACAACACCTTCTTTAACTTCAACATCAGAGCTGCAAGAGAGCTTAACATTGAAGACACCAGTTGTAGGTGGATAAGCACTACACTCAAAGGCAGGGTGGTATTCAGCACAATGATGTATGAAACACTGGGTGCATTAGCTGCTGGGGGATGTACATGTAGAAAAACTCACTACCGTGCGTCTAGGTGACGTGACACCAATTTATATTTAGAAGGGCGCCAGCCACGTTCTGCCTCGTTCTTCCCTCCCAAGCGGGTTCGGGATAAGATATAGCTCGATAGACAAGTAATAGGTCAAGGCTGCGCTACCTCAGATCATTAATAACGACGTTTTCTCAGGATGCGATTTCATTTATTCACTGAGATTTTTACATAAAAAAAATCTCTATCGAAGATTTCTCTCCGACGGGATTAAAATTTGATGTGATTGGTATCTGTTTACCTACTAATAATGGACTCTACACTTAATGATTTCTGGATAAATCACATAAAAAAATCCCTATCAAACTCACGTAAGGCGACCAGAACACTGAGTATCAAACTTACGGAATCATGAGAGATTCTGATTAACTCAGTTGTCTTCCAAACGAAAACTCCACAGAGATTAAGACTAGCAACAAGTCCTTACATCAATAAAATGCAATTAGTTCAAAGAATACCATTTATTTAATAAATTTAAAACGAGTTATTTTCTGCAAAATGATATAATGTGAAAGAATCACGCCTCCCCAACTAAGGCAAATTACTTTTAACCATACAAATGAGAGCGTGCGCTAACAATCGATTTGGTAGAAAAGATTTAATCAACTTCCTCGGAATTTAATGCAAGCCTTTTAAAAAGAATTTAAAAAATTTTGTAATTTTGGTAATTATGGCTGACTGAAAATAATATAAAAATATTTTACTAAAAAAATTTTGGTTCGCTTATAATTAGCTTAAAGGTTCTATTTAACGTGATTTTATCATTCACAGAACGGAGTTCGACTAATATATGAGTTTGCTAACGTTCGGCCAGTCTTACGACGTACTAGTCCCCATGTGAGTTCAATATAGAAAAAATGACACCGATTCGCCTCCGAACGACTTTTTGGCAAAATGGATTTTTGATTCATTTGTCCACAAGGCGGTTTTCTCTATAACTTTATTATATGAAAAGCCCTGCATTTGGCTTTCCTATCATCGCTTTGTATTGACCATCCAACGCAATCATCCAAATTATGAGTCGTTGGGTGAATCCAAACTTGTTTTTTGCGAGAAACCGGCCTTGTGCATTTTCATTGATTTTTTGCCAATATTTGCCTATAGATGCTGCCTTCACCATATTTGTCGATTTTACCCTATTTGATATATTATATAGTTAAAATTTTATAGTTATTCTTTTAAACAGTATATATACTAACTGTACCTCTATGTCAATGTCCTTAGTGGAGCAATAAAAAAGTTAAAAAAAAAATCATTTCATAAAAATTTGGTGTTTCTTCAAATTTTTTACTTAGTTGTGCCTCATGTCAACGAACTCATATTGGTCCCTTTGTGTTAGTTTATGGCTCTGAAGTCTTTCAGACTTTTTAAAAGGTCCTCAAATGAATTTTTGTACCTAAGTCAAATTTTTATTTTGGCTTCGACCTAGGTCAATTCTGGAAGGTTCTACAACATCCACATTCCCTCTGCTATGGAACCTTGTAGTTGATGGCCTCCTAGAGAAACTTACAAATGAGGGATTTGAAGTCCAAGGATATGCTGACGACATAGTCATCATAGTTAGGTGAAACTTTAACAACATAGTCAATAGTCAGGGATCGTCTACAAAAGGCCCTGAATATGGTGAAAACATGGAGCGACGTGGAAGGGCTGAAGGTCAGTCTTCTAAAGACCAACATTGTTCCTTTCACCAGAAGGAGAAACCTGGACGGACTGGGTCTTCTATTTCTTCAAGACTCACAAATACAGATATCGGTAGAGCAACTACAGATGTTGGGAGAGGTGAAGTACCTTGGAGTCATTATAGACTCCAAACTTACCTGGAACCAATATCTGGATAGAGTAATACATAAGTCGGTAACCATATTGGCAAAGAATCCACATCATTACTGACAGCCAAGCAGCTCTCAAAGCTCTGAATGCAATAGAAATACGTTCTAAAATGATAAAAGACTGCCGTGACTCCCTCACGAAACAGGCGGAACACAACAGCATACAACTGGAGTGGATGCGAGGACACCAGCGCAATGAAGGAAATGAAAAAGCAGATTAGCTGGCCAAAGAAGGCGCAAAAATAGCCTGAATGGAACCCGAGCCAACCTGCGGGATATAATACCGCAAGAGGAATGGTAAAGGAACGAGTCAGAAACATAACTTGTTTTGGACCGGGACGCCAGGGATGAGACACTCACATGTTTACCACTGGCGGGCCATCCAAGACAAAGACCAACGAATTGCTAAAGCTGAGCAGAAAACAGCTAGATGTGCAGTGGAAATCCTAACAGGACACTGCACACTGAATAGACACCTAACCAACATGGGTGTGAAGGACATTCCAGAATGCAGGATGTGTGGTGAGGATGAGGAAACTCCTCACCATATACTATGTGACTGCCTAGCCTTGATGGCTGGGAGGCTTTCATACTTCGGGGGACCAACCGTGACCCCGGAAGAATTTTAGCCAGAGCTCTCATCGACCGTACACTCGCCTTTTGGAAATTAACAGGACTAATGGGATAACGAGACTATGGGGTACAATAAGCTTCAGCTTTAGTACAGTGGAGTTCTGGTACCGCAACCCACAAGGAAAAAAAAACATATTGGCAACGAGCATAGGTTGTATTGCAAGACATGGGGGCTTAAACTGGGTATAGAGCGCATTGGCTCTACACTAGTGTTATAAGACCCACCATCACATACGCTGCTTTAATTTGGTGGCCCAAGGTCTAGTGTATTCACTTACATATTTTTAAGTTTACGTTGCCTGAATATCAAATATCAATATCAATATCACAAAATTAATTAAAAAATGTTGTGTTAAATTTTAAAATAAATCTTTAAAATTTTGATTTTTATATATAAATTATGGATTTATTGCCATACAAGCAGCGTTACCACATTTGGTAGATTTTTATTTCTTTTTAGTAGAATTTTAAGGATTTTTTTAAAGTTTGGTAGGTAAAATTTGCTGGTAGATTTCTGATAATAATTATCAGAAATCTGCCAGCAAATTTTACCTACCAAACTTTACAAAAACCCTTAAAATTCTACTAAAAAGAAATAAAAATCTACCAAATGTGGTAACGCTGCATACAAGGCTACTCAAACAACAGCAGCTAACAGGCTAAACCGGGTGTAGAGAATTACAGGTGCTATGAAAAGCACCCCTACACCAGCCATGGAGACCCTATTGGACCTCTCTCCACTCAAATTGGTGATTTAAGGGAGGATATAATGGGAACATACAGGCTGCAAAACTCTCAGAACCCGACTCCTCTTGGTGGTAATTCGGGACACGAGGATAATTTTCATTGCATTAGATTTTCTATTGAGCATGAGGTCAGACTACATGGTACTAAAAATTACATTCAAGAAGCTCTTTACTATTGCCATTGCAGATAAAAAGGACTGGATGATAGGAGCTCCTGAGACATTGCGCAAAGGTCTGGTACACTGACAGGTCCTGGATGGAAACACTACTACGTGTTTGTGAAACGTCTACTGTGTATTGGGATCAAACTCCAGCTCCAACACTGACATGTGCTTGTGTTTTCCAAATGCGTAACCCCGTCCCTTCCAGGTGGCTTTGGATTGGAAAAGTTGTCTAATATATGTGATGCGGTGTGTATTATCATTATCATTATTATTCATGCCACTAAACACAATGTAGCGTATGGTGTTCTCTTTCGTTTATTCCTAATTCGAATCATCTTTATAACACATTTTAGTTTTGCCGTATGTATGAAATAGTATTTTAAACAAGAAGTTTGAAAAACGAATCTTTTCACATGAGACAGTTTGGTGGAACGAGCCGAAGGCAAGTTCCTCAAGTCGAATGACTGTGAAAAGATATTTTCAAACGAGTTGTTTACAATATTTTTTCTACGACTGCAAGAAAAACAAACAATTTTATAAGTAAACAGATCAACCATTTTTAATAAATTTCTTTAAAGTGATGTGGTTTAAAAACTTCAAAACTGATGTTTAGTTGACAAATAAGTCGATTGCTATGAACCTGAATAGATTAGCCTGCTTCAAAAAATACAAATAGAAGGTGTCAGTTCTGTATTCGACAAGTCTGTGTGAAAAACATGACATTACTGTTTTTTTGTACTTCTGCACACATCTTGTGAAAAAAAAGAGTTTCGAGTCATGGTTACTGTGCGTCATTTGTCGTTTTCAAAGGCAGTCGTAGAAAAACAGTATTTCGCAATGTGTATGTGTATTCAGTACTTGGGGGTTTTGGTTGAAGTCATTTAATGTAACTATTATAATGTAACTAATTTAAATATATATTTGAAGTTTGCCTATATGTTTACAAGAACAAGCATAACTTTCTTGCTAATTAAGTTAACCATGATCACGATACAAGATTTAAACTCTTACCGAACAGCTTTTTACCAAAAAAAATTTGTTTACAATAACATAACATAAACACACAACACATATAGTAGACAAACCCCCAAATCCAAAGCCAAAGCTGTCCGGAAGAAAGTTACACATTTGGAAAAATGCGGACGTACATCCACCCATGGATATTGTCAGTACCGGTTGCTGAGGCTCGAACCCAGAACACGATAGACAATCGGTCTGCATATTTGCTGCTCAATACGCAAGCAAGCAAACAAGCAAATAACATTTATTAACATTCACATGTACATATGCGTCTCCCTGAAACCTGTCTGGAAGCCAGCCAGACAATTATGGTGCGTAGCGTCGTGGTGATTGTAGGGCTGGGCGGGGCACGTTCGGCTCGGCTTGGTGACAATGATAAAAAAAAGAACAATTAAAATTCCTACCCACCTAGCGTGGATTTAAAATTAATAATATGTTTAAAAATAATGCTGCCCACAAAGGCCTAAAACTAATACGTATAAAACTTAGAACTAGTTACTGGTTATTACACTGAATAAATTTTGGCTGTTGACTTGGGGGAAAAGCTAGGCGAAAAACACGTACGAGAACTGCCGACCTGGTGGTCTCCCTGATCGCAGGAAAATGTGGTGGAAAAAGTATAGATTAAAATGTTTGATGAAATGAATTTTTTAAAGGTTTATTAGTCAAAATGGAATTTTTGGTGACAAAAAGAACAAAGAGAATAAAAAAAAAGAAACAAAAATAGAACATGCAGAAAGAGAATAGAAAGGATTGGAACGATAAAGTTGAAGAAAGATCAAAGGTGGGGAAATGGTAGGTTGTGGTATAGGAAAGTATGGCTAGGGAAGAGGTTGCCGGAAGATAGGCAACGCCTGATATGGTAGGGGGTGTTTGATCTGGAATGGGGCATTATGCATTCTGATTTGGGTTATGTTGTTGGTTAGCAGACTATCGCCCAGTTTGAAGGTGTAGAATTTTTGGGAGATTTCTTGGATGTAGTCAGCTAGTAGAGTTATGTCATGACATCGTGCGTATAGATCTCTGCCGGAATCAGAAATGAGACGCCTTAACCTACTGGGCTACTATACTACTATGCCACCGCCGTTACAACAATGTTGTAAATATTTTAATCTTTTATACGATGAAATTACTTTTCTAGGAACATCCATATTTTTAAAGCAAAATTAAAAAAATTGCTGGAAAAAAGTTATGTACCTGGATGACTTTTTCACATACTTTTATTTTGTTTTTATTTTCTTTCTATGTTTTTCTTTATTAATAACTATATTTGTTTATTTTTGCAATATATACTTTTATAAACTTTTTTATATACTAGTAATTTTGACTGTATATCTACATTTTGCAATTCTAATTTGTGTAAAACAATTTTTGTTATACACACGAATAAAAATTATTAATATTATCTATTTCCTTTTTCGCCATTAATTAGATGTTCACTGGCAGTTGCACAAGGTGAATCCAGATATGATTATATTATTATTATTATTATTTTAGTTGTTATCCAACCATCACAATTTTGTTTGTTTATTCTTCCTAGTGTTCAGATATTTTTTTATTTCAAATTCAACAATGAAAAATTTGAAACTACAGTGGAGTAGTAATAAAAGTACAATAATTATCAATACATCACATTTTCTTTTTAAAATCTATATCTACAAACTAGAACCATATCCAAACAATTATTCCAATTTTTTTCTTTTCGGAACTTTGTAATACAAGACATAACTCCACATTTAGGCAATATTCATATAATTAAGTTACATATGCTTTTTATACCAGTTTCAAAATAAAAAATTGATCTAACCGTAAGGCGCTTTTAATTCCAATTTAATATTTATTTTTACCAATATTAAAACTAAGTATTTATCCCTTTAATTGGGAAAATATAAATTTTAAATATTGACACTAGTAGGCTTACCTCGTTTAATACAGCAGTTCATTTAGTTACAGCACATAAAATTATTTCTTGAAATAATTGTTGCAATAATGTTTCAAGAATCAATTCAATAATACTTTATAAGCTCTGTGACAGTTAACTCCAACAGAAAATCTGTTTGGTACAATAGGTAATTATTTATTAAACAAAATATATTTGTCATTCAGTTGCTATAGTTTTAATACTTAGTTCAAATCCTGAGTTATCTCTAAATAAAAGGTCTTTATTGAGATTTGAACAAATGAACTGAAATTTCGTGAAATCTTAAAGAAATAATAATTTCTCATGTAAATTAGTCTTTAAAATTTGTATAAATTTTGACATGAAAGAAGTCATAGAATGATAATATATAAGCGATACTAAAACAATTTATACTTTGATAATGAAGGTGGTGCAGATAATTTTTAAGTTTGCTAAATTAATACAAAACTGTCACCGTGTGATTACTTTACTAATTTATCCAACTACTTGGCGCCTCATCGGCAGGGCTATTGCACTATAGAATATACAGCATGCATATTATATTTGTTAAATATAAAATACCAATTAATTAAAAATACTTACATACCAAATAACAATTTAAATCCCCTTAAGATTCAGAGCTCACGGGCACTGGATATATTTTTATAAACCTGGATACACATACAGTGGATATCCACTGTCCAGCATAGTGTAACGAATATGTTCTATGTATGTCTAGTGCATATTCCTAAGGTTTTACGATGGATATCTTATAGACGTCTAAAGTTGTGACAAAATAATGTCAATAGGATACCCTATGTGGTTCAGGTTAAGGATATCCACTCTATGTCCTTCATGTCCAATGCAGATATCCATAGGATATACTTGTGATGTCTGGGGAAATGAGGCCACTCAAACTCTGGGGAAATAAGGCCACTTTTATGATTTTCTGAAGAAATGAGTATTAATATTTGTTTTAACTGCTCACGAAAGTACTTTGTCGCAGCTTCTGCAATATACTTTTGTGTCGTCAAATTGCAATTCCAGTATATCACAAATTCACAAGTTTAGTTGCCTGTGAATAATGTTAATGAAACATTTTAAAAACTTCCATTGAATCTATAGTTCCTCACCCTTCTTACTGTATCCTTCACAATCGTATCTAGGGTACAGGTGAAATCATAGCCTGCGGCTTCGTACTCAAGGACGTAGATAGGGGGGGGCGGGGGTAAAGGGGATAATTATCCCCCCATCCCAAAGGGCTAGAATATTAAAATAGTTTAGTTTCTTTTGTTTTTCGAGTAAAATTTTTTTTGGATATTCTCCTCCCCCCCACTCATAAACTTTTCACATGTTACCCCCTTACAAAAAAAAAAATATTTACGCCCTTGCATAACTTCCCTCCCTCCCTTCTATTTCATTCTTGTTAGTCAAGCCACGTTTGCAGACGGTAGGTAAATTTCCACTATTGCTTCAGCATAGGTACTACAATTATTGTAAAACAATGTATTACTTAATTTGTAATGTTACTATGTATTTTACAAGTCTATTAAGTTTTTCAGTAAAACTATAGTTTATGTATTACAATTTTAAAATGAAACAAAGTTCAATTTACCATGCTGTATAAATTTCTGTATATTTTAGAAGTAAACGGTACATCAGAGTCTGATGTTTAAAATCCTTACTTATGTTTGTTGTGTATGATTTAATATATATTATATAAATGGTTTATTTTGAAAAAAAAAATGTTATTTAGCAAAAAACTTTATATACAATTATTATGTACACAAATACATCACACATATTATGTACAGAGAACAGGGAACTATGAGTTTTGTTGTTCAAAACAATTTTGTTAATTTTAGGTTAAATTTATTATCAAAAATATACTTCAGCTAGCAACATTGAATATTTCATCATTTCGTTGATTTTCCATTATTTGGGAATGTTTCATAAGGTGCTTACAATATAATATAACATCTTCATAAAAGCCATATCTGTAATGAATATCTTCCGTCTGGAATATTGCAAAATTTTTTACACATTTTTGTAAGTGCCTAATTTATATTAACGTCCTGGCAGAGTTTAGCTACAGCTACTCTACCACTGAACCAGAACAGTGAGATGAGATATGGTCATCCAAGTGTTGGACTCAACCGGTGTGTCTTAACTCCATCGATCGATGTCTCGCCACTGAAACCGGTACCGTACCTCACCTCACGAAATGTTTTGCATTTGTGGACAAACTCTCTGTAAAAAAAATACTTATCAGATTTTCTAAATATTTTCAAAAAGTTCAGCGAAAAAAACGCACACGTGTTTTTAACAAATTGATAACACCAACAAAATTTGATCAGCTTCTAAGTTAAGCATGTTTCACTTTTGAAAATTCTTGAGTATTCTACTACAATCGACCATGTTGGAAGGCAGAATACAAATATTTCTGAGGAATGATGTGTTATATATCGCCATTATGCTCCTTATGGAGGAGGTAGAAATCAGTTCATCTTAGCTCAATTACTTCTTGGGTGTTAAGATAACTTGAAGAGACTGGTAGTAATAGCAGAAGACCTGGTTAAGGCCTTGATAAGGTAACAGCTGCTAGAGATGACTGTTTGATGCTTTTAGGTTCTTAGGCACCAGTGTCTCTCTCCAACATTTTGCTTTCACTTATATTGACAACACAGGGTGATTTACCACAACATGCGGAAAATAAAATGGTGTACTAGTCTTCTATGTGGGAAAGCCCCGCAAAATTTTAGAGTGATCCAAGGTAATTTAGTATATTTTTTTGCCTTAAAACTTGCAAAGATATGCTTTTCTGCCTTATTACGAACTTTGACAACGCAGGTACGTGGCAAAGATTAGATAGTTAATATTAATAATAATACAAGAACTTTATTGAAACATTTCAAAGGGCAATTGACCGAGGTCCTTTTGAATATTTACAAAATATGTCTATTAAAAAAAAACAAACAAAAAAGAAGAGTATTTCCACATGTTTATAGTAATGATGAATCTAAAATATCTATTTAGTTGAAACAAAATGGTTATTATAGAATACTGTTGTACCTCATTTATTCTTTCCCATAGTGTATGTTGTGGGTGTTTATGACGAGATCTTCTGTTGTTTCTCCTTAAGCAGAACTTTTGTATCAAATTTATATTTTCTTCTCGTTGAGCGAATTTTTTGGATAGCTGCTTGAGTCATTCTTGTATAGGTTGAGTGCGGGTATAGGTTGTATAACAGGTTGTTAGGAGGGTTATGGATCGGGTTGTTAGGATGGCATATTTTTGTGATCAATCTAAGCATGTGTGTTTCAGCAACTTTTAAGTTTTTTATAGCTTGGTTTTTACAGTTTAGGAACAGAATATGGCCATACTCAATGGTGGGTCTGCACATGAGTTTGTATATCTTGCTAGCTGTGTCTGTGTTAATGCCCTTTTTATATGACTTTTTATATGACAAGCTGCTGAAGTGTTTAGCTCTTGATATTGTATTTTTTTTTCGCTTGTGTAGTGTGAAGATTGAAGTTCATTTTATTGTCAAGTAATATTCCTAAATATTTGGTCGAAGATTCTGGTTGGAGTTTGTGATTGTATAGCGTTAATGTTGGGGATGAAGTAGATAGAATAAGGTGAAATATGAGTAGATGAGATTTTGAAGGATTGGGTTTGAGTCTCCATTTCTTAAACCATGTTGATGTTTTCTGGATTAAGTTTTGTAAGTTCTCCATTACAGCATTGAGCGAACTATTGTGTGAAATTAAAGCATTGTCATCGGCAAACTGTAGTATGTATTCAGAAAAATCAAAGTGTTGTTTATCATTATAAGAGTAGTTGTAGATGTCGGCACAATAGATATTATACAGTAAAGGTGAAAGGGGGGAGCCTTGTGGGAGGCCTTGTTCCATTGAAAATTCATAGGAGTATTTATTTGCTATTTTAACTTTTAGTTTGCGGTCCTTTAGTAGATTTATTATAATTGCAATGAGATATTTGGGACAGTTCATTTGTGCAAGTTTGTAAATTAAGCCTCTTCTCCCTACGCTGTCAAAAGATGCTTACATCCAAGAATATTGCGGCTGAATACATTCCATTAAGTTTAGCTGTTTTTACGTTGTTAACTAAAATGGTAAGCGGGTGGATAGTTGAGGATTTTGATCTAAAACCAAATTGGTAGTCTGGTATGTGGGTCCTTAGTGAATCTTCTAACCTCATTTTAATGATTTTCTCCAAGTTTTTACCAAGAACCGGTAGTAGAGTGATGGGTCTGTAATTGCATGTCTTTGAATGGTCTGTGTTAGGTTTCGGGATTGTTATTATTGTGCCTAGCTTCCATTCGCTAGGAAAATAGTGATGTTTCAAGCAGTATTCATATATCTTGATTATAAATAAATGTGTGTTATGTTTTCTAATTATGTTTTTTTTCACAAGGTCATGTCCGGGGGCTGTACTTTTACCCTGGTTAACTATATCATAATATTCATTTTCCTCTATTTGATATTCCTGTTCGTTAGCTTCTAGTATTGGGTAGTCATTTATATACGTATTGTACCATTCATTGGTTTCATTATAGTGGTTATTATCAAATTCATTGCATTGTGTCTCCTTATAGATGTTTTCAAAAGTATTTGCGAATATTTCGGCCTTTTCATTGTTAGTTCCGTGTTTTATTCCATTCTCCTCAATGTCTGTTTGTTTAGTATGTGTGTTTCTATATTTGGATATTTTTTTGATGTCGTGCCAATATGATTTCCCTTCTTTTCTATTGATTTCCTCAGGTTGTTACATATTTGTGTGTTCTATATTCTTGGATATGGTTTTGTATTATTTTGTTAAATTTGTTTAGTTCGGTCTTTATATTTGGGTAGATAATTAATTCTCTAATCTTTGTACGTAGTGTAAGAGTTCACCAGCATAGGGTCAGTGTCGTGTGTCTTTATAGTCTTCCCGATTTCCAGTTAGAGTGTACCGTTAAATTTTAAATTGTATTCGTAGATCGATACCATTCAATATGCCATTCTGCGCTTAGAACGATGCATTGAATGTAATGAATTGGAACATTTTCTTTGACTTTTCATTACTTTAGTTTTCTACTGTGCTGTGTTCTACAAAAATTACTTTATTTTTGTAGCGTGATTAAATCCAAAAGTCATTTCTAACCCCGCCAGCTTTGCCGTCAGTCCCAAGTCTAATAAAGGGGAAGGGGAAGTGATATGGTTGCACCGCGTTATGTCAGATTGGTTAAAATCATAGGCGGCGCATTTCTACAGAAAAATAAGAAAATTTTTTTGGTCATATTTTTTTAATTTTTCATTTTTTTAACTCCTTTCGGTGGGGACAACGTACTGATAAATGTTCCGCATGTTGTCGTAAATCACCCTGTATATGGCTAGGTGAAGACTTAGTGAGTACTTTTTTCCCATAGAGCGACTACGGGTACCCTTTAAATAGAACAAAAGCGAATGTTTTACTCTAAACCACTGGGTTTATTTTGAAAATAAATATACGTGCTTGTGTTGGTCAATTTGATATATTGGATGTACACAGGGTGGCCCAACGAAAACTTGAAATGAGAGTTTTGTATGATAATAGTGTAGATATAAATAAACGCTCGGACAAGTTAATTTTATTTTGGGGGAAAACAGGTTTTCCTAGTTTCAACATCGTCACTTCAACCTTCGAGCAGTGGGGTGAACAACTCCTAAAATTTGAATAGGGATGGAGGAGCGAGTCGTACCTTTGAACTCTCTAATGCAGTTTTTGGAATTTACATGTACTATTTTCGAAAAACTAAATTTTTGTTTCCGAACTGAACCTGTTTGATATTTACAAGCTACAAACATTTAGTACGTCACTGTATAAATGGCTTGAATTTTTTGCACTCTCTTTATCAGTAAATACAATAACTTGAACGTCCCCAAAAATTAAACCTTATTTGGGCTGAAATTTTTGGTGATCGTATCTTTGGCCCCTTTTTCCTAGAAGGCAATAATCTAATAGAAGAAATGTATCTGCAACTTCTGGAGGTCACAATTGATCCCATGTTGACCGATATTATTGAAAATAACCAAAATTATTTGGAGGATCGGTCGATATTTCAACAAGATGGTGCTCCTCCGCACTATGCTCTGCCGGTTCATCAGTATTTGGATCAACACTTTCCGGGTCACTGGATTGGGAGGAGAGATTCAATAAAATGGCCCCCACGATCACCAGATCTTTCTCCATTAGACTTTCTGTAGGCTCCTTTGAAAAGAAGAATTTATTCTACTCCACCTGCTTCACTGGAAGATTTACGTCAACAAATCACAATTGAATGTTGCCAAATCACCCCAGAAATGTGCTTCAAAATGTGCAAGAACTTTTTCAGCAGAATCTGTATTATTGTATGGAAGGTCACCAGTTCGAGCATTTACTAAAGTGATAATTTAAGTAGCTAGACTGTTCTTTGTTTTTTTCGAAAACGGAACGTGTAAATTCCAAAAACTGCATACCACTGTTTAGAGATTTCAAGGGGTTTTCCAATCATATACAATTTGTCCCTACGTCCCTATTTAAATTTTAGGGGCTTTTTTACTGCTCGACAGAGATGGGCATTAGTCGACAAAATTTGTATCGGTTGAAACTGACAGACTAATTAGTCATGACTAATTTAGTCGGTTAATTTGAATCGAATAAAAATTTAGTCGACTATAATGCACATCAATTTCAAAAAAGAAGCGGTATTAGTTGACTAAATTTTTAATCATGACCAAGGGTCGGAATTTTTCAGCGTTAACAGAATCGGACTTGACTTGATATTTAATTTTTCAAGAAATATTTGTAACATAACAATGTTGTGTTTTGACAATTCTGAATTTGTAATTGTAATTTCTCTCTTTATGTTCTTCCAATTTATAACATTAACATACTATCTTTCGCATTTCTGTAAAGTTATTTTATTCAGTGGATAAATTTTCAATAACAAGTAACAATCAGTTGAAGCTGAGAAAATGTGTTGGAAAAGTATTTACCCCAGATGTTTGCCTCTTTGTGGACAGATTTAGATGACATAAAAAAGATACCAACAGCCAGCTTTAGATAGATATAGTACAGCATAATGGACATCGAATGAAAGATGTAATAAAAAATGTCTTACCTGTTTATTTTATTTTTAGTATTTAAGTTTTTTTTTTACCGTTACTATAGTTCCACTCCACCACAAGAATGTGGAAGTAAAATCAACCTTTTTCTTGTGAATAATTGCTGAGATATTTTCCTAATTAAAACTATATAGATACGAAATTAGTCGAATAAATAAATCAATCTTTAGTCTGACTAATGGCTAATCAATCATCAATCGAAACATCCACGACTAATGACTAATCAATCGAAAGATCTACAACTAATGAGTGCTGCAATCAATCGTCAATCTAAACATTCATGACTAACGATTAACCAATTATTCATTAGTCGTGGCTAATATATGAATGATTATTCGTTAGTCATGACTAATTAGTTCACTAAAAAATGCCCATCTCAAGGATTGTAGTTCAGGAATTTTAGTCAATATATCACTTCTAGCCGGAATTAATTATTGTAAAGCTGAATATTTCCAGGGTTGTAGTTTTGGACCAGGACAACACGTACCAAAAAGTCCCCTACTCTCCCCCGTCGGCTTCCCTGTTTTTTCTGAGCAACAAGGGCCTAAGTCGCAAAAATTGCAGAGCTGGCTATAAAGTGCAGCAGAAAGGTAGTTACTGGTCCAATTTGGATCGAGATGATCATAAAAGCTTCGGAGAAGCATATCCGTTCATATTTCAGTTGTTCCATGCATATTTTTGTTCATAATTTTCCGTTCTAATTCTGTCAACATTTCAAAAATTTAAAATTTTTTAAAAAATTATGAAAGGGCGCCATTGCGGATAAATGAAGGCTCGGAAGGGAAAACGTACCTCAATAAACATTTCTTTTCATACTTTGGGCTTTCCATTGGTATGTCTATCTTCTCTGTAGCGTCACCCATTACGGAGTTACGCTACTCTGAGTGTCGCAGCGGCGACACTCTGACATTTAAGTGCGTTCATTTTGCCGCGCGGTAACACTCAAAGTGGCGTAGCTTCGTAAAGGGTGAAGCTACAGAGAAGGTAGACACACCAATGGAAAGCCCAAAGTATGAAGAGAAATTTTTATTCGGGTACGTTTTCCCCTCCGAGTCTTCATTTATCCGCAATGGAGCCATTTCGACATTTTTCAATTTTTGAAGTTTCGACAGCACTGGAACGGAAAATTATGAACGAAATATGCATGGAACATGTAAAATACGAATGGATATGCTTCTCCGAAGCTTTTATGATCATTTCGACCCAAATCGGACCAGTAACAACATTTTTGCTGCACTTTATAGTCAGCTCTGCAACTTCTGCGACTTAGGCCCTTGTTGCTCCGCAAAAACAGGGAAACCAACCGAAGAGAGTAAGGGACTTTTTGGTACATGTTGTCCTGAACCAAAACTACAATCCTGCAAATTTTCAGCTTTACAATAATTAATTCAAAGTCAAAAACTAAAATTCCTGTGCTACATAGCTTAACTAAGATCACTCAATTTTGCCGCACCAATCAACCAATGCATACACTTATTGAACTGTCAAAGTTAATGAACTAAGGGTATAGCTCGTCTTGCGCCTTCTTGATTGTTTAGACTAGACGTGATAGACGCAAAAATGAACGCACTTAAATGTCCGAGTGTCGCCACTACGACACTCAGAGTGGCGTAACTCCGTAACGGATGACGCTACAGAGAAGGTAGACATACCAATGGAAAGCCCAAAGTATGAAGAGAAATGTTTTCCCCTCCGAGTCTTCATTTATCCACAATGGCGCCATTTCGGAGTTTTTTTAATTTTTGAAATGTTGACAGAATTAGAACGAAAAATTATGAACAAACATATTCATGGAACATCTGAAATATGAACGGATATGCTTCTCCTAATCTTTTATGATCATTTCGACCGAAATCGGACCAGTAATGAACTTTCTGTTGCACTTTATAGCCGGCTCTTGCGACTTAGGCCCTTGTTGCTCCGAAAAAAACAGGGAAGCCGACGGGGGAGAGTAGGGGACTTTTTGGCACATGTTGTCCCGGATCAAAACTACAATTCTGCAAATTTTCAGATTTACAATAATTAATTCCGGGTCAAAAACTAAAATTTCTGGGCTATTGAAGTGACGATGTTGAAACCCGGAAAATCAATTTTCCCCCTTCTAAAATAAAATTGACCTGTCTGAGCGTTTATTTATATCTACTTTACTATCACCAGTGCTGGATTACCCTATACGCTAATTATGCAGGTGCGTAAAGTGGCAGATTTTTAGGAGCGGCAAATATTGACTTTGCCGCAAGAAAATCACAGCGAAAACTGTTTTAATACAGATCATTTTTACAATTACCTAATTATTTCTCATGTATTTGCTTTTATCATGTTTAGAAATTATTATTTAGGTATTAACACGTTCGCTGTCGAATGACCCACCTTGGGTCATGCCTCATGTTTTCCATAAGTCCAGTGCCCCATATTTGGCTCACGAATGGGTTCTATTTCATATTGGATTTTAAGATGGACTGTTGATGAATAGGCAAGTTTTCTACAGGGACTCCCTTGTATAACAAGGTTACTATAAAAAACATACGTATGAACCAAATTTGGGGCATGGACTTATATTAAACCATTGGTTACTACATATCTCATTGGACTTTATGCATGTAATTTTTTAATGACCCAAATATGGTATATGGTTTTTTATACGGGGACTCCTGGCTATGGTTTATGGCTGACTAAGCAAATCACAACTCACACTTTTTTTTAAATAATAATAATAATAAAGTACTTTATTGGTAAAACCAAATGGCTATTGACCGAGGTCCTTCTACCAGTTGCATATTTAAACATATTTTACTTATAATTTTATAGGAAGTTATAATAAGAAAGTATAAATATCTTGATTTACAAAAAAAAAAAAAAAATTATTCTTCATTAAGTTCTTTAAGGAGTTCCAATATGGTTTTTTCGAGGTACTTGTACTTCGAGCGTTGTTGTTCTCGTGTCTTACAAAATGGTTGCAGCGTAGTCAGAGTGTGTTCGTTTTTTGCAAATTTAGTGGAGAGGTGCACAAGACGGTGGGCTATGGGTTGGGTATTTGTTGCTTCGTAGAGAAGATTGTTTGGAGGGTTATGTAGGGCATTTCTTGGATGACGGATTTTGGTTATTGAGCGTATGGTGGATGTTTCTGCTACTTCAAGGTTATTTACTGCTGGTTTTCTGCAATTTATATATAATGGGTGTGCATATTCAAGAATTGGTCTGCATATGGATTTATATATGTGTGCTGCTGTTTTCTTGTTTATTCCCTTATCTTTGTATGTCAAGTTTCTGAAATGTTTTCCTCTGGTTATGCATTTTTTCTTTATGAGGTTTGTGTGGTGGTTGAAATTAAGCTTGTGGTCTAAGTGTATACCCAAGTAATTGGCAATTGGTTTATTTTTAATGTTTGTCCATTTATTGAAATTGTTGGTGAATTGTCAGTTTGGGTGTGATTGAATATAATGAACTGTGACTTAATTGGATTTGCTTTTAATCTTCATACATTAAACCAGGTTGTTGTTCTGTCCATAAGTTGTTGCAATTTAGTTACAGTACAGGTAATCGAGCTGTTATGAGATACCAGCGTGGTATGGTATCATCAGCATATTGGAGGGTATAGAGGTCTTTGTTAAATGTGTTTTGGTTTGCCCTGTTATTGTTATATATATATCGTAGCAGTATATATTGTATAGGAGGGGTGAAAGTGGCGAGCCCTGGGGGACTCCTTGTTGTGGTGAGAAATTGTTGAGTATTTGCCGTTAATTTTAACTGGCAGGCTGCGATTATTCAGATAGTCTTTTATTAAGTAAATCAGATGTTTTGGACAGTTTAACAAATGTAGTTTGTATAATATACCTTCATGCCACACACTGTCGAAGGCCTTGTTAATGTCTAGAAAGATTGCAGCACTGTGTTGACCTGAGAGTTTCGCTGTTTGTACATTAGAAACTAAAATTGTGAGAGGATGCACTGTTGAACGTTTTTCTTGAAACCCGAATTGGTAGTTTGGTATTTTATTTTGCACATGTTGATTGAGAATGTTTTTTATTATTTTTTCGAAGTTTTTGGCCAACACTGACAGCAAGGTTATTGGCCTATAATTACTTGCTTTGCTATGGTCTGTGCTAGGTTTTGCAATGGCTATTATAGTTCCCCGTTTCCATTTGTTTGGGAAATAGTGTGTGTTTAGGCAGTATTCGTAGCATTTTATTATAAACCGGTGAATTTCTTGATCTAGTTTTCTTATACAATTTTTCGTTATGTGGTCTTCTCCTGGACACTTTTTTTTATTGAATATGAAATAATCTACTTTTTTATTATTATTAGAGGCGGAAATTTTAGGTTTGCGTAAAGCGGCAAATAATTTAATCCGTCACTGATTATCACATAAAACCCCCATGTCAAGTTTTCGTTGGGCCACCCTGTATAAAGCTATATCACTGGATTTGAAGTAATAGGAAATAAAACTTGAAAAATTCTAAAACTAGGTAACAAATTTTATTAGCGGATTATGAATTTTAACAACTAAAATAACAAAAAGTCTTTGCATTAATGGTAAATAAAAGCTGCCTCAAATATGCAGGCTAGGTATAATCCCTTACTAAATTAAGTATGTGTATAAAGTATTTCATTATTATCATACATTACTGAGCAATTCTCTAGATATCAAAAAATTTAAAAATATCACGTAAAAGAATTTTTTTTTTTTTTTTGTCAATGGGTGTGATATATATCTCGATAATGCCTTAACCCAAACCTGAAAAATAACATCAATAAAAAACAAAAACATTAAAATACAGAGGTGACTGAGGGCCAGTGCAACAATTTCGTCAGTATAGAGAAGACATTTTTTTTTCAGAAATAAACGTTCAAAACTTTAATATTTCTGTTAAAATCGCAGATACGAAAACATCTGATATTTATGTGTATTTAATTTGTCGCAAATAGGCTCTCTTCACAAGTTGATTTTCTTTCTTAAATTACCTAAAATTTGATGAAGTGCATGTAGGCATGAGTGAATCAGAAATGTTGGAAGTACTTGAATAGGTAACATTTTTTTTTTTTTGACATCGACTAAAATATTCAGTCAGGTACAAAGTAAATATTTAATAAATATATCTATAATAATTCTAGGATTAAGTGGAAGAGCGTATTATAACGAACTTCACCAAATAAAATCCTACATTATTATTATTTTTATTATCTAACCTATACTGCTGCGTGTTCACTAATTATAGTCTCAAATCTAACCTACAGCTGGCAAATTTGATATTGAAGTTTATTCAAATAAAATTTTACATAAAACACATCACATCACCCATTGTCAAAATGTTTCACTAAAAGAAGTCCTCACAAACCCTTTCCATTTTGTGATCATTTTCTTCATTGCCAGAATTAACCAAACCAATGACTCCCCATGCATTCACGAGTCCAAGCAGTTTGACACACCCAACACCAATGAAATGCACAGCCGGCACGGGTACAGACCATATGCATACAGCCACCTATAAAAAAAAACTAAGCATATTAACTAAATCTAGATAATATACAATACAGCAAGAGTAAGATAACGAGAACTTTAATGGATAACTTAATTCTGTGTAAGGAGTCTAAATAGTAACAAGATGTAAACATTATACTCTTCGCGATTTTCTTATAATAAGTTAATTTTTTTTAGCTCTATTTCTTATATACAGTGTGTGCTATTTAATACCATAACACCCCATTATTTTGGAACGCATAGGTGTCTCAATGAAAATTTTTCAAACAAATGGATTGACGGAATAGCTTTTCTTTTTTCTTCCTGATTTAGTGACATCAACATCAGATACTAAATGAGGAAGAAAAAAGAAAAACCATTCCGTCTTGAAAAATTTTCATTAAGGCACCTACGTATATACAGCAACCGAATAATGTATAGAAGCACCACTTACTTAAAAAATAACTTTTCTCATTTAGTATTTGATGTTTCTTAAATCGAATGACTACTTTACCTTTTTAGTAAACCTAACCGACTTTTATACAGGGCCAGTCAAAAAATGAGAAATTTTAAATTTGGCTATTGAATAACAAACACCTTATATGAGATATCGAGCTAAAATTTTGTATAGAAGTATTTGAGGCAACTGTAAATCGAATATGCTATTCAATTTGCCGACAAAAAATTGCCTAATAGTCGATCTCGAAATTTCGACCCATTCAGAGGAGTTTAGTAGTAGGCCTTGAAAATATGAAAATTACAAAGGACAAGGGTAGATAAGGGCCTTTTTCCGCCCATCGGCCATGTTGTATGTCATTATATTTTCCGAGTAGTATATGTCTTGACGAGTAATAAAAAACTGTTCTTTGGAATAGTACATTATTCAGTGAGCGTATAATGATGGCTATTACTCGCGGGGGTGATGTTTACGGCACGAGACGAAGGCGTGTTGTAAATCATCCGAGTGTGTAATAGCCATTATACGCGAACTGAATACTATAATTTATCCACGACTATCGCATATTTTAACTGTTTTAATCATCTAAAACTGAAAAAAAAAAAGTTCATTTATAGTAAAACGATGACGTGTTAAACGTTAAACACGAAAATATGCACGAAAACATGGAAAAATGGATTCGCCGTTCCCTTATGAAAATTGCTAGTTCCTGATTGGTCAAAGGCGCGTTAGAATGAAAAAAACTAGTTCCTGGTTGGTTAAATATGTGTTAGAATTAGATTATGTTCATTATACGTTTGATTGGAATAATGACTATCATTATTTGACAATTGTTAAATGTAGAATGCAATGATTATACAATGGTGGTGGATAAACATATTCTTATTCAATACATACTACAATATGTGGTTTTAAGCGCTGACACGTTTAAATTCGCACGCGGAAACGATTTTGTTTTTTATACATTGAAGCGCTTGATGAAACAATATAAATTAACCATTATTTAAAAGCTTAAATGCTTAACAATGAAATGAGGTATAGTTTATCTTGTTTCATCGAGCGCATCTAACTGAAATATACATTAAAAGTTCGGAAAAAGGTCAAAAATTACTAAAAAACTACAAACATGCCCACTTTGAAATGATATTACTATGACCTACTGTTGTTTTTCAAATGTAAAACATATAGAAACATAAATATCATATGTTCAACTATAAATAAATAACGCTTAATAACTTTAAGGAGAACTTTTCTTTTTTATGAAATTAGTGGGCGAAAATTATATAGCTTATTTATTTATTTATTTATTTATTTATTTATTAAAGATCATGTTAATACACAAATCGTTTACATTCGTCAACAACAACAGAGACATTACTTAATATTTGTATTTAAAATTATTAGTTAGAACTACACAATATGTTGATTAAAACTCTAAATGGAAAATATATTAACAATACTAAACACATAGAACAAACTACAGTTTAAAAAATCTACAGACATAAAGTATATAAAATAAAATAAGTGCGTTAATCAACGTGGAAATCATCATTTAATATATCATTCAAAGAATAGAATGCTCTTTTGGTAAGGTATGTTTGTATTCTCTCTTTGTATTGATTAGCGGGTAAGTACTTAATATGGTTTGGAAGTTTATTATATAGTTTTGTAGAGAATTTGCTTTTGTTTACTCGATGAAACTCTACTTCAATCATCGTATTATTTCTCGTATCGTGGTGGTGAATATCATTATGATAGTTGAATAGATGAATATTGTCTCTTATCCATAGTAAACATTTCAGCGCATACACACAAGAGAAAGGGGGAATTTTTAGTTAGATAAATTTTTGTTTTATATCTACACGATATCCTGATCCTGTGATAGCTCTAATTGCACGCCATTGAAGTTTACAAATTTGCTCGGCATGGGGTGAATGTCCCCAAGCTAATATTGCATAACACATATTGGAGTGGAATAGACCGTAGTAAGCAGTTAGTATAACTGAATTGTCTACAACAGGGTATAAATTTCTCAAAACGTAAATATTTTTGGAGAGTTTTTTTGACAGTTGATCTATATGTGTTTCCCAAGAAAGCCTAGAGTCTAGGTGTATTCCAAGAAACTTAACTGATGCCGGGTTGTCAAAATCACAGTGTTTTAGTGTAAATATGCATTTCATAGTTTTACTTTCATTGAGGTGTAGTTGATTTACTGTAAACCATGTGGAGGCCTCTGATTGTGTTTTATTCATTAAATTTAAAAGCTGTTCTAAGTTGTTATGTTCATCCAGAGTAGTTGTATCATCTGCGTATAAAACTAGATCACTATTTGGAAGGGAGTTAGTTATATCGTTTACGTAGATGAGAAACAGCAACGGCCCCAGTATTGACCCTTGTGGCACTCCATATTTGATAGAACTTAAGCTAGAATTCATGTCATTATAGTGGACCATTGTCCGTTGTCTGTTGGTTAGATATGATTGAATAATTTTAGTACTTAAGGGATTAAATCCATAAAAATTTAGTTTTTGAATTAATTTATCATGTGCTACACAATCAAAAGCCTTACTCAGGTCACAGAATGTTCCACCTATATATGTTGCCTCATCAAATCCCTTGGAGATCTTATCTACAAGTGATAAGATTGCCATTTCCGTATTACGATTTTGTCTGAAACAAAATTGTTCATTAATAAATAAACTATTACTTTCGAAGTACTCTGCTATTTGCTTGGCTAAAAGCCCTTCCACTATCTTGGCAATGATAGGAACTAAAGATATCGGTCTATAGTTACCTGGGTCATCGCGGTTTCCTCCTTTAAAGATTGGGATCACTTTAGCAATTTTTAGAGAGTCTGGAAATTCACCTGTCTTTATGGATAAATTTACTAAGTGCGTTAAAGGTGATATTATCATGTTTTTTATTTGTTTTATGATTTTTACATTTATACCATAAATATCCAGAGAGTTTTTATTCTTTAAATTATTAATTGCCTCCCTTACTTCATTGAATGTTACTTCACGAAATTTAAATGTTTTATTAATGTTTTTGTTCAAGAATTCGTCAGGTGGATGCCTTACTGTTTGTAGTTTTGATACTAGTACTTCTGCTTGATTAACGAAGTAATTGTTAAAATCAGAGGGATTTATTGCGTCGTCTAGAGAAGCATGAACTTTTGGCCTACAATTATTAGCTTATCTACCTTTGTCCTTTTTCAAAACAGTCAAATACAGCTCATCGAGCACTTTGTCTCAAAAAAAAAATAAAAAAAAATAACGGGGTGTTGTAGTGTTAAATAGCACACACTGTATATAATTTTAATCGTCACCCGATGATATCATCTTGATTGACGAAACGTTCGTTGATATATCATGCAGTATTTTTTGTATTTGCAGAATTTTTTCGAATGTAAAAACACAGTCAATAGAGTTCTTCCCCTATCTAACATAACTTACTGTCCAAATATCAATTTGATTGGACTTTTTTGTTTAAAGTAACCATGCCTACAAGAAATGTGATGGACGGACAGACAGACAGATGGATATTTTGAATGTTGTTCAGAATTGGATCACTAACTCCATGATATAAATTTTTTTTCTCTAGATACAATAGTTACGGCTTTAGAAATCTGCTGATCAAATGCAATGTCTTCATTTTCGTGAAGAGTATAATAATAATTATCAGTTGTAGTCCATGATACTATGAAATATAAGATACGCTCGGTACGAGTACCAGCTTTCGACCTGCTGTGCACATAGCGTCATCCTCTAGTCAACTTCAAATTGAGCCCGTGCCGGCGACCATCTACCTAAAAATACATTGAAAACCGTAATATAAGACCTAGAAAGCTGATTGCAGGCAATTTAACTTTTTAATATCATAGAATTCTATGACTGCTTTTGTCAGCACTTTTCATTTCACATAAGGCCGTTGTGGGTTTAAAAATTTGTGAAAACACCTCCAAAATAATTGGTGCAAGCACATATGATCTTTTGCACCGTTGATTTTTCATCGCGTAAGCTGTTTATTTTGTTTTTATTTAATATCAAATTTTAATTCATTTAACTAATCACAATAAATAGTAGTAGTAAATAATATACTACTTTAATTAATTTAATTATGAAACAGTGCATTTATCTAAGGTTATTCAGGAAAATAGACAGTCAAGAATGAGAAATATTTATTCTGTTATTTCGAGATAAATTGGCGGATTCTTTAATGTTTTTATTATGAAAAACATTTTGCATCTGCAAAATAGCGTTTTCGCAGTATGACTTAATTCAATAGCGCGGGATATATCAATGAGTTCCCTCATGGTAATTATTACAAATATTTAATAACCTCCTTTTATTTGCTGAAATATCTCCGCATTCTCTGCGCTGTATCGTTTGCGAGGGCAAAACTGTAAATCCTAGAAAAAAAAGTTTCAAATAAAAAAGTTAGCTCCCTCCTTTATCTTCATATGCCCTCAATATACATGGTATCTATTTCGAAAGACAAAAAAGTTTCTTGTTTGTTGTATTCCCACCTGTAAATTTTCACAGTTTATCAACATAGCCTTAGAAAAAAAATCATATTTTCTACACTTATTAAAACTTGACCTTCATATTAACACATTTTGTTAACATATATGGATTTATCACACAGTAAAAATTTGAGATTAATTCATTGTCCTGTTTGTTAGTTAGAACGAGTTAAAGGAAAAAATAATTGTATCTATTATTTTACAATTTTCTCACATTTTTGGCTCTATCTTTTGTCTCGAACAACCAAAGGAGTCATAATTTTTTATTTTATCGAAGGACAAGCTTCTAAACACTTCGGTTAAGGTAATTTTAGTTTACATCTAAACTAAAAATTGACCGCTGAACTAGCTGACTTTTACGTGACGTAACAGCGGGAACTGCAGTAAGGGGAGGTATGCGTGAGAGCGTATCTCTATTTCTTAGTATCATGGTTGTAGTCTATAGCATTCTAATGAACGACATATGGCAAATAGGTCACCCATTTTGGTTAAAAGGCATGACTTAGTCAGTGCTTTTGCTTATGTCCCATAGATTTCATTCCTTCTATTAAGTAAAATGCTGGAAATGCAAACGTGTAGTTCAAATAGTCTAATAGTGGTGAGCACGTCCCAGATAGCAGATTGCTGTCAGGTGATTATTGGTTAACCAAGTCATAAGATGTCTCTGTAATGTTATCTGTTTGACGTAATTTTGACATTAGTTTGTTACGTCAATCTGACATAGTTGCGACATAATTTTTTAATGTTGGATGATTTTATGTATGACCATGTAGTTTGTTGAATTATTTATAGATGGAGCCACATATAAACAAAATATAAAACAATAGCAGTCGCAACTTGTGTTATATTCAGGCCGTCTCAGGAGTTTCACAGGGTCCTCACTTAGGGCCATTACTTTTTCATGTACTCATTAATGGCATTGGTACCTGTTTCTCTAATAGTCACTTTTGGCTTTACATCCATGACATTAAATTTTACAACACTATAAATAATACTAGTGACAAGCGGACCTTGACAATCTGGTGCTTTGGTACCAGAATAATGGAATGGAAGCTCCATTCCACTCTGCTGGAAAATATCATAAAACAATTTTATAATTGTCTTTTTATTAGTTTTAAAAAATAAAAAGTCTAGACTAGTGTAAAATATATGGTTTAAGATTATCTCCGTAGTGTCGCATCGAGTGTAAGAAAATTTTGATACACCCATATATGATCAACTTATGTGAATTTGGAAAATATGAGAAATAACTTTTTATCTGGTAATATTGTACCCAAAATGTGCTCAATTATTATTTTGACATGGACTAATGAAAGTTTGAGAGTCTCTAATTTAAAAGCGAGAAACATTTTTATGTAAGTTTTAAAAAATACTTTACCATCCCTCTCTGTGGGCGTTCTACATTTTGGACAAGGTTTTGTTAAAACTTTTATTGCAACTTTTGAAGCCTCATCCCATCTCGCTCCTGCAGCTCTAGCTGGATCAACATTATAGGAACAGCCCTCAATATTTGTACTATTTTCACTGTCAGGATTTTCACACTCTCCTATGTGGTAGCCTTGAAGACAGAGACGACAAAAGACGTACTGAAAATATCAAGTATTTAGTTTATCAGAGAATTAAACGGAGCGAATATTTTATAAATTTAAGAATATCTGATCATCGTAAGGTAAAATAGGTGCAGACTGCAGAGCCATAACCTAGAGATTATAGTTTTAACATATTTGGTAGTTTGCTTCTTTGGTCAAAGTTTGAATATTTGCCAACATCTCCTTTAAAGTACCCACAACAAATATATGAATAATGGGCCTTTCCCACGTTTTTTTTTTTATTGAATATTTGAAAAGTTCTCTTTAAAAAAACTCACCCGTATTTTTACTTTTTTGCGAAATTTGCTTCTTTTCTAATTATTATATTATATGAATTTAAAATTGGCGGCAATATTTCTGCATTGATGACGAAAGGGCAGATTGTATGTATAAGTGTTTGTCTCTTTCTATCTTTACTGAATTGACAGACATGTCATCAAGCTTTGTTAGTTCTAGTCTATAGTCTGTTTTTAAACCAGGAGGACTGAATATAGAAGTCCCATTCATACCATAGAAGTTACCAGAAAATACACTAGAATCTTTTTGGCGTTTTGAGCAACCAACAATACACCACTACAGTATATGTATAGTGACGTGTGAAACTACAGAAACTTTTCTTATCAAAGAAATGATGCATTTACTTAATGGTAAATGCATCAGCATTTACTATTAAGTTGCCAAAAATGTATGAAATCTAAATCATATGACATTATTCCAAAGTTAAAACCTCTAGTTATTGTACTAATATATAATAATACATTTATAGTTGCAGGTATTTCATACCTGCTGAATTTATAAAACTAAATAGGTATGTACAAAAACTGAATAAAAACGTTAAAATATGATTCATTTCACTTTTGTAGTATACAAATTACAGTTAATAAATATAAGCAACTAGGTTTAAGGGTTTTATTTTCTTCTACATTTATTGAATAATTTTTAAAATCATTATTAAATCTAAAGATTTATCAGTAACAGTTATTTTATTTAAGTAAACAGGAATTGTCATTCACCATTTCACTGTTAATAATATGGAGATTATCACCTGCTGCCTTCTCAAAATCTGTCTCCATTTTTTTAATGTCTACACAGTACACACACACACACATACGCATACGTGTATGGCAATGCTTACCACATATCATGAACTGCACCCAGTTGTGACACTAATGAAACCGGCTGGTCCGGGAGGTAGCCTGAACTGCGCATATCATTGGGTAATAAATAATTTTTCGATACACTCACTCTAACGACCAATATATAAAAAAATCAATTGTGGAATCAGATGCCATTAAATTGGAGTGTATCTTTACGATTCCATAAGCATAGGAGCTTCAATTAAAAGTGTATCAGGGTGCCTTAAATATATACCCCACAATAAAATGTACACGAAATGCCATAAGGATAGCATCCCGAAGATGTCCGAAGTGTAAGGAATATTTTGACATGCGCCGAACACAATATTTATTTCATGAACTTTAACAATACAGTTGGAATATAAGAAAGGCTAAGAGAAATTACTCGGTTCGCAAACTGCATTAGGAGTTTTTCTGACCAGGAGAGAACTAATGTAAACTTTAAATATTGCACTACCAGAAGTTATTTTAGAATATACAGGGCCCACGACAACAATTATATAGGGGCCTCTTTTAATTACCTTTTTTTTACTGAAATTCGATATATACATATGATTAAATTTTTTTAAGCTTATTTCTTATGTCTTTCTTATTTTTACTTCCACATCCAGTGGAAGTAATAGTAACGAAAAAAAATGTTGAAAATTTTTATTGTTAAAATAGGCTTAGAATGTCATGAAATTTGAGATTTTAAGTTTGAGTACAGAAAAATTCTGTCTGTCGTTCTGTAACTTTTTTGTGCGCAAGATTACTCTGGAACCGCTTAAGATATTAAATTTAGTACACGTATGTATTTTAGTGAGATCTGGAACTAGATTATATTTCGATCTTATTTTGTTGGAGGGTTGGGGAGTAAATTGTGGTATATACGTAAATCAAGCAAGTAAGAATCCATAAAATTTGTATTTAGTATAAATAAGAAAAGCTAATATCTCAAAAATTATTTTGTCATTAGCCACCCCCATTACCACCCCCGCTCCATTATTAAAGGGGAATGAAATCATACAATTATGATTTAATGTGTGTACACGAACCAAAGGCCTCAATATTTTTTACTTTATCCATCCATTCCACCCCCCACTACCACTCACCTACCACCACGATGCGGCATATTGTTTTATCGGTTTTCAGAGTAGACGATTTCAAATATTATATTATTGAAGTTCCATAAACAATTATTTCCACATAGTGGAGTGCAAATATAGTATCAACATTTTTTCGTTGTGAGACTTGGATAGAAAATCTGGACAGAGCCGGCCCAATGAAATTTCTCGCCCCAGGCCAGTTTTAAGTTTTGCGCTCCCCCTTCCCAATTTCCAATACTTTCTTAGGAAAATTATACAAATTTTAGTAATACGTCTTTAAAATTAATATTATCATGAAGGTGTATACTTTCTAGAAAACAGGGAAAACCTGGAAAGAAATTCTAAATGTATAAAAGAAAGTCAGCGAACATTTATTAAAACTACTTGTATCCGAAGTTGTTCCCATCTTGCGCCGCCCCCCCCCCCCCCCCACACCGCTTCATCAATTTTCATTTTCGAGCAGAAAATTTTCTGGAATTTTTATCGAAAATAATGAAAAAACTGTAAAAGTCAAGAAATTATGTATTGGTATACACCCTGTATCATAGAAATGAAAATAAATAACTAAGAAAAATGTAGCTGTTCATAAGAACTGCTCTCGTCTAGATTTCTGCAAAATTAAACGGGTTAATGAGTTCACTAAAATCCATCCAATTTCCCATAAGTGAATAGTCATAACTTATCTGTGTATTATCTTTTTCATTTCCTTTGTTCATTTTATCGTTAATTTTCGTAGTTCAGGTTCCATTTCAGCACTTTTAGCACAACCAACTTTCTTATTGTCAAGCACCTGCACTGTTCAACATTTTCCACCCTCCTCATATTTTTCACTTTCGCTAAAATTTGTGGTTCATTTGAAGACGAAGACGTCGAAATTTTTATAAAATTTGACATAGATGCCGAACTTTTTTCAGCTTCTTTCAGAACTACCATTTTTCTTTTACGATTTTGCGCCCCAGACAATTTCGAAGATATTTTTATTATTTGTTACTCTGCTTTACACTATTACCATTGAATATTGTCAATATTAAAGGTCAACAAACACAGCACAACACAAATTTAATTACTAGTGTACCTAATTATAATTATTAATATACAAAGTTCGAAGAAAGCTAGTAGTTACAAGCTACCGCGCTACTGGTCTTACCAACACTATGTCTAGAATAGGCTGATTTGAACAATTTGTTTTTTTAGTTAGTTAGAAACTCAACACTCAGTCAAAAAAGACTAAATGCAAATATTATAGACACGAAGACACGTCGCAAACTTTGTACTCCGCCGACTGTCGGCCGTGCGATGTTTGATTTTTTGTACTCACAACCACGCAGTACGCTTACCGGTAGGCGGGCAGGGGCGGACTTATTTGGAGTACGTGCTTTTGTTTAAAATTTTAAGCTTAATTGTTCGGAAACCACAAACTTTTGCGTTTTGGCGCCCCCCAGGATTCAGCGCCCTAGGCGACCGCCTGGCTCGCCTCCCATCGGGCCGGCTCTGAACCTGGATGTGGAAGTAGTGGTTCCTTGGGCAGCGGTTTTTATTCTTGATATACCAAATGTAAAAATTCAAGATGGCGACGTTAATATGGCGGTCAAATTTCGTCATTTATAGTCCGATTCTACTCAAGACGAATTTTTGGTCAAAATTCAGACATCGTAACGGCGGCGTTCCACTTTACTATTGCACCGATAATTTATATTAAAATCACCATTATGGCAATTCATTAACATTTTACACATTATGTTTGTGGAACTGTAAATACACTATTTTACTAGGTAGCTACTATACTTATGGAACCGCAGATACACAATTCATGTTAATGGCATCTGGCATCTGATTCCACAATTGACGTTTTTCAATATATTAATCTTAACAACGAGTGTAACGAACAATAATCTATTGCCTAATCAAATGCATACGGCTATACGACATCGTAAAGTATTACAATTGAGGGTGTAGTTCATAATCTACTGCAAGCACTTTGTGTGTGCATACGCCTACATTGTGGAACCTAGTTATGGCATCATACACTTGATGGGATATTTTTGTCCTTATTTGAGTTAGAAACCATGATACAAAAGTGTGTAGCGTGAGTGTGACAGAAAGATCATTGAACCGAATATCCCCAAACATGTAATAGCGCTAAATTATCATTGATGGCCACCGCGGCATTGTTAGTTTAAACTATTGTGTGCTACACTTCTGTGTGTATTCACAACATGAACTGGAACCAACTGTGGCAAAATATACACACTATTTACAAGTTGGATTTTTAAGTATGCACATTAAACGTATAATCAAATAAGGACAAAAATATGCCATCAAGTGCATGACGTCATAACTTGGTTCCACAATATAGGCGTATGCACACACAAATTGCTTCCAGCAGATTATTTACCACACCCAATTGTAATACTTTACGATGCCGTCTAACGTATAGCCCTGTGCATTTGATTGAGCAATAAATTTTTGTTCGTTACACTCGTTATAAAGTCTAACATATTAAAAAACACGAATTGTGGAATCAGATGCCAGATGCCATTAACATGAATTGAAACATGAATTGTGTATCTGCGATTCCATAAGTATAGTAGTTACCTAGTGATTAGTGTATTAGGCTACCATAAACGTAATGTGTAAAATGTTAATGAAATGCCATAATGGTGATTTTCCTGTAAAATATCCAAGCAATAGTATAATAATAATAAGGTGTAATAGCTCTTTATGTATTTTTTTCAATTCCTTACTAAAATCACGAAAGTTTAAAAAAATGTTTTTTTTGCGTTACTATACTTGTGGAAATAAAATTACTAAAATTGTAAAAAATATGTAGCCATCAGTTTGAGTTGTAATTTTAACTACTAAACCGATATTTAATTTAGAAGTTATTATTTTTTTTGTTGTCAGTTATAAACCATAAAAAAATTTATAGAGCAATTTATAGTTAGTTTTATTTTTTATTTCATAACGAGAAAATATGAAGAAAAGTTGTTTAAAATTACTAGTTTATTTATAAAGTGTTTTTATTGATTTTTATTTATTTAAGGCATTGGTGATGTAAATTTCAGTTATGCTATTGATAATCAAAAAAAAATATTAAAATACACTTGTAATTTTAAACAACTTTTCTGGTTATAAAATAAAAAACCGCAGGCTAAGGAAACACTACTTCCACATCCAAATTTGTGGTGGGGTGGTAGTGGAGGTAGCTGACACCAAAACAAGCTTTAAGGCCTCTGGTTTTGTACACGCTCTATATCATAATTTTAATTCTTTCGCCCCCTTTAATAATAGGGTGGGGATGGTGGTGGCGTGGCTAATGCTAGGCCTTTAGTTCTTTTGCACACACTAAATCACAGTATTATTTTTTTATCCCCTTTAATAATGGAGTAGGGGTGGTAATGGGGTTGGTAGAGGTTGGTTGATGTCAAAACAAATTTTGAGGCACATACACTTAATCACAATTTTAATTTTTTTACCCCCTTTAATAATGAAGTGGGGGTGGCTAATTCCAAAAAAGATTTTGAGACCCTTGGTTCTTGTACATGCACTAAATCCCAATTTTAGAGACTGTTATTTGCTTGCTTTACCTATTTACCTCCATTTACCCCCAACTCTTCAATGGAATAAGATCAAAATATATTCAAGTTCCAGATCTCACTATAATACATACATGTACCAGATTTCAAGTCAATATCAAAACCCGTTCCAGAGGAATCGTGCGCACATGAAAAATTACAGTTGCTCAAACTTAAAATCTCGACGTTTCATGACATTCTAAGCCTATGTGAAGAAAAAAACATTTTCAGAACTTTTTTTGCGTTACTATACCTCCACGATGTGGAAGTAAAATAAGGGTACTTTTCCCTTAAGTTTTTTAAAATATAGTAACTTTTCGACTACCCCGTATATCCAACATTACTCTTGACGCTTCCAATACTGCTTTTCAATTAAGTAGACATTTTTATCAAGAATAACTTTTTATCGTAAAATCAGAAATAAAAAAATTTTCCTATGGTCAAATCAATTCGAGGACGCGTTGTATAATATTCCTAATTATTTTAATATATATGCGGGAGTGATTTCAATTTAACTTTCTACAAAGTTTACCCAACTCCTTATTTCTACGAATAATTTTGTCAGACGTGCCATACAGCAAAAGAAGGCCGGCTAGAATAAGGCATGGACCACGAATCGTCTGCCAAGACATGAAGAACTTATTTTGAGTATATACTTTTTTAGAATTGACAAAATCTCTAGAATTATAAAAAATTGTATCACATACTCAAATACTATCTCTAAAAAGGGTACGAATTCTCTCAAATTCAATGATACTAAACCTATGTATAAAAATACCTTTTAAAAATGTCAGTTGATAAAATTATTTTAATAAATAAACATTAATTATGGTAAATTTTTAATAAAACAATATTAGTTTTGCATTTTCAAGTTATAATCCTTTCATTTTTCTCCAGTTAACGTTGTCAAATTAGTGGTAAACGAATTACAATATTAAAATATATTATAATACGGTGAGGCACTTTATAACTTCTCCAACGCGCCTCATAAACAACCAACCGTACACGAAATAAGAAGTCAAATATTAATCTAAAAGGAATTATTTGGGAATGCTATAGAGTGAGACAGAAGAGCATTCGAGCCGAAGAGTTCCGAACGTAAAGATACTGCAACCATAAAATGAACTTCATGCTTCTGCCGCCGCAGCGCTGTTGGTTGAATTAAATGCGTGCCACAATACTGTGTGTACCGACACATGAACTAGGAATAACTGTGGCAAAAAATACACAATTTTTTACAAGTTGAGTTCCTGAGTATACACATTAAATGAATAGTCTGGATGGATCTGGATTGTCTAGAGGGGGGTGAACTTGTGGTCACGTGCACTCGGCCTTATCGGTGGGCCCATTGAATAGTGGAATAAAGACATAAAAAGTTATGGCATCGAGTGTATGGTGCCATAAAGTGCGCAGGTTCCACAGTGCAGGCATATTCACACACAAAGTGTCACAGTTAATGGGCTACAAAGACACACACACACACACACATACACACACACTTTTAAATAATTAATAAGAAACACAGTTATGCAGTCAAAATACTAGATCCATAAGATCACAACGTAAATCATAAATAAGAAAACATAGATAGACTACAGTAAAAGTAACACCTGCACTTTACTGTGATTGGTCAATATATTCGTATCAATTAGTGGTCAATTCAAATTGAATTCTTGTTTGTTCCTCAGCTGTTATTGTTTACCTCCCTTAACTCCTTTTGTATTTTGTCTTGAATACTTATTTTAATTATAATAATTGCAAAAACGGTAATATTTTCGTCGCCCATGATATATTAATAAAAATAATAGTTTATTGCTCGCTAAAATAGAAATAAATAAGTAAATATGAAATATCAAAATACTACACTATACAAAAATATAATTTATGTGCAGGGCATGACAAAATACAATTAGAATAAATTAAAATCTCCACATTAAATTAAAGAGAGCATATATTTTGTTAGTTCTAAAATAATAATAAATGTGAATAAATAAGACTTACGAAAATAAAGGTAAGTATTTTTTTAACAATCAGAGTTGTAATTCTAATCTGACTAATGAACTTTTTTTATTTTATTTTTGAATATATTTTTAGAATTACAACTTTTTATTCCCATAGAGAGCCGATTGTTTGCTCTCTGAACTGTTTTGAAAGCAAGATTAGTATATCCATATAATACTAATTTTCTAATTTACATTTCACTATTCTTCAAATAAAACATCCTATAGGAGATACTGCGGATAGAGAGTGTTGTATCCTATTTTATTAAAATATTCCTGTACGTAGGATATCTATTGCATACATAAATAAAACAAAATAATGTAAATAAAACTGACAATTTATTATTTTATAAAAATATTGTGTGTTTTTTATGGCAGTTAAGTATAATTAAATGCAACTGAATTTCTTTGAACAAAGAGTACCAGCTTAGCCAGTATCAGTACATTTGTACTGAAATCAGTACTTTTAGAGCACAGTCAGTACGCATAAGTGCTGCTTTCATTGTATGATGTCCTATTGACTTTTTTTGCCACTTTAGACGACAAATTTTAAAACAATTTATCATGATCTGTGAGATAAAATATGGCAGGATCAAAGAACACCATGTTTTTGTTCGCAAGTTAGTTTTGGATTTTCCATTGCTTCCAGAAACTCTGTTTCTCTCTCTCACTTGTATAAGATGTTTTCATTGTATTTAAAAAATGTCTAATAGATGCATGACAATATTATAGGGACCAACCTGGGTTATCAGCAAGGAAGTTAAGTATTTGCAGTCTATAGGAATTATAAAAATGTTTGTGTTTCTTGAGAAGTTATAGTGCACTGAGGGACATTTAAAAATCCATTATTTACTGCATACACTGCATACACTTTATTACAGATCTCGTAAAAAAGATTATTTTGCACAAAAACACCCCACTGAATGCAAATATTGCAAAACAATAATAATTAATGATATTCGAGCACTAAACAATCAAATATACAGACAGAAAGTAAGTTGTGATTTCCATTAATACTTAAATACCTGAATAATATTTTCTTTCTAACAGTGAAGTTGTCAAATGTCATACAAAATGTTAACCAATCACCATTGAGCACCAAAGAGCCAATCACAGTAAAGTGCAGGGTTACTTTTACTGTATTCTAGAAAACATAACCTAGCTATTTATTTTATTTCCATCATTGTTGCCAAGTGTCAGTTATTTGTTGGCAGCTGACATATCGAAAGTGTGTTTCTTCTGTTAATTATTATCATTTTTATTAGAGGAAGTGGTATTATTTAATCGAAATTCATTATTTTCAAAAGCGGACATAAAAAGTAGATATTCTTTAGTGAAATAATTAAAGCATTTCCTCTAACGTTAAACATTCAGATACATTAGGCAACATCCCAAGTAGCACCTTAAGTCAGAATTACGTAATGTAGCCCTCGTTTTGGTCCTGTTTTCCCGTTTCACCTAACCTAATTGACTTAAAATTTACGTAAAATATAAGTAAATGGGGAATGAGACGACGTCATGAATACCTCTTAAATAAGACGCCTCAGTTATAATGACCTATTGGTTATAGAACATATTTCCCTGAACAGGTAATTTAAACGTAAAAATTTTGTTTAATTGTGGTCGTTAATAGGTAATATTTACCAAACCAGTTATCCTCTTTCAACTGCAACCTTTCTCTCTCAGAAATAACTAATAAGATTTTATTTACAACAATAATGATTTACTTATAAGTCACGAGGCATAAGCAGCAAAGACATAACTAGAAACCATCAGACATCTCTATTATAATGATGGAGTAGGAGTGCATCATATAATGTCATACGTAGTTGTGAAATAATGTGTCCACTTCCCCTCTGTGTGTTTTTTACTGCCAATCAATTTTCATTGTAAATATATCTATTCTACCTCGGAATATTAAAGGGGCCTCAAGTATTTTACGTTTTTAAAGAAAAAAAATTTTTTTTAGCTTAAATGTATTTTAAAAATATTTGTAAAAGCCTATTCAATTGCCCGGCAGGACTTTTCTGGAGCATAAAATATAATATTGTACTTTGTATCTGTTAAATAACCTTATATTAATGATTTTTTTCAATTAAATACTCATCAAAATTTCATTCTAAAATGGCCTCTTACAGCTGGTTGAAAAATATGGCGAACATAGTGCCATGCGACTTCGAAGTATTCGCTCCCAATATTTTAGGCCTCATTGACGTTTTTCCTTGAGACGAAGTGTTAAAACTTATATTATTTACTTTAAAGTTAAATGGGACCAATATAGGTTAAAATAATTTTGTAGTCTTCGAAATTGTAAAGTCTTTAAAGTTCACGCAGAACTAAATTGGTCATATTTCCCAAATTAGGTTAGAGAAGGCGGTAAATTGAGTGACGTCACTTCTTTTCTAACCTCAAACTTCTTTGGCTGCACTTGTTGTTCTGTGAGTTTGTGGTTTATTCCTTCAATTTTCTCTTGTATTTTGTCAATAAAAATGGATGCGTTTTGTTTTGAATGTGAGAAAGTATTCTCCAGCCAGTCAGCGTTAAATCGGCACAACAGAATTGTGTATAAATAAACAAATCCGACGTATTTATATCAAATCTACGGTGCCCAAAAGATACCTGTGCTTAGAGTGCAAATTGTGTTTTAACTTTAATAACGACTTGCGTTTGCATTTGATAGAAAAACATGTTCACATCACGGATTCGGTGAATTTGGAATTTAAAAATATTTCAGGTAAAATAATTAATCTTTTGTTAGTTGGTTAGTTTAATACTTTATTTTTTATTTGAATAAATGTATTAACAGAAAACATATCATATGAAACTTGTTTTTTAATTCTTAATTACTACTTCCCCATCTATCAACTTAAATTTGTTCATAGGTAAAGGTTTAAACCTTCTATAGGGCCATAAACCATTTTTACAACTTCTCTTCAGTGAGTACATTCAGGAACACTGAATACAACCCAAATAAAGTCACTCAGTTACACTACTAACACTACTGAACTTCACTTAGCTTTTCATTCTGCAAACTAAGTACTGAAATCTAGAGAAAAAAAATAGTTATATTGTACTAAACTCTCTGAAAGATTAACAACTGTTTTACCTGATAAATTACTTCGAATGCAAACAAGTCGGTAATAGAAAAGTTGAAATACAATTACAAGTATCTTTAAGTACACCGCATATTCGATATAATTATAATTATGTCCTATTTGCTTATGTACTTTTCAATTGTGCCGACTAAAGGTTGACTGGCTGTAGAATACTTTCTCGCATTTAAAACAAAACACCTCCAATTTTATTTTTAAAAACACGAAAACGGAAAACCCAAACAACAACAAAATAAATTGCTACAAATTGCTACAAATTAGGACATTATCCCACTAATAAAGTACAGTTGACACTGGGAAGGGCATTTACATAAAACAATCATTATAGTCCTTTGAAGTAATTTAGACAATGAAAACGTAATTTTTGCTTTCCAGGGAAGGGACCTAATTCTATTTTTTAAGTAAAAATAACTTTCAGGACATTTTATGAAGTAATATTTGCCTTTAGGTTAAACACATATGCTAGGTTAGCGGAGAAGTAAAATTAGGGTAAATTTTACCTAAAATTGGAACTAGTTGTAACCATGAGGTTAAAGTTATAACCTAAATCTGACTACAAGGACAAGACAAAACTCAGGTTATACTTACGTAAAAAATTGGTAAAATTTCCCTGTTTTTATTCAGACAAAAGACAGCGACTCCAAAGTTAATAATTTAGTCTAAAATTATATAATATTTTCTTACACATAGACCTCAATATGCACTTTAACTTTAGAGTTAAATTTTAAGGAACAGTAACGTAAATATTTCTTGTAAATTACACTAAAGTCAATGTGACTTTATCAGGCATTTCATGAGAAAATATTACCTAAATATTGCTTACTAAATTACTATTAAGTCCATATACCTTCAAAGTTGAAAACAATGGTTGCAATTACGTTATAACAACTATCACAGGTTAATGTGGCTTTAAACTGGTAATCTAAACTAATTGTGCTGCTTGGGATGGAAATAGTCTCATCGGCAGGTTTCCAGACGAGATGTAAAATTCAGAAACATCAAGAGGTTCGGTTAATGTTCGTATACGGCATCTGCATCATAACCTTAAATTTTAAGTTTTTCAAGTTTATTCTCATTTTTAATGTTTGTATACGCATTTTTAGCTTGGAGCCGTACTGACTTCAAGCAAATATTTAAAAATTCACGTAAATAATTTTTAAATATTGTTGACTAATAAAAATAGACTGCTAATTACAGGTTAGACTTCCAACCTACAAAAAGAGTCCTATTTTATTAGGACAAGGTATTTAGAATTTCATAAACATTACACTGAACTAGACTTTAGTTGAAAATACGGGAACCAAGCAGAAATTTTAATAATAGCTGGGTAATACTCTTAAATCTTAAGAAACACATATTTTTGAGGTTAGCTGTGACGTCACGTGCAAATGCCCCATGAATCCAGAAATTGTTTAATTTTGATTGGAGTTTCACCCATGATGTAATTTAAGCACGTTTACTTGTTTGAAATATGGAGTAAATTAGACAATATTTTTATTTTTAAAATATCCATTTAAAATTAAAATATTATACGACAATGACGTGTATATACAATATTTATTAGATGTTAATAAATGATTTATGACAAAACAATCAAGTTCCATTACGTGAGAAAGGTCCATTAACATTCATTCACTTTATATGTCATATAATTTCCAATTATAATAGTTCAGAGGCACCGTCACATCGAAGGTTCCAGCCCCCTGCAGAAATAATAGTTAAAGAGGTCGGAATTACCCATCGAATATGACGTAAAACCAGAGTTGGCTTTAGGTGGCTATGTGTTAGTGCATACAGATGTGCATGCATGAAATTTTTTTTAGCGAATTCCGCATTGTCCAAAGTTGATAAAGGCAACTTATTATATATATTCACTCGAAGAGAACTGGAGATATAATAGGATGTACTTAACACTAAACTAACACACACAAGTATTTTTCACTGCAGGTTACAAGAATAAAAGTATATTACTAATATCTGTTCTAAATGTTTTGGAGTTAAACTTTGGCGCCTGTCGTTGAAAATCCATTTATATTGCGACAAAGACCACTCCACATTGACAGATGTAACTGGGGCACAATTAAAATGAGAGATGGATAAAAACCGGGTTTTTATTTTTTGGGGTTTTTCACCGGAAAAATATTTTTTTTTATTAAAATGAATTGGTCATTAAAAGACCATCATTTTGATACCAAATATGCTAGGTATATTTGATTGTATTCATATCCTCCTCGGACCCCAGGTATCATATATGATACCTCGGTTCTAAATTTTTTTCTCAGCTCATAGTTGGGAATCATGAGTTGTGCCTGATAATGCGCCCAGAATTGCGCACAAAATTTTGCATGCGAATCAGACGCGTTTTAACCTCAGTATTGGTTTGTTTATGTGAGTGGTCACTTGGGTCATGGCAACCATTAAGGAAATAAATTGTTTGAAACATACGTAGTCTATATTTATTGATTTTAGTTATCACATTAACTGAAATAATATTAGTTCTGATAGTAATATTGTCTGAATTAGCTGAAATATACTTTTTTTTTACCCTTGAACTTAAGGTATCAATACTGATACTTTGGGTCTCTCTCAATACAAAAATATAAATATTGCAAACTACTTCTAGATTCGCTCACCCAGGAAGAACTGCAGCTGTTAGTCGATAATATAGACTTGGATGATTTGGAGGTGGATGATAATCTTCTTTGTGATGAGGAGGAAGAAGAGGATGAGATTGCTTGGACCGCAGCTAGCCAAGATCAAGAGGAAATAGTATTAGAAAGTGAAAATGAAGGTGATGACGACACCAAAGAAAGTGAAGATGAGTACAATGACGACGAAGCGTTGATAAAATTAGTTCCAAAAGGAAAAAAATCAGATACTAGCGAGGATGAAGAAACTGTCCAGCCATGTGCTAAACAACGAAGAGTTGTGCCCATTCCTGTTAAAAGTCAGCGTAACCAGGAAGGAAAACATCTTCCTGAATTTACGAATGACAAGCAAAAATCGTGGTCAAAGTGCAGATATGGAGGCTGCAAAAACCTGACATTTTTAGAATGTAAAGTTTGTAATGTATTTTTATGCTGTAGTGTTCAGCGAAACTGTTTTTCTAAATTCCATAAATAAATTTGAGACCTAAAATTATTTTATTCTTGTCATGTTAAAGACCCAACGTATCATATATGATACCCAATTTTTCAAAAAACCCAAAAACTTTTTCGAAAATGTGGGCACATTAGTGTTATTTAGACCCCATTGAACAACTTTATGTCACATGGTATTAATATTTTAAGACAAATTAGTTGTGGGTCCGAGGAGGACATCATAAGGGCTTTAATGCTATTTCTCTTTTAGTCTAAAAGTTAGGCTAAAATTGGCGGCAAATTTAAAAATGGGGAAAAACGTTTTTTTTTTAATTTCAACCCTCCCAAGAAAAAAAACCATTCTTGGGAAAATTTCTAACCTAACTTTTAGTCTAAAAGTTAAGTTAAAATTGGCGGCAAATTCAAAAATGGGAAGAAAAACAATTCTTTTCTATTTTAGCCCTCCTAGGAAAGAACCCATTTTTGGAAAAATTTCTAACCTAACATTTAGTCTAAAAGTTAGGTTAAAATTGGCGGTAAATTCAAAAATGGGAAAAAACAAGTTTTTTTTCATTTTAACCCTCCCAGGAAAAAAGACATTTTTCGGGAAAATTCCTGATGAGGAGAAAACTCATTGCCATCTCTGCTTAAAATATTTAAACTTTCGCAAAGTCACCACATTCATGCCCAGTGTAGCAAAGTCTACTTCTTTGCAGTTTAAAAGGTCCATTACACCTGTCATCATAACAAATTCTCCTTGTAATAGAAAAATATATTGTCGAAGATCAAACACAACGTTTATTGCATCAACTGTAGTAATTTTGAATGTTGGCTGATATTGATGAAGGTCCCGTCCTGTATGGCTAGAGCAATTCGTGAAAAACATCCAAATCTAAATTTTCTTGAACAATTGGATCCATAAATGCCTGTTGCGCCTGTGAAATAGCAGCTGCGTCATTTGGACTTAACTGCTGTATTACGGATCTCACATTTTCAAAATGACAGTAAAGTTCCCCATCGTATTATAATGGGCTCTGGAGGTAATGGGGTATTTGGTAGAAAATCATGAAATAACCACCCAAGCAGCATTCAGAGTGATGGGAACTGGCATCTGGGGCATCGGAACTTTAATATAGTAGGAATGACATAACTGTTACTAATTTTGCGACTTTAGGGTAATATTCACTTTGTGGTATGCATTTGTAGTGACAATTATGTAGATTCTACTGAATTCAGGCATTGTATAGTTATAACACTTTCAAGTAACTGCTGCAGAATCTGCAACGCGGATACTACTCTGCATTACTTTGAAGCATCCTCAACTGCAAAGTGAAAATTTTAATATCCACACCCAGGGAAAATGGAAAACATCATGATTTATAATATATGCTTATGCGTGTTGTATATAATCACCTTAACTTGGACCTTGGACATATCATGTGCTCAAACTCAGTAAGTCATTAATTTGCTATTCGAATAACAGAGAGCCAAATATATAGTTTGCACTCTCATTCTGGTCAGCTGAGCTGTTCCAAAAGTTAGTCATTTCTACTACTTGGTTACATCCCGTTTATGTAATAACCTAGTCCTCGACACGGTAACGGTAGAAGTACCGGAATAATAACTTGCTATGTAATTATTATTCCCCATTTTGGTGAATGCTTAGTAGAAGGATGGTTCCCATTACGTAACAATCCTTAGTTGCGGAAACCTTTAAAGTTCCACTAATGGTAACTACTACATAGAAACTACTAAAATTGCTGCTTGGGCATACACGACTTGGTGCTTTAAGAAACTTTCTTTACACTAGATATCAAATTATTAACATAGTTTCAGCAATCCTATGAAGCCAATGTGCTAAACATGTTATATGAAGTATGTTCCGATAGGTTTCCTTCAAAATCCTTAAAGCAGCTTTCATATAATTCACTCCATCGGTAAAAAAATAACTTGTCCTTATTTTCTGCATATTTGCCATCTTAAAAGTCTTGTAAACTTGAATTCACTCATCGAACAATTTTCCTCCAATGCACCCACTAAAACATTTGCTACCTTAAACTTGCAAGTATTGATTGCTTCGCCCAAGTTAAGCCAGATGTACTTCCCATTAAGCTCAGAAGAAATTTTCTGACTAATATTTTCGCACTCTGTAAATAAAAGTTTTTTTCTTAGTGTAGTCTCCGAAGGCACCTTAACATTGCCAGAGAACTTACACCACCGAAAAGAGACAGCAAGGCTTCTCGTGTTAACCGTTTTCGTATGCGCATGTACGAGATAGGTTGTGTAGTTGTCATTATATTATATTATTATTATTAATTAGGTGTCGAGTAGTGTCAATAAAAATTGTATATACAGGGTATTCCATGTTTATTGTTCAAATAGGCTTAGAATGTCATGAAACGTCGAGATTTTAAGTTTGAGCAAAAAAAAATTTCTGTCTGTCTGTAACTTTTTTTGTGCGCACGTTTACTCTGGAACCGTTTCAGATATTGACTTGATATTTGGTACACATATGTACTGTAACGAGATCTAGAACTAGATTATATTTTCATCTTGTTCCGTCGAAGGATTGGGGGTAAATTGGGGTAAATTTGGGGTAAATAGATAAATCAAGCAGGTAAGAGTCCATAAAATTGTTATTTAGTATATACAAGAGAAGCTGAGGTCTAAAGAAAATTTTGGCATTAGCCACCCCCATTACCACCCCCACCCCATTATTAAAGGGGATGCAAAAAAAAAGGTGATTTAGTGTGTGTACAAGAACCAGAAACCTCAAAATATTTTTTTCTTCATCCACCCCCACTACCGATGTGGGGTATCTTTTTGTGAGTTTTTGAGGTAGAGGACATCAAATATTATTAAAGTTCCATAAACAATTATTTCCACATACAAAATTTTTTCGTTGTGAGTGACTTGGACAGAAAATCTGGATGTGGAGTGATTCCTTGGGTAGCGGTTTTTAGTTACGCATTAACATCATAAAATTAAATAAAATTCACTTAATATGTTGCATGACTGTCTGTTTTACTAGTTTGAGAATGTTTCAGTAGGTGTTTACAATATATTACATCTCGTCGGCTTGGTATTACAAGGTTGTATGTGCATATAATTTAAATTTGACAAATCCATTTTAATCCATTTTGTTAATGAACTGGGGGTTGAAATTTGGCATACACTTTTGTTTACCTGCCTATAAAAATGACTATCCATCTAGCGGAGAGTAGCCGAAGGTACCTACGGTAACATCAAACCTTTTCATTCTGAAGAAGCAAAATCTCACAAAATGCAACATGCAACCTTGTAATACTAAGCTGACGATCTGTAAAAGCCATCCCTGGAATCCGATGGGTAATTCTGATCTCTGATTATCTATCAACTAACTTCTCAACCAGCAATTTTTTTTATCATTTAAAAGTTCTACGATTATCTAGTTTCATTATATTGTTAATGCTTCTAAAATGCTAATTCATTATATTAGAGTTGCAGAAAACACTATTGTGTTGTCTGCAACTGAACTGTTTTATAAATTTATATTAAAACTTTCTTGCAGCAAAATTATAATACACCTTACAAAGCATTTTTGTTTTAGAAACGTTTCCATGACTAATAGGCCGTTGGAATTAATAAAAAAAAGAAAGGTGATTTTCAAGAAGTTTTATCTCCAAAAGATTTGATTGCATAGAATACATCTTTTAGATATAAAAACCTGAAAAATCATAGTCCGTACGCACAGAATGACGGGGAAAGTACCTAAAAATGCCTAATTATGCAAAAAAGTGCATTTTTTGCTGTTTTTGTGCATTTTTCAAGGATTTTTCAAATACATTCATTTAAGATTCATAAAAATTTGAGAAAAATGGTTTGTCTTAGTATTATACAAGCCTTAAGTAACATATTGGGTCATTTAAGATCCTTTATGGGCCGATTGTAGCCATTAAACGCATCCTAAAGTGCATAATTTGCATCCGTTTAAAAAAATTTTTAATAATTGCTCTAAAATTAATAAAATATCGTCCAAATTTTATACTCGGGGGGTTTTCGAGGTAACTAATTACGAATTAGAAGAGAAAATCGGAAAATTCAAAATGGCTGACTGATAATGGTGCGAAATTCAATTTTAAAAGTACATATTTTTCCTTTTTTTTCACATAAAATGTATACAAAGCAAATAAATGAATTTACGTCTTTTTTTAACTAAATTTTTTTTTGCATTTTCCCCTCCCCCCTCCTATATCTTATTTTTTAACGCGTTGGCATTGAATATGAAAATTGATAAAAAGAAAAGTGCATACATTTTTTTTTTTTAATTTTGCACTTTTTTATATTTAAATTTCTTAATTAATTCTATAATAAATCAGTTTTAAAATTTATAAATCAGCACATGTTTTCTCCAACAACAAAAAAATAACCGGCGTATATACTACCACAAGTATAACGGTAAAAAAGAAGATGACTGGGTGTATATATATAAAACTTGCCCGAAAGTAGCGCCTCTACTTTTTTACGGTAACTTAAAAATATAGCGCGAATTTCAAAATAATATAAGCTATATATTAAAAAAAAAAAAAAAAAATTTATGCACTTTTCTTTTTATCAATTTTCATATTCAATGCCAACGCGTTAAAAAATAAGATATAGGAAGGGGGGAGGGGAAAATGCAAAAAAAAATTAAAATTGAAAATTTAGTTAAAGAAAGACGTAAATTCATTTTTTTTTTGCTTTGTATACATTTTATGTGAAAAAAAAAGGAAAAAAATGAACTTTTAAAATTGAATTTCGCGCCATTATCAGTCAGCCATTTTGAATTTTCCGATTGTCTCTTCAAATTCGTAATTAGTGACCTCGAAAACCCCCCGAGTATAAAATTTGGACAATATTTTATTAATTTTAGAGCAATTATTAAATTTTTTTTTAAATGCATGCACTTTAGGATGCGTTTAATGGCTACAATCGGCCCATAAAGGGTCTTAAATGACCCAATATGTTACTTAAGGCTTGTAAAATACTAAAACAAACCATTTTTCTCAAATTTTTATGAATCTTAAATGAATATCTTTGAAAAACCCTTGAAAGATGCACAAAAACAGCAAAAAATGCACTTTTTTAGCATAATTATGCATTTTTAGGTACTTTCCCCTTCATTCTGTGCGTACGGACTATGATTTTTCAAGTTTTTATACCTAAAAGATGCATTCTATGCCATAAAATCTTTTGGAGATAAAACTTCTTGAAAATCACATTTTTTTTTATTAATTCTAACGGCCTATAAGCTATAAAACATTTCAGCCTATAAACTAAATTATTTTGTAATATTTTTTTAGTAACGTTTACAGCATTTTTTGTACCACCCTACATACACATTAAAATTATTTTATAGTTGTTTCCTATTATCTTATAAAACAGTTATATTAAAGGACTATTTGGGACAATTTTGTTTTTTTTTAAGTAATTGTTGTTCCAGAGTCCGCTATTTAATTATTATATGTTGCAATATGGAAATGGAAATCTTTTCAAAATAAAATTATTTACTTGAACATAAAAATACTGCAGTTAACTATAGAATAAAACATTTTAACTAATTGATTTACTGTTAGCTGTATGTTTCTGCTTTATACTTAAAATTGGTTTTTTAATATTTCAATTTTCAAGATATTCACCTGAATTTTTATCTCCAGACGTTTAGAAGCATGCCAAAAATTTGGATGAATATTTTAATAAAATGTTAGGTCAAAAAAGGCACTTGAAAAATAAATGGGTATATAGAGCAAGGCTGTTAAAATGTAACTAACAGTAATAATTACAAATTACAGTTTTTAGCTAAATATTTGTGATTCTGGCTAAGCAGGCAGTGAAACTGAAAACTTTCATTATTTTTCTTTGCTTATAATTTATAACAAAAATTCAAAATATGTTTGTTTTTTTAAATAGTTATGGGTTTAACTACAATATGGTCCTGTCACAAGACCGTCACTTCTAAGGTGTATTATTTTATAGATGTTTTATAGGAATCGCTAATAGTTTAATTATCTTAAAATGCTTGTTTGAGAGCATTATTATGGCAGTTTAATAATAATTATAAAGTTAGGACGAAAAAAAAAACCTAAATTTGTAAACACGAATTTTGTATGATGATTTCCGAAAAATTGGAGCGAAATTGGCCATTGAGACTATGAAATTCGTTTTCAGGTGCCCCCATATTATCCAGAAATGATAGTCATATTTCTGGTAATTCCCTTTTTTTTTTTTTGGGTGCCTGTGTAATTATAAAGTTAGGACGAAAAAAAAAACTTAAATTTGTAAAAACGAATTTTGTAAAAATTATTACAAACATAATTAGAGACATTAGAGACATAATTCAGAGTAAAATCTTCTTGGCATCAAAAATTACAGTTGCTGTGTGTAATAGCACATCTCTAAAACAATTATTGAAAGTGGGTTATCACCTACTATTAAATCACTGAAAGTGATAGTTTTCGGCATATATTTTCCCCTACCGTACTACTTTTAAGGTAAAAAATACTTCTTGCGACTATTAGCGTACATTTAAGCAACCAGTTTATTTTACTGGAGTTATTAAATGAAGCTTTAATAAAACTGTTTTATAGGCCTTGTACCAGAGTTTTCTTAACGCATGCGGAAATGGTTATATAATAATTTTGTAATGGTTCCAATAGGCTTCAAAAAATGTCAACAGCGACTGTATTTTTTTATAAGATGGTGCCAATTTTACATTTATAGCTGCCGTAAAAACGTTTTGAAAGTGTTCCTGAGAGTAATTCCACTGGATTTATAAAACTTGTGCCAGAAGCATTTCTGCAGATCTTATAAAATACCAAATTGCTAGTTGGGATTGCAACACATTCTCCTTTTCATAAATACATACCCCACATCCATTTATACAAGTAACTCTGGTACAATCAGGATCGAGCAAAATCCCCATCCCACACCCTGGCTGTGGACAGAGCACTCCTCCTGACCTCAATACAAATTCTTCCGTCCCAAAACGTTGATACTGGGCATACTGAAAATGAATAAAATAGAACCAACATATTGATTTTGTCTCCAAATATTATGAGCTTACCTGGGCCTCGGTAAGCAATCGGAAATGGTGTATTTCTTTAATAAACGAATCTGGACAACCAGCCGGACATGCTAAAGTGTAACCATACTCGGGATGTTGCCAAAATTGCCTCTCCGTTAGTTTCGTGGTGCAGTATTGTCGAAAACAATCCAAACATGTAACGTGGCCTTCCGCACACGGGAACACAAAAACAGTATCACTGAAATAAAAAGATCAGATTATACAGAAAATAATAATAGAATAATAGAACCAGGGTTGGCTCGATTTGAATCAGTTGATTATTTAAATTATAATCACAATTTATATCAAACTTGAATATTTTTTAAAATATTTCAAATAGTAAAAATAAAACTAATGAATATGGAACAAAAAAATGAACAAAATATATAAGAAAACTAGCCTCTTAAATTTGGAACTTGACTTGGAATACACAGGATGTCACACTTAAAACTCCCAGGGTCATTTTTTTAGCAACTAAAAGAGATAACTGAATTCAGTAAAAGGTATCCACTAGAATATAAATGACTTCAATTTTGAATAAAAACGGCCAGTTTACAAATTGAGGATAGATGGCATTGAGATACAAAGAAATTATTCAATCCCAGGGGCATTTAAAAAAGGAGCATGTGATGTAGTATTACATTCTAAGTAACTTTCATAGTATGAAAATTTTCGAAAAGTCACTAGTTTTTGAGATATTTGAACTTCAATATAATTTTTCAAATCATTAAAAATCACATTTTTTTCCAAGTGTAAAATTCAGTAATTTAACATAAACATAATACAGAAATTAGACAATACACAATAAACAGAAATAGCAGTTTCACTCACCTTTGTTTTATTTTAACTAATTAAGTAAACATATTTCCAGCTCTACTCCAACGGAGAGTGGAAATATTTGCAACACCCCTGTGCACATTATTCAGGACCAGTCTGGCCCTGGATTATATGGCAACCGGCTGGCAGAAGATAAAAGTGGTATTCATACCAAAACCAGGGCATGATACCTACGCCCAGGCCAAATCCTTCTGACCTATTAGTCTAACATCATTTCTCCTGAAAACCTTGGAGAAACTGGTTGATAGGCATATCAGGGACGTGAGTAGAGGTTCTACCTCTACATCGAAACCAGTATGCCTACCAAACAGGAAAATCTTTTGAGTTAGCAATACATGAGCTTACTCAAAAAATAGAAAGGGCCCTAGACAAGAAACTGCCATAGGAACCTTCTTAGACATAGAGGGTGCTTTTGACAATACCTCATTCGACTCACTAAGTGATGCAGTGAAGAGGCGCGGAGTAGAAACGTCAATAACAGAGGTTGCCCGCAGGGGGGTCCTATCTCCTCTCCTATGGTGCCTGGTTGCGGAAGAGCTCCTATCCAACTGGAACAGCGGGGAATATATGCGCAAGGTTACGCAGATGATATCGCCATCCTGGTAACAGGAAAGCACGAGGGTGCTGCATCAGAAAAGATGCAGCGTGCCCTCGTCATGGTAGACAGATGGTGTACTCAGGAAGGTCTTTCCGTGAATCCAAGGAAGACCACTGTGATCGCCTTCACAAGAAAGAGGAAATTCAACCTGGGAAGATTATATCTCCGGGGAAACGAATTACAGGTGAGCAATGAAGTGAAATATTTAGGACTGATTCTAGACACCAAATTAAACTTCAATGCACATCTAGACAGAGTGACTACCAAAGCTACGTGGGCCTTATGGGCCAGCAGAAGAATGGTAGGTGAAAACTGGGGACTACAACCAAGAATGGTGCACTGGCTGTACCAAAGGTTTGTAGTACTAATAATAACCTATGCCTCCCTGATCGGGTGGCATAAAGCCGGAAAAGGGGAGGCAATGAGAAAACTACGGAAAGTACAAAGACTGGCTTGTCTAGGCATAACGGGAGCAATGTCAACAAAGCCTACCACAGCCATGGAAGCGCTACTTTGCCTGCCCCCTCTACAATTAGTGGTGGAGAGTAAGGCACTGTTGGTGGCGTACAGGCTGAAAATAAACGGACATGGGACCATTCCAAGAATAGGATACCACACCGAAACATTCCAACAAATAAGAAAAAATCGACTACTAAATATGCAGTCAGATAGAATCAGCATAAGCCACAACTTCACAAAGACCTTCAGGGTATACATACCCGATAGGGAGGAGGAAGGAACAAGGCAACTGCGAAGGCATCCAAATGATACCATATGGTATACTGTCGGATCGAAAACGTCAGGAAATACTAGAGCAGGTGTTACGGGTGACCAACCAGGGACATACATCAGTCTGAACCTGGGCAGTACCGCAACGGTGCTCCAAGCAGAAGTCTCAGCCATAGAAATCTGTGCACAAGAAATGATGCGGAGGTCATATACTGACAAAAGAATCCGCATCATCACTGACAGTCAAGCAGCTATCAAAGCTCTGAATGCAGTAGAGATACGTTTCAAAATGGTAAAAGACTGCCTTAAATCCCTGGCGAAATTGGCAGAACACAACAGTATACAACTAGAGTGGACGCGAGGACACCAGGGCAATGAAGGCAACGAAAAAGCAGATAAGCTGGCCAAAGAAGGTGCAAAAACAGCCTTGATGGGACTGGAGCCATCCTGCGGGATGTCATACAATACCGCAAATGGAATGGTAAAGGAACTATTGAGTCAGAAACATATCTTGTATTGGAACGGCACACCGGGGATGAGACAGTCATATATGTTCATCACCGGCGGGCCATCCAAGACAAAGACTAACGAATTGCTAAAGCTGAGCAGAAAACAGCTGAGATGTGCAGTGGGAATTCTAACCGGACACTGCACACTGAACAGACATCTAACCAACGTGAAGGATAATCCAGAATGAAGGATGTGTGGTGAGGATGAAGAAACTCCTCACCACATACTATGTGAATGCCCAGCCTTGGTGGCTGGGAGGTTTTCATACTTCGGGGGACTAACCGTAACCCCGGAAGAAATAGCCAGAACTCCCATTGACCGTATACCCTCTTTTTAGAGAGGAACGGGATTAATGGGATAACGAGACTATGGGGTACAATAAGCTTAATCTTCAGTACAGCGGGGCTTCGGCACCGCAACCCTCAAGGAAAAAAAAAGTAAACATTTATGTTTTATGTTTCGAAACAAATTTGTTTCATTACTTTCTAAATCAATAAGATTCACTATAAAAAATGTCCCAGAGGACTTCATTGTCTAAAGTTTATTTTAAAAAAATTGTGTTGATTTTTATAGTAAAAAAATAATAATATTGAAGTTCAAATATCTCAAGAATCAGTCAATTCTCGAAATTTTTTCGTATCATAGAAGCTGCTTAAAATGTACAATCCCAGCACCTCACTTCAAGGTTCCTGGGACAAAAAAATTTTTTTGCATCGCAACACCAGCTATACCTCAATTTGTAAAATGACCATTTTTACTCAAAACTAAAGTCATCTATATTGTGAGATATCCAGGTAAATACTTGCTAAAATAATCACTTTGTTATAAAATAATTGTTCTTTAATTAGATCATTCCAACATGACATACAATACGAAACTGAGTACAAATAAAAATCTTATTATAAAAAGTAGGTAAAAAGTTCTAACAAAAAAGCACACTTATTTTAGTAGTCAATTAAATTAACTATAAAAAATACAAGTCCGTTGAAACGGAAATCATAAATATTTTCTATGATTATTATTAATTAACAATAATTAATGATTAAATATATAACATATATATTCTATTCTTTTGCAGAATTAAAACATCTGCTTGAGTTATCGAGAAAATGGTTCCGGGAGTTTTAAGTACAAAAAATTATTGTAAATTAAAAGATAGATATAGCATGTTGCGATCGATAAATAATTTGCTATGCTTATAATGAAAAAAATATAAATTAATGACTATAAGGCAATAAGTATATCCACTAAGTAGGAAAAACAACAAAATCGATAAAGCAAATAAAGCATGGTTTTTTAATTTTTTTTATTTAAATCAATGATTCTTGATTTTTTATATTAAAACCAGAGCTTTTACCCAATCCTGAATAGAGAGGTTTTTTCAAAATGCTGATATGTTTTTCCCTTTGATTGGTCAGCGCTGATCAATCAAAGAGAAACACGACAATCTTCAGGGCCAATAGGGTCATTTAGTGATATGGCAGTTTCCTACTTTTTCTTCCTCATTTTAAAGTATAACAAACCAATAGCCTCAGAAAAAAATTTCAGCTCAATTGAATCAATAGCCATAGAGATATTCACATTTGAATAGAAACACGCTCCGCCGGCCAACAGTCCGTAGAGTGACGTCACTTGGCGTGCGCCGATACCTATATTAGAGCAGCGATTTCGTAAGTCTATCGTATCGTTTTTTTTTGGCTTAGAACCAGGTCAAACATGTTAGGTTCCTTTGAGTATGTCACCGGGCATATGAAATCATATTTTACATTTTTTTGTGGTCTCGAACTTTTTAAATCAATAAAAAGTGAAAAAAATGTATTTTTAAAGAAAATTGTTTTATTTTTTGTTTCCACCGCCATATCTTTAAAACTATTAAAGGTACCGAAATTTGTTTTGTGTCAAATTAAAGCACACACTGTAGCGCTTTTACCAATATAAACGGTTTGGGCACAATTCGCACTTTCATTTATCCAAAAATCAGATAAACTAAAAATATATATTTTATGTATTGAAATCTTCACCAATCGATAAACTTTTTTATTTTTGAAAATATTTACATACATGCAGCAAAGAAAATGAAGCCTAATAATCACAAAAGTTTTTGAAACAATATATTTTTTCCTAAAATGTACCGCGTGGCAACAGCGATTTTTTTTATCAGCGCTAAATGCGACATTATGATGCAATTAATACACCTCACAAGCAGGGTTGGTCAGATTAGTCGCGTAGAAATGGCGGTTGTCCAAAATCATTAAATATTGTGACAATCGAAAATGTGCTTGTTTTAAGGAAGGGCTAAAATGTTACAACGAGTGCAAATGTCGTTCCTGTAACATCATTATTAAAGAATTCGAGGCAGATATGAACGAATTAGAATACTATTAATCTAGGGACGACATAAACTACATACTACATATTTATCTATCCAAATAGAAAATTTATTTCAACAATAAAACTCATTTAAAAATGTCTAATAAACTTACTAATTAGGTGGGTAGTTAGTAACACTGATTCATATTTATAGATTAGGTATTTATATCTGCCTACCTGTCTTTTTATTATTAAAAGGAGACTATTTTATATTTATTGTACAATTTCTTAATATTAACAACATATGATAAATACTACTGTAGAATATATGAAATATTAAACAATTGTCTGCCAAAAGCGCATAATTAGATTAATTTTTAATCTTGATTTCACCACATCGTGTAAAAACTCGTTTAAAAGTCACAGAATATTAACGGTACCGTCCATATATCTTTTTTCTTTGCTAAAGTACATTAAAAGTAACATTAACCAATTTAAAACTACTGCTAGCTACCATAATTATAATACTCGTCATGACGACTTGTTAGCTCTTCCTCATCATAATACGTCTCATTTTGAAAAATCACCTTATTACTCTGGTATTAGTTTTTACAACAAATTACCTAGTGAGATTAAAGATGTCAACAATTTTAATAAATACAAATCTAGTCTCAAACAATTTTTACTTGAGAAATGTTTATATTCATACAAAGAATTTTAATCTGTATTTGTCATATGTTTTGTTTATTGTGTTTTATATTTACTACTTATTGTCTCACCTTGTAAACTAAATTTTGTATTTTTTTTATCTTATTGACGTTCACATCTGTATTGTAACAGCCCAAGTGATTATATATATATATAAATAAATAAATAAATAAATAATATTGATCCCCTAGATGCTTTTGATCACTACTAGTTTTGTATTTATTGATATAAGTTAAACTACTACATACACACCGACCGGGACCGTCAGATCGTTGCAGTCGGCAGGCTTGCTACAGCCGAGCGCGCAAGAATATGACTTTGGCCCGTTAAAAAAAATCGCTGACTCAATACTACGAACGGAACATGAAAAATTTTTATCCTAAAAACTTTTTTCAACTATTGGCTTTGATTTGTACGCAGCATGTATATACAAATTTTCATAAATAAATTTTTTTCTCGATTGTCTAAAATTACGCTACTGAAAATAACAAGTTTGAGTTTCCTATTGTTTTTCCAACTTAATAAATCAGGTTCACGTGGGACGTTGTTCGAAACGCTATTGTGTCTACTTTAATTTAAAAAAAAATAGCTTGATAGCACAAATATTTTCAGAGATATAGCGGTGGAGACGTTAAAAAACATATTTCATTAAAAATCTATTTTTTGAGTTTTTCCGAAATAAAAAAGTTCTCGACCACCAAAAAATGTCGTAAAAAATGATTTCGTGTACACGATTATCTTACTAAAGAACTAAGACTGGTTTGGTTCTACACCGGTTTTTTTTTCTCGAGAACTAAGCGACTTTACTTCCAAATTTTACTCTACTAACTTGCATTCACAGCCGTGTTCACTGGGCGGTTCAGCCATCTGATGTCACAACTCGACTACATGGTTATCCCGAGCGTTTTTAAGTGAGCCGACTTTAATAATTTTTTTATACATGAAGGCGGCGTCAGTAAATTCTAATTTTTGGCATACTTACTATATTCACCAAGCTCTTTCAGAATATGTAATAATAAAAAATTGTTAAATGAGCCTATTAGACACGAGGATGTTACGTGAAATGTGACGTTTCAGCGAGGCCACTTGTCGGGTCAGCTCAGGCGCCCGCTAAGCCTCACGCATACAGTAGAGGGCCAATAACACGTAGCCAATCGCGCATGCGCGCTCTAGATCCCAGCATATATAAGGAATTGCACAGTGCGGAGAACGTCAGTTCAGTTCGAGCAACGATGAAAGATGAAAGATCTTTATTTAGGCAAAATAAACTATTACAAAAAAAAAAGAGAAAATATATATACATATATATAAATACATACTATACACATATATACACATATATAAAGAAATTGTTACACAGTTAACGAAGAGCAGTAGTAGACAGCTTTCAGTGAGAACCTGAAGATGGTAGATGGGATTCTGCCGAAACGCCGTTTAAATAACCATGGCTCCAGCGGGAGCCTATCAACTATGCGGGAAAACACCCGGAAGTACAATAACACTTCATTTAGCACCCACGAAAACCGAAACAAAACTAATTTATCAACTAATGTACAGTTGTATGTTATAATAATTAAATCATTAATTGGCTCAATTTTAGTGAACTAATTCATCATATGAATGTACTTTATTATTATATTTATGGATATTTTTGGTTGAGTAAAATTTCACTTTAAAATGGCCTTCATAACAAAAGAACAGTTTTTCAGGAACATCAGACAATGAACGCAAACTTTTTCTTGTGTTTAGATAGATAGATAGATATCTTTATTAGTTTCTCTGTAAATATATACAGTTTTGCCCAGAGGGGCGTAGAACATGTTTTGAAACTGACCACGGTGGCCTACAACCAAATTTAAATCAAAGTTGTTGCCACTCGGACTTTTTTTTTTTTTTAACACATTCTTAGATGTATATAGAACCAATTTCCACGATATTTAAAATCATTCATCACAGACATTTTTTTTACAAGTATTTTACTTCTTTGTTTAATGACATAGCCACACAAAAAAAAAGTGGTCTAGCCTGTGGACCAGGCTAGTGTGTCCTTATGTTTTTGGACCCACTGAAACCGAATCCGAAGTCAGAATTGTCAGATTGGCTCGTTTTTCACACATAACCATAGAGAACCTTCCCCCCCCCCCAAAAAAAAATGGTCTGTCCGGCGGACCATACTAGTGTATCCTTATGTATTTTGGACCCTCTGAAACAGAATCCGAAGTCAATAATTGTCAGATTCGCCACCCCCAACCCTAAAAAACACCCCCAAAACAAAAAAAAAGTGGTCTAGACTTCGGATCAGATCAGTGTATCTTTATATATTTAGATCCACTGAAACCGAATCAGAAGTCAGAATTGTCAGATTGGTTTGTTTTTCAGTTTTTCAGACCAATGCATCCTTACCAAATACATAAAGGATACACTGGTATGGTCCGCCGGACAGACCATTTTTTTGGGGGGGTGTTTTTTGGGGGTTAGGAGTGAAAAATAAGCCAATTTAACAATTCTGACTTCGGATTCGGTTTCAGCAGGTCCAAATAAATAAGGATATACTGGTCTGCTCCGAAGTCCAGACCACTTTTTTTTTGTTTTGGGTGTTTTTTTGGGTGTTTTTGGGTGTTTTTAGTGTTGGTGTTGGGGGGTAAAACGAGCTAATCCGACAATTCTGACTTCGGATTCTGTTTCAGAGGGTCCAAATACATAAGGATACACTGGTATGCTCCGTTGGACAGACCATTCTTTGGGGGGGTGTTTCTTCGGGGTTGGGGGTGAAAAACGAGCCAATTTGACAATTCTGACTTCGGATTCGGTTTCAGTGGGTCCAAATACATAAGGATACACTAGCCTGATCCGCAGGCTAGCCTACTTCTAATGGGTTAAAAAAAAAATTCCGAGTGGCAACAACTTTGATTTAAATAAATATTTTATCGGGTGCTGTATAACGCTTGACAATAGTATCAGAACATAGTATTGGCCTGGGTCATTCACCTGAGGTGCACTACTGACGTCGCTGCTGCTAACCTCATTGCTAGGTGTTGTTTTCTAGCTTCACTTTAAAGGAAAGTATTGAAATGTTTATAACTCGGATTTTTTTTTTATTTTTAAGAGGGTCACGTGTTTCAAAATTATGATTAGTAATGATTTTTGTTAAAACAGAAAATTGTGAAATCTCCCTATTGACTATAAGTTTAATTAAACCTATTTCAAAAAGATTAGAAGGTTATTTCTTTCTTGTCTATGCACTGCTACATTGTTTTCATAAAATTTTCAATCATAACTAGAAAGCTTGCGAACTATTTACAATGTTTTGTAAAAAAACAGAATATCAGATCAGCACCTGTGTAAGCATAATACTGGTAATTTCATAAAAAAATGTATTACCCAATATTCGTTAATACCTACGTAATATCTGCACACGCCAAGCACGGAACTTCTCTCAAATTTGGTCTAATTAAATACAAAGGCACAGCTTCATCCTTTTCTCCCAAAGAAGTATGTTCCGAACATTTGAAATAAAATTCGGCAAAGGTAGGCTCTCGATTGTTTAAAATCTGCAAATAAAATTCATCGAAGTTGCAGTAAAGAATATTTTTTATGGGATTTCACAAACATCAGCAGAAAGAATAATGTATGAGCAGGGCCGAATTATCCAACAGGTTAACTAGCCTAGTGGCGCCAAAGCATGAAGGGGCGCTTATTCAGCAGTTCAAAACTAATTAATTTTATATCTCGACGGCCGACGAGCAATGTTTACTGTTTACCATTGATCTGTTAGAAAATAAAATGTACAAGGAAATTATTTATTTGTTATTTGATTATTTTACTTTGATTATTATTTCACTCATTAACCGGATAGTCAATGAATGCCCGTTTTTGATGACATTGCACCAATCAAATGTCACTATTAGTGGTAAACTAACCTAGATCGGCTTTTGACAGTACCAATACGAAAAATTCATCTCCATAATTTTTTGTATTGACGCGTCAACAAATATCGCAGTAATATTTTAACATATGTCATGTTTTGTTTTGTGAAATGTTTTCCGTAAATATAACCACTCATGCTTTTAAGTTTTCTCTATAAATTTCTTCTCTAGCTTATTACTAATTGTTAATGTAATTTGTAAATTGTAATCTTGTACTATTTACGTGGTAATACGATGATATAAACATAACATAAACACACCACATAAGTTGACAACTCCCAATTTCAAAGCCAAGGCTGCCTGGAATATATAGCCTAGGGACAAGTCAAACACAGCTTTCAATGGCTTATAAAAACATAATTACAAAATAATTATTATAACTAAAATTAAACAGAAATGAATACCAAGCCTTCAAATCAATTATTACATGTTAAACACAGTCGCTCTGGAAACAAATAAACTAAATTGTATTTCTACTACACTATCCACTATACAACATAATTCGTTGTACTTAATGTTCTCTCTGCTTAAACAAGCAAACCTTAACCTAATCAATAAACTTCTTAAATTAAAAATAAGTATTAAATCTAATATATAAAAATCTCGTGTCACAGTGTTTGTTATCGAACTCCTCCGAAATGGCTTGACCGATTTCTATGAAATTTTTGGTGTATATTTGGTAGGTCTGAGAATAAGTCGTAGGCTATTTTTTATACCCCTAGGTGATAAGGGTGGCCCTATCCAGAAATTTTCTTTTTATTTTTTGGACAAAAATTTATAATTTATTTGGCAAAACAACGTTTGCCGGGTCAGCTAGTAGGTATATATAAATATTAATGAACATTTTAATAAAACAATTCTTCAATAATTCAGAGAACGTTGTTTGCCATGTGCCATAGCGTTAGATGGCGGTACCATAGCAATATTTCATCTGATATTGGCAACCTTAGAACGTAAAGTCCGGAGATTGGTAAAATGTGGTAGTGCTCTATGTGTTTACTCGTAATGTGGTTGGTCGAAGCATTCCCGAGAACTCTTTGCACTGAAGACCAGTCTATGCATTACAATACCTATGGTAACAGGTATATTGCTTTTCTTGATTGTCATTACATTTTAGTGTTGTTTTTAAATGTGTTTATTTTTTTTTGTAATTAATTTATTAATTGTTATTTAAGCATATTTTTTTTAAAAGTGTTATGTGTAATTGGGCTAACCCAATAATAAATAAATAAATAAAAAAACATGGCGAATTCCCTGAACTTTAAGTTTCTGCAGCTGTATTTGATAAATGTATACATATAATACTTTGTTTTTACCAGATGAGTCGCTTTGGAAATGCATTTTTGTGACGTAAATGATGAAACTAAAAATAAAGGTCAGTAAAGTATGAAAAATAACAAGAAAACGTCTGAAGGCAAATAATTACAAAACATGATATTAGAGATGCACTTAATGAATTATTTATTCCTGAAATATTCTCCCCAAATACCACTTTTAAATTTTATCTATACATTTTTGCTCAAGTTAAATTGCCAAAAGGTAATATAACTCGTGTAAATTGGCAGTTTATAATCAAAGATTAAATCCCTCCCACTAAAGCGCTCGGGATTTAATCAGATAATAAACTGTCAATTTACACTCTTTATATTACCAGGCAACAAAGCTTTCGAAGCGAGAGCTAGATGACCCATGATATAGGAGTGCTGCGTAGGTGTTTGTGAAATGCATTGCCGCATTGCGTCATGAGACGAAGTGTTTATGTTCTTCTTTTTGGGTTTCATTTTCCCCTACTAAATCAAGATAATCCTTATAATACACGTAATAATAGCACATTACATATACCTTACCACAGAACCTCTCTATATGAACGATGTCCTAAATACCTTGCAATTAAAGCCTTCAATAAATTGCCTGACCAATATAAACCTCTTAATGAATTACAATTTAAGAAAGAGGTAAAAAAATTCCTACAAGATAAATGTTATTTATTACTCCTTTAATGAGTATTTAGAGGATAGATTATGACCCCATATCGTAGTTTTTTTAATTTATTCAAGTACTGTTTATATATTGTCTTTAATTTTTATATTGTATTCTTTTACAATTTTACATTACTTTTTGTATTGTATTTTTATTCTTTTTGTTTTATTTTTGTATTGATTGACTGACCTATTCTATATTGTGTAACCACAATCTACAGAATTAATAAATTATTATTATTATTATTATTATTTCAATATAATCGAGCTTTTCTTTTTTAGGTTATCGTGCTTACAAGAAACGTGACGGACGGACGGACAGACAGACAAACGGACATTTTGAAAGAATTCGTTCACTAGCACAATGATATGAAAATGTTTTGTCTGCGAGCGATATTTACTGTTTTAGAAATGTGCCGATCAAATACAAATCAAATACGTTTTCATATTTGTAAAGAGTATAATAACCATCATGAAAATTACTGAAATTTGCATGTTATCAACATAAATAAAATGCTTGCAACAAAACTTATCTTATCTCTAATGTTACTGTTTTCCATTTCCGCTATTTGCACTGATTTCTTCTTATCCAGTCAGATGGATAAATGATGTCACCACACTATCCTTCGAGGCACTTCAAAAGTTCAATTTGGAAATAAATTTATTTTAGATTTTCTTAATTTCTAGTATAACCAGAAAGAATGCAGATTTGAAATTAATATTTTCTTAGACAGATTACCTTTTTGCTTTTTCACACATTATTATTTCAGCTGTTGTTTGAGAAATCCTATAAAAAATATTTTTTACTGCTAATAAAACAATCTTTCTTACATTAGAACATAGTTCTGGGCTATTTTCACATAGACCAGTAATCTGCTTGGGCTCCAATACATCATTCCAATTTCCAGGATCAGAATGTACCGTAAAGGCACCACTCTTGCAGAAATGACATCTCACTCTGATTTTACCCGACCTCAAAGCTTTACAAGTGGGACAAAAGACAAAAAAATGTACTTTTGGTTTGTCCTCACCTAAAAATAAAAAAACGTGATACATCACAGTTTATACACAGTATACAAGGTGTTGCCCGATCTTCCCAAGTAACATCCCAAGTAACAATGTAAATTCCTTTTAGGTTTATTTAGGTTTTATCAGTGTTTTATAATGGCCAGCTTATAAACCGGTGATTTATGGCAGATTTATTAAACGTCAAATGCACTTAGAGATAGTTTTGTTTTAAAGAAAGTTTTAAAAAGGCATTCAAGAATTTACATTAAAACTAAATTGTTTTGTAGTCTTTATTGGCTTACGACTAACTTATCAAGGTATTTATTTGTCAAGCCTTCAATAATGCTCTATAGGCACTGAGCGAATACTGCTTAGCACCTCCTTGCTGGGGAGAATGGTAACACTTTTGATGGTAGTCAGCTCTCAACCTGTTCAATGGATAGTATTATATATTTCGACTTTCAGCTCGTAAAATTTACACATCGTAGTGAAGCTACATACAGGATGGACCAAATTAGATGGGATTTGGGGTTTTCTCTAAAACTATGGTAGATAGGCATATACCAATATGAGCACGATTTTCGAGAAACAAATAATGGCGCAAACCGCGATCGTCTATCTTTTTCGATTACCGAGCTACAGAGTGTATTTTGGAAAATTGGCATTTTTAGATGCTATATCTCCATTGTCAAGTGTTGAATCGAAAATCGAGTAACACATTCTTGAGGCACTTTTTTGAGTAAAATACGTTGCTGATAAGAATAAAATTATGCATGCCTCAGTTTTCGAGATATAGACATAACTTGTATTTTTTAAATGGAACACCCTGTAAATTATTTCATTATTCGATAATAACTTAAATTAGCTGTCGAACAATATATCATAATAATATGTCATATTTATCTCTAGAAAAAGTGGTTAATTTTCGAAAACTTTAATATAATTGTGAGGAGGCCATGCAAAACTATTAGAAACAACACTTCTTATAATATAAAATAATTTTTCCAAAAATAGGAAAACTAAACTACAATAAATGTTCGAATTGTCTTCCACTGACATCTATGCATATTTATCGGATTTCTAATATTTATTAAGAAGTCCATGGTAAAAAAAAAGAAAATGGAAATAATCATAAATGTCAAAAATTAATTTGTGAGTTAATTGTGAGCAAGCATTGTTAAAAATGGTTCAATTTAGTAATGGTGAAAAATATGATATGATTAAGTATTTTATAGAATGTGGAGAAGATTCAAATTTAGCTCCAGAGCTTTATTTTAACAGGTAAGTTATAGACAGCAAAACTTTGTGCCAAAAGTGCCGCCTAAACAATATTTTTAGACATCCAGAAAAGAAATAGTCAGACAAAAATATTCAAAAAGCTACAACAAAATTTAAAAGAGTTTGGATCATTTGTAAAACCTCGAGCAAAAATATATAATGGGCTTATAATAATTCTTTTTCGTTATTTTTTTATGGTATTCAATAGAATTCGGACATCTAGATAAGCTGTTAAAATTTCAGCTATACAAGTATATCCAATAATCCTTAGATATTCAATGTTAAAGATTGGGTTTCAGTACAAAGTGCTTCGCCGATTCGTGATGTCATTTTGCATAAACAAAAATTGAAAAAGTACATTGTTTCTGTCATAACTTCTTTGTTTTTTGCCCTATCGAAATAAAAAAAAAAACATTTGAAAGCCTAATTAATAACACAGGCCCACAAAAAAAAAGTGGTCTGCGCCGGGGTACTGACCATACCTATCCCTTGTATTTTGAGCCGCTTAACACGAATCTGACCTTAGTTTTTCCCCAGCACGTCAGGTTTTTTTTTTTCAAAAGCATAAGGGGTCTTTCTTCAGTTTTCCATGGCCTCTTCACAAATGTGCTATACAGCATATCTTGTGGGTGCTCCTTAATCAGTGTTATTTAGTGGGAAGAATTGAGTTTTTAATTCTGATTTTTGTACCAATAAGTAGCTGATAGTGCAAGTGCACCATAGTGATAAGATAAAACTATCAATATATACTAATAATGCAATAAACTGCATAAATCAATATAAACTTAGAGAGGACTTTATCTTTTAAATTTCTTAGAAACTTTTTCTTGTTTTTTGTGGCTAACTTTTTGTGGCTAGCAAAATTATTCATGTAGTGATAAAACCCAAGAAATATAAAAAATGTAAACATAAAATTCAAGATCAGGGCCGGATTTCGTGATTTTACAAGTCTGGTATTGTTGAGGAGTAACATAATGAATTGTGCAAATTATAAACAATGCAAAGCTACAAATTTAGACGCAAAACAAATTTTTATTTGCGATAAGTGCTCAAATAGGCATTGTAAATTGTACTCCAAAATTACACCTACTGAAGTTAAATGTCTGGAACTTAAAAAATAAAGAAGATTGCACTATTACTGCCCTGACTGCTATGACAGTATCACCGATGTTGATAATGTGCTTGAACTCAATAAACAATTGATGGAAGTTAACTCCAAATTAAATGAAATGATAGAAAATATTCCGTCACCAGATATTTCCAAAGTGCTTGAAGTTTTTGAAGCTATGCTAAAGGAAACACAATCATCTTTTATGCAGGCAATCAATGAAATAAAAAGAAATATGTCAGAACATCAAGACAAATACCAGGAGGAAAGTACGTTATTAAGAAATGAAATAAAAGCTATTCGTGAAAGTAATATTGACATGGTTAGACTTTTAACACAAACTGAAAGTCTGAAAAGTTCACTGTCAGCTGGCACAGTCGAGTCATTGAACATCAACGCCTTCCCCTACAAGGCTGCACTTACCAGGTCTACGTCTTCAAGAAAAGTGAAAATAAATACAAAAGCAGTAACACCTTCTTCATCAGCTGCTGGGGAGAATGTTGCTCTAACAACCATGAATAATACCAAAATGGTAGGAAACACAGAATCAGCAAGCACTGCTGGTTCAGCTCCTCCAGTGTTTTCAAAGGAAAATACTAGTACAGAGCCCTCTAGAAATGAAGGTTTTCGTGAAATAAGAAGAAGACGACGAAGACAACCTAAAGTAGGAAGTGGTGATGGAGATGATAACCTTCATGGTCGCAATGATAAACCTAACAAAAAAATATGGTTATTTGTATCCAAGGTGCCAGATTCCATATCTGAGGAAAATATAAAGCAATATATCGAAAAGCGGTCTAATACCAATGATGTTTATATAAAGAAATTACCTACAATTAATGCTGGAAAAGATAATCAGTCTTTTATGGTGGGAGTTGACCCTCAACTGCAAGCTATAATTTATGAACCAATCTTTTGGCCTAAAAAGGTGATATTTGACAGGTTTGACTTCAAGATGGGAAGGCGATTTTTAGATAACTCCCGTTCAACACATACCAGTAGCGATTCTCAACAGGATTCTTTTTTAGTACATTAGTAGACACATCCAACCTCAGACTGGAATTGAATTCAATTAAGGTACATCATCCGAACTTACAAAGTATAAATAACAGTGATAAAAAATTGTGCATTGTTTACCAAAACGTCAGAGGTTTAAACACCAAGACTGCAAGTTTTTATAATGCAATTTCTCTCACATCCGAAGAATAAGACATCCTTGTAATAACAGAAAGTTGGCTAAAACCCAGTGTGTATAACAGTGAACTTTTTCCCAGTGAATTCATGATTTTTCGGAGGGATAGAGATTTTGAATCAGCAGGAAAATGTAATGGAGGAGGAGTTCTGTTAGCCATAAAGAATTGTTATCAATGTCATGAAGTTACTTTAAATCTTAACGATTCAGATATCGATATCCTTTGTGTAAAAATTACTATTAGCGAAAGTATTTCACTATACATATTTGTAGTGTATGTTGCCCCAAATTGCTCTTTGTTACCACTCGAAAACTTGTTTAACTTCTTAGAAAACTTACCACATCTGTACAACAGTAATTATCTCATAATAGGCGATTTCAATATTTCTAAATTAAATGAATATTACACTAACAACAATATTAATGAACCTCATGTTAATGAACTGTTAAATTTTCTGAATTTCTTTGACTGTGTGCAGTATAATCGTATTTTAAATCATATGAACTGCCTATTAGATCTTGTAATAGCAAACATCAATTGTGAAGTGAGTCGGGCGTTAGTTGGACTGGTCGAGGAGGATAAGCATCATCCTACTTTACAAATTCACCTGTCAGTAAATGTTGATAAATTCAAAGACTTAAATGCAAATAAGGTAAGCAATTATAATTTTAGAAAAGGAAACTATGCACTTATGTATGACTTGTTTATGAATACATATTGGACTGAGCTCGAGCAGTTTGCTGATATTAACCATGCTGTTGACTTTTTCTACTCAAAGATATACAATATTTTTGACACTTGTTTGCCTAAAACCAAGCCAAGTAAAAAATACCCTGTATGGTTTGACAGACAAATTATTAGAACTTTACGTTAAGTATCGAAACTGCAGTAACGTTCAAGTTATAATAAATCAGTGATAGAAACAAAGTAAAGTGTTTTAGTATATCGTCATGATTGACTGTCACAAAGTAACGGCTTCCACCACAGAATCTTTGAGTAATGCAAGTACAGCAACCCAAGCCAAACAACAAACCAAATCAATGAAGAAACCAAAGTTGATGATTGACTATCATAAAGTAACAGCTTCCACAATCGACATTCTGAAAAATGCAAGTACATCAATCCAAGCCAAACAGTACCTCAAATTAATGAAGAAACAAAACTTCATCAGTCAAAATATCTGGTTTAATCAAGAGTGCTTAAGAAAAGATATCATCCCAAAATACATCTCACTTAAAACGAAGTCCAAGTCCACAGCCTCCGGAAAAGCCATCAACAGTGCACAGAAGATCTGGTTAAGAGAGGAATCGAAGTCACTCTTTAGGAAACGAGATATTATTCTTCATTATGTTAAGGTAATACATTCCGAGCTCACTTATAAACTCCACCCGGTTGAATTTGATTTACTGGATGACTATGTTAGGAATAAAATTAGTAGAGCAATTTATTTAAAATATACTACACAGAAAAAGAAATTAGAAAATCTAGTTATTAAACTTAAAATTAGAAAACAAAAAATTACTAATGTCCAGAATATTAAGTTTAGTGACAGAATTATTAATTATTCCGATACAGAATTCTCAGCTAAAGAACTAGAGCTGCTAAAAATGGGTCCGAAACATTCCCCACATATTAATAACAATTCGGTTGTAGTAACACTTATAACTGAAACAGAACAAGCCCTAAAAAATCTAGAAAATGCACAACTCACAAAGTCAAAAATTGCTAACACTATAAAAAAACATAAATTTCGAAAATACAAAAATAGCGATACCCAGACAATTAAATCCATCAGAGAGAAAATTAGAGACAATAGCTTGATCCTAACAAAGGCAGATAAATCAAATGCAACTGTTGTTATACCTAAAAAAGATTATGATGACAAAATGTAAGTTTTCATTCAGTCTGAACTAAAAGAGATTAAAAAAGACCCCACAGATATCTTTCAATCCAAATTAAAACATTTTTTGTCATTAAATAACACGTTATTTAATAGTTCAGATAAATATAAATTAGTAAATATGAACCCGCAACCCCCCAAACTTTATGGCCTCATTAAAAATCATAAAGAAAATGCCCCCATAAGACCAGTAGTTTCATATATAAATAGTCCTACACAAAAATTGAGCACCAGAACTAACTCGATTTTCAAAAATCTTACTAAATTCAAACCTCAGCATACTGTAAAAAACTCGGTAGAACTTACTAGAATATTACAGAACCAAGTAATCCCAGAAAATAGTAAATTAGTATCTTTTGATGTCTCAAACATGTTCTCTAACATTCCCACTACTGAATGTAAATCCTTAATAATTGATATTCTGGATAAATCCCATATAAATCCCGTAGTAAAAAATGAATTGATATTAGCTTTAGACTTATGCATTAGCCAAAATTATTGCCAATATAACAATAAATTTTTCGTTCAGAATATGGGGTTAGCAATGGGATCCCCGCTGAGCCCTCTTTTAGCCGATATTTTTATGTCTCACTTAGAACAACAAATAATCGATTCACAGTTAAGTAAAAAGCATATCAAATTTTGGTATAGATATGTAGATGACGTGCTAGCCTGCTTCACAGGGACAGAGAGGCAACTAAATACCTTTTTAAATTACATGAATGGTATTCATCCCAACATTAAATTTACAGTTGAGATAGAAAAAGATAAAAAAATCAATTTTCTGGATTTAACCCAATTTTCTGGATTTAACCCACGATGATGATAAAATTCATTTCAATATCTATAGAAAACCAACATTTACAGACACAATTATTTCAAATTTTTCACTCAGCCCCACATCACATAAACTAGCAGCATATAACTCCATGATACATAGAGCTTTATCACTCCCCCTTTCAAAGGAACATTTAGAAATGGAATTAGACACCATAAAAACAATAGCACTGAATAATGGTTTTCAAGGAAGAACAATAGAAAATCTAATTAACAAAAAACAGTTTAAATTAGCTTGCTCTAGTATATATCCACATATTAAAGATCATAGTAATGATAAATATGTATCCCTAACATATTATGGCAGCATTTCGGAAAAAATTGAAAATATTTTGTCATCACATAATTTAAAAGTTAGCTTCAAGTCGCCATCTAAACTTACAAATATATTATGTAACGCCAAAGATGAAACCAACCAACTTAAAAAATCTGGAGTTTATAAACTAGTGTGCCCGGATTGTAAGGCCTCCTATATAGGTCAAACTGGTCGTTCATTTGAAATCAGGTACAAAGAACACTTACGCTCTTTTAGATTTCAAAAAACAGATTCAACTTTTGCAAACCATTTTTTAGAGACAAGTCATACATTTCCGAATATAAACAATCCAAATATATTACACGTGAAAGAGAAATGTTTTAAATTAAATTTATTAGAGGCAATAGAAATTATTAAATCCAATAAAAGTACCGACAATAATCTTCTAAATGATCAGGTAGACCTATATCAATCTATCCTGTTTCAATGTATTTAATTTGAAAACTAATTTGCATATAATTCTTGGTAATGTTCAGTGACAATTTAGGTAAATACCTTACTTCCCTTTGTAAATCCGTTCATTTAATTTCATCTACATAACTCAGATTGTATTGTATATAAATGCCTGTCATCCCTTGGTAAATTCATTCATTTGAATCATACGTTTGATAATGGTAGGTTAAGTATCGAAACTGCAGTAACGTTCAAGTTATAATAAATCAGTGATAGAAACAAAGTAAAGTGTTTTAATATATCGTCATGATTGACTGTCACAAAGTAACGGCTTCCACCACAGAAAAAAGAAAACCTTTGGAAAAAATATAAAAAACTGGACTAATACATTTAAAAAACGAGTATGTTAATTTAAGAAATAAACTGAAAAGAGACATAGATTTGGCTTATCAAACATACATAAACAAAATACAACAAGACATAGGCGAAGACTCTAGATTATTCTGGCAGTTCATTAACAATAAAAAAGAATCCATAGCTATTCCAAATGTGATGAATTTGAAAGGCAATTAATATAGAACAGGGCCTGCTATAGTTGATGCTTTTGCTAGTCATTTTAGTAGTGTTTACACTGTAGACGATAATACTGATATCTCACACATAAAGCAAGCGCCCCATGTTAATGAAGTAATATTGAATACAATTACAAATGAGGACATATATGAAGTAGCAAAATATTTGAAAGTAAACAAAGCTGTAGGCCCAGATAAAATTCCATCATATATAATCAAAGGTTGTGTTGATTTTTTTGTGCAGCCATTAAATATATTGTTTAACTTAAGTCTAAGAACTAAAACATTTCCTGATGTCTGGAAAGAGGTCAAAATATGTCCTATATTTAAAAAAGGAGACAAGAATAACATAGAAAACTACAGGCCTATCACAGTACTACCAGCACACGCAAAACTTTTTTAAACTTTTTGAATCTATAATTTTTAAGTATATATATAATGCAGTCCAAAATCAAATATCAGTATATCAACATGGCTTTATGCGATATAGATCCACTGCCAGTAACCTAAGTAATGTTACACAATTTATATCGGACACATTAGAGGATAGAGGTCAGGTTGATGTAGTATATACTGACTTTCAAAAAGCATTTGATACTGTCTCTCATAAAATACTAATTAGTAAGCTATGTAATGAATTTGGTTTCCATGAAAACCTAATTAAATTTATGTCAAGTTATTTACAGAGTCGCAAGCAACGAGTATTTATGAAGGGATATGTTTCAGAACCATTTATAGCTACATCTGGTGTTCCTCAAGGATGTAACCTTGGGCCACTGCTGTTCCTAACATTTATTAGTAGCATAACAAATTCGATTGAATCATCAAAAATATTATTATTCGCAGGCTAGTAAAATGTATGGATTTCTTGTACGTAACTCGCGACAGTTCAGCAATCTTAAATGCATTAAGCAATTATACATAAGCTTTGTACTAAGTATTTTAGAGTATTGTTCCATAATATGGAGTCCATATTATAGATATCAAATAAATAACATAGAGAAAATTCAAAACAAATTTTTAAGATATCTTAACTATAAAGAAAATGGAGAATATGACAATACCTTACCAAAAGAAGACCTTTTACTACAATACGATCTCAGTACACTAGAGAAACGCAGGAGAATAAGTTCTGTATTGTATTTACATACAATTTTAAATAATGGCATAAATGATTCTTCCTATCTCTCACTAGTTCATCTGAATGTGCCAACTCATTCCACTAGAAATTCTAGAACATTTTACCTAGAAACACCTCACACGAACAGTCAAATTAATTCACCTTTATATCGGATGTGTTCACTATATAATAACATACAAGATACTGTTGATATTTTTCATTGCACTCGAAGTAGGTTAAAAAATATATTAGAAGATGTGATGTAATGTCTGTGATATGTAGGCAACTATGTGTATTTTTATGTTAATAATATGTGTATGTATAATTTGTATAACTTGTGATATTAATGTTATACATTTTTACTTAAATTTGTTATATTTATATTTTTTATTGCACGTTTCACAATACTCTGTAATGAGGCTGTGCCTGTTGAGTATTCATTACCAAATAAATAAATAAATAAATAAATAAATAAATAGGTATATTAAATTTTTCGAAAATTAACCACTTTTCTAGAGATAAATATGACATATGATAACGTTGGATAGCTAATTTAAGTTGTGATCAAATAATGAAATAACTTAAAGGATGTTCCATTTAAAAAAACACAAGTTATGTCTATATCTTGAAAACTGAGGCATTTATAATTTTCTTCTTAGTAGCAACGGATTCTACTCAAAAAAGTGCCTTAAGAAAGTGTTACTCAATTTTTGATTCGACACTTGGTAATTGAGGTATAGAGGTCATAAAAAAAGCCAATTTTTCAAAAATGCTCTGTATCTCGGTAGTCAAAGAAGACAGACCATTGAGGTTTGCGCAATTGTTTGTTTCTTGAAATTCGAGCTCAGGACACCTATATTGGTATCCCATCTAATTTGGTTCACCCTGTACAAAATATATTTAGAATTGCTCCGCCCAAAAACATATTTTAAACGTCAACGAAAGAAAGTGTAATACAGCCGGAATTTCAGTAGTAAAAGGCCATGTTATTCGACAGACATCTGTTGCTCTCAACCTATATTCGGTTGTAACTTGTAAACAAATTCGGTTTTGTCTACATATTTTAGTTTGCACAGCAACATTAATTTCTGGATAATATGCGCATTCAAATACAAGTTAATTAAACTCATTCACTGAATTTGGATTAACTTGACATAAGACATTTTTTTTACGCTTGTTCATATCCACCTCATAATTATTCTCTGCATTGTTGGGGTAGTAGACAGTCGTGTATCTACAACAGTTTTTCTTTTCAAAACAAGTTGAAATCTGGAGTGTTTTTGTTTCCTTGCTGAACTGTTTTTTTTATATTTTACAAAATTTATGTAAAAATCTAACATAAATGTTATTTACGTAAACATGAAAATGTGCAGATAAAACAGCAATTTTGTTTGCTTACACGACGACCTGCCCTCATAACTATTTTAATGAGTTGTGAAATTAGTCGATTGCCAAAAACTATGCCAAAAAACGTTGTGCAATTACTTTCCTCAATATTTCAGTTATTGATTTTAATATCTGGACAAAGACTAGATAATAAAACTTGAAAGCATTAATAGCAGTTTTAAAAAGAGGCATGGGTCTCTTTTTAAAACTGCTCCACCTAGAGAAAGGCCTCTTATAGTATTATAAAACTAAATTGTTACTAGGGATATGGTATTAAATTAAATAGGTAACAGATCGCAATTTTTTTTAATTCAATGTTTACCGAGATATATTATTTGTATTTAACCATTTAAACAATGAGTAAATATAGACTAAGAGCTGGCGGCCGCATACGATATTACCTCCGTCTGGAATTTTGAGAAGTGGTTGGGGGGACCATCAGGAAGCGCCATCTGCAAGGATTTGGCTCGAAATCCCTGCAAAGGACACGTCAGACGACTCAAAAATGAAAAAATAATTGCTCAAAAAATGATCATACCTCCGACTGAAAATTTGCACATTGCCTGTTTGAAGGTCACAGACAAAGTATGTAAATCTCCAGACGCCTAGGTCGCTGCCAAAGGGGTGTCAGACACCCTCAAAGTTGTCATTTTTTTTTTCAAAGATTTTTTTTCCTTTCCTCTGTCTGACGTTTTAACATATTGCAACAAAGACAATTCTAAGCACAAATTAAAATCGTCAGATGAAAATGCCACTGCGAAGTCCCCCTACAACGTTCACAAAGTTCCAGTCCGCCTGAGAGGTATACTTCTTTTTCGAAAATTTATTTTCGTTACCTCCGTCTGACGTTTTTACATATTATCTTAGAGACAATTTTAAATACATAAGTATGTGCTTGTTCCACTTATAACGCGATCATGAAATGTAGTGTCTAGGAATCTACGTATCACTATCACGTTATGAGCAGGACAACCATCCTGCTGGTACCAAATCTCTTCAAGGTCAATGCCCAAAGTACGAACAGCCGGAATAATTTGTTAACGTAACAAATTCAAATATTTTTGTGTTGTAAGGTTGCCGTCGATAAAAAAGGGACCAACTACTGAATTACCTAAAATTCCAGCCCACACAATGACTTTCTGTGGGTACTGAGTTCGGTGTGGCATACTTAAATATTTATTTTCCCAGGACCAATATCTAGTAACGGATGAATTGTGACGACCATGCAGCAAAAATGAACTTTCGTCAGTAAATAAAATATTTTTAATGAAAGTTTCATTTTCGTTTGCCTTTTCCATCATGGTCTGACAGAATTCCATACGTCGTATAAAGTCATCGGGAAAAATTTCTTGTGTGACGGCAACTTTATAACAATGATATTTGTTACGTTATAAAATTGCCCGAACCGTGCAGTCAGGTACATCGAGCTCGGCAGAGATTTGCCTGCGGAACAGGGGGCATGTGCCTCCGCAAAACTACACACATTTATTTCCCTCTGTTCCCGTTCGTCGCTCATCTGTCTGCCATCGTTGTCACCACCTTCATTATTACATTTTCTGCAAGATTTTACACATCCAGACGATTCAAACTTATGAACAATGTTCAAAACTGTTTGTTCCGTCGGAACGGGTCGATCCTCAAATGTAAAAACAAATCGGGCGACAACTTCTGCAGCCGTATTACTTCCAAAATACCATTTAATAATTGGCACTCGTTCTTCCGTTGTATAAATCGTCATTTTAGAGTTACCTACGATAATACTGTTTAAGGCACACGCAATGGCTCAAATAAAATAAAAGTCTGAAAGCTACTTGTCTTCTAATCTCTCCGCTTTGCAGATCACAGTCATTTTAGGTGGGGATGTCTTTTTTTTTTTTTTTGCGGGGGGGGAGAAGGGGAAATCCATCATGGACACCCAGCGCCTTGGATCTATCACGCTGGGTAGTGCTGGACTCTAACCAGCTAAAACCCCTCCGGAGCCCCCTCCCTGTCTTCAGTGTTTCCTCATATCCTGGAACCGCTCTCGCTTACCGTCGGAATAACAGGTCAATCTTAGTGTTAGGTGTTCGAAATAATCTGCCCCTGCAGAGATGCCCTCTTATTACTACATCCTTGAAACAATTAGAGGTTCAAGTTTCTTTCGTCTACTTCCTTGATTTTCATAACTGATGTTATCATGTCCTCCAAGAGTTGCCAGTTTTCTTCTGATTCTAGCATCCTCAGCACTATGTCATCGGGTGTAACTGGGCCGCCTAGCCTGTTTATGACTCGTAGCCTTTCTTCTCTCCACCTGCTACACCAGAACACAGTATGCTCCGCGTCGTCTATCTCCCCGCAGTACATGCATTCTCGGTCTTCAATCTTCCCGATGTCGTAGACGTACTCTGCAAAACATCCGTGTCCTGTTAGGGCCTGAGTAAGGTAGAACCCAACCTCCCCGTGTCCTCTCTCCATCCATCTTTTAATATCCAGAATGAGTCTCCTCGTCCATCTTCCCTTACTCGAGAAATTCCATCTTTCCTGCCACCTCTGATAGAGTCTATCATTGGCCTCCTTCCTGCCACTTCCCTCGTATATCTCCCACCTTTCTTTTGCCAGAAGGTCAATGGGAGGTGGAGATGTCTAGGAGAATACACTGCAGTGATGGGATAAAGTGGGGTAAACAAGAAAATGCGAAATCAGATGAAATCCAATTATTGATTAATACGGCTTTATTTGCAATTGGTTTCTTGTTAAAATAACTTGATTAACAGTAGTTTATAGAAACATCATGATTTGTTAAATTTATTTAGATTTATGCTGCGTATTTTAACATGGCGTAAAATAATTTACGTTACTCCAATCTCCCCCAATGTCAAATCTCGGCATGCTTTGCCAGCAACAGGTCAGAAGTCCCTCCCACAGTCTACACGTGCGCACCTCGGAACATCCTTTACTTTTATGTATATGTGCTACAAACTTTTCCCTTGAATTGACTTTCTTTTATAACGTATAGTGACTCAACCAGTATTTCATTAAATTTAAAAGATGCTGAAACAATATTCAGTAATTTAGGCTGGAATTTCAGGGGGATTTTGCAGAGGTATTTTCGTCTCACGATTTACATATGTATTTAAAATGGTCTCTAAGATAATATGTAAAAACGTCAGACGGAGGTAACGAAAATAAATTTTCAAAAAAAAAGTATACCTCTCAGGCGGGCTGGAACTTTGCGAACGTTGTAGGGGGACTTCGCAGCGGCATTTTCGTCTGACGATTTTAATTTGTGCTTAGAATGGTCTCTGTTGCAATATGTTAAAACGTCAGACGGAAGTAAGGGAAAAAAATTTTTCAAAAAAAAATGACAACTTTGAGGAAAAATCTGGCCTTTGGCAGCGACCTAGGCGTCTGACGATTTACATACATTATCTGTGACCTTCAAACAGGTAATGTGCAAATTTTCAGCCGGAGGTATGATCATTTTTTCAGCAAAATCCTTGCAGATGGCACTTCCTGATGGTCCCCCCAACCTCTTCTCAAAATTCCAGCCGGAGGTAATATCGTAGTACCTCCGTGGCCGCCAGCTCTCCGTCTAATAAATATGATTTTTACACTTATAATGTTAATTGCATTTGTAAATGTAGGTAAATAATTGTTACTGTTATTCTTTATTATATAAAGTAATTTTTCAGGCATTATGATATTATAAATATATATATATATATATATATCCTTTCATGCTTTTGATATGATCAAACAATTAGAGTATTACTTTTGCATATCTGATAGAAAAATCTGGCCATGGAAATATGCCTGATACCATACTGATTAAATTACACTAATATACTTTAAAATACATATTTTTAAATATATCAGTTAAAATATAACTTCAACCTTACCCGAATATAACCAAATATAACATTCATCTTACCAGAGCATTTAAAACGAAAATAATAATGAAATATCAACACCTTAATAAAAAAGGGATTTGCTCAATACTTAAGTAATTCTTTCTTTGATTTACAATCCAATTCACAATAAGTAGATGTTAAAATTTATGAATTTGATTCTACTCGCTTTGTTCTATCAGATTAGTATCTTTATTTATGTCCGTCAGTATGATGAACGTGGGGTCACGTAGTAGGTTAACCGCCTAGTATATATGCTAGCACCCCAGGTAGATGCTTTTGGTCAGAAATCGAGTTTTTTTTAAATCGTTTTATTTTTGTTCGTCAGCGAAAAAATATATTCTGTTCAGTTCAATGCAAAAATACCATCGACGGGCATTTTGGTGGGAGCCGTTGAATCCCATTTACCTACCCATTTCCAATGAAATTTTTAAGGAAAGTGTCACTGAGCATAATCACTCGTAGTTGTCCTGAACTCTCCGCGAGCATTGAAGCCACATCTTCAGTCAACACTACAAATCAACTCTGAGAGCTGCACCCAACCCAACCAAGAAGCTGGCAGAACCTTTGGATTGCTGGCGCCCTTTTTCAAAATTCAAAGTTTTAGCCAACCCCCAAAATGCAATCCAAGGGCAAGTTTCCTGTTACAGGCTCATTGACTGTATTATATTCCTTAGCCGAGAAAGGAGGATAGTAATAAATACATATGATCAGTGCATGCAACATATCCTACTGGCGTTTAAATTTGGATGGGGTGTAATTCAAAATAATTTTTAACACATGCTTATCAAATCAACTTCGCGCAATGACATGTGCTGCGTGACACTGTTGACAGTTCAATTTATCACTATCACTATCCTCTTTTCCCGGCTATGGTATAGATATTAGTAGAGAGATATATTTTAAAAGTTCTATTTTTTACGTACGTAAAAAATTTGCTTACCACTTGTGTTCAATTCTATACCAGAATCATTATTATTTCTAGCATTATCTTCACTGGAAAACATAGCATCCTTTAAGGTTCCACATAAAGGTTTACCGCCTTGTTCTTCATTTTCTTCAATTACACTTGCATTCAGTCCTTGTAATTTAGGTTTAGTTTTTATTTTAACAGCATGAAGAATACTTTGTTGTCCTAGGTCACATTCCTAAAATGAATTTCTCAGAAGTTTAGTTTTAAAAATTTATATACATTTATTGACTTGAATAATATACATACAGCTATTGTTATCCTATCTCCTAGTTCTTTGCCTGCGAAAATAATTTTAACTTCTTCAGGTTCTAGTCCCAATTTAGGAGCAACAATTTCTTTAACATTTTTAATATCCCAGTTAGGATCTAAATCAACTGACAATGTATTTCCACCACTTGTCTTTATGTAAATATTTAAGGAATTGCCTATCGTTTTTTTACCAAACCATAATAACTGTAGCATCCTGTGTAAAATATTTTTTAAAGCGTTAATAAAAATACTCATATCAACGTTGGCATTTAACCTGGATCCCTCGTTTTAATGCTTTTTGATTCAAATTATTAACATTTTGGGATGGCTAATTTTAGACTGAGATATCTTTGGTTATATTATGACAAATGACAATCAGCTGTTTACGTCAACATTGGAAAACGAAACGTAACATCAGGACTTTTCGATTGAAGCACTATTTTCTACCATAAAAAAAACCGTAACCACTATTTGAGCAGGTCTGGTCAATGGGGAACAATCCAAGCCAGTTCTTAATATATTCGACAGATTGCACCATGCGTACTCGGTTTAGTCATTCTGAACTTGTCATATAATATAACCTGTAAATAAATGTCCTCCTGTGTTGGAACCAGGGTGTATTAAATAGGTGGTCCGACTAAGGCACTTTCCTATGATAATAATGGCTTCATAAGTGCATGCTTCCTATTTAATTTAGTAGATGGCGCGAGCTTTAGCGTCCTACAAAAACCTGTATATAGGTACATGAATTTGCTTTGCTGCATATAGGGTTGCATATATTCACAACTGAACAGCAATTTCAGTTATGTAAAGAAACAAACATTGACCAGTTTCAAATGTATATAGGTATGGTAAGAAAATAAAACTTATGTAAAATATACAAATTTATTTGTAACAACAGTACTGGGCATAATGGGTTGCAATATTATAAGAACAAGATTTACATAATATGTTTACAAATAGTTCCTTTCTCCAAAATTACTCAGCATTATTCTCTATGCCTCCAACATAAGTTGACTTTAATTGCACATCAGAATTAACACTTTGATAATAATATTTGTACTTGGTCCACCTAAGCAAGCGTTGTAGATTCAATTTTCAGAAAAATATGCTGCAAATTCTTCTACAGTGATCGGTTCACTGATTGATGTGAACCTAATATCCTTATGCAAAAAATAACCTCTATTGTAGGACCAAACATGAGACCAAACCCAACCTGAAAATAGAAATTATACAAATAATTACCTACTTGAAAAACTAAATTATCATTTGCAAACAAATACTATCTAAAAAGCACTTACCGTCTTAAAACATGTAATTAATTTTTCATGCTGTTCTGCCTTATGTAAACACTAAGCTTCTACTTTCAATACATTTATGAATACCCCAATTCTTATTTGGTAATTTGACGTCACATTCTTCAGACAAAATTTTTTCTAGTAAGTGTAAATACAAACTCTCAGAAATAAGGATAAATTATACTATCGTGAACATCACTCATATTTAATAACTTCTTAATTTTCTTAGCGACATTTTTTGAAGAACGAGCATCTAATTTGCTTGGAAGTGCACCTTTCTTCAATCTTTTTCTTTAAAACTGCCGCTAAAAGCTTAAAATATATTTAAAAAGACGTTTTTATATCTATAGGTTATGTTACAAATATCTATGTAAATTTAAAACTTACAGTGTATATAACAACTCCATTTTCAGACTGTGAAGTAAAACCACTTTTTATACTGCTGGAGCAAAAATGTTTTTCACAAATATGTGGCTTTTTATTTCAAGTAGGTACTTTGTAAACTTCACATTTCTATCTCTTCAGTGTTTTTTGGCACTAAGTGATAATTTTTGGTCTTTACAGTCATAAGCATAAGTACACAAATAGGCACTCCATATTTTCTAACCATGTCTTATGAAAATATAGCTGACTTTTTTATATTTAGCGCTAGCGTATTGAATGTATTTCTTCGAGGAATTTGATGTCAAATGTCACTGATATTTTGTTTGACTACAAGATTTTTCACTAAAAACGAAAGGCCGGGAATGTATGCAACACTGTATGCACGTGTGTACAGAACCTGCAAAATTATCTTTATATGCGTAAATAACGACAGACGCTATTGCTCCTGCCATCTATTACATTATGTACAAAGTAAGCACTTATGAAGCCACTCAACGGGTCCTTGTCGCACCACCTATTTAATACACCCTGGTTGGAACCAAGGTGAATTAAATAGGTGATGCGACGACAGCCCTCACAGTGGCTTCATTAAGTGCTTACTTTGTAGGTACATAATGTAATAGATGGCAGGACCAATAAGTTCTTACTCATTAAGTTCTCATTACGTCATTACTTACGCATAGATAGATAATATTACAGGTTCTGTGCATACGTGCATACAGTGTTGCATACATTCCCGGCCTTTTGTTTTTGTTTAGGAAACAAGAGTTCAGTGACATCTGACATTAAGTAGCTAAATTAACACATTGAAAGAATATATGCAACATGCAACACTACATGCAGCATTGCACGTGTCGTCACAGCTAACCTCAAAAATATATATTTCTTAAGATTTACAAGTATTACGTAGCTATTATTAAAATTTCTGCCTGGTTCCTGTACTTTCAACCAAAATCAAGTTCAACGTAATGTGTATGAAGTTTTAAACAGTTTGTCACAATAAAATAAAACACTTTTTGCAGGTTAGGAATCTAACTTATAATTAGCAGTCTATTTTTATTAATTACAATATTGAAAAATTATTTGCGTGAATTTTTAAATATTTGCTCGGAGCCAGTATGGCTCCAAGCTAAAAATGCTTATACAAACATTAAAAATGAGAATAAACGAAAAAACCTTAAAATTTGAGGTTATGTTAGTTATACGAAGCACATGCCCAGGTAATTAGGCAATCCAACGACCTGTCAAAATTATTTTTCAATATGGCGCTGAGGGCAAACATGGGGTTTATTTTAATTAACTCGCGGAAACGTAGCCAAGGCAACCGAAAAAAAACTCATTTAACGAATGAAGTTTGCCCTCAACGCCATGTTAAAAGTCACGTGGTTTGGATTGCTTAATTGTAGGATCTTATTCCTCGCGGCATCTACTGAAGTAAATAGAAACCATGCACTTATGAAGCCATTATTATAATACGAAAGTGCCGTACGTCGGATCCCTATTTAAAACACCGTGGTTGGAACACAGCAAGCTGGATTCCTTAAGCGAGTCCAAAGTGATATTCTTCTACCCCCAGTTTTAGCCCAACTGCTCTAGCTCGGGACTAAGATCACTTTGTACTCAGTTGAAGATTGAGGTTATTGTTAGTTTGTTTATCCACGACACTCAACTATTTTACAAATGTTTTTGCATGTCAGTGATTATTTTTAATTTCATGCACCAGTTCCTAAAAATCACAAAAACCTATGATGCAAAGGAAATAATCACAAATATATTAGGTTAGGTTTATAGGCGCAGATACGTTTTATTGATCAAGATCGTACAACTGAGCAGTAACGTATTCACGAGATGACTATACTCACTGTCGGTTTTGTGCAAAAGAAAAGCGCCTATTGACGCCAAACATTTGAGGTGATTTGACATTTGTTTATTGTCAAATTGTCAAAGAAGTGTTTTTGTTCATATTGGCATTTTTGGAGGATTTTTAAGTATAAAATAATGTAAGTCGTGGGAAAAATTTAAAATTTGGTACTATTAGTGTCAGTGCTGGTTTTGCCTATAAGCTGAGTAAGCGCCAGCTTAGGGCCTCGCATTTAGGGGGTCTCAGAACTCAGATTTCATACGCAGATATGCTCGTTTATTTTATTAGAAGAGAAAGCTTCAACGAAAAACATACCTAGAGCTTAGGGCCTCCGGTTACCTAAAACCGGCCCTGATTAGTGTAATATACTAGGCTTGATTGTGGGATTATTTGATTTGATTAAGTATAGTGAATTTGCAGATACTAAAAGGAACTTATTTTAGAATGGGCGAAGGCGAAGCTGAAGATCCATATGCAGCAGCTGCGAAAGGCAAATTAAAGCTGAAATGTGACAATGGAATTAAAAAAAAGAAGAAAAAGAAGGATAAAAAACTGTTAGAGCAAGTAACAAAAGCAGTGGAGTCACAAGAACAGGATTCTAAACCTAGGCAAACTAAAACCAAAGCTGAGTTAGCTTTTCTGCAACAGCAGGAGAAAATGGTAAGTATTTTACTGCGTATTTGAGGTATATGTCCCACAATCTTATAATGGCTAGAGAAGCATGGAAATCAATAAGCATTTTAGGTCATTAACAGAGGAAAACTTATCCTCCATGCGAAGTGTATATATAATAGAGTGAGATCCCAGAGCTGCCAGACCTACGTCATTTTAGCAAAGCTAATATTTTGACAACAAATAGTGTAATATCTAGTTAAGAACGTATGTGTATTTGCTAGTTTAAAAGCGGGGCCCTTTTGCAGAAAAGGTTACATACAAATTTTATTCAGTACGTTAAAGTATGATAGCTGGATTATTTTACACGTGACACGCTAACTACATGGTGTAAGCGTCAACCTCCGGAACTTAAGGTTCGAGGTTCGATCCCTGAGCGTTCTCAGTTTTTTTTTTCAAATATACGTACTAAGAAAAAAAGTTATGGCCAAAAATAATAAATATTTCCCTATCGGTTGTCTTTTTCTTGGTAATCGCCACTTTAAGTTAATATTTGTTGAAAAAAAAAAGCTGAGAACGCTCAGGATCGAACCTTGGACCTTAAGATGCGGAGGTTGACGCTTACACCACGTCGTTAGTGTGTTACGTGGGAAATAAACCAGCTATCATACTTTAACGTACTGAGTAAAATTTGTATGTACCTTTTGTACCTGTTCTCTGCAAAAGGGCCCCGCTTTCAAACTAGCAAATACGCATACGTTCTTAATTAGATATTACACTATCTGTTGTCAAAATATTAGCTTTGCTAAAATGACGTAGGTTTGGCAGCTCTGGGATCTTGGACTATAAGTAACATTGTGGGTCTGATAAAGTTTAGGTATCTCGGATTTTGCAAATTTTTTAAATAGTAATAAATAGTATGTGATAAATTGAGCACATTTATGAAAAAAAATTTGCGGATGAACCATACAATTAAGAGAAAAAAAATTTGAAAGTTGCGAGACCGGGGACCCACTTCTGGAATTTCTCCAATTTTTTTTGCACAGATGTGTTCATGTTGTAGAACTCTCCAAAATCGTCCTAAGTTGAAGACATAATCAAAATTCGACTTAGGCAAAAATTTCATTTAAAGACATTTTTGGGAGTCTGCAGAGGCGCAGATCAGTCCATAAGGACCGTTTTGGGTTCTATAAGGCGTTGGAAATGACCAGGTGAAAATTCGAAGAAACACCGAGTTTTCACTTAGGAAAAATGTTTTTGGTTCAGAATATGAGAGTAGAAGTATATAATGACAAAGATTTATGAATAATATACTTTTTCAAAGGTACCATAAATTGGACTTTGAAAAATAATATTTTTGGAAGGGCGTCAAAATTTGGCCCAGGAATCGATTTATCGAAAGTACGCCAAAGTTTCACTTGCAGACTAATTTTTCAAAACTGCGTTGAAATTTGGCTTGAAGATCGATTTTTCAAAAGTACGCCAAAATTTCACCCGCAGATTAACTTTTCAAAAGTACCTTGAAATTTGGCTTGAAAATCGATTTTTCAAAAGTACGCCAAAATTTCAACCGCGGATTAACTTTTCAAAAGTACCTTGAAATTTGGCTTGAAAATCGATTTTTCAAAAGTACGCCAAAATTTCACCCGCAGATTAGTTTTTCAAAAGTACCTTGAAATTTGGCTCGAAAATCGATTTTTCAAAAGTACGCTAAAATTGGTCTTAAAATGGATTTTTCAAAAGTACCACAAAGTCAGTTTAAAAAGTACCACGAAAATATAATTTAAATTATTTTTTATTTTTTATTCATCAACCAAAGACATTGACCTTTGAGGTACGGTCATTGAAAGCCCAATTCTAAAGTATGAGCATAAAATTTTAACGATGCACTGCATCCAAAAGGCAAAATAGAAGATTTTGTCAAAGCCGGCGTAGTGCCGATAAGCAAAAATTGATAAAAATCAATGCACATGTACAAGGCCGGTTTCTCGCATAGAAAGAGTTTGGATTGACTCAGCGGCTCACAATTTGGTCAAGCGCGTTGAGTGGTCCAGACAAAGCGATGGTAGAAAAGCCAATAACAGGGCTTTTCAAATGATAAAGTTATAGAGGAAAACGCCTTGTGCATAAAAATCCAAAAATTCAATTTTGCCTAAAAGTCGCTCGAAGGTGAGACGCTGCCAAATCGATAATATTAATCGACTGTGATAAGGGTTAGTAAGTCGTGGACTGATCGAACGCCACTCAACTTATGCAGTAATAAGTCCTCTGAATGTGTTTGAGTACGTGAATCCCCACGATACAAGAACTTTAAAGCTAAGTAGTCTCTAGCGAAACTAAATTCATTTAGTAAAACTTTTTTAAGTTAATTTCAGTCAGCCTTAATTATTCATTTACCCAGAGTCTGAAATGATTCTAAAAGCTCACATTTTGATTCTGAGAAGGTACGTATGAATCTTTTCTACCTAATCGATCGTTAGCGTGAGCGCTCTCGCTTGTATGGTCTGAAAGTCACTACCTTGATTGGGGAAGGCACGATTCTTTCTTGAGAATTTTGTATAACCAATTCTGTTAAATAAACGGATTCTTTGAACTAATATTTCTTAATTGATCTTGAGGCCTGTTGACGGTCTATAATCCCTGGAACTTTCGTATAGAAAACCGGATGTGTCGAGTTAATTCGCATTAACGTTCGACCTTCTGGTTGCCTTACGGAGGTTTGATAGGGATTTTTTTATGCGTTTTTTGAGAAATATATTCCGTTATTAATGGACCAAAACGTGATTTTCGCGTACCAAAACTAATCCCTCCGCAGAGAAATTCTTCGGTTGGGATTTTTTTATGCAAAAATTCAGGAAATTAAGAGGTGCCTAAACCCCTAACGAGGGAATTCGGGTCCAGAGAGAGCGTAGTTTCCGATCTGTGGTAGTGCAGCCTTGGTCCCATTACTCGGCTACCGAAGTGCATCTTATCTCGAACCCGCCTGGGAGGTAGAAGAACGGGGTAATACGCGACTGGCGCCCCCTGAGAAATAAATTGGTGTCGCGTCATTTTGACGCCCGGTAGTGCGTTCTTCTACATTCACAGACGTTAATAGTGATCATTTTTGATCGTTGAAATGTTGTGCTTATGAAAATTATTTAGGGCAAGGACAAATAAGGTATTTTTTCCGAAAGAAATACCTTTGTAAATCATGCAAATACAAGTAAGTAGTATTTAAAATGTACTTTTGAAATAACGTAACCTGAAATTAACAATAAAGGGATGTAAAATTATGCATTTATTCACTATTACCCACTATTTTGACAAGTGGCTAATATCTACCCTCCTGATCTATATTTGAGGTTAGGTTAGGTTAAGATTGTGTTATGTTACATGTTATTATCGCTGAAAAACAAGTTACGAGGCAATTGCAACACTTCATTGTAGTATTTGTAGTACTACTTATTCTCATTTAAATGATTTATAATCCACTGTTATTACCCCACCCAGTACCCTTTTTCGTTTCTCGGTCCCGTAACTTTCTAATTTTTTTTCTTTTCTCACGAATTTTTTTTCGTAAATGTGCTTTATTTATCATATACTATTCATTACTATTTAGAAAATTTGCAAAATCCGAGATACCTAAACTTTACCAGACCCAACAACATTGCTATTCTATACATGTATGCATGATAGACTAGTTTGCTGCAGCTTTAGTTTATGAAAATAGATTTTTATGTAACTGAGAAATTGTTGGAATAAAATTACTTTTAATATTGAAAGGAAAAAAAAACATTACATCTAGAATTTTCTTTGTGCAGTTTTCGGAGCTACGCTTTGGTTACAAAGATATTAATTTTACAGAAATACTGTAATATATACAGTGCGGGGAACGAAAATAGATGCATCCCATGTACTATTACTATTGTATCGTGCATTGAAAGCCTATTATTGTAGTGTCATTTAATTATTTGTATTTTCTACTGGCATGGTAGCTCAGCCGGTTAAAAAGTACACAGGGAAAAATGATGAATATTTACAATGTAATTATGACATGGCTAGCAGAAAAATACACTATATGTTAGAGAAATATCACCTCTACTGTGGAATTTTAAACATACTCCATGTAAATTTACACTATTGGGCATAATATTTCTCTAACATATAGTGTATTTTTCCGCTAACCATGTTATAATTACACTGTAAATGTTCATATTTTTCCCTGTGTATTGTGTGTCGAATATGCTAGTCGCATTGCCTATCGTGTACTGGATTCGAGCCCCAGCACTGACAGTGTTGGTGGATATATGGATGTATGTCTGTATTTTTGCCAAATATGCGATCCCCTTCTGCTCAGCCTTGGCTACTATGTCTGGTGTGTTTATGTTCTCTGTTCAATAATTATTCATAACATTAACATTAATATAATTTTGAGAGAAGTATGTAGATTTTATAAGGACAACTAAGATCTGTAACTGACTGGTTCCGCAAAACAAATAATAAAAAACATTGACAGTCGACAGAGCGTGGCTGCTTTGAATCACCTCACTACAATAGGTTTTAAATGGCGCTATCTTGGCCCATATTACACATGTACGAAAGTATATAGTCTATATTCGTAGTACTGTACTGTATGTTGGACTGATTGTTAGAATTTTTCATTCTGATGGCAATCAAAAATAGAAATATTATAAACACATCAGTTAATAGACAATGATATTTCTACTTATATTTCCATTTTAGTGTAATTTGATTGCGTTTAGCTAAAATTGCATTTGTATAGTTATAAAATTGAAAAAAATATATTAATTTAAATATTTTGTTTCCCTGAATTTTTGATAACCAAAAAATGTTTTTTAAAATAAAAAAAACGAGCATCATTGCCGCCTCTTCAAGGTGCCGCCCGGGGAAACTGCCCCTAGAGCCAGCCCTGAATTTATACAATAAAAACAATAAATTAATAGTTTAAAAAACTTGAAAAAACATGCTTTTATAAATACTGCACTAAAAAGCAAAAAATAATCTTCGAACTTGTTCGTTCTGTCTACCCCATAAGGGCCTTAGTGTAAGCTGTGTTTGTAATTAAGTATATTTGAGTATAAAAGCGTGGGGCGTTTTGCGAACGCTATTTCGAACAGGTCCGATAATTAAAACGCTGAAGACATCATTAGATTAAATGAAAAGCACCCCACGCTTTTATACTCAAATATTATACTTAATTACAAACACGGCTTACACTATGGCCCTTATGGGGTAGACAGAACGAACAGGTTCGATGATTATTTTTTGCTTTTTAACGCAGTATTTATAAAAACATGTTTTTTAGTTTTTTAAACTATTAATTTATTTTCTTTACTTTTTAGTCTCATATTTAGCCCTTTCACATCGGGCGTTTTTTTAGGTGACTGGACTCACAAACGGGGAATTTTTGCGTTCGCGCAATCGTGCGTCTCCCGGTATTTATTTTCTCGACTCCAAAGATACGCGCGCTTATATGCGCAAGTTGAAATAAACGAAGATAGAATATAAACGTTTTATTTAATTGGTATGCAAACATATAATATATAATTGTTAAAAGTATACAACGTTCTTACTTCACTGATAATCTTAAAAAAGGGCTTTTTTTTAATAATCATTATTATTGTTTGCATGTATTTTTATTTGGTATATTCAGAATATGTATACTGGAGAACTAATGCAAGTTGCATCAATATTTCAACACCACATATTCCCCCCACCATAATAACATCCAAGCCTTTTTACATTTAAGAAACATTTTTTCAAACTCATAATATTTATTTATCCTGTTCATTTTGTAAAAAGTTCAATTTATTTTAAGAAAAATTTGCAGCTGTTTAGACACAATAGACAAGAATAAACTGCGAGTATACAACTGTTTTTCGGACCACAGCTTTTCTGCAACTAACAAGCTACAGCTTGAAAGTGCTTTTAAGTGAATATCAGACCACAATATTGCCCCTCCCGATTTTAAGTAGTATTCACAGCGTTCGAAAATATGTGTCTCCCGCAGATATGTCAAATCAGAGATTTGCGCGTTTTTGCGGCTCCCGTCGAGAAAGGGTTAAGGAGAGAACTTTGGCACTTTCGAAAAAACAAACAATTTATTAAATTTGGAGCGGATAATTGTAATTTGCAACCTCGATAACCCACAGATACCGATTTTCAGTCTAATCCGACGATAATTGATAAAATCTATCCGCCATGTTGACGCCTCCATTTTGAATTTTTAAGTTTTATTCTCATATTTGTTTTCAAGCCCTTTCTTTTGATACCCATATCAAGGGAATCCGACGATAATTGATAAAACCTATCAGCTATGTTGACGCCGTCACTTTGAATTTTCAAGTTCTGATCACATATTTGTTTTCTACTTATCAAGCCCTTTCTTTTGATACCCATATCAAGGGGGTTGTAAAGAAAATGACAATCCGCCATCTTAGGGCGGCGGCCATTTTGAACATATTATAATATTGAGTATACTATATTGTATTGTCATCAAAGCTACACACAATTGCCAAATTTCATGACGATACAACAATTAGAAGTGGGTGAAATTCAGTTCCTTAGACCTTATTACACAGATAGTTAGATACAGGTCGACCTAATAAAAGCATGTTAAAAAAGTATCGACTCATCTTTCAGCAAAAAACACGAAACTTCACAAATTTCCACAGTGTTACTGCACATGGAGTTCTATTCTGGGGCACAGCTACCAGCTACCAGGCGACAAGAGCCCGCACAGTGGCTTCATAAGTGCTTACTTTGTACATAATGTAATAGATGGCAGGAGCAATAAGGTCCGTCGTTACTTAGGCATAGAAAGATAATTTTGCAGGTTCTGTGCATACAGTGGTGCATACATTTTCGGCCTTTCGTTTGTGTTTAGTGAAACAGTGACATCTGACATTAAATAGCTAAATTAAAAACCAAATGGTGCACATGCCCCATATATGCAACACTACATGCAGCATGGCAATTCGTCTATGGGGAATCTGCGCGTGACAGCTAACTTCAAAAATATATACGTGATCTATTAGGACATGCGGAAAATTTAACAGTAGGTTGTCCCCACCAAAAGGAGTAAAAAAAATGAAAAATTTTTAAAAAATGACCAAAAAAATTACCTTATTTTTTTCTAGGAATGCGCCGCCAACGACTTCAACTAATCTAACGTAACGCGGTACAACCATATCACTTTATCAGACTTGGGATTGACACTACTGACAGCAAAGCTGGATAATAAGATAGAAGTGACTTTTTGGTTTTAATCAAATCACACTACAAAAATACCGAAATAAATCGAAGATATTGATCTCATGCTGAAATGACAAGCAGATATACGAGATATTTAGTTAAACCGGTCAATGACACGGCCGTGTAACTATTGTTCGACCGGAAGCAAAAAACGCAGCTCTCTACACACGATCCAGTGGCACGGAGCCAGCCTTGTCGGCATGCTTTGAACTCATTCGTAAAAGTGAATTAGTCCGCTGGAATTTCTATTATCTTCAAAGGGCCCCAACAATGTTGACTACCTGCCGCTGGATCGTGTGTAGACCTCTTTTTTTGATCTCGCCGGCCGGCTTCACTTTTTATGCCAATTAAGGAAATGTAAACAACTCGAATACCAGTAAGTTCGTCGACCTCTTCAGAATTAGGTCAGGACTTATACAGTGATGCAAAATTTCAAATTTCATTTTGAAAGTTTCAATTTCAATTTGAAATTTTTGAAAGTTTCACCGCACCCTTATAAATTTCTGAAATATCTGAATTTTATGAAAGTTTCAGATTAATCTGAAAATTACAATGTTTTCGAAACTTTCATGAAAGTTTCAGCCACAAAATCTGTATTTCCGTTGCGTTAAACGAAATTTGAATTTCGCGCACCTTTTTAGCTTGTTTTCAACCAATGAGGATTAAAGTCTGGTTTTGATATTTATTTTAGAGGTTAGGTTATAGGTTAGTTTAAAGTCGCGGGAAAGCGAAGAAACGCAGTTAAAAGTGTTAAAGTTAAAACCCATAAATCAACAAAATGAAACCAAAAAATGTTACCCGGAAATATTTTGCGTTTTCCCAAAATAATAATGTGACTTAAGGATTTTGTAATAAGTAAAACGTTTTTCAAAAATGCGTCGCGCATGAAACACCACCTAAACTGTTGTAATAAAATTTCAGCTACCATAATGGCAAATATGAGAAATTAATTCTCTACTTTGATAATAGAATGCAATAAACTCTATCATCTGCATCCAGAGCTGCCGAATCTCCATCCACTTCTACCACGTCTGCGTCATTTCCGCCTGTATCTCCTACAGCAAAAATGAAGCAAGGACAACAGACTAAACCCACTGTAGTTTCAAAAGTGGGATTTATTTGTCATTATCCCTCGGAAGTTTAAAAAATTAAGTTTCATCATTTCATGAAATATTTCAATGATATTTCACTTAACTTTCATAATATTAGGGAATTATTCAATTAAATTTCATAAAATGAAAGTTTCATTGAAATTTCACGATACTTATATTTAATTTTATATTTCAGAAATTTCAGATGAATTTCGAAACTTTCACAAAAATGTCACAAATTTTAAGTGTCATGAAATTTTCATCATTTCATGAAATATTTCAATGAAATTTCACATAACTTCCATAATATTAGAGAATTATTCAATTAAATTTCATAAAATGAAAGTTTCATTGAAATTTCACGAAAGTTTCACGATACTTATGTTCAATTTTATATTTCAGAAATTTCATAAATTTCAGATGAATTTCGAAATTTTCACAAAAATGTCATTGAAATTTCACAAATTTTAAGTTTCATGAAATTTTGCATCACTGGACTTATACAACATCAGTAGTGTATCTTCGCAAATTCACTAATAATTTAATATACTAAATTACCTCAGAATCCTCTAAAATTTTGCAGGGGCTTTCCCACATTGAAGACTAGCACACCATTTTATTTTCCGCATTTCTTGGTAGATCACGTATTTCTTAAGATTGATATGTATTACGTAGCTATTATTAAAATTTCTGCCTGGTTCCTGTACTTTCAACCAAAATCTAGCTCAACCTGATGTTTATGAAGTTTTAAATAGTTTGTTACAATAAAATAAAACGCATTTTGTAGGTTAGGAATCTAACCTATAATTAGCAGTCTATTTTTATTAATCAACAATATTGAAAAAATATTTCCATGAATTTTTTAATATTTGCTTGGAGCCAGTATGGTCCTCCATGCTAAAAATGCGTATACAAACATTAAAAATGGGAATAAACTTAAAAGTTGAGGTTATGATAGTTATATGATGACCATCCTCTGTTTATACACAGGTAATTGTAGGACCTTAAAGCTCGCACCGTCTACTAAAGTAAATAGAAACCATGCACTTATTAAGCCATTATTTTCATAGGAAAGTGTCGTACGTCGGATCACCTATTTAATACACCATGACCGCTACAGAAACTCATCGCATACTAATATTACAAAAGAAGGCAATGGGCTCATTTAGCACTTTTTTTTATTTGATTATTGTAAAGATCTTACAATTCTAAGACCCTGTGCAAAAAACTAGAATTTTGTAAGACCTGTAAATCGTCTAACAAGTAAAATTGAAAATTTTTAAAAACCCCCGATCAATGTATCTAATCGTATCAGTTTCATATGACCGAATCAAAATGAGGCCTAAATCATATTCGGCTACCATAATTATCTGCACATTTTCAATTTTACTTCAATCAGACAATTTCTAGAGAAGTTCAACATGGCGAATTCAAGATGGCGACCAAACATCAAAATCTAATATGGCCTATAACCTTCTCGACAAAATACTCTTTTAAATAAAAAAAAGCTACATAAAAATCGGATCACCCGTTGAAGAGATATGAAGCCACAGACAGACAAACATACGCGTCAAACTTATAACACCTCTTCTGGGGTCGGGGGTTAAAAAAATTATAAACATGGACTGCACGCCTTGTCGAATCTCGGCCGCGACGTCACTTAATAGCAACCCGTTAGTCGCCCAGAGAAAGATTTGACAATATCAAGCGGAATGCACGAGCTTTGATATGTTGCGCGACCGTTTCGTCTTTATTTTACATTCACAACTTTTTAAACGTTTCTTATATATTTTTCTATGTTTCTTATTGGGATGCTCTGCCACATATATTTTTTCCAAACAATGTCCGTGAAATCTACAAAATAATACAATTATCCAGTATTTTACTGCAAAATAATCTCTATGCCTATGACTTACATCACCTCTAACTGTAGAGGGTTTTTTTTTGACAAATATTTAGACAATATTTCTTATATAATATAATTAGGTATATAAATGCTATTTGTTTTGTATGTTCCTGTATTGAATGAATTGTTTTCACGTTCCAGTGTAACGAATGTGAATTTACATTGAATAAATCTCTATCTATGGAAAAATTATATTTTGCTATCATTTTACTTCCACTTAATTATGTCCTACGTATGTTCTTTGTTTTAGAAAACGAAACGAATATTGGAAAAAGCCTCTCAAACACACAAGGAACGTGTAGAAAAATTCAATCAACATTTAGACAGTCTCACGGAACACTTCGACATTCCAAAGGTGTCCTGGACTAAATAAATATTATTATATACTGTATTATATAATTATTCTTTAGTTTGTATAAATTTACATAGAAATGTGTTAAGTGGCGATATAACTAGTTATTTTTATTTTAGAGTTTAAAACCGATATCCTAATATTAATTGTGTTGAATAAAACTAATTTAATAAAAGTATAACGGATTTATTTACATCTTATATAAACATTTTCTTATAAAAATAAAGTAAACAATCCACAACTCACGTTGCCTTTTTATTATCTTCAAAGTCTGTAATTGCATTTGAAATGACATTTTTCAAACAAACTCCAAAACTTTTATACGAAAACTTTTCCTCCAGCCTGGTTTTACCTCGAACGCCCATATCTGCATTATTCTCACGAGATATTTTGCACATGAATTCAGCCATACTATCTGGTGTTGGTTCACATAGATAACCTGTTACACCGTGGTCCACTGTTTCACGAGGTCCTCCACTATTAACAGCTATGACAGGTTTCGCGACCAGCATTGCTTCTAAAGGTACAATTCCAAAATGTTCTTTAACCGGAGTGTAAACTAGACACGTACAAGAATTTAACAATTGGGCTTTTAAATCATCTGGAGGCGACTTTAAAAATATTACTTTATGTTGTAAATCCTTTTCTTCGGTTAGATTTTTCAAATATGCAAACGTGTCTGCGTTAATTTTCGATTGTGGATCGTAACCTCCTGCCATAATTAAATAAATTTTGTTCCATTCCTCTTTGGCCACAATCGTTCTAAGTTTGTCCATTGCAAGTATAGCTAATTCCAGTTTCTTTGCTGGATGAAAACGATTTAGAGACAAAAATATTACGTTATTATCGTCCCTCGTCTTGATTTCTGGTACCAGTTTGTTTATAGGCTTAGCAGTTTTTAGATTTTCAACTGTTTCTTGGTATGAGGATGCTATTGTTGGATATAATATGTGAATTGACTTCGTAATTTGTGGGAATGTTTCTCTGAAAACGGATGCGGTATATTCACTATTTACTAAAATAACATCAGCTTGCGCTGTAGCTTTCATCTCTAGCCAGTCGATTGGCGCTCGGTAGATTCGTTTCAGCTTACCACCTGGAGTGCTGGCCAGTAAATCTGGGTGATGGCAATAATAAATTACCTTTTCATTCGCTAATTTTAATAGTGGAATGGATATTGGTATTAAATCTACAAAATACAAATCTGGTTTATCCTCTTTTCTAAAAAATAGTATATAAACTATCGAAAGGTATATCATTCGCACATATGCACATAAGGCATGAAATTTTCCGAATACGGATCTCGGCAGCCAATCACCATAGACTTCTACAGGATAATCACAGTTTTTTAACTCGTCGAATGCATGTGTCTTATCAAAGTGGTTAGTTATAAATTTTACTTTGTGTCCTTCACTTGATAAGGAACTTGCCACATCAAGAACCAATCTTTCTGCACCTCCTATTCCTAAATCTGGGTGTATAAAAGCAAATTTCAATTTTCTTTGATTCATCTTTTTTTGCTATCAAATTCACAATGATACACCACTAAAACGCCCACAGAATATGTAAATATTTTACAACTAGAACTCTCAGATCATTAAGAATTTTTCTTTTTTAATCTGAGCTAGAACTGGAAAATAAAATTAACAAAATAAGTTAATAAGCCGATAATTTTTGAGGTTATCAACTACGTCAGACAACTACGTGTAAACCGGACGTTTGACAGATTAGACTAGTGATTTTCGATTGGACAACTGGTAACAGCTGGTAGTTACCAATCCACTCTGCTGCACCTAACGATCCAGCAAAAGCGGTTAAAAATTACCGATTTGCATGCTTATTCTCTCTTCGTGTGTATATAATAGATTGTGTTTTGTGTTATAAATAGGAATAATTAGTAACCATAGATAATCATGCTACGGTAGTTCATCCAGCACATGAATTTTCCCATATACTTATTAGAACCAATACTGCTAGCTTCCTTATTCGACGAGGATGACAATACGCATCCTGAAGGATCAGTACATGTGCATAAGCTATTGAGTACGCCAAGTCTTGGCCTAACAAAATATTCTGAACTAGCAGTATTGGTTCTAATAAGTATATGAATTTTCCTCTAGCTTAGCTTATTTCAACTTTACGGTAATATTATATTTATTGTATTGCTCGCTAATGGTATTCTTAGTATCTAGGATCAAAAGAAGTGTCTAAAATAATTATTACAGAATTGAGACAATAATATGTATCTTGTCAATCGACCTATTTCTCGTTAGAAAGTTTGGTAAAAAGTGTCATGGGGAAAACTAGGTTGGTATCACGGTCAATAAACTATAGTTTATTCACCGTGGATTGGTATCTCTAAAAGTCACTGCACATGTTGACCAACTCGTCTTATTCCCAAACTTTGTAAAAATAAAATAACTATAATATAATAATCATATCATTGTTTTTAGCATTTTTAATGTTAAACTTATTAAAGCAAATACAGCATTAAAGGTACTGAAAACAATATGATTATGATTATTATATTATAGGTATTTCATTTTTACAAAGTTTGAGAATTAGACAAGTTGGTCAACATGTATAGTGAATTTTTACTACTTTTAGTGATACCAACCTAGTTTTCACCATGACACTTTTTACCAAACTTTCTAACGTGAAATAAGATGTATTTATGAGCGGCCTTCGGGATCAGCCAGTGGGTAACTTTTCCCAATAGGCATGTCCACAAAATATTAATTTCAATTGGAAATGATAGATTTATTGGTATTATAAACTAATGTATAACAATAAAAAAATATATATATATATATATATATATATATATATGTATATATATATATATATATTTTTATTTTGCCAGTTACTCGTAATAGAAATGACCCCAATGCAGCGAAGGTAAGAAACATTCCCAGGCTGCAGCTAGTAATATGACGTCACCTCCTTGCAGGCACGCAGGCCTGTATGTGTAATGCGGGCTCGTTGTTTCTTATTGAAAGACTAATGTAATAATGTAATATTTGTTGATCAGCATGCTTTAAAACCCCTATATCCAAAATTTAAAGACATTTTGATTTATGATTTTCGAATTATGGCCCCTTAAAATTATATTTTGCAAATATTAAATAATTAATAACTTTTAAACAAATTGTATTTCGAAAAAAAAGTCATTCCTCATTTTCTATTTAAATTCACTTTTTCTACAACTCAGCGTCATCTATATTTACAAATTCATAGGTCAAGAATTTTCATTGAAAAATTACCAAAAATATTAAATATCAAATAATATATAATTTGGAAACTAATTTTTTTCGAAAAAAGTAATTCTTCATTTTCTATTTAAAATCACTTTTAATATCACCCACTGTCATCTATGCTTTCAAATTCGGCAATCCTTAATGCACGAATAATTTACAGAGCTGGTGCTTCAAAATGTTGGTAATTTTTCAATGAAAATTCTTGGCCTATGAAATTTGAAAGTATAATGACGCTAAGTTATAGAAAAAGTGAAGTTAAAAAGAAAATGAAGAATGACTTTTTTTTTAAATACAGTTCGTTTAAAAGTTATTAATTATTTAATATTTGGAAAATATAGTTTTAGGGTCGTAATTCGAAAACAATAAATCAAAATATCTTCAAATTTTGGATATAGCATTAGTCTTTCAATAAAAAAGGAGGTGACGTCCAGTTTCTTAGTATCGCTGTGTTGAGATGATTTCTATTACAAATGACTGCAAAATAAAAAAAGTTCTGATTACGATACTAGGGGCTCTAATGTATGGTTTTAACTATATAAATGTATATTATTTTTTTTTGTGAACATGCATTTGCATACATGTTGAATTTTCAACGAACGAGAAAGAAGCATTAAATAGTGGCAAATTTAAAATGTAATTAAATTTGTAGTCTAATAAAATATTTGTGAAATACTTAACAATTATATCATATAAAAAAATCAATGAATATAGAAATTCCGTGGTGTAATGAAAGTTTATATTTCTGCTGTGTACTTTGCACAGCAGTTTTTGCCGAATGATGGGCAAATAGGCAATATATCAAACAAATTATGCACGTAAGGCCAATTAGGATTGATATTTTTAAGAATGTATCGTTAGAAGTATCAATAATTTCGTGAAATAATAAGATTCGTATGATTCATGTTGAGCTCAAAATGAAATAAATTTATTGCATGTAAGAATTCTACAAACATACAAAAATATCTCAATATCAATTTTACAAAATATATTAGGTTATATGTATCAAGATAGATTAGTAGATATTACCTCCGTAAAGTTTGCCCCTTATTTTTGAAACTGAAACATTTTTGAATGTAAATAGGTTGATTTATAATTGCTTGTGACTTGCGAGTTCCTTTCTTTTGCTTGTTATCGCTTACGAAGTGGTTTGAAATTGATAGCTCCCTTTCATTGATTTAAAAAAAATGACGCACAATTTGTTTGTGTTTTCTCATCTATTGTCTCTGTTTGCTAGTCATTATTTATGATGACATTCAAAAATAGGTGAATTTATCAGGCAGTAAGCAAACAAAAGAAACTGACAAGCAAACACGAGCAAATGATTCGCATTCAAAAATGTTTCAATATCGAAAATAAGGAATTCCCAGACAGCACAGGATATCCATATGGCATCCATTTCTTGTCCATATCATGTCCGCATGTCCAAGGACATAGTATGGATATCCTGTGGACGTCTGTTTTATGTCCGTACATGGATATCCATACATTATCCATGGGGGATATCCACTAGATGTCCATTTATTATCCATTTACTAATATTCCTATTCATCGTCCATTAAGGGATATACATATATTGGATGCCCGTTTCTGATCCTTTTACTACTATCTGTATATTGTCCATGGAGAGACATCCAGTGGATATCCGTTCTTATCCATCAACGAATATCCATGCATTGTCCATTAAGGGATATACATCGGATGCTCGTTTCTGATCCATCTACAAATATCTGTACATTGTCCATCGAAAGATATCCACTGAATATCCGTTTTTATCCATCAACGAATATCCGTACATTGTCCATTAAGGGATATACATTGGATGCTCGTTTGTGATCCATCAACAAATATCCGTACTTTGTCCATCGAGAGATATCCACTGGATATCCGTTTTTATCTATCAACATATATCCGTAAATTGTCTATTCTAGACAGCACATAACATTCACTGGATGTCCATATTAAGTCCTGAAAGTCCGTGTACCACAAACGGTGATCTAGTGGATGTCTGCTTGTGGATTAACTTTGATATTTTTCTTTGGACATCCACTGGACATACAGTGGATATCCACCAAAAAGCCATACCTACTTAAACAAGTTATATAGCAACTTGGACCTTATATTTGAAGAAACATTATGTTTTATTAATTTTTTTAAGATATATGGTCAAATTTCAATTTTATTAATTTGTTTCATTGTCTATCTGGATTGCAAGAATTGGTATGAATTTAAATATTACCACATGCTAACTATTGCTAACTATTCTTCACGGGCCAAAATGGCCGAACTGTTTACCGTTGATTGGAATATTTCAATCAAAGCCATTAGCTTCTTACCATATTTATGTATTTGTATAACTCACGTATGTTTAAAAACCGCGCGCTTTGTAATCGGAAATTATAATTTGATTGGCTCAAGTTGGTCAACTGAACCAATGAACAGCGACCAGCGACTTCTCTCCCGTTAGTCACGTTTACAAATGGCTTCCAGTCATCGACCTATTGTATGCCAATGCTTCCAGTTCTAAGTGTTTGTTTAGCTCTGTTCTACATAATATAGGAATATCTGGTGGCTTAAACGGCAATAATGATAGTGATGTACAAGGAACACGTACAGGGTTTTTATCTCTACATTAAAAGTGCAAACTGCTGATGGTGAAATACCAAGATTCCATCTGCAGACAGAAAATTTGGCTTCAACAAATAGAAGCAGCTCTGATTTCAATTTATCTAGTTTAAAACCTGAATCTACTGGTGGTAAGTTAAATTTATCTCCATTTATCTATGAAAATGTGTTTATATTTACCTATGTAATCTTCCAACCTGTTTATATAAAATTATATTTCACATATATCGCCGGCTTAAAATGTTTACCAACTAACCCCACTTTTTAAGCAAAATCACATTTATACACCGTTGGAAAGGTTACTGTTACTCCACCCAGCAGCCCTTTTCGCTCCCCGGTCCCGTAACTTTCTCATTTTTTTTTCGCTTAATTGCATAAAATTTTTTTTCGTAAATGTACTCTAAGTATCATATTTATACTATTTATTACTTTTTAGAAAATTTGAAAAATCCGATATACATAAACTTTATCAGACTCTAACAGCAAATACATACAGTTAACTAATAATGCGAATTGGCTCGCTTTCTTCCAAAAAGTAATTAGTTGCCAGTTTAATTTGTTTACTCTATTTTTTTTTATTGTTTTTAAATTTTTTTAGATTAAGGACTTAATAAAACCGGGCGGAAGAACAACACGATTCGATACATCGATGCTTGCAGCAAACAATAATTAAATTCAATTTTATTATGTAAGTATTAGGAGTCATCTTTCATGAATTGTTTCTTTCAGTTATGAGTATGAACTATATGAACCCCTGAAAAATCACTGTCAATTAGATGAACCCCCCACCCCCTCAAAAAATGTCTTAAATAAAAATTAAGCAGAATAAAAATCTCCAAAAAAGTTCGTATGACACACTTAATGTTTGTTGCAGAAAATAAATAGATTTTAGAAATCGTACTTGTTTATATAATTTTGAAACTGCCATCCCCGCACGTTTCGGCACTTCGGCAGGTAATGAGTTGCCCTACCATGATCGAATCTGGTGATACATTTGGCATGAGTGCTCTTGAATTGCTATGATTTTTTTAGGGATTTAGAGGGGTAGCTTATTGATAACTTTTACATTCCTGTACAGGGTGGACCAATTTAGATGAGATTTGGGGTTTTCTTTAAAACTATATGGCAGATAGATAGATGGGTGTCTTGATTTTCGAGAAACAAACAATGGCACAAACCGCGATCGTCTATCTTTTTCGACTACCGAGCTACAGAGCGTTTTTGAAAAATTGTCATTTTTGGATGATTTCTATATCTCAGTTACCAAGTGTCGAATCAAAAATCGATTTTTTTGAGTAGAATCCGTTGCTGATAAGAAGAAAATTATACATGCCTCAGTTTTCGAGGTATAGACATAATTTGTGTTTTTTTAATAATTTTGTTCCATTACTCGATTTTTGATTCGACACTTGGTAATTGAGCTAGAGGTCATCCAAAAATGCCAATTTTCCGAAAACACTCTGTGGCTTGATCGTCGATAGACCATCGCGGTTTACGCCATTGTTTGTTTCTCGAAAATCGAGCTCAGGACACCTATATTGGTTTTTGTCCTGCCATAGTTTTAGAGAAAACCCCAAATCCCTTCTAATTTGGTTCACCCTGTATATGTAAACAAATATAAATTTAAGTTGAAAATAGAAAATTGATATTATTTGAAAAACATATCTAGTTTTGTCTATGAGTATAATCATGCAGAAATTAAGCAGATTTTCCTACATAATTTACAATTTTTAGGTGCGGCAGAAATACATCATAACGCTGGCACTGTGGATGCAATGAAAAATTGATTAAGTTGAGCCAAGGAGAGACATAACATGAGGAAAGATAGAATAGGATAAAATATATATAACATAATGGAACTGATGTATAAATAATTTAATTTTAGAATAAAACGTTTTTTTTTACATTTTAACATACATATATCAATATATAACAACATCTAATCAACAGTCAAAAGTGTTGCAGTTATTTGAATTGATTGTTTTTATAAATACATAAAATTTATTAAATCTATTTATCCACCTATTTATTTTTATTTGATTTGAAAGTAGTAGTTTTAACGGATTTAAAGCCAATTTGAAATAAGTTATAAACAACGTTGGCATAGGTATGATGCACATGGTAAGTTCTCCTTTAGCACCATATACGAAATATTGCTTTTGCTATTTGATATTTAAATAATGAAATTAGTGCACATATTGTGAGACATATCCATTAAATGTAGAGGTCAACCAAAAGGGCTTTGCTGATGAGTATCCTGTTTATTTAGTCAGAATTGGCTTTAACGATTAATTTATTTAGTAAAGAATAATTGACTATATACTTGGTGCAAAAGGCAAAAATTATATAGTCAATCCTAAACCTATAAATTAATTGTTAAGGCTGATGTTGACTAAATAAGTAAATTCTGATCAACAAAACTATTTTGAGTGACCTGCAGTTAATGGACGTCCACGGGATGGCCAGTGGATGTCCACAAGCGGACACAAAATGTGTTACCTATGGACGTCCCAATTTGTGACAAACGTATGGTCTATGGACATACAGTGGATATCCCTAAGGATTTACGATGGATATCTTACGGACGTCCAAAGTTGTGACAAAAGAATATCCAGTGGATATCCCATGTGGTCCATATGTGATCCATAAGGATATCCGATATATGTCCATTTACTGTATAACAAATACGTTCTATGTATGTCCAGTGGATATCTCTAAGGATTTACGATGGATATCTTATGGACGTCCAAAGTTGTGACAAAAGAATATCCATAGGATATCCTATGTAGTCCATATGTGATCCTTAAGGATATCCGCTTTAGGTCCTTCATATCCAGTGCGGATATCCATAGGACGTACATAGGATATACTTGTGCTGTCTGGGAATGAAATACGATAAATAAAATCAATATTAGTTTACAGGAAAAAATTCATATATTCATTAGAAAATAACGTTTCACATTATTTATATTGCATATTTAATATTTATGTTAAATAATTGTTACGTTATTATGTTGTTTTATATAATGATCTTATGACGCACTGATTTTTAATTTTTTAAAAACCTGAAAGTTTAGGGTGACAAGCTTCGCACTTGAAGATTTTCAGCTCATAATTTACTATTCTTAATTTCTACTTCGTTGATGCAAAAACTATCTTGCCTGAAACATATTTTTCATTTTAACGTTGTTGAGGTTAACTACCTAATATTACTATTTTTAGTGTTCTCGTTCCAGTTTTTGCAACTTTTTACTAAACAATCTGACATTTCAACTACTTTGTCAACATACATAAATGACAGACATTAAATATGGCGACGCTTAGAAAAGCGCAGTAGAGGATCAAATGAGTCCTTCATTTGCAAATTCACTGACACATTTAATCGAGTATCTATCTATAATTATTTAACAGAATTGGAAAGTGAACTTTTAGGATATACAAACGTGATAAAGCAAATATGTTTATCTCAGAGGCCATTACTATCTGACAGTGTCTTGGAGAAGCCTATTTTAGTTACGGTTAAGGCTAAAATTCTCAAGTGAGGTTGGAACAGTTGATGTGACACTACTTAACACCGAACTAACTTCCACAAACACCTGACGTTCGTTTCGCTATCATTTGAAAATTATGGAACTTATGATGCCTACTTCATTGGCGAAACGCTCGTCGAGTGTAATGCTTTGTAGCTGTTCGAACCAAATAAGGACATTAAAACTCATTCTGATGTATATATTTTTATTGTCATATTTACGTCTTTTTTAACAGCTATCACTGTGATAAATATTTACATAAACGGTGGAATATTCATGATAACTACATGCATTTTTAATACACTGAGATTTAAAAAAGTAACAACATTGGTAATTAGTTACATTTAATACAACTTCTGGAAAGAGAGTTTATAAATTCATCGATGCAGTCATCGTATTTGCTTGGTACTCACTGATGAGAATGAGATAACATGTCTGATGGAGTCATCGATCAGTTTAAAAACTCGCACACAGTATGATTAACGAATTTTAAATCTAAACACGGAAAAAGAAAACAAAATAAATTTTTGATAATATAATACTATAATCCAGAATGTAAATATGGTTACAAGTATTCATTATCCGGAAGGAACTTTTCAAATACATTTTGTTTGATATGTGCATATTTTCTTTCGAAAGCTCCTCTGTTTTTGAACAAATACAATGAGGAGATGAGTATTTACCAGTCGATTGTCGATTCTTTTTGCTTTTACCAATTAATGATCTGTTTATATATTCTATTGAATTATTTAATAAATGCAAGATACAACAGATTTTAAAATTAGTAATAAGAACCTCTGTTAATGTCACAACACAACCTTAGGCTACGAAGTCTTATTTGAAATTTTATCACGTTTTGATTTTATTGCCATAAGACGTGGACAATTTTACTTGCTCCAATCATAAACAAACAATTTTTTTGAAAAACCAATCATATGGCAGGATATTTGAATTAAACAGTTAATGTTACTTTGCAGTGAATAGTTTAGTAGCAAGCAGTGGTGATTCTAAATAAGCGCAAAATAACAGATTATAATAAACAATCATTAGAGGCAGCAAATTTTCTCATGCTAGGAGCATTTTTTATATGCAGTTTGACACGCAGATTAGCTTGAACTTTTAGTGGAAGGTGGATATTTGTGGGTTGTATAATAGGCAATTTAGGCATATTTTGAAAGAGTACGTTGTGTTTAGTTAATGTGCAAAAAATTAAAATTTTCTAACATCATTTAATAATTATGTGACTCAAAAACAACATGTGATGTCACCACACCATACAAAGCATCGAATACTTGTGGCAACTAGTCAGTGGAAGTAAATTATATGAGCAGAATATACCCATAGGAGAGGACAGCAATTCACGCATTTAATAATTCAAATACCGCAGTGTAGGTAATTGCTACTTTATGAACCATTCAAGTAGGTTCCATTGCCAGTAACTCTGATTTTGCGCAATTTTTGTGGAAGTCAGTGATTTTGTAACATTGTGGTAGAGGAAAGTTCATGTAAAATTATTTTTTTGCTTCCGATGCAGCCACATCAGAGGCTCTAGCATTTTTGCTAAAAATAACAACTCAAATGTTTCTTTTTGAATTTGTAAAACAGATTAAAATTTTTGCCTAAATATATATATATATCTTCTGTCTTACAAAATGACCCATATGAATCTGCTTTTTAACAGAAGTTTTTGTCAGAAAACATTTACAAATTTTAGCGTGCTTACTGTAAGGCATAATTATTGCATTTCATCAAAGCGTTTTTGACTTAAAAGTGACTATAGATCAGCCCTAAATTCTGCACATATTATTATGCAATGCTTATACAAATTTCTAAAGATGTTACCATGTTTTTATGTGTATGATCAAGCTAGTATGATTGAAGCTTGATTTATTAAAGGACATTTTACCAAAATGGTGATTAGCATTAGCAATAAGCTGTTTCTGGCAAAATGGATGTTATTAAACTGAAAATATTTTCCTGTAAATAAATGAATATTACAGGAATGCCAAATAAAATTTTTAGCTAAAATTAACTTATAGGAAAGTCTCTCTTCATTTGGCGCATTTCTCCCTACCATCATTTAATCTATACTACATGCAAAAAGAGTACACAGTAGTTGGGGCTAACAAGAGCGTACCGGTACGTCCGCCCAATGACCACGTGCAGTGCCACGCATCCTAAAGCACGTGCTGCTCTACTTTTAAGGTCCCCAACTTGCATTCTTTCACTGTCTACATCACATAGTTTAGTTGTCTAACTCACTCTAGACTTACTACAACAGCTTTGCCCCTGTCATTTCTACACTTAAAAAATGGTGATTTCAATTAAAACAGTCTATTATGATTAATAATTCCCACACAACAAAATCATGTGTAATGTACATACACTGGCATATCCATATGATCACGTACACTTCTGTGCAATAAAATCCCGTACACCTATTTTTCGCTATATTAAATCATTCTTTATTTATTTGTCAGTGTCAGTGTCATATTTTCGAAATTCCGAAATTAACTGAACATGAAAAAATTCTAATTCTCTCTAAAATTGAAGAGGGATGGTCTATCAGAGCAGTTGCTAACCATTATCACTTAAATAAAAGTACCGTTATGAGTGTGAAGAAAAGGTGGGAGGACGAAGGTATCATAAAGAGAAAAGATGGTTCAGGCCAACTGAGAAGTTCAAATCTCGCTCAAGATGAAGCACTCCTTGGCTATTTGAGGGAAAATCCGTTTCAAACAGCAGTAGACGCTGTGTCCATGAGAAATTTTCCAGCATCGAGGTCAACAGCTAGCTGAAGGATAGGAAAGTCGGAATTAAAAAACTGAGTAAGTGCCAAGAAGACCATATTAACAGAAGAACATAAGCAAGCCCGCATTCTGTTTTGTTTAAATTATGTCTATCGCCCGTTGGAGTTTTGGAACAATGTTGTGTTTACCGATGACATTTTAAAGCTATTTGAACAATAAAAATTTTCAAATTTTTTTTTGTCGTTAATATATTTCCACTGGATGTGGAAATAAAATTTTCATAGGCAGACTCGTGCAGAACAGCCATGCAGAAAACTGTTTGTTAATGTTTTGAGCTTTCGGAATCTGGCCTTATCTCGGACACAATTTTTCAACGTCAATTTTTACATTTGTTATAAACCATTAAATCATTAACATTTTTCCAAATACCTTACTTATGACATTTCACAATCAATGTCACTTTTTTATAACCTATATGATAATAAAAAATCTAAATTCCAAAGAGTCTGATTCACATCACTTAATATTAGTAAAAACTGGATTACTTGATTTTTCAAGTGTATGGGATTTTATTGCACAGAAGTGTACATCTAAAATACATGAAAGGAACAAGAAATTAATATTCACTTCATATATACATTTGTCGTTGACTTGTTTCTATTTTATATCCATTAAGTGCATGTACATAAACATATGCAATGTACATTCACTGAAAGGGAAACATATACATAATCGTATATTCTAATGGATATACATCTCATATCCTGTATCTCTAATAAAAGCACCTAGATAAATATATATCCTATTTTAATTTCATTGTCATCAACCTAAGCAAAATTTGTTAGGAAGATTTACATTGTAGATTTCCAATAAAAATTTCTGGGTGAGTGAATATTCATAGACCAATGGTAAAGCTTAGTCAGCGACTTATAATCCATCTATCAACATCCATTGCAAACTTAGAAAGTGCGACACAGCATAATGCCATAAACTCATAGCGCATGTGCATTGAATAATGCCACTATATTCACATGCGAACGTAATATAACATATATGTGGTCTGTCTATAAATGGTCAACATGAGTTGCCTGCAATTTTTTAAATACAAATAAAATAATATATATCTTAATGGACATATTATTTATATTGTTTTATGTATTTTTATGTACTTTCAACAATATACATGGTATATATCACTGTTGAATATCAGTAGCTATTATATACATTTGATATCATACGTATATTTAAAAATATACATTTACATTCTAACATCTTATGTATATGCTCTGAATGTACATATCCACGAGTTGTTATGTGGGAAGTTTACTTGCCTAACTGCTTTTATATAATATTGCACATTGTTGTTGTGAGACAGAAATCACAAAAAATTAAAGATAATAGCAGCAACAGTTGACAAAATACATAGGCGACATGCATATATTTTAATCACATGGTCAGTCTCTGTTGGGCAAAGCATTTCATTATTTAAATGCGAGAATCTACTTCATCCAATGTACTTGAATTTTTTTAAATACTTTATAAAAAGACAAAGAAAACTTGAAAATTATGTTCCATCAAATTATCCTATTAAATAGGTCTATTATTCTTCTAATCAGTAAAACCGATTTTTTTTCCTTTGTGACTTCTTCACATGCTAAAGAAATTGAACAATCTCTTTGTATAATCAGCGATTTTCTTGGGAAACCCTAGACGTTCTAATTTATGTAATAAGTATATAGTTCTAATGATTGTTTAGTATAATGTGATAATAAGTATGTGTTTATTTTATAATGAAACATGTTTTGGTGTCCCTCTGGCTGCTTTCTCACCTACCATCTGAAGTGGTCACTGATAGTGACCAAGAGCAAGTAATTTCACTCGTTAAATTAATTACAGGGTTCAGACTTTATGCAGCTAGAAAAATTTCCTGAATTTCACAGGTTTTCCATGACAAAAAAAAAAGGTTTTTCAATGACCCATAACAATAATTGTTACTATTTAAACATGGTTTTAGATAATAAAATAATTTTTAGAGGCATAGCTGACTTTTTGTACCATAATATTTAAAAATAATTTAAACTGGGAGTTCGTAATTTGTTTATTGTTTTTCATATTGTGACTCGAAATTTCCTGATTTTAGCGATTTTTCTGAAATTCCCTGAGAATTCCATGTTTTTTTTATGGTTTTTAAAATTCTCTGAATTTTACAGGTTATTCAGGTTTTCCATGAGAGTCTGAACCTTGAGTTATGTTAAAAGTAAGCATTTTAATTTATTTAAACTTTTAAGTAAATCATCAGGTTTTAATAAAAAAAAAGTACAAAAAGTCTAACCTACCTAAATGTAAGCAACCAAATAGACTGATTACCTGTTAAATTGGTTTTGAATTTATCCACCAAGAACAAACTATTACAATCATATACATAAATGTAAAAAAACTAGTACATTATAATTTATCATTTCACAAAAAAAATATTAAATTAGTCTCATTTTGTTGGATACAACCATAACTGTGTAAAACAATGTAAATGTTTTGAAATCTTCATCGGATATAAAATACTTCTATACCATATTTTCATTAAAAAGCGACATTTCATCTAGTTCTTTTATTTAAATATTTACAAAAATGGCACAAACAATTATGTACAACGATAAACTATCAAGACTATTTTTGTATCCCTTATATCTACAGTTATGATCAGAACTTCAAATTAAAACAACACAAACTAAATACCTGCATTATTTTGAATGTGTAATAATTACTAGATTTCAAGTCAGTTGTTTTTTTTTAACTGAATATCTAAGTGAAACCCAAAAACAACATGGAGATCTATATGATTTTTTTTTAATTTGTTAATTGTGATGTGTACAAAATCTTCACTCCAATATTTAGCTGTGTCATTCGTTTTTTCTAAGTAGCTCTTTAGCATTTCATAAGTTATTAATGATGCTGATTAACCTTCGAAACCACATATTGGCTTATATCAGAGATAATTCTATTGACCACAATAAACATGACATGCAAAAGAACACAAGTTGGTCCCTCTATAGCCATTTTTTTTTTTTTTTAATTATTGCATATTGATTTGTAGTATATAATTTTGAATGAATCAACCAATTTCATTTATAATTTTAAGAATATTGTTACTAAATATTAACCCGAACTACAATTTCTGCACAACTCATTAATTTTTTACTTTAGTCTCAAATGGTATTTTTTAAAAATCTGTCGAATACACAAAACAGGAGATTGAAAACTATCGCCCCATAAAATAATATTATTATTTGCATCCCAGCAAACATTTAGATATTATTTGACGTCAAAACTACCTAAATTATGTATAATAAATTTAGTCGCAAAATTAAAATTAACCAAGTTTTGGTAAAATTTACGTTGACGCCATGTGGAATCGACATAAGTGGAGAATAAGACGACGTCGAAATTAGGTTATATCGACTAAGACAGGTAAAATTACACATAAATCATACTTGTAGTCGCACAATATATTTGGTTAATAATACCTATTTAGGGAAATTTTACTTAAATTCGATGTCAATTCGACATCGAGTTGACTAGCTTTAGGTAGAACTTACGTATTTAAGTATGTGAAATTGGAAAATGGCACCAAGAGGAAAAACATAAGGTTTTTATATCTATTTGATAATTTTCTCTATAATATTGTTGTCAGTCACCTACAAATTTGAAGAGATACCTAACTCACAATGATGATACAAGTTAAATGTCGGTAACTAAAATAAATCCGATTTATAAGTGAAGTATTTGCAGTACTCGCTTGTTGAAATCAATGCGACGAAAATTTTTTTGTGTATAATAACAGCTGTACTTCGTAAAATAACAATGCACCTCCAAAATATTCATCTATAAGGAAATTCTTATTGCCAAGTAAAAAAATTATAATAATAATTTGAGCCGAAAAGTATGCTATACTTGTTAAATATGAGTTTACAGGTATAATTATGTATTTTTTTTAGCTTTTCGTCAGTTTGTTTCCATACACACTCATTTTTAAAATTCTAATTTGGAATCATATTTCAACTCTGCTAAGAAAATATGGCGTCTTGAGCTAATTTAACCTTAAAGTTAACTGCCTTTGTAAATGCAACTACAAAAGATAATTGACTTAATGATTGAAATCAGGTAGATAAGCCAGGTAGAATTTATCTATTTGTCGACCTAATATTACTTCAAAGGTGTATAATAATAGTGACCAAATAGGTTGCTATTTAGGTATACATTACGTAGGATTTACAACAAAATCTACCTAGTAAGATATTCGACTATTAGGAATATTTTTAGTCGCTAAAAAGGTAAATACTACCTAATTATATTACCTATTTCTACCCTATTGTAAATTTATCCTTCAGGTCATTTTTGGTAGATTTTTTTAGTAGTTTTTCACTCGCTGTTTTCGTTAAATTTACTTTAAAGGGAAATTGTGTATGAGGTAGATTAATTGGTATTATTTACGTAAACTGAAATCTAAAGTAAGACCAATTGGTAAATTTTTATCGGAAGTGTATTTTTGTGTGTCAATTTTACGTCATAATTACCTTAACAAGTAAATTCCTCTTTTACCAAGTCGAATTGGAGCTAATTTTAACAAAAATGTTTGCTGGGATATATGTGATTAAATTTTTAATCATTATCTGTTATGTTTTTTTATCACATCTTTTAAACAGATGTAGATGTAAGTTAAAATACGCTTTGCGATACTTCTCACCTTTTGTATGATTCTTTCCATACAATAAATGTATTAATTTTTTACTATTAAACAATTTTTGAAAATTATTTGAAAGACTAGATACTAGAACACAACCGCGACTCTAACTTTTATTTCACACCCACTTCCAACAAAAAAAATAATAATAATAAAGTCAGTCTAGTATACTGCGCTAGGTATTTTATTTTGTTTATATGTTATATGCATATGATATTTTGTCTACTATAATGTTTACTTTTCTTTAAAGTACAATTTAATCAAAATACAGTAGTGTACAAAATTCGATTCTGAAATGTCCATGAAATTTCGACCTCTGTATATTGCAAGTAATTGTTAGGTTCCATATCTTCAAATCATTCTTTTTCAAAATCATCTGTTTCTGGGTTAAACCTTGATAATTGTAATTTTTGTGAAATATTAAAGTGTAAATTTAGGTTTCATCGATCTTTTATTGGCATGTAGAAAAATTGTGTTTCCCACGGTAGAGTGGAAATTAACTTTGTCCACATGTGGTGCAGTAAAAGGCCATTTTCTACACCGCTTCATATGATAGAAAATTCAGACTTTCTAAGTCCTAGAAAAAGTATATTTAACTTAACCTGATGATTTATTGTCTAACTAAAACAATAATGAAGTGGTTTCTTCCAGGTGTTGCCGGGGTTGTCGAATTTGACTTGACGTTTCTCTGATCATGCTGTCAGTTTCTTCGGAAGGATTCTAAAGACTGAAGTTGCTGTGTTCTGCTTCCCGTTATATACCTACGTTGGCGCTACTTCGTTTTGCTGCTCATTCGTTGACCGTGACTGTTTCAACCACTGGTGCTTGGCAAAGCCAATCTTCATGTTTTACTCAGTCGATACTCATGTTCTCTATTGACGTTGTCCCTGTTTCATAATTTCTAGTTATTCTATAATATCCTTGGGTAATAGCGCATATTTCTCTCCAATATATTGATGTTATTGTAGTCGATTTTATGGTTCTCATTATGATAAACGTGTTTTGCTACTGATGAATTGTCTGTGTACCCGAGTCTTGTGTTTCTCTGGCATTCCTTGATTCTGTACTGGATACTATGCCCTGTTTGTCCGATATAACCATTGAACTCTACTATATAAATGGAATGCCAGTATAGATACATGCACCTGAACAAAATACGGTAATTACAGATTCAAAAGGTTTAGCTATGCGTCGACGCAGTAGAAAAATTAATGTCTGTGCTTGAAACAAATGGCTATCTACGGGGAGTTATGCACTCACGCAATTCTGTGTTTTATTTGTTTCCCACAGATTCCATAGCGTAAGTCTTGGATTAGATGAAATTTCCAGAGTCGGTGTCACTCATTCTATTCTTGTTTATTTGTGTCGTTTGCGTAAAGTTGTTTTAAACTGGTTATTTTGTGTAATATTTTGTGACTTTTATAAACAGTGTGTGATTACTGATTATAGCTTAATTGGGACATTTGAAATTGAAATTTGAAACAGTTGCAATAACAATAAGACCGGTTCTGGCGTATTTTGTAGTGCGATTGTGCTCCTCCTGACGGTCCTCATACTTGCGGTTCAATTTCACGTAAAAATTGGTATGGATATTGTCCTTCCATTTATATAGTAGAGTTCAGTGGATATAACTCTTATCACATGAGTACTCCAATTGGTTAAACACCCTTGGCTAGTAGTCCTTGTAAAGGTAAAGAAAATTGAACAAGTGCTTCCCTTAAACAAGGATCCCATCTCTAGACCACTAGCCAAGAATGTTTACCAATTGGAGTGCTCATGTGGTAAGAGTTATATTGGACAAACAGGGCGTAGTATCAAGTGCAGAATCAAGGAACACCAGAGAAACACAAGACTAGGGTACATAGATAAGTCGGCAGTGGCAGAACATGTTCATCAGAATGAGAATCATAAAATCGACTACGAGAACATCTAAATATTGTATAGAAACTTTTTATTACCCAGGGATAATCAGAGAATCACTAGAAATTATGAAAAACAGGAACAACTTCAATAGAAAAGACGGGTATCGACTGAGTAACACTTTTCCAAGCCACAGTGATTTAAATAGTCATGGTCAACAAAGCACAACGAATAAGGATGTGAAGCAAAGCAGCGGCAAGGTATATAATGAGAAGCAGAACAGAACAACTTCAGTCTTTAAAATCCTTCTGAAATCAACGAAACGTAAAGTCAAAATGGACAACCATGACAATACCCAGAAGAAACCACTTCATTGGACAATGGCCGTGAAAACTTGCATTCTACCATTAAAACAATAACGACTAATTTTAATTTGAAGTTCTGATAAATATTACACTTATAACACTCAGTCATTAGATATGTATGGGAAAAAGTGGAGCTATCTTATTAATTACCACGAATTTATAATTGATTCTATTCCAAGTCACCTTGGCTATCTAACAACAAAATACTTTTACATCTTATCGTAAGTAGTAGACAATTGTACTAAATATTTTACACAGATAATTTCAATTAGTAAAAAGTATACTGTTTTAGAATACAATATAAGCTCTATATTTGGACGCAAGGAAACTATATTGCACATCTTTTAAATTCCTTGATTGTAGGTTGACATAGATGCCATATATTTATAGGGAATATTTACAACGATTCTTATAAAATGTAATCGGTCTGTAGGAGATTTGAATCTGACCAAAGGATCCCGCAAGATGGCAATAGAAATTGGTTCTCGTCAATTTCGCTCAAATTTTAGTATGTTCCTTTGACCTTCCCGAACCAGTCTCCATGGGCATAACCTTCTAACACGTTTCCTTCAAGCTACAAAAGCCTCAGTAGATGCTGGGGTCTCAAGGAATGAAATTTCGTTATTATACATAGTAAATGCATATTTAAAAGTAAATAGGGGCTTTACATGGCTAATCATATGTAGAAATAGACAAAGTCGCAAGTTTACACATGCATATCAACCTTTAATAATTTCTATGTGTTAGTTTTTTCATCATTTACATACACATGAGTGCTTAATTAATATTATCACTATTAAATCTTGCATATTCTAAAGTTTTTGGTCAATGCCTCTCACTTATACGGAAATTCTTGATTAATGTGAGTCCCCTCACCTCTCATAAATTCAAGCCCTCTGGTAATAAATGTGAGACAAATGGACTTACATTACCAAATTTCCCCGGATTTAATGACCTTTTGACGCTCAAGGAGCTTAAACGTAGTTTTCACTCTATAAGACCCCAACATCTTCTGAGGTTTCTGTAGCTTAAAAGAAAGTAGTTAGAAGGTTATGCCCATGAAGACTCTTATTCAGGAAGGTCAAAGGAACATCATACTAGAATTTGAGCGAAATTGTCCAAGAACCAATTTTCATTGCCACATTGCGGGTCCTTTCCATGAAGCTTGAAATGATGTCCGGAGCAAGGAGATTCAGGTTTTGTTTCTAGTGATCGGAGATGTTTTGTCACTATTAGTACAGTAAGTGAAGCTTTTAAATCCCAGCCCGAAAACGATGAAATGAATTTCCCAATTTTTTTCTTCAACATGCTTCATAATGTATGTACATATTGTCATTTTTCCTGCTTTTTGGTTGTCGCAAAAAAAAACAAAAAATACATATAATCTGATAGAGAATCAAATTATAATAAAGAAAGGTCTTTATACACTTTTTTGCTAAAATGCATATTTTTTGAGATATTGCGAATTGAAAATTGCAATTTTCATCCCCTAAAATCAGTATTCCTAGACGTTTTTTTTTAAATTTATCAAAAAATGTGGATTTTAATCAAAAAAATGCAAGGGTACAAAATTAAAGCTTTTACAAAAACAAATCGAATGGTTTTTCTTTTTTTTTCCCTCATGTTTCAAAATGGCGCCGAAACGTTCAGAGAAAATATACGAAGCTAAAATCTAAAATTACTCAAAATCTAGTACTATGAGAAAAAATTTTATTCTTGTAAAAATTAAAGGTTTAAAGGTATTAAAATTTCTTTCGACTGAGACGTATACGACCTTTTATAATGAAAACTAAAAAAGTTACAAACAAAAAAGTAGCGAATTTAAAAATTTAGGCGCCATTTTTTTTTAGTATTATTGCTCTAATTTCTTGTTAATTCAAATTTTTTTAAAATCCTTGTAGATATTATTACTAACATGCACAAATTTTTTAAAAATTTTTAAAATAATTATTTTGTATTTTGTACGCATTTTCAATAATGAAAATTTTCATAATTTTTTTGAAAGAATTGGGTATTTGGAAATTGCTCAGAAAATATTTTTTTATAAAAAATGGTAAAAGTACAAAAATGAAGCTTATAAAAAAACGAATATTTTGGTTTTTTTAAATTTTCCTACGACAAACTGTTCCAGAGATATAAAGGTTTAAAGATGGGACTTGAACGCAGATGCAAGAAAATTGTGTATTCAAAATTGAAATATCTCAAAAACTATAAAATTGATAAAAACATGATATAAGAATGAAATGAAGCTTCTAAAAAAACGAAGAGTTTAGGTTACTATTTTTTTTTCTACGACAAACTGTTATAGAGATATGACAGTGTAGCATTTTAAAGTGCTACAACTCTAATTTCTAATAATTTAGTATTTAAAATAGATTTAGTGCCGCCTAAACATTCATTATTTACTTTCAGGGACCAAGTTACAGGTTACAGGTAGGCAACCAACTTGCCTCTTGACAGTACGGTGTGTTGCATACTGTGAAACTCTTGGTCCGGTAATTTGATGATATCATTTCAAAGGTGTATAACTGGATTAGGTTTATTTATTCATTTATTAGGGTTTAATAGTTTCAGTCTATGGAGTTTACTCTTCTTATGTTCTTAAATTGGGTATAACATGTTTTGTTGCTCAAGGTAGTAGAGGAATTTTTTTGTAACTAGTTTTATGTTGGTAATGCTGGGGAAACGGTCGAAAGACGTCCTTCTTGCGAAAACCGCGAAGCCTTGCGGACACGTTCTTCTTTTGGGAGGAATTTTAGTGGCATCGTAGCTAAAGTGATATATTCATGGATTTGTGGATGATGTCCTAGCGTGTCCTCTCGTACTGCTCTGGCCGCAAATGTTCAGAGTGTTCAGAAAGCTGTGTTTAGCTGAATCTTTAGGTTGGCGTTTTTTTTGTTGGGTAATGCTCTCTCTACGGAGGTAAGCTTTTTATTTAGAATTTGTATAATGGAATTCTTATTTGAGTTGTACATTGCAGAGTGTTTGGAATGTTTGGATCCAGTGATTTGTTCTGGTAATGTTCTGGAAAAAAGAACACGTGGTTTTAAATTGGTTATGTTGATTCTCTTGGAAGCGCCTCGTGCTGGCTTGTTCAATAGGTCTTGGTCCGCGCCATCCTGTCACTCACTGTGATGAGATTATTCATCTTAATTTAGGAGCACTTCTGCTGGAGTAACAGCTGTTCACTGGAATGTTGTGGGGAGAAGTCGCACGGAGACACTGAAGCGCTGGGAGATGTGCTCTAGGTATCAAGGAGGACTCAGAATCTCGCCGGATTGTCGGAGTTTATTAGGTTTTTTTCTTTCTTAATTTTCAATGGGTTTAAGCCACCAATTTGGTAAATATTTTTGTGACAATAATTAAATTAAATTATCTTATGATATCAGATATCTATCGATTCATAAGTGGTGAACCTTCAGTTCGATTTCAAGTGTATTTAATTGAATGAATTTTTATGAGCATGTCACTGTAAAAGTAAATATGGTACCATGAATTGCTTAGACACTGCGTAATAACATAGTGGGACAGAATCGTTTAGTTCTGTTGTCAACTTTTAACCTCACATAGGTACCTCTTTTAGTAAAGATTTTCAGTATTTTCCATTGCATGTTGTATGCCAGCTAAAATTTTGTTTCTTGGCTGACAGAATTTCATTTCTAAATTAACTATCGGCCAAGTGGCGCCCTCTATTGTTGTCTGTGTTTACTCTATTACTCACTCCTCTTTTTGCTCTCCGAAACAAACTGACTGCCATACGCATGTGAATGTTTTTTTATGCATTAGGCATAAAAAGCGTTGCAACAGTTTGAAAGAATGTTGAAACTTTTCAAATTGTACGCGTATTTTAAATGTCTATAGTAGGTAGAGAAACGAGCAATAGCAGCCTATTTTTCGAAGAATACGTAGAAAAAGCGGGTTGCATTGCACTTTAGCATATTCAGAGTGCAGATTAAAAATGTTATTTAATTAGTTTACTTAATTGTATTAATTTGATTTATTTATAACAATTTGTATTTTTAATAAAATTAGACATATAACATATTCTTTTGTGACCATTTTTAATCCACTATTTTTTTTTTATAAATTTAGACCTCATAATCATATTCAGCGACCAAAAAAACATAAGTATAATGGATTTTCGTGAATTTATTTGAACATTAGAATAATTATTAATTTTTTAGTATTTAAGGTTCAACCCTTATATTTTCGTCTTTGCTATGTTTTGACCTTATAATCATATTCAGCGACCTCAAAAACATAAGTATATGGATTTTCGTGATTTTATTCATAAAATTAGAAGACATTAATTATTCAGTACTGATTTCAACCCTTAATATTTTCGTCTCATAAGTTTTGACCTCACAGTCATATTCAGCGACCTCAAAAACATAAGTATAGGATTTTCGTTAATTTATTGGTAAAATTAGAAGAACTATTAATTTTTCAGCTTTTAGGAGTGGTTTCCACACTTAAAATTAAAAAGCAGGTAGAGCGACAATATAGATTTTGATGTACTTATTTTATAAAGCATATTGCAAAAAAATTAAGGAAAGTCTTTTCATCATTTTCGGGCCGGGAATTTTACCATTTTTACTGCTTCGCTTACTGTACTATATACTGAATTCCAGTGTTAATAAAAATCATGATTTTTTTTAAATAAAAAATCGCTGATTTGTTTTAAAATAATCATGATTTGTTTGATTTGCTTAAATAAAACTGTTCATTTGGCTTCTTAACTTCTCATATTGTATTTTCTTAATAAATAATTAAAAAATCTCTACATAATTATGTTAAAACTGAAAAGTGGCTTAAAAACCGTTTCGACTTGGCTCCGCAAGTCAAGAAGCTTTTTGGGAGCCTGTTGGATATCGTTGAAACTTGCAAATCCTGGTCAACTGTATAACAAAAGGAGAGGGTTTTCAACTTCATTTAATATTTAGTACTGACTGAACGCTGACGTGTGTCGTATCCCAGAAATAAATGTCTAGTCGAGGCAGGAAAGAAGATAGTATTTGGCAACATTTTGTCAAAAAAAAAAGTTATGGGAAAACTTGACCATTAATTTAATAAATAAGTGCAAAAATGAGTATAACTGCAAAGTTACTAGTTTGATCACAGATAATACGGTAAACATGAACAATATAAGGGGGAAAAATTGTCGAGGTCCTGGATTAAGGTAACTGCGCCAGTAATGGACACTTTTGTAGTAAGAAGTTCAGTAACTTTCTTAATTATGCCTAAAAATTATTTATTTTGTAGTTCACTTATACAGTAGTTCATGCTACATCCCTGGTGAAATTCGCCCGGCTAACTTCAGTATTCTGTCAAATATCGAATAGTTTGTAAATAGCAGCAGTGAAAACACCTGTTTAATGTTCTTTGCAAGTTTGTGTATAAGAAACAGAATTTCGCTGAAAGACTATCGAATTAGTGTTCAAATTGCTTTTTAAATGTGCCTATAATAAGACTAAGTTGAAAATTGACATTTTTTTAATAAAATATCGAAATTCAGACAATTTCAAAATTTTCGAAGGGGGTGACCATTACTGAAACGAATATTTTCAAAATGCATTAGTAATGGACATATACCATGTTCATTACTAGGCAAACGAAATTCAGTAATGGAGGTAGTAAAAGAGGATAAACTGTATTACTTTAAAGAAGACATCATTTGCAACATTGTGGAACCGAAATTGAAGAATAATAGAGATCATTATACAGTACCTGAAATGTCTAAGTATGAATAAATATATTTTTTAAAGAGTGACCATTATTGCCTTCAAAGATGTCCATTACCTATTCAACACTGTCCATTACTGGTACATTTGGACATTTTTCTATAAGTGCTTGTAATTAAAAAAAAAACTAATCTAATTTGGGTACAAACTAAACGAAAGTATATACACCATTGCTTCTTCTGACTTTAGTACTGCGCTATGTTAAATATCCTCCCTTTACAGTGGATATAAAGTTAGAAATTGCTCTTGAGTGTCCATTACTGGCGCAATTGACGATTTGCACGAAAGAAAGTTCAGTAAAAAGTGTCATGGCGCACAGTATAATGGTATCACTGTAATTCACTGCACATGTTGACCAACTCGTCTAATTTCCAAACTTTGCAACAATTAAATACCTATAATATAATAATCATAACATCGTTTTCATTATCTTTAATGTTAAACCTGCTTCCTTTGAATACAAATGGTTTTTATTAGGTTGTTTCGTAGTCTACAATATTTAAAAAATGTCGAATTATGCAATTTGTCAAACACTGTTTCCAACTCTCAGTTTACTAGAAGAGTTGGCAGCAGTGATTGACAAATTGCATAATTTGACATTTTTTAAATATTGTAGACTACAAAACAACCTAATAAAGATGATTTATATTCAGTGGAAGTAGATTTAACATTAAAGATAATGAAAACAATGTTATGATTATTATATTATAGGTATTTAATTGCTGCAAAGTTTGGAAATTAGACGAGTTGGTCAACATGTGCAGTGAATTACAGTGATACCATTATACTGTGCGCCATGGCACTTTTTACCAAACTTTCTTTCATGCAAATCGTCAATTACCCTACCTCGCAATATACATTTGCCAAATGCTTAGTACAAAGAAAAAGGGAGCAAGAAACTAACATTACCACAAGATATTAGATGGAACACAGTTCCGACTGCCTTGAGGTCTGTCAGTGAATGGCCCAAGTTGTTGCAAATCATGTGAAGATTACAAAGATGGCATTGACCAATTGATTTTTGAAAAAATGTCGAATATTCGAATTAAAAGGATGGTCAAGACTTTTTAAAATTGTTGAAACCAATTTCTGTGACACTTCAGCAGAAAGGTGTCGGTTTGTCCAATGCATTGCAGGAATGCAAAAAAAATTGAGTGCCATTCTTTATAGTTTTAAAGATGAGGACAGAAATTTAAAGCAATATCAAATATCTAAAAGGAGATATGATCAAGCTTTAACGCCATTTCACTTTTTGGCATATTTGCTGGAACCTATCAGAAATAAAAACAAATACTCACCCCCGAAAGAAGAAAAAAGGCTGCTTTAGATACCCAACATTTTTCTAGCACAGGGTTATTACCGTTAGTAATTAAGTTGGAAGTGAAATCCGATACATTCCAAGAACTTTTTCAGAAGAAATATTACAAAATGTTAACTTGTGCAGTGGTGTAAATCTCAAAAAGATATTCCACAAATTAACAAAGTACTGAATCTGATAATTCCTTTACTGTGTGCTGTTGCTTCTCTGCAGACATGGAAAGAATGTTTTCTTCATAAGGACTTGTACATTAAGATATTAGGAATAGATTAGGCAATGAAAAAGCATCTAAATTAGTATTTCTCTTTAAACATTGTAATACTTAATGTCTTGTACTGTTTTGAAAAACATATATTTTTATTATTTATATGTTCATATGTTTGTTAAGTTAATGTTTTAAGCCTTTAAATTAAAGGCTTTTTAAAGTTTCATTTTTGCAAATAAACATTTTTACTAATAAAGTTCGCTTGATTAAAATCATGATTTTAATCAGCTCAACTGCTGAAAAAGTGTTTAGCAATTCTCCAACTCCAACCTCAGCATAGAAAAAGATAAAATGTACCGATGGACCAGCTGACAAAGACAGTAATTCTCTCCATGTCAATCTAACCGATTGACATTCTCAATGCACATCAAAAATATTGTCAGATTCATATCCGCTTAGGTTCCCTACAGACCTTACCAATAAGGTTTTGCTCAGATATAGGCTTTGGTAATTATTTTGTATTAATTCTAATATTACAAAAAATATATTGCTAACATTGAACTTGATATGTAAAATGTATAAAAGTTTATAATTCGAATTCTATTACCGATTTGTCTAAAATAAACATAACAAATTAGCTCAAAATAATATATAATAAAGTATTTCTTTTGAAAGACATAAAAATATGTAAATAGTATTTTTTAATATAAATAATTATTTTTATAGAATCTAGGATCTAGCAAGAGTATGGTAAAAACACTATAGTCATAAATACTTACAAGACTTGTAGATACAAACAGGAATTAACAAAGACACCACCATCACATACGTTGACTGCCAACAAATCGCAAAAGCAGAAGCAGATCAATAAAGTTACCAAATAAGAGAAATAAACAAAACATTTTGAGCATATTTCATTAGTACCGATTTTCTTAATTAGTAGTGCCCATGACTAGTGTAAATTGATTTAAAAAATCAAAAGTTATTTGAATGAATAAACTGATATGAGCAAGTTGACGCATATACTTGTGCCTACCTTAAGGATAAAAAAAGGAACATTTTCTGGCATGGTCCTTCGAGCTGGATATCACAACAAACTAGAAATATTTGTGACTATAGGGTAATTACTACATACTTTTGACTTTGATCTTAATACATTTTAATATAAAATATTCAATAGTTACCTAATTGATTGATGCTGGTGTTTCAAAATTGTAGTGAGCGGTTATGTTGAGTGGACTCAGGATTCCACCCACAATTAAATCCTTATACCTTTCCTTATAACATACACCTTATCATCTTTTAAATAAATTTTATTCCTGAGATCCTTTATATTATGACTGTTAACTATGCGGCGTTGAACTTACTTTTAATATATAGCAGTCATATTGCTTGACTTATTAAATATTTTTCAACCAACGTGTGTTTTATAACTTGGATGGATACATTGAGCAATATTACGGTCTTATACAGGGTGATTTACCACGGCATGCGGAAAATAAAATGGCGTTCTATTCTTATATGAGGGAAAGTCCATGCAAAATTTTAGTGATCCTAGGTAATTTAGGGCTAGTTGTACCAAATAAGTTCAGCTTTATCCTAGATCAAAATCTATGGTTACGATTGTTGTAACAATTGTAACCTCGACTTTTGATCTTGGATCAAATTGAACGTGGTCTGAACTTAGTTGGTACAACTCGCCCTTAGTAATTTTTGTTCCATTAAAACTTACAAAGATACGCTACTGTTATTTGTCTGTGGTCAGTGATAGGTCAAGGAACTTAGTTGGGAAAGAATATATAGGAGATGTTTACATTTCCTTAATTGGCATAAAAAGTTAAGCTGGCGCATCCTCAAAGTATCGCATTTTTTGCTTTCGTTTGAACGCCATGGCAGGTACAAAGTACGGCCGAAGTTTGGTGTTTTTTTTTTTGTTATCGACGGTTTAAGTAAATATCCTACTTGTTGTTGTAGAGTTCACTGACAGAGGGTCAATGTGTCGGAAAGACATTGACCCTACCAAATTAAATTTTAAATTGTATTCGTAGATCGATGTTCAATACGCCATTCGGCACTTAGAGCAGTCCCAGCAAACATTTAGGTATTATTTGACGTCAAAACTACCTAAATTATATATAATAAATTTAGTCGCAAAATTAAAATTAACCATGTTTTGGTAAAATTTACGTTGACGCTACGTGGAATCGACATAAGTGGAGAATAAGACGACGTCGAAATAAGGTTATATCGACTAAGACAGGTAAAATTACACATAAATCGTACTTGTAGTCGCACAATATATTTGGTTAATAATACCTATTTAGGTAAATTTTACTTAAATTCGATGTCAATTCGACATCGAGTTAACTAACTTTAGGTAGAACTTACGTATTTAAGTATGTGAAATTGGAAAATGACACCAAGAGGAAAAAAATAAGGTTTTTTATATCTATTTGGTAATTTTCTCTATAATATTGTTGTCAGTCACCTACAAATTTGAAGAGATACCTAACTCACAATGACGATACAAGTTAAATGTCGGTAACTAAAATAAATTCAATTTATAAGTGAAGTATTTGCAGTACTCGCTTGTTGAAATCAATGCGACGAAAATTTTTTGTGTATAATAACAGCTGTACTTCGTAAAATAACAATGCGCCTCCAAAATATTCATCTATAAGGAAATTCTTATTGCCAAGTAAAAAAATTATAGTAATAATTTGAGCCGAAAAGTATGCTATACTTGTTAAATATGAGTTTACAGGTATAATTATGTATTTTTTTTAGCTTTTCGTCAGTTTGTTTCCATACACACTCATTTTTAAAATTCTAATTTGGAATCATATTTCAACTCTGCTAAGAAAATATGGCGTCTTGAGCTAATTTAACCATAAAGTTAACTGCCTTTGTAAATGCAACTACAAAAGATAATTGACTTAATGAATTGAAATCAGGTAGATAAGCCAGGTAGAATTTATCTATTTTGTCGACCTAATATTACTTCAAAGGTGTATAATAATAGTGACCAAATAGGTTGCTATGTAGGTATACATTACGTAGGATTTACAACAAAATCTACCTAGTAAGATATTCGACTATTAGGAATATTTTTAGTCGCTAAAAAGGTAAATACTACCTAATTATATTACCTATTTCTACCTTATTGTAAATTTATCCTTCAGGTCATTTTTGGTAGATTTTTTAGTAGTTTTTCACTCGCTGTTTTCGTTAAATTTACTTTCAAGGAAAATTGTGTATGAGGTAGATTAATTGGTATTATTAACGTAAACTTAAATCTAAAGTAAGACCAATTGGTAAATTTTTATCGGAAGTGTATTTTTCTAGTCAATTTTACGTCATAATTACCTTAACAAGTAAATTCCTCTTTTACCAAGTCGAATTGGAGCTAATTTTAACAAAAATGTTTGCTGGGGTGCATTTAATGTAACATTTTCTTTGACTTTCCATTACCTGTAATTTTTTGTTGTGCTGTCTTAATTCAGTAACTTTGTCATCAAAAAAGGGGGCTACCTGATGTTAAATCAGGTATCTATGCTTTTTTAATATGTTGTACAGAATTAAAAACTAATGTTAAATCCAAGTTTACGACCTCGGCAGACCTCCAGGTCTTGGTCAAAAATCCAAAAAACTGCAAGATTTTTGATTTTTTTTTCAGTTTTTGTCAATTTTGACACCTAAGGTCTACTTGTTTTGTAAAAATAATTTAGTATTTTTTAAAAGTAGACTGCTATTAGTTGGTACCAGAGCGGACTCTGTAGATCAAATAGTATCCGAGATACAGCTGTTCAAACTTTTGCAAAATTTTCATTTTTTGACATTTTAAAAAATTTTTAACTTAAAAATCTGTGAAATATGTACTACTATTATAACTAGGTTCAGAAAATTCATTTTACTCCAAATCCAAGCCCCAAATGGAGTCAGAGGGGGGCCAAAAAATGCCCCTATCCCCAATATATAGTACTATTATAGTGATTGGATTGGAAAAGAGGAAGGAATATTTAAAAAAATCAGTTATAAACAGATCTTATATTTTTTAAACAACTTTATCTCTCTTGGACGGTCCGGGAGTGTCGTCCGTATCATCCATGTCAACTGTGTCGCTGTTCTCTCTTATATCCTTTTCTTCTTCTTCTTGAGGCCAGAAGAGATTATCCAACGCCTCGTCGTCTGATTTTTCTTCAAGGTCTGGGGAGTGTATATTTATACTTAAAGAAGCATTGTCGCATGACTGTCCACTGCAATGCGTGCAAACCGTCGAAAATTTCAATCCAGATTTTTTTGCAACTACACGCATTGCTTCAGCCCCTCTTGCAGCTGCATGATATTTTGGTGATCGATGTCTTCACCAGCACCAGTCATTCTCGCTGGCATTACAAAGAAACACACAATCTTTTTCCAAAAATGTGGGAGAGGAAAAAACCAGACGTGACATTCAAACGCCTCCTCAAAATACAAGTCTCCTGAACTCTTTCTATTTCTGCAGTAGATGTGACTCTACATCGGCACTGTTCGGGCAAGGAAAAATGAAATTATTTGCTATAATCAAAAAACATCCAGACCATGAGGATAAGATTGCTGTATTTTATAAATTAAATGCCACACCTGAGCAAACTGCCGAAGCAGGCGAGGTGATCATGGTTGCGCTATATGGGGGCAAACATTCAAGCCAGAATCTAAATGATTTACGCTTCCACTTGAAGGGCTCAGGGGAAAAACGATTATAGTCCATTTTTTGTCGAAACTTCTTTTAGTTCACGACCCAAGCTTTCAGGTGGCTATGTCGGTTATAAGCAAAAACAATCACAGTCACTGTAACGAATTTAAATAAAAAAGATATGCAGTGTAAGAATGATCAGAGTCTGAGCGCTTCCATACAAAAACGATCAGAGTCGCATCGTTAAATAAGGGGACGTATTTTTATTTTTAAATGACGTTAAGCAGGTAGTTTATTTTGTGGAAAGTGACAGTTTGTAAAAAATATGGAATTTAATGAGGCTGACCAAGAGGATTCTGATGACTTCCTTTCACTCGCAAACTTGCAAAAAAGTGTAAAGGCGCAAAGAAAGGTAATACTAACAACAATAAACGTTGTTAATCTGCTAAATACATTGTATTTTGAAGCACATCAAAAAAGAAGGCGCAAAGAAGAAGTGTAAAGGTGTAAACAAGTAGTGTAAAGGCGCAAAGAAATAGTGTAAAGGGAATATTAACAGTTTTTTATCGACATTTTGATTATTGTTTATGCTTATACTAAGAATTAACTTTTAATTTTTAAATAAAAATGTGGAAAACCACGACGTTGTTTATGAGTTTGCACACTTACTGCACTAAGCCTGTTGCGCTACTTTATAACATTCAAAAACGATCAGAGTCCTGGACCGTGATCGATTTTGTAATGTCATATGTGGAGTTCTGGTGCATCTTCCGCTCTGAACCTCGAAGGTAATGTTAAACATTTTTGTAGGTAATATGATTTTGCTGTCAAATAAGTATGTGATGAGATGAGACAACAATTGACGTTATTTTGCAACTATAATCATAAAATATGAGTCTGTAAAGTTTGTTTTCTCTATTCTGTAAAAAGTAGTTTTTGTGACTCTGATCGTTTTTCCCCTGAGCCCTTCACTTGTTTGCGAGGGCTGCAGCAAAAATTAATTTCAATCTTGCTAGATTGCCTTCAACCCAAGATGCTGCACGTTTTCACTACCTGCGGATATACCACCAGGTACAAATAACAATTATAAATATTACTTCTTTAATATTATAATTTTTACTATACCTTTCAGGTGCAGAAGTGGCTGGGTGTAGAAAAGAACCTTGTTGATTGGGGCTGGGTGCGCTCGTCCCAAAGCCAAAATAATGTCCAGGGATGCAGCACCGCAACAACTCTTGCAGTTGAAAGAAATCTGAATTAAAATGTTCGACGGTTTGCACGCATTGCAGTGCGATAATGCTTCTGATTTAAGTATAAATATACACTCCTCAGACCTCGAAGAAGAATCAGACGACGAGGCATTGGATAATCTCTTCTGGGCTCAAGAAGAAAGGGAGATAAGAGAGAACAGCGACACAGACGACACGGATGATACGGACGGCACTCCCGGACCGTCCAAAAGAGCTAAAGTTGTTTAAAAAGTATAACATCTATCTGTTTATAACTGATTTTTTAAAAATATTCCTTCCTCTTTTCCAATCCATTCACTATAATAGTACTATATATTGGGAGGGCATTATTTGCCCCCTCTGACCCTATTTGAGGCTTGGGTTTGGTACGTATTTCACAGATTTTTAAGTTAAAAATTTTTAAAAATGTCGAAAAAATGAAAATTTTGCAAAACTTTGAACAGCTGTATCTCGGATACTATTTGATATACAGAGTCCGCTCTGATACCAATTTGTAGCAGTCTACTTTTAAAAAATACTAAATTATTTTTGCCAAAAAAGTAGATCTTGGGTGTCAAAATTGACAATAACTGAAAAAACAAAAATCTCGAAGTTTTTTGGATTTTTGTCCAATACCCGGAGGTCTGCTGAGGTCGTAAACTTGGATTAAACATTACTTTTTAATCCTATACAACATATTACAAAAGCATAGATACCTGATTTGATGTCAGGTAGGATGTATAAAGTTACCATATGAAGGGGTTGGAAGCAAAACCGTATAAGTACACTTTTTTGGGAAAACGAGTTAAGTGCAAATTTGGAATATTAAGATGCAGATTTATTTAGTGGCATAAGAGTATAAGTGAATTTCATGATTTTAGTGCCCTCTATTGAGAAGTAGAAAAAGTATACAAATGAATGTTACATTTTATTTCGTAGCATAACAGTATAAAATTACTTATACTGTTGTGCCCCTCAACCAGGAGTGCGTTGTGTGATTGAACATTGGCTATTCGCTGTCCAAAGTGAAGCAGATTTTTGTATTATTGGATAACATTTTTAAAATATGGATAGAAAACACAGAGAATGTAAAGGTAAGAGTTTATATAGTAATTAATTGACATATTCCAGTACATAATGTTATATTGTTAAGCACTTTAAAGTATGTGATTCTAACCTAAAATATTTAAATGTGAAAAGCGAATAATTATGTGTTTAATTTAGAATAATATTGAAACATATTGTAAATACAGCTTTATTAAAGCCTAATGCATAAAAAGTGTTTGTTTTCTTGGGCTGAGTAAAACATAAAGTATATTTTTTAACAATATGTATTCTGAAATAAGCACCAAACTTATTTAAACATTTGGAATTAAAAGTACATATTTACATTATAAAATACTTTTTTAATGAAATTTCTTTTCATCTTATAGCTAGCACTAGTTATTTTAATGTGGATAATGATGATGAGGAAAATGATCCATATGAAACAGACCCAGATAGTGATTATAATCCCAGTTCAGAAGAGGACTTCATTGTTACTGATGACAATGTAGGTGAAAATGTGGCCGATGCAGTGGCTGAAAGTAGCTCTACATTACATGGTTTGTAAATGAAAAAAAGGAAATGTTTGATATTTATTTAATGTTATTATTTTGTATTTTAGTTACCCCTAAGAGAACTAGAAAGCGAAGAAGAAGAATACAAGAATGGAAAAGAGCAGTAAATAAACAGGCTAGACTACACGGCGAGGAATATAAAACACCAAAAGGAAAGCTGGTTAAAAGAAGAGAATTAAAGCTATTTGAACATAACTGTAGATATGATTGCAAGAAAATTAGTGAAGGAGAAAGACACATTTTATTTGAAAAATTTTATAAACTACTATCGTATTATTTGCAAATTTTATTGCCTTATGCATAAAAAAAGTCAACCCGCTAGAAAGAAAACTACAGCTGTTGTCAACAGAAAGTTTGCAACATGCATATATTTGATGAATGTTAGAGTTTGTAAGGCCTTCTTTTTAGCCACTCTGGATATATCAAACAGCCGATTCACTACAGCATGCAGCAAAATTTCTAAAGAAGGTTTCGTAGAACCTGATCGGCGAGGCAGACATGAACCTTCCAATAAAGTAGATGACAACACTAAGAGATATGTTATTGAACATATTAAAATGTTTCCAAGCTATAAAAGTCACTATTCAAGATCACAAAATGATTGTACCAGATATTTGCCTCAGCATTTAAATATTAGAAAGATGTATTTCCTCTATTGTGAAAGATGTTCTGAAAATAATCAGCAACCAGTAAAAGAAAGTTATTATCTACACATATTTTGCACTGAATTCAACCTCAAATTTCACAAGCCTCATTCTGACACGTGTAACACTTGTGATCGGCTCAACAATACTTTGAAAAATTCTCAAGATAAGGGACAGAGAAATAAAGCAAAAAACGAATTATTACATCAAAGAAAAGTTCAAAGCGTTGGGGAATCTAAAAAAAGAGACGTTATATTTGGTTCTGAGAATAAACATACAACACGTATAGTTTGTTTTGACTTACAGAAAACATTACCGACCCCTTTAATTACCACAAACAAAGTATATTACCTTAGACAGTTATGGACATATAACTTTTGTGTGCAAGATATTGTGTCTGGAAAGTCGTACATGTATATTTGGAATGAAACCATAGCATCTCGTGGGTCGCACGAGATTGGATCTTGCTTAATAAAGGTAAAGTTTATATTATTTTTTCATCATTCATGTCATTTACCGAGTCATTTACTGTCTTTGTTTTTAGTTCATAAAAGATTTACCCCATGAAGTGGAACACCTTATCTGCTACAGTGACTCTTGCGGTGGACAAAATAAGAATAAAAATATTTCAAAATTATTCATGTACATTGTTCAGTCCACAAACTTACAAACAATTGAGCACAAGTTTTTTAAACCTGGACACTCCTACATGGAGTGCGACAGATCTTTCGGGAGAATTGAAAAAAATAAAAAACGAATACCCCAAGTTTTCGTACCTGGCTACTGGGCATCTGTAATAAAAAAAGTCTTCCAAAAACTTTGAAGTTTATGAAATGAGAAAAGAAGATTTTTTTTTCATTCTCTTACTTAAATCTCCAAATGAAGGATCCAAAAGAAGATGATGAGGACAATATTATTAAATGGCGAAGTATTGTTCAAATATCAGAAGCAACATTTGTTCCGCTTTCTATACAAAAATGTTAGAAATGAGCAGTAACAATTTGAATTGACTGAAAGCTGTTCAACATTGACACCAGGAAAACCTAAATTCAGTTTGAGTAACTTTTCTGAACCACTCCATGCTGCCCCTATTAAAATAAAATACCTTAAATACTGTAATCTAATAGAGCTTCTTCAGTTCATTCCGCCGGTCTACTACGAGTATTACACAAATATGGCACATGAAAATGCCTCTCCAAAAAAGGCAACGAAAAAGAAGAAAGGAGAAGAGATGCATGAAAATGTCTCTCCGAAAAAAGGAAAGGAGAAAGAAGAGGAGAAACAATCTCAACTAAGTGAAGAAGACCAGGAAGAAGCTGATGAAAATATTAGAATTGAATTAGAATCAGATTATGACGATTAAGATGTAATAATATAATAAAATTATTTCTGATAGTTTCCTGATTTATTTAACAAACATTTACAAATGTTTGGTGGCAAAACAATATGTGGTTTTTTTTGAAAAATTCACAATTTTGAAATATAGCATAAGATTCTCAAAACATATACTTTTTGCACATATAATGGCCATTAATCTAATTTTGTAATTATCACTCAGAATTACAGATAAGTTGTTAACTTTGAATGAGCCTCCTGAATAATTTTACTTTAAGCACTTATCCCCTTTTGCTTCCAACCCCTTCATATTATCTTCTACAAAAATTATTTTAATTTTGCTATTTTTGTAATGTGATTAAAACCAATAAATCGTTTCTACCCTCTCCAGCTTTGCTGTCAGTCCCAAGTCTGATAAAGAGGGAGGGGAAGTGATATGGTTGGACCGCGTTACGTCAGATTAGTTAGTCATAGGCGGCGCATTCCTACAAAAAAATATCATCACATTTTTTTAATTATCCATTTTTTTAACTCCTATTGGTGGGGACAACCTACTGATACATTTTCCGCACGTTGTGGTAAATCACCTTGTATGTTGACTTTTCGAGTATAGGTACATGAAATACCAACATATATGTTGGTATTTCATGTATCTATATGTCTATTGCTTGGTACCACTTTATTAAAACCTTCATGATTTGTAACAGGACCTAACTCTTTGGAATCCGTTATTGTGGAAAAAATATTTCTTCGAGCAATGACTGTATATTGTCTCGTGTAAGTTCAACATTTCAGGTGAATGATTAAACCTAACTAAAATTAAAACAAAATGTAATAAATATTAAATAGAAGCATAAGTACAAAATTAAAATAAAATAAAATATTTACAATAAAAAAATAGTTGATGATGTTCACCATATTCTTAGCTAAAATTTTTTGTAAAATTTACGTTTAGAAAAATTATTTTTGAACGTAATTCTGCCGATAAAATACATTCCTTTTAGAACGAAATTACGTTGAGATATAAGGTACAACTTAATTTAAAATTTTAAACTGATTATTCATTATCAGTTTTATCTGATAAATCTTCCTTAAGCCAATTCGGAATGGCTCTAATGCCATTCTTCTTATACAATTTTACTAAGGCTGTGTTATGACTCAAATAATACCTTTGCAGATACTTCAATGATTTCTCTTCCATAGGTGGATACTGCCTTCCTTTGCTACGGCCGAGACATTTTGTATGGTCCACATTTATAACTTGGCAGAAAAATCCTTTTTTTGGATCGAACCTACAAAAAATACATTCATTATTCAAGTGTACATACAAGGTGAGGCAATAGTGCGGTCAGACTTCCATAGCTCGAGTTCTATGATAGCTAAAAATAAAAAAAAAAAAGAAATAAGTAAACTAGATAAAAAAGTCCATAACCAGAAATTATTTTCGAATATAAGTTACAAGACATCTAATTAATGCTTTTGAATCATTTTTACTTCCTAAATATGTACAGGGTGGCCAAAAATGATTTTTCAATTTAGAACTTTTTCTCAATTTTTTCGACGGTGTAATGCAGAAAATGAAAAACGAACATTTTTTGCACGTACACTTGCTTTGAAAATTTTTGCGTACACCTATTTTTCCCTGTATTAAATCAGGATTGTAATTAATGAACTCTGACATTTGAAATTTTGAAAAGTCAAAATGCCTCGACTGACAGAGCAAGACAAAGTTTTGATGCTTTCTAAATTAGAAGAGGGGTGGTCCAAAAGAAAGGTTGCTATTCGTTATGGACTAGATAAAAGCACTGTTCTACAAGTTTTAATATAGTTGTATTTATTTTTATGCTCGTTTTGATTAAATTTTAATTAAATGTCAATGTCATCTTTAACCTAATCTCAAAATAATCCGTTCACACAGCTAAAATTTTGCAAAATCGTTACTTAGTTTTGAATGTGTACGCGAAAGTTTTGAAAGCAAGTGTACATCCCTATAACTATTTGAAAACATTTTCAATTTATTGAGCAATAAATACCAAATTCAAGAATAAAGTTAATAAAATAGAGGTTTCTTCAATTAATTTGACAAAAAAAATTATAATGAGTTATAGTGATTGACTCACATCTCTATGTGTGGTGGTCCAACTCTTTTCGTTTTCTATGTGCTTTTCCACTGTTCTTAAAATTGCCGGTGGGATAGATCTAAATGTAGTTATTATCCTTTCCTTCATATTTTGGATGTTGTTGGCGTGTGTGTGTCTTCATAAATAATTTCTTTCACATATCCCCATAAACAGAAATCCATTTTTGTAAGATCTGGGGACCTAGATCTTACAGGCGATTTAGTGGGTAGATATTATTTAGGTGGTCCCCTACTGCATTTAAACAATGTGGTAGAGCACCATCTTGCTGAAATCACATCTTATTTCGAATACTTTTAGGAAGATTCACCAATAATTGTGGAAGATAGTTCTCCAGAACATGAAGATAAATAGCTTCAGTCAATGTACCATCAAAGAAATGTGTCCCTATTATATGTTCTACAATAATTCCTCCCCAAACGTTTACAGACCATCAAAAAGAAGTCTAGTATATAAAGTACCAATGATTTATTTTATAATTATTATTATTTACAAATTTTATATTACATTAATTAAGAATATTTTTATATCAATGAGATAATTGTGGCAAGGTCATGTTTTAAACTAATGTTAAATTGGCCTTATTTTGTAAATTTTCAATTTACAGAATAAACTGATTTTTTTAATATTACTTTTATTATTATTATCTGTGCTGCTTATCAACTTGCCTGAAAAAGTAAGGATTTTCCGAAGCATAATAATGGAAATTGTTTTTGCCAAGCAACACATATTAGTGTATTTATGTTGTATTCAGGCCCCCCGCATCAAATCATGGGCCCCGGTACTAAATTCACTGGCGGACCCCCGCGCCTAATAATTGAGGCAGGAAAAAATTTTTTTGTCAAAATTTCTGGCGGGCCCTCGCTTTGGGTCCCTAAACTCAGTACCCAATAGACCGCCCCATACAGAGGGCCTGGGTGTACTATGTGTATATTGGGTACATTTTTGGTATAAGTATATATATGGTATATACAATAAGCATTTTTATACGTGATATTTATCACATCCTCAAATCTTAACTGAAAATTACATTTTTGCTGATTTTAAATAATGAAACCTACAGTTTTGGTATTTAAATCTTGTTTATTACAAGATTGTCAATCAATCTTAAAAGATTGATATATATGACGTTTCCCTTTAATGTTTAATATACCTTATATTGATATCTAAAAAGCCGTGTATTCAATGTTACAATATAACTAATATTTCAAATAAAATTTGTATACGTTTTTAATAACTTCTTTTATGCCGAATCAATTTCTTTAATTGATTTTCACAGTCTTAATTTTTTAATTTGTTTAACAGCTTATTATATACTGGCAGTACAGTAGAGCCTCGGTAATCCAGACACTCCAGTAATTCGGATCCTTCTATTCACCGGACACTTTAAAAATTTTACCTCCGTAGTCCGGACAAAGACAGAAGTTTTTTATGCTAAAATCATAACCTATTTCCTGATAAAGTGAATTATATACCAATATAAACAGTGCTGCATTCAGTCTACACTTAAAAATAGAACGTGCACGTGGTTCCATATCCAGTGGAAGTATACCAAGACAAAAATAATTATTGAAAATTTTCATTGTTTAAATAGGCTTAGAATGTCATGAAACATTAAGATTTTAAGTTTGAGCAAAAAAAAATTGTCTGTGGGGTCGGTCTGTCTGTTGGTCTTGTAACTTTTGGGTGCTCACGATTACTCTGGAACCGTTTAAGATATTGACTTAAAATATGGCACACGTATGTATTTTAACGAGATCTGGGGGTAAATCAAGCAAGTAAGAGTCCATGAAATTGGTATTTAGTAAATATAAGAGAAGCTAAGTTCCCAAAAATAAAATTTGGCATTAGCCATTATTGCTATTACCATTATTAAAGGGGGGTGAAAAATATTGTGATTTAGTGTGTACGTGTACAAGAACCAAAGTCAAGAATTTTTTTCACTTCATTCACCACCACCCCCCCCCACTACCGATGTGGCATATAATTTTATGGGTTCTTGGGTACACAATTTCAAATATTATACCATAAATAATTATTTCCACATAGTGGAGTGCAAATGTAATATTTTCGTTGTAAGAGACTTAGATAGGAAGTCTGGATGTGGAAGTAGTGATTCCTTAGGCAGCGATTTTTTTAGTTGCTATGACAAGTAAAAAAAAAATTGTATATGTAATAATCCACCTCCACTAGTCCGGATACCTCGCTAATCTGGCAGTTGCTGGAACCATATGTGTCCGGATTAGCGAGGCTGAACTGTATATGCTTATCGTGGGTCACCTTCACTACATATAACCTATATTCAGAAAATCGGAACGATTTATATACAAAAAATAAATATCTTGTATTTCTGCTTACATCATTGTTATAAAATATTATTTTGGATATTCAGCAGATAACTTTCAAAGAAATCATTCGTTCCTTTCATATATTATTGATCTAAATCTGATCAAGCTAGAATATCAACGAGTAGTCCTCTTACAAACAAACTTGTCAATTTCTTTATACATTTACTATGTCTAACATTCAATATGAAAAACATGAAAATAACCATTCTTTCTATATATTGAAGATCTAAGTCTGATCATGCCAATATATTGTCAGAAATCCACCCTCAAGAGGAAATCTTTCAAGCATCTCTAGCCCTACCTAGAGGATACTCCATTCAATACGATAAACAAGAAAATAACCATTTTTTTCTATATATTGAAGATCAGACTTAGATCTTGGCATGATCAGACTTAGATCTTCAATGTATAGAAAGAATGGTTATTTTCTTGTTTTTCATATTGAATGTTAGACATAGTAAATGTATAAAGAAATTGACAAGTTTGTTTGTAAGAGGACTACTCGTTGATATTCTAGCTTGATCAGATTTAGATCAATAATATATGAAAGGAACGAATGATTTCTTTGAAAGTTATCTGCTGAATACCCAAAATAATATTTTATAACGATTTATATACGTTTATTATATGATACTGTGTTGCTTGGGTGTTAACAAATCCATTTTTTTAAAAGTAAATCAGTAAATAAAACATTACACAGGTCTACAAAAAAAAAATGTTCTGCTTCAAGGACTAAACCTATCACGTCTGAAGTATTTTTGTGTGCTGGAACAGAATTTTGAATTTAAAAAACTTTCTACCGCATAGATTTCGAGTAAATCCCGATTTTTATTGCCAAAAAACGTTTTTTTGCAAAATTTCGACGTAAAATGTGTTTATAAGTATTTAAATCCCCAAAAACATAATAAAAATTACTATTTCCTATGTATTTTTGTGTAATGATTATGAATCTGTAAAAAACGGCGCTCTGCTCTCTAAAGGGCAATAAAGGGCGAAAAGAGCAAAAACTTAATTTTATTGAAAAAAGAAGTGCGAGGTGTGTTTTTCTATGTATTTTTTAAAGTTGAACACGAATCCGATGTTAAAAAATGGCACTCCACTCCAGAGAGCAATAAAGGGCTAAAAAGGGCCAAATATTAATTGTTTATTGCTCGAAGGTGTAGTGTTTTTAAGACTAGCCTAACCTGACCTAAATAGTGTAAACCCAAACATGCGGCAAACCTTTGGAAGGGTCCTATCAAGTTTTTACCCCATCTGTGGTCAGCCACAAACCTTGGTTGGTCAGGTTAGACTAGTCTTAAAAAATACTACACCTTCGAGCAATAAACAATTAATATTTGGCCCTTTTTAGCCCTTTATTGCCCTTTCGAGAGCGGAGTGCCATTTTTTAACATCGGATTCGTGTTTAACATTAAAAAATACATAGGAAAACACACCTCGCACTTCTTTTTTCAATAAAATTGAGTTTTTGCCCTTTATTGCCTTTGGAGGGCATGGTGCCCTCTTTTAACATCGGATTCGTGTTCAACAATTCGAAATCTACAAGGTAGAAAGTTTTTCAAATTGTAAATTCGGTTTCAGTACACAAAAATACTTAAGGCATGATAGGTTTAGTCCTTGAAGCAGAACATTTTTTTTTTGTGGGCCTGTGTTATTGCAGAAGGTGACATCTTGCATTTTACCTCTGGCCCAATTACAAATCTGTAGACGCCTTTGAAAATCATCAACATTTAATTCCTGGTGCATTTGAATGTGATATGCATGAAACAAAATTTTTTTTACGATTCAACCAACACAGTCTACTTATTCCTACTAATGAGCTCTCTCTCTGACTAATATAGGGATTCTCAACCTTTGCGAGCACCACAGAAAACTCATTTTCTTTGTTCAAAAGGTTTAGTTTTTCACTTTTTTTATATTCTACATTTCCAGTTTCCACAAATCTATCAAGAAGACAGATTTGTGGAAGCTGCTAACATGAGGGACCCTTCTTTCAGAATACTGTTGCTAATAAATTCTATGGGCAAGGAAACAATTTCTACCCGACTCTCCCAAAACAAAAGGCATGCTTACAAGTTCTGCTTTGAAAAACTCCAAATATTTTAAAATTACCACAAAATAGAACTGGCGACTGATAAGTGCAATAAATGTTCGTTTGTGCAAGACAATTTATATCAAACTGAGGTTTTATTGCTTGTCGAATAACGAAAACAACAAAATTTACAAGAAAACTATTACCAAGAAATTGATGTTTTTGGCTATATCGAGACAAACATTAAACGAACTCGCTAAAAATTTCATGCTGTTCTTATAAACAACACGTGGCGCTCTTTTATAATTTTTTTTGTTGAATTATTTGAAGAATCCTCTATTTTTTAAGTTTATTCTTGAATTTTGTACTTATTGCTCAATAAATAAAAAATGTAGCTGTATACAAAAAGTGTTTGTTTTTCATTTCTACACCACATCATCGAAAAATATAGTGTTCCATTTCAAAAAATTGAGAAAAGTCAATTCAAAAGCATTAATTAAATGTCTCATAACATAACTTTTTTCTTAAAAATCCATAATAATTGTGGCTGTAGTGATTTTTTCAATATGTATCTGCAGATGGCATTATTTTAATAAAAAAATTAATTACATCCAAGTGGTTGGGAGATAGTCAATAATATAGGAATGACAGGAGTCTAGAGTATTCAAAAAATGTACTGATACACACAGCATTGATTGATTCTGGTTGATACCGGGTCAGGCTCCGGCTAGTCACATATTCGTATCATAAAGAAAAATAAATACTTTTTGAATTGAGCTGAATTGATTGATTTGCCAGTGGTAGGCATTGCTGCCACTCCCAGGGTTATACAGCTGGGCCTGCTACGTACACGCTGGGTTGGATTAGGGTCATGCTTGTTGCCAGCAGCGAGAGCCACATGGCGCATGGTAAAGGAATGTGGGATGAGAGGTGTAGGTATTTATGAGATGCGTTACCGCATTGTGTCGTGAGAGAGCATTTAAGTTCTCTTTTTTGCGGTTTTAGTTGTGAACTTCTGCCTTTTTTGAGTCTTCTTGTGAAATATGTGTTGTGTCGTGATATGGGGTGTTTATGATCCTTTTTTTGTGTTTATGCTTCTTCGAATCTTTTTTCTGGGTCTTCTGATTCCTCGGTTCCCGATGGCTGGGTTGGGATTGGATCATGTTTGTTGTCAATAGCGAGTGCCACATGACGCATGGTACGGGGGTGGGCAGTGTAGGTGTTTGTGATATTTAATGTTTATGCTCCTCTTTTTTGTGTTTCTGTTGTTCGTGCTCCTCTTGTTGTATTTCTGCTTCTACACATCTTCTGATTCCTCCGTTTCTGGTTCTGGTAGAGTATATATTGCTGCGATTTCTTTGTGGAATTCCTTGTTGGTTGTTGGGGTGAAAGGTTATGAGTTCCCCTCCTCTTAGTGTGTTGTGGTGTATTGTCCTCCTCTTCAAGTTTGCTGTTGTTGCTATCATCGCCTGCCCATGCTATTATGAGTGGAAATAAAAATGACAGTTACACTCTCCCTCTCCTTACTAGCGGGATCCTTCCCAAAAGAATGGAGACCGGAATAACTAAGGTATAGGGAAATAATAGGGAATATCTCTTTAGCATTTTCAAACATACTTCATTCTTGCTTATTTTTTTGCTTATTATTATTACGGTCCTAAACTTTTCAATAAATTCCTTAAATGTGAAGTATAAACAGTCAGTTAAAAAGAAGAATTTTTAAGGGTGTTTCTATAGCATGCATGAGGTTTTTTAAATTTTAATGGCACTGGAACCAAGCCAACGAGTAACAGTTTTATCCAAATTTTTATTATATTTTTAAATTAATAGAGCATCTGCACGTGACGTCACAAGATAGTTGCCTGGAGTATAAACAAATATATAACCTCACTTTATTTCTAACGTTTGTGGTTTGGTGAAAGTTGTGCTTTGCGATATTCAAAATTTGTATACTTTGCTTCATTGTGAACAATAATATATTTAGCTGGGTGATTTTCTGTGTGGGTTATAAGGAAATTTGACTCTAATTATGTATAGTAATTATTATTATACGTTGGACACTGAAAGTCATAAGGAAATAAAGTGAGGTTATTTATTTGTTTATCATCCAGGAAACGACCTTGTGACGTATGTGCAGATGCTCTATTTAATTTGGCGCAGTGCATTGTTACCCTAATGGTACGCCCCTGATTGGCTCATGTTACATTTGCTAGAGAAGTTATTTATTGACTTATTTTTAAGTTACTACCTGACCTGTGTCAGGGTCCGTTTTCGAAATTCTTTAGGTTCTCTACAAGTACATAATGCATAATAATTTAAGTGGTAAAAATTGGGGACTTAGCTTTATTGTTGTCTTCATATACACACCACTTTACTATGATTTATTACTTCCTGGGTTTTCAGTCGGTCAAGTTGTTTTTCACTTCTTTGCACTAAGAGATTTAAGGGTCCTGGGTTGTTTGTTTATACTCGTTTCTTTATGCTCAATTCTTTATGCACAGCACTGTACGGCTTTACCACTAAGTAACTCTGTATTAGTTATTTTCAAAATATTAATTATATTTCAACTTTGTTCTTTTGTTATTACACATCGATTTACGCAGAATTTTTTGAGCTACAGTTCACCTAAGCTTTATCAAATTTAACGGAGTTTTACCCGATATTTTGCGTTTTAAGTGGGAGCGTTTCAGACACACCCTCGCTCGCTACGAGAACCCACTTCATTCCTGTACTGATATACATAGCACTGCATTTAAAAAAAAATACACTTGATCCTGTAGAATCGTCTTGGCACACCCTGTAGATTCGAAAATAAATTCTGCTTATAGACTTTCTTATCTAGTTTACTTGTATTTTTTTTTTAACTTCTAGCCATCATAGAACTTGAACTATCGAAGTCCGACGCATTATTGCCCTACCCTTGCTCGAAAGTGTTTTATATCTGATCAAAATTTTGGGCTCAGATGACTACATTATAAATTAACTATTTATCTATCATCAAACTCACCTTAGATGCTCTGTATAATTAAGAAACGGTGTGATTTTCAAGAACTTCTGCAGCTCGTTCATGACCTCGACTGGATTACTTTTCAATTCCTCTCCATCAATAATATGCAAAGACTGCGGTGAGAAGTACGTCATCCACCTATCTAAGTGCTGTGCATATTTGCCGGGGTTCAAACACCTGTTCCTCAAATCCCTCAGTGGTTTGGGGGCAGTATCGCTAGCCGTTATAACCTGATGGAAGCTGTAGTTGTTTGCAATGATATCACCATGTGCCCTTGTGTGCTGATACCAAGAATAGGCCCTTCTCGCCGGGGATATTAAAATTGTGATCAGCTTTGCATGAGGTAGAAGCGCATGTACCCTTTTTGGAACTAGTTCGCCATCGAAATAAGTGGCACTTTTTTCGAAATAGTACCGAGCCGAGGAATTGGTATCCGTAGGGAAAAAATCCATATACCTAAAAGCACCACCACCTTCAAATAGATAATACTTAGAAGTTGATTTATCACTCAACTTTAATCATTAGTGATTGATAAACTAAAACATTTTGGCTGAACTAAATCAGATAATTAATAAAATAGAGAAAGCTAATATCCACGCAGTAGACTGACGTAATTTTTTGGTTACAAATGACGTCATGTTGATATCATCATGTGACGTCAAATTGATGTCATTTGTGACCAAACAATTGTGTCAAAAGGAAAAAATGATGCCACCAATACATCACAGCGATGTCTCAACATGACATCATAATTTCGTCACAATATGACGTGATTGAGACATAATTTTGACATCATCTGACATCGACAACCAATGTTACCAAAAAATGATGTCAGTCTGCTTGCTGTCTAGGTAGTTATTTTCCAAAGTTTACAGTCACCGATCAACCTAATAGATATGCATTTTTTATTCACTCGAATTTTGTTTTTCTTCAATAGTACCACCTACTTCTCAAATATGAAGTCGATGTCTCTACCTATTCCTCTGTTGTAAGAATTTTTCTTCTTTGTGACGTCACGTAGACGTAGGTGTATTTTTAATTCACTTGTATCCTGTCCGTCTACAGCATTTCTACCTACGTTTCAAATTTCAATTCGATATCTACAACCGTTCCCGAGTTATCAGCGAAATCACTTGGAGGCTCTGCCACTTTAAGAAATATAATAATAATAATAATAATAATAATAAAATTCGGCAGAGGTCTTAGCCGGCAGAATGCAGAAGGCCGTCATCCTCGGTTCATTACGTCTGCTCAGGGCACACGATTCGCGGACCCAGTAGTCACTCACCCCACGGGCGTGGGGAGTGGCTACTGGTACTACCAGCTCCCCTCTGTGAGTGTCGGAGCCACAGAGTTTAAAGGGTGACTGGCTTTTACAAAAAAAATAATAATAATAATAATAATAATAATAATAATGTCTTTATTTATCATATTTCAATTCAAATATACAAGTATTTAACTAGTTTCATAAATAGGGCGAAGTTCAGATAACTTTAAGGGTTTCTGCTCTTCCACTTAACCCTGTAAATATATCAATGCACTTGCAATTGTAAGATATTTAAATATCCTAAAAAATACATACAAAGTACATAGCATATCAGAGTATGCTCAAAAGAAGAGAAAGAAAAAGAGAAATTAAGTAATGATTATTTAGGTATACAAAAACACACATATACATTACATATACACATACATTATTCACTTTAAAATCAGCTATTAGGTAGAAAATTGCTCGTTCATGAGTTCCTTCGTATAAGCAGTTTTAAATTTTGCTAAGTTTAGCGCTCTTGTTGAGTTTGGGATGTTATTGTAGATATTAGACACAGTGTATGAATAGCAGCACTTAAAAATTCTGTATTATGCTGCGGTGGTGTAATTGTACCTTTATACCTAATATTCACATTGTGAACGTCAGTTCTAAATGAAATTTTGTTATATAAGTAGCTTGGAGATTTGTTGCAGATTATTTTGTGGTATAGACAAGCTGCATGCAGTATACGCCTATTTGCCATGTTAAACCATTTTAAGTCTATAAGTTTGTGAGAAATTCTTTCGTACTTTCTAATACGAAAGATGAATCTTAGACAACTGTTTCGGACTTTCTGAATCCTTCTAGTATCTAGACTATCTAAACAGGGTCCGTAAAGAGAATCACAATAATTAAAGCTCGACAGAATAATCGAATTACATAACATAGCTTTGACGTTTTTGTTTAGCACATGCCTATGGGGAAATAATAACCTTAATTTATAATATGCACTGGATATCAAATTTGAAACGTGATGTTTAAATCTTATGTGTTGATCGAAAACTACTCCTAGATTTTTAGCTTTATCGTTAAAATTTTACAATTCATTTCTTAAGATGTTTATAGAATCCTGTATTAAAGGTATGCGTCTTTTTTTGCCAAATATAATAGCGTTGGTCTTTCGCGGATTTAATAGTAACCCGTGCTCTGTGGCACATCTGTCGATATTAGCTAGATCTGCCGTTATTTCCGTGTTTACAATATCTATATCAGCTGACTTAAAGTGTTTGTAAATTTGAAAATCATCGGCATAGGTATGTGATTAGCAATATTGAAGCGAGGCAGAAAATTGGAATGTATATAGCGTGAACAGAAGAGGTCCTAATATACTCCCCTGCGCTACGCCTCTGTTAAGAGTTCGGTAGTGAGAAATCTCTCTACCAATCACAACAGCCTGTGATCTGCCGACAAGAAAATTTGTTATTAAAGCTAGAGCCTCATGATTTAAACCGATATATTTTAAAATAGAAATGAGCACCGAGTGATTAATTGTGTCGAACGCTTTTGAGAAGTCCAGGAGAACCAGTATCGAGAGTTTATCCTGATCTGTTGCAGCGATAATGGCGTCCGTAATATTTAGCAGCGCCGTATTGCAACTATAACCGGGTCAAAAACCCGATTGCGTTAGAGGTAAGATATTATGCAAATTAAAATACTCTCGGAGCTGGGTCTCCATAATCTTCTCAATAACTTTCGACAAACAAGGTAAAATGCTAATTGGCCTAAGATCGGTAAGTCCCATGGGGGGATTCACTTTGGGAAGTGCTATAACATGAGCTTTTTTCCACTGCTTAGGGAATACTGAGTTTAGTAAACAGAAATTTATTATATGGGTAATAATAGGCAGTAAAAAAGGCAGGCATGATTTTAAAATAAAAACTGATATTTCGTCACAACCCACGGCTTTGGTTTTTATGCCATTAATTATTTTTAACATATCGATTTCTGACACTGTTTTAAAACTGAACGAGCTGTTATGTAATTTATTTGTTGAATAGAAGTTTATAATATCATCAAAATTAATATTTGGAACAGGGATGCTGCCAATGAAGTAATTATTTATTGAATTACAGTTTGAAAGAAATTCTGGTAGGTTGCTTCCATTGTTATTAGAGTTAAAGAATTTAATATCATCCCAAATTTTGCTTTTATTGTTTCTAAACTGATAATCAAAATATGCTTTTTTTTCTGATTTTATTGTCGAGTTAGTCATGTTGCGCAGGGCTTTATATTGGTTATGGTCTTGTTCATTTTTCGTTCGTTTATATTTTGCTAATGCTTTATCCCGTAACAGCATCATGTGCTTAAGGTTTTCTGTGAGCCATGGGGAAGGTTTTTTAGTGAATCAAGAGGTTTTTAGAGGGGCGTGAATATCTAACAATATAGTTAAGTTGTCAACTAAAAAACTAAGCTTATCATTCACATCTGCCAGATCACATATATTTTTCCATGGAATTGACTTTAAATCGTATTCAAATTGATTGAAATCTATTTGTTTTAGAGGCCTATATGTTCTAAACTTGTGCATCGGCTTAGATTTAATAATCGCCAACTCAATAAAAACTAAGCTATGATCGGATATGTCGCTTGAGTCTATTACGGCACAGTTATTAATGATATTCTGATTACCTGTGATAACAAGGTCAATTAATGAGTTAGAGTTACTATTAACGTGAGTAGGTTTGGACACGATTTGAGTTAAACCCAAGTTTTCTAGTACTATATTTAAATCATTTGAAGACTGTTTGTCACAGTTTAGAAAATCAATATTAAAATCACCTAAACATATCATACAGTTTGAATTTAACATGGCTGCAGAAAATGAATTTTCTAGATGGTTCAGAAAGTCCCCATGGTACAGTCTTGGCGGCTTATAAACAATGCCAAATGAGATTAACTATTTGCTTATTTTAACCTCAATCCATAACTGCTCTATCTCTTTACTACTTTCTATGTACTTGTAACTTAAGTGCTTTTTTAAATAGAATGCGACGCCCCCACCGCGTACATGACGATCACAGCGAATAAGGTTATAGTCTGGTATACTTACACTAGATGATGGAATATTTTCGTTTAACCATGTTTCGGTAAGTGCTACTAAGTCATATTGTTGTGAGACAACATGCAGTTTGAAGTTATCAAAATGAGCAACTAATGAACGAACATTAAGATGACAACAACTAAGTTTATTCATAGTGTTGGTTGTATAATATAATAAGCGAAATAATCGTCTCTATGTAATGTATTATGGGTATTTATTTCGCAAAAACAATGTAAGTAAAAGAATGTGCACACTGCAGTATAAATTGTAATATTTTTTTTTTTCTTCTTTCTTTTTCTCTCTTTTTTTTTTTTGTTCTGTCGATTAGGCAGATTGTGGTCCCAGCTCCATCTCTACTAAATTGTCTTCCAGGTCTGCATATTTCTTAATTGTGTGCTTCTGTCCATTTTTATTGGTAAAAATATCCCCATTCCAGGTCCAAACATTTTTAAATCCATATTTAGTACAGGCTTTTTGATACATATTTACTCGACTGGCGGTTAAGTCCTCTTTGATGACGATCCCTGTATTCTTAAAAAGTTTAAATATTTTCTGTCGTTCACTGATATCCGTGAAGGTTATGATAATGGGCCGTGGTTTCTTATTAGACTTCTTATCAATGTTTTTTATATTAACACGATAAGCAGATACATTGCTTGATAGTTGAATATTTAATTTTCTAATAAAGATATCTTTCATCTCACTTACTGTGTTCTGGTCACTTTCTGGGACACCATAAATGCGTAGCTTATTTCTCTTATTATACTGTTTTAGTTGATCCAATTCTGCCTCCATGGTTTCCTGTTGCTTCTTCAAGTTTACAATTGTTTCGTGGGACTCACGTAATTTGATATCATATTTATTGGTGACACTTTTAACTTTGGCCTCGAAAATTGCTGCCATAGATTTAAGAAACGTGTCATTTAGTAACAGATTTTGAATAGTTTCCTGAATTATATCCTGGATTTCTTCTTTTTGGGCTTTTGTACACATTTTATCTCTTGACTTTCGCTGTTTGACTATATGTTTCGATGCACTAACTGCAAGGTAACTTTGATATACAGTAATGAGCTTTAATAAATTAGATTTGACGCAGCTAGAGAGAACACGTCTACTCGCTACCACGGTACATTGATATCACTCTGTACATCACACTTTACTTATACGGTAAAACAAATGACACTATTATCGATCGAAATTTGTCGGCTAGTGTCATCTATTGAACGGTAGCTTTACCATTTGGCAAGTAAAATTGAGGGCGCTTATGCAGATCGACAGTTTATACAATTGTCCTTGGTTTCAATCTGCATCGTGCAAACACGAGAAAAATGTAAATTTAGACAAATCGCCCTGTATATAAAACATAAAACTATGACTTTTTATCGCCTTGCAGATTGACAGCAGTGGACGAATCTGATTGGACGTTTCAGAAAATCGATATTTAGCTATGATGTAGGCACGGCCGGGATGAAAAAAAATTTAAAAAAGCCTCCACTTTGACCGCTCCTAGCTCGTTCATTTTTGGAGTATAACAATTAAAGAAAAAAAAAAGACTTTTAGATAATTTAATTCTGTACAAATCTGTTAGGGCGAAGTTTTTTGGCCTAGGAGAGGTTATGGAGATTTTAAGTAAAAAATGTACCATTTTGAGTCGTGCATCGCCACACATTTGGGTCGATTTCTCCGAAACGAAAGTATTTAGGACAATTCTGATGAAACTGGGCGATTCTTCAAGAAATTATCTGGACCCTAGTGAAAATTTATTTTTGAGCTAGCTACAGCCGTTTCCGAGATATAAACGAAAAAACGGCGAAAAAAAAGTAGCGTTTTGGAGCCGAAAAAAGTGCAATCTAAAAATGTTCATATTTTTCAAAATACACCAGCGGGACGACCGTACGATGTCGCGATGGAAAGAGGAAGAGTTCTAGTTGATCAGCATCGTAAATTGCATCGGGCAAATCGAAAAGTCGGCTCTGCATGAACGAATGAAAAGTGGCATTTTTTGACATTTCAACAAAATTGCAAAATACAATGACACAACAAAGGGAGCATCGTGAATAAAAAGTGAGGTTCGTAAAAATGCGTCCAGAAAGAGACGGGCGAATTTAATTAAGAAGTTAATCATTAAATGGAATCGACGAAATATAGCCTATTCCACAAAGAATTTTAATGTGTGTCCGTCAATACCGTTCCGCGTCCAGATAATTGAGTGCGAAAAAAGCCTGTGCTGTAGTAAATTTGGAAAGAGTAAGGATTTTCGTTCCGATTTTAATATAACAACTGCTCTGCTGATACATTGTATATAGCTTATTAAAAAAAAGTTCTAATCATCACATGCAAGAACCAGGCCTGTAGCTAGGGGGGAGCCAGGACGGGCGGCGCCCGTCCTGGCCTTCCGCCCAACAGAAAATTTTTCGGACTAAAAATTTTAATTTTTTTAAATTTTTTTTTGGATTGCCCCTCCCGCTCAGCAAAAAATTTTTGCCCCACGGACCCGCCCTTAAAGCACTTTCTAGCTACAGGTCTGGCAAGAACAAATTGGTTTTGAAAATAAAAAGGCGGTAAATTATGACGTATATAATGAGCATTCAATTCTAGAGAATTATTATGTTTACCTTTACATTGTGTGTTTAATATTTGTTTATAATGGAACCTAATTTTGTGAAAGGTACTTGAGAGAATTTACCCATAGTGGATTTTTATACGGTTCACGACTTTTATGTAGACAATTTGAACTATTTAAGTGCCAAATCCCGAAATGTCAAAAATTTGAGGTTAGTATTTCTTTAAAATACAATGACACATCGAAACTAACACTAGCAGCTAAATATAATATTCTTTAATCTATTAGTCAACGGAGCGCTAAAATGACCAAAATCTCTAATTTGGGTGCTAATGAATGTATTTTGATAAAACCTTGTTCAATGTGTTTGTAATAACGTTAATAAAAAAGTTGAAAAAATGATTTGGGGTTCAGTAACTTGTAGAATTAGGTCAAAAATGAAAAAGAAACGATAAATTTACCCTTTTTGGCCTAAAATAAGATGTTTTTACTCTTGTGAATTTTTTCGAGAAATGCATATTTTTGGAGATATGGCCACTCGAAAATTTCTAAAAGTGAGGGAGAGGAAATGTAAAAGTTGAAAAAAAATCTGAACATTAAAAAATACATAAAAATTTAAAAACTATATTGAACATTTAAAAATCCCAAGCAGCAATTTTAGTAGTTTTTACGTAATAGTTGCCATTAGGGGAACTTTAAAGGTTTCCGCAACTAAGGACTGTTACGTAATGGGAACCATTCTTCTACCAAGTATTCACCAAAATGGGGAATAATAATTACGTGGAAAATTACTATTCCGGTACTTCTACCGTTACCGTGTCGAGGACTAGGCTATTACGTAAATGGGATGTAACCAAGTGGTAGAAATGACTAACTTTTGGAACAGCTCAGCTGACCGAAATGAGAGCGCAAACTATATATTTGGCTCTCTGTTATTCGAATAGCAAATTAATGACTTACTGAGTTTGAGCACATGATATGTCCAAGGTCCAAGTTAAAGTGATTATATACAACATGCCTATAAGCATATATTATAAATCATCATGTTTTGCATTTACCCTGGGTGTGGATATTAAAACCATCACTTGTTTTCTGTAAAATGTTATCATGATGCTTCGATAAAAAAGACGCCCCCTCAAGAAAATGGTTTTTTCGGAAAAAAAATTTTTTGTAAAAATTATGTGTACAAGCAAAACTGCAAAATTTTTTATGGAAAACGTTTTTTTTTTAAAATGCTATATATTATAAAGTAATAATCTATTTAGAAAACATATTTGTAAATGACCATAATAAAAAGAAATTTTTTATTGAATTATATTTTTATCCGTGTCAATATGGCGTCTTCATTCAACAACAGAAAAATGGTGATTTTAATTGCAGTAACTTAGAGGCTGCAAAAACCAAAATTATTTCCCTACAAGTTACATTTACCATAAAGTAGCAGATGCCACCAACGTTATAGTTGTTGCTACTTTAAAAGTGGTGATGGGAACTACAACAATTTCACTGTGTAGATAAATTTACCTAGATGTAGCAAATGGTACCAATGACGGTATAAGATCTTGGTAACTATTGCTATCAACTTATTTTCATGTTGGTACAATTGGCAGATACGAGATAGGTAATTCTTTTTTTTTAATTGGCAACGCAGTAATAACTGTTAAAGTGTCACTGTCACTATGTGTGATGGGAATATGTGGATTAAAAATAACAATTATTATACTTTTACAAGTACTTTTTATTATCTGATATTATTAGAAAGATATTATTTGGAAAGAGCACATATCGAACAATATTTGATGGATGCCCCTGACGGTGAGCATCTTATGTCAGAGGTAGGTGTTTATTATGATCTTGCTTTTGTGTACCTATTTAATTGTTTGGGTTTTTTAGGTTGCATTGATATTGGGAGTTTGTGGTGCTTGTCGTTGCGGTGAACTGACCTTCTTAAGCGTCGAAGATATAATAGATAAAGAATTATATCTGTATATATCCGTACCAGATACCAAGACGAATAAATCAAGAAGTTTCACAGTTTCAAATAAAGGATTTTCGGTAAACTCACTTGATTCGATTAGGAAATATGTGTCTTTAAGACCGCAAAATGTGTCTCACAAAAGATTTTTCGTGAATTTTCAAAAGGGAAAGTGCACTGTCCAATGCGTTGGATTAAGTAAGCTCTCAAAAATTCCAAGAATTGTAGCTGATTATTTGCAATTGCCAGATGCAGATTTGTATACTGGCCATAGCATGCGCCGTTCCTCATCAACTCTTTTGGCCAATGCTGGGGGTGACATTACTATCCTTAAACGTCACGGTGTGTGGAAATCATCCACCGTGGCGGAGGGTTATTTGGAAGATTCAGTCTCAACATGATTGTTATTGCTAAAAAAATTCAGGAAGAGCAGCACGAGTCAGGCGATACAGACGTCGATACTAGTATAGAGAAAAATTGTGTACAGAAGAGCAGTTTTCTTTGTGAAAAATCGAATATGATGACAATAAATGTTAACAAAAATAAAGTGTTAGTGCATGGGTTCTTTGTTTTGTTAATTTTCCATATAATGGGGACAATAAATAAATTCCTTGGACTTTTTATTTTATATTAAAATTACTCTTTAGTGATTAAATCACTTTACCTCACTTTAGCTTACTACTTTATCTCACTAGTGACTTATGGGTCACTTTATACCTTCAAAATCTCATCAATAAAGATCACTTTATATGAAAGTGTTGGATAAATATATTTATTAACGTAAGGTGTGTAATAATGGAAAAAATACATAAGAGTTTTCATATTTATTTAGTGATCAGTTTACATTTAATTTCATTCAATTCAATTTATTGTACATAAATAATGTCTTATGCCGTTATACCGACATTGTCCATTCCCCATCGACACAATATTTATTAAATTTGGAGTTTTTAATCGGCAAATTCATTTAATATGCTCAGTGGATCACTAACTGAACTATCTGTGTGTTAAAGACAAGTTGTAATTTTCGAGCAGTACACAGTATCATTAATCACTACAACTGTTATAGTTTTCGATTACTCTTCTCCTTGTGTTGATGGGAACACTTTTGCACTTGTTGCAGTTGTTACCAAAGATGATGGTTTTGCTGTGGCGAAATAATCTTTCATGTTTGCATCATATTCTGAAGAATCACTATTTCTCTTACTGTTTAACTGTTTCTTCAGTTTTCTATAAAACATGGATGAGTGCCGATAAACTTTATTATGCTTTTACTGAGCATTTCAGATGCCGCCATTTTATTCAATGCCAATAATGATATAAATTGTCTTAAAAGTTGATATCACTTTATAGTAGGTTTTTAAGGTATACATAACTTTGTAGTCATTTTCAATTAGTGGGGAGTAGTAAAAATAACTTCAAAGCCTCTATGTTCATAGAAATAACCTCTTTTTTACTCAAGATGTCACTAATAAGTTAGACAACATTGAAGTTCCAGAAAATTTCCCAACAACGTATCAGGGACTTAAAATTAAACACTTGAAGTTATCGTTACTTTGAAGTGGTCCTTTGGTAACGCTGTGCGGTCGGTATTACTACCAATTTTCACTTTGCAGTTGAGGATGCTTCAAAGTAATGCAGAGTAGTATCTGCGACGTTGCAGATTCTGCGGCAGTTACTTGAAAGTGTTATAACTATACAATGCCTGAATGCTGCTTGGGATGGTATAACTATATATGGTATAACTATATTTCATATTTTTTTACAATACATATAAATGACGTTCATTTTTCGAATTTTCATGTATTTTTCATGCAAAAAATGTAGTACATTATTTATTATGAAAAACTGCCTGTAACTCGGAAAATTAGCAAGTTATAAAAAAAATCCAAGAGATAAAAAATGTTTAGAAGGCCTCAATGTATACGTCTGAATTTTTTCAAATTTTTAAATTACATATTTTTAAGGAAAGAGGTAGTTTTTCATGTTTTTCCGGAATAACTCGGTGAAAACGCACTTTACAGAAAAGTTGCAAATAAAAAAAAGTCTTATATCTCGATAACACATTCACCTGAATTTTTTCAGATTTCAACTTTTACATTTCCCCTACTCCATTTTTAGGAATTTTCAAGTGGCCATATCTCCAAAAATATGCATTTTTCGAAAAAATTCAATAGAACGAAAACATCTTATTTTGGGCCAAAAAAGGTAAATTTATTGTTTCTCTTTCATTTTTTGACCTAATTCTACAAGTTATGAAACCCATGATAAAAGAGGTGTTTTCTTCCCCTTCCAATCATTTCCTACTCAGATCTTTTTTCAACTCTTTTATTAATGTTATTACAAACACATTGCACAAGGTTTCATCAAAATCAATTTATTAGCACTCAAATTAGAAGTGACTGGGCTATATGCTAACAGCAAATAAGCAAAGCAAACGACGCCCGTCGATTATTCCTTTATCTAACTGCGCATGCTTTCACATCTGAGCGATGGGCACGAACTCAAAATTTCTTAATTTAAATAATTAATTTCACTATTAAAATGACTTTTGATAGTAAAATAAAAAAATATGGGTCAAATAAAATTTAATAAAATACTTAAATATAAAATTTTAAAAAATGGTCAACGACCTTATTATAACTGCCATATTTTAGGCCCTCCATTTTAATTTTTTTAGAATCTTGCATCAGATTCAGTATCAGCACACCCGAAAACCATTTTATTAACTTTCACGCTTTGCAAAAAAATTTTGAATTACTGCCGCCTCTTTGAATTTTTAACGTCTGACAGTTTTTGGTGGTCCCTGGCACTGTGCACAGGTTCTGCCAAGCAGCAATGAGGTGGCAAAATGGTGAAACGTCTATTTTTCCACCATTAACATAAACCTTTATCAGATTGAAAAGTGAAAATCATGTTCATATTATTATAGTAAAAAATATTACCAGTCTAATCCTCTGAGATAATTGTGGGCATTAAAAAACTGTATTTCTTCAAAGGTGGTTGGACTAGGTAAATTACTTGCTATGGCTGGATGAAGGGAGAGAAATGTATATAGCGCCGTAGTGCCAGTCTTTTGAGGACCTATCACCAAAAATTTTGGTAATGAATCACAGGATTTGTTTCGAGACCATATTTTTTGATGCCTTGAATCATCGCATGGATTCTAAAATAAAGTGATATTTGATTAATTTCACTTCATGTAGGGTGTAATCGAATATGGCCGACTGTGCCGGCCCAGAGCAACTTGTTAGTTCAAAATATTCAGTAAATTCAAATGCCAATGCCGATTATAATCCAGTAAAAATAAACTTTGGAAAAATTCGCAGAGCGCTAAGAATTGGTAGAGACCTTAAAAATACCATTACAAGTGAAATATCACAATTCAACTGGTGCTAAAAACTTTATTCAAGGTCAAAGGTGAAAAAAAAAAAACAATTTTTCGGTAAGAATTATCGTAAAAACAGTTATTACAAATATTTTAGATTGTGATCCTCTAAAAAAAAAGTCCTTATACTTTTTTCCTACAACCGATTTTTTGTGAGATATCTCGATTTCAAAAAGTGTTGTTTCGGTTTGATATTATTATATTTTTATAGTCTCTACCAATTTTTAGCTCTATGGGAATTTTTATGAGGTTTGGACATTTTTTGTCTATTTTCACTGGATTATCAATATTTGGACATATAGTTGGGAAGGAATACATATATAGCAATTTAATACTTAGTTATAAAAAAAAAGTAAAAAAGCATAAAGATAAACGCGGCACATTGACTGGCATGTTCTGGCTTTTTGTGCCAATTAGGAAAAGTAAACAACTTCCTTCACAACAATATTGTGCAAAGATCTGATTCCGTGTCAAATGTAGATTTTTTTCAGTCAATAATTGTCAATATTTAGCATGGCTTACCCCCCATACAGGATCTGCTTCCCCAGGATATAGTTTGAAATAATTCTCAGCCAATTGAAGTGGTGGCGCCGAAGTTAATTTGATATTGGTCCAACACTGAAGGAATTTTATCACCGATTCGAAAGTATATAATCCCAGCCTATCGTTTCCATAGTTCGACATGTGGGTCATGAAAATATTGATCTAAAAAATACAAAATACCAAATAAATTGCAACTTCTTGTCAATCATTAACGAGACGATATAATAGAGGTTGAAATTAAGCATAAAAATAGAAATACAGGTAAATTCGTAGTTTTCTATCAAAAAATGTTTCAGAATATTAAATTTTCTAACACGATCACATAGACCTACGGCCAAGAGGCAAATAAGTTACCTCATCGGGTACAAAAGGTTTGAGTTTTTGTAGTAAAAGTACCACATATATGTAGCAAAAAACCGACCGTCTGCCGGAGCTCAATGGCCAACTTCTCATTAGCACCACTTGTCAAAGAGGCAAAAAATGTCGGTAAAGTTACCTCATTAGGTACATGTTTAAAAACGTGACAATTCACTGGGAAAATCATTACAATTTTTGTTTTGTGTGGCAGACGTCAGTATTGGAACGCATACGTAGAGCAGACGCCCGTCGCGACGCCTAAAATTCCGACGTTTCTTACCTCATGAGTTACATGTACAAACCTGGATTCAAATCAAAGGTCTTTTTATGTAGATCATAAATATTTTTCAAAAAGATCAGCAGACAGTCAACTATAAAGAGCAGACGCTCTAGAAAATGTAACCTGAAAGAATAATGCCAAAGTCGGTACAGGGTTTTATTTTGTACATGTTCGAAAATTTGACAATGCACTAGGAAAACTATTACAATTATTATTTTGTATGACATACTTCCGTGAATATGTAGGCAAAACAACTTCGTATACAAGAAACAACAGGAATACAAAACAATAGTAGTAAATAAAAATAGCAATAGCAAAATAATTTTATTGAGTACATGTTCGGATATTTGACAATGCACTAGGAAAATTATTACAATTATTATTTTGTTTGTCAGACTTCCGTGAATATGTAGGCAAAACCACTTCGTATACAAGAAACAACAGCAATACAAAACAATAGTAGTGAATAAAATAGCAAGGTTTTTTGTTTTGTTTGATAATAAATCTAAAGAAAAATAACTATTCATCATCGTCGTCATCACATGAATCATTAAAACCCTCTTCGCGTACAACTATTTCATCTAGGGCACTAGGTAATTGAGGTCCATCAAACCAAATTGGCGAAAACTTATTTTCATTTATTTTCCAACCATTTTCTGAGGGGTTATAAAATTTTGGTTATTTTTCGGTGGCACTATTCCATATGGCACATGTTTGATTCGTTCTTCGTACTTTTAAAAGCAAAACGTTCTTGCATGGAGGTAACATAGTACTATCAAACTTTTTCAGGTTATCGAAGGGACTCTAATTTGGTTTTAGTTTACCGTGAGAGTAGAAAATGTCGAACCGAGCTTCATTGACATCACATAATGTGGATTTCCCATACATAGCACAAATTAATTTTTCTACATACGTAATATGATCTTTGGAAATGCTTTCATTGTTGCCAAATGTACCAAATACTTCCTGCATTTTTTAATCATTTTTAAGGAGTTCAAAGGGTTTTAGTTTCCCTTTTCTGGAGAAAGCTGACGTGTAGTCACACCCTGTTAAAGAATGGAATGCTGGTAGAGATTTACAAACATTAAATCCTAATGCATTGAAAATTGCATTGACATCTACAAATCACAAGTATTTTTGGATACAATTCTAACTTCCATCCATACATTTACAGACTGATCAATGTGATGTGTATTTCTTAAAATAATTATTAGAATGTCTGTGTCAGAGGCTCTAACTACAACATTACTGTTTTTTTTATTTTGGATATATGGTAAATAATTCGGCTATCAGCCTCTTCGTGGTAGCAATTTAGTATGTCAATGGTTTCTCTTTCGATATGCCCGTTTACTACCGCAAATTTGTAACACTCATTACAATTTGCGTATAAAGTTTTATTTTGAAGTATTTCCACAAACATATCATTTTGCCAAAACTCACAAAAAACTTGACCAAAGTTTGTTTAAAATTGTCATTACGAAGTGCTTTCTTGAAGTCTGATGGCCCTCGTTGTTCACAACCTTGAATTAAAAATTCGGCACTTTTTTCATATAAATTAGCCCTTTTATCGCGCTCAATATCTTTTATAGATGGGCTAACGAACTTATCGAACAATATGTGAACTTCATTGCCTTTATGTTGACAAACTTTTTTTAACACATGTCCAGCTAATTTTCCAAATGTTTGTGGCGTGTCATCCAATAAATGTAATAATAAATGTGGAAAATCGGCCACTGAGAGAATCTGAAAATATTTACTAGATATAACATCTATCAGTGACACAAGGAGAAACACTTTCATTCATCCATACATTATGGATGGAAAAAATGCAGGAAGTATTTGGTACATTTAGCAACAATGAAAGCATTTCCAAAGATCAGATTACGTATGTAGAAAAATTAATTTGTGCTATGTATGGGAAATCCACATTATGTGATGTCAATGAAGCTCGATTCGACATTTTCTACTCTCACCATCAACTAAAACCAAATCAGAGTCCATTCGATAACCTGAAAAAGTTTGATAGTACTATGTTACCTCCATGCAAGAACGTTTTGCTTTTAAAAATACGAGGAACGAATCAAACATGTGCCATACGGAATAGTGCCACCTAAAAACAACTTAAATTTTATAACATCTCAGAAAATGGTTGGAATTTAAATGATAATAAGTTTTCGCCGATTTGGTTTGATGGACCTCAATTACCTAGTGCTCTAGACGAAATAGTTGTATGCAAAACCAGCATGGAACAAAAGGATATTATGAAAATGAAGAGGTTTTTAACGATTCATGTGATGATGAAGATGACAAATAGTTATTTTACTTTTGATTATCAAACAACAAAAAACCTTTTTTTATTTACTACTATTGTTGTTTTGCCTACATATTCACGGAAGTCTGACAAACAAAATAATAATTGTAATAGTTTTTTTAGTGCATTGTCAAATTTCCGAACATGTACTCAATAAAACCCTATGCCGACTTTGGCATTATTCTTTCAGGTTACATTTTCTAGAGCGTCTGCTCTTTATAGTTGACCGTCTGCCGATTTTTTTAAAAAATATTTATGATCTACATAAAAAGACCTTTGATTTTAATTCAGGTTGGTAATTGTACCTCATGAGGTAAGAAACGTCGGAATTTCGGGCGTCGCGACGGGCGTCTGCTCTACATATGCGTTCAAATACAGACCACACAAAATAAAAATTGTAATGGTTTTCCCAGTGAATTGTCACGTTTTTAAGCATGTACCCAATGAGGTAACTTTACCGACTTTTTTCGCCTCTTTGACAAGCGGTCCTAATGAGAAGTTGACCATTGAGCCCCGGCAGACGGTCCGTTTTTTGCTACATATATGTGGTACTTTTACTACAAAAACTCAAACCTTTTGTACCCGATGAGGTAACTTATTTGACTCTTGGCCGTAGGTCTAACAGTATAACCACAATACCAGAAAAAAAAGATAATTCGTTACCACTAAAGCACGATACTGCTTTGTTTAAAAAAAGTCTCTTTTTTAATGGTTGTAAGTTGTATAATCTTTTGTATAACCATTAAAGGTCTCTCAACAAACAGAAAATTTAAAAATGCAGTAAAATTATTTCTTTCAGAAATAAACTGCTACACCTTGCAAGAATTTGTCTCAAGATGTTAGTTCCATTTCTTATATCATATTTGTATTTGTTAATACTTAATTGTATTGCACTGCTCTTTTTTTCTTTTATTTATAGGACAGTATGAAATTTTTTAAAAGTAATGTTTTTTTTAAACTTAAATACATTTTGTACCTACTGTTTTCTGAAATTAATAAATTTTATTATTATTATCTATCTGTTGACTTTCGAATTTTTAAATGTTTAATGAAGATATTAGTTTTTCCTATCTGTGTAAAAAGCGATGTTTTTGATATTATTACTGTTCCATTCGGTGCCACTGAATTGCACTCACATCCCTAATGAACTCCTAATTTGACACTCGAACTACGCTCACTTTGATTTAATGTTATAGATTTCACATTTTAAAGACATGTAAATTTTAATTTTTAGTTAAGATAACACAATTTTTCCAAATTTATCTCATATGAAACAACGCTTCGTATAATTATTGTATAACCCCACCGGGGATTATACTTTGCTAGGTGGCAGCTCTCTTGTCGGAGGCATTAGGTGCGGGTAAGGATCTTTGGAAAATTTAATTTTAAAGTCTTCAGTTATTTCAATAGGCGCCACTTAATCTTGTTTTAGTTAAGACTAAGAAAAAATGCCTATCCTAGCCTTTCGGGTTTGCGGGTGTTGCAAAAAATAAAGTCAAGGTTGGGTCCTCAAATTAGATTTAATAATAAAGATGTATCACAATAAGGTATCCTTATGGGGTAAGAACGTGCTCTACGAGCATCAAAATGCTTAATACTTAATTCATTTAATTTCACAAATGGTCCGCTTTTTGGCCCCCTCAAATAGTACTATTTGCGGTTCACAGTAACTGTGGAACTTATTAAAAATCGTAATATTAACGAAATTATCTGACTTAAACTAGATGTAAAATTGGCTTGGTAATTTAGCAAACAAATTATTTGAAAAGATTGTAATCCACCGCCGTCGTCCCACAGGACGTTTATTGTATAATCAGAGGCTGGAATTTCACGTCGCCGTTTCTGAGTAAATAGAAAAAACAGTCTGACCTTATTTTTAATTTGTCGACACCTCACAGTACCATGGACATCCAGGGCAATTCCTTATTTACATAACGTGTTACAACCATGTGCTACAACCATGTGTTCTCATCAGGGTAAGCGACCTAGCGGCCGGGCGGCATGCTTCACGTGCGACCGTGGTTATCCAATAGCCGGTTGAATAATCGAATCAAACAGCGCTTCCAACCATATGATCGTATTACAGCTCAAATTAACATAGATCCAGGATCATACAATCATAAAATATTAAACAGCAAGTCTACAGGGTAAGAGTTACTAAATGCGAAAATTCCAAAGTGTAAGTTGCAAAATGCAAGTTAGCCATGTGCAAATTAACCAAATTCAAGTTAACTATACGTAAATTAGGCCGGCAAATCTACAAAACAAGAAATATTGTTATCGTTACTGCAAACGAGGAACAATTAACAAACTGCCTACACGGCGAAACAAATTTAGACGTACCTTCTCGCAGAATGGCCCTTCTTTTAAATATAATCTAACAAAATTCTCTAGCCATGTGCTCGGTGCCCCAACAGCTTCTTAAATGGCCGTTACTTCCTTCTAAACCCTTTTTTCTGAAACCGAATCCATGTACGTTGGAAACCCGTAATGAAAAACAATTGGTATTTAAAATTCATACATCGCGCAATGACGCGCTCACCTTATACCGACAGTGCGCTTAGCCGATAACCTGATTCTAAACTAAACGTAAACAACTAACATGGCTGTTTCTGTCCGAAAATTGGCGTAAACAAGTGTTAACTGAGAAACTTATGACCTTCATGTAATTAAATCCCAGGCATAAAGTGATGGAAAACGCACACAACGTTACGCGGCACCTTACTGCCTATATTTTACAAAACTGGGAAAAGGTTTCACTACTGCTTTGCCCTGTTTTAGACGCCCGCATACGCTGACGATTTATCAACAAATTAATTTAAGCACTATGAGCCATGCTAATTACCAAACAAACTCTGAAGGTTCCTAGTACCATGAGGGAGTCGAACATTCTTCCAATAGGTATAGTAATAATAAGGTAACATGCTACTTCCTTAAATTAACCGAATCAACTTTATACCATAAAGATATAATTATATGTATGTCATCTGCAATGGTCAGGAATCAAAAACTATGATTAATAACCATGGTGTTCCACAAGGCTCAATCCTGGGCCCAGTACTATTCATTATCTTCATTAACGATCTCGACCAAATTATCTCGGGTACTATGGTAGAGTATGCTGATGATATCTCTCTACTTTCAAACTCAAGCAATTATACAGCTTTAGTACAAGAGGCAAATCAAAAACTAAACAAGGTCTTTTCATATCTTTGTAAAAATAAGTTAATTATGAATCAGGATAAAACTGTTAACATGAGTTTTCGCTCATCCAATGTAACACCACAGCAGAGTGCACTTATAAAAGTCAACAATAAAACAATAAAACAAACAACAAACTTTAAGCTCTTAGGTGTAGTATTCGACGAACTCTTAAAATGGGACGGGCATATCAGCATATTGAGTAGGAAATTATCCAGCATATGTTATGCATTAAAACAACTCAAAGAAACGTGTAGTCTTAGCACAGTCAAAACTTATTACCATGCAAATTTTGAATCGATTATGACTTACGGTGTAATTTTATGGGGGATATCATCAGAGGCGGAAAGGATTTTTAAGCTACAAAAACGGGCTATTAGATACATGCTAGGCATGAATCAAAGAGACAGTTGTAGAGAAAAATTTAAAACATTAAGGATACTTACCCTACCTTGTCAGTACATCTACAGCATATTAACATTTGTAAAATCGAATTTTATAAATTTCACACAACATAACACTAACCACGATTATGCAACAAGAGGTAATAACGATTTACAGTATGACATTCATAGACTCGAGCTATACAGGAAGAGCCCATACTATCAGGGTGCGTTACTTTATAACAAACTGCCTAGGCATATAAAACAATGCAGCTCCATTATGCAATTCAAAAATCAGTTAAAAGTATACCTCTTTAATCATTGTTTTTACAGCATAGAGGAATTTTTAAATATGTAATTACCCAGTCATTGTATCCTAGTCATACATAAGTATGTGTTTTATTCTATTTTTATTTTATATTATGTACTAATAAGGATATATATATATATATATATATATATATATATATATATATATATATATATATATATATATATATATATATATATAGTGATATACAGAACTGTTTTTATACCAAATACTACCATGCTGGTAGCTTATAGTTTATAGTTATTAGTTGTATTATACTTTGACACATCCAATATCTTATACTAGATCCAAACAGTGATGCAAAATTTCAAATTTCATTTTGAAAGTTTCAATTTCAATTTGAAATTTCTGAAAGTTTCACCGCACCCTTATAAATTTCTGAAATATCTGAATTTTATGAAAGTTTCAGATTAATCTGAAAATTACAATGTTTTCGAAACTTTCATGAAAGTTTCAGCCACAAAATTTGCGTTCCGTTGCGTTAAACGAAATTTGAATTTCGCGCACCTTTTTAGCTTTTTTTCAACCAGAGAGGATTAAAGTCTGGTTTTGATATTTATTTTAGAGGTTAGGTTATAGGTTAGTTTAAAGTCGCGGGAAAGCGAAGAAACACAGTTAAAAGTGTTAAAGTTAAAACTCATAAGTCAACAAAATGAAATCAAAAAATGTTACCCGGAAATGTGACAATGTGACTTAAGGATTTTGTAATAAGTAAAACGTTTTTCAAAAATGCGTCGCGCATGAAACACCACCTAAACTGTTGTAATAAAATTTCAGCTACCATAATAGCAAATATTAGAAATGAATTCTCTACTTTGATAATAGAATGCAATAAACTCTATCATCTGCATCCAGAGCTGCCGAATCTCCATCCACTTCTACCACATCTGCGTCATTTCCGCCTGTATCTCCTACAGCAAAAATGAAGCAAGGACAACAGACTGAACCCACTGTAGTTTCTAAAGTGGGATTTATTTGTCATTATCCCTCGGAAGTTTAAAAAATTAAGTTTCATCATTTCATGAAATATTTCAATGATATTTCACTTAACTTTCATAATATTAGGGAATTATTCAATTAAATTTCATAAAATGAAAGTTTCATTGAAATTTCACGATACTTATGTTTAATTTTATATTTCAGAAATTTCAGATGAATTTCGAAACTTTCACAAAAATGTCACAAATTTGTCATGAAATTTTCATCATTTCATGAAATATTTCAATGAAATTTCACATAACTTTCATAATATTAGAGAATTATTCAATTAAATTTCATAAAATGAAAGTTTCACGATACTTATGTTCAATTTTATATTTCAGAAATTTCATAAATTTCAGATGAATTTCGAAACTTTCACAAAAATGTCATTGAAATTTCACAAATTTTAAGTTTCATGAAATTTTGCATCACTGGATCCAAATGGGAAAATAAAGTTCTATTCTATTCTATAAATGCGTTGTGTCGCTCCTATGCGCTCAATGAAGAAATGTTCACGTACAGGACAAGGTAAGGTATACCAAAAAGAAACCATGCATACAGTACTATTTACCCGTTACACAATCGTTTATTGGTTGGATATATTTAAAAAAGTAAACATTAGACAGTCATAACAACATAAAAATATTAAATTTTATTGAGATCACACGCTTAACAAGCAACCACGATAAAAGAAGTGATGCTGTTAGACGTACCATGAAGCAAAGGGAGACTGAGCAAAACATATAGTAATGTCTATTATGACTTGTGGTATCTATTCTCATATGTAAAACAACGCTTTTTATAATGATTGTATATCTCACAAAGTTAGACATGGTTGATAGCAGGGTTCAAATTGCATCCATCATGTTGGGTCCGCCAAGATGCACCATGTTGGATCCGCCATATTGATTAGGTTAGGTCCGGTTCACTTTTAAACTTTGAATGAAATGATTCACATGCATTGGTAGTCCTTAAAATGCTTCCTATTTTTGCAGCCCATATTGTCGGTGGAAATAGAGAGTCACTTTCGACATAATTTTCCACTAAAAAATGTATAAACTGATCCACTTGACTGTCTTGTGGTTTTTCGCTCATAAAATCTTTGTTAGTTAGTTTGTTTGTCAGTTTATTAGTTAGTTTGTTAGTTCTTTCTTAATTTTTCTGTATTCCAATAAGAAACACAGAAAAATTAAATGCCACAAGCAACATTTAGACAATATTTAGTTTTTCCTACTTTTAGTACCTGGGAGCAGTGAGTGCAGTTCAGTATTTGAATAAAGTACCTGATTTTAATGTGTGCGCAATTCGAATGTCCCCATTCCATTTGCCCAACCAATCAGAACTAGTGATGGGAATAATCGAGATACAATAATCGAATTAGTCGATTATTAAAATGTCTCGAGATAATCGATTATAGCTCCAAAAATTAGTATATTCTAATATTAGTAGTGCTGAAAAAATAGTTGTATACAATTGTTCAATAAATGCGATGGCGACTGAGTCGATTATTCTCTCGGTTTCAAAGTTGGAATGCTTGATCAACGAACACGACAAAGTATAAAACATCAGGTTAATTATTAGTTGACATTACAAGTACAGTAGAAACAAATAAGTACTTGTTTAATAATTAGATACATATTCAATTTTGTGTGTAATTATTTAGCAGAAATATACTAAAAAATAATTCATAAAGTAAATAAAACACTAAAAATTAATATTAAAAATTTTACACAAAAAATGCAGCCAACGACATAACAGAAATAATAATAAAACTATAATTATCCATAAAAAACAAATCTAACAATAATAAAATGGAAAACCAAATTTTTTATAGTAGTATGTAGTGCGAGATGCAAATAAATCGTCGAATCAGTCATTCGGTTAGATTTAGAAGGCTACTACAAAATTAGTACTACTAATATTAGTCGATTATTAAAATATCTCGATTAAAAATAATCGAGTATTGAAATATCTCGATTATTCCCATCACTAATCAGAACTATTCATTTTTGTAGATAGAACATTATAATTCTCACATTATGACATGTCAAATACTATGTAATAGCGCAATTAGTACATTTTTATCATTCAATGTTCCACAAGGCACATTTCTAATTGACTTTTTCGAATTTTGAACCTCTATTAAATCACATTTTGTTGATCCATGAATTGACGAAACATTTTGATTACAGGTTTTCTATTTAAGACTAATAAATTCATACATCTCACAGGATTAGCGGACTGTAGATACCAAAATCACGTATTCCAAGTATGAGAAGACACCTTAAAGTTTTAATAATTATGATCATACTTACAGGATTGTACACGATTGTTTGAAATAATTCACCACCTTGTATGGACTCGTCCAACTTCTCTCTGCCGCCAGGATACCTATCAATCAGCATAGTGTGCGTGAACAAGCCACACGTTTGCCTTGGCAGTACCATTATGTTCCTGTGTATAAAACCTCTCCTTAGCCTGGCAGGTCTTAAATGGGGGTACTCTTCGGTGGAGGTTACTCTGATGTTCCAGACTTTCTTCCAAGCAGTGTATAAAAGTTCATGCACCGGATATACCCCCGAATGATGAGGCGCCACGGAGTAGCCTGAATCGAATGGGATTTCTAAAAACATAGATATATTAGAAAAAATAAAAATGTCTAAAAATCTCTAGGGCTAAATCTCAAGGCAGTGATCCTAGATGAAAGTTATTACTGTACTTTAGTTGCTCAAGAAAGAGACTTATATACAGTCAACGCGACAAAAAGGTTTCCAACTTGGTTGCAATTAACATCTATTATTTATAACCCGGTATAAAACACAAGATAATTCCAATATTTCTAAAATAGCATTTAAGATACTTTGAATAGTATATTTATTACCTAGAAGTATCTAATATACTTTGAAAAGTATCTTAGTTACTTAGAAACCCATTGGACACTTAGCAATATCTTAGAAAGTAGAATGCAGGCTTTCGTGGCCATTGTCCAATGAAGTGGTTTTTTCGGGTGTTGCCGTGGACGTCGAATTTGACTTGACGTTTCACTGATCATGCTGTCATCTTCTTCAGGAGAATTATAAAAACAGAAGTTGCTGTTTGCCGCTACATACCTTGATGGTGCTCATTCATTGTGCTTGTTGACGGTGACTGTTTAAACCACTAATGCTTGGCAAAGCCAGTGTTCATGTGATACGTTCATCATATGGCCGCATGGAGATTCTACACTGTCTGTTTTTTTTTCACTAAATAACCAACACCCAAATATCAAGTTTACGATGGAGATCGAACAAGAGGGAGTTTTGCCTTTCTTAGATGTATCGGTGAAACGATTAAGCAACGATAGGTTGTCCCATGACCCATGGAGTTGACAGAAAGCAAACACATACCGATCGCTACCTGCACGTTACATCCCACCATCATTCACAACAGAAGAGGTCGAATCAGAACATCCGTCCACAGAGCAAATATAATATGTGACGACGAAAGCAAACGAAAACTCAGGAATGTCAAACAAGCTCTAGAGATAATTGGGTATGAGCAAAGGGATCTACAACGAATTATCGACAACCGGAGAAGAACAACAGAAGAACAGAAACGACCTACTAATTATGCATGCCTTTCCTATGTGGCTGGAGTTTTTATTAAAATTTTTAAATATTAACATTGTATTTTTGATAAATTTTTGATTTTATAGATTAATTTCATTACTATTTTTTTAAAAAAATTATTAAAATAAATTTATTTAGGTTAGGTTAAGAGGTCTTTGGAACTGAGATTGGGGAATTTTAGTTATAAATTTATTTAGCTTAGGTTAAGAGGTCTTTGGAACTGAGATTGAAGAAAACTTTGTTTCAAGAATAAAATAGACATACTTTTCCGAACGGTAAAGAAAATTCAACAAGTTCTTTCCTCAAACAAGGACCCCATCCCTAGACTACGAGCCAAGGGTGTTTACCAATTGAAGTTCTCATGTGGTAAGAGTTAATCACACCGGTAGGGTGACTAGATTTAGTAGAAATCTACTTTTTTAGTAGATTCTCAGCAAATTCAAGACACAAATTCAAGATTAAAAAAATCTCTTCTAACCAACCACGCAGTAACCGATCCAAACTGTCCATGCTATCTGAGAATTATAAATCTAGAAGAGAAAAGAACCATACAAACCTAGCAATTAAAGTCGAAGAGATCTATCCAACATTCTGAGGAAGAAGATGAAGGTGGGAATACATGCTTAAGCCTTTTTCAGTTGAATGTTCAAGGAATCTCAAATTGTATTAATAATATAAATGTAGCTGTAAATGATTTATGCCCCCATTTCATCGCACTCTGTGAGCATTGGCAGAATAGTCTTAGCATCAGCGCTTTTCAGTTAGAAAACTATAAATTAGTTTCATCTTATTGCAGATCGGCAAAAAATGCTCACGGAGGTGTTGTGTTATATGCTCTAAGCTCATTATCTACAATCATTCGTGAGGATATAAATGTATTAAGCGAGGACTATTTATTTGAATGTACTGCAGTCGAAGTTAAAATTAGAGGTACATGCTATGTAATATGTGTTGTATATAGACCTCCTGCTACTTGTATTAATATCTTTATTGATAAACTAGATTGTTTGTTAGAAATTGCAACTGAAAATGATAAATTCGTAATAATAGCAGGAGACTTTAATATTGATATGTCATCCACGAAAAATACCAGCAATAAAGATCTAGTCATGAACTTGCTGAATGCTTACAATACGAAAATCACAGTAAATATGCCTACTAGAGTAACTAATACAACTGCAACATGTCTTGATAATATTTTTGTTTCAAATTTGATGGAATGTACTACAGAGATACTTGATGTGAATATATCTGATCACTTTGCTCAGCTTCTATGTATTAAAGACAATGTAATTACTAATACTCAAATGTATGAACATAAACGTATTTTCAGCACAGAAAACTACCAATTTTTCTATAATCTATTATCGCAGGAGACATGGCTATCAGTGTATGAAGCTGCAACTGTTGATGACATGTACAATGTTTTTATTCGAATTTTATCAGGCTACTTTAACACATCATTTCCTCTAAAATCCGTGAAAATACAAAAAAACAAAAACAGTAAATGGATTTCAAGGAATGTTTATAATGTCAAAGAAACATTAAATTTATTACATGAATCATATCAGCAGGTAGAGTTACAAAACAAACTTATGTAGATTATAAAACTATTATACTACTCTTCTTATACATGAAAAGTCTAATTATTACGAAACTCTAATTAATAATTCTTGCAATAAACCTAAGACTATTTGGAAGATTGTAAATACTGAAAATAAAAATCAGTCATTCAGTGAAATTATTGAAAATGGTGCTACTATTACGTCACCACAATTGGCAAGTGAAATTTTTAATAATTTGTTTATTAATAAGGCTACTGATCTGGTTGGAGCAATTCCTGCAAACAATACAGTCGAACTTATCACTTGCAATCCTAATTCAATTTTCTTATCTGAAGTAACACAGAACGAAATTTTTGAAATCATTAATAGTCTAAAAAATAAGTATTCCAGTGGTGATGATAATATAAGCAATATCATGCTAAAAAAAATCTGCTGTTATATAGTTGAACCTTTGACTTATGTAGTAAATCATTCTTTGAGGGATGGAGTTTTTCCATCAAGATTAAAGACAGCTATTGTGAAACCCCTGTACAAAAAAGGTGATCCTTCCCTAATAGAAAACCATAGACCCATAAGTATGCTGTCTTCTTTCTCCAAGTTGTTTGAAATTGTCATGTGTAGAAGATTAATTCCATTTTTAGAATCACATAATGTCATAACCGAAAGTCAACATGCTTATCAGAAAAACAAATCTACAACTACAGCTACTTTTGATTTTGTCAGAAGGATATTGGATTATCTAGACAAGGGATATATAGCTCTTGGTATATTTTTCGATCTATCAAAAGCTTTTGATTGTGTTGATCACAGTACACTTCTCAGCAAATTGGATAAGTTAGGTATACGAGGAGTAGCTCAAAACTGGTTCAATTCGTATCTTAATGAGAGATATAAGAAAGTGTGTATAACAGCAAATTCATCAGAGTATTATTCCAGTACCCAGAGTCCTACTAGGTGTACCACATGGCAGTGTGCTTGGGCCCATACTTTTTCTCTTATATATTAATGATTTACAACAGTATCTAAATAACGACTCAGTTTATATAACAACTTACGCTGATGACACGAATATTCTAATCTTTGATAAAAATTATGACACTTTAAAAAGTAAAGCAGCTGATGTGGTGCAAATAATATCAGAATGGTTTAAGCAAAATGGGTTAATATTAAATAATGATAAAACGAATTGTATTTTGTTCAAACATAGTAGAAATAAAACTCAATATCCGAAAGAGATAGATATAAACAGGGTTAATATTAACTACACTGATAATACAAAATTTTTAGGAGTGACTATTGACGTACACATGGACTGGAGGTATCATGTACAGGCGCTTTGTGGTAGACTTAGTTCAGTTTGTTATTCGTTAAAAGAACTGAAGAAGGTAGTGAATCACAATATGCTTCTGACAGCTTATTATGGCAATTTTTACAGCTTAATGTCATATGGAATAATATTCTGGGGAGGATCCCACATTCATGAAATATTCATTGTTCAAAAAAGGGCAATTCGAATTCTATCTAATTTAAAAGTAAATGAGTCATGTCGTGGACACTTCAAAGTATTAAAACTATTAACAGCTCCAGCTCTTTTTGTTTATGAATGTCTTTGCACATTTATGAAACAAGACACAAGGATACTTTGTCATACCCCATACATAACACAACAGTCTTAGAAAAAGACTGTTTTTATAAATGTCTGCGTTTTTATAATATGTTACCTACCGAACTGAAAAATATTACATCTATAAATATTTTCAAAAACAATATAAAAAACCACTTAATATGTGCAGAACCCTATACCTTAGAGGAAGTGAATGAGGCAACTTTTAAGTAAGAGTGTATTTGTTTGTATATTTTGTATTTTATTATTGTTTTGTTATTTTATTATTAGGTAGTAGCAACAGTTTTTAATATGTCATATTTATTCTGTCTTTTGTCGTTGTTGTAGAATTTTGGACATGTAACAAACTTAAATTGTAAAAATTTTTTGTTACCGTTACGCAATAAAATTCTATTCTATTCTATTCTCTTCAGCCTTGTTCCGTAGAACAGAATTCTGCAGTATATTTTAGTAAAATCTATATTATTTTTTGATGGTGCCATGCTTGAGGCTTTATCTGAAATGAGGAAATAATAATCAGACTATATCTTTGCCGAATGTGGGGCTATCTGCCATCGAAAGGATGTCCCTAAAAACAAAAGGTTTAGGTAACTGTAGCTTTTTACTTCCTAATGCGTGACATTATTATACTTCCATCTTTAATTACCCCCTTTAACTGCTAAACTTGAAATTTGCCGCCACTTATGCATTGGCTCTTTGGCTATTTGTACGCGAGCCGAGTAGGTATCTTTTGTTTGGGCAGTTTGTGATAATAATGCGGTCATTAAATAATAGATGGCACTTAATTAAAAATTACAATAGTTTCTCTGTAATCCGTATTAGTTTTTTCTTTTCTTAATTATAAATATATCAATTAATAAAATGAGTAGTGGATTTTTAGTAAATTCTGATTTACGTCACAATAGATTTAGTAAAAAAAATCTGGTCACGCTGTGGTAGAACAACAACGAGAGCATCAAAATATTGGATAGAAATATGCGCTATTATCCAAGGATAATTAGAAAATCACTGGAAATTATGAAAAACAAGGACAATTTCAATAGAGAAGATGGGTATTGACTAAGTAACATGTGGACACACTCACAAAAGGTCTTTTAGGTCGAGGTGAAGAAAAACCAATTAAGGGCAAAGTGATTCCTTAAACAATCTACAATCAACACTTGCAGACTGACTTTGCCAAACACCAAAGGTTTAAACTGTCACGGTAAACGAAGCAGCGCCAAGATATATAACGAGGAGCAGAACACACCAACTTCAATTTTAAGAATCCTTCTGAAGAAGGTGACACCGTGACCAGCGAAATGTCAAGTCGACAATCACGGCAACATCCGGAAGAAATCACTTCAATATCTTAGATAGTTTGAAAAGTATATAAGATATTTTATAAAAGTATGTTTGATACTTCTTGAAGAAGATACTTTTGAAGGAAAGTATCTAGATGCTCAAAGTATCTAAGTTACTTTATAAATGTATATATCAGCTGTTTTAATTGAAGTGCAGTTTTCACACCCAATGAAAGATCACTTAAATTTAAAAAGTAAAACTATGTACAAAAACCAACCATACTTTTGTCTCTGGCAAAATTTTTATTCAGCATCATGTCTTCCATAAGTAACGTCAGGTTAGTATAAGTATGAGGCTGTTGGTGATTCCACATGTGGGAGAACCACATGAACTTGTCGATATTTTGCAAAATCAGATCATCGCCTTTGTCTTCCTCGCTATTACCATGATGGAAATACTTCCCGGAAAACCCCAAATTAAACTTGAATCCGGGAACCATGCTGGCAAGCCTCGTCTGCGTGTTTATTAATGCTCTCACGTCTTCAGGTCTTAGGCGAGTGCCCACTTCGCCAACAAATATATCGTCAATATCTACAAGGAATTTGCGATCCAGCGACAAACTTAGCTGCCCGTGGCTTAAGTAACTTAGGCTGTCCAGGAATAAGAGTCGGTGTAACCAAAATTTTAGGCCTGACCCGAAAATCACTCTCTGGATGTTGTCGAATAGCCCGTGGTCTTGGATTATGGTCGGAAGAGGAATCTTCACACCACCTAATTGATTTGCCAAGATGTAAAATTAGAAATATATAACAAATTTGTTAACAAACATTTAGCATTTTAAGATATATTTTGTATTTCTTCATTAAAAATAAAATAGTCGACCAACTAATTTTAAAAAACTGGACATATTTAAAAATGTTTGGTTAAATAAACATTTGACTTGAACAGTTGTTAATTTGTTAGGACATTTGGGCATCTCCCTCTAGAATTATCACATTAAATTAAATTTGAGCGATACAAAACAAAGGACCCCCCACAAAGGTATAGGAAAAGGCCTTTTGGTCAAAATTTTCAAAATATTGGGGAAAAGTTCTCCTGATTTTACTGAACAAAAGTTCTCATGGGCACAATGCTCAAAATTCAATAGTTTGGCTGCCAGTGGCTTTTGAAGTCTAAAAATATGGAGTTTTTATAGACCAATTAGATTCTTTTATTCTCTAGCTTTTTGGATTATTTTAACCCTTTTTATGTACGAAGCTTATTATTCACTAGGTGAGTACTTTGATCAGGCGCACAGGTGGAATTAATTTTTTTTTTATAAAATACTATTTTGTATATTTACCTTATATGTTATTGTCATTATATTACAAAATTATATTTAAAATTATTTTACTTTATATGTTTTACTTAATAGCTGTAGTGTCAATGTCTCTACAGTCAACAATTATTCATTTGTGACATTTCATATCCAATGTATTTTGGCAATTGAAATAAAGCATATTACACAGGCCCACAAAAAAAAAAGTTGTCTGTGCCGGGGTACTGACCATACCTATCCGTTGTATTTTGACCCGCTGAACACGAATCTGGCCTTAGTTTTTCGCCTATACGTCAGGTTTTTTTTTTAACAGCAAATAAATATATAAATATTACGATTCAACAGACTTTTTTTTTGCTGTTGGACCGGACGTGTTGGGGAAAAACTAAGGTCAGATTCGTATTCAGCGGCTCAAAATACAAGGGATAGGTGTAGTCAGTACCCCCGCGCAGACCACTTTTTTTGGTTGCCACTGTGTCACACTCAGTGTGGCACAATCTCTCACAAAAAAAGTCATCTGCGTGGGGGTACTGACCACACCTATCCCTTGTATTTTGAGCCGCTGAACACGAATCTGATCTTAGTTTTTTCCCAGCACGTCAGGTTTTTTTTTTAACAGCAAATAAACATATAAATATTAGTTTTTTTTGATATAAAAAAAAACCTGACGTATAGGGGAAAAATTAAGGTCAGATTCGTGTTCAGCGGGTCAAAATACAAGGGATAGGTATGGTCAATACCCCGGCGCAGACAACTTTTCTTTTTTGTGGGCCTGTGTTATTATTGTTATTATTATGAATAGTAAAATCTTTTGTGCGTGTTAGTGTGTGAATGTGTGCGCATGTGTGTATGTGTGTAGCACACATAAGCGGTATATGCGTGTGTTTTAAAACGTCTGCCTGGTTTTGCGCTCTCTCGTGTAAGTGTATATTAATTTATAATAGCTTATAATAACTTTATTCCCAAGAAACTATACAATTTATGATTAGGGATTAGCATAATGTACATATATAACACACTTGTGTATTATTAGTTCGATTTTCTTTTTTTTTCTAATTTCTTCCAGCTGCTTAAACATCTTTAGTAACCCTACAGTATAGTGAGAATATATATTATAAAAAAAAATCATTTTTAAGTGACTACGGCCTCCAAATATACGAAAACCATCACACGTGGTGTAAGAAAATTTGGGCAAATAAAACAAGGTATTCGATGTGCCATTCTCAAAATGTTTACTTACCAAACAATATGCGCGGTTTGCAAAAAAGAATATATTAGGTTTCTACGGATTACAAAATAAAAAAGGTCAATATATGTTACTTACAATGAAGTCGGAATAAATTTCTCGCTTCATATATACACACTGGGCAATATTTAACTTTTATATGACAAAGTATAAACTAGAGAATTGTTAATAATATTAATAAATTAAAATATTTATAATATTAACAAATAAGTGTTTAAAATAATTATAAAAGAAATAGAGAATAAAAGAATCTAACTGGTCTATAAGAACTCTATATTTTTAGACTTCAAAGGCCGTTGGCCAGGAAAATTTTTTCCCAAAATCTCAAAAATTTTGACCGAAAGGCCTTTTCCTATACTTTTTTGCGGGGTCCTTTAAGATCAAGACTGATTGTTATCTCTCAACCTCCAATCCTAGAATCATTTTTGAATTGAATTAAAACATAGTGAGCTGTGAATATGATTGACTTTATTTTTAGGAACTTATTGATCGATGTCATCATACAATGAATAAATAACATCTCATGTTATCTTTTTTAACGAAATTTTATCATTACTTTGTTACACCAATTTTTTTTTTTTTTTAACTGTTTAACGTCGGCCTATTTCCGCTACCAGGGCCTATCACCGACGCCAGGAGACGAGCTACCCCCAACCTGAAAATTTTGCCGAACCTCTTCCCTTAAGAAGAGTAGGGATCTTTTACTTGCCTAACATTTAATAGACAAGGGACCGCCTGCTTTACATCCCCTCCGAAGGATGGTATATCCACTACGTAATCCTCGTCTGAAATTACGTAACTTCCGAGTATACACTGATATACAAGCCTCTAGAAGGTGGGACGAGAACGCTGTATTTCCCAAGATGGGAGCCCATCCAAGAACTAACTGCGCTCGACGTTGCTTCAACGGAATATCGACTGATATTCATATTGAAGTCGCCTCTACGCTCGCCCCGTTACACCAATTTGATGTACTTGTAATGTTGCTTTTTAATGTTGGACGATTCTATGCAATACCTCATAGTTTGTTGTAGGAATTATTTCTAGATATTGTCACATATTATAATATATAATTCTGTAGTGTACAAATTTGAAATAATAAATAAATAAATAAATAAATAAATAAACTGTTAACAATAAGCAGCTACTTTTTATCTATTTATAAACACTAAATGATAAACTGCATTCTCAAAACAAACAAAATAGTGATTTGCTTGGAACCTGTAATGGTCAGATAGTCTAATATTAATCTATCCACCAATTAGTGACTCATCCTGCATCAACCTTCATCATGCATCGGAAACCGGGAACCTTCCTTTAAAGCCCTTGAGGGTAATTTTATTATAAAATTAGACTGGCTTAAATACAAGTTTATACCCTCAGATAAACATCACTAAATGTCACAAAATTACGTCTCTAGGAGTTTAGATATTGGCGTGATTTTTAGGTAAATTTCACATCTCTTTCGATCAGAATGGTGTAATGTCAAAAAATAATATCAAAATGACATCAGTCTACAATTTTTCGTAAATATCTCTATCCCAGGCAACACAGTCACATCATTTAACCATCAATTTTACGTCAACTGTTATATCCAATGAGATGTTACACATGACGTGAAGCATGGTGGCTTAATACCACAGCCCAGACGATATTTTGTGATGTTAGATTAACAACAATGGGCCTTTCCCACGTTTTTTTTTATTGAATATTTGAAAAGTTCTCTTTAAAAAAACTCACCTATATTTTTTATTTTTTGCGAAATTTGCTTCTTTTCTAGAGAAAAATGACGCATTGGGCGGACGGACCAATCAGTATACTCTAGCAACCTTAGTAGGGGCTACGTATGAGCAGATTGTACGTAAAAGTGTTTGTCTCTTTCTAGCTTTACCGAATTGACAGACATGAAAGGACATTCACAGAATAATACTTTTTCATCATTTTTATCTATTAATACTTCTTTTATTATATTGAATAAACAAGACTCTATCTCAGTGTTTCCTTTAAGTTGAATGAAAGTTTAGGTGCTAATTAATATCTTACCGCTTAGTTTTTAAAAGTCATTCACCATTTCACTGTCAATAATAGGAAGATTATCACTTGCTGCCTTCTCAGAACCTTTCTCCATTTTAATATCTACACAGTACACACACACACACACACGCACACGCACACGCACACGCACACGCACACGCACACGCACACGCACACACACACAATTTTAAAAAATTAATAAGTAAATAAAAGAACATAACCTATCTTTTCTTTTATTTCCATCAGTGTTGCCAAGTGTCAGTTATATGTTGAGAGCCGACATATAAAGTGTGTTAATTATTATCATTTTTATTATAGTAGGTGGTATTATTCAATGGAAATTCATTATTTTCAAAAGCGGAGATAAAAAGTAGACATTCTTTAGTGAAATAATTAAAGCATTTCCTCTAACGTTAAACATTCATATACATTAGGCAACATGGAAGTAGTCTCATCGGCAGGTTTCCAGACGAAATGTAAAATTCAGAAATATCAACAGGTTCGGTTAATGTTCGTATGAAGCCGGAAATTGTTTAATTTTGATTGGAGGGTCCGCCCATGAAGTAATTTGAGCATGTTTACTTGTTTGAAATAGGGAGTAAATTAGACAATATTTTTATTTTTAAAATGTCCATTTAAAATTAAAATATTATACAATATGACGTGTATATATAATATTTATTAGGTGTTAATAATACTCCAGGCCGGGGATTCCCAACAAGATTTTTTCAAGAACCCCCTCATCGGTCGCTATACTGACAAGGACCTCTTAAAAGCTTAAATTCTTCTTAAAATGAAGAATCTACCACTGCAAGTCAAGTAAAATACAAAACAATTGAATGACATTTCGCGGTCTCCCAAGGCATCGTCTCCCAAGGCATCATCCACGGACCTCTGGGGGTCCGCGGACCACCTGTTGGGAATCCCTGCTCCAGGCGAATTAGTTGTAAAATTGACCTCTGTGCTAAATTCGTGCCCTACGAAAAAAAAATTTTATTGTGTTTATTTGGACATCTTGGTAGTTACGCCAGTTTTTAATGCTCAAACGGGAACAACACCTATTATAAAAGTTGTACATCTGTAAATTCTCTACCTTAAAGGTCCTATACATTTTTTTCGTACGCCTAACTGTTTTGGAGATATGACGCGGACTAGGTGAAAAATGTATTTAGTTCCGCCAAACCTCTTTCGCACCACATATTTCGCAATTATCTTGCTTTCTATGCCTCAAAATGAAACTTAAATATTATCAAGTTCAAACCCGGTTGGGAAAAGACATTGACCCTGAGCAGTGGGGCTGGATTTGGAACAATGATATTTACCAACGCAGTTACCACCAGCATCAGACATATTGTTAAATTTAATTTTTTGCAACTGTACGAAGGATTGTTCAAGAAAATGTAGCTGTAGGAAACTAGGACTGAATTGCTCAAAAGCTTGTGGCCATTGCCACGGTCACTTCTGCTTGAATACCGCACCTATAATTGCTATGAATGACGAAATGGACAACGTACAATCTTATTAGAATGAAAGTAATGACAACAATTTGTCATTGGACAATAACGTTTCAGATACCGAAGGAGTCAGAAATATTGACTAATTAGGATTGGATTAGGTCTCCTGGGGAACCATGTAAAAAAAAAATTGAAAGCAGTAAACCCACTTAGCTGGGTATTTATATCAAGACTGGAACCACAAACTACAGTAGAAGACGTGTCAAACTATCTCAGGGAATATGACGTCAATGTATCAAATTGCCTTAAATTAAAAACTTTCTCAAGTGAAATTGCTGCTTTCAAAGTAGGTGTCGAAAAATCAGATGAGGATAAAATATTTTGTGGTCAAATATGGCCTAAAAAAACAATAGTTCGACCATACGATCCAATGGAGTTGAAAAATTTTCAGAGGGTTCCTGCTGTGGTCTAAGTCAGTAAATATTCGAAAAAACTTCAACAGCAAACTGCCTGGATAATAAATTCATAAATTTTTTCAACAAAAATTTTATTACCAGTGTTTTCGACCCATATATCTCAGATCACTTAGCTATCGATATCAGAATATCTATAAGAAAATGTGTATCTATGCCTCAAAATTACATACAACGACCCTTAACAAAAAAAGGCATATCAAAAATGTTTCACCTATTAGAAAACCATGATTGGTCTTTCATTGATTGTCAGTACTATAACTCAGACACTAAATTCAACATATTTTTGCAAATCCTATTAGATGCTATGGACAAGGCCTTTCCAACAATAAACAAGATATGTGTAATAAAAGATAAAAACATTTGCTGGTTCAATGAAAACTTACGGCAAATGTGTGATCATTTAAAACTATTAAATGATCTTCAAAAAAAATTTCCAAATGCTCCACTGAAAAAAGACATTAAAAAATTTAGGTATATCTACAAAAATTCAAAACAAATGGCATATACTAAACACATACAAAACTCAGATATGATAAAATCTGCATGGGAGGTGATAAACTCATTTAAGAGTAATACTCCAACTAGTGACAGAAACAAACCTAAATTCAAATGAGTTAAACGCTCATTTTGTAAACGTAGCTGAGAACATTATATCATCATTACCAAATAGCAATAAAAATCCTGATTATTATTTAAATAAACTAGCTGTAAATCAAGCAAACCTACAGTTTAGTTTCAGAGAAGTTACATTTATTGAAGTGCGAGATACCATAAATAATCTAAAAAACAAAAACTCTAAAAATATATATGGGATGAATATTATCTTAATTAAATCGGTCAAAGACTTAATCATTGTTCCACTGACAAAATTAATAAATTATAGCATACGAGAAGGTATCTATCCTTCTTGTTTTAAACACTTAAAAGTAGTACCAGTTTTAAAAGGAGGAGACAAAAATGACCCCAACAACTATCAACCCATTACACAAATACCTGTTATTTCAAAGATTTACGAGTATCTCCTAAAATTACAATTGTATACCTACTTCGAGGAAAATAATTTACTCAGTGATAGCCAGTTCAGCTTCAGAAAAGACAAATCTACTACCCTAGCTATTATGGAATTGCTGGAATACATATCGGAGGGCTTCGAGGGAGGACATTATGTGATGAGTACTTTATGTGATCTCTCGAAGGTCTTCGATTGTGTCCATCCAGATATCCTCCTTGCTAAGTTAAACTTTTATGGATTAGATGAAAACAGTTTAAGTCTATTAAACAGCTACCTTACAGAGCGAAACCAAGTAGTATCTTTTAAAAACTCACAATCAAATAGAGCACATATCAATTTTGGTATTACACGGGGATCATTGTTAGGACCTATACTATTTATAATATATATTAACAACATAAGTTCTGTTCTCCCGGACATAAAAACAATATTGTATGCAGATGACACTAACTATTCTGACACTTACAAAGATTACAATGCGGTAATCATAAATACACGGATCGAAGAGAATTTAAAAAAATATAATGAATGGTTCGTTTGCAATAAACTATCATTAAATAATACAAAAACTGCAAATATTACCTTTAGCCTCAGACATCAGGAGAATGTAAGTAACCCAGAAGAAATCAAATTCTTGGACGTGTATTTGGATCCAAAATTAAAATTTGAAAATCACATTATTCATTTGGCCGCCAGGCTATCAAAAAATATATTTGTATTAAAAAACTTAGGTAAAATATTACCTAAAAATGTCTGCTTGCAGGCATACCATAGTCTCTTCCAGTCAGTCTGCTGTTATGCAATTATGGCATGGGGACACTCCTGCCATGCAGATAGAATTTTTGCTATGCAAAGAAGAGCGGTCAGAATAATTTCTGGCTTAGGTTACAGAGAAGACGTAAGAAATACCTTTGTGGAACATAATATTTTGACAAGACCCTGTAAATATATTTTTGAATGCCTGATATATGCGTATAAAATATTCAGCAAACAGTAATTATCATGAATATAGTACTAGAATCAAAAATGATATCCGAGTGGATTATTTTCGACTGGAAAAATTCCGAATGTCATCAAACTATTACTGTCCGCTATTTTTTAACAAACTTCCACCATGTATAAAGTCATTACCATTTAATAAATACAAAAATAACATCAAGAATATGCTCATAGCAAAGGCTTTCTATAGTGTAAATGAATTTCTGGGATGTGATAACTGAAAATAACTGAAAAAAATGTATAGGACTTTCAGGTAGAGAATTTACAGATGTACAACTTTTATAATAGGTGTTGTTCCCGTTTGAGCCATAAAAACTGAGTTAATCGCGAATCCGCGGTTTCTGCGACCTTCCGACGCAATTTTCAAGAAATCCTCCAGGTGTATCTAGGCGTAACTCCCAAGTGTTATTCAAGACGTCCAAATAAACACAATAAAAAATTTTTTTCCGTAGGGCACGATTTTGGCAGCAAAAGTCTAATTCGCCTGGAGTATAAATGATTTATGACAAAATAAACATCAAGTTCAATTACGTGGGAAAGGTCCATTAGAGACGTTATCTAATCACATGTAAGGTAGTTTGAATTAATTATTATAAAGGATCCCGCACACCACAAATGAAAATCCGGTATCCTTTAAATTTCTCGAATTTTTGATATGTTGTTCTACTGATCCAGTAGATCAAAAGTCTCAATTTTGGACATGAGATTCTTGTACAATTCTAAACAAGTTTAATTAACTAAATTTTCCAAAAAAAAAATGCCTAATACGATTTTTTATTTTTTCCGCATATTTTGGTACGGCAGGTGGTTTTGCATTTGTAGGAGGCGAATTATCTTTCTGGTCATAAGTGGATCTTAATGTGTTCTATACTTAAGCAAAATTTGATTTAAATCGGAAAAAAAAATAAAAAAGCTATAAGGGTGTCTTCATCTTAAGTAAATCACACTGTATATATAAACTTACGAAAGCAATGAATGCTGTAAACTATTTTGAACAAAAATTTTTTAATAAATTACCTGATGAGTTCAAACTGTTAGATTTAAAAAAATTTAAGTATAAAGTGGATTAAATTTTACTAAAAAAGCATATTATGATATAGTTGATCATCTTAAGTGAGTCACACTGTATAAAGTAACTGCTTATTGTTAATGATTTATATGTGGCTTCATCTGCAAATATCCTCTATAACAAAGTACGTTGTAGTACATATCACCCAACGTTAAAAAATAACAATACAAATACGTCAAATTGACATAAAGGACAGACGACAATGTAATGTAAAAAATGTAACATTACAAAGATGTCATTTATTCGTTGTAAGACATCGTCAACCAACAATTACCAAAGAAGAATGTCAATATGACGGCAATTTGTTATATAGAATATTAATCACTTATTTAAAGTTTTACATGTTGAGAGTTTATGAATATTTTTATATGCCAAATTTATTTTACCAAGAAAAACGTTTCAAGTTTATTTAAGAATTAATTTATAACTATAACTAAAAAATTTCATCAAAATGACGTGTTAGTCCACCATTTCTTGTAAATATCTCTATATTAATCATTTAACTTTTTACACATTGCGAGTTTATGAATTTTTTCATATGCCAAACTATTTTACTGAAAAAATGTCTCGAATCTATTTAACAATTAATTCATAATAAATTTATTTAAACATTGTTGACATTTATTAAATATTATAGAGACTTGCTGACATATTAAATGTTGTCATAATTAATTATATCTTGTAATTATGTATCTATTCTACTAGAGACACTAATCGACATTTTGATATTTTCTTGCAAGAGGAAAAACTCAACGTGGATTTCTTTAATCAATCACATGGATAAATGAAATATATACATACTATCATTATTCTGAAAATTGTCATTCCTGTTTGCCCATTCCAAAGGTTCATATGTAGAATGATTAGCCTGAAATATCGTCCAATCATTACCAGGCAGCTCACCCCAAGCTGTTTCACCAGCTCTAGTCAACCTAAGAATTTGTGAAGCTGCATTTAAGGCGGCATCCTGAAATAAAAATGGAAATTTAATGGAGGAAAATAAACAATACAAATCTAACAGGGCCAAAAGAAAGTATTGCAACTAAATTGTTTGGATTGCTAAAATCACTGAATAAATGGAGCCTGTGTCCAAGGCTACATAGTTAGGGAGTCTTGGGCCCAAATGTGCGATGAGAAGTTAGACGTCTTCCGCTTTCTGAGGTGATAGTACATACCTCAAAGACGCTAAATATAAAATATTTTTGAATTTGGGCAGGGTGCATCCCAAGATATTTTTAAAAAAATTTTAGCATTATACAGTGTGTCCCAGGATAGATGTAACAAGAGGAGTAATGGACCAAAAATTTTGAAATTTTGGGATGGTATTTGGGGATTGAGTCCTGCTTGTTGTAAAACTAAAGTATACCAAAAATTACTTGATTTGGTGTTCTACAGAGTGTTTTATAAGCAAAGTTGTAAAAATCACCACTAATAAAGTACCTTTATTTTTCAAAATATGAAAAAATTCCACTAAGAAAAGTTATTTAGAATGCAATTTTATAATCTATACCAAATTACAGAAATATAAAATTATTTTTTGAAACTTCCCATTTTTTACGAATTCATATTTCGAGTTGAATTCATATTTAAAGTTGTGTAGGAGCAAATGTTAATCATCACAAAAAGTAGGCTATTGGTAAATAAACAATTGAATATACGAGATGTAAGAAGGTATAATGTTAATAATGTCAAAAACATAACAGATTCATAAACAAATTAATTATTTACCAATACAAAACAATGTTTACAATTTTTTTATTAATCGACGTAGCTACCACCCACATCCACACACATTTCGATCCTTCGCCTGAAGTTCTTAAAACTGTTTCGAATATGATCTAACGGTATGGAGTTTACGGCATTTGTAATTCTCTGCTTCAATACTGCTACATCGTTAGGAAGTGGTTCAGCGTAAACCAACTGCTTGAGGCGACCCCATAAAAAGAAATCCAATATTGATAAGTCTGAGGATCTCGCCGGCCACTTGATTGGTCCATTCCTGGCAATCCAATTTTCTCCAAAATTTAAATTCAACCACCGATTAACCATTTCTGTGGAGTGGCCAGGGCAACCATCATGTTGAAAATGAACTAAAGGCATATCTCTTAAAATATTTAAATGTTCTTCAGAAAATATTTTAAGAAGCTGTAAATAAGTGTGCTGGTTTAACCTTCCCTCAATGAAATAAGATCCAATAACTCCAACGTGATAAGAAACGGCACACCACACATTCACTTTTTTATAATATTGTCTTCTACAATGAATTAAGCCCAAAACCGACAATTTTGAGATGAAACAACACCATTGGTTGTGAATGTGGATTCATCTGAGAAATGATGAAATGATAAAAAAATCTCTCTTCCATGATTTTTTCTCCAATGGTCAAAGAAAAATCCAACCTACGGCCGTCATCTCCCTTTTCAAGCGTATGTTTATAATTTGCTCTATATGCCTTGTAAATTCTTTGGAGTTCAGACTTGCTAATATTAATAAGAGCTGATCTCTTTCTCTTAGTGGCATCCTAGGATTTTCTATAACAGAGGCATGAGCTATAATAGCCCCAACATTGTCTTCATCATATGCTTTTATTTTTCTTTTCATGTTAAGAACACTACCAGTAGCTAGAAACTTTTCAATTATTCTCATAGCCTGAGTACGTGACAAAGCAGTGCTCGGAAATTTCAAATTAAATTGGCTTACCACGTCTCTTAGCGAGTTTTCACCGCCAATTCCGTAGCATTGCACAATATAAATTTTTTCACGCACTGTGAGTACCATTTTCACATATATTTTTATGTATGGTTCGTTAATTTGAAACAGAAATTAAGGATAATATTGACTACGTTTGACAGATATGTCAATAATAAATGATAAATGTGTATCCATTGCTTTTCTCATAGCCGCCTACTTTTAGCTTCTACATAACTTTAAATGTTAATTGACAAAAATAATTTCTATGCAGTTTTAATTGAATGGTTCAAAATAAAATACTAATTTATTGAAAAAATGGGAAGTTTCAAAAAAATAATTTTTAATTCCTGAACTTTGGTATACGGGTATAAAATTGCATTCTAAATAACTTTTCTTAGTGGAATTTTTTCATATTTTGAAAAATAAAGGTACTTTAGTAGTGGTGATTTTTACAACTTTGCTTATAAAACACCCTGTAGAACACCAAATCAAGTCATTTTTGGTATACTTTAGTTTTACAACAAGCAGGACTCAATCCCCAAATACCATTCCAAAATTCCAAAATTCCAAAATTCTAAAATTTTTGGTCCATTACACCTCTTGTTACATCTATCCTGGGACACACTGTATGTCTTCCACTTGAATAATCTGTAGTAAAAAGTGATCAGTTATCGTCTGACAAAGAGAAAGAACTTTTGGTTACGGCGCATTTGAAAAACAAATGATTTTGCCAAAACTTAAAAAAAAAAAACATCTTATATATGCTTTCTTTTAAGTTCTTTTACTTTATTATGGTCCTCATACAAACGTTACCCTGTATCTAACAGGTAGTGGTAAAATAGTGCGTTGTTGCAGCCCACATTTCATCAATTTTCAAGTTATCCCACATATTACAGTCCATTCTATGCCTTTTTTATTATGAATAATTTTGAATAAAAAACAATAAATAATATACATCTCTTACCTTTAATTTGAGGTTAGTATGGATAAACAAAGGAAATCCTTTAAGTTGAGAGCCAACATAAGTCTCTTCTTCCGGTGTAATAAATCCAATCATCCCAACAGAATACTCCCGGCAATATTTATCTAATAATTCTCTATTCCAGTTGTCCATTTGTAGATACTTGTTGAAATTTTCAAATACTATTACACCATACCGTCCTTTATCTAAATTGGTTAAAACTGGCACACTCTTGCCAGTTACTTCTATTTTGTACCTAGTGAACATAAATAAATATTATCGACGATTTGAATCATACCAAGCATTGAGGGGCCACAATAATATATATTATTTTAATCACAATTCTATTGTACTACTACTGTTATACTATTAGATAGAATTGATCTATCAAATGTAAGAGTTTATGCGTGAAATATTAATGTTTCTGTCAAAATCTGAAACATGCTACATATCTGATGTTACAGACAAATGTAGGAGTAATAAATTGGCATCAAGTTTTCAAAGCTTCGACTCTCCATTTAAGTCATACGACTTAAAAAATTGATAAATATTTACATGTTCCCCTTCAGTGGCATTGAGTAAAAATAAATAGTGGAGTGGAATTTAGGTTGAAATCGTTCAAAAAAATTTTTCAAAGTGGAAAAATATGGGACCTGGACCACCTGATAGAGAAATAAATAACGTATTATATTCCCGGTTGATGACCTTTTGCCTTGGTTGAGACAAAATTTATAAGCATTTAATTTCACAGATCACAATGGGCTAGTAGACAATAACGAAAACGACAAAATTAATAATATAGCATTATAGTATAGCTCTCCAATATGTTATAAATATATTTTCAGCTATAATATCCCAAGGACATTGATAATACGAAATAATTTTATCACAGTTTCCGAAAGCACTTGCTTGGTAATATCCCGACGCCGTAGGCGGAGGGATATTACCTAAAAACAACGTGCTTGAGGAAGTCATGATAAAATTATGAGCTATTTATCAACGTGCGAGGGGTATTCGCATAGAAAATTTTTAGCAATTTATTTTATTTATTTGTTCAAAACTATTTATTAAAAGAGCAATTTGTAAAATTAAATGTAGACTATGTATTATGTATTAACACTCCAAGGACTTTTATGACTTAGATATAATGCTAATTAAATCTTTAAAAGACGTATTAATAATTCCTATGACAAAATTGTTTAATGAATGTATAAAGGAGGGCGTTTATCCTTAATGTTTTAAAAGATCTAAAGTAATACCGATCTTTAAGAAAGGCAATAAATCAGATCCTAGCAACTACGGGCCTATAGCGCTGATTCCAGTAATCTAAGATATTCGAGTTTCTATATAAAAAAAAACAATTGTATGACTACCTAGAATATAACAAACTGTTCATTGAATCACAATTTGGCTTTAGAAAAAACAAAAGTACTATAGGGGCCATAAACAAACTCTGTGAGACGGTAATCAGAGGCATTGAAGACGGAGACTGTGTAGGGTCAACTTTCTGCGACCTCTCCAAGGCTTTTGATTGTGTATCCCACAAAATCTTGTTAAAAAAATTATACAACATTATGAAGTTGGTGCTAGTAGTCTGAAATGGCTCACTATATATCTAACAGATCGAACCCAAGTAACCTATTATGGTGGTAATTTCTCGGAGGAAAGAATAGTAACCCCGCAGGGGTCAATCTTAGGACCTCTGCTTTTCCTCATTTATATCATATCAATGATATTCCTTCATCCCTCACAGACAGTGCATTAGTATTGTATGCTGACGACACAAATTTTACACACTGCAATATCAATATTGATCAGTTGAAGTCTTGCATGGATGCCTCTATCTCCAATGTAGAGGATTGGTTTTCAGCTAACTAATTAAGTTTAAATGTAAATAAGACAGAAAAAATGATTTTTTCCCTACGCAGAAATGATGAAATAAACAACACAGAATCCGTCAAATTTTTAGGAGTCTTTTTAGACCCCACTCTAAATTTTGAAAGTCATGTTAACTATATATCTAACAAATTATCTAAAAGTATATTTTTATTGAAAAATCTAATAAAAATGGTGAGTCGACAAGTTTGCATTATCACCTTTTATGCAGTCATACAATCAGTCTTAAGTTATGCTATCTTAGTGTGGGGACACTCTTCGCACGCAAACAGAGTATTTAAACTGCAAAGACGGGCAGTTCGTATAATAGCAAAACTAGAATATCGCGCCGACGCTAGAAATGCATATAGTCGACTCAATATTATGACCTTTCCATGCAGATATATTTTTGAGTATTTACTATACATAAAAAATAATAGTGAATGCTGTAATAGTTTACAGAACACACATAATCATAACACACGGCACAAAGATGATTTTAGAATTGAATTCCTGCGATTAAATAAATCCTGGAGCGCAACTCTACATTTGGCCTCAACTTTTTTTAATAAATTACCTTTGGTGTGAGATTTTTGGAAGGAAACAACTTCAAAAACACAATAAAAAATTCTTAATAAAAAAAGCCTACTACTCCTATAACGAATTTTTAAATAACAATATTACAATTAATGATTTTTAATATAACAAATTCTTCTCTTTTATCTGGTATATAAGTTTTAAATCATAATATTGTGATGTGTTGCAACCCTTTTTTTTTTTTTTTTTTTTCACGCGGCATCGACAACTTGGTCATTAGCCGCAACCCTTTCAATTAATTCAGATGTATTTGCACCTACTCGAGAAAGAACCTACCAGTAGTAATTCTAGAGTGACGACATCTGGAATTATCTAGAGAATGGTGGCGTCATCACAGAAAAATCGAGATCTGTCATTTTTAGGTATAAAAGACCGACCGCATTCTCGGCACAGATCAAACAAACCAGATGTTTCACTTAATAGTATTCCCTATGTAACCAGTTTCATTTTTTGTGATGTGACGTATACCTTCCAGGATTCTGCGCAGAAGACATAAACAGAGCAACCTAGCGGTTGACATGAAAGTTAAGACCAGCGAGTATAATGTCACAGGAGGGAGTGTTTAGTACTGAAATCTCAGAGATGGAAGTCGTCATCAGCTACACCAGTGATATTAATTATTTTGGAATGTGGTGTATTGTATTGAAGCTTAGAGTTGTTATTGTTATACATTTAAGTGGTTTTTTGAGTATTTATTAGGTGACTTTTAATTATTGTTAGGTGTCATCAGCTCCCTCCAGTGACTATACTCGCTGGTTAAGACTGCTTGATATATGTGCAGATCACTACACAAATTGGTACCTTCCAGGAGTTGATTTATTATCTAAACCATGAAACGTCATAAGTGAAACATCTGGTTTGTTTGATCTGTGTTCTCGGCGGGTAGTTCAGAAAGTATAGTAGTTTTTGAATTGACATATGGACAGGTGAGGTTAAGACTCCACAGTGAAAACAAAGTGATAAACATTGTTATTTGTAGTCAGTAAAGTACAATTAAGTTAATAACAGTACTGTGAAGTATCCAGTAAGTTATTAAATAAAGTGTGTTAGTGGACAATCTCTTGTTATAATTTTTGGAACCCACGGAATTTGCGAGCGTGGTTTCCTAGGGGTGGAAACACGTTACAATATGTATAAATTCTAATATTGAATTTTATTATCTAATTTACAATTGTACTTCTATGTATGTGTTATTTTTTGTTGTATTTGACTTATGTAAGAAAGTGTAAATTTTCCTGTGCATCTATAAAGGTCTGTCTGTCTGTCTATGTGAACTAGCGCGTCAAAATAATACTGATGGAGTATTATTATTGTGGTGCCTACCTGCTGTTATAAAATAAAACACAATTAAGAAAAAGTTAATTTTAATTACCAATGAATGAATTATTTTAAAATATTTAATTGTTTTTATATTTTTGTCCTGTTTATGTCCAAAAATTTTTACTACCTCATTTGATATTTTTTATATATTCACACTTTTTATATATTACTATTAATTTTTATAATTTACTTTTAGTAAATTAATAAATTAATGAAGTGTTCCACTTGGTCGTTTTCCACCTGTACATGACGAAAATTGAAATAAAATTGAACCAACCTGAGCACATGCTGCCTGAAAGCATCTTCTGTTGGAGCAAGTTCTGCTGACCATTTTACGACTGTAATGTTATTAGTTTTTTGAGATCTTTTGTCATTCAGTCAGAAGATACTGATATTCTCGTTATAGATTTGTATTATGTTGCAGTATTCTCTGAATTATTTCGAGATAAAAACATTTATAGTCAAACAGGTCATTCCAATCAGATGACTAATAAACTAAGATACATTGATATAACTTCTATATTATCGATTTCTGTTCCTGTTTGCCAGCTACATTTATTAACTAACTGGTTGTGACACAACTAAGTAGTGCATTTTTCAAAATTGACAAAAAAACTACATTCAATGTTGTAGGAAGATTTTAGGAATTTTTAAATTTCCATCAATCACATCTAGAAGATGTTCTGCGAATATCTAGAAATTTTGTTGTGAAATTGTATAAACACGACAATGTTGTGAGACTGGATGATCTCAGAAAACTAATAGCATTACAGTCGTTAAAATGGCTAGTAGAACATCGTCCAACAGAAGATATTTTCAAGCAGCATGTGCTCAGGTTGGTTCAATTTTATTTTTATTTATATTATATTAAATGAATATTTCGATTTTCAGAGCAAAATATGGTGCAACAGTCATAAACTTAATGTTGAAGAATTTGATATTTTTCAATTAGGATGGGAATCACATGAAGAAGGTATCCGACCAGTTCTTTAAACAAAAGCACCAATACCTGACGAAATGACAGTCTGTTAAATATTTCCTGCCGAGATAAAAATTGCATTTCGATAAAATGTCCATGTCTTCGAGAAAATCCAAAATGTACATCGGCCTGCAGGTGCAAAAAATGCCGTAATGTTACGATTCGAATTGAATCAATTAATGAAGAAATTGATTTTTGAACATTAATAATAATAATAATTTATTTTTCACGTGTTACATAAGAACAGATGCGACAGTTTGAGTTAGTATATACAACCAAAGTAAGACGAGGAAGTTTTAATATCATCATTGAAACTGACCCTAAAACATTCAAATTCTTAATTTCAAAAGAGGAAAATGAGGTGCATGTAGGATGGAGAAACTGTAGGATCTATGAACATATGAGAATTAGGAGGTGTTTTAAATGCGGAGGATATAACCATTTTTTAAGTGAGTGCAAAGAAAAACGTAGCTGTGTTTCTTGCTCTGGTGAACATGAAAGTAGTGAGTGTCGATCAAATTTTAAAAAATGTATAAACTGCATAAGAGCCAATGAAAGGTATAATCTTAATCTAGATATCAATCATGCTGCCTTTGACCGAGAATGTAAGTGTTATTTAAAAATAGTGGAATCTGTAAAGAGAAAAACAGAGTATGAACAATAGCAAATACAGAACCATAACAAACTACTACTATCTTGTATAAATGCGCAAAGTTATTACAAACACAAAGATGAAATATCTGAATATGCGATTAAATATCTACCATCTTTGTTGTGTATTACGGAAACTTGTATAACAGAGGACTTTTTAGATAGTGAAATAACACTAGAGGGATATAAAGTAGTTCGTTGCGACTCAACAAGCCGTTTTACAGGGGGCGTTCAAATACATGTCAAAGATGGGCTAAAATTTAGGAACATTGAATCTTTCAGACAACAAAAGGAGTTCTGGTTAGTGTCATTGAATGTTATTATAGATAAAATTACTTATTGGGTAATAGCTGTTTATCGTTCACCTAGTGGAAATGCTTATGACTTTGTTAATAACTTTTTTAATTGGTTTGAAGTAAATTTGGTAAAAAATTGTAATTATAATATACTAGTAGTAGGAGATTTTAACATCAACTGGAAAGACAACAATGCGATAAAAAGAAATTTAAGCAATATGTTTGAAAATATTGGCTTTAAACAGTTCGTGACGGAATATACTAGGGTGACGGATATTAGTAAAACTACAATAGATTTAGTGTTTGGAAATCATGCAAATATAAATGTAACTGTGGATCATAATTATATAATATCCGATCATTCCATTGTACATGTTTACACAGATAATATCGTTAATAGTTTTCAGGTCAAATTAACAAGAGGTAAATTAGATTATACTAAATTATCAAATTTATTGGTTGAAAAAGACTGGAGATATAGTAGTACGAATATAAATGAAGTAACTGATACCTTTTTTGATAATTTAATAATAACATTAGATACAGTTTCACCCCTAAAAGAAACCAGAATAAAGTTAAATAATAAATGGATGAATGACGACTGTAGAGAGGCTATCAAAAACAAAAATAACGCATATAAAAAATATAAATGGACTGGAAATAATGAGGACTGGGTAGAGTATAAAAAATGTCGGAATTTAGTAACGAGAACTATAGATAAGTCAAAACAAATTTTTTATCATGATACGATAGACAAAAACAAAAATAATTCAAAATTAATGTGGTCTAATTTAAAAGACATATTGGGATGCAAAAAGCAAAAAATAGGCGGAATTGTTTGTGATGATGCATACTACCATAGACCAAGTGACATTACCAAAGTGTTAAATAATTATTATATTGAGAGTATTGAAACAATTGTATCTAACATTGATAACAATATTAATGATGAAGCTTTATTAACAAACACCATACCACTATGCTCCTCTACTTTTACTGTATTTAAACAAGTATCAATAAAGGAATTGAAAGAAATTATCTTTAGTCAAAGTAAAAACGGTAGCATAGATGAGATAGATTTAAAATTAATTAAAGAACTCTTTCATGTCATAGGATATCCCTTAAGGAATTTAATTAACCTTAGTTTAGAAAAAGGTATCGTTCCTGATAGATTTAAAACATCCATTATTATTCCAGTTCCAAAAGTACCTAATACAAACTTAGCACAAGAGATGCGCCCTATCAATATGTTACCATTCTGTGAAAAACTATTAGAACTTGTAGTATATAATCAAATATTAGAATATGTAAAATGCAACGATCTGCTTTGTACATATCAGTCAGGATTCAGGGACAAACACTCTTGCGAGACAGCGTTACAGTCTGTAATATCTGATTGGAAAGAGGATATAAATCATGGACTTGGTATATGTGCGGTCTTCATAGACCTAAAGAGAGCTTTTGAGACAATTGATCGACATACTCTAATTCTAAAATTAAAAAGGTATGGATTTTCTGGCACAACTTTAATGTGGTTGGAAAGTTACTTATCATTTAGATGCCAAAAAACTAAATATGAGGAACAATATTCTGAAAGCTGCTATAACAACAATGGAGTCCCGCAAGGGAGTGTCCTTGGTCCCCTGTTATTTATTCTGTATATTAATGATTTAGGTAAAGTTTTAATAAATTGTAAAATACATCTCTTTGCAGATGACACCCTAATCTATTTTAGTCATAAAAACTATGAAACTTTGATTGCAACGGTTAATGAAGATTTAAAGAGGCTTACTGACAAATTTAATGTAAACAGGCTAAAAATAAATGAAACAAAATCAAAGTGTATGTTTATAGGATCCGATTGGGCATATAAACATTTTTGTGATTTACAAATAAAAGTAAAAATTGGAAATAAAGACTTGGATTTTCAAGATGAAATTAAATACCTGGGGTTGTTAATAGATAGGAATTTAAAATTTAAGAATCATGTGGATTATATTTCTAAGAAAATTGGTAAAAAAATAGGATACTTTTATAGAATTAGTGGACACATTTCCATAAACACAAAAGTAACATTATACAACAGCATTATTTTGCCCCATTTTACTTACTGTTCATCAGTTATATATGTATCCCAAGTAAATTGTTACAGACTGCAGATTCTACAAAATAAAGCAATGCGTATAATTTTGGGTGCAAATCGATATACAAGCATTAATATAATGTTGGAAGTGTTAGGCTGGCTGGATATAAAAAAGAATATGTATATTCAAACAATGTTATTTGTTTATAAAACACTGAATAAGAAGATGCCTGAATATTTATCCTCAAGGGTAGTGAGTGTAAATGAAGTCCATAACTACAATACTAGAAACAAAGACAACTGTTACGTAAATAGAACAACTAAAACTCTCACTTACAATAGTTTGTTTCATAAAGGTATCATTGAGTATAACTCTTTACCCAATGACCTGAAGACTATTAATAGTATTGGTTTATTCAAATCGAAACATATTAAGTACGTGAAAGAAAATATGTAAATGTAAGCATATAGGTATATTTTGTTAAGTATGTCTGTTAAAAATAGGAGTTGTTAGAATATGCGTATTTGTATATAATTGTAATTTATGTACTAACTTAGTGCCTATATTATGTCTACTGTAATGTATTATCTTTAGATAAATAAATACTAATACTATACTACAGTCAACAAAATGTAAAATTACATGTAGGTACACAATTATAATAGTAAAATGAGGACAGACAGATATAAAAGATATATGATATAAACATAAAACATTTAGACAAACTCATTAAGGCTATAGATACATTTTTCAATAAGGTATTGTTTTAATAGTATTTTGAAACAATTATAATTTTTAGCGTTTAATATATGTACAAGCGAGTGTACAGGTAATTTGTCATAAATTTTAATGCCTGAGAAATAAGGTGATTTTTCATATAGAGACTAATTATGCATAGTTATCGTTAAGGAAGATCCACGTCTGGTGCTGTAGTGATGAAAGCTACCATTATTTCTGAATAAAGATAAGCTTTTTCTTACATATTTAAAAATGTTGTATATGTAAATTGATGGAAGTGTTAATATATTATTGTTTGTAAAATATGGTTTATAAGACTCAGTAGTTTTTAAATCATAGATAAGTCTAATAACTCTTTTTTGTAATATTAGGATTCTCTTAACAGTGGGTGATCTACCCCATACCATAATATTGTAAGATAGATGCGGATACACCATAGCATAATAAATATTAAGCAGATATTCTTTAGGTAAGTTCCGTTTTAATGAGGAAATAGCATACAGAGAGCTATTAATTTTTTTAGCTACATGGTCTACCTGATCATTCCACGTTAGGTGCGAATCTTCGAATGTGCCAAGAAATTTAACGGAACTGGAGAATTTAATATTTTTGTTGTTAAAAAAGTTATCAGCAATAGTTGTTTCTCAAGGAGAAAAGTATATACAATCAGTTTTGGCAATATTTAGTATTAAACAATTTTTAGAGCACCATAAGTTGAAACTATCCATCACATCATTTGCGAGAGATTGCAATCCCAGAAGACTCGGTGCTGAGATCATAACAGATGTATCATCTGCGTACATGGTAATTTTTCCCTTTATGTGAGATGGAAGGTCATTTATGTATAGTGAGAAGAGTAGAGGTCCTAGCACGGAGCCTTGTGGAACTCCCAAATTAATATGATGATCATTTGATGTAGTATTTTGTATTTTAACTCGCATTAGTCTGTTAGATAGATAGGATATAATCCAATCTAGGAAAGTACCCCTGAAACCCAGCCTGTATAATTTCTCAGATAAAAACTTGATATCAACCATGTCAAAAGCGCAACTGAGGTCAAAAAATAAACCTATGACATAGTGACCTTTATCCAATTCATCATAGATATATTGTAAAAACTGATTAGTTGCAGTCTCCATGGACCGATTTTCACGAAAACCATGCTGCGAATTTGTTATGATGCAGTAATTATTTAAAAACTTATTCATTTTCTTGTATATGGCTTTTTCAATTATTTTGGAAAATATACTAAGTATAGATATAGGTCTATAATTGTCTTTTTCAAGATTATTGCCTTTCTTGAAAATTGGCACCACTGATGCTATTTTCAAATAAGATGGAAAGGTACCTGTTTGCAAAGATAAGTTGGCTAAGTATGCTAATGGCTGTGCTATTATGTCACTAATTGATTTTACTACTTTTAATGATATTCCAACTATACCACAAGAATTGGTTTGCTTAAGATTGTTTATAATAGTTACTATATCACAAGGCAATATAATATAGGTTCGCAGAAAAAGGTATTTGGCAACATTTCACTATATGTACATTCCTGAGACATACCTTCTGAAAAAGGCTCATCTAGCTTAGTTGATGCTATAGTAGCAAAGTAGGATGCAAAAGACTCAGTTACTTGCCTAGTGTCTTGTAATATCGTACCATTTTCTAAAATTTTTATCATTTTGTAAGTTTGTTTTGTTTGATTGCGAATCTACGATTTTCCAAATTTCCTTTGGTTTGTTATAGGCATTATCTATTTTATTCCTGAAATATTTCTTTTTTGCTATGCTGATATCATTTCGAAGGTCCTTCTTTTTTTTTATATGAATTGTATAATTCATCACTATTTAAGTTTTTGACCAGCCAGTGAAGGTTTTTTAAATCTTCACTTTTCTTAATTAAGGTTGGCGTGAGTCATCCTTTTTTATTAATAATTGCTACTTTTGAATACGATAACGGGACAGGTTAGATCAAGGCTATGTATAATTATATCGATAAAGGTGTTGAAAGCTATGTTGACATTTCCCAGGTAGATATCATCCCAGCAAGTTATTTGAAGAAGATTTCTGAGTTTAATCAAGTTGGATTCCGAAATATTTCTAAAAGATATGAAGTCCTCAGTATTTTCAATATGATCTTTATTTAGAGAAATACTTAATATGTTTGCTTGAGTTTTTTAAATAGTCTATATTCCAGAAAAAATTATTTTATCAAATTTGTTATAAGACAAACTTAAAACTGTTGACAGGTTATTAAAGAATATATTTACATCCCCATTGGGCAGTCTGTAGCATGTAATTATACAAAATTTGAAGTCATCAGTGTTCGCTGAAATAGCGCATACCTCTATATCCATTTCAGAGCTCATTCTATTTACATAATCAACATCTTTTACTTTTAGGATATTTTTGACATCATTACTAATATAAATTGCCACTCCACCATGGATACGTTGGTTTCTACAAAATTTTGAGATTAAAGAAAAGTTATTAATTGATATTGATTGCAGTTCTAGATCAGAAGCCCAATGTTCTGAAATGCATAAAATGTTAATATTTTCATTAAATGTGAATAAATCGATAAGATCTACCTTATTTCTCATGCACTGAACATTTACATGAGCAATATTATATAACAATGGTTTGTTAATATGTTGATTTTGGGTGGGATTCTTTGATGTAAAAGAAGTTAAATTAGTCCTACCATTATTACAATTATTCTGTTACATGATTAGTGTTTATAAAAATCATCATTTTGGTTTTTTAAATAGACTCGATACTTGTTAAAATCAATTCTTATTTAATTTCTTTATGATCAAAATTAACTATTAAATATTTTAAAATAATTCATTCATTGGTAATTAAAATTATTTTTTTTTAAATTGTGTTTTATTTAATACCAGCAGGTAGGCACCATAATAATAATATTCCATCAGTATTATTGTATTATGTCAGTCTCCCCTTTTTCGACGTGCCAGTTCACGTATCTATCGATATTTATCCCACTCGCAATGCGCTACTTGACTAATGCGACACGCACGTTTTCAAATATCTCTATAGCTTTTATTTGCGAAACGCGACAATATGTTATATGACAGAAAATATTCCTTAAACATCAGGGAAGAGGTTGGTATAAAAAAAATTTGAAATCAATATCGTGAAATAAAAAGTTATGTCTGTGTGAAAGTGTCGATTTCTGCTTTCCCTTAAAACCATATTGTTTGGTGTCCCTGTGATATAACTATCTATGTCTGCGGAAGTTTATTGTACCTCTTGCAAAAGCCAATTCTTTTGAGTGCACTCGAAATAATAATTATATACATTTTGTTATGCAGTAAGTTGTTAAACTGAATTTTATTGTTTGTAGCACATGTTTGTTTGTGTATATTGGGTTTATCAGTATTTGTTAAATTTGTAGTGAATATTTACTGGTTTCTATCACTATTAACACTTACCTTTGGCGCTAAGGTAAATGTTGAGCAAAGAAAATCATTTGGCGCCCTTTTACTCATCTTATGTAATTGTTCCTCTAGTCAGGGACCGAAACCGAAATCCACACTGTAATTACGAATTTTTTCTAACAGAAACTGAATTGCCGCGGATCTGTAAACCAAAACCATAACCAAGAACGGAATTGTCGCTGCCTTGACAACCGAAACCGTAAATGAAAAGCAAATTGTCCCTTCTATGAAAACTGAAAATGGTATAACGTTATTTAACCCTAACCGAAATTAATTTCGGTTTCGGTCCCTGCCTCTAGTATATAATTTTTTTGAAGAGAAAGAAAATACAACGTATACTTTACTTACCACGCCCCCACTGGGAAACTAACTAGCAAAAAACATAAAGTACAATACTGTTCTCCTTTATGAACATTATTTAATTCTTTCAAAAAGAGGGTAACATTATAAGTTTCTAACTGCTATTTCAGAATTGTGCCTTTAAAAAAAAATTGTTATTGTGGCCCTTCAATTCTGTCATAGAATCAGGCATACTAATAACTATTATATATTCTAAATGAGGTACTTACTTTATTCTAGTATGGACAAGCAGTTCGGCGATGTCTCGCCCAAGTTTCGAGTACATCGTTTCTACAAAAACTAAAACTTTAGGGTAACTTCTCAGTCTTGCATCTGTCTTATGATCATGGTTCTGCAGTATCCTAGGGCCATTTATAACTCCACATCTAATGTTCGGTTCGGGTCTTGTATTCCTTTGCATAAAACTGAAAATCATAAAAATACTGTAGGGCGATGAAAATTTAAACCAAACATTATTAACTTCAAAAAATAGAAAAAAGGAGGGGGTTCTTAATTTGACTCGTGAATGTATGTTTTTTTTATAGGTCTAGCTCAACAGTGGTCCCATAACAGTTGTGTAGGAGATATTTAATTTTATAGATGCCATTCGACCATTTTTAGGATGAAGTATTTAGTTTAAATGTTGAATATCTTAGAAACCAGACACTTCCATCAAAAATTCAGAGGAACAAAATTAAAGATTATTAATCAATCTTTAAAATGATTTTTATTTGCTTCTACATCACAAAAAATAAAGAAGTTATAGCCGATAAAATGTGCGTTTTCAAATTTTTCTTAAAATGCCACCATTTTGCTATTGTAATTTTCCAGTATTTATTTTTTTCTGTCAAAAACACTGTTTTTAGTTAATATATAGCATCACCTAGATGCTAAATTTTTTGTCCGTTTAAAATACTTGTTTTAGAAAAAAATTCCATCCGTCATATTAGAGCCGCTATTTTGAATGATTTTATTTGGACTTCAGATTCGTAATCAGCGATCCCAAAAACATAACTATCCTACGTTTCAAAAATAAATTAGTAATATTTCTTCAAATATTGAATATTCAAATTTAGGGATGGTTTTCACCCACTGAGGGTAAGAGCAAGTATCCGAACCATATAGAAACTGAGGACAACACCTTTTACTACAATAATGACTCATAAAGAAAAATTACCATTACGTAATTATGAAATTATTCCGAAATTCTGTATATTTTTTACCCTAGGTACTGTACTATTAATAAAATATAGAATATTAAAGTTTACCCAAAGCAAATGACTTCCTAATAACACTTTTACAATGGTATGGTACTTATTGGAGCCACATTTACTGCTGGAAGTACAGGATGAAGTAGAGCTGGGTGAGTACCGAAGGTTTAGTACTCATGAGTATTAGAGTATGTAATCTAATGTAATCTAGAGTACCAAGTAACTCATATACCATACGACCTCAAGGTCTGAGTAGTACTCTCAAATCCACAAGTACCAAATCATGAGTATGAATATTTGCTCTGTTTTATATAATACTACCTGCGACTTCGTCCACGTGGATTTAAGAACATTGACAAACTAACCGACTACACATCCATTGCATTTAAGGAAACCCACTGCGCATCCATTGTACTCGAGAAAACTCACTGCGCATCCATAATACTCGAAGAAACCCACTGCACATCGCAATTTGATAACAATTGATGATTTTTGTGTTAGAGCGAGTTAAACAAAAAAATAATTATTTTATTCGACAATAGAGCACATGGGCGGGTATGTGTCAAATTTCATGCTTAAGAACATCCCTCTCTTTTTGAAAATCATCGAATACGTGTCTCCTTATTTCCTCAGAAGAGCCCGTCGCTGGAATATCACGTTTCTGACTTACGCGATTTCAGAGATACGTGTACCCTTTAAACCATCTACCACCCCGTTTTCACCCCTTCCAAAATTGAGAATCGAAATTTCGTCCTATTCATGTCTAATAGATTTCAATTAAGAGAATTTCTGCCAAATTTCATGCTTCTAAGTCTAACCGTTTCAGTTTCCCCCTCCCCGTTTACCCTTTTGGGGGTCTCTTTTTGAAAACCGTCGAATAAGTGTCTTATTTCCTCAGAAGAGTCCATCGCTCGAATAATCACATTTCTGACTTACGCTTTCAGAGATAGAATAGAATAGAATAGGTTATTTGTTCCGTTATTAACAACCCTCAGTGGGTATAGAACATGTCATTAAGTTTACAAAACAAAGTAACTTATTGTCTATAATATAAAAACATAAAAACATATAAAACATGTAAAGTGTATATAGTACAAGAAAAAACAAAAACATAAAATATCCACTCTTAGTGTTGACCATATACGTAAACACGATATAACAACTATACAATAGACTGTTTTACAGTCATTATATCATTTCGCTACTAAAATATTCGTTCATATTATAAAATGGATTGTCCGACAGATATTCTTTCACGTTTTTCATCAAAATTCCTCCCGACAAACTTCTTTTTTGTAAGGGTATTTTATTCCAAATTTTAATTAGGTTGTTATGCACATTTTTTTGAATGAAGCTGAATTTAGTTTTGTCAGGTAAAAGGTTCTCTTTTGTTTTTGTGTTATAATTATGTGCCCTTTGGTTACCTATAAATGAACCCTTGTTCTGGACTATAAATTTTATTGCCTCGTACACATATAAGGCAGTTGTTGTGAGTAAGCGATTTGCTTTGAAAATTGGTCGGCAACTTTCTGTTTTTTCCATCCTAAAAATAGTTCTTACGCATCTCTTTTGTAGAATCAGCACTCTCCGTGCGTCAACTGAGTTTCCCCAAAATAAAATCCCGTATCGAATCTTAGATACGATATATGCATGGTACAAGTTTAGAGCTGCTATGACACCTACCCTATCATTCAAAATTTTTAAGGCATAGCAATACTTTGATATGTCTAGTACGAGAGTATCAATGTGTGCTTTCCAGTCAAGTTTTTGATCTATTTTGATTCCCAAAAATGAAACTGTATTTACAGTTTCTATCGGCGAACCGTTTACATTAAGTTCCATTCTGTGGTTGCCTCTAACACCAAAATTTAAGATTTGTGTCTTATCTGCATTCATTAATAAATTATTTTCTGAAAACCAAGTTTGGAACATTTCCATAGTATTTGTAATTTCCATACTGGCGGCTTCCCTGCTGTTTTCACTGAGAATCATGGAGGTATCATCGGCATATAAAATGATATCATGTTGAACAATTGCTGGTATTTCGTTAGCATATAAGATATACAACAGAGGACCAAGGATACGTGTACCCTTTAAGGGTGCCGGTGCCGTGCTTAAGAAAATGATTTTGTAGTTCGAGAATTTCTCTTACATCCCTGATCCAAAAAATTTTTTGATAGGCCTTTAGAGACAACATTATAGAATGGTACCAGACTACTGAAAAGTCAAAAAAAATGTTTTTTGATTTTCGCACAAGTAAAAATGTTTTTTCTTTTTTTAGTTTTAAATAGCCTAGTACCGTTCTATAAAACTGTCTCTAAAAGAATATCAAAAAATTTTTTCAATCGGTTCAGGGATGCAGGAGAAATTCTCGAATTACGTTCACGAAACCGCCCACCTTAAACCATCTACCGCCCCCGTTTTCACCCCTTGCAAAATTGAAAATCGAAATTTCGTCTTATTCATGTCTAATAGATTTCAATAAAGAGTATTTCTGCCAAATTTCACGCTTCTAAGTCTAACCGTTTCGGTTTCCCCCTCCTCGTTCACCCTTTCGAGGGTCTCTTTTTGAAAACCGTCGAATAAGTGTCTTCTTATTTCCTCAGAAGAGTCCATCGCTCGAATAATCACATTTCTGACTTACACGATTTCAAAAATATGCTTTAAACCATCTACCACCTCAGTTTTCACCTCTTCACAAAGTGAAAATCGAAATTTCATCTTACACATATCTAATAGATTTCAACAGAAAATATTTCTGCCAAATTTCACGCATCTAGGTCTAACCTTTTCTGAAAAAGCCTAAAATTTCAACCTTTTTCGCCCTCTTGAGGGTCGAATTTCGAAAAATCCCTTCTTAGTGGTTGCCTACGTCATTCGAGGAAACTCTATGCAAAATTTGAAGTTTCTAGACCCAGCGGTTTGAGCTGTGCGTTGATAGATCAGTGAGTCAGTCAGTCAGGATATTCTACCAACTTTTAAAATTTTCCCGGGGCATCCTCTTATTTTGTTCTATGATATAAAAAAAGACTTCCATAAAAATTTCAGATTTTTAAATAATGTACCAAGTCTTGAATTTTCAAGAAAATCGAGACTTTTTGTAAAAATTTTTTCAAAATAAATCAAATGAACATCAAAATGATATTGATCATCAATTGAATTAATAAAATAAGACGGTACATTGTGCCCCACTTTCATCTCAAGTCAACTGTATTTTATTAACAACTTTTTCATTTATATTATTTTATATATATATAATATTGTAATTGCTGTATAGTTGTACATATGAATTACATGTTTAATGAACATAATTTCTTTTGTATCTCAATTTAATTATTAATTCCTAACTATTTTTTTTTTATTTTGAAACTTTACGGGGTGGTAGCAACCCCTAAAACTGAGTTAAAAAATCACAAAAAATTACAGTAACTCATTTTAATAGAGTAGATCAAAATGGCAGGGTGCCCCAAAGAAAATTACGAAAAAAAAAAATTTACCCTAATTTAAGGACCACCCTAATATATATATATATATATATATATATATATATATATATATATATATATATATATATATATATATATAAGATATATATATATATATATATATATATATATATATTGTAACATGTTGCAACCCCTTAAAATTTAAGGTTATGTTGGTTACTAAAAAGTAGGCAGACTTCAACAGATCGAATGTCTGAATGTAGTATATTTGCACCTACTCGAGAAACCTACCAGAAGTTAGTTCTGGTGACATCTGGAATTATCTAGAGAATGGTGGCGTCATCACAGAAAAATCGAGATCTGTCATTTTTAGGTATAAAAGACCGACCCGGCATTCTCAGCGAGTAGTTCAGAAAGTATAGAAAGTGAGTTTAAGAGTTCAAAGAGAAACAAAGTGATAAACATTGTGATTTTTAGTCAGTAAAGTGTATTTAAATTAACAATAGTATTGTGAAGTAAATATTTAATAAAGTGTGTTAGTGGACATCTCTTGTTATAATTTTTGGAACCCACGGAATTTGCAAGGGGTAGTTTCCTTAGGGTGGAAACACGTCACAATTGGTGTCAGAAAGCGGAATTTTATGACAAGAGGAGCTCTGAAGTTGTGTTGGAGTGTTCGAGAAGTATTCTCGAGAGTTAGTGCTAACACAGGACTAATTTACTGGACATTGTTCGAGGGTTATTTTCGAACAGGAAAATAGTGTTTAAGTGCATTTTTGAGACATTGTAGAACATTTATTAGGACATTAGTGTGATAATTAAATCCTTTGAACTGAGAAGTGATAGAGACACTGAAAAAGACTCATTTAGTGCGTGAAAATTTCTAGAACTTTTCTATTTGGACATTAGTGGAGATTATTAAATTCTCTGAACTGGATAGTGACAAAAGACTCTGGATAAGACTTTTTCGTGCTATTTCGAGATTTGTCTGGGAAGTTCCATTACCGATATTGACGTGACAGTTAAATTTATTTTATTTTAATTTCATCGTATGCCCGTAACAACAAGAAGTATGGCATCCGATAAACAAATACAGGACTTATTCGAACAATTCCAAAAAATGATGGCGCAGCAACGGCAGGAAGACAAAGAAGAACAGGAGAAAAAACGTCAAGAGGAGAAAGAAGAACAAGAAAAGCGACGTCAAGTAGATAAAGAACAAGAAAGAAAACGCCAGGAGGAAGAAAAACGGCGTCAAGAAGAAAGGAACGAATTAAAGAAAATAATGGAAGATCAGGAAATAAGACGTCAGAAAGAAAAAGAGGATGAAGAAACAAGACGTCAGAAAGAAAAAGAAGAACAAGAAAGACGACATCAAGAGGAAAAAGAGGAGCAAGAAAAACGCCAGGAGTAATTAAGAAAAATCCTAAATGAACAAATGAAAATACAACAGGATGCTATCATTTCCACCACTGAGGAACTAAAAAAAGAAATCAAAGATGAGATGGGTAGCGTTAAGACTGAAGTCACTGAAGTAAAGACTGAAGTCAGTAAGGTCGAAGATAAAGTAAACAAGTTTGAAGAAGAAGTCAAAGGAGAAATAGACCGGCTTAAACGACAGTTGAGATAGAGGAAGCCAGCAGGTGGTATCATCAGGTCAGCGACTAAAACCTCCTTCTTTTGACGGCCAAAGTTCCTGGACGACGTACAAGAGGCAGTTTGAGGCAGCAGCGTGTGCGAACAACTGGGATAATGAGGAAAAGGCCATGGCATTAGTTCTGGCGTTAAGGGGCCAGGCCTCAGAGTTGCTTCAAACTATCCCAGTGGATAAACAAAGGGACTTCAAAGTCTTGGAAGCTGCATTGGACTTGAGATATGGCGACCAACATCTCGCCCAAGTATACCAGGCCCAGCTAAAATCACGGACACAAAAAGCTGGAGAAAGTTTACAAGAATTCGAGGCTGCCATAGAGAGACTGGCACACCTGGCGTATCCGAGTGCACCTAGAGAATTTCAGGAGCAATTAGCCGTGGGGGCCTTTTTAGATGGCATAAGGGACGAAGAGGTCAGGCGAGTTTTGAGGCTGACGAGACACCAAAGTAGTAGCGAAGCTTTGGTGCGTGCACTCGAAGTAGAAGCAGCTTACAGGGATACGCCAAGGTCGAGAGTGCGAGCTGTGACTCTCGAAGAATCGCAACCAGAAATGAACCAGAACCCCATGTTGACTGAGATGCAGAAAATGTTTACCAAACTATTCGATAAATTAGATGATCTCAGAAAGCAAGAGAAACAACAAAATAGAGGAAAGCCGAGCGGAGGTATTAAATGTTTCAACTGCGGCAAGGTGGGACATATAAAACGAGACTGTCGACAGCAGAACTCGGAGAGTCGAGTAAATGCTGTGAATGTCGAAGAGAAGCAGGAAAACTAGAGATAGCCAGCACCAAGGGGGCTGTGCTGGCTAGGGAATGCGGTGCCCCCAGAGAAGTAAAGATTTCCCAGCTCCAAAGAATTCCAAGTAGTCTGCTGTTGCAAGGATATGTGACTGGAAGAAAATGTGTGTTTACGATAGACACCGGTGCTACGTCATCAATAGTGCGGCCAGGGTTTATATCAGGCTTGCAGATTGACAAGAAGCAAAATGGAGCAATCATTCGGACAGCCACGGGGGACAGGGCTGCGGTCCATGGAGAGGTTAACTTGGAACTGCAGGTTGGACGTTTGAGGTTCAATTACAAGGTCATTGTGGCTGACATTATGGATGATTTCATTTTGGGTCTAGACATCATGGGAGAGCAGGGATTCATTTTTGACGTAGGGGAGCGAGTCTTAAAAATTGGAAATGAGGAATTTATTCTGGCAACCGCAGACGACCAATTCCATAAAGCGAGATTGTTAACAACACAGACGATCAAGATTCCTGCTCATTCAGAACAAATGATCGATGCTGCCTTAGAAGGAAATCCTGGAGGGTACCGTGTTGGCCTAGTTGAAGATGACGAATCGATTAAGTCCCTACCCAATAATATTGTGGCGAGAACTTTAACCCGGACTAAAGACAAAATGCCAATTAGAGTCGTTAATTTAAATTCCCACTCTGTGACAATTAAGGAAGGCAAACCGATTGGCTCCTATGAACCGGTCACATGGGTAGCGAAGTGCGAGGAACAAACAAAGGGAAGAAGTTCATCTACAAAAATAGACCAGGAAGTTTTGACCTTGCTGAGTACTCAGTTGGAGCATTTATCTGAGGATGAACGAAGGGAGGCAATCAAGTTCCTGGAAAAGGAAAGTTCAGTATTTGCCAAGAATACAGAGGCCCTTACAAAAACAGACATAGTCCAGCATCGGATAAATACTGGCGACTCACCAGCTATTCGACAACCACCTAGGAGGCTTCCATTAGCGAAACACGAGGATGCCTCGGCAATGATAAACAAGATGCTGCAAGATGCATTGAGGAGTCAACGAGTCCCTGGTCATCGCCAGTAGTTTTGGTTGCCAAGAAGGACGGAACATTAAGATTTTGTGTCGATTATCGAAAATTAAATGATGTCACGAAGAAAGACAGTTACCCATTACCACGAATTGACGACACGTTAAGCACGTTGGCAGGCTCACGATGGTTTTCTACGTTAGACCTTAGTCTAACGTAGAAAACCATCGTGAGCCTGCCAACGTGGATACTGGCAAGTGGGGCTTCATCCTGATGATAAGGAGAAGACAGCGTTTTCAGCGGGCAGTGGTCTTTATCAATTTACTGTGATGCCTTTTGGACTTTGCAATGCGCCAGCTACCTTTGAAAGATTGATGGAATTCGTACTGCGAGGGCTAACCTGGAGGACGTGCCTGGTTTACCTTGACGACGTGCTTGTTATGGGACAGGATTTTACAGAACATTTGAAAAATCTTCAAGAAGTATTTGGGCGAGTCAGGAATGCCCATCTGAAGTTGAACCCAAAGAAGTGCCTGCTATTCCAGAAAGAAGTCAAATTTCTTGGTCACGTGGTGTCTTCGGATGGAATACAAACACACCCCGACAAAATTTCTGCTGTACGAGATTGGCCAAGACCATCTAACGTTCATGAAGTACGGAGCTTCCTTGGCCACTGCACTTATTATAGGCGCTTTGTGGAAGGGTTTGCAGAAATTGCGAAGCCACTACACCGGCTGACAGAAGAGAAAGTGCAGTACCAGTGGACACCGGAATGTGAAACGGCATGGAGAAAATTGAAGGCAGCTTTATGTACTGGTCCTGTGCTAGCATACCCACAACGAAAAGGACTTTTTATTTTAGACACGGATGCCAGCAATTCTTCGGTCGGTAGTGTACTGTCCCAAATCCAGAATGGGCAGGAAAGAGTGATCGAGTACTTCAGCAAGGTGCTGTCCAAACCGGAAAGAAATTATTGTGTAACTCAGAAAGAGTTACTGGCCATCGTTAAATTAGTGGACCATTTTCATAAATATCTTTATGGACGACATTTCAAGATCCGGACCGACCATGCTGCATTAAAATGGCTGTTGCAGTTGAAAACCCCTAAAGGTCAACTGGCTCGTTGGATAGAACGGTTGCAACAGTATGATTTCAAAATAGAACATCGACCTGGAAGATCTCATAAGAACGCAGACGCTTTATCTAGAAGACCATGCAAGGAAGATTGCAAGCACTGCCGCCACGTTGAGAAATTGCAGGGTACGGTGGCCGTCAACACTATTAAAAGAGAGGTTCCGGACGATTGGACAACCGAAGCCCTGAGACAAGAACAACTGAATGACACAGAAATTGGGGCTATATTGAGAGCAAAGGAGAAAGGAATTCGACCAGCGTGGAAGGATGTTTCGGATAAGGCAGTTGGATTGAAGGCTTTGTGGGCCCAATGGGATTCACTTAAAGTCATGAACGGACTGCTAAAGAGAGCTTGGGAAAGCCCGGATGGCAGGGAAGTTGTTATGCATCTAGTGATTCCCAAAGTACTTCAGGAAGTGCATAATGGAGCATCCGGTGGGCACTTCGGCGTTAATAAGACTCTGAATAAAATACGAGAATGATTTTATTGGGTAAATAGTCGTCAAGATGTGGAAACTTGGTGTCGCAATTGCAAAATTTGTGCAGCCAGTAAGGGACCACAGACTAGAAGTAGGGGTGCAATGAAGCAATATAACGTCGGAGCTCCTTTCGAGAGGATCGCGATCGATATAGCCGGCCCATTCCCAGTAACCAAGGATGGGAACAAGTACATACTGGTTGCCATGGACTATTTTAGTAAGTGGCCTGAGGCCTATGCAATTCCAAATCAAGAAGCAGTCACTGTCGCCAAAGTCTTGGTAGATAATTTGATATGTCGGTTTGGTGTACCCCTGGAGCTGCACTCAGATCAAGGGAGGAACTTTGAGTCAAGGGTGTTTCAGCAAATCTGCAAGTTATTGGGGATACACAAAACACGGACAACAGCCCTTCACCCGCAATCAGATGGAATGGTGGAACGACATAACAAGACCATGAAAGAACATCTCTCAAAGTGGTTCATAAGAATCAACACGATTGGGATCTCCACATACCGTTCTTCCTCATGGCATACAGAGCTGCTATCCACGAGTCTACGAAACAAACACCAGCCCGTGTAGTATTTGGACATGAGATCAGACTGCCGTGTGATTTGATTTTCGGAACACCAGGCGGAGAACAGCTTCCTGTGAACAGCTATGTGGATGAAATGAGTGAACGGCTAAGAAATGTTCATGAGCTGGTTAGAGACCAAATCACCATAGCCAGTGAGCGAATGAAGGCTCGATACGACCGTAAGGGTAGTTCAGAAGGGTTCAAGGCAGGAGATCTGGTTTGGCTGTACAACCCACAGCGGAAGAAAGGGAAGTCACCGAAACTTCAACCTCCTTGGGAAGGACCTTATACTGTTATTACCCGAATTAATGATGTCGTCTATCGTATTCAACGAAACAAAAAGTCCAAGATGAAGATCGTACACTTGGATAGACTGGCGAAGTATGTGAAAGAGGCTGAATTGCCTGACCGGGACGTTCAGGCTTAAGGGGGGGGGCAGTGTAATATGTTCCCTTAAAATTTAAGGTTATGTTGGTTACTAAAAAGTAGGCAGACTTCAACAGATCGAATGTCTGAATGTAGTATATTTGCACCTACTCGAGAGACCTACCAGAAGTTAGTTCTGGTGACATCTGGAATTATCTAGAGAATGGTGGCGTCATCACAGAAAAATCGAGATCTGTCATTTTTAGGTATAAAAGTCCGACCGCATTCTCAGCGACTAGTTCAGAAAATATAGAAAGTGAGGTTAAGAGTTCAAAGAGAAACAAAGTGATAAACATTGTGATTTTTAGTCAGTAAAGTGTATTTAAATTAACAATAGTATTGTGAAGTATCCAGTAAATATTTAATAAAGTGTGTTAGTGGACATCTCTTGTTATAATTTTTGGAACCCACGGAATTTGCAAGGGGTAGTTTCCTAAGGGTAAGGGTGGAAACACGTCACAATATATATAGAATAGAATAGAATGTTTATTGATCCAATAAGAGCATTACATACATGCTATGGGACAAGTCAGTATATACAAGAGTGCATAAAAGAAATATTAAAACATATAAATATATACATGTATAAAAGTAAAACATATATAAAAGATCATAAAAGTATATACAAAATTCACGGAAATATTCAAAATTTTAATGTTAATTTTTCTTCTTTAAACATTTATATCACTATCAAGATATTCTTGAACAGAATAAGCACAAATTTCTAAAAGATATTTTTTGACATTCTTCTTAAAAATAAAAACGTTCTTTAAATTTTTGTATATTGAAGGTAAGTGGTTATACAATTTCAGACCTAAGATATTATGGGCTCTTGACGACATATTTAAATGTTTGAATGGGACATAAAAATTACATTTATTACGCGTATTATAAGAATGAATGGATTCATTTTTATCAAATTTATGTTGATTTTTATAAACATATAGTAGTAATTCTAAAATATGTATACTTGGTAAAGGGAGAATATTATACTGTCGGAAAAAGTTACGACACAAATGAATTTGATCCACCATACACCTTATAATGCACTTTTGTGCAACAAAAACCTTATGTGCATAAGAGGAACTTCCCCATAGTGATACCATCGGATAATTTAGAATGAATTTCTCCAAAGTAAAACAGCAATAGACCAGACATATCCAAGACTGTTTTCAATGTTCTAATCTGGACACATTTAGAGTGTAAGGTACTAGTAAGTCTGCTGCAGTGATTACTGAATGTCAGCGTATTATCGAAATCTATGCCAAGAAATGTCGTACAGCCACTTTTTTCAATGTTGCAGTTATTTATATTTACATTAAGGTCAGGAATGGTAGTATTTTGATGAGTATGAAATGTAATATAACTTGTCTTTGCAGCATTAAAGAACAACAAATTATTACTAAACCAGCTACATAAATGATCAGCAGTAGTGTCAATTTTACGTTGGAGCGAATCATGAGATACATCATAAAAAAGGAGGGTGGCATCGTCAGCATACAATGAAATGAAGGCCTCAGTCAGTATATTGGGTAGTTCATTAATATAAATAATGAACATAATAGGTCCTAATACAGAGCCTTGAGGGACACCGATTTTACTATCTAATTTTATAGATGTGTAGGAGGTTTTCCTATTTTGATCAGAATAATTAATTTTTACCATTTGGTCCCTTTCACTAAGGTAGGAGACAAACCAGTCATGTGGTTTGCCTCTTACCCCATACCTATCTAATTTGTCTAATAATAAGTCATGTTGAACACAGCCAAACGCCCGGCTCAGATCACAGAAGACTCCAGTCGGGCTCTCACCCTTCTCAAGTGCTTCCAATATTTTTTCATAAAATGAGTGAACCGCTGTGACTGTTGAATAACCAGAACGGAAGCCACGTTGGTTATTATTTAAAATATTATTTTTGTCTAAAAATTTAAGTAGCTGTAACAAAATTGCGTATTCGTATATTTTGGAAATTATAGGTGGAACAGATATGGGACGATAATTGTTCATATCTTTATCGTCGCCTTTTTTGAAAATTGGAGAAACCAGGGAAGTTTTTAGTCTAGAAGGAAATATTCCTTCGGTAAAAGATACATTTATTATATGAGTCAAAGGTTTAACAATGTATTCAGCTATCCGTTTAATTAAATTGCCTGAAATATTATCAATTCCAGTGGAGTGTTTATTTTTTAATTTATATTTAATGATAAATAAAACCTCTTCTTCTGAAACATGTGAGAGAAACATACTATTAGAAATTCTAGTATCATTGAGATTTAGATTTAAGTTTGAAGATGTTATTTTATTTATCGTTTCATAGGGTGCATTTATAAAGAATGTAATGAAGCATTCTTTAAATTCCTGCTCCATTACTAAGATTCCGGATTTACACAGGACACCAATGTGCACACGGCACGCAAACCTACCCATCTCCCGTCTAGAGGCATGGATTTGCACACGACACTAAACTATACGCAGTTCTACGTCACCAGTAAGCGAGGATTCTCGGATATAAAAGCCAGGCCGCAAATCAACATAATGCAGAGTGGATAATTCTGCCAATCTGTCTACAGCGTGCTGAGCTGGGCATATTGCAGTTTTGTGCAACTCCCGACGCAAACACGACGGAACGAATGCAATCTGACCCTGGGAATCCTACAGCGTGTTGAACTGGGACCCCTCGAGTCGTTAGTCATTCCCCGGCGCCGTTTCGCCGCCAAAGCCAGAGACGTCGCATCGCAACCGTTACACTCTCTCTCTCTCTCTCAGATAATAGAAAATGTTGTCTTAAGAACCGTAAAAGATACGGACATATAACCTGTACCTGTATGTTATGTAACACTGCCACACATTACCTGTTTGGAAAAAATAAATAAATTGTTTATATTTTTATTGGGCTGTCTTATTAACTAATTTGGACCCTGATTAATCTCCGAACCAGCTACCCGACAAGAAACCGTTACAAGAAGTGATTACATTCATCACATATTTGCTGTGGTTTTACAATATTAATGTCACTTATTGATAACTCAATGTTCTTTTCATGTCTAGGTTTACCTGTTATCTCCGATATGATATTCCAAGTAGATTTATTTGTGTTACTGGAACTGTAAATTTTGTTTAAGTAAAACTGACTTTTTGTTTCATTAATCAATTTGCTATGTTGTTTTTGTCATACTTACTTTTTAAAGTAGGATGGCTTTTTTGTAAATGAAAGAGGTCTTTGAGATTTTTGCTAGACTCTTTAACTGCCACATTCACCCATATATATATAAGATACCTACATTACATACTGGGTGAACATAAAACTAGGCTCACTCCTCTGTTTTTCACTATTTATTGATCAATTTTAGAGAAATGTGGCAAATATGCTGTCAAGTCAAAAAAGTATCCCATCCCCTAAATAAATCATATCTACGTTTAATCAGCACAATAAAAATCAATTGTTAATTGTTCTGACAATTAAAAATTAAATTAATGATAATTCTCAGGACAATTCACAATTGATTAATTGTAATTGTAACACAAAAAAGATAACAATTAATTAATTTGTCAATAACAATTAAAAAAAAAATTAATTGCCAATTGTTAATTGTTGAAATAATTTAATTGTGACCAACACTGATCCTAACAGTGGAGTCAAATTAGGTAAAAAAAAAATGAATAAGGAATTGAACAGTAGAAGCCGTTACTTTTTGATAATCGGTCATGATGAAAACAGATGAAACAGTTTTCTTTGTTTTTTATCACTAATTTATTATAACTTAAAGTGCCCAGACTGTGATGCCTTCTTTAAAGGACAAACATGTCGTCCATTTAAAGTTAGGCACAATGAACATGGACGCTCCTTTAGACTTAACTATAACGATTCAACTTTTTCAAACCACACTTTAGAATCAGGTCACGTTTTTCCACAATTAGAGAACATATGAATTTATTACACAGGCAGGAAAAGAGTATTAAATTGAATCTATTGGAGTCTATTGAAATAGACAAATCTAAATTAGTTCAGAATAATCACCTACTTAATAATCAGGTAGAACTTTATTGTATTTTATAGCCCCCTTTTTGATGTATTCAAATCATAGTTTCAATAACAAAAATCGTATTGATATGCCATTCTTAGATAATCTCTTTATTGATTAACTACATTTCCTAGAAAAATAGCACAAGGAAAGTTACAGAACTTGCCTGTCTAGGGACTACAGGAGCAATGCGCTCGTCTCTCACAGCAGCTATGGAGGCAATGCTGGACTTACTTCCTTTGCACTTGCATGTAAGGAAGGAGGCAGCACTTAGTGCCTTAAGGCTGCATCGGGCACTTAAATTCAGACCGGGCGACCTGGTTGGTCACTTAAGGATTCTGGAGCTAATCCGATTCGAATCCATGACCAAACCCACTGACTCAATGCCAATCGAGCATGAATTTGACTACCCGTTTGATGTGCTGATTGAAAGCCATCAGGTGAGCAGGGTCAAAGTACTGAGGTTGGAGAAAGAGTCACACATCTGGTACACAGATGGATCCAAGATGGACGAAGGGGCTGGTGTGGGCGTAGCAGGGCCTAAATGCAGGCTATCTAAAGCCCTTGGTAATACCCCAACCATCTTCCAGGCAGAAATCTATGCTACAGATCAATGTGCCTAGGAATATCAATCATCAATCATCAATCATCAATCATCCATCATCAATCATCTTTATTCACCATTTCAGATACAAAAAATGTATATATGGTATGTCAGTGTACAATTACATGTCATTTAAAAACATTAAAAATATATATATATATATAAAAAAAAAAGGGAAAAATATGTGTCTACATTACAATAAGTAAAACTGTCCTTAATGTATAAGGACATCAAGTATTATATATACATACAAGAAAGAGATACAAATCTACATATAAACCGAATAATATAACACAAAACATAACATAGAAAATACAAAAGAGCAAAAAAAACTACAAATTTAAAGCTCGTTATCACTGAAATATTCATCAGTTGAGTAGTAACACTTATTCAATAATAATTTTTTGATATTTTGTTTAAAGATTATTTCATTTAAGCTTTTGTATTTATTAGGTAATTTATTGTAAACTTAAATAGCAACATATTCAGGGCTTTTTTCAAGGAGATGTAAATTATGTTGAGGCACTCGAAGGACAAAGATTTATAAACTTTCAGATAGCCAGGCAGCATTAAAGGCTCTCAGGTCCTATACCTGCGAGTCAAAAATTGCCTGGGAATGCAGACAATCCCTCAAGCAACTGGCAAAAAACCACAAGGTTACCTTGATGTGGTTGCTAGGGCATGAGGGAATAGGAGGCAATATATTGGCTGATAGCCTGGCAAGAAAAGGGGCATTTTTTGGACTCGAACTGTTCTGTGGCTTATCTAAGGGACACATAACGGAGGAGGTCCTAAAATGGGAAAAGGAAAAAAAGAAGTCCTATTGGAGGAATTCTCCAGGCCAAAGACAAGCGAAAAGGTTTACAACCTATTCAACAAAGAATGCCACGAGGCTTCTCGAACTTGAAAAGTCTGACCTAAGGCTGATCACAGGCCTTCTAACTGACCATTGCCCCTTGAGATATCATCTTATGAACATGGGCATGGTAGAAGATGACAAATGCAGATACTGTGAAGCTGCAACTGAAACTGTACTTTGTGAATGTAAGGTACTAAGGTATTAATCCGCACAGGCCTGTAGCTATAAAATGCTTTAAGGGTGGGCAAACAATTTTTCAGAGGGGGCCCGTGGGTCAAAAATTCGTTTTTTTCCATTTAAAAATAGCTACCTCATTATTTTCTGCGGTCGCCGTAGGTCGAGCGAAAATTATTCCTGGCCCACCCCTAGCTACAGGCCTGAATCCGCATTAGGCTAAAGTACCTAGAACAGGCGGAATTAACGCCTGAAGACATAGGGAAATTAGCTCCCAGGAAAATCGCGAAGCTTTGCAAAAAGTCTTGGAACCTGGGCAACAACTAGTTGGAGTAAGACCTTTTAGGTCGACGTGAAGAAAGGCCAACCCAGGGCCAAGTGACCCCTTAAACAATCTACAATATTTTCTAGAAGGTATAAATTATAAGATCAAATTATTAGGTATAAATTATTGTAAAACCTCCAATCTATCATTCAGTATTTGTGAATCAACCATTTAAAAATGACACGCTACTTGTCAAAACTACAGTAAGGTTTAGTTATAATAAATTAGTGATAAAAACAAAGAAAAATGTTTCATCTGTTTTCAGAATAAGGAATTGTCTTGCTGCAGCAATTTTATGGTTTTAATTTTTTTTAGGTGTGACAACAAAGGTAATGAGAAGTTTTGGATTAAATCTGTCCACTGTTTCCTATAAAATTTTAAACAACTAGATGAAAAAAATCAACATTTAAAAAATAATAATAATAATACTCTATTTGTATTTGGAGTCAAGATACGTTAGTTTTTCGATTTGCTCCATTATAAATAAACACATTGATATTTCGCCTTAAAATTTGAACTGGTTACTCTCCAATATTTATATTTTTGAGTTGAAAATTAAATTTGGATGTATTATTTTAAAATTTCGACCATCTCATATTATATTGAAATTAATTGGAAGTGTAAAAAATATAGTATAAATTAATTTTCATACTAGAGACTAAATGAGGCATTTCTGTCTCTTGGTAGCTATGTAATATATCATTTTTTACATTCTGCCCTAATCATTATTGAAAAATGTTACTTTGGATAAAAAACAGATAATTTTTTTTCGAGACTTTTTGTATAACCTTATATGTTTCATGCTTAACTCCCAATAAACGGTGAATTCTAAATTTGTAATATTTTATAGAAACTTTTTAGTTATAAAGGCGCCATGTCATACATACAACCAGTAATTTTAGTGGATGTACACAGTTTTGGACAGAAAAATCTAGTTTCATAATAGCTTGATATTGTTCTTTAATATTAGTGTAAACAAAAGAACATAACCCAAAATGATCTATTTTATGAGGTATTATTTATTTGAATCGAAGACAAAATAAATAAGTTCCAACTCAAAACCGTTTTGTTTAATTTACTCGAAACTTTAAAAGTGTGACATAACACCTTTATCCACTTAGGTCTTCATTTATTTCATAGATGAAAATAGTGATTTTTCAAAAAATTTCTTTTGTCAAGTCTAATTTTCAAACACAAAAATTGTGCGACGAACTTTTAATACGATAATTTTTGACAAACTTATATTAAAGTACAATATTTAAAGAAGTTTTCTGTAAAGTTTCACGTATTCATATTGTACATATAAAAAGTTATTGTACTTTGAAGTAGCGTCTCCGCGTGCGGCATGTTTCATTGTGGTAGTTGCCACAGTTCAGGCGTTTACTCTCATATCAATGTAATGTTTTGTTATATATTCCCTTTTTAACAGGTTACTGTAAAGTGGAAATAAGTAATACTAAATTAATTGTTGATAAATTAAAAAATACATACTACATTGGGTTGCTTTTAATATTTTTAATCTGAATCAACATCTATGGGTTACAATGAGCAATTTAATGTACAGTTACAAATGAGCATTTTATACCAGCAGTGTAGCACGAACAAAATTCATTATCACAAGATGTTTTTTCAAAACTTGTTGGTCCTTCAAAATATATTGGCAAAAGTTCTTCATTTTCAAATTTCTAGCTAAAATCAGTCGGATTGAGTGCTTCAAAAATGAGTATGTGAGCATTATACCATACGTGCACTTGCCAAGAAAAGCGTTTAATGTGTTGAAGGAGAGCTGTGTAAGATGGAGGTAATTTTTCAACAGAGGAGTTTTTTTTTTCGAGCTAAGATTACTCTCACGTCGTTAATATTGTCTTGTTTACTTTTGAAGTCATAAATTCCAATCACAAATGTTGTCCAAGCATTAACAATTTCAGGTGTTAATTTATTCTCAAGTTGAAGATCTGGAGTAAATGTACCATTTTTACTATGAAATAAAAATTCATCGTTTGCATTTTGGCGAAGGAATAATTTAATCTGGGGAACAGGTATACTTCAAGCTTCTTCTTATGGGATACTTTGTTCGATTAAACGCTCAATAAACATCGTACACAGTTCTGATAAATAAAAGATTTTGCCATCAAGCAAAGCACTTCTTACATCGTTCCAAATATTTAGGTACTGCTGCGTTTTTCATAAATTCGTGTTTATTTAAACTGCAAGAAAAAATTATCTTCTGAGACTTTAAGAGTGGTGCGTAACACTTTTTATGATATACAGCGTTAACGACTAATAAATCGTTCTGTGCCATAAGTCGATTAAGACATGATTTCGATACTCCAGAGCTACAAAGTATATTTTGACGTATTTCTTCACCTTTAGATGTCACTTGAGTGAAATCGTTTTTCTTTTTTTGATCACCTTTGCACCAGTTAAACTCTGATTCATCACTCTTTGCAATTTTTTCACTAGCTTGATCTGATGCATGAGACTCATAACTTGGTCGTTTCAACGCTTCGCGTCTCTTTTTGTCTATATATGAAATTCTGCAGTTTTTATGAAATTTCACTTTGTCCCATGTGTTATTCTCTTTAGCGTTGAACAGTTTTAGAGCCACTTCATCAATAGAATAGAATAGAATAGTATATTTCTCATGTTGGATATACATAGTATATATATGAACGTCACAAAAAAATATATATTTAGAGTGATTAAAAAGAGTAAAATTACAATTAATAATAAATATAACACATTTTGTATATCAAAAAACACAGAACACGTGGTCACAAAATAATACAATCAGTTGCCGCCTTGAGAAGAGAATTTATTGGGGATGGCTGATCCGAATATTTTTACGGATCAGTTCGGACCTAATTCAGTCCAGAGAAGAACCTAGTCCAAAGATCAGTTTCAGTTCCTAGACCATGCTAACCAACTCGCACGGAGAAAGGTTGAGCGGACTGGCAGACAAACTGGACTCAGTGGACTGGACTGGTGCAAAGGAACTCGTAATCTTGTACTGTACTAATCGTACTCGTTTAGTTCAACCAGTCCATACGTCTATAACGTGCGCGCGCCGCGCCGGGTCTCTAAAAAGTTCAGCCGGACTCGGAGTACTCGGACTAATATTCGTACCTGCCGTATTTATCAGTTGAGATCAGTTCCACAAGTCCAACCCACCGGACCTGTTCCAAAGTATCAGTTCCAGTTCGGGTTAGCCAACCCTAGAATTTATACCTTTTTGACTGATGTTTGTCAATTTGTTCAATTACAAAAAACGCAAATTATATTTTCATCACTCATATTAAATGTTTTCAGCTAAACCGTGCACATATACGAACGTCTGGACTTCAGCACAAGACATAATATGACATGAGCCAACAAGTTCAATCGCGAAAAAACAAACGACTCGTGCGAACATACCGGCTGAACCACCGGCAACCACCACAATGAAACATGCCGCACGTAAACAACATGTCGGCTGCGCGCGGAGTTGCTACTTCAAAGTGCGATAACTTTTTATGTATACAATATGAATACGTGAAACTTTACTTTAAAAATTGTACTTTAATATAAGTTTGTCAAAAATTATCGTATTAAAAGTTCGTCACACAACTTTTGTGTTTGAAAAAAAAAATTAGGCTTGACAAAAAATTTTTTTTGAAAAATCACTATTTTCATCTGTGGAATAAATAAAGGTTCGGACCAATTCAATATCTTAAAGAATAACTTGAACAATGTCGTGCTGAAATTTTATCTAAAAATATTCATTATTTGCCGAGATATCGCGAGTTGAAGATGAAATTCGACAAAATTCGTGATTTAAAAAAAATTATAGTTTTTTGCAATTATTTATATGTTCTGATCAACTAACTTTGGTTAATTTTTTACTGTAAGTACTCTTCGATGTCAACTTGAAGAAAAACCAGGTTAGAAGTGGTTACCTCAACTTAACCGGTTTGTTGGTTAAAACGGGTGTGATCTGCACTGCACGCCTATATAGGGAGTGGTAGTGTAGTTGGCTTATAAAAAATTTTTTGAGGCCTTTGGGGACGATAAGATCAAAATATATTATAGTTCCAGGACTCGCGTACCAAATCAATATAACAAACCATTCCAGAGTAATGGTACGCACAAAAAAAAAGTACAGACAGACCGATTTTTTTTTGCTTAAACTTAAAATCTCGACATTTCATAATATTTTAAGCCTATATTTTTTTTACTGTTATTAAACCTCCACGACGTGGAACTAAAACATTTAAAATTTCCGAAAAGCTTAAATGTTTTCATTGCCATTATTAAAATATATATTGGTATTTAAAGAATTTTAATATCTTATACAGTGTGTGCTATTTAATACCATTATTTTGGAACGTGTTGGCCGATTTAAATTTTTTTCGTTTCTGAGATATAGTGCTCGATGAGGTTTATTTGACTGTTTTGAAATTTGTAATTTTCATATTTTCAAGGCCTACTAAGCTCCTCTAAAAGGGTCGAAATTTCGAGATCAACTATTAGGCAATTTTTTATCGGCAAATTGGATCGCTTATTCGATTCATTCACAGTTGTTTCAAATACCCCTATACCAGAGCTGGGAGTAATTAATTACTAAAGTAATTAAATTACTAATTTAAATACTTAAAAAGTAACTGAAATTGAATTATATTTTTCAAAGCAGTAATTGGCTTGTTGACGAATTTTCAAAAATGGTGAAATATGGTAGTGGAGGACTTAATTTAGTTACATTTTTAATTTGGAAGAAAAATTCTTAGCGCAACATATTTTAAAAAATTGTTAAACTTCGACTATTTGAATGTGCCGCGAAAACGGTAGTGACATCATAACGGCAGTTAGATGTGAACTTATAAGCAAAACAGATGAAGACGAATAAGTTGACATTGCTGACAAGAAAGAAAATAATCTCATATGTCAAAAGTAAATTTGACGTTTAGCTAGCAGTGATTGATGTTTGCAGTTATTGTTAATATTTTTTTACAAAACGACTTTAGGCAGTATATCTGTAAAAGCTAATTCTGACATTCTACTTGCGGTAGATATATTTATGGTCAGCGAATTTTTAAAAAGAGACGATCGTTTTGACATTGCAATGGTTGGAAGTGCAACAGCTGCAAGGTACTTACGTTACAGCTGCTATATAGATAGTACAAACTATTGTAATATCTGCAAGAACTTCCTTTATCTTATCTTATTAATATTACATAATATGTCTAATATGTATTTTATTATTTAATTTAGATGAATTTGTTAATTATACTTTGTGTTTTATTAAATATTTCCTTTTCATTGTTTTATTTCCTATTAACTATATACATGCGTATCTAACTGAAAACAACAAAATAAGTTTATCTACTAAAGAAATTATTTATTATCCATTGATACTCACTTCTAAGAAGAGTCAGAATGAGACTTACGAAGATATCAAGAAAGATCTGTATTATAACAAAAAATAATAAATAGGTAAGTACTTTATGCTAGTATCTATCTAAGCAATTAACAATGATATGTATTTATAACGCATATAATTCAAAGGGCATTTATAACTACAATTCAACGCATTCGTAGCCATTTCCGACTGATTGTGTTCACCGACTTTAGACGACTTTCACAGTTTGTTTTATATAGTTTTTCAACGACGAGTTTTTAAATTTCCTTTCTTAATTTATTGATCATCCTAGTATTATGGGGCGTCTAGGGAGCTTCATAAATAATCAATAGCTAACAAAAACAACTGCACTTTATTTCAACATAAACTAGATAAAATACATAAAAGCAGATTAAAGCCATTTCCCTCCTTTTAGGAAGTCAAAGCATGAATAACATTCTAATCTAGAGCCGTTAAGAATACAGTAATACACCCTGTTTTATCCACCAGTTTGGCGGGTAATTTAAATTTGTAACAGCTAGAACGCCACACAAGTCTTATAATGCGGCTGTTTTTCCTACAACATAAACCCATATTAAAAATCAAATTCCTACATTAAGATACAACTTAGCACAAATAAAACGCTTAGAATACATTGTAATTTGTTACTTTACTTGACATTGAAATGGTCTCCACAATACGAAGACTTGGTCCTTCTCTGGTGGCTTTGAATCATTCATTATTACGTTCAGCGTTTATTATTGGAACACAACAGTTTTTCTGGTGAATTGGTGGTATGATTTACACAATACGGCAGAAAACACTATCTGTACTTATATTTATCCATAACTAGATGCTGTTAAACTATACCGAATTATAACCTATGAACGTCAGTTGAATTTGACGTTAAATATAATGTCAGATTAAACTGTCGTGATTGTCTTTTTTCTCCGTCGCTATCAGCGCGTTTCTGAATTATTAGTACCCGTTTCTCGTCTATTTATAACTAACTTCTCTACAGACTGCCGTTATTAGGTCATCTCCGTTTTAAATGCCTGTATTTTTGTAATTAATATTATAATATTATAAGACTTTCTTTTCAACTTCTACATGTTTCTAATGATTTTTTGTGAATAATTGTTATTGTTTAACATAGATTCTCCCCAAATTTTAACTTAGTGCAACAACCCAATTGTACTTAAAAATTATTAATTCCTCAAGCGATACTCTGAAAATACCTTTTTAGAGTAATCAATTACTGACAGAAATTACTTCATGTAATTTAAAATACTTCAAGTAATTTAAATTACTTCCCTAATAATGTTAAATCTCTAGAATAATTTGAATACTGTAGAGTTGAATTGTTTTACCGTAATTAAATTATTTTAGAGTAATTAAATTACTTTACATTCCTATTAAAAGGAAACAAAAACATATAATATTTCATAGTTTGTCATTTTAGTATAGTAACGCGAAAAAAAAAAGTTTTTTTATTGTCGAAATTTTAAGTTTGAGCAAAAAAATATTTCTGCCTGTCTGTCTTCCGTAACTTTTTTGTGCGCAAGATTACTCTGGAACCGTTCAAGATATTGAAATGTACACGCATAATATGTATTTTAATTTGGGCGGTGCGGTGAACTTAATTCGACAATTTCTCCTACATCTCTGAATCAATTCACAAAATTTTTGATGGGCTTTTAGAGACAACTTTATATAGGCTATTGAAAACTAAAGAAGGAAATTTTTTTTCTCTTGCGAAAATCAAACAATTTTTTTTTATTTCAAAAGTGTGCTATCACTAAGTTTTCTCTAAAAGTCTATCAAAGAATTTTTTCAATCGGTTCAGGGCTAAAGAAGAAATTGTCAAATTACGAAATCATTTTCTTAAGCACGGCACCGCCACTCTTAACAAGATCTGGAACTAGATTATATTTTGATCTTATTCCGTTGAAGGGTTGGGGGATAAATTGGGATAATTAGGTAAAGCAAGCAAATGAGTCCACAAAATTGGTATTTAGTATATATAAGAGAAGTTAAGGTCTCAAAATATTTTTTGACATTAGCTACCCCCATTACCACCTCCACCCCATTATTAAAGGGGCTGAAAAAAAATTGTGATTTAGTGTGTACATAAGAACTAAAGGCCTTTTTTTTACTTCATCCACCCCTACTACCACCACCCCCCCCACCCCCACTACCGACGTGGCATATCGTTTTATGGGTTTTTGGGGTAGGCGATTTCAAATATTATATTATTAAAGTTCCATAAACAATTATTTCCACATACAATTTTTTTTTCGTTGTGGGAGACTTGGATAGAAAATAAGGATGTGGAAGTAGGGATTCCTTGGGCAGCGGTTTTTATATTCCTTTTTAGTTATAGATTTTCATTCCTTTGTGATTACTGTCTTTACTGATTAATAAAAAATTTAGATATATCTCCATTTTGTATTATTCAGTATTTGTATATGTTTATAATTATTTGTACACTAACAATTATAATTTACTAAATATCTTCCATTTTCATTATAACAAATTTAGAAGCTGTAGAGTAGTTATAAGAGTAATTGATTTATTCAAATACCATTACCAAATAATTAGTAACTTAATTATTTTTTTTTAATAGTAATTTAATTACATAGTAATCCAATTACTTTAAAACATAAGTAATTTGTGATTTGTAATTAATTACTTTTTCAAAATAATTTGCCCAGCTCTGCCCTATACAAAATTTTAGCTCGATACCTTATATACGGTGTTTGTTATTCAATAGCCAAATTTAAAATGTCTCATTTTTCGACTGGCCCTGTATAAAATTCAGTTAGGTTTACTAAAAAGGTAAAGTAATCATTCGACTTAAGGAACATCAGACTAAATGAGGAAGAAAAAAGAAGTTATTCTTTAAATAAATAGTGCTTGTATACATTATTCACAGGGGTGCCCTTAATGAAAATTGTTCAAACAATTTGATGTTCCTTAAGTCTAAAGACTACTTTACCTTTTTTAGCAAACCTAACCGACTTTTATACAGGGCCAGTCAAAAAGTGAGAAATTTTAAATTTGGCTAACACCCTATATGAGGTATCGAGCTAAAATTTTGTATAGAGGTATTTGGGACAACTGCGAATCGAATGCGCTATTCAATTTGCCGATAAAAAATTGCCTAATAGTTGATCTCGAAATTTCGACCCATTTAGAGGAGTTTAGTAAGCCCTGAAAATATGAAAATTACAAATCTTTCAAAAGAGTCAAATAAAGCTCATCGAGCTCTATATCTCAAAAAAAATTATTTTAAAATCGACCTTGCAGTATTAAATAGCACACACTGTATAATAAAAACTTATGGTACTAAAAATTACATGTGAAATTTTAGCTTGTTCGGTTTTAATGGAAAGTTAAAACCTCTAGACATTGAACTAATATAGAGGAAAATTTATTTAATGAACATCATATCAAAACAATACGTGGGGATTACACAAAAACATCAATTTTCAAACAAAAAATACGATTTGTGTTAAAACAAAGCTGAATGCAAAATGTTAGCAAAAACCACATTGTGTAAAATAATATTAAAAAACAAATTAGCCAGTCATATGCCACTAATATACGTACATTAGATTTAAACTGGCGTCTTTTCTGAAAAAATAACAAGGAGGTGATAAAGTATAAGTGATGTAAGCAGTATAAAAACACATTTAATTTCTTAAATATTTTTGAAAGTGCCACACCATTCATGTTTACACATAATAAATAATATATGCCAGCTGCATCTTACAAAAAATGGGAAGAATACAAAAAATTAAACATGTGTGTTTATATTGATAATAATGACATTAAGTACGTATTTAAGTATTTATCTCTCCAGAAGATATATTGTATAACAAAAATACAACTAGGTCGAAATATTTAACATTTAAACATAATGATAATATTCTATTTATTTCCAGGCGAGTAAATATTTTAGGAAACTTATTTAAACAGGTATTAATGATAAGTTATGTAATTAGTGAGCAGGTATGTTTTCACACCACACAACAGAATTAAGAATTCATTTTTTATAAATATATTTTCTTCACTATTGGTTTTCTTCTTCTTCTTCTTATTCACGTCTTGCCAGACGTTTTGTGATCTGTAAAAATTATTCTACTTGGCCTGCACTTGCTGTATAGCACGCTTGGTCGCAACACGCCATCTGTCGCTGTTGCCTGTTAGGCACACAGCCTCTTTCCCATCAGCTCCTTTGTAACATAAGCCCAATGCTTCGGAGGGTGTCCCCTTCCCCTCTTATCATATGGTTTTCCCTGAACTATCAACCATTCTATATTGTCTCCTCTCCGGTTGATGTGGCCAAAAAATGAGAGGATTCGAGAGAATATGGTGCTGGAGGGTCGGTTTTGGGGACGTATTTCTTGGAGAATCGAGGTATTAGTGTAATGGGCTGTCCAGGGACTTCGCAAACGTCTCCTGTCACACATTTCGAAAGCATCAATACACCGTCTGTTTGCTTCCCTAATGGTCCATCTCTCAGAGGCGCAAAGAAGGATGGAGAAAACTACGGCGTTAGCAAAAAAAAAGGAAAACACCCAGGATCCTGAGGATTTATGACAGTGTCCTTCAACCTGCATCAAAAGTATTAGAAAAAATTGTACATGAAGATCTCACTGAATACCTAGAAAAACAAAATACACTTCTCAGCACACAGTCATGATTCCGTAAGCACCACAGTACAAAAGCATTACTGAAAATAAATGATGACATCATCACTGCAACAGATAATAACATGGTCACAGTATTGGTACTATTAGACATGTCAAAAGCATTTGATGGTGTAAACCATGCTCTGTTACTGTCTAAATTGTACTTCTATGGCATCAGAGGCATGATGTGGGAAAGGTTCAGGAGCTATTTACTAGAACGAACTCAAACTGTCCAAATGACCAGTCAAGACAGGCAGATACACTCGGAAGAATGTACGATAAAATCTGGCGTACCACAAGGGTCAATACTAGGGCCCCAACCCTCTAATATTTTTTGTTATAGACCTAGTGCAGAAAGTTAATTACTGTAGTTTACATTTTTATGCAGACGACATACAAGTCATGCTCAGTTTTAGTGTTGAAGATCTTAACAGTATCTTACAATGGACACGAGATAATGGCTTACAAATAAACATTTATTTTCGGTAGTAATAAAAACAGAAATGCGGCACTCAGCAGCTCCCCTACATTGACAATAAACAATGCTAATATAAACTTCAGCGAGCATGTAAAAAACCTTGGCCTATTCATGGATGAAAAACTAAATTATAACAACCATGTATCCTCCTTATGTCGAACGGCCTACGCAAGTCTGAGAGGCTTGTATCACTTAAGAAATAATATACCAAAAGAAGCCAAAATCAAATTAAGTGATTTATTGGTGCTATCGAGGTTAAACTACTGCAATACAGTCTCTTACGGTTGATAATACTCACAGAATACAGAAGTGCAAAATGCTTGCATAAGATATGCACAATATATCCCCTACAGAGAACACATAAATCCCCACATCAAACTAGTAGGGTGGCTAACTATGAAACAGAGACGGTGGGTACACTTATGCTGCATGGTGCATAATGTGATAGTCACAAAGAAACCAAACTACTTATGCGAAAAAATAGAGAAACGTGAAAATGCACATAACGTATCAATTAGAAACAGCGATGTCCTTTTAACTATTCCAATACATCACACCCAATACTTTAAGAAGAGCTCTTCCTATCAAGCAGCAAAAATGTACAATCAACTACCAGTTAATTTAAAGAGGCTAAGCCCGAAGAGCTTTAAAGAAAAGTTAGTACAACTTATAAAATCTGATCAACTGATAATCAACTACTAATAATTACTGTACAATAGTGGAAAATATCTCTAAGAAACAAGACGCCTAGTCAAAAACTTATATATACAAAGTAAGGGTGTTTCTCTACTAACGGGAAATTTGCCCATACAAGTTTGTCCGAGGACTTTTTTTTAATTAATAGGGGATAACACTACTTTAATATAAAAGTACAGTCTAACTCGTCCTCTATTATGAAGGGCCAGTCAAGTTATCCAGCAGTATTCATTTTATTTACGATTTACTAAAATATGATTCCAGGATACTGAGATCCTTGCCCATTGAATTGACTTGTCGAACAAAAATTAAAGAAATTACAGTAGATTATTATATAACGTGATCTACCAGGACATGCGGAAAATTTAACAGTAGGTTATCCCCCCCCCGAAAGGAGTAAAAAAAATGAAAATTTTTTTAAAAATGACCAAAAAAATTACCTTATTTTTTTGTAGGAATGCGCCGCCAATGACTTCAACTAATCTAACGTAACGCGGTACAACTATATCACTTTATCAGACTTGGGATTGACACTACTGACAGCAAAGCTGGATAAGATAGTAGAGACTTTTTGATTTTAATCAAATCACACTACAAAAGTACAGAAATAAATCGAAGACATTGATGCTGAAATGACAAGCAGATATACGAGATATTTAGTTAAACCGGTCAATGACACGGCCGTGTAACTATTGTTCGACCGGAAGCAAAAAACGCGGCTATCTAGGGGTCTACACACGATCCAGCGGCACGGAGCCAGCCTTGTCGGCATGCTTTGAACTCATTCGTAAAAGTGAATTGGTCTGCTGGAATTCCAATTACCTTCAAAGCGTACCAACAATGTTGACTACCTGCCGCTGGATCGTGTGTAGACCTCTTTTTTTGATCTCGCCGGCCGGCTTCACTTTTTATGCCAATTAAGGAAACGTAAACAACTCGAATACGTTCTTTCACCAGTAAGTTCGTCGACCTCTTCAGAATTAGGTCAGGACTTACTCAACATCAGTAGTGTACCTTCGCAAATTGACTAATAATTTAATATACTAAATTACCTCAGATTTCTCTAAAATTTTGCAGGGGCTTTCCCACATTGAAGACTAGCACACCATTTTGTTTTCCGCATTTCTTGGTAGATCACGTTGTATTTAAAGTTTTCTATTATTCTCTAGAGTAACATAAATTAACAAAACTTTTTTGAAACAAAAATTAAAATTCTCAAAAAGAAAACAATTCTAAATCAAAAAGAAAATGAAAATCAACTTCTACACTTAAAATCTAATATCTGGTTCTTAAGAATTTAAGAATATCTTCAGAATATCAATTTTTGTGTTGATTTTTATATTAATTATATTAAAAACTAGGTAATTATTAATTTATTATTATTTTTTGGCAGGGGGCTGATGACAGGGTATTGGCAAATTCGTTAAGAATCGATCGTTATTAAAAAAGTTACAATAATTACGCAATCCACTAGTGGCAATAGTAGGTAGTATATTTTTGTTTATAAAATATAACTAGAGGAAGCATTATACTCTTCGCCGATTTACTGAGCTTTTTATATAATTGTTACAAATTTTATAGGATACTCTTCGCATTTTTCTTGTAAATAATGTTAGTTTTTGGACATTCTAAATTTTGTGATACTAACTTTGTTGTGAAAAAAAAATATATGAAAAAAAAAATCACGATGTGAGCGATCGAACCCGGGACCCTTGGATTGCGAGACGAAACTCTTGCCGCTGCACCACCATTTCTTATTACTAAAATTGTTAATAAGTGTAATATATACCATTAGAAAATTTATTGTGATTATTAGGAAACACACATTAGTAAAATGTATTAAAAAAAAATAGTGATAGGAAATAACATTTCGCAAGGTTTCTATTTATTACAAACCATAAAAAAATGTAAATAATATTTTTTTAAATTTTAAATTACTAATAACTTTTTTATTTACCAATCTATTTTGTTGAAAAACGTTCGTTTTTGCGAAGAGTATAATAACTGAACAATAATTCAAATCGAGAAAATTAAACCCAAAAAAGCTAACCAGAGAACTGATTTATTGAGTAGTCCAGACACGTCTGCTTAGCATCAAAGACCGATTCACTACTAAACAAAATAGCGCCAAAACGTCATGTTTCATTTGTACAAACTTCATGTTGGATGAGTTCCGTTTAGCATAACTACGTGGTTAATCCAGACATAGATTCGCTTCCAATAGATTTTTAAATGTGGCTGGGGACTGACGTCAAAAAGTGTAGGACAATGTTTTATTCAGTATTTTGACATGATAATTTTCAAAAAAGATCATATAACAATGTACATTGCCAACAACCATTATCATAAAATAATTTGAGTAATAATAATAATTGGTATCTTTGATTTCAGGTTTGGGACACGCCAGGGTACTGACAATTTAACTCTGTTTCCATAAAATTTGAAAATTTCGGCAATTTGTAGTTATACTTTAGAATACAGGGTCGACATAACCAATCATTTACTTTAATTTTAATGAAAAAAATATTAGTATTTTGTCTTTTTTGACATTTAGTTTTCTCTGGACACAAATTTTCCCATTAGTAGAGAAACACCCGTTCCAATAGTTTATTTTATAGTTTTTATTATTCATAAATTATATATTATATTAATTATTAAGAATCTTTTATATCAATGAGATATATGCTCGGATATATGTGATCGTGCCAAGGCCAGGTTTTCAACCAATGTTATTGTCAACTGACCTCATTTCTGTAATTTTTTTTAATTTGCAGAATAAGCTGATTTTATTATTATTATTATTAATATTATTTTTGTGTGCTTCGTTGATATTTTTGTCTCGCAAAATTTTGGTCAACTGGCAAGTTGCCGATTTTGCAATCTTCTCCGAATCTCATATTCGCAGTCGCCGGTATTGTCCACAAGGGCGCCAAGGTATACCAGATTGTTTACTACCTTACAGTCACATATCCTTAATATGACTGGGTGGTTATCATTTGCTCGGTCTACAATCATAATTTTCGTTTTGTTGTACTTTACAGAGACCATAATCAGAACCTGTTCAACAGGTGTATGGGATCATCCTTGCTTGCTGCAACTAATGTGGGTATCATCTGCAAATCTTAAGTTAGATATCTTGGTTCCGCCTATAGCTACTCCACTGTGCCAGTCCTCCAGAACCCGTCGCATTACGTGTTGACACACTGTAGATGTTAAAGATGATTGGAAACAGAACACAGCCTTGTCTGACGCATTTGCCGACTTTTCATTTATCGGAGTTAGTGTAGTCTACTTTCACCAAAGCAGAGTTTTCTTCATATAATCAGTGGATAATAAATACCAGATGTTTGGGTGTCCCCAACTCCAATAATACAGTCCACAATTTGTCCTATTCCACATTGTCAAAAGCTTTACAGTAGTTTATTAAAGAAAGGGCACGTAATCTTTTGCTTTCTCGATAAGTTGCTCTCTGGTACCACGTCCTTTAACAAAGCCTGCTTGCTGAGGAGGTATTTGCCACGGTAGATAATTCTGAAGTCTGGATTGAAGAATATACAGCATTATTTTACTGGGGTGCAACAGTAGTGCCTGCAATCTGTAATTATCACAGACATCTGTCGCTATTTTTGCGAAAATTTTTGAAGTCCTAAAAAATTAGATAACTGAATACTTCGAGATAAATTACTTGTTTCGCCATGGCCAACATGGTTTCAGGAACAAGCGCTCAACTACACTGGCTATAAATAATTTTACCGAAATTGTTTTGAACCACTTTGAAAATAGAAATTACACTAAAGCCACGTTCTATGGTTTAACAAAGGCATTTGATTGTGTCACATGATATCCTCCTTAAACTTAAATATTACAACTTTGACAAGAAAAGTTTAGAGCTCTTACAATCACATCTCTCAAACAGATATCAGCATTAGGGTGCATCGATTTTCTTTTTTTTTACCTAATCCAAAATGGCGGGCGCCCAAAAGTTGTGTGATAGGGTTGTAAATAATACGTTAAAATTTCAAATTAAAATATTAACCCTTAGGGTTGGGGTCAAAGGTAAACATTTTTGATATTCTATATATTCAAAATGGCGGGTGTGAAAAAGTTGTGCTTTACAGTTATATATAAGAGGTAAAAACTTAAGACAAAAATATTAAGATTTAAGGGTAGCGGGTTAGGGTTGAAAGTCAACTTGATATTTTCTTTGTTCTGCATCGGATCCATTTCTATTCCCTACAAGCTCAAAGGTCCCATTTTTTTTAAGGAAAATTATAGTGTGAAACAATAAACTTTATTTTTACTTTAATTTCTTTATTGGAAGTTTGATAACAAAGGTACTTATGTGAAAATAAACTTGATTTTATTAAAGAATAAGAAGTAAAAATAAAAATACTATAAACATTATGGTATTATTTATAATTTGACTAAGGTCCTCTTCGGATAAATCAACTGTTAATGGTGGCTCATTATATTCACATTCTTGCCAATCAATCATCTCATACTAATTTGTAGCATTTAGTTTCAACGGAGCAAGTGTAAACTTTCTTAAGTCGGTATTGTTGCCTTTTCTAGCTTTTAATATTCTGTGAACGGCCAACTCCCTAATACACCGGTTTTCATCGCCCAGCATTCCCAGTAGTATGTTCTCAAGGTGTGCAAAATATCCATTTCGTATTACGACGGGATCAACTACCTACTCCTTTCAACTCTTTTGATAAATATCTGGATAATTGTATGGTCTTCCATACATTTGAAGCACCTTGCAGACATGATGGATGTGCTTCTATTTTGAACCACATTGGCGCATACACTTTGACAACATACGTTGCTGATATAACCAAATCTGCAGAGCAACATATAAGCGAAGCATTCTATTTGCTGTCGTCAGCCATCGCGAGTGAACTATTTTGCCAGGTTCTCGTTTTGAAAGATTAATAGAAACATATCCCGTTATTACTGCTTGGCATATTTCATAAAAATATAACTGATATGTGTTAAGATCTTTCACCTTAACTATAGGAATTTAGGATTTAATAATCTTAAATGCAGCTACTGGCATCTGCTCGCATTTGACTAAAGACTTTCCTATTATACCTGAAAATCCTGAAGTACAGTTCCGTCAATATGTTCGATCAAGTGCCTTTTAGTGGAAGTTCATTTGCATGCAGTTGGCAAACGAACCACTGAAGTGGTCTCTTAAAATGTTTTTCAAGTAGAGCTATAACACCACCTTTAGGACCAGTATTTGTAGCCGTTCCATCACATCCGACGACTTGTTAGTTGGAATTCGAGAGTTTTCAAAATAACTAATAATGGCGTTAATGATGTTTACAGCCGAATCTGTAGAAGGTGTGACATGTCCCGAATATGATGATCCGGGCTCTCCAATTAAAACTATATGTTCTTCGGTTGTTATCTTTCGACGGTTATCTATTAATTTCATGGCCTTGTCTTTATGCCCATCGAAATAAAGTCCACGTAATGATATTGGCGTACCACACGATGATAATTCACCTCTCTTCTTGTTTATAGCTCTTCTAATTTTGTTTTTATCAGTTACATGCGTGTAAGATTCATTAATTAAACCAAAATCTTGGAGTACTGAAGAAGCAATCAGTGCTCCAGCCCTATGGAAAATACCGCACCTATCTAAAGTTTCGGCTAAAACTGACAGTGTTCACTGTGCACCGAGCTTTCATGTATGCAGAACACAGCGCATGCTGTATTATGGACATGCGTACATTAGATAACAAATACGTAGGTAGTAATAAGTAATTTAAATTTAATATCGTAATTAAACATAGTTTAAAAATATTACTAATTGATAAGTATCGATAATATTTGTAAAGGTACATACTATCTTTTTGGTCTTTGATGCTAACCCGCTACCCTTGAGTCTTAATATTTTGGTTTAAAATTTTTACCAGCCAATTTCAACCCCAAGACCAAACTTTTCCGCGCCCGCCGTTTTAGATATGCACAAAATAAAAAAATTGGACTTTTAACCCTTACCCGCTACCCCTAAACCTAAATATTTTTCACTAAAATTTCTACCTGTTGCTTATAACCATAAAACACAACTTTTGCGCACCCGCCATTTTGATCAATGTTTACCTTTGTCCCCAACCCACTACCCCTAAGGGTTAATATTTTAATTTGAAATTTTAACGTATTATTTACAACCCTATCACACAACTTTTGGGCGCCCGCCATTTTGGATTAGGTAAAAAAAAAAGAAAATCGATGCACCCTAATCAGCATGTATACTATAACCTGGAAAGATCACAAAAAGAAAAAATTAATCATGGCGTCCCTCGAGGGTCAGTCCTTGGACCGATGCTTTTTCTTATATAAATTATTTATCTTACAGTGATTTAAATGCAAATTTTATACTTTTTGCTGATGACGCGACAATCCTTGAACACCACCAATCACTAGATACACTAAATCAAATATAATCCTAACACACAATCAAATATCAAAATTTGGTTTCTAACTAACTGCTAAAGTAAAACTCAATCGTTGACTCTCACACTGAGAAATCTTGTAAGCATTAATACTTTTGATTCTTTGAAGTTTCTAGGAGTTTGCTTGGACCCACTATTTACATGGGAAGAATATGTTATTTCTCCCTCTATAAATCTTAACAGGTTAAGCGCCAGAGGCTTTTGAGTGAAACGTCTTATGGGACCACGATATATTTTTTTCAAATTCTGAAACTTGGTATCATGTGTTCAGTACGTTAGATTTTTCAAAAAAAGCAGCAGACACCGGTGTTCGTTTTGGCCCAGCAAAATTACTAGTGGACACCGGTGTCCGTTGTTGCCCAGTAGGACAGCAATGCAAGTAGACACGATAATGCTCGAAAGTGTAAAAAAATATTTATTACTTTTTGTTCAAATCGCGACGAAAATCCACGATTTTGTTTAGAATGTTTCAACACGTTTTATATGAAATCAATGAAATAGTTACCTTTATGCAGTTCAGAATTTCGTTTTTTTTTTGTCTTTGGAATAATTGTACTTGCTTATGTTTGTTTTGTTGGTATACGAGCAATATAATTTGTTGGTTTTCTTACAAGTGTTGTATTTTTTATTTGTCCGCCAAAAAATGTTCTTTTTCTTCTTCTTCTTCTTTTAGCGGGGCGACCAAGGGTCGCCGCACTCAGGCCTTGTGGCCCATTGTGCTGCCGCTACGAATTTATTGGAATCCCCCATTAAGGCTGGATTCTAACCCAAAGGCCAAAATGCCAAAAAATGTTACACATTTACATAATATTTTTGTTAAAACAAAAATACCTACTACTAGCCTGGTAACACCTTGTAGTAGTGCAGGGCCAGGGCAGACACTCTACTATATTAAATCCATTACAAGTGTGTCTGCTTGGCTTTGCTGGCACCATACAGTTTGAAAAGTGCTGCGGACACGGGTGTCCGCCATGGTCATGGCGGCAAGTAGCAGAACAGACACCGGTGTCCGTTACGGCGCTTAACCTGTATAAATAAAAAATTATCTCACGCTGTTAGATAGATAGATATAACTTTATTTGGTCTTTGTATAACAAAACCCAGGTGGGTGTAGAACATGTCAATAGAAGATAAAACAGAGAATAAAAAAGAAAAAATAAAGTTAATACTATTGCCAGCACAATATGGGTAACGGATGGGTAACAGCCTGTGACTAAATAACAGAAGTGCACAAGAAGCACGTTGTTGTCTTCACACCATGAATAACTTGGTTCAAAATCATTTTGAACCTGGGTACAGTCACCCAGAGAACAGATATAGCTAAATATTTTCAGGTCGACAAGTCGTCCCCAAACAGTAAAAATCTACAATCAATATTTTTGGCAAAACCTATCACTGAACAATAAGTGATCAATTTGGGAACTCTGAGGCACTCCAGAAGTTGCCGAGAAAAACTGATACACAATATCCATCAACGAGAAACTGCTGGGTTCTCTTGGAGAAATACAAGTAGATTCATAACTCGATTCATGTTAATAAAGGAGGATCAACTCCCTGTTTTATGGAGTTTCTTTAAGAGGAAAGAGTTTAAAAATACAATTGTGGCAAGTGATATATTTATACAGACAGAAAATGGAGAAGTCGCAGAACCAATAAAATTTTAACTCCTCTAGTGTTTTAAATGGATATTAAATAAGTCAACGATTTCACTTAAGATTTTCATTGGCAAAAATTCAAACTACAGTGGCATATTTAGCTGAAAAAGTTCAGAAAATTTATTGCCAGATTCCAAATTTCATTAATAAAGGAGGAGGGTCTCTAAGGCCGGTTTTCGGCCTAATTTATTAAATAAGTTTACGAGGATTTCTCGGTAGAAGAAAACTGCAATATTGGACTAACTTCTTTATTAGAACAGCTTACAACACTTTCTGATGGCTGCGAGTTTGGTACGGATATTTATATGTCCGGTTTATCAAACTTGTGGGCCATTTGATAATATTTATAACTATATTTATTAGACGTTTAATAATCAAAATAAAATAATGGGTAAACAAGTGATAGCGTAAAACTATCAATATTATTTATAACTATATTTATTATGACATTTACTAGTATCGTTATCAAAATAAAAATAACGAGTAAACAAGTGATAACGTATAACTCCTCCCTTCTTAAAATGGATTCATATCCTTTACATGAAGGTTTGAATCTTGGAGTTCAATAGGTTCATTGGGCGGTTTGCCTTTATTTATAATTTTTATGTTAAATGGCTTTGTCTTGAAATATTTAAAGAAAACGTAAATTAAAATTACGAAGATAATCAAAAAAATAAGAAAGTAGAGAATCCAAGTGTGATGAGTAGGAGTCTTGAAGTCTTCAATTTCTAGTGGTTGGAGTTGCTTCAGTGATTCAGACATTTTGCTTAAGTCTGCGGGAAATTCTTCTAAGTGAAGGTCTGGTAGTTGGGACATAGTATATCTTTCGATTTTCGGTAGATAGAATGGACGTCCTTCAAGTCTAGTACTATCTATCGAGTAGGTAGTGTTTTTAATAATAATGCTACAGTTGTGTTCGAGTGTAACTTCGCTGAGAGTATTTAGTTGGATTATTTCTTGTTCTGGGCATGAGCTTTTAATAACAACTTCTTCTCGAGGGAAGCAAATAATTTTATCTTTGGAAATCCTTAATAGAAGATCGGTATTTACTTTGATCTTTTGTAGGACACAGTCGTTAGGTTGTTTTCCTTCTAACAAGTTAAGGAAGCAATTGGAAGTCCAAGGTAGAGGTTCTCCATCACAAATATGGTATTTGTTGATCATTTGGCAGGCAGTGTCTTTCCATAAATGGGCAGAATGATCAATACTCAGTACTAGGTAGGGTTTTGGTGGTATGAGGATAGTGTTATTTAAGGGAATAGGAATTAACTGGACTAATTGAAAGTCTCTAATGTCAAAGAGTGGGACAGTTAATTGAACATAAATCAAATTCTTGTTAACTTTAGTCTGAATGTGAAATAATCTGTAATATTCATCAGTGTCTATTTTTAAGAGGTTTCTAGAGTTATAAAGAGTTACTAAAGTCTTCAAAATATGTATTAAGTCTGAGTGAGACATGAAGAAATGATGTATAATTCCTGAATAGAAGTTTACTAGTGCATTTTCTAAAGTTTCTAAGTGATTTAAAATGAGTAGAAAGTTCTGTGATATTTGGTTTGCTAAGCTTTGGCAATATACGTTTTTTCCTAAATTATTAAGTTGGTTTATTGTCGTGTTCAAGTGAAACATGATTGATTTTTCATTTGTTTCAATGACCTCTAAAGTTTTGTTTATTCTATCCATTAGTTGCGTATACAGAGAGGTTCTTAGGTTTAGTTGAGCCGTTAAAGAATGTTGATTCCTCATAAGAGTATTTAACTTTGAATTTATGTCTTCTAAGTCATCTGCGTCAGGAGTACCGTATAAGAATTTATTAATTTTTCCAATAGCATTAACTAGTCCTCGTTTTTTTCGATTCATGGGTTGAAAGTTTAGGAATTTTGAATATACTAGTTTCGAGGGGTTAAACGCGTGTTTGAATAATTAGTACATATATTCGGGAAATCTAACATATTTTCGGTAGTCTGTTGGATTTGATTTTCGACTATGTTTAAGTCGATGATGTAAGAGAATGAGTGATAGTTATTAATAAGTCGGGTTGGTTGGTAAGTCATTAGGTAGATGGGGTTATGAATGGACTTGATTTTTAGGCAATATGTCCTCAAAATCAACAGTAGTACTAATAGGAGTGGTGACATGTTTGTTGATCTTGTCCTGGATTAGTCTCTGTTTCACCTGAAACAAGGGTTCATCGTCAGAATCATTGTCTGGGGTTTGTTCGAGTGTATTGTCACGTACTTGATTTTTTGTAAATCGTCCTCTGTTAGTAATGATAACGGGTCCTTCGTCTTTTATTACTGTTGCTGATATAAATTTAGGGAGATTCTTTGCGCGTGTAGCTTGGGAATTTCTAATATAAACTATATCGTTCGGATTATAAATTTTTGGTTCTTTGCGTTTTTTATTGATTTTTGCTATTATGTTTTCTTTGTCTAGAACTTGGTTTATTCTGAGCTGTTCGTATAGCTCTTGAGTAAGGTTTTTGTGTTCCTGTATATAGTCTGAGGTGATAATTTCGTCTGATATTTCAAATGGAGAGGGTTTGTCTAAATGTCCAAAAAGAACTTCGAAAGGGGTGTGTTTAGTAAGGGAGTGTATCGACTCGTTGTATCCGATAGTAGCCAATTTCATTAGGTAGTAGTTGAGGAAATTAGGGTTTTCTGAGGTTAGGCATCGCATGCTATCTATTAATGAACTATGGAAGCGTTCAACAGGGCTGTTGGATGTATGACTGTCGGTACTGGTAAAATGTAAAGATATTTTATGCAGGTCACAGTAGTCAATGATCATGGTGTTATTGAATTCTTTTCCTTTGTCACAAATTATTTTGTAAGGTTTTCCGTAGTGTTGAATAAAGGTTAAGAGGTTTTGTTGTACTTCCATTCTTTTAGACTTTAAGGGATAGCTTTGTCCGATTTTCGAGAAAGGGTCGAAGATAGTAAGGTAACATTCATTTGAAAAGTGAAAAAGGTCTATGTGAATAACATCTAGAGGTTTCTTGGGTATTGGTGTATTTTGGAATTTAATTTTCTGTGGGTGCCTGTCGTATTTACAAGTGTTACACGTGTGACAATTTTTTATATATTGGGCAACTTGATAGTTGATATTAGGCCAATAGTATTTTCTCATTATTAAACTAGTTGTGACTTTGGTTCCGCGGTGTACAGTTTTTCCTTCGTGCATATATTTTATTATTTGATTCTGTTTATCTTCTTGAGAAATATCTTCAAGAACTTTATTTGAAATTATACAACTCATTGAGTCGTTGGAGTTTAAGAACCTTTGAAATATTCTAATTGTTTTGTGTTTGATAGATTCGTCGTTGAAATTAAAACAATTTTGAGTATTTTGAGTGGAACGTAAGAACTGTTTTACAAATTTAAATACCTCCTCATCGGATGTCCGTGATTTTAGTACAATTCTGTGTCTCTTGTATCCGGGGAAAGGTGTTTCTAAGATATGGGTGTTAGTGACTGCGTTGTCGCTTTCTTTTATAAAAATCTGGTTTTTATAAATATTGATGGCTGATTTTGAGTAAGGCATTGTGAATGTGGAACTTGAAAGAGCTGTATGTACAGTGTTGTTGTCGAAAGTATGTTCGTCAATGTCTTTTATTAAATTGTCTGCGATTTCTGGGTCTACTTCGGGTAATTCATCTAGAATTGATTGTAGATCTGGAGAATTTACAATCATCGAATTAGTGTCATCATTGTTGATGGCATTAAGTTCTTGTATAGGGGGTCGTGAGAGACAATCTGCGTTTACGTTGAGTTTTGCCTGGTTAGCGAAAGAAGGTTTGTCGTCAGGAAAGTAAAGTATGTTGGGATTTTTCTGAAACGAGTGCATTTTTCTTCGAAATTTAAATAATCTGTGCGGATAGTTTTTATTTAGATCGATTTTTTGTTTAGAGTTTTCTAGGGGACGTATGAAAGTTTCGAAATCTGGATATGATGGAACATCGAAAGGCTGGTCGAAGGTAGCTTGTGTAGAGAATTCCTTCATGTTATGAAGTTCTACTGTCGCTAACCCATTTTTTGCAGTGGTTAGGGTTTCAGGGATAGTAACTGTGCCATTTGAGAATGATGGAGCTAGAATTTCTCCACTGTAAATATCTACAGGTATCTGTTTTACAAGCACGTCATGTGAATTTAAATCATAGGTGCGTGATGTGTCGTTGGGAGTTCTCAATAATAGAGGTATGCAAACATCATGGTTAAAGAGGGCGTTATTTTTGAAATCTAATAGAAATTTAAATTTTGATAAGTCTTCAAATCCTATTAGACCGTCGTAAAATTCGTGAAAGTTGTATACTAATACGTCAAGTGTGTCGTCTGAGTTAAATTCGTCAAAGGCGGGGATTTCAGCATGAAACTGTATGTCTGTCTCTCCGTGACACGTTTTAATTTTTGTAGAGCTAGTGTACATACAATCGGGATAGAAGTTTTCAATTATGTGGGGTCTAATGATAGTTTTGGAGCAACCTGTATCTATAATAAGTTTCATTGTTGGGTTTCGAATTTGTATATATGGTAAGCTACAAGGGGCGAGTACTGAATTCAATTCGACGATTGATCGTTCCGAGGCTCGTTGAGAAAATTTACGTTCTCATTGCATTCTTCATTTTGATTTTGGAACTCTTCTGGCTCTTCTGGAGTAAGATCGAAATTTTCGGAAATATTTAAGTCTGCAAATCTGGGATTAGGAATCTCAGGAGATTCTTCTGGATAATAGTAGTATCCTACTGTTGGATCAAGTTCAGCTGTGTGTAGTTCTTGGGCTACAAAGTTTTGGGGACTAGATTGTTTGAACCATGGGAATTGTCATTTAATTTGGGAATTCGTGTGTGGTCGAAATTGGGGCGAAAAATTCTGTTTGCTTGTTGAAGGGTTGGCAAAATTTTGTCTAGGTTGGACAGAAACACCAGACATTGGAGTGAGCTTATATGACTGAGTGTTTTGTGGTCTTGGTTTAAAGACGTTTTGATTTTGATTTGTATTCTGTCTTCCGAATACTTGTTGGTTAGTAGGGAAATGTGTTTGAATAGTTTGACGTGGGGGTAAATTCATTGGTTGAGATGGAAATTGAGGTTTAAAGCTATGATTTTGGTTGACATGGAAGTTATTTTTTATGAAATTTTGCGACGATGTCTGTCTTGATGTTTTGTTGAATTGTTCTTCTCGAGCTACCAGATTTATAGCTTCCTCTAGTTTTGTGAAGGGGCTTAAACGTATCATAACCTGGTAGTTTTGTGGTAAGGAATGGGTGTATGTATCGAGCGTTAGTTTTTCGTATATTTTGGTATAAGCTGTTTTTTCTGCAGCTCCGTCGTTTGACTGCGAAAGTTTTGCTAATAGTAAACTTTGTAAGTTTTGCAATCTTAACCCAAAGTCATGTAGTGATTCATTATTGTGTCGGGTCGTTTGTCTTAGGTTGCAATTGATCTTGGGTCTGAGAAATGGTCTATTAATGTTTTGCGGATGTCCGCCCAGGAATTTAGGTCAAAGCGGCAACCGACTATGGTGAGAGCTTGCCCGTGTAATTTTGATTTAATTGATTGAAGTAAAAAGTTGTTTAAATTGATGTTATCAGGAGTATCGTTTGGTTTCGCGTAGTTAACTTCGAGTGCGTTACAGGCTGTGACAAAGTCATTGAGGGCGAAAACATTGCCGTCAAATGGTCTTATGGTATCAACATACATTCGTAATAATTGATAATTAACTTGAGCCATCTCTGTATTTTGAGTACCAACAGAAAGAATAGGATTTAATTTACTGGGTCTTAATCTTGCTTGGATAGGTGTATAAGTATTATTTTCTGGTTCGTTACTTGTGCCAGGAGATGCAATAGCTTCCTCTAGGCTTTCGAGTAAATCAGTGAATGACATATGAGTGGTTTACTTAATTATAGGGTCGAGGATCTGACTCTTCCCTGTCTGTAAATTACAGAATGTAATAAACAGCAACTTAATTCTTTAGTTGTCTACGATAGACTGACTTAGCAACTAATATTTTTTTTTTCCAAATATCACACAAATTCTATTAAGAGATAGTAAGTGAATTTAGAAAAATTTAATTTCAAGACTGAAAGGATCACAAGAGTTTGAAAATTAAACAATTAAGTGACTTTCAATTTGAATTTGAGAAAGGGAAGCGTTCTAAGGAGCTGAGTATTGACTTACGTTTTTCTTCTCCTCCACGTAGGTTGTTTGGATAGGCCTCAACAATAAAGATTGACTTCTGGCGTCGTACCTCTGGGACTTCTTGCTCGATGCAGGATTTTTCTCAGGGGGTGACTCGATGCACTGAACAACTTGCCAAAAGGGCACTATCCTACCGACTGCGCCAAATAAGTTTACGAGGATTTCTCGGTAGAAGAAAACTGCAATATTGGACTAACTTCTTTATTAGAACAGCTTACAACACTTTCTGATGGCTGCGAGTTTGGTACGGATATTTATATGTCCGGTTTATCAAACTTGTGGCCATTTGATAATATTTATAACTATATTTATTAGACGTTTAATAATCAAAATAAAATAATGGGTAAACAAGTGATAGCGTAAAACTATCAATATTATTTATATATTTCTTGAGGAAAAAATTTGAAAAACATTTTTTTAGTATCTACTAACAATATTTAATCGATTCCACCCCAAACGAAACTTTCCCCCATCCTCCCTTTTTACCCCCTGTCACCCCCTCCTCCCCCCTCCCACTACTTCCGAAACAACGAAAATACACGTACAAATTCAAAAATATCCTTATTCAGCAACAATCATGTTAAACTGTTTCAATGGCCTCCAAAAAAATCAATTGAATGCTGATTATTTAATAGTTTAGGGGAGGTGAGTGCGGGAAAGTTTCGTTTGGGGTGGAATCGATTAAATATTGTTAGTACAGTTCATCTCAAACTTATAGCAACATGAGGCCCAGTGTTTCAATGCAAAGTTAATCACTTTATCCTACAAATAAATTAGCTAGAAGTTTAGAATATGATTTTATTAAACACTTTAATATTACAACTACATATTCTAACCTTCTAGCTAATTTATTCGTAGGATAAAGTGCTTAACTTTGCATTGAAACACTGGGCCTCATGTTGCTATAAGTTTGAGATGAACTGTAGATACTAAAAAAATGTTTTTCAAATTTTTTTTCTCAAATAAATTAGGCCAAAAATCGGCCTTAGAGACCCTCCTCCTTTTAATTTTTCATTAATTTACACCTTTAATTTTATAAATCATATTGGTATGGTAGCATAGTGGGCTATAATAACATGTGTGACGAGCTTGGTCTAACTGTCCATCACGTATTGGATTCAATCCCCAACCCTGACATTGGTAATGTTGGTGGGTAATACATGTTGTCCTCGATGTTGTCTTTTTTTTTCAAATGTTTACGTTTAGGTACGTAAAAGTAAATAGAAAACCGAATTTCAAAAAAGTGTAATTTCATGCAACTGAACAGTAATAAATTATTCTTATCCTTATTTGTAAAAAAATTCAAATTTCTATACAAAATCTGATCACTTTTCCTACTGATTAGAAAAAACCTCGGAAAAAACCTCTGAAAAAACAAAGAACTACATATATTTTACGAATATTTTCCCAAAAAAAAATCCTTTCTGAATACAAATCAAAGAGTAAAATTACCGAATGGACTAAGAGAAACCTGAGTCAATCACCGATACCAGCAGAGAATATCTCCAAGCGGAGAATGGGAATTTATCGCCAATTTTTGTGAGTATTTGCTTATCTTCGCAAATATTCGTTTTTGAAAATGTATGGTCTATCAGCAGAAAGACAGAAAAATATGTTTGGAATCTGTTGAGATAGGTATCTAGTATTCTTACAGATACAAAATCTGATACTGGTGTTTATTGATAGTATCCTCAACAGAATCAAATGAAGGCAACAATGATCAACTACAATGTCTTTTTTTCTTTAAAAAAATCGAGAAGAAAATATACTTATGTACTTTTTATAATATATACATATTACGTTTGTTATTGATATTGCTATTTATTAATGTGATAAAAAATAGAGTCAATAAATAAATACAAAATAAAGTACTTATGTTGAAAATAGATTGTGATTTGTGGTAACTCTTTCCGAGTAAATCCTCTAAAATTATCTGCCAGAACCAGGGCAAAAATTAAATGTTCACTGGGTCAAATAGTAATGGCAATAGTTACTATGCCACATTTAGATCATTAGGCTAGGCAATAGTAGCTTAAAAAACATTTGAAAACTCCAGACAGACATCCTTAAAAATAACAAATTTCTAATGAATAATTTGGGAGAATTAAGTGAAGACCCTGTATGTAAACAGTTTCATTAGGTTGATTTTAATTCAATGTTACAAAAAAATTGCAATTTATTCTTTGAATAAATCTGCTCGAGCTCGATTTCCCATTTTTTCAATTTATTTAGAATTTAGCTCGGAATTTCTTAATTTGAATTAGTGTAAAATCAATTTTATCAGAAACATGTCATGGTCACTTTCAGCAATAATTAAGTATTACTTTAATTAATCTTTCAATAAATATTTATAATTTAAATTTATGGTGTAACATAAATAAATAAACCGACATCAAAGAAGTTTTAATGTATCCATTTTAAATATGCTTACGAGTATACTACCTACTACTTATTGAAATTGTCGATATCTCTTACTTTAATACATTTTATTTTTTAAGATAAAAAAGTGATTTGAAAATACTTACTTATAGCTCATTTCTAAGTTTGGTGACGCAAACATTTCTTGCTAAAATTTCCATAATTGATTTTAAATAAGTACTTAGTTATATTTAAATTATGTTTTACATTCTAGGAACTCAAAATATATCAACTTTAAATGGTATTAAGCATCATTTGTTGACAGAATTATGTTTTTTCTGTTTTCTCCTTGATAAACATGTTGATGACTAAGGCAATTGTCCAAACACTTTTAATCATTCAGGGAAAAGTGTATATTAGCGTAAGTGCAATATTATTTGAAATATTTAAATATGTTGTATCTCTGGAGTACAAAAACATTTATTGGAGATGCAATTAATGCAGTTTCCAAAAAAAATAATCACCTTTGCTCAAGCCAGCGATAACGATAGCGGTGTTTTTTATGATTATTCATAATAACTTCAAAATATTTTCTAACATATAACTCGATGTCCGAGTTATCTAATACAGTAATTTCTTAAAGCTTCCATTTATTGTTGTTTATTTATTTTACACTGTTACGGCCTATACCAGTACCAGAAAAATTCTGGAAATATGTCCTTGGAAAGAACTGTTACGTACTTTCAGGAAATGTTTTTCCAAATGATCTTTCTCTGTAAGGTGGTCATTTGCAGAAGTATACTTACTTCAGTTTTATTTATTTTTTTTTTGGGTAATAAGTAGTGTTGAGGCTAATATTGGAAACAGACGTAACTCCTGTTAGAGCAGCGATTTCGCAAGTCTATCGTGTCGTTTTTTTTTTGGCGTAGAACCAGGTCAAACATATTAAGTTCCTTTGAGTATGTCACCGGGCATATGAAATCATATTTTACGACATTTTTTTGTGGTCTCGAACTTTTTAAATCCATAAAAAGTGAAAAAAATGTATTTTTAAAGAAAATTGTTTTTTTTTGTTTCCACCGCCATATCTTTAAAACTATTAAAGGTACCGAAATTTGTTTTGTGTCAAATTAAAGCACACACTGTAGCGCTTTTACCAATATAAACGGTTTGGGCACAATTCGCACTTTCATTTCTCTAAAAATCAAATAAACTAAAAATACATATTTTGTGTATTGAAATCTTCACCAATCGATAAACTTTTTTATTTTTGAAAATATTTGCATACATGCAGCGAAGAAAATAAAGCCTAATAATCACAAAAGTTTTTGAAAAAATATGTTTTTTCCTAAAGTGTACCGTTTGGCAACAGCGATTTTTTTTATCAGCGCTAAACGCGACATTGGGACGCAATTAATACACCTCGCATGCAGGTTTGGTCAGTTTAGTCGCGTAGAAGTAGCGTTAGTTGAATCTAGATTAATATATGGCATTCTAGGTTGGGGTGGAGTTGCTAACTGTCATCTAAAAAATTAGATATCATTCATAAAAAATGTGCCACCTCCTCTCAGGTGGTGGCACTTAAAAAATATATATATTTATTGGAGCTGAAATAGAATCAAATTTTAAGAAGAAAAGGTTCCATGTAATTTTTCACATAAATTGATAGTTTTTAAGTTATAACGACTTCAAAATTGCGATTTTAGCTTAAAATAAAAGCTTTAAAAAAAAAGGTATTTTCAAACGGCTTTCGTCAAGTATCTCGAAAAGTATTACTTCATCGAGAAAATGTTATAGACCAATTACAGAAAGCACCCTACAAACTGGGAATTAATTATATTTTTTGTTTATTGATGTAGGATTAATAATTTCGGAAATATTTAAGTTTATATTTGGTATCCAAGGGTTTCGAAATTACCTTTAAAGTTTAAAATGCATTCTTTTCTAAAGCAAGTGCTTTAAATGAGCAAAAAAGAATTTGAGTATTTAGGTAATGCTACATTTTAACGAAAAACTGTATTTGAGATATTTTTTTAAAATTATTGGCTAATTAGAGTAACAAAACGAGTAAAAAATAATTTGAAAGCGCAATTAATTGTCTTTAATTTCCTTTCTTAGCATGCGTTACAATTTCTGAGATATTTAACATTTAAACTGCATTTTTCGTCTTATGAACGTTCGGATGCCATTTGTAAACTCATATCTCCGAAACTATTAAATCTATGTAAATAAATAAACAAGCGAAATTCATTATTGGTTTATGAGCTTATTTTTGGTCTCTACACATTTTTGAACAAAACTAATATTTATTGAGATATTTGAAATAGGAAAAAAAATACGTTTTATCGAAAATACCTTTATAATTTAAACTGTATTTTTTCTAAAGCAAGTGCTGTATACGAACCAAAAAATTTGAGCATCTACGTCATGCTGTATATTAATGAGAAACCGTGTTTGAAATTTTTTTTTTAATTACTGGCTAATTACAGTAACAAAATGGCGACGTTGTTATTAAAATAATGTGTAGACGGACATTGCTTCGGTCATAACTTCTTTGTTTTTTATGCTACATAAACAAATAAAAAAATAGTTAAGAGCTTAATTAATAACCTATTATTGTATCTATTAGTATCCTTGGCGTAGGTGTCACAGTTTCTGAGATATTTAACTCTCACTCTAAATAGTTATCTTATGAACACTTGGATGCCAAATGTAAACTTAAATATCTCCGAAGTTATTAATCCTAAATATCAATATATCAATAAACAAAAAATATAATTAATTCCCAGTTTGTACTTTCTGTAATTGGTCTATAACATTTTTTCGATAAAGTAATACTTTTTGAGATACTTGACGAAAGCCGTTTAGAAATACCTTTTTTTAAGCTAAAATCGCAATTTTGAAGTCGTTATAACTTAAAAACTATTAATTTATGTGAAAAATTGCATACAACCTTTTCTTCTTAAAATATGATTGTACTTCATATATATTTTTAAGTGCCACCCCCTCAAAGGGGGTGGCACTTAAAACATATAAATAAATTAACAAGCCCCCGCTCAATATAGAAACTTTTCTGTGAAACATTTACTATTATAGTGCCTCTACGATAACTTACCCCTACCCCCTTACTTTTATCTTTCCTCAACTTTACATATTTCCAATCCCTCTTTCTCCCCATTTATATTTGTACAATTTTGTTCTTTTGTCTTTTTTGTTGTTTTTGTTCCCTTTTTATCTCTCGAAATCCCCTCTAGGCCGAAAACTTACCTAAATCCTAATTTTTTAAACCATAATTTTATTTCCACCCTACCTTCCTTGTCGGCGATCAGACCACAAGGTCGTCATTTGTTCGAACGGGTTTTTTCGTTTAGTTGTGTTCCCCGTATCAACAATCAAAATTACGAAGTGCGCTCGCCTACGATTTTAGTGTTCTCAGTGTTGTATTTATTTTTAAGCTACTTTTAGGTCCATGTGGACACATAAAAATTGTAATCTAGCTTTTAAGTCTGCACGTGGCAGACAGGAGATTCTACCCCCTTGAATTTACTTCCAAGCCGAACCGGACCTACTCCGCCCAGCCTCACACCCACCTCGGCGATGTTCGCCGTGGTTGTCTGGCTGGCTCCGGTGAGGCACATAATGTATAAAACTGTTAATAAATTGTTTATTCATTCATACTGCCAAAAATGAACGAAATCCGTTCAATATGACATTATTTCGGAGTTTTGCATATTTTTTACCTCTAGGTACTGTACTACTACCACCTGTCTTTTTATTATTAAAAGGAGACTATTTAATATTTATTATACAATTTCTTAATATTAACAACATATGATCAATAGTACTGTACAATATATGAAATATTGAACAATAATATTGATCCCCTAGATGCTTTTGATCACTACTGGTTTTGTACCTATTGATATAAGTTAAACTACTATATACACCCCGACCGGGATCATCAGATCGTTGCAGTCGGCAGGCTTGCTACAGCCGAGCGCGCAAGAATAAGACTTTGGCCCGTTATTACGCTACTGAAAATAACAAGTTTGAGTTTCCTATTATTTTACCAACTTAAAAAAAAATAAATCGGGTTCACGTGGGACGTTGTTCGAAGCGCTATTGTGTCTACTTTAATCTAAAAAAAAAAATAGCCTGATAGCACAAATATTTTCAGAGATATAGCGGTGGAGACGTTAAAAAACATATTTCATTAAAAATCTATTTTTTTGAGTTTTTCCGAAATAAAAAAGTTCTCGACCACCGAAAAATGTCGTAAAAAACGATTTCGTGTACACGATTATCTTACTAAAGAATCCCACTAAGTCTGGTTTGGTTCTACGCCGGTTTTTTTTTCTCGAAAACTAAGCGACTTTACTTCCAGATTTTACTCTACTATGTTAAATTTTAAGCTATTTTAAAGCATGGATAATAATTTTGAATAAATGAACACGTCGGTACATATTTTCTTTATGTAAATAAATAAATAAGGTATTAAGCTACGAGTGCAATAAAGTTAGATACTTACGTAGTTAAATAAGGTGAACGAGTTTGTCTTGAGTATATTATAATTAAAATTATCGAAAAAAATATAACGGCAATCACACATTTTCTCAGAGCTGCAGGTTTAAGAATCCAACTTGTTTTCTTCTTAATTCTTTGCGGGAAATGTCTAACCGACGGTAACCTGTTGTTGCCCCCTAAAAGGGGCCTGGAATCGTCACACATCTCACTTTATTTTTTAATAACTTATTAGGTACCTACAGCAATACTATTGACTTTGGTTATTTTAATTTTAGTTAAAATTTAAAGTAAATATATTAAGAAAATAATTATGGCACAATTTTACGGAATGTAGAAAAAATTTTTAGGGCTTTTATTAGGTACTGTTTTTTATTATCTTAATTTATCAATAGTTCTCCATTTACTGTGCTTCCAAATTTCTAAATTACACAACACTGTTATTTTTGCCATTTTTCTTATGCACTTTTCTGAAGATCTCATAGTAGCTCCTGGGTAGATTCTCGCATTGCAAATACATCACTCGATTCTTCAGTTTGTCCGCAATTTAGCAAAATCCTACAACAAAAATAGTTTTTAAAAAATCAACTGAAAACTGTATAGATACATTATTACATTAATTCAATGATGATACATAAAGATTATCAATGTTTGCATTGCTATTTGCAATTTAAATCACTGATGCTTTCAGAATAATAATTTATTACTTAAATAATTCAATGTTAAGTACAACGTGAAACGCAAATAAATTTGTTTTTATTTGTGACCATGCAAACTAATAGGAGGAAAAATATAACCTACACATGTGTTCAAAGAAAATTAAACTCTAACTTTACCTTTTATGTAATGTTTATTATTATTTTTAACTTCACATATTGGTTTTTAGGTAAAAAAATGTTTCTATGGCCAGGAACAAAATAATTTATTAACCTCTTCCACACTAACTAGCACATAGCAAAATAGACACCAACATTCCTAAACCTAAACCGTACGTTCACCACACCATAGACACCACACTTTATTCCTATTTTGTGTTTTCAATTCAAATACGACTGTCGATACTTGATCCAGCTGGTTATTAAGTTGTCTTACGCGCTGGCCTTACGTTTAAATTGCTAACTTCAGATGGAACACAGCTCAACTACATGAGTAACAACTATTTTGAAAGCTAGTATATTAAGTCGACTACGTTAAGATAATGAATGCTGGATTCAAGACGTATTTTATTTTATTTTTATTTTATTTTCCAAGAGCATTTGCTATATACATAGTAGATTTTTTTGTTTCTAGCAGTTTGTGGCTAAGAGCACAGTTAGCCTAAATTCTCGACCAATAGGATTCTTCTATTTCACCTTAATTGGCAGCTAATAATTTAATCTGATCTTTGATTATTATCCCAAGCAGCAATTTTAGTAGTTTCTACGTAATAGTTGCCATTAGGGGAACTTTAAAGGTTTCCGCAACTAAGGACTGTTACGTAATGGGAACCATCCTTCTACCAAGTATTCACCAAAATGGGGAATAATAATTACGTGGAAAATTACTATTCCGGTACTTCTACCGTTACCGTGTCGAGGACTAGGTTATAGGCCAGTCCAACACGCTGTCAGTTTGCTTTGTTTGTACTACAGCAGCCATCTTTTGTTGGTAAGTTAGGGTTTTCGACAGGCCTAAAGGGCACCATACACGTTCAGTAATCTCATTACCTGAATATTCGCATTTTTTCAATCATACTTAATTCAATAATTATAGCTAGATATGCTTTTTTCTTAAATAATGGACATGTAAGGTGTGAAAAATAATGACAGGGTATGACGGGGAAATTTTTAGTAATGATATTTCTGTAATGATCTGCTGGAATGACGTTATTGCTGAACGTGTATGGTGTCCTTTAGGCCTGACAAAAACCCTAACTAACCAACAAAAGATGGCTGCTGTAGTACAAACAAAGCAAAGTGACAGCGTGTTGGACTGGCCTATTACGTAAACGGGATGTAACCAAGTAGTAGAAATGACTAACTTTTGGAACAGCTCAGCTGACCGAAATGAGAGCGCAAACTATATATTTGGCTCTCTGTTATTCGAATAGCAAATTAATGACTTACTGAGTTTGAGCACATGTCCAAGGTCCAAGTTAAGGTGATTATATACAACATGCCTATAAGCATATATTATAAATCATCATGTTTTGCATTTACCCTGGGTGTGAAATTAAAACCACCACTTGTTTTCTGTAAAATGTTATCATGATGCTTCGATAAAAAAGACGCCCCCTCGAGAAAATGGTTTTTTCGGAAAAAAATTTTTTTGCAAAAATTATGTGTACAAGCAAAACTGCAAAATTTTTTATGGAAAACGTTTTTTTTTAAATGCTATATATTATAAAGTAATAATCTATTTAGAAAACATATTTGTAAATGACCATAATAAAAAGAAATTTTATATTTTATATTATATTTTTATCCGTGTCAATATGGCGTCTTCATTCAACAACAGAAAAATGGCGATTTTAATTGCAATAACTTAGAGGTTGCAAAAACCAAAATTATTTCCCTACAAGTTACATTTACCATAGAGTAGCAGATGCCACCAACGTTATAGTTGTTGCTACTTTAAAAGTGGTGACGGGAACTACAACAATTTCACTGTGTAGATATATTTACCTAGATGTAGCAAATGGGATCAATGACGGTGTAAGATCTTGGTAACTATTGCTATCAACTTATTTTCATGGTGGTACAATTGGCAGATACGAGATAGGTAATTTTTTTTTTTTAATTGGCAACGCAGTAATAACTGTTAAAGTGTCACTGTCACTGTGTGTTATGGGAATATGTGGATTAAAAACAATTATTATACTTTTACAAGTACTTTTTATTATCTGATATTATTAGAAAGATATTATTTGGAAAGAGCACATATCCAACAATATTTGATGGATGCCCCTGACGGTGAGCATCTTATGTCAGAGGTAGGTGTTTATTATGATCTTGCTTTTGTGTACCTATTTAATTGTTTGGGTTTTTTAGGTTGCATTGATATTGGGAGTTTGCGGTGCCTGCCGTTGCGGTGAACTGACCTTCTTAAGCGTCGAAGATATAATAGATAAAGAATTATATCTGTATATATCCATACCAGATACCAAGACGAATAAATCAAGAAGTTTCACAGTTTTAAATGAAGGATTTTCGGTAAACTCACTTGATTCGATTAGGAAATATGTGTCTTTAAGACCGCAAAATGTGTCTCACAAAAGATTTTTCGTGAATTTTCAAAAGGGAAAGTGCACTGTCCAATGCGTTGGATTAAATAAGCTCTCAAAAATTCCAAGAATTGTAGCTGATTATTTGCAATTGCCAGATGCAGATTTGTATACTGGCCATAGCATGCACCGTTCCTCATCAACTCTTTTGGCCAATACTGGGGGTGACATTACCATCCTTAAACGTCACGGTGTGTGGAAATCATCCACCGTGGCGGAGGGTTATTTGGAAGATTCAGTCTCAACAAGATTATTATTACTAAAAAAATTCAGGGAGAGCAGCACAACGAGTCAGCCGATACAGACGTCGTTACTAGTATAGAGAAAAATTGTGTACAGTACAATTGTGAAAAATCGAATATGATGAGAATAAATGTTAACAAAAATACAAATAAATAAGTGTTAGTGCATGGGTTCTTTGTTTTGTTAATTTTCCATATAATGGGGACAATAAATAAATTCCTTGGACTTTATTTTATATTAAAATTACTCTTTAGTGACTAAATCACTTTACTTCACTTTAGCTTTAGCTTACTACTTTATCTCACTAGTGACTTATGGGTCACTTTATACCTTCAAAATCTCATCAATAAAGATCACTTTATATGAAAGTGTTGGATAAATATATTTATTAACGTAAGGGGTGTAATAATGGAAAAAATACATAAGAGTTTTCATATTTACTTAGTGATCAGTTTACATTCAATTTCATTCAATTCAATTTATTGTACATAAATATACCGACGTTGTCCGTCCCCCATCGACACAATATTTATTAAATTTGGAGTTTTTAATCGGCAAATTCATTTAATATGCTCAGTGGATCACTAACTGAACTATGGGTCAATCTGTGTGTTAAAGACAAGTTGTAATTTTCGAGCAGTACACAGTATCATTAATCACTACAACTGTTATAGTTTTCGATTACTCTTCTCCTTGTGTTGATGGGAACACTTTTACACTTGCTACCAAAGATGATGGTTTTGCTGTGGCGAAATAATCTTTCATGTTTGCATCATATTCTGAAGAATCACTATTTCTCTTACTGTTTAACTGTTTCTTCAGTTTTCTATAAAACATGGATGAGTGCCGATAAACTTTATTTTGCTTTTACTGAGCATTTCACATGCCGCCATTTTATTCAATGCCAATAATGATATAAATTGTCTTAAAAGTTGATATCACTTTATAGTAGGTTTTTAAGGTATATATAACTTTGTAGTCATTTTCAATTAGTGGGGAGTAGTAAAAATAACTTCAAAGCCCCTATGTTCGTAGAAATAACCTCTTTTTTACTCAAGATGTCACTAATAAGTTAGACAACATTGAGGTTCCAGAAAATTTCCCAACAACGTATCAGGGACTTAAAATTGAACACTTGAAGTTATCGTTACTTTGAAGTGGTCCTTTGGTAACGCTGTGCGGTCGGTATTACTACCAATTTTCACTTTGCAGTTGAGGATGCTTCAAAGTAATGCAGAGTAGTATCTGCGACGTTGCAGATTCTGCGGTAGTTACTTGAAAGTGTTATAAATATACAATGCCTGAATTCGGTAGTATCTACATAATTGTTACTACAAATGCATACTACAAAGTGAATATTACCTTAAAGCCGCAAATTTAGTAACAGTTATGTCATTCCTACTGAATTGAAGTTCCGATGCCTCAGATGCCAGTTCCGATCACTTTGAATGCTGCTTGGGATATCAAACCTGCCCCAAGCCTTCGGCGTGTAAGTTATAGTTATTTATGTTCCAAGGTTCGTAAGTGCACTTTTTTTGGTCGAGAATACAGTTTGCAAGCCGAGGCACGTAGGGCCGAAGTTTGCAAGTATTCGAGATACAAAAATCGCACTGTACGACCCGCGATGCATATTATATTTTTCGTCATACCTATGAATCGTTAAACTAGAAAAAAACTCGAGAAAATTAGTGGAAAACTATAATTATTTGAGTCAGGTTTCATATTTGCTAAGCAAAATAGTAAAGGTTGCGATGCTTCGAACATCCACGGCAACAGTCAATAAAATAAAATTAGGACGCGGCTTCTATTCAAATGACAACTACTGTCAAGATAAACTAAATCATATCATTATAACAATGGCTTTGAACATTTTTGAAAATAATGTCGGATATACACGATATAGCATGTAAGTTATAACATTTAATACTTGTTGTATAAAGGAGAAAATGTTCCCAAATTTACTTTATTTCCCTAGGGACGTTGAAAAATATAACGACCCGTGTTGCTGTTGTAGAACTCTCCAAAATCGTCCTAAGTTGAAGACAAAACCAAAATTTCATTTAAAGACATTTTTAAGAGTCTGCAGAGGCACAGATCAGTCCATAAGGACCCTTTTGGGTCCTATGAGGCGTTGGAAATGACCAGGTGAAAATTCGAAGAAACACCGAATTTTCACTTAGGTAAATATGTTTTTGGTTCAGAATATGAGAGCGAAAGTATATAATGACAAAGATTTATGAATAATATACTTTTTCAAAGGTACCACAAATTGGACTTTGAAAAATAATATTTTTGAAAAGGCGTCGAAATTTGGCTCAAGAATCGATTTATCGAAAGTACGCCAAAATTTCACTTGCAGACTGTTTTTTCACAACTGCGTCGAAATTTGGCTTGAGAATCGATTTATGAAAAGTACGCCAAAATTTCACTCGCAGGTTAATTTTTCAAAACTGCGTTGAAATTTGGCTTGAAAATCGATTTATCAAAAGTACGCCAAAATTTCACTTGCAGATTAATTTTTCAAAACTACGTTGAAATTTGGCTTGAAAATTGATTTTTCAAAAGTACGCCAAAGTTGGGTTTAAAATAGATTTTTTTAAAAGTACCACAAAGTCAGTTTAAAAAGTACCACGAAAATATACTTTGAAATATTTTTTAAATTTTTTATTCCTCCACCAAAGACATTGACCTTTGATGTACGGTCATTGAAAGCCCAGTTCTAAAGTATGAGCATAAAATTTTAGCGATGCACTGCATCCAAAAGGCAAAATAGAAGGTTTTGACAGAGCCGGCGTAGTGCCGATAAGCAAAAAATTGATAAAAATCAATGCACATGCACAAGGCCGGTTTCTCGCATAGAAAGAGTTTGGATTGACTCAACGGCTCGCAATTTGGTCGAGCGCGTTGAGTGGTCCAGACAAAGCAATGGTAGGAAAGCCAATAGCAGGGCTTTCCAAATGACAAAGTTACAGAGGAAAACGCCTTGTGCATAAAAAACCAAAAATTCAATTTTGCCTAAAAGTCGCTCGAAGGTGGGTTGCTGCCATATCGATAATATTGAACAACTGCATAGGAGCAAGTAAATCGTGGACTGATCGAACGCCATTAAACTTATGCAGTTATAAGTCCTCACGAATGTGTTTGAGTACGTGAACCGCCACGATACAGGAACTTTAAAGCTAAGTAGTCTCTAGCGAAACTAAATTCATTTAGTAAAACTTTTTTAAGTTAAAATCAGTCGGCCGTAATTATGAATTACAAATAGTCTCAGACTTTTCTAAAAAGCTCGCATTTTGATTCTGAGAAGGTATGCATGAATCTTTTCTACCTAATCGATCGTTAGCGTAAGCGCTCTCGCTTGTATGGTCTGAAAGCCATTACCTCGATTGGGGAAGGCACGATTCTTATCTTAAGAATTTTGTATAACAATTTCTGTTAAATAAACGGATTCTTTAAACTATTGATCTTAATTGATCTTGAGGCCTGTTGACGGTCTGTAATCCCTGGAACTTTCGTATCGAAAACCGGATGTGTCTAGTTAACTCACATTAACCCTCGACCTTTTGGTTGCCTTACGGAGGTTCGATAGGGATTTTTTTATGCGTTTTTTGAAAAATCCCTAACGTTATTAACAGGTAAAAACGTGGATATCGCGTACAAAAATTAATCCCTCCACAGGGAAATTCTTCGGTTGGGATTTTTTTATGCACAAATCCAGAAAATTAAGAGGTACGAGAGAATTCATGTCCAGAGAGAGCGTCATTACCGATCTGTGGTAGTGCAGCCTTGGTCCATTATCCGGCTATCGAAGTGCATCTTATCTCGAACCCGCCTGGGAGGTAGAAGAACGGGGTAATACGCGACTGGCGCCCCCTGAGAAATAAATTGGTGTCGCGTCATTTTGACGCCCGGTAGTGCGTTCTTCTACATTGCCAATGGCGCAACAAGTATTTGGTACATTAAGCGTCACTTTACGATCGACAAAACCATGAATTATAAAGACAAGGATGACGGACGCTAACGGAAATTCCGATGAAAACCGATCCGCAAAATGTGAAGAAAGAAGATGGCGCTAGTAACACTAGCAAAAATGTCATTAGCCAATGAGCAGCTCGCGTTCCATGTGCTATATTGTGACCGTCGTCTAAACTAGGGGGGTGTCATTAATTTTACGGAGTGTAACCCCTTCAGTAAAGAGCAACAATCAGTTTAAATAATATTTAATGAGTGGGTTAAATTTGAACAGTAAGAACACATTAGTAAACACAAGAACAAACACTGTTAAAGGTTAAAATCTCTACTGGCGGAAAAAGTCCCTCCACTTCTGACGTAGCTTGTCAAATCTTCTTCCACCTCTAGGGAATTTTGCCTAGTCAGGAGCGTGCAGGATCTTTTTAAAAGGGGCGCAGAAATGGTTGGTTACATTATAATGTCATTAGCCAATGAGCAGCTCGCGCTTCAATGTGCTCGTGAGCGCTGCGCCATCTATAACGCCCGTTTCTTTCTTCCAGTTTCACGGAAATGTTGAAAGCACGGCGTGCGTTATCCTTGTCTTTAGTATTCATGGACAAAACAATGGAATTAGAGTATACTTACGAGGGAGATATGACGAAAAATATATTAGTGGAAGTGACTAGAATCAACCAGATTTAAAGGATAGAGGACCAATTCCAATTCATTTATGTAAGGTTTATTTAGTCGGTCAATTATCATTGACATATGCTAAGGGCGAATTTGTCTTCTCTAGTTACAGTGGAGTTTTGAGAGGTGTAAGTAGGTATAATAAATAAATAATATATTTTTTTGTTAATGTTCTATTTATTATTAGTTGAGCTTAATTCTTTTTATCAAATTAATGTAGAGGCATGTTGCAAAAATATTTATAAATTAGCAGCAAATGTTATAATACCTAATAAAAGTTTCTTCCATGCATATGAAACGTTGTTAGGATTACCCTCCCAGACAGCACAAGTATATCCTATGTACATCCTATGGATATCCGCATTGGACATGAAGGACCTAAAGCGGATATCCTTAAGGATCACATATGGACCACATGGGATATCCACTGGATATTCTTTTGTCACAACTTTGGACGTCCATAAGATATCCATCGTAAATCCTTAGGGATATCCACTGGACATACATAGGACGTATTTGTTATACAGTAAATGGACATAAAGCGGATATCCTTATGGATCACATATGGACCACATGGGATAACCAGTGGATATTTTTTCGTCACAACTTTGGACGTCCATAAGATATCCATCGTAAATCCTTGGGGATATCCACTGTATGTCCATAGACCATACGTTTGTCACAAATTGGGACGTCCATAGGTAACACATTTTGTGTCCGCTTGTGGACATCCACTGGCCATCCCGTGGACGTCCATTAACTGCAGGTCACTCAAAATAGTTTTGTTGATCAGAATTTACTTATTTAGTCAACATCAGCCTTAACAATTAATTTATAGGTTTAGGATTGACTATATAATTTTTGCCTTTTGCACCAAGTATATAGTCAATTAGTCTTTGCTAAATAAATTAATCGATAAAGCCAATTCTGACTAAATAAACAGGATACTCATCAGCAAAGCCCTTTTGGTTGACCTCTACATTTAATGGATATGTCTCACAATATCCCTGTCAAAAAATCCTATTTCAAACTTATAGATAATTATAAATTTTTTATGGGTAATCATAAGAGCCTATCTGGTTTATAATGTTTTATACAGTATATTAATTTTGCCATATAGAAATTATATTGGGACGAATAAGTATCTAAAGGAGTCTTAATTGAGTTGGAATACCCATGTTGTTATTGGTATGTTTCCATAAGTATTTATACTAAAAACAGTTTTTATATGGCATTACAACTTTTAATTTGATAAGTTCTCATGGGATCTGAATAGTGTTGAAACTGAAAAGGTTTCATCAGTAAAATCAAATACGAGTTCTGTAATCTTTTATAAGAAACAATTAGTATATGGTTTTTGTAAGATCTGAGAGGTTGTTATCAGTTTAGGTTATATGATAATTTAATGAGGATTTATAAGGATACGTATTAAAAAGTGTTAATAAGGTATTACATCGAATATTTTTGTGGCTTTTTATGGGATCTGAAGAGTAATGAAATTGAAAAGATATACTAAGGAGTTCCTAGCAGACATTTTATACATTTTTATAAGGATATATTTGTACGCATTTTTATAAGACTTCATGGGTATATATCAGTTTAGTTTATATAAGAATTTAATGGAAACGTGTAAGGATGCATGTTAAAAATTATGAATAAGGTATTATCGAATACTTTTGTGAGTTTTTTGGCATCTGAAGAGTAATGAAATTGAAAAGATATACCAAGGAGTTCCTATAGTAGGCGTTTTATACATTTTTATAAGGATATATTTATACTTATTTTTATAAGACTTCGTGGGTCCATATCAGTTGAGTTTATATACCTAAGAATTTAATAATGATTTATAGGGACATCTATTAAAAAGTGTTAATAGTGATTTACAACATGGGGTTCCAATAGTAGTAAAACTAATAATGTTTCATCAGGAAACCAGGGATGAATTTTATAACATTTAATAAGAAATAATTAGTATATATAAGATTTGAAGAGTTATTATTAGTTTAGTTTTATATAAGAATTTAATAAGGATTTCTCAGTGCACCCATTGAAACGTATTATTTACAATAACTATTAATTTGAAAATTTTTCATGGGATTTCAATAGTAGTCAACCTAAAAAAGTTACAATACTTACTAAACTAAACTTACTAATGCAATAGATTTCATATAATTTACATTAAAATCCATTGTAAGATTAAAATCCATTGTAAGTATATAAAATTTTCGTGTTTCAAACGCCATAAATACTTATAGGCCTTGTACTGAGAGTTTACATTAATATCTTTCAAATTCATATAAAAACCTAAAAAACTTCGCAATTTAATTACCATTAATCCTTATAAATATACTGATAGACTTCATTCAGAGAATTTACTTTAAAACTCCATTGCATATCCTCATAGAATTTTATAAAAATTTCGTGTTTATTATTAAAACGTGCAAGTGTTGATAGACTTCAGGCAAGGAATTTACATTCAAAGCACATTTCAAATATTTCAAGAACTTAGACACATCTGAACCTTTAAAATCTTCGTATTTCAAACACCATATAAGAACTTACAAATACTGATAGGCCTCGTATGAAGAATTTTCATTGAAAATACTTTTCAAATACATATGAAATATCTATAACACTTCATATTTCAATTACCGTGAAAACTTATAACTACTGATAGACTCCATATAGGGAATTTACATTAAAAACCCATTGTACGCAGCAAATCTTATAAAAACTTCGTATTTCCTATTAATATATGCAAATGCTGATAGACCTCAGGTAAGGAATTTACATTAAAAACACATCTCAAATAGCCACATCAAACCATATTCAGAACTTATAAAAAACTTTGTATTTAAAATACTATAAAAACTTAATTATACTAATACATATAACTACTGATAGACTCCATATAGGTAATTTACATTAAAAACCCATTGTACGCAGCAAATATTATAAAAATTTCGCATTTCCTATTAATATGTGCAAATGCTGATAGACCTCAGGCAAGGAATTCACATTTCAAATAACCGCACATCAGACCACATTTAGAACTTATAAAAAAACTTTGTATTTCAAATACTATATAAACTTACGTATACTAATAGGTTTCATACGAGGAATGTACATTTAAAACACACACACACACATAATTAAAACTTATGAAAGTTTAGTGTTACATACTCCAGCCTTCAGTAGAGGGAGCTGTTATACATGTCGCTAATTCATATCTAATGTAATGTGACCTAAGAAACTAGCGTGGGCTTGTTAAATTTCAAAGTAAAGCAGTCTCTTTTACTGCTAACTTATTAACTGCGTTTAGGCCAGAACGCTAGGGCAAACAAGAGGACTTTTGCAGTATTTAGTGTTTACCACTATATTACTATTGATATTTGAAATATTAATAGCAAGTAAATAATATTTACTTACCTATGTAAGTTTATAGGATTTGGCATTAAAAATATATTTCAAATCACAACCAAAATCTGTAAAAAAACCTATTAATACTAATAGAATTTCTATGGGAAATTTACATTCACAACACTATACAAACCTATAAAAACCTATTGAAACTTTTAATTACATGTACTATAAAAACTCATCAATACTAATAGATATCATATGGGAATTTATATTCAAAACACTATAAAAATCTATAAAAACTTTTAATTAAATATACTATAACAACTCATCAATACTGGTAGATACCATATGAGAATTTACAGTTATAACACATTTCAAATACACACATCAAAAATTATAAAAACTTATACATTTTTTTTATAAGTTTTTATTTGGATTTTTTGACAAGGATGTGCACTAATTTCATTATTTAAATATCAAATAGCAAAAGCAATATTTCGTATATGGTGTTAAAGGAGAACCAAGGAGGTTGAATAAATAAGGAGTCGCCATAAGAAGCAGAATATGGCAGCACATTCCTCATTTTAGTATGATCGAAACGTCAACAAATCGCGACATGTATCTTGGTCTAATATTATTATAAAATAAATGTTTTAATAGAAAACAGTGTTTTTCGCCATAGCATATGATTTCGTGTCCGCCAAGTAGCTGTACAAATCAAAGTAGTATCGATAAGAAGAAATGTTTTGGAATCACTTTTCATAAGTTAAAACAGGTCTGTACTCAAAAGATTGTTGAAACCATTTTCTATTTATTTTAGATTGTGTTTTAGATTATATTATCTTACATTTGCTTGAAATGTGAAACCGTCATCTCATTCATTACTTTACTGGCTTGATATATGGTAGTGTCAATGTGTAAAGTCAACTAACATATCTCTCCTTAAATGTTGTATAAACTTTTTTTTAAATCAGGGCCTGGCGAGCCGTTCGTGACAGTATGATCACAAGCCACGCCTTCTGCGGCCGTTTCTCATTGTAGGATATAAGCTTTATGACTACTCCTTATTTATATTCTACCTCCAGGAGGAGAACTTACCATATGCATCATACCTACGCCAACGTTTATAACTTATTTCAAATTGGCCTTAAATCCGTTAAAACTACTACTTTCAAATCAAATAAAAATAAATAGGTGGATAAATATAGATTTAATAAATTTTATGTATTTATAAAAACAATCAATTCAGATTAGATGTTGTTATATATTGATATATGTATGTTAAAATGTAAAAAAAAACGTTTTATTCTAAAATTAAATTATTTATACATCAGTTCCATTATGTTATCATATATATTTTATCCTATTCTATCTTTCCTCATGTTTTGTCTCTCCTTGGCTCAACTTAATCAATTTTTTATTGCATCCACAGTGCCAGCGTTACGATGTATTTCTGCCGCACCTAAAAATTGTAAATTATGTAGGAAAATCTGCTTAATTTCTGCATGATTATACTCGTAGACAAAACTAGATACGTTTTTCAAATAATATCAATTTTCTATTTTACACTTAAATTTATATTTGTTTACATATACAGGGTGAACCAAATTAGAAGGGATTTGGGATTTTCTCTAAAACTATGGCAGATAGACAAAAACCAATATAGGTGTCCTTAGCTCGATTTTCGAGAAACAAACAATGGCGTAAACCGCGATCGTCTATCTTTTTCGACTATCAAGCCACAGAGTGTTTTTGGAAAATTGGCATTTTTGGATGACCTCTATCTCAATTACCAAGTGTCGAATCGAAAATCGAGTAATGGAACAAAATTATTAAAAAAACACAAATTATGTCTATACCTCGAAAACTGAGGCATGCATAATTTTCTTCTTATCAGCAACGGATTCTACTCAAAAAAATCGATTTTTGATTCGACACTTGGTAATTGAGATATAGAAATCATCCAAAAGATAGACGATCGCGGTTTGTGTCATTGTTTGTTTCTCGAAAATCAAGACAGCCATCTATCTGTCTGCCATATAGTTTTAGAGAAAACCCCAAATCTCATCTAATTTGGTCCACCCTGTACAGGAATGTAAAAGTTATCAATAAGCTACTCCTCTAAATCCCTAAAAAAATCATAGCAATTCAAGAGCACTCATGCCAAATGTATCACCAGATTCAATCATGGTAGGGCAACTCATTACCTGCCGAAGTGCCGAAACGTGCGGGGATGGCAGTTTCAACATTATATAAACAAGTACGATTTCTAAAATCTATTTATTTTCTGCAACAAACATTAAGTGTGTCATACGAACTTTTTTGGAGATTTTTATTCTGCTTAATTTTTATTTAAGACATTTTTTGAGGGGGGTGGGGGGGGGTTCATCTAATTGACAGTGATTTTTCAGGGGTTCATATAGTTCATACTCATAACTGAAAGAAACAATTCATGAAAGATGACTCCTAATACTTACATAATAAAATTTAATTTGAATTATTGTTTGCTGCAAGCATCGATGTATCGAATCGTATGTTGTTCTTCCGCCCGGTTGTATTAAGTCCTTAGTCTAAAAAAATTTAAAAACAATAAAAAAAAATAGAGTAAACAAATTAAACTGGCAACTAATTACAGTAGAGTGTTTATACCGGAGCTGAGCCTCCCCCCACCACTTTTCGTGACGTCATGGGTGGTGGGGGGTAATTAGTATGGTGGGGGGTAATTACTGTGGTAGGGGGTAATTACTGTGGTGGAGGTAATTGGTGTGGTGGTGGGGGGTAATTGGTGTGGAGGTGGGGGGTAATTGGTGTAGTGGGAATAATTAATGTGGTGGGGGGTAATTGGTGTGGTTGGAGGTAATAAGAGTACTGAGTGATTGAGTAATTGATGTAGCAATGAGGACTTCATGATTTGTCGTTGCAATCTTATTCACGGGAGTGGGGGCAACCCATCCTTATAAAAGCAAGAGAGGAGTTGACACATGATCATTAAATAGGCTAGACTCCTATAGTAAATTTAGTATGCCTTCGTGTACGTCTTGTGGTAAAAGTTTCACACGTGGCGACAATTTACGTCGTCATGAAAGGCAGTCATGTGGGAACGATGGACCTCTCGCGAAGCGACCTAGGGTTGATTCAACGCCTTCAACATCATGTACTAATATGCAAACATGTGATTGCTGTAACGTGACTTTAACAGCGACTCAGATGAAATCACATAGAAGAACTTTGCAACATAGGACAAATTCATGTGCCCCTATGGTGGATGGTGTAGCTATTGTCCAAACAGCTTTTAAAAATAGGATAATTACATATCGAGTGCATTGTGAAAATAATTATCTAGATTACGCCATGTTTTTCAACGAAATCAGACCAAAGATTCTCAATCTACTCGAAGAAGTGCAGCGTATCCATAAAACAGTGAAAGTAAATATGGAATCGTTCGCCAAGTACATTTTACCGACTCAAGATCTAACTGAAATGAAATCATTTAATACCTCCAATAGGATTTTGGATGAATCCATGGATCTGAATGATGTTTTGAATAGTTTTGTGGATTCAATGGTTACGCAAAGTACTGAGTTTCAGGAGCGTGATTCAGGTATACTAATATTTTTTTAAATTATAAAACATAATGATTAATCATTATCTCTTTTTTAGGTTGGGCCCTCGAACGAATTGCTTTTGTTGAAATTAACGTAAACAAGTATAGCCCTTTGGGTGGTTCATCGTACATAAAATTACCGAAATACATCGAAAATAAGAAGGCGGTGGTGAATGTACAGAATCAAGATCAATGTTGCTTCGCTTGGGCTGTGACGTCAGCGTTATACCCCGCAAATGGCCATGTATCGTACACATCATCATATCCACATTTTTCAAGAGTATTAAATGTAACAGGTATGAATTTTCCAATAAAATTACGAGATATATCGAAATTTGAAGAAATGAATAATATTTCAATTAATGTGTACGGTTTAGAAGAGAAATTTGAAAATAATAGGGTTAAATATGAAGTTATTGGACCTTTACGTTACTCGGGTAAGAAATTGTATACTCACGTAAATTTATTGTTAATTTCAAGTGAATGTGTTGGCGATGAAAATCACCACTGTAATAATGATTGTGCTAATAGTCACTATTGTTGGATAAAGGATTTGTCTAAGTTAGTTTCCACTCAAGTTTCCACTAGCGATCATAAGAAACATTTTTGCGACGGTTGTTTACTTTACTTTAATACTGAACGTCACTTATTTCAACACCAGAGAAATGACTGTAATCATATTTATACAACAGCACCAACAACAAAATTTCGTATTAACAAATTTGGAAAAGAAGTAGCTGAGAATATATTAAAATTTGAGAATATCGAGAAACAAATGCGAGTACCATTCGTAGTATATGCAGACTTTGAGTCAATTTTAAAACCTATCTATACGTGTCAGCCAAACCCCGAACTCTCTTTCACGAATAAAACCTTTAAACATGAGCCTTATTCATTCGCATATTACATTAAATGCTCTTTTGATAATTCTCTATCTAAGTTTGATTTATATCGGGGGTGTGATGCAGCCCGAGTGTTTATAGAGCATATAGAGACAGATTTAAGGAATGTATATAATAGACATATGAAAAATATAGTCCCAATGGCTAAACTCACAGCGCAAGAAAACCTAGACTTTCAGAATGCGACCGTGTGCGGTATATGTGGGGGGCCTTTCGAGGGGGAGGATGTTAAAGTTCGAGACCATTGTCACTTAACGGGCAAGGTAAGATTTGGTGCCGCACATTCTGTATGTAACTTAAATTACAAGTTACCCAATTTTATACCTATTATATTTCACAACATGAGTGGATACGATAGTCACCTATTCATCAAAGAGTTGTGCAAATACAAGGATAAAGTTGGTGTAATAGCACAAAATAAAGAAAAATACATATCCTTTACGAAACATCTGTATATGCACGATTATGTTAATAAGAAGGGAGTTACAAAAAAGAAATATTTACAACTGCGATTTATCGATAGTTTTAAATTTTTATCGGCTTCATTACAAAATTTAGGTGCGAATTTAGATGATGATCAGTTGGGGACAATGCGGAGTTTTTATAGCGAAAATGACAAATTTAATTTAATGAGACAGAAGGGTGTATTTCCATACAGTTTTATGGATAGTTTAGAGAAATTAAATAGAACTGAATTACCATCTAAGGAGGAATTTTATGATAATTTAAATAAAGAGCACATATCAGACGCTGATTATTTGCGGGCTAAGAATGTTTGGGGTTTGTTTGAATGTCGCAGTCTAGGTGATTATTCAGATATTTATTTGAAATCAGACGTGCTTCTTTTATGTGACGTGTTTGAAAATTTTCGCGCAATTTCTTTGGATAAATATGGACTAGATCCAGCTCAGTATTATACAGCCCCGGGGCTATCGTGGGACGCTATGTTGAAATTAACCGGAATCGAGTTAGAATTGTTAACGGATATCGATATGATCCATTTCTTTAAAAGAGGTATAAGGGGTGGAATAAGTCAGTGTTCAGAAAGGAAGCATATTGCAAATAATAAATTTCTACCTGATTATGACCCTAACGAGCCGTCATCATTTATCACGTATCTAGACGCCACGAATTTATATGGACATAGTATGTCTAAGGTGTTACCCACGGGTTGTTTCATGTGGTTATCTGAAAGAGAAATAAATGATTTAGATATTATGAATATCTCGGATGATAGCCCACACGGGTACGTCTTTGAAGTAGATATACATTATCCGGAATACCTGCACGACTTACACTCAGATCTCCCCTTCTTAGTTGAAAATATTGTGCCTCCTGAATCAAAATCAAAATTAACAAAGTTAATACCAAACCTGAACGATAAAAAAAAGTACGTCGTACACTATGTAAATTTAAAGCAGGCTATTAATAACGGGTTAGTGGTTACGAAAATACATAGAATTCTTAAATTTAATCAATCGGCGTGGTTAAAGAAATATATTGACTTAAACACCGAGATGAGAAATAAAGCTACAAATAAATTTGAAAAAGATCAATACAAATTAATGAATAATGCGGCGTTTGGTAAGACGATGGAAAATGTGGACAACAGATCAGACATAAAGTTGATTACTCATTGGGAAAGTATTAGACGTAGTATGGGTGCAAATGCATTAATATCTCGTCCAAATTTTAAAACTTGTTCGATATTTACTGAAGATTTTGTAGCGATCCATATGGCTAAACAAAAGGTGACTTATAATAAACCAATTTACGTGGGCTTTTGCATCTTGGAATTGTCAAAGACAGTATTGTACAACTTTTTCTATAATGTAATTAAAAGAGAGTATGGGGATAATGCCTCTTTACTGTATTCTGATACCGATAGTCTGATTATCAAAATTTTAACAGAAAATTTTTACGATTTTATAATAGATAACCGAGACAAATTCGACACTTCAAATTATCAGGATGGTAATATATTTAATGTACCCAGAGGCCCACCGGTTTTAGGTAATTTTAAAGATGAATTTCCCGCGGACCCAATAATTAGTTTTTATGGTACCGGAGCAAAAGCTTATTACGTACAATCCGTGGGGAATGAATTAAAAAAAGCAAAAGGTGTAAAGAGATCTGTCATTCAAAAATAATTATCAATAGATGACTATAGGCAAATCGTTGAACAAGGTGGCTTAATATTCAGAAAGATGAATACATTTCGAAGTCAATTACATGATATTTTTACCGAAGTAAAGAACAAAGTGGCTCTGTCTCATCACGATGATAAACGCTTTGTCATCCCCAATACAACTAAAACCCTAGCGTGGGGTCACTCTGACATACAATTTTTTCAAACTGAGCTAGAACAAAATATGCGTTGGTTAATGTCTGCTGCTAATGTTGTTCAAAGTAGTACTGTGGAAATTGATAAAATAGATCATTTACTTGCGGCAATAGCAGAGTTAAGCCAGTAATCGTTATTAAAATATGAATGTTTGTTTGACGTAAAGGTCCAGAATATTATAAATTAGATTTAGTTTATTTATATATTTCTTTGTAAATTAAGTAGAGTATTGTTAAGCAAGTAATTTATATTGTCATAAAAAGTGGGTGTTCGTTTAACGTACAATTCCAAAATATTATTAAATATGTTAAGTTCATGCATCTACTATTCTGTAAAGACACTGTAAGTTAATTTCATACTTTATATGTAATAATATGTAATTAAAAAATATATAATAATTAATTGGAGAACTATATTGTAATAAAGTATATGTAGAAAAGAATAATTATGTGTTGTTATTAAGCAGCAGAATTCCTGTTTTAAAGTAAATAAAAGTGAGCGTCATTTATGGAAGGTACTGTACCATAGCTTCTATTCGAGGCATGTTTGTAACAACAATTCCTATTTTAAAGTAAAATAAAGCAGCATTCTTTATGGAAGTGCTGTACCAACGTATTTATGGAAGTGCTGTACCACATTCTCTATGAAAGTGCTGTACCACATTCTGGGTTACATACCGATTAGAGTGGGTCATGTGGCAACAACGCTGGCGTCTATTCAAGGTATGTTTGCAAGCTGTGAGATTCAGCGTGGGTTAAATGGCAACAAGAATTTCTTTGTTGAAGTAAAATAAAGTGGAATTTCTTATGGTAGGTGCTGTACCACAGTTTGGGTTATTGTTTAGAGTGGGTAATGTGGCAACAGTGCTGATGCCAACTCGAGGTGACGCGGCGTTTGGGTTTGGTGGTGTGACACATTTCAACCAACGAGGAGGCCGCATTTCCACCACTCCTAGAGTAGGGATGATGGGGGGGTTAGCGTGGTGTATTTATACATTGTGGACTCTTCAAACGTTCTCTTTACCTTCAACTTTCACAGTGTGTAGTTGTGAATTTTATGTTCTGTGTTTTGTGTTCTGTGCCAAGTTTCAAGTTTAACAATTTGTAAGTTTATTATTTTTTTAATTGTTCGTAATTCGTAATTCTCATAATGGTGAGACATATTGTATCTGGTGGTGGCCGTAAAACGATGAATGTATCGGAGGCTACTAATGCTCAGAGGATGTTGCAGGGTGTGGCCATTTTGTCAAATTTTATGTCGGGCCCCGCTACCACGGTAGGTGCTCCTGTTAAAACAACAATGAATATTATTTATGCGGCAGCCCCAGCGGCTCAATTCGTTGTGGCCGGCGTCGCAAATAATGTAATATTAACACCTAGTGGTAGCGCAGCAGGTCCGACACCCCTAGGACCTGGTGCTGGAAATATGGGCCCGACATACAGCATCGCAGGTAGGCCGGGATTAGGGGTAAATATAATATCGAATGTTCGAATCCGGGCTACGAATACAACAACGCTTAATGTCACCTCTAATGCAACTTCGACAAATAGCACGATACATGGGTCAGTTTATGGCAATCAACAGACGCACGCTGTTGACCAGTCTGATGCTGACATGCATCCTGTAATTCACATCTCCGACGACGATGCTGGAGGAATTAATTCCAATAGCACCGAAGTCGTAGATGGATTACAGGATCGTGAAAGCGAATTCCGTGATGCTGAGGAGCTGATTCGTTTAGATGGCAAAGGGCAGCTTCTGCATCGAGGAATCAGAGTGGGCGTCGCGTCACCTTCCAACCCTCGTCTGCATCCGTATCGTTGGTCACTAGTGATGACTCTGAGGACGGCTTTGTGAAACCGCCAGTAGTCAAAAAGCCTAAAGGGGCAGTTATTCACAGTGATGACTCCGAAGATGACTTTGTTGTTAAGCGAAAAACTTGTAAAAAGAGCGTCAAAATTGAAAAATGTAATAGTCGTAAAACAAAGTCATCATCGGCGGCATCGGGGAGTGGCAGGGGTAGGGGCAGGGGTACTCGTGTTGTGAACCCCAGCACAAAGTCGTCATCGGTGGCATCAGGGCGTGGTTCAAGAAGGGCGGCTACTCAACTAACACCAGACTTTTCCGATGCTCCACGACATATTATTCAGTATATGTTAGATTTAAACCAAAATTTACCTGCGCCGTTAACCCCTATTCTGGAGGATCCTCCTAGGCCTGTAATAAAAACTGTAGGCAGAGGCATGGGAGGAAAGGGAAATTTAATGAGCCTTAACGGCGAGGTAAATCGCGACGCGAATGCAAGTCCGGTTTTAGTTGGTAGATTTGACGACACCGCATTAGAACAACCAAGTTGTTCTAATGCAGTGCCATCATCACCACCCTCAGGTGGCAACGACGCACTAGAAGAAGCTGGCACTTCTAATGCGGCGGCGCCATCACCTCACCGAACACCAAGTCAGAATTCTACACATTCTGACATGGTGTTGGGTGCGGTACCACCGCCTGAACCTGTGGCAGAAATCGCGGAACTAGACAATATAAATATTGACGACTTATTACGTTTTCCATCACCAGTTCCACCGATTCAGAATCCCTCAGATTCTGATTCGGATTGTGATTTTCTGTCACAGGAGAATGACCGCAATTTATTAAAAAATGCAATTGCGGCATTAAAAACACTAAGAAAATCAAAAAAGGAAAAACACGATGCGGATGTATTGGCGCGCATTAATGATGATGTGCTAGAACGGCAGGCTGAAGCACAGGAAGCCAATGCTCGAGAACGCCTTCAGCAGGCCGAAAATCTAAGGTTAGAAATTGAAAGGCTAACCTTAGAGAGAGAGCAAATCATTATTAATGCGAATGCGGAGAGGATTGATGCCCAACAAAAAATCGAGGGTATCAATAATCGCCGCAACGCTGAGGCTAAGTCCCGTCGGGAGTTGGAAGGTGTTGAGAAGAAATTAAAAGATCTTGGCTAGAACGCATGAAGGTGAAGAGGTAACATTTTATTGTTTATTTTTTATATGTACATAATTTGTTTAGTTATAAGTATTAGTGTAAGTTCTTGTATAAATAATTTGTAGTTATATTGTAATAAAAAATTAGACTTAAAAAAATAAATGTATATAAATATATAAAATAGAAATCAAAATAAAAACCGGGAAATAAATCCCTGCTTCTCTCCCGCCCTCCACTCCGGAAGCGGGATTGATTGCCCGGCGGATCAATTTACATTTTCAATCAATGAAGTTGATCTGCCATGTAATTAATCCTAAAGTTCTAGTAATCATATAGGGGCGACAGGTTTCGAACCGTCTACACCCTCGACGATCAACCCAAAGACCAGCGCCTTACACTATGCGACTACCAGAACTCTGCTTTTTTGTTGTTTATTATTTAATATGTACTTCCAATATATTTGATTTTATTCTTTTTTATTCTTAAAACTGCTTTTTCTTTGTTAATATTTGTTAATTTGAAGCGAATAAGTATTTAACTAATTTTTAAGTGCAAAAATATTAATTTCTAATGTTTCTTTGCTAATATAATACCACACCTACTGACAATATATTTAACTGTAGGCATTTACCGGTTTAAAATTTTAAGGGTTTCCTACCTGCCGTTTTTACCTACCTTATGTGTACTACAGAAAACATCGACAAAGCATATTATTTAAAATTCTATATTCATCTAGATGGAGCTAACAGTATTGATTTAACAAACTAACAAAAAATATATTATAGATACAGGGTAGGTATAAAATTACATCATATTTTTCTTAAATTAATATTTCTTTTTCTTTTGCATTGAATTGTTACCGAAAAATATTAAGACTTCGCTGGATGACATCAAAATGTATATACAGGGTGTTTATATAGTACGAGACTACTGATTACGTCATATCTTTGTTAAATGTATGTATTTCTTTTGCATTAAATTAGTGCTGAAAATCTTATAATTTCGGTCCATGGAATTAAAATATATATATACAGGGTGTCTATATAGTACAAGACACTTGATTACGTCATATTTTTTTGTTAAATGTATGCATTTTTTTCTTTTGCATTAAATTAGTACTAAATATCTTAAGATTTCGATCCATGGAATTAAAATATATATACAGGGTGCATATATAGTACGAGACACTTGATACTTTTTTATTTTCTGCATTTTTTCTTTTGCATTGAATTATTACCGAAAATATTAAGATTTCAATCGTTGTCATTTTGGTAATGTCATTTTATTATTATTTAATATATCTTGTGGTGAGAGAGAACACTGTTTAACGTAGCTTGTAGGTATCGGATCATCAGCTGGGGGATTCACCATGTTGCTTCTTGAGATGATTGCGCTATATTGGCGATTTTTATAGTTTAAGTAAAAATTTGTGAATAAAAAAATAATTTTCCAAATACTGATGTTTTATTTCTTACATACTTAATATAAAAATATAAATAATAAGTTTCCAAATACTGGTGTTTTATTTCTTACATACCTAATATGAAAATATAAATAATAATAATAAACAAGTACAAAAAAAACAATATAAAAAATATGTACAAAAAAAAAACAATATGAAAAATATCAATCGGAGTCCGAGTCCGAATCGCTGGCATCCATTGGCACCGTCTCCAGCGACCAAGCTGACGGTGAAGATGGCCTGCTGGGTAGCTCTTCCTCGGAGTCCAAGTCGCTGGCACCCATTGGTTCTGTGACCATAGACCAAGCTGATGGTGAATATGGTCTGCTCGGCGGCTCAGCTTCCATGGACCAGCTACCACTGTCTGGATCCCCTTCACGCCCCAGATCTCCATGGCTGGGCACAGACACCACCCAGCTACTGCTATCTGGACCGTCTCCATCGTATGATAGAGCAACCTTCACGTTGTACTCCCAGAAGGACATTGTTGTTTCCGTGGAGTCGCTCGAACTGACAATATTGTCTTGAGTAGCCATTTGTCTTTCAGTTTTGCAGTTTAACTGAGGACCAAGCGGTGAGAAGTTTCTTATATAAACACATTCCCACTCCACCACAACCAACATAAACGAGAGTGGGGTAGTAACTTTCTTATACACGTACCATCAATGTCACCACCCCCATAACCAACAGCAGATGAGTTTCTTATAGACTATTTTAAATTTCAGAATCCGTTTCTGCGTCGGATTCAGATGGATCACTTTCAGAGGACACTGCTTCAGCTTCTGAGAATGTTTGTCGGTATCCATTTGTAGTGCTATCGGCCGGACCAGGTGGCTCCTCTGTAACCCACGATAAATATGAACACCACTCGCCGGTTTCAGGATCCTGATACCTTACTTCTTCATACCATATCAATGGTACAAAATTCGATAATATCGAATCACTGGTAGAGGAGACTGTTGGATCTTGGATTGTGACCATGTTAAATGCACAAACTTAAAATAAATAAGAGTTCATTATTTCTTACTAGGTATATAAGTCGATATACCCCCACTTTATTTTGCACTTAAAATAGATAGTAAAAACAAACATTTTTCATAAAAGGAGATATATTTATTTACAAAAAAAAAAGAAACATATTTATATAAATTATTTAAAAATTAATCTAAGGACTAATCACTTATACAATTACTTAAACTAAACTATTTACAATATTAAACTATTTACATTTTAACTTTTTTTATTGTTATTGCAAATGTTGCAGATCTCCACAGGTCTAATTTGATGGAGTGGCTCGCTGCAAGATTTGCAATAACCCCTTTCCCCGTCTGTCAGGCGCGTTGTGGAGTGAAAGTCTACGTGCCGATGCAACGCCAGGTCGACACGTCGTTGGTACCCCATATAACAACCGTAGCACAGTTGATACTCTGCACCATCCCTTGCGTCGATAGCCACATATGCCATGGTGGTGCAGAATATCTCATTCCTGGGGTGGTGTCCTCTTAGGAGATACTTATCGGTGAGCTCCATTTCTTCTTCATCGTCTGATGCGTCTGCAACTATGCCATCGTCAGCAGTATCAAGTTCGACTTGTTCCAGTACGACAGCATCATCACCTTCCTCACCGTCCACATCTCCTGGAAGAACACCCTCTTCGACGTCAACAACTTCCACTCCGGCTCCAACAACATCCCCATCGGCAGCTATATCGGCGTCTCCTTCATGGTCGTTCCACATATTGTTAATGCCGTCCACTTCCGCCAACCAATCCAAAAATTCTAGATTGGCACATCCTCTGGGTACACCCATCATAAAATTAGGAACAGCAGCCATTATAAGAGTAAAAAATTAGTTCGTAAACGTAGAGTGTCGAAAATCAACTGAATCGTATCAAGTCTCCTCCTTATTTATATGCAACCGGTGACGTCATGACCCCCACACCTTGGATGACATCAGCACCCTCAACTTTACTTAAATGCGAATGAATACGAAGAGGAGCACAGTTATTTTTCTGCTTTCGTACTGCGTATACTATAAAGTATTAACAAGTGTTAAAATGCCTTTTCCAAAAGAATGGGAATCCAAACCAACCATCGCTGCATACCCATATAGTACGCATAACCAAATTGTGTGTCATAATTGTTACGTGTCCTGGCCGAAGGAGTACATAAATTCATGTACGGGATTATGTAGAAAATGTAGAGATGCGAATCCTGTGCCAATTAAGAAAAGCCAAGGGGTTCAAGGAAGAGATTCAGGCGAGCGCCAAGAAAATGAATGCCGCAAGTGTCTGCAGCTGTTAACTCGCACAAATTTCGGAGTAATCAGAGATGTTTGTGATGTGTGCAAGGTGGAACATCCATTAAGGCAGCGGTGTCTCTCTTGTGATAGATACAAAGACGATTGTTGGAACAATGTGTGTAGGATGTGTAGAGGAGGTAAAATATTGTGCGAGAATGTTGGTCATTTTTATGGGAATTTTGTGCATCACGAAAGAAAATGCTGGTGTGTTAATCAAGAAATCCAGTTGTTAAGGCATGAGATTATTTCATGGAATTAAGGCATGGAATTTTATGAAGATGTAAAATTTCTTTCTTTATTGTATTTGGATTTAGAATAATTTATATTTTGTCAATAAAATATATTTAAATTAATTTGTTTTTTTTTTCTTCTATTAACTTACTGAAATATAAAATGTAAATAATATTACAGTGAAATAAAGCTATTCAATAATGAATTTTAGACATTTAAATAAAACACATTAATGTCGTATACATATTTTATTTCTATATTACTGATACACAAGTAAATATATTGATTATGTATATTTTACATTATTCAAAATTTAATAAATTACACAACATCCTTTTTGTCAATCCAAGAGTTGTGTTCTTTGGAAAGTCTCATCCATTTAACAAATATTCTGTTTCTTTTTTTCCTTAACACCTTCTCCACTAGATATATATCGGGATATTTAGTTTTTTGTAACTCCATTTCATAAAAACATCCTTTAATTGGTTGGGCATTCATATCTTGAAGCTGATAAGTTGTTGGGTTAGTTATGTTTATTTTCACAATTTTAAAAAGTTCAGCTGAAAAATTGACTGTAAAACCTTTCTCAAATACACCTTTGTATGCACTTATTCGGACTACGTCACCAACATGAAACTTAGGTTTTAAAGCAATCCTAATATTGTCATAAACACTCAATTTTGTGGTTGGTTTTACATCAGCAGGCTTCATACCAATCGTACGATGTACTTTGTTGTTGTACATATTTGTAATGTTGGCTAGAATGTCGAACCATTTGTATTTACCTCTAGCTGAGAATTCTTTATATAACCAATTTTTCAATGTCCGTATCACTCTCTCCACAACTGCTGCTTTCTTTGTACTATACGTCGAGTAATGATTAATGGAATGCTTCTTCATTAAAGTGGAAAAGTGTTTGTTGTAGAATTCGGTACCCTGGTCGCTTTGAATATTCTTAGGTGTGTAGTTTGATTTTTGCAAAATGCTTCTCATGCCCTTCGTAATTTCAATTGCCGTTTTATTTCTTAAGGGTCTTGTCCACACATATTTTGAGTAGCAGTCAATCACTACGAGAATATATCGATAACCTTTATTCTCATTAGCATGTGGTTGCATTTCAGCCAAATCAATTTGCCATAAATCACCGTAACCCTTGATGATTGTTCTTCTTCTACGAAAATTTTTACGGGGTAATCTGTGCAGCTCCTCCACAATACCCCTTTTTGTTCTACTAATTTCCATGATAACTTCTTGGCTCCAATGCGAAAGATACACCTAACTGATAGATGTTTGCAGACAGACTAATTTCTAATAAGTTAATTCTTCTAATTTAACAAGTTTCTCAATTAAATTATTAATCTGTTTAGTGTTTAGAGAAACTGCATTTTCAACTTCTTTATGTTTTTTATCAGTATCTTTTTGTATTTGTTCATTAACATACTTTTTCATTGCTGCAATAACTTCTTTTTTTCTTTGCATTTTATCATCAACGTACTTTCTCACAGCACCACTAACTAAGCCAGCTTGATCATTAACTTTATGCATTTGCTCATTAACATACTTTTTCATAGCTACACTACTTAAGTCAGATTGACTATTGACATAATTTTTCATTGCTGCAATAATTAAGTCACTGATCTCATCCATAGCCTTGTGGATGTCTGCAAAGAATGTAGCAAATCGGTTTTCAACATAGTTACGTGTTACACCATCCTTACTATCTACCGGTTCTCCAATGTTCTTTAAACGTTTATTCTGGATATCAAAGTGATTATCTGTGGTGAGGTTAAAGCCAAGACCTGGTGGACCGCGTACGACTAATGATTTATTAGCGCCGCCTCTTCTACGTCTAAACTTGTCAATTGTGTTGTGAACAGGTAGCATTTCTGATTACATCTGATCTGATTTAAGTATTTCACAATATATTATACTTCCCAATTAGATATATTCACAAGAAAATTTAATAAAATCAATTTTTCTTTTTTTTTATTTAAATTATTACTTCCTACGTTGACACTCCTTACTGGAATTAAATTTAATTTCGCTAATAGATTATTTTTTCTTCTCTCATTTCCTCCAACAAACTAACTATTTCATTGTTAACACCACTGTTACCTGCCATTTTTGAACTATACAGCAGACGTAGACGATCCACCAACTCTTTCGGTTTATTCCAATAAACATAATCCACACCTCTACTATTGTATAATTTCTTAATAGGCATACCCGAACCTATTCTAGATCTCGTCGTTACTGTAGGAGATAACAGTGGTTTTATAATTTCACTGAATTTCTTCCATTTCTTTACTTTCAAACCCAGACTTATATCATAGCGGTTATACGGTGCTTTTGTCTTATTTAATATTTGCCGATATATTTCACGCTCATCTCCAATAAAAGTTTCATCACTACGTAGAACTGATGGATATTTCATAAATATTACATCATACAACTTAGAACTGCCAGGATACTTTCCCACTCGCTTATTACCACGCCACAAGGTAATATTTCCACCAGAAAAGCGTATTTCGCTATTACCTATTAGTAGTTTATCTGTGTTGGGATCTAGACGCACACCGTATACACTATCATATTTATGATTACCAGACTTTACATTTTCTACATGTTGTTTGATCACATCACCCTCTTTTTCTGCACTGCTAAGGATACTTTCTGAACCTGGGGTACTCATTAACGATGATCTCGGTGGTGTCTCCATAAAATATGCTTGACTTGCATTATTCTCATCATCTTCATCACTAGTTTCAGATGCTGCTTTAAATGCACTGGTACTAGCTCTTGCACCCCCTGGTGTTTGTGTCTGTGTTGGCACATTATTTTGTGATTTTACCTTTGAAGCGGATGATAATTCTTTTAAAGGTGTGGTTATAGGTTCACATATCTTCTCCAACGTTAATTTATTCTCAGCATCTCTATTCTTGAGAGAATTGAATTTGTTACGTACGGAGTCGGTAGCCTCAACTAATTGACGTTTCAGACTTATTTCAGCTCCCACATCTCTATCCATATTAGCTTTCTGCTTAATTTCGCCGATGTAATACCGACGCTGTCTGCAGATCGATTGAAGTCCTAATTACAATTCTTTATGGATATATGAAACTATCAAGTCCTTTCCTGTATCTCCCCTCGTTTACTTCTCTATCTTTGTCAATTACAAGAAACCCATATCTTTCTTTCCAACATTCTGCACACATTTCTTGAAATTTCTTAAAAGATACGTCCGGCGAGACATGATCAGAGAAAATGTGGTGTAAATTCATGTCATCCTGCTTGAACAATGCTATAAAATTTGCGTTGTCTCTTACTAACTGCTTTGGCACGCGAGAATATGTTTGTGCCAGATAAAAACAATCTACATTTCTATGGCGACCCATTGAGAAAAACGCACGAATTACATCTTGTTTTTCACATATAACATCATCAAATATAAATATAGAATCAAGTTTAGCATCAGATGGCTGCACTATATCCGCATTATTACTGAAGGTGTAAAATCCTAGTCCCTCAATAGGCTCTAATATCTTGCGCAAATACTCGTACTTGGGTTGATATAGAGACTTTGAATATAGGTAAATGTTTGCAAAACGAAGTCCAAGTGGGTGAGTAAGCAGAGATATCAGTAAATTTGTCTTTCCACAGGCACTTGGGCCGATTAATAGCCCACGAATAGTTGAGGGAAGTAATGGTCCATGGCGCGATTCGACTTGAAACCCACATCCAACTTTTTCGTCTAAATTGTCTACAGCAAACTTCTGTCTCTGCTTCACAATACGCATTGTAGCACGGTTGAAGACTATATAAATAGATGTATGCATTACAATTGTTATTTAAATGTTGTCAGTCAAACAGCACACAAGTAAAAACCACCATCGGTTAAAGGCTGGTAAAGGAGTAGTAAATTCCCTAATAAATAAGCTTCCATTTGAACTGCATTTACCGGGAGGTTATCAGTACTGTGGCCCCGGTACTAAATTACAAAAAAGATTAGCGCGAGGTGATCCAGGTATAAATAAGTTGGACTCTGCATGCAAGCAACACGATATTGCATACGATCAAAAAACGAACGATTTAGCTGCCCGACACAAAGCAGACTATCAGCTTGAACAAGCTGCTTGGAAACGAGTTAAATCCAAAGACGCAGGTATAAAAGAAAAGGCTGCAGCGTGGTTAGTTACCACCATAATGAAGGGGAAACAACGTCTCGGTATGGGATGTAGGTCAACATCTCGTACTACAAAAAGAAAAAATATGATTAAAAAGAAGAAAAAAAACAGGAAGAACGTTAAAAATGTAGCGTTCGGTGCTGGAATAGTGCGCAAGGTACGTGATGATCTACGCAAGGCCGGTGGCAAGCGCTCTATTGCTAATGATACAAAAAAAATTGCTCAAATGGCGCTTCAAGCAGCACGGCGTCATATGAGGGCGGCTGGTGGAAAACGCAATATTCGTACACCTCGCATAATACCGATTCCGAAAGTTGGTGGAATTCTACCTTTAATACCTATTTTTGCTGGATTATCAGCGTTAGGTAGTTTGGCTGGAAGTGCAGCTGGTATAGCCAAAGCTGTAAATGATGTTAAAACAAGCAGAGAGGAATTGGCCGAAAAAAATCGTCACAATAGACACATGGAAGCGATTGCTCTAGGAAAAAGTGGCAAAGGATTATATTTGAAACCGTATCGTAAAGGACTGGGTCTTTATTTAAAACCACAAAGTTCAAAAAACTACTAGACACCCTACCTCGAAAACCTCTTACTGACATCGATCTTAAATATTATGCTGAGAAGATGAAGGTACCATACTTTCGAGGTATATTTATGCGTGACAATCTACCAAATTCTGGACCACGTCATAATGAATCCGTCATCATAAATTTGGATAGTGTAGATGGCCCTGGAACACACTGGGTGGCATTTAAAAAACGCGGCAGTTTAGTCACATATTTCGATAGTTTTGGCGATTTACCCCCACCAAGAGAATTAGTCCTGTATTTGCGCAACGGTTCAATGTCTGTAGATAAAATCTACTATAATTATGAGCGCCAACAAAATTTCAACACAGTGTGGTGTGGTCATTTGTGCTTAAAGTTTCTTTCCTCAAAAAATTAAGTAAAACTCTTCAAATGGAATCTGTAACACCATCAATGGATCGAGAAGCAATTAAACGGATGGGCCACTCCTTGATTGCTTTCTCTAGACTACGCAGCTTATTGAAGATGAGCAAACAGCAACTTTCAGATATGCCTAAAGAAGTAATGATTGCGTGTGCCCCTAATGAAATTGCGTTAGTTTGGGATAAGTTACCTACACACCTTCAGGATGACATTGATATTTTAAAATATCAGTACTGTCAAGAACATTATTCTAATGATGAAAATAATATTGATGTTAATGATGGCTCACCACCTCGAAAAATATTTTGCTGCTACTGTAAAGTTGACGAGGTGAATGTGGTGTCAAATAATGACATAAATGTATCTCCATCACCCCCCAAAAAAAGAAGATTAATCCACAACAATTGCTGTAAATCACAATAAATTCATGCAGCAATCTCCAAAAAGATCAGTCATGTCACACACCTTCACTTTATCAAGCCGCTCAAGCGTGCTCAGTGCAGAATTTTATCCACCCATTGAACTAGATATGGGTAGTCGATATGGACTGGGATTAATTGGATTTTATTCATACAACTCTATTTTTAATGTAGACGAGACAAACAATCGTTTTTGTTATAGAGAGCGTCCAAAACTACCCCTCGTATACAAGCATATACCATATGGAGCATATGAAATTGATGAAATATATCGAGCAATACTGAAAGCTATACCGGCTGATACAGAGGAAGAAAAAGAAAAATTATTCCGGCTACGAGCAAACAACAATACGCTGAAGTGTGAAATTTGGTCAAAATATGGAATTGACTTTTCACAAGCAAACTCTATTGGTAGTCTGTTGGGATTTGAACCAACATACTTACATCCAAACCAGAGCCATGAATCAACACTCCCTGTTGATATTATGAAAGTAAGGATGGTACGTGTGAATTGCAACATTATTTCCGGAGCGTATCTGAATGCCCTAAAATCCCACACACTCTTCGAGTTTGATATTGATGTTGAACCTGGATACAAACTTACTAAGGAGCCAGCTAACATCATATATTTACCTGTTAGACCAGAAGGACGCCAGTTTATCGACAACATTACTCTGCACATATTGGATGACAATGGAGATTTAATTAACTTTCGAGGTGAAAAGATTATTGTGAAGCTAGAATTGAAACAATTTTAATATTCTGAGCAAAAATGGGCTTTCGATATAATCAGAAACGATTGGCACATTGCCGATATAAAGTGTTTAACGATAAAAAGAAGAGTGATTGTAGAAACCAATTCATTCAGCGTATACCTCTTAAACAGTTAAGACATAGATTGTCGGCTAAGGACCGTGCATTTCTTCAATCTATTGGATTAAAACTGAGAGAAAATTAAATAATAATGGCAGCTTTTACATCTAGTGAAAAACTTGAAGTGTTCGACGAGCCCGTGTTTGATAAATCACTTGCTAGTTTACATGAGCATACGTATAAACCATACGGATCACCGTATTATAATAACTCGGATGAAATACGCATTCCTATCAATTTTCAAGACCTTATACTCGACATTACAGAGAGTTATATTTACATAGAAGGAAAATTTACTCCAAGTGATGTTACCAAACGGTGTTATTTATCCAATAACGCACTAGCCTTTCTCTTCGAGGAAATCAGATATGAAATGGGTGGCGAACAAGTGGCTGTCGTTAGAAAGCCTGGTATCACTACTACAATGAAGACTATGGTATCATATGGACAAACACATCTCCGATCACTTTTAACTGCAGGTTGGGGTCTGACCCAAGAGAAGCAAGAAATTTTAGATACTACCAGTCACGTATTCAGTGGTAGGCTGCCTCTTAAATACATTATGGGTTTTGCAGAAGATTACACAAAAGGTGTTTTAAATGCAAAGCAGGAATTAATTTTAATCATAGCTCGATCCTTTAAAGATAGTTACATTGGTGAAGTTGATGCAGATCTAGAAATTAGCAAAATTGAGTGGAAGATAAAACATATTGTGCCTGAAGATAAACAAAAACTTAAACTATTAAATAGAATTAATAAGGGCGGTAATTATGCCATAGTAAAGATGGCTTACCGCATGTGGGATCTCTACGAGCTACCTACTTTACGTGATACATCGTCTGACATATGGGCTGTCAAAACCACTAGCAGCCTTGAGAGACCTCGATACATCATTATCGGATTTCAAAACAATGGCAATTCTAATGATAGAACCAAGGACGTCACACAGTTTATATCTGCAGATATTAATAATATTCGACTATATCTGAACTCTGAAGTATTTCCATATGAGCGCTGGAATTTGGATTTCGGTAAGAAACTCGACTCTGCAGCATACTATGCATACGAGAACTTTCAACGTAGTTACTTTTACAGAGATATGGCTGAACCATTGATGGATCTGGGAGAATTCAGAAAATCCCCATTATTTGTCATAGATTGCTCCTGCCAACCGGATGCAATTAAATCATCCACTGTAGACATAAAAATAGAATTTGAAACACGAAAGACGAAGTTCCCCGCACAAACTCGTGTATATGCGCTTATACTCCACGATACATATTTAAGATATAGTGCACTGGATGGTTCAGTTCAGTCTGGAATTGCCGGTGCTAAATAACACTTTCTTTTGTGATGTCATCTTTAAGCAAGGAATTTCCTACTTTGATTGTTGACTTACAAGGATTTCAATATAAAGAGAATGTGTTTACAGTAAAGGAATTGGCTGTGGTGTGCTGTAACACTAACCAGCAAGCACATTACTTTTTCAAGCCACCATATCCTTTTTCATCACTAACCCGAGGTGAACAGAATCAATATCGATGGCTACAGAACTACTATCATGGCGGTGTAAAATGGAGTGACGGATATATTCAACTATCAGAATTTCCAATGATACTTCTACGGCTTTGTCAAAATACAGCTAATAATTATGGATGTAATGTATCACCACAGGATGTTATAATTTTATGCAAAGGCAGACTAAAGAAAAACGTTCTACTGCATCATCTAAGATGGAATAAAATCATGGACCTAGATGACTGCTCCCCCTGTATACCTAGTCTCAAATCTTTGAGTGTACCAAGATGTATGGAGCATTATCAGCCCAACAATAGTCACTGTGCTCTTGCAAATGTTCACTATCTTAATAAATGTATTGTAGATTTAGATATAAAATTTGAATAAATATCTTTAAGTATATTCATATTTAGTATTAATAACATATTTTTTAGATATGTAGCCAAGAAATAGGAAAATAAAAAATATAATCTAGCAATGTGTGTTTCATTTATTTCATTTTTTACCCTTACAATAAAATAAATATAGTTCAATAATACATTTTAATGTACATCATCAATTACAATAGTTACATAATTCTAATTATTATAAATATTTCAAAATGAAAAAACAATAAGTGATTAACTACTAATTCAATTGTCAACAGCTTCTTCATCAGATAGGTCGAGTTGATATCTGTCGATAATTTTTTTAGGTAGATATTTTTCTATATCATATAGAAAACGTTTTAAACCTATTTGTACCATTTGCTCACAAAATTCTTCTAAATTTAAAATACCGCTGGAATATTTGCCACACAGGTTAGCGCCGGTATTATACATTTCAGAATCCGCCTTAAGACGTTCGACTTGTTCAGCATCGAAGCAGAAATTTAGATCATAGTTTATAGCATGCAGAGAATCCATACTTAGGTCACTCAGTTGACAAGACAGTCTATCAATGGCTGAATTAATGTCTTCCGCCCATGTCCACCTTTGTGCCGAATATTGCATCCACATATTTTGTTAGTAATGGTTGAACTAAAAGCAAACAAATATATTAAAATGCATACAGAAAGACTAAATCAATTCACTTACTTACACAAGGTGCAAGCGTAGTTTAAAAACTGACGAAACTATTTTTGTGCAAACCAAGTTATTATCGTTTACCAAAACAATAACGTTCTTATATTTTCAAATGAGCTACAATATTGTGTTTTATAATACTCCTACTACCCTTTCTAACTATATTCTATGTCTAGTAGAAAATTAAAACTAGGAACTAAAAAGTAACTAATACAATTGCTGTTTATAAATTAAACACCAAAACGTATCATTGCACTGGATTTTGCACCGATGTACGTCGGTGGACGCTGACCTAAATATGTTAGTGTGTATTTACCACCAGATGAATTAATCTTATTGATTACATCTTCACTTATATTTTCTACAACTCGTTTGGGTAAAAACGATTTGAAAGTTGTTATTGTACTTTCCTCAAACAAATTTACGATAATTGATTTTCCAAACCGCGTATTGACCACTGACATTTTCTTTATGACATATGCTTTGTCTTTAATTAATGATGATATAGGCTTTTGCTCTAAAACTTCACTACTTTCACTTATCATCGCATTAAGTGCTAATAAGTCTAGTTCCGAAATTGCCATAGTTAAAATGGGTGTCTACAGTGAAAGAGTCGTAAAAAGTAATATAAAAAATATTGCTCACTTGAAATAATTGAGGTGGTTGTGCCACACTCACTTGTTAACTCTTGAGTAATCAGATGTGGATTTAATGTTTGTGATACTGTCGCACCCCATTTATAGTAATAGATCCACCCCACCACAATAATTTCCCCCACCATATAATTTACTAACCCTAATTACCCCCCCACCACCACACCAATTACCTCCACCACAGTAATTACCCCCTACCACAGTAATTACCCCCCACCATACTAATTACCCCCCACCACCCATGACGTCACGAAAAGTGGTGGGGGGAGGCTCAGCTCCGGTATAAACACTCTACTAATTACTTTTTGGAAGAAAGCGAGCTAATTCGCATTATTAGTTAACTGTATGTATTTGCTGTTAAAGAGTCTGATAAAGTTTATGTATATCGGATTTTTCAAATTTTCTAAAAAGTAATAAATAGTATAAATATGATACTTAGAGTACATTTACGAAAAAAAATTGTATGCAATTAAGCGAAAAAAAAAATGAGAAAGTTACGGGACCGGGGAGCGAAAAGGGGTGCTGGGTGGAGTAACAGTAACCTTTCCAACGGTGCATAAATGTGATTTTGCTTAAAAAGTGGGGTTAGCTGGTAAACATTTTAAGCCGGCGATATATGTGAAATATAATTTTATATAAACAGGTTGGAAGGTTACATAGGTAAATATAAACACATTTTCATAGATAAATGGAGATAAATTCAACTTACCACCAGTAGATTCAGGTTTTAAACTAGATAAATTGAAATCAGAGCTGCTTCTATTTGTTGAAGCCAAATTTTCTGTCTGCAGATGGAATCTTGGTATTTCACCATCAGCAGTTTGCACTTTTAATGTAGAGATAAAAACCCTGTACGTGTTCCTTGTACAACACTATTATTATTGTCGTTTAAGCCACCAGATATTCCTATATTATGTAGAACAGAGCTAAACAAACACTTAGAACTGGAAGCATTGACATACAATAGGTCGATGACTGGAAGCCATTTGTAAATGTGACTAACGGGAGAGAAGTCGCTGGTCGCTGTTCATTGGTTCAGTTGACCAACTTGAGTCAATCAAATTATAATTTCCGATTACAAAGCGCGCGGTTTTTAAACACACGTGAGTTATACAAATACATAAATATGGTAAGAAGCTAATGGCTTTGATTGAAATATTCCAATCAACGGTAAACAGTTCGGCCATTTTGGCCCGTGAAGAATAGTTAGCATATAGCATAGTTAGCATGTGGTAATACTTAAATTCATACCAATTCTTGCAATCCAGATAGACAATTAAACAAATTAATAAAATTGAAATTTGAATATATCTTAAAAAAATTAATAAAACATATAATGTTTCTTCAAGTCCAAGTTCCTATATAACTTGTTTAAGTAGGTATGGCTTTTTGGTGGATATCCACTGTTTGTCCAGTGGATGTCCAAAGAAAAATATCAAAGTTAATCCACAAGCGGACATCCAGTGGATATCCGTTTGTCGTACACGAACTTTCAGGACTTCATATGGACTTAATATGGACATTCAGTGGGTGTTATGTGCTGTCTGGAATCGATAATTTACGGATATATGTTGATGGATAAAAACGGATATCCAGTAGATATCTCTCGATGGACAAAGTACGGATATTTGTTGATGGATCACAAACGAGCATCCAATGTATCCCAGATAGCATTTATTATTCCACGAATGTACATTTTGCATTCCCAATGTTCTAATTGCATTCTGTACTTGCCATATATGTTCCTCCAACATTCCCATATAAATAATATTTTCACATATACAATATGATTATACATACGATATAAATGGAATATACAGAAAAGTTTATGTTCACAGTCGCATATACTGTGTACATGTATCAGGGAACGTTCTTCGTATATGTGTTCATGTACATCGTATAAATATTCGTCAATGATTTTATCTGATGTATAATACAGGTATATTTTTTGGAGAAATATTTGCATCGCTCGAGCGCCGCGCAGACAGTAATATCATCAAAAGTTCAGCACTTTTAACGCGAACGCTGATTGGTTCGATATTTGAACTAATAAAAATAAACCTGCATCACAACTGATGAGACAGCAATGCTAGTTTTATAGTACCTATCTACCTACCTACCTACCTACAAAAATAATTATGATATTTCTCTATCTATATAGATTTGGTTTAAGTACATTTATAATCATCCCCTGTGCGGTGTATGACGTTTTATAAATTTTAAATCGTTCGTCAATATTATTGTATATATGAAATATGTTTTAAATTTTGAATCAAGACTTTAGATTTGTGATCGAATATTAAATAATAATGAATATGAAATATTAAATAATGTACTATGTTCAATTAATTAGTAACTATCTCGGTAACTATCGGCATTTCTTAAGCAGATAGTTCAGACTCAGAATGGTTATTTTATTACATTTTATCTTTTATATTTAGATTTCCGTTTTCCATGTCATTACAATCCCCTTGTAGAATTTTTTAAATGCGCGCCACGGTCATTGGGTTAGTGCGCATGCTCACCGTGCTGCTATTAGTACACGTCACGCTTCTGCTGTCAAATGTCGATTTCAATTTGTGTTTTGTTTTTTGTTTCCCCTGATTTATTATAATTATTCCAAGTATACATTAATTGCGTTGCAGTAAGTATTTTACAATTGTATACAATATAACTCATTCGTCATTTGCAGATATTTTATATTTAGACACTAAAGTTTAATGTGTATCCCTTTGTACATATTATACTAAGCATACCACACCTATATTAGTTATAATAATTACGGCGTTTGTAGGTATCGATTTTTGGAAAAAAAACTGAGGTGGTCTTTGTAATGGTCTCGGTCCACGAAAAGGAAGCTTGGTGGTCACCATTCAAACGGAAACAATTTGACTGATCATTGAAAAACAGATGAAACGTGGACACTTTACGGGGTGTTTAAAAGAAGGTAGGTTCGATCTATTTCAATATTAAGGAGCTTTTGTTTATTTAAATCACAACCATTGGATTTGATTACAACATACGAGTTGTGATAGGTATTTATTTGTAGTAATTTGCTTTATACCTATTTCAGAGGATTATAGAAGAGCTGCAATTAAATGAAAAGGGCAGAGATCACATCTGATGTACAGAGTGAACAAAAACAAATCAAAGGACTATGTACAAAAAGCACGTTATTCCTCCCGTCAGATGAACATAATGATATCGAAGAACATATTGGAAGCCGTCGACTTCCCAAGAAATTTTGTCCTTACTAGAAGTTGAAAGAAGATATGTTGTTCTATTAATAACTCTGGTAGGCATTTAAAATCAAGTACCTAAAATTTCGTGAATGTTCACTTGAACAAATTTCATATGAAAAAGAAAAATTAATAAAAGCCACACTTCGATTTAGGTGTAAAAACTTAAGTATTGTGGATATTTATTGTCAGCAAATGTGACAATGAAGTGTTTATGCCTAAATCAATGTGTGGTTTTTATTAACTTTTCTTTTTCATCTAAAATTCATTCAAGTGAACGTTCGAAACTTCAGGTACATTTAAAATCACAAGCATAAATATTTCCGAATTCCAAAAAAATATCTATGTTTTGTAGGTAAAGGACATCGCACAAAACAAATGAAAAAGAGGGCACAGTCAGGAAGATCGGTACCCACTAATGTTATAGTTGAGAGTATTATGTGACAACAAGTTGTTGTTATTCATATTCATAAGACCGGAAATGCCGCAGGTTTCATGAATGAGGTGGTGATTTTTTTAAGGTCCTAGGCTTACTTTAAAGTGAGGGTGTGCGTGTGTGTGTGTGTGTATGTGTGTAGTGGGGGGGGGGTTGGTTAGCGTGCGTGAGAGAGTGAAAGTGTGTTCCTATCAAAGAGTTCTATAAATAGAGGATACAAGCTGCATAAGCGTAATGTATAAGCAGTGGACAGCGAGCAAACGGTGTGAGCATTCTCATCCTTCTCACACAGTTCATTCTCTCTTTGTCGCACAGTACATGAGGGGCTGTGTTGCTTTGTAAAACAGAGTGGAGAGGGTACGAGGTGTGCGCCGTCCAGCAAATCAACGGTTTGTCTCCTTTAGTCAGAATTCTTTGGTTCATATGTGCAAACACCTTAGAATAACAACGTTAAACAAATCCTCGTCAATTATGACAGCGGGTACCGATATTCCTGATCTTTGACCTTTCATATCTCAAAAACTGGCGATTTTCAGATATTGTGCCCATGAAAACTTTTGATCAGGATATTATGAAGTACAACATACTACATTTTCAGCCCATTTGACTGTACATTCTTTTCCATTTATTTTGTGCCTACACGGCAGGCACAAATGATAATGAAAATATCAATTTGTTTAATTTATGTTTGATCAGTTTTATTTTTTCTGTAAGATCTTTGTAAGATGTTTTTATATTTTTCAACTTTATCATGGCCAGTTTTTAAAGAGAAATAAGTACCTATTCAAATATAACACAATGTATTTTCTTTTGTAGTTGGACTAGCACGTGTATCTCCTCTAGACAGGAAGGAAATACCTTCTCCTAAAAATTGGAAAAGGCAAAAGAAAGTATTCAGCCAATAGGATCAGTCACAGATGATGTGTTGAAAATGAAAAGTGGACTTTCGCAATTACAAGTATCACCATCGGCAACACCTGGACACTGGTTTTGAAAATGTAAGCCCTCCAATTTTTACTACTTTTTACTTACTGACAAAAAATTCGTTATAGTAAAATATGACAGTTCATAAGTTGCAAAGAAATTTTTTTTGTTAAAAAAACTCTCAATTGAAATTTTTGTCACAATTGTTTTTTATTATTGCAATTCATTTTTGTAACAAAAAATAAAAATATATTTAAAGTAACACAACTGTTTTATTTATACCTCTTCCTATTTTATAATTTAAGATGCATACTTAATTGTTACAATGTAAAGTAATTAATAAAATAAAATCATGTTTTGTTCTTGGCAATTTAAAACACGATTTGAAATAGATAAAACTTTAAGGTAATGTAATATGATCATTAGATTTTTTCATAAATAACACGTTAAATATGATTTTTAAGCTGAAGTTTTAGAGTGATAAATGTTTGATCTATTTTAAAATGGTTTTTAACAGATCTTATTAACGTAAAACTATTTTTTTTACATATATTCTTGGACTCTTGTAAAGTATTGTTATAGCAAATACAGTTTTATTTATGTTTATTTTTCTGTGCATATATTCCACATTTACTTACATACCTAATATTCTTCACAAGGAATGTGAAATGTGGAAAATTAGAATAAGTACCTAATAATTGACTGTAACAATTAAACTTTAGAAATTTAAAATTAGATATTGGATTTATTATATGCAAGTACTTCACTCATATCATGTATTCTCTTGAGTTTAATTATTATAATAATTTATTATTTGCTATAATCATTGATGAGTCGCTGCGTCATACTGAACATATTCAGAATGAAGCAGCGACTCATCGATGATTACAATAAGTAATAAATTATTATAATAATTAAACTTTGAAGAAAATACACGGTATGAGTGAAGTACTTATAGCTGCCACTGATACATAATGTTCATTCCTACAATATACATGCATCATAGATTTATGATCCATGTGTAACATACCAGGCACCTACGGTTTAATTCCTACGAAGGTAGTACTCATATACCGTGAACATGCAGTGTGCATTGTGAATGTAGGATGGACCTTCCTCCTATATACCTCATGTATCTATCAGTATATCAATATACGTTTCTGGTTCATATCAAGTTCCGTTTTGGTCTATGGGTACGTTGTAGGAATCTTACTCGTATATCGAGAGGCGGTCATTTGTACGTCTCTCTGACATTCAGATTTTCTACATGGAATACAAAATGAATATTCATTCTTAGTTCCATGGGTACATAAAGTACGTTCCGAGCACATGCTCTGAATGTAAAAATGCTATCTGGGATATCCCTTAATGGACAATGTACGGATATTCGTTGATGGATAAAAACGGATATTCAGTGGATATCTTTCGATGGACAATGTACAGATATTTGTAGATGGATCAGAAACGAGCATCCGATGTATATCCCTTAATGGACAATGCATGGATATTCGTTGATGGATAAGAACGTGTGACGTATACTTTCCGGTGAGGCCGGAAAGTGGTCACTTTTGGCACCTTAGCAACGGTTCGGTTACTCGGGCGCCACCTTTACAATTTTTTACGTGGGGCAAAGGTCCCACACTAGCCTCTTAACACAGCCTGTTACAGTAGGGCTGGGATAGCTACAGTGGAGAAAACAGTAACTTCCAGTGGGTCAATTTGGGAAAATTGGACTGTTACACAAACAGCAGTAAAACACAGAATTCGGTAAAACAGAATATCTATTTATTTCCTATAAGTTACAGTGATAATGAAACTATTTATAGCTTAACTAGTTTAATATATACAGTACATTCATAACGCACAAAAGAGCAAACCCAGGCTGTGACGTGCTGATGATTACGGTAAGTGCTACCATGCGATACAGTGACGTTACTAAGGTAGACAGGAGTGAAGCAGCAGTATGACGGAAAAAAATGGCGGTGACGTACAGTTTGACAGCAGGCAGTGATAGGCAGCGGTATGACGTAGTCGCGGTAGGAGCAATCTTCGAGGATCGGTCTTTGCACGGTTGTTTACTTACAGCTGGGTACGTCTTGAGTCGTGGAGCGGCCGACCACGACTGTTTGATATCACGAGTTTTAATAAATACTTTCCTCTTTCAACAAGCCGGTAGAGGGGGAAAATGTGCAGACACGGTGCGTAGCGGTAAATGAATACTTGTATTATTTTCAGGTGAAACGGTTAAATGAAAAATATTTTACAAGTCAGAAATCGCGGACTTTACCATTATTTTCTGTCTCCCGGTCTTAGAAAAATTTCACTTACTTACTTTACTCACTTTACTTACTTATTTCCGGAGCTGGCTGCAGTGGGCACATCTGGTCGCTGTTGGAGCTCGTGAGGAACTGACTGTCTGCTCTCAGCGCCTCGGGTATCTAGTCCACTATCCCCTCTATTCGCGGTAATGACGGGAGAACGGTGCGCGTGGATATTGATTGCCGTAGGCGCAACTTAGTACAGTGTCGCGCGGAAATATAATTCAAATATTGTTACTTACGTCTGCTGGCGGTTTCCCTGGAGGAGGCACTTCTGCTCGCTGTTGTTCACTGGTAGCAACTGAATGCTTTCTGCGGAGATCACGGTTTAGTATGCATTTTCAGAACGGTTGGGCCTGGTGGGGCCTATTAGTTTATGCGGTGATATAATTATTTTTCACAGCCTGGTAACTTTTATTAAATAATTCAACAGAAACATATATATTTTTGGTAAATATAAATGGTTTATTGGGGTTTAAAATATGCTTCATTACACCCCCCTCTTACTTCATAAAAAAAAATAATGTAATTATTTTTTTTCTTTCTTGCTTTGGTACTGGAAAAAGAAAAATTTACTCAACTTCCCTAACTGATTTTAAGGCGCGTATCCCACAGCGGTTGCATAAACTTTATATGGGGGCACGTACACCTTTTACAAATAAAAATCAAAACTAGATTTTTCAAAAATAACAATGGTAATAATGAAAACAAGAAAAATATTACTGAGGTCCTCTTGCTACGGCTGGATATCATACTCCTAGATCCTGGTAGGGAGGGTCCTCCTAAAAGAAATACCTAAAATAATGAAAAATTAAACGGTTACTTCTGGTCTGTGATGCTGGATTTCTTTTTCTATTCTTGCGGCGATCAGGTCCCTATGGGAGTATGTTACGCTGAACTTCTTGACGTTGTCTCAATCTGGCAGATCGACGGGAGACATACTCGTGCGGGACGGGCTGCCGATTTCCTTCGCCAGGAAACGAGGTTGGTGGTCTCCTGGAAGATTTCTTGTTGGCGGTCTGTTCTGTCCTTGGCGGCTCGTTGACAGCTACATGTGGTTTCAAGTCCTTAATATGGATACGGGCCAGTTTCTTTCCAGTATCCGACTTCAGATTGTAAACCACGGGTGATACGACTTGGGTCACGGTATACGGTCCAGAATATTTCGGAGCTAACTTAGACGCAAAATCTTTAATAGCCGAGGAGAGGGGATGTTCCCGTTTCATAACCCGGTTACCCACGTGATACTGGATATCCCGGCGTCGTAGGTTGTAATATTTGCTCTGGGAGGTATATGCTTGGGCAAGCTTTATCCTAACCAGTTCGAACATTTCCTGTAACTTTTTTAGGCGGTCTGTATGAACGGTTGGGATCTGATTATCCTCATCTTCGTTGGGTTCGGTAGCTTCGTTGGTTTCGGCTTGGTATATGGTGGCTGGTAGCGAAAGTTCTCTTCCAAAGTTCAGAAATGCGGGTGAAAATCCGGTTGATTCATGTTTGGTACTGTTGATAGCTAGCTGAAAGCTATTCAAATGTTGGTCCCATTTCCGATGATCGTGTTCGCAGTATTGTGCTATCATAGTCTTGATAGTGCGATTGGCTCGTTCAACTGGATTTGCCTGTGGTGTGTACGGTGGTGTGAAACGGTGCTGGATACCAAATTCGTCCAGTAATGACTGGAACATACGGCTGTCGTACTGGGTACCATTATCCGTGATTACGGTACGCGGACATCCGAAACGGGTGATAACTTCATCATAGAGAGCTTGGCTGGCATTGCGGGCGGTGGCACTTCGTAGGGGACGGCACTGGACCCATTTGGTAAAACGGTCTTGAAACACTACTAGGTAGCTGTTCCCTTTACTAGATCTAGGTAGCGGTCCTACTAGGTCGGTGCTAACAGTTTCCCAGGGTTGGCGGCTGATGGACGGTTGCATGGCTCCTGGTGTTTGCTGCTGGGAGATCTTGTAACGTTGGCACTGCATACAGCTACGTACATATCTGGCGATGTCGCGGAACATCCCTGGCCAGTAGTACTTTTGTGTGATCCGGGCTGTAGTCTTGGCAATTCCCATGTGTCCAGCGGACGGAGCATCGTGGTTTTCTTGCAAAACTGTGGTCCGGAGTGGCGTTGGTACGCATAACTTCCACGGGTCGTATTGGTCAGGTTCGGTTAAGTCACTGGAATCCCAGAAGTGGCGGTACAGCCGGTCATTACGTACACAGTAATCCGGATTAGCTTCTGGGTTCTTTTCAACTTCCGACTTCTTCCGTCTGTACCAAGAACAGTTTGGTGCCTCATTCACAGCACATAATTCTTCGGTACCCGTGGCGGGAGAAGGTCCTTCCAATGGTTGACGTGACAGTGCATCAGCTACACGGTTTAAGCTTCCTTTACGGTACTTAATCTCAAAGTCATACTGTTGCAAAAATATGCTCCAGCGAGCTAGGCGGCCAGTCGGACTTTTGATAGAGTGTAACCAGCGGAGGGACTGGTGATCGGTCAAGACGGTGAAGTGGTACCCTTCGAGGTACGGTCTCATCTTCTCTATTCCCCACACGATGGCCAAACATTCCCTTTCCGTTACGGAGTAGTTCTTCTCGGCGGGAGTTAAGGTTCGGCTGGCGTAGGCAATCACTCGGTCATGTCCCTCAATTTCCTGTGTCAAGGCTATCCCTAAACCTTGGTCTGAGGCGTCGGTTTGTAGGGTGAACGGCTTCTTGAAGTCGGGACAGGTCAAAACTGGAGCCTTAGTCAGACACTTCTTCAGTTGACCAAAAGCTTCTTCCTGTTCGGTGTCCCATTTGAAACGATGGTTCTTTTTCAAGAGTCGGGTTAACGGAGTCACAATTTGGGAAAATGCTGGTACGAATCGTCTGTACCAGGAGGCAACACCAAGAAACCGACGGACGTCTCGTACGTTGCGAGGCGTGGGAAATTTCTCGATGGCCACCACTTTCTCTGGATCGGTGTTGATGCCTTCTGCGGTAACCACATGTCCTAGGTATCGTAGCGACTTTCTACAGAACTGGCATTTCTCGGGGTTCAGCTGTAGATTGGCCATTCTCAGTCGGCGGAATACTTCATGTAGGTTCTTCAGGTGATCTTCAAAAGTTTCACCCAGGACTATAATGTCATCCAAATATGCGAAAGCATATGGTTCCATATCAGGTCCAATGATTCGGTCCAAGAGTCGTTGAAAAGTAGCAGGTGCGGAATGAAGTCCAAACGGCATAACTCGGAAATGGAACAGTCCTCGTCCTGGTACGGTGAAAGCTGTGATAGGCTTGCTTTCGGCAGAGAGTGGTATTTGCCAGTATCCTTGTTTTAGATCTATACTAGAAATGTAACGAGCTTTTCGGAGTTTGTCCAGTATTGCATTGATGTACGGTAGTGGATAGGCATCTTTTTCCGTGACCTCGTTTACTTTCCGAAAATCTATGCAGAAACGGGGCTTTCCATCCTTTTTGCGGACTATGACCACAGGTGAACTCCATGGACTGTTGGACGGTTCGATAATTCCATTAGCTAACATTTCGTTGACTTCGGTGTTAATAATTTCCTGCATCCTAGGGTTTTGTGGGCGGTATCTCTGTTTGATTGGTTCCGGTTGCGACAGGCGGATGTGGTGTTGGGCTAGTTTAGTGGTTCCGGTTATGTCTTGAAAACTTGGCAGTTCCATATCCAAAAATTCCTGAAGACGGGTTTCTTCATCCTGGGACAGAGTCAGGGCGATTCCAGTCAGCGGAGCAGTTGGCAGAGGCAGTGAGACAGGGCGGTGATCCAGGTAGACGGTGGCGGTAGTTAGATCCAGTGTAAATTCCCTTGTACTCAGGATGTCCATGCCTAGTACAATGTCGGATGTCAGATTCGGGAGGTAGAGTAGTCTTTCGGAAAACGAACTTTCCTCTACCATGAAGTCGAGATCATAGGCACTGGTGACGTTTACAAGGTTTCCATCGGCTAGCTGGGCGGAAGGGGTAGATATTGCTGCCGAAGGTATTCCTTGTTGCTTGCAGAGTTCCATTACTTGGTTTCCCACGTAGGAACGGACGGCACCGGTGTCTATTAGGGCGGAGAACGTTCTACCATACATGGTTACTGGTATGTGCGGTCTGTTATCCTTGTAGTCGGTATCTTGCGAGGCGGAGGTAGGAGGGAACCGTACTGGCCTCGTTACGGTGCGGTTCCGGTCTAGTTTTCCGTCCTTCGGCACTGACAATCCCGTGTCATGATACCTGGTCGGCCACAGCGTGAGCAGAATAGTTGTGGCGGAAACCGACATTGATTGCGGAAATGTCCAGATCTGCCACATCTCCAGCAGACACTGTTGAGGTCCTGTGTGGATCCATTGTTGGCGGGCGGCCTACTTTCTGGCGGTCTTTGGCTCGGTGGTCTGTTTTCCGGTGATCTACTTTCCAGCGGTCTGTTTCCGGCGCGTGTCATGCCACTTGTTGACGGTGTTGGTGCCGGTTCAATGGCTCTGCGGTTTCCTGGAGGCGGTTGGGATGCTGGGGTGGACATTCGTGCTCCTCCTGACGGTACTGGTGGCGGTGGATCCGGGAGGTAGGTTGGTGCTGGCCGGGGGGTGAGGGGGGCAGTCGTGTGCATACCTGGGTGTGATGCAGCGGAGGTGGCACGATACACCTGCTGCATTTCCCGGCGTAGAGTTTCGTATTCCATCACTCTGGCGGTCAGGGTGGATATGTCGGTTACCGTGGTCCTTGGGATGTACTGTCTATAATCGGGGAGCAGGTTTCTGTATACCCATCGAAGTTCCTCCTGTACGGAGAAGTCTCCATGTCTCCGGATCAGAGTCTGCATATCAATCAGATAGGTGCTGGCAGCTTCTTCCGGTTTCTGTAAGCGGCGACTAATCTGCGCCTCTATCTCCTCCTGGTAGTTCACCGGGAAGTAGAAGATGCGGAAATCTTTCGTAAACTCGCTCCAAGTGGTCCAACGAGTCCGGTTATTGCGGTACCATAAGACTGCCGTTCCTTGTAACAGCTCTGGTAGTACGGGTAACAGCTGTTCCGGTCGCATTCCAGTATAGGAGCATACTTCTTCTAGCCTCTCTAGGAAGGCGGCAGGGTCTCCTTTCCCATTAAAGTGGATACCCCATTTACGGATCTTGAGAGGGTCTAGCATCGTATTACTAGTAACCGTGGACGGAGGTGGGACAGATGTTACGGTCTGGGCTTGCGGTGGAATCACTAATGGCGGTGGCAGGAATGGCGGGAAGGTGAGTCGTGAAGTAGTTGGGAGTGGTGACGTACTCCCATCCTTGATGAATTTAATCAGGCGCCGTTTCTTTTCTTCTACGGTGCCAGACAGGTCCAGGCGAAATTTGTTTAGTTCGGTATCCAGTTGTTCCTTCCTGAGCTTATAAATCCAGCTCAGACGGACATCAGCTGTTTCCGGTGGGCGGACATCCTCCGGGTTTTCTGATTCATGTTTTGGTTCTTCCTCGGTATCGGACATGTTTGCTTCTCTGTGGTGACTTCAAACACTGCGATTCTGGACGGTAACGACCAACGATGAACGGTGACGGTGGACGGTCTATGTTGGGACAGTCGGTAACAGATGATGTCTGGTAGTGCTACTTCAGAAAGGTCCTTCTTGATCGAGTTCTCAAACAGAACTCTCGACGGTAACGGACAACGGTGAACGATGGCGGTGACGGTGACAGTGGTGAGGACGGTGACAGTGAAGAAAGCAGGTATCAGGCGGTATCTGGTAGTGCTTCTTCGGAGACGTCCTTACCGTTCGAGTTCTCAAGCAGAACTCTCTCGACAGTAACGGACAACAGTGAACGGTGGCGGTGACAGTAACAGTGAACGGTGGCGGTGACAGTGGTGAGGACGGTGACAGTGAAGGAAGCAGATATCAGGCGGTATCTGGTAGTGCTTCTTCGGAGACGTCCTTACCGTTCGAGTTCTCAAGCAGAACTCCCTCGACGGTAACGGACAACAGTGAACGGTGGCGGTGACAGTGACAGTGGTGAGGACGGTGACAGTGAAGAAAGCAGGTATCAGGCGGTATCTGGTAGTGCTTCTTCGGAGACGTCCTTACCCTTCGAGTTCTCAAGCAGAACTCTCCGTTCTGACTTCTTGGCAGCGGATATAAGCGGTTGCAGTTATGCGCAAATGGTTTACGCACTGGAAGGCCACTGATAGTGGTAGGCACCAAACGGATAGAATTTATCACCGGAACTGGTAGGACTCCGGGGATAATCCAGAAAATCGGTAGAATCGGCGAAATCAAATTAGATGGTGTCTTGAGATGCCAGTTACCCAATCTTGTCGGTCTTACTCAGTTTCGACCTCCCAGGTTGCTGTGGTACACGGTTTTCCGAAACGGTTGGTCGGAGCGGTCTGAAACCAGTGGCAATCGATTCAGCGTCCCAAAGTTACTATTTCACGAGGGGTCACTTGCCTAGTAACTCCGGACTCCGGGGACTCCAAGTATTCCGGGTAAAATCCGGTTGGTCGGTAAAATTCGGTGCAGAAAATGTATCTGGGTCCGGACTACAACCTAGTATCAGAGTTACTCAATTTCGACCCTTACTTTGGCCGTAGCGCACTTTTTTCCGGAACGGTTGGTCTGATCGGCCGGACACTGGTGGCAATCGATTCCTTGGGTCCGATTACCCTGAATTTGATACCCCACACGACTTCGTTTCTTTTCGGATCCCTTCGGTACACTTCGGAAACGTTCGGCCGGAGTTCGGGTTTTCGGTTAAAAGTGCAGCCTCTTCGTATGCTAACACCGCCGGAACCTATGTTCAATTCCCAAAATCTAATAGTCTTCTTAAAATGACCGAGAACGTCTTCGGGAGTGGTCGGAGCGGTTCGGTAATGGTCGCAATCGCTTCTTCGTGGTCGGTTTAGTCGAAAATGACACCTCAGATGTCTCTCTAGGCCAGTCGGTACTTTTTCGGTCGCGTCCGGTGACTGCCGAATGCGAAAGTCCAATTAAATTTTCCCACAATCTAATTTAATTTAATACAGTCCCTGCTCGGGCGCCAAGTTTGTGACGTATACTTTCCGGTGAGGCCGGAAAGTGGTCACTTTTGGCACCTTAGCAACGGTTCGGTTACTCGGGAGCCACCTTTACAATTTTTTACGTGGGGCAAAGGTCCCACACTAGCCTCTTAACACAGCCTGTTACAGTAGGGCTGGGATAGCTACAGTGGAGAAAACAGTAACTTCCAGTGGGTCAATTTGGGAAAATTGGACTGTTACACAAACAGCAGTAAAACACAGAATTCGGTAAAACAGAATATCTATTTATTTCCTATAAGTTACAGTGATAATGAAACTATTTATAGCTTAACTAGTTTAATATATACAGTACATTCATAACGCACAAAAGAGCAAACCCAGGCTGTGACGTGCTGATGATTACGGTAAGTGCTACCATGCGATACAGTGACGTTACTAAGGTAGACAGGAGTGAAGCAGCGGTATGACGGAAAAAAATGGCGGTGACGTACAGTTTGACAGCAGGCAGTGATAGGCAGCGGTATGACGTAGTCGCGGTAGGAGCAATCTTCGAGGATCGGTCTTTGCACGGTTGTTTACTTACAGCTGGGTACGTCTTGAGTCGTGGAGCGGCCGACCACGACTGTTTGATATCACGAGTTTTAATAAATACTTTCCTCTTTCAACAAGCCGGTAGAGGGGGAAAATGTGCAGACACGGTGCGTAGCGGTAAATGAATACTTGTATTATTTTCAGGTGAAACGGTTAAATGAAAAATATTTTACAAGTCAGAAATCGCGGACTTTACCATTATTTTCTGTCTCCCGGTCTTAGAAAAATTTCACTTACTTACTTTACTCACTTTACTTACTTATTTCCGGAGCTGGCTGCAGTGGGCACATCTGGTCGCTGTTGGAGTTCGTGAGGAACTGACTGTCTGCTCTCAGCGCCTCGGGTATCTAGTCCACTATCCCCTCTATTCGCGGTAATGACGGGAGAACGGTGCGCGTGGATATTGATTGCCGTAGGCGCAACTTAGTACAGTGTCGCGCGGAAATATAATTCAAATATTGTTACTTACGTCTGCTGGCGGTTTCCCTGGAGGAGGCACTTCTGCTCGCTGTTGTTCACTGGTAGCAACTGAATGCTTTCTGCGGAGATCACGGTTTAGTATGCATTTTCAGAACGGTTGGGCCTGGTGGGGCCTATTAGTTTATGCGGTGATATAATTATTTTTCACAGCCTGGTAACTTTTATTAAATAATTCAACAGAAACATATATATTTTTGGTAAATATAAATGGTTTATTGGGGTTTAAAATATGCTTCATTACAAACGGATATCCACTGGATGTCTCTCCATGGACAATATACAGATAGTAGTAAAAGGATCAGAAACGGGCATCCAATATATATCCCTTAATGGACGATGAATAGGAATATTAGTAAATGGATAATAAATGGACATCTAGTGGATATCTCCCCATGGATAATGTATGGATATCCATGTACGGACATAAAACAGACGTCTGGTACGACCACAGAAAGGTGTGTCGATATGCCGATAATGCAGACAACCCTTATAGTTCACTCGAGAGGTAAAGATAGCGTTCGATAGATGACGTAAAGTTATTATTATCGACTACTATAAATTCTCACATTACAGATTCCTTTACTTCGCATTATAATGATATGCTATATAAGGTATGCTTACAGATCTCTATATCGACCACTTTAGAAGCAAGAGAGCGATCGGTAGATGACAAAAATCGCTATTATCGACAGCTATAAATGCCTGGACTACAGATTCCTGTACCCGCTACTATAATAGCCATATTTACAGATCTCTATATCGGTCGCTGTACCGATCGTGCCGTAGAAAAAATTAAAAGCAATAGATGTCGCCCACATTTAGTGTCATATATTCAATGAAATATATCTCGTCTGATGGATTTCTTATTTCTTGCTGACGTTCAACGGAGACAACAAAGTTTGGGCGGAAATATTCTTACTATCTTAGGAGGGAAAAGACGGTAGTCGAACTTCTGGAGAACCTATTCATCAGGTTATTGCGTCGCGATGGGAGGTTATCCTCAAACAAGGATTGGATTTGGAAGTTGAAAAGTCACTACTAGAAAACTACCCTCCGGCGAGTAACTGTTCAATATTATGTCCACTAAAATTGAACACGGAAGTAAAGGCCTCTGCTTCTGAACCAAAGAGATACTCGATTGACAAATTCACAAAGTCAAATTGCAGCAGGTCTGTCAGCTTTGGGAGAGTTGCTAAGCCTTCTACTTGAACAGGAACCTACTCTAGATATTCATCATGTGATTGAATTAGCTAGTGATGCAGGTAAACTATTTGCAGATGTACACCACACCTAGTCAGAATCTAGAAGAATATTAATTAGTTCTTCTCTGAATAAGAAATATAAGGGGACCCTAGCCGAAGCTCCTATTACTGGTTGGTTGTTTGGTGACAGTGGACAGTCAGGCGGACAAGCTACGTTCCTACAGAAGAGAGGAGCCGACGGCAAATCCTCTTGGAGGAAAAAGCGCTATTAAATGTTAACATAAGTAGATATGCGGGTCGACATAAGAATTTTGTACAATCCTGGCAAGGCATAACGCATGACGCGCAGATACTTACTTGGATTCAGGGATACCGCATACCATTTTCTCGTAAACCTATTTAACTATCGGAACCTCTAATAATAAGATGGTCAGAAGCTGAATCTGGAAATATTCGGGTTGGAGTCGTATCTCGGTGCTCACCATGTGTTGGTCAATATATTTCGAATATTTTCCTGGTTCCGAAATCAGACGGAACAAATAGGCTACTAATTAATTTAAAAAAAAATTAAATACATTCTTAGTTCCCGCAACATTTCAAACTAGAGGATTGGAGAACGGCTGTTAAACTTCTTTCCATAGATTGCTATATGGGATTGCTCGACCTAAAAGAGGCCTATTTAATTCCGATTGCGAACTCGCATAAAAAGTACTTGATATTTAAATTTGGTAATTTTCTATACGAGTACAACTGCCTTCCTCTCAGATTATGCACTGCACCTTTTGTATTTACAAAACTCATGAAACTGATTCTCTCTCTCTTAGAACCAGAGGCTTCCTCTGAGTAGTCTATCCCGACGATTTTCTATTGATATCAAAGTTGCGAGCACAATATATTGGTGACGTCAAAAATATTAGAAACATTGGGATTTATTATCAATTACAGAAAAAGCCAAAAATCATAACACGTGTTATATTTGGTGAGAGACAAACAAACTTTGTACTTTTTTAGGGTTTGAATTTAACACAAAAACATTGACATTAGGCGTACCTCAAAAAAAAAACAAGAAAAAATTCGGGTAACTTTAAAATGAAAAATAGTTGTAAGATCAGGGAATTAGCACAGCTTCTAGGTCTCTTAACATCTGCTTGTCCTGCAGTGCCATACGGCTGGGCGCATACAAAGATACTAGAGAGAGCAAAGTATTTAGCACTACGAGATAATCCAAATAGCTACGACCGAATGATGAATCTAACCGCAGAACTTGCGAAAGATTTTTCTTGGTGGTATGACAACATTAAGGTTGCAAAGACACACATGACATGTAAAAATTACAAACTAACCATCTACAGTGATTCTTCAAAAACAGAGTGGGGGAGAGTATGTGGTGACGACACGGCTCATGGATTCTGGAATATAAAGGAGCAACGTTCCCTTATAAATATTCTAGAACTTACAGCCGCATTCTTTGGCTTAAAATGTTTTGCTAAAAATTTACGTGATTGTCATATCTTCCTTAAGATAGACAATACTACCGCTATCTCGTACATAAACCATATGGGCGGAGTCCGATATAAAAAATTAAGCGAATTAACAAAGGAAATTTGGGTGTGGTGCGAGTCCCGAAACCTTTGATCTTCGCGTCATATGTAGAGTCTTCGGTTAATTTTGAAGCAGACAGGAAATTACGGAGATTAAAACCGGAAACTGAATGGCAATTGTCGAATTTTGCATTTAATAAGATTGTAAATATTTTTTAGCCATGCTCATATTGATCTGTTTCCAGATCGAACTAATATAAAATGTGATTTATTTGTTTCGTGGTGAAGAGATCCAGAGGCCATTCAATCGACGTATTTACTATTTCATGGAAATATTATTATTTCTACGCATTCCCACCTTTTGCAGTAATACCGCGGGTGCTTCAAAAGATAATTACGGATGAGGCCGAAGGAATAGTAGTATTTCCATACTGGCCGTCACAACCGTGGTTCCCCGTTTTCACTTCTCTGCTCATCGGAGACCCAATTTATTTCGAGCCAAATATTAATTCATTATTGTCCTCCGACAGAGTCCACCACCCCTTATGGAGGAGTCTTACCCTGGTGGCAGGGCGCGTATCAAAAAAGCATTCCAGCCAAAAGGCCTCTCCAATGCGTCAGTGGACATTATGGTTTCATCCGTCTAGCTGCACCCTCAAGCAATATAACTCCGAACTAAAGAAATGGTGGACATACTGTCAGGAGAGGAATTTGGATGTCTACCGTTATGACGCACCCACTATACTGCATTTTTTCTCTGCCCATCTTGACGGAGGCGCATCTTATGGTACATTAAATAGTGCTAGATCTGCTCTGGCTCTGATAATTTCACCAGATTTTGGTTCTAATCCCACCGTAAAATGGTTCATTAAGGGCATATTACAGATAAAATTGCCAACACCAAAATACAAATGCACTTGGCATCCGAGTATTGTTTTAAAATATTTATCAACACTAAATAACGAAACAATCAATATTGCACGCCTAGGAAAAAAGTTGGCGATGCTAATAGCTTTAGCAACCACACAGCGGGTTCAAACTCTTTCATTAATAGATGTAAGAAATTTACTAAATGTGGAGGGCGGCATCGACATCAAGATACCTGACAGAATAAAAACATCTGGGAAAAACGTAAACCAACCAACTCTGTTTCTTTCTTATTTTTCTGAAAAACCCGAATTATGTGTAGCTAGTGCACTAAATAAATATATTGCTCGAACATTTAACCTTAGGCCGCCTGATTGTAACAAATTGTTTATCACACACAAGAAACCATATCGTCCTGCATCTTCCCAAACAATTAGTAAATGGTTAAACTGTGTCTTAGGGAAGAGTGGGTTAGACCCAAGATTTGTAAAAGAGACAGAGGTTGCCTGGTAACTCAGGAGCCAATAAAATTCTTGCGCGGGAGTGACGTGTCCAGAGGACCTTTTAAAATTAACATGCACAACAAATGACCTACTTAAAATATGAATATCCAAAATAATATTTTCAATAACTGTGTAAGCAGAAATAAAAGATATTAAACAAAGTACAACGAGATCAACGAGGTTGGGGATACACTGGTCGACTGGTGCATCTTTTACCTCTGTGAAGTGAGTTGTAGAAGCGGGTCCTCTGGATGACGCGCAATATGGTGCTCCCTAGTTACCAGGCAACCTGTCCTCTTTACAAACCTTGGGTTAGACCCAAGTATATTTGCAGCTCACTCAACCAGACATGCGAGCACTTCGGCAGCCAAACATTTGGGAGTGAGCCTAGATGTTATCCGGAATACGGCGGGGGTGGTCCGGTAACTCAAAGGTATTTGCCAGGTTTTATAATAGACCACTTATTCAAAGAGAATCGTTTGCCCAGGCGATCCTAACCTCATAGTTCATTATATCCATTACCCAGCAAATACACAAGCATCGGCCGAAATGCGGTTTAATGATGGAAATGATGGAGAATCGGTGGCATCAAATGCCAATTAAGTAACAACGTTTTTCTAGCGGTGGCAAAAAGTCACGTTTATGGTAAACGTTGGCCCGACTTGAATGGCAGATTGGCATCGAAATCAAACGTCTAGAATTAATCGCATATTTATTGGGATTTGATGCGCATTATTTGATGTCATGGGCTAGTCCATGTTCTTTGGGTATGGGAAAGATCAAACACGATCCCAGTAAACATAGCAAATCCGGCAAAGTGCCGGGCCAATGCATTTATTGCAGGGCAACTGTCGCTATTGATGAGTCATCAATACAACGACAAAGTTCGTGGACAAGGCGTTATTGGTTATTTTTTCGAGTTTTGAAGTTTTACTTGTTTATTTATTGAATAGTCTTTATTATCATGAAGAGGTAAGTAATTGATGGCTTTATAAAATATATGTTATGTTCAGTTTATGGATAAATTATAATTGTGCCATGATTTGCTTGAAGGTTATGTTTACAATTTTTCGATTAATTTAATAATAAGTATTTTAATTTTATATCTTATTTTCAAAACGAAATTTAGATATGATTTTCTATTTATTTTTATTTTAAGATCTGTCAATTACACTTTCGGCAGGATAAAATTGAAATTGAGACAAGCGTGTGTACACAGGAAGGGAAAAGACTCACGGCTCCATTATGTCACCCCCGTTTGATAGAAGGTTTGCTATACTAATTAATACTTAACTTCTTTTTAGTTAATTGTCTTTCTATCATGTGCGGTACCTAGTCAGTTTTCAAATTGTGTTCAGTACCTATATGTCGAAGCCAAATAATATCCATCGGGAATATATATCCTACAGATGGTGTTGATTATACTGTTTGGCAGGTTATATCTATACGTTGATAGTGGTCAGGGGCGGACTAAAGGGGGGGCTTTAGGGGCTTAAGCCCAGGGCCCCGAATACTGAAAACGGACCAAATACGATATGATTATGACTATGCTCTGTACTGGTGATCTCATTGACAGCATAAATAATAAATATAAAAGTATATATATATCATTTTTTGCTTTTGTCTGCTTCCGCATCGCAATCCACAGTCTTTATGCCACTGTATGCACCTGGATTTGATCGGTAATGCGGCTACTCACTACTCGCTATTATTATCATAGTTCAGTGGCGGCTGGTGAAATTTCAATATGGGACCCATACGAAATATGGGAAATAACATCTAGAGAACCACTTCTCTAAAGACCCGTCAAAAATTTTGAAAAAGAAGTTTGCGAAAAATGTTTTTAAAATTCGGTTGCCCTCCCTGGCCCTAGGGACTCCTGTTTAATTAGTTTATTTTTTGTCGTATACATTTGACTTTTCATAAAAATGCAACAATAGGTTTTCGAGTTTATGAAAATATTTTCATTATTAACTGAGATCCAACGAAGTGAAATGTTGTAATTTGTTAAATTGTAAATTACAAAATTTCAGTTCATTGTATTTCATTTAATAATAAAAATATTTTCATAAACTCGAAAACCTATTGTTGTATTTTTATCAAAAGTCAAATGTATATGACAAAAAAAAATAAATTAAACAGGAGTCCCTAGGGCCAGGGAGGGCAACCGAATTTTAAAATTTTTTTTCGCAAACTGCTTTTTCAACATTTTAGAGAAGTGCTTCTCTAGATGTTATTTCCCATATTTCGTATGGGTCCCATGCGCCACAGACGGGAAAAAAAATATTGAAATTTCACCAGCCGCCACTGTCATAGTTTATAGTTCGGTATTTAGCCAAAACAAAGTGAAACATGTCTTGGTGGTGCGTGATCTGACATGATCTCAAAAAAATGTTATCTTATGAAATGGGAAGGGCCCCAAAGCAATTAATAGCCCAGGGCCCCGCACTCGGTTAGTCCGCCCCTGATAGTGGTGATTGATTTGTTGGAATTTTCAGCAGACAGATGAGATAGTTTTTCAAATTAAAAAGAAAACTGAAGTCAACATACATCTATTTTTATTATGGACAAGTGAGTATATATATTACATAACATTAGAATTACTTGCTGTAGCTTTCCCACATTTGATTAATAATTTTTATTATGTTTACAAAACACACGTGAAAAATTTTCAAACATTACTCTTTTATCATGCCATTGAAAATTAATGACCATTACCCTATATTTTTTTGAGATGTTGGTTACCAAAATTCCAAAATGAGGGTATAATATGCACGAATATACAAGTAGATACTTTAATTTAGACCCTCCAAGTGTTGTTTTCGAGGTGTTTTTTTTTTATTTCGGATTTTACAATGGCCGAATCTACACTTGTGTATTGTATATTAAATTAAATTCTTTATTACCCCTCATGTGATACATTACATGCATATTTGGTAAGTCAAAACTAATACAAAAGTAGTAAATGTGGGTAACATATTATAAGTATAGGTCATATAAATTGTAAATATTATAAAAAGGTACAACACGGACAGTACGAATGTATGTATAAGGTACAAAATATATTAAAATCACAATATGCATATTAAACAATTCCTAATTGTCTGAAATTTTGTTGCATAACATCAAAACAAATATTCTGAAGCGTACTGCTTTGAACCTGTAATATAGACTACCTATTAGGTTTAAATGAACATGTTCACGTTTTTTTAAAATTTTTTTTAAGTGCTGGAGAATAAAAATGTGGTTTGTTTTCTATCAGGTCAAAAAATAAATAAATCCGGAAATATTATATAAGAAAACTTGTTTCAGCTGTAATACGAGGAAATCCAATGGGAAATAGGAACTACCATAACAGGTTTGGTACGATCTTTTGCTAATCGAGAAGAGGAAGAAGATACTTAAAAGCAAAGGAGAACAGAAATAGGACCAGGAGAAGGAATATGAAATGTATTTTATTATGTTCAGAGAACTGCGTTTTGATGATTTTGAATGTATTGAATAAATTTTAATTTTTTCTTAGTAACTTGGACTAATGGACTCAGTTCTTAAGAAATAATGTGTCAAAACTTCATAGGAATGTACCGGTTTTCATTTTTTTAGAAGGGGCAAATTTAAAAACCACGTTATATTTATTTAATCAAAATTTCATTTAGACGTTCCCAAATATGTCAGTTGACAATTCTAATCAAGCAGTATGTGTTATGTGATGCATGTGGTTATTAACGTACATGGGTAATATGTAAAAGAAGTTTTGAATATAAATATGCATATGGTGGTAACTTAATTTTTAAACTAGCAAAAAAATTTTAAACAGAAAAATTCTATCTTGAAGGTAATGGGTCGTTACTTATGGCCTAATTAAGTTGCAGGTGTCTCATATCGTTATGTTCAAATTTTGGGAGCATAGACTTAATTGTAAGATTAAAAAACAAAAGTGGTAGTGCGATTTTTATTCGTTTCGAAGTTACAGGCCTATTCAATTTATGAACAGTAAATAAATTTAAAAAAACTTAGTCATGTGGAAATAAATGACAAAAAAACGAACCATTTGACCACGGATGACACATGCTTTTTTGTATCTACTGGTCAAAAATTTTATAGTCCTATAACTTCCATGTCTCGAACACATTGCTATGATGAAAAATAAAAATTTTAAAAATGAGTAAGGTTTTAATGTCGTCCTCTGTATGTGCACTATTATTAACTTGTTATTTTTAGTTGCATTGGTTGATTCACAAGTATTGTAGATTGGTTTGCAGAATATAATGTTGAAAACAAAAAATTTAAATGTAGCATATTTCTTTTGCATGGGTCATCCTCTATGTTTTCAGATATTTCCAAAAAAAATTGTTTTAAATACTGAACAAAAAGAGTATAATAATCCGAACAATAGAAACATTATGACAGTTTTTTAAATTTAGAAATATAATTTTCAGTGTGTCAAAATGAACACCTTATTTTTGTTCCGATTTTAATCTTCCGAAATATTTGAAAATATACAAGGCATTTCATTTTAAATATTAGTTAATTTCTAACTTTAGCTGATTTGTGTTATGTATAAATATACATACGTGTGTGTGTGTGTCTCTGTCTATGGAGGATCTAGTCTCTCGACTCTAATAGGCTTCTAGAGGAGCCATGGTTGCTTGAACAACATTTCGACAGAATCATCGGTCATCTTCAGGTTCTCGCTGGTAGCTGCTTACTACGGACCATCGTTACATGAACTGAGAATTTTTGAACTAAGTCAGTTCAAATAAAGAGAAACCTCAGTAGAGTAAACAGCTAAATGTCTTTGGTCACGCAATTGATGTACATTGGCATTACATCGGTCTATACTTAAATAACTGAATCGTCCAGATTACTTTTGAAAGTTAAACCTGCGTTGCACCATGCACTACCTAGGAAGCTCCTATATAGCTGTTTACCTCTGGAGCAGGGGACATGGTTGCTTAAACAACGTTTTTACATATGCCATCTTTAGGTTCTCACTGACATATCAGTGAGAACCTAAAGATGGCATATGTAATTCTGTCGAAACATTGTTTAAGCAACCATGTCCCATGCTCCAGGTATAAACTGCTATAGGAGCTTCCTAGGTGGCCCATGGTGCAATGCAGGTCTGACTTTCAAAAGTAATCTGGACGATTCAGTTATTTAAGCATAGATCGATGTAATGCCAATGTACATCATTTGTGTGACCAACGACATTTCACTGTAGGCGAACCTTATTTAAACATTATGTGATAGTACGTAAGTCCAGCATTGGTAGTCAATCGTTACTTCTTCGAAAAATACAGAACAACGGCATCTTGCCTGAAGAGGGCCATTAAGTTTGATGCGTTTAAGTCGGAATTTTGATTCTGGAGATGCATTGGAAGCCAGCATTGTACCAACGTTTCGTTTTCCGGCAAGGGGTTATTCCCCCGACAGCGGCCCAATGTAAATGTGTTTGTTGGGTAGGATTTAGTTACTTTCCAGTATTCACATAACTTTATATTCAAATGTTATGTTACGTTGTATGATTTTTGTTTTATTTTATTATAGTGTACCACAACAAATAAATAAATACATTTTTTGTCGCTGTGACTTTAAACATCTACATAGTGATGATCATAGAGGGCGAAGCGCGAATATAATTAAAACATCAAACGAACTTACCTAAGTGAAGTTCGATCTTAATTATATGAAGCGCTTCGCCCGAGATGATCAGTCCCTCCCAACCCTGTCCTTTCATGGCTCCCTGATCATCCTTATCACGACAAAAAAGAAAAGTTCTTTAAAATGAATGAATACCCACCGGAGTGGGGGAACGACGCGGTATATGTGGATAAATTCGAATTCTTTAAATTTGTGACATCTTAGCAAAAAGTAGACGTACTACATAGTGATGATCATCTCGGGCGAAGCGCTTCATATAATTAAGATCGAACTTCACTTAGGTAAGTTCGTTTGATCTTTTAATTTTACTTCCACATCCAGTGAAAGTATAGTAACGACAAAAAAATTTTTAAAAATTTTTATTGTTAAAATAGGCTTAGAATGTCATGAAACGTCGAGATTTTAAGTTTGAGCGAAAAAAAATTTCTGTCTGTCTGTCGGTCTGTAACTTTTTTTGTGCCCACGTTTACTCTGGAACCGTTTGAGATATTGACTTGAAATTTGGTACACATATGTACTTTAATTATATTTTCATCTTGTTCCGTCGAAGGGTTGGGGGGTAAATTGGGGTAAATTTGGGGTAAATAGGTAAATCAAGCAAGTAAGAGTCCATAAAATTGATATTTAGTATATACAAGAGAAGCTAGGGTCTCAAAAAGAATTTTGGCATAAGCCACCCCTGTTACTGTAGAAGAACGCACTACCGGGCGTCAAAATGACGCGACACCAATTTATTTCTCAGGGGGCGCCAGTCGCGTATTACCCCGTTCTTCTACCTCCCAGGCGGGTTCGAGATAAGATGACTTCGGTAGCCGAAAAGCGGGACCAAGGCTGCACTACCACAGATCGGAAACTACGCTCTCTCTGGACCCGAATTCCCTCGTTAGGGGTTTAGGCACCTCTTAATTTCCTGAATTTTTGCATAAAAAAATCCCAACCGAAGAATTTCTCTGCGGAGGGATTAGTTTTGGTACGCGAAAATCACGTTTTGGTCCATTAATAACGGAATATATTTCTCAAAAAACGCATAAAAAAATCCCTATCGAACCTCCGTAAAACAACCAGAAGGTCGAACGTTAATGCGAATTAACTCGACACATCCGGTTTTCTATACGAAAGTTCCAGGGATTATAGACCGTCAACAGGCCTCAAGATCAATTAAGAAACATTAGTTCAAAGAATCCGTTTATTTAACAGAATTGGTTATACAAAATTCTCAAGAAAGAATCGTGCCTTCCCCAATCAAGGTAGTGACTTTCAGACCATACAAGCGAGAGCGCTCGCGCTAACGATCGATTAGGTAGAAAAGATTCATACGTACCTTCTCAGAATCAAAATGCGAGCTTTTAGAATCATTTCAGACTCTGGGTAAATGAATAATCAAGGCTGACTGAAATTAACTTAAAAAAGTTTTACTAAATGAATTTAGTTTCGCTAGAGACTACCTAGCTTTAAAGTTCTTGTATCGTGGAGATTCACGTACTCAAACACATTCAGAGGACTTATTACTGCATAAGTTGAGTGGCGTTCGATCAGTCCACGACTTACTAACCCTTATCACAGTCGATTCATATTATCGATTTGGCAGCGTCTCACCTTCGAGCGACTTTTAGGCAAAATTGAATTTTTGGATTTTTATGCACAAGGCGTTTTCCTCTATAACTTTGTTATTTGAAAAGCCCTGTTATTGGCTTTTCTACCATCGCTTTGTCTGGACCACTCAACGCGCTCGACCAAATTGCGAGCCGCTGGGTCAATCCAAACTCTTTCTATGCGAGAAACCGGCCTTGTACATGTGCATTGATTTTTATCAATTTTTGCTTATCGGCACTACGCCGGCTTTGACAAAATCTTCTATTTTGCCTTTCGGATGCAGTGCATCGTTAAAATTTTATGCTCATACTTGGGCTTTCAATGACCGTACCTCAAAGGTCAATGTCTTTGGTTGAGGAATAAAAAATAAAAAATAATTTAAATTATATTTTCGTGGTACTTTTTAAACTGACTTCGTGGTACTTTTGAAAAATCCATTTTAAGACCAATTTCAGCGTACTTTTGAAAAATCGATTTTCGAGCCAAATTTCAAGGTACTTTTGAAAAACTAATCTGCGGGTGAAATTTTGGCGTACTTTTGAAAAATCGATTTTCAAGCCAAATTTCAAGGTACTTTTGAAAAGTTAATCCGCGGGTGAAATTTTGGCGTACTTTTGAAAAATTGATTTTCAAGCCAAATTTCAAGGTACTTTTGAAAAGTTAATCTGCGGGTGAAATTTTGGCGTACTTTTGAAAAATCGATCTTCAAGCCAAATTTCAACGCAGTTTTGAAAAATTAGTCTGCAAGTGAAACTTTGGCGTACTTTCGATAAATCGATTCTTGGGTCAAATTTTGACGCCCTTCCAAAAATATTATTTTTCAAAGTCCAATTTATGGTACCTTTGAAAAAGTATATTATTCATAAATCTTTGTCATTATATACTTCTACTCTCATATTCTGAACCAAAAACATTTTTCCTAAGTGAAAATTCGGTGTTTCTTCGAATTTTCACCTGGTCATTTCCAACGCCTTATAGAACCCAAAACGGCCCTTGTGGACTGATCTGCGCCTCTGCAGACTCCCAAAAATGTCTTTAAATGAAATTTTTGCCTAAGTCGAATTTTGATTATGTCTTCAACTTAGGACGATTTTGGAGAGTTCTACAACACTCCCCTCCTTTGGTTGAATCTTTTCTACTCATCGATTGCCTTTAATTTCCATATTCACTTGTATGTCTGTATGCCTTCATTTGACGGTCTGACCTATGGTACAGATGTTTAAAAATAACGGCCTTAATTGGGGCAGACGGCTGATTCGCCTATCTAACTTAAAATTAAATACATTTTTTAAACAATACGCCAAGTTGATACAACATTTTTATCAACTTAATTACACCCGCGTCGAGGTGCAAAGCGAAGCGAAGCGTAGCACAATTTTGATTAGCGTCCACTCTCACTAATTCGTTGCACTCGCTTTTTCGCCCTGGTCTCGCTCTTGCTTAACTTCGGCCCTTTCTAGAAGAGGCTGTCTATATCTCCATGCCGCAGCTTGGACGGTCCTCGCCTTTGAGTTCCAGACTTCACCATGCCGCGCCCTTGCGACAGGCTGGGTCATCTTTCCATTTCTGCACATGGAAAATGCAGTTCTGCAACTAGATTGACTTTTAGCAAGTCGTCGACTGGGACGCGTCGACTAACAAACACAATGTGTTGTTTTTAATGAAATATTTTTCTAACATGAATTTTGTTAACTTATAATGGTTAGAAATTGGTTCTTCGTAAGGTAGATTGAATCGGCTTACGATACTCGTGCGGTCATCACTACTTTGTAAAAAAAATATAAAAAAAAAATTGAAGCGTCTTCTTGAGCGAAGAACGGCTTCTGAAACTCGTCTCGTAGTTTCTACTTCGTAAGGTAGATTAAATCGGCTTACGATACTCGTGCGGTCATCACGACTTGTGAAAAAAGTATAAAAAAAAAAAAAAATCGAAGCGTCTTCTTGAGCGAAGAACGGCTTCTGAAACTCGTCTCGTAGTTTCTACTTCGTAAGGTAGATTAAATCGGCTTACGATACTCGTGCGGTCATCACGACTTGTGAAAAAAGTATAAAAAAAAAAAATTGAAGCGTCTTCTTGAGCGAAGAACGGCTTCTGAAACTCGTAGTTTCCATTTGGGGTATACGTTAATTTTGTTGACTTAAAATGATTAAAATAGAAGTTGTCTTCTTGCATAAGAAAAACAGCTTCCGAAACTCGTACTGATTCGTACTTATGCCTACGTCCATTACTCGAACTTGGCGGCTCTCGCTCTTGAGAAGCTAGGCTTACCGGATCGCGCTCTTGCGTCGGGTTCGCCGTCTTTCCATGTCTGCTCATGGAGTAGACTTTAAATTTTCGATTCGACCGCATATAGGTCAAAATCGCTACTTAGAATTTTGAGAAAAAATATAAAAATAAAAAAAAAAAAAAAAAAAAGCGAAAACGGCTATTAGCCGTGGTCGACCTCAGAAATATCTAGAGGTGACTCTTCTATGTCTGGCTCATCTCGAGCATCATCGGGATCTCGACTTATTACATCCTGCTCATCTTGAGCTCTTGCGGGAACATTGATTTGAACTAGTGTGGTATCGCTACGTCGCTCTGACCTGGGCGCGATCTCATTGTCTGATGAGGAAGCGTCGTCACTAAGATGAGTTTCATCCGGACTATCTTCTGATTCTTCAGACAATTCCAATTCAACATCGGGGTCTCCCTTAGGTGCCGGCCTGATGGCATCGACATGTAATCTCGTCGAAGTTACCCCCTTGTGAATGAGGTAAACTTCATTGGACAATCTCTTTAAAACCTTGTGTGGCCCACTCCACGACGGTGTGAAGGTATGATCCTTCCTGATCCTTTTAGTCATTACCATATCTCCCACTTTATATACGACCGGCGTTACCGCCACTTTGGGCGCGTAACGCCATTGGTAATTTGTTTGATTTTTACGAATCTCCTTGACTCTTTCAAGGCGGGGAACGTCCGCTTGATTACGACGTTCTTGTCTATAAGCGAACATATTCCAATCACCAATCTGCGGTAATTCATAGCCGAGTACTACGAAACTGGGCGTATGCCCCGTAGCGGCGTTTTTTCTTGTTCTCAAGATATATGCCATCTGACTAACATGTCGATCCCACTCGTCGTTGGGTGAACCATATAATAAGGTTTTTAAGATCTTCTTAGCTTCTTGCACCCTCCTTTCTATTGGATTGGCCTGTTGGTGGTAAGCTGCTGTGAAGAATCTTTCAATATTGTTACGTGTACAGAACGTATCGTAAAAGCCGGAATTGAAGTGGCCTCCCTGGTCGGAAATGATGACCCTCGGAACGCCATATCTCGCCACTAGTTCCTCTTCGATAAATTGTGCTATTGTTTTTCCACTGACTTGGGTGAACGCCTTGGCTTCGACCCACTTACTAAATACATCCTCTACCATTAATATATATCGGTTATCTGCATCTTTGGTTCGCTGAAGCGGTCCGATTACATCGACGCTTAGAACTTCGAACGGATGAGATGGAGCATGGCTTCTGAGAGGAGCCTTCGGTTGTGATTGTCTGCTTTTTACGGAATTACAAATAATGCACTCATTTAAATATTTGTTAACTAGTCTCGACAAATTATTAAAATAATAGCGGCCCGAGATGATTCTAACAGTTTCATCGCGGCCGGGGTGACCTACTTCCGGTCGGTCGTGAAAATGAGATATTACTCTCATGACCATACGTTTTGGTATGTATAATTTTTCTATAACATTTTCGCCTCTTGTCCAAAGTGTGCTGCCTATCACTTGTCTTGTATTGACGAATTTCACCTCTGCCTCGGTTTTATCTACTTGTCGCACTAGAGTATTCCATCGTTCAATTTGGTCTTGGATATCTCTGGAGTGCGTTTGCGCTTCTCTGACCTGATCGTTTAATTCCAATGTGGTAATCACTGATATTCGTTCCTTGTACGAGAATTTTGGTGGATACATCCTTTCCTCTTCGTCGTTTGCTTCGACGTTTGGGCCTTGAGGATTCCTGCTAAGATAGTCTGCCAATATATTTTCCTTGCCGGGACAATGTTCTATTGTGAAGCTGTATTCCTGAAGTAATAATGACCAACGTGTAAATTTCGTTTTCTCGTCCTTATGCTTATTTAACCATAGTAAAGCTCGATTGTCGGTTTTGACTATAAATGGACGGTCTGCCAAATATATTTTGTATTTCCTTATATAATTAACGACGCTCAAACATTCCAATTCATTGATATGGTATTTTCTCTCCGTCGGAGATAACGTATTACTCGTATAAGAGACGGTGTGCTTCTGGTCATTATCCCCCAATTGATATAATACTGCAGATAATCCTATTAAGGATGCGTCCGTCTGCAGTATGAACATTTTATTGAAATCTGGCCGGTGCAGTCCTAGAGGTTTATTTAATACCTCTTTCAGTAGGATAAAGGATTCTTGGGCTTCTGTATTCCACTTATAGCGCCAGTCCTTCGAGAGTAGTCGGGTCAAGGGCTTAGTAATTATTGCAACATTAGGGATATATTCACGTACCCAATTACATAGGCCAAGGAAACTCTGAAGCTGGCGCCTTGTCGTAGGCACAGGATAGCTCTGTATCTGCAGAATATGTTTTTCTAAAGGTTGAGTAGTATTGGCATTTATTTTATGCCCGAGATAGGTTATACTAGATGTGGCTACCACACATTTTTCTGGTGACACTTTTAAATTATGTAAACGTAGGCGTTCAAAGACGGCTCTCAGATGGTTTACATGCTGTTCTATATTTTCACTGTAGATGATAATATCATCGAGATATACTTTGCAGAAATGATGCAAGTAGCCGGTCAATACGTCTCTTGCCATAAATTTTTGGAATGTACATGGAGCGGTCTTCAATCCGAAAGGCATCACGTTAAATCGGTAAGATGCTCCATCTAATGTTGTAAACGTAGAATAGTTTTTTGACGACTCCTCAAGAGGGATTTGCCAATATCCGCTCTTGAGGTCCAACACCGTAAATATGTTGGCGTTTCCTAGATCCTTTATACTCTCGTATATCTTTGGTAAGACGGATGCTTCGTCTTCCGTTACTTCATTTAAGTGACGATAATCAATGCAGAAGCGAGGCTTCTTGCCGGGCCTTTCAATTATAATGGGAGGCGAACTGTACTGAGCGGTACTCGGTTCTATGACCCCGGCTTTCAGCATCTCTTCAATTTGATCGTACATAACTTTTTTCTTAGTAGGAGACATAGGGTAGGGTTTGATATTGAACGGGCGGTCGTCTTTAACTTTTATTTTATGTTTCGTTGTCACCGTGGTAGCTTGGGTAGGCACCGCGGTGAACAATTCAGCGAATTCCTCGAATAGAGTTTTTAAATTATCGTTTCCGATGATCAGTTCTTCGGGAAGCCGGCATTGCTTCCTTGCTTGATGTGCCGCTTGATTCCAGAAGACGGTTATTCGCTCTTCGGTGCCGACGTAGACACATTTACGTTGATAATCGAATACGACATTATGAGCATATAAAAAGGGGGCTCCCAGAATGAGCTCTTCGTTTAAATTTTGAATGACCTGAAACGTGGTCTGAAAGGGTACATCTAGTACATTAACGTTTATGGTCGTAGTCCCGAAGGATTCTACTAAACCATCGCCACAAGCCATAACAAAAGTTTGGGGAGCTGTAAGTTGATCAATGTCGTTCAAAAATTTCGGTTGGATAATATTCCTTGTCGAACCTGTATCCAATAAAGCGTTAACCGCTCGATTATTAATTATAATCTTAATGCGAGGCAGAGGGAAAGCGTCGTTGGTTTGATTGATAGATTCTAATGGAGTGAATCGGTGGGGAGATAGGTTGACTTCTTGATCCTTAAACAGGTAATTAAGGTCAGGAAGGTCATCGAAGTTTTTTAATTTAAACTTCTTGCTTCGGAGCTTCCTCGAGGGTCGCTTCGAGCCTGCTGGGGCCTGGTAGGCGGGGCTGGTACAGTTCGGCCTGGGCCATCGCCTCTGACCCCCGCTTGGTTTCCCGTATTCATATTACGATAGGGATTGTTTGGGCATTCCGCATGAAAATGCCACTGCTCCGTTGGGCAATATCTGCAAGGGCGATACGGGACTCGGGAGTTCCTTACGTCTCCAGTAACCCTTCTCGGTATATCCCCTCTAGGCAGCGAGGAAATATTATTTGCAAAATGCACCCTTGGTGCTGGCGGATTATCTCTTCTTTGAGATCCATTGAATGGTGTCCTAGATGCACCAAAGGAACTGGAGGACGGCTTCGCTAATGCGGAGGGTTCCGTTCTCCAGTTACTGCTCGATTGCTGATTCCCTTGAGCTGAAGCGGTAGAGGTGGACGCTTCTCGGTCTTTGCTTTTTTTTGCATTTTGCAGAATCTCGAATTCTTTATTCTCATCCATGATTTTGGCCATTTGTTCGGTCATCGTCACTAGTGTATTTGTATCTAGTATGACGGCACTCTTTAGGAGCATTTTCATATCAGGTCTCAACTGATTGAAGATGGTAGCCGCCTTCATCGCCTCCGGCTTAAACGGATCGATCCTCTTGAAGAGGCATACCTTCCTGGAAATAAATACTGACGTATTTTCCTCGGCATCTTGTTTCTTGCCATATAAATTAGCTACTGCTTCGGTGAGTACTTCACCTGAATCGTAACGGCTTCTGAACCGCTCGAGGAATAGAGGATACGTGGTAATTAGGGTTCGGTATTGTTCGAACCATTTCCTAGCATCGTCTTTGAGCTGTTCTGATATTTTATACAGACGGTCGTTATCCTGCGTAATTCGTACTCGGACGAAAAATTCCTCCATATGATGAATGAAGGTTTCAGGGTCTTCGTGTTCGAAGCCATGAAATTCCGCATTTGGATGCTTCGACCGATACTTATGCTCGTGCGTGGCTTCGCTTAGAGCTTTGGCAAGACCTGCTGCCATTTGGGCGAACACTTGTTCTAAGGAGGGCTGTATGACTCCTTCAGTGGTACTCGGGCCTACCCCCGAACTACCCAGTACATCCTCTGCGCACGGCCTCTCTAACCCTCTAGAGACGTTGTCCATCACAGATGTCGGCTCGTCGTAAAACTGGAAAGGCGTTGATTCATCCATATCCTTTCCAGAAAGCCCTGCTGACTAACAACGCCCCACGTTGGGCGCCATGTAGAAGAACGCACTACCGGGCGTCAAAATGACGCGACACCAATTTATTTCTCAGGGGGCGCCAGTCGCGTATTACCCCGTTCTTCTACCTCCCAGGCGGGTTCGAGATAAGATGACTTCGGTAGCCGAAAAGCGGGACCAAGGCTGCACTACCACAGATCGAAAACTACGCTCTCTCTGGACCCGAATTCCCTCGTTAGGGGTTTAGGCACCTCTTAATTTCCTGAATTTTTGCATAAAAAAATCCCAACCGAAGAATTTCTCTGCGGAGGGATTAGTTTTGGTACGCGAAAATCACGTTTTGGTCCATTAATAACGGAATATATTTCTCAAAAAACGCATAAAAAAATCCCTATCGAACCTCCGTAAAACAACCAGAAGGTCGAACGTTAATGCGAATTAACTCGACACATCCGGTTTTCTATACGAAAGCTCCAGGGATTATAGACCGTCAACAGGCCTCAAGATCAATTAAGAAACATTAGTTCAAAGAATCCGTTTATTTAACAGAATTGGTTATACAAAATTCTCAAGAAAGAATCGTGCCTTCCCCAATCAAGGTAGTGACTTTCAGACCATACAAGCGAGAGCGCTCGCGCTAACGATCGATTAGGTAGAAAAGATTCATACGTACCTTATCAGAATCAAAATGCGAGCTTTTAGAATCATTTCAGACTCTGGGTAAATGAATAATCAAGGCTGACTGAAATTAACTTAAAAAAGTTTTACTAAATGAATTTAGTTTCGCTAGAGACTACCTAGCTTTAAAGTTCTTGTATCGTGGAGATTCACGTACTCAAACACATTCAGAGGACTTATTACTGCATAAGTTGAGTGGCGTTCGATCAGTCCACGACTTACTAACCCTTATCACAGTCGATTCATATTATCGATTTGGCAGCGTCTCACCTTCGAGCGACTTTTAGGCAAAATTGAATTTTTGGATTTTTATGCACAAGGCGTTTTCCTCTATAACTTTGTCATTTGAAAAGCCCTGTTATTGGCTTTTCTACCATCGCTTTGTCTGGACCACTCAACGCGCTCGACCAAATTGCGAGCCGCTGGGTCAATCCAAACTCTTTCTATGCGAGAAACCGGCCTTGTACATGTGCATTGATTTTTATCAATTTTTGCTTATCGGCACTACGCCGGCTTTGACAAAATCTTCTATTTTGCCTTTCGGATGCAGTGCATCGTTAAAATTTTATGCTCATACTTGGGCTTTCAATGACCGTACCTCAAAGGTCAATGTCTTTGGTTGAGGAATAAAAAATAAAAAATAATTTAAATTATATTTTCGTGGTACTTTTTAAACTGACTTCGTGGTACTTTTGAAAAATCCATTTTAAGACCAATTTCAGCGTACTTTTGAAAAATCGATTTTCGAGCCAAATTTCAAGGTACTTTTGAAAAACTAATCTGCGGGTGAAATTTTGGCGTACTTTTGAAAAATCGATTTTCAAGCCAAATTTCAAGGTACTTTTGAAAAGTTAATCCGCGGGTGAAATTTTGGCGTACTTTTGAAAAATTGATTTTCAAGCCAAATTTCAAGGTACTTTTGAAAAGTTAATCTGCGGGTGAAATTTTGGCGTACTTTTGAAAAATCGATCTTCAAGCCAAATTTCAACGCAGTTTTGAAAAATTAGTCTGCAAGTGAAACTTTGGCGTACTTTCGATAAATCGATTCTTGGGTCAAATTTTGACGCCCTTCCAAAAATATTATTTTTCAAAGTCCAATTTATGGTACCTTTGAAAAAGTATATTATTCATAAATCTTTGTCATTATATACTTCTACTCTCATATTCTGAACCAAAAACATTTTTCCTAAGTGAAAATTCGGTGTTTCTTCGAATTTTCACCTGGTCATTTCCAACGCCTTATAGAACCCAAAACGGCCCTTGTGGACTGATCTGCGCCTCTGCAGACTCCCAAAAATGTCTTTAAATGAAATTTTTGCCTAAGTCGAATTTTGATTATGTCTTCAACTTAGGACGATTTTGGAGAGTTCTACAACACTCCCCTCCTTTGGTTGAATCTTTTCTACTCATCGATTGCCTTTAATTTCCATATTCACTTGTATGTCTGTATGCCTTCATTTGACGGTCTGACCTATGGTACAGATGTTTAAAAATAACGGCCTTAATTGGGGCAGACGGCTGATTCGCCTATCTAACTTAAAATTAAATACATTTTTTAAACAATACGCCAAGTTGATACAACATTTTTATCAACTTAATTACACCCGCGTCGAGGTGCAAAGCGAAGCGAAGCGTAGCACAATTTTGATTAGCGTCCACTCTCACTAATTCGTTGCACTCGCTTTTTCGCCCTGGTCTCGCTCTTGCTTAACTTCGGCCCTTTCTAGAAGAGGCTGTCTATATCTCCATGCCGCAGCTTGGACGGTCCTCGCCTTTGAGTTCCAGACTTCACCATGCCGCGCCCTTGCGACAGGCTGGGTCATCTTTCCATTTCTGCACATGGAAAATGCAGTTCTGCAACTAGATTGACTTTTAGCAAGTCGTCGACTGGGACGCGTCGACTAACAAACACAATGTGTTGTTTTTAATGAAATATTTTTCTAACATGAATTTTGTTAACTTATAATGGTTAGAAATTGGTTCTTCGTAAGGTAGATTGAATCGGCTTACGATACTTTTGAAAAGTTAATCTGCGGGTGAAATTTTGGCGTACTTTTGAAAAATCGATCTTCAAGCCAAATTTCAACGCAGTTTTGAAAAATTAGTCTGCAAGTGAAACTTTGGCGTACTTTCGATAAATCGATTCTTGGGCCAAATTTTGACGCCCTTCCAAAAATATTATTTTTCAAAGTCCAATTTATGGTACCTTTGAAAAAGTATATTATTCATAAATCTTTGTCATTATATACTTCTACTCTCATATTCTGAACCAAAAACATTTTTCCTAAGTGAAAATTCGGTGTTTCTTCGAATTTTCACCTGGTCATTTCCAACGCCTTATAGAACCCAAAACGGCCCTTGTGGACTGATCTGCACCTCTGCAGACTCCCAAAAATGTCTTTAAATGAAATTTTTGCCTAAGTCGAATTTTGATTATGTCTTCAACTTAGGACGATTTTGGAGAGTTCTACAACATTACCACCCCCACCCCATTATTAAAGGGGATGAAAAAAAAAATTGTGATTTAGTGTATGCACAAGAACCAGAAACCTCAAAATATTTTTTTACTTCATCCACCCCCACTACCACCCCCTATCACCACCCCCACTCCACTACTGATGTGGTGTATCATTTTATGGATTTTTGTGGTAGAGGATTTCAAATATTATATAATTAAAGTTCCATAAACAATTATTTCCACATACAAATTTTTTTCGTTGTGAGTGACTTAGATAGAAAATCTGAATGTGGAAGTAGTGATTCCTTGGGCAGCGGTTTTTATATTTGACAATATAATAATCCAATAGCCACATGTTTGTTCTTTCATTTAAGCTTTCACGCGCTTTCCGCGTCGTACTTATGTATCGCCGCATTCCATTTTCGTGCGTTAAACAAAAAAATCTGAAACTTACATTTTTGATCGTACAAAAAAACTTCATACACATATTTGATGTGAAATTTCCCGTACTTTCGAATGGGGTAATTAGTTTTAGAAAGAAAAAGTTATTTTAAGATATATTTGACAAGTGTTTTTGCACTAAAAGTGAAAACCTCGATTGACTCCACTATTGCGATTGTACATCAGATATACACACACAAGTTAAAGTGCCGTTACTCATAGCTCCTCAGTACCTAAAAGCCAACTTTGCGCTGCCAAATTTTAGCAAAACAGCTTACTTTATCGATCGTAGATAAATAGCCTAGTAGTTCTTCAAACATTTTAAGTTTCGACATTGTGGAAGAGGAAATTCACACTTTGGGTAATTTAATTGTGTAAGTAATATCAGGCAATTGCAGTTGCAAATGTTGAAACGATAAGAAAGAGGAAATTGACAATTGTACTATGATGTGGGTATTTGTTTTGTAGATCAAACATAACAGGTAGAATGGTTTAATCAGTATTGCTCTTAAAATTGTGTATGCAACGTTGGGATTACAACATTCAAAATTAAATAAAGTTGAAGTTAGGAGTTGCCGAATGCGATTACGTATTTGCAGTGGCGGTTTTACCACTAGGCACACTGGACGGATGCCCAGGGCGACAAAATTTCAAGGGCGGCAAAAATTGTTTCCTTTGAATAAACCTCTAGTCGTTTTTATGAATTCACTGATAAAGTAGTATTACTATGAGAAGATGCCAGCAAAAAATATGCGCAGAAACGAGTTTGTGCGCTCCATTATTCTAAACCAATGAGAAAGAATTACGTGACATTCTATGTCAACACCAGTGGCGGCGGTGCCCTGCAGTAGAGCGGCGGCGATGGTAATAATAAAACAACTTTATTAGGCAAAGTTTAGTAGAACTTACTATTCTTACACTTCTCCTGAACAAAGGTTACTCGTAACAGTTGGCAAGTTTTAATCTACTCCATTTTCACAGTTCCTTGACCGCGAAACTTTTATTGCAATTACACATTCCTATACCCCAGATAAAGCTATGCCACTGGTAAAAATATTCGCGCATTTTGGCTCCGCCCTGGCATCTTCTCATAGTAATACTAGTCTACGACAGTTCCATTGAAGCCAAAATAACGCATCGAGCGATATGGATGGCAGCCAGAAGCGGCTTTCTTTCATACCTAATTTATGGTGATGGTCCTTAGAAGACTAATACTTTTTTATTCATTGTTTCATTTAAGCAAGTAAACTGTAAACCATTAATGAAATACAAAATAAATTATTTCCGGTTTGATAATTGATAAATAATAGTACATCTCGCTCAATTTCTTATCATCTAAATGAACTAAAGAAAATTTTTTTGGGAAACAGTTTTTGGGTAGTATATATATATGTTATATTTCTTAAGAGTAGGGGCAGGGCCGGTTTTGTGACTAGGCCTTATAGGCTCGGGCCTAGAGACGCCACTTTGTGGAAGTCGCCATTGTTTTTCGTCATAAACAGAAAAAAAAATTTCGGACTAAAAAAAGTTTTTCTTGGATTTCTCCCCCCGTTCTTCAAAAAATTCTTTCGGACTAAAAATAGCTTTTGTCTCTTGCCCATAAACTAATAGCAAGCGGGAGGGGGCGCAAAATTGACCTGTGCTTAGGGGCGATTTATATCTAAAACCAGCACTGAGTACGGGCGGCTTCTTAAAATAGTGCCGGGGGCGGCAAGCATGTTAAAATCGCCCTCGGCGTATTTGACTTTTATTAACATTGTGTATATGTATCTGTATGATTCACTTAGTTCAGGTGTATCAAATTTTGCCTAACTCCTTTTTGCCTCCTAATTTTTATTACTTATTTATATTTTATTTTAACAAATTTACTAAGAAAAGGAAAAAGGAGGGTGCAAGAATATTTTGTATTTATTCAAAATTCCACGATTCTTGTTTGTTGATATCAACAACGCTTGCTGTCCCCAATTTCAGCAATACAAGAGAACGGTCCTTAATAGTTATATTTCATAACATAAAATGCACATAAAAACTCAAAGCTGCCGGCCGAGCATTAAGGTACGGTCAGACATAGCTACTTTTGCTGCGCAGTTTTAGGGTTGCAGCTGCAAAAGTTTCGTATCGTGTTCACACTGATCCTAAAAGTAGCGTGCAGCGGGCAGTTTTTTCTACTGCAGCTACCCGTCAAACCTTCAAGTTTGGAAAAAGCTTGCAGTGACGTTCACACACAACACGCTGTTTTTGCACCATGCAACCAGATGCTGTATGTTAGCCGTTAGCTGTTGTTCCTTCACATCTCTCTGTGTTCGTGCCGTAATATACGTAATAAATTCCGATTTGTGTACTGTAAAACATGGATGACGAGACACTAGCTACAGTTTGCTTATTATCTGTACTATTAAAATGAAGAAGATGTCGACGCCAGACGAAAACTGGAATTTGGATGAAAGAATGGATAAGAAATAGATAAAAGTTAGAACTTTCGGACGGTGACAGCCCGCCAAATTAATTTCAATATATATTGACTTACAATGTTTCTTAGCTATAAATATCAAATACTTAAAGATTTCTCCAAGATCAAACATGTATCTTATTAAAGAATAGATAAAAAAAATCACTACAAGCTGCAGCTATAATTCTATATTTATTTTTTTTTATACTATAAACAAACAAGAATGAATCATTTGAAAACATAGTTTCGTCAAGTCGAAATTTATTCACAAATATATTATTTAAAATGTTAGGTACACAAATGGACACCAACTTTAAAAATAGTGCACTCGCTGCCGCTGCAAAAGTTTCAACCAAATAGATATTTTTTGCAGCCATCGCTACTCTTTAAAATTCAATTCACACGTGGCTACTTTTGAGGCTGCACGCAGCATATAAATGTTGCACGCAACCAAACAGCACGCGCTACTTTTAAGGTTGCACAGCTATTCACATGAAGATTCACTTGAACTGCGCAGTTTTTTAGACTGCACCGCAGCAAAAGTAGCTGTGTCTGACCGTACCTTTAGCTCGGCGGGCAGCTTTGGCGGTATTTTTCCCGTCTCAGAGTGATTTTCTACAACTCTTAAAAGACGGCCAAGCCACTCCTTATATTAATAAGGGGTGGCTTGGCCGTTTTTTAAGAGTTGTAGAAAATTACTCTGAGACGGGAAAAATACCGCCAAACATTATAAAAAGGACTGGCATCCTCAGCATATACATTTTCTTGTGTTTCACAACCAGTAATACATTGGTAGATTTCATCTGAATGTATACTGCAGTCATTTAATTCTTCCGTAACTGTACCTATCTACTCTTTACTCTTCACTACTAATGTATCGGTACATAAGACAAACAAGACACCTGCTTGTCAGACTTCATCCATCACTATAAATCAGTAGCTTATTATTATTTGCGGAAGATTATAATCGTTTGAGGTCTAAAGTTATTTTGGAAATATTTGATGTAATCACGAATGTTGATTCATTCTGCTGTAATGCTAGCAAGTTAAGAAAAAATATTTCATTCCAAAAGTTATTTACATTTCCTGGCATTATAGCCGTATTTTACTTCCACATCCAGTGGAAGTATAGTAACGACAAAAATTTTTTAAAAATTTTTTATTGTTCAAACAGGCTTAAAATGTCATGAAACGCCGAGATTTTAAGTTAGAGCGAAAAAAAAATTTGTCTGTCGGTCTGTAACTTTTTTGTGCGCACGTTTACTCTGGAATCGTTTGAGATATTGACTTGAAATTTGGTACACATATGTACTTTAACGAGATCTAGAACTAGATTATATTTTCATCTTGTTTCGTCGAAGGATTGGGGGATAAATTGGGGTAAATTTGGGGTAAACAGGTAAATCAAGCAGGTAAGAGTCCATAAAATTGGTATTTAGTATATACAAGAGAAGCTAAGGTCTTAAAAAAGAATTTGCATTAGCCACCCCCATTACCACCCCCACCCCATTATTAAAGGGGATAAAAAAAATTGTGATTTAGTGTGTGTACAAGAACCAGAAACCTCAAAATATTTTTTTACTTCAGCCACCCCCACTACCACCCCCTATCACCACCCCCACCCCACTACCGATGTGGGGTATCGTTTTATGGGTTTTTGGGGTAGGGGATTTCAAAAATTATATTATTAAAGTTCCATGAACAATTATTTCCACATTCAAAATTTTTTCGTTGTGACTGACTTGGATAGAAAATCTGTATGTGGAAATAGTGATTCCTTGACAGCGGTTTTTTTAGATGAATCGCAGATACCGAGTCGATATATCGGGTGTAATATGAACATGGTATACTCCCAATTTTTACTATTTTTTAAAAATAAATTATTCAAACTTGGGACAACGTTTTACTTTCGGTTTCAGCGGAACATTTGATTTTCAAATAGAACACCCTGTGTATTATAACATTTTTTGAGTCTACATGAATTTCTGAATATGATGATGCCACACTTCAAATGTTAAACTTTTTTTAATTCAATTACTTCCACGTCCAGTGGAAGTATAGTAACGACAAAAAAATTTTTAAAAATTTTTATTATCCAAATAGGCTTAAAATGTCATGAAACGTCGAGATTTTAAGTTTGAGCGAAAAAAAAATTTCTGTCTGTCTGTCGGTCTGTCTGTAACTTTTTTTTGTGCGCACGTTTACTCTGGAACTGTTTAAGATATTGACTTGAAATTTGGTACACATATGTACTTTAACGAGATATAGAACTAGATTATATTTTCATCTTGTTCCGTCGAAGGGTTGGGGGGTAAATTGGGATAAATTTGGGGTAAATGGGTAAATCAAGCAGGTAAGAGTCCATGAAATTGGTATTTAGTATATACAAGAGAAGCTAAGGTCTCAAAAAAATTTTTGGCATTAGCCACCCCCATTACCACCCCCACCTCCTTATTAAATGATATGAAAAAAAAATGTGATTTAGTTTATGTACAGGAACCAGAAACCTCAAAATATTTTTTTACTTCATCCACCCCCCACTACCACCCCCCTATCACCACCCCCACCCCACTACCGACGTGGGGTATCGTTTTATGGGTTTTTGGTGTAGAGGATTTCAAATATTATATTATTTAAGTTCCATAAACAATTATTTTCACATACAAAGTTTTTTCGTTGTGACTGACTTGGATAGAGAATCTGGATGTGGAAATAGTGACTTCTTGGGCAGCGGGTTTTTTATATTTTAGTTTAAGAGTTATACTATTTACTGAATGTTTTACTCGCAGCTCTAGGTTTTCGCAGGTTGTAATGGGAGTTACGTAAATAGTAATTTTTAAATAAGGTCAAGGGAAAAAATTCAGGGGAGTTAGGTCAGGTAACCTTGGAGTCCATCTTAGAGGACCATTCCTTACAATGAAGCTTTCTCCGAATTTCTCATGAAGTATTGCATTTTGAATCAAATTACTTAACAATAATTCTAAGCAATTTTAAAATTACAAAAAAAACACTGCATGACAAGCCAACATAAAAGTTTGACAAGCTGTTGTTTACAAAGCCACCTTAGTTACTTTTTACCATTTAATTAAAAGAAAATTAAATATCTTAATTTTTGATGCTCTGTAATTTCAGTTGTGTTTGTTCCAGATGGAAAGTGTTATATCAAAAATTCCTTATAAATGGTAGCATTGAATAGGACCTTGGTACCAATATATTCTCATTTGAAAAAATTGAGTTTCATATAAGAAACCAATTTGAACATTTTTATTAACTCATAAGTGACATAACTTAGTATGCTCGACGTGATTTCAACTAATCTAGCTATACATAGGTTGACTGGAATAAATTGGAACAGTCATGGCTCATTTAAGTCAAAACTCAAAAACAGCGTATAATCGATTGTACGACTCGTAACTAAAATGGTAGATACTTCAAACATTTACTGAAACTAGGTACTAGTGAAGTCAAACAAATTATGCATTAAAATAAGTGAATAAGGAATTTTCTTGTTTCAATTTGTTGCAGGTAAAATAACAAGTGCTTCTTGTCAACAATTTGGTTTTCAACACTGAAATTTGTTGCTATTTTCTTTATTATCTCTGGTCCTAGTAATCATATCGCAAAAATAAAAACCGCTGCCCAAGGAATCACTACTTCCACATCTAGATTTTCTATCAGAGTCTCACAATGAGAAAAATTAGTTTATGGAACATTAATAATATAGTATTTTAAATAGTCTACCATAAAAACCCATAAAACGTTATGCCACATCTGTAGTGGGAGTGGGGGTGGATGAAGCAAAAAAAAATTGAGGCCTTTGGCACTTATACACACACACTAAATCACTACCTATTTTATTTTTTTCACCTCTTTTAATAATGGGATGGGGGTGGTAATGGGTGTAGTAATGCTCGATTTACCCATTTACCCCAATTTACCTTCCAATGGAATAAGATAAAAATATAATCTATTTCCAGATCTCGTTAAACTACATACGTGTACCAAATTTCAAGACAATACCTTAGACGGTTCCAAAGTAATTATGCGCACAAAAAAGTTACAGACAGACAGACCGACCGACAGACAGACAGATTTCTTTTTTGATCAAACTTAAAATCTCGATGTTTCATGACAATCTAAGCCTATTTAAACAATAAAAAAAAATAATTTAGTTTTCCATTGGATCTGGAAGTAAGACTAAATAAAATACTCAAGGTAACCCACTGTGCATCCAATTTACTCGAAGAAAGCCACTGCGCATTCATACTACTTGAAGTAACCCACTGCGCATCCATTTTACTCGAGGAAACCCACTGCGCATCCATACTATTTGAAGTAACCTACTGCGCATCCATTTGATCGAGGAAACCCACTTATTATAGAATCAAGAAAGTAACAGAAGATCAACACCGTACAGGTTACACGGTATTCTAATTTGAAATCGTATAAGCTAAACACACGTGATGACGTGTCTCTGACGCTATCTCCTCATCTGTCCTTGAAACATTAATGTCAATTTAGTAACATGCTAAAATAATCTTGAAAAGCAAGCACGCTGATGTTCGTTTGTTCATAGGACTCGAAATACAATGCTCCCTGTAGGGTGTTTATAAATCTTAAAATTCCACACCTAGATTTTGTATCCAAGTATCTCAAAAAAATTTGATACTATATTTGCACTTCACTATGTGGAAATTACTGAACTTCAATAACATAATATATGAAATCGTCAACCCCAAAAACCTATAAAACGATATGCCACATCGGTAGTGGGGGTGGTGATAGAGAGGTGGTAGTGGGGGTGGATGAAGTAAAAAAAATTTTTGAGGCCTTAGGTTCTTGTGTACACGCTAAATTACAATTTTATTTTTTTCACCCCATTTAATAATGGGGTGGGGTAGTAGTGGGGGTGGCTAATACTAAAAAATCTTTTGAGACCTTAACTCCTTTTAAATGTACTAAATATCAATTTTACGGAGTTTATTGCTTGATTCACCTATTTACCCCCATTTACCCCCATTTACCCCAATTTATCTCCCAACCCTTCAACGAAATAATATTAAAAGATAATCCAGTTCCAGATCTTGTTAAAATACGTACGTGTACCAAATTTCAACTCAATATCTGAAACGATTCCAGAGTAAACGTGCGCACAAAAAAAAAAGTTACAGACAGACAGACAGAATTTTTTTTCATGACATTTTAGCCTGTTTGAACAATAAAAATTTTCAAAAATTTTTTTTGCGTTATTATACTTCCACTTGATGTGGAAGTAAAATAGCGATTTTTTTGCAATAAAATTTTGAATAAGACTAGGCCTGTGGAAAAACTTTCTGAAAATTTGTTAATTTGTAAAAAAATAAAAACCACCAAAAATTGCCTTTTTCCGACAATTTAAAAAATATAACGTAATAATGCATTAATTTTAATAAAAATTGGTGGAAGTATGCCCTTTATTAAACTAAATTTTCGTGCCAAATTTTATCGCAAAATATTCATTCAAACGGCTAAAAAGCAATAATATTTCTATCGCTTATTGTTTAAGTGCATCGACTTGTATGAGGACAATTTTTTTGTCAAAATATAGGTTTTTGCATGTATTTTACAATGGTGTTAACAGAAAAAAAACCGCTGCCTAAGGAATCACTACTTCCACATCCAGATTTTTTATCCAAGTCACTCACAACGAAAAAATTTTGTATGTGGAAATAATTGTTTATGGAACTTTAATAATATAATATTTGAAATCCTCTACACCAAAAACCCATAAAACGATACCCCACATCGGTAGCGGGGTGGGGGTGGTGATAGGGTGTGGTAGTGGGGGTGGATGAAGTAAAAAAACATTTTGAGGTTTCTGGTTCTTGTACATATACTAAATCACAATTTTTTTTCATCCCCTTTAATAATGGGATGGGGGTGGTAATGAAGGTGGCTAATGCCAAAATTTTTTTGAGACCTTAGCTTCTCTTGTATATACTAAATACCAATTTTATGGACTCTTACCTGCTTGATTTACCTATTTTCCCCAAATTTACTCCAATTTACCCCCAACTCTTCGACGGAACAAGATGAAAATATAATCTAGTTCTAGATCTCGTTAAAGCACATATGTGTACCAAATTTCAAGTCAATATCTCAAACGGTTCCAGAGTAAACGTGCGCACAGACAGAGAGATCGACAGATAGAATTTTTTTTTTTCACTCAAACTTAAAATCTCGACGTTTCGTGACATTCTAAGCCTATTTGAACAATAAAAATTTTTTTGTCGTTACTATACTTCCACTGGGTGTGGAAGTAATTATCTTCATTTAGACCGTTTTTTTGAAACTTGTTTATAATTTTCAATATCATGGTTATAAAAAAATTGAAATAATTCTAGATTTTTTATCAAACCTAAAACGGCAAACGAATTATGAAAATAGATGAAATATCTAAGATATTTCTAAAAAAAATTAATGATCCACTTGCATTTGGGGAAAACATACGTCAGTTTTTGCTTATAAATAAGCAGATTGATATTTCTTCTGAAAATTTGGACTGGTTATTCTTCAATACTTGTATTTTTGTCTCAGCCTGTTTCCATTTATCTGTAGACTCCAGTGGTTCATTATTTAGCAAAAGCATACATAGTGGACTTGATAGGGTGAATCCAAATGTTTAGTAATCATATTTTTTCCGTATGCACCAATCTTTGTTTTTTCTACAAGGGTTTTTTCTGATATGCTGCTACTGCAAGAAGTCCTCAATGATCAAAAGCATTTTCATGAGTTTTTCTGACGAACACATGTCATTTTTTCTACTTTTATTTTCATTTTGTTCAAGACTTTTATGTTTCCGTTATCTCGTTCTAGTAGTTTTGTCTGCCTCCTCGTTTTTATTAAATCTTGTACGTGGCTTTGTTCTGTGTCTTTTCGTTTTTATTTTGTTCTGGTTTTTTTAAATTTTTGATCTACTCTCAAATACTAAAAGTTCTTGTTCCCATCTTGTTTTGTTCCTGAGAGTAAAAACAAAAAGAGAACAAAATTCTGTTCAGTTCCTGCTGTTAAATCAACCAAAGCTTGCCATTCTGTCTGGATCATTTCTGATTGTATATAAAATTAGATTTGTCACATTCTAATGATTATCTACAAATTGAATAAAATGTTAAATTTAAAAAAGTTACATTTTAGCAGACGTAAATTAGTTTTTAATAAACGTACCCATTGGAAAAAAGCGTCGGCATTATTCAACGCAAATGTGTTAACAACAAAGCAGTTCTCGCGTGACCAACTATGAATCCTTCACGTTAATTTGTGGTAAAATTATTAGAATCTGATAAAGCAGTCAACTAAAGTTTAGAAGAAACAAAACTGACCTATATTAAAATATTGAATAAATTAAGCATTGTGATTAGGTCTTTTAAAGTACCCAGTCGATATTAGGTAATACTGGAAGCTAGAAGTTATAGTACCTCACACATTGTTTATTGTTTTTCTTGCATGTTTCGCAAAGACAGAACCGAATCTGACACAATGGCTGAACTGAACCATAGAAATTGATTCATTCCGGAAGCGTTAGTTGCATAAAACTTTTAAAGATTTTATATATAAGATAATCTATTTTAAATCTCTGTCAGTACCTAGTTCATAATCGCAACATCAGTATGAGAAAACAATTAACGGTTACTGTAAGTATGAGTTTGTGTTTAAGCTGTGAAATGTGGTGTCTTCAGTGATAGTGTTAAAATATTTAAAATTAGCCGATAATATGATCTATAATACATAATTCTACTACATTTTAATTATACGTGAATTAGTTAAGAAATATTCTATACTAACATCTTAATAAGCAAACTTATGCACGTAAAATACACTGGTAGAATTATAGACGAACCTTTTAAAACTCGCCTGAAGGACTGACTGAATTTATTTCATTTTGTGAACGCTCCTTCTCTGTATAAGATGGTTCATCCATTTTCAAAGGAGTTCTTATTAGCCACCATGATTAATTTTTAACCACTTTTATAGAACATCTTCCATTAATTTTCGTGGTTCGATCTATGTCCTGAATAACAAACTTAAGAATTTAACAATCCTTTCAATATCACCCAACATACGAAGACGTCTGAGACTTTATACTGAAAGTAAATCATTCAAACCAATAAAATTCAGTAATACCATTTATTTTAAATAAAGTTCAAGAATATGTATACAATAACAGAATGGGTAAATAGCCTGTCTAGCTAATAAAGTTAATACGTTGGAATTCGCCTTCCAAACACGGCAAGGACAGGACGCCACATTCAAAGGGCGTTATCGCAACTACATGCAATGAAGAAATACGGCGGTAATCGACTGCTAGCACAGAATGATTCAGTGTCTTCAAAGATTATGTTATGGCTGTTGGACTAGGGACTGACTGTCTATTAATATAAAAATATTTTACACAGATTTTGGGGCTCTTGTGACTAGCTTGAAAAGTTCCAATACGTGATTACATTATTGACATAACTAGGTATTTGATACTGATACCGATTGTTACAGCTATACAGACTGTCCAGTTAGTGTTCCCTCGGAAGGGAACACTCGGATAACTTTATAAAAAACTTCCTTAACAAAACTTTTAATGTTTCATCTTTACTACAACGTAAAATTATTTTCAATTATACAAGGTGTCACAAAAACGAGTTACACAAGAAAGTATATTTTTTTAAAATGCAACATCCTGTATTTTTGGCGCCAGTTAAGCCTGCAAGGGTTCTGTATTACACCCTAAAATATTTTGCTAATTGGATGCAGCGTTGCCAAGTTATAATTTTTTTCCTGTTTTTTTGGCAATTTACAAATACTTTTTTGACTGCGATAGCTACGCGATTTATTAATTATTTTAACTAAAAATGTAGGATGTTATTTCATAGTGACGGATTTACTGAAAAACATTTTTGAAAAAATAATTATTATTATTCTGGGTGTCCAAAATATTTGTTTGCATTTCTTGATATTTAATTATTATTTTTCTCAATTTTTTTTCAATAGATGCCTATAATTTTCCACGGATGAATAAAGCATATAATTCCCCACATTTTAATATTACACACTTTATTTTTATTTCAAACGGTTTTTGAGATATGATTATTTCAAATAATTTTTGCGTAAATTAAGATGCCCTTTATTTTAGCATTAAAATCAAGTATGACTTTGGTCTTTTGTTTTATATTTCTTTCCATTTTTTTTTAAATGGAACGCCTATAATTTTTTTACATGGATAAATAACGCATACAATTTCTCACATTTTGATACCATACTTCTTCTTCTAGTGCTGTCTCCTTAACGACCTTAGCGATCACCATTTCAAATTGTTCTCTATTTTCAGCAGCTCTTATCAGTTCTTCGAAGTTTGGGCCAGTCCAGTTCCTTATATTTCTCAACCAAGACAGTTTTTTCCTACCGATTGATCTCTTCCCTTCGATCTTTCCTTTGATAACAGCCCCACAAAAAAAAAAAAAGTTCAGACCAGCGAACCAGACCCATGTATCCCTATGTATTTTCGGTCGCTGAATCCGAATCCGAGGTCAAAAAAATTCGTACACCCCAAAATCTTTAGCTAGAGCGAAAAAACACCCCTGGACTGGGGTAAAAAGAATATTAAGCTACGAGAATAGTTGTTACATCCTAATCGATCGAATTATACAAATTAAGGTTAAACAGCAGCATACATACAATAGATATGAAACACTCCCCCAGTGAGGGGCGAAAACTAGCCCCCATTTATAAAAATCGATCCAAAAAAATAATGACTGCTGAAAAAGCTCAAAATGTCTAAGTTTTGTTAAAGTGATAAAAAACTGCATCAGGTCCGACGTAATCTTCATAAACTGCCCCTATAGGGTTGAGAACAACCACCTTTAACTTTAAAGGACACAAAACAAGAGAACACGTAAAATCCAACAGGATTTCTATTTTGCGTACTACTCTAAAATGGAACTAGAAACTTACGTACCATCAACGTCTTAGAGTGTCAACGCTCAGATAGTGTGAAAACTACCCCCTATGTAAGATTTATCCATAAAAAGTTACAGTGACTTCTATAAAACTTCGAAACACCTGCGTTGTATAGAAGTGAGACTATGTTCGACGCTGTGCTTGAAAACCACCCCCACGAGGTTGCGAGATGCCATCCCTATATCCGTAGGATGCTGGAAAAACAGAGAGAAACTAACCGGATTTACATTTTTATGGATGCTATGATTAGGAAAAATCGTGATGCACACTTCCAGCGTCCTACGGATATAGGGGTAGCATCTCGCAACCACATGGGGGTGGTTTTCAAGCACAGCGTCGAACATAGTATAGTTTCTTCTCACTTCCACACAACGCAGGTGTTTAGAATTTTTATAGAAGTCACTGTAACTTTTTATAGATAAATCTTACATAGGGGGTAGTTTGACACCATCTGTGGGACGTTGATGGTACGTAAGTTTCTAGTTCTATTTTAGAGTACTAAGCAAAATAGAAATCCTATTGGATTTCTCTTGTTTTGTGTCCTTTAAACTTGGAGGTGGTGGTTCTCAACCCTATAGGGGCAGTTTATGAAGATTACGTCGGATCTGATGCAGTTTCTTATCACTTTAATAAAACTTAGACATTTCGAGCTGTTTCATTACTGTTTTGGATCGATTTATTTATAAATGGGGGCTAGTTTTCGCCCCTCACTGGGGGTGTGTTTCATATCTATTGTATGTATACTGCTGTTTAACCTTAATTTGTATAATTCGATCGATTAGGATGTAACAACTACTCTCGTAGCTTAATATTCTTTTTACTCCAGTCCAGGGGTGTTTTTTGGCTCTAGCTAAAGATTTTAGGGGTTGACGAATTTTTTTGACCTCAGATTCGGATTCAGCGACTGAAAATACATGGGGATACATGGGTCTGGTTCGCTGGTCTGAACTTTTTTTTTTGTGTAATTAATTGTAAGATGTAGTATTTGTCATTCCATAAAATATGTCCAAGATATGATGTCTTCTTGCATTTTACTGTATGTAGCAGATCTCTTTCTTTGTTCACTTGTCTTAGGACTTCCTCGTTCGTCGATATCATACACTTTCTTTTAATAATAATTATGAACGGTTTTTGAGAAATAATTTTTTTCACGATATTGAAACTAGCCTGCTCAAAATATCCACCATTTTGATAAACGCAACACTGAAGTCTATTGTTAAATGAACGCCTTACATTGTATAACATATCAACATTTATACGATTGAAACACTGACGAATCATTTCCATCATATCTTCTCGAGTCGTTGGTTGCACTTTATAAACGTCTGACTTAATAAATTCCCAAAAGAAAAAATCCATTGAAGTCAGGTCGGGTGACCTATGGGACCTAACATAATTTAATAAAATAATAAATTAGATATAATTTAACAGTTTGTTCAAATATCAGACCTCATCTTCCTGTCCACTTTTCAGGAAACTGGTTACTAATGGCCTGACGAACATTTCTACTAAAATGTGGTGATACACCATCAAGTTGTAACCATATATTATTTGTAATATAATGTGAGGACGAATAACATAATCAGGTACAATTCCTCCTCAAACATTTAAACTCCAGTTGTGCTGGTAATGATTTTTCTGTACAACATAAGGATTTTCTCTGTCATAATAATGAAAATTGTGCCTATTCACAAATCCACTACGATGAAACGTTGATTCATCTGTGAACACAAATTGTAAAAATTTTCCATTTTTTCCAATTTGGTTTTGAGCACACTGGCAAAAATTTAATCTACGACTTAAATCCACATCCAAAAACTCTTGATGCTGTACTCGATAGGGGTGAAACTTATTTTTACGAGGACATAGGGAAACACTAGATTTACTGACCTCTAAGTCCCTACTTAATTCCCGAACACTTGCCGTAGGATTTTCGATTACCGCTAAAGTTATAGCCGGCTTATTTTTTTCACTTAATACATTTCGTCGTCTTGCCTTCTCTTCATTTGCAACACTTCCAGTACGTTCAAAACGTTCTTTCAAATATTCTAGAAATCTCACATCAGGACACCTTCTATATGGATATTTTTCACGATACACTCTTGATGCCAATAAACAATTTCCATCGAAAATATTCACCAATAACATACACCATAGATATCAAATCTTGTTGACAATAATTGTAATTTCTATTTTTAAATATTACTTAACAATATTTATAACTTAATCACGATAATCTTAAACACCTTACAGAAATGTCATAAAGTGAAAGACAAACGCAAGACAAAAGACCAAAACCATACTAGATTTTAATGCTAAAATAAAGAGCACCTCAATTTACTCAAAAATTATTTGAAATAATCATATCTCAAGAACCGTTTGAAATATGTTAATTTTACTTTAATTATATTAAAATGTGGGGGAAAATGTGGAGAATTGTATGTGGGGAATTGTATGCTTTATTCATCCATGTAAAAAAATTACAGGCATTCCATTTAAAAAAAATTAAGAAAAATAATAATTAAGTATCAAGAATTGTAAACAAATATTTTGGACACCCGGTATAATAATAATTTATTTCAAAAATTTGTTTCAGTAAACACATCATTATCAAATGACATTCTACATATTTAGAAAAAAACAATTAATAAATTGCGTAGATATGGCAGTCAAAAAAATGTTTGTAGACAAAAAAAAAAACAGAAAAAAATCATAACTTGGCAAAATGTTTTTCAGTAAATACATCATTATCAAATTACATCCTACAGTTAGACCAGTCATATAAGGAAAGTTAGCGGAAATCATTGGGAGATTTTTGACAATTTATGGAGATGTTCATTTTGATGTCCCGAATAATATTGTAGATTTGACAGTTTTCCTGAAAATGTCATTTTCTTTTATTTTCTGGACGAATTCGTGTTATCAATGGAATTCACACTGGAAATGAATGAAAAATTCAATGGTACCATATATGATTTTTAGCAAAAAAAAAATGTTATATTTTTATATGATAATACATATACAGGACATTCCCTGATTAAAGTCGCAGTAGGCGAAAACGGCACAGATTTTAGAATCTCTTGCACATTTGGGGAATAATCTCTACTTATCATAAATGTAATTTTGGGTGTAATTTTAGTTTTATTTAATCACGTAGGTCATGGCAATTAAGACATGTATTTTGAAAAAAAATATTAAGGTCCTTTTTTTGTGTATATGTCTGTGTAATATATGAATATCTCCGGATCCTCCGCCATTCTCTAGAAAATCCCGCGCAAAAAAAGTGAAAAGTGATCTGTTCCTGGGACTTCATTGTCTATGTTGGACTATGTATTTCGACATGCTGAATACAAATCAACTATCCATTTAGCTCCGTTACCCACCAATTTTTAGCAAATCGCGGAAATAACCTAAATTATGAGTTCTCTTTAGGTTATTTTCGCGATTTACAAAAAATGGTGGCCAGTGGAGTTAAATGGACAACTGATTCATGTTCAGCACTTCGAATTACATATGAGTTACCCCATGAAGTACAAGAAAAAACCTCTGTTTTAATTTTGTGGGCCTGCGTTATTTTTGGGCGGCCTACATCACGTTTGGGAAGAAATTTGTCAGTTTCCCCTAGCCGCTCGTAGACATTTCTAAAAGTTTTGTAATTCGGTTGAATTCTGTTATGATATAATCCCAAATACTTAGAGAAGCAACACGTGCATTGTTATTTTCTTGTGCATAAATACATACAATGTCTCGCATTTCCGTATTCGATAAATTATTATGGTGCGGGAGCTAAGTGGCTTTCTCGGACACTCATCGTTACAAGCATTTTCTATGCGCTGATTAATTCTATCGAACTTAAATAACGACAAAATAGACTTCTGGCATATGTCACCCCGTCGAGTTGGCCATGGTTCAAGATATAAAAATCAGTGAAATTATATCATCGTTACAAAGCCAATTTTTGTGTGTGTACACATTTTATGTTTAGAATGAATAAAATAAGATCGTCAGAAAGTGTGGGCCATCAGGGGCGCAACCAGAAAGGTCAAAGATGTAAAAAAACGGAGTTATATAATATGATCGTTACAAACTTTTTTAAGGTTGAGCATGTTTATTTAAATGTTTTGAACATAGAAAAAAATTCCCAGAAAGAAACTCTCGTCAGTAAGGCTAGCCAGAAAGAAAATGTTTAGGATTTTTGAAGAAAATTGGATTTTTTTCGCGTATTTCATCTCAGAACTCTAAACTCATCGTTACAAGTTCTGGCTCCTTTTTAAAACGTAAATAAAAGCTCTTTCAACAATAGAATAGCCTCCCCGTAAAGTTCTTAGTGTCAACAAAAGTACCATAGGCTCTTAAATATACAGAAATTTAACACTTTCGGCTAACTTGACTCCGTACCGTGCCTCAGATGTATTGTATCATTATTACCTTTCTGGCTGCACCTCCTGACGGCCCACACTTTCTGGCGATCTTATTTTATTCATTCTAAACATAAAATGTGTACACACAAAAAAATGAGCCTTGTAACGATGACATGATTTCACTGATTTTTAAACAGTGTTCGTTCCTGACAGGAGGTGCCCCGCCATAAGTCGATTTTATGAATCGTTATCATCCATTAAACCATACAAATATCTCAAAGTTCATAAAACGATGAGCTGCCGAAAAAGCCACCTAGCTCCCGCTCTATTATGACTTGGCATTATCAATAAATAAGTTTTGTGAACTGCTAAATAACTCCTGTTACGACAAAACTAATGTTTGACAGTTCTAAGAAAACTAAATATCATTAGCCTACTAGGTAAAAATATTATTGTTTCAGCCGTACAAAAACAATAAGGTATTAGTTAGATGTCACAGTGATTAGAAATTTATTCGTGAGATGAGTAACACTGAAATTTAAAATACCATGTAGCCGTTTTTTCAAATTCAAATATCTCGAGAAATAGGCACTCTAGAGCAATGTATTGAGAGTACCTTTTTTTTGCGTAAAAATTATTGAAAAATTAAAGAAAATCAGGAAAACAAATATTTGGCCAGTGGCGTACAAATTAAGGAGGGGAGACTTCTCCCCTCTCCTCCTTCCTGACAATAGTGAGGCACCAGTTCTTTCGCTGATATTATGCGTCTTGGGATCATTAACCCTATCTACTAAATACGGTAAAGAAATATTAAGTAATTTTAAAATAATATGTGAAAATAATTTTTTAGTTTTTAAATTCAACACCCTGTATCTCAGTAAGGACGCATTTTATCAAAGTGTTTTTAGTTAAATCTTCATATTTTGGCTAAGGATTCTTCAGTTAGCGTATGACCAATTATTAATGAAACACCCTGCATAAAAATATAACATTTTTTTTGCTAAATATAATTTTGCAAGCATCATAAATTATATGGTATCATTGAATCTCTTATTCATTTCCAGTGTAAATTCCATTGATAGCATGAATTTTTCCAAAAATAAAAAAAAATTGACATTCCAAGATCATTTGCAGGAAAACTGTCAGTTCTGCAAAAAAATGTATAAGATCTTTTTTGGGCAGAATTTTAAAAGGAACTTTTTTCATAATAACCTCCATTTTGTTAAGTTTAGAGTTGAACGTGATAAGAAGATCTTCATAAAACCGTCAAGTTTATACACAACATACGAACAGGTATATCTGGAGTAGATTTTCTAAAATTTGCCATGTAATTTTGATTCATTCCAATGATAGCAGATTTTTGTGACACGCTGTAATTAAAACACTTTTTAAAGAAAACTAATTTCACTGTAACTGAATTTTAACGATCAGTTTGCTGCCAATATATCATTAGCTGTTATTTTGTTTACTAAAACGTGAATGGAAGACGGTAAATGTTTGTTTTCATAAACTAATTTTAAATTTCAGAAATATTTGGCAAAGCGGTGAAATATTTATTGTTGATACTGATAAGTTTTTCGATGAAAACACATGATATGCAGATAGACATTTATCACATCTTAGACAAAATATTCTAATAAGAATTAGAGACGTAGCAAACCTGCAGTGGCTACATAATCAGAAACCTCAAGTGGGCCCTGAAGATAATGGATTAAAAAAATACATATTAATAAGCCGCCCCAAAAAAAAAAGGTCATGATCTGGTTGACTGGCCATGGTATTCCTATGTATTTTTCGACGCTGAATCTGAATCCGAGGTCAAAAAAATTCGTATTGTAACGTGTTTCCACTCCTAGGAAACCGCCCTCGCAAATTCCGTGGGTTTCAAAAATTATAACAAGGGATAACTAGTAACACACTTTATTAAATAATTTACTGGTTACTTCACAATACTATTATTAACTTAAATGCACTTTACTGACTAAAAATAACAATGTTTATCACTTTGTTTTCACTTTGTAGTCTTAACCTCACTTGTCAATCAAAACTTCTTAACTTCCGGCCGAGAATACGGCCTTATATCCCCCTAGCGATTGCTTCCTGAATTATTATAGAAACGGCGCGGCGTTATCTAGAAGTCTTTTTTCTCTAATGTTCCAGAACGTTTCTACTGTTTCTACTATTTCTACTGTCTCACAGATGGCACAACATACAACATGTATTTTGTACATGTATTTAGTGCTGCCTATCCCCAAGGGGGTGATTACTCGATACAGTATACCTCTTAAATTTATGTGCAGAGTCAAAAATATCCCTTAAAAAGTTATGAATATCAGTATTATTATAGAAAGGACTATGAATGGGCACTTTGCAACCCTCGTGCTCTCATTTATTATTGCCAAGGGCAACCCTTAAAGCAGGTAAAGAACATCCCTCGATGGGTGGGAAACAGAAAAGCGCATGTAGGAAGATTAATTTTTTTCAGTGCGAAAGTTATCTAGCTCTCATACACCTTCTCTTATTCCTTCTCCCAGGCCCGCGCCTAAGGATATGCGCACCCGTGTGCAAGTCTTCATGCTGCGCTCCATACTCCACGCTCCTTACTCCATATTGTGGATGTTGGCATTCATGCCACTGAATATTTTCACTTTTTATTGTGCAGTAATTTTGCGCCCCCAGAAGCATGCGCCCGCGTGCGGTGCACGCATCGCACGCCCGTTCGGCGCGGGCCTGCCTTCTCCAATCCTCGAACATTTGCTCCGACTTGTCTGGCTTAACCTCTGCGTTCTATACTTTAATTGAACACGCAAGATGAGATAAATAGATTCTATAGCAGTAAGAGAGAGAGTGAGAGTAAGAAGGGGTCCCAGCGAAGCAGGAGTGAGAGAGCGCGGGAGAGGGAAAGAATGGACGACGCATGCCAGATGCCTACAGAAAGTTTGTGAGATAGTGCCAGAGAGTGAACAAAAATGTATGAGTAGAAAAACATGATAAAGAATCGCAGAAGATCCATCAGAGATTGAGACAGAGTGATAGAAGGGGAGGTAGCTTGTAAGAAAGTGACAGAGTATATAGAGTGTAAGAGGAAGCTTTGAAGAGAGACAATAATTTTAGAGAACCAAGTATGATTGGATACAGGGAGTACGAGGCCAGACAATGGAGACTGAGAGGCGAATGCAAGAGTATGCGGCGAAGACAAAAAGGCAGAGAAAATAAGTGAGGAAAATTTTGAAGGAGTGTGTTAGAAAAAGTGTGTTCAATTAAAGTATGGAATGGGTAGCGGGTTAAGCCAGACAAGGCGGAGCAAATGTTCGAGGGTTGGAGAAGGGATAACAGAAGGTGTATGAGACCTCGATAAATTCCGCACTGAACAAAATTAATCTTCCCACATCCTTCTGCGCCTTCCTATTTTCCACTCATAGAGGGATGTTCTATACCTGCTTTAGGGGTTGGTCTGTGCTGTGCGTTGGAGATTTCTTCTTTCGGGTTGAAAAAATCCAGAGTGCATCTTTCCGGTCTTAAAAATTTTTCGAATACTTCTTACGAATTTGGGGGTGATTTCCACCACTGAAACGGGTACGGGCAAAGCAGTTGAGGCACAGTGCACTGCCACCAATGCGCAGTAAAAACAAGAACGAATACCCACATCTTCCTCCACCCCCGTCCAGCAGAGGGTAGTTTTCACCTCTCTAGGGAGTTGGTTATTTGGCTGTGTTCACCCTGCACCATGTCTCCCTTGCATTCTCAAGAGCTTGTAAGCTAGAAGCTTTCATGACGCAGATCTACGTCCGGTATAGAAGGCATACCAACCCCTTCAGGGTGGTTGTTACGCCCTTGGCAAAAATAAATGAGATCACGAGTGTTGCAAAGTGCCCATTCATACTCCTTTCCATAATGATACTAATATTCATAACTTTACCCATATTTAAGGGATATTTTTGGCTCTGCACATAAATGTAAGGAGTATACGAATTCTTTTGACCTCGGATTCGGATTCAGCGTCGAAAAAAAAAACATAGGAATACCATCCAGATCACGACATTTTTTTTGTGGGGCAGTGTAGTAATAATAAAAAGCTGGGTAATAATAATAGGTGCTAGGACTTGCACAAAAAGCTACAACCTAGCCACGTATAGCACTGTTCGAAAGGTGATGGCCCATGAGCAGATCGTTGGTCGTCTAGAGCCCAGTTTACTATGAAGCAAAAAATTCAACACATAGTTGTGAGATACATCGAACAGCTGATACCACTTTGGAGAACCCTCTTCATCAGAGGTATAGACAAAGTTGGCAACATTTAGGAGAGGAGTTTTCCAGGGTGACTCCCTAAGTCCTCTCCTAGTTTGCATCTCACTGCTGCCGTTATCTGTCGGACTCCGCAAAGCCTGCGGATACCAGTGTAGTCCACCCAGCACCCAGCAATCGGAGGCATAAGGTCACCCAACTATTTTATATGGATGACGTAAAACTTTATGCCTCCGGAGAGTGCGAACTCCAAAACTCTCTTACGGTAGTATACACGGGCCATTGGCATGGAATTCGGGTTGGACAAGTGTGCAGTCATCGAGAAGGAAGCAGGATATTTCTTGAAGACGCGCAGCTCACAGACGGAAGCATTCTACGACATCTGGATGCCGGAGAGACTTACACATACCTGGGTGTGGAACAATATCACATCCAGGACGTAAAACAAATTAAGGATTCATCTCCTCGACTGAAGTTTTTTGGATTTCTTCCACTTTTTCAATTGAGCTAACAGCCATTCGGTTGTTGCATTAAGTCAATACTTTTGTAGAATCAGCGTTAAACATTTACATTTCTTCTTTAAAAATTGTTAGAAACACAAGAATTGAAAATAAAATCTTCTAATATTGCAATATTAATTAATAAAGTATATACATTTCGACATCGCAATGGCTTAAAAACAACGAACAATCGAAACACAGCTATATTATTCTAGAAAAAATTGAAACTGTCTCCTTAACCAATCCAAACAGGACCCTTGTTAATATGATTTTTCTGTTAAAATGACTAATACTATCACCCTCTAAAAGACTCCACTTTCATCCTAAATCACCCTGTATATGTTATTATTATTATCACTTACCTGTTCCCAAGATATGCAAAAAAGTGACTCAACTAAATCAATCTCCTGTTAAAATTTCAGCTCCTCTATCATTTTGGACTTATTGGATTGGTATCGGCACGGTACCATGAAGAGAACGATAACAGTTACTCCTTCCACAGATTTAGTGGTCCTGTTAGTGGGGAACTTACGGAAGTTTTATATCCTGATAAACATCCGGAGAGTACTCACGTTGATGTTGATTATGTGGTAAGACAAGAAGTAAATAAGAATTTCATATTACATGATTTCAGTTAAAAGCGATACAAAAATTTTAGCATATAAACTATTCACAATGATTTTGCATCATAGTTACCCATGTATCAACAACAGTTAAATCTTTCAGTTTGATGTTAGGAAAAAGAATACGTAACAAATTTAACTATATTAATTAATAAGCTACGTTAATTAAAGAAATCATTGGACAATTTGACATTATTGTAGAGCATTGTAATTTTTAAAATATCATTAAGATGATGATCCCATCTGTTCAGACAGCTTCCATTCTTAAATAGATGCTATCCACTGTATTTCTCTGTGTTGTGTTCGGTATCCTTTGAATTTCTTCTTTTTAAGATATTCTTACGATACTAGATGGTATGCGACTTAACTAGACATCAGATAGCCTACAAGAATACTTAGACAGCAAATCTCCTTTTCATAAGTGAAGTGGGTTGGAAACATCCCAGTAAACAAGATATTAATATAACTTCAACGTTGCTAGAAAGTATTTTGTCATACTATTAAATGTTATTTAATGTAGCAAATGTTACTTAAATGTTTGTTTAATATTTCGAAATTTAGTTACGTTGTCTTAATATAAGTATTATATTGCAAGAGGACATTAAACATGTTACTTCCACTTAACATTGCATAATATTACGGATACATGCTTTGTTTGCTGGGATATTTTGTAGTCTCCATAGGATCTTCTTTGCGAAGTAAGCAGTGGCTCCATCTCGTTGAAAATGTGTCAGCAGTGACGTAATTTTAGTACTAAAAATATCTCATTTATATATTTATCATTTAGGGGCGAGCGTAGAGGCGACTTCAATGTGAATATCAGTCGACATTCCGTTGAAGCAACGTCGAGCGCGGTTAGTACTTGGATCTTGGATGGGTGACCCATCTTGGGAAATACAGCGTTCTCGTCCCACCTTCTAGAGGCTTGTATATCAGTGTATACGCGGAAGCTACGTAATTTCAGACGAGGATTACGTAGTGGATATACCATCCTTCGGAGGGGATGTAAAGCTGGCGGTCCCTTGTCTATTAAATGTTAGGCAAGTAAAAGATCCCTACTCTTCTTAAGGGAAGAGGTTCGGCAAAATTTCCAGGTTGGGGGTAGCTCGTCTCCTGGCGTCGGTGATAGGCCCTGGTAGCGGAAATAAACCGACGTTAAATAAATAAATAAAAAAAAATTCATCATTTGCACTAGAAAATAAGGCGCAGATTAAACCGCCCATCAAACCGATACTTTAATGCCGTGAAACTGATATACGCATTACTACGGGATCCCACCCTAAGTGCCCGTGCCCCTTCCCCCCCCCCCGATCCTTTAGGACAATGTTTTTCATAAAGATTAAAGCCTAAGGAACAATTTAAGGCATGTCCTAAAAAAAAATTGACTGCACTTTCAAAATGGCGCCCGTTAAAAAAAAATTTGCAAATATCGTTTTTGTCACACAAAAACTAAAAAAGATGGAGAAAAACTTTCTGTACAAAAAATAAAGTGCATAAAATTTTCTACAATTTTGTTTCTATACAATATTTGCATTGGAGTTACCATTTTCCAGATAAATGATTCAGCTCTTAGGATAAAATATAAGATTCAGTATAAAACGGAAGCCCACCCTAACTGTCCGTGCCCCCCCCCCCCCGATCCTTGGGGACAATGTTTTTTATAAAGATTAAAGCCTAAGGAACAATTTAAGACATGTCCTAAAAAAAAGCTGGCTGTACTTTCAAAATGGCGTCCGTTTAAAAAAAAATGCAAATATTGTTTTTGTCATTTAACACAAAAACTAAAAAAGATGGAGAAAAACTTACTGCACAAAAAACAAAATTTTCTACAATTTTGTTCCTATACAATATTTGGATAGGAGTTACCGTTTTCGAGATAAATGTCTGCAAATTATAATATTATTATTATTATTATTAATTTTTTTCAGTTTATTTTATTTAAATTTTATGCTAATAATATAAAGTTATATTATACGCCTTACAATAATTGTCACAGTTACTTCTTTTAAGTGATTAACCGATATATGAATTTCCATGTTTTCTTAATTTTGGACTCATTTATCTGGAAAATGGCAACTCCTATCAAAATATTGTATAGGTACAAAATTATAGAAAATATTACGCACATTGTTTTTTATGAAGAAAGTTTTTAGTTTTTGTGTTAAATGACAAAAACAACATTGGCAACAGTTTTCTTTTAACATATGGCCGCCATTTTGAAAGTACAGCCAGTTTTTTTTTTTAGAATATGTCTTAAATTGTTCCTTAGGCTTCAATCTTTATGAAAAACATTGTCCCCAAGGATCGGGCGGGGGGTGCACGTACAGCTAGGGAGGGCTCCCCGACTATATGAATTAGTTTTGGATTTCTATTGAACTAGTATTAGTATCATTAACAGAATTCATAAAATCAAAGCGTATTTCATCGGACACACACATATTGAATATCAGCAAGGGCTTGTTTCCTTCCTCATATTTGCAGACGTTTTGTGATCCATCAAATGTTTTAGTTTACTTCAGTTGCTATACCGGATTACACGTTATTATTTAACTGGTCCATTTGAAATTTGAGGTGCATAAACTATCTGTAAAAATTGATTTTTGGACGTAAAAAACGGTACGAGACCATTTTCGGTTTACCCGGGAATGACCGCAACTTTCGATTTTTAAATGGAACACCCTACATATTTTTACACATTTGGATTGAAAACAACATTATGAGTATATCATGAGACTTTCGCGAATTTTTGAGTCGATGCTCAGTTTTTTTAAGCATTTTAAGACATTCGCCTAGAGTACACCAAAGAGTGACCCTAAAAATAGCCGGTTTGGGGGTCCGCAAATTTTCGGTTGATTTGTGGTCCAAATGATACCGTATGATAAGACATTAATCACACAAAAATATGTATGAGGTTGAGCATAAGAAAGGTTTCAGAGATATAGAAGGTCAATAGATTAGATTTGGTTGTATTATTATTATTATTGTAAAACACAATAAGGATAGTAATAACAATGGTAATAATATATAATAATAATAAAAAATAATACTTCAGCCCCTTTTCCACGTCACGGAACTAATCTACAAAGAGGTTTTTCTAATTTTTTTTATTTTTTAGGCTTTTTTGTTTTTTTGTATCGTTTTTTGATTTTCTGCTTTTGTTGTTTTAGATTAGTTTTTAATTTATATTTCATGAGTTATTATTTCTGTAAGGTCAATGATATATTACATATATCTATAAGAATGAATATATACAGGGACGCTGCTTGAGCTTAGTGCGCTCGCGTGCAACCAAATTTTTGGCGCCCTATTGCCTAATTTCGAATGAAAATAATAACGTATAATTCCTAATAGCACAACATTGTCTTGAGGACATCTGCATGAAGGACGTCCTCGACGGACATACAGTACCTATTTGAATGTTTAATAAATATTTAGTATCAAATAATATCATTAATAATTTACAAAAAAAATTAAAATTAAATTATTAATGATAAATTACAAATTACTATAAAAATAAACTACAAATTTTACAGAAATAACGGTCAAATGTAAACAAAAACATTGTAAAATTGAAAAACCAGTTTTGTTAATGTTTTTTTGTTTTTATATTAAATAGACCTGCGTCCGGCACATATGTTGGACGTTAAGTGTGCTATTCGCTGGTATGTATACATATTTCGTAAACGTGTTGGAGAGAAAGCGGTATGGAGATATTATCATTTATTGCAAAAATATAATATTTAAATCAACGGACACGAAAAGGACGTCCATCTCCTGTCCCTATATGGACATAAAATGTACATACTTCCCGTACATAAAATGGTCATACAGAGGACGTCCATTCCGTACAATTTCAAAGCAAATCCGATGATAAACGTCCGGTAGGCGTCCAGTTTATGTTCATGGACGTCAGTACATTAAATGGACATAAAACGGACGTCCGACGGAGATCGTGTGCTATTAGGGATATAATTAAAACAAAAACAACCATTTTAAAATACGTACATATATTATGGTTTGTCCTGCTGTTGGCGCTGTTGCCAGGGTGGTTCGTTTATAGGTAATCGACGAAAAACTTGGTATAAATATTATATTATATATTTGGTAATTCCAGCGCCCCTGATAAAGGGCGCCTGCGTGCCCTGCACGCCTTACACGCCCGCTTGCAGCGTCCCTGAATATATAGTGATGCTGCGAAAACGAGAATTAACCGGCTCGGTGGCGCAGTGCTTAAGGTGTTAGGCTTGCGACCACGGGGTCCCGGATTCGAATCCTGGCTAGGGTATGGATGTGTAGTGACGTTTTTCACGTGTTGCCGAGACGGTAGCAGTGGGCTAGACTGCGGTTGTGTGAGAGACAACACGGTCTAGTCACTCTCCTCTCCTGAGTTCGAGTCTCAGCTGCGGCAGATGGCAATGTCGCAAGGAATTGGTGTTGTGATGTTGTCTTTGTGTAAGTATGTGTCCTAGTTGAGGGGTAGAATAGCCATCGGCTAAACTCCGACAGGACATTAAAATAAATAAGACGATTAAAAAAATATATATAAGCTTTAATTAACAAGGGCTTTTTGACTGTGATACCATATTTAGCATAATCTAGTTGGATGGATTGAATTTTTGCACAAGAAAAATTCCTTCATGTTTATGCTCGGCGTAATATGAAGCTGAGTTGCTTATTTGCTTCCACTTTGCCTACGGTCGTAAAGAGAGAGAGAGAGATTATTGTGGGCAGTGGCGGATTTAGGGGGGCTATAGGGGCTATAGCCCATGGCGGCAAATTTTTTGAAAAATACCAAAGGCATATAAAAACAAAAAAATATTATTATTAGTATGTACTATCAGAACATTTTTAATTTATTTGAGAACGTGTTTTTTATTTTAACTAGACTAGAGTTCCTTATTATAGTCAACTGTACAGGGTGGCCGAGCGAACGTTAGAACTGATTTAACTTCGTTACTTTTGGAGTTACGTAAAAAAGTTCAAAAATAAAAGTTATAAGAAATCACATGGATTTTCCAAAAATCATTTCAGAAGAACAATTAAAAGTCGAATTTCAGAGATATGAGCTTTATTTTGTTTTTTTTTAATGGAATCTCCATAAATTTTTACACCATTTGAAAGGCCATAGAAAAACCTTTTCAATGATGTATGGCATAGTATTTTTCTTAAAAACTATAGTAGATATTAATTTTTATATTTTCTTACATTAAGTCATGCTAGTCCGAAAAATATATATCAATTATTGAAATTCTCCATTTTATTTAAAATAAAGTGAAATTAGATACTAACAGGTATTTTGACAGAACTAACTTATTGTTTACTTTAATTTACATACTTTTGTTTTCCATGACTAATTTGATAAATTGCAAATTTATAGTAAATTAGACAAAATTTTTAAAGAAAAATACCATGTATTATATACAGTGTGTCCCAAGATAGATGAAACAAGAGGTGTAATGGACCAAAAATTTTGGAATTTTGGAATGGTATTTGCTGATTGAGTCCTGCTTATTGTAAAACTAAAGTATACCAAAAATGACTTGATTTGGTGTTCTACAGGGTGTTTTATAAGCAAAGTTGTAAAAATCACCACTAATAAAGTACCTTTATTTTTCAAAATATGAACAAATTCCACTAAGAAAAGTTATTTAGAATGCAATTTTATACCTCTATAGCAAATTTCAGGAATATAAAATTATTTTTTTGAAACTTCCCATTTTTTGCGAATTAAGAGTTGAATTCATATTTAAAGTTGTGTAGGAGCAAATGGTAATCATCTCAAAAAGTACGCTATTGGTAAATAAAAAATTGAATATATGAGATGTAAAAAGGTATGATATTATCGAACTAATTGTAAAACAAGAAACAATTACTAACAGAAGATTAATGAGGTTTAAAAATTATAACAAGTAATAAATGTCAAAAACATAACAGATTCACAAACAAATTAATTATTGACCATTACAAAACAATGTTTACAATTTTTTTATTATTCGACGTAGCTATCACCCACATCCACACACATTTCGATCCTTCGCCTGAAGTCCTTAAAACTGTTTCGAATATGATCTAACGGTATGGAGTTTACGGCATTTGTAATTCTCTGCTTCAATACTGCTACATCGTTAGGAAGTGGTTCAGCGTAAACCAACTGCTTGAGGCGACCCCATAAAAAGAAATCCAATATTGATCTCGCCGGCCACTTGATCGGTCCATTCCTGGTAATCCAATTTTCTCCAAAATTTAAATTCAACCACCGATTAACCATTTCTGTGGAGTGGCCAGGGCAACCATCATGTTGAAAATGAATTAAAGGCATATCTCTTAAAATATTTAAATGTTCTTCAGAAAATCTTTCAAGAAGCTGTAAATAAGTGTGCTGGTTTAACCTTCCCTCAATGAAATAAGGTGCAATAACTCCAACGTGATAAGAAACGGCACACCACGCATTCATTTTTTTATAATATTGTCTTCTACAATGAATTCTAAAATTTGGATTTTCAGAAGCCCAAAACCGACAATTCTGAGATGAAACAACACCATTGGTTGTGAATGTGGATTCATTTGAGAAAATTATGAAATGATGAAAAAATCTCTCTTCCATGATTTTTTCTCCAATGGTCAAACAAAAATCCAACCTACGGCCGTCATCCCCCTCTTCAAGCGTATGTTTATAATTTGCTTTATATGCCCTATATTTTCTTTGCCTTGTAAATTCTTTGGAGTTCAGACTTGCTAGTATTAATAAGAGCTGATTTCTCTCTTAGTGGCATCCTAGGATTTTCTATAACAGAGGCATGAGCTATAATAGCCCCAACATTGTCTTTATCATATGCTTTTATTTTTCTTTTCATGTTAAAAACACTACCAGTAGCCAGAAACTTTTTAATTATTCTCATAGCCTGAGTACATGACAAAGCAGTGTTTGGAAATTTCAAATTAAATTGGCTTTCCACTTCCATTAGCGAGTTTTCACCGCCAATTCCGTAGAATTGCACAATATAAATTTTTTCACGCACTGTGAGTACCATTTTCACTTAATTTTTTATGCTTGGTTCGTTAATTTGAAACAGAAATTAAGGATAATATTGACTACGTTTGACAGATATGTCAATAATAAATGATAAATGTGTATCCACTGCTTTTCTCATAGCCTACTTTTAGCTTCTACATAACTTTAAATATTAATTCACAAAAAATAATTTCTATGCAGTTTTAATTGAATGGTTCAAAATAAAATACTAATTTAATGAAAAAATGGGAAGTTTCAAAAAAATAATTTTATATTCCTGAAATTTGGTATAGAGGTATAAAATTGCATTCTAAATAACTTTTCTTAGTGGAATTTTTTCATATTTTGAAAAATAAAGATACTTTATTAGTGGTGATTTTTACATCTTTGCTTATAAAACACCCTGTAGAACACCAAATCAAGTCATTTTTGGTATACTTTAGTTTTACAACAAGCAGGACTCAATCCCCAAATACCATTCCAAAATTCTAAAATTTTTGGTCCATTACAGCTCTTGTTACATCTTCCTGGGACACACTGTATAATTAAAAAGCTTTTTTTATGGCCTTTCAAATTATGTAAATATATATCGAGTGTTCCAGTTAAAAAAACCAAAGCAAAGTTCATATCTCCGAAATGCGACTTTCAATTGCTACTCTGAAATAATTTTTGGAAAATACATGTGATTTTCGGTAACTTTTATTTTTGTACTTTTTTACCTAACTCCAAAAAAACCACTGTTGATAGTACTAATGATTTTGTGCTTTGTGCTATTGACAAACCTATGAAGATAAAGCGTAAAAGGGAGTGAGCGAGGAGGGAATTGACCCTCTAAAAGGGGGAGGTTAGGTGTGAAGGGAATATCATTTTTTGCTGCTGAGGCAAGTAGCAGAGAGTGGGAAGGGGGTGGGAGGGCGGCAAGTTTCCGATAGCCCCTAGGCGGCAGAAGTATAAATCTTCCACCGATTGTGGGACTTATCAATGTATGGTACGCATTCTTTAACCGATTTTTGCTAATTACTTAGCTTCTTTTGAAAATATTAACGTAATAAATGGCTTATAAAAGTCTTTTATAAAGAGCGCCCTTAAATAATGGTTATAAATAACCGCATCGAAATCGTTTGAGTAGTTTTTGAGTTTATCGCGTTCAAATATAAAAATCGACGAGAGAGGCAGTTAAAGAAAAAGAAAAGAAAAGAGAAAAAGATAGAAGAGATCAAGAGATTTTATCAAGAATTTGATATTTTTCGTTGAATTATCATCTTCACTCGTTGTGCTATGTGAGTCGATTTTGATCACTTTGGCTCTCTATATCTTTGAAACCTTTCTTATGCTCAACTCAAAATTTTTTACGATTAATCACTCATCATAAGGTATTATTAAGACTACAAATCAATAAAAAATTTGCGGACCCCAAACGGGCTAACAACCCCTGTTTTTGGGGTCACTCTTTGTTCTACGGCAGGTAAAGTCCAAGGGTAAAATATAATTTTTCGTTTAATTTCATTAATAACTATTTACGAAGCCTCCAAAGTTGAACATATCACTTTTTTATCGAAAACTTTTGTTTTTCAAATGGGAAGACGGTAGCTCATAGTGTTCAATACATTATAGACTTTTTTCTGAATTCATTGATATCCATTTCAAATCTATGCTATTTGTTTTTCTATTTTATTTAATTTATTTAAAAATCAAAAAATCACTTTCAAAATAATTTTTATGGATCCGTATAGTTTGCACTAGTACTTATACCTATTAAGAAACAAAAGAGATAACTAAAACGCTATTATTCACAAATAGGGATTTATTCACATTTCATTATTAGACATGATTTTTTTTTCAATTATATAAGTGCAAATCGCACAATTATGAGTGTTAAATTGCTAGAAATGGTGAACTCATCACGATCAATACATTTTCTTGCTCGCACAATTGTGTTACTTATTACATTCCCTAACATTTGTGGAGTGATGTTATTAAAAGCTCTTCTTATTCTCAATTCGAGATCCTCGATGGTCATAACGGGAGTTTTGTAGATCTGTTCCTTGTTCCTTCCTGTTCCAAAGAGGTGATCTTGCAGGCCACCCTATGAAACTCTGGTTTAAAATATGTTGTGGGCCATAAGCTTGCTGGAAATACAACAATCGGTATTGTGATCGAGGAACCTTTTCGATTTCTTGCCTTTGATTTTGAAAGAATTCGAGATACCTTTGTCCTGTCAGCGTACCTTGGAAGACTATTGGGCCCATGATTCGTGTTCCATAAATACCTGGCCATACATTTATCCCAAATCTTGTCTAACTAATCTTTGATTTTATTGGGACCAGTATCATACATTCTGTTGGTTGAACATCGCATTATTTGTGAAACGTGCTTCATCGGAAAAAAGGATGTTGAAGACAAAATTATTGTCTCTTTGAAACGTATTAAACCACTCGCAAAATACAATTCGACTTACAGAATCTCCTTCGTACAAATGTTGGTGCAGATTGTGTTTTAACGAGCGGTAATTATGTTTTTTCAAAATTCTTTTTACTGTTTCCCTATTTGATCCTAGTCCTTCCGCTATTTCTCTAACAGAGGCTGATTGATTGTGGCTAACGGTTCCTAGTACATTATATATATATTTTTATTCATCCTTATTACAGATCATTTCAAATACAAATGATATATAGGATATGTCAGATTACGAGTCCGAGTTTAAGTTAATAAACTGGTGGTCAGGAATACTTACACAGTATAGATAAAATAATTAAAATAATTAAAAACAATATACTTTACAATAGGTTTACATAGAATTGGGTTGTTGCACTAAGTTAAAATTTGAGGAGAATCTATGTTAAACAATAACAATTATTCATAAAAAATCATTTGAAACATGTAGAAGTTGAAAAGAAAGTCTTATAATATTATAATATTCATTACAAAAATACATACATTTAAAACGGAGATGACATAATAACGGCAGTCTGTAGAGAACTTAGTTATAAAACGAGAAGAAACGGGTATTAATTTAGAAACGCGCTGATAGCGACGGAGAAAAAAGACAATCACGACAGTATAATCTGACATTATATTTAACGTCAAATTCAACTGCCGATCATAGGTTACAATTCGGTATAGTTTAACAGCATCTAGTTATGGATAAATATAAGTACAGATAGTGTTTTCTGCCGTACTGTGTAAATAATACCACCAATTCACCAGAAAAACTATTGTGTTCCAATAATAAACGCTCAACGTAATAATGAATGATTCAAAGCCACCAGAGAAGGACCAAGTCTTCTTATTGTGGAGACCATTTCAATGTCAAGTAAAGTAACAAATTACAATGTATTCTAAGCGTTTTATTTGTGGTAAGTTCTATCTTAATGTAGGAATTTGATTTTTAATATGGGTTTATGTTGTAGGAAAAACGGCCGCATTACAAGACTTGTGTGGCATTCTAGCTGTTACAAATTTAAATTACCCGCCAAACTGGTGGATAAAACAGGGTATATTACTGTATTCTTAACGGCTCTAGATTAGAATATTATTCATGCTTTGACTTCCTAAAAGGAGGGAAATGGCTTTAATCTGCTTTCATGTATTTTATCTAGTTTATGTTGGAATAAAGTGCAGTTGTTTTTGTTAGCTATTGATTATTTATGAAGCTTCCTAGACGCCCCATGATACTAGGATGATCAATAAATTAAGGAAGGAAATTTAAAAACTCGCCGTTGAAAAACTATATGAAACAAACTGAAAGTCGTCTAAAGTCGGTGAACACAATCAGTCGGAAATGGCTACGAATGCGTTGGATTGTAGTTATAAATGCCCTTTGAATTATGTGTGTATAAATACATATCATTGTTTATTGCTTAGATAGATACTAGCATAAAGTACTTACCTATTTATTATTTTTTGTTATAATACAGACCTTTCTTGATATCTTCGTAAGTCTCATTCTGACTCTTCTTAGAAGTGAGTATCAATGGATAATAAATAATTTCTTTAGTAGATAAACTTATTTTGTTGTTTTCAGTTAGATACGCATGTATATAGTTAATAGGAAATAAAACAATGAAAAGGAAATATTTAATAAAATACAAAGTATAGTTAACAAATTCATCTAAATTAAATAATAAAATACATATTAGACATATTATGTAATATTAATAAGATAAGATAAAGGAAGTTCTTGCAGAAATTACAATAGTTTGTACTGTCTATAGCAGCTGTAACGCAAGTACCTTGCAGTTTTTGCACTTCCAACCATTGCAATGTCAAAACGATCGTCTCTTTTTAAAAATTCGCTGACCATAAATATATCTACCGCAAGCAGAATGTCAGAATTAGCTTTTACAGATATACTGCCTTAGTCGTTTTGTAAAAAAATATTAACAATAACTGCAAACATCAATCACTGCTAGCTAAACGTCAAATTTACTTTTGATATATGAGGTTATTTTCTTTCTTGTCAGCAATGTCAACTTATTCGTCTTCATCTGTTCTGCTTATAAGTTCACATCTAACTGCCGTTATTATGTCACTACCGTTTTCGCGGCACATTCAAATAGTCGAAGTTTAACAATTTTTTAAAATATGTTGCGCTAAGAATTTTTCTTCCAAATTAAATATATAACTAAATTAAGTCCTCCACTACCATATTTCACCATTTTTGAAAATTCGTCAACAACCCAATTAGATATAAAATGTTTACATGTATATGTAATAGTTAAAACTTGTCATTAAAAAATTCATGCATTAAATAATAACACTTAGATACAAGGAATCTTTTAATGTCATTTTTAAATTTACTTGCAGATGGACAGATTTTAAATTCATTTGGTAGATGATTGTAAATTGTATACATTTGTAGTGTGCAGATCTTTCATAAGCTGCTGTCCTATGCATTTCATTTTGAAGAGCGTTTCGAAACCTGGTTGAGTAATTATGGTTTGAGCCATTTCCTCAAAAAGGTTAAGATTTTTTTTGACATAGAGTGAACACTTGAGAATGTATATGCAATAGAATGTGAGAATTCCGTTGTTTATAAATAAGTTCCGGCAAGATTCACGTCTTTTCTTATTATAGATAAGACGTACAATTCTTTTTTGGGCTAGGAATACTCTGTTTACACCCACTGCGCTTCCCCATAGTACGACATGATATGACATAGCTGAATATGCAAGCGCATAATAAACCTGCATCATTATTTCAGATTGCAGATCATATCTGAGTTGCATGATAGCAAAAAAAGCACTACTTAATTTCTTTGCAACTACATCAATATGTATTTCCCAGCACATTTTGTGGTTAACACTGGCACCAAGAAATTTTGTGCTCTTAACAAGAGACATGTTACATAGCTCCGCAGGAAATTGTATGTTTTTGTTAAAGTAAATGCATTTTGTTTTCTCTGAATTTAACATAAGGCTATTTTTTCGGCACCATCCTGCCATTTCATCCACGATAGTGCCTATTGATCTCTGCAGTTGTTCTAGTGATGGTTCTGCTATAGCAATCGAGGTTTCATTTGCATAAGTAGTAACATGTCCCTTGCTAATACATTGTGGCAGATCGTTAACAAATAATAAAAATATTAAGGGACCCAGTATGGAGCCTTGCGCTACCCCAATGTCGATATCAAAGTGGTCAGAATAATGACCATTTATTGAAGTGAAGATTTTCCTTCCACTCAGAAATGAGATTATCCAGTCAAATGTAATTCCTCTTATACCTAAGTTTTGTAGTTTTACACTAATGAATTTTATGTTAATGGAGTCAAAAACTTTTGACAGATCAAAGAAAACTCCTGCAACATGTTTATTTCTATCTAGCTCTGTATTTAAAAAGTTAACAAAACTCCCTGCAGCGGTTTCCGTTGACGTGTTTGGGCGAAAACCATGTTGAGATTCACTTAGGATATTGTATTTATCTAGGAATGAGATAAGCCTATTATACATTAGTTTCTCAATTATTTTTGAAAATACACTTAGAATACATATGGGACGATAATTGTCTATATCCGCTGGATCACCACTTTTAAATATAGATATGATTTTTCCTAATTTTAAGATGTCAGGAAATTCACCTTTTGCAAATGTTTATTAAAATTGTTGATTCACCAACGACTTTTATTACACTCACCGACACTTCGTTATATCCATACGAACAAGAATTTTTTATGTTGTTTATTACACTTAGTACCTCTTCACAGGTTACTGGTTCACAGAAAATTGAATGTGGAATTATTTCACCTGTTGTGCAAGACTGGGATTTATCATTGCCAAAGTGAGAATATAACTTGGTGTGAATACTCTCAGAGAAATGCTTGCCAAAGCAGTTGGTGATGTCATGTCATGTGAAATTATCATTGTAGTGAATTCTTTCTATGAGGGTGTTTTTTTCTTTACGTCCTAGTTTACTATTAACTCCTGTCCATACCTGTTTGGTTTTATTCGTTGCACCGTTAATTTTATTACTAATATAATTTCTTCCTGCCTTATTTATAAGTTTTCTATAGTTTTTCTTTTGTTTTTTATACAATCTTTGTAGTTGGAGATTCTTGGAGATGCAATACATATTGTAGGTATGTGATAAATTCTCCCTTGTCTTTCTCAAGTTGCTCGTAAACGATGGATAAGTTGTTTCTTTCTTATTAAACTGAGTCACGGGGCAGGTTTTATTATAATACATTAATCACCACCTCTTCATTTACAATGAATTCATGATTTTGGACACGTGGCTCTCGCCGTATTTTACTCTCTAATTTCTTGAAATAATGACGAGACGGATGTCTTCTTTCAGGAAATCTTTGAGCATACATTTGACCTGCAAGCACAGAATTTTTTCGACATTCGTCATAAATTAATATCATGTCAGTTTTTTCGTTATTGGTGTAGTTCATGTTAAGAAATATCAATAATGGACACGAATCTTTCACTAACAATGATTGTTTACAAATGTTTTGTTTTATAGTATTGTATCAAATCGTAGTGTAAAGGCAACTATGTTAAAGTTCAGTAAAAATTATTTTGAAAGTGATTTTTTATTTTTAAATAAATTAAATAAAATAGAAGAACAAATTATTAATGAAATTAAACGAAAAATTATATTTTTCCCTTGGACTTTATCTTTACCTGTCGTAGAATAAATTTTGGTATTCCAAAGCACTCTAGACGAATGACTTAAAATGCTTAAAAAACTGGACAACGACTTAAAAATTCGCGAAAGTCTCATGGTATACTCAGAATGTTGTCTTGAATCCAAATATGTAAAAATATACAGAGTATTCCATTTAAAAACCAAAAGTTGCAGTCATTTTCATGTAAACCGGAAATGGTCTCATCAATCTACGATTACCATGCAAACTGGTACGTCGCGTAATAACAGCATAAGTGTTTCGTATGCATATACGGAACAAATTATATCAATATCAATGTCAGTGTCAATGTCAATGTCAATGTCAATGTCAATGTCAATGTCAATGTCAATGTCAATGTCAATGTCAATGTCAATGTCAATGTCAATGTCAATGTCAATGTCAATGTCAATGTCAATGTCAATGTCAATGTCAATGTCAATGTCAATGTCAATGTCAATGTCAATGTCAATGTCAATGTCAATGTCAATGTCAATGTCAATGTCAATGTCAATGTCAATGTCAATGTCAATGTCAATGTCAATGTCAATGTCAATGTCAATGTCAATGTCAATGTCAATGTCAATGTCAATGTCAATGTCAATGTCAATGTCAATGTCAATGTCAATATCAATATCAATATCAATATCAATATCAATATCAATATCAATATCAATATCAATATCAATATCAATATCAATATCAATATCAATATCAATATCAATATCAATATCAATATCAATATCAATATCAATATCAATATCAATATCAATATCAATATCAATATCAATATCAATATCAATATCAATATCAATATCAGTCTCAATAATTTTTAGTTGGTACTTTATGACGTCAAAATATCACTAGTGAAGACGTGCACCGCTTGATATACTAAACTACTTTACTATATTGTTTGCTATATAGTTTGCTTTAAGTGCTTCCAATATATCAAACATGTGAGCTGTGACGTCAGTTTTACGACGTTTACATGACGCGCAACCCTTGTTATATTAAAAGTTACTTAAAAGACAATTAATTTTAGGCGAAACCTGACTACGCTTACATTTATGGAGTCCAGGACAACGACGGAGCCAATTCTCAAACCCACAAAGAAACTAGAGATGGCGATACAGTACATGGTGAATACAGGGTGTTACAGCCTGATGGTTTGGTGAGAATAGTTCGATACACAGCTGATCCTGTAGCTGGATATAAGGCGACAGTAGATTATGTGCCTGCTTAAAACAATCACTTTATGCAGAAACTGCAAGCTCTGGAAAGGAGAGTAAAGTATGTTAAAAGAATGCCTGATATACAGGGTGTTTCCCTGGTAAGTGAACATAAAGTAATTTCTATAGTAAATCAGGTAAAAATATAAGGAATTACTTACTCTTTACTACGATGCGCCCCTGGATCTGAGAAGATACAGCCCTTCGAAGTCTTTGTTAGAATTTCGAAAAAAAAAAAAACAAAAATTAGAAACTGTTAGATTTAAAAGTTTTTTGTTTGGTGCACTAATTAGATAATAGTCAATAACTTGAAATTAATTGAAGTGTTAGAGGACTGATGGGAGTGGGTCTACTCTATTATTTTATAGAACTTTTCTTTCGCCCAATAATCTACAAAGGTGTTATTTTGGATGATGTAGAATCTTCAAACTTTTTTTGTTCTTACGAATTTTTATGACAATTGATAGTAAACGTTTTCGTATTATGGGGGGGGGGGGGGGTGCAATTTTATAGGGAGGGTACAACTACTCATAAAGGATATAATTACATATGACAATCTGTCTAAGTTTTACATTTTTTTTTAACTCTAAGTACAGTACTGTTAAGCAAGATTTTGATTGCTTTGTTATTGAAATTTTATTACACAGACACAAAAATAAAAAGGATCATGTACTTTTTTACAGACTATCATTTATATACTTATATGTTTGTATTTTGGGGCGCTGAAACCGAATCCTAGGTCAGAATTGTTACATATCGTCAATATTTTCATGTGAGCTCAAAAAACAGTTTAGAACAAGCCTGAAACCGTGTAAAAGTTAAATTGAAGGATTAAACGAGTTATGTCTTTATAAGCATTTTGGGGCGCTGAAACCGAATCCGTGGTCAGAATTTTCTTATCATGTCAGGATTTTGACATAATCTCAGAAAAATCTCAAGACACGTCAAAAATGGTCAAAAATGCATGTACAGCTAAAAAATTTAAATGAGCAATCCATCATCCCAGCACGTATTTTTGATCATTAAAATCGAATATGTGTCAGAATGGAATTCACACGTTAAAACGTTTAAATTTTGACGCAGGCTCAAAAAACCTGTGAAGAATAACCCAAATTACGTTTATAAGATAAATAATAAGATAAATAAAGATCGAGAAAATCTCGACCCTTCAGAATTCGTAAAAAACATCTTTATTTCTTTGTGTAATATTGTACTTGTTTTGACTCAATGCAGAGGGATCTCTTCCTTGTCTTGCAACTGTCTGGAAAGTCTCTTTTAAGCATCTAGCAGTAATAGGCCATCACATTTACGTCCCATTTTTCTTGGTAGCGACGCTCCATCCCTCTTATATCTTAGTGGAACCGTTCACTTTGCTCCTCCTATAATCTCCGAGATTTTCTGGAAAGTAATCAACATGAGAATCTAGGAAATGTAATTTAAGATTCATTAAACATCTCAATTTTTTAAAGCTTTCAACCATTTCTGCTATTACACGTTTATAGTCATCACTTTTTACATTTTCCAAAAAATTCTCCAGGACGTTTTTGAAACTAACCCATACAGATTTTTCGACGTCATTCATCTTGGTAACAAATACTTTATCCCTTAACATAGTCCGAATTTGTAGTCCATTAAATATTCCTTCTTTCCATTTTGCCTCAGAAATGGCTGGAGTTTTTTCGTTCAGGTAACTAAAGGTTTCACCTTCCTTACTCAAGACTTCAACAAATTGCTTTATAAGACCGAGTTTAATATGAAGCGGTGAGAGAAAAACTTTCGACTGTTCCACTAGTGGATCTTTAATGATATTGTTAGATCCAGGATTTACCGATGTTTTTTTGGGTCAAGATTTCAGTTTGTAATAATTTTCCCTATCTCTGCTATCTTATAGATATAAGAAACACGGGTGTTTGGTAAATCCTGACTGCTGTCCCAAAAGAATTGTTAAAACTTTTAAATCACCACATATTTGCCATTTGTGATTCTGACACATTATTTTTTCCATAATTAATTTCGTTTTCGTGTGCTATTGGGACAGAAGCATATTATATTTTTTGAGATTATATCAAAATTTTGATAAGATGGGAGAACTCTGACCTGTGATTCAGTTTCAGCGTCCCAAAATTCATATAAGTAAAGTGGTAAGTAAGTTTTTAAATCTACTTTTAAATACATTTTTGACCATTTTTGAGGTGTTTTTTGAGATTTTTTCTGATGTTATGTTAAAATCCTGACATGATAAGAAAATTCTGACCTTGGATTCGGTTTCAGCGTCCCAAAATACGTATAAAAGCATGGGTCAACTCGTTTAATCTCCCAAGTTACTTTTGTCTGATTTCGGGGTTATTTTTTGACCTTATATGAAAATATTGACATGTGATAATTCTGACCTCGGATTCGGTTGCAGCGCCCCAAAATACACATAGATATATAGATATAATATAAAATATGGTCGGTGAAAAAGACACATGACCTTTTTTTTATTTTTTGTGTCTGTGTTATTTTTTGAATGAAGCAATTAAAACCTTGCTTAAGTTATTTACGTCTCTCTAAAGAACTATCAATTTGTAAATGTAAATATTCCTAGGAATGACAAAATTGGAAAATCAAATTCAGCATGATCGGAGAAACTAATTTTGTAATTTTGCAAACTACTGATAAAGGGATGATAAAGAAGTTCTGTGAAAAAGGATGACCCACTATTAAGAGACCTTTGAAGGACTATATCTCCTCGGGGGAGTATGGAGGTAAGTTAGGTTTTATTGTCATGTTAAGTTTAATCTAAACATAGTTGCTTTATGTCTACTTACTTACAAGACACCTTGTATGTTTCAGTTGTACAGATCTTAAAGATTCGTAGGTTACGATCCAAGCAACCAAAAGTTTGAATAACAGGAGGTCAACACCTCGAGGAATTTTGTCCTCTTATTCTCACTCTGAATTAGTAATATTCCTCTATATTTTGTTGTAATAGTTGATCATTTCAACATTACAGATCTATATGTAAAGGTGCATTCCACTGAGGCATCATTTGAGAACGTGTAGCATGCTACAAGTCATCTGGTGTCACCTGTTCTTGATATTCGACTTAAAAGAGTGTTACTTGATGTCGCACGTGAAACTTGTTGCCCAACGGCGTATACATTTCGCCCTCTGCACTTGTAGCTTGCAGCTGAACTACCTTCTCTGGAATCAACGTCATGTCAGTAGTTTGTGTCATGTCTTTGAAAATGTCCCAGCGGCCGCATATTTGGTAATTAAGTAGCGTAAGTAAAAGATGAAAAAGAAAAAAACAAGCTGAATTTTGCCACGAGATGGCTCATGCAACTGGTAACATATATCAATGTGTGGCATGTAGCACATGAAGTGTGATTTATGTCACTACATGTTTTGGTTGAGAAACCCCGCGTAGCATGCGTCACTGTCGCACGTCACACGTTACTTCAGTACAATTGCGCCTTAATATTGTAGTTGACACAATTATATTCCTAATTCTTAGTATTAAAATTATTTGAAATTCTGTGCAAGAGAGAAAATTAATGGAAGTATTCGTTGAACTTTTGGTTTTATTTTGAAAATAATGCTTCCATGTGGGTATTTTAATCTCATTCATTTTCTTATAAATTCTGCAGATAGTTATAAAAAATAAATGGGAAGGCTATAGAAAAATCTTCTTACCGTTGCGTTGACTGGACAAGTTTTGGAGCCACAACTGGCATTGTTCTTTATCTCATTATTTTTAAATTATGAGGCTGTGGTGTTGAATTCGAGCTGTTCCACTAAAATCCTTTTCATGGGCTGCATGGTCTGCATACTGTGATTATAGTCAACAAACTCACTCATTAATGGAGTTGAAAGAAACGCTACTAAGTGTGCAATAATAGATCGTTGCACGGGGTTTGTAAAATTAGAAAAACATTGGAAAATGTAAGGGGATATTTTCGTTTAGCCATTCATCTCTTCAAGTGCTGGCCAAATTTTAAATGATAGCGGCGTTTCTTTCACGTCCATTCTTATGTCTAATATTTACCTGTTTTAATTGTTTTAAGATTTGGGAAAAATGCTGTGATATTCTCTAAATTATTAAATATATCGTAAGTTAGAATAGTTTATTAAATATTGTTTTTGTAGAGAAAGAATATTGAAATATTTAATGTTATTATTTCACATTTTGTTACTGTTGAATAAATATTTATTTTTAATTATGGTTGCTTACTTATTAATTAATAATAAACCTTTCCCGGTAGAGTTTTAGTGGAGCGAATCTGGTTTGAATTAAATAAATTTTTAATTTTTTTTGACAATTCGGTTTCACACGTGCTCTCTTATTATGTTATCACGTTAGTTCAACTTAATCACGCGGAATGGGGGAGAAATTCGTATTCAAAGTTCCCAAGTTCCCTGATAATTTTGTAACTATTGACTTGACGAAAAAAGTTAAATTAAAAATTGAAGATCTCGCGGAAGCGCATGTTTTTTCAAATCGGACGGTAACTTTTCGTGATTTTTTTTTTTTGGAAATACGCGTTTTTTTGCCGGAACAGTAATATACAAAAAAGTAATTCCTTGTCTTTTTCACAAAAATGATTTAATTTAGGAGGATGAAATGCTTTTGAGGTAGGTGAGATAGATAAGAACTGATGGAGCCGCGGAATGAGGGTGGTGTGTCAATCAGGAGAGGGGGTAAGGAAAATCATTCAACCCCCTTTTTCTCTTGCGATTTTGTAAAATGAAAATGTAATTTGTTCGCTGTTACTTCCAGTATTTGACTGATTATTTTTTTAAATTTTTTTCAAATAAACGAATTTGTGGGAGGGAAGAAACCTTTTACATATTTTTTTTCAAATGCGTTTTTGAGTATGAAGGAAAGGGTTGAGAGGATACATTTTTTTACAGGTAAGTGAAGATTTTTTTATCGTTATTTAAAAAGTGAGAAGTGATCTTGTAACAGACAATTTTTAATCCAGTTTTACATAAATTTAAATTTTAAAATCTTCTTTTACAAGATATTTGGGTTCCCCAAGTAGCACAAGAAGCTGTAAAAAAAGCTGCTCCAACGTTGTGCAACGGTCAAAGTGGTACATCATTGTCTTGCTTTGAAAATGTTGCTAAAGCCTTTTAGCTGCAGTCATTCGGCTGGCGATATCACCAGATTACAACCATTGAGCTGTGTAGACTGTAACACGGCGTCAAAAAATTGAGGCTTTCTCGGGGCGTTTTCCGGCAAACGAAGTTTGAAATTTCATGTGGTCCCACCCAAAGCCATTTTATCAGTAAGTGCCAAAATATGTTTTTTCATGAACTCAAGATTGAAAAAAATACTTTTTATTTACATTTTTGCCACGGCATTTTTGACTTCCGGTCATGTCTGGAAATTTTGAAAAAACGGCTTTTGACGCTTTGAAGTTTAAATAAGCAAAAATACGTTCGCCAACTCCATCATAATTAACCCTTCTCTTCAAAATGGTATATTTTTTTAAACCAAATGGTATTTTAAGGTTATTTACTCTAGAATTACTTGGGAGACTCTCAAAATGCTAAATATATTTGGTTTAAAAAATATGCCATTTTTGATGGGGTTGGCGAACGTATGTTTGCATATTTATACTTTTAGCTGCTATAGAAATATCAGCAACTCTTATTTCGTGTTTATAGAGGAACGTTGAAGTATTTGTTCCTTTTTAGAATAAAAACGATCTTCGGTACGTCATAGCGACAAAAGCAGTTTTTTCAAAATTTCCGGAAACGCCGCGGCAGAAAAGTGAGCCAAAAGTATGCAAAAATACTTTGGTTCGTAAAAAAACATATTTTGGCACTTACTAACAAAACGACCTTGGGCGAGACCACATGAAATTTCAAACTTCGTTTGCCGGAAAACGCCGCAACCCCGACCATACATGTATTCTAAATACTTGTCCGTCCTCCTCTCCTGCAGCGTTTTAACAGGGTTACTGACACAACGAGAGAGTCTCCATTTTTTGACGCCGTGTTAATCACTAGTATATTTCTGGAACAATATTGTTGCATGTATTTTATTGTAGGTACATGTAGTTATAAAAATATTAAGGTGATTCGACGACAAATCGTGCATAAAATTGCATACTATTATCACTTTTTCGTAAAATTGTGGAAACAGAAGAGGTCAATGACACAAAGAAATATTTAATTTTTGCTTTGTTTACTAATTTACATAACCGTTAGCAGTAAATTGGCTGTTGAATGCAGCTGTAAAAGCCAATACACAGCCACAAATGTGGAAATCTGCTAAATAGATTTTTTTTTGGACTTAAAGTATACTGTATAACGTATAACTAAGAATCACTAGCATTTGTTCCATTGCTGTTATTGAGCGGTTGTAAGAGCTCTAGAAGACATATTGCAGCTGACCAGAAATCTAAACAGCAATTTCAGCCATTTGACTGTTTAATTATGTTACGACCAGTGGCGCAGCCATAAAATTTATCTGTGGGGTGGGGGGGTGTGGGAAATAGAATCAGCCTCCCCAGAGGATGAGGAAAATTTTTCAGAAAATGGTTGAAAAGGATGTGTATGTAGATTCCTCTATTAGATAATATTGACATTAATTACAAAATATTTATTTCAAGGGATAATTTAGATACTGCTTTGTACTGCTTCCTTATTTTTTGGCTCATGGAAGACTTCTTGGGGGGGGGGGGGGGGGTGGCTCCCCCCCTGGCTGCGCCCATGGTTACGACGATGTTATAGTAGTAAAAATATTTGGAACAAAAACGCCGATTTTCTCTACGTTTTCGCATACAAAGTTTAGCTGTGAAACTTAATGGTTTATACTATGCTACTTGGGATTAGGATAAAATCAGTACATGTTTGAATGCAAGAAACAAATTTATATAAGCTACTGTATGCAAGCAGTTTCTTAAAACAACAAACAACGCATTTTTGACATCTCATATTTTGCAGCTTCAACACACTCATCATCATTAGGACCTTCATTGGCAAATACAATATGACTATTATTTACCACGGCGCGGTGCCCAGAATAGTTTTAATTGAATCAAATTTTAAGATTTTTTTAATCTCAGGAGTACGACGACTGGCCCCACGACGGGCAGCGGCCCACCGAACTCAGCCCGGTAGCCCGGCGGCCCAATCCGGATCTGAGCTGTTGCACAAAATATAATTTTAACATTTTTAGAATCTTTACTTAATACAAAACACAGAGTGTAAAGGACTTTTTCATATTTTTTCTTTTAGATACGGTATTCAACATTAAAGTGAATAAATCCGTTAGGCGCGCAAACAACGCGTGACGTCATGTAGAGCAAAATAGACCATAAAAGTCTCTCCGTTCTCGAGAAAAAAAAAATCAGCGCAGAACCAGACCAGACCCTATAATGAACAATCCTACATAAAAAATGGCTATTTACGGTATTTTTTTGTGGTACAGATATTTTTTATTTCGAAAAAACTTGAGAAATTGATTGATAATAAAAATCGTGTTTTTTGACATTTACACTGCCATATCTTCAAATCTAATTGGGCTATCGATATGATTTTTTTTTTTAATTCAAGTACACAAATAAGCGTTTCCGGTGGTCTTTTTGTTTCTATCAATTATTGTTTATTATTTTCGTTGAACAACAATGAACTTATTACTCGACTTATGATTTCGCTAAGAATGTACTTATATTTTGACTAAGCGACAAATTTTTTTATTTTTGAAAATTTTCATATACATGAAGCGAGGCGATTGAAGACAAGATATAGGAGAAGTTTTTTAAAAAAAAATTTCATCTCTTTTTTATTAATTAATATTTTTGTGACGCAGTAGCATATGGCATAAATCCGGCAGACGTACGGCGTAAATTATTCGATTGACCTTTTAGTCATGTTTAAAGCAATTTAAACACTTTTAACTATGGTACACTTAAATACACACTATAATTCAATGTCACAAACCGAATACAAGTAAACAAATAAAATTGAAAATTTTTAAAAACCCCCGATCAATGTATCTAATCGTACCAGTTTTATATGACCGAATCAAAATGAGGCCTAAATCATGTTCGGCTACCATAATTGTCTGCACATTTTCAATTTTACTTCAATGGGACAATTTCTAGAGAAATTTAACATGGCGAATTCAAGATGGCGACCAAACATCAAAATCTAATATGGCCTATAACCTCCTCGACGAAATACTCCTTCAAATAAAAGAAACTACATCAAAATCGGATCACCCGTTGAAGAGATATGAAGCCACAGACAGACAGACAGACAGACATATGCGTCAAACTTATTGGGGTCGGGGGTTAATAATTTTAGGAAACAACCCTGTCAGAAAAATCTCATCAATCCGTATTGAAAATTATCAAAAATTAATAAGTATCTATGAGAACCTATATGGTCAATAAGTTTCTATAAGAGTTAGGTAAAGTTGCTGTTGAAATTGTTATCAGTTTATATCAGAATTGACCAGCAAAACGAGTCAAGCCATATCCATTTGTAAATCCAAACATTTACTTATACCACATCAATGGGAATTTATGAGCACAGTATCTAATGTAATTCGTGCGGTTTTCCATGATTAAAAGACAAGTGTTTCTTTAAGAAACGAGCTGCATTAGGTTAGAACAGTTTTGATTTGCAATTGAAGATTACAAATTACAATGTTTGAATAGGGATTTATGAGATCAGTTTCTATGAGTATTAATGTTTTTTTTCAGAAATATATTAAACGCGTTTTCATTTGTCTGAACGGGTAAAAAGAAAGGTCAGTTTTCAACTGCAATTACAAATACAGGTTTAATCGCTTCGAATGGGGTTATATGCGATCAATTTCTAAAAGTACTTATGCTGTTTTCCGAATATAATTGTGATGAGGTTTAATCAGTAACAAATTGTTCACTATTTATGATATGGTCGGAAATTCCAAGTACACATTTAGTATTCCTTCAAGAGGATTGATGAGAGCAGTTTCTACGAGTATCTATTTGTTGTTCCTATAGTAAATTATATCAGTACAGATTCGGATCTAATTTAAATATGAAAATTATATCAGAATAAAGCAACCAAATATTTTAAACAGTATCTATTTGTAAATCCAAACATTTACTTATACTATCTTAATGAGAATTTATGAGAACAGTATCTAATGTAAAACGTGCGGCTTTCCGTGGTTAAATGGCAAGAGTTTCTATAAGAAACGAGTTGCATTAGGTTAGAACAGTTTTGATTTGTAATTGAAGATTCAAAATTATAATGTTTGAATAGGGATTTATGAGATCAGTTTCTATGAGTATTAATGTGTTTTCTTCAGTAATATATTAAATGTGTTTTCATTTGTTTGAATGGATAAAAAGAAAGGTCAGTTTTCAACTGCAATTACAAATACAAGTTTAATCACTTCGAATGGGGTTATATGCGATCAATTTCTAAAAGTATTTATGCTGTTTTCCGGATATAATTGTGATGAAGTTTAATCAGTAACAAATTGTTCACTACATGTTACGATATGGTCGGAAATTCCAAGTACACATATGGTATTCCTTCAAGAGGATTGATGAGAGCAGTTTCTACGAGTATCTATTTGTTGTTCCTCTAGTAAATTATATAAGTCTTTATCAGTAAAGATTCGGATCTAATTTAAATATGAAAATTATATCAGAATAAAGCAACCAAATATTTTAAACAGTATCTAGTTGTAAATCCAGACATTTACTTATACTATCTCAATGAGAATTTATGAGAACAGTATCTAATGTAAAACGTGCGGCTTTTCGTAGTTAAATGGCAAGTGTTTCTATAAGAAACGAGCTGCATTAGGTTAGAACAGTTTTGATTTGCAATTGAAGATTACAAATTATAATGTTTAAATAGGGATTTATGAGATCAGTTTCTATGAGTATTAATGTTTTTTTTTCAGTAATATATTAAATGTGTTTTCATTTGTTTGAATGGGTAAAAAGGAAGGTCAGTTTTCAACTGCAATTACAAATACAAGTTTAATCACTTCGAATGGGGTTATATGCGATCAATTTCTAACAGTATTTATGCTGTTTTCCGAATATAATTGTGATGAGGTTTGATCCGTAACAAATTGTTCACTACATGTTACGATATGGTCGGTACATATTTAGTATTCCTTCAAGAGGATTGATGAGAGCAGTTTCTACGAGTATTTATTTGTTGTTCCTACAGTAAATTATATAAGTCTTTATCAGTATGCATTCGGATCTAATTTAAATGCAAAAATCATATCAGAATGAAACCTCAAATATTTTAAACAGTGTCCACCTGTAAATCCAAACATTTAAAGATAATATTATAATGAGAATCCATCAGAACAGTATCTACCCTACAAACACAAAAGGTTGGCCCTTTAGCGGACCATCACTGTGCCAGAAATGAAACTTCTGGCCCAGTGATGGCCCACTGATGGGTCGATCTTCGGTGTTTGTTGGGTAATGTAACGTGTGCGGTTTTCCGTGGCTAAATTTTAAAATGATTTGCAATAAATAAGCTTTAAGGGATTCGAACAGTTTTCATTTGCATTTCCAGATAAATAGTTTTAATTGTTAGGGATCTATGAGGTCAGTGCAATGTTTTTTTTTTCAATAAAATGTGTTTTTATTAAAAAAAACATTACACAAAGACACTGATCTCATAGATCCCTATTTAACAATTAAAACTATTCATCTGGAATTGCAAATTAAAACTGTTCAAATCCGTTAAAGCTATTTATTAAAAATACTTTTAAAATTTAGCCACGGAAAGCCGCACGCGTTACATTAGATACTGTTCTGATTGGTTCTCATTAAAATATATCTTTAAATGTTTGGATTTACAAGTGGATACTGTTTAAAATATTTGGTTGTTTCATTCTGATATAATTTTTGTATTTAAAGTAGATCCGAATGCATACTGATAAAGACAAATTTTCTATTGGAACAACAAATACATACTCATAGAAACTGCTATCATCAATCCTTTCGAAGGAATACTAAATATGTACCTGGAATTTCCGACCATATCGTAACATGTGGTAAACAATTTGTTACTGATCAAACCTCATCACAATTATATTCGAAATACTGATCGCATATAACCCCATTCGAAGTGATTAAACTTGTACCTATTTGTAATTGCAGTTGAAAACTGACCTTTCTTTTTACCCATTCAAACAAATGAAAACACATTTAATATACTTATTACTGAAAAAAATAACATTAATACTCATAGAAACTCATCTCATAAATCCCTATTCAAACATCATAATTTGTAATCTTCAATTGCAAATCAAAACCCGGTCTTCGAAGCGTGTCGCCCGGGTTGGCTCCGGCGGGTTATATCGCCTGTAGTCCCCCCTCAAGAAACATGTAATTAGGTTTGTAACCTGTTTGTTTCTTCTTCTAAATAAATAAATAAATAAAAACTGTTCTAACCTAATGCAGCGGCTCGTTTCTTATAGAAACTCTTGCCATTTAACCACGGAAAGCCGCACGTTTTACATTAGATACTGTCCTCATAAATTCTCATTGAGATAGTATAAGTAAATGTCTGGATTTACAAATAGATACTGTTTAAAATATTTGGTTGCTTTATTCTGATATAATTTTCAATTTTCATATTTAAATTAGATCCGAATGGATACTGATAAAGACTTATATAATTTACTATTGGCACAACAAATACATACTCGTAGAAACTGCTATCATCAATCCTTTCGAAGTAATACGAAATATGTACCTGGAATTTCCACACGTAACATGTAGTGAACAATTTGTTACTGATCAAACATCATCACAATTATATTCGGAAAACAGCATAAATACTGTAAGAAATTGATCGCATATAATCCCATTCGAAGTGGTTAAACTTGTATTTGTAATTGCAGCTGAAAACTGACCGTTCTTTTTATCCATTCAAACAAATGAAAACACATTTAATATATTACTGAAAAAAAAACATTGATACTCATAGAAACTGATCTCATAAATCCCTATTCAAACATTATAATTTGTAATCTTCAATTGCAAATCAAAACTGTTCTAACCTAATGCAGCTCGTTTCTTATAGAAACTCTTGCCATTTAACCACGCAAAGCCGCACGTTTTACATTAGATACTGTTCTCATAAATTCTCATTGAGATAGTATAAGTAAATGTAAAGACTTATATAATTTACTAGAGGAACAACAAATAGATACTCGTAGAAACTGCTCTCATCAATCCTTTTGAAGGAATACTAAATGTGTACTTGGAATTTCCGACCACATCATAACAAGTAGTGAACAATTTGTTACTGATTAAACCTCATCACAATTATATTCGGAAAACTGCATAAACACTTTTAGAAATTAATCGCATATAACCCCATTCAAAGTGATTAAACTTGTATTTGTAATTGCAGTCGAAAACTGACCTTTCTTTTTACCCATTCAAACAAATGAAAACACATTTAATATATTACTGAAAAAAAACATTAATACTCATAGAAACTGATCTCATAAATCCCTATTCAAACATTATAATTAGTAATCTTCAATTGCAAGTCAAAACTGTCCTAACCTAATGCAGCTCGTTTCTTATAGAAACACTTGCCATTTAACCACGGAAAGCCGCACGTTTTACCTTAGATACTGTTCTCATAAATTCTCATTGATGTGGTATAAGTAAATGTTTACTGCTCCATTCTGGTAGAAACTGATAGAAATTTCAGCAGCAGCTTTACTCCAGGCTCCAGTAGAGGGAGCTGTATACGTGTCGCTAATTCATATCTACTCTAATGTGACCTAAGGAACTGACGTGTGTTTGTTAAATTAAAAGTAAAGCAGTCTCTTTCACTGCCAACTCATTCATTGCTTCTAGGCTAGAACAAGAACACCCGAGGAAATAAGGACTTTGCAGTATTTTGTGTTTACCACAATATTAGTATTTCTATTTGAAATATGCAATTTAAACTGTACATTTGTCGGCATGCATATCCAAATTAATACTAATAAAAAAGCAAAATGGAAGTTTACAATAAAAATACATCTGTAAAATATACAATTGAAACTGTACATTTGTTGACATGTATATCCACATTAATACTAATAAAAAGGCAATGTTGAAATTTACAATAAAAACATGTTGATAAATGGTGTGTTATATACCATAGATACTGGAGAAAGGACGGACTGGACTCTTATGATATTACTTATAGAAAAGTTTAGAATCTCTTTAAAGTTGTATCTGTAATTCCATATGTTTACAGATATAAGGGCAAAGGTGCATTTGCAGACACTAAACTGTAGATTTGTTGATGTATATTTCATATAAGTACTCATGAAAGGGCAACATGATAATTCCAAATAGCTCATTCGGAATTACTGTTTCATACCGATTTAAAACTTAATAAAACAGATAAAATCCTGTCTGTATAATAATAATATAACTTATAGGAACGATAAAACCGCATCACTTTTTTTTTTATAAGTTTCTATGTGGAATTTTTGGCAGGGAATCACAACTGCACGAATTATATATCCGAATGATTGCACTCGCAGTGATATTAGATGACGTCAAAGTCAATATGAGTGTATTTTCAGATTTACCCCTTCCCCCGTATATTAGTCGGTGATTTAAATACTTTCCAGTTAGAAACTATGAAAACAGATTTGATAATAATTGCTAATATTTAGTAACACTATGTTAATATATATATCAATTAATTTAAAATATACGACACATGTAACAAGCCTATTGCAGTACGTGACAGCAAAGTGAATAAAGAATTTAAATTTGAATTTGGAATTACTACAAGTATTACTGACCATTTCAAACAAGGTGATTGGTTAATTAATGGACTAGTCGGCGGCTAACTATTTATCTAATTTTGAATACATGATTTGGCTATAAATTTCACAGTCTGTACATAAACCATGTTAGTATGTCCATTTTAATATGGGAATAGAATCGTAACCGTTCACGGTGGCGTTGTTTTATGTATTAGTTCCTGCCCTCTCGAATAACTCCCTATCGAGCTACTTCCTGGATAATAACAGTACGTTAAACTCTTCCTCGTTGCAAATGATTTAATTATGCAATGACTGTAATCGCTAAAGTGTTTTAACTTTTAATTGATTCGAGCATATCCTCGACGTTGCATAGTGTGACAATATAAATTAGTCGGACCGATATTAGCTGTTTAAAGCAAAATATACCGGGTGAAACTATCATAGGATTTATGGGCAATTTATAGTTAACTTTAATGTTACTTCCACATCTAGTGGAAGTATAAAAACGCAAAAAAAATTTTGAAAATTTTTATTGTTCAAATACCTAGGCTTAGAATGTCATGAAACGTGAAGATTTTAAGTTTGAGCAAAAAAAAATTCGCACGTTTACTCTGGAACCGTTTAAAATATTGACTTGAAATTTGGTTCACGTATGAATTTTAATGAGATCTGGAACTAGATTATATTTTGATCTTCTTTCATTGAAGGATTAGGGGATAAATTGGGGTAAATAGGTAAATCAAGCAATAAGAGTCCGTAAAATTGGTGTCTAGTATATATAATAATATATTTAGTATACATAAAAGAAGTTAAAGTCGCCAAAAATTTTTTGGCATTAGCCCATTACTACCTCCACCTCATTATTAAAGGGGGTGAAAAAAAATTAAATTGTAATTTAGCGTGTATACAAGAACCTAAGGCCTCAATTTTTTTTTTCTTGATCCACCTCCACTACCGCCCCTCTACTACTACCGATCTGGCATATCATCTTATAGGTTTTTGGGGTAGACGATTTCAAATATTATGTTATTAAAGTGCCATAAACAATAATTTCCACACAGTGAAGTGCAAATATAGTATCGAAATTTTTTTCGTTGTGAGAGACTTGAATAGAAAATCTAGGTGTGGAATTTTAAGCACTGTAATTCGAATCCTATGTACAAACTAACATCAGCGTGCCTGCCCTTCAAGGTTATTTTAGCAAGTTGCTAAATTGACACCAATGTTTCAAGGACAGACACATCTCGTGTGGGTCTAGCTTCTACCATTTCAAATTAGAATACCATGCAACTTGTACGGTGTTTATAGATCTTCTATTATTTTCTTGATTCTATAATAAGTGGGTTACCTCGAGTAGTATGGTTGTGCAGTGGCTTTTCTAGAGTACTATAGATACGCAGTAGGTTACCTCAAGTAGTATGGATGTGCATTGAGTTACCTCAAGTAGTACGGATGCACAGTGGCTTTGCTCGAGTACAATGGATGCGCAGTAGGTTTCCCCGAGTACTATGAATGCGTAGTAGGTTTCCTCACGTATTTTGGATGCGCAGTGGCCTTTCTCGAGTACTATAGATGCGCAGTAGGTTACCTCACGTAGTATAGATGTGCAGTGGATTTCCTCGAGTAAAGTGAATTCGCAGTGGATTACTTCAAGTAGCACGAATGCGCAGTGGATTTCCTCAAGAATTATGAATGCGCAGTGGCTTTCCTCGAATAAATTGGATGCACAGTAGTATGGATGCGTAGTAGGTTTCCTTGAAGAAAATGCTTGAAGTAGAAGGTTTACTTTTATCACGTATTATATCTTTGTCATGCCATTTTCTGCGTATTACTTCCACATCCAGTAAAAGTATACTAACGAAAAACAAATTTTTGAAAATTTTCATTGTTCAAATAGGCTTAAAATGCCATGAAAAGTCGAAATTTTAAATTTGTCACGTCCATTACCACCCCATCCCATTATTTAAGGGGGTGAAAAAAATTGTGATTAGTGTGTGTACAAGAACCAAAAACCTCAGAATATTTTTTACTTCATCCACCCCCTCATGTCCAGAGAGAGCGTCGTTACCGATCTGTGGTAGTGCAGCCTTGGTCCATTATTCGGCTATCGAAGTGCATCTTATCTCGAACCCGCCTGGGAGGTAGAAGAACGGGGTAGCACGCGACTGGCGCCCCCTGAGAAATAAATTGGACAATTCATGAGGAATTTATATTCATATATTTAACTCCAAGAATCCATTTCTCTAGTATCAATATTTAAAAAATACTCTAGGGTGCTATTTTGAACATTATGGTAGGTATATAAAACAAATACATCATCAAAAAAAGATAAAAAGTATATAATACAAGATATGGTTGTCTGATTTGTCAACATATATTAGTTTATGAAAGATTCTCGAATTGAACGACAGTAAAAACTAAGTTAATTAGTATCAACAAAGTTTCAAATCCATCTTAATCTCTGCATATCTCAGTAGGCAAACCAGGCATTAGGCGTTGTCTTCGACGTTGTCATCTATATGTTCTTTAGAAAGCAATATTTTTTCTTCTCCAATGATGTATACCCACCTACCTACTTTGCCTTGCATTCCTAGTAAACCTCAAATTTCATTTAATTTATTTTATTATCTGTTGATTTAGAAGAGAGTAATACTAGTGTCCTTTGTGTAACTAATCTATATTCAAGTTAACTAAGTATCTACAATAAGTGTTAAGCATTTCTCGGGTCGTTTCTGATTGTACTCGTTCTCTGGTCAGCCTTCGTCACTCTGACATTTGCTACTTGAACATCAGTTACACAACCTGTGAACATAATTGAAATATTAGTCTATTTCATGTAATTCATCAAATTGTAGATATTTTTTAAGCATTGAAAAAAAATTTTTTTTGAAAAGTTGTTAAGAAAGAAATCTTAACTTCCTTGAATATTTTTTTACGTCAACCTGTACATGAACTGCGTTAATGTTTTCTTATTAAGGTTTTAATTAGCTTCAATTTATATTATTACGTTACGCGGACTAAACACCAAACAATATAATAATATACTTAATCAAAATAACAGGGTGTTAGATCTAGTCCTATCCAATAAAAATTGCGATGTTGTAAAATCTAAAGATGTACTACTTCCTGAAGATCTTCATCATCCCGCACTTAACATAGGTATAATTTGTAAAGTATCCATGAAGAATAATGTATTTCCGCTGAACAATACTGAAACTTTTAATTTCCGAAAAACAGACTTTTTAAATTTATATACTCATTTAAACTCACTTGATTGGACATTTTTATCCGAGATTCAGGACTGTAACTTAGCATGTGGTGAGAAATTTTATGAGCTGCTGATGTATGTTTTTGAATTATATGTCCCCAAACACGTGTCACGCCCCAGAAAATACCCACCTTGGTATACAAACAGTATTATCTTGGACATCAAGAAAAAAGCGATTCTGTGGAGAGATTATAAAAAACATAACAATGCAAAGTCTTATGACGAATTTAAACAGTTAAGAGCAAAAATAAAAATCGATGTTAATAACTCCTACAAAGATTATCTGAATGGATTACAAAATAATATTAAATCAAACGCGAAACAGTTCTGGTCCTATGTAAATTCCAAAAGAAACAGTGGCTCTTTGCCTGATCAAGTAATATATAACGACCGTGAATACAGAAATCCCTTAGACATTGTCAACGCTTTTGCCTCGTTTTTTCAAACTGCATATACTCTGAATAACGCTAACTGGAACCCTGGTGATGTACTTAGCACAACAAATTTCACGCATATAAATATGTTTAATGAAGTAAATGTTTTAGAAGCTTTACTGAAACTGAAGCCTAAGTTCACTAAGGGACCGGATGACATACCGGCTTTTATTATTAGAGACTGTGCGTACGCTTTTGTTTACCCACTAATGATTATTTTTAATTTATGCTTAAAATCCGGTGTATTCCCAGATCGGTGGAAATTATCCAGAGTGTGTCCAATTTTTAAAAAGGGAGATAAAAGCTACGTTGCAAATTATCGTCCTATTACGATAATTTGTAATTTCGTCAAAGTCTTTGAAATTTCTTTATATGACCAAATTTATAATAATGTGCGAGGGCAGATCAGTATATCTCAACATGGCTTTGTAAAGGGTAGATCAACAGTTACAAATTTATTCACTGTCACACAATTTATTTCTGAGGCTATCGATGCGGGCAAACAAGTTGATGTTATATATACTGATTTTTCCAAAGCCTTTGACAGACTTGACCACGGCATTCTCCTACATAAACTTAAAGTATTCGGTTTTTCAGATTTGCTAACTTCCCTGCTATCATCTTTTTTAACTGGAAGGAGCCAATATGTAGAATACCGTGGCTTTAAGTCTGATCAATTTCTAGCTACTTCCGGAGTACCCCAAGGCTCAGTGCTGGGGCCTCTATTATTTATTTTATTTATTAACGATTTAGTGACTTGTGTTGATGTCAACTGCCTGCTGTATGCTGATGACATGAAATTGTATTATACTGTTGATACTGACGAGGATTGTGCGTTACTCCAAAGTAATTTAAATTATGTTAATGACTGGTGTCTTCTAAATAATCTGCCTTTAAACATCGCCAAATGTAACGTTCTGTCTTTCTGCAGAAAGAATAATCCACTGTTATTCGATTATGAGTTGAACGATACCGTATTAAATAGATCAGATGAGTTTAATGACTTGGGGGTTCTATTCGACTTGAAACTAAATTTTAACAAACATATAGAAAATATTGTTCTCTCTGCTTATAAAAGTTTGGGTTTTGTGATTAGAAATTCAAGTGGTTTTGATGACATTGAATTATTAAATCTTCTTTATTCTGCATTTGTTAAATCCAGACTTGAATATGCTTCACTTATTTGGAATCCAGGATATAATAAATATTGTAATTGCATAGAGAATATACAACGGCGCTACCTAAAATTCGTTTCATACAAAATTGATCATGTATATCCCGCTGTTGGCTTCGAACATGGACAGTTGCTAGATTTAAGTAGGAAATTGCAAATTTTTGATTTTTTAAGTTTTTTTATTTTAATAACATAAATTGAAGCTAACTAAAACCTTTATAAGAAAACAATAACACAGTCCATGTACAGGGTGAGGTAAAAAAATATTCAAAGAAATTAAGTTTTCTTTCTTAACCATTAAAAAAAAAATGAATCACTCTGTATGGATATTTAAAGGCTTTAAAAATGTCTACAAGTTGATGTGCCCAACATGGTCATCGCTTCGAAAATAAAAAAGTTACAAGTCTGGGGAGTTTTAAGTGGCGCACCCTGTATAGTGTAGTAAATCTGGTTATATAGCTTGTATCCCTTTACTAAATTGTGAAGAAAACTAGATGCAAACTATTTTGATCAATTTGTTAAGTTATTAAACAATTTATGATAGCTTAAATAATAATGTATATATTTTAACAAAACTTTACGAAAACACGCTTCCAATGGAATGGAAAATTTGAGGTCGATCCGATAAGTTTCAGAAGTATACTGCTTTAAACATGAACAGATGTGCTCAAAGTGCTGTCATTCAATCCGAAAGTCTGCCTCAAAGTTGATTTTACACTGTTAAAACCCAGCTATTTAAAATCAGATTTGTCTAATCTGCCAGAGATGGTGATTTGGGGACTATTGGAGTATTTCAACATAAGAGTATGCAGCATATAACTGCCGAAAAAAAGGGGAATGAAAATGCATCTAGGAGTGAATGACTTCACGCAGCGTCTATATTCTTGATTAATTTTAAAGCCTCTAGAGATCTTAGAATATCCTGGTTTTTTGAATTTCGCTCTAAAATTAAGAGATTTTTTTGCAAAATGTAATAAAAAAATATGCTAAATAAGCCTATTAAATCATCACACCAAATTTCAAGTGGAAATGTTTATAACAACGCCAAAAAAACAATAACTAAGTCGAAAATTGCACCGTTGACTGTTCAAGTGCATCAAGTCATAGAACAATTTGTTTTAGAATGTAGATTTTTCTTCTACTCTTCAGTGGTGTTAACACAATTTTCTTAAACTATTTAAAATCATTTTAAATTTTTTATAAAGAATTTTTTTTCTCAGAATTAAACAATTAAAAATTATTAGAATGCTTCAAAAGATCACAAAAAAAGAAACAATTTTAAAAAACGGGGTTTTCTACGCCAATTGGGAGCCGTGAAGCGTGAAAAAAATGCATTTGTTAAATAACTGCCAAAAAATTGTTTTAAATAATGTTAAAATACCTACTTATTTATGCAACAAGTGTGTAAAGCAGTACTTTTTTCATGCATAAGTTGTAGACGAGTGCATCAATCTTGTGAGAATCCCATGATAAAAGTAGTTTCTTTAACAGTCATATAAACAAATTGCTAATTAACGCCACTGAAAAGTAAACAATCAACGATTCAATTTTCGAACTTGTTACTGTTTCTTAAGCTTTTTTTGTATAAATATTAAATTATATTATACTATTACATTCACCGAGAGCCATTTGATATAAGAAAATGTGCGGGGTCCTTTACCAAGATGATTTAATTCCACCAGAAGCATATTTTTAATAATGACAAATCTTAATTGTCTTAATTTATTGCAACAAAATGAACCATAAAGATTCAGACAATTCTAGTTTTCTTCGTAGTTTTATAATGATCAAATTAATTTTTTTAATGGCGATACAAGCAATATCATTAATCACAAGACAACAAAAAAAAGGGTTGCGCTTTTGATCAGAACCATCTAATCCTGTTTTCTAATATGTTGAAACCGATTCTGATATTAAAAAAAAAATTATCAGTTTTTGGTTACCACCCCTTTTATCCCCTAAAAAGGGGCAATGGTTTTGTCCTAATTTTTCTGAAGTATTTTGACGTGCTGAAGCCAATTTTGGACAAAAGAAAAATTGCAGGAAAATATTAGCCTACTTTACACATACAAAACCTTGAAATATATGTACAATACAATAACGAACACAAAGTAGGTGCTATAAGATGTCGGTATACATTAACCATACCTATGCATAGTACTTCGCAAAAGTTTTTGGTCACTACTAAGATCTGGGTTTCCTTGAATAACAACTTCTTACGCTGGATTCAGTTGAACTTAATAATGTGGGAACAGCACCAACGTACAGCTTTTGTGTAACAAAATCCATGTAGTGATATAATTGTCTGTCGAGAATAACGATTGCCCGTGAAATAATTCTAACCTATAAAAAGATTACGCTTCATTTAAATAAATATCTTTATAAAAACGTTACAACACAAACTTACTTTTGGGTCATTCACTGGAAAATGGTGCACCTCTAACATAGGTATGTACACCAAATCCACAAATAAGAGGGCATGATATGTTTGCACCTAACCTCTACACTAATAAAACGTCCAAATAAAATAATATTTAAAAAAGTCACAACGCTTTATGGTTCACAGTTCTGCATCAAAGTTATTAAAAGACATCATCCACAATTTTTCACAAAAATGATCAAAAAACACAAACGTTAGATTTTACATCATTTTACACTGGCGTGCTGCGTGAGCGTGACACTGATACAGCACTGACGCGTTCCATGATTTCGATGTCGTAAAATGAAGTAGGTAAACATTTTTAAGTAAAATTATGTAGCAAATATGTAAACTTGTGTATAACTAATTAAGTTAATATGTTGACATAAATATGATATTATTTTACGTATATGCTATGTAAAATTATGTAAAATATTTTATATAAAAATGTTCTATTAATCTTACCTCTCAGAGAGGTATAGTTATATTAATATTTACTGGGATAATATGCTCTATTTCATATACATAGTCCATGCATAGAATACGTGTGCTTGTTCTAAGTACATTATTAGCTGATCGATATATATTTGCCGTCATATACAGTAATATTTGCTAAATCTTCACATTAAAATTTATTGGTAATATATTTACAGTGTGTTTCACTTGAAATGATAACACCAACTTTTTTATTTTTTTTTCAGTTTGAATCAAATTTTACTAAAGTATAGAATAACTTAGGATCTACTTATGGCCAGAAAATCATTCGCCTCCTACAAATGCAAAGCCACCTGCGGTACCAAAATATGCGGAGAAAATCAAGAAATTATATTAGGCATTTTTTTGTCGGAAAATTTTGTTAATAAAACTTGTTCAGAATAGTCCAAAAACCTTAAGTCCAAAATTTAATCAAAATAAAAAAATATATGTTATGCCTTGCACGGAAACTTCGAGGCACATTTTTGTCTAAACCGTTCGTTGTACATAAAAAATGGAAGAGATCATTTTTGTGCGGAATTTCATTATCTTTCATTTTCATAATAACCTCAGTTGGCCTCCGACCCATAGAAAGCGCGATATTCGCAAAAAAAACGTTTTTTTTGTGAACTTTGACCTTAAATAATTTTTTATGCCGTAACTACTACTCGAAAATAATTGGAATCGAAAGGCTTTGCACCACTAACCAGTACTCACTAATCACAAAATATATCTTCAGCACTAATTAATACATAATTTGTGTACACGGCACACGGCATGTACCCAAAGATTAGCACGTATACCGCACCACACCACGTGGCACATTCTATAGGTACCTATGCTACTCTGGTCAGTAGTGGCCCCAATACAAATATGATTGTATTGTGAGGAATGAGAGAATAATGCAATAATGAGATTCTTCTTCCAGCCCTCGCAGCATAACCAAAGAAAACAATAAGAAGACTAAATTAGAATTTCACTCTTATGACGAGAACCGAGTCTACTTTCGCAAAGCGCATGCGTTAGCTCAATTTTTTAAAGAATTCTCTTTTGTACCAGCTAAGTTTTTTTTAGGAACAATAATAAAGTTTTCAACTGCAGTTAAAATATTTATACAAAATTTGACTTTCTGAAGTAACAAAGTACATTCCAATGGTAGTTAGAAATTATTTAGTGATATTGTAAATTAAAGTTTTATAAAATATTTTGTTGTGTTACAGTATAGACTATTTATTATTCCAGCAAAAAATGTTTCTGTTACTGTGAAGTGCCGCAGCATACCGATTTTTTTAACTGCAACATAGAGTGTTTACTGTTATAAAAAAAATATATGTTCTAATAGCAAAAAAAGTGGTAGCAAAGATTTTCTTTAGGCTAATTTTCTCAGTGTAGTGATCTCGTTGTCGATTTTCAATATTTTCATTAAAACACTAAAATAAATCGATTTAAAAAAAAAATGAAGGATATAATTTGTTAGAACAGAAGCCATATTTTTGTCTAAAATAACTGGAGTATCCCGAATTTTTAGCTAATGAGGAATTTTTCCCAAGTGAAAATCTAATTGCATCTCATCTATTTAAAGACACGGTGAACATTTACAAAATTTAATGTGGTTACCTACGATACCTACCTACAGTAAGTGGGTAGGCATCTGTTAAAATTGTACTCGATTTTAATCATTTTTAAACAAATTTAGTACAAATATAAAATTTTCTTGTATTTAACCATGAATTAAAGATGAAGATTTGTAATTCTAGTAATATTATAAATACAAATTATTTCTTAGCTTATTAAAACAGTGATCTGTATAAAATAGGTATCTAAGGAATCGAAAATCAAGAGCCCGGGTAGCTCAGTCGGTAGAGCATTGGACTTTTAATCCAAGGGTCCAGGGTTCAAGTCCCTGCTCGGGCGGTATTTTTTATTTTCAAAACTGTAATCGTGTATTGGTTTTTTTAATTGTCATTGCCAATCTTATAAATATATCGGTCAGTTGTGTTTACAATTTTTATTAATTACTAGATAATCATCCACATTAATAAAATATGTGTTTTCTTATAGTTACTATTACTTATTTTTAACCGACTTCAGAAAATTAAAACAGGAGGAGGTTCTAAATTAGACCCTTATGTATGTTATCTTTTATACAGGGTGGACCATTAATAATAGGCCATATTTCAAGGGTAGATTCTTCGGACCAAAATATGAGGATATGTATAACCAAACATGCTTTGGTAAATTGTTGCTGTGGAAAATGATACAGGGTGTCAAATTGTAATTTTTTTTCTTTTTTTTTGCAATATCTCAACTACCTCTTGACCGATCTTCTCCCAATTTGGTAAGGAAACATTTTTAAGCTAAGAAACAATAATTTATGTATTTATATCACGGTAGCCCGTAGAGGACGCCTCATGAGCTATACCAGATGATGAATATTTTTTTCTCTTTTTTTTACGAAACGTAATGGCTCTTTTGACTAGAAAGTCTCATGAGGGAGTTATTTCTACGAAAAAAAAAAGGTACACTTGATAATTCCTACTGTTTTCGAGAAAACTGCAACAGAGATCTTAAAAATTCCTTGAAAACAAATCCAATTTAATAAGGAAAAATTGTATTTATTGAAAAGTGTGCTTTGGTGACGACTTAGTACTGTTATTTACGTACAATTTCATTATAGTGGGTTCATTCTCGTATGTTATAACTATGATTGTGCCAAGCGGCATCGCGTGTTCACAAAATGCCTAATTTTCGTCGTGTACCGCACACGACGAAAATTAGGCATTTTGTGAACACGCGATGCCGCTTGGCACAATCATAGTTATAACATACGAGAATGATTTCCGATGGGGAGCCACAAACAATTTCCCTTAGAATTCAAAATGGCGCCCTTTTAAATAACAGGGTGGCTATTCTTGAGCGCGAGAGAAATTGTTACTCCCCGGCGAATTTATTCCCTCGCCTTTCACTTGACATTCCCCTACTCGAAAAACATGTATTCTTGAACAAAAGGAATAACGAGGGACTGGTGAAAGTTTGAGGGAGAAGTCTACAGTGTAGTCATATTGTTCTTCACGATATAACCAACCAGAACTCTCCTTTATCTGATATTTATCAGCTGTGGTGGCCAAAAATTGTTTGGTGGTGGCGTGACAGTTGACAGATCAAAAACATATTTATTCTAGTGAAATTCTATAATTGTCAAATGGCAACTGACTGAACTTTTCGTAATATTATTGTTTATATGTATATTTTACATACAAAATGACAAGTTTTTGGTTTATTATTAATTGTGGAAGTGTGACAATCCAAATCTATGCCAATTTTTATAAAATAACCTCCATTTACAATCAGAAGAAGTTGGGGGTTAAAAGACTGCAACTGATTTCAAACAATTAAAAGAAATGATTTTACAAGAGTCTTCTAAGGATTTTATTAGTGGTATGTTGCATATTAATGTAAGAAGAATTTGATTTTTAACGTGGGTGTATGTTGTAGGAAAAACAGCCGTATTACAAGACCATGATGATATATCCAATTGAGCATCCTTTCTCAATAAGGGATATAATTTAAAACCCATATGTGAAACTGAAACTGCTTATATAATAATTACTGCTGCCCAAACAAGCAATAAACAATTCAGGGTAAAGAAAATTAACATTTTATATTGGTTTGCCAGTATTTTTAATAATTATTGTTTAAATTTTAGTTGAGCGAAGGTGTGGAGCTGTATCAAGGGAGAGAAAAGTGCAATGGCAGAAATTGTTTTAAAGAAGAAAATTTGCAGGCTTCATAAAGATATTTGATGAAGTACATAAATTAAGAAAGGAAATTCCAGAGTACCTACCCGCTGTCAACAAGTGATGTAATGTGCCCTTTTAAAGTATATCGTGTAGTTTAAAAACTGAATGTTGGACTATTGAACATTGAAGAAGTATAAAATTAAAACTTTGAAGTGGTCTAAGTTCAGTGAACATATAAACAAAGTCTGAATGGGCTATGAGTGTTGAATTGTAGCTATAAAAGCCCTTTTTGTTATAATATATAAACTATGAATGTTACTTTTATTGCTTAGATAGATATTAACCCTTTCCCTACTCAAAGCATGTATACCCGCGAAAAATAAATGGGCCCACTGTGCTCCAAGCGTGTTAACTCGCCTGTTGTTTTTAAATTGGTTCAGACTGCTCAAAGCGATTTAACACGCGCATATGTACTATTAATACATTTTTATATACTTACACAAGTTTTTGTTGTACCTTAATGTTTTTGATAAGTATGTTGTTTTGTGTTTATGTTTACTTGTACTGTTTTTAACCATTTTTTAAAAATAAATTATTATTATTGAAACTATAGCACTTGGTTTTTGTTTTTCTTTCAATTTTATATATAATAATAGACTATGCATACAATAAACCAAATCAAATAGTAACGTAATATTGGATCTGCGTGCTCCAAGCGCATATACTCACAAGCGGTCAATTTATTGCGCACTACACGAGAATACGTGAAACCGCGCTGCGCAGCGAAAGGGTTAATATAAAGTATACACGTTATGTTACAATCATTTATTTTTTTCTTACAATATAAATTATAACTTTCTTCTCGATTATCCTTAGAAGTACTAATAGACCTTAGATAATAAATTATTTAATTAGTAAAGATATTTTGTTTTGCTTTCAGTTACATGCACGTACCTAAGTACAAGTTCGACATAATTAACTATTCCGATTTACTATAACAATATATAGTAGTAGAGTGATAAATAAAACATAATAAAAAGGACATATTTAATAAAATAAATAACAATATATGAAAAATAAAATTCTTACAGAAATTACAATGGATTATATAGTCCAAATTATAGATACATTATAAACGAAAGGTTAACTGATGGAAGAAATTATGTACGTCTTATTACATGTACCTCAAATAGTTTATAGCACCTCAATCTTCATTGCTTAATTTATATGGTGTCTTCTTAAAAAAAATTACAGCGGTTAATACCTCGACCATAGCCATATTTACTGTTAAAAAAATAAAAGGAAATACTTCTCGTCGCTAAGTAGTGAACATGTTTTGTCTAGACTAGTAACATATTCACAGTAAGTACTAAGGAACCATCTGAATCTGCAATAGTCCAAGGAGTCAATTGCTTTTGTTCACGATGCTACGAGTTTATAACCTGAAAAATTAATTTGTACGTTAGCAATTATTTATAAAGCAACATATAATTAGGCAAGTATATATATGGAAAGAATGGTTGATCACTGATAATAATTCTTACCTTTGCAACAAGCTTTTATTCTGTAAATTTCTTGCAGAGTACTTCTTTCACCTAGCCACAAACAGCTTCAAGACTTGAATGGTTTGAACTCATCCTTCCGTCTATGCAAACCAAGTAATTCGCAGTATCCATATGTGTAATATTTGGAAATACATCAATATTTATACTAAAGCATTTTTTTCTCAAAATATTAGGATTTAATTCGATGGCAGCAGTAACCTAACCTCTACATCATGCGACAATTTTGTAAAATACGAACTAACCCTCATCCTGATGAACAAAATTGCGGATATAAAAATAAACGAACAAAAATTTGATCCGTTTTTCCTAAAATTCGAATATTTTTCGCATTTTCAAACTGTTCCTTCGCATCTTCTAAATCATCCAAAACTTGTCTAGCCACTAAATCTTCGATATCCATTACTTAAATAAAACCGAATTAATATGACAAGTCTCCACACGCACGATCATAACCTACAAAGTACTTAAAAATGATTCTTTTCTTCTTTCCCTCGACTTTCTCTTGCTAAAAGTAAGGGAATAAGTAGGGAGTGTTTTCGTCTACCTGGCTGGGGAAAATAAATTCAAGAATACAAACTTTACATGAGGGAGTAGAAAACGATTGTTTTCTCTTACACATTCTACTCCCTCAAGTTCAAGAATAGCCACCCAGTACCCCGAAACACATAAATCTTTTACATTACCGCATTTTTTCGCGTTTGGTATCATTTTCGAATATTTTCGGCTTGTGGAGCACGACATGAAGTCAAAATAAATGAAAGACATAACATGTAGGAATAATAAATAAATGATTTATTCATTTTTTTTTAATATTGAAAATAAACTCAAATTTTTTTCATCATTTACGTTAAGTTAAATTGCAACTGTAATATCATGTCCCGACACAGTATTTAATTATCTTTCTTAGGATTAATGCACTGTCCACGGCATGTAGTGCACATTAATGTGCAAGGAATGCCTGCCGAAGCGCAACTGCATCTATTAGTTGGCACTCTTTTCCAGTGCGAAGAGATATGAGCTGGGGAAAATGAGCTCCAATTCATTCGCGCAATCGGGATGTATGAGCTAGCAATCGATCATCTTTCGCAAGGAGTTGATTGAGTCTATCCTCATATATTTTTGTAAGATCTCGCATTCTGAAAATATAGTCGGCTGTTTCTGTCTCAAATTTGTGTTGAATATAAGAAACAAGTTCAGCAAATGCAATGCCCTCACATATTCCTTTACTCTCGTCCGTATCATGTCGGCGTCTTAAAGGATTTAAATGCTTGTTTAAACATTGTTTATGGTATTTTACTTCTTGCGAAATAAAATCTCTGGTACCAAGTGAAACTAGCATATCGGGAGAAACTACCGCCTTGAGTTGAGTCTCCATGTCAAATGTCATCACCTGATGTAATGGTTGATTCCACAGATTTCCTTTTTTTCAGCCCTTTTTCGAGCTCTCTCATGCTTGGTACTGTTATATTGTAGAGCACATGATTTATGCCACTTTGCTTCTCGTGAGACAAATGTTGAAAAAACACTTCCTTCGTTTAAAACCGTTAAATTTACACTCTGGAACAATTCTCCCAAACGATGAAATTCCTCCAAATTGTTTGCTAGAGTACCATAAACAGCATTTCATCCAGTCTATGATTTTAAACTGTAAAGGTCCTAGTGCCTCAACAGCCGCCACTTTCAATTTTTTTTTGTGCTTTCGGGGGTATTTTGAGTTAAATATCCGCAACAAACAGATTGTATAATTTTGGGTCCTATTTTTGTACTTAAACGATATATTTATAGAACAATAAACTTTTACACATGAATTTGCCTGCAACAGGTGCTAGCGGTTCTTACATTCCTACATATTCTCGAACAACTGAACAACTCTATGGGATATACCCTTGCGCGGTTGTCATGACGACGGTGCGTGCATGGCGTTGGAATAACATACATAGTCATAGTTAATTAAGCATTTCCATCAAAAGTCTACAAAAAACATTTTGTAGTATTAAATGTAGTAGTAAATGAACTAAATAAGAAGCGTCGCAAAATGCATGTACCGTACCTGTAATATTCACAAAAAATTGTAACTGTTGCTGAATGACAAGCATTAAGTTTATGTTTTATATACGTGTTAAGTTTACTCAATTAAAATAACAAATCTGATACGAGAAAACAATGTAATATTCATGTGAATAAATTATATAAAATTTAGATAAATTCACTGGAACCGTCCCTGTTTTTTTGAAATATGGCAAATCAAACTTAGGTATCTTGATCTTTAACTCAAAAATAGTCAAAAACGATACCAAACTCGAAATAATACGGTACCATAAAATTTATTATATTTTAAGACTGTTATGTTTTAAATCGGCCGCCATTTTAAATCCTAAGGGAAATTTTGGGTGGCTCCTCTTCGGAATTTATTTTCCAACATCTAATCTAACACCATGCTAAGTGGCATTGCGTGTTTATTAAATGAAGTTTCGTTTCACGTACCGCGATCACTATTAGTTTAGAACTAAAACGTCTCCAAAGCACACTTTTATTTTCGATAAGTACGATTTTTCCTTATTAAATTGGGTTTATTTTCAAAGAATTTTTAAGGTTTCTGTGGCAGTTTTATCGAAAACGGTTGGAATTATCAAGTTTTATCAATGTACCTTTTTTACGTAGAAATGACTCCTGCATCAGATTTTCTAGTCAAAAGTGCCACTACGTTTCGTAAAAAAAGAGAAAAAATATTCATCATCAGGTATAGCTCATGAAGCGCCCTCCACGGGCTAGCGTGATGTAATAAATAAATTATTGTTTTTTAGCCTAAAAAATGTTTCCTTTCCAAATTGGGAGAAGATCGGTCAAGAGGTAGTTGAGATATTGCACACCCTGTATCTTTTTCCACAGCAACAATTTACTACATGCTTATGTCTAGTTATATCCTCATATTCTCGTTCAAAGAATCTACCCTTGAACTATGGCCTATTATTAATGGTCCACCCTAAATGTGTTCAAAATATTACTCGTGACTGATTTAGGCGATTTCTATGAATCTTACCTAAATTGCAAGGTATGGCTCGGCGGTGTACCCATATTAATTTCATCAAGCTACGTCTAGTGTAAGCTGAGCAAAAAATTGGAAATAAGATTTTCTTTAGTCGAGAATTTGGCGAAGTCGCTAGTAACAATTTAATTTCATTAAATTTAATTTTGTGATAAAAAATTCAAATTCCGTCGGAATTGCATTAAACTTGGTATTTAGGTATTTTAGGAATAGCTGATAACGAATCTCATGTCTGAAGTTAAGAATTCAAAATGGGGAATTCAATATGGCTTCGATAATTGCAATATGTTTGCAGATTTACATGAAAGATACACATCTTCATAACACAGGATGACCCCGGGACATCCTAAAATGATTCCGTATATTCGATAAATGGATGGTTTATTAGGGATGAATCACTTTTGTTATGTTCAAGTTTTATACATTTTGAGTCAGGCATCACAATCCGCAGAGATAGGGCCGACATCAATAGGGGAGGCGGCCGGCGTGGCCATACTCGTAAAGTCAGACATTGCACACACGCATCATACTCTACGAAATACTTTCGTAGAAAACGTGTTTGTGACGCTGGAAGGCGGCACGAGTATCGTCGCCGCTTATAACCTGCCCTCTAATGGGTTGTCTGGAGAATTTGCTGAACTCAAGCCCGCGCTGCTTGCTCATTGGCGACCTTAACGCGCGACATTACGCATGGAACTGCCATCGCAATAATGCAAACGGCAATACCATGTACGATTACGTGAGTAATCGTAACGTCATGCAGTATACAGTATCCGGACGATCCCACACATTTTTCAGATAACGGTATAACACCTACCACCCTCGACATTGTGGTCAACAAGGGTGTGAGGAACTCCACACCATCCGTTGCGTTGGAGGAACTCACATCCGACCACAATCCAGTTCTCTTGGAATAGAATAACATGTCGAGGGAAGACATGACACGCAAGATCACATCTTATAAATCCGCCAATTGGCGTCTCTATAAGACACACATAAACACTCACCTAACACTGGCAAACAATATCACCACAACCGCCGAACTGGAAAAATGTAGTGGGCGAGTTCACAATGATCCTGCAGGATGCCAAGCAGGGTGTTGCCACAACAACTATAAATCCGTGCAAAGACCAACTCGACGCAGCGGTTATCAAGACATACGCGAGAAAAATCAACTGAGATGACTTTGGCAGCGAAATCGTAATGTCGGCGCTAAGACAGAGGTGGGCAGGCTGCAACGACGGATAAAGACCAACATCAACACCTCGAAAAAAAAAAAAACGGAAATGGCGGGATAGACTGGAAACGTTAAATCCTCAAGACAACTCGCTGTGGAAGCTGTCACAGGTCATGAAAAATACGCGGGAGGCCATATCCGCCCTAACAACGCCAAACAGACAGACGTCAATGACGCACGCACGCAATCGAATGACTTAGCTGACCATTTCCAAAATATACATAACATACACGGTACGGTAGCTCAATCGGTTAAGGCGTATTGAGTGGCGAATACGCTGATCGACTCGCTACCGCGCTCTGGGTTCGACCCCCAGCCCCGGTATTGACAACACCGGTGGGTGTGGATGTATGTCTGCGTTTTTCCGAATGTGTAACCCTCTTCCGGGCAGCCTTGGCTTTGGATTTGGGGGTTGTCTACTATCTGTGGTGTGTTTATGTTTATGTTTTACACAGATACCAAACAATCCCGAACACGACCGCATCGAAAATGATGTAAACGAACTCATTGGCTATGACAACCAGTTGACGAGACGCGATTTTCTGAAAATCATGGCCAAGCTCTCGGAAGTTGCGGGCATTATCCGGACTTTACCGAACAACAGGGCCTCAGGTTCAGACGACATAAAAAACTATTGTACACGATGGTGATCAGGCCGGCCATCACATACGCGGCGCCGATGTGGTGCAGCATCCCGGCGACGACAATGCGGAAACTTACAGTTTTAGAACATATATTTATGCGCCTCATTTTTGTTGTTGTTGTTGTTGTTTTTTTAGTGGATTTTTTTCATATTTTGAAAAATAAAGGCACTTTATTAGTGACGATTTTTACAACTTGGCTTATAAAACATCCTGTAGAACACCAAATCAAGTCATTATTGGTATACTTTAGTTTTACAACAAGCAGAACTCAATCCCCAAATACCATTCCAAAATTCCAAAATTTTTGGTCCATTACACCTCTCGTTACATCTATCCTGGGACACACTGTATATAAACTATTACTTCGTCTGATAAGAGCGCCCAATGGTTTTCTATTTACAAAGTTGAAAAAAAAATGTATTACATGTTAGTGCAATTTGGTTTCAAAATAAAAACTATTTTTTTTAAAAAGTTTATTTTAATTTATCTGTTTTTAACTTTTCAGTCTTAATTGGGTGTACAATGACGTCACGAAAAAAGGTAATCCGTCATCTTAGTTACGTCTTAATTGTTTTATTTTATTTATATTCATACTTAATAAGATATAGTAGCGCTTTCGCCATTTCGTAAAATATCTTGGAATAAAAGCTTGTAACAACGTATGAGTGAATACACTATGCGATCAAAAAAAATTAAAAATTATGGTATTAAAACAAAAAAACACTACCATATTATTGCATTGTCATCAGAACTACACATGTATGTAAAATTTCAGCTCGATTGGATAACGGGAAGTGAATCAAATTTCAATCACTAAATTTGAAATATACATACATAACACAGCCCCATAAAAAAAAATTTTGGAACTGCTATCGAGACAACTGTATCCCCATGTAATTTTCGACGCTGAATCCGAATCCAACGTCAAAAAAAATCGTACACCCCCAAAATCAACCCCTAGCGCTAAAAAACACTCCCTAAACATGGTAAAAATGACTTAACGCTCCACGAATAGTCTTAAATCTAAATAAATCTAATTAAATATAAACATTCAAGTATATAACGCATAAACACTATTTTCCATTGAAAATCACCCTCTTGAGTGGGTGAAAACTACCTCTTATACAACTGGAAACTTAAAAAAATGCAGTGATTGTAAAAAAAGCTTACGATGCCCAGTTTTTTTGGAAAGGGTGAGTAACTGCATTAGTTCCGATGCGATGCTTAAAATCTATAGAGTGGCGGAAACCACCTCTAGATTAAAATTGCAAGTAAAATCGGGGAAAAAAGGTAATAACAGAAACAATGAACTCCTCAATAAAGAGTCCAACTTGACGTATACTTAACCCGCATTCAACACTCACCGCAAAAAAAAACGGAAATGGCGGGATAGGCTGGAAACGTTAAATCCTCAAGACAACTCGCTGTGGAAGCTGTCAAGGGTCATGAAAAATACGCGGGAGGCCATACCCGCCTTAACAACGCCAAACGGACAGACGTCAATGATGGACGCAAATCGAATGACTTAGCTGACCATTTCCAAAATATACATAACATACAGATACCAAACAATCCCGAACTCTACCGCATCGAAAATGACGTAAACGAACTTATTGGCCATGACATCCAATTGACGAGACGCGAATTTCTGAAAGTCATGGCCAAGCCCTCGGAAGTTGCGGACATTGTCCGGACTTTACCGAACAACAAGGCCTCGGGTTCAGACGGCATCGAGTATAAACTACTCAAATATCTCCCGAGAAAAGGTATTGTACAATTGACGTATATTACCAACGCGATCCTGTGACTGCAGCACTGGCCCAGCCAGTGGAAATGCGTCATGGTCGTGCCAATCCTGAAGCCGAACAAGAACACGAAGCTTGTCGGTAGTTATCGACCAATCTCGTTGCTGTCGACGATCTCCAAGTTGATGGAGAGGGTCATCCTGATCAGACTAGATACTGCTCAGGATGAACTTCACATCGACGAGTGCCAGTTCAGCTTCAGGCGGAGCAGGGGCACTGTGCAGCAGGTCTTCAGGATCGTGAATGACGTCAAGGTGCAATACAACCTTGGGAAGAGCCTTCGATACCGTATGGATCCCGGAGTTACTCTACAAGCTAAATTCACTAGATTTTCCGACGCATATAATCAAACTTATTCACTCCTCTCTGTCAGACAGATTGCTGCGGGTTAGAGTGAATAATAAACTATCAGTTTATGCTGCCGAGTATCAACTCGGCAGGACATTCGCGCCCCCCAGGGGTCGTGCCTGTCACCAAAATTGTACAATCTATACGTCTCCGACTTCCCGGAGTTCCCAAATTTGAACCTTGCCAAGTACACCGAAGACACGGCCATGTACGTTCATTCGCATAACGCGCGAGCGACTAATATGCTGCTGAAGGCACACATGGCTCGTGCCACGGCATATTACGAATAGTGGAAGATTCAGATCAACGCCGAGAAGTCGGAGTCGATTCTCTTCACGCGCCGCTTCACCGAAAATCGGATTCTAATACCACTTTCGATAGGAGGGCACCAAATTCCAATCAAGCGGTGTGTGAAATATCTGGGGGTGAACTTGGACAAAGGACTGACGTTTAACCCCCACGTGAACGAAAGGGTACGCAAGGTCTACTCCATGTCCAGGAGTCTGTATCCGCTCCTGGTGCTGGGTAGCGTACTAAACAGAAGGAATAAAAAACTATTGTACACGATGGTGATCAGGCCGGCCATCACATACGCGGCGGCGATGTGGTGCAGCATCCCGGCGACGACAATGCGGAAACTTACAGTTTTAGAACATATATTTATGCGCCTCATTTTTGTTGTTGTTGTTGTTTTTTTAGTGTATTTTTTTCATATTTTGAAAAATAAAGGTACTTTATTAGTGACGATTTATACAATTTTGCTTATAAAACATCCTGTAGAACACCAAATCAAGTCATTATTGGTATACTTTAGTTTTACAACAAGTAGAACTCAATCCCCAAATACCATTCCAAAATTCCAAAATTTTTGGTCCATTACACCTCTCGTTACATCTATCCTGGGACACACTGTATATAAACTATTACTTCGTCTAATAAGAGCGCCCAATGGTTTTCTATTTACAAAGTTGAAAAAAAAATGTATTACATGTTAGTGCAATTTGGTTTTAAAATAAAAACTATTGGTTTTAAAAAGTTTTTTTTAATTTATCTGTTTTTAACTTTTCAGTCTTAATTGGGTGTACAATGACATCACGGAAAAAAGTAATCCGTCATCTTAGTTACGTCTTAATTGTTTTATTTTATTTATATTTATACTTAATAAGATATAGTACCGCTTTCGCCATTTCATAGAATATCTTGGAATAAAAGCTTGTACTTAACAACGTATGAGTGAATACACTATGCGATCAAAAAAATTAAAAATTATAGTGTTAAATCTAAAAACCACATATTATTGGATTGTCATCAGAACTACACATGTATGTAAAATTTCAGCTCGATTGGATAACGGGAAGTGGATCAAATTTCAATCACTAAATTTGAAACATACGTACATAATACATACATACAAACAGATTTTCAAGCATAATTAAACCATTGAAAAAAATACCCAATGATCCACAGATGCGACAAAAAATTTAAAAAAAAAGGAAAATTCGATTTTTATATTTCCGTTACCATGACGGCGATTTATTACAAAAAATGGTTTCTCACGAGGTAAAATGTTATGAAAAAAAAAAAAAAACTAGTTCCACGAAATAGCTCAATAACAGGTGAGCAGGTAGAGCGTGTTCATTGTTGCAAAGGAGCTTAATGTTGACAATTAAACGAAGCGATGGTCTTAAGTTGATAACTAATTTATTTATTATTACAAATCTTGTTAAAAATGAGAACGTCTGTTCCGCATACAGACACGAAGTCTCTTCCTCACTTCTGTTTTGGTCACTCTTGAAGTGAAATTATTATTCATTTGTTCCACAATGTTGATTGTCCTCGGCCTCAATTGTTCTACAGAGTTCACCGGTGTTACGTATACCAACTCCTTCATACGCCCATAGACATGAAAATTCATTTGCATCTCACAGGCCAAAGAATTGGTCCTTTCCTACCGATTCAATTATTTCGATACTTCATCCAACCACTGATGTATTGTGATTCGAAAATAGGATGGATAGCCATCGTGCTGGAATACCATATATTGCATAACAATGAAAAAAAATTAAGTGGAGGAACTGCCTAGTAGCCAGATAACAAACGTACTTGTGCTTGTGTACTGTTGCATTAAAACTCAATTAACTGGTTAGTGATTTTTGACATAATGTCAAAGTACTAATCTCGAAGCTTGTCGAAGTATTTGACTACTCGTAGTACCGTTAAAGCAGGTAAATGGGACTTTATAAAATATCAAACAATTAGCGCACTCTACGTGCTCACCTGTTATTGAACTTTTTCGTGAAACTAGTTTTTTTTTCATAACATTTTTACATCATTGGAAAGCTAATAAAAAAGTTGTTATTTACATGACTTTTATGATTAATGTATTAATGAATTTTTGTAATAAATCGCCGTCATTGGAACAGAAATTAAAACAAAATCGAAAAAAAAATTTGTATTTATATTTTGTTGCATCTTTAGACCTTGGTTATTTTTTAACATTTTACTGTTAGTAATACATGGTTGAAGAATAATCTAAGTAAGAAAATTAAAATCTGTGCCATTGACTTGGTGGTAATTTAATTTTGAATAAGCAAATTTGGGGATTTCAATGAAAAGTGAAATACTGAAATATCTCGAAAACTAAAAACTTTTGCCTATAACACATATAGTGCAGTTGAATTGATTTTTTTCGGCAACAACATTCAACCTGAAAATTTATAATTGATTCTTATGTATTATGGCCTGCCTCCTGATTACGAAAAAATACTTGTGCCCAAAAATTCCGTGTGCGTCAAAAGTTATATAAACTTTTTGACGCTCTTTCACGGATTTTCAATTATACTAGTAATCGGATGGGAATTTTAAAAATACTGGTTTATTTGAAATAAAATTCTTAAAAAATATAGACCTGTCCGATATGTATTGGTCAATCCGTCATCTTAAAAAAAAAAAAAAATAGAAAACACCAAGAGTAGCCGAAAAAATCAAAATTTAATATCTTTTTTATAAGAAGGAATAATTTCACCAAAGTTGTAAATAAAACTCATTTATGGTCAAATATAATGAACCAATTCCGGACAAATAGAACGGTCAAAGATAGCGGACGAAATAAAATTTTTAATGCTTCATCAATTATCAAGGAGGAATTGTACGTCACTTTTCTTTTGATCGTACGTTATTTTATGTACTTATAGGGGATATCATTTTTTTTAATTGTCAAAAAAATGCGTTTTTTTTATTTAAAAAAAAAATGCATTTCTACAATTTTCAAATTTGTATTTTCTTTGACTCTCCTTTTCTTTACCCAATATACATCCGAAACAAAATGAAATATGCTATATTAGTTAGTTTTATATACACCATAATTTCATCGTATTCCTCATCGACAGCAGATTCATCAAAGGAAGAAGAAGCATTGGCACAATAAACACATAGAGTAGAACATTATATATTCAGTTTTCTACAGCTACACTGACTATTTTCACTCATAACATCAGGCATTAAGCCATTCTCAGTCTTAAGCCACCCGAATTCTAACTGATCTTTCTCAGAGCCTAACAATTTTTGGACTTGGAAATAAACTCTTAAACAGTGTTTTTCTATTACCTCTTCACTAGGTGGAATTGCAGACAATTCTATTTTCATCATAATGTTTGTCACTTATTTTATTGATCTTTGGTTTGTAAAAATATATTTTTTTATGATTCCATGCTAGTTGAGTCATTATAACTTGATTGTCTTCGGTTTTCAAATCAATAGCAGTTTTAACGATTGTAGTATCTTCTTTGCATATTTTGACATTAAAGTCATTATCTATTAACTCTTTGCGCAATAATTTTATCCTTATTTTTACTATCAGCTAGACATTTTCTTTGACTAACCGATGATTTTAAAAGTAAAGATGGCGTCACCTGATGCAGACACGATTGATTCGTCTGCACCTAAGTGTTGTAAAAAGTGTAAAAAAGTAGCCCAAAGTGGTCCAAAATGTTGCATATGCGGTACAGTGTCTCATAACCGTTATGCAGCATATTTGAAACATGTTAAGTTTGTGGATGAAAACACCATTATTTGTTGTGAACCTGAAAGCAAATCAGCAGACCTTGACACGACCTTCAGCAGCGCCAAGGATGAATTTAGTGAAGCAAATGAGGTATTCTATTTGAAAGATATTATCAGTCAAAAGGACTTAATCATAAAGAATCAAGTAGATGTGATATGTTCTTTGAAAGATCAAATCGATCTATTAAATAAGTTACATCAATTAAAAGAGTCAGTTCCAAAAATTGCATATGACAGGTGTAATACAACACCATCTGTGGATCATACAGCAAGTGTTGCGATCTGTAAAAATTCCAAGGAACCTTTAAACCCAAATCATATTGTAGATAAGAAAGTGACCACGCAGAAATCAAAGGAAATTAATAAACCTAAAAGGACTACTCGCCAGCATGCCAATAGTGGGGACCAAGTGTGTGTTAGCACTCAAAATAAAATCAGTCAACCGACCACCGTAGACACAGCTAAATCACTAGTCTCTGTTTGCCAGGCACCGACAATAAGCGGTGTTGCCGTATCTAATGCTCTTTCCCTAGCCGTCGCTCAAGCGAAATGTAACGAATTAATTCATTTAAATGACGAACCTTTTACAGAGGTAATAAATAAAAGAAAACAGAATAAACGTCAAAATAAACCCATAATTGGCAACAACGAAAATTTAACTACGAAAATAATTTTGAAAAAGTCATTTCTTCATGTCTACAAGCTTCACCCAGATTTCAAACTTGAGGAGCTTTTGGATATTCTGAAGCCAGTATTTCCGGAAGCTGTCTGTGAGAAAATGAATTCAAGGTATCCACAATATTATTCATCGTTTAAAGTTACTATTGATGAATGCAACCTAGAGACTGCTTGGGATCCTAAAATATGGCCGAAGGGAGCGATGGTTAACCAGTTTTTTCACCCGAGGATACCAAGAATCCCCGTGAAATAATAAATTCATTGAAATCCGACCTTGATAATGGTGCGGTAGGCGTTTTTCATGTAAATGTTCAATGTTTGTCTACCAAATTAGATTTGTTGTCTTTATATCTCGAAAAACACAATCATGACATAATATGTTTATCCGAACATTGGCTTGATAAAAATAATATCGTGTCTGTAAATTTACCTGGTTACAGTCTAGCAAGTTTCTTCTGTAGAGAGCAAACGGTCCATGGGGGCGTTGCAATATTCACCAATAACAATATAAATGTTAAACCTGTCAATTTAGATCTTTTCTCCAGAGAATTACACGGAGAATTTTGTGCTATTGAACTCACTAAAAGTAAAACAATCATCATTACCTTATACAGATCTACCAATGGTAATATAGATATATTTTTTGATTTGTTGGAGAAATTGCTGATACACTGCTCTAACAAGTTCAAGAATATAATCATGATTGGTGACTATAATATTAATTTCCGCAAGACTTCGTCGATTTTAAATGAATTAGTATGCTTGATTACGTCTTTTGGTTTAGAGATAACAATATCTGACTTTACAAGAGTTACTCCACAGTCTTCAACTTGTATAGATAATATTTTAACCAATATAGGGGATGATGGTTATGAATCAGTTGTAGTAGAGGCCTTCATAGCTGATCATCGGGCACAAATAATGTTTCTTAAAAATGAAGTGAAATCTACCTGTAAGGTATGGAAACGTAAAATAACAGAATATGGCATCACGCAACTAAGAAAATCGCTTACCGAAATTGATTGGTCTTTTTTCGAGAGCCCATTAACTAATTCTAATTTGCTTGCCAATTTTCTAACACAAACTTATGCGGACTTAATAATAAAGCACTTCCCGTTGAGAGCCCATATGGCGAATAATAATCAATTTCCAGTGAAATGGTTTAATGACGATCTAAGAAAGATGAGGGACACATTGTCGTCTCTTAAAACAGTCTGTGACTCCTCAAAAGACCCACGTCTTATTTCATCTTTTAAGACACTTAAAAAAGAATATAAACTTAAAATTTCTTCTGCTAAGAAAAATCACTATAACGAATTTATTGCACGGTCTGACAACAAGGTTCGCGATAGTTGGCGCTTGGTAAATTTCGAAAGAAATAAAAAGAAATTCAATACAACTGACCATGGCATTGAAGCTACTGATTTTAATGATTTTTTTTCTACTGTAGCTGAAAATATAATACACTACCTAACAATACATTTCAGAAGAGTGCAGTTGACTATATGAATGGTGTGAAAACTCCGAGCATAACTTTTTTTATGAAACCAATTACAGAGAGCGAAGTCATTGAGGCTACAGAAAAATTGAAAAACTCATGCTGCACAGATATTTATGGCATGAATAGCAAAATCATCAAAGATACTTTAGATGTCATTGTTCGTCCTCTAACGTGCTTACTTAATTCTTGTATATGTGAAGGTAATTATCCTGATGCCTTCAAAATTACAAAAGTGATACCAATCTTTAAAAAAGGTGATATTTCGATAATAGAGAACTACCGCCCCATATCCATCATCCCCATTATCTCTAAGATTTTTGAAATAATTTTGAAAACACGGCTGATGCTTTTTTTTGAATCTAATAATGTCCTAAACTGTTGTCAGTTTGGCTTCAGAAGTAAGTGTAGCACATCCCAAGCAGTTTTCAAAGTTGTGAGCGACATAGTCAATGGTCTCGAGAGTGGAAAATTTGTTTCAATCACACTATGTGATCTCTCAAGGGCGTTTGACTGTGTTTCTCACGATATCTTGTTAAAAAAGTTGTACTGTTATGGAATTAGAGGTTTAGCCCAAACATTTTTTAGGTCATATTTAGAAAACAGAAAACAAACTGTATGTATAAAAAATATTTTTTCTGATTTTAATCCAGTTATACATGGAGTACCTCAAGGTTCAGTTTTGGGGCCTCTGTTATTTATTATATATATCAACGACCTATTCCATAACATGTTTCCCAACGTCTGTGTAGCATTTGCAGACGACACAACGATAATAAATTCAGGATCAGACATGGATGACCTCATGCTGAAAACTACCGACACTGTTTCTGAAGCCAAACAATGGTTTACATCTAGTAAGTTAAAACTAAATGAGGAAAAAACGCAAAATCTAATATTTTCTACAAGTCGAACAGTCACTAAAGGTAATAGCGCAAAACTGCTCGGCATCACCATTGACGACAGACTAAATTGGTCTTCACACATCGCACAGTTGAGTCGCAAACTATCAAGCTCTGTATTTGTATTACGGAATCTAACGAAATCGTTATCTATGGAGACTCTGAGAATGAGCTATTTTGCGCTATTCCATTCTCATATAAGTTATGGCACACTGCTGTGGGGTAATTCTTGTTACGCGGACAAAATTTTCCGGCTTCAAAAACAAGCTGTTAGAATAGTGGCTGGTGCAGGCTTCAGAGACCACTGCAAGCCAATTTTTAAAATCCTGAATATAATGCCTTTGCCGTGTTTATATATATATATGTCTCGTTATTAGAAATTTATAAAAATAAAAATCAGTTTGCAACAAATTCTGAAGTTCACAACTATCACACTAGATCTGGAGGTGATCTCCGAACACCACGCTATCGACTTTCGAAGTCAACTAAAAATTCTTTGGATATTAAATTGTTTAATCGCCTACCTAATCACTTAAAAAATTTGAATAACCCTAATAAATTTAAAATGATAATGAAAAAGTATTTCCTTACACACTGTTTTTATTCAGTTGAGGAATATATTCAAACCCCCTTTGACATGTAGTTTACAGTAATATACAATGCATTACTTAATGAAAACGCTTACCGTCATCACCATTACATAAGATATTGTATGTTTTTTATCATCTTTTTATATAAATATTCTTGTTTTTATATAAGTATTTTTGTGTTAGTTATCTTTTTTTAATTTTTAATATGTGACTGCATGCATCTCAATGCATTTAAAGACTGTATTAGAGTAATTTTTTCCTTGACTTGCCAAAAGTATTGTATGATATAACTTGGTCCAATAAATTTCTATTTCTATTTCTATTTCTATTTATAATGTCACTTGTGACTGAAATATCTACGAAAACATTTTTTTCTAAACGACGAATGCGCTCGTTATTCTTAGTGCTATTCCGTTCATCGGCATAACCAAAAAAAATAAATAAATAATACTACTCTAGTCCTGACTGCTTGGTTCTGATTATTGATCATATATTCGTATATTATTATTATTACCATGCGTATGCTTAATACATTTCCTTCAAATTAATGAAGTTTCATTTTATATTACCATCCCCTAAAAGTACATAAAATAACGTATAATCGAAAAAAAAAAAAAAAAAAAGAAAAGTGACGGACAATGCCTCCTTGATAATTGACGAAGAATTAAAAATTTTATTTCGTCTGCAATCTTTGACCGGTCTATTTGACATACGGTGTCCGGGATTGGTGCATTATATCTGACCATAAATGAGTTTTATTTTTGCCAACTTTGGTGACATTATTCCTCCTTATAGAAAAGATATTCAATTTCGATTTTTCGGCTGCTCTTGGTGTTTTCTATTTTGTTCCAAGATGACGGATTGACCTATACATATCAGACAGGTCAATATTTTTAAGAATTTTATTTCAAATAAGTTAGTATTTTTAAAGTTCCCATCCGATTATAAGTACTAGATATATTAAGCAGATAAGTTGAAAATCCGTGAAAGCGCGTCAAAAAGTGCATACAACTTTTGACGCATACGGAATTTTTGGGCACAAATCTTCGTAATCAAGAGGTCATAGTACATAAGAATCAACAATAAAAGTTCGGGTGGAATGTGTCGCTGAAAAAAATTAAATTAAATCAATTCGACTGTACTAATATGAGTTGAAATGATTGCAAATGAGATCCTCTAACCCCCCTTACAGGAATACGTCGAGTTAGCAGTAACCCCGTAAAATGTATAATATATCACAGATTCTCAACCTTGGCATGATTAGGAGTACAATTATGATGAACTTTTTGCATACTACTATCTCACAATATTTTCTTTCACTATGTAGAAGCTAAAAGGAAGAGTCCACTGAATAGGGTGAAAACAGTTTTTGTACAAAATTGAACTGTTTTCAAAAAGGCAAAAAGAAAAATATGAAGTAAAATTAACTCAGTGAAATATTTTGAAATTCGTTTCTCCGGGTTATTGGAACTGTACCAACATAACAGTACGATAAATAACTTTCTCGTCACATGAAAATATTTTACAAATACAGCCATATCAACAAGGAAACACGTAGATGAATGTGATCTAGTTATATATAGATATTTTTTAGGTTTAGTGTATAAATGGGTTTTGATCTAGATGTACTTTCGCTTTCTTACTCTTATATAGAAAAGCATCTGATGTTACGACATTACTTTTTATCTCCTAAGCACCATAATGAAACTAATTGAACTTATTTAATAGCCCCATTTTGAAGAATCGAAACTTTACTATTCCTACTGATTTTAATTTAACGTTAGAGATTGGTTTCATCATTGAATAGATTGACGTTTTTATGAGCTATCTTAACCACATTATTTATTTGAATTAATTTATTAATACAAGGTATTTCAAATTAAACTAATAAAATTATAATTTTTGACGTAGATAATCACTTTACCAATGTTGCTTTTTCAGTTAATATTTGCGAAGTCATTTTAATCAATAAACGATAAAGTACTAAAAACATGAATTTATTACCATTGTATAACAAAACTGTGTTATATTTATTTCTACAATTATTACGCAATTTTTATACCTAAAACCGCGAAACCACTAAATTTTAAGAAACCACTGTGACTTGTCATCGGCTGGATAGTATACTGTGCACATTTTATGTTTTGTAGATGACAATTTAATTTTTGAGTTCCTGTCAAGTAAATTAAAGGGTTGAAGAAATTTCAAACGATTCATACGATTTAATCGTATGTAATATCACTAGTGCTTAGAATTTTATCGGTTAATTTCTGCCAAAGCTTTGTTGCCAATTTACACGAATTATATTACCTTTTGGCAACTTGGCTTGAGCAAAAACTTATAAACAAAATTTAAAAGCATGAGTGGTACTTGGGAAGAATATCTCACGAATAAATAAATTCATTAAGTATATCATTAATATTATTATTTGTAAATGTTTGCCTTCTAACAAGACGTTTTCTTGTCATTTTTTAGAGTTCACCTTTATTTTCAATTTCATCATTTACGTCACGTATTTATGTGACGTACTTACAAAGCGATTCATCTGTTAAAAAGCAAAGTAGGTACACATAGTTAACAAATGCTACTGAAACTTAAAGTCCACGCAATTTGCCATATTTTTGAATGTAATAATCACGAGAAGAAGACCATAGATATTGTAATGCATAGACTGGTCTTCACTCTAAAGAGTTCTCGGGCATGCTTTGACCAATCATATTACGAGTAAATACATAGAGCACTTCCACATTTTACCAATCTCCTGTCTTTACGTTGTAAGGTTGCCGATATAAGATGAAATATTGTTATAGTACCGCCATCTAGTAACGCTACATTATACCACACGGCAAACTAGGTATTCTGAGTTATTGAAGAATTATTGTATTAAAGTGTTCACTGATATTTATATTTACCTATTTCATCCTTATTTTTAATTTAAGAAGTTTAATAGTTGAATTAAGGTTTGCTTGTTTAAGCAGAGAGAACATTAAATACAACTACTTATGTTGTATAGTAGATAGTTTTGATTTTCTTAACTTACTTTGTGATGAGTTACCGTACGTAGGTACATTTTTATTAGTTTATTTTCTTCCAGAGCGGGTTTAACGTGTAATAATTGATTTGCCTGCTCGGTATTCAATCCTGCTTAATTTTAGTTATGATAATTATTTTGTAACCACATTTTTATAAGCCATTGGAAGCTATGTTTGACTTGTTCCTAGCCTATACAGGGTGATTATTTCGACCATTAGAATATTTCCCACTTGGAGATGAGATAGTTATTTGAGATTTGGTGTCCTACCATAGTCGACCATCGCGAGTCCGAAAATAATAGTTTCAAAATGGTGGCACTTCCGGAAATACCGGATGTCGATACCAACTTGCTTATTTTAAATGGAACACCCTATATATTTTCAACTTTTCGAAATTACCATAAAATTCTGAGTCAAAACATGTATACCTTATACCTAAACCGAACAGTTTCGGAGATATTTTACATTTTATAACAAATTTGCAAGAACCGTTATAACTGTCTTCGTGTAGGAGATCCTTATTTGCTCTTTGGAACGTAGAAAGAACACAAGATGAGTTACTCTTTACAATAAAAATAAATTCCATAATGGTATAACAAGTGTTTTATTTATCACGTTACATTTTGTCAAATTCAAACCTCAAAAACAGAGACCGAGCCAAATATTCTAAAATTATCCAATATACGTTTTACAGTGTATGGCGGATGGTTTCTGTTCTTCTGGGTATCGAGTAGCAAAAGTGTTACATGTTCTTGGTAATACTTTATCACATTCTCCATAAAAAATAAACAAATCTAAAAGTCTTCGTGGGTGTAATTTAAACGTGCTGGCATTTTTTAACATAAGAGAATGACTGACATTAATAATTGTTTCTAATCATGGTTAAGTTGATGGCAATTTTTACTAAAAATTCTTGAACATTTAAGAAAATCGCCAATATTTCAAACAGTTGTAACTTTAACCCCTACAATGCTTATACTAAAAAAAAGGCAATTTAATTTAACATAATTTGATGTAAAAAAATACAGGAATACAGGGCGTTCCATTTGAAATAGAAAAGTTTTTAAGATTTAAATTTGTCAAAATGTAACGTGAAAAATAAAACATTTGGTATAATATTATGAATTTTATTGTAGAGAGTAGCTCATCGTGTGTTCTTTCTATGTGCCAAAGAACAAATAAGGATCTCCTACACGAAGACAGTTATAACGGTTCTTGCAAACCGTTGCACCTGTCAAATTTTTTTATAAATTCTCAAATATATCAGAAACTGCTCGGTTTAGGTATAGGGTATACACATGTTTTGACTCAGAATATCATGGTCATTTTGAAAAGTCGAAAATATATAGGGTGTTCCATTTAAAATAAGCAAGTGGGTATTGACTTCCGGTATTTCCGGAAGTGCCGCTATTTTGAAATTATTATTTTCGGACTCGCAATGGTCGACTATGTTAGGGTACCAAATCTCAAATGTTTATCTCACCCTGTATATTCCACACAGCGTGGGCTTTGAAGTTGGGAGTTGTCAACTTATGTGGTGTGTTTGTGTTATGTTTATATTATTATATTACTACGTATATAACACAAAACTACAATTTACAAATTACGTTATCAATTAGTAATAAGCTAGAGAAGAAATTTATAGATAACACACTTAAAAGCATCAGCGGAAAACATTTTACGAAACAAAACATGACATGGGTCAAAATATTACCGCGATATTTATCGATGCGTCGATACAAAAAATTAGCGCGATAAATTTTTCCTGTACTGTCAAAAGCCGATATAGGTTAGTTTACCACTAATAATGACATTTTATTGGTCCAATGTCGTCAAAAGACGGGCATTCATTGGCTATCACGTTAATGAGTGAAATAATCCTATGAAGTATTGGATATTCAAAACAATAAAAACCCTACAATTCAAAAATTGCCACTTTTCATTTATTCATATTTTTTTTAATTTGTTTTAAACTGATTTTTTTTTAATATTAATATTTTTTTTTACTTTGAAATTATATTAGATACAAAAAACTATAAGACTTTTTTGTAGCTTATAAAAAGACATTTAATTTGAGCTTGTAGCTGCATCTTAAAAATTGAGTTACGATTGTTTAAAATTTTCGGTTTCTTTTGGACGCTCGCAAGCCATGCTAATTTTTAGCTCATATAGTAGCGTGTGTGAGTCGGAAAAAAACCCGAAAATTGTAAATATTTTGAGCCGGAACAAGATTACCTCCCCCCCGTTTTCGAGGATGCTGAACACGATGACGGTGTCAGAATTTCTCTTTGGGGTTGCGCAACCCCTCAAAACGGCCAAAGACCACCCCCGAGAGGGGTAAAACGCGCTTCACTCGATTTCCCTGCAGAAAATAACCTTCCCCCAGTTTTCGAGGATGCTGAGCACGATGGTGGTGCTGGATATCGCCTTCGACCCCAACCAACCCTTCCACCGGCCAATACTCGCCCCCGAAAGGGGTGAATTTTTTTTTTCGTAATATCAGGCAAATTGCATTTCTATCCATTTTCGAGGATGCTGAGCACGATGGTGGTGCTGGATATCGCGTTCGACCCCGACCAACCCCTCCACCGGCCAATACTCGCCCCCGAAACGGGTGAATTTTTTTTATGTATATGTATAATATATATGCTATATATACATGTGTATGGGTGCATATTAATACATCCTCGAAAACGGAAATAAATGTGTTTCCCGCTGATATTACAAAAAAAAAAAAAATCACCCCTTTCGGGGGCGAGTATTGGCCGGTGGAGGGGTTGGTCGGGGTCGAACGCGATATCCAGCACCACCATCGTGCTGAGCATCCTCGAAAACGGGGGGAAGGGGGAGGTAATCTTGCTCCGGCTCAAAATATTTACATGTTCGTCCGACTCACACACGCCACTAATATCTTAAAAACAATAACATTTAGAGAAAAAAATGGAAATATAATTTTTTAAAGCACATATCTGTTTCGTTTGATAGATCAACCGTTTCATTATCTTAAAAACTAAAAGTTATGATGTACTGTTTATAAAAAAGTCGGGTGCGTGAAAACATTAGTAATCTTTGTGAATAAAATGTGACTTTTTTTTACTTTCCATTAAGTTATTTTATTGTTAAAGGTAAATAAAAAATGTTTAAAAATTCATTTCAATTCATTAATACACCGTTATTTAACTTACTTACTTTAACTTACTAACACTTAACAATTAAGGATTTTTATAAATTAGTACAAAATAGTACAAAAAAATATAATTATAGTTCATTTCTGAGATGTAAATTATCATTATTTTTAAAATCACTATGTTTTTTTTTAAATATACCATACTATCTTTACGTTCAAATTGTCTAAATTTTGTATTGCGATTATACCATAAAAAAACTTACTGTGAAAAATGCCTTTTTTAAGAAATTTTATAGAAAAAAACGTACTTATTTAGTTTTTTCAAAGTTACTTAAAAAACGACATCTTTCGACATAATTTCATAAAACTTAAATTGCCTAAAAGCTTATGAAATTTCATGTAATACAAAAGCTTCTAGTTAGGACGTTTTGAGACGAAATGGTCTCTCGCAAATTTTTCGTAAAGCCAATCGTCACTGAGGAAACTCGATTCAAAACGCGTTTTCTACTATGTACTTCAAATTATTTTTTTATGTATTTCCAATAAACAAATTAAAATGTCATGAAAGAAACGTCGAGATTTTAAGTTTAAGCAAAAATAGTAAATTATATTACTAGGAGTAGAACGCACTCTTTTTCTGTGTTGAGCCCAGGATTTGCGGCTGAGGCGAAGCCGAAGCCGCAAACTGGGCGAAACACAAAAAAAGGCGTTCTACTCCGTGTAATATATACTATTTTTTCTTCAAGCGTATTAAAATGCAAAAATTCATTTATTTATCATAAATGTATAAATATTCAAACTACAGTCTTACATGTTGACACAATATGACAAGTGGCTAGTGGATAGCGCGCCACCGGTGGCTTTCGGTATTAACATTATGTTACTAGTAAAACAATACCCACTGCGGTGGCGCTTTCGGAACTAACATTATGTTACTAGTAAAACAATGTCCACTACGGTGGCGTTCGGTACTAACATTTTGTTACTAGTAAAACAATGTCCTACTTCTACTTCTGTTTTTGGTGACATAATTTAAACATTTTAATACGCTTGAAGAAAAAAAAATTTTCCTGTCTGTAACTTTTTTGTGCGCACGATTACTATGGAACTGTTTAAGACATTGTCTTGAAATTTGGTACACGTATGTATTTTAATGAGATCTGGACCTAGATTATGTTTTCAACTTATTTCGTTGAAGGGTTGGGGGGTAAATTCGGGTGAATGGGGGTAAATAGGTAAATCAAGCAGGTAAGAGTCCATAAATAGGTTGAAGAAGACTACATATGTTTCCGAAAGGTAAAGAAAATTCAACAAGGATCCCATCCCTAGACTACTAGCAAAAGGCGTTTACCAATTGGAATGCTCATGTGGTAAAAGTTATATTGGACAGACAGGGCGTAGTATCCAGAGCAGAATAAAGGAAAACTTAAAATATTCATGAGATACTGAAAACAACGTGCAACTAAGTAAACTTAAATTTACTTTTTGTTCATGAAAAATAGTAGTATCGAAGTAATATACTTACATTATGCATACTTAAACTAAATTAACACGTAATAATTTCCTCTCACAATATCAACTTATATACATTCCGCCATTATGACAAATAATAAATTACATTACAAAATATTTTAAGTTCGTTCTCTCATAGCCAATTAATATTTTAAAAAAAGTATAATAGGCAGGGGAATATGCAAACAAACGTTTCATTAAGGGGGGGGGTGGAGGGTTCACAAATAGTCCAATTTTGCGAACGCATTCGTTGAATGACCTCTTATAACGATTTATCATATAATGCGAGAATTAACTATGGAGAAAACAACAAGGGTTCAAATGAATTTGGGTATCATATTTTTGTGTATTTGTGCTTTGACTAGCTGTGATAGGTTTCTATTTAAAAAATTGAAAATCCAACATTGCAAAATATTTAACGCATACAGGAGAAGAAAGAACTACAACATTGCTAAATTATTTCGCACCCGTAAATTTGGTATAAAAAATTGACCACCTATCGAGGATTTTTTACCAACATATTTTAGAAGCTGAGTATCCAATAATTCTTTGAATATAATAAATAATCATATATTTTACAACAATAAAGCAATGTAAATACTGCTTTCACTAAAAATTACTGCATTCTGTTCTGCAGATTTCATATCATAGAAGTACGCATATATCCGCAATAATTTTTAAAATGCCTCCATGCTGAAATTTATACTGCACTATTCTGGTATGCTTTGTTTAAACAATTTCTGTAGCATTTGTTAAACACAATTTTGGGAATAATTGGTCAGCACCCGAATCTAGAAAGAATACGTTTTCTATTGATTTGAAATTATTAAAATAAGCCTGTAAATGTGATGGGAATATAAAATTAATCAATTATCAGTAACACAAAAATTTTGGGAAACATTTTTTTAAGCCTTTTTGTAATCGCGACCAGGATAGGGCCCTCCTTTGGATCCGCAAGGAGGGGGGGGTTAGATCAGCGTAACGAAGTGTTACAAAGAGGGTCCAAGTTCTTGGAAATTGATATGACATCATTGATGGATGCCTCCTTAAAGCAATTCAATTAGACAAATTTTTACTGACTCAAAATTCGTTTAGTTCGACTATGTTTCTTGAGTGATCTGAAATTTTATTGGTATTTGGTGTGGATGTTTCGTACATCTGTAGAGTAGAGTAGAAGTGTGTAAAAAATACCATTATTATAATGACGTTGTCATTTTTTGAATTATGTGAATAAATATACATTTTATCTGTAATTTATAGTCACAAAAATTTTTTTGGCATTAGCCACCCCCCATTACTACCCCCACCCCATTATTAAAGGTGGTGAAAAAAATAACATTGTAATTCAGCGTGTATAATTTTTTTTTACTTCATTCCACCCCTTTACCACCCCTTTACCACCACTCTACCACCATCACCCCCACCTCTACTACCGGCGTGGCATATCGTTTTATACGTTTTTGGGGTAGACGATTTCAAATATCATGTTATTAAAGTTCCATATATAATAATTTCCACATAGTGAAGTGCAAATATATATTTTTTTCGTTGTGAGAGACTTGGATAGAAAATCTAGGTGTGGATTTTTAAGATTTATAAACACCCTACAGGTGGCATTGTACGAGTCCTATGAACAAACGAACGTCAGTGTGCCTGCCTTACAAGATTATTTTAGCAGGTTGCTAAATTGACACCAATTAAATGTTTCAAAGATAGATGAGGAGATAGCGTCAGAGACGCGTCATTGCGTGTGTGTCTACGATATCAAATTAGAATACTATGCAACATGTATAGATTTTCTATTATTTTCTTGATTCTATAATAAGTGGGTTACTTCGTGTAGTAGGTAGGCGCAGTAGGTTTTCTCGAGTATTTTGGATGCGCATTAGGTTACCTCAAGTAGTATGGGTGCGCAGTGGGTTTCCTCGAGTCAAATAGAGGCGCAGTGGCTTACCTCGAGTACAATGGATGCGTAGTAGGTTATCACGTGTAGTATGAATGTACAGTAGGTTTCCTCGAGTATTTTGGATGCGCAGTGGCTTTTTTTCGAGTACTATAGATGGTTTTCCTCGAGTACCATTGATGCGCAGTAGATTACCACGGTGGTATGGATGCGCAGTAGGTTTCCTCGAGTCATTTGGATGCGCAGTAGGTGATCTCAAGTAGTATGAATGGCCCTTGGGTTACTCAAGTAGCATGCATGCGCAGTGGGTTTCCTCGAGAATTATAGATGCCCAGTGGCTTTCCTTGAGAAAATTGAATGCACAGTGGGTTACCTCGAGTATTATGAATGCGTATTTGGTTTCCTCAAAGAAAATAATTAAAGTAGAGGCTTTACTTCTATCGTGTAGTTCATGGCACACAATGATTTTTTTATATCTGTCATGCCATATTACTTCCACATTCAGTGGAAGTATACTAACGCAAAAAAAAAATGTTTCAACATTAATGATTTAAGTCCAGTTATTCAACATACTTGTTCAAGTGGCAGACGCATTTTGTCCCGCAAATTATGGCGGACAGGTTTTTTCGATCATTTTGTGATGTACATAATTCATAAAAAAAATGCATCGTTAATAATTTCAGTCAACGAGATTGTTTTTATATAGTTGGGATATTTCTGTCGAGCCTTGTCCCACGCGTACCTTGGCAGACAACCATTTTCATTATTTTATGACACAGAAATAGAAGAATAGTGTTAAAAGGAATGATAATGAAACCAGACTAAAAGAGTAACCGCAAAAAGGCCTAAAATTCGCCTGATTTTGCATAGTAGATAGCGGGCCAAGGAAAAGAGCAAAATAAATCCTATAGGGCTCAAATTAAACTTTGAGAAATTTTAAGGTGAGCATGTTTTTTATTTTTTTGAAAAAATGCAAAAATCTCCCCTATTTAAGGGTAGAAAATATTTAAAAATGGCAGTATATAATGAATATTTTAAAAATAAAGCAACTGTTATTACTCAGATTTTATATTGTATGAATTATTTACGGACTATATATAATTCTGTAGCGTATTTGGAAGAGTTTAGGAAATTGTCCTACAACTCTCTAACCCCTCGTTATAATTAAAATACCCAACCACAGAGAACGAAAAAATTCAGTCCTACCCACATGATACAATCGTCACGGGATTTTCAATAGAATTATTGTTAATGACTAGTCGAACCCATATCTACAGGGAAATTGAGCTACCACCCTCCTACCCCTTGTAATAATATGAAAACCACCACCAGGAATAGAAACAATTCGTAAGTCCTAACCACATGATAAAATCTGAGTAATAACAGTTGTTATATTTTTTAAAATATTCACTATTAAGTACTGCTTTTTTTAAATATTTTCTGCCCTTGACTAGGGGTGATTTTTGCATTTTTTCAAAAAAGTAAAAAATATGCCCACCTTACAATTTCTCAGAGTTTAATTTGAGCCCTATAGGATTTATTTTACTCTTTCCCTTGGCCCGCTATCTACTATGCACAAACAGGCGAATTTTGCGGTCACTCTTTCTGTCGCTGCTCTCGGGCTGCAAATGTTGGTCGATTGTCACATCAAAATATTTAATTACCTATATCATATTATTTTGTAAGTGCTGTCTTCGACATCTATTGTTTCAACGAAGATTTCCTGTACCTATTTCAACATCAGAAACGCATTGTAATACATTTTGTTGATTATGAGATAGGTACCTCAAAAGACCATGATGAAATTTATAAGGTTGTGTTATCCACTGTGTACCTTCCAAAGAATGTTTTCTTATTGTGTAACTAAATGTCCGGAGAAATACATTCATGGCACAGATATGAGCTAGTTAACGACAATGTAGGTAGCAAGCAGCAACTGCATTTATGGATTTTGTTTACATATGCGTTAAGATTCTTAATTGAATTATATAACAAGACCATGTAAAGGAGATGTTATCAAATGCCGGCAATTAACTAGTTGTAAACGATTAGCCAAAGCGAAAGCCTTTCGAATTATTTATTTTATTACTTCAAATGAGATAGAGTTTAATATATACAAACTTTTAAATGTGAAAATATTTACAAACACATCATGTTTTTATATCCGACAGTTTTCAACTGTAAAAAATATTTCAGCTTTGATGGACGATTTTGATAATGTCCATGTCCTTGAGAGATAATAAATACAGGGTGTTTCACGAGGAAACGGACATGCTTTAATGGCAGATAGAGGACACCGAGGGTAATCATATTCACCCATAGAAAAAGCTAGTTGGGCCCTCGTTGCTGAAATACAGTATTAGTATTTTTTCCAAAATTTCTTTTGGTTGTTACTTTGTAAAGGAATGGAATAATTAGTTCATATTTGGCACATTTAATACACTAGTGATCCTGAATAAATACTTGTATCACACAGAAAAATTATCCAGGTCCGGACTTGAAAAAAAAATGTTTTTGTTGTTCTTAAATTTCAATATTAAATTTGAAAAGTATATAAAAAACTGAACAAAATGACTTCATTAATTTTTTTGCCACACTTTTGCCGCATTCGAAATTTCCACTAAATAACGCAATATGAGACTTTAGAAAATATCGATGATTAAGCTCGAAAAATGCTTCCACTATTAAATTAGGCATTTACTTTTTTTTAGCAATAATTATTAAGTTTTTATTGCCAATTTTTACGGAGGGGGTAAAATAAATATAATAATGAATCAAGAATCTATTTCATTCCTCTCATTTATTAAGAACTAAAACAGCATAGCATAACATACCTATTAACAATAAGAAGAACGGTAGCAAAAAAGCTGCATATCAATAATGCACATTGTAACCAAATTATCAACAGAATAATTGTACGAAAAACAAAAAATGCAGATATTGTCATAAAACGCATTTATCAATAGAGGCAACTAACTGATTTAACGTTTAAAGTTGTCACTATTGACCATAGTAGCGTCAAATTATTTGTTTATAAGTTTTTTAATAGTTTTCGTTATTTAATACAATTATTTATTTAATATTCCAAAAATACCGTACCAATTCTCAAACGAAGAATAGGCTGACATAATTTTGACCTATGGATATTTTAACGAAAATGGCGGGGTAGCAGAGAGGGAATATCAAAGGCGGTTTCCTAACAGACGACGGCCTGACCATGAAACTTTTGGGTCCGTATATCAGTATTCCAGAGAACATGGCAAGTTTCCTACAGCTGCAGTTGCAGAATGCAACATAAGGCAAGAAGTAAATTTAGAAAATAATATTTTACATATGGTTAATCAAAATTAAAGTCTAAGTACCCGAAAAATTAGTTCTGTATTGGTGTTCCTTACACTAGGATATGGAGGATATTGAAAAAAGAACATTTTTACCCGTACCATATTCAATAGTACAAAGTTTTGCACCAGGCGATGAAGTCAATCGCCAGACTTTTTGTCGTTGGTTATCTGAAATTCGACAAGTATTTTACATAACTTTATTCTTAGACGAAGTGCAGTTTACAAGGGATGGTATCAATAATTCTAGAAATGCTCATATGTGGACCCAGGCAAACCCGCATGCAAAACTTGAAGACCGTTCACAACATAGATTCTCTCTCAACGTTTGGGTTCGACTTGTAGGCGATCACTTATTAGGACCACATTGTTTTGAAGGTACACTAACTGGTAACGTTTATCTTATTTTTTTTTACAACATGTGTTACTGAATATTTTAGAACATGTAAATATCTTCAACATGACGCATTTTTTCAGTCAAATTAGAAATAATTTAAATCATACATATCCAAACAGATGGATTGGTCGGGGAGATCCTCATGTATGGCTGGCAAGGTATCCGGATTTCAACTTATTTTTTATGGGCTCACTTAAAATGTTAGATCTAGAATTAATCCAAGCAGCGAATGCTCAAAAAAGCTCAAAAACTCTAGAGGGAAATATTAGGGACAGAAAATTTGACTTCGGAACTTTGTTTGGACTAGTCTGGAGATGAACATATCAAAAGTCCCCACTCCTAGGTGGTGAGCGGGGGGGAGGGGGCACTTTAAAGGTCCCATTCTTTGTTTTTTCGCTTATATCTCGGAAACTATGCGTCGTAGCGGCTTGACTATTCTATACAAAATTGAAGCTGATGAAGAATCACTAATTACATTTACACGATATATTGTTGTTCTCGAGATATCTGCTCTCGAAATTCGGAAATTGCAGAAAACAAAATTTTTCGCCTCAGGTTAAAAAATTTAAAAACTTAATGGGACCTTTAAAGTGCCCCCCCCGCGCACCACCTAGGAGTGGGAACTTTTGATATGTTCATCTCCAGACTAGTCCAAACAAAGTTCCGAAGTCAAATTTTCTGTCCCTAAAATTTCTCTCTATAATCATTCGTTGCCTGGCCTAAATGTGGACATTAATGACAAGGATCAGCTAAAAGGATTGTTGATTACTGTAACGAAATTAGAAACAATCCAGATGTGATAAGAAGATCAATCGGACATCTCGTGAACCGCACCAGAAAGTGTACTGAAACTGAGGGGGGGCATTTTGAACATAAAATTTAATTGTTATTCTAATTTGCATATACGTTTTATAACAATATCTGAATATCTGAGTTTTTTGTTTTTCGTATAATAATTATTCTGCCGATAGCTTTAGTATGTCGGGTACACCAAAGCAAGCTGCACTTTTTGGTTGGAATGTGTTACTTTCTGTGGTCATAGTTGATGCCAAAAAGTAACTTTTCAGATAGGGAGCCACTTGAAAATCCGTGCAGAACAACAAAATGGCGGCCATTAAAGATGGCCGCCATTAGCCACATTAAATTTTTTTGTAACTCAGCTCCGAATGGTCCGATTTCGACTTTCTTTTTCTTGTTTAAAAGCTTTTGTAAAAAGGACACTTTTTTGTCCCTATAGATTTACCACTACACCTTAAGTGTTCTGCGCAATTTTCAGAGAAACAAATAATTTTAAATTTTCACGGACTTTTGGATAATACTGTGATATGGAATTCAAAAACAGAATTTTTAAATGATGCTGAGAGGTTCCATGCAAACAGAATACCCATTTCTTGGGATATTTACTGAAAATCCTGTCTGAAGAATCGTGTGAGAGTTAAGAGAGGCGTTAGTCTTCGTCGCCAAGTAGCACAAGAAAATATGCTAGCAAAAAAATTGGAATGACTGCTGCTGCAATCAAACTAATAATAATATAATAATAATAATCTTTATTCACCATTTTTAAATAGATACAGTATATGTATATATGGTAAGTCAGTAAAAATATAAACTATGAATATATATCTAAATTACAACAACAGTAATAATGTGTAAAAAAAAAATAAAAACAACTTAATCTACTAAACCAACAGTAACAAATTAAAAATAAGACAAAATAGAAAGAGACAATGAATTATGTCCCTGTAGTTCTATGTAAAAATTCATTAACGCTGTAGTAGCCATTGTCAAGTAGTAAGTCCTTAACCTTTTTTTTTTGTATCTCAAGAGATTTAGACTTAATATTTTCAGGAAGGCTATTGTGTAGCATTATTGCATTATAGTAAAGAGATTCTTTGAAAGTAGAGGTTCTGTGAAAGGGAATAGTTAGTAAATTTCCATGTCTCGTGTTATAGTCATGGTTTTCGGCTTGTATATGAAACTTATTGTAGATTGGATTTTAGATGTATTAAACACTTGAATATGTATATACACGGAACTGTCAATATTCTCTTTTGAAAATAAGTCTAATCAGCCGTTCTTGAAGTACAAAAACTCTTGATCCTTCACTAGATTTTCCCCAAAGAGAAATATTTAGGGCTATATAAGAATAGGCTAGAGCATAATAGACATTTAGTAAGCCTTCCTCATTTAATATGTTTATCAATTGGTAGATTGCATAATATGCTTTGTTTAATTTATTGCACACGTAGTCGATATGTGGAACCCACGACAATGTACTGTCAATGAATGTACCCAGAAATTTTGAACTTTCGCTTAAGGGGATATCTTTGAGCACAATATTTCTCCTCATTTTAAAATCTATAAATACCGTCTTGTTCCCATTTAACATCAATTTGTTACGATCACACCAACTACGCATTTCGTCAAGCGTTGTATTTATATGTGAGTTGAGCTCCTCAATACTCGAGGCAGAAATACAGATGGTGGTGTCATCAGCATACATAATTGTAAGTCCTTTGGTAATATGACTCGGTAAATCATTAATGTAGATGGAGAACAACAGCGGTCCAAGAATAGATCCTTGAGGAACTCCCAATGTAACCGCTTGTGTAATAGAATATGATTCATTGACTTTAACTGTTAGTGTTCGATTATCCATAAATGATTTAATGAGTTCAAGAGTAATGCCTCTTATACCAATATTTTCTAACTTGCTGAACAACACCTGCTTATTTACTGAGTCGAATGCTTTAGATAGATCAAAGAGGATTGCTACAGTATATTTCCCCCTATCGACTTCTCTGTAAATATACTCAAATAAATTAATTGAGGCAGTTTCAACCGACCTCCCACCTCTAAATCCATGTTGGCTGTCAGTTAAAATATTATTTTTTTCTAAGTAATCTCCTATTCTGTTACTGATAATTTTTTCTATGATTTTAGAAATAACACTGAGTAACGAAATTTGCCCTAACTAAGACAGAACTCTTCAAGTTACTTGGAGGACATGAATTTTTGAAATTTGATTGGGCTCACGTCAGTACTGAGATTGATGGCATAATTCATTTATCTCGGCCGGATGAAACTTCAATTCATGAAGTACAATACAGGCAACAGGAAGAAGCAGACGGCAGGATTTTTCTCCACGTTAAGGGCAGTGTTGAACATGGAGCAAAAGAAAATAATTATTTGCACAGTAGATACTGATGTAGTTGTTTTGGCAATCTCTTTCTTTCACATTCTCAAAATTGCGGGACTTCAGGGGATGTGCATTCTCTTAGTATTTAGTCGTTTTTTGTTTGTAAAAATTTGGTTCCTTAATGTAATAAATGTGTTCAAAATAATTAAAATCACTGTTGTGTATGAAAGCAAGTCTTTCTTGACATATTTGAAACCACATAAATATAAACCCTTTCTTGTAGGGAAAGAAAGGGATATTGAGGACAACTAGAAACTTACTTATCAATAAAATTCGCGAAAAAAGTGAAATTTTCAGATTTTTGAAAATTGCGCAGAACCCTTAATGATAAATGTATAGGGACAAAAAAGTGTCCTCTTCAGAAGAGCTTTCAAACAAAAAAAAAAAAGAAAATCGAAATAGAATCATTAGGAGCTGAGATACAACAAAATTTAATATGGCTAATGGCGGCCATCTTTAATGGCCGCCATTTTGGTATTCCTCACGGATTTTCAAGTGGCTCCCTATCTAAATAGCTACCTTTTGCCATCAACTATGACCACACAAAGTGGCACACTTCAATCAAAAAGTGCAGCTTTTTGGCTTTTCTAGACATGTACCCGACGTACTACTTGTGGGTATTCTGTTATTTACATTATTTACATTTCGTAGTAGCCATGTGTCAAACTAAAAAAGTCATTGAAATTATTAAAATCTGACATTTCACGTTTTCATCTTGATTTCTGTACACAAAATGAATGAGAAAAAGCGATTTGGTGATGTTTCACAAGAAAATATTAACGAAGCTATGGATGAAAGTGTCCCAGTTAAAACGAGAAACACTAAAAATTTTATATGGAAACAATTTAAAGCTTTTCGCAAAGAGCATTATTCCCTCGAAAAAGATACGACTACTACGATGAACTTGCAAATATTTTGACTGACTGGGGTTATAATATGATAAAAAACATTAGAAAATATTTTTATTTTTTATTATAAATCGTTATTTTTAAAACATTAAATAAACAGTTTTGTTTTAATAATTATTTTAGATGATATTTTTTAATCATATATTAATCTTCTGTAATACACACGAGGTTGATTTTCTACTTGGGTAAATTTTTTTTGAGTGACTCAAACCTGTTTTCCATGAAAATTATGCTCGAATTAAGGGACATAGGAAAAATCGCTCCACTTCGTGTCGCGATTTTTCCATGCCCTTAATTCTCGAATAATTTTCATGGGAAAACAGGTTTTTGGCCAAAAAAAATTTACCCGGTAAAAAATCGACCTCTTGTGTATTAATACCCGAAAAGTACATAAGTTTTCATGTCATAAGGAAAAAATCAAAAAAGGAACTTTTTGGGTTTCTTTGAGATTTTTTATATTTTCCGGAATTTGTCGAATTGGCAAAGTACTAATTCGCAATCAACACCCCGAAAAACATACAAAAATAAAAAATCAGAACTTTAAAATTTTTTTCAAAAAAAGAAAAAGAGGCTTTTTTGTTTTTTTGCTTTATTTGACATTTCCCGAAATTTTTCGAGGTGACAAAGTGGAAATTCGTAATCAGCACACCAAAAAACGCAAAAGAGTCAAAAATCAGAACTTCTCCAAAACTTTCCAGGTTAAAAACTACCAAATGATTGGACTATATGTATGCTTTTTGGTACTTCTTTGGGCATCCCAATGTTACAACTTAGTATCAGATGAAAGCAGTACGATGTCCTGAAAGATGTACCGGCACTTATAATTAAGGACGTACCAGGACGTGTCAGAATATTTCAGGATGTCTTAAGTATTACGGACAAATGGACATCTATAGTATGTTTCTATTGGGAACTAGTAAATCCATGGCATAAAACACAATTGTATAATATAACAAAATAAAAATATTTTTTATGTATGAATTTAAGTACCTACTCCCTAAATACAATTATATGTAAGTAGCACATCAGTCCACATAAGTATATAAAATAGTTTGCGTATTTTGTAAAATCGTTACTTTCTCTGTTGTTAGAAAATATAATTTTTCATTTGATCTAATCGATACACCCAAGAAATCACGGACCGATTTATTTAATATCAACGGTCGAGAAAATAAGAGCACCTAGGAAAAACATAAATTTATATATTATGCAATTGACTAATTATGAACACATATTTCCATATCCACGTAGTGAAGTGAAAGTATAGTAACGATAAAAAAAATATGCTGAATTATTTTTTGTATTCAAACGGACTTAGAACGACATGAAATACCGAGGTTTTAAGCCAGTAAAAAAAGGCTGTCTGTCGGTCAATCTGTAACTTTTTTGTATACACAATTACTCTGGAACAGTTTATTGTATTGACTTGTAATTTGGTACACCTATGTATTATAACAAGATCTGGAAATAGGTTATATTCTAATTTTATTACATTGAAAGGTTAGGGAGCAAATGAGGGTAAATAAGTAAAGCAAGCAAGTAAGAGTCCATAAAATTGGGATTCATAATTTCTTTGACATCAGCCACCACCACTTTCACCTTCAGTAACACCCCCACCCCTTTATTAAAGAGTTAAAAAAATAAAATTGTAATTTAGTGTGTGTACAAGAACTCAAAAATTTTTTTGGCCTCATACCGATGTGGCATAAGTAGTGAAGTCAAAATAAATTTTCAATGGAATTGTTTGGCTGCAGCAATTTTATTTGATTTGTTTTATGTATAATAACACAACAAGTGCTAAGAGCTGTTTTGGATTAAATAGGTTCATTGCTTCTTGTAAAATTATAATAATTTATTTTTCAACATTGACACTTTCTGCTATTTTCTTTATTATCTCCGCTCCTAGTAGTCGTATCGCAAAAATAAACCAAATTGTTTGCAATAAAATTTCGAATAAGACTAGGCATATAGTTCAGTCAACGAATGAGTATAGAGGACATACGAGTGGGGCAGAATTTTCCTCTTCAGGAATGTGTTAGAGGTAGTTAGGTAAACATACTAAACATACTAAAAGGCCCAGCCCCTCACACTGTCGCTTCAGGGGAGTGGAAAGGTCCTTTTTTTCGATTATTCGCTTATAACTCGAAAACGATGCGTCGTATGCGAAAAATTTCTCTATGCAAAATTAAATTATATTACCTACAAGAATGTCTGAAATGTTTCTATCAACACGGTTTACCGTGGTCTGCTAATAAATCACAGTCACAAAACAATCTTTATTTTACAATACTCGACGTATTTACTAACGTAATATTTTGTCGAGATCTATACATTTCCTTAAATATACAGTGTGACTCACTTAAAATGAAGACATCCTTATAACTATTTTATTTTGTTTCCGATTTGAATCAAATTTTACTCAAATATAAGACAAATTAGGATCTACTTATGACCAGAAAAACATTCGCCTGCTACAAATGAAAAGCCACCTGCGGTACCAAAATATGCGGAAAAAATAAAAAATTATATTTATTTTCATATTGCAGTGATGTTTATTTAGTCCAGTCAATGAATATATTGTAGAATGCATGGAATATGCGAGACTTTTTGACTTCAGGACTTTGTTAGGGGTTAGGAGTAATTAGTAAGTAATTAAAAGTCCCCGCCCCTGGGAGGTGAGCTTACGGTGGGAGGGGGGTGGGAAGGTCCCATTTTTGTGTTTTTCGATTATCGGAAAAAAATATGTTCTAAATAAAAATGAAAGCTAATTAAATTTCATATAAAATTGTTTCCATACATATTTGTCGAATTTCCAACGGCTTTAGATATACGTTATTGAAAATCGATAATTTTCACTTTTACCTTTTTGTCAAACATTTACTTCTAGTGCTTCCCACGATCGTTTCTCAGAAAAATTGTTAGAAAGGAAGTTGTAGAGCATTAAATTTTCTTCACTTTGATATACTACTTCATCTTCAACCAATCAAAAGTTATAAAATTTTTAACATGTACGCTCAATTTCGATGTTCCTCTAGAAATGACTATGTTGACGCTACCATGATGATTAACAACCTTTTAACAATAGAAATAAGGTAGTTGCAATTGACACACAACTCATTTTTTATAATTATATTATTACGAATCATATAATGAAAGTATTTACATGAACTGATAGTAATTAAAAAATGAAAAAATAAGCATTCAATGTGACATTTTGGTTTTTTTGAGGCGAGGCTCATTCATCTTCGTCAGCAGTGGAGACGTTGTCCAAAGAGATTGGTAGTGTATCGATGCCGTCGTCGTCGCCTTCTTCCTGAATTAATATTTCGACTCCGTTGTTGCACCGGCCCTTGCAATTCGGACATGCGACAGAGCAGTTTAACGTCCTGAAGTCAAAAATTCTCGCATATTCCATGCACTCTACCTCCTCTTTTGAGCACTCATTGACTGGATTATATTGCAATATTTTAATCATAAAACCTGGCAGAGGAAAAGTTCGAACCAATGTTTACTCCATCAAATGCAGCAGCTAGGACTGAAAGAAATTCTGTACCTGCATGCTTTTACTGACTGCTATTCAACATCTTCAACATTCCGGAAGAGTAAACTTGGTTTTATAAAACTTTACATCATATGAATTTGCATTTGCAGCAAGCGAATGTTTTTCCGGTCATAAGTAGATCCTAATTTGTTCTATACTTGAGTAAAATTTGATTCAAAGCGGAAACAAAATATTTTAAGTGAGTCACACTGTATATTTAAGGAAAATATTCGACAAAATATTACGTTAGTAAATACGTCGAGTGTTGTAAAATAAAATTTTGTGACTGTGATTTATTAGTAGAACACGATAAACCGTTTTGATAGAAATATTTCAGATACATATTAATTTATTTATTTGTTATCGATTTTCGCTGGTGAATATCTCGAAAACTACAACACATAGGAAGAAAATTAATATAGACATTCTTGGAAATTTAATATAATTTAATTTTACATAGAAAAATTTTTCGCGTGCGAGGCATCGTCTCCCAGTTATAAGCGAAGAATCGAAAAAAGGGAACTTTCCACCTCCCTCCCCCCTGAAGCGGCAGGGCTAGGGGCGGGAACTTTTGTATGCTTACCTCCTAACTACCCCCAACACGTTCCTGAAGAGGAAAATTCTGCCCCCTCCATGTCCTCTACAACTCATTCGTTAACTGGAATAATATAAAAGAACTTGTTGAGAGTTTGTTAACTTGTAAAAAAAATAGAAATCACCAAAATTGCCTTTCTTTGACAAACTGCTAAAAACCAACAATAATTTCGAAATTTCCATCGCTTATCGTTTAAGTGCATTGACTCGTAGGAGGACATTTTTTTTTCAATATGTAGGTTTCTATATGTATTTTACAATGTCATTAAAAAAAATTATATTCATTTAAAACTTTTTTTTGAAATTTTTTATAATTTTCAAAATGATATAAACAAATTTAAATATTTCTGTGGTTTTTATCAAATCAAAAATAGCAAACAAATTATAAAAATAAATGAATTATCTAACAGTTTTCTTAAAAAATTAATGATCTACTTGAATTTGGCTCCGAGATATATCACTTTTGCGCTTAGGTCTCTTATAAATATTGGACTGGTTGTTCTTCAATTCTTATAGTTTTATCTCTGCTATTTGAAACAATCCAAAACTACTATTTTTAAAATTACATCGAAAAAAAGCGGCTTTGAAAACATAACGTACATTTTCAATGTTTTTATAACTTTCTTAATTTAAAACTAACCCGAATAGTGAATAACTACCCTTATGTCCACGTGTACACAGCTCTCTTTATGGATGGTCCTGTGCACTTTTCAGCTTTCATCAAGGACCTAGAGACAAAACTATTTGGTTTCTCGTTTCTATCTGACATTTTATGCTATAAAACTGTGGTTATGCTCTCCTCTGAGCTGTCAGTGGTAAGATAATGCGGCAAGCTTGGATTATAATGAGTGAGTACTAAATCTGACATTAATAATTTTCTGATCTTTAAATGCTGCCTCGCATTCGTTACTCCAGCAGAATTTTAGATCTTTTCTTGACAGTTTTGTTGACTTTAGCAGATGATGAGGAAACACACACAACCACAGATTGTTTACAACAAAGTTTTATTGTGATAAAACTATTTTAAAAATACATTGCATTCTAAAACAATGGCATAATTTATTGACAACATAATCAAAATCATTATTTATTAAAACATAGCCAACGTAACTATTAGCATATTAAATTGCTTATTGCCTCAGTTTGACATTATATTTAAAATTTTTGACACATATCGAAAAGACATAAACATGAACGTAATTTGTTAAACTGATCTCTACCACAGAAAAGAGAACTACCAGAAACGACACTTAAGCTTCCCGCCAAAATCCATTGACACCATTTTGTTATTGATACATCCGTCAATTCCGTTATTGTTTTAACCTAACATTCTGTGACATAATATCCAAATATATTTCTTACCGAGTATTAGAGCTATTGTGCTGTACAGGTAAGTAATCATAGAGGAAAAGTGCTGTGTGTTGTGTTAACTAGTAATTTTTATTAGCGATATGATGAGTAAACAAAGTGGAACTATTTGTGCTGTTCGGGAATATTCAAACAGAACGATATGAAATAGCATTGTCTTATTTTCCTAAGGATCCACAAAGGTATTTTATTACTAACGTAAATTATAAGCATTTCCAAGTAATTGTGAACCTTTCTTCTTTTAAGGTCCGAATTGTGGTTGAGAGCTGTCGTGAGGATTTAACAAGAAAAAGCTCAGCCGAACTTTACAATTATTTTAAGTGTATGCACATTATTTTGAGACCAAAATGTTAACAAAGATGTACCAAAATAGATTGCTACAAACAGAACTACCTACTATTTTTCCTTCAAAACTGGGCTGTTTAAAGTTAAAAAGGAAAAAATATCAATATTTTCCCAGGACAACCTCCCAGTAAGAAATTGAAGATTTTCTCAGGTAAGACATTGTATTGATTTCAATACATTTCGAGACTTTATATTAAGAAAACATACAAGTGAGTGTGAAAGCTGGTTCATTCTCTTTTTAAACGACTTCATAAAAGTTATAAAAGAGGAAGGTTCTCAATTCGACACGTATGTATGTTTCTTTTTCTTTACTTACTTATTGACCGATTTGCACCAACTGACACTACGTGAACTATATTTAAATTTTTTAACAATTATTATGTTTCCTGCGTATAGTACACGCAAATTAGATTAAAAAACAGTGAATAGAAAAAATAATTTATAAAGTAATAATATTTGGGATGCGTACTCTAGATATGGTCAAATATAGATACCCGAAAAGTTTCCCCCCAAAACCTCCTGTTTTTGCAAGAAACCACCCCCAACGGGGACTTAACGCTGGTTTTTCATTTTTATCTTGTAAACCGTTCGTCGGAAGAGAAAAAAGTATAGGAAATAAAAAATTTGTCGTTCAATTTTGCATTAAAAATGTCCTATTAATCTTGTAGCTTATCCTCACATATTTCGCGCTAATAGCGTCCAAACAGAGAGGTAGTTTGGGGTGCAGAAGTAAAAATCGATCCTATCCCAAGTTTCATAGCGAATATCTTAAAACCGGTTACTTTAACGAGAAAAATGCTCAGGAATGAATTAATGGAGCGGAATATTCTCTATAAGATGCATATATAGCAGATTTTGACGCTTGCGCCAAAACCCGCTATATATGATTTTTATGTATTTCCCCCCTTTTTTCCACAAAGCTGTGTTTTTCGACTCCACGCAATTATATCACAGGATAATCTGTACTGTTCACTCAAAAGAAGATTTGGAGTCATGTTTCAACTTTGAGCTTGCTTCACTTCTTCTTCCTCTCTTCGATGAGAAAGGGTTAATGAGAAAAACTAAGAAATCGTCTCTGTATATTTTCAATGCAATAGATTTTTCCGCTTGCCAGTTTATTGTTGACGGCAATTTGATTCATCGTGTAGTATAGCCGAAGCAGGGTACCTTTGACGACGTTTCTACAGCCTACGTTCGCTTTATTCGTAATCATTACGGCCAAAAAGTGACTGTAGTGTTTGACAGATATGATGACAATGCCTGCAGTACGAAGAGCATCGAAAGACAAGCAGCGACTTTTGAAACGCATTTTACCGGAAATTCTTTCAATGAGAACACGCCACTGACTGAAACGCAAAATAAAATAATAAACAATTTCACAAACAAGGAACGGTTTATTTCGCAATTAGTGGAGAGATTTAAAAACAAGGGAATTAAAACAATTACTGCTGTAGACGACGCTGACGTACTCATAGTTCAAAGCGCCTTAAATTAATCTCGTGAAAACGATACAGTGGTCATCGTTGGACAAGATATTGATCTTCTCGCATTGATTTTATCGCTCTCGCACCCTATTCGTTTCTAAAGAGAGACTCAGGGAAAAATAAAAAATAAATCTTACAGTTCTCGGAAGTTTTAAAAAGCTGTAAGGAGATAGTTTTGTTTGTTCGCGCGTTCAGTGGATGCGATACCACTTCAGCTTTCTTTGGTAAAGGAAAAGTGCAAACTGTGGAATGTGTCAATAAAAGAAAAGATCTCGAAGAGGTTGTCCGTATATTCAACAACCGTAGCTCAACGAAAAAAGAAATTACAAGTACTGGAGAGCAATTCACGCTAGCAGTATACAAAGCCCCCAAAAAAGAGACATCTTTGAATCATCAATGATTCATTATCCTCAATAAGTTAGTCGGTCAATCTAGTACTGCCGGGATTTTACCAAGACTGCTACCAACATCTGAGGCATTACGTCAATATTCTTACAGAGTCTTTCTCCAAATTCATGCTTGGCTAGGAGAAGACTTGGAACCAACGGGATGGGGTTGGGAGAAATTAGGCAATATTTTAGCACCCATTTACACCACCGAGTTACCAGCACCAATTTCCACCCTAAAGCTTATATCCTGCAGCTGCAAAAAGGGTTGCGGAAAAATATGCAGCTGTGTTAAGATTGAATTTCGCTGCTCAACAATGTGCTCTAATTGCCATGGGCAAGGATGTTTAAATTCTGAATTCGAAGAAGAGTTCGTTCCTTAATGAGTAAAATGGGAAAGAATTTTAGTGGAATAGGCCTACAGGGGAAATCACCTTAAAAAAAACGCACCTAGAGCTTTACCTCATGGGTGGTGTGGAAATGAGCTCAAATTGAAAAAGACAGCTTTGTGAAAAAACAGGGGAAAATACATAAAAATCACTTGCGTCAAAACCCGCTATATATGCATCTTATAGAGAAAATTCCGCTCTATAAATTCATTCCTGAGCATTTTTCTCATTAAGATGTTCGCTGTGAAATTTGGAATAGGATCGATTTTTACCTCTGCGCTCCAAACTACCCCTCTGCTCGGACGCCGTTAACGCGAAATAGGTGAGCATAAGCTACAAGGTTAATAGGACATTTTTTATGCGACATTTAACGTCAAATTTTTTATTTCCTACACTTTCTTTCTCTTCCGACGAACGGTTTACAAGATAAAAGTGAAAAACCATCGTTAAGTCTTTGTTAGGGGTGTTTTTTTGCAAAAAAAAGGATGTTCCACCCCTAAATTGGGGGGGAACTTTTCGGGTATTTATTTCTAAACCTATCTGGAGTACGCATCCCAAATATTATTACTTTATAAATTATTTCTTCTAAAATATCTAATTTACGTGGACTAGTAAATGATATCAACTTTTTTTCTAATGATACACATCTCATATATTACTTCCTCATCTACGTATTGAAGTGGGTGGAAGTATAGTAACGGTATGTATGTTGGAGTCATTTTTGAGAAAATTGACATTGATTTTTTCGCACCAGTAAACTACTCTTAATTTTAGGGCTATGCGAAAAATGAGAAAAACGTCTGGAGATATTTCTAAGTGGACTCTAGCTAGATATCGAATTTAAATGAAATCCGTCGATTGGTTTCGGCGTCAACTTCATCTTGTCTATTATTTAAATTCATTGGGCACGTTTATGGAATGCAACCGCTGCGAATGATCACAGAACCTAATTACTTTTTTTATTCTAGTCTATTGTTCAGATTGTTCACTTCAGATGAGTAAAGTTTCTCCGCTGACAAAACCTAGCGTGAATTTTTGCTGCTGGCCTAAAATACTCGACAGTTGGCGATTAGCACACTTTCAGCACTGTCGTTTAGGGAACTGCTGCTCGCAACCGTTGTCAACCGTTGCGTTCCCTAAACGTACCCAATGTTTCTGTTCATAGTTTCATAGTTAAAATGTTTTTTTTGCTAGTGTCAATTGTTCGTAGATATAAGCACAGAGTACAGTAACTACATAGAGGCGAAAGTAAGCCTTCCCGCTAAAACCAAATTTGTATACGCATCGCCATTTTTTAAACGGTATAGCAATCAGCCTCACTTTTGCGTTTATCATTTTAAGTTTGGACTTGTGAGTGTTATTTCCACTCATTTTGGGAGGTTGAAAACATTAGCCGATAATTTCAATTTTCGTAAATAAAACCTAGTGTCCAACTCAACTGAAAATAGGCGCCGATTATAAACAATTCAAATGGTAATATTTTTCAATCCAACTCGAAATACAGTTTTCTCAGTGTATCCTTGGAAATAAAGAAAAAATAGAAACAAATTAACAACATATTTCTCTCAGTGCAGATGCAATTGGTACACAAAAATCCAGCCATCAAAACTCAAAGGTGCCGCCAAAGCTTTCGCCTCTATGTAGTTACTGTACTCTGTGATATTAGTTTATCCATTTTGGATGCCAATAAATAATAGTAGTTTTTCTACTCCCTTACGTAAATTTGCTGTTTTCTGTACAATCTGTAGAATGGATAAGTAGGCAATTCCATTTAACTGAACAGATATATTTCATATCAGTTCTAGGATGGATATGAAATGAAACCGACCAATCACAGTTCGTGTATTGAGTACATAGACAACTATTCGTTTTAAAATCAAATTAGTGCGTAAGCTGTCAAAGTAATTGTCAGTGTGTACTCTCAGTGTGTATTTGTGTAATATATTAATGTTTAATAAATTTTGTAGTTTTTTTAAGCTGGTCGTAGAAAAAGTATACTGTACAACTCGAGTGGATTATCCATATCGCACTCAAAAGATTTGAAGCACTCCGCCTACGGCGTCGTGCTCAAACTTCTTTATCGTGCGATATGGATATCATATCCACTCTTGTTGCACAAACTACTATTGTGCAACAAGAGTGGATATGATATCCATATCGCACGTAAAGAAGTTTGAGCACGACGCCGCGCCGTAGGCGGAGTACTCCAAATCTTTTGAGTGCGATATGGATAATCCACTCGAGTTGTACAGTATACTTTTTCTACGACCAGCTTAAAAAAACTACAAAATTTACTAAACATTAATATATTACACAAATACACACTGACAGTACACATGACAGTTTTACTTTGACAGCTTACGCACTAATTTGATATTTGATTTTAACGAATAGTTGCCTATGTACCTAATACACGAACTGTGATTAATCGGTTTAATTTCATATCCATCCTAGAACTGATATGAAATATATCCGTTCAGTTGACTGGAATTGCCTACTTATCCATTCTACAGACTGTACAGAAAACAGCAAATTTACATAAGGGAGTAGAAAAATAATTTTTTACTTTAATAGTTTTATTACCCATTAGAATTATTCTAATAATGTAATTGTATTCAGCCTGTATAAAATTTACTTCTAAACATGCTGTTTAAAATTTGCCACCAGAAGTACCTACAACATGATGGCGAAGGTGAATTGATCAAGAAACATCGAAGGCGGTGCTGAGATTGTCGCTTCCGGTAGTTCCTTATTCTGTGTCTCTACTTAAACCCTTTACCAAAATATCTGCTTCCTGTTCATTTGATGGCATATACTTGACATCAGTAACATGGTCGTTGAACAGATTCCTGACAAAACTATATTTTACATCGAATCGTGAGTTTCAAGCACCAGGAGCTTGTTTTAAACCATAAACCCAACATTCTTGGGATATTATAGCTGATAATACGCATACACAAATGACATGTTCTAATGTCAGATTGAAATTCAACAAATAAATGTCAAATTGAAAATCAATTTAGAAAAATGTCACAATTACTACGGGAGCACACCCTAACTGTACGTACACCCCCCCTCCCCGATCCCTGATGGGGACAATGTTCTTCATAAAGATTAAAGCCTAAAGAACAATTTTAGACATGTTCCCCCCCAAGAAAACTAGCTGTACTTTCAAAATGGCATCCGTTTGTAAAAAAAATCCATTTATAAAAAAAAATTGCAAATATTGTTTTGTCATTTAACACAAAAACTAAAAAAGATGCACAAAAAACAAAGTGTATTAAATTTTCTACAATTTTGTTCTTATACAATATTTGGATAGGAGTTACCGCTGTCTCCTTATACATCGAATATTTTTTCCAAGTCTTCTTCCTCTTTTGCTTCATTTATGATATCGTTATCATCCTCACTTTCGTCTATTATGATTTGGTTTGGAATCATCTCCTGAAGAATTTCAGTAAGCGATTGAAGCAGTATTTTATCTGCTGAACACCAAAGAGATTCTCCATTTTCTTGCCATCCATAACCATTCCAAGGCTTTGGAATATTGTGAATACTTTCGTCGGCTAATCGTCAATTACGCGTTTGATAAACACCCCTTTTAATATGCTCGATAAGACAAGCTCTTGAAGGTGGAATCGAAGAAAAATCAACTTTAGTGTCAATTGATAAAGTCAAATCTTTGTCACTACGTTTCTGTCTAATGGCAATTAGATGAAGCTCGTCCACGTTAGGTTAGCGCATTTCTTTGATCCATATATGGCACATGTAAACTCCTCTAATGATGCGACTAATTTATCATCAATATTCCAGCTGCTCCCCAAATCTTGAAGTGTTCGGATATATTTGGTATAGTCCCCAGTACAGCGTCCTTTTTTGAAAATTATTACAAAAGTGGTAAAAATGGTCTTAGCGGCTTCGTTTTAACGAGTCAACCACACTGTAAAATTTTCAGAGTACGGGATGGGCGCTTTTCCGCACGCGCAGCACCTAAACCTGTCGTTCTAGCGCGCTTACGATTTTTTATTACAAAACCCACATTTTTTTATTTTAATTGAAAGATTATGCGTAAAGTCAAAAGAAAATTTTTTTGTCCGAAAAAAAAAGAGGGCGTGATTGTCGAATCCGACACCTGCAACATATCACTCTAGCGCGGTACCGTTTTGTTATTGCACAATTGTTATATATGCAACTATTGATTAGAAATAATAGTAATATATATATAGGAGTTTATGCATGTCAAGATATGACAGGCAATGTAAAATAAAGATAGATTCTAATGTCTTCTAATAAACCACAAAATATTATATGTATTTGAATGTATCTTTATTTTACATTGCCTGTCGTATCTTGACATGCATAAACTCCTATATATATATTACTATTATTTCTAATCAATAGTTGCATATATAACAATTGTGCAATAACAAAACGGTACCGCGCTAGAGTGATATGTTGCAGGTGTCGGATTCGACAATCACGCCCTCTTTTTTTTTCGGACAAAAAAATTTTCTTTTGACTTTACGCATAATCTTTCAATTAAAATAAAAAAATGTGGGTTTTGTAATAAAAAATCGTAAGCGCGCTAGAACGACAGGTTTAGGTGCTGCGCGTGCGGAAAAGCGCCCATCCCGTACTCTGAAAATTTTACAGTGTGGTTGACTCGTTAAAACGAAGCCGCTATGACCATTTTTACCACTTTTGTAATAATTTTCAAAAAAGGACGCTGTACTGGGGACTATACCAAATATATCCGAACACTGAAGAAATCTTTACAAAATTGAATGGCGGTAAATTATTTTGTAAGTTAGATATCAGGAAAGCATATTTGCACATGGAGATGACAGATAAAAGCGCAGCTTTGCAGACAATATGCACTCACAAAGGAATGTACAAGGTCAACAGGTTAATGTTTGGAGTCAAGACAGCACCTAGCATTTGGGGACGATTTATGGATCAGATGTTGGGGAATTTAGATGGAACAACTTATTTCTTTGATGATGTCATAATCCAGGGTAAAAATTTAAATGAAATGATTTACCGATTGAAACAGGTTTTCCTAAAGTTTAGAGAATATGGTTTAAGGCTAAATAAAGGGAAATGTGAATTTTTGAAAACGTCAGTAAATTATTTGGGACATACCATTGACAGAAATGGATTATATAAAAGTGATGACAAAATAAAGGCGGTGATGGAAGCTCCATACCCAAAAAATGTAAATGAACTACGAACACTTTTAGGTTTTGTAAACTATTATCACAGATTTATTCCAAATATGTCAATGACATTAAGACCATTACATGATTTACTACAGCAAGGTATTGATTTTAAATGGACGACTGCGCAGAGTAGAGCTATGGAACAGATTAAAAAAGAAGTTGCAAGTGATCGAGTTTTAGTACCGTACAATCCTGAATATCCACTCATCTTGGCGGTAGACGCTTCACCGCACGGACTTGGAAGTGTTTTATCTCACAGGATCGAGGGAGTTGAACGACCAATCGCATTTGCTTCAAGGTCATTGACTAAAAGTGAAAAATCATACAGTCAGATTGATAAGGAAGCTACAGCTATATTTTGGTCGTTACATAAATTTTTCCAGTTTTGCTATGGAAGAAAGTTTACATTGATAACAGATCACAGACCACTCACGACAATATTTAATCCACAGAAGAATTTACCAGCTATGACAGCGACACGAATGTTACATTATGCTCAATTTCTATCTGGATTTGATTATGATATTGTCTACAGGAAAACAACAGAAAATAGTAATGCTGATTATTTTTCTAGATTTCCGTTAAATGCAACAGAGAAGCAAGGTAATTGTGACGAGTATTCACTATTTCAATTAAGACAAATTGAAATGTTACCAGTGACAGCAAAACAAATTAGTAAAGCAACAAAAGAAGATGCAGAATTGAAGAAACTTTATATGTTGTTACAGACAGGAAATAGTTTAAAGGGAACAGATTTTGCTGGAAAGGAAAATGAACTGACTATTGAGAATGGATGTATTCTACGAGGAATAAGAGTGGTAATTCCAAAATCCTTACAACACATCATATTAGCAGAACTACATAGTGCCCATATAGGCATGGTTAAAATGAAAGGACTTGCACGTAGTTACTGTTGGTGGAAGAATATTGATAAATGCATTGAGGAGAAAGTTAAAAGTTGTACTAGTTGTTCTAAGTTACAAAAAGAAGAGGCAAAAGTTATTTTACATCCATGGGAATTTCCTAGTCAACCATGGCAACGCATCCATATAGATTTTGCAGGACCATTTATGGAACAGTACTTTTTAATAGTGGTTGATGCTCATTCAAAATGGCTAGAGGTAGTACCTATGAAGAAAATAACGTCAACAACTACCATTAGAGAACTCAGAAAAATATTTGCAAGATTTGGTTTACCAATAACTATAGTAACAGATAACGGAGCACAATTCATCAGCGAAGAGTTCAAGACGTTTGTAAATCTGAATGGTATACATCACAAGTTTAGTGCACCATACCATGCAGCGACTAACGGACAAGCAGAAAGATATGTGCAAACCGTAAAAAGAAGCATTAGATGTATGACGTCAGATCAAGGCGATATAGAATATAAAATATGCTTGTTCTTAATGCAACAGAGGAAGACGATAAACGCAACCACAGGTCGAAGTTCAGCAGAATTAATGCTCAAAAGAAATATTCGTACACGAATCGATTTGATAAGACCAAACATTATTGTGGAAATGCGTGAACACCAAAATCCTGTTAATTTAAATAAAATTCGAGAATTTGATATTGGAAGTAAAGTATTGGTCCGAAATTATCATAATAAGGGTGAAAAGTGGTGTAATGGAAAGGTAATAGAGCGTGAAGGAAAATTACATTACAAAATATTGGTAAATGGAGTTGTTTGGAGGAGACACATTGATCAAATGAGAAGCACATCAGTGGAGCCACGTATTGACAACGAAGTAATTTATATACCTTCAATTACTATGAACAGAGAGAACAATCACAATCCACACCTGGAAAGTCTGAACACGGCTGGAACTTCTTCAGGAGATACCGCACAGAATATCTCGGAACCAGAAATAAACGATGAACCACCTATACCAAAAAAATTAGAGACACCTACTAAAAGTCAAGAACTACCATTAAGGCGATCAAATAGAGTTAGAAAACCACCTATGAGATTTGGTTTATAAACTTATATTTTTGTATATGCATTATTGTAAAATTGAAATAGTTCATTTGTTTTAATTTAGTAACGAGGATTGTTATATATGCAACTATTGATTAGAAATAATAGTAATATATATATAGGAGTTTATGCATGTCAAGATATGACAGGCAATGTAAAATAAAGATACATTCAAATACATATAATATTTTGTGATTTATTAGAAGACATTAGAATCTACGCGAGCTAAACAGATACAAACATAACAACAATACCTAATTTTCAATTGCAATTGCTCTAGTCGGAGAGCAGCCAATCTGTAGGAAGCATTTTAAAAGTAGTCTATACAACTCGCGAACACCAGATGATATTATGTAAAATGACCTTCTAGATTTGATTTCTGAGTTCGCCCGTTAATTTGAGATTGCCAAATCGGTCAAACCGCAAATTTTTTGAAAAATTCTAAAATTATGTATTAATTTTTGTTTTGCACATAACACATCATATCTTGTTTATTTTAATTCCGATTTAGACAAATATTTTACACATTATCCCTCCAATATTCTTGGACAGGCCGACGGCAAAGAATATAGTGTAATTAACAATATAGTGCCTATTGTCGCGGTTTTTTAAAATTTGCATTGAAAAATACCCGATCGAGGTAACTTTTTATTTTTAAAGAGAGAGTTATAGTATAAACTAGAAAAATGTACTTTTTCTACGATTGTGCTGAAAGTCAAATTTTCTAACTTCAAAATGAGTGCAGAAAATATCACTTTGCCGCACGCCGTGCGGCAAAGAATTTGCCACACGCCTTGATTACATCTTCACGCACCGGAATAAAATAGTGTACCTTAAAGAATTTTATATTACTTACTGGTAATAACAATTAAATTCTATAAATGTGCATTAATTACACACGAATTGCAATTACAAAGTCAAATTTTCTTACTTCAGAATGACAGCGGAAAATGTCACTTTAAATAAAATCTGACAAGCAGCAAATTTAAAATTTTGGAAAAACTTTGAAAAGGGAAATAACTTCACAACCGTAGAAAAAATAGTATGTAACACACGTGTGGCAAGCTTCATTGCAAAACTCGTATGATAGGAACACTCGCTGCGCTCGTGTTCCTACTTTCATACATCGTTTTGCAATGAAGCCCTTGCCACACTTGTACTACAATCTACTATTAAACAAACTTTTTTATAAAGAGATTTTTTTGAAATTCGGCTCATGTAACGAGATGACGCTTATTTAGTTTCTATTTGCAATTAAATGTTATAAAATTATGTAGATAATCTCGAAACATACACATTAAAAAATATGTTTTCATTAATTATAACAGCAAGTGGGTACTAAAGATTACATTTTCCTTCGCATAAACAACTTATGTTACATTGCACGTTTACTTTGCTACACTTGCAGCTTGTAGTACAGTTATATAATTTACATTTACAAAATGGAGTTAACTCAATAAAATTGGGTTTTGGGCTTTTTGAAATCATCTTTGGAAATAAGATTTCCTCCCTTAGGTACCATCCAAAATCTAAAACATTTGGAATTCTGGGCTTAATTTGTCTTGTAAATAGCACATTGCAGAAATGCCCTTTTTACTTGTATTCTCTGTAATAGGATTTACAATTTCTGATTTTCTTTTATAAGCAGTTCGGGTATACAATCTCCTACATTGTGTATGGTAAACTGGATTTAGTAATAAAAATATATTTTTCTGTTCTAAATATTGTTTTAGAGCCACAGAAATGTCATCAGATTTTGCATTTAATCGGTACATTTCTAAAACCGTAAATATCGCTCGCAGACAAAAAATTTTCATACCATTGTTTTAGTGAACGAATTCTGAACAACTTTCAAAATGTCCGTCTGTCTGTCCGTCCGTCACGTTTCTTGTAAGCACGATAACTCAAGAAAGAAAATTCCGATTGTACTGAAATTTGGACAGTAAATTAGTGTTAGCTAGAGGAACAAAATCGATCGGTAAATAAAAATGTTATTAATGATTTAAATTTGAAAAATTTTTTTTAAAATTTTTATGTTTTGTAATTGAATAGAAATCTGGTGAAATGATATTTCATTTTCTATATCTAAATATTTATATATTTTACAAATATACATTTCATAATGTAATATACAACCGTGAAAATATGATTTTAGCTCGTGTCTTATAATGTAAAAATGTACATTCTTTTACGTGTAAGGTGGTGGTGTAGTTCTTTTGACTCGTAATCCAAGGGTCCCGGGTTCGAAACCCAAATGGGGTTTGGTATAGTTTTTTACCAAGTCTTTTATCAACTAAGATCGTACTATAAAATTTAAAATGTCTAAAAGTAACACTATTTACAAAAAACTGCGAAAAGTATCCTATTGAATGTATAACAATTATATAAAAATCCAGTGAACAGGCGAAGAGTACGTTCTTAGCTTGTTTCCTTTGATTTCCTATCCGAGTAATTATAATTTATTATGCCAAACTCTGTGTTTATAACGCACTAAATATAAGGACTGAGACAAAAAGCACTTTCAACTTAACATAAATGGACGCTGGAAAATAATAATCACCCGGCACGTGCCTGCGTTTAGCTCTAGATGCGATTGCGGACAATTCATAGTAGCGCGCATTCGTTCGGACGCTGAAACAATCAATGAATATTTCGATAAGGGAGCAAAATTTCAAAAAAAACTTCTTATGAAAGATTTTATTTAGTTCATTCGGAACATTTTCTTCGGTTATAGTAGGCACCTAAAGCGCCCATCCCGTACTCTGAAAATTTTACGTGGTAGACTCGTTAAAATGAAGCCGCTAAGACCATTTCACCATTTTTGTAATCATTTTCAAAAAAGGACGCTGTACTGGGGACTAGTATATTTCGAAGAAACTAACATTTTTAGGGGCTTTATCTTTCCTTTTTTATTAAAGGCGCTGACTGAATCGCATCCAGTCAATGAATGAAGGCCAAGTAATGCCGAACATTTGTGAGGTCCGTACTCTTCTGCTAATGCGGATATGTTAATAAGCCTTCTTTTATTGCCAAATTCGATATCAAAGAGTAATTTACATTTATTTTTATTGAAATGAGCCAGCAAAATCCAACAGATGTCACTATCAACACTTTTAACCCTAATCGATTCATTGTTACCGTTTCCGAGATAAATGTATAATATTATTATTATTATTATTAATTTTTTTCAGTTTATTTTATTTTTTGTTATGTTAATAATATAAAGTTATATTATACGTCTTACAATAATTATTTTCAAAATTATTTCCTCTAAATGATTTACCGATATATGAATTTCCATGTTTTCTTAATTTTGGACTCATTTGTCTGGAAAATGGTAACTCCTATCAAAATATTGTATAGGAACAAAATTGTAGAAAATTTCATGCACGTTGTTTTTTGTGCAAAAAGTTCTTGTCCACCTTTTTTAGTTTTTGTGTTAAATGACAAAAACAACATTGGCGACAGTTTTTTTAAACATATGGCCGCCATTTTGAAAATACAGCCAGTTTTTATTTTTGAGGACATGTCTAAAATTGTTTCTTAGGCTTGAATCTTTATGAAAAACATTGTACCCAAGGATCGGTGGGGGGGGGGGGGGGGGAGCTAAGGCGGGCTCCCCCCCTGAAAAGGTTTGGTAATGTTTCAAACGATTCAATTAATCAAATTACATTAAAAAATCCACCTAAAAAGTAGTAAATTATTATTACCAAGCAGCACGCTTTCAGCAGTCTCTATGACGAAATTATCTCGACATTATCAATGCTCTCGGTGTATTATAGGTGATAATTTCAATGAATTATATAATGAGTTTTTGTCCTCCTGGGATACATTAATCGAAATACTGTGGAGCAGCATTTCACCATTATTATTATCATTTTTATAGCTTTTTATCATTTCCATATAATGGAAGTGTAGTTATCGCGAAAAAAAAATGTTTCTTCATGAAACGTCGAGATTTTAAGTTTGAGAGAAAAAAATATGTATCTGTCGGTCGATTTGACAGTCTGTAACTTTTGTTTTGTGCACACGATTACTCTGGAACGGTTTATGATATTCACTTGAAATTGTACACCTATGTGTTATCGCGAAATCTGAACTAGATTATATTTTGATCTTATTCCGTTGAGGGGTTGGAGGGCAAATATTAAAATCAAACAAGTAGTCCATGAAATTGTGGTATAGTGCATGTATAAGTAATGCATAGTCTCAAAATCACCACCTACTACCACCCCCATTCCTACCCTCATCCCATAATTAAAGAGGTGAAAAGACAAAATTGTGATTTAGTGTGCGCGCGTGTGTGTGTGTGTGTGTAGAGGAGCCAAGAGCCTTAAAAATTTTTTTGGCATCAGCCATTCCCCCTCTCATCCACATTACCACCCCTCCCCACTATTACAGGGGCAAAAAATAAAATTGTGATTTAGTGAGTGTATGGGAACCAAAGGCTTTAAAAAATTTTTTGGCACCCACCCCCATCAGAAATTTGAATGTGAAAATAGTTATTCCTTACGTAGCGGTCTCTTTCTTTGTTGTGCTCACGAGTAATTTCAATTACAGTTATTTCTACGTGTGTCACTTCATTTGATATCGTTTGTTTTAATCATTTAATGCTAGTTGAACAACTTATATAATTGGCCTGCTGTATTGAGGTTAAAAGATTGCTAAAAATAACAAATTTTACATTTTTTAATATGTTCGTGGCCAAAACACTGTGTATGTAAGGCCATATTTAGAAGGAAAAAAAAAACAAATTTTACGGAAATAAAACCGATAATAATTTTATTTCTTTTGTGATGGCTGAAGATGGCAAATTATATCAGTGGGAATTCCGCGCCCGATAACCCGACGTGTAAGTCGGGTTATCCAGTAAAAAATATTTTTTTACTATTTATAGTAGTTTATTCTCCGTCCGTATCAGTTCAACAACAAAAAGTGCGGTTCAGCCATTTATGAAGATATTTTGTATATCCAGATTATATTTTCATTGTTATCGTTCAAGTTCAAGTCATGCTGATGAAAAGTTCTCATCACATCGAGCCTATCCTATGAGTTTTTGAGATACAGTTTGTCAAAGTTAGGTAATTTGCTTCATTTTACATTCAAGATTTTTTTACTCTTAACCCCCCCCCCCCCCTAGACGATCACTTTAATTCTTTAATTGCACAATGTTTACGCAATATTATTGATCGTGTAGGATCTATATTGATGAAAATATTGAGGATTGCGTAAAGTTTGAGCAAGTTAAATATTTATTGCCCAATATTAAATATTGCGCAAACTTACTGCGACGTCTAGGGTAGGTATGGCGCAATACTTACTCAATTTAACAGTGAAAATGAAGACGGCAACACCTCCGGTTGCAACTAAAACAGCGCGTGATTTATTAGTAGAATTTATTCAGTTATATAGGGAATTTCCCGAGCTATGGAAAGTTAAAAGTGCGGTTTATCGGAGTGGCGGCTCGTGATATTGTCTGCAGAGGAGGCGTGATATTTTGAAAGACAATTAGAGAAATGTCTACAAGTAAAAGATATTAATTTGGAAGATTGGAAGATATGCTGCTTCTTCCAAAGGGAGGCTCAGCCTCCCCTGCCTCTCCTGACGAGCCGCCAGGTTTATCGTGATAGACAGAAGAAGAATGAGGCCTACGACTACTAGTGGAGAGATATAAAGAGATTATAGCCGAAGCAAACAAGGAGAAAGTAAAAAAGAATTGAACATCCTGCGAGCAAACTTTCTTAAAGAATTAAAAGATATCAAAGAGAACCGTTTTAACTGATAATTGCACACTGATCGTCTAGGGAGGGCTTAAAACCATTAACTTCAGCAAAAAATTGCAAGTGTCGAAATATTTTTGTTCAAGTCCAATAAAGCTCGAGAATTTTTTTCAAAATTTTTTATCAAATTTTAGGTTAAGTAAAATATATATATGCTCGGATAGGTTTCCGCAGTTGTCTGGATGAAAAATACTAGGTTCACAGATTATTGAAGTCTCGACGTTTCGGCTCCCGCTTTGGAGCCATTTTCAAGAGAAAAAAAAATCGATAATATAAAGGTATATAAGAAGACTAGGAAGTGTAAGGAGTGGTTCGAGTCTGTGGCCTCAATCCGCCTACTCCCCAGGTCGAACCTTGGTTCGTCTCTAAGATCTCAAGAGATCTCAATCTCAGTTCTAAGAACGTTTCGACTGTAATAGATACCAGCCGAAAGACTTATTCCTACTGAAAGGAGCTCTCGTGCCAGCCATCCCCCACCACTTGCAGACTGCAGTTTTGAGCTATTGGCTCTCATTAGTGCAAGGTAGGTCTGAGACGGCTGTAACGAGGCATTTGTTCACTCTTGGTACATGACGAGATTTATACAATCACGACATGCAACAAAAATGACAGAGCCTGTCATTTTAGCGCCACGTTAGCGTTTTGTGGCAATACATAATAGTTGTTGCACTTAACGCGGCCAGGCTTGTAATTTGTAATTTAGCGCTCGGCGGGGTATTAGTCCGGAGAATAGCTGTTGGTTGCAGTCGAGTTTTTATTCCTTATATATTTAAGGAAACATATAGAGGAGTTCGACGAAATATTTCACTGGTAAATATTCTGCCCTCTAGAAGCATATCTACAAACTATGCCCGTGTCAGGGCTACTGCTATTTCGATTGTAATGGAGATTAGCCGCTAGATGGAGCCTGTCATTTTTGTTGCATGTCGTGGTTGTATAAATCTCGTCATGTACCAAGAGTGAACAAATGCCTCGTTACAGCCGTCTCAGACCTACCTTGCACTGATGAGAGCCAATAGCTCGAAACTGCAGTCTGCAAGTGGTGTGAGATGGCTGGCATGTGAGCTCCTTTCAGTAGGAATAAGTCTTTTGGCTGGTATCTATTGCAACAAAAATATTTCGACCCTTGCAAGTTTAAGAATAAAAAATTCTTGAATATCTAAAATGACGCAAATTACATAAATTTGACAAGCTGTATGTCTAAAGCTGTCCATAGCATCGGCTCGATGTGTTAATAACTTTTGATCAGCATGACTTGAACTACAAAATAGTAAACACCTACTAAATAGCAAGTTTTAGCCAATTCCACCGAAACACTATTTCCATCGGTTTTGTTCCGGGGTCCTTTAGTTCGATTTGAACATCTTATTTAATTGGCCTGTTGAATTGGGGTTAAATGATTGCTAAAAATAACAAATTTTACGGAAATAACACCGATAACAATTTTATTTCTTTTGTGATGACTGAGGATGGCAAATTATCAGTGGGAATTCCGCGCCCGATAACCCTAGTTGTAGTCGGGTTATCCAGTAAAGAATATTTTTGTACTATTTATAGTAGTTTATTCTCCGTCCGTATCAGTTCAACAACAAAACGTGCGGTTCGGCTATATATGAAGGTAGAATATATTTTGTATATCCAAATTATATTTTCATTGCTATCGTTTGTAAAATTTTCATTGACGTGAAAGGACCCCGGAACAATATCGATGAAAATGGTGTTTCGGTAGAATCGGCTTAAAATTTGCCATTTTGTAGTTCAAGTCATGCTGATGAAAAGTTCTTATCACATCGAGCCGATCCTATGGACAGTTTTTGACATACAGCTTGTCAAAATTAGGTAACTTATGTCATTTTAGACATTCAAGAATTTTTTACTCTTAAACCATTAACTTTAGCAAAAAATTGCAAAAGTCGAAATATTTTTGTTCAAGTCCACCCAGCGCCCCGCGCTTTTATACTCAAATATTATACTTAATTACAAACACGGCTTACACTAAAACGCTCTATTCACACTATACAGTTTTGATCGTACGGTAAAAAACCTTACGGCTTTTTGTCGTGACATTGTTGTTTTCACATTGTACGGTTTTCTGCCGCTGTATGCTCTACATTTTCATTTCATTTGTAATAATAAGACAGCTATACGAAAATTTCATGTTCCGATTTTTTGTTTTTTAAGAAATATTAAATATACTTACCAAGCGCATTTTTATCTTTGTCTTCCATCGAATCAAAATCCTGTTTCAGTACTAAACAAACTTCCAGGCTTTCTTGTGGCAACCATCAATTTCATCCATTTTATAAAAGTTAATAACTAATAATCCAACAAAACAATGTAGCTGCCGTACGGCTCAAAACCGTTGAATGTGAAAGCACGCATTTAGTTATGTAGACCACTGAGTCAAAGGTGCCGTACGGCAGCCGTCGAGTCCAGTGACAAGGGACGGCTGCTGCACGGCACGGCACCGGCGTTTTGCCGTCATCGTATAATGTGAATGCTCTTCTTCACTCCACTAAAAGAATGCGGCCGTGCGGTTTTTTACCGTACGACTAAAACCGTGTAGTGTGAAAAGAGCGTAAGGCCCTTACGGGGTAGACAGAGACAACAAGTTCGATGATTATTTTTTTCTTTTTAGTGTAGTATTCATAAAAGCATGTTTTTTTAGTTTTTTAAACTATTAATTAATTTTTTTACTCTTTAGTCTCATATTTAAGGAGAGAATTTTAGCACGTTCGAAAAAACAAACAATTTGTTAAATTTGGACCAGATAATTGTAATCTGCAACCTCGATAACCCACAGATACCGATTCTCAGTCGAATTCGACGATAATTGATGAAACCTATCCACCATGTTGTCGTCTCCATTTTGAATTTATAAGTCTTGATCACATATTTGTTTTCTACTTATCTTTCGATCCCATATCAAGAGAATCCGACGATAATTGATAAAAACCTATCCGCCATGTTGACGCCGTTATTTTCAATTTTTAAGTTTTGATCACATATTTGTTTTCTACTTATCAAGCCTTTCTTTTGATACTATATCAAGGGGGTTGTAAAGAAAATGACAATCCGCTATATCGTATTGTCATCAGAGCTACACACAATTGGTATGATGATAACAATTAGAAGCGGGTGAAATTCAGTTCCTTAGATCTTATTACATAGATAAAGCAAAGTTTCAGCCGATTACACCGAAACACCATTTTCATCGGTTTTGTTCCGCGGTCCTTTAGCATGACCATTTCGAATTAAAATAAATTGTGATAGAAGTCTTGAAGTTACTTTTTTCTCTCCTTTGAAGAAATCGAATTTATAATATCTTTCAAATGCCGGTGCGGCATCCATTTATTTCAGTAACAACTTTAGAAATAGCTATTTGAATATAAGCGAAACTTGCAGAAAGTTCTTCGAAAATAATGCAATGAGTAATACTTCAGTAAAAAAGAATTAAATCTGGACCAAACCCGGAACAAAATTGTAACAAGCTAATTTCTTAGGGATTGTATTTTATGGCTATCCAGGAGTCTCTGAATAAAAATTCCAAAAAATTCGCCATGCAGAAATGAAGAAAAAATGCGCCGCCATGTTGAAATTAGGCACTTTTTCCTTTAATCGGTAATAGCTCACACGGATGAAAAAAGGTAAAGAGGCAAAATTTTGAGAGAAAGAGTTTAAGCTTCAGTATGGCATAAACCGGTTAAATATTAACAAAGGCATGGTTGTCAAAATTACAGATTCTTATAAAAAAGGGTATTTTCTTGTATTTTAAAAATGTAACAATACTCAACAAAAACTTTTGTTGGTAATACTAATTAAACATGGTTAGAAATATCTCAAAACGAATTTTTAGCATCAGCGTTAAATAAAGATCAGTTAATTAAACTTCTAACATCAAATTTTTCCCAAAACAATATCACACTTAAATGTACTGTTTCAGATGCTGATTATTTAATTGCAAAAACTGCTATTGATTGCTCAGCTAATATCTCTGTTATAGTTATAGTTGTTATAGTAGCTGTTATAGTTGTGGGTCAAGATACAGACTTAATAACGTTACTCATTGAACATTGCAATACAAAAAAATGTGTACATGATGTGACCCGGTGATGGAGGTAAATCTGATAAAATGACGAATATCTATAAGTTACGTTCGGAAGAACTAACTGAAAATGTAGTAAAAAATATTCTATTTACACATGCCATCGCCGGATGCGATACCACCTCTGCATTTTATAATAAGGGCAAAAAAACAGTATTTTCAGTTTTAGAAATTAATATTGAACTAACAGCCTATTAATTTTCAAAAGTAAATTTGCAGAAGCAAATCAGCTTGCAGTAACTGGGCAAGAATTCATTTTAAGATGGTATGACAGAAAAAAAATGATTACAGGTTCGTTAGGTGTAATCAGATTTCTGCTAGGCAAAGTGTATTGGCATATTCAAGTCTGGTTAGGCAACAATCTTAATCCAGAGAACTGGATATTAAGACACAAAAATTAATCTTTTTTTATATACCTAAGTCTGACTTTTTGACAACCGTAATTTTGCTAATATTTAAACGATTGCAAAAAACTTACATTCAATTTTAGGTCTTTCTTTCAATATTTTTCCTGTTTACTTTTTTCTTAAAGTGTCATCCGTGTGGGCTATTACCGATTAGAGGAAAAAAGTGCCTAATTTCAACATGGCGGCGCATTTTTTCTTCATTTCTGCACGGCAGATTTTTTGAGATTTTTCAGTCAGAGTAGCCTGAACAGCCATAGAATACAATCCCTAAGAAATCAGCTGTTCCGGGTCAACTATTAATTTTACTGTATTATAAGTAAATTGTCTTCCCCCCCACTTGCTTCTTAAACTTGTTTTTTCTCAAAAAGATTGCGATTGCCTGTTATTAGGGTTTGGGAAGTCTCGACATTCTCCTGGAACATGAGACATCGCAGGGTCAAAGTCCCGGGACGTCCCGAGACATCGAGACTTTTCAAAATAAAATTAAAATCGAGTTCATTTTTGGCGATACGTATCAATAAAATCGCTATTTTAGTGAAAATCAACATTTATTGAACATAAAATCAAATTCTAACGTTATTATTATTAGAAAACGCGAGCAGATCCGAAGATCCGCAGTACTCAGGCCTGTCGGTCCATTGTATATTCACGACCTTTAGGATCCCCTAGAAAAGATCAGTACTCTCCACGAAGCTCTTTCCCTGTAGTTTCCCCGGCTGTAGAAACTACCTTCCGAAATACCTAGACCTTGACACTCCTATGAGTGCACAATGGCATAGATTATGAACGATGTTTCATTCTCCACTCCACACATTAAGATTGTAAGCAAGTAGGATCATCTTTCAATAGCAATGTATGCAGGTGTTTGTTCGGAGGACAGTCTCCTGTTCTCAGGCCTACCATCCGTCTCAATCGTTCTCTGTCGAGCTCAATCAGCCACTTGGTGGGGTCAGTCGAAGGCCTCTTTATAAGGAACCTTTACTGTCTCATTCTGGAGGGCCGAGCTCAATAGTTGTTAAACTGTGTCCTAGCTGTAGCTGTGCCGTAGTCTTGCAGCTCTGATTGTATCTAACGTATATTTCTAACATTATGTTTAATTTTCATACACATTCATTTTTTGGTAATACAATCTTAGACAGTAAAGTAATCATACTAATCATCAATAATCATCATTTAGTCTCTAGCTATTAGTCATATAAATATTATAATGAACCATCAATTAGTCTTTTTTCCTAATTTAATAAAATAGACTTTTGAAAAAAATTAGTGCATTAACAGCTTTGTTCGACAATCTGTTTCTGATTTTTGTAATAATACCTCCGGACAAAGAGAACACTCTCATTTTCAACAGATGTCAGTGTTATTATATTTAAAAGGTACATACGTATGAGAATCAAGTAATTGTTCGTTAAACTTACAAATGGTACTCTCAGTGACAGAGTGCGGGAACCTGAGCTAATAAAGCTTATTATGACCTTTTGTAAATAAAATTATGACAAGCCTGTCTCGAGTCTCGACCAGAAAGTCCCGGGATATAGCCCAAGCAATGAAGTGCTAAAATGATCATATGTCGGAAGTAATTAGAGACAGGCTGAATTTTTGCCAGATGTTAGAACTCACTTAGAGGTACATTTTCCCAAAGTCCCCGCCCCTCCCCCTTGCTCTTCCAAATTAAACACAACTTTTTTAACTTTTGTACGAAAAATACTATTTTCACATTTTTCATGTTCCCACTCCTGTATATCTGTCATTTGTCGACGTAAAAATTTGATATTTAACCTTTCGCTTTCCAACGGTGTATGCAAAAATAATATTTGTTATGATATGACTGAAAAATAAATAAATATGGATCAAGAAGTTGCGATTTTTGTATAATTTACAGCGAAAAAGTGTGGATCGAGGTAACTTTTTTATTTTTCAAAATAACTGCATACTGTGACGAGTAAACTGTAGCTAATGAAATGAGGAATTTTTTTCATTTGGAGCAGTTTTTTATAAAATGCATAGGAAGTGAGATAAAGGCCTTGTAACATGAACATTGCTCTGGCGCTCAATCCCTCACCGTATCGTTCGCGCTGGCAATGAAATCCAAATATGACCATATGTCGGAAGAAATTAGAGACAAGCTGAATTTTTACCAGTTGTTAGAAGCTAATTAGAGGAGTATTTCCTCAAAAGTCCCCGCCCTCTTCCTTACGTTTGCCTCCCTACCCTTCATTAAACATAAAATTGCAAGCTTTTGAGTTATTGCTCATTCTTTCGTTATCTTTAATTCAAATAATAGCGTTACCGCTGCCAGTACAATTGTAAATAGTAATCTATAAATAACCTAAAGATTTGTAAATGTGTACTATTTTATGAATTATTTTTTAAAGTAAAACACAAAGTAAGAAAATGTAGATAAAAAAAATAAAAAGATGAAATTAACTAGTGGTGGGTGGGAGGTCCGTGATGCTGTGGATGAGATTGATTTCTATTACTCAAATTAGTAACAGTTTATTAAACTCCACAGCTGCCGGTTGGCAGTCAAGGTTACGGCCGGTCCATAGGTGGTGGATAATGGAGCGATCCTAAATTTTGAGGTTAGGAGCAAAGCTTCCCCGAACCAAAACTGGCAGAAACTTATCATAACAAAAAAATAGTTTTCATCATAAATACATTCGTAAAAAGTTTATATTCTTATTAAGGCCTATAGAGTCATTAGATGTTATAATATATAATCGGTTCATTGGCGTAATTTCAGTATTTTTATTGGGTAGGTAGGGATTTTGCTTTTTTATTGGGTTGGCAGGGAGTTTGCCTAATTGTATTGAAAACCTTTGACTTGATTGGCGTAATTAACATTATTGCAACTGCCCCTCTTATTAGGTCCTAACAACTGGCAAAAAATCAGCCTGTCTCTAATTACTTTCGACAGAAAACCTTCATTGCCTGCGCTAATATGAGACAATTAAATTTGGGAAAAGTCCCGGAACTTCGAGACAAGAGACGTCCAGGGACCCAAACCCTACCTGTTATGCACTCCTTTACGTCCCAAAATGATTAGCTGTTCGCTTTCGAGTTATTAACTATTTATTTATTTATTTAATAATACACTGCCCAACAAAGCATTCCAATTACAGGGCAGGAGATAATAAGTACATAAAAAATATATAAAGCACCCAAAACGCACCCATAATTTTGTACACCAGATTTCTTCTCTGACGAAGACTTCCTTAAGGTTTTCTTTTGGGTTTGCCCCTCGTAAAGAAATGTAGTAACATAAAAATGTAAAATAAACATATAAATAAAAACAATTATATAAAAAATAAATAAAACAAAAATTTTAATATGTTGAGTTAATTTCTTTGTCTCAGATACACTGCAGTGGGAGATATCAAACTGATCTTGAAGATTATTATAGTTCTCAAACACGTACAATGCAATGGCGAGAATTTCTGTATGTTAGTTCTGGGGATTAGCAGATAGAATAAAGGGTTTGCCTAGAACCTGGTCTAGGTAAACTTAAGATAGCACTACAATTTATTATATTATGTATTACTTTAAAAACAAATATTTGTTGTGAAATAGTTCGGCGAGTCTCCAAACTCGCAAGAGAAAATCTATTTAAAAGTGCAGTCTGGGAAAAATAGCAGGATAGACATCATCTTCCTTGTGAAATAATTAAACTTAAACTTTATTGTTGAGGCTACGAAGAGGCATTATTATACTCTTCGCAAATACGAAAACGAAGAGTATATTGCATTTGATCGGCACATTTCTAAAACCGTAAATATCGCTCGCAGACAAAAAATTTTCATATCATTGTGTTAGTGAACCAATTCTGAACAACTTTCAAAATGTACGTCACTTTTCTTGTAAGTACGATAACTCAAGAAAGAAGAACCGATTTTACTGAAATTTGGACAGTAAGTTAGTGTTAGCTAGATGAAGCACTCCATTGTTTTTGAAGAAAATCGATCAGTAAATAAAAATGTTATTAATGATTTAAATTTGAAAAAAAAAATTTTGATTTTTGTGTTTTTGTAATTGAATAGAAATCTGGTGAAATGATATTTCATTTTAATATCTAAATATTTTTATATTTTGCAAATATGCATTTCATAATGTAATATACAACCGTGGAAATATGATTTTAGCTCGTCTCTTATAATGTAAAAATTTACATTTTTTTACGTGTTAGGTGGTGGTGCAGTTCGTACATTTTTGACTCGGAATCCAAGGATCCCGGGTTCGAAACCCAAATGGGGGTATAGTATTTTTTATTTTTACTTTATTTTACACTGAGTCTTTTACCAACTAATTTCGTACTATAAAATTAAAAATGTCTAAAACTAACATTATTTACAAGAAACTGCGAAGAGTATACTATAGAATGTGTAACAATTATATAAAAAGTTCAGTGAACAGGCGAAGAGTACGTTTTTAGCTTGTTTTTGTTTACTTTAAATTTGGCCAACGTTTATTGTATAACTTCATATCATCTGTTTATAAGAGACAATTGACACCCAGTTCTACTGTAATTAATGAAAACAATGAAGAATAATGGACCTAACACAGAACTGTGAGGTACACCTGAAGTAGATACAAATTCTGCAGACCGTTGAGCACAGTATTCAAAATGGTGGTGATAGATGCTTATTTGCCTTTTGTTACGCGATCGTGATTGTAAATCTGACAGTTTGTGTCAGTTTGATATTAAAAATACTTTTGTAAAATTACATAACTACACCGTTAGTACATAGTAATTATAAATAAAATAATAAGTCTTGAATTTGTGACATGTTTTATTTTGTTTTCAGTCCAACTGAGAGTAAATTAAATCAATTATGTGCATTTAAAAGCTAGACGTAATTTATTCGCTGGTAAATTTAAAAAAAAGCTGGCTTGAGTTTATTCAATGTAAAACTGTTGTCATTGTTTGAAATTTAAAAACTCGCGAAATGTCATTGGTTTATAATTTATGAGGGAAATAACCACTTTAAAAAAATCCTATTGGTCAATTTTTTTGAAAATATACGTTTTAATTGGCTAATAAAATAAGAATATATTTATCAGTAATTAAGTATTGCTAATATCAGAATATTTTTAGGGGTTTATTCATGTTTTTTATAATATTTATAGACACAATGTAATTTTTATTTTTCTCCAGAGTAGTACAAGTCTTTGGCGTCTACTCTGATCAGTTTAATAATAATAAAATAATAATAATAATTTCAACACTCACAGTGTTGCCATTTCCTGCTTTATGGTATTGCGAATTTAAGGTTCTTATACAAAATAGAATATGATGTGTAGTAAGAAAATTTGTAAAATAAAGTAAATATTCTTTTTAAAAATAAATTTATTTTTAAAGCTAAATAATGTATACATTGAGACATACAATTTGCAATATTTTGAATAAAAAAAATATCGCAATGGGACTTATTTAATTCATCTTAAGAGGGGTTTTCAATATTTCCAATGACAATTGAAGTTTTTCATTCTTATTAATATTTTTCATCCGCAAAATCTTCAATCTCATCTTACTTGGTTTTGTAGGATCTAAACAGTATGTAAATATATTACACGATTACTTTTTAACTGCTGACAGTACGAAAGCAGTTATCTTTTAATTCATATTTTTACTTTCCAATTAGCTATAGGTTTTTATTAGTATTAATAAAACTATATACCTGCTAGTTCAATAAACATACTTGAACATTTGCTGTATAGCATTTTATAATAGAAAAAAGTATATATAATGATAATAATAATAGTAATGCAAATGTATAGTTACCAACAAGATACTTTTGGTATGCTTTTTCTACATAGAAATCTGGTTTTAATAAATCAGAACATCCACATGTCTAAATACAGAAGCCATTATTGACACCTACAATAGAATATGACATTTCTTTTATATCGGCCTAAACAAAAGTCAGGTATAGGTATTGGTTATTGTGAACTTTACAGAGCATTAATTAATTATTATTATTAATTCTTTCGTTTTAAAATTAACTACAAATTAACTATAATTTAATTTAATATATTATCCAGTAGCAGAGCTTAAACTAGATGAAATTTTCTACAAATAAGTTTCTATTCATTTTTGTAGGGTCACTGCTTTACGAGATACAGTGTGGAAAAATCGCGAGTTAAAAAAAAAAGTAGTTTTTCATGTTTTTTCGGAAAAACTCGGTAAAAACGCACTTTACACCAAAGTTGTAAGTAAAAAAAGTCTTGTATTTCGATGATACATTCACCTGAATTTTTTCAGATTTTTTCTTCAACTTTTACATGTCCCCTCCTTCACTTTTAGGAATTTTCGAGTTGCCATATCTCGAAAAATACGCATTTTTCGAAAAAATTCACAAAAATTAAAACATCTTATTTTGGACCAAAAAAGGTACTTTTTTTTTCATTTTTGACCTAATTCTACAAGTTACGGAACCCGACCATTTTTTTTTCAACTTTTTTATTAACGTCATTACAAACACATTGCACAAGGTTTCATCAAAATCCATTCATTAGCACTCAAATTAGAGATTTTGGTCATTTTAGCGCTCCGTTGACTGGACTACCTCTATATCTCGTAATAGTCCGGTCAAGTTAGCCCTAAAAATTCCCAAGAAGCTGAAAATTTACATGAACGTTAGGGATATCATTATAATGAAGTTCTGAAAAGTCCCCATTGATCCCGTGTGTGCAAAAAATTTTATGTGAGGTCAAAGTTCGCAAAAATGGGTTTTCTGGATTTTATGATAATAATAGTTTAGACAAAAATTGTAGATCTTTCAATTCTCTACAAAAATGGTCCTTGGACTTTTTTCCTAAAATTTACCTTAGTAGTGTACTTGGCGCGTCTTTTTTAATATGGTTTCCCCGGTAGGACTACTCCACGATCTTTTAATCGAAGTTTAATATAATATGGGTGTGATTTCATCGGTCACCAATTTAATGTGGTTTTGATTGTCAAATAATTAGATTTGTTCAAAGAATGATAGATCTGTCACCAACTTGTTAACACCAAACTATTTCAAAACGATTATCTATAAATTTATGTACAATCATCCGAAAACGTAATTAGTCATCAAATAATTAAATTCGTTCAAAGAATGATAGATCTGTCATCAACTTGTTAACACCAAACTATTTCAAAACTCGTGATAAGGTTCTGCAACATTTTATTTGGTGACAGATCTATTATTTTGAGAACATAGTTATTATTCCGAACAATAGACAGATTAATTGGACATAACTTACGATTATTATTCATTTATTTTGGATAAAAAATGTTATAAATTTGGATACATATATTTGGAGACACTTATGCTAATCTGAGATAAAAATAATTTCTGGGATCGAATTTCATAATTAGAGGATTTCGTTCGATGACAAATATTTATTACGGTGGCAAGTAAATTTATCCTCATATAATATTGGGTCTTCTTATTCAATTTCTGCTTCTTCTTCATCTTCATCTTCCTGAGTTGACGTAAATTGTTCAAACAGCGATACATCAATTGTTTTGTCGTTGATGTAAGGATCATCTTCTGTTGGAGATTCAGTATTTGAACACGACTGGCCTTGACAGCTGGTGCATGCTGGTGAGCTTTTCTGGTGCCGGTGGAAGTAGAGTGTGGATTGGTTCCAATACATTATTAATTAGCTTCCAGTTGATTACCAAGCCACACTTGAACCTGGTAATATACTCGATAAAAATGTTGATGAGCAGAAGCCGAGGTTGGAGGAAGACAAGCTAAGCTTTTTTTTATTACGTGTATGTTTTGCAAAAGATACGTAACGTAACTTATCAATGGAAGTAATTTTTTTTTGAGCTCCATATACAGAAAGAAGAAAGTGAATTCCGTTGGTGATTAGAGTTTCTGGAGCAGAGTTCATATCTTCAAAAGCTTTTGCACATGTAATTAAATCTTGTTTTTCAAACAATTTGAAAACTGTTGTTTTACCTCTCCGGAACATTGCTGATTGCTCTTCTTTGTCAATGCATTTTTTTTTCACCCCAAGCTTGATTCAAGATATCATAATGATTATCAATGAAACATATAAATGTCAATTGTCCCGGTTTTTCAGTGATTATAACTTTATCACCATAATTTAATTTCAATCATAGTTTGATAGTTCTGTTATCTACATTTAAATTTTTACATACATTTTTCAATTTCTTTCATGGCGAGATTTAATGCTTCATCTCGAGGCTTTACTTCCAGTGGTCGGTTTTAAAAAGGAAACAACAGTCATTATGATACCTGGCCTCAGCAGCAACTAAATCATGCTCGAACCCGATGCGACAAAAATAGTTTTTGCTGTGTTATCAGAACGAGACTGAGCTACTTGAAGAACTGATTCTTTGAATGAAAGTGTAGTAACCTTACAAATTCTACGCCGAAATTTCAGTGCTCGCTTTTTTTCATATTCTTCATTCAATTCATCGCCGCAAAAGAAACAACAATTTTTAAGGCAGAAAGCTGATTCACTTACGCGTGCTCTAGTATGAGGAGGACTTATTTTAGAAGTACTGGCTTGTCCCTCTTCATGTTGACTCTTCACTGCAGCAATAGTACTCTTCCGAGTGTAGTTTTTATGACACTGCACATGAATTTTCACTGATTTTTGGTCTTTTAGGTAGTCTGTAAATTCATCACCTCTTTCAACACTTGCGTCAATCAACGTCTTCATGCCACGATTAACAGTAACAAATTCACTTGCATGCAGAGGTTGATTACAAACGAAGCAAATTTGCGACATTTTTTAAAAACTGAATATAGCACAAACTTTAGTTAAGAATATTTGCAATAACCACGTGTTTCCATTACGAGGGAACGTTTAAGACTAACGGTATTTCGTTGGGACCTTACAAAAAAGAGCAGGTAGACGGACACTGCCACGTTCACAATTGAACAGCAGACAGATGTTGCTCAAGGCCACGTGGTCACATAAAACTAGGGACTGGGTTTCTTTTCATCTCATATTCTTAGAATTATCATTCAATATTAATGTATTAGTCACGCAGACTAATAGTTTTACTTATATTATGCGTCCATAATGTACATAGGTAGCGTAGTCATATTCTTCATTATCCATATTATGGAGAATATAACTTTAGAATGGCTTTTTCTCAAAAAAGGTGAATTTTAGGAAAAAAATGTGAGGACCATTTTTGTAGAGAATTGAAAGATCTACAATTTTTCTTTAAGCTATTTTTATCATAAAACTAACCGTTTCGCTAAAAAATCCAAAAAACCCATTTTTGCGAACTTTGACCTCGCATAAAATTTTTTGCACACACGAGATCAATGGAGACTTTTCACAACTTCATTATAATGGTACCCCTAACGTTCATGTACATTTTTAGCTTCTTGGGAATTTATGCAAGGGTGAATGTCTATTTTGACCGGAGTATAAAGTATTGATTCTAATAGACTGGCGGTACATGACCAGTCAGGTGCAACGTTTTTAAAATGTAGGCCAATCATATATATGAATGAAATTACCATGAATATGCCAGAAACGCAAATTTTAGGCAGTCGTTACGTGCAGAAGGGTGTGCAAATCGATTTTTTTTGTTTTTTTTTTTAGTGTTTTTTTTTTAAATTTTAAAATGGACGCCAATAGTGCCAAACGAAAAGTCTTGAAAAAAAAATCCAAAATCAAAATCATCCAAAATCAAGAACACCGAAAAATTTTACGATTTAATGTGCGCATTAATAGTTGTTTTGCGCGCGGAAACTTCATGCCAATGAATTTTCGCTGGATTCTTTTTCACGGCTTATCGTTTGGCACTATTGGCATTCATTTTAAAATAAATCGATTTTCACACCCTTCTGCACGCGACGACTGCCTAAAATTTGCGTTTCTGGCATATTCATGGTAATTTCATTCATATATATGATTGGCATACATTTTAAAATCGTTGCACCTGACTGGTCATGTACCGCCAGTCTATAAATAAAAAATGAATAGGAACTTATTTTCAGGAAATTCCATCTAGTTTAATTGTATAAGAACAATTTTTCGCTAGAGGTCGTAACTCTCGAGTTATTCAAGAAAAACGTGAAAAGGAGGACCTTTAAACCACCCCCCCCCACATGCTTATCATGCTATGCTCTTTTGAAATTAGATATCTACCTTCGTTTCGAAACATCCTGCGTATTAAGTCCAGGAATATTCCAATTATTTCATAAACAATACAATAATAGGATTCTAGAATAATCAACCTTTTGTTTGCAGGATGAAATTAATAATATTTATATTATCCATTTCGAGTTGGGATATTGCAAAAGTTGCAACTGAAACATGCAGTCAACCAGAGGTTAGGAATGCTTTGATGCACATTTATCAAACTGCTGATACAAAAGTAACTGTTTACCATTGCCTCTATCAAGATCGACTTTCATACAGTGACATCACCAAAAACTGTATCAACGCTTTTAAAACACGACGATATATTGATAAATGGAGTGAGACAAACCATATGGATACTGCAAATCCAACGATGAAAATCGAGACATATACAACCAATGCAAATATAATGCAAAATAAAATCACACTAAAGTCAGGGACCGTATGTAGATATGATCGGGGGTTCTGCTACGACCCACTGGAATCTCCCAACTTCGCTGCAGTTTGGGAAGTTAGTAACAAAAAACCAAATATGCATGCTGAGGACCTTATCGAAATATTCTACGGTTGGGTTGATATTTGGGAGTTCAGAAATAGTAGTGTGAAATTTTTGGTTTTCCAGGATAATAAAAGGGACATATCATTTGCTCTTCAGCTAGTGCGCCAAGGTAAACTCGACGCTAAGAACTTTTGGTATACTGATCGAGATGGTATAATAGTCTCTAACGTCAGCTTGAAGAAAACTCGACCTGTCCCGCATTTAAGTCAGCAATATTTTCCACTAAAACCGAAACAAGCTGTCAGTGAACAAGTATTGACGAACTGTGATCTTCAAAATTTTCCCTTGGATTTCGAAAAGAATACCCATGAAAATTATATTTTGGATCAAAATAATTTATTGGATATATTGGCTATATTTCAGAAGGAGTTATTAGAAACAAAGAAAAAGTTCGACGTTACACCTAGCTCCAAAAAAGAAAATGCTGAGATTAATAAAGCCATTACCAAGCTACAAAAGGATATGAGCGATACAAAAACATCACTGTTGGCTAAAGATAAAGAATTACAAGAAATTGGAGATATGATTCGAGATATGCTAAATGCTGTATCTAAGAAAGACTTAGATGTTTCAACGCTACAAGAAAAAATTAAAGGAATACTTGATCGGCAACAAGGCAGTGATGTAAAGTTTGGTCAGATTGTAGAGAAATTAACAGTTCTAGAGAACCAATTATCTAGATTAAACGATGATTCAAACGAAAAAGAGATAAACACAAAAGTTGCGAAGTTAGAAAATAATTTCAATGTATTAAAGACCACATTGTCAGAAAAAAATAAGGACATTTTAAAAGGTTTAGATGGTAAGAACAAGCTGATAGATGATATTAAAAACAGTTTGAATGATCTTTACTCAAAAATACAAAATACAAGTTCTGAACAAAAAAAGGAACAGGAGAAAACTATTCAGAGATTATTTAATATTGAGCTAGATTTAAAAAAACAGAATAATAATATTATGAAATTTGAAAATTATACTAACCAGACTTTGACGCAGAAAAACACTGAAATTAATACGAAAATAAAGGGGCGCTACACCACGTTAGAGCAAAAATACAACAGTATTTTAGCCAAGCTGAATTTGCACGATATGAAGATCAGTAAGTGTGAAAACTCCACAATACTACTATCCAATAAAGACAAATTGGAGGAAGTAGAGGGTGATATTAGAAAAATAGAAGGCGAGGTTCTGCAAGCAGGAGGAGAAATAGGTGATCTGCTAAACAAACATATCGCACTGAAAAAAAATGTACATGAAATAGATGGAGTAACTACTAAATTAAAAGAAGACCTTGCACACAAACATCAAGAATTCATTAACTTGGTAAATAAGAATAACCATGAAATGAAAATGATGAAAGAAAAAAGCGAACAATGCCTGAGGGCCGTAGACACTATTAAGAAATCAAAAGATAAACGCTCTGATGAAATACAAAGAAGTCTCATCGACATGAGAAGTAATTTAACGAAACAAGATCAAGATATATTGATGATTCTGGGAATCTTGAATGAACTTAATGATAAATCCAGTGCAAATTACACAAAGTTTATTGAAGCAATTAAGGATTGTAAACGTTCCGTCGATGTAAAACTACAGGCTAAAGAAGAGGAGATTGTAAAAATCCATGAGAATTTGAGAGAAAAGGATGGCGAAATTAAAAAACTGCATGGATATTTTAAAAAAATACATGAGAAAAGTAATGAGTTTGAAAATAAATTAAATAGGTGTCAACTGGATGCAGATAGGAAATTAAAAGAGAAAGATAACGCGATAAAACGCCTCCAAGATGATTTAAGACATAGGGGAGAAAAATTTCAAGCCGAGCAAAAGAAGAGGGATCAAGAATACAAAACATTACAAGAAGAAATAAAAAAAATTAATGAAGTCATAGGACAATCAGTGACTGAACAATAGATACCTACTTATCTAACATACGGGTATTTTGCTATACACCGCACTAAAAGACAGTTGTTCCTTGTTGATGTTACTTATTACTATTTTACCGTAACAATTCTATACAATACAGACTTACAAATTTGTGTTTATATATTAAGAACTCTTGTTTTATAAATAAAATAAATAATTGAAAATTATATAGGATTTTTTTGTGGCACTGTGGAACTAGTCCAGTCAGCTAGAAACAAAATATTATATGGATGGTAAGACCAATACTTAAATACAGATTTGGAATTGTAATTTAATTTGTATATGCTTAGATTAGATTAGATTAGATTGAAGGGAGGAGCTGGCCGCTTAGCCTTGGCCACCGCGACCCCTTTGGACCACCTAATCTAATTCATTTAGAGTTCCTCATCCAGCTTTGTCTTTTGTACCAGACTCCATAGCCTTGATAGGGGCTCCTTAGTATAGCTATCCGCTCTTGGTTTTTCCTCACTAAGTATTTGGAATCTCAGTCTGGCTAGGCCTTCACAATGGCACAGCACATGTATTGAGGTTTCCTCTTCCTCTTGACAGAATCTACATGTTGCATCATCTGCCAGGCCCATTAGACTCATATGCCTATTGAGCCTACAATGTCCAGTTAGAAGACCCACTATTATCCTAATGCCCTTTCTACTTTGGCCTAGTAGATCTTCCGTGAATTTGGCCGACCGTTCTTTAATGAACTCTTTGGCCTGTCTCTGTCGTGGGAAACTCTTCCACCATTCTAGAGATTTGTCCTGTACCCATTTATTAATGGATTCTCGTTTGCATGGTTTAGCCACACCACAAAAAAGTTCGGGGCCTACCAGGGCATTAGATGCGCCTTCCCGAGCCAGCTCATCAGCCTTTTCATTTCCCCTGTGTCCCTCATGTCCTGGTACCCATGCCACGGTCACTTTGTTCTGACTTCCTAGGTCCATAAGGGCGTTAATACAATCCCATACTAGTCTTGAGTCGACCTGCATGGAATCGATTGCCTTTAGCGCCGCTTGGCTGTCGGAAAAAATGGCAATTGACTGGTTGACAGTTCCTTGCCTCGTTATTTCCCTTGCACACCACTGTATAGCGGCCACCTCTGCCTGAAATACTGTGGCATGTATTCCTAGACTTATCGGGATTTCCGTTTTCGACCTTATCCCGTAAATCCCAGCTCCTACTCCATGTTCTGTCTTGGAGCCGTCCGTGTACCAGACTATTTGTGCTGATATCGGAGGGCCATTCTTCCAGTCCCCTCTGTCTGGTATCTTGATTTGAAAGTTTTTATAGAAGTTATACTTTGGGACCATGCTGTCCGTGGGCATTCCCAGAATGGGGTCTGCCTTCAGCTCTGAGTATAACTTTTGGTGCTCTGTACCGTGTTGCTGCCTTATGGGCGTTGTGCCTTGCATTAGCCTGTGCAACACCGAACGAGCTTTCCCCTGGATGAAAATGTGTAGTGGTGGCAAATCTAGAAGGACCTCCAAAGCCGCCGTGGGAGCAGATTTTATGGCCCCCGTGGCGCACAGGCAAGCAAGCCTTTGTGCGCCACTTAATAGCCTTACTGCTCCCGACTGCAATGTCTTGGTCCACCATACCACCGATCCATAGGTTATCATGAGTCTAACGACCCTAGTATATAACCATAGGGACATCTTAGGGTTTAATCCCCAGTTTTTTCCACACATCTGCCTGCACCTTCCCAGGGCAATCGTTGCTTTTTGTGTCGCTTTTTGGATGTGGGTATTCCATGTCAGTTTTTGGTCAAAAATGACTCCTAGGTATTTAGCCTCACTGGCAAATGGAATTTCCACTCCATTGAGCCTCCCAAGGATCTTTTTCGTATGAAAGTGACCACTGTGGTTTTGTGAGGATTTATGGATAGTCCTTCCTCACTACACCACCTGTCAACAATGTTTATGGCTCTTTGCGAACGCTCTGATATGGTGTTCGCAAATCGCCCCTTGACTTCTGTTGCTAGATCGTCAGCGTATCCTAGGCAATAAAAGCCTTCTGCGGAAACTTTCCGGAGGAGTTCGTCAACGTCAACGATGCTTACTAGTCTATGAATATTATAGACCATATAAACACCAAAGGGGGGGCGTAGTTAAATGGATTTCATCAGATGTGGAAAAATATATTTATCTACTCTTATTAGGTTATATACTAATTAATGAACTGTTTTTGAACAATTAGGACCAGTTGTATGAACTAAGTTGAGCCAAGTTCAGCTTGAACCAAGATCAAAAGCCAAGGTTACGATTGTTACAGTAATCGTAACCATAAATTTTGATCTTGGATCAAGCTGAACTTGGCTCAACTTAGTCCGTACAACTGGCCCTTAATAGTATCCATAAACAAATAGCGTGAGTTATAATGAGTAGTTATTATAAATCACTAGGTACAGAGCCAATCACCTTTATCTTCATGCCTAGCCTGTCCAATCGACGTAACGTGCGACACGAAGAAGGTGGCTTTGTCCGAGAGAAATTCTTTTCCGATACGGTGAAATAGAACGGTCCATTACTATTGAGAGGAGGAAGGTGATTTATCATTTTTGAATAGTTTCGACGTTTTCAAATCAAGTTAAGTAATAATTGTGCCAAAAATGATGAATTCGGTCAGTGAAGATGAACTAATATGTAGGTACACTACCAGAATGAAGAAGACAAGTAGCTACAATACATAATTTATTACCCGAAAAATCGCAGAATAAATATAAGTGTGTACAAAAATTAAATTTTACAGTTAAGTTTATCAATAAACAAACAGTAATTTAAACAAAATTTTCTCAATTTAATATTTACTGTTATAATCGTAGATAAAATATAGTATTCAACTTACGGTAATGGTAATAACTCACTTGTTGAATTACAGTACCATGAATTACTTGATGAATTACAACACGAGCCGTAAACTTAATCTGCGTGAGTTATTACCTACATTACCGCTCGTTGAATAATATACTATTAAATTCTTCTATGAGGTTTAGGGGTACTTGAGACAAAGGAAATGACAGGGACACACGTTTCTCGCCTAGGGGCCAATCAGGGCATTTTTAATGTTCTTGTACAAACAGGGTAAGGCCTCGGTAAAGAGGCAGAACAACATGAGGTTAGACAATAGGATCTATGTATTACACAACCTAAAATATTTTTATATTTTCACCCCAGTTCTACTGAAAATAGTATATTATTCAACGAGCGGTAATGTAGGTAATAACTCACGCAAATGAACGAAGGCGAATGCTGTAATTTATCAGGTAAGTTATTATCATTACCGCAAGTTGAATACTATACTTTATCTGCGATTATAACAATCAATATTACATAGAGAAAAATTTTGTTTAAATTACTCAGTTTGTTTATTAATTTAATTAACTGTAAAATTTTTGTTCAGCCTTTTATATTTGTTGTCTTCAAAGATTTAGCCACCTTTAAGCGGAGGTAGAATGTGATTTTTAATCGAAATAGTGCATAAACTGCTTGTAGACAAAAAATCAGCTTTGTAGATTAGTATTCCGCGGCGGAAAATGCAAAACTTCTTCGCGAACTGCAATAGCCCGGAGCGCATATTCGGTCAAAAGTCTTGTTTTTATGTTAGAGAAAAAATAGAAAAAGCGTCGGAAAGCTCAATCAATTCTCTTTACATAAGCTGTCTACAAATTTAAAAAAAAAAACAATAATAATCGATATATTCGAGGAAATGTAGGAAATTACACGTTTTCCTGTAGAGTGTATGTAAATCTTAAAAAAATAGTTTTTCTCAGAAACCTTTGTTTAAAAGGGCCAGGATTAACGGAGCGTCAAAGTGTACATGATATTAAGTAAACATCGTATATGAGATCGATTTAAGTTAATTACCGATTAATTACGGTGACAAAATGGAGAAATTTTACCGAAAAAAAAGTTCCAAATCCCGCCACCTCTAATAGTCGAAATAGATTGAAAAAGGATCATTTTGCGAAATGTCGATTACTCGCAATTGTTTTTTCTTAAAGTATAGTTTGGAATGTAGAGAAACATATGACAAATATCCGCACGTGTGACAGGTGGAGTAACACACTTTGAAATTAAAAAATCATCAGTTTTTTGTCATTTTTCGTTGTATTTACGATATACTTCGTATATGACGCATTTTTTGAAGATATATGAAGAGATAGAAAAGTTGAGAAAATCGATTTTGAACGTTTTATTATTCTTAACATTTTCCTAGAAAATTCTTCATTTAAGAGCTACAGACGAAAGAATGCTACTTTTCTATTTTTTTATTTTCTTTTTTTAAGTGATTATAATAAATATTAATACGAAATATATCATCGGTATAATGTAAATTATGTTTAAATGTCCAATTTACAGTTTAAATAAAATATATTTACAGAACTATATATAATTTACAGGTTAAAGAGAAAAAAAAATAAAACTTTTCAGGTATTGAGGTATAAAATGATGGGAAAATAAATACACAAATATATATTTTCACAAACAGACTATTTATTTTATTCATAGTACAGCGTACATGCGTTTCATGTATAACTTAATAGAATAGAATAAGTTTCTTTAACATATTGATCTACTACAATGTAATTGTTAAAAACTGAAACATTATGATAAATAAACTGAGCTCCCACATGAAGTGCTATTTAGAGCACTTGAGCGTGCATTGGACACAAAAAAATAAATATAATTCATATATACACATATATACATACACATATATATACACGCATATACACAACACATTATATATAACATAATAACACCTTAACAACACTAAAATTTCTAAAATGGTATACATTATAAAAAAGAAAATAAATATAACACTAAGTACTTTAACAATGATTACAATATATGATATAAGATAAGCATATTATACTGCTAAATTTCAGGTGATTAAAATGATCGTGAACTGTGAAGTAATTATTTTTTAAATAAAATCATTAATTTTTTTTCTTTCAGTTCTCATTACAAATTGTTTGGTGGAAACTATTTTAAATTTATGAACTGATTTTATGTTTTTAATTTCAGTGGGTAAAAAATTATATGCTTAGTTTATTTATCATAATGTTTCAGCTTTTAACAATTGCATTGTAGTAGATCAATTTGTTAAATAAACTTACTCTCTTCTATTAAGTTATACATGAAACGCATGTACATGTACGCTGTACTATGCATAAAATAAATAGTCTCTTTGTGAAAATATATATTTGTTTATTTATTTTCTCATCATTTTAATACCTCCAATCCCTGAAAAGTTTTATTATATTTTTTTTCTGTTTAACATGTAAATTATAAATAGTTCTGTAAATATATTTTATTTAAACTGTGAATTGGACATTTAAACATAATTTACATTATATCGATGATATATTTCGTATTAATATTTATTATAATCACTTAAAAAAAAATCAAAAAATGGAAAAGTAGCATTTTCCTTTCGCCTGTAGCTCTTAAACAAAGAGTTTTCTGGGAAAATGTCAAGAATAATAAAATGTTCAAAATCAATTTTCTCAACTTTACTACCTCTTGATGTAATTTCAAAAAATGTTTCATATAAGAGGTGCATTGCAAATAAAGCGAAAAATGGCAAAAAGTACTTTAAGAAAAAAAAATTGCGAGTAAACGACATTTCGCACAAAAAAGCTATTCCGACTGGCCTAATTCCTTCATTTTTGTCGGCACTCAAAAAATAAAAAAACAATTTTAGCAAATTTAAGTCTATCTAAATTAATTAGAGTAGTCTTTTGGCGTAGGAGCCAAGATTAAAAAGTTGCCAAGAAGCTCAAAATTTGCGATTTTTTGCCGTACATGGCCAACATTTCAGTAGTTATCTCCGAAACGAAAAAAATATCAAAATTCTGATGGTAGCGAAAGATTCGTAGTGGAAAATACTCGTTTGACCTTGTTTTTTATTTCGAGCTAACTCCGACCGTTTTGGAGATATTGGCGAAAAATAACAAGAAACAGCTTACATTTCGGAGCCGAAAAAATTACAAAAACTACATGTTCACATTTTTCGAAAAACACCATTGGGACGGCCGTACGACGTTGCAATGTAAAGAGGAAGTCTTTCAGATATACCTGATCGTAAATTGCAAGGAGAAATTCGAGAATTCGGCTCGGCACGAAAGAAAGTAGTATTTCGTGACATTTCAGAAAATCGATCTCTTTTTTAACATGTTTAATTTTTTACTCATTTTTGCAAGATTAAAAGTTTGGTAGACTTGCACTTTCATCATTGATACTGTCTAAGCTATCATGAGAAAAAATCTAGCTTTATAGATATTAACGCGAAAAATCTGTCGCTACTCCCTAGCTATCACCTTCGTGTGTCGCGCGTTACATCGATTGGACAGGCTAGTCATGAAGATAAAGGTGATTAGCTCTGTACCTAGCGTGAGTTATAATAACTCACTCATTATAACTCACGCTATTTGTTTATGTATACTATTAATTGTTCAAAAGCAGTTCATTAATTAGTATATAACCTAATAAGAGTAGATAAAAGTAATTATATATTTTAATATTGCTACTTTGTTTAGACACAAAACATGTAGTAGGTTGAATAGAGCCATGATTTCGCTTATGATTAAATTTGTATACAGGGTGTTGCATTTATTCATATACTTTTGGCAGTTACACATCAAATGATCTAAGTTATCCTCGGTGTTACAATATTCACATAAACTTGGAATTAAATTGAGTCTGGCAAGGTGTGCTGGATAACTTACATGTCCAAATTGTAATCTATTTGTAATGCTTATGTACTTGCGGGGAATATTAAGGTCGTCGTGCCAAAACTTTATCGGTATTTCCGGATGAATAAATGAGTATCTTGTGGGAGATGTAAAGCAAAACTATCGCCAGAGGTGTGCCCATTTTTTTTCTTATTTGTCTTAAAAACATTAAAGCAATCATTCAAACATATATCATGGGTTAGTAGAAACTATTTTTTGCTAATGTGTCAACCAATTCATTACATTGTAAACCAATGTGCCTTTTAGTCCATACAAACGTGAAACACCCGCCATTTGCTTTCCATTTGATCAACAGTAATTTAATTTTTGTAATAAATAGGTCTAAAATAGTGCTTGGGCTATAGCTATTTTTGATGGTTGCTAGAACGAAGAATGAGTCAGAGAGATTGACGGAAAATGGTATATTTTTAGACATAATATGCCCTGTAGTATAGCAAAGGCTTCTGCAGAAAAAACCGACATATCTGGAGGGAGTTTATACAAGGCTTTGGTATTTTCTTGTGGGCTGTAATATGCACATCCTGTGCCTAAATGAGACTTAGAAGCATCTGTGTATAGAGTAATCTGGTAAGCTATATTTTCTAAGGTTTGTAGTAGAAAAACGATACATTGGATTTTGACTCAGAGATTTCTAGGCCATTTTTAAAGAACCAAAATTCAAATCGTTTCATATAATTGTTTAATTTTAATGTGCAGATGTCCAATTTATTTGCATCGGCGTAGATGCAAAAATCGTCGGCATATTGGATAATATTAATTGATGTATCGATTTTGTGTATATCTGCAGTGTAGATATTAAACAGTAGTGGACTTAATATTGATCCTTGGGGATGACCTATTGATAAAAAACGTGGACCAATGTTTCTTTATTGGCATTTCTGACATAAAGTTCTCTATTATATAGTGTGCTAACAATGGTGTGAGCAATGTGTTCTGGAATGGAGAATTCTTTCAATTTGTTTTTAAGGATGATATAGGATCATTTCATTACCATTTTTATATTTGATGCAGAAATAGACTGCATTTTGTATCTTGTACCCTGGCTATTTGATTAAAGGACCCCGAGCACCATAGATGGAAACCCGGTATCCGTCAAATTTCTACAATTTTTGATATATTGTTCTGCATCCTTTTACCCTTTTTTATCTTTTATGGGGCTGAAAAGCTCTTGTATACATTTAACAACCACATTTCTATAAAAAATATTTGTATCTTTCAGCACGGTAAAAAACCTCAGTAGAAGGCGCGCCAATATTCTTGGCTATAGATGTCGGTCTCGGATGTCTGGGGCCGGGCAGGACTATTGCCCTTTACCCCAGTACATCGCTGTAGACCGGGGACCAGCCTCGTGCAGGGCGGGCGAACTTACTTTACGTCGGCCCCACTCACAATTGTGAGCGGTGCAGACGATTTCGGTCCACCTCCCTGGGTCCTGGCTCGTTGGACCTTGCTGGCTAAGGCCTCTTCTGGCGTTCTTCTTTCTTCGTCTTCTGTTCTTCGCCAGCTTGTTTGCCCCCCGGGGGGTAGTCATCGGTCTGTTGGGTGTTTTGGGTTTGTGGCGGGAGTGACTGCCGGTACACAAGATGCCAAGAGGCAGCCTGTCTTCCGGATCATCGGTAGGGTAAGGATGAGCTGTGTAGCTCGAGGAAGGGCAGACCTAACTGCTTTGGTAGCATTTTTGGTCTGCCCGGAGCTAGGGGGACTACAGGTACTGGACGGTTGTTTGTCCGGTACCCGCAGGGTCTTGGGTGGGTGGTTGGGTATCGTCATGTCTCTTCCGTGGGGGTGGATCGTCGGTTGGTGGTATGCTTCTCATACTCACCCGTTATCCAGGAGCTGCACCTTCGGCCGCTTGTGCCTCGGAGCATCTGCTGGGTAATAGTCAGTTGCCTCCCTGAATAGTAGGTTTCCATGCTCCTCGGCAAGGGCGTACATCTTTCTGGCTCTCTGCTTGATGATCTCAGTGACCGGGGTGTAGTCCAGGTCCCTGTAGATGTCCTCGTTGCGGATGAACCAGGGTGCGTCGACTGCCGTTCTGAGAGCGACGTTCTCCACTCTCTGGATCTGATGGAGGTAGCTCTTTGCTTGGTAGCCCCAAGCTACCGAAGCGTACGTCAGCTGAGGCCGGATGAGGGACCTGATAAGCGTGAGCTTGTTCCTCAGGTTGAGTCTGCTCTGTCTACCCGTCATCGGGTAGATTAGGGCTCTCGTCCTCCTGGCCTTCTTGACGATGGCCTCCGTGTTCAGTCTCCATGTTAGGCCTTTGTCCATGACCACGCCAAGGTAGTTGGCGGAGTCGTGCCATTGGATGTCCTCACCAAACATGGAAACGTGACCTATGGGGTTTTGTTTTCTTACCTTCTTGAAGAGTACCGCCTTGCTCTTCTCGGCGTTGACGGCTACCTTCCATCTGTTGCACCAGTCCTCTAGGAGGGTGGCCGCCTCCTGGAGGTTTCTGGTGGCTAGCCTGGCACTCCAGGATCTGGCAGTCAGGGCTGTGTCATCGGCGTAGAGGGCCATGGAGGTCCTCTCCGTCCGGGGTAGATCGGATGTGAAGATGGAGAACAAGTGGGGGGACAGCACTGAGCCTTGGGGGACTCCTGCCTCCATTGTTCTGTACGTGAACACCTTGTCCACGATCTTCACCCTCATCTGTCTCACTACGATCTCACTAGCTTGACGAGTGCAATGGGGTAACCCATACTCATCATTTTGGCTAGGAGACCCTCGTGCCAGACCCTGTCGAAGGCTTTGGCAACGTCCAGGAACAGCGCTGCCGTGACCTGTCGTTGGTTGTACCCCTTCGTGACCTCCTCGGTGAGGAGCAGCACTTGGAGTTCGGTGGAGTGCCCTGTCCTGAAGGCGAACTGCTCGTCTGGGAGGACTTCTAGCTCTTCTGTCTTCTCGGCTATCCTCTTGAGTATGACTCGTTCGGCTACCTTACTCATCGCTGGGAGTAGACTGATGGGCCTGTAAGAGGAAGGAAACGTTAGGTTCTTACCTGGCTTTGGGATGACTATGACGTCGGCCTTTTTCCACCTGGAAGGGAAGTGTCTCAACCTCAACATTGCGTTGATGATGTTGACCATCGCCGCTACTCCTTTCCGGGGCAGCTTCTTGAGGGCGATGTTCCCAATGCCATCACATCCTGGAGCTTTTCTGGGTTTTAGGCTCCTTAGGATCTCCTTGACCTCCTCGGGGGTGGTCGGGGGGATGTGGACCTCATCTGGCAGACGGTTCATCCTACGTACCCTGCGTCTCACGTCGTCCTCCCAGTCCTCGTCCTCGTCATCGAGTTGGTTTTCCCTACACTGCAGTTCCAAGCTGTCAGTGAATGCCTCGGCTTTTTCCTGGCGAGTGTAGACAACACCATTCTCTCCGTGGATCGGGGGCATGGGAGTCCGACGGTTCCGCAGGGCCCGTTGGGTGGTCCAGATGCTCCTGTCCTGTGTGTCCAGGGATTCCAGGTGGCGTTGCCACCCTTCTTGTCGGTGTTCCTGAAGGGCGGCCTTGACTCTCCGGCTCAGGGTGTTGTAGTGTCTCCTGTCCTCCGGGAGTCGGGTTCTCTGGGCCCGTCTCTTGGCACTTCGTCTGTCCCGTATCAGCTGCCTGGTTTCCTCTGGGAGGTTTGCCAGGGGAGCTGGTGCTCGTCTCGTTTCCGTCTCGGTGGTACTTACCCTTAGTGCCGCCTGGATCTGGTCCTCCAGGGAGGTGATGGCCCTCTCCACGTCTGCCTCGGTTTCGAGTCTGGAAATGTGTGCGATGTTCCTCTGCAGTTCTGCACGGAACACTTCCCAGTCCGTCCTCCTTTTGATGAAAGTTGTCGTGTTCTCACCGTCCTTTTCTCCTAGTTCTAGGAGAATGGGGTTGTGCTCGGTGGAACCTTCCATCATGGCGGTGATTTCTGCTTCGAGGGTCATCTCCTTCAGCATCGCAATGTCCAGCACATCCGGCCTGGTTACACCATTGTCATGGGTGGGTCCTTCCGGCCCAAGGACCAGCAGGTTGCCATCCTGTCGTCCCAGAAATCGCAGTAGCTCTCGTCCTCGAGTGTTTGTGATCCTACTGTGCCATTCCGGGGACTTGGCGTTGAAGTCGCCGATAGCAACCGTCTGGGTCCCTGGAGGGAGGACCGAGTCCAGGTCTGCATCTCGCAGCATGTTGTGGGGTGGCTGGTAGCAGGAGACCACTCTGATGTCGCCATTTCGTGCCGTGGACACTACTACGGCTGTGGCCTCCAGGTTCTCCATCTCCGGGAGCAGGATCGGATGGTGTGCGATGCTCGTCTTAACTAGCAGGGCTACTCCTCTCATAATCCTTCTGTGGGGCCTCAGCCAGTCCTTCCTGTATACGTGGTAGCCTGGGAAGTTGATAGCCTGGTCTGGTCGCAGCTTCGTTTCCTGCAGTGCCATGATGTCTATGTCGCCCCTGGCTAGGAGCTCCTCCACCTCGAGCTTGCGTCCTAGCAGTCCATTGACATTCCATGAGGCGATCTGCAGGAAGCCTGGTTTCACCTGAAAAATCATTAAACGTTAGTGAAGGCTGGCATTTGTGCAAAAAATGTGCTCATTGCTGAGCACATCTGTTGCATCTGTGCGAGCACCGCTGCGAAGTTCTAGACTTCGGCGGGTGCCCGCTGCCTGTGGGCTGGGCTGGTGGGCTGCCCTGCCTTTCCCTGAGCTCCCTGAGCTACCCTGACATAGCTTAGTCCACTTGTGGTCTTCTTGGCTGCAGCACCGGCTGGTTTCTGGGATGTCTTGGGTGTTTGCTTCTGGGAGGTCGTGGCTGTCTTCTTTGGGAACTTTGGACATCCCCTGTAGTTGGCTGGGTGCGCCCCAGTTGGCAGTTTGCGCACTTTGCTGGTGTGTCTCTTGTCTTCTTGCAGTCGCCCGAGTGGTGTAGGTCTCCGCACTTCACGCACTTTGCCTGTGCAGTGCACCGTCCTTGTGCATGGCCAAAGCGCTGGCAGCGGTGGCACTGGGCTATGGCCAGGGCGGCTTTCTGTCTCTCTGTTCTCACGACCAGGGAGCAGCAGCGGTTCAGTTCTAGTATCCTTTCCTCGCTGAGGGGGACCTGGATCAGCATTAGGGAGATTTCCTTTTTCGTGCGTCTTGACGTCATGCGTTGGACGGCTACGGGTGCAAAGCCCTGTCCTTGGAGGTCCTCTTTTACCTCCTCGCTTGTCACACCAGTGGGGATCCCTCTTATTACTACCCTCAGTAGTCGCTCCTCCGGTAAGGCGTAGGTATGATATTCGCGCTTTTCCTGCGCGAACATCTTTGTCATCTTCCTGTAGTCCTCTGCGGTTGCGGGTTCAATGGCAATAACTTCTCCTTTTACCTTGGCCTTGGTAAATCGGATGTGGCTCTCGTCTAGTCTCTGGTTGACAGCTATCCACGTTTCTGCTTTCCGGAGGATCACAGGGGGGATCTTTGGGGGCTTTTCCTTGGGGGGTCCCTGGCTGGGGGCCTCCTGGCCGGCCTGGCTGGACGTTGGTGCGTCCTTGTCGGTGCTTGGCTTCACCTGATTGTCCGGCTGGGCTGTCTTTTTCGCCCTTGCCCGGGTGACAAGGGAGAATTCGCCGTCACTGTCCGTGTCGGCTTTCCTTTTCGGGGCCTCTTTCAGTGTGGGTTGCACTGGGGCTTGGGCCTGGGACTGGGCCTGGTTTTGGGCCAGGGGCTGCACCTGAGGGGCCTGGGGTTGTGGGGCCTGGGCGGTTTGGAGGGCCTGCAGGGCTTTCATCAGCTCCATGTGTTGGGCTTGGCTCTGTTCCCTCACTAAGACCAGTTCAGCTTTTACCTCTAAAAGCTCCCGTCTTAGTCTGGCGTTTTCTTCCACTAGGTATCGCTCTCTCCTGGTGGGTGCCCTCTCTGGGGAGGCCTCTCTGGACGAGGCCTCTGCGGATGAGGCGGACGAGTTTTCATCCATGTCCATGGCTTGCATACTGTCCTCCACAGTATTCTTGTCCTCTTGCCTGAAAATAAGATCTAAATTAGTAATTTTATAAGGTGGGAATTTTTGGTAGGGTGGGAAAGGAAAAGAAATAATAATGTGTCCCCAGGCGGGGGACTTTATTTATCTTTTTACACTAGTGTCTTGAGAAAGACAACTAGTGTTTCTCCTCTTCTCTCAGATAGCCTGTCGTAACGTTCGGGAACGCTACGCTCAGCTCGCACTGTGGGGCTGCCACTTCACTGCTCACTCACTACTGAAACTACTGCACAACACTAGGTGGTCTGCTCGGTTCGGTGTCCGGGTGAACTGTGAGTAGAAGGATTTGCGGTGCTATTCTCAGGTAGTCGCAATTAGAGATGGGCGCGTGAGTCGATTTTGACTCACGCTCACGCACACTCACGACATTAAACCTTTAGCTCACGCACACTCACGCACGACTGATATATGTTAAGGCAAACTCACGCACGCTCACGCGGGATTTTTTGACTCACGCACACTCACGAAATCTTCCGTGATTTGGTACCTTAAATGTACACGCTCACGCCGTCACACGGCGTGACACGGTGAAATTCACGTCACTGTAGTACTCATCTGAGTGATTTCATCAATTTTTTATCAGAAATATACCACTGTGCAGAGGTGAGAGCCATTTTCATCCCCTGAAAGGGGTGGAAAAGCGTTATGGGATAGTTCATAACAATTGTTACACCATCTTTTGAGGCTTGCTGCTCAACTATGCAGTTTCATAACTTATTTTCCAGAAAAATATCACTGTGCAGCAGTGAAAGAAATTTTCACCCCTCGGAATGGTTGGAAAATGGTCAAGGATTGGTTCAGAGTCATTGTTACACCTTTGTTGAGATGTACTACTTATCTCAGTTGTTCCATATTTTTTTTGGGACAGGTATACCGCTGTGCAGCCGCTTTATTGAGAAACACCCCCTAAGAGAGTGGAAAAGCGTTAGAGGGTACTTCACAGTGATTTTTCTTTTAAAGTTTTCTCTTCAACTGAGCAGTTTCATAAATTTTGGACAAAAATACCGTTGTGCAGCCTCAAAAGCGGTTTTCACTGCCCGGAAGGGGTGGAAAAGGGTGGAAGGATGTAAGTCAGATCCTTCGACTGAGGTTTTATACCGTGCTAAAAGATACAAATATTTTTTATATTGAATAGATTGAGCCGCTACTTGATGAAAATCCATAATAACAAATTGAACAAAAACTACGTTAGTCTTGATTTCCACTTTCTTTTGTCAACATGACAATTATTTCGCCACACAGTGGCTTCTTCGAATGTTGAGTACTACTATAGAAATTTTACAATGCATAAAATACCTGGTTTTATGCAATTTTGATATAATCCTAATAATATTTTTTTTTATATCTTAATTACTAAGCGGAAGATATATAACATTGGTGGCAGGTAATTTATAAATACAATTTTAATAAGTTTAAGGGAATACATTTAGTAGAGGAGATGAGTTTGTTTCAATTTGGTCATTTAGTAAAATACAGATTAGTTAAGCCTATTTATTTCTAGGGATTCTAATAAATTGAGTTTTAAATCTTTTTTCTCAGTATCTAAAATTTCGAAATCTTCGTTGAACACGTGACCTTCTTCTATTAAATGGTTAGCATATGTCGAGTCTGTTTTATTTTTGGTGTAACTTCTTTTGTGTTCTGATAATCGTTTGCTGTAATTTCTTCCCGTTTGTCCACTATACACCTTAGGGCAACTACCGCAAGTCAACTTATAGATGCCTGATTTATTTCTGCTGAAACTCTATCTTTTGCATTTTTTATGTTTTATTATTAGTTTTGAAGACTACATTAATATTCCGTTTCTTTAAAAAAGAAGAAGTTACTTTTGTTGGGTAGCCGATGTAAGTAATAACTTTGAAACTGTTATTTTTTTCCTTTGTTGTTGGATATACTCCTTTAATAGCTTTATTAAATGATTTTTTAAAAATAATATTGTCTATTTTTCTATTTCGGAGTTGTAACCATTATTAAATGCAATTTGTTTTATTATTTGTAGTTCTTCAATATAATTTTCTTTTGATAAGGGAACTAAAAGCCTGTGTATCGTGCTGTTGAAAGTTGCTATTTTTTGTTGGTGAGGATGTGTCGAGGTGTTATGTATTGTTATATCAGTGTGAGATGGTTTATGAAAAATTGAAAAATCGTGTTTTTTTTTCAGTCTTTTAATAGTTAAATCTAGGAAATTAATGATGTGTTCAGTTTCAGTTTCAAGAGTAAAGAGTGACCCTAAAAATTAGATCCATTTAGACCATACGATTGTCATAATATGACTGCAACAGCCAACAGCTTGAGATCTACTTTCACATGTACATTAATACTCTTGAATTGAGTCTCTTCCGTTTTTAACTTGATATACAAGGTGTCTCAGAATTGAGTTCCCGGACGAGAACCAGTGATTCCTGAGTTCATATTGGGCTCATATAACCCAACTTACGTTAGTCCAAAAGGAAGTACATCCTCTTAAAGTGAGATAGAAAAAAAATATTTCCAATAACTTCCGTTATATAGAAAATACAATTTTCAAATTTTTATGGGAGCCGTAACTCTATAAGCACTCTATGCAAATTTGATAACAACCAAATATCTTTTGCTTCTCATTTTTTTTTCATAATAATCTATATTTGATTGGCTGTAATTTTTTAATCATCCTGTAAAATTATGAAATACTTGTACATTTTTATAGAGCATTGAAAGGGTTGCAAAAAAGGTACTCTTAAAATTTTTTGTAATATCAATAAAAATACAAGAAATTATCGTTTTTTCCTCTATTTGTATTTAAAATTTATTTACAATTCCAGAAAAAAATTGTAATAACAGAAAAGTAGTTTATTTTAAACAAATTACATTCATAACAAATGCCCCACATGACGCCCACCTGTTTTAAAATACTTTTATAATTTCATGTAATATCAACCAAAAATCAGTAATCATTGTTTTCTCTGTAGATCATAGGTGCTTGTGAAACAGAAAACCTGTCATGTTGTCATGACAACACAAAACTTAACTCATCAGTAACGTCAAAAAATAGAAAGTAAGTTTAATTTAGGTAATCTACCAGCAAAGAGTTGGGTTATTGTAATTTTGTATCATGAATCAATTTAGTAATGAAGAATATGCTGATATGCATTTGATATATGGAGAAATGAAGTATAATTTTCGAGCCGCTGAGCGAAGATACAGGCAAAAGTACCCAAACCGAAGAACACCATGTCATAAAACGTTTATTGCTGTATATCAACATTTAAGGGACACAGGATCAGTGTGTCCTGTAAATAATACTAGGGGTAGGACTTCTGTAGTAAATCCCGATGATTTTAGATGATATTGATGAAAATCCTGAAATAAGCATCAGAAGGTTAGCGGCAATGCATCAGGGGTATTCAAAGAGTACTATTTGGAGAATTATAAATAAACAACAACTGTACCCGTTTCATTTTCAAAAAGTCCAAGCATTATTAGAACGAGATTATCCACCTCGATTGGAATTTTCACAGTGGTTACGAAACAAAAAAACCAAGATCAAAATTTCTTTTCCAGAATATTATTCAGCGATGAAGGAGCATTCACGAGAGACGGAATATTTAATTTACATAATGCTCATCACTGGTCATCTGTTGATGAAAATCCTCATGCCATATAATAAAGCAAATGAAACAACAGCAGAAATTCTCAATCAATGTGTGGATAGGTATAGTTAACAATCAACTATTAGGTCCAGTTAAATTATCAAACCATCTAAAAGGGCAAGAGTACTTACACTTTTTGCAAAATGGTTTACTACCTCTGCTCGATGACGTACTTTTGGAAATACAACGTAATTTATGGTTCATGCACGACGGATGTCCTGCTCACTTTAACATTATTGTGAGTCAGTTTCTTGACAGAATATATGGAAACCATTGGATTAGCAGAGGGGGGGGGGCTCTGCTTGGCCAGCCAGGTCGCCAGATTTGAACCCTTGCGATTTTTGTATTTGGGGTTATTTAAAAACCACTGTATACTCTGTTCCAATTGATAGCAGGGAGCAACTTTGGTAACGTCTACAGAACGCGTGCAATGAATTTAGAGGGATTTTGCGTATTTTCCAACGAATTCGCTGGTCGTTGATGAAGAGAATTGATATGTGTACTGAAACAGGTGGACATCATGTGGAGCATTTATTATGAATGTATTATTTTTTAAATAAATTGTCGTTTCTGTTATTACAAAATGTTATTCTATAATTGTAAATTAATGATAAATACAAATAGAGGAAAAAATGATAATTTCTTGTATTTTGATTGATATTACAAAAATTTTTAAGAGTACTTTTTTTTGAGCCCTTTCAATACTATGTAAAAATGTTCAAGTATTCCGTAATTTTACAGGGTGATTAAACAATTACAGCCAGTCAAATTTTAATTATTATGAAAAAAAATTGAGAAACAAAAGATATTTGGTTTTTGTCAAGTTTGCATAGTGTACTTATAGAGCTACAGCTCCCATCAAAATTTGAAAATGTTATCTTCTATATAACGGAAGTTATTCGAAAAAAAAATATTTTTTTCTACCTCACTTTAAGAGGATGTAATGAATGCCTAAGGGATGCATATTTGGACTAAGGTAAGTTGGGTTATATGGGTCTAATATGAACTCAGGAATCACAGGTTCCCGTCCGGGAACTCAATTCTAGGACACCCTGTATAAGAATGAATATATCGTGATACTTACTGCTGCGAAAACGAGACTTCATATAAGCTTTAATTAACAAGGTCTTTTTATGATACCATATTTAGCATAATCTAAAGCTGCAGTTGGATGTTTAGGTGATGGATTGAATTTTTGCATAAGAAAAATTCCTTCATATTTATGCCCGGGGTAATATGAGGCTGTGTTCTTTATTTGCTCCCACCTTGCCTGCAGTCGTAGAGAGGGAGGTCTATTGTGATGAGATTCATCATTGTATATACACATTCTTTACCTGATTTTTGCTAATTACTTAGCTGCATTTGAAAATAATAACGTAATAACTAGCTTATAACCGTCTCCAAGAGCACTCTTAAATAATCGTTATAACCCCATCGAAATCGTTCGAGTAGTTTTTGAGTTTATCGCGTTCAAATATAAAAACCGACGAGAGGTAGTTAGAGAAAAAGAAAAGAAAAGAGTAAAAAATAGAAAAGAACAAGAGATTTTATAAAGAAATTGATATTTTTCATTGAATTATCATTTTCACTCACTCACTCTTTAATTTTCGGGTAGAGTTGATCAAATTTAGAAAATTGTTGAGTTGTTTTTAGTGCCTGTGACACAAGTTAAGGTATCATTTACATATCCATGCCAATAGAGAAAATTATTGTTTTTTGGATTTTTATGTATTTGGTTTTCTAAGAAGTCCATAAATATTTCCGAAAGAAGAGGGCGGATTACCCATGATTAGGCCTTCGTCACTTGTGTAAATATTATTATTAAATTGGAAATAATTTTGTTCTAGGCAAATGTTTAAAAGATTTAGAATTTCTTGTTTTTTAACAATGTTTGTATTATTTTTGTCTAAAAGAAATTTCGACTGGGGTAATTGTTTTTTAGGTGGTGTACTGGGGAATATTATTTATAAAAAATTCAAATTCAAATATTTTTTTATAGAAATATAGTTGTTAAATATATATATTAGTGCTTTTGACCCCCACAGAAGGTAAAAAGAGGTAGAAGGTGTGTTTTTGGAACTCGTGCTCATTGAGCCTTTTGATTTACTGGATACAGCATTCAACATATCAAAAATTGTAGAAATTTGACGGATATCGGATTTTCATTTGCGGCATGCGGGGTCTGTTCTCAAATATAGGCAGAAACTTTAGTGAAATGTCGCTTGGCTTTGCATATGTTACTTATAAATACTCGCACTTTGAGCGCTGCTGATTGGACGTATCCCGCGGAAAGGTCCAACTGTTTTTTTCATATAATATAAAATAAATAAGCGATATACCAAGTTTCAGCTTTTTTAAAGCACTTACTTAAGTCTTGTATACTTTTCTGACATATCTACTTGACGCACTGCTGACAGGATCCATCCCAACTGCGGACCATCTGGCCACTTGATTTCCACATTTTATTGCATTAATTATTGGTGCGTAAGCATTTTTAGATTTCTTAAAATAATTTTTGCAAATTAGTTTTTACACGTTTAATAGTTATTGGGCATCACATGTCCCAGAACCCAACTTGTTGACTACTGGATTTTAATTTTTTCATTAAAGATAAGTTGAAAGGTGAGGTACCATACCGTATGTTTTTTGGTGTGCTGAAAACGAATCCGGAGTCAGAATTGACCCATCACCCAAGGATTTCGATATAACTTCAAAAAATTTATAAAGACATCTAAATAAAAATTAAAAATCACCTCAATAAAATATAAAATTTAATTACTAGAAAATCATACTTTTACTACCATATCCAGCGGAAGTATAGTAACGACAAAAAATTTTTATTGTTCAAATAGGCTTAAAATGTCATGAAACGTCGAGATTGTAAGTTTTAGCAAAAAAAAAAATCTGTCTGTCGGTGTCTGTAACTTTTTTTGTGCGCACGTTTACTCTGGTTCCGTCGAAGTGGTAAATTGGGGTAAATTTGGGGTAAATGGGTAAATCAAGCAGGTAAGAGTCCATAAAATTAGTATTTAGTAAATACAAGGGAAGCTAAGGTCTCAAAAAAATTTTTGGCACTAGCCACCCCCATTACCACCCCCATTATTAAAGGGGATGAAACAAAATTGTGATTTAGTGTATGTACAAGAACTAGAAACCTCAAAATATTTTTTTTACTTCATCCACCTCCACTACCACCCCCTTTTACCACCCCCCGATGTGGGGTATCGTTTTATGGGTTTTTGGGATAGAGGATTTCAAATATTATATTATTAAAGTTCCATAAACAATTATTTCCACATACAACGTTTTTTCCTTGTGAGTGACTTGGATAGAGAATCTGGATATGGAAGTAGTGATTCCTTGGGCAGCGATTTTTACTTATTTTATACCATAAAAAATTAATGGGGAGGGAACTCACCAAAATAGAGCACCCCAATGGTCAAGCATCGTTCGTTCTTTGGAGACAGTTTACTAAAATACGTAGTGTTTTAGCCTGGTGTAATGAAGCATATTTTAAACCCCAATAAACCATTTATATTTACCAAAAATAAATATGTTTCTGTGAATTATTTAATAAAAGTTACCAGGCCGTGAAAAATAATTATATCACCGCATAAACTAGTAGGCCCCACCAGGCCCAACCGAAACTGAAAATGCATACTAAACCGTGATCTCCGCAGAAAGCATTCAGTTGCTACCAGTGAACAACAGCGAGCAGAAGTGCCTTCTCCAGGGAAACCGCCAGCAGACGTAAGTTAATATTTGAATTATATTTCCGCGACACTGTACTAAGTTGCGCCTACGTCAATCAATATCCACGCGCACTGTTCCCCCGTCATTACCGCGAATAGAGGGGATAGTGGACTAGATACCCGATGCGCTGAGAGCAGACAGTCAGTTCCTCACGAGCTCCAACAGCGACCAGACGTGCCCACTGCAGCCAGCTTCGGAAATAAGTAAGTAAAGTAAGTAAGTGAAATTTTTCTAAGACCGGGAGACAGAAAATAATGGTAAAGTCCGCGATTTCTGACTTGTAAAATATTTTTCATTTAACCGCTTCACCTGAAAATAATACAAGTATTCATTTACCGCTACGCACCGTGTCTGCACATTTCCCCCTCTACCGGCTTGTGGAAAGAGGAAAGTCTTTATTAAAACTCGTGATATCAAACAGTCGTGGTCGGCCGCTCCACGACTCTAGACGCGTCCAGCAGTAAGCAGGAGCCCCGCCAACTGTGCAAGTACCGATCCTTAAAGATTGCTCCTACCGCGACTACGTCATTACCGCACGCAGCAAATATAGAGTTCCCCACTCTAACCGTGAATCTTCTGTTGTAGTCACCGCTGAGAAGACCGGAACGAG